>CM062569.1:92389515-94889515 GCA_031468815.1 Morus bassanus
AAAACTGGAACTCCTAAAAATATTACTGTGCTTTAAAGTAACCTAGATAGCATTTAATTAATATGACTGGTGCAACATATGAGAAGAGTACAATTACTGTATTTTCACTTTTATACTTCTCCTGTGGCTCTCATCCATTAGCCTTTCTGGTTTCCAGGCAACCCTGCTTCATTCTGTCCCAAATGAGATGTTGGTACACTTTTTCTGTTTCCAGTCTCTTGCTTCTCAAGAGTGTTCACATTGTTATGACACCTTCTTACCTTATTTTTATATTCAAGTTTAACATTGCCTCGGTGTTAATGGTGACGATGGGCAAATGAGAAACCAAAATAATTTATTTCATCTGTAATTAATGCTGTATTCTACTAGTCGTACTTTGTTAATAATTTTTTGCTACAGCACTGATTTCAAAAGCAGAGTCCTAGCATGTACGGATCAAGTTTTGTAAAGTGGAATCCCTTCCTCCTCCTCTGTATGGATGATTTTTCTAGGTCAGGCTGTTCTGTAGAACTGCAGATGCTAAAGGTGTACCAATGAACAACTTCTAACACACTGTTTTTTCAAGACAACTCCAAACTTCTGGCTTCCTCAGCATCTATGGCCCCACTCAACATCTCATGACTTATTCATAAGATGTCTTATATCACTACTGGACACATGGGATGGTCCTCAACTTATACGGCACCACTGAACACAAGCAAAAAAAATTCTAGACTTGCACCTGTGGAAATTCACATTAGGGATTTTTTTTTTTTTTTTAATCAGATAAGTTATTCTGTCCAGAACACAAGAATTTACAGTTTCCTCTGTAAATTTTATAGCTAGTTCTGACTTTAGTAATTATCACATTACAATTTGACATAGCCTCTGCCTGGTTAGTCTGTTGTATTTTTCAGGACCTAGGACACCGATGAAGTTTGAATAAACTTTTTAAAACTAAGTGAAATTAAGTAAACCAATTCTTTCAAAAAATATATATATATATTCAAACTGTTAGCTGGTATGAATATTAAACACCACACTGTTAAGACACAAAGTGGTGTTGATCCTTTGTTATGTTCTTCAGGGAAAAAATAAAGTTAAAAAAGTACCTTAGAAATGATCATGAGCTATAAAACTAGCTTACATATTTGCGCAGAAGCAATGGAGTGATACAACAACATCAAAGTATATATTATTTCCAATTTATTGCATCTTTTCTATTTTGAGAACATACAATAAATGTCGGAGTAAAACCAGCTACATATTGTAACTTCATTGATCGGTCTATCGGTTCCTTCCTTAATTTACAAAATGTCAGCTTAAGTTTTCAGTGAAAGTTGATACTGTATCTGGCCTCAAACTAGACAGACTAATATTGAAGTTGCAATGAGCAGAACTGTAACTATGTGAACGGGTTGATTTAATAAGGTTCACATCTGTCACTCTCGGCAAGTTTAGCATTAAGACCCTACATATCAAGATCCTGTTGCCAGGCTCAAGATTAGTTGCTAGTGAGAAATACCAACAGGAAATGTCAATGTCTTTGGCATCTGTTTCAAGTAAAAAAAAAAGGTCCCAAATGGTGTTATTTGTCTTTACTGGTGACATAATGGATATTGCAGGAAGAATTTATATTTCTAGGGTTCTTAAGCGATCAGTGGAACCGAAAAACTTCCAACATCACAAGTTCAGCCAAGCTGGCTTGCAGTGCCTTTAGCAGTGGGTGTGCAATACCAGAATAGTACTGTTTGCTTAAGGCCTCTGTGTAGCCAGAAAAAAATATGTATTTTAAAAACAAGTATTTTAATTTTCTTTTCTTGTTTTCTCTACCTATTTTCATATTACATTTTGTGCAAAAACAGGAGTAATGATGATCCTCTGTTGGCCTGTTTACTCCTGGCTCTACTCAGTTTCTCCCTGGAGATAATAAAGGTAGAAGACTGGAAGGAAGTAATGCAAAATATAAACTATAACTAGGATTTCATCTGCACTTCGCTGTCTATTTTGTATATTTTTAAGTAATGCTTTCTTTTGTGTCTTCACTCACAAAATCTGAGTGACTGTAACTTGCAGATGACGGTTCCTGTATAAAAGCTATAGCAAAGCATCTTCAGACACTGCTTTCATTTTAATACAAGTCACAGTTTAATGAAAGATCTAGTAAAAAAGACATTACATTTTCTACAGCCTAACTGCAGGACTCCTCTAACTATTGCATCATTCCCTCTATGAAAAGTCTAATGATTTAACTTAGATTTCAACTTATATATCTTATGCAGTTTACTTCTTACCTGCCCAACCATGGATGCCATGGCTTACTTTCTTCATCTTCATTTTGAAGGATGTTTTTTTCCTATTTTTACCAAATCTGTTCTTGAGATTGTGGAAAGAGAACTCTCCACATTGAGGCTTAGCTCTAATTGTTGCAAGGTCTCACTTTTTTTTTTTTTTTTTGCCATCTTTTTTTAGATTTAACTGTTTAGGTATTCAGTGATACATGAGCGTGAGTTGGCTGGGCTGAAGGGATAATGACATGATAATCTAATAGAAGCTCTTTTCTATTGTTAAGCAATATGATAGGAACTTCCCTTGCTAAATATAATCAGTGGGAGTAATTAGGGAGAGATTCGTGGATGAGGCAGTTCAATAGTCTGCATCTTCCTAGGTGTTCTTGTGACACACAGATATTCTTTGTAAGTCCTGCAAGTGTGCTGACTAACTTTTCATACCTTCACACCTGACATTGGTGTGAAGGATTACACAAAGCAAAAAAGGAAAAGACAATCACACCCACAGAAATCTTCAGCACAAAGTGATGCATTTATAGTGTAGGTTAATTTCCTGAAAGAATGACTTCAGTATTTATTTTTATGGATGCATTTTAATATAAAAGAAGGTATCTACCTTCTGAAAATTTAAATAGTCCTATTCTGGAAACCTTCTCCCTCCCTCCTGCAAACTCAGTGGCATATAAAACTAACAAAAAGAAATCTCTTTCCTCCACAAAAACCTGTTTTATTTCAGTCTATAAGCTACTCATTTTAGGAACAGTTCAGAGAGCATGCAAACAAAATCTTGAGTTAAAAAAAAGGTTCTTTGATTTAAAGACTAAGTCTCCTGGGCACAAAAGCAAACTATATCTCATTACTACAGAAATTTGTACATAAATACCTTGTATGATTCTTAGGACACAAAACCTTTTTCAGTATATCCTACTATAACATCTGGGTACTTATTGGGCATTATAATTATAGTAAGTCTTAAAATTAGAATAAATATTATGTATCAAACTTTAAACTCTAAACTATGTGTGTCTTGTGGTATTATTAAAATTAAACTATATTTTTATTTTAGTGAACTGCATGCTATATGCCTTTGGAGTCTTCTAGTAGGATTTTGTACAGCTTATGGATACTGCATAAATTATATTTATGCTTACAAATCCATTTTTCTGTTATTCTATATTCTATCCAATATATTCATCCATCATGTGAGATGTACTTTCTTTTGTTGGACTTAGTTAGATTTGAAGTTCCTTATTACAGATTATTTTATAAACTGTGTATTGGAATGGTACCTTAACTGACTGGACTCACTTGCTTCTGCATGATATATGAAATATTCTTAATTTGTCTTTTCAAAGACTTTTATAGAGATATCACGACTCATCTGATATACTCAAAGTTGATTGTTGTCCTGCACCTTTTACACCATTTTCTATATCTCACAGGAGAGCATGGATGTGTGAATCAGTCTAAAAATATACAGCTCTGTTCAAAGTTCTATGTGGTAGCAATGGGATTCATTTTCAAATCGAGATATTTCTGAGTTGGTTGGTTCATTTTTATCCTAATTTTTCCAGTTTTTCCCCTGACTTGTTTTCTCAGTAATGACTTAAAAACAAAACAGTCGTTGTCATTTCACATACTAAAAAATATGTCTTAAAGAAAGCTGCATCTTGGAAGAACAGTCTATTTTCAAACCAAAGCCAGTATACACACTGTGCTGAGGTCTGATTTGCTGAAATTTCAGTGCCTTAGTGTTTTGAATATTGTCTCATAACAACTTCAAGGTAACACCAGGTGAAATTTTATCACCCGGAGACACTATGAAAATCTAACTGTAATTAACCTATAGCATTTAAAAGTTATGCATTAACATCTAATCCTTTAATAATATAATACAATCTTAATGGTATTGTTGCTTGTTTGTTTTTTTGCTAGTTAAAATTGAAATTGGAATTGAATAGGAATGGAGGAGAAACTCTTATTGCAATATACCACAAGACGTGGTCAACTCTATGACTTTTTTTTTTCCCATTTCAGGTGAGCATTTTGCATTTTATGTCCTGTAAAATGCATTGCAAGAATTCATTGCATGACAAATGATTTATCAGTTAGAAATGCAGGCAGAGAGAGACCAGCGTTGCTGTTTTAACATTACTTGTTGCTATGATCAAAGGAGAAATTACTAGAATTAGACTAATTTGGTGCCTTAGACTACTATTTTTGTGTGCAATGTAGACTTTTGTTAAATACAAAGAAGCTATCTTGGTCTCAGGAAGTCCCTGACCCTCAAATTGCTGCCTGTATGACATCTGCTTTTTACAACTGACAGACAGTATACTTAGATAAGTGAACCGCTCATCTTATTGCTGATACTGAAGTAATGGAACCACTCAGGTATAATCACCTCCTGTGGTGTGCCAATATTTATGGAATATAGTCAAACAAATAGCATTTATAATTATGTGATAATATTTAATTAAAATAAATGCAAACTGAAGACTTTACAAGTTTCTAAATTTCAGAATGGAGGTTAAATGATGTTAGATAGTATTTTATCGATACTTTTTGTATCAATCCTCACACAAAGTACTGCTTTCAAAGGATATTTCATTATAGTTAAACTGGTGCCTTAATTAGGTGATTAAACATCCTGAAAACTAATCCATGTTCAAATCATTCAAGCTGAGTTAGAACAAAGGTAGATTATAACAGATAAATAACAGGAGGGGTTAATAAAGAGATGAAAGATGATTAAAAATAAATTAATAAAATTCCAGTGGGTGGTAAGAAAGTAAATTGTTGGGATTAACTGTGGACATTACTTTGAACAAATAGAACATGTCTCAGTGGGAAAATGCACCAAAAAGACACAGTAGAGCACATATAAAAGGAATGGAATCCTATATAATTTTGGGTTAGAATATGGCAATGTGAAAAAAAGTCTTCAATGGGTGAAGCAATCAATCTCTTACATTGACTGACAGCAGCTGACCATGTAAATTGCCTCCTACCTAAGTAGAGCAATTTAAATGAAGACTGCAGAAGTTATATTGCTTTTTTTTTAATAACTTACAATGATTTTATTTTTGCTGATAATTGTGGCCATTAAAAATCTAGAGTCTGTGGGTGTTTCATATATTAAATGAAATACAGGGAAAGCTAGAGCAGTGATAATGGCACTAGAATATGTTAAGCCAATTTATTTGAACTCTGATATTCCTGCTCACCTGTTTTTCAAGGGAAGGTAGAAACATCTGCTTCTCTGCTTCTTACTACTTCCTTATATGGCTTAGGTCAATGGAATGCGGGAATACATACATAAATTAGTAAAGAACCAAAGTCCTTAAGGCAGCCTGTTAGCTGCAGTTAAGGATGTCCTCACCAAGTGGACAT
Organism: Morus bassanus; assembly: GCA_031468815.1. Lineage (NCBI taxonomy): Eukaryota > Metazoa > Chordata > Aves > Suliformes > Sulidae > Morus > Morus bassanus. Next base: position 92,395,179 of record CM062569.1, read on the forward strand.
ATTCACTCAGTGTTGAGCTGGCAGTGTAATATCAGACACTTTGATTCTTCAACATATGGGACATGCTAGAATGCAAAAAGGACAAAGCACAGCTAAAGATATGCCCTTGACAGAGGTGAGTAGTATGAGCTCTTGGGAATTTGTTTTACATCAGGGTTTGCTGCCATCGTTAGGGCTGTTATAAATTCCAAGGGGTCTGTTAAGGTGAGTTTGGCATTTTGGTACCCTACTAGAAGGGTGGATAGTAGAGTGAATTCATCCACTGTATGAAGTTTTTTGCTACTGACAAGTGTTGAATCTAGCTATAATATCTAGATTTCTAGAAAAAAAGAGCATTTGAGACCTTATTGATTAAATGGGAAATTTTTGCAGACTTTTCCCATGGAACTGTTTTTCTTAAAATATGATAGTTTGTGGATGCACAAAACCAGACTCATTTTATTATCATACACAGCAATCACTACATTTTCACAGAGGTATTAGTGTTCTGTGACTATAAACAGACTGATATTGATATTGATAGAGAAAATTGTCAGATATAGACAGACAGATTCTATACTGTGTCAGTCGATGATATAAAAATTAATGTTCTTGGGTTTTTTTTATGTATTGCCTCGCAAAAATGGCCAATGGAAAAGAAAAATGAGTATGTGCTGCATGAACAGAATCATCACTTTTAACACTTTTTCTGCCTAAAATCAAATCATATTAATGGCTCCTGGCCATGTACCTTCAGGATTAAATCTTTTACCTTCTTTAATCATTCAGATGACAAAAAGGCTAAATAAGTGTTATTAACACATAGATAACATAAGTGCTAAACTTAAAATTTTTAGTTAATTGGAAATACAGATTTTTTTTTCCATTAGAGCTGAGAGTACTCATAAGCTTCTAAACAATTTATGACTGGAATATAATTCAAGTTTTAAAAAAATCTCCAGTTTACACTCACTGTAAACATTAGCCCACTGTTTTCATCCTTTATAATGTACTTTTTAATTGTATACTATTTTTTCTTCTATGCATCTATCCTATGGAATGGCAACTTTGTAGTGAAAAAAATAATTTACATTATTCTTGGTTTTAAGTAGTTGAAATACTTCTTTATTATACGTTTTTTCTGTAGACAAAAGAGGTTCCATTTACATTGGTAGAAATTTGCAGGGTTTTGTAGAGGGTTTTCATATTATATATTCAAAATGCCACTTATTCTAATATGTTATAGACTTACTTGCTCAGAAACAGGCACCAACATGTGCAAAATATTCATACAGCATGCTGTCATCCTGCACTGAGTAATGTAGAGCTTTTGGGCAAATTAATGGGACTTCTCTGTAGACACAGATCTAAATGTTGGGCATTTGTGTATGAATTTTGCATGCAAGTTCAGAAATTCTGACTTTGCATCTTGTATACATGAATTAGCAATATATACCTCTGTTCAACGTAGTCTATAGTGAGTGTGATACAACAATAGGAAATGAATACCCGTCTTAGTTTTTTGATCTATTTTCCTGCTCTTTTATTTTATGATATACCTGCATACTTAAGATACCTTGTTTCATTAAAAAAGCTGATTTCCTACACTTGAGTTTGAAACTGAGTTTGATTTTGAGTTTCCTGCAACTCTTGTGAAGTCATATTTAAGTCTAAAGATAATTTGGAAAGAAACAAAAAAATAAATGTAATAGAACTATATGTGAAATATAAAAGAAAAGCAAGTGACAAAGCATGAAAACTGACCTTAAAAATGTTAATCAGCTGCTTTTGAACTTATTTCTGATTTAATTGAGTATACTATAGACCATTAAAAGTAAATATTCTCTATGATGTGCAAGAAATCAGCATTCCCAACCTCATTAAAACTAATAGAAGTTGAGTAGTTACTGCTACCTTTGGCTACATTTATCCCTGATAAAGCTTCACTGGAATCATTACAGCTTATTCTGAGAAAAAAAAAGGAAATAAGCCCATTTGGCTACTTTACAAATGTATTTGGGTTTGGATTTATTTTTAACTGAAATGATTATGCTGATACTAATAGATAGGAGAAAACAGCTATGTTTCTGATAGATTTTTACATGATAAAATTTTGTTTGCATACCTACAGGAAATACTGACTAATGCCCAACATTGCTATTGAAAATTATAATATGATTTTTTTTTTCTAGGGCCTTTCTTCTCTATAACAAAAAAAACCCCAAAAAACAACAAAACAAAACAACCCAACCTTTCAGAAACTACAGTTATTACTAAAATTCTTAAAAAAAATTAGATTAGATTGTTTCCCCATATCTATCTGATAATCTAAATTATTAAAGGTATTTTCTGTGTATTTAATATACTTGGAACCACAGTCTGCTCCAGTGACATGTTCAAACAAAAGCTACATGTGTGAAGACATTTAGATTAAATTAAATTTTTAAGATATCCTTTTATACCCTGTACTTAGCTAACTGCATTCATAATAGTGTACTCTGGGGGTAAATAGTGTACTAACAGAACATTACCTGATTTGTTTTTATATTCCTAATGGTTTAGGGGAAAAAACCAAAATGCCCATGTATATAATAAAACTGAAACAGCGGATCTGACAAATAGCTTAATTAGCGATATTGAGATGTTTTCCTACTAACCATAATAGCAGTATATTAAAATAATTTGTCTTTCTCCATATTAAAACCAGAACACTAATATATTTGGAATAATTCCTACAAAACTTAGTTGCAGGTTACCACAAAAATACAGAAAACCCTGCTATATTTGGATGACTCAAGTACAGAACAAGCCACAGCTTATTCAAAACATACTACTATTTTGTTAATTTTGTCATGGACAGAGTTTTGTGGCCATTTATGAAATTCCTGCTGGACTAATATCAGAATCATAGTGGGGGTAGAACTTCTCTGACTTCTAGGGAATAAGATGATACTTCAAAGATTTGAGAAATTAATACCTTAAAGGAATAAAATATAAAAGTTTGGCAGAAAGCCAAGTCTTATCTAGTGGTGCCAAAGATTACAGATATAATTACATATAAAAATGTAAGGACAAGTTGGTATAGAGAAGAATAGTGGTTAAAATATCAGGAGCTAGGTATAGCAAGGAACAAATATCTTCAGAGAAACTTTCATGCTAGATATGTGGATTTTACATACGTAGATACAGATGTATTCAACATACCAGAAACATTCAGTTTAGCAATAGTAGGAGACTGAATACTGAGGCAGTTCAGAACATCTTTACTTTTTCCTTCATATATGCTATTCTTTTTTATCATCTGCATTTGGGAAGCTGTAATAAAAACAACTACACTAATACCCTTTTCACAAATCAGAATACATAAATTGCATGTACATCAAGTGTTAATATTATATGTTATTATTAACATACATCTTCCTCTATGAAACCTGAATCAGGATGTGCATTTGTATTTATGTAAACTCTTTTTAGCAGAGTGGTAACTTGCTATTTAATTATGATATTTCTTTACCATATAATGTGGGTGATTTGGTGTTTTGGTATCTGTGGAAACCCCTCTTGTTGGCCTTGTACTCTTTCTTTGATGTTGTATATTTCGGGGAATATCTTGTCTTCCAATATCTATCAATCAGTCATTTGATAAATTGGAGTCTCAGGATTGCATACTTTTCAATGTATTTGATGTCTGTGGTTTTGTCTTTCATTTGAGTGAGGAAACATTTGTAGATTTGATGAAACAGATGTCCAGTCTTGGTCATACACATGGGCTACTTTCAGGAATATGATGCATTTAAACATTTGAAAGACTAAACATCTGTGATGTCTTTAAGGTTTCTGGCATGGTATCATCTCATGGTTCCCTTTTTTACCATCTCTTGTGGTGTTCTTTCCAGCACTGCTGATCAGAGTAGTTGTATGGATATGTGACCAAATATTTGATTGATGTCAAATATAGTATAAAACATATATATAACACACGAGAGAAATGCTAAGTCAAAGGATCAATTGTTTTATATTTCCCTGTGGGTTTTGCTGCTTTCTTTGCTGAAATCTTAATGATACCAATTTCCAATGCAGCTTTGCCTTTTGACTGGCACTGATATACTGATTTTGCTACTGGGGGGCTATGCAATAAACGTGTGAAAAACACTGTTTAATTGAGATATATTATATTGGCTTTTGTTAGTGATTTTTGGCTTATATATATATATATAATTATTAGCTTATAAACACTTAAATATTTTTTTTACACCTGTTTTGTTTTCAGTCAATAAGGACTGCTGTACAGAACAAGACAATAACTCCCAAATAATGACAGACCAAAACAGAACTGAAAAGTATCACTGTGATTCAACTTTTTCTTACCACACAGCTTGGGGACTTTACTGAACAATGCTAAGAGCCAACAGATTTCTCAGGCTGCAAGACAAAAGGAGGAAGGAAAGGAGGGAAGGAAAAGGCTTGCTCTGCTTTAGGAAGAGGCGTGATGAAAAATATCTGCAGAATTTAGATGAGAGTGATAGAAAAACAATCTGTATGGAATGAGTTTAGTGTAAACTGTGACATCAGTCAATTTTAGAGGGAACTGAATATCAAATGCCAAATGAAACTGGACCTATTTGTATCAGGCATTTAGTATCTGAGCACTGCAGCCTGGATCCTGTCTATAAGTGATTACCTTTGATAATTCAAACTTGAGAAGAAAGATTTTGTGGGAAATGAAATACGAAATATGTAGGCACTTAGTAGGACCAGAAAGATTCAGACATATAATTAGAGCTGTTTTTTATTTTTGGTGGAAATAAGGAGGATTTTTTTTAACTGGGAGTTTTACTCTTCCTCCTGATGACAGGCACTATGGAACTGAAACAAGATAGATGCAACCTCTCCCCATCCCATACAACTAAACAGCCTATCTCAGAAACTGGGTCTTACAGAACAGGGATAAAATTATTACAGTGTATTTCCATATAGCCATAATGTTGATATGAGGATGACCAATTTCCTTTTCTTGATGAAATTGCACAGATGAATATAGTCACAGATTAAAGCTACAAGTGTTCCAGAGGGGCTGAAATCCTTCATGTCTTTCTCCAGGGTGGTCCTGTGGTTGTAGGTAACTGTTTGCTTAAATCATAACAATCTCAGTGTTCTAGAACAACAATGTAGTTTGATCTGTGATGGAAAAAGTCTTTTTTTTTTTACTTTGATGTCTGTTAGCTCTGTATTTTCATGGTTCTTTTTTTCTGTTCAATATTTGCTTGTTCACACACTTCATAGCTGCTCACCAATTTTCTAGTATTCTAGGTCATACTTGTGCAACACACATGTCATAGTGAGGTGACAGAGGTGTTACAGTTAGACTGGTTTCCCATATGGAACCTGCCTTGGGCACTTCATTTATTTCAGACATGGCTATATTTTTGTAAGGCAAGTAGAACTGCCTCTGATGATTTCCAGTATTGATTAAAGATTGTTTTTTCAAGTGCTCCAGTTCCCTTCAGCCTCGGATCAGAAGCTGATGTGCAGGTGGACCAGAACATGTTTTGTAAGCCTATCACTATATTCTCTTTTTCTATCAATTTGAAAGGCTTACTTTTTCCTTTAGTAGCCATACTTTCGTGCTGAAGGCTGCTTCTGTTTAGTTTTGCTTTTTTTATCTCTTTCAATATAAATATCTGTTAGCTAAGTATGTACTTCTTCGTGTCCATCTGCTCACAGAAAGAAGCCTGATATACAGCCATTCTTACTGTCTTCTCTGTACTTTTAGATTCCTGATTTCATAAAGAATGCATTTACTTTACACCATATTCAGTGTTTAAGTATAAAAATAAACAAAATTCTCTAATATCCAGCCATTATATCTTCCTTCACATATGTTGATAACTCATCAAACATGGTTTGAAAATAAAATTCGGTCATGACTGTGCACCAGAACTATTATAGTACGGAATATTGGGAAGCAATGTAGTGTAACAAAGCGGGGTTTTAGCTGTAGTACGGATTGTAAAATAGGGGATTAATTTTCTTCTGTCTTTGAATATTTAAACCTGAAATATATCTAGAATTCAAATAGTTAGCAATAAAGACTGTAGAAGTTATCTATTTAAAATGCTTTACATATCAGTTTATAAAATTGTAAATCCTAGACAAATGTAATTTTTTCTGTTTAAAATACATATTATATATATACATTTATGTTTATATAAACACATAATTATTATACTTTTCATATCATTAGGCAAAGTTAGCAGGGAGTAATAACAAGAAAGTTATCAAGTCTTTGTTTAAGTTTAGAAAATGTGTACCATTTTTTGTGAGAGTTATGTGCACACACTGACTGACAGATTGCATCCTTATTTCCCATTAATTCACATTAATTCCAACTCTCATTGAGCTGAGGGAAGTACAAATCCCTCAAGCACTTTGTCTCCCAGGAGGTGTACTGATTCCTGCAGCTGGTCAGCTCTGGCAGTCTGGAGAGGCAGAAGGTAGGCTGGGTCTCCAAGGAAGTCATTCTGTCTCTCAAAGAATTTGCAAGTAGACTCACAACATACAAAAAAGCATTACAGCTAAGTCTGGATTCAGTTATCACAAGCTTCCTGTGCAGCCTTGGGCAAGTCATTCAGTCTCTGTCTTCTTCAATACACGATCTGTAATACATGGAGTATCTGAGCCTTCCTCACATATTTTTGGTTGTTACAGAAATCCTTTGACATACTCAGTATATGTGAGTCTACTCTACATTGTGGTGATTTTTCCTTTGGAAAAGTAGGTAGGTAGGTAGGTAGGTAATCTTCCTAAAAGTAAACTTTAAAATAATACTTCATAATCCTTCACTAACAAGATTCTGATTGCAGCCAGAGTACTGAATCTCTGGTCTGTACTGACTTTTAATACATTCTGATGTATGACTGTGTGTCAGAGTTGATTTCATGAAAGTCAAAGAGACTTGAGTATTACAGGGAAAATGACAGCTTTTGCCTATTCAAACTAAAAATTCAGATGAAACCCTTTGTTTAAAAAGTCAGAATTGTATTTCATAGAAATGTGATTTTTAAAGCTTGATAACAAAACCACTTACTGATACTTTGTCACATACAAATAATGTCACAGTAATCAGTATGACTACTTATTTTTTAGTAAGAGCTTCCTCTTAATGCTTTGCAAGAGATTATGAAATGTGTTCATTCTTGACAGGTAAGTCTTCCTGCCTACTGACTTCTCCATCTCCAGCCTTTTTTAGGTCCTCACCCTTAATGCTTCTCTGTGTCTTTGCCCCTCAGTGCCTGCCTGTCATCCCCAGCAATGGCATAAAGTTTGTCAGTATGAGCTTTGGTTCGGTGAACGTAATGAAGTCCCTCATTTGAGAACTTTGCCCTTACATATAAGTGTGTGTCTTCAAAGAGGCATATTTAATAGAAATGAATTTTCATCTTTATTTAGGTCCTGAACAGTTTCTATGGTTTATCATGAAAGGCTGTTGTGAAAAACAAAAGTAAACATTTGCTTTGCAGTTCTTGGGAGATAATAAACATTTCTCTATCATTCCTTCTTAAAAAATTTTGCTTTTTACTTTGTGGATATGTGATTCTTCACCTTCTGAATGAGTTTAACAGGTGCAGTAAGAAATTATTTTACTCCAGGTAGAATGAAGTTATGAAAGAGATCTCTAAATGCAAGCATCTATTAGTGAATATTCCTATGACTTGAGGACAAGCAAATACAGAAAAAAAAAAAAAAAAAAATTACTTTAAAGGACATTTTTTTCAGTTTGGTTAACATGATGCTATTGCTTTCTCAGACTCTCACTAACCTTAAAGCAAATATCTCCATGCAAAGTAGTTGGTGATCGAAGAGTACTTGTATGGATGTTTCCAGCAGCTGGGCTCACATAGGCCTTTTCTAAAACTAAATTTTCTGAAGCCAATACCTGCCAACTGTAATTTCAAGTAAATGAGAAAGTGTTTCCTCCTAACAATAATGCAATATCACTTAAAGATTTTTTGTTTGTTGGGCAATTGGAAAAGATTTTGTAAGAGCATACCAAAGAAGGAGATAAGTACCCACTAATCCTAGAACTAAAAAACATGTGTTGTGCAGTTTACGTATCGGTAAAATTTATTGTCTGAAGAAGTGTTGGTACAGTCTATATCAGTACCTACAGAACATCTCCTCTCCCCATGAATTATGATATAGAAATTTACAGCTACATAGCTTTTAGGATTTGATTTGTTCTTTGTTTCCTTGTTTCAGTTGTCATTCTTTCTCCGAGCAGAAATCTTGCAAAGGTTGTGGTAAACATGGAAAAAGTTCAGAGAGAGGTTTAATGATTTTCCCACTTACAGTCACTGACACTCTGTTAGTCATTTATGCATAAAGTCAGCTGAAAAATTTGTCATTTCAATTCCTGATTTTCACACATTTATGTTAGATACCAGTTCTCTTGAAAAAAGGGTGCTGACAGAATGAAAAATCTAGCCAAAAGCAATAAGGATATCTAAAACATAGTGATCTGCAAGGCTGTGGGTTTCTTCTCTTGGCACTCACTCATCTCTTTTACCTCAGAATCCTCTGGCAATGTTGGACATGTACAGCCTTGTTACAGGCTTATTCTCTTCTTGCAAAGGGTGAAGGTAGTTTTGTTTTCTTCATCCCACATGCTGTCTACTGTTTATAAGTGGGTGTACTGGATCTGGCTGGGGTGGAGTTAACTTTCTTCATAGCAGCTCATATGGTGCTGGTGGTTTAGAACTGTGGCTAAAACAGCGTTGATAACACACGTGGTTTAGCTCTTGCTGAACCGTGTGCACAGCGTCAGGGCCATCTCTGTTTCTCACTCTGTCCCTCAGTGAACAGAAAGGGGTGTGCTCAAGAGGTTGGGAAGGAACACAACCAGGCAGATGACCTGAACTAACCAAAAAGATATTCCATACCATATAATGTAATGTTCAGCAATAAAATGGAGTGGAACGGGGTTTAGAGAGGGTTAACCATCTTTTGCTCAGGGACTGACTGGGCACCAGTCTGTCTGTGGCAGGTGGTGTGTGATTGCCTTTGCATCACTTGTTTTGTTTTCTTTCTCTCTTCTTCCACTGTTCCTTCACTTGTTAAACAATGTTTACCTTGACCCCCAAGTTTTCTTGCTTTTACTCTTCCTTTCCTCTTCCCCCATCCTACTGGGGTGGGGGAAGTGAACAAGCAGCTATGTCAAGCTTAGCTGCCTGCTGGGGGTTAACCCACTGCAAGGCAAAATCCAGATTCTGTTTCTTCATCTGCTTAAAAATGTCAAAACTTAAACTTCTTGCTTCCTAGGAACTTGTTTTTATGGCCTCTCAATGGCCATTCAAAGTGGAGACACATTCTGCTCCTGCTGAAGTTATGCCACTGTGCAGTGTTCCAATTTCAGCAGGCAATAAAGGATGTAAGAAAGAAGAAACACAACGTTAGTTTACATTTTATAATTATAACATTCATATGAAGACCTGGTAACTGAGGTTTCCAATCCCTGCTCATAGGATTGATTAATTATGTATTAAACCTTCAGTGGATGAAGCAAAAAAATCCTTGAGATAGGAACTAGAACCTAAACCTGAACACCCTAATTATTAGATTACAGATCTGTGTTCTTCCCAGCACACCCTTAAGTCCTTTACATATCCTTAGTCCTTAGATCACTTTCCATTAGGGACTGTAGAGTGTTGCAGCTGCTGGTGTTTACTGCAATCTTTTACTGAATGTAGATTTGACCAACATGTAATTCATAGAAATGATAAGTGGTGGCAACCCAATCCCTAGTGTGGCATGTTCTTAGAATAACTATTAAATCAGACCTGTCAAGGGATTTAGGAGGAAGAATACTTAATTTATTTTTTCCTAATTAAATTTAGCTTTTCAGTTTAAGCTTCACCAGAATATAAACTCTAAGTATACAAACAACGTGTGCATACATGCATGCATGTATACTAAGCCAGTGGATTATAGCACAATGGAGAGAGCAGTATATTACAGAACAAGAACAGTATAGGTTATTCATTATCAGGATGATGCTAACAAAACTATTGGGGTGGTATGCATTGGAAAATGAAAAAAAAATGAATGAACAAACAACAGTCATTAGCTTATAGAAGACTCTAACTTTCTCCTGTGTGTTGGTTTTTGTGCTTAGCCTGAGTTGTCATAGGTCCATCTCTGCAACTTTGGGAACAGCTGGGAAAATCACCATTCAGGGTGACCATACAGTGCAAAATACTTATTTTCAGCATGTTGTAGTGCTGGGCCTTGTCCTAGCATAACCACTTTCTGTGCTTAGTACGAAAGTAAAACAAGACTCAGGAAAAGACTGCAGAGATTTATAAAGTCATGGGGAGGACCTACCTCAGTAATCCCCAAGGTAAAATTCACTTTTTCTTCACCATAAAAGTGTTTCCAGTGGTAACTTCTGGAACTCTTATAAAATAGTCACTTAGTTCTACAGCTTGCATTGCTACAAGAAGTTACCACATGATTGCGGGGTTTCCATGAATTTATGAGTCAATCTTTAGCGTTTGTTGTACACCGAGGTCCTTAGACTGCAAGAGGACATACCTGTACTTAACAGAGAATACTTAAAATTAATCAGGACTTGAGTTTTGCTTCACATAGCTGTTCTTCAAAATGGTTAAAAACAAAGGTTCTAAAAAGTCTGCTTCAGAAATATTTATTATGCAAGAATATAACATATATAGAAATTATATTTAGTACCTGAATGTTAATTTTTCTAAAAGTCTTCACACAATTCCATAAATCTACAAGCTTTTCATGTTTAATCCCAAACAATTAAAAAATTAAGTTGAATAGCTCTTTTTATTACAGTTCATGTAGCTATATAAGGTATTTCATTGGCAGTTTTTCAGTCTTATTTCTTCATTTGAAGCATTGTCCCTTAGCCATCATGAACTAACTCTCCAAATTATGTGCAAAATTTTAAACCCAGATGAACAGACCTGCAGTACAGAATTGGAACACTGACAATCAAATTACTTAAAATAAATGTAAAAAAATTGTGGTATAAGAGAGACTTTTTTAACCCTGCTATTGTTCAAAAATACTTTACTAGATTTTAAGCATATGTGCACAACTACAGTTATAAATTAATTTTAGCCATCATTAATGACAGAGTTGGCCAAATATGGTAGCTCAATAGGTGCAAGATGGCTGCACTCCCACATGCAGCCAGCAGCGTGGTACAGCATTTGCTCCTGTCTGTCACGCAGGCACTCCTACGCAGGGTGTGTGCACACTGCTGGCCACACAGATCAACACAGGCAGAAAACACTCAGCACAAACCACATACACACTGAACAGAGAGTCCCACTGAACAGAGAGTCCCTCTTTGCCCAGAAAGGTAGGATTTAAGTTAATGAGGAGAGAGGGCAGACTGCACTGGTGAAGTGCAGGACACAGCCAGAAAATTTTTTTCCCTTACTCCTCTCTCTTCCCATGCTCAGTCTTCCACAAACTATCTTGATCTTTCCCATTTTCCCACCTTTAATCCTTTTTCAACGTTCCCATAATCAGCCTTGTGCAGTCCCCAAATGCTCTTCCCCTGCACCACACAACGAGCCCCGTACCCCTGGGCAGGGACCCCCCTCAGTCTGTGAGGTGACCAGAGAGTTGCCCCTGCTGATTCCTGGTGTGGGGTGTCCCCTGGCCCCCAGGCCCGAGACTCTCCTGAGACAACCCCATGAGGGCCTAGGGTAGGGGTGTATCACCTGTCTTGGGTACTGGGGTGCCCCTGCCTGCCTTGGGGTCTTTGGTCCTCACCAGGTCCTTGTGTTTGTGGTGATTAGCTCTTAAACTTATAACCCAGCAAATAGTAAGAGATGAAGCTTCAGAATAGTTACATATGATGATGATTGTCCACCTGAAAACAATTCAAACAAGAGTAATAAACCACAGGTGCCTTTAATCAAGGTAGTTTCAGGTCTGAAACTGGTTTGCTGATTGACTTACCTAATAGCTAGCTTGTCCTAGTTGGAAATTAATTTTCTTTTTATGAGCTTTAGAATATCACCTTACCTAATACCTCTAAGCACTTTATACCACTTTGAAAAACAAAGTCCGCTTTAAAATCCCATGTGTTGGCAAGTGATTAAAAACAAACCTATATGAGTTCATCCTTAAGTACTGGGTACTGTTGTCTGAACTTCGGGGTGGTACATTTGATGTAGAAAAAAATTCTCCTTGTTCTTGCTGTTAGTCAAGACAGTCACTCATACAGTTGGAAACATCAGACTAAGATCAATATACTTCTTTTCTCTCAATTACCCTCCCGTTAGCAATAGTACTGAACATTTATTTCAGGGAGAGCAATAAATATTTATTTCCTTGTAAATAGTGCAAGTCTGGCAACAAATCAATGTGGGAATGCAGAAAATAATATAACTAAGCTTGTTACAGTTTTTGTCTGTCTTTGAAATATGTAAAAAACTCTTCCCCCTTCTTTCTTAAAAATGTTATTTTTGGTAGGATTTTTCATTATTGTATAAAATGTATAGGTTATTTTCTATTACAGAACGTTACTTATTTTTAAACTTTAATTACGTGCATGTGTATGGTTTCCCTTTTAAATCCTACATCTTAAGTATAAAGAGAAGAAAACAAAAGTAATAAAAGTTTACATGTGATGTTTTTAAAAAGATACAAATAATGTTTGCCTAATGTAATGCTATTGTTGAGAATAGGTATTCTAGAGTTGTAAATGCACATACATCCTATTTTATCCCATCAACTAGAGGAGTCGTAGAGCTGCATTGCCAGGTTTCTGAGTTTAGTTATGAAACGCAACTGCAGGTAGAAGTTTTCTATATTTATCACTTATACTCAGCTGGTGCTGCTTTTCTTTTGGGTTGTTATAAATTCCTTATAAAGACAAATACAATGAACTTAAGGTTAGGACAGTAGCTGTTCTATCCCAGGAGAAGCACAGACTAGGATTTTTGTAGACATATTTTCCATGTAGAAACATAGACAATAGTATTTTTCCTAGAAAACAGTAATCATGACAACTTGTCTGCACATTTGTGGGTCATTTTACAGGGTCAGAATCATTGATATTATGGTCAGAACCACATACGTACTTAGGAACTGAGCAGTTAGCAGGTGATGGGTAGGCTTCTGGAGACAAGGCAGACAAGGGCTTCAGTTGGTGAACAGCTCCTAATTTCCTAGGTGCCTTTCGGTATCTTCATATGACCCTGTGTGTAATCTTAGGGTTGCAAGTTCATTTGCATCGGTATGGTCATTATTAATTTATTAAGAGATAAATATAGCTGGATTCAATAAAATCCTGGAGTTTATAAGTTTTTAGATGTTGACTTTTAAAGTCATCAGTGGCCTACCTGTGTGATCATCTTTTTATGCTCCTGGGCATACTGACATTTTTTATGGCTAAAGCAGATAGAGATAGCTCCTTTTCATTATAAGAAGGAGAAGCAGCGGGAAGGGATTTATCTGTAATTTTTTTTTTAATTTTTTGATCCATTTCCAGCTGAAGCATTTGAATTTAGTGATACCTGAGACATCCTTAAAAAAATTGTATGAAAGAAAAAGTTGTTTGATAGGATTGTGGGAGAAGGCAGGGTATAAAGGGATTGGGAAGAGGAAATGGGGATCTCTGATACGGAGTTATTTCTGAAATTGAATCATCTGAGGTATTTTTGTGAAAACTAAGGACACTTAGGGTGTGATTCATCTGACCAAACATAGACAGCTGAAGTGTAGTAAAGGTCTACATATGAGGTAATCACTTTAGGTTTTCTTTATAAGTATAAAAAGAAACTGAAAATGCCTAGTTGTGATTCACCTTGCCTAATGTAGATATCAAACCAGGTCAGATGAATCATAAACTAAAATATTCTGTTCTCCATTGACTATAAAAGTATTTTGAGAACTCACATACTTGACACTACACTTACACTGCGGCCATTGACAGTTCGAGACAGAGACATCTAAAAATATACATGAATTGGTTATATTTATACATTAAGAAATAATTTCACTGAAAATAGGGCAGTTGACATGTGAGAATCTCACACAGTGAAAACCCCAAACCAAACTGAGACAGATTTTTTTATATATGCATTTATTCTTTTCACTTTTTATGAATTTAGTACTCTGTGTTAGGGAGTGGTTGGTAGAAGCCGTCAGGCTGGAATGGGCACCGACACAGTGAGACCGGGTTGCTCGATCTGTCCTTCCAGGGGCTCTCTCATTAGCTGGGGAAAACACACTGTCTCCTCCCTTTCTCCCTGCCTTTCCTCCTGTGACCACAGAAATGGGTTTGATTCATGTGGCATGCATAGAACAATGGGTTTAGTTTATTCTGATTCTGGTGGCACTGGTCAAATACAAGACTGCTGGGCAGTTACCTCCTCAGCAGCACCGACTGCCCACCTTATTGTCCTTTTTCCTGTTCCTTAACTCACCTTTTTCCTTTCTTTATACCTCCATTTCTCCATCCCAGTCTCCTCTGAAGTAAATGACCTGATAATTATTACATTTTCCACACTGGTCCCAGTTTTTCTATATCTGTACTCATGTTTCATGTTTTGATACTATTACAGAGGTAGTCTTGGGTTTACCTGTTACTGCTAATATGGTTGCCTACATACTGCTGGCCTCGGAAGAACAAACTTTCAAAAGGTTTCTCAGTTCTTCCCTCAGGTGTATGTGTAGTCCAGCTGCTTCACCCATAACTTCCCCTTACCTTCCTGTGAAGTCCAGTCATTCCTCACAGTCTGAGCTTTAACTTTGGTCAGCTTCTCATATTGTTGTCTGTCACATTCACCAATTTTTTATATCATGTCCCATAGTTTCTCATGTCCTGTTCAGTTAGCTCAACCTCAGGTGAGAGCGTCATTAGTCATTTACCTGCAGTCCTAATATTTTCAAAGGGTTGTTACTAAAAATGCACTAACAAAGGAAAGAGGGCATGAGATGCTTTAGGTATAATTTTATTTGATCTTCCATGGAAAATTCTCTGTAATGGATATTATTGGAATCTGTCTGTTTGAAGCCTCACTTTCTGATAAGGATAAAACAAAAATCACAGCAGTCCTGATGTTCTGCTGTACGTAAATTTGTGTTGACATTTTCATTTTCTACTTCTCTAAAATTCTTTTTTTAATTAAAGATCAGTCTAGTGACTTTTTAATTTAATCAACAGAAAAGGTTATAATGTTTATGGTTTAATGCTTTCCAGTACAACTGGGGTTTTAAAGGAAAGCTTTCCTACCAAAAGCGACCTTTTTTCTCTGTCTTACATGCTCTCCTGCACAGTCACCAAATTCATATGTAGGTGTACACAGATTCTCACCCTGTGATGTAAGATCCTGTCTTACCCATTATGAATTCTGGACTTGAAAACATTTTATGAAGCAGTTTTAAGCCTGTCAGTGCTCTAGTCGTGGGTGAAGTACCAGTACCAGTGTCAGTATTAATGCTTTGCTGAAAATATTTGATCTTAATCATTATTCTGAAAATTCACTAAATTTAAACACTAATTTGAATGTGTTATCAAAGGAAATGAGTTCCTTTTATGAACTGGGCTAATAGGTAACACAACAATATGGTTGCTTCTATTTTCCTCTTTTTCAAATATATTATATTCAAGCTGGAACGTTGTGACCTTTTAAAATAACAAAGTAGTCTCAAATAAGAATGATTCTGTTAAGAGTTATGCTTTCTCAAGGGACATTTTGGTATGTTTGCTACACAAGAAGTGGACAGTTGTTTCATGGGTAGGGATTAATACAGGAAAACAGAATTATAAGGTGGAAGGGAAGCCATGTGTTTATTTGGAAGAAGGTTTGATAGAGTTTGGAGGAGACAAAAATTGAAATACAGGAAGCTGAAAGGCAGAATAGGTCCTGGAAAATGAGAATAAGAAATTTTTCATGAATGTGTTCAATAGATATGCAGAAAAACAATGAATGTTTCTGGTACCTGTAAAAATAGAATAAGATAGAGATAAGACTAGGTCTTTACAAGATTTAGATTGTTTTCATATTTACAATCAAATCTAACCTATTCCAGGAGTGAAAGATTGTGTTTGTGTAAAAAAGTCATAGTTCTCCAGCTAGGTGTTTATGTACAGGCAGGAAAAAGCTACTCTGACAGTTTTTTTGGGCCAAATATGTATTTCAGCTATGTTGCCCATTATCTCACTACATGTCGGAAAGCCTTTGTAGCTTTTACCTGTAATTAATGTACGGGCACTTCCTCTCCTGGTTCCTGTGGTATCATTTCTTAAGCTGTCCTATCCATCTTCTGCAGGGGTGTGTACTCTTGGTGATACTGATGAACTTAGTGGATAGCTGAAATACTTCCTTCTGATGTAGCTAGAAGGATGCTCTCTGAACTTCTCAAGTATCACAACAACCTGATATCACAACACGGGCTTATTATCATTGTCACAGAGAAGGAACAGGGCATTTTCTTCATCCTTTACTAAGACACATTAGGACACAGACTGTGCTTTGCAGACACCTCTGCTCAGTCCACCTAGGAAGAAGTACTGAGCTTCCATTGCTGTCAGTTTAAAATCCACACGGGGATTTAAAAAATGATTTTATCAAAGCTTTGCCTTGCTTTAGAGTAATGTTAGCAGCATTTCCACATAACATAAGTTTTATTAAATATGGGAACCAAGTGAAAAAATAGTAATCAAAATATAGCATAGACAAATGTTTTCAAGTAACAAAACCTGTCACCATTTCACTGATACATCCCATATGGAAATTCCTTTAAATATCCTTGCACTATGCTTACAGCATAAATAAGGTGGCAGAATTCAATTCCTCATCTTTTATTCTTAAGCAATATGAAAGCCTATGTGCTTTTCAAAATGTGAAGCTGTTTTTCCACGTTGCAAGTATCGGCAGTGATTAGAAAAAAGCACAATACTTTTCTGGAATATAAAAACCAGTGGTTTTGTGGGCTATTGGTTCTTTTCAGTTAACTTCTGTTTTTCAAATCATATGGTATTGCTTTCAAAAATATGAAAAAGCCCTGATGTACATGACATTTTGGATTTCATGTTATTTCTATTCTTCTTAGTTATTCCTGAGATTTAACACATTTTTAATGTCTTATAAATTATCTTTCAAAGTTGTACTGAAAGCTAGTATGTTTAAACTAGAATGCCAGAAAATATTTTTCAATATATTTTTCGGCTGAATAGTTGCCAATTTGGGTTATCCATGAACAAAGGAAGGAAAAATTCTCATTTAGTACTCATGGTGTATGGAGGGGGGGAATTCTTGGCATTTTTGAGAAGAAAATAATTCAGTAATAGACAATGTGTTGCCTTGCTGCCTCTTTTACTCTTTGAGGAATCCCAGAGGACACTGATTCATTTTCAGAAGCCTTTGAGCATTCATTAGTTGTAACAGGCATAAATGGGATATGAAGAAACCCCTGCAATTCTGCAACTTTCAGCTCTAAAAAGCCATAAGAACATAAAGATTGCTTGTACTGGTTCAGAGCAAGAGACTTTTTTTATCCCGCTAGGTATGAATGGATGCCTAGGAAAGGGCAGGTAAAGGCAAAAATATGAGAAACCTGTCCCCTATAGTCTCCCAGCCCCTGTCTGGTTTTTGTTGGTGAATTTTCTGCAGCCTAATATGGTTTATATTTAGTATACAGGTATTTCATAATCCTCTATTTATCCTTTTCAGAAGTGCTTGTGAAGGCTTCACTTAAACACATGATGATGCTTTGTATCCACCTCATTCCAGGGGATACCTTCTAGGATGGGGAATCCATACATCGTCCTCCCATGACCCAAAGTTGTACAATTTGACATCACTGAATTAAGCTCATGCTGTCCTGACTACCGTAGTAACAAAAGTAACAAAAAAGTAGAAGCATTTGCTATGTATGTTACTTAAAGGTAGTGCTATGAAGATAAATGACATTTTCCCCATTCAGTTAATTCAGTGTTTATGCATTGTGTAGAATAAGAAAAGAACACACCACAGAAGTAGTCAGTGGTTTGAATCCAAATGTTATTGGCTTCCCTCCCCCTCCATTACAATTTCATAATTAATTGCATAAACAGTTGGAAGAATACTGTGTTGATACAGTCTAAACACTTGCAGAGCTGAAACTATTTCATAAATTAATTTTATCTAAATGAGGGCATAACTTTTAGTGAAAAAGATCCAGTATTGATTCCATGACTGGAGTGCTGCAATGAATGGATGGAGTCCCATTAGGAAGGAAAAGCCGGGAATGTGAGGAGGTGGAGTTGCCCTTAATGTCAGAAAGCAGCTGGGGATGGATAATGTGCCACATGAGAGCCTATGGGTCAGGATTAGTGGGTGACTAGTATAGACAACATTGTTGTGCATGTCTGTTACAGACTGCCTCATCAGGAAGAAATAGATGACGCCTTCCTCAGAGAACTTGAAAAAGCTGTGTGTTTGCAGGCCCTGGTCAGCATGGGTGACTTTAAGTGTCCTGATATTTGCTAGAAGAGCAAGGCAACAATAGCAGAGATCAAGCAATCCAGGCTTCTGCAGTGCAGTGATGTCAACTTCCTAATACAAATGCTGATCAAGGGAGATGCTCTGCTGGTTAGGGTTCTGAAGGACAGGGGCTATCTCAGCTGCAGCGAACACAAGATGGAGTTCAGAAAACTAGGGGGAAAAAATAAGACAAAAAGCAAGGACCCGAACCTGAGCTTGGGAAGAGCAGACTTTGGCTTGCTCTGCTTGGGTGAATTCCATGGAATGTGGTCCTGGAGAGCATAAGGCTCCAGGAGAGTTGGTTGATTTTCAAGGAGCACCCCCTCCGGGTTCAAAAATGGTCTACCCTGATAAGCAAGTGATCAAGCAAACGTGGCAGGAGGCCTGCATGGATGAACAAGTTGCTCTTGGCAAAACATAAACAGAAAAAGAAAGAATACAGGAGGTGGAAACAGGGTCAGGTGACCCAGCAGGACTGTAGAGGTGCTATCTGGGCATGCAGGGGTGAGCTTAGGAAAGCCAAAGCCCACCTGGAGCTGAGTCTGGAGAATGATAATAAAAGCAACAAGAAAGGCTTCTACAGGTACAATGGAAGGAAGACTAGGGAAAAATGTGGGCTTACTGGTGTGTGGGGCAGGGAGTCTGGTGGCAGAGGACGTGGAAAAGGCTGAGGTATCAAATGCCTTCCTCGCCTAGCTAGATAGACTTGATGGGAAGAATCTAATTTTGATTTTTTAATGTGCTTTATTTTTTGTGTATTTTTTTCAGTAAATTGCTCTTGTTTCTCTTTTATGTTTCTGTTAAATTTTTAAATACAATGCAGTCAGGAAATTGTCTATTAGAGCTGACATTATGCTTTGTTGTGTCAGACTGGGTCAATAAAATCTGTTGTTCTTGTTGCAGGTGTTTTTGTTTAGGATCCCTACAGAGAAAGCAAGCATAAACAGCCTTGTCTGTGGTTTCCTTCTGATTTATCTAGAAATCTGAGCAATTTGTTAATCATGGGATATTATTTAATCAGCAGGGCAAATACTATGTGGGCATTACATCTTTCTTGAACTGCACATAATTGATATTGGAAAAGCAAAGCAAAACGTCATCAGCATTGCTGGCTAGAACAGTATTGGTTAGTGAATGGATGTGCTTTTTTAAAAAACAAAAAAGGATTAAACTAACTTGGTTATGTGAAAACCCTATTATGTGAAAAAAAGTTTAACCTGTCATTAATACACAAGATTACCTTTGTGAACATATTTTTCATTATCACTCTGATAATGAATTTTCTCTCTTCTTTATTTTCGATATTATTTCTTGATGACACCAGTTAGCTGGTAGCAAATAATGTGCATAAATATTCATTGTTCATTCTTATTACCTCCTCATCAGCTGTATTTCTTTTTCATCTTCTGGGACAAAGGAAAAACATAAATAATTTTTTTCTCCTTTCAATTCTAGCATGGCGAGTACTCTATTTCATTTTAATGTGCTAGCATTTGGGAATGTTGGGAAAAAAAACCCCAGATGTTGTGGGTGGAATACTGGATTTTTTTCTGGTTGAAATTAAGGAATTGATTAAGGGCTTATCCAGTAATTTAGAGAGGATATCTTCTTTTGCTGAAACCATAGCATCAGTCAGCACATTTTATTATATTTTTCTTTTAGGGTGAGATAATAATTTTTATTAGACTAGTTTTTAAATTAGGAAGAAATGGACAAACTTTCTGGGCCATCATTTTTACTGGGTCTGACAGCCAGTGCCTTGCTAAACTTCTGCTTTTGTCTAATTATAGAATTCTATTACTCCTACCTGTGAACTTTCTGAATCTAAACAAGTATGGGTTTGAACTTTCATGGAGCAGATATTCACTTGAGAAGTCTGGCTCTTGCTGGAAATAATACAAGGACAGGCATACTTCCATTAGAGTGGAATTGCCATTTGGAGACCTTGAGGAAATGGAGAAACACAGAAAATGAAAGTGAGAAATATAATTGATTAAAATATATTTTAACTGATGTAAAACTGCTTTAGCTTAGGGTTGTTCTACAATAACTTAGACAAAAATGTTTTCTTTCATGCTCTGAGAAGAGAATCATATCTGATTCTCATGGCAGTGAATTATTTTCCAGTAATAAAAAAAAAAAAAAACAAAACAAAAAACAAAACAAACCATGATCTAGGAAAGAAATAGTGTTAGCTAATCAGTGTGCATATATGGATAATTAATTTGTTGTTAATGCAGTTTATGTTTTCATTACAGAGATCTTTCTTCTGTTTGACTATCATTTTCAAATCCCAAACTCTAGTCCCACAACAAATTCAGTCACTTCACTTTTTTGAACTCTAGTTAAATAAAAATATATTCTTAGGGGGGAAAAAAAGCTTTTTAATGTGTAATGATGCAAAATGTGTGAGAAACTGATGTTGCTGGGCTGACTTCAGTTTAAGAGGGATGATGGACAAATTAGATGACACACAGAAATTGTCTGTACTGCTCTTGTGAAAATTTTAAAAAGGTTTTAATTCCTGGGACATGTAAGTGGTGTGCTTTTCAGAATAGTTTCCCTCTTCTTTTAATAATATTAGTTCAAGAATTGTTTCCATTTTAAAGGTAGTGATATCAAGCTAATAAACTTTCAGTTGAAGTTCTTTTAAAAATATCACTGCCTTGTGGAAGAGAGGAACTTTGGAGTTCCCTTTGTATATACTGGCGTGCAGCAGTCTGAATCAGTCCTCTGCCAGCTGATGTCGAGCCATGGGGATGCTGAAAGTGTTCATGCACTAACAGATGTACACAAGATGTGCAGTGAGGACCCTTGTGGACTTGAGCATTATAGGCTTAAAAACTGTAGGCTTAGTTTATAATTTTAAAATTAAAGATTATATTATTAATTTATAAAGCTTAACACATTTATTTTAAATAACATGTCAAGTTTATTAATTGTACTTAATTAATAGAATGTAAAAATTTAAATAAATACCATTTATAAGTAAAAATAAAATTAAGATTAGAAGACATAAGCACCTTATAAATTTGAGATTACAGACTTGTAGACTAATGGTTGGTATTTGTTCTGTTGGTGATTTATTCACTAAGGCTTTGCAGAAGAATAATCATTGTAGATTAAATAGTATTGAACAAATTAGTTTTATAATTAGTTGGATAAAGATATTTTCAGGGAAGAGTTTCTATGAATTGACTGTAGAGACTGAACGGGTTTTTAGTATGATCATCTTGAATTCTGCAGTTTAGCTATGGCCAAATAATTTATAGTATTCTGTGATCAGGTGTTGTCCTCATAACTACTCCATTGGCAGCTTCAGGCATTTAGCTTTTCATTTAACAATATAAATGTCACTTGGAGTGCCAATAAATACTGGCAAATCCCTGAAAAGGTCAGATTGATTCTATAACTCAAATACCTGTCTAATGCTAATGGCTTCTCAAGGTTTTGTGTGAACACTTTAAAATAAACAGCCTTCTATCAGAGTTCTGCAACTTTTTTTTTTTTTTTTTTTTTTTAATATAAGCCTCTCATCTATATATACGTGTGACTGTATTGGTATTGCTTTACAGATGTTACAATATTTACTACACAAGTTCATTATGTTAAAAAAAGAAGACATAAAAGGTGGGAAGATAGAACAAAAAGGGCTAAGCTAGCAAACGAGAAGCTGAATGTCCCTTGCCCAGACAACCCGCCTCTGCACTGCTGCAGAAATTATTTCTGACATAGAGAGATTCACTCTCTCCTCCTGGCTTCATGTTAGTCCTTCCACAATTTTTATTGGTACGTGCTCCATGCTGGAGTTGAAAATAACATTTTAAGACTTCAACTTTCAATCCTCTTCTTGCCCTTGTCCATATTGTCTGCATTTCATTTTTTTGTTTATTAAATCAGAAGAGAATAAATAGACATCCAGGTACATTAAATATGAGTTAATTTATATAAATACATATTGCACATATGCATTATAAATATAAAATATATTATGAGTCCTGAAGCTGACTACCACATTTTATAGAGAAATTTAAAAAAAAAATAAATAAATTAAAGACAATAGGTAGCAACTTATTGTAAAACCAGCAGAGATAATCTTCCTGGCTTTTCTTGCCCATCCCAACTTCACTTCTAGAAGAATATATGGACACAGCTTTTAGTTAGGTTATAATTACATTGGGAATTAATTTAAATTAGAAACTAAGACACCATCCTTAACACATTTCAAAAATTAACCAGTAATTGCAATTTAGTTTTTTTTAGGGATATCTCTTTTAAGGTATTTATAACTAAATCATCTCTTCATTTGGTAGCTTTTATTTAATTTAATCATTGATTACATGGTTTGTGAGGATGCATCAATTCAGGAAATAAATAGCTGATCAAAAGGATATTTGTTTCCATATTTTGTTCATTATTAATTTTATATCAGAGACTTAGCAGACCAGAAAAGACAGATGAAGTACCCTTGAGCTTTCCCTTAATGTGTCAACACAGCTTTACCTACCCTGGGGAGAATAAAATCACTCAAACCTTGAGCTGATTCATTCACCGTACTATTTTCAGCAAGAAATAGCAATTATATGTTATCCTTCAGGTTCTGCAAGTCTGACGTTTCTTTCTGTTATATAAGCTACATGAACAGACTAAATATTCCCTTAAACAGATTTAAATCCAGTATGATTTTGTTCTTCCCAAGTGTCTATGTAATGTCTACCCAAATTTTTACAACTTACTTGAAAAGTGAATACTATTCCCTGTGTTAGGTGATCTGAAGTCCTGTCTTCCTACATTTATTGAGCTGAAATTGTGGCTATTAAATGCACATTGTTGGTGGGGTTTTTTCAGTGATCATTTCTTACCTCTTGCACATGGTTTTGGCATTTTCTCTTGTTGCTTAACTTCTATTTAAATTAGTATTTCTGAAGCTTTTTTTTTGGTCAGAGCTAAACAAAACACTGATTTTGAGAATTACTTTTCATACTGTCTCTTTGGTGTAAGTCAGTAGAATTTCATGAGGTTACCACTTACTTTTTGCCTAGTTGCTGATATAGTCCAGTCTAAGATTTGTCTAAACTTTTGTGTACTTTTTTCCTTAGTATACCTTTAGAATATCTGCTCTATCTAAAACCATTTCTTGCACTTGCAGAGATTTAAATTAGGGTGGTCAAGTCTTTACAGTTACAGAGGGTGAATCTGCACATGGGTACATGCTTCTGCCACGGAGGTTAGTCAGGTCAGGAAGTCCTGCAGTAACATCTTCTTTCCCTTTTCTTTTCACCTTTTCAGAAGTCGTTAAGCAAGTATGCCCTCTTGTACTGGCCACAGACAGACCCGAGAAGAACTGTGGCTGAGAACTTGTAACAGAAATAGATTTTGTTGGAAAAAAACACTTTTGATAAAGTTGGTTCAAAATTTGACAAATTTTATCCTGGAAATGACAGAGCAAAAAAATTTTTCTTCAAAATTGAGTTTCATAAAAAAATTGTCTATGATAATACTATAAAATTTATAGCATTAGTATGTGTTACTACTACTGACTTACCACGATACCACACTATTATTGCAGAATGAAATTATTATTTTGCTTGTTAGAAACAATATCTATTTAATATTGTTATAATATTGTTAATATTGTTATAAATATTGAAAAAATGTGGTAATGAAGTACTGTTCTAAAACACAAATGATACATGACCTAAAAATGTAAAATAATGCTCCAGTCATTATTAAGTTGTTTGTAATATTTCAGGTGTAAAAATGTATCACTATAGACTTCCTCTGAAATCACAAAACAGTGTGAAATATAAAAATAATAAAATTTATAAAATACAGAGTGAATGTCCAAAACTCTTGTGGTCTGGGGATCAGAAATCAATCTTATGAAAAACAAGCGATCAACAATTCATTTTGTGAGAAAGAAATGTAAAGAACAGTAGTTTTTTCTGGATTTGCAATAGTAAACAAATTATAATTTCCCAGCCATTTCTCTATAATACATTTCAATTCTGTGAAAAAAAAACCAGTTTTCTTCTCTTTAGAAACTTTCAAATTCCTTTTTGATTACATCAATTTCATTAATTTGTAGTTTAAGCCAAGGCTGTATGTTGCCTATAATCTATTTGGAGAAAGTGCATTTCCTATGTTTTGAAATTTTTGTATGACATCCAACAGTGTTTTTCCTGAACAGAATTTATTCAAAGATAGTTCTGAAACCCAAATGAGTAATTTTTACCTTTTTAAATCAGAAAAAAAATCAATTAATGGCTCTTAATTAAGTAGTAATAATTTTAGATATTTAAGAAATGTTAAATCATTGCACAGAATGATTCAGGCAGAAAGAAACTTCAGGAGGTCTCCAGTCCAACCTCGTGCTCAAAGCAGGATGAACTATGGAGTCAGACAAGGCTTCTGAGGGTCCAGGTACATCTAAAAAATCCCCCAGGATGAAAACCACACAACCTCTCTGGTCAACCAGTCTCAATGTGAAGCCTGTTTTGGTTTGGTGTTTTTGTTTTTTTTTTTCTTTAATGAAAAGGTATTTTATTTAAAATGCTGCCAATAACAATGTGAAAAAATAAATTTCAGAAAAGCATCTACATATAGCATAGTAGCATATCTGCATAGGTATGTGAATTTTTAGGAAGTTACTGGAATGAGACTTCCTATGTCCTAGAGGCCCTTTTGATGTGCTAATAAAAGTTGTTTTTTTTTTTCCTTTTGTTCCTTTTCAACCAGGAGCTAAACCATTCATCTTGCAAATTTTATGACTCAACTAATTCTTTAAAACATTTTTCTCTTTATATTAATTTACACCAGGACTTTCACTGACTACCAAAATGAGATCAGCCCCTTATTTCTGCCTTATCATTATTCAACCCAGTGAATCTGAGCCTCAGTAGAAAAAAGAAATACCAAAAGAGTCAGGAAGCTTTAAATGAGTTGACTTCTTTTGACTGAAAATAAAGAAACTGTCATAAATTACCCAAATCTGTAAAACTATTGACAAAATCATAGTTATGGTTTTGTTGTGTTTTATTTTAATATATTTTAAGTATATTGATTTTGGAAAATAGCTAGTTTTATTGCATGTATTTAAAATCAAATTAAATCATAACATAAGAAAGCACTGATGCATTAGAGTATTACTTACCCCTTACTGAATAAATAAGATAATGAATTTTTTTCCTTGCCTCTTGTATACTTTGTGTCATTCTTCTCAGTGACAGCACTCAGGTGAAAATCTTCTAATAAAACCTAATCAAGTGTGTTGAAATATAAGGAAACTAACATTTTAATATTTAAGCAGGATATTTTAAAATCTTATCTTCCAAAGAAATTGCAATTAAATGAAACATTTCAGGAATGCAAGTATATAACATGAAAGGACTGGTTAGTTCTGTTCTTTTTTCTTTTATACCTTTGAAATATTTGGTAAAACCTTAGTAACAGAAGGACTTTTTAAAAAAAATATAATGGGATGACAAGGTTTTCAGCAGAAAGTTTTTAAAAGCTTGTAGACCTAACAGTAGTTTGGTTCTCATATTTATTTTTCACATATTTAAGAATCACTTTGACATATGATTTCTTGTTCAGAAGACTGCAAATGAGAATTGTTTTGATTTTTAATATTTTAAGCATATATAACATCTTAAACCCTCTTATGGCCAGAGTATAGGTTAAAATTGACAATTTCAATCCACTTGACAGAAACTAGACAGTTTTGCAAAACTTCGTATACAGCTTTGGTTAATACCAGCAAGTATAAGTGTGTTACCAACTGCCATAGATGTGATAGCTCATTTCTGTGGAATCTTTGTGTTCTTGTCTTTTTCACCAAAAAAGCCCTAACTGGGAATGGTAAAATCTATCTGGAAATTATATTATGCCATGCCAACTTAATAGCTTCAGTTTTATTTAATGTTGTAAATTTATCAGCACAGGAGATGTTAACTGATTTTTTTTTTTTTCCATTTAGAGTAATTTTTAAAACAGAACCACTAAAAGGCCAAATTTAGGGGCTTGTATGTTTTTTGACACTATATATTTTGTGTATGGTGAGCTGCTCAAGTGGAAGGCATTTAACTCAAGTGCATGTCATGGAATATCTTGTTATAACTTGGCACAGGAATTACACAAATCAGAACAGGAAAGCAAAAGCCATTTTTAAAAATCTTGATAATAATATAATATAATAATATTCAAATAAGTAACTGGACACAGAGTTAACTCACATTCAAATATTTAGTTTTCATGAACTCCAACATTCTTCCTGTTTTTTTCTAAGTTTCCATCTCCATTCATTTTGATTATTTCTTTTGACAACAAAGAGTAAATAAAGGGCCTGCAGATGCTCTTTCCTTCTCTTAACTTACTCTACCTATACTTTGGTTCTCCTGAGAGCAATGAGATTTCCTGATATAGTTGCTAGGTGCTTCTAAAAGTATTTGAAAGCTTTTTAGTCAGTGATTTTGAAAAAATATTTTTTTTATTTTTTTATATACTAGGAAGGAAAATACTCAATCTTCTTGTTTGTCTCCCTTCTTTTTCTTCTTTTTTCTTCTTCCTTACTTTTCCTTACCGTTCATTTTCTAGTGTGTTTGTATAAATACAAAGAGGGATGAGATGAAGGCACTATTATGAATGGAGTTTTTTTTCTTTTTTTATTACTTAGTTTATTCCCAGATAATAAATTTTCATTGCATAAAGGGCCCACTTGAGAAGGTGAAGGGAATATGCTTGATGTTCAGAATAAACTAAAGAATTGACATAGATTTGATGAAGACTTGTGTAGTATCCAGAAATCAACTAGGTAAGTTTGGAAGAACTGCTCTGAGCTCAAAGGAGAGGATAATGTAATGGTACAGAAGACTGGATGTCAGCATCTCAGGCCCATGCTGTGTTTTAGGTCCATACCTTAACTTACCATTTGATAGTCTCACTGTTTAATTTAGTAATCGAGGTGGAGCCTTAGGGACAACAGAATTACTTTTGGATCAAAAATGCCTTTGTATGAGTCAGAGCTTGATACAGGGGCAAAGTGAATTCTACTTTCTGAAGAGCAAAAGAGACCATTTAGCATTAATTTAGCTTAAGATAGGAAAAAAATTGTAAAATGTCAAATTTGTAAAGCCCCTAGTATTTACCTTTGCAGTTTATCCTATTCCTTATCAGATAAGTAATCCTGTGTAGGTTTTTTCTTACTATAAAAATAATAGATAATTAATACTGGAGGGCTATTTGAATACAAAATTAATGGCTGGAAATGATTTAAAACCATAATTGTATTTAACAGTTATAACATTGTTTATTGCATTGTTCATTTTAGGTAACTGAATTGAAAGATTTTTCTTTGTTAATGCCCATTAAAATAAACAAAAAAAACCCATATTAAGGTTAGTAGAGGAGTTAGAGACATGCGCACACCTGCAGGGCTATGATCTTATTGGCTTCACAGAGACATGGTGGGATGGCTCCTATGACTGGAGTGTTGGAATGGAAGGATAAAGGCTCTTTAGGGAGGACAGATGGGGGAGATGAGGAGGGGTTGTCACCCTCTATGTCAATGACCAGCCAGAGTGCATGGAGCTCTGCCTGAGGATGGATGAGGAGCTAATCAAGAGCTTATTGTTTGGGATTAAAGAGAGGGCAGGGACAGGTGACATTATAGTGGGGGTCTGCTACAGGCCACCTGACCAGAAAGACCAAGCAGATGAGGCCCTCTGTAGACAGATAGGAGCAACCTCACATTCACAAGCCCCGGTCCTCATGGGGGACTTAAACCGCCCCAATATCTGTTGGAGGGGAACCACAGCAGGGCATAAGCAATCCAGGAGGTTCCTGGGATGCATTGATCATAACTTCCTTCTCTGACTGATAGAGGACCCGACAAGAAGAGGTGCTATACTGGACCTTGTTCTCACCAACAAGGAGGGGCTGGTGGGGAATGTGAAGCTTAAGGGCAGCCTTGGCTGCAGTGACCATGAAATGGTGGAGTTCAAGATCCTTAGGGCACCGAGGAGGGCGCACAGCATGTTCACTACCCTGGACATCAGGAGAGCAGACTTTAGCCTCTTCAGGGATCTGCTTGTTAGAGCACCGTGGGATAAAGCCCTGGAGGGAAGAGGGGCCCAAGAAAGCTGGTTAATATTCAAGGATCACCTCCTCCAAGCTCAGGAGCAATGCATCAGAACAAAGAGGAAGTCAAGCAAAAAAGTCAGGAGGCCTGCATGGATGAACAAGGAGCTCCTGGACAAACTCAAGTGCAAAAAGGAAGCCTGCAGAGGAGGAAGCTAGGAGAGATAGCCTGCAAAGAATACAGAGAAATTGTCCGAGCAGCCAGGGATCAGGTTAGGAAAGCTAAAACCCTGAAATATTAAATCCAGCCAGGGACATCAAAGGCAACAAGTAAACTTCTCTAGGTATGTTGGTGATAAAAGGAAGACCAAGGAAAATGTGAGCCCTCTCCAGAAAGGAAATGGGAGGCCTGGTTACCTGGGATGTGGAGAAGGCTGAGGTACTCAATGACATTTTTGCCTCAGACTTCACTGGAAGTGCTCTAGCCACGCTGCCCAAGTCGCAGAAGGCAAAGGCAGGGACTGGGAGAATGAAGAACCACCCACTGTAGGAGAAGATCAGGTCTGAGACCATCTAAGGAATGTGAAGATGCACAAGTCCATGGGACCTGATGAGATACATCTGCAGGTCATGAGGGAGCTGGCAGAGGAAATTGCAAAGCTATTATCTATCATATTTGAGAAGTCATGGCAGTCCAGTGAAGTTCCCACTGACTGGAAAAGGGGAAATGCCCATTTTTAAAAAGGGAAAAAAGAAACACCTGGGGGACTACAGAACAGTCATGCTCACCTCTGTGCCTAGCAAGATCATGGAGCTGATCCTCCTGGAAATTATGCTAAGGCACATAGAAAATAGGAGGTGATTGGTGACAGCCGACATGGCTTCACTAAGGGCAAATTGTGCCTGACATATTGGTGGCCTTCTACGATGGGATTACAGCATTGGTGGATAAGGGAAGAGCAACTGATGTCATCTACCTGCACTTGTGCAAAGCATGTGACACTGTCGCATATGACATCCTTGCCTCTAAATTGGAGAGACATGGATTTGATGGATGGACCACTTGGAGGATAAGGAATTGGGCTGGATGGTCGCACTCAGAAAGTTGAGGTCAATGTCTCGATGTCCAAGTGGAGACCAGTAACGAGTGGCGTTCCTCAGGGGTCGATATTGGGACCGGCACTGTTTAACATCTTTGTCAATGACATGGACAGTAGGATTGAGTGCACCCTCAGCAAGTCTGCCGATGACACCAAGCTGTGTGGTGCAGTTGACACACTAGAGGGAAGGGATGCCATCCAGAGGGAACCTGACAGGCTTGCGAGGTGGGCCTGTGAGGAGAAGGACATGAGGGTGTTGGTTGATGAGAAGCTCAATGCGACCCAGTAATGTGCATTTGCAGCCCGGAAAACCAACTGTATCCTGGGCTGCATCAAAAGAAGCGTGGCCAGCAGGTCGAGGGAGATGATTCTACCACTCTACTTCGCTCTCGTGAGACCCCACCTGGAGTGCTGTGTTTAGCTCTGGGGCCCCCAGCATGAGAAGGACATGGACCTGTTGGATTGAGTCTAGAGGAGGGCCATGAAGATGATCAGAGGGCTGGATCAGCTCTCCTGTGAAGACGGGCTGAGAGAGTTGGGGTTGTTCAGCCTGGAGAAGAGAAGGCTCCGGGGAGACCTTATAGCAGCCTTCCAGTACCTGAAGGGGGCCTACAAGAAAGCTGGAGAGGGACTTTTTACAAGGGCATGTAGTGATATAACAAGGGGTAACAGCTGTAAAGGGAAAGAGGATAGATTTAGATTAGATATGAGGAAGAAATTCTTCACTATGA
Source organism: Morus bassanus (assembly GCA_031468815.1). Classification (NCBI taxonomy): domain Eukaryota; kingdom Metazoa; phylum Chordata; class Aves; order Suliformes; family Sulidae; genus Morus; species Morus bassanus. Next base: position 92,425,581 of record CM062569.1, read on the forward strand.
GAGTGATGAGGCACTGGAGCTGGTTGCCCAGAGAGGCTGTGGCTGCCCCATCCCTGGAATTGTTCAAGGCCAGGTTGGGTGGGGCTGTGATCAACCCGGTCTAGTGGAAGGTGTCTGTGCCCATGGCAGGAGGGTTGGAACTAGATGGTCTTTAAGGTCCCTTCCAACCCAAACCATTCCATAGTTCTGTGATTCTGTAATCAAAAACCTTACTCATGGGAAAATAAACTGTTCCTCTCTCTTTATGAAGAAATCTTAATGAATTAAAATTCAAAGTGCATTTGACATTGTGAGATATTCCTTTACAAGCTGGTCTTCACTTGAAGAATGAATAGTGGAATCCAATATGGCACACGGTAGTAGGGGTTGCATGTTTTCTCCCGAAACTCAGGCCCTAGAAACATCCTTATGTAATAGGTGACCACAGAAAATAATAGTCTCAACAGGTCTGAGTTGGCATATGCATATCAGCGTAAACCGCTGAAATAATCAAATCCTGAAGGATGAGGTGCTAGTTTGGAAGGGACAGGAAGACAGTAACATTAGAGGACAACACATTGTTAATAGGACTACGGTTTTGGGGGTTTCCTGGGATTTCGTGTGAACTGGTAATGACAAAAATAAATATAGTAGTTACCATGGTGTATAGGTCTCCATCTAGTTCCATTTCAGCCTTCTGGCTTTTAGTGTATATCATCATGTCATGACAAATAGAGGAAACAGAAATACACCAAAGATTAGATTTTTTTCAGTGATGAATGCAGAGGTTCTAACATGCTGGGCAACTGTTGTGTCAACTGTAGCGTAAGGGTTTTTTTCTCCAAGTAAATAAGATAGTGTATATTTTAAAATATTATCTGGTAAGCATTTAATTTAATATTATATTTTAAATTATATTTTTAAAGCTTTTTTTGTTTTTTTAAACTTGAGGTTTCTAATGTGTTAAAAAGGTGATTAGTGTAGTCTGCATCCAAAGTAACCAAATTTGCCGTAGTGCTAAAGAATGGCAGATTGCAATCTGGTTTGTAATAAAGTATGCTATTTTCAGGCCTCTATAAGGGAAATAAATGGTGAATGGACTGAATCATATTTGGAAGAATGGAGTGCTCCTTTTTTTTCTTCCCATTTCTCCTATGCTTCCCTTTCTTTGGAGACTAAGCATCTGGGGTCAGATTTTGTTATTTAATACACACCTTTTTTCATTTGCTAATTTTTACTGTACATTACAAAACACCTTTAAGAAGATCTGCAGAATGGAAGGCAAGGAATATGTGTTAAAAAACTATCCTGAACAAGGAATTTTTTAACCCCAGTCTCTGTTTCCCCAGGGTTCCGTAAGCATATTTCTGTTTGATTAAACCTATAAATTAAAATTGTCTCTAGAAAGGTCCAAGTGTCAAGAACTGAAAGGACATTATTAATTCTATTTCTCAGTAAAATTAGCTTGGGGTGTTCTTTTCTAAACATAAACATGTTTAGATTAAAAACAAAGCCAAAACTGTTATTTCTTTATATAGTGAACAAAAAGATTGCTTTTTGCTGTTTGAAGACATGGAGAAAGATCAAAATGGTTCAGCTCAGGCTTAAAGATGAGTTCTTCCCCTACCTAAAATAGTGTGCTGAATGTATGTTCTACTTTGAAGTATCATATTTTAACAATTTCACTTTTTTTGTACTTCGGTTAATTCCATGTGTACATTTAAAATAACAGTGTTGCTTAGATATGCAATGTAATTATGAACCTTTTATCTTTGTGTTCTTGACTGCCAGGGTTAAAAGCCTATATAGGTGCCAGAGTTCAATGTAATCACTTATTTCTGCATTTCTAGCCTAACAACACTTTGTGAAAGGCTAAAAGAAAAATACTGCAAAAGCAAATGATCAAGGGTGTTTCAGAAGCTGTTACTATAATAGCTGGAGGTCTTTGTTCTTGTAATGATTACTTTGTAAGAGATACCATTTAATAATGAAACAGTACTAAAACCTGACTGAAAAAAAAACTGAAAAAAAAAATGCAAGTGAAAACTTGTCCTCTTCAGCATTAAGTGCAGCCAGTAGTCAGAGAAAACTAAAGAATTAAGATCAGCTTTTGCCTATTGCATGTGGAGCAGACAATGCTTGTTACTGCTCTGACAACCTGCTCTAATCAGCCCTGTTCACAACAGCTGAATGATGACCAGCTCATTGACAAAACTGATTTTTAAACCTTATCATCCAGAGTACAGCAACCTGCAGACAGCTACTGTTGTTTTCCTTTAGGCAGTTTGGGGATTTGCTGTGTAAAAAGCCACTTCCTGAGAACTTGATTGTGGTACACAGGTCAGTGTAGGACTGATGGCCTTTCATGAGGCTAAGCATTTCTCTTCGGTGTCCAAGAGTAATGTAGATCCACCATCCTACAACTTGTGTATGCCTAGATCCTTTTAATGACTCTCTTTCTGCAAAATCTATTCATCTTAACATTGCATGATAAAGTACTCTAGGATAGGAACTTACTTGCTCTACAGAAAACAGGAAAGATACTATCTCCCTCCATGTCACCCCCAAAAGTATACCTATGTCTTGAAATGACAAATCATTTTCTATGTGTGTTGAAATGGTTTGTGTGGTTAGTCACTTTTCATTAACTATTTAATTCAGCCTACATTGTTTGTAACAAAATATAAAAACAGCAAAATGTTCCTTGATTCTCTTACCTGAATTATAAAAGCTGTGATATTTGATCAGCAATTATAATTCCTGTTTGAAAGAGGAAATTATCTAGGCATACTAGTCACACAGTATCGTAGCAGCTAGGTAAAAATTAATATTAAAAAAGCCAACTATTATCTTTGTTCAGTAGAAATTTAATTTCCTAGTTTCTATCAAATTTCCCTTACTTAAACATATGCGAGTTTATCAGTTACCTATATGTCCTTGGGACTACCATGTTGTTCTCCAAAACATTTCTGCTAAATGACCGCCCACGTGTTTTGAATAGCTAGCGAGCTGTGTGGAAGAAATGCATTTTTTTGCCTGACTTTATTTATTTATTTAAATCAGAAGAAAAGCCCTAATGGGTGTGAAAGGAAATTACAAAATAATTTCATGTTTTACTTTGATTCTTTATTTGAAATAATAACTTCAGAGGAATAAACCTGAAAAATAGGTAGTGTTTTCTCTGATTTTTAATAACCGGATTAGATAATTAGCTGAGGTAGATACAGAGTTTCATGATTACTATTTGTTGTGCATATTGAAGGAGAGTTGAAAGCTGAAATTTTGTTTTCTTTAAAAAAGGAATTTACCTGTACTTTGAGGAATAGAAGTGTTAGGAAATTACATTCTAAAAGTAAGTGAAACAGATTTTTGTGTGTGTCCCAAGTCTTAGATTTAGTAAATTGAAAATATTAATGCTTCCAATTAAAATTTTAATTGCAATATCACTTTTTAATGGGAAACAAGACATTTCCATTATATTGATTTTAATGGACAATTTTGCTTCAGAAAAATGTTTTTTGATGAAAAAAATCTCTGAAAAAAGAAAGTAATTTCCTGGTGTTAATTTAATTTCTGATGCATAAAAATGAATATTTAAAAACATTTCTGAACTGGTTCTTATCAGCAGTTGCCTTGGCAGTTCCCACCACAGAATTTTAATGGAATTCTAAGAGAGTTCAGATTGATGGAAAGTTCCTTTGTCTAACTTGGTTACAACCATTAAAATTATGATCGGAAAAGGTATGTTAATAAAATATTCAACATTTAAAGGTTAAAACTGATAAATTTTGAATGCATGAATTTGCATTAAGTTTGAATGCAAAACAGTGAATGTGTCATTTCAGTAATTTATTTTAAAGGAAGTTCAGTGTGCAAAATGTTAAATCAGTTTCAAAAATAGTACCATATTTTAAAAATGTAAGAAAATGGTTATTGACCACTTTTAGAATCCTTTAATTTGGATGTTAAAAAACATTTTAGAAGGAGAGGGTATTTTTGTAATGTAGTCTTAGAATTAGATATCGTGTACTGAGCAGAGATCTGCACTTTTTTTTGGATGGTATTCTAGCTGAAACCAGTGGCTATGGTGGTTGGCGCATTTCTCAGGCCTGGAGAAGACAGAAAGTGTTGTGAGAGAAGGGCTTATATACTTATCCTTTATTGTCTTAGGAATTTGCTGAAAAGTTACTTGGAAACATTATTTTCACAGGTCTGCATATGCAGTGCTGAGAATTTATATTGGTAAGATGTTATAGAATAAGTGTTCTGTACATAAGAAATAGAAATGCTTGAATAATATGCAGTAATCATTAAATTTTTTTCTCACACTGTCAGATGACTGTCATGATCATGCCAAATACACACTGCATTTATCAAGAGAAACTTCTAAGTTTGTGTATAAATATATTTACAAAATTATACATTTATAAATTTATTTGCTTATAAATGTAAATCAAATGTAAACATTCACAATATATTGTAACAAACTCCATTTCCTCCTGAGGTTTATTCATTTATACTTAATGATTTTTTTCATGGTTCATGATTTGGGAATTATTCTGAAGGTACAATAGAGGAAGTATCAGATATTTTTCAATTTGTGTAGCAGAGGAAATAAGATGAAATATTCTCTAAGTACTGTAACACTCAATGACTGAAATAGTATTGAATTGCTGCTGAGCTAAACCACGCTATCCTAGATAACTGTGAACTGCCCGTGTAAAGGTTTCACATCACAAAGTACTTGAAGTTAGCTGTACTCATCCCTTTCTTTCCAAATTAATATATTAAATTATACTGAAGGCTAAGTATCTCTAAAACTTCAATTTCTTTGGAATACAAAGTAGTAGAATAGAATAAGATCGGACTGTAAACATGGAAAACCTGAAACTTCTGGGTGAGGAAGATTAAGTCTTGAGAACAAATCCACTCCTTTTCTTCTTAGCAAGACATCCTTCCTTACAGTACTTCCTTTCAGTCCAGCATTCCCCAGTGATTTGTTGGATTGAAAAAAAATCTTGAAAATTCTCTCTTGAAAAAGAAAATCTTTCTTTTCCATCACCTTTGAAGTCTGGCCATGGGTCTTCATCCTGTGGCAGGAAGGTGTACAACTTTTCCTAGGACATCTGTAGCTCTATGCAGCCTGCCTGTATCATCTGGGCTTCCCAGCATCGGCCAACCTGAGCAACATCAGTCTCCCTTTGAAAAGCTTACTGTGTATTCGTACACAATAAATATGTAGCCTTCTACTCTACTTTTATTACCCATCAAGCTGTTCAGTAGAACACACCATATACAATATTTGTACTGCAATTTAAGAACACATCTTTCACTTGTAACATTTGTCATATACCTTTTTTGCCCTCTCATTCCTGCCTGCCACTATAACTCCGGAGAAGAAAACAAGTTTGGAAAAGCATAAACAAAATGAACCTGTAACCTGTCATGCATTTTATCAACTTACTCCTCATCTCCTTAAGCTGATTCTGTGACATCTAACAAATTTTATTCCCATAATAGAAAGTTGTTGTGTCTTTATTTCATTAGTGTGCATTGAGGATTTTAATACAAATAAGATGGAAGTAAACCAAAAATTCAAATTCATTTCAAGCTCTATTAGGCACATTGATGCCTTTCCCACCCCCATATTTGATGGAATGAAAAAGGTGAAAGAAATGCTGGTTTTCAGTTTTTTATAATTACACAAAATGCTCAAACTCAAACTTCAGATAAGTATATTAAAATACCTATTAAAAATGTCACTAAGTATTGTTTTCCATTATATTAACCTAAGTTTTAATCAGTCTTAGCAGACTGAGGACAAACACCTACCTGTGGACCAAAAGGCCAAAAATTATACAACCTGAGAATTTTTAGATTTGGAAGATGGTGCTTAGAGAGACATCTCTGAAATGGGAGATATGTGAATATTTTTCATATCCATAGCAGCACATCTGATCACATAGATTTATACTCTTTTAAAAGATATTCTATATGAATTCTCTGGCAGTACATTAGTTCACACTTTAAGGTGAACTAATTTCCATTTGGAAAACATTGCATTCAGCAAGTGTTTAATAGCTGGATATATATGAAATACGTGAATAGCTATGACATAGGAGAACATTTAAAATTAGACAAAAGTCAGAATAATTCTGCAGTTTCAAGTCCCAGAGGATGTGAAAGGACTCTTATTTTTGCCTTCATGTACGCAATGTTTACAGACCATTGTCTAGCTATTACAGGGACTGTTTTGTTCTTCACAGAAAACACAGTTCAAGTAACAAAACTTTGGATTAATTCAGAAGCCAAAGACGTAGTTTTAATCCATCACTGTGGGACATGCTTTCATCAGAGAGAGATTAAATTCAATTTTGCCAACCTGCAAGGCACAAATAAAAGAACACTTGTTAAAAAGTAGATCTCTGCTTATAGAGAAAGATCCGATCTTGTTACTTAGCTTAGAGTCTGAAATTTAAGCCTTGCAGCAAATTTGAAACCTGTTTAAGAACATTTTCACTAAAGAGTTTTCATTGCTGTAACTAGATTTGTTTTAAAATGAAACTATTCTTCAGGTATGGGTGTAAGAGACTCCATGAAAGCAGCCACAGTGGAACTTTAAATCAGTGATTCTTATTAAACGACCATTAAACGAGAATGCTATTTCTCTTGGTCCTGATGTTTTTCTATGCTATTTGGAATCACTTAAGGCAGCTATATTACAATTCAAAGTAAACTAATTAAAATCTTATCCTTTATTCGCATCTGCTCCTTTCCCAAAAGATTGTTACTGTAGAAAAGCTCTTTTTTGCAGAAGAGCTAAAAGTGAAATAATAAGGGAGAAACCATATCAATACAGAATTTGTTTAAGTGAGTGAAAACATTCATTAATGAAAGATATGTGTGATCAAGTGTAAAGTTTTTACAGAAGTTAGTTGTAAGGAGTATGTTCCTACTAAAACATAAGCAAATTCTAGAAGAATGAGAAATACGAACAGGACTTTTCTCAGATGAATAAGCTGGTTATGTTCATGTACTAAAAAGGCTTACACTGAAATCTTGAACCACTGAGAGAGATTAGATTAGAATAGAATAGAATAGAATAGAATAGAATAGAATAGAATAGAATAGAATAGAATATTTCAGTTGGAAGGGACCTACAATGATCATCTAGTCCAACTGCCTGACCACTTCAGGGCTGACCAAGTTAAAACACATTAAGGGCATTGTCCAAGTACCTCTTAAACACTGACAGGCTTGGGGCATCAACCACCCCTCTAGGAAGGCTGTTGCAGTGTCTGACCACCCTCTTAATAAAAAAATGCTTCCTAACATCCAGTCTAAACCTCCCCTGGCGCAGCTGTGAACCATTCCAACACATCCTGTCAGTGGATCCCAGGGACAAGAGCTCAGCAGCTCCCTCTCCACTTCCCCTGCTCAGGAAGCTGGAGAGAGGAATGAGGTCACCCCTCAGCCTCCTTTTCTCCACACTAGACAAGCCCACAGTCCTTAGCTGCTCCTCATAGGACCTTCCTTCTAGCACTTTCACCAGCTTTGTTGCCCTCCTCTGGTGCAATCAAGGACCTTCACATCCTTCTTAAATTGTGGGGCCCAGAACTGCACACTCTACTCCATCCAGGTGAGGCTTCACCAATGTTGAATACAGTGGGGTAATCACCTTTTTTGACTGGCTGATTATACTGTGGTTGATGCACCTGAGGATGTGGTTTGCCCTCTTGGCTGCCAGGACACACTACTGACTCTTATTGAGCCTGCTGTTGACCAGCAGCCCCAGATCCCTTTCTGCAGGGCTGGTCTCCAGCCAGTCCTCTCCCAGTTTGTATTTGTACTTGGCATTAAAACCCGAGGTGCAGAATCCAGCATTTGGACGTGTTAAATTTTGTCCCATTAATCATAGCCTAATGCTCCAGTCTGTCTAGATCCCTCTGCAAGGCCTTCTGTCCCTCAAGAGAGTTAACAGCACCTCCCAGCTTAGTGTCATCAGCAAACTTGCTAATGGTACATTCAACTCCTGCTTCCAGATCATTGATAAATATATTGAACAGAATTGGCGCTAGAATTGAACCCTGAGGAACATCACTTGTGACCGGTCACCAGCCAAATGTAGCCCCATTCACTGCAACCCCTTGAGGTCTGCTTTTCATCCAGTTCTTCACCAAGTGCACCATGAACCTGCTCAACCCACAGCTGGACAACTTGTCCAGAAGGATGCTGTGAGGGACAGCAACAAAAGCCTTACCAAAATCCAGAAAAACTACATCCACTGCCTTCCCTTCATCCACTAGGCGAGTAACCTTATCATAGAGGGATATCAAATTAGTTAAACAGCACTTCCCTTCTCTGAACCCATGTTGACTGTGCCTGATAAAATATATGCAACGCTTCACAAATTTGCATATCATTTGGTTTCAACATGTCAACACATAATGTTTTCAAAAACAAACCCAAGTTTTTATTCTGGTAATGGATTTAGCAAAGAGTACAGTAATGATATTTTGTAGGCTGGAATTGTCACAATCTTATTTTTCATCTGTAACACTGTAGTACAAACTATTAGATGATGTTAACTCACTTTTCATTTATTTTGGATATCTTCATGTATCCTCTACCCAATCAATCCAAACTGGTTCAGCTGGAAAATCTAGATTAAAAGCAGATCCTGTAAAATCTAATTTTATATCTTCCTAAATTTTTCATAGTTTACTTCATGTATCTATATTTCTCCCACTTGCTAGGAAAAAAGACTCTAAAACAGTTCTGGAGCTAATCATATATGTAAACCAAAGTGATTGCAAAGTTACATTGTATTTTAGAAGACAACCTTTGGGAAATATTGGGAAAAAAACAATGCCCCGAAAATATCCAACAGCAACTTGGGAGAAAAAAAGCAAAGATGTGGATTTTTTATTTCTTTTACATTTTAAATCTTTCTTCATACTTTGATTCTGATTGGGGAGGGGGGAAACAGAGAGCTTACTTTAGGGGGGCTAAACACAAAGGATACTCTCTGTAGATCTCTATTGTCCCAATGTGGAACCTATATTGTTTTATTTTCCAGTAAACTGATGCTATAAATCTTTCCATGTAAGCCCTATTAACTTAAGTGGAGGCATCTGTAATATTTATATATATATATATATAAATTAATTATTTTGAAGTTATCTATAGAAGTAGGTGCCCAGCATTACCACACTGAAAAGATAGATTAACCATGCTCATTATACTTAAAAAAGAGGGAGAAGGAAGGAAAAGAGGAAAAGAAAAAGGAAAGAGAAAGAGAAAAAGAAAAAGAAAGATAAAAAGAAATCCACAGTACAATAACTTAGGAAAGCCACTAAAACGCTGGGAAACCTACTAAAACCTTAGCCTACTTGTTACAAAACCCTTACCTTCAGAGAGGGATACTAATTAAAGGAAAACAAAACAGGTTAAAAGATAGTATTTATCAACTTTGGCTTCAAAGGTGGTGGAGCTCACTAGACTATTTTCTTGTTACTTGTTCTCACAGAGAAATAAACTCCTTGAGTTATCCTAAATATATTTCAGGAACAGAAGGAGAGAAAATTGTCTTTGCATTTCCATTGTCTTCAGTTACTTTGCTATATGCTTTAACAGAAATTATAATATTTTTAGTTGGTTGTGGTTCCAAATGGTACTGAGGTTGGGAAGTACAGAGCCAAAATGAAAATTATCAGAATAAGCAGAAGATTTTTCAGCTATATAACTAAACTAATTAAAAGTAAGATGAGAAAGAAAAAAAAATCCTTATTAAATAAGGATCTCACTGAGAATTTAGATGTGACCTATGAGATTAAACTATGTTTTTCCATTTCATGTGATAGTGAGTATGGGGACAAATGCAGGCTGGCTAATAAGAATGTGTACATGGAAATGACTTTGAATTTTGCTTACTCTTCATATAGAGTTTAACGTTCCTAAAGTAGGATGGGACAAGATAATCTCCATCCTACAATTATGCAATGAAATCTCAGGTCAAGTAAAATGGATTTGTAATTAATCTTTTAACATGGGGATGAAACCATTAAAAATATTAGGAATGCAGTATCCGTATTCAGGGGTAGGCAGAAAAGTGTTTTTAGTGATTATTGCTCCTGAGTCCCACCTCAATTGCATGAACACATGTTGAAGGAAAACATAATCAAATACATTGCATTAAAATGGAAAATAAAATAAAAACCGTAAAAAACTGTATCTTTACTGAAATCTAAATCATAACACATTAAACAAAACTCTTTGAGACAGAAGTAATCTCAAACCAGCATTCTCACCTTGCCTGACCTAAAGACCAATAATTTTTCCATTCCTTTATAGTTTATAATGGCTTTTGATTTTAACTGTGTGAGTGGACATCATACACACATGTTTGTACAGCAGACCCAGCAAATATGCTACTTTAAAAAAAAGGAACTGCCTAGCTGGGGATATATTACCAGTAAAATTCCTCAAAGAACTTAAGCCTGATCTTGTTTATCAGTTTCAGTAATGACCTTGGCACAAAATGCATCACTATGCTATTGAAATCTGTTCATGTTACAAAAATCAGAAGGCATGTTAAAGCACAGGAATATTAAAAAGAACCTAGAGGAAGAACTACATGACCTTGAAGATTGAACTAATAGAAATGGGATAGTTTTAATAATAAATGTTCAAGGTCACACACTTTATTAGGTATAAAGTGAAAATTTAAAACAACCATACAGAATAAAATATTTGGATTATCAGTCACTAAGGGGTAGGACGCAGTGTGACTTAGGTTACCTAAATACGCCTGTCTACCTATTGTTTTTTATAGGCACGGTAGATGTCTAGAGTCCTGTAGGTAATGGAGATCTTGCTTGATTCATTTGCCCCCCAAACTGAATAGGTGCCTTGTACTATAAAAGGTAAGCTAGGATATCCTGCTTGGTCTCCAGGTTCCACTCCACCACATGCTGGGTCTCTCACAGGTTCTTTGTAATATCCTGACAGCCCTAGGCATCTGAAGATGGCTATGTTTAGGTGACAGAACTAATCTTTGAAAGGAATAAGGTTTCCTATCAGTCTTGTGTCAGATTTGGCAGACTACATGCCCATGTTGGAGAACCTAGAGCATTGTAAATGAATTAGACAGGTATGTTTCAGTAACTGAATCCTGCTCCTAATAGCTGCAAAGGTCTGTAGGCACCAGTGGCTGACATCATTGCATGCAATGGAAGTAAAGACCAAGCGTGCAGGAAGATGCCTACCTGATGTATTTTATCCTCAGAGCAAGTTTCATGTAGATGATGATGATCACCTTTGTGATAGCCAGTGGAAAATCTGAGTCACTGAAAAACTCACCAGTAACAGCCTAGAATGTGTGTTATATTTTGGTTCTCACATGATTAAGAAAGAGGAAGTCAAATTAGTAAAGGTTATATATTGGTATTTATTTCCAGAAGTTCTAGAAGGCTACTAGAGTGGTCAAGGTAATAGAGCTTACCAGAGGACACTGAAATTGTCCATAAACTACATTTTGTCTCTTTAAATGCATCAGAGGTAAAAACACCAAATAGAGAAATAATCTATTTAACCAAAATACTGCAGCCTAAGAAAAACTGTGATAAGCATACCATAATTAAGTTTTGGCTGGAAATTAGTGGATGTTCTGGAGTCACCAAATAAAGCAAGTACTAGAATATTAAAATAATGAGAGGGAAAAAATTATTAGTTTTTGGATGCAGGTTGATTAACTTAAGAAAAGCTGACTACAGTTACAGGGGCAGGACTGGACACAAATTCTTTTCCAAGGACTGGACATAAATTCTTTTCCACTGTATTCTGCATTCATCCAAAGCAGTCTAACAACCACTGTGAGCTGGAGAACTATTTTTGCCTTGATAGAATCATTCTGTGACTGCATCTTGTATTGACACCCCTTACAATTGCAGCAGTATTAATGTAGAAGTGTTAGTCCACCTTTATGCTCACTTGAGATAACCATGTCTAAGAGCTTTCTTATACTGTTTTCTACCATGTTGCCATGTTGTAGCAGTTTATTTTAAAAAAAGCAGGCACTGGTTTCCTAAAAAATATCTACACATTGCACCCAAACCTCCCTTTTTGCAGTCTTCCACTTGACCGACTTGAAGAGCAGGAGGGCATTTTGAATTCGAGTTTCTGTTTTGTCACTATACTTTAGACAGAGCCTTTTCAGATTGTTACAGTGCATTACAGCTAGCAGAAGAATTAGTATATCAACATTATAAATGCTGCTTAGAAGATTGTCTTTGCACCGCTTCCTTCTGAAAGCACAGAATATACCATTGTGTTCAGTATTTACTATAACAAAACTAATTCAAACTGATAATTTCATGATGCTTTTGGCATACAAAGCAGATGGATTCCTTAAATAAAATGGTAAATTAAACAACTAAAACACATTTATAAATGTAATAATCTAAATGATAAAATAATTTAAAACTGTGAGGAGGAATAAAAATTCTAATTTTAACAAAGTAATTTCATGGATCAACATGCACTGGAGCAAGTCTTTTCTTGCAGTCCATATGGACAAGTAATTTATTTTGATACTTGCCCGCTAGATTTCCACAGGCCATTTGTACAGGTGTTAAGTATTTTCATTTTGATTACAAATGCCAAACACATTCTGAATTCTGCAGTAAAGTGACAGATCAGAATGATACAATGAGCAGAGAGCTGAATGGCTATGTGGGACAATTAGTGAATTTGTACATCACTTACGCAAATTTACAGTTTATATAATGAAACATAGTGTGTGTATTTAATCTTTAAAGGCATATTTTTAATCAACATTAAGTATAAATTTGACTTTCCTGTATATAGCTTGACAACGTATAAGCAGTATTAAATTTAGTGAGTGCATAAAAATTTTAGAGTAGCTAAAGCATTCACTTAACTAATAATTATATTTTGTATACATTTCCAGTGGGATCTTATACCTCAAAGTTTAACAGCTAGCATTTTTCTGTCCTTCTGTCCTGTAGAAGTTAAGGATCAGTCACCGCACTCCTTATCTCCCTTTTCTGTTTCATACCTATTGGCCACACTTTTCTTTCAAATTGTTGAACCAATTGACATAACATAGTTAAAGTCCAGCCAGTTAATTTTAACTTCCATGTAATATCAAATTCATTGCTTTTGAACTAAAAAAAAAAAATAGTTCTCCTTCCAACTGTAAATATTCTATGTCATTAAACATAGTATCATTCTGTACATACTTTACCTTCATTTATAACTTCAGAGTATCATAGTCATGACAATATTACCACTGTGTTTGCTGCCAAGTATTCAGAGCTTCTGGGCCAAACCCACTGAAATCTCCATTCTCACTCTGTAAATACATTCCCCATCGCAGCTTCCTTGTATGGTCAGGAGTTTCAGTGATTTGTTCACTTCTTCTTCAGTAAGAAATACCAGTTCTTATACCGTAAATAGACAGTTTAGTCTTCTAATTTCTCATTACACATATAGAATGTATTGTTTCCCAATTCCTCCATATTCAACTAGCTAAACAACTGTTCATATAAGAAACAAAAAATGACTTTCTTTCTTCTGTGGCTTTGATATAATTTTTCAATATAGGATAAGGAGAGATGGAAACTATTATATAAACAATATGCTGCATTTGCATTTCAAGGAGTTAGAAATGGCTAACATGCTATAATAGTTAAATGGATAGCTTGCTATCGCTTGCTGTAGTATTAAATGCACACACTACATGCTGTAACATTACATGCTGCAGGATTGCACGTGCATCGTATACTTATATATATACACATGAAAAAAATCTGTTAAAAATTTAAGAGATATTTGTTAGTATTCATGAACTGAGCTTACACATTTATGTGTTAGATATGAAATTAAGCTAAATGTTTTTTCTGCATCTTTTTTCTATGGTATTGAAAAGGCAATAGTACAATGTTTTGTAAATTTAGATAGAAGAACTTGTAAGCTTTAAATTGAAATAGAAGAGCCTGAAAAGGATCTACCTTTCAATCAATTCTTTTGCTAATTTTTTGTCTGCATGCATAACTATTAATTTGTCAGATATCCATGGCTGTGCAGTCCTGAAAGACAAGCTAACAGAAAATAGTGATCAGATGTTTGCCCTCTTACCAATTTCACCAGAAAAATGGCATATAAACAAAAATGAAAATGTTCTAGTAAAATTATTTATAGTACAGTGTAATTCTGTTATATGATTTCGTCTTTGTTAGCATTAAAACATACTGACATTTCCTAATTAAAGTTATTATATATGCTAATTATTGGTAACAGGGGTCTAAAGAGCACAGCTGAGGAAGTTTGAATTGGTGTATCTTTATCACATACATAACTTCAAATGCATATCTTTTATATACCAAGAATCTGACAATCTATTACTTTTCCTTTTGTTTTGCTATGTGGTGTCATCAAGATGAAACTTCAATGACATGCAGTGTAACAAAGCATCACTGTGATTAATTTTATATTAGATAAGTTTATGTATCCTGCAATTTTATTCTACTAATTTCTGTTAAACAACATTTAGGATAACAAGATAGTGTGAGATGAGAAACAGAGATTCCATGTGCTGTGCACAATTAAATAAAAGGTTGCACATTTTACCACCTTTTCTTGGAAAAGCTGCAATGTGGTGCACAGAAACAATGTTCCCTGTGTTAAGGAACAGTCTTTAACAGGATTCCTGGTTACTTTTTAATAATAAGCAGTATTAATCAGGAAAGCTCTATGCTAACACACCACTGTTGGGCCCCAGTTTCTGTTTGTGTGGCATGATTATGTTTGTAGGAGAGCTCTGTAGAAATGTTTCCTACCTGCTGGAAGGGGACTGGCTGCCCATGGTCACCAACCAAGATGCAGAGGAGCCCACTGGAGGTGGCTGCAGCCCACTCTAGGGAAGCAACTGCAGGGGCTGCCATAGCGACACAGAGGAGGATGTGCCACCCTCTGCTTCCCCGTTTCCCCCTTCTCCATCGCCAAGTGACAGCCTTCCCTGTTCCCATTATTGCCAATAGACCTGATTTTGGAGAATTCCTGCTTTAAAATACTGATTATAAAAGAAAATTGCCATCATAATTTATGCTGATTACTTGGCAGTCCAAAAAAATGTCTTGCTCCAGAAGTTCTCAGAAATACCTCAAGCCTTCTCACAAGTTTGAAGATAAATGTGTATACACACACAGTATCCTGAGCATTAATCTGCACATTTCTGAGTATTTTAGGATCTGTCTATGAATTCCTTTCCCTTCATAAAGATTAAATTTACTTCTAGATACAACAAAACAATGTAACATTTTTCTAGCTTAGATAGATTTTTTTTTTTTTTTTTTTTTCCTGTGTTACAGTCTTTCTTGCATTGCCTTACTATTCCATATGGCATGCCTTTGGCTAGCTCCAGGAAGTGTCACAGCTTCACTCTCCATTAGTTCCATGATATCGTGCTACAATAGCAGATTCTAGCTAAAATAATTCTGTATTCTTTTGTCAGGGAACATAGAAGCAAATTGATCTATTAATGTCTGACAGTAATGAAATGCTGGCACTTTAGACATCCATATACTCTGTGTTTATGTTATACATGATCTGTTTAAGGCCAGCCTCAGAATAACTAAAAAAATATTGGATTCATGTATATTTTATGGTAAAATATGTGCAGTTTGTCACTCTCCCTTCTGATGTTACATGTGTTCTAAGAAAAGCAGCCTCAGTGTCCAGACCTGCAAGATGTTGAACATTTTCAATTCCCAGTGAAGTCTGCCACTGAGAACAAATGATGTCTTACAACTGTTTACATGCTGTGGCTTAAGTCCCTTATGAGCCTTACACAGTATGTCTATGTGGATGTGCACACAAATTGAAATGCACTTGCAAAGTGCACCTCACTGTGTGATACCACTCTTGTGCCTTGCCTTTGCTTGGCTTCTCCCTGGTGCCCATTCCCAGGGGTGCAGTGGGTCACAGGTGACCCATGCAGGTGACCTGGTGATTCCATTGCCTACACTCATCTTCAGCGTGACCACTAATGCAGTCTCTGAAATATTTTAAGAGTTTGTCAGATGCATATCTGAAGAACACAACACATGCCTGACTGACTTCAAGACTGTTAAATCTGTTTATATTTTAAAAGATGTGGGACGTAATTTTGTGGCAGATGCTTTTATGTATCTTTTTCATATTTGCAAATTTTGTGTGTCATAAGATCTGCCTCATAACAGATTTATAGAAATATTTTAATTAGAAAACATGTACTGTTACAACCAAGTTATATTTCAGTGTGATCTACTTTCATCGGTAATTACTATTTTCCTCAGTGTTTGTAACCTTCATAACATACTGTTCAACTGTAAGAAGATTTTATATCTGTTTAAAACAAATTTTATGTATTCAGTTTGATGATTTGCTAATGTTTCAAAACCTTTCCTTCCCTGGTTGTACATGGAGCTGGATTTTGAATAATGTTCATTATGAGAGCAATATTTTTCCCTTTTGTGTGAATTGCCTAGGAATTGCTCTTAATTTATTTGTATATATTAATCACTTGTAAATATTCAAAGTAGCATATGAAAAGTTTTCAGTTAGTGAGTGGATGGTGAGAGGCTCACTTCAGCTTTGTGTCATGTGTGATCGGTCTCTGAAAGCAGATGCTCTGCCACTGCACCTTCCTCCCATGTCATCAAACATGTGAGGCAGGACAGATTGGTAAATAACTAGTATTTACTGGTGTAAACTCAGAGACGAATAAGCAAAAATGCAGTTAAGTAAATTAAGAATGGGAGGGAAAGTAGTCCAAAGGTTGTGGGGGCAGTTAAGACAGAGGAGGTAAGGGGGTGAGTAAGCAGTGACAAAAAGGGCAGAAGTAGACCTGAGGAACCAAGGGTAAGGAAAGATGAAATAAGAATACCTGACCAAGGCACCAGAAAGTTGGCTTATTTCCCATTGATGGATTCTGCCTTACTTCAGATAACACAATTTCAGTCTTTATATGATTCCTGCCTTACATTTATGAGTTACTTTCCTAATCAATATGGCTTGCTTAAGGTCAATGCCTAAGAAGTCACTCATCTTGCAGTAATAGAGACCAGACTACAGAAGTGGATAGGTGTTTTAATTAAAAGGGTGTTAGCTGCCAAAAGCAATAAAATAGATGTGAACTGAAATATTTAAAAAAAAGTTAAATTAGGTGAACGTTTTATTAGTAGAGTATTATATATGTGAATGCATATGTGCCTGTGTAGTTCTGGGGAAGTATACATCCATAATGCGTACCTGGACTTCTGTCATATACATATATCACTTTGCACTGGAAATGGTAAGGTGTGGCTTAAAGCCATTTTGACTTGGTTTATGGCTTCACCTAAGAAAGGCAGCAGAGAATCAATTAAACTATTTTTTATATTAAATGAAGTACTTGAGATCTGTGTTGTACCAAACTATAGAATATTTTTAATTAGCATGATTATCTCACTTTAAGTAAATAAATAAATAAACAAAATGGTGTGGTATTTGAAAAAAATTTCTGATTCCAGATCTCATAAAAGTAAAGAACAAATCTTTGTCACCTGAAGTGCAGTAGTTACTGCTGTTCAGTCTAATTTCAGTAAAAATGTGTTTACACTGAATAATGATGAGTGTATAACATCATGGAAGCAGCAGAAAATCTATAGCTTATGACTTCATCCAATGTTTGGTCTTCCCAGATTTCAACATATTAAACAAATTTTCCTCATTCTTGGCACTCATTTTTTGGCTTTGAGACTTCTTTTCTATGTTACATAATAGTCTATACAAATTGTTATATTCTATATATTTACTTTGATAAATTCTAAGTATCAGCTAGTGCATTAAGGAATGACAGTAATGCTTATCATATATCTCTATTCTTGTTCTTTTTCCTCAAAGGGTATCCCATTTTGGATTTATGTATAGTTTTATACACATGCACAATGAAGAAGCTACATATTTATATTACTGAAGAAGAAGGTAAAAAATTAACCGTAAGATAGTGAGACCAAGCTATTGAAGTTAATGGGATTTAGACCAGTGATTTTGAAAATCCTGTCTTTCTGCTCTATTTATTAATGTGTATATTATTTTATAACAAGTGAAATTTTTACCAGCAATCACATATCCTTGGTAACTGCACCTTTTCTTTTTTGGTTTTGATTTTTTGGCTCTCACTTTCTGTGCTTTTTCCCATATTTTTACTACAAATATTTTTTATGTAGTAAATCACTCGTGAATATTTCTTCCACTTGTCAAAAAACCAAACAACTGATGAAGATAGCAACACATTTGCCTGTACCACAGTAACAGAAGATACAGCTTAAAATGTTTTTCCAGTTCCTCATTACTGAGCTTTTGTTTTTCTCTAACTTTTATGGTAAAACATATTTTCCTTTGGATGTCTTCCACGGGTGGGTCTTTATTTCTTGCTTTTGTCTTCTGTGTATTATATTATCTGCGAACAACAGAGATTCCTCTACGTTTCCTTTACTACTGGCAGTGTTTCTACCAACAGTCCCAGCAAGTGGCATTGCTTCCTTAAATGTTTCAGTTTAGCACTGCTCTTCTTGTAATAAAAAATAACCCTTTTTGACATGAAAATTCTGTTAATAATTGATACCATTTATCAAAAACAGCCAGCTTACCTGTAAGTGATACTCCGTGGGCCATTACCAAGGGAAAATGAGATATTTCAGAAAGTAAAGTAGGTAACTGGGTGGGTTGGAGAAGAGGAAGTAGGGAGAAGACTTTTAGCACAGCAAGCAGTAGTTCCTGGATTGGGAGATATGGTCTAACTTTATATGGTTGTCTCTCTCCAGCCCTTACTTCCCAGTGCAGGAGTAGCTGGGGGGTCAGCAGTCCAGGCTGCCTTACCGGGCATTACACTGCATATACCACAGACGGTCACTGAAGGCTACGTGGAGCCAGCAGCCAGAGCAACCCTGGCAGGATTGCACTGTTGTTCACAATCTGTGTCATGTGCCAGCTTGGGTTTATTTCTGGGTTTTTAATTTTGTTCTCAAAGTCTATTATTGAATGCAGCCTTTCTTATCTCAGTGACCATTGTCCTCATACTTTCTCATGTCAGCTATCTTCTACAGCAATATTTTTAGCTCATAATTCTGTTTTTACTTATTTCAGGAAAGGGTAGAACATCCCCTGGGATTGGGGTTAACAGCTTCAAGTAAGGATCTATACAGACAAGGTCATACACTGTGAACAACCATGTATAGCAGTGACAAATGTATCAATCCTGCCAGGCTCAGAACTATTCACTAACTCTTGGAATTAATTATATCCCATATAATTATACAACAACACCACTGGACAGGCATTCAGCAAAACAGCTTAGGTGATACCAGGTATCACAAATATCTGTATTTAAGCACTCAGCTTCTCAAGTGAGATTCACAAGGCTGACTCCAGATACTTAGAATAGATTGGTAGGAAATTTTGACTTTAGACTGAATCTCAGACTGGTGCTGTACTCCAGATGTCAAAGACAGTGAATAGGAAGGTCAAGGAACAGGAAAACATGGAGCCTAAACTTGAGGCTTCTATATAATTCAGTTACTTTTTATGCCTCTAGCTAGTCACCTCTGGGAAACTGAAATGCATAGCCAAAGGTATTTATGTCTAGATCCAAGTGGGTTCAGCATGAGAAGGTTGATCAAAGTGGTCTCTACGCTAGATATCACGTTCTCGAATTCAGGACAGGCTGAACTTTGAAACAGGTGCCTAAACAGTCAGCAAGATGGAAACAATACAGAGAATGTCCAGTACCATAACTTGAACTGAAATTTTTGTCTCAAACCATCAACACAGAGAGTATCTCAGCTTAAAGGTTAGTGAATCACTGCCCTGAATTTAAGCAACTAAAATTCCATCCAGAGAGGACTTTCAGTAACTAAGTGGTTCACTGAGTGCTTGACTTTGATATCTCTTTATGCAAAGTACTATATAAGATCTTGGGATATAATGCCATCTACTGGCATTTTATTTGTTATTTATGCATGTTGCTTAGGCTTATGAAAGACCCCCCAGCTTCCTGGATTGGTTACTGCAGGCTCGCAGGGTTACCTCAAACTACTGAAAATGACACTGACAGTTTGATTTATTTACCTACACATAGCTGCAAGTGGGCTACTGCTCCAGAAGGTCATAGGGCTCCCATGGTTCCCGTGTCAGCTCTGCAAAATCTATGTGGATGTTTTGAGTAGCCTAGAGTATCCAAAATGCCCCTACATCCTTAAAGATATGTAGGAAACTGAAATGAGCCCTAGACCTTCTCTAAATGTAAATGGGATCTTAAACACCTCTTCATAGACCACCTGCATGCAGAAAACAACATTTAGTTACTTAAATCTTGAAGTAAGAAAAGGGCAGCTGGTTCTCCTAACAGTTGTGTGGCGGCACCAGGGCAAATACCTCCTCTCTGTCTCCTTTCACACAGAGGAAGATGAGTTAACTAATTTTGGCAGACATCTGACTTTAAGATGCCTATGGTCAGTGAAAAGTGAAGCATCCTGTAGTTCAAATGTTTCCAGCATACTGGAATGTTACGGGTAGACAGAGAAAAAAAATGAATGGTATTGTTATTATTAAAGTGCTCATTACACAGAACAATTTAATGCCAATTTACTAATGCCCACTTTGGCTTCAGTATTATTATATGTATTTTGCTATTACCTTTTATTATTTTTAAATATTGGTTTTATAAAGAATTTTTAGTTACTGGTGAAATCACACTTGAAGAGACAAATGTGTTGGGAAAGCTTTAAGTACAGGATAAGTAGGCTGCCTGTAGCAGATATTGGATATTTCTTAATACATACAAATATATAGGGTAAATGATCTTTGGCCCATCTATTAAGAACAAAATTACTTTAAAGTAAGATATCCCTCTAAGACTGGGAGCATTAATTACAACTTTACTGATCTAAAAGGTAATAATTACAAGTAGATTAAGGCTATCTCTAGAATTTCAAATAGGATCTTTTTTGGTTTTACATTATAAAGTTAGACACATTCAACATATCTATGTGAAGTCTGATTTTCCTTCAACTTTGGATATTGTTGAGGATATAGAAAAAAGCATCTTGGTTAGGACAGTCCCTTAACATTCTTGTTAGATGGAACAGATCCGGACTGCAATATTGGCATTTGTTTATGTGGTAAATCCCAACTTTGCAAAAAGAAATGCAAGTTAGAGAAGTTCTTAAGGTTGATGTAGGCTGTCAAAATACTTAATAAATTTAGGTAACTATAATTACATATTTTTTTTGAATATATTATTCTTTATTTTAAAGAACTTACTGCATTTATACTGGGCTTTCCAATGGCTGCTGTTCACTAATCTGGACAAAAGACTTTTCCTGTGTCTCTTTTTTCCATTCATATCACTAATCATATTGACCAAGTAGGATTTTCAAAAAAGCATCCGAGAAGACTTTTTTGTAGAAATGCTCATTTTACCTACTCAGTGTGCCAGCTTTATACTGTTATTTGTCTCAAACCTAGAAGTTATATTTTCTATTTAGATCTATTCAGGGTTTTCAGAATTGCTTATGTATTTCAGACCTTCAATGACTGTCTCTCACAAAATGTTGAAACAGGCTGTGGAGCAGGGACTCAAAACCAAATCCTATTTCCAGGTTCCTATACTAGGTTATAGTCTTGCTTTATGTCTATTTTTAGCCAAATAAATTTGAATCCTTCTGTACAAATTCATAAAAATTCAGCAAGAAAGGTTGAAAGTGTCCTTACATCAAAACAGTTAAAATATTCTGGAGGAGATTGGAAATGTAGGTTTCCCTCAGGCACAAAAGGGAATTTATTCAGATTTGTTGCATCATAGTGTTGTTGCATAAAAGCAGCCATGTCTTCCTCTTTACATGATTTGAAGGAAAGCTGTGGCTCTAACTGTAGTTCCTGCACAAGTAAGACGTAAATGATAGAACAACTGGCTCTTGGATCGTCACTTCATCCTGAATGCCAAATTGTTAATTGGCTTTCAACACTGAGGACACATGCAGAAGCAGAGTGTCAGGTGAATGCTAAAGTAAAATTAGTTAATTAATTAGAGAAATAGAATAAAAACCATTTTAGCGCTTCTATGGTAAGCATTCGTTTACATAGATTTTTAATATTACAGTTTGGGCACTGGGTATTTAAATTCTACAAAAGTCACACTTTGGGTACTTTATTCCTTTTTCTTGTTTTTTTAATCAAGCTTCAAATTTATGTAGCTGTCCTACTAATGCAATCTTTTCAGAAGGGAAAGTTCACCTAGGGCTTTCTAAATCTTACATGAGTATCATTACTCCTTAGCCATCCTTCCTTAGTCATGAATGTGCAATTTTGTTTGAAGTTTTATGTGTCAGGACAATCATTTATTTGAACTGATGTTTTCAGTCTGGCACATTCTTCTCTGTCTTTCTTCTTGGGAAAATTAGCATAATGTCTTTGAAAGATATCCAATAGAATCTTTAATTTATATAGTGTCTCTTCATCTTCTGTTTTGTTTTAAAAGCTTAGTTCAGTGTTAGAAGCAGTATAAAATAATGTAAATGTTACCCATTCTCCAGTAGCATGCAACTGGTAGGATTAAATAGATATGTATTCTGTATTTCTAACTACTTATTGTTTTTACATATCTGCACCAATATATAAATGCAGGTCATTTCATCTATGTTTTATGCCCTTTGTTTGGAATTCACTCCCTTGAATGGTTATATACTGAAAAAGTCTCTGTTCTAGATATAAATTATCTGTATAATAGAAACAATTAAATAAATTGGTACATTTGTTTGGAAACATTTGTATTTAAACCATGGTTTGGATAATTCATTTTAACTGTGATACAATGTAAAATTGGTTTTGAGCAATTTCTTGCACTTAAACATAATGGGGATCTATAAAAATGTGAACTGATAGAAAGATGCAGGAGGGACAGGGGGGTGGTAGAAGCAGTAAAGAATTGGAAGTGAACCATTAAAAGCAGGAGTTATGGACACCAGCCCCCCTGCCCCCTACAATTCGTGTTATCAGGGCATAAACTACACTGGTGCTGAATCACCAAGCTGTTCTCTTTTTTCTCCTGAAAGCGGACAGTTCCGAAGATATAAGGATTAATATGCAGTATTTTTCCCCTTTTAAAGTTAAGTCCAATAACACTGTGTCACTAGGTCAGAACCATAAATGGTTGGTTTGTATCTCCAATGATCCCTAAGATTTGAGAATCCTATTTTCATCTTTAGGTCTTGTAGTTTTCCCAACAAAGAATTTGAATGAGTGACTGGGGAGAGGAGGTTGGAAGGCTTCTTTCCACATACTCTCACAGATCTTCTCTTTGGATTTTGCCGCAGAAGGATATGACTGCACATCAGTTGACTTTGCCTCAGGCCACACATAACATATCTGTTCACCTGATTACATAAATTCATGAAAATATTATCAGACTAGGCACAGGTGCATGATGCCAGAGAACATATATGGCCAATATCTGAAATACTGGCCATAATGCTCTTTTTGTAATGAGACTCTTTTTCCTGACAGCATGGAGAGAGCGGTACCACCTGTCCGTATGAATTTTATCATGGATATTAGTTTTATGGTTTATGTTTAAAAAATAATAGAATGGTAGAAGAAAGACTGATGCAGAGCTTAGGGGAAGTGGTGTCCAACTGACATGAAGACAGATTGTATTACAGCAGGCTTGTGAGAAATGTGTAAAGATAACTTGGAATGACAATGTATATATTTGCAACAGAGAGTTCCTCCTTCAGGCTATTCTGTATCAGCCAATGAATAGCATGCAAGATAAACTGTCCCATGCAGATGGAAAGCCAACAGAGTTGACCAAAACTACAGAAAAATAAAAGCATCTAAAAGTGCATCCTGTGCCTACTTTATCCAGAGTAAGTAAACAGCTGAACATGCAACAGAAATAGTGAATTATTGTGAGACTGTCTTTTCTTTTTTTTAATTACCTTTTAATTTAAGCCATGTTGTTATTTCTTTTTCCATTTCCAGAGAAGTAATTAGGTCCATGTTATTAATGGAATACAGGATCCTAAAATATGAGAAGTTTAATTCTTTCTGTAAGCTGATACCTGGAATAACTATAATGCTATCTTAAAATAAATTATCTCAGAAACTTTTACAAATTGGGGCATGCCTCAGACAAAGAAGAGGTTTTTTACTACACATCTGTTTACTGATTTTTGTTATCACTGTTTAGAAACTGAAGGATATATTCAATGAAAGATTTTACTCACAATGTTAATTTATCCTGTGATTATTCATGGAACAGTCTGAATGAGGTGAACAGAAATATCAGTAAAAGTGAGCAGAATGGTAATTATATTCTGAGTAAATTGAAACTGTTCATCATTCAGAGAAATATTAATAATTAGGATCTAAGTTTAGGCACCTAATTAAAGTGCTTAAATTTAGAGGTTATTTTTTTCTTATGCTTCCTGTATTGTCAATGCAGGGAGATTCCCAGGTTCTGAGTCACCATCTATAGGAGACTGGTTAAGTTAGGTGCTAAAAATAAGTAAGAAGAATATCTCTTTTATTTTAAAAATAACATTGAAACATTCCATTATAATATTTTATAAAATTATCTAAATCAGTTTTGTGTACAAAATGTGAGAGAAATTAAGATGTCAGCTTCTGAAATCAAAATAGTTATTAAAAAATCATTTTTTAACTCAAATCATTTTCACAAACAAGAATAAAAACACCTCTGCATCCCATATTTTAATTATTTGCTTTCTACTTTCTCTTTTTACTCACTTTTGGTTCAGCCAAGAGAACTCATTATTTTCTGGTGTTCATCAATGACCATGTTGAGCTGGGTATCATAATCTTTGAATGACTACGGGAACTCTTAAACATATCAGTCATTAATCATTTTGCTTTTACATAGAACTCTAGAGATACGGATATTAAAAGAAGAATAGATCATAAATGCAGTTAAAAAACCCCGAAGTGCAAATATTTTAAAGTTAAACAGTAATATCTTTTAGCTACTGCATTAGTTGAGATCAAAGGATGAAAATGAAATTATTTTTAAATTTTGATTCAATGGTATTTATTGATAGCATGCATTTTGGAAAACAATAATTTAACAAGATTATGAATAGTCCACCTGTCATTAGCAAAAAAATATATGTATAAATACAAAATAACTTTTTTCTTTGTTACAGCTGCCAGATTAGGTTGAATTTATCAAGGATTAGTTTCAGAAACATCAAGAACAAGTATCAGAAATAAAAGTATACCTCAAATATCTGAAAATAAAGTGGCAAGTATTGTTACTTCCATTTAAAAAAGTATTATTTCTCATACAGAGAAAATCTTGTTTCCTTTCCTTTCAGATGAGTGTTAACCATAGCAACCTCAAAGAGTGATCTAAGAACCATTTGAAAACATCTCAAGCATTGATCTCCTCATTCTATATCTTTTAGTTGGCACATATTTGACTTCAGTTGAATAAAAATGGACTTGGCTTGTGCAATAATATGTTTATGATGACAGTAGACAACAAGCTTGTGGAAAAATATGGGTTTCAAAAAGAGCCTGATATTTACTGCAAGTGGTATCAAAATAGAGGCAAAGTGCATTTACTTTTAATCTTAAGAGTTTCAGGAAGAGATAGGACAGTGACAGTAGACTACATGTAGGACAGCTGATTAGTGAGCTCTTAACCTATTTCAGCTGCTTCAGATTATTTGCTGCTGATGGACTGTAATTCAGAAGAATTTGTCCCAGCCATGTGACCAGGAAGTGTATGGGGGGAAAAAAGTTCTCTAAAGTAAAAACAAAATGGAAGACAAAACAATCAATTTTATTATGGTAAATGTCTCTTTGCAGATGGAGTGCTTCCCAGAAAAGCTTTGTTTTGCACTGCAATTCAACATGGAAAAGGTTTATATAAAATTTTTAGAGCAGCTTTAATAACCAAAGAACTGAGAGGCAGAATAACAGCAGGATATTTTATGTATGTTCTATTTATTTCATGCAGACCAGAGCCTTTTTATTTATTTTTTGTTCTTAAAGGACTCTTATACATCAAAGTATGTAAACAGTTGAAGTAACCAAAAAACCATTGAAAAGCAGCCATTATACAAACATATATATATATATGGGAGATAGATTGGTGGAGCCACACCCCACCATCCCTGGGGCCAAGGCAGTGGACGGAGGTTCCACAAGAAGCAGAGGATCCCCTACCTTCTTGCCACCAAGCAGAAGGAGGGGACCTTAGGGATGGGGAGGAACAGAAACAGGTCCCTGCTCAGGGCGGCAGGCGAATCCCCTCATGGCCTCCTTCACCTTCCCAGCTGCCCTGACACAACAGATATGGGGCTGTGGAGCTTGAGGGCTGGGCAAATGAGGACATAGATGAAGGTCCATCTGGAGGGTTGCCTAGGGAGAGTCGGTCAGCCCCATGCATTATGGCTGTCCCTGTTAAGAAGAAAAGGAAGGTAATTGTTGTAGGCGATTCCCTTCTGAGGGGGACAGAGGGCCCAATATTCTGACCAGACCCATCCCACAGGGAAGTCTGCTGCCTCCCTGGGGCGCGGGTCAGAGACGTTACTAAGAAATTCCCTGGTCTGGTACGGCCCTCTGATTACTACCCGCTATTGGTTATGCAGGTGGGCAGTGATGAGGTTACGGAGAGAAGCCCAAGAGCAATCAAAAGGGACTTCAGGGCACTGCGGTGAATGGTTGAAGGATCGGGAGCACAGGTAGTGTTTTCCTTAATCCCATCATGTCAGGGATGAAGAATACTGAAAGGAACAGGAAAACTCATCTGATTAACATGTGGCTCAGAGGCTGGTGCCATTGGAGGAATTTTGGATTTTTTGATCATGGTCAGGTTTACATGACATCGGGCCTGCTGGCAGCAGATGGAGTTCACCTGTCTCAAAGGGGGAAAAGGATTCTTGCACATGAGTTGGCGGGGCTTATCGGGAGGGCTTTAAACTAGGTTTGAAGGGTGGCCAGGCCCACTCGAGATGAGCCTAGGAGTGTCATGCCAAGGTTGGGGATGAAATTGATAGCCCAGCTCAAGTGCATCTACACCAATGCACGCAGCATGGGCAACAAACAGGAGGAGTTGGAAGCCATTGTGCAGCAGGATAGCTATGACTCAGTCACCATCACAGAGACATGGTGGGATGACTCTTATGACTGGAGTGCTGCAATTGATGGCTATAAACTCTTCAGAAGGGATAGGCAAGGAAGGAGAGGCGGTGGGGTGTCTCTGTATGTTAGGGAGTGTTTCGATTGTATGGAGCTTAGTGATTCTGATGATAAGGTTGAGTGCTTATGGGTAAGGATGAGGGGGAAGGCCAACAAGGCAGATATCCTGCTGGAAGTCTGTTACAGACCACCCAACCAGGACGAAGAGGTAGACAAAGCATTTTTCAAGCAGCTGGTGGAAGTATCACAATTGGTTGCCCTGTTCTGCTGGAGGACTTCAATCTAGCAGATGTCTGCTGGAAATACAACACAGCAGAGAAGAAACAGTCTAGGAGGTTCCTGGAGTGTGTGGAAGATAACTTCCTGACACAGCTAGTAAGTGAGCCTACCAGGGGAGGTGCCTCATTTCACCTGCTGTTCAAAAACAGAGAAGGTCTGGTGGGAGACGTGGTGGTCAGAGGCTGTCTTGGGCTTAGCGACCCCGATACAATTGAGTTCTCAATTCATGGTGAACTAAGAAGAGGGGTCAGTAGAACCACTACCATGGATTTCCGGAAGGCAGACTTTGGCCTGTTCAGGACACTGGTTGGGAGAGTCCCTTGGGAGGAAGTCCTGAAGGGCAAAGAAGTCAAGGAAGGCTAGGCTTTCTTCAAGAAGGAAGTCTTAAAGGCGCAGGAGCAGGCTGTCCCTATGTGCCACAAGATGAACCAGTGGGGAAGATGACTGGCCTGCCTGAACCAGGAGCTTTTGCTGGCACTCAGGAAAAAAAAAAGTAGAGTTTAACACTTTTGGAGGAAGGGGCAGGCATCTCAAGAAGAGTACAGAGACTTCATTCGGTCTTGCAGAGAGAAATTACACAAGCAAAAGCCCAGCTAGAACTCAACCTGGCAACTGTTGTAAGGGATAACAAAAAATGTTTTTACAAATACATTAACAGCAAAAAGAGAACCAAAGAGAATCTCCATCCTCTATTGGATGTAGAGGGGAACATTGCCACCAAGGATGAGGAGAAGGTTGAGGTACTTAATGCCACCTTTGCCTCAGTCTTTAACCATCAGACCAGTTATCCCTGGGGTATTCAGCCCCCTGAGCTGGACGGCAAGGACAGGGAGCAGAATAAACCCCCCATAATCCAGGAGGAAATGGTGTATGACCTGCTGAGCTGCCTGGACACTCACAATTCTATGGGGCTGGATGGGATCTACCCTGGAGTACTGAGGGAGCTGGTAGAGGAGCTCGCCAAGCCACTCTCCATCATTTATCATCAGTCCTGGTTAACAGGGGAGGTCCCAGATAACTGGAGACTTGCCAGTGTGACGCCCATCTACAGGAAGGGCTGGAGGGAGGATCTGGGGAACTACAGGCCTGTCAGCCTGACCTCAGTACCGGGGAAGATTATGGAGTGGTTCATCTTGAGTGAGTTAACCAGGCAAGTGCAGGACAACCAGGGGGTCAGGCCCAGCCACCATGGCTTCATGAAAGGCAGGTCCTGCCTGACCAACCTGATCTCCTTCTATGACCAGATGACCTGCCTAGTGGATGAGGGAAAGGCTGTGGATGTTGTCTCCCTGGACTTTAGCAAGGCCTTTGACACAGTCTCCCACAGCATCCTCCGAGAGAAGCTGGCGGCTCATGGCTTAGACAGGTGTACTCTTTGCTGGGTAAAAAAACTGGCTGGCTGGCCGAGCCCAGAGAGTTGTGGTGAACGGAGCTAAATTCAGTTGGTGGCCAGTCATGAGTGGTGTTCCCCAGGGCTCAGTGTTGGGTCTAGTCATGTTTAATATCTTTATCAATGACCTGGATGAGGGGATCAAGTGCACCCTCAGTAGGTTTGCAGATGACACCAAACTGGGTGGGACTGTCAATGTGCTTGAGGGTAGGAAGGCTCTACAGAGGGACCTGGACAGGCTGGATTGATTGGCCAAGGTCAATTTTATGAGGGTTAACAAGGCCAAGTGCCAGGTCCTGCACTTGGGTCACAACAACCCTGTGCAACGCTACAGGCTTGGTGAAGAGTGGCTGGAAAGCTGCCTGGCGGCGAAGGATCTGGGTGTGTTGGTGGACAGCTGGCTGAACATGAGGCAGCAGTGTGCCCAGGTGTCCAAGAAGGCCAACAGCATCCTGGCTTGTATCAGGAATAGTGTGGCCAGCAGGAGTAGGAAAGTGATCGTCCCCCTGTACTCGGCACTGATTAAGCTACAACTCAAATGCTGTGTTCAGCTTTGGGCCCCTCAGTACAAGAAGGACACTGAGGTGCTGGAGTGTGTCCAAACAAGGTCAACAAAGCTGGTGAAGGGTCTGGAGAGCAGGTCTTATGAGGAGAGTTTGAGGGAACTGTGGTTGTTTAGTCTGGAGAAGAGGAGGCTGAGGGGAGACCTTATTGCTCTCTACAACTACCTGAAAGGAGGCTGTAGTGAGGTGGGTGTTGGTCTCTTCTCCCAAGCTGCTAGTGATAGGACATGAGGAAACGGCTTAAAGCTGTGACAGGGGAGTTTGAGATTGGATATTAGGAAAAATTTCTTTACTGAGAGACTGGTCAGGCACTGGAACAGACTGCTCAGAGAGGTGGTGGAGTCACCATCCCTGGAGGAGTTCAAAAAATGCGTAGACATGGCACTTCAGGACATGGTTTAGGAGTCAGTGTAGTGTTGTGTTGATGGTTGGACTTGATGATCCTAGAGGTCTTTTCCAACCTTAATGATTCTATGATTCTATGATTCTATAACAGATAAGAAAAAATATTAACTTCTTCAACTCATGACTAGAGTGGCTGGTTCTGGCTGTCTACCTGTTTGAACATTTTGCATCTCGAGGCTAGAATATGCACTTTCAAATGGTGAACTGGGATTAACACTGGAGGAATTGCCTGTGATGCTTTCTATCTTCCAGTGACTGCACAAGCTGCAAAGAATCACAATATGTACATCTGCACAAATCGTGTCACAGTGCAGTTAGTTCCAAAGTGTTAGATCTCTGGCTAGGATCTAAGGGAGAAGCAGAAGCTAGGGAATGTAGAGGGTACGGGCAGAAGATAAAGAGTAGGGAACAGGGCAAAGATGAACGTTTGCCTGGGCTCCCCAATCTATAGCAAGTGTTTATGTATCAGCATTTTGTAGATGCCCTTGACGCCCCATGGTGTCTCAAATGGTGATACATGCCCATGTTTAATCAGCTGAGTCCCACCTAAGGTGTCTACTTTAAACTGAGATTAATCTCTTTCTAGGCTGTTTTGGCTAAATCATTTATTAAAAAAAAAAGTTTAGAAGCTGGATCACCTACATTAAGTCACAGAAATTTAGGTTTCTTAATCTGAAATTAAAATCCATCCTTAGTGTTCTGTGGTATATGTGGTAAATTTTGTCAGTGATTCAGGTAGCTACGATCTTTTCACTTGTCTGGAAGCAAGCAAAACTGCTTCTTCAGTATGGGGTGAACTATGAGGAAAGGATATTTCTGAGACTGTAAACCAGCTGCTTATGTGAATTTATGAATAAAAATAATGAAGAGATATTAGCAAAATAGAAGACTCATCAGCTTTGACCAAAAATTACAATTAAGTTGAAGATACTGAACACTGTCAATCTGGCTTGCTCTCATTGGGATTAATTTGATGCACTGATGTGCATCATGTGCGTATGTGAGTACTCATGTAAGTAAATTACAAAATGTCTATATTTTGTTTGTAGTAAGCATCCAGTAAGTTTGTGCACTGCTAACTGTTAAAGTCAGAACTGTTCCAACATTTCAGGGCTTGTACTTACTCTACTTCTGAGGTTCAAGCAGTGAATGCCTTTGCATTTCTTTTTGTATTTATTGTTATGGAGCAGTTTGGATGTGTCATGGAGTACTGCACAGGGTAAGCCATTCTATTCCAGGTGAAAAGCTTACAGCCGCAAAGCAGTCTATGTTTGAAGACAGGTTGAGATTTAAAATAGGGCAAGTCCAGTGACAAATACAGAACTTTATCTGAATAATCAGGATTGTTTTGAAAACTATACTTGCAGTAGTTGTCAGTTCTGAGAATTTAATGGTTTTTTAAGATCCTAGTCTGTTTTGTATTGCTTTTTAGATAATGGGCAGTAGACTCTGTAATGTTTTTCTGTGTTTCTGTCAAAATCAAAGTGATTGCTGCATACAAAATATGCTATTTAGAAAAACTATCCAAGATTCACAGCAAAGAGCTAGGTTACCATTTAAAGGTTGTAGTATCATTGCTGTATGCACAGCTGTGGAAACTAAAAGTGGATATCTTTACTTCAAATATTTTAAGAGTTTAAAAACAAGAGGTGAGAAAGCCAAAGGAAAGAGACTTTAAACAGTTTAAATAAACTATTGTTGGATGTAATGAAGACGCTAAGTGTCATTTATGCTGTTTAAAGCACTATACTCACTAAACTTTACTACTTTGAGAATTATAATGACATTTCCACATTATTCAGCTTGAGGTTTTTTTTGAGATTTCACTTTTCTGTATTGGAGAATGTAGATAATATTTAAAACTGCTGAAAATTATGTGTGAAATTTGTTGAGGTTTTTAGTTCTCTTGCCAGTGTTGTCAAACTATTTACCAAGTATACCTAAGAGTTTATATATGAAATTAATAAATTTTGATGCTTTATTATTTACTCATGGAACATTCAGAATAATAATAAGGTAGTTTTATGTTTGCTGATTGTGAAGGGACGAATAGGCTGCATTGGGCAAAGTACTGCCAGCAGGTCGAGGGAGGTGATCCTTCCACTCTACCCAGCAATGGTGGGGCCACACCTGAAGCTCTGTGTCCAGTTCTCAGCTCCTGAGTACAAGGGAGACATGGACATACTGGAGAGACTCCAACAAAGGGCACGAAGATATTTAAGGGACTGGAGCATCTCTCCTATGAGGAAAGATCTCTTCTATGGGAGAGCTGTATATAGAATTACACATGTAATTCTTACCTCTTTTGATTGCTATAAACACATATGTACATGCACACACCTACCCAAACATCCTTTGTCATTCCAGATTTATGGATGTGTAGTATATCAAAATAGTAAAAATAGACTTTATTATAACTTGGGACTAAGCAGGTACAAAAGGAGAAAATTCCTGCCTTCCCACTTTGGGATAATTAATCCTCGTCTTCCTTTATTGTCAATGGAGGATCCTCCAGGGAATAGAGACACTAGATGCTCAAATAGCCTTCTGAATGACTACAGATAGATCTCTCCATTCAGTAGATATGGGCATAGAGAAGGATTCATCTAAGTTAGATATTTCAATTAGGTATCTGCCTCTAGGTTGAATAAATTACTTCTTTTCATCTTTTTAAAATTTTGTTCTCAAATACTAGAAAGATAAAAAGTGAAAATGTAACTTTTTCTCAGTTTTGCACACAAACTACAGTTTCTTTTCAGTGTTTTTTGCAAACAGGGATGTTATATATTATTTAATAAGCAGACGGTAGTAATAGTAAGAAGATGGAAAAGTAGATGCAACTGGAAACAATTTTGAATGCAGCATTTTTAACTACAATATATATACCCAAGTAAAACACACTGACTTCTGTGAAATAACCTGTGTAAAGTTATACAATAGACTATTTTCCAAATAATACATTTAGACAATTTAATTTACTTTTCATAAAAGTAAACAAGTCTTTGGTATCCAAAGATATCAGAATCATTAGAGCATAATCTCAAGTAAAATCAGTGTACAGTCAAACTGTTAAATGACTGACAGTTAGATGTTCCTGTGTATTGCCATATGGATCCATTAACAAGCATATTCAGTGAAATTAAAATGGCAGTTTTTCCCATTTTCTGCAATGAAATGTATCACAAGGAGTGTTAAAAAGTATCATGGCTTGTTATGCAATGCTAAAAAACATCCTGAATAAAAATAATAGCACTTGGTCTCCACAATGAAGGCAAAAACTTGGAAGTTTACTGTAGAGAGTTCTGGCAACATTGTGTTTGATTTCATTGAGACTACACAGGAATGTTATTTTTGCAATTATCTACACACCATAGATACTAGATATATTTACTTTTATGAACTTTAAGGTCTTCTAAGCATATATTATGCACAGAAAGTTTTATTTGGCCATAATCTTATACCATTTTTACATTTATCATAAGTTGCAAGAGGAGACTAAATATGTTCACAGCATAATCCTTGGCAAGTCTCACAAAAAATCAATAAGTTGTTTTCACAAGCCTTTCAAAGTGAGGTTTTATTTGCAAAGGTTTTGCTAGAAAGATTAGTTCCATATGAATAGTTCATTTCATTGATGTAATTTCAGTTTTATCTTGTACTTTGATCTAGCAGAAAGCTTTCAAAAAGATGACAGTTCCTTAGGGAAATCTAGTGTCATGGAGATATTACAAGTCAAGAGAGTTTCTTAACAGAAACAAGTATACTTATATGCTGGTAAAGGAGTAGTTTAACGGGTTGAGTTTGAGTTTTCAAGCCAAATATTTTACATGTGCTAATCAAATGGTTATTAAAATAAATAGCTTAATAATCCAGAATTTTTCAAACCATTAAGAAGATATTCTTACACAGAAAATACATAAAGAACCTTTGCTGATCAGCAATCTGTTAACATAAGTTAACTTAATATTTTATTACTTTAATTCTCTTTGGTAGATCAGAAAAAGCATATTGTATGAGATTCATAATGACAAACATTGTACAGAAACACTATCAGTGAAAATAGACAAATACATGTGATTATGTCTTCATGACATTCAACAAAGAATGACAATCTTGCTAATGAAAACATTAATGGTTTTTGCAGCTCTTTAAACTACAAACTTGATTGAAAATGCACATTTGATTTTTATCCCTGTTTGAATCATTCAGACTCCACTCTACTATAAATTTTTAGTCCTAATGTAAACTATATGGCTGAGAACTGTCAGACCAGCAAATGTCTTTTATTTCCTAAATATAGGATTCATTAATTTCTGTGTATTTCTTAACAATTTGTTTAAATGCCTCTGTGACTCTTAAAACTCATAACATAGCTGCTGTCAGGTTTTTGAGCCTATGGCACTCCCAGTTTGTGTTCTTTAATAATGTGAAATACATGTTATATCTAGTCTTCTGGGAAAAGGGATTTTCAAAAATGTTTCCTTAAAAAGGCAGCAAAAGATAGTACTGGCATTTTTCAGCAAAAGTTGATAACTTTGAAAACCTGGTTTCGTCATTCAAGCAAATCTCCCATGGATTTCAGAGCTCAGTTCTGAATACTTTGTTCAATGCAACATTTGAACTAGCTTATAAAGGAACAATAAATAAGTAAAGTTTGAAATAAATAGTTAACTGTTATAGTGTAGCTGATTTTCAGGTTGTTTATTGAACATAGCCACGTAGAAAACCTTTGACAGGTCGGTTTACTGCTATAATTTATTAATCACATGTACACAGTCTATGACTTTATTTATTATTATTATTATTATTATTATTATTGTGTGAACAATAAGTTTTTTCATGAAGGGAATAGTCACTTAAGATTCAGTATTACAATTCTCAGTTTATGCAGTCAAGCTTAATTTTAGCCTATCAATAGTCCTATTGAAACTATAAATATTGTGTGGCTGGGTTGCCTTTTTACATCACTTGCTGTCAACCAATTTAGACAAAAAGAAGGCACTTGTTTTGCTTTATTTATTTTTTATTCTGGATCCCTTCACCTCCCTACATTTTGGGAAAACAATTTATTATTGGCCTTTCAAAGATCTCTCTGCTGAATATCTTAAAAGCTTTTAGCATTCATGGGATCTTGTGCTTGTTTGCTAAAATGTAATTAAGGAGAGAAGTCTGCAGGTTTGATAGAATTCGTTTTCAGATAAATCAACAACTGTCAAAGTAAATTAGGCATCCCATCCTGAACTCCAGATATTTCAATTGGAACACTTTTCTGTTGGTGAATGAGACATTTCTGTCAGGAATGTAGTCTGTGTAGGGCTCTAATTGATCTAGCTTCACATTAATGCATGAAAGAATCCTTTGTCACTCTTCTATTCACAAGTCACACAGAGAAATATGGCAACACCCTTATTTCTCCTGTTTGCATTCATCTGGAAACAAAACGGAAAGATAAACAATTGTGACCTTTTTTGACAGAACACCATTTAAATAAAATCAACATGATGTCCAGGATATATCAGAATTAAATGTTGTCTTCCTTTGATGCATTTACAGAATAAATGTTAGAAATGAGAGTTCTTGAGCTAAAGGAAAATGCAAAGGATCAAATTTTTCTTAACAAAAG
Source organism: Morus bassanus (assembly GCA_031468815.1). Lineage (NCBI taxonomy): Eukaryota > Metazoa > Chordata > Aves > Suliformes > Sulidae > Morus > Morus bassanus. Next base: position 92,461,087 of record CM062569.1, read on the forward strand.
GAGATTAAATACTGCATAACTGAATCCATCACATAGCCCATTCAGTCCAATATCCTGTTTTCTGTATTATGCAAGGCTGTTCTAGGAAAAGCCACAAAACCCCAAGTAACATAAGTATGATGAGATTACACACAACTTACCAATTTACAGAAAATAACACCAAGAACAACACTGACAATCTCTGCAAAAGCTCTGATTTGCTATAAATAAATGTTCTAGGCAAACACAAAATAAGGCTCATCTTATTATGCATGTGAAATGAGAAAGACCATCAGAAGCATCCCATCTGTTTGCAATCATGAGCTCTGTGTACTCTCTTGAAAGTTGTGTAGCTGCTTTTTTTTCCCAGTCTTTCTACCTAGGCATCTGACAATCCAATTATTCCATGCTCCATCTGAGCAAGGTAACAAAGGTTGTATATACTGATATGAAAATTATGGAAGCTGTAGTAAATTACCAAAAAAGAATTAGTCAGAACAATTTAAACCCTGATGTACTCTGAATCAGATCAATCTCAGCATTAACCCTACACTTTTCAGAAGTGTGATATAGGGGCTTCTGTTGTGGATCTGCTTTTTAGCTCGGCCTAATACATGATAAAAGCTGCACTTTTTTCACATCTGAGATGATCCTTAAAACAACATAGCTATGTTCCAACATCACTGTGCCTGATCCAATAAATCTCCAAAAAGACTGCATACTTTGTTTCCCATACAGAACGGATTTGTTCCCGTAGATCATGTCAGGAGAACAAAGCAATAAATGAGGGAGCTGATTTTTACCACGTAAATGAGAGGCATCAAACAGGGGAAAATTACATATTCATACCATGAGTATACAGAAAAAGTATCTGTCAGCAATATGCTCATATGCATAATAAAAAAAACAATAAAAAGTATTAGATGCAGCAACTGCAGTAAATATTAAGTAGAACATCTAATAAGATTCCACTAAACTTTTTTCTAAATCTAGTCTAAATGTAGTCTTGAATATTAACATTTCCAGAACTTGGCCATACAATGAAACACAGTAATTTTTATTTGTCTAACATATGGAGAAAAAACAGTTGCATGCCAAACAATTTTAACAGTGAGAAAACCCATTGAATTTCAGTGCTTGATTTATGTAGATGAATTAATTTGAAATTAGAGCATAAGGCCTCCAAGCATGCAAATTCAAAAGAACACAAAGGTTATGTCCTGTCTTTCATAGCTTATTGGGGGATCTGAACCTACTTACTGCAAAATTTAGTATCTAAGCCATCTGTCTTTTGTCTAAAGTGTTAAATATTTGTAGACAATAAGTAGGTTTTAAGAGAAAACAAACAAGCAGTGAATTAAATTTACTGAAGTCCTTGGATTCAATTGCACAAAATTCACTGCATTCAGGAAGGGTTTCCAGACCACAAAGTAGTTAAGACCACAGAAATCAAAGTGAAGCACATGCTTATGCTTTCTTTGGATGATGATGTTACTTAACACATTGTAATAATTTTATTAAGACTCTGGCTAAGTTAAAATAAGTTAATGTTTGGTTAAAATAAGTGAATGCTAGGTTAAATTATTGCAGAAAAATTCTAAGCTAACAGCTGATAAAATAACCACAGCAAAATCCCAAGATTTTCAGGTTTAAAAAAAATAATAATATTCAAAGTTCAAGTTTGTTTATAGAACCTTTCTTTCTTCTTTTTATTTTTTTTTCTCTCTCCCACCCCTGAATCCTTGTATATGACTTATAATGTTGTTTCATTATTTACATAATAATAACAGGATGCATGTGACCATATTCTTGGCATTGTGTAATTTTTAACATTTTAAAATGTCCAAGAATGATAGGTTCAAATATTACTGGAATTCACATAATATGACAATTTGCCATTGGTTGGTTGTTTGTGAGGTCGATCTGTAAGACTGGGCACTGCTTTTAGAGTAAAATTTGTTGAATTTGCTGCTATTACTATAGTTTTTCATCATGTAAATTAGAGTCAGGTTCCTTGTGTTCAACTAAAACATTTCTAAATCTGTTTTTCTCTTATTACTTCAAATGAAAGGCTTAGTTTCTTTCAGATGTCCAATACACATTTCTGAAGTGATTTCCAGCCTGACATTAAAATCCATTGCTTGGTATTCCTGTCTGTAAATCTAGGTATCAGGTCAATAATCTATGTTAAACAGTTTTCTAACATATGCCCCTACAAGGGAGTTTTTGTGTCTTTTTTTCATATGCCTCTTCCTCCCCAGTCCACCCTGATACCTCTCTTTCCTTTCCTTTGGTCCTTCCCCTAAACATCCCATAACAAATCTGACACATGGCCACAATCCCTTTAAAACAATCCCAGAGTGGTCTTTCACCTGCTTCTTGTAATAAGTCTTCTACCCTTGTAGGAAATAGGCCCCTGTAATTTTCATGGTTTTACTGGAAGGGAGAATTTATTCTCTGGTTTTGTTTGCAAGCCCCGTGTTGGCAGGTTTCACACCAGGGCCAATGGTCAAATCACCCTCCTTGATGGAGTTAAGGGCAGCTGTTCTGGTGGGGTAGGCTTGCACTGATCAGGTTACTGAGGCTCCCCAGAACCTTTATTACTTTAAAAAAGCAAAGCTTTTTCAATATCTATGAGAATTATACAAATAAATCCCTTAAGCTAAGAAAGACTGAACTTTCATTAAAATCTTAAAGATGTCTTTTCTACAATTATGTAGAAAATACCTTATTCTATTCAGTAGAATCACTTTTTTTCCCCAATATATGTGTCATTGTTTAAGGTTTATTTAACCCTGTGTCTTAAATTGGAAGGAATGAAAATTATTGCTATAAATAATAAAGACATACACAGAATTTTATATTAAATTATTTGCATAACATTAATATGATACTGAAAGATATATATATAAAGGGAAGGAATACCCTTTGAAACCTATGCTGCCTTTCACTGACTATGAACTCACAGTTCCTTCTACCTGGAATTACAGAGAAATATTTAGACCATTAGCAGTTATTTTGAGAGATCACAGAAGACAGGTAATGGTACCTGAAATCTGGAAAAGGGCAATTTCCTTTTAAAAAACTTCAAAAAATGGAGGTAGCACAATTGCAGGCCTTGAAGGTAATGGAGAAGCAAGAGACATATCATGTATTAATTAAGGTGTTTGGTACTGTTTCACATGACATTTTTAAATTACACATTTTTATAACTGATAGAAGTATAATTGAACATGATTTTTTCCCCTGTCAAAAATGAGGTTTCCTTGGCAGTACTATACAGTCTCTTGTAAGTCTAATACCATTCAATGTGTGTGTTGTTGACTTTTGTTACTAATGTATATAAATTTATGAAATATATGCATGATACTGAGTTGTAATAAACAGAATGAGAACAAATTGGATGTACAGCATATTTATGGAAGGCATATACACATGGTGATATATCCATATGGACAAGACTCAAAAACCTTATACTTTGCAAAAAGATAAAAACATTATATTATGATTTATGAACAGGAATATAGGCTGCAACATTTATCCATTGTACTAACTAGTAGTGAAGGCAATAGTTGTTCATTTATATTACCTCATTTTAAGGCATCCACGAGGGCAAAGCAAGGAATATGATCAGATTTGGGAAAAGCAAAACTTAAAATTATAAGAAAGGTAAAACGAGGTTTTAGTAACTTCATAAGAAAAGCTCCTGAAAATAATGGGTTTCTATTTATCATAATTTTTTATTTATCATGTCTAGGATGGGTAGATAAATACATAATAGTCTTAAATTTAAGCAAAGGAGATTAAGGATAAACATTAGATAAACTTTCTAATAGTGTGCATGGTGAAGCAAACATAACATTTCTCTAAGCTGTTGTAAAGTCTCTGTCATTGTTTTTAAAATCAGACTCAAAATTATTAGAAATATGGCACAAATAACATTTTTGCTATGGAGTAAGGAGATGGAATAGATGACTTCTTGTCGTGATTTAGCCCCAGTCAGCAACTAAGCACCACACAGCCACTCACTCCCCCCACCCCTGTGGGATGGGGGAGAGAATTGGAAGGACCAAAGTAAGAATCTCATGGGTTGAGATAAGAACAGTTTAATAATTAAGACTAAACAGTAATAATAATAATAATAATGATTAAAATAATAATATAAGGAAAGGAAAAATAACGAGAGAGAGAAGTGAAACCTCGGGAGAGAGAAAAAAAAAAACAAACAACAAGTGCTGCAACCGCTCACCACCCGCCAACCAACGCTGCTCGTCCCCGAGTCGTGATCACTGCTTCCCCCAGCCACCTGCCCCCAGTTAATATACTGGGCATGATGTCACATGATATGGAATATCTCTTTGGCCAATTTGGATCAGCTGTCTTGGATGTTCCCCTTCCATTCCCGGCTTCTTGTGCACCTGGCAGAGCATGGGAAGCTGGAAAAGTCCTTGACTAGTGTAAGCACCACCTAGCAACAACTAAAACATTAGTGTGTTATCAACACTATTTTCATACGGAGTCCAAAACGCAGCACTATACCAGCTACAGTGAAGAAAATTAACTATCCCAGCTAAAACCATGACACTTTTTAAGGTCAGTGCTCTGTGATTTTCAGGACTGGAATGTAATTAAGAAGAAAATAATTAGAAGATGATAGTGGTATCTCATAATTAGTTCTTTTATAACCAATATTGATTGTAGTGTGATAATGTTTGCTACAGAATGATAGACTGATAGAGAAATTTAGGAAGAGCTCTCTGAAGGTCACTTGGTCCAACCTCCTGCTCAAAACAAGGCTGACTCTGAAGCTACGTCAAGTTGCTCAATCCTTTTTGTTGATTTTTAATATCTCCAGGGGTGGAAATTCCATAGCAACTAGTTTCAATGTTTAACCACCCTCATTGTGATATTTTTCTTCATAGCTGGAATTTACCTTCTGATGCAACTAGTCTCTTTGGTGCACACCTCTAAGCATCTGACTCTATCTTGTCTGTAACCACTGTGACTAATCTGAAAACAGCAATTAGATTTTCCCCATCATTGAAATCATGTTTGACTTCTATATAAAGTACTGAATATCCTAAGAAAGCAAGCGTTAACAATTATCCACTATGTTTTAATATAATTTCAATACAAAATTACAACTTACCCCAGCTGATTGACTGAGTGCATATAATTCTAAAAGTGATGTGTTTAACTAGACTTAAAACTAAATTCTGAAATTTAACCCTTTAAGGCTGGTAAGAATTCCTGAGAGGTCCAAAGGGAATAAGTTGGCTTACAGGCAGGTTATTTTGTTGCATACTTGATAAACTATGGAAAAAAAACCAAACCCAAACTACACTTGTTTATTACAGATAGTCTTCTCATCTTTCTACCCTGAGATCACAAAACATTCAAGCATTCAAGACATGTGAACCATATGTCTGATATTTTAAAACTGAACAGCTACCAGATGTGCTGTGTAGGAGAACCCTGACTTGAGGTCTATCATCAACATTTGTTTGATAGAGAAGTTCTTTTATAAATACAGTTATAGTAACAAGATTATTTTGTCTGCTACTTTAGTTTAACTTGTCCAGAGAACTGATGTCTATTATGTTTAGAGACTTCTTGTTTAGGAGAGCATAAAAGCCTGACAGATTTTCATTCATGTTCTCATACTGGCTTTTAACTATTGTCACAGATACTGATAGATAGACACTTCTTAATATTGTGAATTGAAATAAAAGGCAAACCCTTTCTTCCAGAATAATGTGACACAGGACAATGTCCATGAAGCAGGAGAAAAGAATAAGAATATATTACCTGTAAGTCATTAGAAGAAAAAAATAACATGTCAAAGAAAAGTGCTAATTTTCATCTTGTGTGTTTGACTATTATTGACAAAAAAAAAATATTGATGTAAATGACAGACACATGACTACTAAGATTTCTGAAAACAGGACATTCAGAACATATTTTTACAAGTCATTGAGAATATTTAAATATAACTTTAATGGGTAAGAATTGAGGGATTACTCTGTATCTGGTAGAGTAAAGGTTCCTCTCTGGTACTTTTGGTTTTTTCTCCCTATATCTTCCACAGAGTGGTTGTTCTGTTCCGTTGGTGTGTCTCAATTTTTTTTTTTGAATTATATTAATTTCTTTCAGAATAGTGGTGTTTTCATTATCAAAACTTTTGGAACTCTATTAACTGTGGTTATGTTACTTATGTCACTTGCTTGAAAGAGATATTTTTGAAGTGATACAAATGGCCTCAAAAAATTATGTTCTGACAGTATTGTATCAGCTACAGATGTGAATTCTTTTCTGTAGGCTGCGTTGAAGACATGTTGGAAAAGCCTCATTAGTTGTTGATGCAATTAAAAGAATTAGAATTATTTGTAATCGCAGAAGCTGTTCCCGTTCAAGAGTAAAATTGATGTAATTGTTAAAAGCACCTGAACACTTTTCTACATTCTTGATGTAGTAAATAACAAATTCTATTAAACAGCTCTGAGAAAAGCAAATGCTAGAAAGTATGGAATGATATATGTCCTGTAGAAATAAGGACTCACTGGAGTCTGTCGACCACTCTTTATTTCCTAATCCATACCATTCCATACAGTGAGCGATAAGGAAAAATAGTAAGTATTATTTCAGGTCAGGAGGAAGAGCTTCCAGTACCTTTAAAGAAAAAAAGAAATCCTGCTCATAGGAGCTCTGTAAGAAGTCCTCTACTGCTCAACTTTTCTGAGGTCCTATTGTTCTGAAACAGAAATAACTAGCCTGCTCACTTCCTTCTGCTCTGAAAACTTGTTGAAATTTGCCAGTTTATTCAGGTTGCTGTGGCTGATTGTCAGTGCCTGGGTAGAGTATCATTATATAATAAGACCAGCTGTTCTTCTAGGTCTTTAAAAGATTGATGACCATGCTACAAGAATGTCTTTAAATTGAACATGCGGAACAAGCGTTTAGAAGATCTGGCAAGAGAGAACGTGGCATAAGAGAGAAACTTATATGAGGATAGACTGTGATCCTTAGTGAGGTAGAAATGAAGATGATGAACAGTTCTCAGACTTATGCAATATTTTTAATCTCCACTTCTGAAAATATTATACAAAAAGAGTAAATATTGTTCTCATTGTAGAGATGGAGACAAAGGCTTTCTGGTGTTAGTAGTCAGGTGTACTATGCCATGAACAAATGTAATTTCAAATTTGAAATATAATTTCAAAGTAACATGGAATATTGCTTACAAATCCAGGTTTTCTTGGTTTCCATCCCAGTGTCCAACACTGAGCCGGAGGCTATGTAGGTGATTTTTTTTTTCTGTTACTGTTTTTCTTTCTGGAAAATGTAGTAGATAATGTCCCAGAAGAAGATGATATAATCTCAGGTGTCATGTAAAGATGGAAACAGACAGTAAAGCAGACATATTTAGATGATTGTGCTAATAAATTCTATATATAAATTTCATCCTTTTGCTGCTCAGTATTTGTTCCATTTGAGTTTAACTGTACTCATGGTATTAAAAAAACTTTCAAAACAGACTTCAGTGGTGCAAATGTTTAGCTTTGCTCATAGATGTTCTCAGGAAGGGCCTTTCAACTATAGAATCATAGATTCTAGAATATAGATCATTAGTAGAACACAAAAAAAAAAAACCAATAACCCTGGATATAGAGCTATGAGAGATTTTCTGAATAATATAAAATTATAAGGAAAAAAAAACAAAAAAAAAAAGTAAAAATAAAAACAGAAAAAAAGCGCAAAAAACAAACAACAAAAAAAACAACAAACAAACAAACAAACAAAAAAAAAAAAACCAGCAAAACATACCTGGTCTAGGTACCAGTAACTTGTTTTTATTCAGATGTATGGCTTTGCAGACTTGACTGCTTTTAGGAAAATAACATTCATCCCTGTAGCTCCTGGGGCAAAGATGCTGGAAGTTGTTTAATACTCAAGGTTCAGTTTTTTTTTTTTTATGATGAGATCGTTCTACTCTGTGTCCATTTATGTAAATATATCAGCTTTCCCTGCTTCTGTCAATTTTGGAGCTGAAAAAAATGTGATTTAAGGATGCAGTATTTGTCATTTGACTATGGGAGAGGGCCCTACAGTATGCTAGTATTTATATCTCATTTGTAAGAAGTGGATTGTACTTCTGAGAAAAAAGAGATACCCTACTGAGATCAAATACCAAAGAATATCAATGAGATTCCATATTTCATTTTTATATACTGCACAGTAGTCTTATCAAGCAAGTGCAACAGAGAAATAAATGGAATTTTTAGTGAGTAAATTATTTCCTTTTTTTCTCATCTATTTATTTATCATGAGGATTTACTTTAATCAGAATGAAGTAGAATTTGCTTTAATTTTTGTGCAACACGCTGTGTTTCAAAGGCTAAAATTTATCTCCCAAGATTGTTCCCACTAACTAGCTGCCACAGATCACAGGAACAATGCTTTTCTCTGACCTCATCTTACTTCTGCATAGGAATCTGTATGTTCAAAGAAAGGATAAAGAAAACTTTGACTCAAGAGTCAACCTGAAGAACTAATGACTCAGTAAATCTGTAATCTAGATACCATGATTTGCAGAATGTGAAAATTCTCTTTATATTTTTACAGTCTTACCCTCCGTTCTCACTAAGTTCTTTTACTTCAAAGAGATGCTTGTGTTTTACAAAGATTTCTTGATTTATTGCTTCATAAACTATAGTATGTACTTAAAAATGTAGGACCCTTTATATGAGATCAGTCTCCAAAGACTCCAGTTCAGTTCTGAACATTTCTGTATGGGGCTTGCAAACACAAAAGTGAAAGCAATTTAATGCAAAATTAGGCTGCTATTTAGAATACAATCTCCTGTTAATAGCTTCATAAATCTTTTGTCTGACTGGAGAGCCAAAAGAGAGGTTTTGATACTTTCAGCAGGTTTTCATTTTACTTCCAAGTCTTTTCCTCCCCCAAAAATTTCTATTGAACATAGTAATAAAAAGTCCCTGTACAGGAATTCTAGTAGTAGAATATCTAAAAAGGATGATTTTTTTGTTCCATTAATAGATTTTTTTCCCTTATTTGACAGTCTCTTTACCACAGGTCACCTGCGGAAGATACTTCTATCAGGCTGTCTGTGGGCCCTGTACACTCCTATTAGCGTATTTGGTGGCGTCTAAGTAGTTGATTCAAAGAGACTTCACAACCTTGAGGTTATTAAAATTCACAAGTAGTATTATGTTCTGAGCAAAGCTTGAATTTTTTTTCTTTAAATTTTACTGAATAATACAAGTCCCACACAGAGCAGTGAATGGTAAAAATTCTGAGAAGAGATCTTTCTGAAAGGGATTTCTTCAACACCAAACACCATGTACCATACATTTACACAAGTATGTGTTCAAATTTTGGTATAGTGTCACAGAGTTCCAAATATGCCGTCTTATTTCTGCTTTTTCTTAAAAAAAAAAAAAACAAACAAAAATACCACCCCAAAAAATCCACTGTTTACTGTAAGGGCTTGAAGATGCAAAGTACTGCAGATCAAGCAGTATTACTATTACTCTGATGTTTTGAAATCTCTTTTACATATTAAAATGTTCTATTAATCAGTGTATTATGTAGCTGTCTTCCTTGTATAATTGTATTACAATAGCATGATGTTGCTCAAATTATAGGCCATGTGTCCACTGCCCTAGGACTTGTACATACACATAATACAAAGAGATCCCTAACCATATTGCTTACAACATCCTGAGAGACAAAATGGATGTGACAATATACAGATAAAAAAATGGGAGAACACAGGGTATGGAAATAAAAACTACCAACACTTCTTGTACTCCATATGCATAAACGAAATGTCATTTCAAGCTGGGTGTTTTTCACCTATGCCTTTTTACTTCCATGAACTTCATAGGTGCCTGACCTTGCTGTTACACTAAGCATACCAGGCCACATATCCTTAACATGTTCTTTGCATATGGAACTGCTGATAGCACAAAATAAATTATGGAGAAATAGTCCACAGCTTTCCTTTCCCCATTTTGCATCAAATTCTTTGGGTAGGTTTACATCCTGTGATTGTTTTATGTTGAGGATATTTTGTCTCTCATGCCTTTAAAATTGTAGATTCGCTTTACAAATGAAGCTTTCTGTTTCAACTTACCATTAACACCTTGATGGCATGAAAACAGGGCAATAAGTAGAAATGGGAGCAAAATGGCTGATTATAATATACACAAAGTAGGTAAGAAAAATAATGATGGTTTTAAAAACTGAGTCATGGAAATGAATTGTGCTTTCTTTTAGTATTCTGAAAAATGACTATGTAAAAATCCTGTTCTCTCAGTTTCTGTGGAAATGGTTAATTTCATGGAGGAGGATCCTTTCTGTATTGTCCCTTCCAAAGTCATAACTCTCCAGAATGCATGTATCATTCTTACTTTATTTATATGGCAAAATCATGTGGGCTTTTAATCTTTTTGGTGTTCCAGATGTGTTGTCTGCGGAGTTTAAGTTGGAAAGCCTTATTGTCCTTTAATTTTGTAAAGAAAGGTGATGCAATACTCACACCACAGTACGGTCATGGTTGATCTTAGTTAAGTAAATATTAGTATTTTGCTTCAATAAGAGGGCTTACAGTTGATCATCTGTCAGTATCAGGAACAATATACAAACAAATAACAACTTACTCTGACACAAAGTTAGAACTACAAATCTTTACCCTAAATCAAATGTTAGCAAGCTCAATTCAGCTTACTAATAAAGTAAGATTAGAGCAATACCTTTCAGTTTACTAACAGTTGTCTTCCCTTGATCCTTTCTTAACAGTTTTATAACTGTTATTTTTTAGCACTTTTCTTCTGCTTACTAAATTTGCTTTCTTATTTACATATGTCACAGTGATAAAGCTAGTAACAGCTGTTCTCAAAAAATAGTTACAGAAAGCATACAAACACCTTCCTGTCATCTAGTCCTTTACCATGATCAGTGAGCTATCAAATGTCTCTTACAATTCTTATCTTTTACTTTAGATATCTTCTTGGTATTTGTATGGTACACAAACCATTCATCAGCCAATACTGCTGTATGATAAAATACTAGCAAAATTTATGTAATTAAACTCAGTACAAATAAATTATAAGTACTTCCTTTCTGATGATTTATTCAATAGGTTAAAATGTATTTATAATGAAACCTGTTCTGTATGTCATTGAAAAAACAAAATATCAGATAAGAACAATAGGTGCTTTTTCATATAAGTATGAGACATATTTTAGCCATGAATCCTCTCAGGCAGTTACATCTTTGGTAAAACTTCATGACCCTCAGGAAAATACTCAAGAAATGCTGTTACTTTGGATAGTTCACAGACAAATGGCAGTCAGCTGGGTTTTTTTCTTGGGCATCACAAACATTCAGGGTTCTTCATTATAGTCTTAATTAAAGAAATGGGGTATCAGTAAATAATCAGAAACATTTATTATTTCAAGGTGGGGTCAGAAAGCATTAGCAGTCTTTGGTCACTTTGAGATTGTTGGGTCAAAAGTACAACTTCACTATAATAAATTCTTTGCAACCTTTTCTCAAACTGTTTGATAATATAGTTATGGAATAAACATCTGCATCCATGGCACATATATGAGAATAAATAACCTACATTATGAGTCTTGGTTTTAAATATGTATCTTCCATTGATGGTATTGATATATATTCTAAATACAAACCTTTATGCATGTTTTTATTTAGCACAGTTGAAATAACCTGTTAAGTAACCCAAGAGTTAATTCTGTATTTCCACCTGAGAAATTGAACTGCCTCTTTCCTTTATAATGATAGATATCTGAGGTTATCAATAAGGACAAAACACATTATCATGGGTACAATAGAACTGGCATGTCATTAAACTGCTCCTCATCGGCTAATTTGGGAATTGATTGAATAAATGCTGCAAAAATCTTTTCCACCTCAAAGGAAGGAAAGTTAATTCTACAGCTACTGTTGATGGACTCATGACTAATTGGAAAAGGCAATAATGATTAGGTGTACCATTTTATAGAGCATACTGAGATAATAAACAGCTTTTATGTTGTCATTTTCAAGCCATGCCAATCTCCCTCTCTGCAGTACTTTCTCATCTGTATCAATATGTAGATGTGTTGGCTGGTGAGTGCCTATCCAGTTGGTTGTAGGTTCTTTGTGTTTACTCTCTCATGTGAGTATTTTGACAGTATGGTAGTAAGTTGTTTGGGAAGCTTGAGGTTGTGGTTTTCTTTATTTCAGGGGTTTTCTTACTTCAGATATTCACTGTTCCTGTAGCTGCACCCTTGTAGATTGATTTTACGTGTTGATAACTGTCACCAAAGTCACTGGGAGTTCAGAGTACTTAAAAGGTATATTATAATCTAGGGAGATAAAAAGGCTCTTTTTTTTTTTTTTTTTCTTTTAAATCTGAGGGTAAAAATACAATTACTGTGCTTTATTTAAATAAAGGGGGGAGGAATCACACCACCATATACTTCCTTAGAACTTATTGAAAACAATGACTTTAAAGGAAATTTATTAGAGTTTTCTACCTGAAAAAGCAATTCTTTTTGTTAAGAGATCTCAGAAATGTCTTTTTTTCCATAGCTTTTTTCACACTTCAATGACCCAAACCAATATTCAAAAAGCCTGAAATTTTCTAATTGCTAGGAAGTAGTTTTATTTAGAGTGGACTCTAATTACACAGTGAAAGCAACTCTTGTACAGTATATTTCAAACAATCCATCTTTCAGCAGACCTATGACAAGTATTCATTTAAAGTAGTAAAAATTTTATGAAATTATGATTGAATTTCAAATTTATCACTAAAACAGTTTACTTATCAAGTCTTTTGAGGTGTGATGCAAAGAATGCTCTTGTGGACTCAAAGGACATTTCCAGTGATAAGAGAGAACTAGAGTCCATGCTTTCAAGACTGCTCCTGCACTTATTCAAACAACTTCTTTATGTAAAAAGTATATTAAAAGTAGTGGAGTCAAGAGTGGGACTTAATCTTCCATTATAGGCAATAGACATTTTCTGTCTTCTGTTTTGTATTTTTCCTTACTTCTCAGTGGAGCTGTTTAAAATAACTGTTTTCTGAAGTGGAGCACAAGAGCATTGCAGAAGGTCCTCCCTGTGTCAGAAGTATCTAAAGCACAGAAATTAAGACACTGAACCAGCGGACTGCATGAATGTGCTGAGGTGTGTGCACCCTAGGCTAATATAGAAAGGAATTGTCTCCTAACCATATTTTTAAGAAAACAGTGGGTTTTTTTTCCTTTTTTTTTTTTTTTTTTTTTTTGAGGGGTGTGTGCGGAGGGAATGGGGAACACCAACTTTTTAAAATATGTTAGATAGCTTTTCAAAAGGTCCAGTAGATAAATATTCCTCAAGGAGTTTTGATGAAAGAGACCCATGTTTCTGGACCCAGAGATCTGTAAGACTTTTAAGGCAGATACTGATGGAACTGGGTGTTGCATACTGATAGTTCCAGAGCAGGGTATTCAGGATCACATCACAACTGGATGTCAAACTTTACACAGGTTCCCAGTTAAACATGCCCAGGACCTTTCATGTGTTTGGCATTTCAGGCTCAGATATGTTTTATGACAGATGCTCTTCCTCCTGGGCCGCAAACACAGAGCACTTTTCCCCCTCTGTGGTTGTCTTCCACAGGAAAGTTGTCTCTGTTTGTAACTTGGATTAGAAGATGTTTTGGAGCAAGAAGCATGACCATATGAAAAGCCACAAGTTTTTATTCAAAAATATTTTAAAAATATCATCTATTCTTTCTAAAACTACTTTCTGTATAGCTGCATTTGATTTGGGCAGTGGTAGAACAGTCAATGTGATGGTACTGGAAGTGAGGCATTAGCTGAGAAAAGGGAATCAAATTTGATCTTCCCTTTGATTTTGAACTTCCTATCCTGCTAAATGTAAATTTCTCATATAGTAATAATTGTAGTTGGAGCTGAAGAGATTTCTGTTACATGTCATGTCCCCCCCCCCCACTTCTGCCCTTAATATTCTGAGATAGTATTTGTAACCAAGGATTATCCATTGATAGAAACACCAATCAGTGTATTGATCTTCCAGTGTTACTGGTATTGTTTCGTATTTTTTTGAAATAAAATAGCTAACCCCAGAAAGAAAAAATGTAGAGTGCAGTATGGAAGAACTAAAGGCAAACCAAAACTGCTGAACAAGTGAAGAGGTAATCTCATGTTTTACCCCAAAAAGTTTGTTAAAGAAGCTTTGACAGAAGTATCATTTTCTGTGAGAAGAAAATGAAGGATCCCATCTGCTCCTTCTTTCTAGTAAGGAAAGCAGGACCAGGTGAGGAATACATGTATTATTATTACTAGGTTGATAGGCTTTTTCATTTAAAATACATATAAATAACAACTATTTAAATACTCAGTTCAAATGAGTTTGGAGTGAGGTGTTTAAATAAAGTCATATAGTGACAAACTGCTGAGCATTATGTTACTGTGGGTTACAATGCCTGTCTTAATGAAATTATTTTCTCCTGAGGCCAGGCATAACTTCTGCAGGAAGGGAAATTTAAGAATACAGTTTGAGTTTTTAATAATTTCAGAACACTTTCAGATCACAAGGGAATAAGATTGCATATCTTATTTGAAAACTTCTGGGAGATCCCTGATTGGTAATAAGTAATATATCTTATTTTTTCTTTATGCTGACTTGAAAAATCAGGGATTGCATCTAGTTCTGTTAGGTGTTTAAAAAAAAAACCAAACAAAACAATTTGGGAAGGAAAAGTACCAGTCATAACATCTGACGAGGACTGTGTCCATTTTTACATTAAAAAGTGATGGATTTTTGTAGGGGTTGTCTCAGAAGTCTCTCAGCCTCTTTGCATGACTTTTTTAATAAAGAAATTATAATCAGATCCACTTTAGTAAAATTTAAAGTTTAAATTTAATTACTTTGACATATTAAATAGTGAAATAAATGAGTAGCTATGTATAACTATAGATATTCTCTCTGAGTAAATGTATATATAAATACGTTTAAGCACCTTCTAATTCATTAAAAATAGAAATGACAAATCTTCCTGTTGCTTCCTAGGGTGTAAGTGTAATAGTTGATTAGTCTACAGGTTAGCTGTGCAAGTTCCTTAGAGTAGAATCTGGAAAGAGATTAAAGCACTTGAACTCAAATGTTTGTATGTTAATGTCTACACGTGGAAGGTGTCTAAGCTCTCATTAGGTCAACACAATGCCAGCCAACACATTAAATTGAACCTAAAAATCCATTTAGCTGATCAGCCAGACATTAGCAATTCACTTGCTTAAGCTTATCCTGGGGTATCTGAGAATAGAGTTGTCAGATTTGTCAAAAGACCTGTTGAAAGTCCTTTTGGGGCAAGAGGTGAATTAACTGAGTGAAGCAGATATACTGCCTGCATACACATAAAATTTAGGTGTCTTAGTCTCCTCTTGGTCTTCAGCACAGTGTTGGGGCTGAATTCAGCAGATCAGTTGCTTAAATATAAGTGTCCAGAGCCATATGAGATGTCCTAGGGTACAGGAACAACTCCAACATATGCTTGGCAGACCTGACTCATAAAACCTACAAAAATGTTTTTCCTTCTGAAATGAGAGGTAAACTGTTTAAAAACATCTAAATGTCACTTTAGTCCTGTGTTTAAATAATCAAATCAAGAATTGAGTCCTTGGGGTTCAAGCTAGCTGCCTACTTGTAAGGATCAAGTGGCATTTGACATCGACAGAAGCCTGTGTGAGGCTGTCAGAGATCACAGATGACCGGGGGGCCTTCTGGATCAGCAGCTAGATTGCCTGCTGGGTGGGATGTCTCAAATGACCCTGGGCATCCAGGTATGGCCAACTGAATCATAACCTACATGCCCCTAAGAGCTCCAAAAAACCGTTACTGTGTATAGCTTCTCAGCCACAGTTTGCTTGCTCATGAACTAAAAATGACCAAGAGTACTTGCAAAATTGGTGTCAACAAAACCACTTTCCTTTGCTAGTTCCTCTATAAATACATTTAGAGAAGGAAAAAGCCACTAAAGCATCATTTTTATTTAGAGCAATAGAACAAAGGCTGTTAGAAGACCAAGGAAAGAGTTTTTTCATTGCAGGAGATTTTGCTGTTGCAACTCTTAGAAGTTCTGTTACTTCATGGTGCAGAAGTAATAGGAATACCTGGGGTGATCTTGGTTATTACAACTTTTCCATGACTGCTATTTGTGTGAGTCTTGCCATAAAGGGAGCTATTCCGCAGAATTTTTCATGGGTGGGTGACAAGGTATTGCTCCAGGATTAGATGTTGAAAAAAAAGTAATGGTAAAGGAAGTATATCCTAGATTATATTTCATATGAAATGCAATATTCCTAGAAGTAAAATGTAAAAGTTCATTTGACTGTTGAGGGAAGGTGAATAAACTCAAATAAAACATTTCAGAAAATATTTTCATAAACTAGTTTTTAATTTATATAGACAATACTGCTTGTACTGTTAGAACTAGCAAAAAAACCACCATCCCTGAACATAAGTCTCAGATCATGAATTTTGTCCAGAACAGAGCATTGATGCTTAGGAAAAACAGAAAGACAATCAATGAAGGGTTTTGTTTTTTTTTTCCCCCTTTTCAAATCTCCAAAGTAGAATACACATGAGCTGAAATGTCAAAATAGCAAAAATCTGTAATTTGACTGAAAATAATTTGATCAATTTCCGTTATTTGGTTTCTTTCTTAATCACAAAGAATACTTGCAGTCATTTGCCAGCAGAAGCATTCCTCAGTTTCAAAATTAGGTAAGTGAGTATTCTTTGACTAATTAAGAATTTTTCCTAAACAGTTCTGTCATGTTTGTGCTCAGTTTCTTTAAGCATTTCACTGTGGTGAAGTACCAAAACTTAGGGAGATATGAGGCTAACAAACTGTTACTGTCTCTCTCCTGAGTTTCCCCTGCTGGATTTAAATAACATTGTACAATCAAAACCAGAGGAGGTTGTCTGATAAATGTGGAATGGCTTATGCAATCTGTCTTAATGTTTGGTATCTCAGTGGCTGCCAAAGTGTCTCAATTAATCAATTCTATTTTTACATATAAATAATGTTTGTCTGCTGCTTGAAATTGTCTGATCACTAAGCTTCTGTCAATTTCCAAAGTTCAACAAATAGATGGATTCAGCAATGCATCTCATGATAAAAATCAGTATCTTTGGTTACATCTTTCACCCACTATCTTTCTTGAAAGACTGGAATCTGTAGAAAAAATTCTAATCATGGATTAGTCCCACTTACTCATCCATTAATATAAATAATTAATTTTTAAGATATAGTGTCATTCATATGTCATTTCAAAGCTGATTTATTACAATAACTTTGGGGGTAGAAGTTAACCATCACTGAGATTTTGAGCTGGACAGTGGAAACCACTTCAGAGAAAATAGAAATACTAATTTCACTTAATAACTTGCAAATTTTCAGATTACTATCTATTTTATAATTTAGTATCTTCTTCTGATAAATGGTAGAAAAGCTACTCTAAGGATTTTAATGGCTGTATATTATCAGACTTGAGTTTCATCTGTAAACACCCATTTGGCAGTCCTTGCACTTACTTCTGTGCAAAGACTTTGTATATTCTGTGAGTATTCTAGTTTTCTTCAGGGCGACCCCCTGCACAGTGACGTGTAGGACATGGTTATCCATATTTCCGAGTTCTGGAGAGCTGTATTACATTCTAAGTTCTTGAAGAGCTATATGTTTTGTGCAGCTCTAAGTGTGTCACCTGAGGTATCTGCTTATCTCAATACTACAGTTTTTCAGATATAGCCTTCATGCTGTGCGATTTAAGCAGATCACAGATCCCTGGATTTAACATTATCCTGTAGGAAACACACTTGTACTGGTTTTGGGTTGGGTTTTTTGGTTTTTTTTTTATTGTGTTTGTGAGTATGAAACACAGTTAAATAAACTCAAAAGTAAACATCCATCTAGGTAGATGTATGCAACTGGTAGAACTGTGGTAGAAGATAGGAAGGGATCAGTGCTGAGGCCATTTTTATTCTGTCTTGCTGTCATTATCTTGGCCACAACTGAATACTCAAGCACATATGTGATGGGTTGAACTTGGTTGGCTGCCAGACCCCCACCCAGCTGCTCTCTTACTCCCCCTCCTCAACAGGACAAGGGGAGAAAATAAGATTAAAAAACTCATAGGTCGAGATGAAGACAGGGAGATCACTTACCAGCTACCCTTACAGGAAGAACAGACTCAACTTGGAAAATTAATTTAATTTATTGCCAATTAAAAATAGATTAGGATGTTGAGAAACAAAGACAAGAACTTCTTCTTAGGCTCAACTTCACTCCTTCATTCCCAGCTCCTCTAGTCTCCTCCCCTCAACCCTGAGCAGTGCAAGGAGATGAGGAATGGGGGTTGTGGTCAGTCCATAACAGCTCCTCTCTGCCACTCCTTCCTCCTCACATGCCTGCTGTGCTCCAGCGTGGGTCCTTCCCATGGGCTGCAGTCCTTCAAGATAAACCTGCTACTGCATGGGGAATCCTTGCCCCAGCGCCTGGAGCACCGCCTCCCCCTCCTTCTCTTACTTGGCTGTTCACAGGATTGTCTCATACTTTTTTACCTCACTCCTCACACTCTGCAGGGCAGCATTTTGCCCCTTCTTGAATCCATTTTCCCCAAGGGTCCACCAGCTCAGCTGCGGGGCTCGGCCGTGCCCTGGGGCGGGTGGGTTGGAGCCGGCTGGAATCGGCTGTGTCTGGCACGGGGCAGCCCCGGCCGCTCCTCACAGAGGCCGCCTTGCAGCCCACCGCTAGCAAAACCTGGGCACCTGCACCCAATACAACACCTCTTACTTAAAAAGTAGTTTCAGTAAAAGACTGTTAGACTTGCAAAGGAATTGTGTCATTTGATTTGCCACGTACAACAGCTATTTACACAGAAGTGTTCTCACATGATGAAAGAATAAGAAAAAAGGCATTTGCCAGATGCTAAAGGTACAGAATTTCTAAACATTTTTTTCAACTGAAGCATTTGCTAATAATAATGAAATATTTTAATTTAAAGAAGGGAAGTTTTTCTTTCAGCCATGTAGCTAATTACTTCCAAAGCACTTTATGTCACATTTTGTTTTCCATCTCTTTCTTGGTTTAGGTGGGTGATAGTTGTCAGAATACTTGTTAGATTTAAACAAACAACTTAAACTCCTTTACAAATTAACATTTAATACCAAATGGACCAGTCTGCATTTTCTGTGCACTGGCTGGAGAATGGGACCCTGAAAACAATTTACTTTTGAGAACCATTTTTAATAAAGAAGGAAATAACATAAAGAAGTAATGTCCGAAAATCAATAATATGTGCATAGAAAAAATTTGTAACTATAGGTAAAATGCGTTAACAGAAAAATAGCATGAGGATTTCTTTACATGTTCAAATGCATAAGCTTCAAACCATTTTGCCTTCTACATTGTCTAGCAGACAGGAACAGTACTGGTGTTAGGCTCCTTTAGAGTAGAACTGTATGATACCACGGCTAAAGGAGAGACACCTGGTTTGGACATTAGTCAGTGTCTTTAAATAAACAAGTGCATTGTATCAGGAATTGGGGGGAAAAAAGCCTCTGAATTGTCCTCTGTATTGATGAGGTTGAAGTGTTTGAACCACTGTTTCTATTATTTAGTCCTAATCCTTTCTCCTACATTTCTCTTAATGCCCCAGGAGAGGATATTGTGCAAGGTTGGGGGACCCCAAACAGCTGAACAGGAATTCCCAGCTCTTTGCAATGTAGGGGGGAAGAATGTTTACTCTCACGTCAGAGTTCTTTGGAGAGAAAGGGAGGAGCTGGATGGCCTTTCCTTAGAGTTTACAGAATGTCCCTTATTCTTAACAGGAGGTCAAGACTGGACAGGAAAAGGGATTGAGAATAAGCAAAAACCTGCAGGTGTTGGATTTCTTGTCTCAACTCTGACAAACTTTGGGTGTGATTATATGTTTTGGGCTAGCTGACTGTCATGGTTTAGCCCCAGTTAACAACTAAGGACCACACAGCCGCTCGCTCACTCCCCCTGCCCCTGTGGGATGGGGGAGAGAATTGGAAGAGCGAAAGTAAGAAAACTCATGGGTTGAGATAAGAAGAGTTTAATAACTAAAATACAACAGTAATAGTAATAAATAATAATAACAATAATAATATAATGAAAAGGAAAATAATGAAAGAGAAAGAGAAAGATGAAACCTGGGGAGGGGGAAAAAATCCAAACAAACAACAAGGATGCAACTGCACACCACCTGCCAACCGACGTTGCCAGTCCCCGAGCCATGATCACTTCTTCCCCCCAGCCAAATCCCCCTGTTAATATACTGGGCATGACATCATGTGATATGGAATATCCCTTTGGCCAGTTTGCATCAGGTGTCTTGGCTGTGCCCCCTCTCCTCTTGGCTTCTTGTGCACCTGGCAGAGCATGGGAAGCTGGAAAAGTCCTTGAATAGTATAAGGACTGCTTAGCAACAACTAGAACATCAGTGTGTTATCAACAGTATTCTCATATTAAATCCAAAACACAGCACTATACCACCTACAGTGAAGAGAATTAACTCTATCACAGCCAAAACCATGACATTTGTAATTTCTTGTCTCAATTCTGACAGAGTTGGATGTGATTATATGTTTTGGGCTAGCTGACATATGGTACTATTTCAGTGTCTGTTTCTTTCTTTTTTTCCCTGTTTTTCTGAGGAAGTCTGGGGTAAACAAAAGTATCCCTATGCCTGGGAATCTTGAACACATTGCTTGCAGACAGTTGTGGCATTGTTGTTGTTGTCTTCGTCCCACCTGCTCCTTTCCTATTTGCAGGAAAGAGAAGATATGATGTTATTTGGTCTACAGGCCAAATGGAAAACTCCTATGGCCTAACAGTAGATTTAGGATTCAGGCACATTTATGTTTTAATCCCAGTTCCCAATGCTTTGCAGTCTTGAATTTCTTTACTTAATGTCATCATTACTTTTTTATAAACTCAAAATACAGTTGAAATATTTCCCATGAAATATTCCTGTTGGATTTGTTGCTGGTTCTTCACATTTAAAAATGAGTTTATAAAAATGTATTTATGCTCATGTCTACAATGTCCCCATCAAACATGAGCCTTTTAAAAAATTTCTTTCTTTCAATGCCTGCTCAGCACACTGAAATTGCAATCTAGAATCCATCTCAGTTCAGTTCATCAGAAGCATAATGACCAGTTAAAAAAAGCTCTTAGTACAAATTCTGCAGTCCATTGGCCAGTACATTGCTATAGATCATCTCTCTTTGACCCTGCAAATTTAATTTAACAAGCTGTCTGCTGCTACTACACAGGAAGCATACATTACGTTGCACTCTTTCCAGGAAGGATAGCCTTTTCTGAGATGAAGGGTTACTCCAGATGGGAACCACAAGAGCCACATGCTGAGTTAGGAGCCATCAAGAACTAGTTAAGTATGAAACGCTGTGGGAGAGGAAGCCTTTAAAATAGCCTCAGCCTGTGAGTTAAGTAACTGAATAATCTTTCCTACTATTTCCATTTTTTGCTGATATAGCAAGTCCTGTGAATTACTCTGAGGACTCTTACAATTTTGGCATGTTCATTCATTATAGACAGTTTCTCATGTAAAACTACTCACTTATATGGAATTTTAGTTTTGCTGATATATCTGATATCTCCAGGTTGACATGCCATCGTTTTCTTTGGAAGTTCCTATTTGCTTTACTCTAGTGCTTCCATTTTGAATCGCAGTTCTGCTTCCTTCTATAATTAACTAAAAAACATGAAAAAACCATATCCAGGTATAAAATTACCTACAATAAATTTACAGCTTATTCAGTCCTCGTTCTCAGAAACTATCCATCTAAAGCTTAGCAGTGGTTCTCATTTCTTTTTCTTCATCCCTAAAGATCAGCTCACTAACATCTACCTGCTTCTGTTTGGCTTCTTCCAAACCTAGTAACAGCATCATGCAAATCTTTGTTTCCTTATCTTCATTGGCTCCTTTTCATTGAATAACATTTCATTACTTTTCATTGAATAATGTTTGTCAGAGTTTAACAGAGTTCATTAAGCACTAGGGAAAGTGCTAAATATTTGACTAAATCTTACACTTTTAGTATTTGAATCGTTATTACAAAAATGGATGTAACAAATTACAGTGAGAATTATCTTGTAAAACTATACTATATGTGAATGTATTCAACTGGTCTCTATTAACATGAGTGAAACAAGAATAATATTTTGTTTGGTTTAGTTGTTTATTACACGAGAAGAATCTAGGTACAGTGGCAAAACATTGACAGGACACAAAATTGTGTGGATTCTCTGGCATCCCAAATTGTGTGTGTGTGTTTTCCTTCATTTTTATGAAGGCTAGTGTGCGTTTCCTTCCAGTGAGACAGTCTTGCTGTAAAGGGAGTTATCCCCTCAGAATTTTTCATGTGTGGGTGACATGGTATTTCTCCAGGGTTAGATGTTTAATACAGAATAATGGTAAGGGAAATATATTTGCAATTAAAGTAAAATGCATTATTTCTAGTATAATTTCCAGGAGAAACATAGCATACTGTAATGCTATGTTTTTAATACAAATAGAAAAAACAAATTCTAGGCATAACTTGTATTACCACAATGACTTAGCCATTTTGTTAACACATTGTAATTTAAGGTTCCATAAATACAATGTTGTACATTAAATTTTATTCCTGTATATGCAGAATAATTTTTATAATAACCTGATAAAATAAATAACAAATATAATGTTGTATTCCTTTCTACACAGGGGCTGCATAGATTTTCATTGTACTAACCTAGTCATTTAGTTAAATCATTTTGAAAGTGCTACTAAAATCTTTGGATTTTTTGACTTATTATACATATTAAACATAAATGTCTGCCTTTCAAAAATTGCTTTTTCGCTTTTCTTTGTTTCTTTGGTTTTTAAATGAATAGGGGGCAGATAAGAAATAAATAAACAGTAAATTACAAGTACAGCTCTACTCATTCTTTTACAATTCTAAATATTTAATACAGAAATTAAACAAGCTCAAATTCCAAATATCAGATAGCTAAAATATTTCCTCTTATTCAGTTTGGGAACCTGAATATTGCGTCAAACTTATAATCAGGATAAGGGTACACAATTAAAATGATGAACACAAAATTTTTATTGCTGGGAATGTAAAAAAAGAACAGGGTTTCATCTCTTAGTACATCATAATTTAACATCTCTGAAATGATTTTATAAACACAAAACTTATACAAAATAATGAAATATTAGATATTATGTCACAGTATTTAAAAAATAAAAGGGATATGTAGGACAACTGAGATTTCTGATGGAGCCTGGAATTTTATTCTAGCAGGTGATCATAGTTAAAATACTAAATCAGATTTAGCACAAACATTAAGATCCACAGCTAATTTTCCACTAAATTTGGATCAAACAAACCACAGTGAAGATTACCTTTCATAGTTGTAAAAGCACGGAAGCTTTGTGGATCTGCTTATATGAGCAATTCCAGAACGTAGTCTCTCATGGAATATGCACCACTTATTCAGGGACACTTCTTCAGCAAGAGACTTTTATGTAAACATAAACACTGTATTTAAAATACATTTTAAAAAAACAGAAAAAATCAAAGTATATGGTTTTAAAAGTTCATTCAGATTAGATTATGATAGCTGGTCATGCTTTCAAATAATTTAAGAGCAGAGGAAGGTACTGAAAACAGTATAATCTCATTATTATGATGATCTATATTTGCTTGGATCATCAGATTCATATTACTGAAGGTTTTGCTTTACAATAGACATACAAAAATAGGAAACCCAAGTGAAATCATTCTATTGATTTTTTCCTAAGAAGCCATGAGAGTATTGAAAATAAAAATATTTGCATTTTTTTCAAGATACTATTATTTTAACTAGATGTGGAATTTTTTAAAATATTATATCATGTTATTATCTGCAGAAGTTATTTAATGGAACTCTTAGCTATGTTAATATGAAAGTGTGAATTTCAGACACTTTGCATGCCTGGCTTATGCTTATCACAGGCAGACTGTGTAACCCTTCTGTATTATTCATTAGGTTTGTGCAGCTGAGTTGAAAATTTCATGCAGAAAAAATGAAATTACTGTTGGAACAACTTCCTATCACATTATTTAGGATTTGGACATTTTGTTCACTATGAAATCATGTAAGCAAATATTAAAATGAAAACAGTAGTTATGCACATCTGTTAAAGTTAATAGGGTCACAGATACAACTACAACACATGGGTAGACTGCTTACAGGTAAAGAGTAAAGAGCACCAAGTCAGCCTAGAAGAACTATCATCCTTTTCTTCATCAGCCTTCACCATTACGTGTGTGCAGAGGAGCAATTACTCAGTCTCTGAATCTGTTGGATGAAATGCAAAACACTAATCACAGTGATCATTACTCATAATCAAATGCATTTATGTTGCATGGTTTACTTTAGTTACACATAATATCTCAATTCATTTACTGAAAATAATAATAAAAGAAAAGGTCTGAGATAGCAATTGATTTTGTGAGACCATACACTGAAGAACTAATTAGTGAGCACTACTCTTTTGAAAGTAATCATAAACATTTTGAAAAAATCTCAGTCCTCTTTTTCAGGTGTAGGAACTATTATTCCAATGTTCCAGATTATTTCTAATGCAAACAATTTTATAATCTTCATTACTTTTTTAAGAGTCCCTAGAGCCTCTTGCACAGTCTACACATATCCAATTCAAACTCCATTTATTGAGGAAATTGTTCTGTTGCAAAACACAAAGACCAACTGATTGAACTACTTTCTTTTAGATTGATCTGTCCATGAGGACATCACCAAAAAGAATTAAATCTGGTTTATGTGAAAAGCACCATGCACATATATCACCCTTCTGCATCCTTCCTCTTGTCATCTGAAATGGTTGGTTGGTAATAGGTAAGGTGCTTTATCATTATCCTTAGCACCTGGAAATGGTCCAGTGTAAATTCAATCTCAATGAATTATTAAAGGCATTTTAGGATTTGTGAACTTGATAATGGTATTTTGTGAGTGTTCATTACCACTGCAATTTAATATTACTACAGAAATTGAGTTAAGAGACCAGTAGCCTGGTATCAGCTTTGGGATGTAATTTACAATCATGAAAGATAACAAATCCACACTTTTCTGGTGTGTCAGCAGTGTTTTGTAAAATGTACTTAAAGAAGCTAATTAAACTTCATAAGGCCTCTTGTAGCATTGTAATCATTTACAAGCTTTAATCTAATGAACCACTGACATTATATTCTACTTTAGAATAAAGTCTGAACTGCTTGATCTTACTTAAAATTGGAATATAGTTGTTTCTAGGAAGAAATATCTAATAATCTGACTCAAGTAGTGCTAAAATTGCATTTTAGCATTACTTGTGAGTTTTAACATTACAATGAGTTACACAAAGTGCTAATTTGCATTATGTTTAACTGATATATAACTAATTTATTCAGAAAAGAGCTGATCAGAATGAAAAAAAAATCAGAGAGCCATGTAATAATAGGGGAGTAAATGTTCAGTGGTATGGGAGACAATTGTTCCTGTAGCAAGGTAGCATACTGATACAGCAGTGTCAGGCAACTGGAGTTTAGGTGGATTGGTACTGTATTGTGTAATAGTGTCATTAGATTTCCAGCTTTCACCTACACGTGTTAAGATTATAATTATCATAGTTGAAGCCATAAATTGTTTTTTAAATTGTATATTGTTCTTGATAACCAAATCTTGTATAGGCTGTTAAATGCAGCATCTGATGTCTTGAGTACTTGTGGTAGTTACCTTTAGTCTTGCTTACTGTCAAGATATACAAAACTATTTCTCCTTGCATTATTTTGCCTACTGAGAGTTTCTCAAGGTCTTATTAGAGCTGTGAGGATTTTTTTCATAAGCTATTTTTCAAGGCTGGGAAGTCTTCTGTTTTGTTGTTGTGGTTATTTTGTGTTAGAAGAGTTGGTGTTGTATCTGTCTGTCTAAAGGAATACCCATGATACAGAAAAGGTAAAAAGAGCTAAGAAAATGTATCCATGTTTGGCAGTGATGCTTACACTGAATGATTGAAACATAGCTACTTTTATTTTGGCATGCCAGGTTTCAGTGATTTTTTTCTTATCATCTCATAATATTTTGAAATATCCTGCACTGAATCCCAACAAATTCTGACAAATTCTTTCATGAAAATCTATGGTGAACAGATGTTGCCATTCAGATTTCCTTCAAGGTAACTATTCTTATAGCAAAAATCTTTTCAATAAGTAATCTTCAGAGTAAAATTCTAGTTCTTTGTTCCTTTAACTTATGATGATATTGCAGAAGTTACCCCCAAACATAAAATAAGTATAACCTATAAATTGTTCCTAATGCATGAGTCACCAATTTTTGCTGTTTTTCCACTGTTCTGAAGGCCTTTTGTGGTTCTGTATTTGTTAAAAATACATTCTGTCAATAGAAAATAGCTGTGTTTTTAGATCTGTTTTCAGTACAGACCTCCAGTAGTTTAGCCTTGTAGTCTGCAGCTTTCTGTAGTTTTAGAATTGATCTTTAATTTTATCGTCATAGCTGTCTGTTCATATATATCTCTGTAGCTGCCATTCACAGTTGTTAAAGCCTATCTTAAAGCAACTGGCTCTCAATGGAAAACAATCTTTTTTATTTCAGAAGTCATAGGTAATGCTGCCATCTTGTGTAACTATCTTGTGTTCCTGAATATCTTATGTACATTTTGGTTTAAGTTGCTTTTTTGTCAGCTCCTGGCTATCAATGTTCACGTATTCAGAGGATTTTGAGTTTTTATTCATTGTGTTCATTCATCATTGGTGTAGATTTGTCATTGCATCTGCTACTGTAAGGTTCTGGAAACCTATCTTTGTGTGGTTTTTTTTCAGATTTTAATCTGTTCCCTACTCTCCAATCTATTCTTCCCACTTAAATTTAAAACTCCCCCCGGCATGGCTCACAAGAACAATCAGAAACGCTAGTTCTGTCCCTAGCTACATCAAGATGCTTCATGCAAAGCAGAAAGAATTGCAAGAACGGCATGAGGTTTTCTCCCTTTCCCTTTCCCAACTTTTTCTCAATGTTTTCAGAGATCTGAGTGTGTTTCTAGGATTCTTTTTTTCTTGGCTGGGTTTTTTTCATTCCTTCCTAACCTTCCTTTAAGATTCTTAAAAGCCATCTTAAACACTTTGGAACTCTCCTTTAATTACCATTACTTCTCAACTCTTGCTTTCGATCTGTAATAGATACCATATACCACAAAATGGACCACATGCAATTTGATCACAATTTCTGCTGCAGTAGCAATGCCATCTTTACTCCACAGAAGACAGAAATTGGAAAGTTGTTATTTGTAGTGAAAACTTTTTCATGGGACAGGCAGGTATCTCTTGGTCTGAGCTGTACCACAACCTAATGTATCGCACGGCAATGGTATGTGTCAAAACTGACTTCAGCCTTTAAGGAAAAAAATAAAAAGAAATCACATCTTGTCTTTGAAAACAATTGAGGGTTGTTCTTTCTTCTTTCCATGCTGGTGGGTGGTGGAGCTTTCCACAGGTGAAGGAAAAATTTCCCAGGGAAAAAATAAATGAAAAGTAAATCAGAAAAGTTCATGATAATATTATACCCAATATGTAAAGTAATTACTTTAACAAGCTAATTAACTTTAATGGACTGTCCCACTATTCCCTTGTCTCCTTTACTGACCTGCCTATCAAAGCTTTCTGTAAACTTAGCGCTCTATTTGCATAGCTGCAAATAATTTGAGGCTGCTATTGTTGGTTAATCTAGAATCTGAACCTGGTTTAATTGCTAGGAATTATAATGAAGTGTTCAGGGTGGCAGGCGGTAGAGAAGGATACATAATTCATAGATTTTTTTCCTGTTGTGAAGAAGTAAGGAAATATGTGAAACTACACAGATGAAAATGAGGTGTTTGATGAAGAATGGACAGTGAGAGGCAATTGAGTATCTGGGTTAAAATTTCAGAAGTGATAAGGGAAACAATGGCAGCAACATGTTCAATAATGTACTTTTGCACACTGCTGGGACTTTAAAAACAGTCTGTAGATGTTACTTAGTCAAAAATTATTGACATTACATAGGAGTCAGGAAACTAAGGACTCCTTGGAAAACCCTATTCTTTTTATGGGATATGGTAGCAATGCTTTTACAGAGTTAAGCTTCGGATTGGAAGTGAATCAATAACACATAAACTTCTTGAGAATGCAGTGGATGCAGCCTGGTTCAGAATGAAGGATAGCTCTACGCAAAAAATCTTTTGTATCTTGATTCTTCAAAAAATATATCTGAAATCATTTATCTTGAGTCAAGAAGTAACAGTTTTATGTGCCTGCAATAAAAAAACCCTCTTGCATATGTTGTGCTAAACACCATCTATATACTGTGAAACCTGTTTTTAATAATATATGTCTGAGTCTTCTACAATATAAATATAATTTTTAGAATTTTATGTTTTCTTTTAAAATTAGTCTGGTTTACTTGTTACATTCGGAAAATAAGTTGGCTGAGTAGTATGACCAATGTAGGCGACGAACCTCATAAAGCAGTATGGGGAGCTTCAAAATACATGAAAAATTGATAGAACAGTAAATTACTCATCATGTCAGCAATTAAAAATAGCAGGCTTGCTATCTAGCCAAGGTATTCAGTGTGCTAGCTTAAAGGTTTTGCCTCTTAGCTACAGTAAAAAAACCTATGTCACAATGTTCATTGATGCTAATACTTTCTTTCTTGCCAGAAGACATCTGGCTATTAAAAAGAGATAAGCAAAACTTTGTTACTTTCACTGGGAACCCTGAAATACCACTAAAAGCACTTGGGAGCAGGCTTGATTCAGGCAATATTGCTTACCAAACTCCATGCTCACTTAGCACAGACTGGTTGACTAAATGAACAGGAATACATTAAGTTAAATTTAAAAAATCAACATTTACTATTGAAAAAGAACACAGAAGCAACTTACCTCCTGGTGGAAGTGGTGTTGTTGTATAGTGTTACTGAGACAAAGATCTAGATCATGATAGTTATATCATTTAGCAATGAGGAAATTGCGTAAATTCTGTGCCCAAATTTCAAAACAAATTGATGTTCACCTGGCTTCCAGAATATACATTATTATAAACAGGTATGATATGGTTACACTCTGAGAACACTTTGATGGAAGAAGTTTTCTTTCACCACCCCACTATTCGCTCAAGAGAACCGACATCACAAATATTTTTATATTGACATTAACAATAGACCACCTGAAATTAACATTATTTTAATTATGTCTAGAATCAGAGTGCCCATGGCATCTCTTTGGAAAACATCTCCTATGAAGCTTTTTTTTCCCAGTTTTCTCTGGCTTTTTAATTTTTCTGTGGCCACATTTATTGGTTTTTTTTCACTTGCAAATACAACAGACATAAAATTTAGAAGAGGCATATCTACAAAAGCAGAATGCATCTGTTGCTTGATACTCTATGAAGCCATGTATTAACAGGCTGTGTACAACCAAATTTGTTTTCGGGGGCCTTTTGGTTTTAGTATTAATATGTATTATTTGAGCAAATACTTGCCCTTTTGTTTATTTTGTCTTCTGTGACATTTGGGAGATATTTTTCTGACTGAATCAACAGATATTGCTCTTGCTTAACAAGCTCCCAGACAGTAAATCCAGAGCCTGTGCAAAACATGTTGCTTTCTTTATACAGTAACAATATTTTAAAGTAAAATATAGCAGCTTCATAAAATAGAATGGAAAAGTTTTAAATCAGTTTGGGAAAGGTTGGGGGGGGGTGTCAGTTTTTCATTGTTAGGCTGAAATTTTCTCCAAATAAGATGCATTCAATATTTTATGTCAAACTGACATAGGTACTCTTTGTCACGTGATACTGCTGGTACAGCCCAGAAATTGTATTTCATTACATTATAATGTCAGAGAAGGGAGACAAGTTTTGTGAGGTTGGGGTACCTAAATGTCAATTCCTATTAGGTATAGTGGTTGCATGGTACTTTTTGTTTAAAGTTATTTTCTGGTAATTACCAAACAGTATTTGTGGTAGAACACCAAGTTTTTCTATTTGCTTATAACTACTGTCTTAAATTGCTGTGTACAGACAAACGGGGGAAAAAAAAACCCAAACACTTAGAGATATATTACTAGAAAATTGTGTTGGTCTCCACTACCTTTATTATCAGGGGAAAACTTTGTGGTTCAGGTGGAAATAAATTTACTTTTTGCCACTTAAAAATAGCTTAAACAAAAAGTCAGAGGCTTTTACTGAATGATACAACTGTAAGTACAAAATAATATGGTTGATGTAAGGAAAACACATTAAAAATGTAGGTAAATCAACTTGCTTGGCAAGATACAGTAAGGATGTAAACATTTGCCTTAGCTCTATATCAAGACATGTTTTAGAATTGGCAGTAAAAGCTTTAAACTTAAGGGTTAATCCAAATATTAACATCATCCAGCAAGGGTAATTTTACCACTTGAGAGTATCAATGAAACATATACCATCACTGAATTGAGTAAATACAGTGTTATTTGTCTAACTCAGTGCTTAACATCCTTAGGAGAAATGAGATAGAGCTGCAGAAGGCTTCCATCCCAAGGGAAAACCTACATTTTAGTAATATTAAGGATAGAGTTTAGACATGCGTTTAGAGCTATACCTCCATGGTGGGTTTGTTTGTTTGTTTGTTTGTTTTTAATGTTATCACATGAAGATAATAAGAAGACTGTTTGCTTGTTTTAATATTATTATTGCTCAGCTGCAGTCAAGCCAATGTTTCATCCAAGTAGTATATTTGCTGATCAGACTCAAATTTTCAAATTCCACTACCCAAATTCTGAAACTATGTCCACATGAAGATAGAAAATGATATGACTTTCAAAGATGCTGAGTCAGCATCTCAGCAACCACATAGTAGTTTATTACACAGTGAACAGATAGAACATTAAAACATAATAAAAAAAGTTCTATTTTCAGTGTTCTCAGACAGAAACATTCTATAGTCATTTTTATAAATGTGAAAAAAACTCCTAATGCCAGATAGAGCTAATGCTGCAAGCTCACTGCATGTGGACTTCTTATAGACTTCATTGGGAATCAGTATAGATCAACGATTTTCAGAACTGAATCCTAATTTGCTACTCACGAGTCATAAAAACTCATCTGAAGTTGCCTAGTCTTTTCAGTCAGGTAAAGACTGGGCTCTTTCTTGACATTCCCATATTAAACTTAGAAACACACCTGGAAATGTACTATTATTTGCAGTAACTCTATCAAGGAGGGCTCAACTGAGATATCATTTTTTGTTTTAATGAAATTTCTATTTTTCCTCTAAATATAATCATAATGGTCTAATAGTATTATCATGGTCTAAAAGTAAGTTAATATTTCCATTAGGAGGGGATTATGTATGTGAGTCATTTTTGATACAGAATGCTTTTATACTAACTGTATTTCTTCCACAGGAAGAAAGAAAAATAAATAATCTTTCACAAAGCAAGTTTGAAAAATAAAAGAGTTAAAAGATAAATTACATGATTAGGAGATAATGAAGAGTTAAAATAGGAAAATATTGAACAGATATGCCAATTAAATTCAGTTTCAATGTATAGCGTTTGGGATTTTTGGTTTGGTTTTGTTTTTTTTTCTTTTCAAATGGACTGAAAAGTAAGATTTGGATTTAGATTGAATTAAATCTCAGCTGATAGAAAGTGAAGGAGACAATATTGTATGACAAACTCAAAATTATTTCCTGGCTGGAGAGTAAGTCTCATAAACACATAGAATCAGAGCACAGTTTTAACTAGCTTGTCACCATACTCAGTAGTTTTTTTGGCAACATGGAATAGTATATATTATACAAAAATAAGGGATGATGTAATTTAAAAAGATTATTTCAAACACTGTTGAGTGATGTGATGACTGAGACTAATGCTGTTCTGTGCTGTAGAGTGATCCTATTGAGCATGGTGCTTGTTCACAGCTGTCGGTCAGGTTCTTGCAAAATGATTGGTTAGTCATGGGACTGTGTTACTCCTGGAGAAGAGGAATAAAGTAATTTTTTAAATATGATACATCTATTTTTCATTTATAAAAGTGGATGTGCATGCACATATCTGTAGCACAAACCTGACAGACCTGACTCAGGCTAGAGGTGTCAGAGGATCACTGAGTACAGCTGGGGTTTTATGGCTTTACAATATCTGTGAGCACTAGGCAAGCTGCTGCCTTCTTTTAGACTGGAAAAGATTTCTTCCTGTGCTGTCAAAATGAGTCAAGATGACAGAATTTTATAAATACATACATGTATGTGTATACAATCTTCCCCAAAACAAGTAAGGACTAGGTTATTCAGGAAATTATTCTAGACTGAAGTTCTTATGATGTAGTAGATGATAGTATTAGTACATGTTTTATAGGAAAAGGGTAACAGGAATTAAACTCCTGAGGCATCTTCCTGCAATGAAGAGACAATGACTAGTACTTCCTTAAATATTACGACAGTATGATTTTATGTTGTCGAGATGAGCAGCTCCAGTACTGGCAGGATCTGCAGTGGAGAGCTCTAGCATGGTGCACAGTGGGGTTTCCCAAACCGGGGGAACCTCAGGTGGAGCCAAGAGAGCCACCAGAAGCCCACAGCTCACCAATAGCAGCTGACAAGACCCGGGTAGGGCCAGGAGCAATGGCAGCTAAGAAACCCTCACAAGTATAAAAGAAGCCCTTAAGGAGTGCTTGTGACCAGGAGACCACGAACAGGGTGGGCAGACAGGGCATGGCGCATTAGCAAGTGCATGGCGCAGCACTTTGTGCGGCAGTTCACATGGAAGGGCGTGCAGGAAGGGCGCTGAAGCTCTGCCAGCTCAACCAGAGAGCAGCGGTATCCACCCGGCAGAAAGCCATGTCCTCTCTCAGCTTTGCACCCACCACAACTGGCGCAGCTTCCCAGAGAGAGCTCCAGTGGAAACATGCTGCCACCCAGGTGCCAGGCTGCAGGGTGTGCCCTGCCCTTATGCCAGTATTGGACATCAGTAGTGACCACAGCTGTGGGAGGTACGCCCAGGTCGAGTAACTCCTCTGCTTAGTGACAGAGCTCCAGGAGGAGGTGAGTAGGTTGAGGAGTATCAGGGAGAGTGAGAGAGAGAGAGAGAGACTACTGGAATCGTACCCTACCTTCCCTGAGACAGGCTCTACAGGCAGACAGGGTGCATGGTGCAAAGGATTCCCTATCCTTTCTCTGCCTGGCTGAACAGTCACTCTAAGAGATAGGGGGCAATGGTGACGAGTTCCTGCCCAGCACAGCAGGTGTGTCTCCTCTGTGACTACTCCATCTTCCCAGGTGGCCTTGCATAATAGGTGTGAGGCTTTGCAAGTGGAACTGAACAATAACAAGGACGATGGTTCACCTAGCTTGGAGGTGTCACCGAGGTTAAGTCAGCCTATGCCCTGCATCAAAACTGCTTCCACAAAGAAAAAAAGGTGTGTCATAGGAGTCTCCCTTCAGAAGGGAACAGAAGGTCCAATATGCAGACCAGACCCACTTCTTATGGAAGTCTGCTGCCTCCCTGGGGCCCGGGTTAAAGATGTGAAGAGAAAACTTCCTAGCCTGCTACAGCCCTCAGATTACTATCCATTACTTATTTTTCAGGTAGGCAGTGATGAAGCTACAACAAGAAGTCCAAGGGCAATCAAGAGACACTTCAGGGCCTTGGGATGACTGGTTAAGGGATCAGGAGCACAAGGAGTGTTCTACTCTCTCCTTCCAATTGCAGGGAATGATGAGGGAAGAAACAGGAAGAGCCAGCAGATCAGTACCTGGCTCCGAGCATGGTGTCACTGGCAGGATTTTGGGTTTTTTGATCATGTGTCAGTGTACACCACACCAGACCTGCTGGCGACACAGTGGGTATACCTGTCTCAAAGGGAGAAAAGGGTCCTTGCGCACGAGTTAGCAGGGCTCATTGAAATGTCTTTAAACTAGATTTGAAGGGGGAAAGGGATAAAACCAGGCTTGCTAGAGATAAGCCTGGGGCTGGCATGCCAATGTTTGAGGGACAGTGTGCTAGCGAGGTACCTTGGTCTGCCGTCTCAGTGGAGGTAGGGAATAAAGTTCCGTGCAGCAGCAAAGAGGTAAGGGTTATTGATGTGTTAAAAATCACTGAAGTGCCTGAGAATGGTCACGTATGAATTAGGGCTTCTCCCACTGAAAAGGTGGTGGGATCAATAGCCCAACTGAAGTGCATCTGCACCAACGCATGCAGCATGGGCAACAAACAGGAGGGGCTGGAAGCCATTGTGCAGCAGGAAAACTATTATATAGTTGCAGTCACGGAAATATGCAAAACTGGACTGCTGCAATGGATGGCTATAAATGCCTCAGAACGGATAGGCAAGGAAAGAGAGGTGGTGGGGTAGCCCTGTGTGTTTGGGAGTGTTTGGACTGTCTAGAGCCTAATGATGGTGATGATAGAATTAAGTGTTTATGGGTAAGAATCAGGGGGAAGGCCAACAAGGCAGATATCGTGGTGGGAGTCTGTTAAAGACCACCCAACCAGGATGAAGAGACAGCCAAAATAAACTATAAGCAGCTATAAGCTGCTATTCTATAAGCAGCTATTCTGTAAGTCTCACAATCGCTAGTCCATGTTCTCGTGGGGAACTTCAACTTACCATATGTCTGCTGGAAATACAACACAGCAGAGAGTAAGCAGTCTAGGAGTTTCCTGGAGTGTGTGGAAGATAAATTCCTGACAGAGCTGTTGAGTAAGCCAACTAGGGAAGGTGCCCCACTGGACCTGTCATTTGCAAACAGAGAAGGACTTGTAGATGATGTGGTAGTTGGAGGCCATCTTGGGCATAGCAATCATGAAGTGATAGAGTTTTGATTCTTGGAGAAGTAAGGAGGGGAGTCAGAAGAACTGCCACCTTGGACTTCTGGAAGGCAGACTTTGGCCTAGTTAGGAGCCTGGTTGACAGAGTCCCCTGGGAGGGAGCCCTGAAGGGCAAAGAAGTCCAAGAAGGCTGGGCATTCTTCAGAAGGAAACCTTAAAGGTGTAGGAGCAAGCCATGTGCCGGAAGACGAGACAGCAGGGAAGACAATTGGCCTGGCTGAACAGAGAGCTTTTGCTGGGACTCAGGAAAAAAAGAGAGTTTATGACCTTTGGAAGAAGGAGCAGGTAACTCAGGAGAACTGAAAGGATGTCATGAAGTTATGCAGGGAGAAAACAAGAAGGACCAAAGCCCAGCTAGAGCTCAATCTGGTTATAGCTGTAAAAGACAATAAAAAATGTTTCTATAAATACATCAGCAACAAAAGGTGGCCTAAGGAAAATCTCCATTCTTTATTGGATGGGGGAGGAAACATAGTGACAAAGGATGAGGAAAAGGCCGAGGTACTTAATGCCTTCTTTGCCTCAGTCTTTAATAGTGAGACCAGTTGTTCTTCAGGTACCAAACCCCCTTGGGCTGGAAGACAGGGATGGGGAGCAGAATGAAGCCCCCATAATCCAAGGGAAAATGGGTAGTGACCTGCTACACCACTTAGACACACACAAGTCTATGGGGCTGGATGGGATCTACCCGAGAGTACTGAGGGATCTGGCAGAAGTGCTCGCCAAGCCACTTTCCATGATTTATCAGCAGTCCTGCCTAACTGGGGAGGTCCCAGTGGACTGGAGGTTAGCAAATGTGATGGCCATGTACAAGAACAGCTGGAAGGAGGACCTGGGTAACTACAGGCCTGTCAGTCTGACCTCGGTACCAGGGAACGTTATGGAGCAGATCATCTTGAGCACCATCACACGGCACGTACAGGACAACCAGCTGATCAGGCCCAGTCAGCATGGGTTTATGAAAGGCAGGTCCTGCTCGACTAACGTGATCTCCTTGTATGACAAGGTGACCTGCTTCAGGGATGAGGGAAAGGCTGTGGATGTTGTCTACCTAGACTCTAGTAAAGCCTTTGACACCATTTTCCACAGCATTCTTCTAGAGAAACTGGCTGCTCGTGGCTTGGACAGGTGTACTCTTTGATGGGGAAAAAACTGGCTGGTTTCCTGGGCCCAAAGAGCTCTGGTGAATGGAGTTAAATCCAGTTGGTGGCCAGTCACAAGCGGTGCTCCCCAGGGCTCAGATTTAGGGCCAGTTCTGTTTAATATCTGTATCAATGATCTGGATGAGGGGATTGAGTGCACCCTGAGTAAGTCTGCAGATGACACCAAGTTGGGCAAGAGTGTTGATCTGCTTGAGGGTAAGAAGGCTCTACAAAGGGACCTGGACAGGCTGGATCGATGGGCCAAGGCCAATTGTATGAGATTCAACAAGGCCAAGTGCCGGGTCCTTCATTTGGTTCACAACAACCCCAGGCAATGCTACAGGCTTGGGGAAGAGTGGCTGGAGAGCTGCCTGGTTGAAAAGGACCTGGAGGTGTTGGTCAACAGCCAGCTGAACATGAGACAGCAGTGTGCCCAGGTGGCCAAGAAGGCCAACAGCATCCTGGCTTGTATCAGAAATAGTGTGGCCAGCAGGAGTAGGAAAGTGATCGTCCCCCTATACTCAGCACTGGTGAGGCCGCACCTCAAATACTGTGTTCAGCTTTGGGCCCCTCACTACAAGAAAGACACTGAGTTGCTGGATTGTGCCCAAACAAGGTCAACAAAGCTGTTGAGAGTTCTAGAGCACAAATCTTACGAGAAGCAGCTGAGGGAGCTGGGTTTTTTTAGCCTGGAGAAAAGGAGGCTGAGGGGAGACCTTATTGCTCTCTACAGCTACCTGAAAGGAGGTTGTAGGGAGGTGGGTGTCCATCTCTTCTTCCAGGTAACAAGCAATAGGACAAGAGGAAATGGCCTCAAGTTGTATCAGGGGTGGTTTAGACTGGATATTAGGAAAAGTTTCTTCCCTGAAAGGGTTATCATGCATTGGGACAGGCTTCCCAGGGAAGTGGTGGAGTCACCATCCCTGGAGGTCTTTAAAAGACGTGGTGCTTAGGGACATGGTTTAGTGGTGGACTTGGCAGTACTAAGTGAATGGTTGGACTTGATGATCTTAAGTGTCTTTTCCAACCTAAACAATTCTATGATTCTATGTGGGACAACTGTCTTAGATGGCCTGAAATGGTGTGGAAAGGAGTATGTGGCAACAGCCCTCACAAAAATTTACTCCAAGTATCAGGGATAGTGAGCAATGGGAAGATCTCTCTTTCCTATTTGCTGATATATTTGTTTCTGGTTTTTTATCTAATATTCAAAGGTAGATGTATAAGCAACATAAGAAACAAATGAAATCCTGATCTTTCAACCTTACTGACTTAACGTGTTTTGGATACAGATC
This sequence comes from Morus bassanus, assembly GCA_031468815.1. Lineage (NCBI taxonomy): Eukaryota > Metazoa > Chordata > Aves > Suliformes > Sulidae > Morus > Morus bassanus. Next base: position 92,498,542 of record CM062569.1, read on the forward strand.
AAGGATCTCTTTTCTGCTCTCCATATGGGACACAATTCTTGCATTTGGTTGTATAGTACCCCATTTTTATGTTCACTCCTGTGGCATCCCATATCCTGGTGAGGAAGACATCCTGTAGCGTTTGGAAGTACTTTGAAAACTATAGGTTGAGGAGGATTCCAGTTGTCCTTTTTATAAGCTTTAGACAGTTATGCATAAATTTTGTTGCTGCTGCTTATTCTATTGTCTTTTATATACCAATTGTCAGTAAAGCACACTGGATTCTGAAAGGGCAAAGACTCCTGAAGTTTTTTTTCTATTGTCAGCTGTAGATAAGACCTTAGGGCTGGATTCAGATTGCTTTTTTCAGATTTATAAGTTAACACAGGAAATGAAAAGTTAGTATATGTTTAGTTTTCAGGAGACATCTCTGAGTCAGGCTATTCAGATCCAAGGGGGTACAAAGTCAGATGGAATCCCATGACTTGAGCTATCTGTGACTGTTGAATGTAGGGTCTTTTTAATAATGAACTCTTTTCATACTCTGCCATAAAGAAATTTCATTGTTAGACCTGTCACTTATTGTTTGTAAGGTCTAAGAAATGTAAATATTTTATGGGAAAATGAAAGTGCATGATATGTAAGCAAAATATAATATGTCACTGATGGACAAAAAACATGCTAGTTGTATTACATTACAGTATTATAAAATGTCACTGTGCATAGTAAGTTTACTCTATCTTATTATATATATATATAGCCTGAATAATATTTATAAAATTTCCTTATCCTGGTAATATTATCCTCTATTTTGATTAGATGAGTATTGTTTTTTTTCTGTGGAATCTTAGTAAACTCCATAAATCTAAGACAGGTGTTTAGAATACATATGTTTTGTGAGATACTATTATGAAACAGAAATGTGATCTCATAAAGTTTTTAAGAGGAAATGTACTTTTTTTTTTTTTTTTTTCAGAAAATAAGTTAAACAGTGTAGAGTTGTATCCTTGATAGTCCTGAAATGCTGTCTATTAGCACCTCCTGCCCCTCTAGTTTGCAGCTGGGAATCAATGATTTATGTTCTTTTTCCAGATATTTTTTAACTCTATTGTAATATAATGGGATTTCATTGATTTATGGTCTGAGAGATCCATAAGAAAGGATCATAAAAGAAGATAGAGAAACAATCATGAAATTTTTTCTTATGTTTTATTATCGAACATGTCAGATAGATTGATCCTAAACTCATTCCCTGTAGTCACTCCAGAAAGGCAGAGTCTAGAAGAGCTTTTAAAAATATTCTTATATTTCATCCTTTAGAGACTGTTGCTATATGTCCCCATATATGGACTAAGCTTTTTAAATACAGAAAACTGTGGGATTTTTTCTTAGTCAGAAGAGACAATGTGACTTCTGCAAAGAAAAATCTAAGAAAAAAAATAAATTATGAAATATTCCTTCCAATGATTTTTTTTTTATTTAGTTTTTTTCCTTGGTTTCTGTTTTCCATTAGTTATTTTATAACAAACCCAAATGGGACACCTAAAATCTTTCATTCAGAAAAAGGAAAAACTCAGCCAACATAAAGTACATAATGGAGAACAGTTACTAAAGTAATGAAATTAAATTTGTTGCAATGAATGGAAAAACATTTTTCAATTCATTATATTTGCATATTTATTTTAGCTTATTTTGAAAATCTTACAGTAGCAACTCCAAATGAAAAGACATTATAGAGTATTAGAGAAAAGACTTTTTCAGCACAGAAGTATAGTAGGTACCTGACGTACTTAAAAATTCCCATCTTATCTGCCGTAGATATTATTTTTATATCATCTAAATGAATTTTTCCCAGCAGTTATGTCTGAAAATACAAAAATGTATCTCTGCATGTTTGTAGTTTCCTTAGCTGTTGTGACTGAAAATGAATAATTCTGGGAGATTAACATGCACATGAAAAGTGACAATTGCACTGGAAAAAAATAAATATTTCATAATAAGATTGATGGTTACTGAACAAACATCTGCTTTTTGGAATGTATCTTGATAAATCCTCATCCTATACTAAGAACTTATAATAACTGAAAGTTAAAGAAAAAAAATGGCAACTACTTTTTAGATAAGGAATTTCTACTTTTTACTGAAGAAATTAAAATTTCCTCTTTATGGGATACTAGAGAATTTGTTAAGGGATTAATAGGTAAAGAATTTAGAGTTTTTTGAATGTTAGCAAAAATGCCCGTCTGGATAATGGCAGTAAAAACACTGTAGCTGCAATGCTCCTAAACAGAATACTATGTGTGCTTTGAGTTCTATATTTTATCATTGCAGCTATTAATAATTACACTCAACTAGGGAAGAGATTTTTAAAGCAGATTTTTTTCTCTGAAGTGCTCAAAAACTATACATTGGTAGCAATAAAAAAGTCTGCAATTTAGTTTTATATTTGTACAATTGTGGGCTTGTTTTAAATTTTAATTTCCCTTCAGGACAACTGCCATACTAACTTTAGGACCCGATACTTATCCTCCCTGTCTCTGGACAGAAGAACTCCTTGCAAAGCTTTGGAACAGTGGCTTGTACTCAAGGCCTGGGTTGAATATCACTGTATTGAACAATAAAATCTAATTGATTGCTGTGTCCTAGAACTTACTGTTCCACTTTTGCTGGACAATGAAAGCCGTATATCAGAAAAAACCTAGACTTATAAGGAATTATTGTTCCTTTATTTATCAGCTTGAGAGGAGTAATAATCTTCCAGAGGAAGAATATTCTATCCAGAGTGCCATGGAATATTGTCCCTATGATGTTTGTCAAATATCAGAGCAATAATCAGGAAAAATATTTGCTAACACTGTTGAATCAATAAACCCAGATATTGTCAATAAAGGCCTTTTCCAAACACCAGTTAAAAAAAAAAAAAATAAATCTTGCTTTTGTCTTTAACCTTCAGCCAAACACAAAGTATGTGCAAGTATAATGTCCAGTGTGAGGTACAATCAAATACACGAAAGAGGCTGGAGACTTTTGTGCACAAAATTAAAATTATTAGAGAGAAAGTGAGAAGAAGGTTGTCTTCAGAAAATAAAGTTCTAAACTATGTCATGTCCCATAAGATGAATTATAATAACATTTATATGCCTTCAGTGACACTTAGGTGTTGATATTTACTGATCTGGTCACCCTAGCTCTAGTATTTCTAAGGTGAGATTAATCTCAAACTAATGTGGAAGTCTAAAATACCTGAGATTATATGCACTGCCAAAATACTTATTCCTCTCCATTGGCTATATGGGGAGCCTAGCCCAGATGGAGACCACTGCAGTGCCAACAGCTGAAATTGGGTAAGATGAAGCCCATCTTTTTCTCCTCATTTCACAAAGCCAAAGTTCTTCTGAGCATGCATGTAAAATTCTGCTGAGACAACATGAGAAACTTAAGCTATATCTTGTAGGGGTAAAATTTGAATTGTTTTTTGAAAAAAATATCCAATTTCTGCTTAGAATTCCATATTAAGCTATATGACTATGGCCTTGTCACTTACAACTTTATTTGTTTAATGGAAAAAGCATATAACAGGAAATAATTTTATATTAAATTATAATAATTTAATTTTAAATAGATCAGTCATCCGCATGTTTCAATGTAACAGTTAATAAATACCATGAGAAGGGACTGACGAGAATGAGTAACATTTTACCAGACTTTGAAAATGTTCTGCAATAATTTCATCAAATATTCAAAATTCATTATCACAGGCAAAGTCTATTTACTTCTCTCTTTTTAATCATTCCATATGCAAAATATATTGAAAATGTTTACCAGGCTATGTTTTTTATAATACAATGAAGTTAGTAATGAGCTTAATGAATGTAATAACTTCACAGTGGCTCCATATAACATGATTATGGAACATAGTCTTTAATTTAATGTTTAGTTATTTCATTTTGAAGAAGAACTTTCACAGCATGCTCTCATCTATTAATGTTTAAACCTTCTACTCCCAATACCTATGAAAACTGAGCAAATAAAAATGTAGAATTCTTAGACTACTTAATTAGAAGGGTCTGAATCATTGAAATTTACAATCTCTTGGGTTTATTCCCTTACTCATCTATATTTGTTTTCCTTTCTTCCATCCTTTTCATACTCATCAATTTTTGGTTTCATTCAAACTATTTTCTTAGGCCCAGACTGACAAAAATATTTTAATATAAAGCTCTGTGGCAAACTCTTTGTGGTCCCTCAGGACTTAAGGTGCCTGTCAAATTTTTCCTGTACAGCAAGAGCCTTCTGGATTGCTCTTAGTCATGTTTTCCTGACTCACCTGAAAGCAGCTTTGTTGGTCTCATTCAGCTTCCCAGGGACATACCCTGTTATCCTGAACAACTCTTAGGAGAGTAGGGGTGCTGTAAGACTTGCTAAGGTGTTCCCATGTCCTTATAGCCTTAGGGTGAAAAAGCTCACCCAAAAACATCCACTCATTTGAATTCATTCTCATCCCAAGCAATATTAAGGAATGCAGATGAAAGTATTTATTCACAGCATCCAGAATAAACAACCATTTACACATGGTTATGATAACAGATGAAGAAGGAAAAGAAAAATCACGTTTGATCTAATTACTTTGAATGAGAAACATCTCACCCTCCCCTTCTCACTCCCTCTCCCCACTTCTGAAACCTTTCCTGGTAGATTATGTTAGCTGTTATAAATAGTCTCTTATTTCAAATTCCACATGAGGAAGAGACAATTTAAACTTTTTCTGTGAAACTGTTCTATTTAGTTCTTATCTAGGAGATAGTCTGGCCTCTCATAAAGTAAAATAAGTATTGTTTCACTTCATTGGTAATGCAAATAATCTTGTTGTTAGACCAGCTGTCCGCTCTTATATTTTGTTGAGTTGTCCCCTAACTTATATTTAGCTATAAATTCTTCCTTCCCCCAGTGGTGACCTGCAGCTCCAGCTCCACAACATGCAGTGAGTCTCCATTTGACATTACTTTCCTGTGCTCCTGACACTGAATTTGTGCCAGCTCTGACTTGTCTCTCTTTTCCATGAGCAGTTTAATTCACTAAAATGGCGCACAGACGTCCAGCTGGAGGAGAAAAAGAAAAAAAAAAGTGGATAATTTTCTGCCATTTTAATGAATTAAATCACACCACAGAAATTCCAGCAAGAATCAAAATTGTTACATGGGAGGAGGGGCAGTACAGAAGCAAAGGATTGAGGAAGGAGTAGTAAATGCAGGAGAAAGAACAGATGAGAACGTCACTCTTAGGCAACAATCACTTGTTAGAACATCTTGTCTGTGTGAAACTCAGCCAGAGTATGCATGTTTCAATGTCACATGTGCCTTCCAATGCAGCTTATAAATCTATACATTTACAAACATGGGACAAAGTCAGCTCATTACTTGCTCTTGTTTGATACCAGATACAATCTCGCCTATCTTAGTTTCACACTGAGTTTGAGGTAATAGACCTCTAACATCCCTTTTTAATATATGTGTGTTGAATATAGTATTTCTATACATACATATAGAATATATTTAATACATAGAGGAAGAATATATATATAAATGCACACACATTGTCTTAATGTATTTACTGCGGCCATCATACTTCACCCTTTTGTAAACTACTTCCTGTTAGTTTGTCGAGTAGCAAGGGATGATCTTTGGAAGTTCTCGTTCTGACATGTATCTGCATGAATGCTTATATAAATATTTTATCTGAGAGGATTTCAAAATGGAAGTTAGTTCCAAACTGAAAATTAAGGTACAGTTTTCTCTCTTCAGGTCCTAACCCAGAAACCTGTTATGGAAGCTCAGTAAATGTTTTACAATATTTCCAAAATTAAAAAAACAATCATTAAAAATAGAAATACTTTTCTGGATAGATGAATATTGAAATAGCAGAAGTATTCAAAACTGATGCATAATGAGTTTTGTTGGAAGGCTTCTGTGTATTTTTTTAGCCTGAACTAGTCCTTACACAGCCTGTATTTTCAAATCTCATTCTATTTTGTTTACACTTGATTAAATTCATTTTATTTATTGTTTTACTACATCTTGGAACAAATAATGTTAATTCAACCACATATAGATGTTTGGCTGAATACAAAATTGGAAAAATAGCTAAATTAAATGAGTTGACACAAACCCCTCCAAAACCCACAATTTTAATATATTTTAATTCTTTCCTGCAGTTCCAATTTCATGGAAGTGAAGTATCAAGAGTTTTCCATGATAAATATAGATTATCTTTTGCTTATAGTCAAAACAATGTCAAAAACCTTATAAAGGAAACAGGTTTTGGTTTATTTGTTCAGACAAAAACATAAATTACTTTCTTTTCTTAGTAAATCCACAATCAAAACCAAAATTGTTCTTCCTTTCTAGATAATTCTCTTAATTAAATGTAAAGGAGTGTTGCTGTACCTGAATTTGAGTCAAACGAGATTTTATAAATACTGGAAAATTTTAGCTACAGAAAGAATATTTTAGTGACAAACCTGTTAGTAATAATTTTAATAAAACCTAACACAATCTCTTGATAATGCAATAGAGACTTCAAAGGGCATTATGTTTCTATACCTGACATACTACACATAAGGAAAACATTAGTCCTTCAAGATTATAGGAAAAGAGAATGCCTTAATACTTTTGTAAACAGTAGGTTAGCTTGAGGAAATTATGGAATAAGAATCACAATTAAAACATTACTTAAAGTAGTAAAACATGAAAAAGATTATTTACTCCTCACAATAATCAACAGTAAGAGAGCCTCCTCTGCTATCTCTGATACTGCCACAACCAGGCTGCCTTCAGATCTAGGAGAGTAGCTGAGATGGTTTAATTATTTCTCATTATTTCTTGTGAGAAGGAATGTTTCTCAGCAGAGGTGTAGTATAATGTTAATATAACTATAAAGCTCTCAAAACCTGGCCCTTTGGTTCTTTATGATGCTGTAACAGGCAGCACGTACAGGAATTCCCTGGAAGTCTGCCTTGTCCCGTAGAGCACATTGCAACATCTAGTACACAGAAATGAGAGATTTGAGGTTCCCCATGCAATCTTCATCCTGAGCCCTCAGGTAAATGCATCATTATATGATGTTATTTGAAAAATGATGTTCTGTTTGTTTGCTTTTTTCCAATGGGAATGTTCCTTAACGGGTCACTGAATGATTGATACTCAGTGGATAAACAGCTATTTTATATTTCCTTTAATTCCCGTTCAGTGCGTGGCCTCAAATATTCCTTAGCATGGAACATTCAAACCTGTCACTTGTCCAAGTGACAACCAATTTTAACCCCCTGATGTTAGAAGCTAAGGGCCTGGTTGACATCAGTTGCAGAGACGAAAACTCAACACTACTGCAAATCAGACTAAGCAGTTCCAGAAAATGCCAGAATAGAATAGAATAGAATAAAATAGACTACTTCAGTTGGAAGGGACCTACAACAATAATCTAGTCCAACTGCCTGACCACTTCAGGGCTGACCAAGTTAAAGCATGTTGTTAGGGACATTCCAGTGTTTGACCACCCTCTCGGTAAAGAAATGCTTGCTAATGTCAAGTCTAAACCTCCCCTGGTGCAGCTTTGAACCATTCCCACATGTCCTATCACTGGATCCCAGGGAGAAGAGCTCAGCATCTCCCTCTCCACTTCCCCTCCTCAGGAAGCTGGAGAGAGCAATGAGGTTGCCCCTCAGCCTCCTTTTCTCCACACTAGACAAGCCCAAAGTCCTTAGCCACTCCTTATAGGACCTTTCTTCCAACCCTTTCTCCAGCTTTATTGCCCTCCTCTGGACACATTCAGGGACCTTCACATCTTTCTTAATTTTGGGCCCAGAATTACACACAGCACTCCATCCAGGTGAGGCACACCAGCACTGAATACAGCAGGATAATCACCTCTTTTGACTGGCTGGTTATATAACATTATATATACATGTGTATATGTGTGTATATGAAAAACTTGCCTAATGTAATTTAGATTAGATATCACTTCTTCTATCCAGGTGAGGCTATCACATGCTAGGTCTTAAAATCAGTTTCAGAAAAGCATTACCCTTTGCAGAGTGGAGGCAGAACTCAAACATAACTAAAGAATTCAATTTCTTTCGTATTACTCTCAAAACAATAAGTGTCTTCAGTTAAAAAAGAAGTGAGAAAGACTTTCAATATTCTTTTTAGACAACATTGGAGAAACTGTAGTCATGGTTTAGCCCCAATCAGCAACCAAGAACCACGCAGCTGCTTGCTCACTCCCCGCTGGTGGGATGGGTGAGAGGAAGGGTAAAAGTGAGAAAACTCCTGGGTTGAGATAAAGACAGTTTAACAGGTAAAGCAAAAGCCGCACATGCAAGCAAAGCAAAACAAGGAATTCCTTCACTACTTCCCATTGTCAGGCAGGTGTTCAGCCATCTCCAGGAAAGCAGGGTTCCATCACGCGTAATGGTTACTTGGGAAGACAAACACCATCACTCCAAATGTCCCCCGCTTCCTTCTTCTTCCCCCGGCTTTATATGCTGAGCCCAATGTCATATGGTGTGGGATATCCCTTTGGTCAGTTGGGGTCAGCTGTCCCAGCTGGGTCCCCTCCCCTCCCAGCTTCTTGTGCACCTGGCAGAGCATGGGGAGCTGAAAAAGTCCTTGACTAGTGTAAGCACTACTTAGCAACAACTAAAACATCTCGGCATTGTTAACACTGTTTTGAGCACAGATCCAAAACATTGCCCCATACTAGATACTGTGAGGAAAATTAACTCTATCCCAGTCGAAACCAGTACAATCCTCAATAAGGGTCAAAGCGTGAGATCTTCTGAAGAGGACTTTGATATTAAGAAATGTGGTTCTTCACCTCATCGGAATAATTTCTGTCTGATATAAAGGAGTTCTAAGTCTTCATCTGATTTTAGAGTTAATACCTAATCTGAGCTAAAATTACTCTATTTCTATCCATATGCAACAGGAGTGAATACTGTGTGTGCCCACTTGTAGTAGAGACAACTTTGCTTTAATTGCACCTTTGTTTTCAGAGCAACCAAAAGGCATGATTAAGTCATGCCTGTTAGTGTTTCCTTATGTCATGGTTTTAGCTGGGATAGTTGATTTTCTTCACTGTAGCTGGTATAGTGCTCTGTTTTAGACTTGGTATGCAAATAATGTTGATAACACCCTGGTGTTTTAGTTGTTGCTGGGTAGTGTTTACACTAGTCAAGGACTTTCTAGCTTCCCATGCTCTGCCAGGTGCACAAGAACCCGGGAGGGGAGGGGATACAACCAGGAGAGCTGATTCGAATTGGCCAAAGGGTATTCCATATCATGTGACGTCATGCCCAGTATATTAACTGGGGGGAGTTGGCCGGGAGAGGCAGCGATCGCGGCTCGGGGACCGGCAGCGTCGGTCGGCGGGTGGTGAGCGGTTGCAGCTCTTGTTGTTTTTTTTCCTTTTTTTTCCCCTCTTCTTCCAGTGTTTCATCTCTCTCTCGCTCATTATTTTCCTTTTCATTATATTAGTATTATTATTGCTGTTTTATTTTAATTATTAAACTGTTCTTATCTCAACCCACGAGTTTTCTTACTTTGGCCCTTCCGATTCTCTCCCCCATCCCACAGGGGTGGGGGAGTGAGTGAGTGAGTGGCTGTGTGGTGCTTAGTTGCTGACCGGGGCTAAACCACAACATCTTGTTAACCTCAGAAGTGATCGCATTCACAATGCCTATTGCGACCCTGTAATTTAGACTAATGCCTACCCTGTGCCCATGAAAGTTTGAGGAAGCTCTAGTCAGTCATGGGCAGAAGAGTTTCACAATGAAGGTGGTGAGGCACTGGAACAGGTTGCCCAAAGTAGTTGTGGATGCCCCATCATTGTAAATGTTCAAGATTAGGTTGGATGGGGCTTTGAGCAACCTGATCTAGCGAAAGATGTCCCTGCCCATGGCAGGGGGGGTTTGACTAGATGATCTGTAAAGGTCCCTTCCAAACCAAACCATTCTGTGTTTCTACAATTCTGTGATTTGTTGTTGTTGTAACCTTTAATAGTGTAGACTCTCAAGCAGGAATTGGTGTGAAGTACCACTGTTCAATTTACTAGTACAGACTTAACCAAACTGCTTGTTTTCCATGAATAATCAATTAATAACAAAAATTAGCCCATAACAGTAAAGGCTGCACTGAGTCAGTGGAAGCACACTGCACTAACACCAGCACACAGAGAGCATATGGACACTTAGCCAGAAATTGTGGCACACGGTTCACGTCTCAGTTTGTAAAGCTCAAATGAAATGTTCCTCCTCTCTCTGCAGCCTCAAAAGAAGCACTGTGTTGTTCTTTGTGGGACTAGGAGGGATCAGTATGGCATTTAGTATTTGAGCAGTGGTGTCCAGCCTCTCTATTGATCAACTCAAATAGATGACTTAAAAGTCCGCCCCCAGCCATGGAGTTGCATTTTGTGTATCAGAAAAATGAATGACCATGTGTTTTAGGGACCTCTCCCCCAGATTTTGTATCTTTTGCATTGGATAAAATATTCAGCTTTCTGGGACTGGAAACAAACTTTCCTTGACAGTACTGGTTTTTACTGTTCTCCAAGGAGCACACCTGTAAAGTTATTAAAACTTTTGTTACATTTGGGCATTTGCTGTGTGTTGGAGATATTATATTTGAGTCCTATTCCCTGATAAATAAGACCTAGAAATAAGTAAGAAGGAAACAAATAAGTTTTTCATACCACGTTCAACATTTGTGTGAGTTACAGATCTGCCTGCTGAACCAATTCAGCTGCCAATTAGCCACTCTCAGCAATAGCCATGTCCACCTCTCTTTTCCACAAACAGCTTGGGTTTCCAGCCCTTCAGAAATGCCAGTTAAATAGACAGTTAACATGTAAGGTGCAATTTTACACTGTATCCACAAACTTTTAGATCTGCCATTACTGAATACTCTGATGTTGCCCATGAGAAGTCCCACCTGCACACGATGAATGTCACAGAGTGAAGTATTTTGTGCATGGGCACCCCCTTTGATGTATACCTGGTGGTCACAGGATTGCAGTCTAACACCCCATTCAGAATTTGTTGCCATTTCTGAATTTGTGTACTACAGTGAAGAGGTTTTGAACACTTTACAGAAAAAAAACGTGTCATACACTGGTTATAATAATGCTTCCCAAACTAGCCTTACAACTAAAGTAACCACTAAAACATATTTCACTTTCTAATTTTCTTAAAACACAAACAGCATCGCTGGCAAAGAACATATTCCTGTCTAGTACACAGTAGCATAGAAATCATACAGCTAAATTAAAACTCTGATGTAATAGATTGCTTAAAATACTCTCTGAGTGTCACATTCATATTATCATTATCTTTCTTAGGATAAAGGGAGGATCTGAGACTATTTAGCTATATCTTGTAGAGTTCACATAGATCTGAAAATATTTGTGTGTGTCTTGGAAATAGCTGTTTATTAGAGATGTAACTAATGAAAGATCCGCTTTGAATGTATTTTTTTAATGATGCTCTTTTACTCTTTTATTAATGTACAATTTAATTCTTATAACAATTTAATATTTCAGCCAGAAGTTTTGCAAACTTTGAAATCCAGAGCTCTGGATATGCCAGATAGAATGTTACTACATATATATTTCATTTAAAAAAGAAAACCAACCCCCAAAGCACTATTTCTGGAAGATGAGTTTGTGTATTTGGACAAATGATATGAACTGCAGCCTATATATAATAAACACTTTTAGATTTAGCATATATTGTGTCAATAGCTAAGGTGTACTAGCAAATTAAATATTTTTGGTATTCCACATATGGTTTTATTTTTTCTTTTCCTTTTAATTATATCACTCTAGCTTGTGTAGGTACACCCAAATTCTAAGTCACTTTGAAATAGCAAATGCCAGTTCATAGAAATATTTAAAGTGCCCAATCTAAGGAGTTTTAAAAATACACCATGCTCTAAAATGGTCTAAAGAATGAATGGAAGAGTATGTAAAGTATAAAAGTCCATTTGAGTGAGATGTAGAAACATGTACAGGGTTGAATTTTTTGAACAACACCTGTAAGATCTATTAAATGCCAATCCCAACATTTTGAAATGTATAAATCCTCCTTTAAAGAATCTATCCTTTTTTCAGTCAGAGCTGTTAAAAATTTTATGTAGAGTTTTGTTGTTCCTTATTTTTTTAACAGCCAGATGAAGAAAATGAGATCATAAATGAGAACAGAAATTTCTCTGAGGTAGTTTATATGTTCTAATGAAGAAAAAAAGAAAGTTCTATTAAGAATTTCCGTATTTCAATCGGTTGGTCTTATTCCATTACAGGAAGAAAAGGGATTCAGCCATGACTCTAAATAGACTACTCCAGCATCAGTATTTCTTAACCTGATGGATACCCTAGTAATCTAGGGTATTTAATGAAACTCAAATTGTATATTGCAATGAAAAAGGCATCTATATCACTGTATTGATTCATTTCAGAGAGGAAAAAAATCTTATTTCAGTTCTTGGGGATTTTTAGCTCTGATAATATGTATGATGTCTGCTCTAGTATTGGCAAACATAACCTCACACAAGGTATCCCTAAGCTGAGAATTTCTGATATTGATCAGTTTGGGTTTTGTTTCAAATAATCAACATTTCTGAAAGGGAGAAACCACATTTCTTGTAGCTCTCCAGAGTTATTTAGAAAGAAAAAAAAAAAAAAAAGTCTAAATCTGAAACTTAGGATATGGTCATACAAAAAGAAGCCACCTGGTAAACTAAGACATGAATTTACAGCGTATCAAGTATTCTGTGCTAACTACTTGAGTGTCTTCATATCAACAAATGATGTGGTCCAATGATAGACTATGATATGACCCAAAGTGGTCCAAGGGCCTGTTGCCTGTATTGGACAAATTCTTTGTGTGCAGTTTTTCTTCACAATATCCATAGTTATGCAAGCTAGTTAGCCTGCATTTGGTTGTGTTTAAACTTCTTTTTTTTTATTAAATATGTATAGGAGTTAGTACACACAAAACCAGTTCTAGCAGGATAGTTATATACCAATAATTTATCACTCAAGCTTGCCATTAACTACTGCCCGTAACTCTTAATTATCCTTTCTTAACACCTGAGATTTGGTTTCTTGTGAGGTAACTGACACAGCAGGAAGTCAGATGATGAAATTTTGTCATAACTGAATTTGCTTATTTTTTGCTGAATGATTTGACACACACTGGCATACATACACATGTGCGTGCAAAAGATAATTGCTTTTCTTCTTTAATTCACAAAAGAGTAGTTTGGAGATACAAGTTTTGACCATAAAATGGCTAGCTGTAATGGAATAGAAAACATTTATAATAGTTACTAAAGTAGTAATAAATTGAGATTAGATGACAGTGAATCACTGTTGTCAAACATTGTAAACAGTACAACAATATATTTTGGTTATTTTGTTGTTTTTTTTTTTCTTCTAAGTATGGTATACATGAATTTTTCAACCATTTACATTAGAATATTCTTTGTTTTTCCAGGTTGACTGGAATGAATCTACCTTCTCCTGTTATCAGTAGTAAGAACTGGTTACGACTCCATTTTACCTCTGACAGCAACCACCGACGAAAGGGATTTAATGCTCAGTTCCAAGGTAGGAAACGTATAAAAGTGCAGAAAAAAAGCCGTTTATCTTTAAGCATTGCTAAAGGGGCAATGGTAGAAATTTGTGTTTAAATATCAGGGATGTAGTAAAAAGCTGACTCATACTACTGCTGCTCTTACACTGAGTATCAGTCATCTTTGTGTGATCGGGCATCTCTAGGGATTTGCTTTTGGAGAATGTATCTGTGCTTCACATTGCATTTTGCTTTAAGTATGTATTTGATTGCTCACTTTTTCTATAATAAATTGCTTTGTATTCAGTCTGATCTTTGCTTTAAACACATGCCTGGAATGCAACTTGGAGAAAGTCAATTCCACACAAAAGCATGGCCCTATATAAATACTGTCTTCCTTCATTACTCAAAATCTAACTCGTATCCGGAAGCTATGTTCATAATTTGGAAATTTAACACATCCCTAGCATAGCACAAATCATATTTCAGGCTCCTGCATAGATTTACATATCCAACTTTAAAAGAAGACAAGCGGATGTCAGTGTTGCTGTCAATTGCTGCTTATGTTCACCAAGATACTCATTAAAATGTAATATTTTAGAATGGAATCTTTATTGATTTTTGTACTTCATAAATCATTCCTCAAGATGAAAGACACTGTAGTTATATTGAAAATAGAAGAGCTTCTTAATTTATCTGTGCTTTTAAGTCCTGTGCTTACATTAGGTGTTTCAAACATTTTACCCTGCACACCAGCAAATCATTTATGAGTTGAGACCTTCCTTTTTTCCTGAAACTGTAGGGCTTGTATCACTTTAGAAGTGACAAATACACTGTGACAACTGTATGTTTCTGGTGACTATGGCATACATGTATAATGCATATAAAAGCATTTAATGTACCTAGTTCTTTTCTCTTTAAAAAGATTTTGACAATTTTAGTAAAAAAAGTAATCTGTGAAATTTCACTTTGGCAACTCAACACAGGTATGTATTCTGTGATTCTTTGCACTTATAACTTATTTTTACAAAGTTTACTGAGGATGCATATATAATACCACTATTGGTGACTGTGAATTTAAATGCACTGCTTATGTTAACTCTGTGTCTTAAGCCTATTAAACAGAGATCACAAAAACAATGGGGCTTATCTTGCTGAGGCACCAGAAAACCAAGAAACAACAGAATAACAAAGTAAAATTTGGGATAGAATAACCAACACTGAAAACTACTTTTTTGTTCTTTTTCAATATAACTTATCTCTAGACAAATACTTACCATGGAATTAAAGGTTTAGGGAAATATCTGGGGAGATCATTATTTCAGATGTATGTCTGTTGCTTGGCATAATACATCAAATATTGGGTGTAAGGGTAAATTTCACTGATACAGAATACTGCTTGTGAATGACAGGTGGAAATATCTTACTACAATTCAGATTTTTACAATTATGGAAATTTCCTTTCTTAATTTAAATCATCCTTTTAAAATGCAGGTTTATACCATGTACTGTATGAAATACAAACATATCTGAATTACATGAGCCACAGCTGTATATCTTATCAAGGTCAATAGCAATTAAATAAATTCCTGTGTTAGTGATATAAACATTATAAACTAGGAGACAGTATTTCAACACCCATAGGATGAAAAGTCAGAGTGATATCAAAATCTGGTTAATCTAACAGCTTCATTAATTCCTTTCTATTACACAGCTTTAGGAATTCTTTCTATTACATGTGTATTTGAGAACTAAGCAATAATTTTGTATTTCATTTTAAAAAGAACTAACAATTATATTTATATCTAGAGAAGCCTACTAGTACCACAAATCACAGAATAGCAGAGGTTGGAAAGGACCTCTGGAGCTGATCTAGTCCAGTGCCCTCCTCAAAGGAGGGTCACCTAGAGCAAGCCACTCAGGACTATGTCCAGATGGGTTTTGAATACCCCCAAGGTCGGAGACTCCACAACTTCTGTGGGCAACCTGTGCCAGTGTTTACCCTCACAGTAAAAAAACTTCCACTTATTTTTAAGTGGAATTTCTTGTGTTTCAATTTGTGCTTATTGCTTCATGTCCTGCCAATGGATATCACTGTGAAGAATCTGGCTCCATCTTCTTTACACCCTCTCATCTCAGCAGATATTGACACACACCAAAAAGATCCCCTCCCCAGGCCTTCTCTTCTTCAGGCTAAAATATCCCAGCTCTCTCAGCCTCTCCCTTGTTTTTTTTTTTTGCTTTCAGAAGCTTTTTTCTGCTAAAATTCAACAACTTTGACAGGTATTTCCATCTTAGGTGCTTTTCTAAGTCAAATAATTATTTGAGCCTATCATGAAAAAAAAAAAGGTAAAAAATCCTATGGAATACATGACCTTGTTTTCTGGTAGAAAACCCTGACAGTGACAGGATGCCTCTAATGTCTGATTGTATCCAGGCTCAATTCTTATCTATGTTCTCCTGGCAAATCCTGTAGGATTCCTGAGACTATATAACTCTCAGACCTCTGAGAAATATTTTCCTTATGGACAACTATTCCCAATAGTTTAAACTGACTATTCCAGTATGCCCACAGATAGTTGGGATTTATATGTAGTTGAACTATCCTGTCTTTGAGTCATTTAAAGTAAATACACAGACTTTCTGAAGTATCCATTAAACACTCACTTTCCTAATAGATGAGTACGCATTACCAGTCTGACCAATACCCAAGAACCTTTTTGATTCTTCTTCTATTTTCCCAGATTCCTAGATCTTGGGCAACATCGTCAGGACATTCAGGACTCCGCTTTCCTACATTACTTAAACTGTTTTCTTCTTTTGCTTTTTGCTTAGAAGAAACAGTCTCTTAAACCAGCTGGGACAGCCCTGGGGAGGCCAGGGTAGAGAATGTGTCTCTGTATTGGGTATTGGGGTTCCCCCACTTGCCCAGGTCCCTCTGAGTTTCTTCTGGGATTGTGGAGATGGGCCTGTGATGGCCTGATGGCTCCTGTGATGGTCCTGGGAGGAGCTGGGACAAGGTGACATTTGGCTCTCCCACCTGCCATCATCTCCCTCTGTGCCTTTCTATGTGCAGAGGTGAGACTTTTACTGCCTAACCTAACACGTCTAGCAACATCACTGGCTTTTCAAAAGCAGGTCAATATGGGAGCCAGCATGACACACCTCTTTAAGCAGCAACAGCATAAGAGACTTTTTTTTTTCCCCTTTTCCCAGTAAGAACTCAGATTACCAGACTTTTTCTACAGTTAGCACACAAATGCTTTAATTATTCTTTTCAACTCATATCAAATTTACATCATATTTATTATCATATTATGGTTATATTATTGCTGTAACTTGGCCTTTTCCAATCAACGAAAACCAATACTAGCAAAAAGCCATTTTAATTTTCTTTTCTTTGTTTGCTTTTTGAACTGGCAAACAGAATTATTATAATTTATTTCATTAAAATATTGGAACTACCGATTAAATTTAAACTTATGCATAGTTCATTTATTTGTTCAGCAAATTGTCCAAATTTAGATCTTTCTACCTTGCATTTTTGCAATATTTAGTGCCCTGATTTTTAACATGGTCAAGATAACCAGCTAAGTAACATAGATTTAAAAGCAGTATATTAGAATTACGTGCTTGAATGCATTAACTAAATACAGTTTTAAAATTCTTGGCAAACTGAATGCACAAATAAAACAATGTAGTATAAAAGGTATAGCCAACTGGTGGGTGTTTGGATTTCCCCTTGAATCATATTTATTGTCCCATCTTCCATAAAGCCAGAGTAGAATTTTAAAGAAAATTTTGAAATTTTAAAAATAAATTAGTATAGAGTGGAGGGTTTGGGTTTGTTTTCCTTTTTTTCCCCCCTCTTGTTACTTTGTTTTGATTTTTGATCTTTTGATGTTGATTTAATCAATAAAAATAGTTATGCCTCAGTTTCCCAGTGAACCTGTGAATTTTTTTTATACTTTCAGAGTTTCTACACAGAAAAAGACCTGGTTTAAATGACCCTGAAAACCACCAGAACAAATTTCCATGCAATTATATGTTTTGCCTTGACTGCTTCATGTCTGCCATATCAGCAATGTTGATCTCACGGAAATCAACACTCCCAGTGGATATAACTGGACTCAGTTCTTGTTTGGCCTTGTTCTGTGATGGCGTTGCCATAGGGAAAAAGATGTTACATTCACTCAGTTGTGAACTTTTTTTCATCCCTCTGCCCTCACCTATGCTGATATACAAAGACTCTGCATATTTTCAGTGGGAGTTGCAGAGTATGTGATTTGTCTTATGCCAGTGCTTCATAAATGCATAAATTCCCCAGAGGTGTAGTAACATTAACAGTCCCACTATGAGATGAAAACCTAGCACTTCCTAGCAACAAAGCTTATCAATGTGCACAGAATGACTTAGAACGTGTGATAATGAGTCCCCTGCTTTTGCATATTTACAACATGTATACTATGCTTGTTTAGCTTTCGCTTATTTCTAGAACAATAGAAGAAGGTTGTTTTAATATCTTTGGTTCTCATTTTAAAAGAAAAAATCACAATATTTTTTCCTACACTAACTAAAACTAATCTGCTGAATTTAAATATTTATTTCAAAATTCCTAAAAAGAGAATAAAATAAGAAAGTTTCCAAAGCAAAACCTGATTAATGGGTGTGTTCCACTTTTACAGTAAGAATCAGATCTCTGTTGTAGAGTGTTTCAAATTGACTAAGCTATTTTTGGCAAGTTATCAGAGGGGTTCAAGGGGATATTAGGTATTTTGATCATTATGTACCAGAAGTTATCTGTCTGCTGTGTTTGACTATCTTGAATAATTCAGTATTTAACAAACAGATAATCCTGAAGTCAAACAATGATTATAATGAGGCTGCTGAAATAAATGTGTACTAATGGAAAACCATGAGTGAAATAATGTAAAATCAACTGCTAGGTAAAGTAGTTCTTTCCATTAATTTTTGTAATTCAATGAGTCTGCATATAAGTGCATGTGTCTCCTTCCTACACATTCTTTAAAACCTTAGAAATGGTGTTTGAAATAAGCTAAAAGAAGTTGTGGCATATCCTTGATGCATGGTACTTTTAGTCAGGGTTTTCAATTATAATTGTCACTTAAAGTAAATTTAGAAAAGAAAATTAGTAAAAGCAATTGATAAAATTAAAAAACCAGAAGGAACTGTTATTTTCTGGCTCTTAAGTGATGATGAATATAATTTCCCATTAAATAGCTGAATTCCCCATTAAATAGAGACAATAATTTGTTTTTTGTTAAATTTTATTATCAGGAAAGTAATCCATTCTTGATATGAAAACATCAGCTAGTAGATAATCCACCATCTCTCTTGACTGTTCTTTTCTGCGGTTAGCATGACCACTCTTAAATATGTAGTCCTGTCTTCTCAATTGTATTAGTCTGATTTGATCTTTCTGTGTCCAGTAGTGGTGTTATGTTTTCCCTCAACAGAGTAAAAAGCCTTTTGTTAACTTTGCAATTTCCCTTTTTGAAGCACCAAATCACCTCTCAGTCTTCTAGCCAAACTGAGGAGGTTGAGCTCTTTAAATCTCTCACTGGAAGTAATTTTCACCAGTTACTGCATTTTTATTGTGAGTTGGTGCTATTTGAAACTTTCAGTGTCCACTTACATGATTTTAGCTATCTTAAAATATCAGACTAACTAGTACTGGATCTGCAGCTAAAACTACATTTAACTTATTTCCCATGTGTTTATTTTTTCCTACTGCTATTTTTTTCTAAGAAAAGAAATAATGAACACTTAGGAAATTATTTAGCTAAGTCATGTTAAACTATAAAATGTACCTTAGGGGCATAAATAAGTTTCCTTAACAGTATTAGTATGCCTGTCATGGCTGCTGTAGGTAGACTACTCTTGTTCATTTACCTTTTTTCTTCCCTTGATTTTTGTTCTTTCACATTGTGTGTTTCTTCCTCACTTTGACAATGTTATTACAGATTTCCCCACATCCTATCAATACAGTCATTGTAGTATTGGAAAGTCACTTATTTTGAAAGTCTTTTATTTTTACTTGTTTAGACTTGGGTAAGGCTATATTAAACTATTTGCCCAGAACTTTTGTTTAGTATAATTGATTTACATTTCAAGGACACTTATCCAGCTACATGGTAAAATCTGTACTAGTCTACAATGAGATAAGTTCTCAGAGAATGTTTGTTTATGAAGTAGGAAGGAATAAATCTTTCTTCTATTAAAAGTAAGATTCTTTTGGCCTAAGCTTCATATGTGACTGTTGATTGTGAATACTTCCCTTTTTGGAAATTAACCTAAACAATACTTTCCAGTCTGATTTTCAGTCTGTCTCAAAACTTGAATCCCTTAATGTGTCTTACAAAGGAACGTGAGAATATAAAATACTCAACCTGTATTTTCTCATTTCTAAATTCAGGTCTTTTGATCAAAAAGGAGAATTTTAATCCAATAAAAACTATCAGTATTTGACATCTTATCCTCCCACAAATTGAATATATATATATATATATTTATATATAAATTTAGTCTCTCTGAAAAAAGCTTTGATTTTTTTGCAGGTGTACTTTTGTACTAAAATTATACGATATCCTTTATTAGCTTAATGTTAGTCTATACCATGTGATAAGGAAAGAGCAGGAGAAAACATTCAGACTGTTTCCTTGTGAATGTGGCACATACATCCCCTAAAAGCTAGCTGCTTATAATAGCTGTTCCTGTAATGTCTGTTTAAAATTTGTAAACAAAGTTATTTGGCATATATATTGAGTCCAGCACATCCTTAAGATAAAACTGTCTCTGTTCCTCCCATTTTTAGAGCCTTGAAGCTTTTTCTTTTTCAGTGTTTGACAGTAGAAATAATCTTTGGATTTATTGTTAAACCGCCATCTCATAAAGTCAACACGCATTCTTAAGAGATATAGGCCATCTTGTCTGTTTTGGTATCACAAAATATTTCTTTTTCTCAAAATTTAAAGCAAAGGCCAAAAGTTGACTTAGAGTGACAATAAGAAAGTATATATATCTACAGAACTACATTTACCTAGAGTACAGAAGATTTGGACCCTAGGATAAAGCTCTGTCCTCAAGACTCTTGGTTCAAACTTTAGGTAGAATTACTCAGTGCTGACATAGTGAGACATTTGGCAAAGACTCAGATTACACAAGGATTTTTCTTAACACAAGGGCATTCTTTTACAAAGTCTTACTACTAAGGCACCAAATAGGAACATATTATTATGAACCCCTGATTCTTGGGCATTTTCAGAAGAAACAAGAAAGAGCTCATTAAAAGTGGAAGCCTGTACTCAGTTCCAATCAGGTTGCTACAGGTAATACTTCTTTCTTGAGTGTCTGGTAAAGTTTCTGTGTTGCTAAGAAGACTCAGGCATAGCTTCATGATGTCATCACTAAGTAGATGCCAATCTAGTAACAGCAGTTCATTTTTTGTCTCTTGTTTGGCATGGTGTTGTCCTTACTAGAACTATTCAAAATGCTGTATTTGTAGTTGAAGAGAAGTGTATCATCTTGGTACACATTTTTATACATGTCACTGTTTTCCCCCAAATTACCTGTAAAATAAAAGATGATATATAAATTACATGTTGAAATACTTCCAAAGCAAGACACATTCCCCGCCCCCCCCGCCCCGCCCCCAACCCCGACTTGGTAGCTACTCTTTGTCAAGAATCATGTTATGCTCACTCAATGCCAGGTCTTACATAGTTCTTGTTTGAAGGCACTACTGTGCCAAGGCTACTCAACTTCTAAGACAGTTGTTTTCTATGCTGTTCTGATATAATGAAACTGATGCATCTTCAATGAACTTCATATTTTCCAATGCAAAAATATGTATTTGGAAAATGTTGAAGAAAATGTAGCGTTCACTAATCTCTAAACCAGCTAGTAGCAATATAGAGAGAACAGCAGAATGTGCACCCAAGAATTTAAAATATGAGCATATGCGTGACTGATGGAGGTATGAAAATAAAAGTATAGGTTTCATGGAAACATGCATAACCTACATGCAATCATAAAATCAATTAGACTCATTTTATATTTGACACAGACTGACAGTATTCACATGGTCAGTTTTCAAATGGGAAGAGATTAGTGACATCAAAGAGTGGGATGTCAGTATTACCATACCTGCAGTTTCTTCATTATCTACCATAATTCCATTCAAGTTCAGCTGTGTGATGGATAACAGTCAAATGATCCATGTAAGAGCTGTGTTTTAGAGATTTTTTCAGTCCAAACTGCAGATTTCATTTCTCTACAAAACCTGAAAAGATGGTCAAATATTGACTTCAGAATAGGATTTTCTGATGAACATTTTGATCATCCCTCTGAGTGGCACTAGCGAGATATTAATGGAGAAGAACCATAAATCAGCTTTGACACTATAGCTGAGAGACTATAGTTGAAGTGGCATTCAGACAAAGAACTGAGTGGCCCTCATTTTATGATTTATTTTTTAGAGACAATTCCTGTGTACTACTACTCAGTGTATGTATTAGTATATATTCACTGTGCAAACTGTGTTGATACTGTTTTCCAG
This sequence comes from Morus bassanus, assembly GCA_031468815.1. NCBI lineage: Eukaryota > Metazoa > Chordata > Aves > Suliformes > Sulidae > Morus > Morus bassanus. The sequence continues at coordinate 92,520,720 of CM062569.1, forward strand.
AACTGTGGAGGATATCTGCAGACACTGAAGACTTGATGCCTGCTGAACTTCTTTTATTATGATATATCATATATTGATAGCATAAAGGAGCTAAGGCAGTCCATCAGGACAAGTGGCCAGCTAAGTGACATGCAGAAGGTTAATGGAAAACAAATGGCTGTACTTCTGGTTAAACTTGCAGATCCTGTGTCAGCTTATACACATAGAAATAGAAAGATTTGTGTAAAAATCTATTGTGACACCAGTTTATCTTGGGGCTGTGCATGCAGAGATTTCCAGTGCAGGGAGCAGGTGGAAGGTCTGATAATGAAAGGCAGTACTTTGCTGGATTGATGGAAAAAGGAAGCCAACTGATCATGAACCTACAGCTTTTACAGGTAGCCATATAGTAGAAACATCTCTGCCTGCTGTGAAGCTCTCTGGAGTTATAATACTGATTAGTAGGGAAGATTTTGAAAGCTGTTAGTAAGAGAAGCACTGGGATAGTGTATTAGACAGAATACTCTTCAGGCAGGTGTTGTGGTTTAAGCCCAGCTGGCAACTAAGCACCGCCCAGCTGCTCGCTTACTCCCCCCTGCAGTGGGATGGGGGAGAGAATCAGAAGAGTACAAATGAGGAAACTCGTGGGCTGAGATAAAGACAGTTTAATAAGTAAAGCAAAAGCAGAAGAAAACCTAGAGGTAGCTAATGATCTATTTACTGGTCCCACATGACTTTAAGTAATAAGAAAATAATGTTTGATCTATAAACAGAACCCAGAGAGAATAGTGACACTACCAAAGGTGGAATTGTAGATCATTTATTCCAGAGCCAAAAAATGGTAGTACTCCCATAATTATGTCTTTGAAGGGGAACCCAGAAAGACTGAGGCATTAAGGCAAAGCAAAGAGGGTGCTCAGTTGGACTCTGCAATCTGAATTAAGAAAATACTTTGTTTCAAAACAGGAGTACTCAACTTTAAGAAAATAAGGGCAATGAAACTAAAGCAAAAGGAAATTGATGAATTCTGAACCATACTGTGATAAATTTGCTAATTCCTTTCAAGAATAATCCTATGAATGTTATTGCAAATACTCCACTGTTTCTTACTGAACTCTGCAAAATATGTAAAGCTAAGTGTCAATCTTTGTAACAGATATCTCTCTTCCACTCTCTCTCAACATATAAAATACTGAAAATATTAAATTTTATCCTGCACTGTAGCAAAAACAGAGAATTGTTCAAACACATTCCTTACAGTGACACTGGGCTTAAGGCTGGACAGGAAAGGCCCTGCTTGGGATCACTAGGCAGTGGGCAATATGCTGCTCCTCTTCACCTTCAAATATCTATACTTGGGAAAAATCTGCAGTGAAAGGCAGCCAAGAGCTGAACTCAGCAGAGCAGCAGCAGAAGCAGCTTGAGGAAGTACCAGCAGATGATGTCAGAATATTTTAGCTTTGAGTGGTAGCCAGTATTCGAGGCGTTGCAGGTTATTTCATGCAGGAAGAAAAACTGGTAATATGATCAGGTATTTAGATAATTGGGAAAAAAATTGGTATGCCATCTAAGACGTACACGAGGTCTGTTACAAAGAATGTGCTGGGAGCAAAGAGCAAGTGTTAGCTTTCTTGTTATGGAATCACATACAGGAATTCTCAAGGTATAACTATATGAGATCTAAAAGAGGGTAAATTAGATCAACCATAATACTATGTTAACTGAACAGTGCTTGTAGTATCTTATCTGGTTTTGATTTGACTTCTGTACTGCATACCATTTTCCTGTTTGCACACATGCAGTTAAATGTAGGTGTAATCAACTAGTTTCATATGCTAGAAATCATAGAATACCCCACCAAGGTCTTAGCCACTTATTGTTCCTTAGCCAGATGACTTCTGGTTATGGGTTACTATTATAAAATAATAGAAAATAGGTTTAAATAGGATCTTGATAAGCTAACCCTACATCAAAGAGGAGCCAAGTATATAAGACTGGTGTTTTCAAACCTTAATTTAACATGTCCTTTAAAACTTTTAATGGCTAAGATTCCACAGCTTCTCTGGGTAATTTGTTCCAGGACTTCATCACTCTTACTGTTAAAAAGCTTTTTTCTTGTGTAACCAAAGTCTCCCTTGCTGCAGATAAAGACTGTAAGTTCTTGTTCTAGCCCTACTGGAACTGCAGAAGGTATCTTTCCTCTCTACTTTTCACTTTTTATGTTCAAAATGTATCATAACTTCTCAAAACCCTCTCTAGATTAAATTATTTCTCAGATATACCCTACAAATGGACAATTAGTTATTCTTCATACCATCTTCATTCTCAGTTCACTTTTCCATGTTGTTGTTCTTACTAATTTCTATCCAGTCTCCCTAAGCAAAATTACACAACCAGAGAATAAGACTGCAAATTCTTGGTGCCAAACACTACCTGCTACCCTGCATTTGTACAGGTTTTGGCTCATTCATGATTAGTCAAGCAATACTAAAAGAAGACACCTTTTCCTTGAAATTCATAGCCACCCTGAAAACATATGACAAATAGATGTAGACTTTTCATATTGTAATACAGATAATTTGAAATTAATCTTCAACCACCAATTACAAGTTCTCTCCAAAACCTTGCATATCAGATAGAAGGAACACAATATAAAAGAAAACAAAACTAAAACTAAAACTAAAAAAAAAAAAAAAAAAATCTTCACAATGGGCAAAGCTGGGTCTGAAACATGATTGCCTCGTACCTTCATATTGTCTGTGTAATTATTAATTACTAGTTAATTACTATCAGAGAAGCACAGTAAGTTCTTCAAGGAAGTCAACAATCTAAGTGAGTTTTACTTTTTTTAGAGAAACTTCTTTGGATAATTTGGGTTCTTTTCCAGTTAGTTTTACATTTGAGTGGTAATTTATGGATCATGGCAAGTACCTGCAACTGTTTACTATACTTTTCTTTAAATTTTTTTTAGTTTGTTTTAGGTGGTTTAAAAATCTTTATTTAGTATTTTCTTTGATTTAACACAAGCTTGTACAACGATGGAAGGAAAGGTAAGCATATTAGGAGGTTTTCATTTATAGTCCCAGCAGGCAGCATTCTCTGAGAAAACTGAAACTGTCTCCTACATCTTAGAGGACACAGAGCTGCCAACGCCCTGTAGGCCCTCTCTCACTGTATTTTCAAATATAACTTCAAATAAGAATTAATTGCTCCATAAATACAAGAACATAATAACCCACAGTAAGAAGTACTTCATAATATATTAAGAGAATTCACAGAAAATTGGATTTCTTCCCTTGAAATTATACTTGAAGAACTTGTATATGTTAAAAAAAGTTGTGTTGGCTCGCAAGTTCCTTTTGTTTATAATCAGTGGTTTATTCAAAAGCACCTTCCAGTGTCGGAGAAAAATAGTAAACACACTGAATATTCTTGAGAATTCTGACAGTGTTTTGTGTATATTTCAGATAGGTTGTCACTGTTTTCAAGGTTCATATAGGGTTTGTTTAAAAAGAAAAAGTCTGTCTTGTCTTATCTCCTTCAAATCAAACAAAAAAAACAGATAAACCATCTCTGCTCCAAAATGTTGTGTAATGCTTAAACCATGTACTTAAATTGATGTGAAGAATTAAAACGAAAGAGTCATCAGAGTTCAAGGTTTAAATTACCAAGTTTACTTGCGGAAATATGTTGATTCTGCCAGGGTTAAAAATTTGTATATAGTTGTTTTGGTTAATAGTTGTAAACTGTTCGGGTAGTGCTTCCAGAACTGCTTATATACAAAAAGTTTGATTCTCTATTACTTTGTACTTTGGTCAGTTATTTGCACCCGTGAAATATATATATTTAAAAACTCTACATATGCAGAGAATATTTGAAAGATTAAATGCTTCATGCTTTTATTTAGTCATGTGTAATTGTTAAAAACACTTTTTAAAACTATCAGGAAAAAGCAAACATTCAGATTTCATTTTCTTGAACAATTTGGAGTATACCTGAGGTTGGAAGGCTAGTTTTTGGAGAACCATCCTGGGAAACAAAACTGTGGAAAATAAAAATCATTTTAAAACAATAAATGTTTTATGAATTGTAGGAAAACATCCCTGCTGTAATGAGCTGCTTTGTATAATATGCTTTTACAATGGTAACAGCAGTAGAGTGATTCTTTTGTGGGTTATTCTCCCTTAGAAGTGAATGTAAGCAGAATAAAATGGAGACAATTTTCCATTTGAATAACAGAGAGGTAGAAATGTAGAGAAAGCATAGTATACTGAAGTGCCTTATGGCTCTAGAAAATAAAGCTGATGATACTATGAATGACTGTTTCACTTTCAAAAATAACAAAATCAAGAGTCTATTAACATTTTTAAGGTGCACTATTTCTAAAAATTCACACTAGATATATATGACTTTTACAAACATTTTTATATTTTCAGTTCTCTGAGACAACAAAGAAGAGAAAGATGACTATGCATATTTGGGTATGATTCAGCCTTAATTAAAATATGCTGATTAATAAATTTTTAAAGTCATAAGCCATCACAGTTCATTTTGAACATGAGCAATGCTCCTCTAAATCTTCTCCCTGATGATAAAAGTTCATTGAGTTCTTTAAATCCCATTGTAGTAAAGGACTCATTGAAACAGTATGTAGAAAAAAACGTAATTTTCTCCTCTTTTGTCAGTATTTCTTATCTACCATTATATAGCTGATTAAAAAAGGAAAAAAGAAAATTTCATTAAAGCAACTCTTTGCAATTTATTAATTTTAAAAGACAAAATATTCAATAAGTATTCTTTGAGCTAAGAAAACATTTTAATGCTTACAATATTCTGTGCAGTAATTTGTTAAAAAAAACCCCAAAACATTAAATCATAGGTGATTTTACTTAACAATAATTTTTCATAATAAATTTGGATTAGACATAAAAACACTGTGTAGAAAAGATCTATTCTACCAGATACACACAGGTGTAACTGAAATCAGAATCTCACAGCCATAACCAAATAATTTCAGTGAGGTGCAAATAATTCAAAATGCATTAGAAATCTTAGAACAAAACTGTAATCTTACTGAATGATAAACAGTCTTACACTACTCCTGTTCTAATTAAGTAATCTAACAAAGCTAATATGAAATCTAATAGGTATGTGGATTTGATTTGAATATAAAACAATGAGTGTCATATAACCCTGATGTTTCAAGGAAGATCTAAAAATTGTAACAGAAATACCCAGTCTACATGAACTGGGGATTGTCTGACTGTCCAGGCTGATAGTTTGCAGAAGCACGAAGCTGTGCTGAGAGGTAAGTACTACCATGGCAAGCACATGGTGTGTCTTGGAGCTTAAAGGCAACATGAAAGTTCAGCCCCAAGGGTTCTCCAGCTTCAGGACCGAGGACAATTTCAAACTGTGAGTAATAGTCACATCCTGTAGGAAGTCCTGAAGCTTCTGCCCAGAGAGATAGTATTCATCAAGGCCACAAACAGCTGTCTTGTCTACAAGAACAGTATGAGCTTCTGAAAGGTCATCTTGATGTACAATAGACGTTTACTTACTATGGTTATAACAATGTGTCATGGTTTTAGCTGGGATAGTGGATTTTCTTCACTGTAGCTAGCATAGTGCTGTGTTTTAGACTTGGTATGTAAATAATGTTGATAACACCCTGGTGTTTTAGTTGTTGCTGGGTAGTGTTTACACTAGTCAAGGACTTTCTAGCTTCCCATGCTCTGCCAGGTGCACAAGAAGCCGGGAGGGGAGGGGATGCAACCAGGAGAGCTGATTTGAATTGGCCAGAGGGTATTCCATATCATGTGATGTCATGCCCAGTATATTAACTGGGGGAATTGGCTGGGGGAGGCAGCGATCGCGGCTCGGGGACCGGCAGCGTCGGTCGGCGGGTGGTGAGCGGTTGCAGCACTTGTTGTTCAGTTTTGGTTTTGTTTTTTTTTCCTTTCCCTCTCCTTCTAGTGTTTCATCTCTCTCTCGCTCATTATTTTCCTTTTCATTATATTAGTATTATTGCTGTTTTATTCTAATTATTAAACTGTTCTTATCTCAACCCACGAGTTTTCTTACTTTGGCCCTTCCGATTCTCTCCCCCATCCCACAAGGGTGGGGGAGTGAGCGAGCGGCTGTGTGGTGCTTAGTTGCTGACCGGGGCTAAACCACAACAGTCCTTTTTTGGCGCCCAACGTGGGGCACGAAGGGTTTGAGATAATAACAGTTGCTGGTCACAGCATTGATTCATCTGTTCTCGATATTAGTAGTCAGACCTACACCATGCTGATTTTGAAGTACATGTTAAAGATTGGCATTGGGTTTTGTAGTTTGCTGTGCTCTGCAGTGGTTAGAGATGTTTTGCCTAGGAGATTTGTTATTAAAACACTGACCTTGAGTTTTATCGGTTATTTGGGTCTTGCATGGAAGCCGTTACTGTACTTCGGGTACCACCTCATGGAGACAATTAGCAATTATACCTCCTCTTCTGAGAGGTTCTTTATGGAGGAAATACAGAATGGCACCTTAGCTGCCATCTTCTGTAATGTCTCCTCCTTCATTACAACAACTTTTCAGTATCTTGAACATCCTTGGGTAGTTAAGATACATCTGTTGATATTCCTATGGCAGATTGTTTCGGTTTTGTCTAAGGTTAATAAGCAATTCAAGAATATCATCCAGAGATCTGCCCCAAGGCTCGATAATTATGGGTGGCAGGGTATGTGGGAGAGTATGGGCAAATGCCTGAGACGGTGGGCACCCCCAGTGTTTTGGGACTTTACCCCTGAACAAGTGCAGAATCCTGAAAAATTAGTAGAATATTTGGAGGAAGTATGCTGTCACCCTAGCAATTCCAGAGAGATACAAATCACTGCAATGTGTTGGGGCCTGGCCCATGCCTACCGAGCCCTATTCAACAGTATTCAGTACCACCAAGGGAAAATGACAGGCCCTGCGGCTACTCCAAGCCCAGCGACAAGCACTGTGGCCCCTCAAACCCCCACAACAGGCGCTGCAGCAGCTCCAAGCCCAGCGACAAGCACTGTGGCCCCTCAAACCCCCACAACAGGCACTGCAGCAGCTCCAAGCCCGACGACAGGCACTGTGACTGCTGAAACACCCATGACAGACACTGAAGCTGAATCAGAGAATCAACCCGTGCCAGTATCAGTTGCCCCTATACAAAAGAAGAAATCTTCAAAGAGAAAGTCAACTCGTTTAGAAAAGGATGATGGAGAAGCAGTGCCATTACTAAGAGAGGAGAAGGAAGAGGAAGAACTTGTACAAGAGACGGAAACTACCCGATCCCTATCCTTAAGTGAGCTACGAGATATACGAAAAGATTTCGGCCGTCGTGTAGGTGAGCATGTTGTCACCTGGCTGCTCCGATGCTGGGATAAAGGGACCAGTAGCCTGGAATTAGAGGGTAAGGAAGCCAAACAACTGGGATCCCTTTCTAGGGACGGGGGCATTGACAAAGCAATTGGAAAAGGGACACAAGGCCTCAGCCTCTGGAGGCGACTCCTGTCTGCTGTGAAAGAAAGGTACCCCTTCAAGGAAGATGTTATATATCGCCCTGGAAAATGGACCACCATGGAGAAAGGTATCCAGTACCTGAGAGAATTAGCTGTGCTTGAGGTGATTTATGGTGACCTGGGTAGTGAACAGTCATCCAAAGATCCAGATGAAGCCCAGTGCACACGACCCATGTGGCGGAAGTTTGTACGGAGCGCACCATCATCGCATGTAAACTCCCTGGCAGTAATGTCTTGGAAAGATGAAGAGGCACCAACGGTAGAGGATGTGATTGATAAACTCCGGGATTATGAAGCACATGTCTCTTCCTCCCTCGTCTCAGCTGTGGAGAAATTGTCCCGGGAGTTCCAGCAATTCAAAGAAGATATGTCCTACTCCCTACCTGTACGGACCAGTATCTCGGCCATTAGGAGTAAGCGTCCTTCTGCTCAAGAGAGAAGATACGCACCACGGGGCACCCTATGGTTTTACCTGCGTGACCATGGAGAGGACATGAAGAAGTGGGATGGAAAACCTACGTCGACCCTGGAGGCACGGGTACGTGAGTTGCAAGGAAAAACAACCACTCAAGGCGGGACCTCCAGGAGAGTTGCTGCTCCAGTTTCCAGTAGGCAGTTCCCCAGACAGAGGAGTAGAAGCGCTGATTCTATCCGTGATCTTAATAGGGAGACTTCTGATTCCCATTCACAAGAAGTGGGTTGCGAATTCTGCAATTGGAATTAGAGGGGCCCTGCCTCCAGCCAGGTGGAGGAAAGGGACAACCGGGTTTACTGGACTGTGTGGATCCGATGGCCTGGCACATCTGACCCACAGGAGTATAAGGCTCTAGTGGACACCGGTGCACAGTGCACCCTAATGCCATCAAACTATGTAGGGGCGGAACCCATTTGTATTGCTGGAGTGACAGGGGGATCCCAAGAGCTAACTGTATTGGAGGCTGAAGTGAGCCTAACTGGGAATGAGTGGCAAAAGCACCCCATTGTAACTGGCCCAGAGGCTCCGTGCATCCTTGGCATAGACTACCTCAGGAGAGGGTATTTCAAGGACCCAAAAGGGTACAGGTGGGCTTTTGGTATAGCTGCCTTGGAGACGGAGGAAATTAAACAGCTGTCTACTTTGCCCGGTCTTTCGAAGGACCCTTTTGTTGTGGGGTTGCTGAAGGTCAAAGAACAACAGGTGCCAATTGCCACCACAACAGTGCACCGGCGGCAATACCGCACCAACCGAGACTCCCTGATTCCCATCCATGAGCTCATTCGGCGACTGGAGAGCCAAGGAGTGATCAGTAAGACCCGTTCACCCTTTAACAGTCCCATATGGCCAGTGCGGAAGTCTAATGGGGAGTGGAGACTAACAGTGGACTATCGTGGCCTGAACGAAGTCACTCCGCCACTGAGTGCTACTGTGCCGGACATGTTAGAACTTCAATACGAACTGGAGTCAAAGGCAGCCAAGTGGTATGCCACTATTGATACTCCTAATGCATTCTTCTCAATCCCGTTGGCAGCAGAGTGCAGGCCACAGTTTGCTTTCACTTGGAGGGGTGTCCAGTACACCTGGAATTGACTGCCCCAGGGCTGGAAACACAGCCCTACCATTTGCCATGGACTGATCCATACTGCACTGGAACAGGGTGGAGCTCCGGAACACCTTCAGTACATTGATGACATCATCGTGTGGGGCAACACAGCGGAAGATGTTTTCGAGAAAGGGAAGAAAATAGTCCAAATCCTTCTGAAGGCTGGTTTTGCCATAAAACAAAGTAAAGTGAAGGGACCTGCACAGGAGATTCAGTTTTTGGGAATAAAATGGCAAGATGGACGTCGGCAGATCCCAATGGATGTGATCAACAAAATAGCAGCCATGTCTCCACCAACTAGCAAAAAGGAAACACAAGCTTTTTTAGGCGTTGTGGGTTTTTGGAGAATGCATATTCCAAATTACAGTCTGATTGTAAGCCCTCTCTATCAAGTGACCCGGAAGAAGAATGATTTCAAATGGGGCCCTGAGCAACGACAGGCCTTTGAACAGATAAAGCAGGACATAGTTCATGCAGTAGCCCTTGGGCCAGTCCGAGCAGGACAAGACGTAAAAAACGTGCTCTACACTGCAGCCGGGGAGAATGGCCCTACCTGGAGCCTCTGGCAGAAAGCACCAGGGGAGACCCGAGGTCGGCCCCTAGGGTTCTGGAGTCAGGGATACAGAGGGTCCGAAGCGCGCTACACTCCAACTGAAAAGGAGATATTGGCAGCATATGAAGGGGTTCGAGCTGCTTCAGAAGTGATCGGTACTGAAGCACAGCTCCTCCTGGCACCTCGACTGCCGGTGCTGGGCTGGATGTTCAAAGGGAGGGTCCCCTCTACACATCACGCAACTGATGCTACATGGAGTAAGTGGGTCGCACTGATCACCCAACGGGCTCGAATAGGAAACCCCAGTCGCCCAGGAATCTTGGAAGTGATCATGGACTGGCCAGAAGGCAAAGATTTTGGAATGTCACCAGAGGAGGAGGTGACACATGCTGAAGAGGCCCCACTGTATAATAAACTGCCAGAAAATGAGAAGCAATATGCCCTGTTCACTGATGGGTCTTGTCGTCTGGTGGGAAAGCATCGGAGATGGAAGGCTGCTGTATGGAGTCCTATACGGCAAGTCGCAGAAACTGCTGAAGGAGAAGGTGAATCAAGTCAGTTTGCAGAAGTAAAGGCCATCCAGCTGGCTTTAGACATTGCTGAACGAGAAAAATGGCCAGTGCTCTATCTTTATACTGACTCATGGATGGTGGCAAATGCCCTGTGGGGGTGGTTACAGCAGTGGAAGCAGAACAACTGGCAGCGCAGAGGCAAACCCATCTGGGCTGCTGCATTGTGGCAAGATATTGCTGCCCGGGTGGAGAACTTGGTTGTGAAGGTACGTCATGTGGATGCTCATGTCCCCAAGAGTCGGGCCACTGAAGAACATCAGAACAACCAACAGGTAGATCAGGCTGCTAAAATTGAAGTGGCTCAAGTAGATCTAGACTGGCAACATAAAGGTGAACTATTTATAGCTCGGTGGGCCCACGACACCTCAGGCCATCAAGGAAGAGATGCAACATACAGATGGGCTCGTGACTGAGGGGTGGACTTGACCATGGACGCTATTGTACAGGTCATCCATGAATGTGAAACATGCGCTGCAATCAAGCAAGCCAAGCGGGTAAAACCTCTGTGGTATGGAGGACGATGGCTGAAGTATAAATATGGGGAGGCCTGGCAGATTGATTATATCACACTGCCACAAACTCGCCAAGGCAAACGCCATGTGCTTACAATGGTGGAAGCAACCACCGGATGGCTGGAAACATATCCCGTGCCCCATGCCACCGCCCGGAACACTATCCTGGGCCTTGAAAAACAAGTTTTATGGCGACATGGCACCCCAGAAAGAATTGAGTCAGACAACGGGACTCATTTCCAAAATAACCTCATAGACACCTGGGCCAAAGAGCATGGCATTGAGTGGGTGTATCACATCCCCTGTCATGCACCAGCCTCTGGGAAAATTGAACGATACAATGGACTGTTAAAGACTACACTGAGAGCAATGGGGGGTGGGACATTCAAACACTGGGATACACATTTAGCAAAAGCCACCTGGTTAGTCAACACTAGGGGATCTGCCAATCGAGCTGGGCCTGCCCAGTCAGAACTCTTACGTACTGTGGAAGGGGGTAAAGTCCCTGTAGTGCATGTAAAAAATATGCTGGGGAAAACCGTCTGGGTTATTCCTGTCTCAGGCAAAGGCAAACCCATTCGTGGGATTGCTTTTGCTCGAGGACCTGGGTGCACTTGGTGGGTAATGGGGGAGGATGGAGGAGTTCGATGTGTGCCTCAAGGGGATTTGATTTTGGGTGAAAATAGCCAATGAACTGAACGGTATGCTGTTAATTGCTATATGATATTGTATGTCATCACTCCTATGGTTGCTATATGCTGTATCAATGGTATCATAGTAAGAATTTCCAAAATTAATGAAGAATGAACTTTGATTAAACCAAGCAACGTGTAGCGGTGGTGGGACAAAGACTGGCTTCAGCATGCAACAATCCAACACCACGCAGACCATCTCTCCAGCCTTGAAGGACTATTACGGTAGATGGAGCCCAAAGTTATGGACTGAATGAACTCAATGGACATGTGTGGACCCTCTACAGATGTTCTACAGGGATGGTCCATAGACTACGGGAATGATAAATGATATCTACGTATGTCATCAAAGGATGGGGAGGCGGGTCGTGGTTATTGAGGTCATATTGGATAATATGAGACCTGAGCATGACGTAAATGGTATGGAATAAGGGGTGGATACTGTCATGGTTTTAGCTGGGATAGTGGATTTTCTTCACTGTAGCTAGCATAGTGCTGTGTTTTAGACTTGGTATGTAAATAATGTTGATAACACCCTGGTGTTTTAGTTGTTGCTGGGTAGTGTTTACACTAGTCAAGGACTTTCCAGCTTCCCATGCTCTGCCAGATGCACAAGAAGCCGGGAGGGGAGGGGATGCAACCAGGAAAGCTGATTCGAATTGGCCAGAGGGTATTCCATATCATGTGACGTCATGCCCAGTATATTAACTGGGGGAATTGGCTGGGGGAGGCAGCGATCGCGGCTCGGGGACCGGCAGCGTCGGTCGGCGGGTGGTGAGCGGTTGCAGCACTTGTTGTTCAGTTTTGGTTTTGTTTTTTTTTCCTTTCCCTCTCCTTCTAGTGTTTCATCTCTCTCTCGCTCATTATTTTCCTTTTCATTATATTAGTATTATTGCTGTTTTATTCTAATTATTAAACTGTTCTTATCTCAACCCACGAGTTTTCTTGCTTTGGCCCTTCCGATTCTCTCCCCCATCCCACAAGGGTGGGGGAGTGAGCGAGCGGCTGTGTGGTGCTTAGTTGCTGACCGGGGCTAAACCACAACACAATGTCTAAAGGTATCATAGTACAGGTCATAGTCTGCTAAAGTAATGTGAAGAGGAAGAAGAGTCATTCTTTTGTAGCAAAGAGATGAGATTTACCTGCTGAATGAATTTTGGCCTCTTTTTTCAACTTTCAAAGATAAACTTAGAGAAGCATAAGAATAGTCACAAACATTCATAAAGGGATCTATCTAACCCCATGCCTGTCTCCAGCCATGGCCTTAAAAAGATTTGCAGACTTCTTGCATCCACATTTGCCAGTGCCTTTTGGCAAAGAGTTTCACATATCTACCACCTCTTATATGGAAAAACACTTCCTTTTATTAGTTCGAAGCCTTGCTCTTGTGTCACGGTTTTAGCTGGGATAGTGGATTTTCTTCACTGTAGCTAGTATAGTGCTGTGTTTAGACTTGGTATGCAAATAATGTTGATAACACCCTGGTGTTTTAGTTGTTGCTGGGTAGTGTTTACACTAGTCAAGGATTTTCTAGCTTCCCATGCTCTGCCAGGTGCACAAGAAGCCGGGAGGGGAGGGGATACAACCAGGAGAGCTGATTCGAATTGGCCAAAGAGTATTCCATATCATGTGACGTCATGCCCAGTATATTAACTGGGGGGAGTTGGCCGGGGGAGGCAGCGATCACGGCTCGGGGACCGGCAGCGTCGGTCGGCGGGTGGTGAGTGGTTGCAGCTCTTGTTGTTTTTTTTCCCCTTTTTTTTTCCCCTCTTCTTCCAGTGTTTCATCTCTCTCTCGCTCATTATTTTCCTTTTCATTATATTAGTATTATTGCTGTTTTATTTTAATTATTAAACTGTTCTTATCTCAACCCACGAGTTTTCTTACTTTGGCGCTTCCGATTCTCTCCCCCATCCCACAAGGGTGGGGGAGTGAGCGAGCGGCTGTGTGGTGCTTAGTTGCTGACCGGGGCTAAACCACAACATCTTGTTAACTTCATATGTTGGCCCCTGTCTTTTTATTACCTAGTCAATGGGTTGTGAAAGGTCTTTTTAAAGTTCTCCAGACTGCAGTCTATATATAAAACTTCATAGTGAAATTTATCTGAGCTTAATTATTTGTGAACATTTTGCTTAAACTCATTGTTTATCTGAACTTTCTCAACAGTATTAGGTCTTGCTTACCGAAACATATATAAATGTTTTAAATATTTAATGTTCTGTTTATTTTCATCTCTTCACTTAAGTGAACACAGTTTGTCAGGTATATCTTATACTTTAAATGTCTTGGGCAAGGAAAATGCATAGGAGAATTAGCTTTGTAGGACAACATTTTCAATGTCAGAATGGCAGCAGGTCTCGAATGTGTCAAACCACCTTTATTCAGATATATAGATTAGTGTAATTATTATTTTAAAGTAATCTAATAAGATTTTTAAAACATTGCATACTATTTTTTTGAAGTACTTTTTCACAAACAACAAATCTGAATGAAATAAGTCTATACTCTCTATATAAACACACAAATTTCTCTGACTGAAGGTAATAGTTTTCTAATATCCTCAGAAGATATAGGGACTGTCCTTCTAATATCTCATTGCTACTTTTATTTTGTTACCCTTCTGATTGTTACCAACCATTGAAATTTTACTTATTGGCTCTCCCTCAGCAACCAGCTCTAGATGGCCCTGCTTGAGCAAGGGGTTTGGACAAGAGGTCCCTTACAACTTCAACCATTATGTGATTCTGTGATTCTGATCCTTTCTTAAAACTATATTTCTGCTAAATTTTCATAATCTTTTTGCAAGCTAATTTTGCTTGGGGTAAAATGTATTTTCTTCACACAAGTTCAAATGTATTAGAAACTAAGAGCTTCATAGAAATCAGACTAGGTTTGAATGGAGGTTTACAACTAGAAAATTTTGCTTTAACTTTCATGATCCATTCAAATAATGCCAGGCATATATTCTTTTCATGACTGAGTTTAATTTAGCTATAACAAAATGTTAAGGAATACCACCAGTGCTTTCCAGTAAGCTGATAACATTGTTCTGGACTTCCAGTGCTCAGCTCTGCCCTCCTCCCTGAATGGGTATCTCATCTCCGAAAGCATCTTGAAGTTATGATTAACAGAAAAGATGAAGTGAGTTAATTCAGTTAGCTTAACTGAATGTTTAAGTGAAGACAGCAGAAAGCTTTGCAAATTTTAAAAAAGTAATCACTTAAAAGGTGGAAAGTGCTGTTCATATCTGACATTATTAACATAAATCCATTCCTCTTTTTGTGCTATTAAACGGCAAATCATCTCTGAAATCAGGAAAAACCTTGTTAATGAAACAGCAATCAGGAAGTAGAAAAGAAGCATCTAAGAAAAGGTATTCAAATGGGTTTTGAATAGTTACAAAAAATGCAGTTTAAAGTATTTCTTTTATGCTACAGAAGAGGTTGAACTGGTTCACTCAAAGCACAGTGGTCAGTGGTCTCTATTTCTCCTTCAAAGGTTGAACATTTTGTATTTTAAAGACTATACTTGCTTAATTCTTTTAAAAATCAGAGGAAAATACTATGCAGGCCTCACGCAAAAACTTAAACACACAAGTATAATAGCAGCAGAAGTTTGCTGTTTATGTCTCAAACAATCCCATTTAACCTCATGAATTCCTATGTCTCACAGATACCTACATTTGGCTGTTAAAGTTCTCCAGACATAAAAGCTCATGTCACCTAATGTTACTGTCTAAAATGTAGGGATCTAGTGTCAGCAAGTGGCATATGTTCCTGTTATATTTTATGGAGAGGAAGATGCATCTCTAGAGGATGATTCATTGTGCCTATCTCGGAAGGGGATGAATAGCCCCCTTGAGGTAGCTATTTCTCTTCATAAAACATACATTTTAGATAACTGATCTTAAGTATTGCGAATTCCCTATCTAATGTTCTTTCAGAGCAATACAGAATGCCTTTTTCTTGATATGTGAAAAATCTCCAAGGATGGAAACTGCAGGACCTATTTCAATGCTTGACTGTCCTAATAGTGAAAAAGTTTTTCATATATCAGTCAGAATCTCTCTTGTTTCAATTCATGTCCACTGTATTTTAAATTAAAGCTGATGGGTATCATTTTTGCCTATTCCCAAGAAGCGTACTTCAAATATGTCTAACAAATACTTTCAAGAGTGAACTCCCACAAGGAATTTGAGCAATGGTTGCCACTTTCACCCTAAAATAGGGTCACAGGACAAAGAAGAGGATAGTTCTTTTCTCTGTATGCTATATAATAACTCAATGATTTTACCACTCATCCGTGAATGTAAGCAATGTGGGTTTTGAATCCTGCAAGAACTGCTCGCATGTCTTACATGACACAGATATTAATAAAGTGTGAAATTCATGCTGGCAGAGGGACCACAAATCCAGACAAAATCCCAAATATTCAATACAAGAGTTGTGCTGTTCATTTCCTACTAAATATGGAGTAATTTTAACAGACTGGTTATGCAGCCTAAGAAAACAGAACATAAGGAGGCACTTGATGGAAATTTTAATACCTAAGTCTAGAAAGTAATCCTAAGAAAACCATACCCATGAGATTTACCCTTCCAGAAGCCCTTGGGGATATTAGCCTTTTTGTCTGCATTGATGCCTCTGAATAATATGTTCCTGACTTAAAAGAAAAGAGAACACCACACTGCTATCAAATCCATTTCATCCCATGTGGCTACAATTGTGTTTCAATTCTCTTTCATTGTTTGAACACCTGTTTTCCAGGTTTAAAAATAAACGTGTGCACTTGTAACGTACATAGCACAAAAAGTACTTTCTGCAGTGCTTGCCCAATTTCAGCACTTAAGAAAAGCCTGCTTCACTCTGAGGTTGCAAAAGCAGCAAAGTCCAATATAGAAACAAATACAATGAAATAATGATTTTTAATGTGATATTTACAGACATGTTAACTTGCCATTCCTACCACTTCACTTAGAAATGTTTGCTTAGAGTGTAGTAATCACAAAATTTATCCCATACATTGTTAAAAAATATAACTGATAATCTGTGGTATTTATTTAAATATTTATATAGTATGAGGTACAAATTACTGCCAATTTGAAAATGAGTTCATTTTTTGTCTCTGTATACATCTAGGATAAATGGCTGATTTTTAAGATTATTAACTACTGCAAGATCTAAGAAAAAAGTATTTACTATGAATCAGGAAAAGATTATTCCTTTTTGTAATTTTTTTGTTACTGACATGCATCATGATGTTGTTAACATTCTGATACACAAAGTCAGTGACAAGCTATTTTGCTATTGTTGTTTGGTTTTGCACAATAGTTTTGAATTGTCCAGGCATGTTTCACAATTATTTTCTGTATCTGATTTTATTTTCAATTGATCAAGTTGTTCCCAAGCCACAGAATTAAAGAATTTCCTCTGAGTGTGTTCTATATTTTTACCCTTCTCTCCTACCATTACAATTAAAATTCTACTCTGTGTGTTCCTTAATGTATAACTGCGCTAGTTTCTTCTCATGTCTCTTCCTACTTTGCCCTCCCTAACTACTTAGTAGGGATAGGCTGGGAGTTTATCAGCCATTCAGCTGGCTAAACACAGAAAACAGATATTAAACCCCCGATACATCTGTTCTCTCTCACAAAACTTTGTCCCTTTGAGAGCTCTTACTCTCTTTCTCTTTCTAATTCAGTTGAAATTGCCCTGCAGATTCAAAAGGGGTTAGGTGAGCCAAACAACGTAACATACTGCGATCCTATAACCTTGATCTCCTTAGGAAACTGAACTAAAACCATCTACTACTGAAAAGTGAATCAAATAAAAACAGATGTGAATATGGCATTTAAAGCTTGTGGTCCTCAGATATGTGTATATAATGTACTGTACATTTTATGTAAGAAGTAAGTTTTAAAATTGTTTAAAATTTTGCCCTGTGCAGTAGCAAACAAAGGAAACACATACATGTAATTAGGACAGGTTTTTCTTTTCTTTGACCCTAAGGAAATTTGAATTCAAAATATTGCAAATCATGATAATGTCTGTTTAAAAAGGACATCTTCTGAAACATGATAAATGGTTGTATTTTTGTAAAATATATTTCGATTATCACAGAAACTGTGGTTATTTCAATCTGCTTGTAGGGTTTCTGTGTAGCATTGTATGACTTGGCTGCTATATGTCCTTTTTAAAGTGTTTAATAATGAATTATCTTCTTTTTGTTTGCTTGTTTTCTCAGTGAAAAAAGCAATTGAACTGAAATCAAGAGGAGTCAAGATGATGCCCAGCAAAGACAGTAACCACAAAAATTCTGTCTGTAAGTTGTTTATACCATTATCTTTAGTGACTGCGTATATCTTCTGGAGTCCCATTAAATATACAAATTAAAGAGAAAGGTGTTGGGAAGCTACGGTCATAAAATGGTTACTATGCTTTCAGTTGTCTCTGAATTAGAACTCCGCTGGTAATACTGAGGGTGTAGAAAGCAGAATATGGTGTTCTAATGTCTGAAAAGAATGGGTATGTAGAAAAAAGGTTATCACGGTATTTTTATATATCAGGATATATAGAATTCAGAGACACAAGGTAAGTTAGCAAATCCAGGCAGAACAGTGCCATATAGACTTTATCAATACAGTACTGGGGGCAGTAGCATTTTCTGGACCTAAGTTTATACTTTCTGATGTTTTTTTTCTTCCCCTCAGTTAATATCACAGCTCTAATTCTTCCTCCTCCTTGCCACACTATATCCTTATGAATGCCTTTTTCCAGTCCTGTGATATAGCACAGCAGGGGTTAAGAACTGCTGTAATTCCCAGCTTCTCAAGAAGATGGAGATCACAGCATCACCTTCCCTTCATTGCATGCTTAGTGCACTCTGGAATGACATCTGTTTAGTCCCTCTACACCTTTTTCCCCATATATAGTGTAAGGGTAAAATCCAGATGTTACCTATGGGACTATGAGGCTGGTATATTTTTTGAGCATTGCTTTCCCTGAACAACTGGCAATCTGAGTAGTAGCTTGAGAGCTCTTTCTCCATCAATAAGGCCAGTCTTGAACCAAGAAAAATAAGAAGATAATTTTGTATTTTAGAAAGCAGAGTGTCTCTTAGCCCCAAAAAAGCCAAAGGGTAAGCCAGTGTTCACCCACACGTCATTAAAAGTGCTTGTATAATGACTAAGATGTATTTGAATAAATTAATTCTTCATGTAATAACATTCAACTCAATGGAATGAAACCCAGGCTATGTTTGCCTCATTGTGTGCTATTCTGCAAGTACAGAGAGAATGAGTGTCTTGAAGGCTAATGTCTAGGGGATATGATTTGGTCTCTGTGTTTCTGCAGTGCATTGTTTAATGCAAAATGAGTGTTTTGGCATGCTCAGTGGAACAAAAAAGGCGAGATAATTTTCTGCTTTAAATATTGCACATTGATGGTGTGGCACTCAAAAGGAACTTTTTATTCAAGATGTAGCAGAAAAAGTAGATCCATCTTTTTGGTGTTTGTATCTGAATGGGTGATTATTTCATTATTTATAAGTTACTTCTGGGAGCTGTGTGATCTCTGCTTACACTCTCAGAGCACATGCTGTCAGACATCACATTTAATTACAGAAAGTGGAAGTAAGACAGGCTATGGAAGAAATTATTATAAGGCAGTCTGCTGTTTACTTCAAATGTAATGTCTTTTGTCTTTTTTTTTTTTTTTTCCTTTGTGTTTTGACTTGTGAAGCTTTATTGTCATGTCTGGCTTTTCAACAAAAAGTTAAGTGCATTATTATTATTACCATTAATTTCACATATATTAAGTTTATAAAAATGATAAGATAAAAATACAAATGGATGGATTCAAATGTATTTTGCTGTTCTTTCTAATGTAACCCTTTAGTATTTAACCATTTTTCTTGTTAGTAATTATGTAGATTGAAAAAGTAATTGGGCATTCAATTTCAGAGGACTGATTAGAATGGATATTACCATTTGATGGCAATTAGCAAATCTCTAAAAAAGTAAATTAAAGACTTAAACCTCTCCCCATTATTGTATGTTAGATCTTTTTAATATTCTTTCTATATAAAACAGAAAGCTTACTTTTGTGTTTTGGTTTATGGGGGGGTAGATGGAATGTGAATACCAGCACAGCAAATGCTGTGAGTGCATGTCCTGTGAACCCCAAGATCTGCAGGTTTCCCACAGCTTTTCCTCCCAATCACAACCTAGGAGCAGCTGCATAAAGCATTTCACAGTGGCACATCACTGTTAAGATTTAGGCAGCAAACTTTACCAATGTACTCATAATTTCTTGTGGGATGCAAAACAGTATTTCAGTCATGTACCACCATATCTTACTCCTCTCCTTCTGGACCTGCCTGGATTCCTGGATGCTTTCTTTCAACTACTTTGCCATCCTTTATGAAGAGTCAGGTAGAGAAGTACGGCTTTGGGATATAGATGCCTTGGTAGATTTACTATGGGAAAAAAATCTTATATTGTGTCACTCCCCAGGGAAAGAAGAGGTTTTTGCTTTTTCTATTCTTCTTTGGTACACCTGAAGGAACCATATTAAGTTAGTTGATTGCCAGAATACTCCTGCCAGCTAGTACCCTTTAGCAGTGGGCCAGGTGCCATTGAATCATGATTAATTTATGCAAGGAAATAGGAAAAGGATAATTGAAATAAAATATGGTTCTCGTTCATCCAAAGTGTGAGCTGGGCTACAGGGGGCTTAAGTAGTGCATTTGGTAAAGTTTTGGAATAGTAAACTGGGAGAAATTAAATGGACAGGCAGTTCTGATGGTTACTTTTTCACAGGTGTTCCTCATTAGTGTTTGAGCTGCCACAAACACTGGCCAAACCCGATGCTAAGCATATTTCCCCTTGGTTGTCTGAAGCTGATCTCTCAGAGAAGCAAGGAGAGAGCTTTACTTTCTGAATCTGCTTAGGGGAAGCAAATCCAGTTACATCTGGTTTGGTGTCCATCTGTTTAGTTGCAGGCTCAGCCTACTCACTTTTGTTCCCTTACTTAGTCGTTCTGATATATATGGTATATTCCCAAAGAAAGTTACTTTATCCATCTTGCTGTTGTCACTCACTGTCATTCTAACATGGAATAGGCCTGTAGACTCTGTGTCCCTAATGGCTGTGGCCTTTTTCTAAGACTACTATGACTATAGTTTGCATTGTAACTGGTTAGATAAAAATATAATTTTGATTGTTGGCTCTTGTCATGTTTTCATGGCAATATTCCTGCCCAGCAACTCTGTCAGAGAGTGACTATTACCTCTCAACATCAGGGCATTACCTCTGCAGCAGAGATTGTACAGGAAGCATCCTGTACATCCAAGAGAAAGAGAGCCCTAATGAAGTGGCCTATGAGGACAGACCACCCTTAGGCAGCCACAGTCCTTATAAAAGGCTCATTTTCTAGGGAAGTAAGAGACCCCTGTAGTTTATCTGTTCAAGTCTAGCCTCTGATACATACCAGCCAGTTGGTATTGGTCCTTCCATGTGCAAAGGATAACAAGTGAGTACAGGTCTTGATCTCTTCAGGACACCAGTTTACAGAATATTGGGAAGGCAGAGACATAACTGCAGACTTGCTGCTTGGCACCTCTGTGAACCTTTGGCCCCTGTGCAGCCCGCAGCACCCCAGGGGTGGAGCAGAGTTGGGAGAACAGGCAGCCCTAGCAGCCCCCAGTGCCCCTAGCCCAAGTACTGCAGTTGCAGGGCAGCCTCTTACTTCCAGGCTTCCTCACCAGCAAGAGGACAGAGCACAGGAGTGCAGCAAGCTCACGGTAAATGCCAAGGAAGTTCAATGAGGTGAGAGCCATCATATAAGGTGAAAAACAGAAATGCTTCTAAGGTTTATGTGGTGCATGCAAATCTGCCAGTGCAATTACACTAGGAGGGGAAGGCAGCAGTGAGAATGAAGTTTCTGGGAGAGCTGATTTCCAGAGTTTGCTTTTGTCAAAATGCAGTGTGGATAGTGGCTCAAGCCACAAAACACAGAAAACTGCAGGGAAAGTCCACATTCTGGAATAGCAACACAGATTAACAGACAAAGTCTGAGTGATTCTTTAAAAAAATATGTCATTCATATTGCACCATGTTAACAGGTCACAGTAATCACTGAAGATTGAGTGACTTAACCTTTACAACGTGTTTAATGTGTGAACTACCATGTTTGTGAGAGTTCTGTAGGTATTCACTGAGTAAAAACACCTTAAACTTCACAAAAGTAATTCCAGGCTTCTGTAGTATTATTTGAAAATTAATTTCAGAATATCAGAAAAACACATGTTAATTGGTTTGAAGAGCATGATTTTAGCATAAGATTAATACATCCTCTGAAAGCTTAGCTACAGAGTTTATCCAAATAGTTCTTCACCTTGAAGATGATAAAAAGAGCTATTTTAAGACAAAGATTTTTGCCAAAGAGCCAAAGAACAAATGAGTTACAGACTAAGTATTGATTGTTTGCAGCACATTAAGGTGAATTAATGGCACATGCTGTTGAAACTATAGTGATTAATACCAAAACAGGATTACATTGCTAATTCTATGTAAGAAAGAAAGAATGACAGCAGTCATTATTTATTTTATTATTGGGTAACTCTGACAAAACTGGCTTAGTACATTGTAATGTAAAGTTTAAAATATATTCATGGCAAAATTTTAGGACAGAATTTTGTTGCTTATCAATATATTTCTCGTGTTTTAAATAAATTGGCAATTTCATCTTCTTAAGATTTGGCTACTGATAAATTTACTTTGATAGAAGCCAAATGATGATTAGTAAAAGTTTTACTTTTCAGTTAATGAAAGAGTATTTCCCTAAGAAGGGCAATATTGGACTAAATGGTTACACTTCATAGCACAATTTTTTGACTGGTTTGTTCTTATTCCTTAGTAAAGAGCAATTTATTTAAGAACTTTTATATTTTTAAAAGATCAGTACTTAGAAATCTATTGCAAACCAAAGTGCAATCAACTTTACAAACTGATACAACAACCACTGAAGGTCATGTAGAGTTACAGTTATAAAAGATAAAACCATTGTCACTTATTACCTTTTGTAATGAAATTTATATCTTGTCATGATATAAATATCAATTTCTTATTACTGCATTTAATATCTAAATTATCTTCTTCATTGTTTCCCCAAAACTATTTTATTGTTTAATATATTTTTAGGATATTGTTCCCAAATTACTTTAGGAAGAATAAAAAACTGTATAACAATTTATTATTATTATTTTTAAAATGTACGTGTAATGGAAAAATTTCCACCAAGAATTCTAAACTTTTTTTTTGTATTTTTATTGTACTGAATCTTCACAGGTGAAAACCCCTTTCTTATTGAATGTGAATTTTCACAGGCTACCATGTGCTGGGTTGGGGTCAAATCATGATCAAGAAATACTGTTAAATATTAATTGTTCTGACAGTTTTCAGTCTCCAATTTAAAACAAACAAACAAAACAACACCCAAGCTATCTCACTTTCTAAAGTTATACTCTAATCTTACATAAGTTTAAATTAATCGAATGTATCATCTAATACTTTATCCTTAATTAATTTAAGAAACTTTGCATTGGCGATGGGATTGATCACCAATAAACATGATGCAAAATAAACCATCCAAGTAATCATAGGTGGTTGTGTATCAAAAGATCCTATGCTTTAGATCTTGTGTGCTTAAGAGCTCAATATGCAGTCTGTTTTTCCCTGTGAATATTTTAAATATTATATGAAACTATATTGAAAGAAAAAGTTATTGAGTAAATATGAACACTAAGATAAAATACAGTGACCCTAGAAATTAAAAAAAAAAAAAAAAATATCCTGCTGGCAAGTAGGTTTTGTCTGCTGAAATTCCTCAGGCCTGTGCCACTTCAAGCAAGCACAAATTTAAAAACACTGGAGAAATAAATGTAATGTAAATCTATCTCCTTGATTGATCTCACTGTCAGCTAAACCAAGTAAAGCAAATAACAAAATGTTGGCAGCTTTCAGGCTTGCTTTTGTTCTGGGGGACACAGTAGTGTTTGTAAGTTTTTTGAACAAGGCTTTGGGGGGTTGTTTGTCCTGTTTTGACATGCAGGTGATCAGTTTGCCGTCGCTTCTGAAAAAAAGCAAAGGAAGAAGAAAAGAAAGATAGCATACAAAAACACCCACTTTACTAATTTTTTGGGAGGGAAATACACCAGCATTGAGGTTTATAGTATTATTGGCTTTGTGTCCTTTAAAAATAGAAAATTCTAATTGCAGATCTTAGGATTTCCTTTTACAAATAAATACCACTGTCTTTTAAAAAACTTCTTTTTCCTGGGCTCTTCATAAAGCATTGCAACACAAGGGTGAAAAGTGACAGGATTCATCTGTAGCTCCTTTCTGACCTTTGCTGAACATCTATTCAGCATCTTCTGTGTTTAGTGGTGGATATACCACTTCTCTCATAAGGAAAACAGAAATCTTTGCCTAAAACTTCTTCACCATCAAAAGGATTTTAAATACCTACATTTAAGACTGAGATTCCTCAGAGGAAGCCAAACCAGAAGACTGTTGTGTGCTAAGATCAGTAGGGAGACACCTCTTTCCCATTAATTTCTGTAGGAATTCTCTATGAAGGTCTTGGTGTTCTGAATGGAAGTTACTCTGTGCTTGTGTGTTGTATTGTATTACAATTATTTACAGGCACTGAAAGGATTCTCAGTCAGAAACTTCCTAAATACCTGCACAGTATTATCAGCTCTCCAGCCTTTTCAATCATGAAGGATATTTTTCATTCTTTCAAATCCCACAGCTTAGAAAGAAAAGCATTTTTCAAGTTTGCGTTTATATTGTGCATCTCTGCAAATGAGAGAAAGGACCATTTATAACTTACTGATGTATTAATTACAAGGTTAGGAAATGCAAAGCTTAAATAATTAAAATGTTGTTGGCCTAGAATGTCTGTAAGTATTCAATCATATTTCAAAAAGCCTTTTTACAAGAATACTGAGCTTATGTTAAATGTTCAGTTAAAAATAAAGAAAAAAAAAAGAAGTAATACTTAAAACTCTGGCACTTCTATACAATAGGTTAAGGGATAGGTACTGGAATCTTTAATGTTAAAAGTATCCTTTTTAATATGTACATATATACATACATACATATATACCATTGTAGATAAATACATAACACATAGTATTCCGTAACACCATTTACTGTATGTCTAACAAGAGATTAATGACTCTATTTCTCCCTTTGCTTAGTCTTATAGGATTAAATTGGGCAGTAGGAAAAAATAACTGCAGCATTAACCTCTAACAGTTTTATAAAGCTCTAATAAAACAGGAGGGATAATTACCCTGATATACTTTTTTCTATCATGGAATGTAATGATACAGAGTTGCCCAAGTGTTAAAGAATTTAGGCTCTTCAGAGAAGATGAGTATCCCTATGCAATGAAATTCTACAGTGCTATTTTACTAGATTGTATAAATTGCTTCATAAATCAGGTTAGTAAATTATACTTCATGTTTCTAAATAAGCCTTCATCACGGCAGGAGTTTAAATATCTTTTAAAATACTATGCAAAAATCTTGCTGTGAAGAGAACTACTGCCTAAATATATTTGTAAAGAAAAGCATCACTTGTAGCTACAAGCAAAACAAGGTGCTTCATCAATTATTTAATACATCATTTGCATATATAATTTGTAAAAGAACCAGAAGAAAGTATCTATTAAAATCTGTAAAACAAGATGTAATCTGATTGAATTATGGATGGTTAAAATGAATTGTTATCCAGCTAGGAAGCTGAAATTGCCATTAAATAATTTTCATATACAATTAGAGAACATTACTGATTATCCAACGTTAGTGTTCATACTGTAGGCTAAAATGACATTGAATTATATTATTTTCAAAGTCAAAGACTTAAGAATAATCAACCTGCTTTTAGCAATTACAATTCTGTATAAATTAACTATTCATATTAAATTTAAATATAAACCTTAACACTTTTATATAGCTTTGTTGGCTTTAGTCCTGTGCACAGCTCTGTTAAAAATATAGATGTGGGCAGTAAATAGGTTGGCAAAATTAAGTCTTTCTAGATTCATATAATGTATGTAAATTATGAAGACATTCAGAACTTGTGGGTGAATTCAGACTGCTGGAACATAAAAAACATTAAAACAATTTTAATTAAAGAAAGAAGTATGACACTGGTCTGTTCAGTGAAGGTGTGCTGCAGAATATAGATACCCTCACTTTCAAGTCCTTTGGAAGAGTCAGAGACTTCCCACCTCCTGCAAGGGTGTTTCTGCTTTCTTCAGAGGCTAATACTGCAGTTTTAAAAGTTTGACACTAGCTGCACAGTTCATGCATGTTGACTACACATTCAGATCCTTCTTTTCGAAATCTAGGTTGTGGGAGAATATCTTTAGAATTTGATAGAAGGTCTTAGACTAATTTCCTTTTTCAGAATTTGTCTTCACATTATGAAACACTTTGAAAAATAATTTCAGCTGTGTTGGCATAGCATCTCACTGTCAGTTGTTAGCCTGCCACACTGGAACGTACCTATTCCTGCAGCTCTTCTGAGCAGAACTGCAGAGTGCCGGTGTCAGATATGTTTGGAACAGGGGAGTTTTGTTAGGTGACAGCTAATTTATCAGCTTCAGACCAGTTTGAGTCCACTATTCCTTCTTCACTTGGAAAAAGGGAAATGAAAAAATGTACACAACACTTGAACAGTGTATCAATTTCCTTAATAACGTGCATTGAAAAGCTCGAAATATTTTTGGAATGGGACTAAAAAACCCAAGAAGGAACTAAAATGGAACTAAATACTTTGGGTTACATTTGGAAGGAAAGGACTAGCTGCTGATTTAGGGGGAGGGAATTATTGAGCATGATGTGTCCTTCCACTGAAATTAATAGAACAGGTTTTTCTTTAAAAAACAAAAATATGGTTACTCAACTACCTAATTTTAAAAAATATAAACAGAAGGAGCAATCTAGAAAAATCAAAAAATACCTGGCTAATTTTCTGTTATATGTCAGCATACTTGAAAAAGAAGGGTCTGTAACTCTGATGATCTGGCTTGTGTGTATGCTTCTATCATACAAGCTGTCTGAACTCAGCGACAGTGACAAGATCGCTTTGTCACATATCAAAATAATGTAAGTTTTAATATTCATGATGGTAATCAAAAATGTTTAATTCTAAAAAGTTTTAATCTAACATGAAATAATTATATCTCAAAGTCCATATTGTTCTGCTAATGCAACCAGTTATTTGATTTCTGTCACCTCACTGTCACAATATTTTCTGCTTGATGCTCCTAACATGAAAGAAGTTCTCCTGCATAAGCAAAAGAGATGTGTGAAAAATGTATGCATATCTTCCCTAGTTTAATGCTTTTGAACTGAACTCTGATGCTCTGTGTCTCTGCTAGAGGAGCTACAAAGTCAGTGAATTATCAAATTAACAAAAGCAAAACAGTATGGTTTCTCTAAGCCAACATTTCATGTGGCATATATTATTTTATTCAAGATGTTACTTTTTATTGCCATATCAGCTTTTCCTTCATGTTTTTGGAGTCACACAGGAAACCTGTTTCGTACTGAGAAGTCACGTTTCTTTCTCAATTCTACCAGGTCTTGTTTTCAGAAGTCTGAAAATGCAACTGCAGTACAGAATCGCAGAGGCTAAAATAAACTCCTTTGTCATAAATGACAAGCACTTATGTTAAGATTAAAAATATAGAATAAAGCAACATCACTTGCTTGGATATTACTCTATTGCACCTATGGAATATATTAAAAATTGAATCCACATTTTAGCATATGAAAGTTCAAAAACACTTAACCACTTAAAATACAATTTTATAATCTTTTCATTGTTGTTTTTCAGTTAAATTAATCATAGTCATTTCTGGTCTAGTCCTGAAGCAGAAGTGTTAATGTGTAAGACGGGCTTTCTCATGGCAAAAGATGAGACTTTTTGGAGAGGCAGAGTTTGTATCCTACATCCATGTTGTTAAAAATACAGAATATGCCCTGAATTTCAGTCAGGTTTGCTATAAAAAAATTTTTGTGGTTTTTTTCACTGTTTCAGTTCTTATTCTCCCATTTCTCCTTGTCTTGTTTTACGTATTGCATCTCAATTTTGTTCAGAGCAGCCCATATGGTGATGTGTTTCAGATTTGTGACCAAAACAAGGGTGATAACACACCAAAGTTGTGACTATTGCTGAGCAGTGCTTACACAGTGTCCAGGCTTTTTCTTTTTCTCATTGTGCCCCCCACAGCAGGTAGGCTGGGGTTGCACAACTGTTAGGGAGGGGACACAGCTGGGACAGCTGACCCAACTTAACTGAAGGGATGTTCCATGCCATATAATGTTGTGTTTGGCAATGAAAACTATGGATAGTCTTTCCAAGATAGCCATTGCTACAAGGCTCGCTGGGCATTGGTCTGCTGCGGGGGAGGTAGTGGGTGATGGGAGGTACTTGGGAGGTAGAGAGTGATGCTTTTGCATCACTTGCTGGGCTTTTTTTCCCTCTTTTTTTTCCCTTTCACTTGTTAAACTGTCTTTTTGTGAACCTACAAGTTTTTTTATTCATTTTTGTTCTTCCAATACTCTCCCCTATCCCTCTGGGGAGGGGGTGAAATGAGTGAGGAGCTGGTGGGTGCTCAGTTGCTGGCAGGGGTCAACCCACCACAGTGTAGGAACATTTCACTAACCAAAACCTAAATCCTTTACTGAATTAGGCTCTTCTGAATCTCTTTGCTCCTTCCATGCTATAGCCTCATTGTCATGTCATAATATTCCCCCTTTATGTCTTTACACAGTCATTTCTCAGACTCTGCCCAGAGAGCTTCAGTCTCCATCCATCTCCTTATTCCTTCATTCCTCACATCTGCTGGTCTCTCTCCTCATTTCTCTCTGCAGTTCTCATTTATGATTATCAACCTCTCTGCATGCTGTTTGCCATTCTTCTCCCTAGCTATCTCAGTGTCTTTCTTTTCAATACCAATTTTTTTCTTTCTTGTCAAACTCTACTGGTACTTTCAAACTTTCTGACAGTTTCCTTTAAATCCAACTCTCGTTCCCTCTGTATTTGAATCAGGCAACGGGCTTCTCCTCTCAAAAAGGCCTGGTGGAAGAGGAGTAGATGGTTGTACAGGAAAGACCAGCTCTCAGTTCAGCACCCAGAATTGGATGTTCATTGGTCTCTGGAAGTGGAGAGTACTACAGGGATAGCACACTTCAAAGTCTTTCAGGTTTTGTTAAATTTGACATTTATTTGGGATGTACTTTCCAAAACCTGTTTCTGTCAGTCACCTTGAACTCTTTTTTCCCAAAGACCTCCCATTTGGCCATTTTTAGTAGATGTTGGAAGAGCAGAATGCACCTCCTTGACACAAAGGTCACTTTTGCAACAAATATAAGTTTTGAAGTATGGTGGTGTTAATATATTCCATGGAAAAGGTCATCTTCATTTTTTTAGTGTGGAGAACAGGATTTTTCTCCTGGCTCGCTCAAAAGTAAATGAGATGAATAAAGAGTAGTAATTTCTAAACTAAAATAAATTTAAGAATATCTAAATTATTATCTAAACAAATTTAATATTATCTAAACAAAAATAAATAAAACCAAGGTAGAAACCTGAAAAAGAAAATTTAAGCCCCAACAGCCTCTGTTTGATAAAGGTATGTACAAATGAAAGAAGAATTTAAAAAAAAAAACATTGCTGAGCAACTTTAAAACAATTGAACCCATCAGCCCTTTCTAGAATAATTATCTGTTCTTTGCTCCTGTTTGCCACTCACTTAAGTCCCTTCCCTAAAATGTATAATTAGATATTACTACTTCAGGTTTTAGAGAAGTATTATAGAATCTCAGTGACAAACTGCTGAAATATTCAGGATAAGTGTCACAGATGTTTATCAACTAAGGGCATGGGAACTCAAAATTCACTTTATGGGGAAACTGATAAAGCACGTAAGGGAACAGAAGGAATAAAGCAAAGACTGCAAATTTTCTTGGATGGTTTTCAATAGAATATAAAAATAGTAAAGTAAAAAAGTGTGAACTAACAGTGTATCAGCACAGGATTGTTCAATGCAGTAGAGGTCTAGGAAATTCCCTGGATTTCCAAAGATCCCCAGTGGTGGTTCCTACTGAAATCCCCATGGGCTGTCCACTTTGGCTGGCTCCTTCCAGTTTTTATTGTAAACTATGCAGCAACCAAGTAAAAGGCACCACGTGGGTCCTACTGTCCTCAAAGGAGGAAAAGCTTGCCTCACACTCTTCTGGATATGATATAAAGGGTTGATGGCACATGACCTCAAATTTACACATTCTCTGATTTTATCCCTACTTGAGGAATTTACATATGATCTCTGCTGTATGTGGCACAAGTATGACTTGAGAGTTATCTATGTTCTTGTTAAGCTATTGACTTTGTCAGTTAGCCTAGCCAAAATTAGCAACAATGTAAAGAGAATAGAAATTAAATTAAGAAAAGGAAAAAGGAAAAATGTAATCAATATAATTATTTCACAGTTTAAAAGAAAAACTAGTTTTTACGTCACTTTACCATTTACATGTATATGTAAAAGCTTTCATATGGATATAAAATTCACACACATCTATCTATACAAACATTTCTACAAGGTCTTAAAAACCTTCATTCTCCCTAGTAAAGAGACATTTAGGTTGCTTCAGTCAGAGTAAGAGAGCATGGCAGAATTTGTTTTGGCTTCTTTGCTGCTTGTTCCTATAGCTTAATTTCATTAGTGCAAACTCTTTGGTAGGCTCTTTGGTAGATATGTTGTTTTAGCAAACACCCATTTTGTGCAAAAGTTGCCTACAGCCTGCAATTCTATTTAGTTGAGATTTTCTCCCTTTGAGTTTTTGCTGCCTCCTGCTGACTCAGTATGGGGATAAGCACTGATAAGCGTTGTGAACAGTACATTTAACTGGAAATAACAGAGGGCATAGAAAAGAAAGAAAGTCTTTCTTGGTAAATAAATTAATGTGGTAAAAATGTAAAATCAGGAAAATTGATGATAAATCAGAATAAAGCTGACAAGATCTTTTGCATTAAAGTTAGAGAAAAAAGAGATGTTAAAGGGACATGACACAGTTTGTTCTAACAGCAAGATTAACACTTCAAGTTTAAAATGCTGTTCTCTACCAACTAATGAAAAGAGCCCATCTGCTACACACCAGGTAACTAAAGCTCATAAGGAAAAATGCTTGGCAAAAGGAGAAGAGACAAATCTGTCCAGTTAGCTGGAATTGGATTTCCAGTACTATAGCAGCTATTTTGCATTCCATATTAAAGATCATATACATTAAATACAAGTACACCAGTCTTATTGGTCTATTTGCATCTCTATTGCTCAGAGCATTTCTGAAATGGCTAATCTGTTCTAACAGTAAAGTTTCTAATCCTCTTTCTCATGACACATTTTAAATGCAAAATAATAACAGCATGATAATTGTAGGTATATTGGAGAAGTATAGTGGCTTCCTCTCACAAAAAGTAGGAACAGCTCAATGAGTGACATGTTGTTATGGTTAATGCCATATACTTTTAAAACAGTTTCATACTCCTTTCTCACCAAAATACACATTACATTAAAAATAATGGTTTTGATAAAAATCAAAGCCTAGTCTTAATTTTCTGTATTCTTGGTAATGTGTTCTTCTGTCAGTTAGTAGACCTGGCTAATGGTATAGATAGGCTGTGTTTAAGTGGACAATAGACTTACAACTTATATTTTCTCTTTCATTATTCTATTTTATTTCTTGTATAGACAGAATAAAATGTTTGTTACGGTAGTTGTGTATTATTATGCAATTTAAACTGTATGCTAAGCAGTTACACATTATCTTGCTCTACCTCAACAATCAGAAAAAACTTTTATATTTCTCTTGTCTGTACAATAGGGGCTATTGGCACATTCACTTCTGCTGAAAGCTCTTTAACTGATGAAAGCTCAGCTAGAATTCATGGATGCCTCATGAGCCCCAGCTGCCTTCTACTCCTCCTTGCAAACAATGCTGCTGCGGGTAATGTGTTCTCCTGGATTAGCAGAGTAGCAGGATCAGTCTTAATGCTGGTGGAATGTCATCAAGTCTCTATAAACAGTAATACACAGAGAACTCAAAGATAATTATAGTTATTAATATTTAAAAGCTGTGCAAATGGCAACATGCATAGGTTTAGCATGTGGACTAAAATGAATGTCTCTTCATGGACAGAGAAAAAAAACCCAAAACTTCTTTTACAGGAGAGTTAGAGGACAATTCCTTTTCTGGAACTAAGGGTCAACCCGCATAACGTCAAAAAGTTAAAGAACTTATAAGAAATATTTGTGAAAAAATAGTTTTTAACATCAGAAAAATGATATCGTTTTCACTGATAATATTCTAACATGATGGTTGGTTAAATTGTTATTGCTAAGGCTTTAATTTTGAAAATTAAACTAAACAAAAATTCAGTCTAATGCAGAAATCCATAAATTCATCTTTGAAAGTTACAGAGCACAGGAAAGAGGGGCTTAGGCTGGACAGTTTTGAGTAGCCCTATCTGTAACATTGTAATCAGCTCCACTTCGAACAATATTTTTCAAATAGTTATAAATAAAACACATTTTATTTAGATATACATTTTAGAAATTCATTACTAAAGGGCCTTAGCTTGTGGTCTTTAAAAAGGGGGTGAAAAGGCCTTGTCAGATTCCGTTTCACAGTGTTTTAACTGGAAAAAAAACTGTCATAAAAGCTTAACTGTAAAGACTTGGATGGTTGTATAGCTATTTAGAATTCCCCATAGACAAAGGGCTGCACACCATTACCTGTAACTGCTTAGCTGAGGAAAAGTAAGAACTTTGCATCCAAAAGAAATAGGGCATTTGAGACCTCATGAAACAATATACGTGCAATACCAGTACAAAATATGTGCCCCTTGCTTCTCATGGTTTATACCCTTGGTATCACAAAGCAGAGAAGAGCAGGTAGTCCTTCAATACAGTGGCAGTGGCATCAAAGATTCACAGCATGCTTGCAATAGAGAAAGAAAACATGATAGATATTATAATTTAAAGAAAATAGAATGACAGCAATAAGTCTTTTCTTAAATGTTAATAAACTTGCTTTCTTTCTATGACAAGGTTACCCACCTAGTTGACCAAGGGAAGCCAGTTGCTGTGATCTTTTTGGATTTCAGTAAAGCTTTCGATACTGTCTCTTACAATATCCTCCTGGACAAACACATAATGCAATGGGTGAGCAATTGGCTGATGGGTCGGGCTCAAAGTGTCACAGTAAATGGGGTTACATTGGGCTGGCAGCCAGTCACTAGCAGCGTTCCACAGGGATCCATCTTGGGGCTGGTAATCTTTAATCTCTTTATAAATGACTTGGATGCAGGACTTGAAGGATTAATAATTAAGTTTGCTGATGACACAAAATTGGGAGGAGCTGTTGACACTCTGGAGGGCAGAGAGGCCCTACAGAGAGATCTAGACAAATTAGAGAGCTGGGCAATCACCAACCATATGAAGTTTAACAAAGGCAAGTGCCAGATTTTACACCTGGGGCACAGCAACCCTGGATGTACAGACAGACTGGGGAACAGGAGGCTGGAGAGCAGCCCTATGGAGAGGGATCTGGAGGTTCTGGTCAAGAGCAAGTTGAACATGAGACAACAGTGTGCCCAGGCAGCCAAAATGGCCAACTGTGTCCTGGGGTGCACCAAGCACTGCATTGCAGCTGGTCAAGGGAGGTGATTGTCCTGCTCTACTCTGCGCTGGTGCAACCTCACCTCAAGTACTGTGTGCAGTTTTGGGCGCCACAGTATTTTAAGGACATAAAGCCAGTAGAGAGTGTCCAGAGTGTCCATGAAGTTGGTGAAGGGTTTAGAGAGGAAACTGTATAAGGAGCAGCTAAAGTCACTTGGTTTGTTCAGCCTCAAGGAGACTGAGGGGCAACCTCATCGCAGTCTACAGCTCCCTCACAATGGGAGGAGGAGGGACAGGCACTGATCTCTTCTCTCTGGTGACCAATGACAGGACCTGAGGGAATGACAGGAAGATGTGCCAGGGGAGGTTTAGGTTGGGTATTAGGAAAAGGTTCTTCATCCAGAGGATAGTGGAGCACTGGAACAGGCTCCCTGGGGAGATAGTCATGGCGCCAAGCCTGACGATATTCAAGAAGCACTTGGACAACACCCTCAGACACATGGTGTGAATTTTGGGGTTGTCCTATGCAGGGACGGGAGTTGGACTCGAAGATCTTTGTGGGTCTCTTCAACTCAGGACATTCTATAATTCTATGATTCTATGACATGTCTGCATTCTTCACAAGGTAGAGCACTTCTGCTGAGAAAGACGGCAAAAGAGAAGAAAAATATTAGAGGTTAAGACTAAAAACCAATATTGTAGTTCACATACTTATTTTTTGACAGGTCCTTAGCAAACTCTCTGTTGGTCCTTCTCTTGGAACAGAAAATGGTTGGCAAAATTTATCATATTATATGTACAACTCCAATTTCTACACCAAAGATCTATTCAACAGGGAAAAACCAAAAGGAGTGCTATTTTATGACAGTTGCATAATGGATCCTTGTTTGAAATATATAAGGAGTAAAAAATGTTATAAAGAAGAGAGGTAAAAATGCCTGATAGTAGATTCCTTTTGGAGAATTTAAAAGAGCAAAGATGACTTCGAATCTTTCCTATTAATGATGTTTCAGTTAAAAATATTAGTTTGCATAATGATAACTTAATCTTGCGGCTCATCAGACTTGCTAAGGCCTCTGTGATACTATCTTTGGGTTGTAGAGCCCAAATGATCATAGTGATGTGTACTACAGTTTGACTTTATTACTTTTCATCAAACTGAAATTTCCCATTGTTGATTGAACTGTTGCCTGGAATATATGGTATTACAGAATAATACTTTTGTTTTTCTTGCATAAGCTGTTCCAGTTGCCATAAAGATACTTATTTAACAACATTTTGGAGCCAGAGAAAAGGCTTTGGTGCCCTTCCTCCTGGGACAATGCCTTAATCAGCAGGCTAGAGCCATTCAGCTCTAATTTTGTGACCTAATGGTAAGGAATTGGAAAGGTTTTGAAAGAACCCCATTTCAGAATTGTTACTAGCCTACTAGCTATGGTAGTCACAAAGTGAAGGTAGTTACATGTATCTGTTCAAGTCAGAGGAAGAAACTGAGTAATTTTTTTTTTCCCTTGACTAAGTAGTCTCCCTGTACAAGAACTGAGCAATACTATCTTCTGCTACATATTATGAATGACAAACAAGCCCATTCAACTGTTTCTGGATTTACTTTATCTATATCAAAATTTTGCCTTAACAATTTTATGGTTCAGTTCATAGAAAATTGAGAAAACACAACAGTTCAATGTTAAGTTGCTATCCTAGAACATAATGTTTCAGCTTTCAATTAAAACATGAATAATTTCTGTAGTGTTAACATCCACAATGCTTGTCACCTTTTATTTCAACAATCTTTTTCCCAGAAGTTAGAACTATGAGACAGAATAACTCCTGATTATTTATAGATGCTGGAGTAAGGATCATTGTTGCTTGAATACTATTCCTGAAAACTTAATGATTGGTCAAGATTCAACCTTAGACAAAATTTTCTAAATGTTATAAGCAAATAGTAAGATGGGTGGCACCATCACTGAATTATTTCTAAACAGATTTCTTAGAGCCTCAGGAAGCAGTTAGGATCTTGAAAAATTGGGAGATGCTACATATTTGAATTGCACTGAAGCAATGCCTGAATGTGACTCCAGAACTGGACTTCTAAAGTCTGCTTTAGGATGTACGTGTGTATAGTCTCTTTGTGTTTGCCCTCCGAGTTAGCTGGTGTGCTAGTTTTGATTCAGAAGTGTGGAGTTGAATTGTGAATGTAGCACTGTGCTAACAGAGCTATAAAGCTTTTGGGTCAAAACTCACATCCAGCTGACTTAGAGCACTGGCATCATGGTACATATCTCAGCAAAAGACTGCAGACATGCTTTATTCAGTAATAAGGCAAATTATAAGCGCTTTATAATAAATTCTAGGCAGCAAAATTCAGGGAAAATTCTTTTTTTTTTCTTTGAAAAAAACCCTACACAATGTTATTAAGGTCAATTTGACTTGCTAATTAATCTGGTATAATCCCAATCCAGCTATTTATGATTTATTTCTGTACTTTTAATTCATCCATTTTCATATTTTTAAACCAATTGCATATTTTACCATGTACATGCATCAAAACAAACCCTAAATCTAAACCTGGAAGAATCAAAGTTAATTCAAATTTTCTCACAGTACTCAAACTTTATTTTGTTAGAATTCTTCATCCTGTTAAAATGCTCATGCAGGGAGCACAACAATATAAATAAATAAATTTACAATTGTTATGCAATATATTTTTCAGCATTCTCTTGGGATAAACCTGTTACCTTGTCTGTGTGCTAAAATCCAGTGACAAATGACTTTATGATCTTAAAAGTCTTTTCCAACCTAAACGATCCTAGTATTCTATGATTCTACAAATATTGGTGGGAAACACAAGCTAACTCTTTGTGCCTATCAACGATGACTCATATTATAAAACCTCTGTAACCAACTCTGATGTGCCCTCCAGGTCATAACACTGCCTGTCAGGGTAAAGATTAAGCTCTGTAACAAACTACATAAAGAATAAATCTCTTTCAATGCCTGAGAAATAGAAACTAGTTTAAAATCTTGCATGTATGATAAGAGTACATTTCTTGACAAAGATAACTGAAAAGTAACATTTTTTTTTCTAAACTCTGTGAACAAGTGAAAAATGAAATGGATCCAGAGGTTAATTATGAGTTGCTTTGTAGTTCTTCCTTGCTGTAACCTTGTAAAGGCACTTTATTAGAGTTACAAGAATACGACACATTTAATTTCATCACATGGATTACTTTAAACACACTGTTTTGAAGGAGAGGTATGTTTTTCTGTTGAAGTTTGAAATTATTTAGTTTTTTGGTGGCTTATAAATATTTTTCTCTTGGTCTCATTTCACACAAAGCCTCACAGGAAAGTGATTAAAAATACCATTATTAAGATCTGGGTTTCTTTTCTGTAGGATTGACTTTCTTTCTTGGGACAATATTTGGTAGTTTTTGTTTGTTTATTTGTGTGTTTTCCTTTATCTGTTCCTATTATTAGGCTCAGGCAAGATTTTATTTTGCATCTCCCTCCCCTGTTCTGTGTGTGTATGACTTTGGGAATGGTGTGCATGCTTAATTTTTCTGTCTCTGTAGTGGATGTGGAATAACTCCTCAATATACCATCTAAGACATTTCTTTTCCTCAGTAGCCTCTCAATTCTCTTTCTTTTCCAGCATAATCTAACCTGGACAGGGGAAAGATTTGTCTGTAAGATGAAGTATATGAGCTCTACTAGCTTGAATGGTAGTTATTCAGCTTATTATAGTTTTGTGGTTTAACCCCAGCTGGTAACTAAGCACCATGCAGCTGCTCACTCCCCCCCTCAGAGGGATTGGGGGAGAGAATCAGGACAGTAAAAGTGAGGAAATTCCTGGGTTGAGATAAAGACAGTTTAATAGGTAAAGCAAAAGCTGCACGTGCAAGCAAAGCAAAATAAGGAATTCATTCACTGCTTCCCATCGGCAGGCAGGTGTTCAGCCATCTCCAGGAAAGCAGGGCTCCATCACGTGTAACGGTTACTTGGGAAGACAAACACCATCACTCCGAACATCCCCCCCGCTTCCTTCCTCTTCCCCCAGCTTTATATACTGAGCACAACATCATATCCCTTTGGTCAGTTGGGGTCAGCTATCTTGGCTGTGTACCCTCCCAACTTCTTTGGCACCCCCAGCCTGCTCGCTGGTGGGGTGGTGTGAGAAGCAGAAAAGACCTTGGCTCTGTGCAAGCACTGCTCAGCAACAACAAACACATCCCTTTATTATCAACACTGTTTTTAGCACAAATCGGAAACACAGCCCCATACCAGCTACTATGAAGAAAATGAAGTCTATCCCAGCCAAAACCAGCTATATATATAGTATAGCTACTCATTCAGGAAGTCCTCTTAACTGTTCAGGATTCATGGGCTTCTCTTCCTATATTTTGGATGCCTGTTCTCCCTTAGCTTTCAGATATTTTTGTACTTAGAAGTCATCCAGTAGATTGGTTCTTAGATTCTTAAACCATCCCTTTCAAGATACAATCAAAAGGCATTGCCTTTAACTTTCTTTTATTCTGTCTTATTTCTTGTTTTGACCTGTGAAGGTACTGTCTTTGAAGCAGCAGTCCTAGTTTTGTGATGATAAAAATAATCATAGGTGAATACCTTGTTCTTCTTCAAACCGTTTATGTAGGAGGCAAAATATAACTTTTTTTTTTAAGTCTTTCTGTATGGCTTGCAATTCATATGTTTCTTGATGTGTTGTTTTCTCGAGATACTATCTTGTTTCACTCTGACTGGCCTCGCTGGTTTAGCCTCTTAATAATAACATATGAGAAGATGTGTTTCATCTACTCCTATGATCTCTTTTATCTCTGAATTCTGTTCAAGCCAATATGGATCACAGAGTTTAATTTTGTCACTGTCCTGTGCATCAGCCCTAAACAAATCCTTAGTCCCTCAGGAAAGTAGATGGAAAGGTGGAATTAAAAATATGGCTTGTTATTTTTATAAGTTTTACATTTCTCCTGTTATGTCTTTTTTAGCCTTTTAGTATTTCCTTTTTGCCTATGCCAAAACAGTGAGGGCTTGCTGCTCCACAAGGGAAGTGAGACAAGAGCAGGGTACAATAACAAGGCAGGCATAAGCAATGACTGCACCAACAAGGGGCTGGGATGTGGGACAGCAAGTCCATATCAGGATCGGGGCCAGGGCCAGTGTTCAGGATCAGAGACAGTCCAGCCATTACCTGGCAAGGCTGTAGTGCAGAGGCAGATTTGAGGCCAAGTCAAGGAAGCCAAGCCAGGGTCAGCACTGGGGAGGTCCAAGACAGGGCACAGGCACAGCTGCTGCACAGCTGCAATGCAGCACAGAGCGGGGCAGTGGTACTGCCAGAGCTTAACAGCACTTCCTAACAAAGAAGGGGCAGGCCCTCACTTCTACCTTTTTTCACAACTGCTCTTCTCATCAGAGGACCTGGCCTTGGACTCAGCCAGCTCGATTCTAACTTAGCCAGCCAAACTTCTAGAAGGGCAATGCACTCCCAGTTGTCTAGGGGTCATGGAGTGTTGCCTCACCTGCCTTAGCTTTGTGAAATTTTGTGAATGGCCAGACATCATGCTTGGCTTAGCATGAATGAACCTGTAATAGAACCCAGGTATATTTCAGCTGTTCGTTTAGTATTTCTTCCTTTTATACTTTTGCCTTCTTGTATGCACAAAGATGATTATGTAGGGTTGTTTTTTTGTTTTTTAGTTTGTTTCTTTTCTTCCAAGAATCTTCTCATATCCCTTGGGAAACCATTCCTTATAAACACTGAGAAATTCGATGTATGAGAAAGTTAAAGAAAAATCCTCGTCGGTATATATTAGAAAATTAGAACAAAAGCAGTGTGCTGCATAAAAAGTCAGGCTTTAAAACAGCATTTTATAAGTTTCAAAGAATGAGAGTTGTACATGCTGAATGGAATCTTCTAATATTTTTATGCTTTCTGTTTGATGAATGAATGAAGAGTAATTGAACACAGTTATCAAAAAGTCATGAAGAAACAATTTATAATTCTTTATCTTAATTTTCTAAATGGTTGTGTAGCTCCAAAGTATTATTTGTCCAACAATAGTAAAGAAATTGACGTTTTCTTCTCTTTTTTTCCCCAATAGGTTAATTTAGAGTTTTCTTTAGGTGTTTGTCAAAATGAAAATTATGTTCTTTAATAAGAATGTTAAATTTCATTAGTTTTAAAGCTGCAAAATATCAAATAAAAGAGACAGTTTTAATGGGATTTGTTTCCCCTCTGGGTAAAGAACCTTCTTTTATTCCTGTCAAATTTTAGGCCTAAGAGGTACCTTTACAAGTCAGAAAAATGCAAGAATGGATATACTGTATTAAAGGACTCTTGTCATACCTGATAGAAACATTTTAAACATACAGAGTTCTGAAGAGAAGGTTTTATTCTGCTGTGCTCTTTCTATATGTACACATATAATATAACATGTAATTATCAATTATATGTTTTATTTATGATATATAAATTGTAGTGCATATATATCACGTATTTTATACAATATGTATGTTATAAAACTATAAAATATTTTTATTTGTTCAAATCAGTCTATATTCAAGCATATGGTGATTTATAGATTTTGTTCTCTGCATCAATTTTAATACCGTAGGTCATAATATAACACCTGTACTTCAGAATTTAGGATACAGTGTCACTGAAAAATGATGCTGGGAGTCTAGCACAGTCAAGCTATTTTACTGAAAAACAAGTTGTGGGAAGATCTCTGTACTTTGATACTTTATCTCCTAACTGTGTACAGTCATTGAAAATAGTGAGTTTATTTTAATTGAAAAATGTCTTTCCCCCTTCTGGAACCATGAAAAGTTTTGATCTATGTAAAGTGTGGGTGGCGTCAAAAGAGGAG
This sequence comes from Morus bassanus, assembly GCA_031468815.1. NCBI lineage: Eukaryota > Metazoa > Chordata > Aves > Suliformes > Sulidae > Morus > Morus bassanus. The sequence goes on from CM062569.1 coordinate 92,560,797, forward strand.
TATGGCTTGGTGAAAATCACTTTACCTCCTCCTATCATGAATAGTCAGTGTGTGTAGGGATTTCTTTGACAGCCAGTGAAAGAATAGGGTAAATAATTTACCATTGCCTGCTAACATGAGATCTCAAATATTTTTCATCCTCCTGCATTTTATTCCTATTTTTTTATCCTGCATATGGTGTTAGTCAATAATATTTCTCCTTTGCCTTTGAGTACCACATTTTATTACAGAAAAATGTGTAACAGTGCTATAATTTCAAAATGACATCGAATCATACTGCTCGGTGGGGGGTTTAGTACATTTCTATGGAGCAGAACTGTTTCTGTTGTATATTTGCAATTAATGAAGAGAAACCAGCATAAAATGAGACCAGTGTGGGTAATAAAATCTCTCCTACCTGTGTACTAACTCACTAACATTGCTGTTCTGAAAATGTGTTCTGGAGGTGCTGAATTAAAAAGTAGACAATTCTGAAACTGAGGATCATTGCATAACATTGAGTGAATGTCACAATGTTCTCCCTTTTCATGGTCAGTGATACTTCCAACTAAAGATAATGATGTGAGCTTGTGAGAAACAGCAGCAGTACTTTTTAATCCAAAGCAGTAAGGTCAAAACAGCAGAGGAAAAGTATTCTCAAATGATGAGCTATTAGAATAATTTGCTGCTGTCTTTGATGACCCAGTTTTAAGCCTTCTTGAAAAGTGCAGCCCAAAACAGAGGCTTTTTCGTCTTTGAATGAAGGACTGGGATAACATATTCTCCCACCTAATGTCGGTTTTTGTTACTGTTTTGAAGCTGGCAGTCAGAGGCATGGTTTTACTGGTTTTTGCTTTCTTATTAAGTAGATGCTGCCAGTGTGTAAACTATCTGGGTACTATATTCCTTAATGAGATGGTAGCTAACACAGGACAGAATGTCTTTAGTTCTTCCTTTCTTTTTGCCTGGGTTACTGACACAGAATAAGATAATAAGCTCAGATATTTTTCTGCTCAACTTCACAAAAACCATGGAACAAATAATCTTAATGCCATTCTGCTAAATAGTGCTGATTTCTGCTGTGAAACACCAGTCAGTTTAGGTTTCTTAACATTGGATCTACAGAAAATAATGTTTTGCTGCTAAGGTTGATTATTCTAGTTATATGAATTGTATTAACATAATTAATGAAATATTCAAGAAATTAACCGTAATTTAAGTCAAATTCAAGCAAAATTCAAATTGCCCCCTATTAAGTACATTGCCCATTGCCAAGGAATAAAACATACATTCATGGAAGCTTTATTTCAGCTTACTTTATTTGCAGTATAGGATGAAGAATATATACAATATATTTTAAATACTGTAAAGGTAAATGTGTCAAAAAATCATGCAGGGTTCACTCATTTAAGGTAAAACTGTATATGTTCAATGTATTATTTACATCACTAATATTTTAATTCAACAAGTGCTTAGTCAGGTCTGTATATAACTAAGAGTTTATTACAAATCCAGAACAGCAAATAACAGCAGGAAAAAATCAGAAAGACGAAAAGCAAGCATAGCTTAAAATATCAATTAAAAGATAACTAATCCATCAGCACACTCTCCTTACATCCCACTTGTCATTTATTCACTGGTTAGCTAGGTGAAAAACCCACGCCAAATCCTTTTTTCCTGAGAGATGTAAAAGATCATCAGATCATAGTATACCACAGACAGCAATGACTGGGGTTTTGATACATATCACTGCACTCAGTGGATTTACAAGTTTTAGAAACTTTGGCTCCTCTCCAAGAAAGCTCCTGTCCACAGAGAAAGCTCAGAAATATCTAAAAGCTGAAGTCTAAACCCACCCAGCTAACTCTGAAACTGGAGGGAAATTAGTCACTGTCCCAGGTAATAAGCTTGAGCTGAATATTGTTGCATGAATTAGTTTGGACCCAGGACCATGCTGACACAGTCACACTGGTTTCAGGATTTGAATTATTATTTGAAGATTATTTTCTGTGCCATGCACAGTGCTACATAAGGTGCCTTGGAACTGCTTTGGATAACTACACAGTACAGCATTGCAAATTGTAACTATGCTGTAAGCAACCAAAGAGAAATGTCTAACCTTTGAAAACCTCCTTAATGACTTTCTAAATTAGATATTACATAGCATTTTTTCCATTATTCTGTCCATGAAGATTTTCATTATGTATCCCTACATGACAGCAACCCTAAACATGTGTTCTTTTACCTTTTGTCATAAAGAATGAGAATTAAAATCTTGAATGTAGAGAACAGTAGATGCACATCACATTAATAGTAAGTGTTTGGGAAAAAAAAATAATAAAAAATATTATCATATTTATATTCAATCTTTTATGAGTTATAAAAATTATTTACAATTCATAGTTTTTATCACATTGCTGACTTTGTACAAACTCTGCAAGAACAAAGTTTTCAGACTTGCTTAGTCTGGGCTTGTCTTGACCTGCCTGGAGCTTGGTTTTATCTTTTTTAGCTGCAACAGCAGTGGTCTACTGACCAGGTATCTATTGCCTAAATTGTTTTGCTTTCATTTTGCTTTGTAGGACTACATGATGTACTATTTTATAATATTTTTTATATCCTGTAACTAACTGGTAATAACAATAAGCAGTGGAAGAGTAAGCCTAACGTAACACAAGAGAGAAAGGGTATATATTGGGAAACATGTATAACAATTTTAACTGCATTATTATGGGAATTTTCACATAATAATATTCTGTTTTGGTTTAGTTTGTTGTTCTTTTTTTTTTTTTTCAGTCAGTGTTAAAATGAGAATGTTAATATTTCACATAGACTAAGAATAAATTGTTGATTTTGTATATAAAGTGTATTTCTTGGGCCCATATAAACTGCAGAAATCACAGTGCATCTGAGGCCTTAATTTAATACAACAGGGCATCTAAGTCCTTCAACATGTCCATTCATACATATGTCTGCTGACCACTCTAATTAGTTCTTCATTTTCAGTTCAGTGTATCCATGATTTGCTTGGCCAATACCTATTCAGTTTGGTGGGCATGTCTCAGTGTCCCTAGGCTTCAACACTCCTAAACTGAAACCATATCACCTAATACTCCATTAAGTATAACCCAGTTAAAGCCATGGGTGATGTTGAACCGTGTGCACATTTAGTGCTAAAAAGATCTCTTTCATGTCTTGCTAACTGTATACAATCATAATTTAAATGCTAAGAAAAAGCAGCAGTTGGGCCTGCCTGACCAAAGAACTTAAACATTTGACCAAAGAACTTAAACATTTCTCCTTTCTTATTAGCGAGTTTAAAAATATCCAGTACAAGTGGTTTGATATCCCGTTTAGTACCTACATACAAAAAAGTGCTTAAATACTTCTAGAATTGTGAAATCTCAAACTCAAAAGCTATGCAATGCCAACATAAATATTACACACAAAGCCTTAATTTCTGTTCTTCATAGGTATGAATTATTGATCAATTTAGTTATTTTTCTCACATAGGTCATCAACAAGGAATAGACTGTTCTCTTTTCTGTGAATCCATGGTTTGAGAGAAACAAACACTTTTTGACTTTTCTACTGATTTATTTGGTAGAAGGGAAATACTGTTTATTGGTTTCCTAAATTTTGAAGATGAGGTGTAGAATATAGCTTCTGTGTAGTAAGGTCCTGGCTTTGTGAACTGGCCAGATGTATTCTAGCTATACATTTATTTAGGCACAGTTATTGTAGGAGTCAGGATCACAGAATAAAAGTGAATTAAACAGTGAATATTAAAAATGTTAAGTTGTTGTTTGTTTGTGTTTTTTAACAATTCTTCTTCCATGTAGTTTTGTGAACTTCATTAATAATACCTTGCCATTTTAGATTAGAAGCTTGAAGCCTTAATTATTAATAGGGATAACATCTTGTTCAGATACGCTAAAAGCATTGATCAAATCAGATGTAACTTCTTGCTTCTAGCTTACCATGCCACTCCCTGAGGCAGGACAAGCGAGTGTTTTATTCTTTTCCCTTTTCTCTTTGCTGTAAACCCTACATAAAAGCTTACCAAAGAAGTAAAAGGAAAGGACTGCCAAATGCATTTCTCTATATACAATGTCTGGAGGAGCAGAGGCAGAAAATTTAGATTTGTGGAATATAAAAGTGGGTTACAAGATAATGAAAATTGAATATCCTTGAATATTAAGGCATGCAAACAAATAACAAACAGACTATTAGTCATTAATAGTTTGTGACTCTGGTTAATTTAGTTTTCAGATATGAAATAGAGACATTTTTTCTTGTTGATCAAATAAGAAGGGAAAGGCATAGAAACACTTATGTCAGAATTTTCCTAAGGTCTATTTTCAATATTTTATCCCTTTTACTGCTTTACCAAAAGTGTGATTTATTTTGCTTACTACAGGGATATATATACTTTATTTTAAATACCTATTCTATATTTATGGAACCTCTTTCAATAAAAAACCTGTACAGGAAATCATAATGTTTTTTCTGTTGGACACTTAATTTGTTATAGAACCTTATTTTGTTCTATTGTATTTTACAGGTGCTTGATACCTAAAATATTTAATATTCATTTTTTTCCTTGCATCATGTCAAAAGTACATTTTTGTGCTGAAAAATTTGTGGAATTAATGTATCTGTTTTCACAAATACCTTTTTTCATTTGTTTCATGACTTAAGGAATATGTCTACTTGATCTAGCTTTATATTTTTTCCCAATCGTTAGCGATTATCACTTTCAAAGTTAAGTACTGCTAAATCATGATAGTAGATGTAAAGTATGTTTATTTGCAAATCAAAGACTTGTGTAGCTTATGAAAAAAAAAAATCTGGGTTTGTTTAAAATAACATATTTGCTTTCTGGTAACCATGGCAACACAGTGATAGTGGCAGAACTTTCCTTAAGACTTGGGGAAAATACTTCTGTAAGTAGATCGGAACTGGGTCGCTACTGTTACCCATAAATTTTGATTTCTTTTAAACTTCTATTCATAAATTGTTCAGCAAATACACTCAATAGGCTCAGAGACAAGGAGACTGAAGAACAGCTTCAGGCTTTTCAGTGGTGGAGCCTAGAAGCTAATTTTTTAACATGAATTATGCAGCTGGTGGCTGTGACAGCCTGAAGAAACAAAAGCCATGCCATATTCATGCTCTGCATTGGACATTTGTTTGTTAGGCTTTGTATGCTACTTTAATGCTACCACCTGAATATACAAGTCCTATGCACCATGAAACACTCCTTCTTTGCCTACCTGGGGGGAGCAAATGAGAATCAGAAAACAGCTTTTAAGCAGTTTTCAAAACCAACAATGATATAGAAATTTTTTCTCTTTCTGTTCCTATTTCCTTCCTCCATGGGTGTGTATATTTAAGTGCTCGTGGGCTGAAAAGCCTGAGTCTGTGCAGTTGCAGAAGGAGTTCTTACATGGTACCTTAAAAGCTGTTTCTAGTACCACCAAAAGCAAATGGTATTATGCCAGGGTTCAGTGTTTATGGCAACCAACCAGCTGGACCACCCTTTGTTTCCCCTTCTGTGATTTTGGATAAAACACATCGACACTCCTTTATTTTAGAAAATATCAAATGGAAATTAGTGCTTTATTTTTTAAAGATTCCAAAAGGGCTAATGCTCAAGATATTCAAATATGTATATGCAGTTGTATTTTTGCATTCATAAAACTCCGAAATACTCAAATCACTTAAAAAAACAAAACCGAACCTTAATTTTAAGAATCCATTTCTGATGTCTAGATTTGGAAAAGAGAGTGATTTTACATGTGATTTACATGTATTTTGAGGTGAAATACAGGACCTAGCCACATCGCTGAAAGAAAGAGGCAGAGGACGCTTCCTTCCCAGTGACCCTTGTAGACCTCTGGTTGTAATCTAAACACAGGCTGGAGGTGATATGAACTGCTGCTGTTCCACTTCTGCAGCTGCTCCTCTACTGTTCATCCACCATGCCAGGGTTTCTAGGCATCAGAGCCCATGGGATATATAACAAAGGACAAACCTTCATTTTTCTCCAAGAATTAAAAAAACAAAACCAAACAAAAAAAATCTACTATTGGGAAAAGAGGAAGGCAACTTCGGAAGAGTATGGCAATCAATTATGGTTACTTGGTTCTCTAACTAGGTTAAAAAATCTTGTGAATTATTTTCTGCTTTCACCTGTTGACAGGGTCCCATAAAGAATGTTCAGAGCAATCATGGGGTGATCTGCTAAGTCCGTTTTCTTTCTATTAAGCCATCTGCATCATTTCAGAAGCATTAGCCACTCTGCTACTAGTAGTTACTGCCACTACTGCTGCTACTGGTGTGGCAATATCAGTTACAAACACTGCTGGCAGTGCTGGCCTCTGCCCATCTGCCATGCCTTCCCCCTTCCCAGCTATGGGACAATGTAGAAAAAGACATAAATCCCAGTTACAGTAGGTCCTTATATGCCAAAGACAATTATGATAGTGAATGTTTCCAGCAGAATACAATTCATCTGTTGTACAATGTGAGTAAAGACATGCAGGGCATAAAATCTGCCTCTAGATATTGACAGTGCTTCTTGGATATCTGATAAGGAACTGCATTTCACTTTAAAGGAGCTGAAATGTATTGTCACAGAGATCTGGAATGTTGCAGTGTGTTGCTTCATATGGCTCAGTTCAATAGGTGCAGTGGTTATTTCACCTGGCTGACATTTTTATATGCACAAATAACATAGCCTTATGTCAAGTGTTTTTGTTTATTAGTGTGGGGGCCACTGTCCTACAAATCCTAACACAGTAATAAAATATGATTGCTACAATCACAACCTACCTAGATCTTACTTGTTTCTTTTGTCAAAGCAATGGAATTGGCTTTTCACATCAGTAGTCCACATTCGATTCATATTTCTATTTAACAGCTGGAGGCTGTCATGGGTGAAATGAGACTTGTCAGCCTCAGAAAGAGGAGCAAGTATTCATCTTTAAATTGATCTCAAAATGAAATTCTCATTTTTAAGGAACTCTGGGAGTGGCAATAAGATTACAGAATATCTATTTCAAGTTATCTAGGGAAAAACATAATGACTTTTGAGTACATTTTCATGCTGAGCTAGCTTCAAAAGGCTCATGCACAGTATTTTATCATTTCTGTCAATTAATTACCATGAGCTCCATTTTACACAGATGTGAAGCTGAACTGCTCTGATATTAGCTAGAAATGGGACACTGATAAAATGTACCTTCTACTGGTTTAGAGAGACAAGGGAGATTCTTCCATCAGGTTAGAAGACTTTGGAGAATCTGACTAACACAGTTAGATTCTCAGGAAGGACTATTCAAAATTTATCAAAAGTTAACTGAATTCCTGGTTGAGTTACTAATACCATCATATTACAGGTAAAGACAGACTATATGAATTGATCCATAAAACAATGTATTTTACCTGTGATTAAAAAAACCCCAAACAACCACCCAACAGAGCAGATATTCTAAACAATATACCTTCACTCATGGGTGCAAACAGCTATATCTTTGAATTAATTTGGGAAACATGCTTTAATCAATAAAATATCAGTTTTATATAGCAATATAGTGTTTCAAGTCCATAAACAGCTGTAAGAAAGGGATGATTATTTGCAAAAGGGGATTAATGGGCAAAAACTCAAAAAGGAAGTCTTTGTTTTTCTTCTCCTTTTGTATCTGGGCCAAAAACATTGCTTATGCAAAGCTTGTCTTAGTTTACTTACACTGTGAGGACCAGAATATATTTGAGGAGCCAACATAACCTCTTTGCCCCTTTCCTCAAGAGTTAACAGGTTGACATGAATAAGTCACTGACTCTGTGTAAGAAAGAGGGAATGGAATTACAGATTATCAGTTTGGCATTTCACCTGAATAAACAGGCCTGCTGGAATGATGAAGTTACATATTCATGAGAGAAGTGTGTATCTGACACATAGATGCCATAGAAAAATTGTGATAAATTACTTAGTGGTTTTTTTTTTTTTATTATTATTGTCATAGTGAGAAGAGTAGGAGGGAACATGTTGCAGCTGACATCCACCCTGTTAATCTCAGTGAAGGGGAGAAAAGAACCAAGCTGAAGTAATGTTTTAAATGTTTGTGCCATATATTTTGGAGATATCCAGAGTCTGAAATATTGTATAAGCTGCACATCATTGTGTACAAAAGAAAAGCACTTATTTTGACAGTTTTTACTTATTTCTCTATAACTTGGGGTGGAAACTGAGCCTCTACAGAATTAGCAAAAATGTTGGAGCATGTATTTTTATTTGGAGAAATATTCTGCTCTGAGACTGTTCACTTATTTATGATACAGTGGTTTTCTCCTTTTGAATACTGTCACTAATTACACCAGTTATAGATAGACAATTAGAGCACAAGACATTCTAGTTTTATTTCAAGTATGCTCTGAGCTACTCTGTGTAAAAAATCAGGAAAAATTATGTACTGCTGCTATTCTAGTTCTTTCACTTTGGTTTGAAAGGGAGAAATCTGTCTTTTGAAGTAGTGTCATATAACATCCACTCTGCAGATTCATGGTATTTAAATGTCAATTTAGGTCATCTTAATAGCTACTGGACACTTTCAAGTGAGGAACATAAACAATTACTTTTTTTTTTTTTTAACCAAGTCTGCAAAAAGTGTTAAAAAAATATGTTTAAGTGGAAAAAATGGTGTTGAGTTTTCTGGTATGGTCCTTCCTACACAAACTTCCATATATTTCCTGATACTTACACACAATGTCACTATCATTTCCGCTGAGCAGGAGCCTGAAAAGTGCATAGAAGGATATAACTACTATAAAAAAAATATATGTCAGAAAATATTTCATTGTACTAAGGAGTCACAATTCCAAAGTCCCTTCTGGAATGGGATGCTTGGAAGGCAGAGGAGATCAGCACTCGCTCTTAATAGATCAGCAGGAGTAGTCTCTGCTCTGAACAGATGTACCTTGCACAAAGTAATGTAAAAAAAAAAAAAAGTGCTACCTGAATTTTAGGTGTTCATAGAAGTAAATGGCCATGATCTACTTTTAGATTTAACCTCATAAATGCTACTTTAAACATGAAGCCCTTTGTGGATTTAGAAGATAAAATGACCACTGGAGGAGCCATCTACTACATTTATGTATTAAATATTAAATTGAGATTTATTGAGAACTGTAATTTTTATCCAGCTTCTGATGTATCCACAGACAGATTGCTTGTAGATTTAACTTACAGAACTTTAACAACAATAATGCAAAGTTTAGTTGGAATATACTTGCTTTATTTCTTAGGAGGATTTTGCATCCCTTAGAATCATTGTAGGCAATCACTTGATATTTATTCTAGCCAGTTAAATACAGTTCTTAGAGTGTCAGTGCTGCACTTCAATCAAAAGCACTAACATGTAGTGTAGATTTAGCCCTAGAAACTTAATTTATGTATATACATGTAATTATTTATTTTATATCTGAATAAAATGTGTCTTCTATTGAAAAAATGCCACTAAAACTATTTATCTTAAGTATTAAACACAGAAATCAGATCTTTAACAGCTTTGTTTTGTTAAATTTTACGTCTTTGGAATGCCTCATCTTTTTTTTTTTCCACTTGAACCAGGAGATAAACACTTATTAATAGATTCAATCTTTTACTGACTGCTTTTATGTTTATAATATGATTATTATTTTGTTTGGGGCAGGTAGAGCAAATGACAGATCTTGTATTAGCTTCACTCAGTTTCATCCGTAAACATAATCAGTGGAAAGATTGAAATGTTAATGGTCATGCTGTTTAAGATACAGACTATAATTCAGTTCTGCTGTCACAGTAAGCATGTTTGCCCTCATATTACCTGTGTGTCACAGGGATCATACCTACTAAACCTGCTATAGACCAAGTTGCAGAACTTCTTTTATTTTTTCTCTTGGTATCAGAACATTATTTCCCTCAGCAGGTACCTGAAAAGAAAAGCAACTCCTACTCCTTTATTCTTTCAGTGATCTGAGTCATTGGCAGTTTTCCCTTCTAATCTTGTTCATCAGAACTGTTAGAAATGTAGTATATTTGTAAGAGCTGGAAAAAACATTGTCTTATTAGCATTCAGGAATACTGAAACAAAACATAAAAAAGCATAAAAGAAAAAAAAACACCATACTGATTGAAGAGAAAAGTTATTTAACCCTCTGTAAATCATGGTTTTGTTCACTTTCTCTTGGATGAATAGCAAATTGTGGCCATTATGCATTGTTTAGTAATTAAGAAATATATAAATACATCCTTATATGTGCTTCTGGGTCCTCCAGTGAGCCAACAGATTCTTCAAAGAGAATAAAACAAAAATAATACAAAAACTGAGAAACATCAACTGTGAGTGGTGGGTTAGAGTGAATTAAAAAGAACATGTGAGGTCAGTGGCCATAGAAATGCTCTCTGGCTCTGAACTGGATTCTGAGTTTGCAACGTTGTGCTTACTCTTGCTCTGTTGTTCACTTTAGTTCAGTTGAGCCACCCATTAAGCAAAATATAAATCCTTCAACAAGCTGTGGTCTTTACCAATCTTGTCCATGAAAACTGCTTTTGCTGACCTTGATACATGGGCTTATCCTTTTGCCTTGAAAAACCCTATCTCTTACAGAAGTGCCCAACCTCTGCTGGCTTCCTATCCCTGGCCCAGTCTCTTGCTCCTTGGTCTTGCACTTGCTTTGATTTAATATTTGGCAGTGTATCCAACATCACGGAGAATTAGGATACTCAGAGTGGTCAGTACCGTGAGTAAGCAGCCTCACTCCAACTGTGCTCTGTATTCTCACTTTTTGTAATAGCACAATGTATTCAGCTCTTCAGAAATGCTGAAAACTACTTAATGAAATGTCCTATTCCATGCAACAGAGGCAGTTTGATCGATTTGGAGACAACGTCTTGGAATCTTTCTTTCCAGGAAGACAAATACACTTTTCATTCCAGAACTGGTTCGAGGTAACATTACTCCCCCCACACAACTTACACAGAAGATCATTTATTGAAGTACTAGAAGAATATCTTGAGTATTCCTAGAGGAATATCTACAAGTATTTGTGGAAGAATAGCTCAAAAGCACGCTAGAGACTTTAGGCGATAATATAGGAAGTGTACAGCTGTCCTGTTTAAGCCAAAGTAGAAATTTCAAGACCTCAAGGACTGCTTATTTTATCTATGAATTCCTAACACTATATCTGAAAACAAGTGCTTGCCCCAGTATTTGAAATTCATGTATTTCACTATCTGAGTGTCTTTGTCATGCTACACAACCATACTAATTATTATGGTTTTTTTTTTTTTTCTGTGACCCAAATTGCTTCCTCCCCCACCCCCAAATGTTTTAATTTCAGCAACAAGGAAGGGGAGAGAACTAACCACACAGATGTGTCAGTAGTTTTATGACCTGGGCATTATACAGAAAACCGAAGAATATAACTTGAATTAACTAAGCTAGACAAGGTATTTGAATGGAAAATCATCATCAGCTGGTGTGTTTATTTTATGAGAAATTCAGTCTTTTTGGTGATACATTAGAGGTGATTCTGAGCTCATCTGTTTGCTCCAACTGTGACAAAGAGAAAGACAATACAATGCTCAGTGCTGTCAAGAGGTCTGTTAAGAGATGTTGCTTCTGGGCAAGTACAAAACTGCAGCTATTAAGTAGGGGAAACTTAAAGGCAGGAAGTGAAGACCCCTCACAATTTAAATGGTTCCAGCTTTAGAGAGCAGCTGAACAGGAAGCTTCAGGAATAGTTCTGGTCACAAGCTTCCGTGTTCTGCCTGGGTTTCACTTAAGATGTGGTTCTAAATGGCTTGCCCCAAGTCACAAAAAAAGACAGAGGAAGGCCAGAGAACTGGATTTTTCTGTGTCAGTTTTTCTTATTTTCTATATAAACAGCTCCACCCCAGTAGACTATCCCATAGTTAGCAGTTATTTTCTAATTTTAAGCTCTTTTTCAAAGTCAAAGCTTATTTGATTAAATTCTGCAAACCTTGGACAGTGGACCAATATATATACATTCAATACAAAATCCTAAAAGTTATATAAAAAAATTAGATTATCAATGCAGTATGCTCATGGCTAACTGTTTTGTTACCTCATCAGATTTGTTACACAATGCTAAATATTTTACTCTGAAAAGCCAACCAAAATTTAATATCTGTTACCAGACTAAAAAAGCAGGCAATGCAGTGATTGACAAATGTACATTAAATAAGTAATTAAGGAAATGAGAATTTTATTTAAACACAGTCATTTTAACCCTTAATGAAATAAAAAATTCAAATTTATAGTCACCTTCAGGATTATTGCAGAAATGGCAGTGCTCAGTAAAATGCCAGATAGCTATTTTTAAAGGAAAAAACTGCCTTGTGAATCAATAAAATATGTTATAAAGTGGCAGAATATTTACAAGTAAATAGTATTGTAGGGTGAGTTTATAACCTGGTAAAAAATGGAATTTTCCGAACTTCTAAGCCACTGAGACGAAACAACATATTGGGTTTATTTCTTTTGAAAAGAATGCTTCTGGATATCCCATAAAATTGCTCTTTACTACTGACTCTTCATCAGCTCTGTCATTTCAAAGTAAATTACTGAATTTCCTACATTTCTGAATGAAGTGGTACTAGAAAAAGCAACAACTCTGTTTACTCTGAGCTATGCGTTTAAGCCTTACACGTAGCTTATTGTGTGGTCTGCAAAGGACAAATGTATAATGGTAATTTCATTTTCATGTCACGTTTTTGCTTTCTCTTCCTGTCATGTGGTGTGAAAAATAAATGGTAATGTATTTATTTTTTAAATATATTTTTTCTCATTTGCCTATCAGATAAAATCCTGCACCCCCTATCTTTACTGGTAACTGTAATATGTTGACCTAATGGTTTTCCATTTCCTTGTGTTTGCGTATTATATAATACTAAGACAGTAAAATACTTTGTCGTAACTAGAGAGAAATATTTTGCAGTCAAAGCCTGGTCTTTGCAATTGGTGCAAAAATATCATTACTTGCAGCAAGTCAATGAAATAACATTGGAATCCAAAGTACAGTGTGAAAACTAATGACTAATGAGCTTATAATACTTTCCTATTAATGTCTTTAATATTATGAGTACTTAATCGTTTTATGACTATAGGCGAGCGCTATATACTTTTACTGTAAGTAAGCCACAAAGACAGCACAATATAGTTGTTATGCAGTGGTGTGGGACAGTTTCTTGTCTGTCTTCCCCTCATGACCTTAAGCAATATAAAGACATGGTATAAATCATTATTTAAGTATCAGGATTAATGAAGGGACAATATTTTTAAATTAGTGTCTTCCATAAATCATAAATTAAAATGAAAAGACAAAAATAGATTTGTACATTTCCAGGCATGGATAGCTCCAGTTCAGGCAAGTTTTAACAACTGATAGATTTTGCAATCTTAAGGCGCTCTTGCTATAGTTCATGGTGTAAATTCCTTAACTAAAAGCAAGCATAATATAAACTTATACATTCCATCTTGTGGAACTGTATTGAATCATTGGTGAGTGAGTTTCACTCACTGGAAAATTTCAGCTTTTTAGAGCCATCAAAGTTTTCTTGCACTTAAGTTAACAGTGCTTGTTGGCAGTAGTAGCTTCTTGTGTGTAGACCACCAGTTGAAGGAAAACAGACGCATGCCTTCAGTATGGTTGGCCTGGTTTTTGCAAGCTCAGTTGTCTGTTCCTAGGGTCTGATGAATTCAACACCTGTGAAAATTTGGTGTTTGCAATTATGAAAGGAGTCTCCATCCTTCATGATGCAGCTTTATCTTTAATTAGCCAAGCAGTACGTCAGGAGGTTCACATAACTGCTTGTGCACTGTGGAATACCTAGACCAGCCCTTCCCCCCACCCCCCAAATATATATGGTGAATGCATCTGATTCTGAACTGTAGCTTTTGTGTGACTTATAGGAATTTCCCCATAGAAATGGGAGAAATACAATATGTTCCAGTTACTAAAACATACTATTTCATAGGGAAAATATATTTAAATTATGACTTACTGCCAAAACTAAAATTGATCCTTTCACTTCTACACTTTAAATAGTATTTTAATCAGGCTAAAATCCAAATGTTTAATTACAATAAAAAGGTAAATATTTATCCAGTGTTCCCAAATGTAGAATTTCTTAGCTATGTGAAAATATATTTATTTAAATTGTTGTATTGATCTGGAGGTAAATATAAAAACAAATGTTGTTATGAGTGAGCAGGCTCTTCACAGCTTCAGGAAAAGCTGGACTAATAAGGTCCCAAACTGACTGAAAGCTGTTCATCTACCAAGCCTTAAGTTGCTTCATTAAGCTGGAATAAATCTTATACTCAGCTGCTGAAAACAGAGGTGGATGCAAAGAAGAGTTGGTCAAATTCCCTTGGGAAACCAAAACAGAACAAAACAAAGTGAGAAACCCTTTTTTTTTTTTTTTCCTTTTCTTTAACTACTTATTCACTCTCTAAGAATGGACAACCCGCTATTGGATTTTTGTAAGGGCAATCTATTCTCAGGCCTTGTGATCACTACAGAATAACAAGGATAAGTGGGTTATAGCAAGTATAAGACAACTGGTAGAAAACCCCAGCTGCTGGAGAAAGGAGTGCCATAAATACATTGGTAAACTACAGAAATCCTGTATTTTAACCAAGTGTTGACAGCTGCAATCCAGTGGGATGATGGTTTCCCTATGTATGAAGGTCCTAGAGTTTATTCGAAAAAAGCTAAAAGAATTATCTTAAGTGTCTAAAAATGATAGGGTATTTTATAGTTTCTGTTGCAGAAATGAATACTTTTTTTTAATCTGACTTTTTAAAGCAAGACGGATGGTTAAACTTTCCTTACAAATTTTCAAAGCTAAAATACTCTTATTGTTAGAAACACTAGAAAACTTCAGTTTTAAATGAAATCTAGCAGCTGTTTATGGCTTACTGAAATAATAGAAAAATACTTTGGAAGATTTGTTAATCATTTTGAAGAAATACAATGCCATCTGTAAGAGTGTTCTGGGCTCAGGTTCACCTGGGCAAGTTCTGGATAATGTTTTCTCCTTCTATATATCTCCCCAGACTGGCCTTACGCACTTATGTCATCTGGTGTCAACATGATCATATTTTCCCATCCAATAGTATTTAAATGTTATAGTCAATTCATAGGTAAATTAAGGAAAAATAGAGTTTGAACTAGCTTCTTGAAAGTGGTTATGTTGTTGAACTGCAAAACTTTCATTACCTGCCCTTCCTTATCTTTTTCTTCTTTTCCGTCTTTCTGGGTTTCAGTAATCTATCACTTCTGCATTGGAATAAGCTTCATGCAGGTTTATTTCTGGTGTCTGTAGCAGATTAGTGTTATTCTATTTCCACTAAAGAAGTTACTTAAAGTCTATGATGGAGCATATAGACCATCAACTCATTTTGCTAACAGTAGTTTTCCTGTCTTCTAAAAACCTGGATGAAATTGTATGGAAAAATATTATATAGTGCTCTTTATATTTCTTTGTCCAATTAAAATATATATTTTTTGTCATAGTGTTTTTGTTGCAGCTATTATTTCTACTCAAATCTGTATTTTCTATGACATCTGAGATCTTATTTAATTATAAGGCAATATCTGTCACTAAGTATATACTTTTATATACCTATATAAGTAATGCTCTTGTATCTCATTATTTAATGCAGTCAAAATTATGTAGGCCAAAATTTTTAAAATAACTAAGTGTGACTTTTTAGCATTGTCCTGGTTTCATGTAAAACAAACTGTTTTGCCCTTTTCTGACCAAGTCATAGTTTTGAAAATAAAATCTGGTACAGATGATTTGGTGTATGCAAAGACAGTTTTTATACGCAAGTTTAACCATGACCCTAATGTGCTGCCCTATTATTTGCAGTAAGGCACTATCTTGAAATGGCTAAAGCTTATGTGCTGTTAAGAATTGCAACACATGAAAAGTCTCCTAATAAATGCCTTTGCAAACAAAAAAAGAGCTCCTGCAGTTTATGCAGTCTGATAATTAAAATTATTCTCAGATTAATTCTTTTATTTTGATCTGGATAAGTCAAAAACTTTGAAAGGTTAAATTATCCTCAGGATGGGGGTAACTGACATTTTAGAGCAAATGCAGCAAAATTTATGGTGGAAAATTTCATTCAGTTAATTTTGCGGGTGAATGTATTTGTGGATTGAAGCTTTTCTGTTCTAAAATCTTTATTTTCGTCCACTAATTCTAACTTTCCGAATTCCAAACAACCCCAGTATATTCAGTTCTTTTATACAATGATAAACTTCTATACCTTTTTTCCATGTATTGTCATGTCAAGACATTAAGTATATATGTCTTTTTTCTCTCCCAGCGACCACATTATTTATCACTATGTGAAACAAGTAATTTCTAGCACACTTGATAAAGAATAATTGAAATGTTTTGGATTCACTTTTGAAGCATAATTATTTAATGACCAAAATTATGTCTAGAAATCTTAGATTTTTTTTTAACATGAATCAACCTTTTCAAAAATTAAAATGTAAATAAAAGTAAATCTAAGGAACAACAAGTAATCAAGATGTGGCTCTGAGACATTAATTAATGCATCTGTTATCTTGTTTCATTGATACAGTGTCATTGCACTTATGTGTGACTTCTTGGCTAGAAAGAGGTTGATATATACATGTCAGCTTTTATTTGCATCATAATAGATAGTCTTGTTCAGTTTATAAACTTGTCAATCTGCTCTAGAAAAATTGCAATTTCTTATAATATCTTTCCATGGAGAATTTTAGGGTGTTTTCTCTAGCCTCCATGCAGTATTTGACACAGCCTTCTTGTAGGTGATTTTTTTGCAATTTTTGGTTTAATTTGAAAATTATTTAAAACAAATTATTAAAGGAATGAATGTTCCTGGATTTATGTAACCTTTTTTCTTTTTTCTTTTTTTTTTAAATTCAGAACCTTTCTATAGGTTGGTGTTATCACTAGGAGAATGAGTAAATGGCCAGACAGACTGCCAAAACCTGTTAAGTTTGAAATTGTAGGTTTTGCAACCTGAAGCATGAGCGCCAAATATTTGTTACTAACCTACTACTAAAGAAAGATATGCATTATAATGCATCTATATATAATATTTTTTTGCTTTAAAGTCCAGCCCTTGAAAGCATTTCATCACATGCTTTACATGAGCATGAGTAGAACATTAATGTATATTCAGATTCCAAATGCACCTAAAGCAGGGCAGCTTGCCTGGAGTAGAACCAATATTATAACAAGGGAGATCTCATGTTGCTTGTCTTGCTGCATGAAACATATGTTGCACCATCCCTTCCTCCTGCCTAATATAGTTTCTTGATTAAAGTTAAACACTTCCCAAATGCTGAGCTAGATTAGGATGTCAGTGTAACTGCTAATTGTTTTTTATTATGATTACAACTTTTTACAGTCTGATTTCTGTTTACAGTTACTGCCAGTCTTTCTTCTGTACTGTTGTGTTAGAATTAGGACATGTGAAACATCTTACAGGAGTTCTGTTCTTACTATGTTATATACCAAGTAAAACAATAAAGCTGACCTTCAAAGCTGTGGAAATGCCAGTCCACATGATCCCAACTGAGAAAATAGCAGAAATGTTGTTTCATTCTCAGTAAGGAAAGAATAGATTTTTTTATCAAATAGAAATTTAAATCACCAGTCTTAACCATGGAGATTGTATATAAACTGAAGAGCTGTCTGTCACATTAATGATTTCACAGCTTCTCTTCAACTATTTCTGCAGAAAGGCCTAAGAATGCATAAATTTTGCAGTATATAATAGCATGGCATGTTGAGAAGTTCCAGAGTTAAGCTGCATCCACTGAGAATGCTCTGTCTCTGTACTAAAGATGTGTCTGGTGGTTGAAGCATCTTTGATGTTCTCGAACCCTCTGTTAAAAGAAGAGAAAACCAGAGTTCTCTTAGGCTCTGCAGAAACCAATATTTAAAAAAAAAAAAAAAACAAAAACAAAAACAAAACCTGACTAGAATCTTTCCTTGCTCTTCTCCCTACCCTGTGACTTCAAATACTTTTGCTGATGTTAGTCTCATGTAACACACACCGTTTTCTCTAGCTGATGGTTCCTTGAAGAACTGTGTGCAGCTGGGATACAGTATGAAGAATTACCTATGAAAAGTAATATCTTACTCTGATATTTGCCAGGATTATATATTCTTAAACTTCTCTACGAATACCCCTTCTCAGAGGGTATCCTGAGAATGTGTTAAGAATATATTGAGAGGCTGGTACTATTTAGGCTGGTCCTAAATTTATTTGTCATAAATACAGGTTTATAAATGTTTAGTTTATATTCATAACACAGAGGAACACTGTTAGTGCTTTAAGATAAATGCTACTAATTAGTGCATAGCTGTGCCAGAGTTTCTACATAATTGATATTTATTTCTAAGTTTTGCAAGCTTTAAATAGGTAAATTACCTTCCATTTTCCTTAATACCTTCATTGTTTTGAAATGTTAAAATTCTAAAATGAATATTGAGATAATAGTTAAAATACAAATAGTCTGTGAATGAGCTTTGAAAGTAATGAGAATCAATTTAAGTTTGACATGATAAAGAAGGAAAAATCAGAAGAAAGGTGCAAAAAGTATGAAACACTTCATAACACCCTAGGTAAGAAACTTTATACAGTGTCATTTTGAAAAAGTACGAACAGGTAAGACATGGGTCTTTCAAGGGCATACAAAAATCTTTAAAGTTAAAACTGGGAACGATTGGGCATATGACTGGATGAATAGAAGATGACATGTCAAAGAGATGCTTTCAGAAAAAGGCTGCAAGGTTTAAACCTATTCTGGAAGTAAGATACTAAAATCAAAGACGATGCTTTCTCCTCCCACGTGTTATGGACTTCAGCAGCCGTGGATAATATTTCATAGCTGTGGATAAAGGGGAAATCTGACAAGACTGAAACAGAGGAAGATAAAGGGCTCTGACAGGGATCCACTTAGGCATCTTTTCATCTATTTTCAGTCTGAAAGCTAAAAAATATTGGAACTGAAAAAGATCTTAATATTTTAAAATCTAATTTTTAGGTAAATTTTAAAATACTGGCAGGTAAAGGTTTTAAGCATACTAACATTTAGTGTGTGTGTGTATATATATATATGTATATATATATATATATAAATGCACTGAAGTCCCTGGTGTCTCTGAACCACTAAAAGTAATAAATGTTTTCACTAATTTGAGAAATGTGTTCCTTTTTTCCCATCTGGAAAGATAAAGTCAGACAGACTTGTTTTACAGGGAATTGGATTTATCTTGTTATGACAGCATGTCATGCAACCACCATCTGTTAAAAAACACTTGACAGTTCATTGGGAAAAGTAGAAGCTAAAACCTGGGCCATGTTTAACAAGGCCTGTAGACATCCAGGAAGATGTACCGAGTTCCAGACATATGATACCTGTTCTGTTTCAAGAGACAGTATTTCTCTGGGTAAATGATAGCCTGAATCACCTTTCCCTGATATTGGTGTAACAGCATGTTGACAGAGGAAGGTAGTGGCTGAGAAGAAAATTTTGTAAAGGTTGTCATCCATCTGGGGAGATCACTACATTCTGTACTGTGAGTATTTTGTATGTATGTCTGTAAAAGGAGGTAGCTTTACTGCAATGTGTTTGTACTTAAAACATGATAGCAAAGGCAGCATTCTCTACCTTGTATTACAGTTGTTACCATAAGATTCAAGTTTAGTAAACTTGGTATGTTGAAAAAACATATCAGTCATATCACTTATTTTCACGTTTTGGTGATTCAGTAGTCAAAATTGAACCTTATTGTAAGGAACATCACTGTACAAGCAGGCTGCTTTTCTAGCAAGGTCAGGTTTTGACTATAACAGCATTTCAATGCTGAAACTTCCCAAGAAACTACCAAACTAAATTCTCAGAATAAAATGCATGTTTACTAGCTAGTGTAGACTTGTTCTGAAAGCCTTTATTCACACACACAAAAATCTTTATCAGTCTAAGAAATATTAGTGAAATTAGCAGGATTAGGCTTTTGGTTTGGACTGTTTTCAAGATCATGAATTCCAGATACTATACTTTTGTCCAGCTGAACTGGATTTTTATTCATGCCTGGGTTTTTTTATTTATCAGGAAATAAATTTTTAAGTAAAATATATTTTTAATTGTATTTCCAAAGCATAATAATATTTCTTCACCTAGCTTAAAGAAAGATTTCTGGGACAAATAATACACAATACAATAAGTAGTGCTAAAAAGATGTGGAGAAAGAAATGATTCCTTTCCTATATTTTTAAAACATTCTATATGCCAAAATAAAAGAAAGAATGTTGACAAATGTTGAAATATCTTGTAACTGTTGCAGTTTCTCTACTTTAAGGAAGATTTTTGCTCAGGTCAAACATTGTGATACTTACAAGTGCTTTGCCTTAGTTATATTTTTGTAGTGTTGTAATGCAGTTTTTAATTTCTTTACATTTCTCTTGTAGAATTTTGGATTTCTATATAAATTAATTTCCCCTGATGCTTCCAAAACAGACATAAAGATTTATAGCTCTTACCATCAGATTGTATGTATCCTGCTTCTCACCACTCTTTTTGCCACTGTATTCAATTTGAAAGCATATCACTGTATGGGAAAACCAGCCACTTTTTACATCTAATCTCTCATCATCTTTCAGCTGTAATGCTGTCATCTGTAATCCACTCAGGCTTGTGTAATTTATTTTTGCAGTTAAAATATTCGAACTAACTTTTTTTTTTTTTTTCACTCAGGATAAATGTCCCTGTCCTTAAGGGTTTCCCATAAACCTTTTAAGATGAAAAATGTGAACCACAAATTTCCACTAGCTCTATTCTTCTGTGGAGAAAACTGAAAGACAGGAGGAGTGTAACTATGCATGGACACATGTGCTTATGTGCAGGGTAGAAAGCACATGTGTATTCAGGTTTTCTGTACATTCACAGTGTGGTGCTCTGTTACTTTTAAATCTTTTCTTTATGTTTAATTACTTTGAATTCCACATATGCCTTAAATAGGCATTATTTCTTCATTTCTTCTTTTACAAATGAAGAAGAAAAAAGTAAAAATTGAATGTTCAAATTGTTTTGAGTTTTGAAAGGACTATAAATTGATATATTTATACACCTAGTGTTATTTAAGTATCTGACAGTCTGGAGGGAGAAAGAATGGAGGACAAAAGGAATGGAACAGTATAGGATACTTTCTCTTTCTATTCCTACCTGAAAAGACAAAATAGAGATTTTGAGCCTTGTTTGCATGAGCACATATTCAGCTGGTTGCAAATGCATCACTCAGTGGGGTCTGAGATTAACTTTATCTTCATAAAAATATTTCTCTATTGCAGTTGGGTTCTTGGCTTTTGTTTATTTGAAGTCTTTTTATGGACAGAAGCTTAAATGAGATTTTATTTTGTGATACTATCTTAATCTTAAAATGGTATGTTGTGAATATTTCAGAAGGTGACTTCACAAAACGTTGTTTTCCCTGTCTGAGAAAAGCCACAGATCTTAGTATATCCATAAAAAGATGACTGATCATAGGAAAACAATCATTTATTTTCCCACAGAAGCAAAGCATGGTTTTTCTTTTTTTTTTATCATAAGCAAAGAAAATAAACAATACACCCAAGAAAACAATTATATGGAGCTTCTCTTTGGTCATAACGTATACTGTTTCAAGAAAAAAATTATGAATATGCATATGGCTAAATTCAGGCCATGGAAGTTGGGAAAAGGCCACGGAAGCATGGGAAAAGTGAAAAATCATCTTTACGGCTGCATGTGTAATTTTTTTTTTCCTTTTCTTTGCAGTGACCCAGGGTGGGGATGCAATTGCATCTGATACATGTCCTGATCCTGGAATTCCTGAAAATGGGAAAAGAGTGGGCTCTGACTTCAGGTAGGCACATTTAGTTTTCTGTATGACCAAGAGGAAGGAATTTCCTGTTACATGTATACAGAGAATGCAACTACAGATATGTATTGTTTCCCTAGTTTTAAATGTGTTGACTCTTTGTCAAAATAACTCCAGTCTACTACATATCTTGAATTGGTTTTGTCTGTTTCTTTTTTAAATCAATGCATTTTAAATAGAAATTTTAGAACTTAATTATCTTATCAGTGTAGGAAATGCAGAACTCTCTGGACAGCACAGAAGAAGCAGAGAGAATTGTCTGTTCTCCCCACTACATAAAAGTTGTTAAAAAGCTTAGGAAACATGGCAAATTCAGTGTCTGAGGCTGTGATGAATGCCATTTCCTTGCTATTTTGTTTTCATTAAAAAAAGAGGATGAGGTCAAATGGACCCCTGTGGAGAAAGGAGGAAGGTTGCTCTTTCCCTGTTGGGTAAAAAAAGCAGAGATTTCAAGGTGTGGCAGAGAAGAGGGTCAAAGGAAGGAGGTGAGATCCTTCAGCTAATACAGAGATTTATAAATTGCTCAGCAGGGAATGGATAGCCAGACCTAAGAGTAAATTGAAAGGAAAACTTCATAGGAATTAGAATGAATTGTGCAAAGTTCTCTGCAACTCCAGAAAGCAAGTTAATCAAACCTGGCTCCTGAATCAAGGCTCTTCCAAGCTAAGGAATCACTGATGGGAAAAATAATTTAAAAATCTATTCTATTTCTGAATGACCTACTCTTTTTTTGATTTTTCTCTGTTTACCCTCAAAGGAGTTTGAGAACTCATAAACAACTCCAATGTTAAGAGAATCAGTTTTATGCAAAGCCATGATTTCATTAGCAACTGGGCGGCAATTAAATGTGTTTTAAAAAATAATGAAGTGAAATAAGCTTTTCAATAAATAGGCTAGAGAGAGTCAAGCTGTCCAGAAAATGTTTCCTATTATCCTGTTCTATATATTCTGATTCAACTTGGCAAGTACAGCTGCTGCAAGCAAAATTGTATGATACAAAATATAGTATGCACTTGCTGTCCAAGGGTCCGCTGTTTTACGAAAACAAACATAATTTTTATCTAGGTCTTTATTAACACGATGTATTGAGGAGTGAAACATCAGTTGGTAGAATACTAGGTAAAGATAGGATGCTAAAATATAACTCTTTCTCTAGATGTATGAAAGTGTCTGCTTGTGTTCACCTGAGGGATAGCTGTATAATTCCACTGTTATTTTGGAGAGTATTTTATTTTACTATTTGTGCAGGTATACCTCAGTTTCCCTCCTCCACTTTAGTCTTTCCTCATAGCCGTAAAGGGTGCAGAGCATACCTCTTCTTCTGAATTCCTTGCAATCAAATACTTAGTTGAAAGAATTAAGGGCAGCATTTAGGATCCTTCTGTTATTAGTGGAGAGAGAAAAGCATCTCTGGAAAGAGTTAACCCCATAGACTAACTGTTTAATGGGAAATAGCAAGAATTAATGCCTGAAGGGGCCTTTTTCACTCCTTTAACTATAGATACCAGATAAGTTCAGCAGATTTGGATGGTGAGGGAGCCTGAGCACAGGCATATGAGAAGAGGCTGAGAGTTCTGGGTTTGCTCAGCCTTAGGAGAATCTGAAGGACTTTGTTGATGTCTACACCTACTAAACAGGAGACTGTAGAGAAGAGAAAGCCAGACCCTTCTCAGAGGTGGACAGTGACAGGACTAGAGGCAATGGACATAAGTTGGAACATGGTAAATTACTACTAGACTCAGGATTTTTTTTTTTTTTTTTTTTTTTTTAAATGTTGCTACTGTGAGGATGGTCAAACAGTGGAGCGAGTTTCCCAGGGAGTTTGTGGAATCTCCATCCAGGGAAGCATTCAGAGCTCACCTGAGCAAGGCCCCGAGCCCTCTGTTCCAACAGGACTTGCTTGGAGTGCAGCATTGGACTGGATGACATCCTCATCCAGTCTAATTTATTCTGTGAATCTATGAATCCTGTACAGATTTTATGTGTTCATGATACACTGTGGGCCAAGCAGACTCTCATCCAGTTACAGTCCAAGTCAGTGGCATGCGAACAATTGTTAAGAAACAATAGCACATGCACTTTGACTGGCAGATCTAAAAGCACTGGTAAAATGGAAAAGGGTAAGAAAGATAGATAATTACTACTTTTCCCCTCTAGCCTGAAGCCTGTAATTTGAAAGAGAAAGGGGTCTAAAATAATTTTGGTGAAACAGGACCAAAGATCCAAACATGTGAGCCCCAACATGGGAGACCACAACAATAAAATTCCAAGCAGTGCATGCAAATATCAAGAAGAGGGAAAGGCCAAAAAAACCTTAAAGCTCAAAGTACATTTTAAGATATCTGAGGGAACCTAACGTCAAGAAACCTTGCAAAACATACATAACTATATTTTGAACCCAGTCTCTTATGAATGATTGTGGGTTGAAGGTATCTTAAATGTCTAGAGTTTACTTTTGAGCAATGCTTACTCAATTGACAAAGCAAGGCTATTCCCCTCCTTCCTTAACCCTATTCAGCCTCCGATAATATTTTCATTTCACCTAATGGATCTTACTGTTCATGGGGATAAATGCATAAGGTGCTCAAAAATAGTGCAAGCAACATCATATAAGGTATGATAAATAAAACACATTAATATACTTTGATAACGTATTATTTGTGTGCGTGTTTTGGGCCTCCAATTCTGAATATTATTTGAGAGAAACAATAAAATCTTATTTTCCTCCTAAACCTTACTTGCTATTTGAAAATTGGTTATGCAACAGCAACTGTTTTTCATGTACAGTAAACTTTTTTATATTTATTTAAAGCCTATCTTTGCTATCTTAAAGTTTAGCTATCTATACCTAGCTTAACATTTAAATAGAGAATTTGGTTGGAATTTAGTTTTTCTTTCTCTGAAATGACAAATCAAGCTTTTCCATAAGAGAAGGGAAAATAATATTTGCTGTTGCTTGCATTTCTTTAGTGTAGTCAAAATACTGTGGAGAGTAAAAGAAAGGCAATGTTTTTTCTTTTCTAAGAGGCAAGTATAGACACCAGAAGTAGCTATTGTTCTTGTCAGAAGAATGACAGCTGTGGATATTAATCTAAACTAAAACATGCGAAAATGCACATTATTCAAAATGATTTTCAATCTGCTGAAAAGACATGTAGTGACCAGGATTGATGGAAAGGCA
The DNA here is from genome assembly GCA_031468815.1 of Morus bassanus. Classification (NCBI taxonomy): domain Eukaryota; kingdom Metazoa; phylum Chordata; class Aves; order Suliformes; family Sulidae; genus Morus; species Morus bassanus. Next base: position 92,585,966 of record CM062569.1, read on the forward strand.
GAGGGTTTATTTTCAAGACAGACTGAGACCCAACTGATTCAGTGATGACAGGTTCTTTGAAAAGGGTTTCATCATTTTCAGCATAATAATGGCATTCATTCTAGTATCATAAAGCAAACAAAAAGGTATTGAAATCTTAACCTTTTCATTCTGCCCTCCTGCCACACTTTTACTGTGTTCCGTTCAGGAAGTAGGGGAGGTGATTTTCAGTGATTTCAGAAAAAGTCCAGTGGGTATTTGGATTCATTTTGAGGGAAAAATGGCAACTCAGACTCTGCTAGATGAATGAGAACATAATCAATACAATTTTGGGGTCAATATAACATCTTATTTTTATGTGAGATCTCAAAACAGTAGATTGTTTAAACCAAATCTAAGATGAATATAAACAATAATATTTCAGCTCTCCTTGATACCATTATATGGTATGTGTGGTACTGTGAAAATACAATGAGTTTGCACAATTCCACTGACAATTGTAACAAAAATAGCTTTTAAATTTTCAAAACACCTTTTTAAAATTAAATGAACTTTCTTACGCTTAGTATTTCTTACAGAATTTTTTTTCTTTTTTAAAAATGGCTTATTTCAATCAAATAATCTCCTTCTTTATAAAAGGACATATTTTGTTTTGATACAGTTCAAATTGAAAATAGAAAAAGAAAAAAGAAGAAACTGATTTCTTCCCCCTGTTGAAAGTTTACATAGAAAATTAACATAACAAAGCAAAACACTTCCAGTGCTCACAGATTTGCTCAGTGACTGTGGAGGTAAAGATGCGAAAAAAAAAAATTAAAAATATTCATTGTTAACAATTGGAAATTAAGTGAAGTAATAATTTCCTTTGAAATCACTCATCAAATAGGTTAAATATAGTTTTAAATGGGTGCCCCATTTTTAATGGAAAAATGTCAAGCAGAATCAATGGAGAGACTCAGAAATTTGGATGTTGCTTAGAGGATAAGGACTTTTATTGTAGACTGTGGCCCAGGTGTGCCACCTTCCCTAAGATGCTTATTTAGATAGATCTGATTGTCTGGACACAGAAAATGCTCTAGTGATTCAGCTCATGATTTCTCAGTATCCACTGTGCTGTTAAATATTTAAAGTTACATGGTTTGATTCAGATATCTGCAATGTATGTATTATATAACAAATATATATAGATATATACACATATTTCATTATGTGGTGGGTTGACCTTGGCTGGACACCAGGTGCCCACCAAAGCTGCTCTATCACCGCCCCTCCTGAACTGGACAGGAGGAGGGAAAATATAATTAAAGGCTCATGGGTCAAGATAAAGACAGGGAGAGATCATTCAGCAATTACCGTCACGGGTAAAACAGACTCAACTTGAGGAAATTCACTTAATTTATTAGCAATCAAATCACAGTAGGGTAATGAGAAAATAAAAACTACATCTTAAAACACCTTCCCCCCACCCCTCCTTTCTTCCTGGGCCTAACTTCACTCCTGAGTTTCGCTACTTCCTCCCCACCAGTGGCGCAGGGGGACAGGGAATGGGGGTTGGGGTCAGTTCACCACAAGTTGTTTCTGCTGCTCCTTCCTCCTCAGTGGGAGGACTCCTCACACTCTCCCCCTGCTCCAGCGTGGGGTCTCTCCCACAGGAAATAGTTCTCCATTAACTTCTCCAATGTGAGTTATTCCCACGGGCTATAGTTCTTCACAAACTGCTCCAGTGCGGGTCCCTTCCATGGGGTTACAAGTCCTGCCAACAAACCTGCTACAGTGCAGGCTTCCCAGGGCATCACAGCCTCCTTCAGGCATCCGTCAGTTCCAGCATGGGGTCCTCCAAGGGCTGCAGGTGGATATCTGCTACACCATTAACCTCCACAGGCTGCAGGTGGATATCTGCTCCACCATTAAACTCCATGGGCTGTAGGGGGACAGCCTGCCTCACCATGGTCTTCACCATGGGCTGCAGGGGAGTGTATGCTCCAGCACCTGGAACACCTCCTCCCCCTCCTTCACTGACCTCAGTGTCTGCAGGGCTGTTTCTCTCACATATTCTCACTCCTCTCTCTGACTGCAATAGGGCAGGTTCCCCCCCCCCCCCCCCCTTAAATATGTTATCCCAGAGGTGTTATCACTGTTGCTGATTGTCTTGGCCTTGGCCAGTGTCGGGCCTGTCTTGGAGCCGGCTGGCATTGGCTCTATCAGACACAGGGGAAGCTTCTAGCAGCTTCTCACAGAAGCCACCCCTGTAGCCCCACCCTGTTACCAAAACCTGGCCACACAAACCCAATACAATATTATGGTGTGACAGTCCATTTGGCAGTATTTCGATCTTTTCAATAACTTTTTCCTTTATTTGTAAGCCTTGACAGAATTAAAATTACACTAAAATTATTGTCTTGAAAGTATCAGTTGTCAGGCTCATGGCATAAACCTGATTTCTACAATAGGTGCTTCAAAAAGGATGGATCTCAACTGACATTAAATCAGGTTTAGCATATAGTGTAGCCACACATAAACAGTGTCCAGAACTATCTCAATCATTCTGGTTAAACCTATGACTGCTCTTCTGTAGCCTACCTGAATTTTAATTAGAATTCTTGAAATGACTTTCAAAAGATTGTACTTGTCAATGCCTAAAGCTGGCATTCAGGTTTCTCCCCACCTTAAACTGTAACAATCTGGAACTTTTGAGTACTTCATGTTCCTGCCTTGCTCTTTAAATTGATGTTTTTGCTAGATTTTTTTTGTTTTTTTTTTTTTTTCTTTTTTTTAATATTTTGTAGTCAGCATATTTATTTTGTGTCACTTAGTTTGTGATCAAACATTTCAAAAGATAACCTCCATGTAAAATATATGAAGTTCACATTATTAGTCTTTAGATACAAGTTATTTCTAGAGCTTTCAAAAACTATACAATATACTCTATAGAATAATAGTGAAACAAATTGAATCATCATAACTGTATAGATTAGTGTATAACATTTTATGTATCCATTAATAATATTTTTTTAATATCGCTGTAATGATGAAAACCCAGTCTAAACTTTAAATCCTTCACTTACTGCATCAGACATCAGAATATTTGTATTCCTTCTGGGTTTTTTTCCCCTTTCTTTCTTGGGGGGAATAATCAGGTATGTTAAATTACAAATGGCAACTGCAGACATCCAGTAATTATACATTTTGTTTCACTCTGTTTTTTTTGTATGTGCACAGTTTCATAATTCTCCTCACATGTCTTGATAGTAGCAAACTTCAAGGAAATGTTGAAGCTTTCATGTTCATACATCATTGGTTCATACATCATTACAGTTTTGGGAAAATCTTTACCCTATATGATTTTTAAATACTTCAATTCTCAATTTACATTTATCACAACTAGGTAACTGGTGAGTTTTTTCCTGTTTCCACAGAAAAGATTTTCAGAGCTCGTAATTTTAGAAAATATGAGAAAATACATTTAAAGAATAGGTGTTTAGAGTATTAAAATGTCAGATTAATTAATCCTAATATTTTCTTTATGAATAAGAGAAACAAATTGTTTATTAATTTGAGGTATGTCTTTGGAATAATGCTTGGTCTATTTTTATGAGGGTTTTAAGAACATTCTGAAGGATAGTAGATTATGACAAATCTAAAATAAATACAGTTTTAGAAAATTATATTACTCTTCAAATATTTCATGCATTTCCCATGAACTACTGAAGCAAAGGGCCAATATTTTCCCTATCCTTCTCATTTTTTCACATTTAACAGCTCAAGAGCCATGTGTTAAGAAAAGTAGTTTTTAAAGTTTTCTTAGATTTGGAGCATCACATCCAAATTTAAGAAAAAAAAAAAAAAAAGGATCCTATTAAAGTTTTGTGAAAGATTTATAGAAGTACATCATAATAATGATAAAAAATATAGTTTGTCTTTGTGAAATCCTCTGAGAAACTAACAGAATTCTTGTTCTTGAAGGGCAGGAATGACCTGGACTTTAGTGAATGAGATTATATTTACTATTCTCCACAGCACAATTTTAACCACTGAGTTTTCTGACTACCATCTAGCAATCCCCTGGTGTTTAGAAATCAGTGACTTAGAAAGACCAAACTGAGAAATCTGTTTCCTCAGGATCACTTAGTTCACAACACAGGATTATCAGATATGGATTTAAAAGTTCAAGAAAGCTAAAAAAAACCCAGTTGATTATGATGGGGAACAAAGAGTGTCACAAATAATAAATGGAAACAGAAATGTAAATACTGTTTAGGGAAACTCTCTTTGAGATACATAGTAGTAACTATATACAGTTTTTTAATTCTACATAAATATTTGTCAGCATTGTTCAGAAAGAAATTATTTATTGGGAAAAAAAAAAGAATGAAGTTATAAATTGTTCCAAAGAGACACATTTCAAAATTACAAGTGTAACAGTCATATTTCAGTCCTAACAAAGGTTACCTTTTAGCATAATTTTTAACAGGAGATTTCAACAAGGTCAGGAATATTTAATGAATGATTACAACTTACTGAAATTAATATTTTCTGGTTGTACATGTTGACAAATTACTATATCTGACTGCTTATTCTCTCATTTAAGAGAATATGGAGAGGTTGAAATTATTCATGAAGTAAATTTTTCTGCCTGAAAGACCAGTCATTATATTTTTTCTTAAAAAAAATATATCTCTCTACATTCATTGAAGTCATAGTTTAAAGGATGAAATTTAGTATCACAATTGCTTTATATTCGTAGTCTTACTTCTTTAAAAGGTGCACAAACTAAATAGTTGACTTGTTCCCTATAGTATATATTGTTTTTTATTAATATAATAATGATGGAGTACAACTTCCCACCTTCATTTCTTTGTTTGGATCTAGGAATATTGTAATTTGGTGACATTTACATTTCTTTGGGAGGGTGATAGATAAAATATTTTTTAATTCTTTCATTCTTCCTCCCATTTTTCTCCTAGGGTGGGTGCAAGTGTACAGTTTTCCTGTGAAGATAATTATGTGTTGCAAGGTTCTAAGAGCATCACTTGTCAGAGAGTGACAGATACACTTGCTGCCTGGAGTGACCACAGGCCAATTTGCAGAGGTAGGTGTTATTCTTTGGAATCCTTCCTGAAGTTTGGAAGGGTAATTTATAATTTATCTTTAGAAATGAATTGAAATAATGTTCAAAACACAGAAAAAAAAAAAAAAAAACAAACTACCATGTATATAAAATTTATATATCATATTTGTATGTGTGTGTGTGTATATATATGATTATATATATCCAAAGATCTTTCTGTAGCCTGACGCACACAAGCAAAGATGAAGAAACAGTATCAATTTAGGGAGCTAATTTCCTTTTAATAATTTTCATTTCATTTAATCTTCTTTTTGTCATGTAAAACATATTTTAAGTAGAACTAGTTAGTTAGGTCTTGGTTAAACTTTTCTGATTAAATTCCTAAATTAGAGCTCCTTACAATCATATTGTATTCCTACCAGTCACAGATATTTACATAGTCCCCATTTTTTGGTAAATTCCCTTCTCTTTCATCTATTTTGCTCAACCTCACAAATGACCTAACCTTCTGACTTCTTTTCTAGATGGTTTCTCATTATGGTCTGCATCAATGAATAAGTTCCTCCCCCCTGCTTTTAAGGAGGATGCGGGGAGGTAGCTTTTTGTTCATTTCTATGTTTTTCCATTGCAATCTACTGCGTGTAATAAAACCACAGAAAAATATGTAAATGATATCAAAGAACTCCAGAACTGAGGTATATAGGAAAAAAAAGAGTATATATCTAGGTAGAGAACTTTTACTTTTTCTCAGTAGAAAAATTAATTTGGGTTGTACATTTGGATTGTACATGTTAATGAAAATTTTAATCCTAGAAATGTGCTTGCCTTATGTCCCCCTAGAACCAGACAACCTAGCTGGGACAGGCACTGAAGAACAAGAAAAAACACCACCATTAATTAAAAAAAAATAAAAAATCATACAATTGTTTTATATACTTTATTTGTCATTTTGAGGTAGATCAAAGAGATACTTCTTGTACGCACAAAATCTTATGTTGAATGTCAGTTACCAGGGCAGCAAATGATAGAGAGACTGTGGAGGGAAGGATTTGCAACACCTGGACCTAAACTTTCAGTTCAAGAATGAGCTAAAGCATAATCTCACTTATATAAAAATCATATACTTCTTAAAAAAGGTTTCATTGCCTAGCTATTTCATAATAACAAAATAAAAATATTTTTCTCCTGTTGCCAGAATATATTTTTCAACTTGTATAATTACATATGTGATATAACTGTAAATTATGCTTTCTTCATTAAAAAGTGTAAACAGTTGTGGTGGGTTGACCCCGCCAGCAGCTAAACACTCACCCAGCCACTCACTCACTCTCCCCCAGTGGGATGGGAGAGAGAACTGGCAGACAAAAAGCTGAAAACTCATGGGTAGACATCAAGACAGTTTAATAAATAAAGCAAAACTGTGCATGTAACTAAAGCAAAATAAGGATTTTATTTACTACTTCCAATTATTGGGCAGATGTTTAGCCATTCCTGGAAAGTAGGGCCTCAGCACAAGTGCTGGTTACTTGGGAAGACAAACCTGTACCTATGAACATGCCCACTTCCTCCTCCTTTCCCTGAGCTTTTATCATTGACAATGTTGTCGTATAGTATGGGATATCCCTTTGGTCAGTTGGCATCAGCTATCCCAGCTGTGTCCCTTCCCAACTTCTTCCCCACCCCCAGCCTACTTGGTGTCGGGGCAGTGTGAGAAACAGAGAAGGCCTTGATCTTGTGCAAGCACTGCCCAGCAATATACAAAACATTGGTGTGTTATCGGCACTATTCTAGTTACAAATCTAAACCACAGCACCATACAAGCTGCTATGAAGAAAGTTAACTCCATTCCAGTCAGACATAATAAAAAAGTCTATAAAGGCAGCTCTTGGATAAATTATTAGAAGCTGTATGTAACATGGCTAATATTACATAGGCACATTCATGTAAAGACTGAAAAATCTAAAACAGAGTGAAAAATAAATAAATAAAAATCATACCTTCTACTCTTTCCAGAGCAGCAAAGCAACTGTGATTCTTAAGTGTTTCTTGAGCACAGTGTCTCTGTAGCTCAGTGTTTCTGAATGAAAAGTCTAAATATACTCTTAGTATTTGGTTTCACACTACTGCAGAATAACATGTCCATGCAACTCCACTGCTCACTCTTGTTTGGTGTTTTTTTTTTTAATCTCCTGAATTTATTGTCATTTGCTAATACATTAGAGAAATAAGCTGAAGTAATCTGTGCATGGCAAAACTAATGCTCAGCAGAAAGGGGCTATTTGCTGCTGAATTATCTATGTGTTATTACTAGTGTTTGCTGTTCCTTCCAATTTATTATCTGCAAATATCTCTATTACGCGTTACTCCCTCCAGTAAACTTCTAACAAAATAGGAAAAATTAGTCCTTTACTTCCATTAAAAACTCAGTTGGAAAAACAAGTTACTTTCCTCAAACATACTTCCAAAATTGGATCTAAAATTTCACAAGACTCCAAGGGTCAAGTCAGCCAGTCTCTAAAAGTGATTTGTTTTTTTCTAAACACAGATTAACATTGTTTAGGCTGAATGGTGTATAATTCTGGTTCAATATTACAACACTCCACATGGTGCACGTTTGTGGATGGTTGGAAGTAAGATACAAATTTTATTTGTAGTCCATATTATTCCCAATCCCTTTACTGACCTTCAGGAAGCCAGTATTCATGGTGCTCATACCAAGCATTTAATAATAAAATACACAGGACAAGCAAATATTTATCACATTTTCTGAATGATCATCAACTTTAAGTGGAAAAGCTGATAAACTACTTGGAACTACTGTGAACTTAATAATTTCAAGCCTATGAGACTTACTGAAGAAGCTGAACTTTGCATTTACCCCAGAATGGTGACTAAACAAGTTCAGAATTTATGAAGCTGATGAACAGTCACAGGAACCATCTTACTGTTTGTAAGTTCCTTCACTATTTACATTCAACAATGCCCATGTAAGGACCTTACTTGCAAGGGCACAGCAGGGGCCAAGGGTCCCCTGGGGACTCGGGAGCAGGGGGTCAACTGCCCCAGGCAGGGACCAGGGCAGACCAAGGGCAGCCCCAGCCTTGGACACTGGGCACCTCCCTGGAGATGGGGACAGACCACAGCCAGGCCAAGACACTAGAGCCTGGATGGGGGTCAAGATCAACAAAGTCTGTAAGCAAGCACAGAGGCACAGGTATGGCTGTGGTGGAACTGCAAGCAGCTTCTCCTGAGACATCACTCAGGTAGAGACTGATAGTCCAGTCCTACCCTGAAGTGGATCACCTGGGCCCACAGGCAAGGAGTGCTGGGAAGCCCCAGGTGTGGCTGTTCAGGGCAGTTTAGGCCTGTTAGTGCCCTAAGGAACTGAATGGTGCTAATATAAATGTTCCCAGTTTTCTTGAAGTCCACACAAAAATCTTACAGCAATTCATTCTTGGTCTTTGTAAGTGATATACAAGGCTATCTAACAATTTTTGTGCAAAGTTTTGCAGTAACTCCATTTCCTAAACAGGCCTCTAGGCAGAACTTCAATTGTAGTTCTTGCTTGCCTTTTTTTTTTTTTTTCTCCCCCTGCCTTTTTTCCCCGCCAAAAATTTATATAGGAGAAGCATAAGAGACTAACAGCTTGACTGAAAAAAAAGATCGGAAAGGGAGATGTTTCCTAGCCTTTCTTCTTTGTGGATAGATAGAGAAGGTACAAACTGTATTCAAAAGCTTATTGCTACAAAGCTGCACCTCTGGATTAGTTCCTATTGTAGCAGACCTTGTGCAGGATGAATTGAAAACAAATTAATAAATATCAATTGTTTGCTAGTTGTGGTGCTGGAGGTATGGTGCTTCTACCAGTTACTGGGATGAGAATATCCTCTGTTTCACATCCCATTAATCTGCTCTTGTTATTCTAGGAATTAAAAGAATATAGTTTGCTTGATACAGCAGCAATATGCCAAGCTTTCTGTGTTGTTAGTAGACAGCATACAGTGGCATACTTAAACATGATTAGTTCTTTTTTTCCATGTTAAGCACATGTTTGTTAATAATCATCAGTGATGTGTGGTAGAATTACCTACGTGGATGAGTGGTTGTTTTGGCTTCTACTAAGGTTGTTACAGAAGATTTCCAAGTGATGTGCTGAAGACTCAAGTGAAACTCATGGAATTATATTAAGATAATTTCTATCATAAACACAGATGGACATTTTCACAGAAAACTGAGTCCTAGCTGAATCAATCTAGACATAGAGTTATAGTTAGTTCTCAAAGACCAGTATCTAACATAGTAAGAAAAGAGCAAGCGCTGGCAGCAGATTGTGATGGAAGGACAGAAAATCTGTAAAGTAATTTTCCTCTAGTTTCCTTATTTCTTATTTGTACCAGTCACACTTCTAATAATGCAGAAGATCAGGCTTCCTTCCAGCAAGTTTGTGAGATAAAGACATGTTCATATTTCATTCTTCAAAATGGAGGCAGCCACAGAGAAAGACAAAAACCAAAATTTTCCAAAGCACCAGAAATATGTTGGGTACTTTAATCCAATATTTAGAAAAAGAATGACCAAGTTTTTAAGGAGTGCAGTCATTCCTCTTGCCAGTACTGAAACTTAAGTAACTGAAGAATCTAAATTACATGAAAAGTTAACAGAATTTATGCAGATAAGTTCTGAGATTTAGATATTTGAAGATATACAGTATCTAAATCCTTAGGAATGGTACGATCTAGACTCTCTATTTTAGAATGTTGCCAAAGTGCTGTAGTACCATAAACCTGACAGTGGAATTTTAAAATGTCCTGAGTTCTATAACTCCATTTGATGTCACTGGAAAATATACGTCTAAATATTTTTAAATACTTTGAGATACTGGAATATTTTAGGAAGTTTGAATATTTTAGAAAATCTATCCCTAATGCTCTTTGGAAAATAACTTAATTCATAAAGTAATTTATTTTCAAAATGTTAACTATCCAGATTTGCTGAATGTGACAGAGGGATTGTAATGGTTTCACAGAAGTCAGGCTACTGCCTGGAACCATTTTATATTTTTTTTCTTTCTAATTTTATTTCCTCTGCTGTAAAGAGCTAAGACACCACAGAAGTTCAAGGTGAAGGATGTGCTGTTACACTGAGTCAAACATTGTGATACATGGGTTTTTTTCTACCCAAACATGAAGAAAACATGAAGGAGAGATCACATTACGACCGCCTCTATTAAGAAGAAAAGGAGGGTAATTGTTGTAGGCGATTCCCTTCTGAGGGGGACAGAGGGCCCAATATGCTGACCAGACCCATCCCACAGGGAAGTCTGCTGCCTCCCTGGGGCGCGGGTCAGAGACGTTACTAAGAAATTCCCTGGTCTGGTACGGCCCTCTGATTACTACCCGCTATTGGTTATGCAGGTGGGCAGTGATGAGGTTACGGAGAGAAGCCCAAGAGCAATCAAAAGGGACTTCAGGGCACTGCGGTGAATGGTTGAAGGATCGGGAGCACAGGTAGTGTTTTCCTTAATCCCATCATGTCAGGGATGAAGAATACTGAAAGGAACAGGAAAACTCATCTGATTAACATGTGGCTCAGAGGCTGGTGCCACTGGAGGAATTTTGGGTTTTTTGTTCATGGGGAGGTTTACATGACATCGGGCCTGCTGGCAGCAGATGGAGTTCACCTGTCTCAAAGGGGGAAAAGGATTCTTGCACATGAGTTGGCGGGGGTCATCGGGAGGGCTTTAAACTAGGTTTGAAGGGGGAAGGGGATATAGCCAGGCCCACTCAAGGTGAGCCTAGGAGTGTCATGCCAAGGTTGGGGATGAAATTGATAGCCCAGCTCAAGTGCATCTACACCAATGCACGCAGCATGGGCAACAAACAGGAGGAGTTGGAAGCCATTGTGCAGCAGGATAGCTATGACTCAGTCGCCGTCACAGAGACATGGTGGGATGACTCTTATGACTGGAGTGCTGCAATTGATGGCTATAAACTCTTCAGAAGGGATAGGCAAGGAAGGAGAGGCGGTGGGGTGTCTCTGTATGTTAGGGAGTGTTTCGATTGTATGGAGCTTAGTGATTCTGATGATAAGGTTGAGTGCTTATGGGTAAGGATGAGGGGGAAGGCCAACAAGGCAGATATCCTGCTGGAAGTCTGTTACAGACCACCCAACCAGGACGAAGAGGTAGACAAAGCATTTTTCAAGCAGCTGGTGGAAGTATCACAATTGGTTGCCCTGTTCTGCTGGAGGACTTCAATCTAGCAGATGTCTGCTGGAAATACAACACAGCAGAGAAGAAACAGTCTAGGAGGTTCCTGGAGTGTGTGGAAGATAACTTCCTGACACAGCTAGTAAGTGAGCCTACCAGGGGAGGTGCCTCGTTTCACCTGCTGTTCAAAAACAGAGAAGGTCTGGTGGGAGACGTGGTGGTCAGAGGCTGTCTTGGGCTTAGCGACCCCGATACAATTGAGTTCTCAATTCATGGTGAACTAAGAAGAGGGGTCAGTAGAACCACTACCATGGATTTCCGGAAGGCAGACTTTGGCCTGTTCAGGACACTGGTTGGGAGAGTCCCTTGGGAGGAAGTCCTGAAGGGCAAAGAAGTCAAGGAAGGCTAGGCTTTCTTCAAGAAGGAAGTCTTAAAGGCGCAGGAGCAGGCTGTCCCTATGTGCCACAAGATGAACCAGTGGGGAAGATGACTGGCCTGCCTGAACCAGGAGCTTTTGCTGGCACTCAGGAAAAAAAAAAGTAGAGTTTAACACTTTTGGAGGAAGGGGCAGGCATCTCAAGAAGAGTACAGAGACTTCATTCGGTCTTGCAGAGAGAAATTACACAAGCAAAAGCCCAGCTAGAACTCAACCTGGCAACTGTTGTAAGGGATAACAAAAAATGTTTTTACAAATACATTAACAGCAAAAAGAGAACCAAAGAGAATCTCCATCCTCTATTGGATGTAGAGGGGAACATTGCCACCAAGGATGAGGAGAAGGTTGAGGTACTTAATGCCACCTTTGCCTCAGTCTTTAACCATCAGACCAGTTATCCCTGGGGTATTCAGCCCCCTGAGCTGGACGGCAAGGACAGGGAGCAGAATAAACCCCCCATAATCCAGGAGGAAATGGTATATGACCTGCTGAGCTGCCTGGACACTCACAATTCTATGGGGCTGGATGGGATCTACCCTGGAGTACTGAGGGAGCTGGTAGAGGAGCTCGCCAAGCCACTCTCCATCATTTATCATCAGTCCTGGTTAACAGGGGAGGTCCCAGATAACTGGAGACTTGCCAGTGTGACGCCCATCTACAGGAAGGGCTGGAGGGAGGATCTGGGGAACTACAGGCCTGTCAGCCTGACCTCAGTACCGGGGAAGATTATGGAGTGGTTCATCTTGAGTGAGTTAACCAGGCAAGTGCAGGACAACCAGGGGGTCAGGCCCAGCCACCATGGCTTCATGAAAGGCAGGTCCTGCCTGACCAACCTGATCTCCATCTATGACCAGATGACCTGCCTAGTGGATGAGGGAAAGGCTGTGGATGTTGTCTCCCTGGACTTTAGCAAGGCCTTTGACACAGTCTCCCACAGCATCCTCCGAGAGAAGCTGGCGGCTCATGGCTTAGACAGGTGTACTTTTTACTGGGTAAAAAACTGGCTGGCTGGCCGAGCCCAGAAAGCTGTGGTGAACGGAGCTAAATTCAGTTAGTGGCTGATCACGAGCGGTGTTTCCCAGGGCTCAGTCTTGTTTGATAACTTTATCAATGACTTGAATGAGGGGAGTGAGTGTACCCTCAGTAAGTTTGCAGATGACACCGAACTGGGTGGGAGTGTTGATCTGCTTGAGGGTAGGAAGGCTCTACAGAGGGATCTGGACAGGCTGGATCAATGGGCCGAGGTCAATTGTATGAGGGTTAACAAGGCCAAGTGCCGGGTCCTGCACTTGGGTCACAACAACCTTATGCAACACTACAGGCTTGGTGAAGAGTGGCTGGAAAGCTGCCTGGTGCAGAAGGACCTGGGTGTGTTGGTGGACAGCCGGCTGAACATGAGGCAGCAGTGTGCCCAGGTGTCCAAGAAGGCCAACAGCATCCTGGCTTGTATCAGGAATAGTGTGGCCAGCAGGAGTAGGGAAGTGATTGTGCCCCTGTACTCGGCACTGGTGAGGCTGCACCTTGAATATTGTGTTCAGTTTTGGGCCCTTCAGTACAAGAAGGACATTGAGGTGCTGGAGCATGTCCAGAGATGGGCAACGAAGCTGGTGAAGGGTCTGGAGAGCAGGTCTTATGAGGAGAGGTTGAGGGAGCTGGGGTTGTTTAGCCTGGAGAAGAGGAGGCTGAGGGGAGACCTTATTGCTCTCTACAGCTACCTGAAAGGAGGCTGTAGTGAGGTGGGTGTTGGTCTCTTCTCCCAAGCTGCTAGTGATAGGATGTGAGGAAATAGCTTAAAGTTGCACCAGGGGAGCTTTAGATTGGATATTAGGAAAAATTCTTCACTGAAAGAGTGGTCAGGTACTGGAGCAGGCTGCCCGGAGAGGTGGTGGAGTCACCATCCCTGGAGGAGTTTAAAAAAATGCGTAGATGTGACACTTCAGGACATGGTTTAGGAGGCATGGTAGTGTTGTGTTGACAGTTGGATTTGATGATCCTAGAGGTCTTTTCCAACCTTAATGATTCTATGAAAGCACATACTGGCCCTTCTTACATTCATACATAGAAGGCTCCATCCATCCACCTGGAGAGGGTAAATCTCTCTAAACAGAATATTGATAAGATAATTTTGAAAAATTGATTTACTTAAAGTAAGAATAAAGTAATGTAAATTTTGGGCTGATTAATTGAAAAGTGCTGGTTTCCTTCCTCTGTAGGTAATTTTTCAAGATTTTTTTTGCTGGCTCAAACATCTTCAAAGACAGATTGTTATAGAATATATCAGCATAGTAATACTTTCATGGCAAGATGTTTTTAATGCTATGGCAATTTTATAATGTTTATTTTAATCAGAGCAACTGATCAAAAGCAATCTGATTTATTGTTTATCGTTTTAGCTAGAACATGTGGTTCTAACTTACGTGGACCAAGTGGGATTATTACATCACCAAATTATCCAGTTCAATATGAAGACAACGCACACTGTGTGTGGGTCATTACAACCAGTGATCCAGAAAAGGTATGCTTTTTCTCTTTGTCTCAATTCAAACTGTAGAATTTTAGATCTGTCTTAAAATTATTTCATACATATTTGCACAAATGCATGAACACATGCAGGTGTGTATGTTCATTGCAACACAAAAATTACTAGAATAGAGTTGTTAAGATAATATATTGGGCACTAGAAAAAGAAAAAATAAATTAGTAATATCTGTGAAAATGTCCACTCAGAGTAACAGGCCTCAGTTAAAGTTTCCAAGTTATAAATAAATTTTCTAATGAAATACTTAAAATCATATTCAAAATCACACATTGCTAAATGAGTTGACAGTGGATTTTTCAAGTTGTATCTTGATACTTACCCATTGTTGAATATTAGCATAAAAAACAGACATATATCTACGTACTATGTCTGATTTTGTTAGGTGTTTTACTACCTGCCTAATTTCTCTTTTCAATCCACTGTTTTCCAATAATGATTCTAAATACATAGCTATGAATAATTATGCATAGAATAGTAGTCATAATTAAGTATTCTTATTACACTGCAGCATCCTGAGATGCATTTTTACTTGTGTTTCTACAAAATCAACTGAATTCCTCAATATAGGACAGAGACCTCCTACCTGTAGGAAAAAAACTGAAGTAAAAAAAAAACACCTTTCACCTATATTTTACTTTTCTGTGGCGAAATGCTGAATAAATGAGTTACAACAAGTTGAAGAATGTACAGTCTAAATGTATTTTCATAATTACAAAACATGTATTTCCTATGCAAGTTTTTGGAAGACTCTATTCCTGACTTCTTTAACATAGTTAAGGAAAAAATGTTTAATTTTGTCTCACCATAAATTAGTGCAAATATTTAGCTGCAGAAAAGATCATTTTACTGCATGCTTTCATAGCATATTTTCGAGTTGTAAACACTGTTTCTTTGCAAAATCAATTGAGTTCAATTCTTCTTAAAGCAGATTCAGTACCTTAATAAAGGTACGTATTCAGGAAAAACATACAACAGTACAAAAATATCACATTGCGGAACAATTTACTGTAGCGGGACTTCTCTCTGAAGAGAAAGGGCTTTTTTAGTTCCAAACTGAACTGTTATATTTTATTTAGCATAGTAATTAGAAGTGACTATTTGTCACTGAATGACCTCTGACTTTAAAGTCATTAAATTTTATAAAAATTATTAAATCACTTTGCATTTTTAAATATGGAAGAGGATTTAAACTATGAAAAATGTCTGACAAATGCATCTACTCAAATTTCTATTCAGTAATATGTAGTCTTTTTGATTCTGAAAAATGCAGTAGTTTTATAAGAGAAAATTTAAATGTGCATCAAAAGAAAATAAGTGAAATTACTACTAATAGAATAGAGTCTTGACATCTTAACGGTTTATTCAAAACTCTTCTATTAAGTTTTCATATTTCTTTTTCTTCCCTTGTCTTTTCAAGAATTTTAATTAAACATTGTTTTTCATATTTCTAATAAAATGAAGATAGTAATCTCCTTGCTGATTGCAAGAAAGTTTAACCATAATAATATGAAAATTGGTACTGACTGTGTAGTTCTGTTTATTAAACTGTACAGTGTATGTTTTCTATGGAGGCTTAGACTTGTGAAAAATACTAAACCTCAGTCTATTACAATAACATACAAGTTCAATTCATTCTATATAATATAGCTTTCTCAATGTATTTTGATTTTAGTAGGGTAGAGCTTAATGAGATTGTTGGTGATTAATTTATTACTCTGTTAACTGGACTTGAAAAGGCATTCTTAAGTAGTATTCTGTGGGTGGGCTGATAGTTCATCAGTCGCAAGAATACACTGAAGGAATTGCATACCCAGACAGATCAATTCTTTTGTTATGTTCAAAATGAAGAGGTATGAGTACAAGGCTTGGAGCTTTCATCCAGAAAAAAATCCACACTATTTCATCCATCTGTGTGGAAGGTAAATAGATATGTTAACAGACATATTGATAATCATAGTGTAAGAAAAAGAGGTGGAGCTTTAAGTCTTTCAGTTCTGGACAGGATAGGCAATAGGGAATGAATTGTCTTTTAATTAACCTTAGATTTGTCTAGCAGTACAACAGAGGAAGATTATTTTCTTAACTTTATGTATCTTGGTAAGATGGGTATTTTCTTTAGGACCATGATGATTGTGAATGTGAAGTCTTAAAATCAAACATGTTTAAGGCTTACAGTATCTTCAAGTTGCTTTCACATAAAGTCTACATCATCTTTATTGGTATGTATCAATACAAATCTGATATTGGGACTTCTATCCCCAAATAACTGTCTCTAGAGTTAACACATATCCTTTTGGAAAATAAAAGATATGAAGGAAAATGCTCTTACTTGACAGACTATCTGACTGAAATGGAACTTTTTTTTCTACTTCTTTCTAAAAAAAAAACAACAAACCAAACTTGCTAGCATTTTGAAACCTGTGAACTTTAAAAAATCAATTACAAAACTAATTTCCAGGTTTCCAAAATAATGAATTGATTTTAAGATGTGCTGAAAGTTGTGCAGATTTTCATTCCTGACTTCTGTTGGAGCTCTGAATGACAGAATGCTTGAAAATTGAACTGTATATTGAAGGTCTGATTTTAAGATTAGACTGAGGAGGCTACAATTTTGCCCTTTGGATTTGAAAATATTTATCAAAATGCTTAGGGTCTGTGTTTGATTTTCTTTCTGAAAAGGTAGGCAGTTCATGACATGTTGTTACTGTGTATCTTAAATTAGTTTTGACTTACTCTAGCAGTGAACTTGTGGCCTTTCATCAGATTAGTTTACACATAGCATTTTATAAGTTAAGACAATATTTCCTCTTAATGTAACATTCAGTTCAGTTTAAAGAAAATAGTCTAGTTAAAGAGGTGCCCTTGCACAAAAAAAAGGAACAAAATGTGCTTGAATATTTTAAAAGAATAAATTAAAAAAAAAAATGACACATAACATTTTCCAAATTTTGCGTTCTGGTGCTGGGGGGTGGGGGTAGATTTTTAATGCCAATTCAAAATGAAAACAAATTTCAACTTCCTATGGGGACAGTAGCATAGTTCCTGTTTTTAACCAGCCATATCAAGATAGTTGTCAGTCAAATGTTTTTCTAACATTCATTTGCCTTTTTCTGAGCAACACAAAAATCTAAGTTAATCTTGCTTCTTCTCCTGTTCAAAGGTATTTCTGTTAATGCTCTGCTTATTTTGAAGAGTTGATTTTCTTCCCTTAACATTTATTTGTGTCCTCTGGGTCTGACTCTTGTAGCTTCTGATGAGCATCCTACTGAGTCATTTATTAGACTTTTAGTACTTGCAAATACAACTTTATAGTGCTTTTCTGACTCTGTCAAGTACCTGCTGTAATTCTTGGTACCTCTACATTTTCTTAGTTGTTCTGTTATGCAGTTTCTCAACTTCTAGAATCAGATACTTTGGAATGTTCTTCTGAGATCTTACTGATCTGTTGTCTTTATCTCTCTCTTGCTGTTAGTATAATCTTTTCAGTACATTCTAAGCACGCCTCTATCTCTTGCTGTTTCAATTCATTCTCCAGGCTGTGGGTTTTTTCATAAGACTTACTGCCTTGGATTTCCTGCTGCTTTCACTGTTTTATGGTAACATTGCTAGATGCAAGGGCTCCAGTTTTGAACTCCAGTGTCTATAGGAGGGCAAGGTTTTATGTTGTTTCAGCAATGATACCTAGTTTTGCATAATATTTTCCTGACTGATTGCAGTTTGTTGTATAGTAGATGTGCCATGGGCTGCAATAGTTATAAGCTTAATGACCTGGTAAATAAAGAGTGTGTCCCAATTACAGATCTTTTTTTGTTGTTGTTGTTTTTGTTTTTTTGGGTTTTTTTGTTTTTTTTTTTCTGAAGAATGTACTTTCTCCACAGTACAAAGTAGGGATATTAAGTATCTGTTTGGGCCTAACAACTTTATTCTTCTTTACAAAAAAAGTTATTCACTTCAGTTGCCATAATTGAAAACATCAGAATTAATTAGGAGGGGGGAGGGAGACTTCACATACAGTTTTATAGGGCTGAGCCTTCAGGTGTTTGTATAAAGTTGGACTATACCTTAATATGTTGTAAAAAAATGGTATTTCTGATTTATTGGCTTTTAAAGCACATAGCTGGGGAATTTCAGAAGAACATTCTTACTCAGAAAAATTTTCTCCAGTTCACAGCTAAGGAATCCACATACTTTTAAGGTTGATTTTGAGATAATTTCTTGTAAGATAGTTAATTCTTGCAGTATGCTCTAAAAGAGAAGTCTTACTAAGCAGCATATGATAACGTGCAATTTTTTTTGAATGATGATGCCATGATGATTCATGGATTTGGTCAAAGTTTGTGGTAGCTCAGATCTGATCCATTAGTGACATTCCTCTCTTCCTCAGATTCTTACTTCCATGTAAGTAGCTTATGCATATATAATAATTTGCAATGGATTCAGAACCTTTGTTTCAACAGGCAAGTTTTCTCCAGTTAGATGGCATTATTGTATTGCATTGCTTAATATTAGAGTGTTTTTTTTTAGAAAGTGTGTCATAAATAGCTTGTTTCTTCAAAGCTTCATTACAGACAGGGCTCCTCTCCTTCTGAGTGGCTGATCAGACCATCCTGCCACAAGTAATAGGATGTTTGTCAGTGTGTCTGACATCTACAGCACCTGCAGTCTAATACTTGTCGTGGTTTAACCCCAGTTAGCAACTGAGCATCACACAGCCACTTGCTCACTCCCCCCACCCCAGTGGGATGGAAGAGAGAATCAGAAGGGCAAAAGTAAGAAAATGCATGGGCTGAGATAAGAACAGTTTAATAATCAAAATAGAATAGGAATAGTAATAATGTAATGAAAATAATGAGAGAGAGAGGTGAAACCCAGGGCGGGGAAAAAAAAAAACAGTTGATGGAACCGCTCATCACTTGCTGACCAATGCCACCAGTCCCTGAGCCACAATCGCTGCTTCGCCTGGCCAACTCCCCCCAGTTAATATACTGGGCATGATGTCACATGATATGGAATACCCCTTTGGCCAGTTTGGATAAGCTCTCTTGGATGTGTCCCCTCCCCTCTTGGCTTCTTATGCACCCGGCAGAGCATGGGAAGTTGAAAAGTCCTTGACTGGTGTAACCCCTCCCAGCAACAACTAAAACATCAGTGTGTTATCAACATTATTTTCATACCAAGTCTAAAACACAACACTATACTAGCTACAGTGAAGAAAATTAACTCTATCCCAGCTAAAACCATGACACACTATACTCTGACTGGGAAAGAACGCTCATGCTGATTACCATATACCTCATCCCCACAGAGATTACCAGAGCGCTGCCACAGTATTGATTTTTATCTGTAGAACTTATCCTCTCTAACTGTACCACAGAGTTTTTGGTTGCAGAGGTCTTGATCACCAAAAATATGTAGATCCAAGAACTACTTTCACTAAACTTTTGTATATTTTTGGCTCATGCTAGTTATTTACTCAATTCTTACTATTTTGTAAGTCTCAGGATAGATTTACTAGAATGGAGGAAAAGATTATTTTGAATTTAGAATTGACTTATTTGTACATCCTATGCCATCTTAATCATACAAAAGCACTAAGAACTCCCTGAAAGGATGATTTCCCATGGTGTGTTGAAAATGAAAGCACAGTTTTGTATGCTCTTTTGTTCTTCACACAGTGTTAAAACTAATTTTTGTGCCATATGTAAATATGCATGTTTAAATTTAAACTTTATTTTTCATTTGCTGGAACAGTGTCTTTAACTTTAGGGGGATATGACATCATTGACGAAGGATACACACAGTTTAGAATTAAAATTATTAAGGTCCCAATTATGAAACAAACAAATACTGGTTAAGTTCCCTCTTACTTTGAAATAGGCTCATGTATTATTATTTTTATTTTCATAATCAAGCAGTATAATTTAGAACACAAAGTATAACTAAAGCAATAATATGAGAAAGCTATTGTTATAGTGCAGGGATGAGATTTTAAGCTTCCAGTACCCTAAAATCTTGTACAAGACTTCCAGGGTATCCTTGATTCTGTACAGCCTTAAATACAGTTCAAAAATAGACAAAAGAGACTGTATATATTAATATAATGTGCAAAGTGTACTTACAAATCTACTGGAAAAATCATGTTGTATATAACTCACTACAGTATATGTTCATCCTCAATTTAAATACATAAATTTTAATAGAATTTTATATATGTACAATTGACATCAGAAAAAAAAAACAACTATATTGTTAAAAAGCAAGCACCATTTATTTTTTTAAAAATTATATCTTTGTGTTTTTTCTGTCTTGTGTATACTTATTAGAAAATTATGATTTTTGTTAATGATGCAGATATTTCTATCTTTCAAGACGTGAGTGAGACTTAGTAGCAGAGCTTCTATATATTTTCTTAATAAATTTACTGAAGCTTTATTGGATAATACTGTAACACAAGTAGGGCTGGAACAGAAGACTCAGTTCTGGCATTGCAGACACTTAGGATGAAATTTGATTTGCACATGTGGGTGCTACACATCTAAACTCCAATTATACTTGATGGAGATCTCTCAAATAGTCAGTAGAATCAAAACAGAGTTTCATCTCATCTTAAAGCAGTCCAGTAGAGGCTGATCAGCTAAATCACTGTTGGGCTTTGTTTGCTCTTACTGGATCAAAGCCAAAAGGGATTTAGACATTTTGAATTTCAGCATGTAATGTTTAGTATATACACAGCTTTGTGGAATAAAGAATGCTATTTTAGATGAAGGACGTGCCTCACAGATTGAATGGGAAGGGTCCCATAATGGTCATATTTTGAATGAAAAAGCATAACTTTGGAGTAGGGGTATACAAGAGTTAACTAGAAGAAAGTGTCAAAAAGTCTTCTCTCCTACATTAATACATCTATTTCCAAGTGTGAGCCTTTTAGTGCAACTGATATACCCAAATTAAAACTGCTTTCTATATTGATTTTAGATGTCTTGTTTCTGCATACATTACAAGCAGTTTTGACTTTTGCTGTCTTTAAAGACTGTTGAAGGTAGTGGTGGAAGAGGGACACTTGGGATAGTACTCGTCTCATGATGAGAGGATCCAAGCACAAATTTACTGCAGCGTACAAAAGTACTGTATTTCCTGGTTTGGGGGGAAAGCTAACTGAAGGAGCATGCTTAATGCTTCTGGCACTATTTCTGGTGGTATTTGTTTTATTTATTTTTCTCAGGTGATTTCTAACATTAAATGCAGAAACATACCCAACTCTTAAGTTTTTCCATCCTAAGACAATTGCCACAAATACAGGCTGACAGTTATATTCTTTGTTGTTTACTTTCCCTCTCTCCTTACTCCTTCCATCCTCTTTTTGAATGAAGGAGACTGAATACTGAGCATTATCTGTGTTCAGTATCTCAGATTTGCTTTCAGGATACCAGCTAGGTTTAGTGTACCAAGATTTAGCTGTGGGGTATGAATTTTATGAGTTTCAGATGGATCTAAGTATGACATACTGAGTTGGAAATGGCAATTTAGGGAAAAAGAAAGTGGAACTTTTAGAAAGAAACTATAGAAGCATACATATGAACGAATGGAAAAACTGAAGTAGGAGACTTAGCAGTAAATTTGCTGTGGTATTTTCTTTGAATTAACAATAAATCTGCATTTCAGAAAGACAGTTGGATTGTATTAGCTGGTAATGCAATGCTCAAGACAAACAAAAGATTCAGCCTCCAAACAAAGTGAATGTATTAGAATGTGGCAAGGTTTTAATTGGCAATATTAAGCCATGTATACATGGCTTAATAGAAATTATAAAAAAAAAAAAAAACAAAAAACAACAGACCTCAAAACCTTCGAAGTTATCGAGACAAATACAAAAAAAGTTAAATACAAAAGTATGATATTTTAGAGGTTCTACTGCTTCTGTTTCCTCATGTTCTAATACCAGGTCAAGGATAAAGAAAAAGGAGTTTTCCTTTCAAAAGAGGGCAATATGTAATATTTTCACTGTAATATGTTTCTATTGTATCTGCATGGGCAAGAATTATACAAATCCATTATTGTCACTCTTTTGTTGAATACTTACTGCAGTGAAAGTGTTCCGTATTTGCCTTTCTCATAGATACATTTTTCCAGCCTGGATAGCTATTAAATTCTTTACTATTTTATCCTTGCAAAACAAAACCAGGTTATTCCTCTTTGAACTTGTTTATTTATAGCTAAAACAATACCCTACTCAAAAAATACAAAAACTCCAGAACAGTATAACACATAAGCATGCCTTTTTATTTTATAATTGCCAGAGGTAGTCTTTAATGGTTAAAAAACAAATAAACAAATCCACAAAACCCAACAACAACAGCAACTACATTTTCATCATTGCTAGAAAGTCCTTGACTAGTGTAAACACTACCCAGCAACAACTAAAACACCAGGGTGTTATCAACATTATTTACATACCAAGTCTAAAACACAGCACTATACTAGCTACAGTGACGAAAATCAACTATCCCAGCTAAAACCATGACACATACATACACATGCACTCTCACACAGAGACATGTAAAATAAACAACTGAATTTTTCACCTGCACAATCCCAAAGCGTATAAATATAGCAACATAAACTCATTACTATTCTCTCATTTAATTCAGGATATTTCCTGACAGGAAAAATTCATAACAGAGCATGCATTAGAAGAGAATATTTTGCCATTGTGTGAAAAAAAAAAAAAAAAATCCTACAATTATATCTCCACATACTTTTCTTATCTTGTTTGTTCTACAAGTTAGTTCCCAATTCCCTTGCTAAGAACTATCAGGCTTATTCAGTATTACATTGGCAAATGTATAAATCTAAGATAGCAAGGTTTATGTGTAGATATTTTTCCCTTGAGGTTGAATGTTTCTGCAGCTATTCATAGTATATCATACCTGACAATGTCCTTGGATGTTGTCTTTGTTTATATACCTCTTTTTTCCCCCCTGTTTATTTTTTTCTTAGTTTATCAGGTATTCTACATAAATTGTCTTTGTGCAGACCCTGTGCAGCCTGATGGGGCTGATAATGAGGATGACATAAACCCACATTTACTGCACAAGGAGACAAGTGCTACAGAATAATTTATGCACTTACAGTTCTGGGTTACCTCACAGAGCATGTTCATTTGCTTTGCCTTGAAACACAAGTGGTCAAAGTTTGTTTTCGCATTATGCTCACTGTTTATTTTCTCTTGTAAATCTTTCCTTGGATACCTTTTCTACTGGGAAAATGCCAGCTGATAACTTACAGTCAAATCATAGGAAATTCTAAGAAATTCACAGACTGCATAGTGAACTGTATATATATTGGAAAAAATCAATAAATTATTTAAAAAATGTATTAGTATTTTCTGAAAATTATTATGATTCCATTCAGTTTTCTTTAGCAATACTATAGATTTGGTGTTTGGCATTATGGTAAATAGAAGCATCTAGGTATTTACATAACAAATGAGTGTCAGCATTTCATTTGACACCCCTTTAATTAACTCACTTTGGTGTATTACTAAACAGGAGTTTCATATTTTAAGTAAAGAGCCATTGGGGAGAATAGTAAATGGAGGACCAAATCATCACACGTACATTAAGATGTGCAAATCTCAGATTTCAGGAAGATGATGTTAAAAGAGAAGGACAGAAGTAACTCTACTTATTGGAATTTTCACTTAGTATGGGAAATATGATAGGGTTTGCAGAAAGTTATTATAGAATAAAAAGTTTTTCAAAGTGTCATGGGGCAAAAATGACACTGGGGCTAATTTCATAGTTAAGAAGCACCACCACAAACAGACAAAATCTAGATCATGATCCTTCCTATCCTCAGCTCAAAATGGTCTACGTTAGCATGTGAACATTGATAGTCTGACTGGATCCACAGTACAGTAAACAAACTCTTTACACAACCTTTTAAACATAGCTTTCAATTTAGCAGGCAATCTCTAAGACCTCTTGAGGACTATCATGAACCTTAAGGTCTATATCTGTCGTCTGTCACATGTCTATGTGTGGGTCATTTTTGAAAAAGTTTCTTAATAATTAATCCTTGCAATAGTATGCAGAGCAAAAGCCTTTCAAAATATGGCACTATTTGCTTCTAAAACTATCACCCATAAACCTTCAACAGTGAGAATAAGTTTTAGGTATCAGATCTACACATGCTTAATGCTTATCTGTTGTAGTAGAAAATGAGATCAAGTGCTTGCCTATCACATCTTTGGTTATTTCTCTGTCTCTATGCAGAAGCTGACTTTGCAGAAATGTCTAGTGTTTTCAGTAGGAAGTAACCTGATTAAAGAATTTTTTCTCATTCCTTACATTTTCCAGTATTCTTATGCGATCGAACATGCAATGAAATGTTGAGTTCGGTTACCTGTCTCGTCTCTGTATCCAATGGAAGATTGGTTCAGAGAGAGCTTGTCAGGCTGGCCAGCCCTTTTTCATGCAACAATCATCTCAACATTTTACTCTTCATTTATTTAGTAGGTAACAGTTATCGCTGTTCCAGGCTCACTGGAAAGGATACAAGTGAAGAAGTTGCAACATAATGCAGATGTTCTTTTGTAAACAGACAAGTGAAGAGTGCTTGCGGGAGGGCAGGGAACCTCTCAGTTTTCTGCACTGTCACATTGCCTTTGTGATGGATTTGATCAGTATAAACCAGAGTTCCTGAAACAGCCTTTAATCACAAAGTCACAGGAAAAACAGTTTCACAAAGCCAGAGGAGAGTACGTTCATATCATAAATGCAAATAAAGCAAAAAAAAAAAAAAAAAAATTGTTGCTGTAGGTTTCCTTCCTATTCCTTGCCCAGATTTTGGCTTTGGTCAGACTCCTGGAAATAATGTAAGAACAAAACTAAAAAAATTAAATTAATCAGTTTTCATTAGGAAATCTTGGTGTGATTCTATGCTAAGTATAATTCTTGTTTACTGCCTGTTTATTATTATATGAAGAGAAAGGAGTTAGCTGTTTTTATGACATTTGGTTAAAAGAAATGCTAGTGTTATTTGCCCTATGGCTGAATTTCAGTAAATTCATATGAAAAAGCAATTCTGTGTTCAAAAATGTTCTAACACTTTTGGGGAAATTTTGTTTTCCCAGTGTTACACATATTTCAAGGTGAAATGTACTGTTTCCACTTGAGTCTACTGTGTAGTATTTAAAGAAAATATCATAAATATAATTTTGCAAGTCCTCCTAGTTATTGAAGCTTTTAATCAAACCAATATAATAATCCTTGTGCATGAAAACATTTCTTACATTTTACTGCAATTTTCTTATAATAAAAAGGTAAATGTAATGGAGAAATCCAAAATGCTATGTAAAACTTCTCATCTGATCAAATTATCATAGAATCATAGAATAGAATCATAGAATGGTTTGGGTTGGAAGGAACCTTTAGAGGTCATCTAGTCCAACCACCCTGCAGTGAGCAGGGACATCCTCAACTAGATCAGGTTGCTCAGAGCCCCGTCCAACCTGACCTTGAATGCTTCTAGGGATGAGGCATCTATTACCTCTCTGGGCAATCTGTTCCAGTGTTTCACCACCCTTATCGTAAAGAATTTTTTCCTTATATCCAGTCTAAATCTACTCTCCTTTAGTTTAAAACCATTATCCCTTGTCCTGTCACAACAGGCCTTGCTAAAGAGATTGCCCCCATCTTTCCTATAGTCCCCCCTTAAGTACTGAAAGGCCACAATAAGGTCTCCCCACAGCCTTCTTTTCTCCAGGCTGAACAACCCCAACTCTCTCAACCTGTCCTCATAAGAGAGGTGCTCCAGCCCCCAGACCATTTTTGTGATCCTCCTCTGGACCTTCTCCAACAGTTCCATGTCCTTCCTGTGTTGAAGGCTCCAGAGCTGGATGCAGTACTCCAGGTGGGGTCTCACCAGAGTAGAGTAGAGGGGCAGAATCACCTCCTTTGACCTGCTGGCCACGCTTCTTTTGATGCAGCCCAGGATACAGTTGTCCTTCTGGGCTACAAGCGCACACTGTTGGCTCATATCTAGCTTTTTGTCCACCAGTATCCCCAAATCCTTCTCCACAGGGCTGCTCTCAATCCCTTCATCCCCCAGCCTGTATTGATATTGGGGGTTGCCCCAACCCAGGCGCAGGACCTTGCACTTGGCCTTGTTGAACCTCATGAGGTTCTCACAGGCCCACCTCTCCAGCTTCTCCAGGTCTTTTTGGATGGCATCTCATCCTTCTGGCATGTCAACTGCACCACTCAGCTTAGTGTCATCTGCAAACTTGCTGATCCCACTGTCTATGTTATTGATGAAGATATTAAATAGTACCAGTCCCAGTACAGACCCCTGAGGGACACCACTGGTTACTGGTCTCCATCTGGATATCGAGCCTTTGACCACTACCCTCTGGATGTGACCATCCAACCAATTCCTTATCCACTGAACAGTCCACCCATCAAACCCGTATCTCTCCAGTTTAGAGAGAAGGATGCTTTGGGGAACCGTGTCAAAGGCCTTGCAGAAGTCCAGATAGATGACATCCATAGCTCTTCCCTTGTCCACTGATGTAGTCACTCCATCATAGAAGGCCACTAGGTTGGTCAGGCAGGACTTGCCCTTGGTGAAGCCATACTGTCTGCCTCAAATCACATCCCTGTCCTCCATGTGCTTTAGCATAGATTCTAGGAGGATCTGTTCCATGATCTTCCCAGGCACAGAGGTGAGGCTGACAGGACGGTAGTTCCCCGGGTCCTCCTTTCTACCCTTGATAAAGATGGGTACAATGTTTCCCTTCTTCCAGTCCCCAGGGACTTCACCTGACTGCCATGATTTTTCAAATATCATGGAGAGTGGCTTGGCAACTGCATCAGCCATCTAAAGAAAATCTGACTTTGATCAAATAAAACAGTTCCAAGATTAAATCTTAACTTGTTCCGGATCATACACTGGAACACCTTTATTCTAGTAGTTGGAGTCTATTTTCTTTCACTTTCTATTTAATAGACTCTACTGGGTTAAGGAAGAAATAAGCTCTAATGGTTTTTTGACATTTTTTGAATGTTTTTTCTCAATTGTAATTGTACCATGTAATGAAAAACTCGTGTTTTTCCCAGCTTATTTTAAGAGCACTCTCTGCATGTTCATGTTCACAAACTTTAATCAATGTTGAAATCACAAAACAATATACAGATTTGGTCATTAAAGGCTAACAATGTGGGTCATCCTCTTCTTGATTACCAACTGTAAATTGTTTAAGGGGTTAAAGTGTCTACATGAAGCTGTTTACATATTTCCTCTCTCAAAGGTCTTCTCTTTGCACCTTTCATCATGTTACAGAGCTATAGTAACTCCTGTATTAGATTAAAGGAAGCAGATGTGTCTTAAGAACTGTGTAGTAATTCAGCTGATGTACGTGTCCAGAGAGGGAAGGACAGGGCAAGCTCCCACCTGATGAAGGGGGGGATTGTGAAGAAGCTTTTTTTCCTGGACATAGAAAGGCATTTCATGTGGCTGGAAAGCAGCCCGGCAGAAAAGGACCCTGGGGGTATTGATTGATAGCTGGCTGAATATGAGCCAGCAGTGTGCCCAGGTGTCCAAGAAGGCCAACAGCATCCTGGCTTGTATCAGGAATAGTGTGGCCAGCAGGAGTAGGGAAGTAATTGTGCCCCTGTACTTGGCACTGGTGAGGCCGCACCTTGAATATTGTGTTCAGTTTTGGGCCCTTCAGTACAAGAAGGACATTGAGGTGCTGGAGCATGTCCAGAGATGGGCAACGAAGCTGGTGAAGGGTCTGGAGAGCAGGTCTTATGAGGAGAGGTTGAGGGAGCTGGGGTTGTTTAGCCTGGAGAAGAGGAGGCTGAGGGGAGACCTTATTGCTCTCTACAACTACCTGAAAGGAAGTAGGACAAGAGGAAATGGCCTCAAGTTGTGCCAGGGGAGGATTAGATTGGATGTTAGGAAAAATTTCTTCACCAAAAGGGTCATCAAGCATTGGAAAAGGCTGCCCGGAGAGGTGGTTGAGTCACCATCCCTGGAGGTATTTAAAAGACTTGTAGATGTGGTGCTTAGGGACACAGTTTAGTGGTGGACTTGGCAGTGCTAGGTGAACAATTGGACTTGATGATCTTAAAGATCTTTTCCAACCTGAGCAATTCTATGATTCTGTGATGCATTTCTTCCAATTGTCTTGCTGAGAAAAGGGAAAAATGGAGCCTAAAACATTGCAGGTAGTTTACTATATAAACAGCAAAATCATGAGGAGGTCATCATGCCTTTTGAGTTTTTCATGCCTTTCAAAAAAGAAATCATTTGTTAGGATGATCATCCTTTTTCTTTCCAGATAGCAGGTAAGTAGGATGAGATTTCTCAGCATGGTTTTCCTCCTCTTCCCCATAGGTGGTAACTTTTGTCATTATGACAAAAGGAAATATTTTTAACCTAGTGAAGAGTTTAGTAATTTAAATGAGTTATCACTGGAACATAATTTACTTACTAATCTTTCTGAAATATGCATAAGCAAAGATATCACCTGTGCATCATGGTAAAGCACTCAGAATTGAAGTGAGGCATAAACAGAGGCTTCACCACAAGAATGAGATGTAGGTGGCTCTAGTTAGTACGAAAGATTAAAATGGAGACTAGCTTATTACAGTGGAAACTCTTATTTCCCCCTGAGGATGAAAACATCTTAGGAGTTCATTCATTGCCAATCAGTTCTTATTTGAAATTTGTTATCAAAATGGGCAGAAGAAAATGACAGATCATGTAGGACATGTGAAGTTTGAAGCCGTGGAAATAAGAATTTACATTTTCTCTGAACTTCATCAAGAATCTTATTCTTCTTATGGCTGTTCTGTTTTGCAAGGCACAAGACCTCTGTTGTAATGGAGTTCACAGACTGTGAATGGAGAGTTTCTTTCACACAGATTTTAGCCTCTATCCAGAAGTCATTCTTCCAAGCAACATTCTCCATCTTTAATTATTAGCATAAGTACCTGACAGCAAAGTAGAAGTCAAGAAGATAAAAAGACTAACTTATTTCTTCAGTCAAAATTCAGAAGTTTCTAGAAGGCAAATCTAGGGATTTTAAGTAATGCTGAAAACACATTGTTTAACACCTTCCTTGAGTTCACATGGAGATCTTGCAAAAACTTGCATGTGCAGAGCATGAGCAGAATCTCAGAGGGTGAGAAAATGAGAGAAAGAGAGACAGATCCAAGTATTGCTTCTAGTTGTCCTAAGAAAATAAATCAGGCTATGTTAACATTAGCATTAGTAGTGCAGTGCACCATGAGCAGCTTTACAGTGCAAACCAGTGGGTGCTAAGGGCTTGAGTCCATACTACATGTATATTTCAGGGGTTTTACTGTGGATTAGTTGTAATCTGCTTCTTTAGGCTAAATGCCTGTTACTGGCTGGAGAACACCTTCCAGTTTAGTTTAATCCAAAAAACCCCTCAATTTATCTGCACTGAGATTGCTCTGTGTTGCAAACCAAAGAACGGTAAGAGGAGATGACTAGAGATTGTTTCAGAAGTGCACCCTTGATCAAAGCCTTGACATGAATGTATTTTTAATCTTCTGGTAGAACTATCACAACACATAGAGAAAGCAGACACTTTGTACATGCAAGATTCAATTGGGTTTATGGGTAAAAAATTGAATACTCAGAAATGTCCTTTTAAGATATTGTATTATCTTCATGAAATTCAGACACAAATCCCACTCAGCAAAGTAGTTTGGGAAGCTGCCTTACTCAGGACATTGCCTAAAATGAATATATTCTTGCTACCTATTGGTTGTTAGTTGGTTTATTTGTTTTTTTCCAAGGCAAAGGCAGCACTTGTGCAGAGTATGCACACAGGCAGAGTATGTGTGCCATGTTTTAATTCATCAGTCTTTCACATAGTTAGTTAACGTAATTCTTAGTACTGTTCTGTGTTATCAGACTGTCAAGATAACAGCCTCCTGAATGATCATTCTTTTTAATTGTAGCTTAGATATTTTGAAATATTTTGATGTCTGCATTGTTTTTCTCTGTAATTATGTAGGTTTTTCCCTCCCTTATTTTAAACAGACTTACTATTAGATTGTATTTGCCTTATGCTATCTCTCAGAAGAAGGTATTGTATGCATGCCATTACATATGTGCAATTCTATGTGTATAACTCTAATTGCTTACAAATTATTTTTTTTCTATATTAGCCTGTTATTAACTCTGTAGAACCAGTAGTCTTGCTGCTCTTACCTTATCTAAAAGGAAAACCTGTATTGTCCATTTTTTCATCAAACAATATATTTGGTTTTTGTTCTAGATCATCTGTCTTCTATAATGGTCATTTAAATAAAAAAAAAAAAAAAAAAAAATCTAGTGAATAAACTAATAACTGCTTCTACCTGAAGTGAGCAGTGGGATTCTAATGTTTCCAAGGTAAATGTTCAGCTATTCCACAAAACATTCTACGATTGCACTCTGCAGAAAGCCATCACTGATCATTCTGCAGTGTAGTTCCATCAAAAGCAAACAAAGATATGAGACTGGTGGTATGTTTTTGCACTTGAGATCCAATATATAGATTAATGATGCATTCAGCTGCTTGTCACTTTTAAAAATATACAATCAAGCTGTGATTCATTTCAAGACTAAACATATATAGTTAGATGTCTGAAGGCAGTCTCCAGGCTCAGTTTCCCACCAGAGAAATCTCTAGTTCTTTTTGACATTAAGTTCTTCTGCTTTCCTTTCAGGTGTGGATCCAGAAAGGCATAGTTTCCCATAGATCCTGTTCTATCTGCCCGAGCTTGAATAAGTCTCTGATACCTGAAACCATCTCAGTTAGCACTCGTCATTTAATTGTGGGCACCTTACTGAGCCCTCAGTGCCTAAGCTTCAGTTATAACCAGGGGAACCTACACAGTAATTCAGCTTAGACTGAAGAAGACACCTAGCTGCCAGTCAGATGAATAACTTTTAGCTATATTTACTGCAGTGAGAGATTAGATATCTAAAGCACCACTAAACACAAACAGGTAAGCATCTACACTTAGGTGTTTTAGAATTCATTTCAGCTTCTTCACCATAGGCCTCTAATACCATTTGAGATGCCTTAAGTAATCCTTCCCAGCTTCCAGCTGCTGCTTCAGAAAATAGTGGACCTCTCACAGATCCTGTATCATCAGGCAATGTGTGGAATTTATGGATTTTACCTTACACTTTCAAGTGGAACTAGCTAACTGTTTAGATTTATACTGAATTCCATCCTTAGTACTGATTTCTGCAACAAGGTTCTGTTACTTTAAACATTTTCTTTTTTCTATAAAAATGAGGTAGAAGAATCGTATTGCAAATCTTTCGGGTGTGTCTAGTTTCTGTGCAATCCTTTGAACAATATTTAGACAATTGAGAAACAATTGTGTGGTCATTTTTGCTTGCTTACTTGTTTCCTTTTGTCACTTTATAATTCCTGTGGATATGTTAAATGTAGCTCTTGATTGCTGTTTCAAAGATATTTACTGAAGAATTCTCTTATAAAGTTCTATGGCCACTTAAGCTTAGAAACATTTTGTATTGCACCTATGTTGGTAAGACACTATGTTTTCAGCATAATTACTTCCAGTCCATGTTCCTTTAATTAGGCCAATCAAAGTACAATTCCTGAATTGGATTTACAGTAATGTCTTAAAATAATGAGAGAGGTGGTATCTTTATTACAGGACTAGGTTTATGGTAATTTAGCATAACCACCTGAACTATGGTAAACTTTATAATCCAGTTGTACCTACTAGGAGTCAGGGATTGGACTACGTGACTTCCAGAAGTCGCTTACAACCTAAATGATTCTCTGATTAGGAAAGTGATTTCAACATTGGGAATATTTTATGTGTTCATATAGGTATTTCACAAATTTCT
This sequence comes from Morus bassanus, assembly GCA_031468815.1. Lineage (NCBI taxonomy): Eukaryota > Metazoa > Chordata > Aves > Suliformes > Sulidae > Morus > Morus bassanus. The sequence goes on from CM062569.1 coordinate 92,618,109, forward strand.
CAGGCGCTAGACATTCATTTCCATTCCTACAGTTATAAGAATTTTCAAGCTTAGCTTTGTGGCATTTTAAGTATAACAGCGTGATTACAAGCAATTTTAAAGAACTTACAACTTTTCATTTAAGCCCTGTACAGTGATGATTATGATTCCTAAATGCATTTGATTATACAAACAGAATTTTAGAAAAAAAGAGCCAAAAAAGTATTTTATACAAGTTTTAAAAAGTGGTTTACAATAAAAATATGGTATTATGCAGGAATTTTAATGCTTACTTATAAATATCTCACTAAGCTGTGTTTACCACTAGAATTTGGACTTTAATGTGGCTGTTCTTCTCCTTGTTCAAACAGTCAAGAAATGAGCATTTAAAAATCAAAAGTATCTTTAAGATCCTAAATTAATATTTGTTTTCCTAGAAAGGCACTATAGTGATATTTAAATGATTTTATCTTCAAAAAAACCCAAATAATAATGTTAGGTTCTTTTCAAAATTATATGTCAGCTTCAATAGACATGAGTAATATTTAGAGATATTATTTAAATATTTAATTATTTTCTTCAACTTTTATTTTCAATTCACTGATAGATAGTTTCGTCATATGGGAATCAATTTTTGACCCTTATAGTCTTCTTCCAACATATTCTTTTATCATGAATAACTACATGTCCATTTGAAACATAATTAATTCAGTGCACCTTCAAGAAGTACCCTTCCTTCTTATTCTTCTTAAATAAGACAGATGAAATTTGCAGTAGTAAATATGCAGTAATAGCTTTCAACAATTAGGGTAGTGATACATCATCATCATCATTATTATTATTACTATTATTATTACTATTATTATCTTTATAGAGCTCTGTGGATGTTAGCAGCTAAAAACTGTCAAAATTATACAGATCAATTTTATTTATTTTCCCCCACTGTTCTGCAGCATTAGAATTCAGAAAACCTGTAGTTAGTTTCACAAATTAATCTTCTAAATTCTAAAGGCCTGAGTAAATCTTAAGTTCCTGCTTCCTGGTTGTAAACTGAATCCTAGTGCCTCCACCTGAGGCAGAAAACTGATAAGTCTATATATACCTTGTAATTCACTGACTTTACCTTCTATTGACAGTTTTACAGTGGTATGGTCTGAATCAGACACGATGAAGCAGAGAGACAGAAAGAAGATAATGGGTATTATTGACATTCAGAACCTTGATTTCTCTAACAAAAGTACAACATTTTTGGTGCTGTGGGAAAATGCTAATATCACAGTCCAAAGGTCCCTGATGAGACATAATGGGCAGAGTTAATCACCACAAGCCATTTTCTGAGAGTTTCTAAATATTCATATTTGCCCTTGGTTCACATTTTTAGATTACCTTTATAATCACAAAATGAAAAATCTTTTTAATAAAAAAGGAAAAGTGCTACTTTGTACAGAAACACTGAGACAAAGAGAAAATTCTACAACAAATGTTTTGATAGTAGCCTTTCCGATTAGTGTTTTATAACAATGGACAGTTTGTAGTAATAGAAACAAATTTGATATATGTTTGCACTGCGGTCTTCTAGATCATACAGAATATACTGGAAAAATAAGAAATGTTTTATGCTATCATTATACACTATTTTCTTTGTGATATATATTGCTGTGATGTATCTCCCTTAGAAAAAATATTTAATTTAAATAAGAAAATAAGAAATAAGAAAATAAGAAAACCCTGAACATTAGTATCAGAATGACAAAATTTGTCTTTTGTGCAGCTGCCAGATGGTCACCAGATTCAAATATATTTTTCATACAAGTAATGTGCAAAATCCCTAAAGAATTAATATGCTAGTAAAGCTTTTATTGAAATCATTAGAATAAATCTAACTCTCTAAACCTAGCTATAACCTTTTTATAGAGGCTCAGTATACCATAGATGTAATTCAAGCATTTTTTTATTTAGCTAATGCAATTGTCTACCAAATAGACACTGATAGTGATAAAGAGAGAATAAAATAGTTTGGAAATTACATTAGAGATCCGCATTTAGAATTAATAACATTAGGGCAGTCTCAAATGCATTTATTTTTTAGTATTGTTATCTAGATTTGTAATTCATAGAGAACCTTACGTTTTTCTTTTAAGAAGTGATTAATAGGCAGAATATAAGCAGAATAAATCTCCTTTATTATGTCACATCTGCATTTTGAAATGTTTCTTGAAAAAAATTATTGCATGTAAAAATACCATTTCCTGTGATACAAAAGCAAATATTGAACTTTGAGTTGGTGTCAAGTGTATTTTTTTCATTTCACTCAATCTTACTGACATCTTATGTTTCTTAACAATAGGCAGAAGAGAGTTGCAGGATAAGATCTTGGGCATGTTATTGGCAGGTATTAAGTCCTTCTTTTAGACACAAGCTGAATGTCTGTTAAAGCAAATGGGAGTGGAAACCAAACAGAAATAGTTGTAGTAGAACCAAAACAAAAATAACTTGACATTAACAATCTCCTTTATTTCTGCTCTTTATTTTTCTACTAGTGTCTTTTCAGTGAGGATCAGTGAGTAAACAGTTGTTTGCTCTTACCAATGAGATATGCACATTTATAATTTCTTTATTCTTTATTTGTTCCGATTTTAAAAAGATGCAAAGGCTATGTATTTACCAAAGCCCATTGGTGCTTGGTAGAAATCAGGTACCTGCTGTGCTCTATTATTTCAGAGTTAAACTTGACATACTTTTAGTTTGGTTTTAAGACTGTCCAGCTTTGAACATAATTATTTTTGTCTGTCTCAATTTTTTTTTTTGTTTTGTTTGTTTTTGTTTTGGGGGTTCTTTTTTCCTTAATAAAGGATAGAGATTGCTGTATGCAGAAACTCTAACTTTTGGCAAAGCTTTCATATTAATGTCTTAGTTTTTCACCTTTCCTATTAAGCGTATAGGACATAGCCATTAAAGGAGTTTGTAGATGTTTTTCAGAGCAGAACTGCTGACATGTAAAAAAAAAAAAAAAAAATCTGAAACTGCTTTGTGCTCAGTTTCCTGGTTGCCTGTGGCTATGAAACAAAACCTACAAATCTCATTATGTACCAGATTTCAGCTTTACATGATACTTCTACATTTCCTGAAATCTATCACTTTTCAACACATATCTACTAGCCAAGTTGTTGAAGTACTGAAGAGGACAAAAGTCCTTCCAAAAGAAATTTTACAGATATATCATATTAGTCCAACAACTTTGCATTGGTGACATCACAGCCATGATACCTTGTCATACTCAGTCTCATTCTTCACATGTCAAAGGCCTTACTGAAGTTCAGGTAGACAATATCCACTGCTCTTCCCTCATCTGCCAGACCAGTCACTTCATCACAGAAATTCATCAAGTTGGTCAAACATGATTTCCTCTTGGTGAGTCCATGCTGACTACATCTGATGATTTTCTTGTCCTTCATGTGCCTGGAAGTGGTTTCCAGGTTTAGTTGTTCCATCATGATCTGACTGGACAAAGCCCTGCCCAACCTGGTCTGAATTCCTTGTTGAGTACTTTGAACCACAAGCTTGACTACTGAGCTACCAAGGTCCCTTCCAACCTTATTATACTGTGATTCTAAGAAGAAACTTGAATATTGTCTCAGCATTATTTTTTTCTTTTTATTTTTTTTTCTTTCACAAAACCTGTAATGAAACCAGGACAAATAAAATCAATCACAGTCAGATAACACTGTGATTCTACCAGCTTATGTGATTTCATAGAATTATGCTTGTTTGCTTTTTTCACTACACTCTATCCCTGGAGATGGAGTTATTGCTGGTCAATTTTATAAAGAAAGAGGGTTTTAAATATAGAACATCTGAGTGTATTGTAACTCAGAGATATTACATTATCATCTATCATCAGGAATACAATCAGATCTGAAGCACAAATTATTTGTTACTCAGATGTCAAGCAAGTTCAAAATAATTTAAGGCTGATTTGGCCTTGCTTTTTTTTTTTTTTTTTTTTTTTTTTTTTTTTTTTTTTTGTCATGTATCACAGCCTTATTACAATTCAACTTAATTTGTCTTTAAAATTTCATGTGATACGAGGCAGAAAACGTTAGAGTATTAAAGGTAAACTCTTGACTGCAGACCTGCAGTTAGTGCTTTGTTCTATATTGCTCCACTGGAAATAGAATACATATGAATGAAATTCACACTTTCAGTTACACTATCTGTATTGGTCACTTCACTACCCTCAGAGAAAGGGCTCATGCTGCACTAAACTTGCATCCAAAAAAATGTGCCACCTTTAAGATAACAGTGGAATGGGACTTCCACACAAATCTGTGGGATGGTGAATAGAGTCAAGTCTTTGCTGACTCCCTCAAACATCCACCTCACCCCATGCTCACCTGTTTTATTAATTTTGTTGTTTTGTCTTTATGGCTAGATATATACACTGCTTAAACAACGTATCCTATCTTGCTATTATTAAAAATCAAAGATGAATACTTACATGATTCATACTTTTCCTTCAGTTATATGTCTGGGAACTAAATAATATCAAATATAAATATAATTTTCTTTTTATACAGGAAATAGTCTCTAGTTGGTTGATATCTTTCTTGAAGATTTATGTCAAAAACTGACACAGCTTTGTAGTTGAGGTCTCATAAATGTTGATTCAAGAGAAAAAATATCTCCCCATCTGTTGCAGACTACTATGTATGCTTTATTATGATGTCTGATTTTTCAGAGAGGTGACTGAAGATTTGTGTTCAGCTCATGCTCTATTATGACATCCACATCCTCTTCTAAAGAGCTGTTCCCTGACTAGCTGTCAGTCAGATGGTAACTGAGAAGTACATTACACCTTTCTAAATGCAGTGTCCTATTTAATGACACATTTCTGGTTTTTTTTTGTTTGGTTTTTGTTTTGGTGTGGTTTTTTTAAGGCAAAGTCTCCAGTTCTTCAAGATCACTTTGCTTTCTAAACCTGTGTACTTACAGTCCTTCCCGGTATAGAAGCTTAAATATCAGACTTGCTATTTCACCATACAACCTGTTTAAAAAAAAATACACATAAAAAGAATTGTAGAAGTCTCTATACATCTTTCAGATTTGAAGTTCAAAACACTAACTACTCATACTGTTCAATCAGCTGTGACCTTCTCCCATAACATTTTAAGTTAGACAATGTTTTCCAGGGTTGCCTATGAGGCTCTCATATGTTGATCAGCCTTACTGATATAAAAAAAGCCTTATTAAGTCAAGATCTATAGCTGTTCTATTGTATCTTTTTTATTTTTTTAGATTCGAGGATGTGATGGGTTGATCCTGGCGGGATGCCAGGTGCCCACCAAACAATTCTATCACTCCCCCACCTCAACTGGACTGAGGGGAGAAAAATACAATGAAAAGCTTGTGGGTCAAGATAAAGACAGGGAGATCACTCATCAATTACCATCACAAGCAAAACAGACTTGACCCAGGGAAATTAATTTAATTTATTACCAATCAAATCAGAGTAGGAAAATGAGAAATAAAACCATATCTTAAAAAAGCCTTCCCCCCATCCCTCCCTTCTTCCTGGGCTTCACTTTACTCCCAGTTTTCTCTGTCTCCTCCCTGCCAGAGGTGCAGAGGGATGGTGAATGGGGGTTATGGTCAGTTTGTCACACGTTGTTTCTGCTGATCCTTCCTCCTCACACTCTTCCCCTGTTCCAGCATGGGGTGTCTCCCACAGGAGAGAGTGCTCCATGAACTTCTCCAGTGTGAGTCCTTCCCATGGGCTGCAGTTCTTCATGAACTGCTCCAGTGTGGGTCCCTTCCACAGGGTGCAGTCCTTCAGGAACAGACTGCTCCAGTGTGGGTTCCCCATGGGGTCACAAGTCCTGCCAGCAAACCTGCTCCACTGTGGGCTCCTCTCTCCATGGGTCCACAGGTCCTGCCAGGAGCCTGCTCCAGCACGGGCTTCCCACAGGGTCACAGCCTCCTTTGTGCACTTCCACCTGCTCTGGTGTGGGGTCCTCCACAGGCTACAGGTGGATATCTGCTCCACCGTTACCCTCCATGGGCTGCAGGGGGACAGCCTGCCTCACCATGGTCTTCACCACGGGCTGCAGGGGAATCTCTGCTCTGGCACCTGGAGCACCTCCTGCCCCTTCTTCTTCACTGACCTTGGTATCTGCAAGGTTGTTTCTCTCACATATTCTCACTCCTCTCTCTGGCTGCAATTGCACAGGGTTTTTTTTCCCCCTCCTTAAATATGTTATCCCAGAGGTGTTATCACTGTTGCTGATTGTCTTGGCCTTGGCCAGTGTCAGGCCTGTCTTGGAGCCGGCTGGCATTGGCTCTATCAAACACAGGGGAAGCTTCTAGCAGCTTCTCACAGAAGCCACCCTTGTAGTCCCCCCTCCCCCCCCCCCCCCAACCTTGTCATGCAAGCACAAACCTTATATAGAGGACCAAAGCTGCTTCAGGTATTCAGAATGAGATTTTATGCAGTAGCAAAATGATGTTCTCTATTTTATTTTCATTTGCTTCCCTCTTAATGTTTATTTTACTTTTTGACTACATGAACTGTTCAGATTAAATTTTTCTGACATTATCTTTCATGATGCTGGTGTTACCCTTATCTATCAGTTCAAAGCACATAATATTATATGAGAAATTAGAATTATTTTTGCCTTGTGCATCATTTAATATTTATCTACATCAAATTTAATCTGCCAGTCACTCCATGTTATAAGATCTTTCTCCATTTTTTCACAGTAGACCCTTGTCTTTACTACTTTGAAAGAGATCTCTGTCATTAATAAACTTTCTCACTCTACTGATATTACCAGATTGTCTGTGAATGTGTCCAACAGCACAGCTCATTCCAGAACTCTGCTGCTGACTCTGTCAGTGCTGGAACTAACAGTTTATTTATATTTCTAGTTTCTGTTTTTTTAACAATGTTTTTTGTCTGTGAAAGACCTTTTGTGCAAGACCTTTTGTGCCATGGCTACTTAATTTCTGCTCAAAGTTGGTAACAGACTTTGAGAAAAGTCCTTGTAAGGTCCACACAGACAGTATAAAGTGAGTCATCTTTGGGGAAACAATTTAATCACTCTTTCAGTAACTCCAAAAGTTTACTAAAGACCTTTTTTTTTTATAATAGCCATGGTGACTTTTCCCAGGTATATCATCACTAGTCACTAATTCTGTTCTTTACTACCTTGGCCAGCACTGAATATTGGATTTACAAATCTGTATTTCCCTAGATTATATTTGAAAATTTTTATAAAAATTGGAATCCTCTGGGCCTCAGGTACAAAAACATTTTTAAAGAAATATGTTAGACACCACTCTTCTTAGGTCAGGTATTTCAGTTTTGCCTTCCTTAAATCTTAGTCACTTGCTATTTTTCATTTTTGTCTACTTGTTCCATAGTCACAGCCATTTCTAGTCATATGATGATGACTTTTGAACTTACTCTCCTCTTTATCCTGTCTCCTGGTGCTTAATATGGCAAGAATCTAACTGTTACTTGGCTGCAGCTGTAAACTTCAGACTAAAAAACAGGGATTGCCTACAGCGGGAAAGAAAGAACAAGCAAACTCAGCTCTTTTTTTTGTGAACTAATGGCTTGTCTAGGCAGGAGTGCTCAACATATAGCTGGCTGTTGCAGTCACTCTTTACACCTCTTTCCCTTACCTTCTGACTGTCCTTTCCATTCAAAACCAGACTGGCCTAACATCTTGAAAAGAAATAACATAAGATGTCTTTGTGCTGGAAGTAGTGGCTAGTGGCTTCATGATGCAATTCTTCTGTTGCTGCATTACACTGTCTGATCCATGTTTTTTTCAGAATTCTTTTTAAGGGTCCAGTTAGGTTAAGACAGGTTCTCATTCACCCCCAGGAACTTCTTGTGCATCACAAAGGCAACAATTTCTATGGAGCCTGTTCTCAGATGCTGAAGGGAAAGGGTAGTTGATAAGCCACATTAAACTTAAAAATACTGAAATCTACTTATATAGACTTATATAAGTAGATTTATATCTACTTATATCTACTTATATATATATCAAGTGGTGATATTAGACAGTGTTGTTTCAACTGTTCAGTGAGGGCAACTGATGCATGACTTTCAGCATCAAAGGAGTGTGCTCTCATACAGAGGTAAAACCAGTCCTTCATTATCCTCTCCTTTTGGATCTGGCTAATGATCACTGTCAGTTCAGGGTCCTTCCTTTTGCTTTTTGTGTCTTCAGGAGGGTGTTAACTATGATTGACAGTCATCTCATATGCAGGATAAGGTCAATTTTTCTTATCTCATTGATTGATTGGGTTTGTAATCTACAAGGAAAAAACCTTTTCGTAATTCAATAAGATACAATTTATGTTTAAGCATCTAGACTCACAGCTGGACATTCATAAGTCAGATGTCACTCCAACATAAGCCATAATGGAGCAACTTCAATTCTTTATCAATGACGGCTTTTCTTCCTTGAACAGATTCCAACCTACTAGTTCTAACTCTGATTTATGTCTCACATAATGACAATAGTAAAGATCAGCCTGTCTGTTCAGGCCTTACTTAAACACTGATCATGTTCTGTAAACCTTGAGAGACTTTAGAAGCATCTTTGCTCAGTCCTTTCAAAAAATTCTTCAGCAGGCAAGTTACAGTTCCTTTAGTTGCAGCACCCTTGTCATTATGGTCATGAAACTTCACAGAATACTTTATTACTTTTTTCTCACTTCAACAGTCAATTCATTCAGGGAGTGTGTGTGGACAGCTGGTTATAGGAAAAGAGGAACCTTCATCTCAAAGGACTAGATCTTATAGCCCTTTCTAAAGAGTGCAGAGATGTCCAGAATCTTAGCTATTTTCTGGTGGAGTTTTTTGTTCTTTAAATATCTGTAAGACTGTCCAGATCCTTCCTACACTATATTTTTAAACTCCTCTGAGTTATCTCCTTGAGGCTGTGTCTAAATCTCAGCATACCTCTTGAAGATCTCAGTTCTCGACACTCTTGAAGATTATTTTCACAGAACTGCATGTTTCAAAAAATCATCCTATTTATTCAGGTCCAATATTAAAATATCATAAAGGAGGAGTCATTCTCTCATGAAAACTGACAGTCAAAGCAATAGCAACCAAAACTTGCTATGAGTTTCTTGCTTTGTATCCCTCTGCTGTAGGTAGCCCGCACTCTGGCAGAGTTACCATGACCTTGAGATATGTCTGTGTTGCAGATGACTGTCATTCTGGCTGGCAGCCATTGTGACATCCCTACATTCATCAAACAGCAGAAAATTATAGAATCCTGTAAAGCTGATGCTTAGTAGTATGATCCTACAGATATTGGTTGCATGAAAGTATCCAAGACCCATCACCAGCTAACTAGGTAGTACAAAAAGGGTTTCTTGGAGTTGCCTGTACCATTAACATGCATGTGGATTATAATAAATCAAAACCAAAAAACAATCACCCCAAAACCAAAAAAAAAGTGGTTAGCAGCTAATAGCTGGAGATACTTGAGACAAGTAATCTATATCTGTATTCATTTTTCTGCTAAGTTTTTCTTTTCCCTCAGCATCCTTATTACGGTTGCTTGATATAGGTTTCTGCAGTTGAGGGGGAAGGGAAACAGTATTGCCTTTAAAAAAAAGATCTTTTTCTTACAGATGGCTAGGTATATCAATTCATTCTCAACAAGTTATTTCTTAAATAAATCTTGCTGTAAACTTCACCACACAGGAAGTATCAGACTCGGGGAAGAGTACTCCACTTTATGCTCTGTGTGAGTTTGTCTGCTCAAATTATGATGTGACTTTTGTGATGTAGACTTATTTGCAGCACAAATTGAGGAAAGGCAACCAGTTCATTTCTCTGATTATTAGGCAATATTAAGGATGCATAAATGTAGTGCCTTTCATAATCTTTTGTTCTTCATGGTACTCTGTCAAGTCCACAAGTATTTTCTGATCCTGGACTAAATTTTAGTCAAGTCTGTCTATTGTTAGAAGCACTCCAGTTCTGTAGACTAAAAGCTGTAAAGAAAGCTAAAACTTTAAATGAATTATGCACATGGCATAATTAATGATGTAGTTTCCTTTTTATGCAGTGTGGCATTAAATTCAAAGTATTTAACATCAGCTTTGCGTTTTAAAAATATAGCTTTTCTCAAGAGAGCTGTCATGAAAAAAAAAGAATTTTGGGGAACTGTGTGGAGAATGGTAAGGGTTTTGAACAGCTAAGTAAATATAAAAACACAGACATGAAATCTGATGGAATTTTAAAAATAATTGCATGGGGTAGAATAACAAATCCCATTAACAGTCATAAAATTAGTTATTTTTTGCTGAATAATCAGTATTTAAGTATTCTGTTATTAGATAGCTAACTCTGTATAGAATTGGACCACTGCATATCTGATATCTGTGACTGAAACCAAAAAGGGCACACTTTATCTCCAGTTAGACTTAAAACACAAAGACAAAGTAATGATATTTTGATAATTAAACTTTTTAGTTAATATCTTCATAACCAAACTGTGCTTCACATCTAGCTGTATTCACTAGCAAACATTTACTTTTGGTAATGCCAATAATTTGGTTTCGTTAACATTGCACAGGTGGGAGGTACAGGGAAACAGAAAAAGAAAGAAAACTGAAGATCTGATAAAACAAACACATTAGCTAAAAGGCCTTTTAGAAATGTTGATTTATTTAGAATAGTTGTTTGTCATATGATGCAAGTATGTTTTTAAATGCCTAAAGCCTTTAAAAATAAGAAATAAATAGACTCATTATTAAAAGGAATAAAATAAGTGTATACTTAGAATTCAAAGGGAAGGCAGGAATAAGCCTTTCAATAAGTGCAAAGGAAATACATGCAAACAAAATCCAAAGAGACTAAGTAAAATGTGACTTCAGATTTTGTTTTGAATATAGTAGAATTTTTGTTGATTTCTACTTGCAACATCCAGAAGAACAGGAGTAAGTCGGCTATCCTGATAGATGACACTAGATAATATTTGATCAGGAATTTTATTATCAGCTCATCGTGAATGCAATATTTGCTTGCTGAGGTGTGAATGGTGTAGGTTTATAATATAGGTAGGTATGGCACATTTTATTATGAAGTTTTACTTCACAAGTTAAACTAAAATATAAATCTTTACTTCTATTCCATATATTTTTTCAACTTTTCATGCATTTTGAAATCTAAATCATAAATTATACAGATAGATCAAGGATCATGAATATAGAATGAATTTATATGTATGTGTGTACACGTGCAAATAAAAAAGAAATTCGAGTAGTGCATACTGATAGTGGAGAAAATATTTTCAGATGGAATGTTTATAAATGGAAAAAATCAAATACTAAAAGTTAGTTTCTGTTTCCAAGTATTTCCAGGTATGGCATAGCTAGCCATGATGTTTCTGATTAAAATTCCTCTTGTTCTCAAAATGCAATAGATCATGCTCCAATATGCATGCTTGTGCATTTCTACTGTCTCACATACACTTAAGCTATATAACTGTAAAGAACAATAACGTATTTATATCCAATTTTAATTAAGGTTTTTAAAAGGTGCACATACCTGTGTCTTCGTTAAGACACAGGAAAGAGGAAGAACAGTTTTGTGACTAAATGAAACACAGGTTTTGGAGACCAAGGCCAGTTTACAGCTTCTCACATCAGGTCAAACAATGAACTCTGTTAACTCAGTTTTGAATATGTAGACAACAGGGTTCTTTAGTATAAAAATGATATCAAGATATTACAAGTATTGATATTTGTAGAAGATTGTAAGCTCCTTCTGTTATAGAAATGCAAGTAGTCATCACCATTAATCATGGTACCATGGAAATGAAACTAAAGGTTGATATCAGAGAAATGCAGTATCATTTAATTTGCTAAGACTGAATCTACTGTTATTTTTAGGACTCCTGATTGCAAAATGGTAACGCAGCAAAAAGAAATCAAAATCTTGTTCACGGGCAAAGAGGAAGCATGCAATATATATAAGTAAAGCCAAGAATTAATTGCTTGTATAATGGAAATCTTAACAGTTTAATTCATAAACATTATTAGTCTACATCTAAATATTACAGAAAAAGAAAGAATAATAGTGCAGTTAGAATACTTTTATACAGAAGTCTCAATATAACAACAATAGGTATAACACTATTAGAATTGTAACACGGTTCTTAGTTTCTGTCTCTTGGGGTTATGCTTATCATTCTATTGCTCCTCTAGGTCTTAAAATCAGTAGTTTTTGACTGCTGGAGAGGTTAACATCATAAGTCATCAGCCTCTGCAATCTTCCATTGGCATGAATATGACGATGATGTTGGTGCTTTCTTTTTGCTCCCCTAAGATCCACTTTGGGTCATTTCTATATGTCTGCTAACACACTTTTACACCTTTATCTTTCTGTATTGATCTGCAGCTACAGATCACATTGCATCCAAATTTACTATATATGGTATGCTTTATGGATATTAGATATTGGATTTTTTACTCTCTTTGTTACCTCTAAAGCCAATTTTGTCCAGCTCCAGGTCTACATTTCTTGACCTATGGTGAGTCATTTATAGCTGTGGAGTACCCAGTGCCAAGCCTGTACTTCATCTCTTATCATCCCATGCTGCCTTCCCGCGTAGACCGCATCCTGTCTCTCTATTTCTCAGGGTCTCTGCAGTTATACCAAACCCACATTCCCTTATCCTACATAATTTTGTAAAAGTCATAAATATCTCATTCTAATAGAACAACTACTTGTCTCGTTACACCTATCTGTATAAAAGTATGGTTGTACTATGCAAAGATAAAGAAAAGTAAACTAGCCATTGAGACCTCGTCAATAAAAGAAATTGCTGTAATAGAAACGAAGTAAAACAAAACTGCAGCCACACCAAGAAAAGTTCAGACAGGGCAAACCTGGCAAACGCCAATCCTGAGGCCTTGCAAATTCAGTAAATAGTTTGTGACCTGTTACTAGGAATGGCAATACTGCATTACAGGGCTACATTGTTACAAGGTAGTAGGGGACCAGAGGTGGAACAGTGAAGTCAGCTGTAACGGAGTGTTATTCTAGGTGACTGATTTGGCGTTCTAGTAGTGGTTGAATGTAATGAGGCTTAGTAATATGTAGGTGTATTTAAACTTATTATATGTATAAGAAAACATCCACAGTATAAATAAATGACTGGTTTGATGATACTCGCTTCTCTCACAGCACATATTAAATGGTTGTAATGTTTTTTACTTCTCAGCTAAAGGATGACAGCAAATATTTATTTCTCAGAAATTACTCTTCCAGGAGTCCATGTTCAGCAGTAAAATATTTTTGAATGATCACTGCACTGTAAAAAATAAACAATCTCCAAAGCCTAGTAAAGGTTTTACACATATTTGTCTGTCTGTATGCATTATTTGACTATATGTTTGTGTATATAGAGTACATGTTTTTATATATCTATGAGTAGGTAAAGGTATTGTGTTTGGTGATACTAATTTGTTGTATTCTGAAGGCCGAAATTGCTTTCTGCTATGTGTATCTGGCAATCTGCTGCATTTAATAATACACGCTTTCAGTGTACGTATCTCAAGTGAGCACTGAGGGAGTCTGCCCAAGGGAACATAGTTAGATCTCAGTGGGAAGAAGCAGAGATGTGTTTTTCAAGGCTTGAACATTCACACCTGAAATTCAGTTATATGTCCACAATGGGTTTGATTCATGCCTGTTTTACACCTTTTTGTCTACAGTTACATGTTTTAACAGGCCTCTAATCACCTACACCTTATGTGACTGTCATGCATTTAACCATGTTTCTCATCCTGAGTGTCACTCTCTTCCAGGATGTAGATGACCTGTACTTTTCATTAAAAGGTGTGATTATGGAGTATCCTGAGCAGATTAGGAAACTAGGTCATCGTTCTTGTTACTCTCCCGGTCAGATTTCAGTCAGAAAAGGACTGTGAGATGTTGCATAATTTAGAAGAAAGTCAGAAGCCCAGTGCTGTAATCAAATTTCCTTTTATCATCTCACTAAATTCCTAAAGAAAAAATTGCAAATCCCACAGAATGAAGCTCAAACAGATTTTCCTTCTAGTTTTGCCACAGGCTAACATGATTGTTTAAATTGTCTACATTTTTTCAGCAATTGGGGAGGAGCAGATAAAAATTTAATCACTGAAATTTTGCATAATGTCACACACATTAGCACAAAACTTGTGTGCTCTGTGATTGCATGGCTTAGAGTTTTTCAGATGGCTTTGATTTCACTATTTGTTTGGATTTTTAAGTATGTTCTGGTATATTGGACTTCATAATTTTGCTCTTAATTTAGTTTTGTAAAATTTTGTGATTTCAGGTGACTGAAGTATTAATAATATTCTTTGTACTAACAATGAAAAACATTCTGTGACAGGAAACAAGTGAAAAATTATTTATAATTGATAGCATATGAGTGAAACATTAGAAGATCTAAACATCTTTTGGTTTGTTCTTTTCCACTTTGTTTCATAGAACAAAAACTATTTTTGTAGAAAGACCATTTGTATAGAGGATATAATCCTTTGGTTCACAAATTGAAGAAATCATATGTTTAATTTGTACTTAAAATACATGTTTAATGAGGAAAGAAAACAGAGTTATATAAAATGCAAATTATTTTTACAGTTCTAATTTTCAAAATCGTATTCACTAAGATTGTTTCACTATAAAACAACCTGTGTAACCTGATAAAATGTTAAACAAGTATCGTCTTCCTGACACTAATTATTACAGAGACTCTCCCCTTTCGTATTTTACTTTAAAGGTACATAGTATATTGTGCCTGGAGTATTTTCTCTTACATAAGTACAGCTTTAAAATACTGCACTTTCATTAATTCCCATGCATGGCAACATTAGACAATTCACATCATAGATCTTTTACTATTCCTTTTATCATTTAAGAGTATCCTTCCCTGAGGAGGGGAAGTTAAGAGGGAGATGCTGATCTCTTCTCCCTGGTATCCAGTGACAGGACATATGGGAATGGTTCAAAGCTCTGTCATGGGAGGATCAGACTAGATATTAGGAAACATTTGTACTGGGAAGATTGTCAAATACTGGAACAAGCTTCCTAGAGAGGTGGTCGATACCCCAAGCCTATCAGCATTTCAGAGGCATTTAAACCATTGCCCTTAATAATATGCTTTAACTTTCAGTCAGCGCTGAAGTGGTCAGGCAGTTGGACTAGATCATCGTTGTAGGTGCTTCATACTGAACTATTCTGTTCTATTCTATTCTATTCTAAACTTTACCCTAATCTATGCTATTCTATTCTGCTCTATCCTATCTTATGCTGTCATATGCCTGGTAACAAAGGCCGTATTACAGTATTGCTGTAGGTTCTTGTCTTCATGGAAAAAAAGGCCACCAATATGTTAATAAACATATAAGATGTCAAAAGACAATATTTATTACCCTTTATAATGCATTTTTTTTTGTTGATCAAATTATTTTTTCATTTTCATTTCAGGTTATAAAGACTATCTTTTCTTGGTCAAGTATTAAAAAAATAGTTCTAGCCTTCAGGGATATTTTGTGCTCTGCTTTTGTTATGAAGTGCTGGGACACAGTTTTATCATGTTTTCTCAAGCTCTTTGATACAATGCTGTTATTTTTGTTCAAGATAGATCAGTTTTAGTGAAGACTAAACCTGAACATGATTTATCCAAATCAGTGTCCCCCCCAACTGCAATACAAAGTCTTATTCTGCAGCTCTATGAAATAAAATAATACAATGCAAGTGTCAGTATTTATGTTAAATAAAATAAATGCATACTGTGCTTATACTTTGAGGGATATTCTACAGTAGTTTATGATATATTGCATCTTTACATTTACTTTCATGGAAATTATGATAATAAAATATGGGAATGTATTATTGTGATCTTCCTTACAATTTCAAAATCATAACAATTGCAATAGTCTATATTTCTAAAATGTTCAGTGATTACACTTTGCTTTTAAGGCTTATGTGTAGCAATAGATAAACAAAAGAAGAAATTGCAGGAAGACAAGAACATTTTGTTAATTAGCTAAAAAAGACAAAAGTAAACCTGTAACTCCACCTAAGGATTTTGCAGGTTTCATTGACATGTAAGTCAAATTTGCAACATTCTCATATCTTAAAATCTACTTTACTTGGTCACTAGCTCAGATTATCTGAAGAATGTTTTACACTATATTTAAGTTTCTAGATAATATCTTTAGGTTTCTCTATGAATAAGAATTTCAACAAGAAAGTCATTAAGTGTACATCTTTGGAAGTAAGTTAGCTTATTTAAAGCTAGTCTAAAAATCTTTGAAATTTATATGGAAAGACATTCTTCCTTTTCTTTTCCCCGTTATTTTATTGACGGCACATTTTGCTATTAAGTACAATTAAAATACTTTTTCTGGAGTAAATTATTTATACATTATACACTATGATTTAAAAGTAAGTCACATAGTACTGCGGAGGGAAAACTGCAGCTATACTTTTCTACTATCCTCTTTACATTTTGATGGAGTTTTTACAAAATCTCCTTATTGTATATTCATTACAGGTGATGCCTAAGTGAACTGAGACAACTGTTCTGTTTGCCCATATATAATTTGAATTAGATCCAAATAATGACTTGTGCCCCAATGTGTTCTTACAGGGCACTATTACCTGCATATTTGAGCAGATTGCCATATGGTTTTGAGACTAATGACCAGAGATTATCTTCACTGATTCTGGTATCTTTTTTTACCAATATAGGTCAAGAATAGCTCTACTCAGGTGCTTACACATGCAAAGATGTAAAATTGAGGTAGATGATATAAGAATCAAGCCTGTAAACCTTAAACTCCATCATATTTACCACCTTATCTTAACACAGATAAATTCCATGGCACAGAATGGCACAGGATGAAAATAAATATGTTAATTATCACTGAGATATGATGGACATTTTCAACATAAGTATAGGATTTAAGAATGCATTCAGGTGTGGGAGATTAGTTTTTAAAGCTAATGCAGATACACTTTTATTACTAAAAAGATTAAATATGTAATTATGTTTTGTGTATTTTTGGAAATATAAACTATAAGAAGCATTGCTGAACAAGGCTCAAAATGTGTTTGTTGTCATCACTGTCATTATTCTTATGGCTTTTGGGAGAAATTATTGTTTTCTCACCAAGATCACTCCTAGAATATTAATATTTAATATAGTTAAATGCAAATATCTTAAGTACTTTTATTAAAAGTAATTTTAATATTTCAGTCTATAATATTAGGACAATTCTCCTATATTGTTGTGGTAGGTTGACCTTGAGTGGCTGCTAGGTGCCCACTGAGCTCCTCTTTCACTCCCCCTCCTCATCAGAACAGGGAGAGAAAATAAGATTAAAAACCTCATGGGTCAAGATAAGGACAGGGAGATTTCTCACCAGTTACCCTCATGGGCAAAATGGACTAAACTTGGGGAAGATTAATTTATGGCCAATTAAAAAAAGAAAAAACTTTTTCTCAGGCCCAACTCTTCTACCTCCTACCCCACCAAGGAGTAAAGAGGGGTGGGGAATGGTGGCTGCAGTCAGTTCATTAACAGCTCCTCTCTGCCACTCCTTCCTCACACGTTTCACCTGCTCCAGTGTGGGCTCCTTCTCGTGTGGTACAGTCCTTCATAAACTGCTCAAATGTGCCCATCCTTCCCATAGGCTTCAGTTCATGGCTCCTTTCCTTGTTATTTGTAGACAGTAAATTACAAAGTTTGGTGTCACATGCTAACATTCTTATTACTTTCTTGACTGTAGGGAGTTCGAATCTCTCAAAAATATCAAGATTGTTTCTTTTTTTTGGTTTAAACTTTCATTTATTTTCTGGCTCAAAAATATACATTCTTGTTTAATACAAGGTTACTTAAATTTTGTTGTGTTTAGAACATTATCACAGTATTTGTTGGAAAAACTGTAATTTTGTGAGATGAAACATAAACAGGTATGACAAACTTCTGAAAGCTAACCTGTTTGTGAGGTAATAATTTGAACGATTTCCTTTTAATAGAGTGAGGTATTAGATGAAGTGATAGGAGGATATTTCAACATGAAAATCCTTATGTATTCTGTTTACTTCAACAGGGCTAGAATTTCAACCTTGAATTTTGGTTTACTGAAGTAATACAGGAAATTATTTAGAAAATAATTTGTTTCTTATTTCAAAAGTACACTTGGGCCAACAAGCCATGTAGTTGTATGTTTTAAAAACACAGTAGGAAGAAAAGCTTTGGGGAAAATGTAGCTTTCAAAGTTAGTTTAAGTTAATCTGGAAACAAGAATGCCAAAATTTCATATTAATAATTTTTTCTTATTCATAATTTAAACACAGGGCAAACTTATTTGTATGTTTTTATTCAGACTGAGGTTAAACTCAATATATTTAAATGTCTTTGTAGTATATAATATTATCTAAACCTGTCCAGATTTATACAAATCCTTGGTATTATGACAATGCAATGTCTATGTAATATTACCACACTTTTATTACAGGAATATACATTCAGCCATAGTTCATTCATTTTCATCATGTACATAAAAAATCTTTTTTTGTATAAATATACATAAGCAGCTTATATGCCTTAACATTTTAATTAAGAGGTTTTCTGTATAAAGCAGTGTCCTTCTTATGACATCAAACACTTCAGGACACAAGGGATACAATTCATTTGGCCATCCTCAGATGTCTGTTACTGTATGAGATGCTCAGGTATTCAAGATGTCCATGCAAGGCTAGCAGGTATGACACAGTAAAATCCATACCTTTCTGGAGAAGCAGTTAGAAGTCAGGCAGGATGCAAAGGCATTTTAAATTACAGAAAACATCTGAGTATGAGCATCTGAATTTAGCCCAAAGAAGGATACACTATATCCTGACTTACTGTTTTCTTTTCCTCTAAAAGTTCATTTCCATAAATACGATTTTCCATTAGCACAGTAACAGTAACATACCTGCTTTATCAGAGTTTCTAACTTGGCTCAGTATGGCTCAGACCTTTCCATTTTGTATTCTGAATAACATTAAACAGTAGTTGAACTCTGAGATTGTATACATTTCTAACAAATTAAATCCACTGATATGTTATATGTTTCTGAGGCATTTACTTCTATAAATATTTAGGCATCTCCCTGTACCTCTGGAGGCTTTCCAGTGTTCACTTCAATTGCCTGGTTGCACAATACAGTGCGATGCCAAGATTTGTCACCCTTCTAAATTAAGTAGCTTGTGCCCTTGGAACTATTTTGCCATAAAAACAAGAAACAGACAAGCTGAAGTACTCTACTTCTCAGAGAAAACAGGTGCTTATGGACCTCTCTGCTACTGTTGACAGTCTGTCAGTACTGAAGGAAACTATCTTTAAAATTAGTTTCATAGCTATAGAATGCATCAAATATAGGCTTTAGGCAACTTTAGCCAAAAATAACATTTGAGTAGAACTACTTAGTTTGATTATAAGGATATAGATTTCCCATAATGAATTCATGTGTGAGGTCATAAACAAACACTGCTTTGTTATTTTGTTACTGTTATCTCCTGGATATTCCACTGGCCAATACATCATTACAAAGGCATATGAATTCCCTCAATTTATCTTGTACAATGATGTTTGAGTTGGGACATATAGAATTCTTTAGTATTTTTTAATATCTATCTTCTCTGAGGTTTGAATGTTTGTTATATTTTGTTCATGTTTTACATGAAGTTTAAGTAAGAAGAATTAAA
Source organism: Morus bassanus (assembly GCA_031468815.1). Taxonomy (NCBI): domain Eukaryota; kingdom Metazoa; phylum Chordata; class Aves; order Suliformes; family Sulidae; genus Morus; species Morus bassanus. The sequence continues at coordinate 92,637,877 of CM062569.1, forward strand.
ATGTCAGAAAACTCTTGAGGAATTATGCTGTTAAATAAGTAATTTTCAAGGACCTGAAATGAATTGCCTGAAATACTACACAAAAATAGCAGAGCTGAGATCTAACTCTCCAGATTCCTACCTAGGACTCTGTCTAGAGAATGATTTATGTTTGAATAAACGGATGTGCACCTTTGATATGTAAACAATTCTTCATGTAGCCCTTTACTTCTCATGCTCTATCAAGCCACATATCCCCTTTGGATTAATTAATAAAATTAGTCTATTTTTAAAGACTGTAGGAAGTAAGACAACAGCCAAACAGGGTAAACTAAGTATGCTTCTCCTGATTGAATTTCTGAGGCCAAAAATATTCATGTGCTCATTTAACAAGTTCTCAGCCCTGATTTAAACTGGAGCTCTTATCTGATGATTCATATATATTAGTTAGTTTATATATAACATGTTTTTAACAAATGCTAACTAGGAGCTTTTCATTTTCAAATTTAAAGAACAGTACTTTCAGATCTTGTTTTGAACAGCAAATCTAAAAATATTTCTTTAATTTTTATCATTGTTGTGTCTTTTCCACAAGTGGGTGCTGCTTTCCATTTTAGAAAAAGTGCTTAAAATGTTTCAAAAAAGATCTCCAAAGATATAAACACAGTTGGAATTATTTTTCATTAATGGCAAGGGAAGATAGTAATGAATGCATGCTTTTTTGCCTTCTTTTCCATTCTTCTGTTAATATATATATATAATAGTGGATAGTGTTTCTTTAAAGCTTAAACTTCCATATTTGTTTCCTGCTGATATTCTGACAGTTGGAGCAGCAGCAGGAGCAAAAATGAAAACTGTGTACTTGGCATTTTCCTTTGGCAGAAAATGAGAAATAGACGAATGTGCAGAAGAATATCAGAGAATTGTCTTTAAAATTGTCCAGAATTATGAATTTCAGCCTTTTAGTGTGATCATATAAATGTTTGTCTCCTCTTGCAATTCTGTTTTAATTATTGTTTTAATTTTGATTTTCTCTTTCGGACTTAAATCAAGCTGATCGATAATTCTTTAAAAATGTGGCTCATGTAAATCTGTGAAACATTCATTGCACTTTAGTATTGGACTTAAAAATTAACTTGTAATGCTTTATACTATTCTGTGTATTTAGAAATAGCAACATATTTTTATATATATAAAACAAACCAAAAAAAAAAAAAAAAGAAGAAAAATATCTTAATGGTTAAGATGGTAAACTGAAACTTTACATGATGTCTAGGCACTATTGCTGAAGATTAAAATCTAACTTGGCAACAAGCTTCTTATCTGGCTGACTAACAGATTGCAGCAGTACTGTTAACTCTGAAATCATCATTATGTAGGGTTTTTTTCTATGTGTCCCCCTCTACACAAGAAACTCTCTTTAACAATGTTCTCATTGCTTTACTATGGATCTATTTAAATTACTTAAATGCATGATTAGTTATAGAACTATTTTACATAATCAACAGCTACCAATAAAAATGGCACTTCATAGTAACAAGGATTTTATTATTCTAATTTTTGTAGTTAATTCTGGATTTTTTTCTATTTGTAGTTTCCAGCCACCCTATGTCCATTCTTACTATATCTACATATTCAGAAAGTTATTCCTTATAGAACTATTCTAAGATCAGAGTCAAATCACTTCTTAACCTTTACTACACAAACAAAATGAACTGATTTACTTATGATTATTGCTATTGTTTTCTTTTAAAGATCTCAAATTATTTGGCCTTAATTAACTTGCTGAAGAATGACTATGTTGGATATGGCAAGTACATTCAATGTAGAGAATAAAGAAGAGTTATGTTATCATAGGCAATCCAAAGAATTAAAAGTGATGGGGAAAAAGACAACCTGTGTTTACTTACCTGAGAAATGTTTGGGGGATGGAGCAGGCAGCTGATGATACTCATTATAAAGTGAACTATTGGATTTCAAAATTATTATTTTTTTTTTTTATTCCTTGATTATACTATTATTTTTTCTTTCTTTTTTAAAAAAGGCATCAGCACCTTTTATTTTACATTATTATTATTATTATTATTTGATTTATTATTACTGTTATTTGCTTTTTATCTTTATTTAATTTCTACCAGGTGTGGTTATTAGGTTAATTTTCAAGTCAGTTAATTTTCAGCCCCCAGAGGAGAGACAAAAGATCTGGAGAAAGGAAGACTTCCCCTTGGTTGAGGGGGATTGGGTTAGAGATCGTTTAAGCAAACTGGATCCTCACAAATCCATGGGCCCCAATGGGATGCACCCATGAGTGCTGAGGGAGATGGCGGACGTTCTTGCCAAGCCACTCTCCATCATCTTTGACAGTCCTGGAGTCCCACTTCAAAAAGGGCAAGAATGAGGACCCAGTAAAATGTCACCCCAATCTTCAAAAAGGCAAGAAGGCCGACCCAGAAACTATAGGCCAGTCAGCCTTCACCCACCCCGGAAGGTGATGGAACAGTTCATCCTGGAGGTCATCTCCAGGCATGTAAGGAAAGAAGGTTATCAGTAGTAGTCAACGATGATCCTTTCCAACCTGATCCTATTTGGCCCATGACTGGCTGGGTAGATAAAGGAGAGCAGTAGATATTGTTTACCTTGACTTCAGCAAGGCTTTTGACACTGTCTCTGATAACATCCTCATAGGTAAGATTAGGAAGCGCTGGTTAGATGAGAGGACAGTGAGGTGGAGAGAGAACTGGCTGAACAACAGAGCTCAGAGGGTCGTGATGAATGGGACAGAGTCTGGTTGGAGACCCATAACTAGCAGTGCTCCCCAGGGGTCTGTACTGGGTCCAGTACTGTTCAATATATTCATCAATGACCTGAACGAAGGGACAGAGTGTAATCTCAGCAAGTTTGCTGATGTTACCAAGCTGGGAGGAGTGGCTGATATGCCAGAAGGCTGTGCTGCCATCCAACAAGAACTGGACAGGCTGGAGAGCTGCACCGAGGGGAACCTCATGAAATTCAACAAGAGCAAGTGTTAAGGTCCTGCACCTGGGGAGGAACAACCCATGCACTGGTACAGGTTGGGAGCTGACCTGCTGGAAAGCAGCTCTGCTGAAAAGAACCTGGGAGTGCTGGTGGACAGCAGGTTGATCATGAGCCAGCACTGTGCCCTTGTGGCCAAGAAAGCCAACGGTATGCTGGGGTGCATAAAAAGGAGTGTGGCCAGCAGGCTGAGGGAGGTTATCCTTCCCCTCTACTCTGCCCTAGTGAGGCCACATCTGGAGTACTGTGTTCAGTTCTGGGATCTCCAGTTTAAGAAGGGCAAGGAACTTCTGGAGAGTCCAGCGGAGAGCTACCAAGATGATCAGGGGATGGGAGCATCTCTCATATGAGGAAAGGCTGAGAGACCTGGGTATGTTCAGCCTGGAGAAGAGAAGATGGAGGAGGGATCTCATCAATATTTATAAATATCTGAAGGGTGGATCAATATTTATAAATATCTGAAGGGTGGATGTCAAGAGGATGGGGCCAGACTCCTTTCAGTGGTGCCTGACGACAGGACAATGGGCAATGAGCACAAATTGGAACACAGGGAGTTCCACCTAAACATGAGAAAAAACTTCTTTATTTTGGGGGTGACAGAGCAGTGGAACAGGCTTCCCAGAGAGGTTGTGGAGTCTCCTTCCCTGGAGACATTCAAAAGCTGCCTGGATGCAGTCCTGTGCACCCTGCTGTAGGTGTACCTGCTCAAGCAGGGGGGTTGGACAAGATGATCTCCAGAGGTCTCTTTGAACCCCTATCATTATGTTATTTTGTGAAAATAAGAAACAGAATAATCCAAGAGTTTTCAATAAATTTGCTGTCATTCAACAAAAACTGAAGGTCTAAATATTTTGCTGGACAGGCCCTTCTTTTTGGCATAAATTTTATTTTGTCCATTTGGAGACAGCCTATTTCAACCCAGGAGTTGTTAGTTATTCATTTTGCATCTTATTAATTGCACCTATACCTTTGCCAAATTATGAATAATACTGCTGTGATTAATGGTTTAACTTTTAAGCACTTTGAGGCAAAAGAAATAACTTGTTTCATAAAGGAATATGAAAAAAAAAGAATTTTTTTGCTGTCTTTCACTTCAAAAAATTCAAACTCAAGAGTATCAGCTACTCTGTCATTTAACTGGTTTAAGAAGAAAATTTGTCATTAGGTATTATATATTTAAGAAAAAACATCATTTCTAAATTAATAAGTTTTACATATATATATTTTTAATATCTGAGATGAAATATCTTCACTGAAACGCAAGCAAATTCCTCGGATGAAAATGCACATAGACTTGTTTATTACCTTTAATGGGTTAAAATTATGCTGAATCATCTTTACTATCTGAAAAACAGCAGATGATCTATGATTGGAACACAATTTGTATCTAACTTTGGAAGCTTTTGCTAACTAAAATTTCATAATTTGGATACAAAATTTTCTATAAGTGTTATTATATATACCCTTGATTTATGTATGGGCACAGACATCCTTTACTTCAGGTACAACTAGTGTTCTTAATTTTTTCCTATCCATTTACATTTTATATGTTAGATATATATATGGAAGGGATATATTTCTATTATTATATTGTCTTATAATATATTATAATATATAAGAAACACAACAAAACCCCTTCACCTCTTTTTGGACATTTACCTTCTTTTAATGTGAACAGAGGTGGAAAGGTGTATAGAGGGAACTATAGGCAATGGGCAATACACAGTACAATACAGGAACAAGTTTGGCAATATGTAAGGCAGCATCATGGGTTAACCTGTAGGCAGGTAGGCAGCTGAGCCCAACCCAGCCACTTGTGAACCCCCTGCCCTTTCCCCCTCCTCTCCCCCCCCCCCCCCCCCCCCCCCCCCGGAGGATGGGGGAGAGTCTTGGAAGGGTAAAAATGAGAAAACTCATGGGTTGAAATAAAGACAGTTTAATAAGTAAAGCAAAAGCTGCACACGCAAGCAAAGCAAAACAAGGAATTCATTCACTACTTCCCATCGGCAGGGAGGTGTTCAGCCACCCCCAGGAAAGCAGGGATCCAGCATGCATAACAGTTACTTGGGAAGACAAAATGCCATAACACTGAATGTCCCTCCTTCCTCTTTATTCCAGCTTTTATTGCTGAGCACAACATCATATGATATGGAATATTCCTTTGGTCAGTTTGGGTCAGCTGTCCCAGCTGTGTCCCCTCCCAGCTTCTTGTGCACCCCCAGCCGACTCACTGGTAGGGCAATGTGAGAAACAGAGAAGGTCTTGATTCTGTGCAAGCATTACTCAACAACTAAAACATTCCTGTATTATCAACACTGTTTTCATCACAAATCCAAAACATAACCCCATTCAAGCTTCTATGAAGAAAACTAGCCAAAACCAGTACAGGCAGTCACCAGTTTCATACTACTTAGTGGATCATGTTAACAAGAATGATGGTTATAGGGGATTGTATTCAGGTTCTAATTAAGACACCATTTTGTTGTTTGCAGATACGTTAGGTCCATAGGATTCTACTTTAGTTACTGGCAGATGGGGAAGTAAATGTAACAAATATTTAGTGGTTATCAAGAAGCATAGCTCTTCAGGGTCCATTAACTGTGTTTGCCACATCTCACCTGTGAACACCTAAAACGTTGGAAAGTTCCTAATATGAATATGTTATTTAACAAAGTTGTAGTTTATTTAAACATTTTGTCTGATTTTTTTTTTTTTCAGAGTCTCTTTATTTTCATTGGTGACTTAAACCCAGTTACAAATTTACATTCTTGCAAAAAGAGATACCCAAGAGCTATATTTATAATAAATTCTTGTTGTTCCCACTATTTAAAAATGTTCTGTATTTGTGTGATCCTGAGAAAGAGAAGTGCTGTTACTTTCTTGAAGAATCTTTGCAGAAATGTCTTTAGTGTTGTGTTTAAAAAACTCCTTCGTATTTCAGAAAATATTCCCATACATATATTTTCTTCATGCTTACTGTTACCATGGTCTCAGTACTGTGGTCATATTTTTATAAGGCATTCCTCTGTATTTATAACTTGTACCTAAAAATAGTGATTATCCTCTTATCACACTAATTTGATATGGACATTCTTGTGGATTTTTGAATTGGTGAAAAGGAGTGTAGTTGTCTGTAGTTCAAATTTAATCATCTATAGAATTTGTGCAGAAGAGTTACCCAGTTTTATTGCTATTCTAGTCGATGGTCTACGTTTCCTCTTCCACAGGATTTCAGACATAGTCACAGTGACTCCTAAGACTTGAAGGCATATCACTGTAGAAGGGGTAGGCTAGGGAAACAGCACAATTTTTAAAGTTTTAAGGAATGCTGGATCCATGTATGTATTCTCGAATGCTGGTATCATCTTTTGACATTGCTTCTACATTATGTTGTTCTTTAAGTGAAATAGATGCTCCAAAACCTGGTTTAAAGCTCTGGTTTAAGCATCTGGCTTGTTTCTTCTAGAAATTTTAAAAAGATTTAAGAATCTGAAAGACTATAGCAATATTTCCATGTTTGTCAGTAGCAATGGCTTCTTTTGCTTCCAAATCTCTTTGAGTGTGAGGTGTCTGTAAAAGAAGTGACAGAGTCAAAAACATTTGCATGATCATATTACTTCACATTTTACATAGCAGCAGGAAGAAGGTGCAAAGTAGGAAAATACTGTTATACTTGAAGCTAATATGTCAATGAAATGGAGTAACCTGTAACAGTTGCAAACAGCTTTAATCAAAAGCCTTTATAATGAACATATTTTCTATTTATGATTTTAAAACTTCAGATTAAGGATGCTCAATTCTATTTCTCTCTTCCTCATATATTTTACTGCAGTTTTGCTGAGGCAACATATTGTCTTACTTCATTTTCTCATCTTTAAGAGAAGCTCCTTCAAGGAAGCCTTTTCTTTTCTTTTCTTTTTCTTTTTTTTTTTTTTTTTTAAAGTTGTTTGCTTGATCTGCTTGTAAATATAAGAGCCATCTTTTGGGTAGTTCTCTCTTCTGCTTGCATCTTAAAACAAAATTTTCATCTCTCTTTTTACTTTGTATTTACTACATTCAGTGAATAAATTTCTAACATATTGAAGAGATAATAAAATTGGTCTTATTAGTAGTGAAAAGAACATGTACAACTAGGTGTTTTGGAAATGTCACCTTGCCATGTTCCTTACTGCTTCTTCCAGGAAGAATGTCCATACATAAATTTCTGTTAGTACAACTCCGGTGCTGCTTTTCTCCACTACTTACTGTAGCAATTATGCCAGCAGAAGTATAAAGTGTGGGAGTGGCTAGGATAAAGGAAAATGTTTCTACGAAAAAGTAATTATGAAAGGAAATTCACTTGCAGAGCTTCCATTAAATACCTCCTTAGGTGTCTCATCTTTTTAAGGTTTTTTATTTTCATAATCTATTTCTCTAATCATAAGTAATCATTCTGAATTGCTTATAAGGGAATTTTGTCTAATATGTTTCAGAAAGCAAACAGGATCATTCTTCTGTAAAAAGTATAATTGATCATCTAAAACCAAATATAATAGGTTTAGAAATAATTTTTGTTTCCAATACTTCTTAATGAAAATTAATTATTTTATTTATTTTAATCAGTTCAGAGTAAGCATATTTAATTACGATGATCACATTAGTATTACTGGATTTTTTTTTTAATTGCAAAACAACATTGAATCTGGAGAACCATTTCGGAGCTGCTTTTTTCTCCCCAGTATATAAATCGATATTCTTTAACCACATATGGGGATATTGTTCTTGCTGATACTGGTTCAATACTTTTAAGTTTTTCCCACACTGTATTCATATCTGTATCTGTACAAAACTGTTTTACATTCTTTCTCAAAAATAAACCGTCAAACAACCCCCCTCCATCTAACTAATCTTAAAAATCCTTCTGATGATTCAAAGCTTTATCTACAGAGGAACTAATTTTATCTAAATGTATCTGTGTAAGCATTAGTCTCTCATAATCATCCAAACTCCCCATAGTCAATGGAAAGGGCAACTATAAATGGCAGCTTGGTCCACCTTAAGAAAGGTAATGTGACTTGTGTTCTGGGTGCCATTTTCTGTCTACTGACTGTAGAAAGAGCCATGATTAGACTGGCTGCTTAATGTTTGCATGATAAAATTTAGGTTTTATGTATCAGATTAAAGGAATTTAAGTCAGAATTCTTAACTCTCAGCCATTTGAATATCTTTCCAACACATTTTATGTGTTAGCATAGAAAAACAATTAGCATGGAAGTGAAGATAACAAGATTTTGTTTAGTAGTGACATTTCCTGTAAGCTTAACCAAGTCTTTAAATCTTTCATTTGTGGTTTATATCCAATTACTTGTTTGTAACTTATTTTATTATTAAAGAGGTGAATATTCACATTTGTTTTCAAACAGTAATGTAAAAGAATTTGTGAGTCTAACCAAATAGACCATGTTTAAATAATACATTACCATATTTTCTCATGGAATATTCTATCAGGTTTCCCCCCCAACATAAAATAAAATTTGCATTAAAAGTAAAAGTCTTATATAGATAATTATTTTTATTGCCAAAAACAACTCTGCTTTTATGCTTCTACATATTTTTCTTGCTTTTATTTGGCTTTATTAGTCTTGATTTAGTAATGAAATTTTTGCATGTTAACCACTGTTATAATCTAGGAATACTAGAAGAATCCTCAGGAGCAGGTAGAAATGTATATTCTTTTATCTACAGCATATTGCCTGAAATTCTTGGGATTAGTGAAACATAATGTAGATAATGCAGTACACTTTATCTTAAAATCTGACAGGTGTGCAAAATATGCTGTAAAGGACCTGTATTAGATCACAAAACAAAACCCCTGACCTATTGCCAAAATAATTATACAGACATTTGAGTTAATAATGTTTTTCATTGCTATGGATTTCCTAGGACAATTTAGCTTTTCTTTAAACCTCCCACTCTTTTACCTTTTAATGACACTCCTGTAAATATTAACTCCATTTTAAAACATACAAGGGGTCTTAGTTCTGGAGTCAATTTTAGCATACTTTTAAAAACATAAACATACAAATAGCAGAGACGGCAAAGCAAGGTATGAAAAGCAAGATACGAATTTATAGCAAGAGGCAATATATTATCTTAGATCAATGGGTATTTTATTAAAAACAGGCTTTTATTTGGGTTAGAAACAGAAGCAACACAGTTCAATGTAAGCCTCATCTACTCTAGCAGTGTAAGTTCCTTTCTGAGGTTGATAGAATTAGACTCTTCCCATTCCAACACAGAGAAATTAGATTTGCTGGTTTTCATTTTTAATATTGAGAAAGTTTTAACTACTAGCTTTGCTTGGATGCTGCCTTTTTACAGAGCTAAAATTTGGATGAGATTAATTCTGCCTTGAAGATCACACAGTAATAAACCTAAGTGGATGGAAACCATTGTTTTTTCACATGTTGCTGCCAAAATAGCAGTATAATATGGCTGGCTGATGCAGAAAGCCCAAATCTGACCGAAATATTGTTTTTAGCCACAAAACAGAAGAAAAGTTAGTTGCATTTTCATTCAGTGGCTGAAGTTGTGTGAAACTCTGCCCAAGGGTATCTGCAAAATTTAGTATAAAGATAAAATTAATAATTTATTGGAAAATTACTGTGACACTTTTGTATCAAGTTGTCTGCAGAAACCTTGGTATCAAAATATGAAAAGATGCCATGTACATATGTATACATGCATATAATCTGCAACTACTTCTCACCAATACAGAACTCTAAAAAGTGATTGTCTTAGAAATGTTATTCTGTACAAAACTAAATCAATTTTCATATTTTATTTTATCTTATAAAATTACAATTTCAGTAAATTATAAATACTTTTTCAAACAATTCTAAGGGATACATTTTTAATTTTCTGGGCAATTCACGATTAGACATTGAGTGAAATCATAGTTTAGTGTTAGTAATTTATGCAAGGAAATGTCTGCTTTTGTATTTCTGTGCACCAGACTCCTCCACCTTCTTATGACTTGATAGTTGATACCTGCCATCTTGTTACTGTATAATTCAACAGACAAGAAGATTTTAACTTCATATACTTCCAGTATTATGCTGTATACTTTTTATATAAATTTATAGTAAAAAAAAAAAAAAAGTTTTACTGCTGTTTATAATAACTTTTCAGTAATAAGAACAGTTACGACCAGTTAGAGGTGACTGGCATCTTTAGTATATGATAATTCTAAAACACTATTGCAAAGACTTCATCCTTGGTATTAGAAAATACAGGCATTTCTCCACTTCTGCTTTTTCTATATATCTTTCTCAAATCAAAGAAGACTAATTCAAAACATGAATAAGTGTTTCATGACTTGACTTATAGTAGCCAAATAATTTGTTTTAAGACTAGAACAGGTCAGATAACCTGTGGGTATGTTTCGAAATAACTGCCTTAACTTGGTTTTCATAGGTCATAAAGCTTGCTTTTGAAGAGTTCGAACTGGAAAGAGGCTATGATACTCTTACTGTTGGAGATGCTGGGAAAGTTGGTGATACCAGAACAGTGTTGTATGTGTAAGTACAAAACTTAAAATTTTTCCTTGGAAATTTGTTATCACATGTTTTTTCTTCTGGGTCATAAAGTATCTATTTAACTTTGTAATTTTAGTATATGTAATTTGTTTATATAATGTAAGCTTAAAATTCAAGTACTGTCAAAGAAAATTGTTCATTACAAAATTCAGTCCAAATATGTAGTAGCATCTTTATAGGCTTTAATATCAGAGGCCAAAAACTGCAGAGAAAAGATTAGATTTTTTAAAAAGCAAAAAAGCTTATTTTAAGGAACAAGTACTGTCTGTATAACTCTAACTGTATTCACAAGCAATTGAAGGAATAAAAAAAGGCTTAGATTTCAGCAAACTGAAAATATAACTTGTGTAAAATAAATAACACATTGATTAATTTCAAAATTTTTATACTTAAAATTGGATTTGTGAACAAAATTTTCATGAAAGCACAGAGGCCACTGTTCAGTAAAGTTAAACATGTTTCATGGATTAATGTAATATCATATAAATAAAGTATATAGTAATATAACATAATAAATATATAGAAAGTGTAACAACTTACAGAAATTTAAAGCAAAATTCCAAACTAGGTAGCTAATCTTAAGATACAGGTCTTTAAAACTATCTGGGCTAATGGAAAGAATAGAATCCTGTACAGATTGATTAATCTCATCTACCTTAACCATTTCATTTTTGTTGCTCATTTTCCTTCCTTGATAATGGGAGCTTGTGGTCACAAGATGTTTTAGTTGTAGCTCTTAGAGGGATAAGTTAGCATATGAATCCTGATCAGAGAATACAAAACAAAATTACAGGCTTCATAAATCAGCAATGAATAAGTAAGAGAAACTAGCAGCATTTATTTCATGATAACGTTACTTGACATTGTGCAGAATTCTACTGGAAAAAGACAGTATTGAACATATTTGATAAAAAGAAACCATCTTCTTCTTATATTTTGAGGTTTTTTAATCCATATGAATTATTGAAATGTTAATTACATAATTATACAAAATGAGTGCACTTAACACCCGCAGAATTTATTTTAAATTAATTAGAATATTTTGGAACGTCAAGTCTGAGGACAGTATCTTCATTTCACTTATTTGTTTATGAATTTATAATATTTATTAATAGCTACTTTCTGAACTATTATGTCAGAGTACATAGAACTAGGTACCCCTAATTTAATTTGTCTTAAGAGTTAAGACTAGAAAATTATTAGATTATTTGCATGATACATGTTTTTTTGTTGCAGTAGCAACTAGCTACTACTGAGTAAATTGAATTCCATATTCTGAGTACCTGAAAAAGAAAATAAGAAAAAAAAAATAATTTTTAAGAACTTAGACTTTAACCTAACAGGAAATGACTTGAACTGGGAGTGAGAATTTCAACATCTGTGCTTATTTGTTCTTGTATTTTGCAGACCAATTAAATATTGCAACAGTTTTTCTGGGGATGAAAATTTAACTCTTTGTGACTGACAAAAGTGTTTGCAATTTTTCCTTTTTGTATTGGGATAAATTTTGGCTTATGGGGATCCCAAAACTCTATCAGAGCCAAGTTTTTGAACTTAGTAAATTTGGTACCCTGAATTGTTCATTCTGCTTATTACACTGTGAGTACTTCACACAGCAAAGTTTGCCTTTTAAAATTACTTATCAAGTAATAGTAAATTTTTTTTTTACCTTTCCATTTGAAGGGATTTAGCCTGTGACTACATACTCCACATTTATTTTCCATGATTGCCTAAAAAAAATAAAAAAAAGTAAATCTAAAATAGACTTTACCTGATATTATTATTTTTGATAAGAAGGCAGGCCCCCATAATCAAACCACCTCCTACAACTGTTTTTTTACTTTAATAACATTTTGAGGATCTCTGTGGCAGATGTCCACTTCTATCACTGGCATTTCTAGCACTAGTACAATGTTCTCACTAGAGACATGTAGTACTTCTTTCTTCTATCCCTTCCTCCAGTATGATTTTTGACCAAAATAATGACTGTTTTAACCTTATTACTCTACTGCCTATCACTTAGGATTACAATACAGTGTTGGCCCTTCCATCTCTACTGTAAATTGTATCTTTGATGAAAATGCAGTCTATGCAATTAAATTTATCTGCCATTTGGGTTGCAATACTTTGCACATTAGCACTACCCTGAAAATTATTTGAGAAAATAACTGATTAATAACTTAAATACAGTGGAAATATAGAAAGGCCCAAGTATGAAACTACAGTGTCACAATAATTAGTAATGGGTTTGAATTTCTATTGTGACACTGTTTTTATAGTTATTAAACACTGGACTGTATCATGCATTATGAAATACATTATATTTAAACTGCATCACAGATATGCTCCATTTCACTTGCTTTTGAGAAAGGTCTTCCATGGATGGAAAGTAACTTTCCTCATAAAACACTAGGTCCACTTCTAGACTACATTATCATGAGAAAGCTCATAACGAAACGCCAAAGTGATTTTCTTACCAAAATTTTCTATTAGTTGGTTTTAATAACTTCTGTTATATTTAATAAGGTTTAAGCAGCACCTTGCAGGTTTTTATTCTTCTCAGGGGAATGAAGCAGTTTATAGCAAAGGCTTTTCTGGCTAGATTTAAATTAAAATTTCTCAGGATATCTTAAAAAATAACATAGCTTTTCTTATGCTGAGCAAGTTTCTGTTTGCAGCTTTAATGCCAGCATTTCTGCAAAAATTCTACAGAATATCACTGTAGAAACTCATGCATTTGATTCTAAAACTTCATAGATTTTACAATTTATTTTGAACTAATTTTGCAAAAATAAATACATTTCTAAATCAAAACCTAATTTCTAAGTGATTTGAACATTTCCCCTCCATATAAAATTGTCATGTCTGAACACACAAGCCACAGCACCATGCAAAATTTTACAGCTTTCAGCCACTAGAGCCCTCAACGTAGTAGATACTTCTGGGTGCTTCACTGTAAACTTAATACTCAAACTTTACAATAAACTTAGTTATGCCAGGCTCTTTATAAGCCAGCCATCCGATGAACACTGGAAACACGCTAGTGGCAGGTCAGTAAACAGGGCACCTTTAAATACTTGATGGGAAGAAGATTGAGGGAGTTGACAAAGATCATGATATATAAATGATCAGTCCTAGCACAAGCTTTCTATAGCATCCAAACTCTCGTCAATTAGCAATTATCTGTGTAACCTCAAAGCTCTAGCACTACAGCTAGAGGGTAATAGGAAGGGATACTGATGTTTAAAAAGGAGAAAAAAATATAGACTATCCAGCTGAAAATTAATTTTTGGAAGAAATTGGAAAAATAATTAGAAAAAGTCATTTAAGTTCATCTAAAATAGCACAGAGATGTCAGAACAAACAATATACTTTCATGAAGAGCAAATTATTTCAAATCAATTTAATGCATGTCTATGACAGTGTAGTTGGCAATTTGAGTAGGGATATGTTGGGTTTTAGTTTATTAAAGCAGTCTAATTCTAGTATTTATAGTAAAATTTTTAGAAAGTCTTATCATCAACAGCTTAATTAAAGGCCCATCAATTTTATGATTTTTAACAATTGTATCATCTGTAAGCCTTACTTGTTGAAAATTTAGCAATATTATTTTATGGGATATGTATGCTGAGATGGTTAGCTCTGGAAAAACAGCAATACAAGTTACTGAAAATTAATCTAAATATGTTTAGGCTATAAAGTTTTGACTGCAGTTATTTCTCATTTTCAACAGTTTGGCTAGAAGCTAGAGACTACACTTACAAAATAATTCACTAGCGATACTCATGTGTGAGGTAAAGATTATCAGTCATAACATTTTCTGCTATGCCCTGTTTTGTGTTCTTAAATTCTTGTAAATTAAACTAATGCTTTGCTTTAGAAAGTCTCCTTTCCCTTCAAAATCTATGATATATATTTTTCTTGCAGGAGTTACATTAAAACTTAATTTCCTTTTTTGAAATTATTCCCTTAAAGCATGAATATTTTAACTTTTCTTGTACAGAAAACTTGTAATTTTTTTCCCCAATACAGAGGAGATATCACAAATTAGTGGTTCAAACCCAGCTGCTTATATCAGCTATTTCAGTACACAGACAACGGTCCATGATAGAGAAATGCTTTTTTAGTAAACCCTTACGCTTTTCTTCTATTCAGACATAGTTTGGAAACTTACTGGGCACTTGGAAAACAACCTACTCTTCCATAACTGGTAAAAAAAACAGGCCACCTTTCTATATACCTCAAACATTATTGAATCTGATTTCCTAATAAATTATTTTATTTCACTTTACTTAAAAACTTCCTCCTTCTGAATTTTTTACAAGTTGTAAAATTTAGGAGAGAAAGTACATTTTGGTTTTTGTTTGTTTGTTTGTTTGTTTGTTTGCTTGTTTGTTTGTTTGTTTGTTTGTTTGAATACTGTGTTGGAGTCTTTCTCCTGTGATTAGCTAGGTAGTTTACATTAGTAGTATTAAAAGAAAAATACAAAGCCAAGTAAAATTAGGGATTTTCAGTGACATTTACTGCTTATCACACCTTTAATAGACAAACCTTCAGAACTTTAGTTTGTGATATGGTTGCAATTAAGCACATAAATAGTACAGTGACTTGTCATCTTTGAAGGATTGAACAATACTGTAAAACTGTTAAAAGGAGAAGAAAACCTGGACAAACGATGAAAAGGGATTTACCTCAAAGAAGGAAAATATGTTCACATATGAAAACTCAAGAAGTGTTTATGATTGAATTTTAAAGGAAATTTTTGTTTTATACAGTAGTTTAATGTCACAAAGGCAGATTCATTGACTGTTGAATGCTGTGCTTCATTCAGCTTACTTTATTGGTCTAATGTCTCCAAAACATATTTATTTAAAATATTCCAGACAGTAGAAGAACAAGAAAAAGAAAAGGACTCAAAGATTTTTCACATTTATGTGGAATATCCTTAATGTAAAGGAGTATTTTCCTTTCAAATTAAAAATTATTGAGTAGTTAACATTTGTAGGGAATAGATAGTGTAGCAGAGGTATTTGAATACATATACATAGATGAATAGTGCACACTGGAATTTTTCTTTGATTAAGTCGTAAGAGGGAAAAAAAGCATAATGAAAACATAGTTGTTGTTACATCTTTTAAAAAATTATTTCAGGGTCCTGAAAATTACATCTGAAGCCAAAACTCCAAACCTCAGCCTCCTTCATATACAAGTCAGTCTTCTCATTCTCAACTCATCACAGTTAACAGAAGATGGTTCTTTTTTCTTGTTTATTTGTTTAAAACAGCAAAAAAATATTTTAGGAAATCAACATACCTCTCTTTATATCACATACTTTCTATATTTTTAATAGTAATGTATTATTATTTTTATGCCCATGCTGCTTACATATACTTGTACTTTAGTGCCATGCTTGTGCTATCAACATTTTGGATTAAAGTATTTATTGAGACTATTTTGTGCTGCTTATGTATCCTATATAGAGGCAAACAGTATTTCTGGGCCTGGATACCATTCTTAAAAGCCTGGCTTTGGTTTCATTTGGATAACTAAGATCAGAGAGCAAACCGGTGAAAAAGTTTCTTTCTCTCACAGTTGTCTTTTCTGGTCTGTGAGTCTGTTCAGAGTACTGAGAACCTTGGTTTGAGTTTGACTTCCATTACTTCATCAGTTGCATCAATTGCCTCAGTATTTTTAACTTCTTTCATACAGAGATAACCTAGGATTGTGCACCTCCATGTGAAATGAATTTAGCACCAGCTGACATGTCTGAATGGCTGGTCTCCAAGTCTCTGTTCCTGAACTTGCAAACAATCTGATCTTAAGATGGTTACAGACTGGGACAAACTCTGAGTCAGCAACAACACCTGTTGTCAGACAGACTTCTGTTCCCTAAACATCTGATCTACCCTATCTGCCATCCTCCTAGTTGAAGGACGTGGTTCTATATACAGGGGTATTGTCAGGGAACCCCTAATAAAAAACAAAACAAACAAAAAACAAACTCAGCAATAACAACAAAACCTATTCTGCTATTTATTGATTTCTGCTTCTTTGGCATTCTTTTTTTTTTTTTCCTTTGGGTTTTGTTTTCTCCTTTTCCCTCTCCCTTCCCTCTCCCTTCCCTTCCCTTCCCTTCCCTTCCCTTCCCTTCCCTTCCCTTCCCTTCCCTTCCCTTCCCTTCCCTTCCCTTCCCTTCCCTTCCCTTCCCTTCCCTTCCCTTCCCTTCCCTTCCCTTCCCTTCCCTTCCCTTCCCTTCCCTTTCCCTTTCCTTTCCCCTTCCAACAGTCTTGGCTATCTTTCTATATCTCCTAGATGTGAACCTGAGCAAGCAATGGCATGTATTTTGGCTGATTTGTATCTACCATCTATGGATAGGCCATTGGCATTTTGAAGGGAGATGACATTAAGCTGAAGGATTACTTCCTCAACTTGAGTCTCTCTCTTACGAAGCTGGTAATTTTCATTGAGCCGGTGGGAATTTAGATATCTTTATTATCTCCTTCCTCTGACAAATTCAGTTAATATTAATTAGTCAATTCAAGTTATAATAGGGATACAACTAAGGGTCAAATGGATGGGTAGTGTGAATGTATAGTTACCATTTCACTGGGAAACAAGTTTATAAAAAACCAAACACATCTATTGGATTATTTTTAAGATTAAAAATCTCTGGCTTTGTGATGTGATTACACCTTATTCTGTTTTGTTGTGGGTTTTTTGTTGTTTGTTTTTTTTTTTTTTTATTATTATTTTATTTTTATTTACATGCTACGCAGATATTTACATACAGTAAAAGTATCCCATACTACTCATGAAGACTTAGAAATTTAGAGTTCATCTTATCTGTGTTCAGAAATTATCAATGTAGGTCTCCTACATTAATCAGGTTACTGTGTATAAACAGAGCCATTTAAACTCTTGTTACTTGGTTAGGCAGTAGATTTACACATCAGAATAGCCATTGAGAAATTATTGCAGGAAAACCACAGGTTTCCAGTTGTCTTCCAATAGATCTCCATGGCTGTCAAGAGACTTCAGTGAGTTTTTCTTCATTGCTAAAAACCCTCAAATTTTTGTTTATAGCAAAGTGCAGAATACAGAGCATGGCTTAACAGTTATGGCCTGCTGCTTTGGTTAAGTGCTTTAACTGGAAATATAGGTCAGAAATTAATGGTTATTGCTGTGCTTTCAGAAGGTGATCCCCATAATGTATATATACTCTTCACCTTTTCTTTCTTTATATATCAATTTCTACAGGGATCGCTTAAACTACTTTTGTTTATGCAACTCACTATCTGGTGAGGTTTCTTCCTTCTATAGACTACCAATATCATTCATTTAAATGAATGTCACTACTTTACCAACAATTACTATTTTATCAACAAGAGTATATTAATTGTTCTGGCTATAACCTAGCATCTTTCTTTTCAAACCTGTACAGTTCCTAATTAGTTTGGCAAGCAACTCAAATTTTCAGACTAAGCAGCTGCTTTGTTTTCATTCTTACTCTTAACACAGGTCAAACTGAACAACTTAGCTACATATCACTGTCTTATCAACTTCCTTACTTATCCAAGCTCAGCTCTCTCTGTGTTTGCTTATGCCGAGATATAATAGATTTGGGTTGGTTTTTTTTTCCACCTACTTTCTGCACCTACAATATCACACTACTGTCAACTTCTTACTACCAGGTCCTAAACAAAAGTCTTCTAGACCATATGAGAGCACACTCAGCAATTACAGCAGCAGTTCTAGGAGCATAGGCAGTAGTAATTAGTAAGACACCAGCCTATTCCAGTCAGATGGGAAACTTGTTTTTTTTAATTTTATTTTCAATATGTCAGAGTGAGAAACCAAAATATTTTAGATATGGGATGTACAACTACGTGTTCATAACCTTGATGGATGAGATTTTAGATGCAAGATGGAGAGGATTCTTATAGCTTGCCCCATGGCTCCTCAGTTCTCACCTTCTTTCTGCTCAGCCTCTCCTTTTATTATGTCTTTGCATTTATGTTGAAATGGTATTAACATCCAGTTGATTATATTTAAATAATATGTTTGTGGAAGAACCCAAATACTGGTTTCTGTTTTCTTCATAGCTTCTTTCTTGAGAAATTCTGCTTCTAGGACAACTTGTCTCAGTTTGGCACAGTATTTGTTTTACTTATCTCACATGTATTTGTTTATCATAGTCAAAGCTGAGAGCTGGAAGACAGAGAATCCAGTATGTGACCATAATATACATGTATTATATATGTATATAAGTATAATACATATGTAAACAGAAGCTACATAAATAAGAGATTAAGACATAAATTCTCTACTATTGAGTAGATATGCATCTGTATATAATAGATATACAACATATGGTAATATAGTTATTACTATTTCCTTACTTCAACTACAGTTACTGCAGTACCTGTAGCTTCCATCCCCAAAGCTTCTGATATGTGGAGATCCACGTGGATTTCAAGGCAGATGTCCTCTTTTTGTGATGTTTTTTTGTTTTCGTATCTGATACCAGCTTATACAGAGATATTCTGCAGCCACTTTTTATGTGTGACTTTTCCCAATACCTTTCGAAAGACTATATAGCTATTACAAAGATCTGAACAGTTGTTCAGATACAGTATTGGAACCTGATTATGTGGTTGGCATTTTTCACCAGTAAAAAGTAATCTACAAAGATTTTTTCCCTTAATAATTTTTGACACACATCTTTTTGCATTAAGATACCAGAATTATAGATGTACAAAGGATATTACTGAAAAGGTCTAAGATTTTATGGTGGGATTCATCAGCTTGCCTTATATGTGTTGTGTTGAAATGTACATATCTATACATACTTATCAGACATTACTATATGAGAAACAGCAGTTTCCCCTTAAATTTAAGAGATCAGTTGGGTTATTTGAATGGAATAGATGAGGTTCTAGTAAGTTCTTCTGGACACATGCACTGTAAGGCATGTAAACCAACTTCTTTCATGTTCAAAAAGCATGGCAAAAAAAGCAATACTAATCTGAACAAGTGAAAACTACTTAACTCATTCAGTCCCTCATATCTCTAATAGCTTAATTACTTAAAGAAATCTTTCAGTAGGAACAACTTTATTAAAAGTGTATAATCATTGTTAACTTGAATGCAGTCAAAATGATTTTTTTCCCTAAGATTTCACATCGTTCTAATCCATATAGAATAGTTACTTTTATCAAAAAACAGTAGATAAGAACACTAAGGTAATATATTGCATATAGCCCTACATCTTATATTAATAGTTTAAAAAGGCTGTGTTTAGTAGTAGTAGTAGTAGTAGTAGTAATTTATGCCTCCACAAATGACTTTGCAATTTATCCTACATACAGACTCACTGGATCTAGTGTTCCTGATCTTATTGTGAGCATGAGCAACCAGATGTGGCTTCATTTACAATCTGATGACAGCATTGGCTCACCAGGATTCAAAGCTGTTTATCAAGGTACGAACTAAATTAACTGTTTTAAACTCATGTTGTAACTTCCTTCATTACATCCCAACAAACTTTTTTCAAATAGATGTTTAGTCCTTTCACAAATCTAGAGTTCTGATACTGTCTCTGTTGTTAATTAATGGTTAATGGAGATACAGCTTTGCAAATACCCACAAAATAACCAAAAATAATCTGAAGGAAAATTGAAAGTTTTTGATATAACGCTTTTTGCTTGAAGGTCAATCCAAACTACTAATTTCTATCATATTTGAAAAATTTTAAATGTTACGTTCTGCTAACCTGTGTAATTCCTTTTATTGGATATTATTTGAAAATTATTATTAGTTTTCTCAGACTTTACTGGGGTAGTTACAAAACTTGTTTTTGTGCCTCACCAAGAATCTTCACAGACCTAAGTCAAAATTAGTATGTAACAAAACCAACAGAACCAATATATTGTATATGTATATGATTGTGGAAATTAAGATCTAAATTACCCTAGCTTAATTTGTGTTGCTTCTGTCTCAAAGACATAAGAACCTTGGCAACATAAGCATCTTTAATTCTTCTTGGCTGTGAGCTTCAGTTTGATACCTTCTGAAGTTAACTCATTCTAGTAAAAAATATCTGGTATCTGTTAGTATGTATGTATGTATTGATATTTTTTTCATTTTAATATGTTGCATAGACCTGCAGCTAGAAAGAGCTCTTGCTTATTAACATATAGTATCACTTTTGGTTAATTTCCATGTTAATTAGTTCACCTGAAGGAGAAGGACAAAAACAGTTAACACTATTTTCAGTTAACACTATTTTCAATAGTTTCTTATGGGCACATATGGTGAAAATGATTTGATAGCAATTTTGTAAGAATACTTTTGTAAAAAAGATGCTGCAAAACATTGAGAGACTGTTCACTGTTCAGTAACTGAAAGTAACTTCATTAGAGGAGTGGGAGTGCTCCCTAAACATTTTCCATAAATTGAAGCAACCTATCTAAATGTTTCTTTTCACCTGTTGTTACCTTAGTTTCAACACCAAAATAGGCAAAATAAAGAGTGAAAAGTTATGTAGGTGTTAGCTTCAAGTTTAGTAAACTATACATTTATTGCACTCTGTGTGCATATGTTGTTGGATAATATTTTTTGAGTATTTAAATTACTATTTACTTTTTTATGCACCTTTCTTTGGTTTTCTTTAATGTCAACTGAAATCTACAAAACAAGAGGTAAGGGAAGGGGGAGAAAGAAGGGGTCATTCTCATGACAGTGGCAGTTGCTTACCATGAGAGTCCTCCATAGCAACACTACTGGGATTTGCAGATCCATGGCCATGAGAATAACAATGTGAGAACAACACGGAAAAGTACCGTCAGAGAGGCTCTTGAAACACTATCACAATTGCTTAAGTGAGATGTTACAGAGATGTATCATTACTATGGCTAAGACATTAAGGTATATTAAGACATTGTGCAATACATTCAGCCTATACAGTTACACAGCTCAAGTATTTTGTGTTGCCTGAGGGCAATAACATATTCTTTATTTAAATTAATCCCACCCTTTCTTGTCCTTTCTTTCATGGTTTCATCTTTTTTACTTGTGTCATTTCTAGGAATTGTGTTTATTAAGACAATATATTTTCTTTATAGAACCCATTTGTGAATTACATAAAGTGGAAATAGTGAGTATATAGTGGAAAGACAGTATTGGCACAAGTTATGTATCTGACACTTCACATTTTTCCTTAATCTAAAATTATGAAATTTATCTTATTGTATCTCTATGAAAAAGTTCAAAAATTTAAATCTATCTGCTGAGTTATTTTTCTGCTATAATTTCTTTTACTGTATTTCTAATCTAAAGACATCTGCTTTCATTTCTGTATTTGTCTAACTTATTGAAGATACCTTATTTCATTTTTGGAGTTCAACCTCTTACTTCTGTGGACTTTCTGAAAACACCTGAAGTATACACTTTGAATTTTGCAGTAGTGTCACTGAAATCAGGAATAAAACTCCTTAACACCAAAGTAGTATTAAGAAGCAGGCATTCTTTATTACGTTGCTGGAGGCATGGGGAATTATTCCTCCTAACATGCATACCACAAGTCCCGATAGACAGAGCTTATATTGCTCAGTTATATACATATGTGTTAGATTTCCTGGAACTAATTATAATACTTGCATCTTAATTACCTGTGCATTTTAAGTCCCTTAGGAGCCCCTGAAGAGGTATCAGGTGGTCTCCGGTGGTCCCTAGTAGTTTGTTGAAGGGGTGTTTTCTGTGTCCTTTCCATGAAGTCTGAGTCCTTCTTCCACATACAGTCATGAGTTGGTCCATTGAGTAATCTTGTCACAGCGTATTGCAAGGTGTGTTGGTTTCAACTGGTGTTCTGATTCTTATCTAGATGGAGATGTCCTTAGTTCCTTTTGTTTTGGTCTTGACTGGCGCCAGCTGCTAGGTTGTTTGCATCCCTCCAGGAAGTCCCTTTTGAAGATTATGTCCTGGAGTGCATTCTTGCCTGAGGCCCCTTACAACAGTAGTAGTGGCATCCCTGTTATGAAGTATATTGTTATCATTTGATGGTTGGATTCTTGCTTTCAGTCTTGTTTTACAACCAATTGTGAGTCAATGTTTCTGTAGTTTTGGAAATTAATTCCAGAATTGCAAAATATGAAATGTTTACAATCTCAGAAGTGTAGTAAATGTCTTAATATGAAAGTGAATTATAACTTTTTTCTATGTTTTACCTCAATACTTTCATTAGTTTTATTAGAATTTCTTATCTTCGTTTACTGTTGATGAAACTTTTATCCATCTGTGCTTTCAACTTATCTCCTCCTTTAGGCCAAGTGTAAGATCTTAAACCTCTACCTTGTCACAAGATACCTCAATGATTCTGCTTCCCCTTTGTTTAACAGTCAAAAAATCTGTCCAAAAATAGAATCTAATTTTAATGATGAGAAAGCTAATGGATTGCGACATGTGACTTTAAAGACACTGTCTTTGTGATTGCAGTTAGCTAAAAAGAAAGGAAACTGCAGGCTTTGATGGCTTTACATGGTCTATAGAGGCAAAGCAAAGGGCATCCTTATTTGAATCTTTTTTTACTAAAAATCTGAGTTTTGTTCAGGATTAGAACATGACTCCTCACCCTCTTGGGCAATATTTTGCTATTGACTGAATCTTGATTTTGTATCTATTACAGTACAATCAATTTTTAAATTAATATTACAAAGTGTCATAGACTGATTGCAGTTTATAGAAAATTGTTACTTTAGCTAAGCTTTGTCTCACTTTAATTATGAAATATAGAAGCATTTTGATGATGCAGTTCACCTCTTCTACATTAGTATGTCCACCTAAAAATGGCATGAAATGATGCCTGTAAATGAATGGATATGTATCACAGATTTTGTATATGAGTAGTAAATTTAATCCTACTTACAGTTTGCCTAAGGGATTAAGGGAGGAACAATTCTTCCCATATTCTTATGCCTCTTCTTTGGCTCACCTTCAGAAACATCTTAATGTCAGAAATATATAATGCTATCTATATTCTTATTACTCAAGTTTCATGATTTTGAATACACTTGATATTTACTTTAAGAAAGGTTCTATAGTCTGCCTAATTAGTCAGACTTCTTGGACTGTACCATGCAGTTCTCCAATAGCTGGGCCCACAAGCAAGATTTCAGACATAGGTCCTCAAGAAATAGTTACTAGTAATAGTTTTGTATACAGAGGAATAGCACTGTTCATGTATCACTGTATGCAATGGCAGGTAAGCTATGGTAACACAGATGGTAAAACTAATGTTGAGATTAGCTCAATAACTTGACAGAGATGATAAACAGCTACTGTGTTAGAAAATACAATAGTTGCCTTGATATTTTTTCTATATCATCATCAGTTGTCATGTATTATAAAGACAAAAATAATTTAAACACTTAATAAGTAAAATGCAAGATGCTACAGGCAACCTTAACTTTGATGTTAAACTTTCTAAACCATGTTAGAACCATATTACTATTGCTAAAACAGAAAGCTATTAACCCCCATATTAAAAAATTTTAAATGCTGAAGTATAATCTGCACCTAAGGTTACTTTTCTTAAAAAGCTCTTCTGTAGACTCTAGCTGAAAGTCCTTTAATGTCTGTTATGGATCCCCAGACATCTTAACAGAGTGGTTCAATGTACTTCTGAAAGAATTCTCTGAAAGCATCTACAGTTGCTGTGTAAAGGCCAGAAATGTACTGTTCTGTCCTGGAAGAAAGAATTATATTGTAATACCACACCTAAGTATACCAAAAGATCTATACTGAAATCCTCTTTCCATTATAATCTATGACAATTTTCCTTACTGAAGCCAACATGACTGGGTGTCAATCCATAAATCTTCATTAAGTAAAGAGAAGGAAAACAAAATATACTATTATACGTGGTTAATGTTGCTAAAACGGATGTTGTCTTCTGATATAGACATAGAGAAATTAGTGACACTATGAATTTCACGGCTGAAATTTCATGATAAAAAACTCTAACATTTTTCAGTGAATACCTGTTTATGTAGCTACTTGTGTAGAGGGCTGCGTTAAGGATTAAATTTTCAAGTTTTATTATATAACCAAAAAACTGAGAAGGAAATTTATTCAGAGTAAAAAATAACAGATTTAGGCTGTCATTAAGACACTTTTCAGAATTTCCGTGATAGACATGTTTAGAAAGTAAAGCAATTAAAAGACTTGACCATAAGTTCTAGTTATGTCTCTAATATAATTTTTTCTTTTACCTGGGTATTTAGTAAGGTTATGAAAGACTTCAGTATATTTCTCTGTACAAAGTACATCTCTGAAATCCCAGATGTCACCTCCTGGAAAAATAACATAATCATGCTGAATGGTAATGTTGTTGAAGATTGTTGCCAGTCTCCTTTGTTGATGTTGCTTCAGTCTGAAAAAGTTTTAAATATACATTAGAACAGGGCCTGGTATCTTAGCACTCTGATTAAATTTGTTTAGGTTGACCAAAAGTACTTATTTTTAAATGAGTATACTATTTATTGAAATAAATTTTTTTGAGCTCTAACTTAACTTCCAGTCCTGCCAAGCAATTACTCTAAAAACTGACTTTTTTTTTTTTTATATTACTATATATATATAAAGAACAACATGACACATACACTTAAATAGACATAGTGTATTTAGGCAGATTTTAATCAAGACAAAGATTTGATTTATGCTACTTCTTAATATAGGTCCAAGCATACATTTACCTTTTACATGGATGAGATAAACATAGTCATTGCCATGCATATCCATGTCAGGATAGTGTAATATGGTAATATGACATTAGGCCTTGTAACAATATCAAACAGTCAAGGTCAAAAAACTGGCCTTGGATACCTCCTGGTAGGGCCTAGAGTTGCAGAAAAAAAAAAAAAAAAAGAATGATAAGGTGAATAATGCACCTGAATTTGGCTTATTCCACTCATGTCATGGGTGTGCCACATCTAAAAATAGGTGCTTTATGTCTGTTAAGGTCCAAAGTAGATTGTGCAGCTAGCTGATCATTAGGCTGCTTCCATGCTTGTGTACCCATCAGCTGTACCACACTGACACAAAAGCAGATGACAGTTAGCTTGAACTTTGAGGCGTGAACATTTTAGAATTTTATTAAGCGTGAGATTTTTCTCCCATTCAAGCCTGTAAACCTGTCAGTCTGATAAAAATATTTAATCTTTTGGCTTCCACACTTCCTGATAACCAGTATAACAACATCTGTTTTGTAGCCTGTTTAAACTCACTTTTTATTCCTGCCTTTACATGGTTATATAAACTAATGAAGTTATTTCACCAGCCTATCCTTCAGTTCATAACAGTGTTATAAAAGAAATCTGGTGACTCAGTGATATAATCATGCGCATTTTACATGATTTGAAGTTATTAAGAATTCTTGGAGATATCAGGAAGTATATCAGCTCCTGCAAGCAGCTGAAAATGTCAAGTTTACAACCTTAATTTGTATTGAAGCTCAACTGAGCAGTAAAGTTTTAAGCTCTTCATTATGATGTTTGGAAGAAGATACTTCTTTCCTCCTATGACTAGTAGAAAAATACTTTCAAAAACATATTTCAGTTGCTCAGATAAATGTCAGTTGTCTTTCTACATACAGCTATATAGTTAGTAAAGCTTAGATCAGTGCAGTTTTTTACAAACACACAACTAGCTTATAAAAGTCATTGTGCTACCAGTATTGATATAAAACTTTGTTACTGCTCAGAGATCTGATAAAACCTGTGCTGAAAGAAATTAATGGAATTAGGCTTTTTGGGGACTCTCACAATTAGAAGTACATTCACTGAAATCATTACGTACAGTGCAATATTTGGAAAGAAAAAAATTCATAAGTCATTCAAGGAAAACTTTGAGCTTCATATTTTACTCTCAGATTTTCTCTTTCTTCCATCTATTTCATGTATATTAATTTTTATTTTTATATTTGCTTCCTGTGTATTATAATTCAGACATGTTATTCAAGTGTGTGCTTTTAGAGGATAGGCTATAAATATATTTCATATATTATGTGAATATTTTAATATGTTAAAGCTATTTGCTTCTGGGGAGAACTGTCAGAGAGTTTCACCATAATATTGTATGAATGAATCTGTTTGTAGTGCCATACAGTGCAGGTTAGTTTTGTGACTGGGCAAATGTCAGTCACTTAATTGCCAGCACAACATATATCAATCATTTTCAGATAAGGAAGATTTCCTCTATTGTTATCTGACCTTTTTAGAGTATATTGATATATTTTAGAGTACATTGGTATATTTTAGAGTATATTAGTATATTGGTGTAGGTAAGCCTACAGCAGGCATTTGTAATTATCATGATCCTTGAGTTTTCTTTCAAGGAATAAATAGTGTCTTCAGTAGGTTGCTAATAGAGTAAAAAGAGGCTTGCTAACTTACTGATAATACCACAACAGTTTTAAAGTAATTTTCAATAGTGGAGAATATCTTTGCTTGATTTTGTAAAATGGTTGGAGTGGCAGACAGAACCCACTTTCCATCTAGAAAATACACATGGACTTGAGGAACATAATTTCATGGTGATATGCTTTAATTGGTTGAGTGTATTTCATTTTTATATATTAGCAGGCTGTAGTAGGTAAGATCAAATTTCCATCTATGCCACTATCCTTTATTAAAGAATTGCGAATAACAGAGGCCTAGTGAAGAGTATAAAAAAGGGTAAGTGTGTTACACCACATAACTCTCCTTCTCTCTCCTAAATTAACAAAATAACAAAAACAGATTTTTCAAGTACAAATTTGTTAAACAAATGCATTTTATGCCTTATTTCTTTTAATATTAATTGAATAACTCTGCTTTTAATGTACTATTTTTATTTTATAAGAGCACATTTCAGAGTCTTCAAACCAGGTCTTGATATCATTATGCTCAATTATGCTCCACAGACATACAATCAATGTCTGTTATTCATCTCAATCAGTTTACAGATTAACATATAGCTGTTCAGTTATAATGTTTAAGCAACATATTGTCTTCTTTCACTATAACCTTTAATGTAATGCATTCTTTTGTGCTAATAATGGAGATTCTCAATATGCTGGAAAAGAAGGGATATGATAAAAATGGTGTGGTTTACTGACCTGATATCTGTGTACATTTTTAATTTTCTTATTTCATTGGGGAATATCTTTATTAATGTGCTTCATTATTTAAACTTCAGATTTTAAAAAGTAAAAAATAAAAAAATCTAAACACTTTAAACGTTTAAAATTTGGTTAGGTACAGCCAGTGTACAGCACATGTATACTTTCTAAGTTGTATGATATGACTGCGGCTGGGAAACTTCCCTCTACCTTTCCCTCCAGATTGCAGCTGTGTCTGATTAGGCATATGTGCATTCATATCTTTGCAGTGATTGACTCAACAAGTTAACACCATGAGTTGAAAACCTTTGTTTGCCTCTTTGCATAAAAATATTATACATTGAAACAGTAACATGCTGTCTCTGAATAAAAGAGAATTGTTATGTTTTAGCTCAGCCAATGAAGATTATTCTTCTAGACAAGCTTCTTTGGAAAGTAGTCTCACATCATCATTAAACACATTCCATGTAGAAAACAGCCCAGATATTTTTATTGTATTATAGAAAAGTAAAATGTTAATTTTTAATTCAGGTTAATTATTCAGTATGTTTGACTTTAACATAAATTTTATTTCCAGATTCTAATTAAACTTTAATTAAAAGTTTACCGTGGCCATATTTTATAAAAACGTTATTAATGTTTGATGATTTTTCTTAAAATCTAGATTTCAACAAATTTTAAAAATAAAACTGGCATTTTCTAATAAGTTTCTAACAAGTTATATGTGAGAATTAAATGTAAGCATTAACTGATCTTTTGGGGAGTTTGTTTGTTTTTTACTTCTGGCAGGTGTTTCTTCATACTTTGTTCCTTCCACTGAAAAAAAACCCCAAACAATGGAACTGAACAGAGTTGGATCTCAGTTTTTGAAAGATAGATTCCAGTCTTTGCTTCTTAGCAGATACAGCTTAGTCGAAAGTTTGATAGAACAACTTAATAATTTTAAGTAAATGGAAACTTGCAATAACTTTTTATCATTAAAACTTTATCCCTTTGCTGCCTTTTTGATACTTGTTTTAAATATAGAAAATACCACAGGTATGCACCAAGAACCTAGCTCTCCACCTACATTACCTAGGAAGATAGTCCTTCACTCTTACAAGTAAAAATAATTCTAGTTTACTGATTTGCCTTATGTATTTCAGAAAAACTCAGATTTTCTTGTTAAAATCTACAGCTGAGATTGTTTGGCATTCTTAAGCATCCTCCATAATTTGTAGTTTCTGCAGCTGATAGTCTGAAAGAAAGATACATCAAAGTTAAACAGCAACAGAGAGGACGTTATGAGGGGGTTTTTTTGAGCAATACTGTGATAAATTCTTATAAAACTACTTGATTTTTGTGACAGTTTTCTGTATTTTTTCACTAGAAGGATCAAGCCATGAGAAGTATATTGCCCTTCAGTTTTGAAGCCTTTTGATGCGTGACACCTGCATTCTGGTCATAAAAATCAAACACTTGAATTTAAATGAGCAATAAGTCAGTCTTTCATATTGCCTCCCTGGTGATGCCACTTAGTTTAAGTTTTATTTTCCTCTCTATGTTACTTTAGATAACCATCCTTTTTGCAGTAATAATGAAAGAATTGTTTAAACGATGTGATGGCTGATACACCTTGGACTGTATTCACAGAATCATAGAATCATTTAGGTTGGAAAAGACCCTTAAGATGATTCAGTCCAATTGTTAACACTACGAAGTCCACAAATTCTAACACTGATGTTTTCTTTAAGTACATCCTTCTAAAGAAGTGTGTGAATGAGCTGTTAAAAGTGACAAGTTACCACTGAAGTCAATAAACTTTAAAGAAAACATTGTTTTAAAAATCTTGCTAAATATTTAATTTGCTTCTGTAAGGCAAAATGCAATATTACTGTCATTTTTCTTGAAGCAAATATTTATCTAGAACTGTAGAAAAAATATATGGTTTTGAAGCCACAAAATATTCAAAAAATGAATAAAACACTTTGTATTTAGGATGCAAATGATCGAAGATAATCTTGTGCTAAAATTTAGACTTTGACTGTCACAGTGTTTTCTGTGTATATGTATGCATAGTGTCAGCATACTACTAGTTCTTTTTCTGAAACACCAGAGTAATTTGATGAATAAAAAAATATTAAACTTACATTCTCATGACAAGCTGAAGAAACATGTTTTTTTGACCCTAAAAATACAGTGTACACAAAATCTTGTTTCCAGCTATGTTTATGGCAGGCATTTTTAAATTAAAAAAAAAAAAAAAGAATATGCATTTATAGATATATGAAGTGCATTTCACCTATTAATATAATTTCAAAGGATTTGAATATTCTCTCCCCTCAAAATTTACCCAAAATGTTTCATATTGTAATTTTCTTGTAAGAATACAATGCATACTACAAAATGAATTCTGTATGTTTTGCATAAAACTTTAAAATAATTTAGCTTAACTTGTATTTATTGTTATAATATATAAAGAACATATTCTTGTTCTTAAGATACACCCAGCTATAAAGTCTGGTGTTCTTTTGATCAAAGCCAATGATAAAACCCTGGGAATAGGAGTTCCCTTTATTTTCTACCTTATTGTTGAAAATGTCTGTTTATGTCTGCTCAGGAAACCTAAAAATAACCAAGTACAATAAATTTAAACTACAAATTTAACTGAACAATCTACCTTAAATCCTTATGTAAGGGCTCTCTTTCAGTGACATTATGACCTTTCATAACTGCAACTTAATCTTCAGAAGAAGAATAATACAAATCCTCTGAGGAGGATTAAACTACGTTAATCTGAGGACAATGGTACACCTGAATGAGTACTTCTGCATGTCCTTTAGCACAGCTTGACTTATGAGCCTAGACCTTGTGACTTGAGTTGATGATCCTTCCTAAATGCCACATTTAGAAAAACTTTTCATTGAAATTTTGCCAAATTTTAAAATAATGCACATGGAACACATTAAATAACCTCTTTATAAATAAAGAGTAATTATAAAATTACAAAAAATGTATACAACTCCAGCAATATACTTCCTATGAACTTCTGAGTATCACAACGTGAGGTCACGATTAATATATCTTATTTGGTTATTTCACCTGATGAAACAGTTATCCTGCAAGAAATTATACATTTTCAATTAATTATCAGTATATAATGAAAAAATTGATAGTTTAACAATGTCTAGTAGTTGCATTATTTAATGAAATTAATATTAATATATTTATTGTTGTGGTTTAGCCCCGGTCAGCAACTAAGCACCACACAGCTGCTCGCTCACTCCCCCCAGCCCAGTGGGAAGGGGGAGAATCAGAAGAGTAAAAGTGAGGAAACTCCTGGGTTGAGATAAAGACAGTTTAATAGGCAAACCAAAAGCCACGCGCGCAAGCAAAGCAAAAGAAGGAATTCATTCACTCCTTCCCATGGGCAGGCAGGTGTTCAGCCATCTCCAGGAAAGCAGGGCTCCATCACGCATAACGGTTACTTGGGAAGACAAACGCCATCACTCCAAACGTCCCCCCCTTCCTTCTTCTTCCCCCAGCTTTATATACTGAGCATGATGTCATACAGTATGGAATATCCCTTTGGTCAGTTTGGGTCAGCTGTCCCAGCTGTGTCCCCTCCCAGCTTCTTGTGCACCCAGCAGAGCATGGGGAGCTGAAAAAGTCCTTGACTACTGTAAGCACTACTTAGCAACAACTAAAACATCAGTGTGTTATCAACACTGTTTTCAGCATAAATCCAAAACATAGCCCCACACTAGCTACTATGAAAAAAAAAAATTAACTCTATCCCAGCTGAAACCAGGACATTTATGTATCTAAATCTATGTAGATATATTTATATATTTGCATATCTAAATCTATTAATAGTCACTGTCTCCTTACAGACTTGAAGTTGTTCCAAATTTAATTCACACATAAAAGATATTTTCTTTACTTTTTCATAAAAATATGCCCAGCTTCTATGAAAATTTCTGTCTCCAACTTTAAAGATTGCTTTCAACATTCTTTTAAAAGTTTGATGAATAATTTTCAAAGAAAAGTAAAAATGATACTGTTGGTAGCCATCACTTTAAAAAATATTTTCCCATTCAATGTTGTGTAGAATTATTTGTAATTTTGTTGTGCTGATTATTTGCGAACAGATCAATACTTAACAGTAGTACTTTGAGAGGACTAATAGAAACAGTTATAAAACAAATTCTCTTTTTATTATAGTGTCTTAGCAATTAAGCTGATAATTAGTGTCATTCATATTTGTAATTGAACGCAAATATGTTCTGGCATGAGATACAATTCATATTTTGATCTTCACTTAGTTTTATATCTCTAAAGTTGTTTCTTTTGCCTATTAACAACATGACATTTTTGTTTTGTTTTTCCACTTTCTATTTGATGACAAAGATACCCTGTATATCATTTAATGTAGTGAATCTTTTTATTAATCCATAATATAATAATATTTCCAGTTTCACAGCTGACAAACAGAACATGTATATTTTTCTCATTAGAAATCTATTGTATGTTATGATACAATACAATCAAACATGGCAATGTCAGATAAAGAAAACAGGTGGCTTGTATGGTAGCCATCTGAAAAAAAAAACCAAACTAAAGAATAAAAGATAACCTTAAAAATTGGCCCTAACTTTCATAATTTTGTGATAAATAATCTAAGAAACTGTGATGATACCTTGTTTTTTTAACTCTTTCCTGTATGTTAATAAATAATATTTCTTTTTAAAAAAAAAAAAAAAAGGTCACTTCTAAGAATGGGGAGGAAACACCTTCACTGAGCATCCCTTCTTATGACAAACTTCTATAATGCAGTCTAGCACCAGATCAGAGAAAGCTGGAATGCACAGAGCTGGAAGGAACCTTACAGCACAGGAGGGGTTGGGGACTCCTTACAGGAAAAGGGAACTGACAATTTTTTTTTTTCCCTGTAAAGACCCATAAAAGACAATGTAGTTTGCTGCTGCCCAGAAACTACCTTAAGACTGCATCTGTATTACTAAATAAAATGTGGCCAGGGGCTGTGTTCTTGCCCTGAGGATACATCCACATAACATGGCCCTAAGGAGGGTCCTTGTTTACCCACAGACATACTGTGTCTGTGAGTGTATTTGTATGTATATGTCTTGGGACAGGGCAAGAAGGTGTTATTTCAGTGTGTTAGTGATGTGCATGCTTCACTGCAGGCCATGATTCATGTTTTCATAGCAAGAAACTGAGAGTATATTCTGAACACTTTGGGATGTGGTGTGGTATGTCTGAAGATATAAAGCCTGTGGAGTGGTGCTGGAGGACTTTGTAGAATAGAGATGAAAACTTGATGCAGTCTTGTCCATCCAGTCTATTGGGAATGGTCCCTGGTGCTTGCTGTCCCCTGAATCTTGACCATGCAGTGTCTCAGAGGGTGCTGATAGGCATCACCAGGAAGCATGCTAAAGCTTATATAGTATGGCTGGTTGGAGATCCAGTGCTCAAGCTCACCCTTGTCCCTGCTTTATTTAGCGGTAGACCTTTAGGTAGGTTAGCTGGGCCTAAGAACAACCTTGGAAGAAAACACTCACATAGCAAGGTCACACAGGGAAGAGAGAGAACTGTGCACCCACTCTTCTTTCTTTACACATTTCCAAGAACAGCTCTGGCTGTCTTTTTTTAGTCTTCATGTTTCTTTGGTATTTCTCAGTGAAATCATGCAGTATGTTTTTAGATATTGTTTATTCAATGATAAGTCTACATGTGTGGTGTTATATCAATACCCAGATTAATTAATACCTGTTGTTTACTTACCTAAATTTTGGAAATTATCAGTTGTGTAACTTTATAGTGAAATTGTGTTTCATTTCCTAGTTATGGATATTTGTGTGTGTGTTGTGGGTTAAGCCCAGTAGGGGCAAGGAGGGAGAAAGATTCTCCACATTTCCTTCAAGTGCCCAGATCTGGTAGGATAGTCTTTCCATAGCCGAGATACAAGCCAAAAGGGTCGAGGGGGAGGGGGAATAGAGACTCCTTTCGAATTGCCAGAGCTGGCAGGACAGTCTATATATAGCTGGTGCCTCAATGCCTGCCCAGTCCTTTATCACCAGCGTGCTGGTGTATGACATGGGTGTGGTCCATGCAAACCTTCACCTGCACTGGATGTCATCTGGATCCTTGGAGGCCTGATTATTGTCCAGGTCACTGTAGATCTCTTCCATGACTGCTAATTCCCAGTACAGCATGTAAGCTTATTTTGTAAAACTGGTATCTTATAAATGCTGCATTGGAATTTAAAAGAACCCACTTCATGACATTTTTATATAGTAGATACATTCTAGCTGTTATCGAGATTAAAAAATAAATCTGGAATTTCTTGTTCATATGCATTTTTCCATCTTTTAAGTTAAATCAGATTCTTATTATCATCTCATAAAAATCAGTTCGAGCTTTTTTGATTTTGGTGAGGCTATTGATACACTTTTTTTTTTAATTGTTTCACCATAAAATGATAAAAGAAGTAGTCAGATTTGAGTCATTAAACAGTTTCTGCATCTTTTGTGCCTTCATTATAGCATTTATTGAATTTCTTGTACGTCACTTTGTTGATTATGAAGTGCCAAATGGAAATAATTCCTAATGTCACGTGATTTCAAATGGACAATTAAATTTGAATCCCAAATATTATTAAAAACACAGTTCATACTGATAGTTGTTACTGAAGTAAGATCTATGGGAAATATTAAGCAACAGCTGAAGATTTTAATTCAGACATGCAGTTATCTATTAGTAAGATCTTCTGTAAAGAATTTTTTTATTTTACTAAAGAGTTTCTTTGAATTTCTTCAGTACTTTATTCTTTCCAAATCTTTTCACCAGCTGTGTGATTTATGCATTCAGCTCATAAACAGACATTAATTTCACACTTTGACTTAAATTGATTTGACATGCAAACACCTCCACCTGTTACAAAGTCAGCATATCCTCCAGAACAGCCTTTTTACATTGCTTAGTTGTTTTATTAGCAATTTAAATTAAAGCAGGTTATTATTCAAGATGAAATAATGATTTTTCTTTGCATTGCTATGGAATTTGAGAAAAATAATAGTTCATAATCCAAAACATTGTCAGGAAAATTTTTTAGGCTTTTTTAATTTAATGTATATATGGTAGTAAATAAAAATAAGATCCATTCAGACTCTTTATTAAATGTGTGAATTGCTGAATTAAGTTAATGAAAAGCTATAATGATATTTAATTTAGTATTGTGTGTGCTTGCATGCTTTGTTTTGTATCTAAACACTTCTGAGTGTACCCTACTACTCAATGTTATTTTAATCATGAAGAATTAATGACATTTACTAGAAAATTTATCTTCTAAAATGTGCAGTCTTGGTGTGTTCTGGACATAGCTCATAGAACATTGCACAGTGAAGATTTGTAAGTGCAAAGAGTAATGAACTACATTAAATGGGGTATTTGTGCAGATGAAGCCATATAGTATGTGCTGACTGTAGGTGAAAAATATCATATTAATGCAGTAAAGAGCACAGTATATTTTCAGAAAGGAATGAAATTTAGAGAGCAGTACAAATGACTTTCATTACCCACAGATTTGGTCTGTAATATGATATGACAGCTTTAAAAAATGTATTTTATGGCATTTTTAATAATTTTGGGTTTAATTACAGACCAGTCTTCTACTCCCTTGTACCTTCCTCTCTCCCATGACCTTTCCAGACCAGCAAAGCCATGGCAAATCCTTTCTTGAGTAGGTGTCATGGTTTAGCCCCAGGCAGCAACTAAGCACCCCACAGCCACTCCTTCACTCCCCCCACCCCAGTGGGAAGGGAGAGAATTGGAAAAACAAAAGCAAGAAAACTCATGGTTGAGATAAGAACAGTTTAATAATTAAAATAAAATAGTAATAGTAGTAATGGTAATGATAACAGTAATGATTATTGTAATAATAATAATAATGATAACAATGATAATAAAATAAAAAAAAGAAAATAATGAGAGAGAGAAACGAAACCCAGCAAACAGAGGGAAAAGGGAAAAAAACCCACAAGTGCTGCAACCGCTCACCACCCGCCGACTGACACCACCACTCCCTGAGCCACAATCGCTGCTTCCCCTGGCCAACTCCCCCCAGTTAATATACTCGGCATGACGTCACATGATATGGAATACCCTTTGGCCAATTCAGATCAGCCCTCTTGGCTGTGCCCCCGCCCCTCTCGGCTTCTTGTGCATCTCGCAGAGCATGGGTAGCTGGAAAAGTCCTTGACTAGTGTAAGCACTACCTAGCAACAACTAAAACCTCAGTGTGTTATCAACATTATTTTCATAGTAAGTCCAAAACACAGCACTACACCAGCTACAGTGATGAAAATTAACTATCCCAGCTAAAACCAGGACAGCAGGAAATTATGCACCCTTCATGGAAAGATTTTAAAAGAGCAGTTTCTTTACAATTCACTTCTAGGCTTGGTATTAGCACAGTGTTTTCAAAGGATCTTTATTTTTCTTTTCAGTGTCCAGATAATGACTTAGTGCTTAAGGAACTTTTAGAAAGCAGACTACCATTTACTTTAAACCAAAATCATTACAGTTAGAACACACGATAAAGCAAGGAATGTTTTGCAGCTATTCTAGCAGTATCAGTTGTAATATATACAATAAATTAAGTACATGACTCCTCGTAAATACAGATGTAAATTGGTTCCAGTCTATGTCTCTAGGCATGCCTGTTGATGTGGTTTTCCTCTCTTTTGAAAGAAAAACAGTTAGGATCATTTCCTCAGGTAGTGAGTATATTTTGATTTGTTTAGATGCTAGGGAGTAATATTAGCATGTGTGCACTTGTATAGCCTTCCTTACAGAAGTAAGAGTTCAAATACTTTAAAAAAAGATATAAACCTTTTGGATTTTTCCTGTCATCTGCAGCACTCACCACATTTCAGTCTAACTGTCTTTCATGGTTCCAAGGTCTTACATTTTTTGCCACCTTTTATTTTCTAAGGTCTATATAGACTCCGCATGAAATAATTAGCAAAAAATGTTTTTGTACAGTCACCTTTATATAGAACATGATAAAAAAGCATGCCTCTTGCTTCTATTATGTTGTATTAGTATGCTGTAGAAAAGATTACTGAGTTTTGGTAAGTAGCATTTCCCAAGGTTATTCAGCTTGCAAATGAACTTTGTTGGACTCATGATTCCAAATATTACCATAAACAGTTGAGTTTGGTTTAAAATCTAATCCACTGCTTGGAACCACTGCCATAGGTTCCTCTTGTGCTATTTTGCTAACAGTAGTATGTAGAGAAAAGAGAAGGAATTTTAAAGGATCTTAGCAAGAACTGGATGTCAAAGAAAACATTCCTTTTTTTTTTTTTTTTTAATTTCCATTCATTCTCACAATGTGCTCAAGAAAAGTGGGCACAATGCATTTGTTGGGATTCTCATCTGCCAGGATTGCAATTATGTAAAATAAGCTGATTATACCTGATCTGTTTGCTTCTCTATAGTATAGACATTTGGATGGAGCATGTGCTTTCAGCAGAACATGTACCCCAATAGGAAAAACAATAGGTACATTTACATTTTTTTCCCCCTTACTTGCGCTATTTGAAAAAACCAAAATGCTATCATCTTTTTCAGCTTCTCCCCGATAGAAGTACAAGATTTCAGGATGTTGCAACAAGTTAAAACTGTTGCCATTCACTCATGTTGTATAATAAATCTTTTCCTTTCACATCCCACCCCCTGCACAGGACTATGAGCTTCATATTAGAAACCATAGAAAGATTCTCTTAATTTTTTTTTTAATTTGATTGGAATAGATCACTTGAACTAAAGCTACAGAAAGTAGTGTTATTGAGAGCAACACATATCATCTCTATTCAGGATGAAATGTAATCAGGAAAGCATGGTGGGCATGACCCCAGCAAACATCCAGAACTTTTCTTTCCAAGCTGGAAGTTAATAATAGTCAGCCTGCCATTTCTGTATATATGCATCATATCAAATTATAAATGTATGTAGAAATCACACAACTTTCTCAAGAGCTCAAGACTTGTGTTGCATGGCAGTTTTACACCCTTGAAGGTAACTGGCAGAATAAGTGTTCTTTGAGAACTAGTTTTTAGATTCTTGTCTTCAGATTCTAGTTCACTGCAGCATTTGAAATTAAATTCTGAGTTTCACTAATGATTATAATAACCTGGAAGCTACAAAAGTGATATTATAAGTTGTCTAAATGATGGGAAAGAACAAGTAAGATGTAACAGTTTTTCTGTTGTGGACACATATCATGTAAGTTCATAGTACTTTCCAGCACACATGGAAACAACTAACTAACTAACTAAATAAATACGTAAATAAACACACATACAACCCAGGCACAATGTTAATAACATTTTCGTTGTCAAACACTTTAAAGTC
The DNA here is from genome assembly GCA_031468815.1 of Morus bassanus. Taxonomy (NCBI): domain Eukaryota; kingdom Metazoa; phylum Chordata; class Aves; order Suliformes; family Sulidae; genus Morus; species Morus bassanus. The sequence continues at coordinate 92,676,040 of CM062569.1, forward strand.
ACTTATTTTTGTTTTTAGACTAATATTTTTGTGATGAACAAGTAGAGTATTTTACTTGTACTCCAGTGATTCTATGAAAGCTACAAATAAGCTTGATTATATATAACTGTAACAGGCACAGGACTTTCTTCTAGCACTTTGTTGGGTTTTTTAGGTTTGCACAGTTAACCTCCACAGACAACCAATATACAGAGAAAATTTTTTTTCACCAGAAGAACCCATTTTGAAACCCCCAGCACAACCCAAGCTATCCTTCTTCCTTTTTATTCCGGGTGCAAAAGTGGAAAAACTAGATGTTGAATGGAATTTTCCAACTGAGAAGTCCAGTCTATCTATGCAAAATCAAATAAATAGCTAAAAATGCCCATGAAGACTCTGTAACATGCTTTTGTGAAATTTCAGTCGTTTAATTACTCTCACTGAAAAGAACACATTATTTTTTTTTTTATTTACTTATTTTCTTGTATGTATACTATTCCAACAAAATATTTACATGTTCATGTAGGTATGCACTGTTTTGGTATGGTTATATGGAATATCTTACAGAATGAATTCTAAGCTGTGAGGGTTCTTTTGTCTGCAGACTAATTTTATATTAGGTTATATTCCTTAGCAAGTGTGTTATGTTAGGGAGGAAAAAGTCTTGTCTGCCTCGTCCTTGTTGCTAGTCTTGGTGAGGTTGACATCTTTGGAAAGAGAAGGGAAGCATGTCTTCCTTAAGCATTGCCCAGGACTATCAGAAGGATGAGAGGACAGGACAGCAAAGAAGGAAGAATGCACAGCAAAAAATTTGTAATCATACAAGATATAGATAGGAATTACAGGAAGCTCTTTGTAGACAGAAGAGAGGCACATGCAATAAAGTCTCAAAGTTAATCAAAGAGAGAAGCTTTTTTCTAGAGATCTCTGTGGAATTTGTGCATCCCCAAAAAACACTAAAAGTTGCTGGACTGAGTACAACCTTAGAGGGCAGGATTTGTCCTGTAAGGATAGAATACAGGAGCATAGGGCACAAAAGTGTTTTTATTTTTGCTTTTTTTTCCCTCTTGCTTCTTTACTGTAATAGAACAAATTGAAGTTATTTGGAAGTCCGCGCTGCACTAATATTAGTACATTCAGTGGCAGTGTAGTCACTTTTCCTATTTCAAATACAATCAAGGCATCTTTCTCCTTCTCTATCCATATCCATGGATAGCTTCCAAAGCTAACATTTTTCATTTGAGCACTGACTGCTTCTATAACCTCCATTAAAAGCATACTGATGCTGAAGCTCCAATGCATCCCAAGCATGACATCCCTTTTAATCTTTCATTTTGTTTTGTGAAACTGGACTCATCCCTCCTGGTCTTTAAAGAGGACAAACACCCATTGTAAGGTACAGAAGTGAATACTGAGGGAAAATAATGTCCTCATATCTAACATTAATTTTATTTTACAAAATTTTACAGCTGCCATAGGCTTGAAATTTTGATGTTTGCTTTTTCCTTTGAAGAGTATGAGAAAAAGCAGTGCTTATGTGGGTACATATGCACAAGAAGACATGTACACCTGCAATATATGTCACAAGACTACAGCATCTTGAAAATACTATGGCCACTATCAATTAACAATTTTTATGTAATATCATTTATATAACAAATTGTTAGGAATGGGCTAAAAAAAAGTATACACCAAGAGAGTTGAAGCAGTTCTATTGCCTAATGATAATTCTTTATTCACATTTATGCTCTGAGGTACTATCATCTAATTTTAATCCATTTAATATGTGCTAAACTGATTCTCTATGATGCCAATTCTTAATTAGGATGTCATTTGTTGCTAATTTAAATAGTTGAAAGAAGTCCAAATATATTGTGTCGACCAAATTTATAGTCTAAAAATCATATTGTTTGTATGACATGACAAATTTTTCATAAAACGCTGTTAACTGGTGTTAATTATATTTTCATCTTTTAACCCTTGAGAAATAGACTCCTGTGTTGGCTGTTCCATTACTTTGCTTATGATCAGTGTTGGCTTTACAATCCTATAATTACACAGGTCAATTTGCTTGCACTTTTAAAATATTGCTAGCACATTGATTCTTTTCTAGACAACTGCTATGTCTTCCTTGCCAGGCACTTAAGACAATTTTAGGTAAAGATGTTCAAAGTTATTCTGTTGTAAAGGAAGATAAAGCATATCACTTTCCTAGTTTGAGGGGACAAATTACATACATATGCATTTGTATAATTCCTTCGGTCCTCTTTTCTCTAGTTTTTGAGACAGTTATTACATGTGACCTTCTCCAGTCAGCTGGGACCTCCCTTATTCTCCATAAGTTCTTAAGATAATTGCTAATAGTTCTTAGACTGCTTCAGTTTAAGTACTTTAATATGAATTTAATTAGGCCCTGTTCCCTTGAATATGTCTAAATTTTCTAAATAGTCATTAACCTGTTCTCTTCCTATCTTGACCTTTTCTTAATTTTATTTAAACTTTTGTTATCTAGCTATGATATTTTTTTTTTTTTCTGGAAAAGTGAAGAAGATGTTCTTCATTCTCCTTTCCTGCTATCTACTTTTGTTTCTCATACATTTAATGACTTTCTATAAGCTCTTTTATGGCTCACCTTTTCACAAGATTCATCCTTATGTTACTCTGAGAATTTCTGAGGTAGCTGCACTTGCTTTTTTGCTGTACTTCCTGTTTTCCACCATAACACGTTAATTTGCATTCCACAGGATATTTTTGGGCTTTTGTCTAGGGCACTGCTCAGCCTTTTGTATAGACAGGTGCTACTCTTTCTGTTAGTAGAGAAACATGAGCTCTACAATTTGAACAATTTGTTCCTTATCACAAAACATTAGAATAAAAATTTACAGTGAGACTGAAAGCCCATAGTATGTTGATATTAGACAATAATGAATGTTTAAGGAAAAAATGCTGAAATATACAGTGATAAATCAAGAGACAGAGATAATCCCAGAGTACTTTCCCTGTCTCCAGTGACAGGAAAAGACGTTCAAGTACTTCCTCTTTGTCTCTCATTAAGACTTTCTTCCATGTATTTGTCTAATCATTTTTTGAATACATATATTTGATCTCCCAAAAAAAGAGATTTCCAGTCTATTTAATTGGTCCTCAGTTCCTCAGAAACAGTAACTCTAATCTTTTTTTTTCTTCCATAGTTCTAATGTATCCTTTTTTATATGGAGGAGCAGAAATCCATATAATATTCAACATACAAATGAAATAGGTTTTTGTGTGATGTCAGAATAGTATTTTCTGTTTTGTTCACTATTCCTTTCCTAGCAATTCCTAACATTTTTGATAGCTTACAGTTTCATAGAACTGTCTTGAGTATGTCAGACTTCTTGTTCCTGAGTGGTAACTGTCAATTCAGAACCTATCATTGTACCTGTGAGCTCATAATAATTTTTTTCTTCAGATTTATTTTTTTACAATTATTGATAATGAATTTCATTTGCTATTTCATCAGTTGGTTAGTTGGTATCACAAACTTTTCTGCAACAAATAACAGAAAGCTTCTTCTTCATCCCTGTTCAGATTTGGTCTGCATCTACCCCTGGACATGTAAAACCGATTGTAAACAAACCAACATTTTATTTTTCTGCATTCTGTAATGGAGTATTTAAGTACATAGTAAATATTAAATTTAAAGAACATATTTGTCAAAAAGGCTTGGGTTTTTTTCTTTCCAAATTATTTTATTACTTTAAAAGATTTTTATAATATAAGAGATGATATGATACGACATAGTTTAGTATTACCAACAAGAGATCCACATGTTATAATAGTGAACTGTTAGCTAAAATGGACTTAATACAAAGAATTTTCATGTTGGTTTACCATATATCTGATTCAAAGATCATGTTTATTTTTTAATATTGATAGAGAATGCAATAAGTTAGAAGCAACAAAAAATAATCTACTGGATATGATTTGTGGCGTTTTTGATAACAGCAAGGACAGAAAATTTCAGAGAAATTGTGAGACATCTCTTAGAATGCTGCTGGGAACTATATGGCCTGTGAAGGAGGCCTTCTCTTTTTATAGTGGGAGACTGATAATAAATTGTACTGTAAAATTTCTTTGAAGAAATTTACCAGAATAATGGTAAAATTGTGATCATCTCTAAAATTATCATGTAAGGCCACCCTGTTTTTAGCTTTAGGCCAACCTCATTTTAGCTTTAATAGCCACTTTTACAGTCCAATTATGTGTTACCTGATTTTCTTTCTATTAGTTTTGATTTATCATTTTCACTTTCAGTAGTTATTCCTATGTTCCTTTGCGGGAATCATATATATAATTTCCTTCTTTTACTTATGTCCTCTCCTGCAATCCTGAGCACATCTCTCTCTTCGTCTTTTTGTATAAGAGTTTCTCCGTTTATGTTTTTAAATTCCTATAATCTTTCAACATCTTATTGAGATTAGCAACCAGTATTACACATGCATTTCAAAGAAGATTGAACTGTTTACTTATGAAAATAGTAGCATGTTGTCCTTCCTTAGGTATTTGTACTGCCAGCTCTTTGTCTATTTTTAAAAGTGTTCCCTATGGAACAGAAGAGATCTTCAATAATGTCTGGTTCTTTATCCGAAACTGAAACTGTTGTTGTATAATACTGAAAGTTCATGTGTAATTTTGCAGCTGGTTAATTTTTATAGACATCATGGTTTCCAGTGAAGCAAGAAAAAGCATGCTTCAGAGGAATGCAGTATTATTTTGGGATACCCAGCTGAATTCTTTATTCCATTTTAAGTTTCTTGTGCAAATCTTTTACAATTGTAGTCTATAAATCTTTTCAGGAGTGGTAAAACCATTGCTGATTCTGTTTTCTATTTTTCCTGTGCTGAAACCCTAGAGACCCAAGCTCTCTGTTCCTGCCATTGAGGAAGCACTTAACGTTTTAAGTATTTACCGTGTGATTTAATAGTGGAAGTGAAGCCACAGTGCCCTGAAGACAGGGAAGAACAACTGTATAGATAGAAGTAATGTCTGATTACCCCATTTGTAATTTCTCCATTTATAACTCATCCGCCTAACAGAAATGATGGACTTAAGAGAGGTATTTGCTTTATGTCACATTACAGTTGCAGACTTTGTCTTCGTATATGTTACTTCCCTTTCATCAAGCAGGATTTGAATTCTAATAGTAAGATGGAAGATAAAGGGTCATAATGTGCTACTGGTCCAAATAAGTTTTATGACTGAGATCAGTGGGAAGAAGAGCTTAAAGCTTTATGGTATACAGTAAATAGTATAAGAGTTGGAATAATTAAAACACAACATTTGTCATATCACAGTTTGTTCTATATAACAGTATTTTTTATGTCTCTCTTCTAAATTTAAGAAAGTGTTATGTAAGGATCAGATTCCACTGTGTCAGGTATTATGGCTGTTTAACACAGGGTGGTATGAGGAATAAAGGAAATAAACTAAATGATGAATTTTTGTGGATTTAAAACATTAATTTCTGAGGCCTGTCATATAAGAGTGTAGATGTTAAACTGAAAAGGTCCTATGTGACACAGAAATAAATTTCTAAACTTTCTTTTTTTTTTTTTTTGTAAATGTATACCTGTGTCAGCTTTCAGCTTCCTCTAACCTATCTTGACTATAGCTAAGATGATAAATTTGAAATGTTGTCAAATTCATGATTCTAGGTTTTAAAGGTTTAGAATTCAACTTTCTGACAGACCTGAACTACTGAAGTTTATATATCTCTTCTTTGAAACAATGGATTGTTGTGTAACCCATGTGTTTAAAAAACTTATTTAATTTAAATTGTGTTTATACATCTGAATTATTAAACTGTGAGGATATTATTAATATTCTCCTGATAAAAGTTATGTCTATCTACAGAGGTAGTGATTTTGATGATTCACTAATCATCTAAGCTATAATATTGGATAGTGTAAATGAAAACATAGTGGCATTAAGAATTTCATTTTAACTGTGTATTTGTAATCTAGTAACAAGGGAAAAAAAGGTAAATTACTACCATGGCTAATAAATTCAAGACTGCCTAATGTTATAATCTATGAATTATTTTATTATATATTTCAGATACCTGGGTCAAAGTAATGCAAAACCTTTTCATCAAAAAGACTTGAATTCCAATGTGACACCTTTCAAGTAGTAGTCATAATACTTATTTAGATGCTTAATATCACTTTAGAATTGCCTTATTCTTCCTTTGAAAGAAAACACAGCATCAGAAAAGTCTTTGATTAAATTCAGAGGGATATGATCTTCTCATCAGAAATCTAATCTTGTAATTCCCCCAACATTAAAGACAGAATATTCCCTGAAACTCAGTAAATATTTCTAGTTTACAAACAAGATGAAAAGTCTCTTTCTCCAGGCTATGGAAAGAGAGTACATGAAAGCCAGAAACAATTGAATAAGATCAATGTTAATATTTTTGGTAACCAGAGGAAGATGATGTTTAAATTTGAGCTTGAGAGCTTATTTGCAAACTTCATGAAGTTCACACAGCTCTAAGGACTCGGATCAAAAGAAGTCCAACATTGAGTGAGTACACAGAATAATCCTAAAGGAATAGGGTTTTTATTGCCACACTTTAAATAGGTTAGCAGAGCTTTTATTTTCATGTTTGTCATTTTAAGAACCTTTTCTGTCCCATAGGATTTCTCTAAGAGCTCAGTATGGCTCCAACTGACTTGATCAGAAGAATGTTCTCTTTTTAGCAAACAGATTTATAACCTCTTTGCAATATATGAAGCAGAATAATTGGCGCATGTGTTGAAGCAACAGTCACAATGCACCTCAACTGAATTCAGACTTTTAAAAAATTAGTTATCTGATCAAATCAGTGGAAGTCGGACAGGTACCAGAGAAGACAATAAAATAAAAAGCTGTGTTAAATCCCAGAGGACAGAAAAATGTTGGGAAATATTACATGCCTGTTCTACTCTAGATCTAGATATAAACAAGTAGTATTCTTTACGTATAAATACAAAAACTGTGGATTTGGCCTTCTCTGTCTTCCCTAAGTTTTACTCTGTCATTAATACATGTGACAGAAAGCTAGTTCTTCAGTAAAGAGAAATGTACAGACAGTCTTGCATCTGACATATTCTGCTTTGTTCTGTCACTCCCTTATGATTTCCTGAATACTAAGAAGGTGAATATTTAATATTGTATTCTGCTGCTAGCAGAATTTTTTCATGGTTTTATATTTTACAATACTTCAATAAAAAAATAAAAAAATTAGACATTATAACTGGGACTCCTACTAAAATTTTATATCTTTTTATGGTGAAGGGAAGTTTTGTCACCTTAAACACTACAGACCTGCAATCAGTGTATGTACGAGAAATGTATTTTATTAAGACACAGCTTTTGGGGGTTTTGGTATTTTTCAAATATTTTGGAAGGAAATTGTCTAATGCATGTATTAATTAATTGTAATACAAGAGCAAAGTCAGATGTTTAACGGAAAGGTGCATGGAAAATTAAAGTATCTAAATTGGGCGTTCTTTTTGATTCTGAAGTGTGAAACCAACAGGTCTTTCTCTCACTGTAAAATTAACCGGTAGAATATTAATTGATTTAAAATTGTAGTATTGATAGTAACACCAGTAATGTAATATGAATAAGAATGACATGATATGCATGTTATAGTAAATCTTCATACCAGGAAATTTATGTGAAACTTGAATATAGAAATGAATGCTACCCATCAAAATTAAATAGATGCTTTCCGTCAATCTGAATAATTTGGTTTTGACTAGAGTACATTTTCTGTTAAGGATAGATAGTCTTCACTTCAAGGGTTGTGAAGATGTAGATTTCTAGATCTGGATGGAATTTTTCAGGCTTTTTATAGTCAAAATCAAAATAAGACATCCTCAGATGTTTTCTATATATTTGTAACATTTGCTGAATTGTTTTTATGTTGAACAAACAAGAACAAACCCGAAAGTTGAGGTAGAAATAAAGTTAATATATTTCATTTTGACATTTTTATGAGTTATTTGGCTTTTCAATGTAAAATAATTTTATTTAAAAACTCTTATTTTAAGAGAGAACTTAAAATTCATCATTAAAATATTTTTATGAGACAAATTTTATTAAACCTTTATTTTTCCAAAGAATAAAAATACTTTAAAAAATATTTTACCTGGAATTAGTTTTTGTATTTTCAACTGCTTTTTTGTGCTTGCAAATCAGATATTCAAAAATCCAAATTATTTCTTCACCCCAAGTAAAACTGGGCATTCTTGGATGAAGGGTGCTATATTAAGAAACGTATAGTATTCACTTAGTCTCTAAAGTCTATCCTGCATTCTTGGTTTCCTCAGAAAGAGCTCAGTTCTGGCTAAATACATACTGCACTAGTTTCCTTCAAAAATGGAATTTTCAACTTGTCAGAAAGCTTAATTCACAGAAATTTCTGTTAAAAGTTTTGGTTCAGTGATCCATAACCTTCTCCTAGGACTTGGTGTATCTCCTGAGAGTTAGAAAGCATCCTGATCTGTCTTAAATTTCAGTAAATTCATTAATTAAAGCTATTTTGATACTTCCTCTGTAGACCATGGAAAGAAATACTTGTTATTTTCTTTTAAGGGATAAATCTACAGCAATGCCTTTGCAAAACCTTGACACTCCTGACACTCCTGCCTGAGACAATATTGCCCTGATCTTCGAGACACAACAGGTTTTTGGAAAAGAGTGTTTATGATCATTCTCACATGCTGGATTAGATATAGCTCTGCTATCAGTGGAGGAGATGAACTTTTGAAATGCGATTAAAATGTGGGTTCTGATTTTCTACGTCTCTCCACATTTTCATGTACAATGTGGAGTTGTGGGTAGCTGGGAACACACAGGTTTCCTGTGCTCCACTGTGGCAGTAGGAATCAATGTCTCAGTAGGAGCAGGCAGGTGAAACTACATTAAAGCATTTGTTAATACATATAATTTTGAATCCTTATTTATAAATATTGTTTATGATACTGCTTTACTGGTTTTTTATTATATTTATGTACTGGACTTTTTGGAAGATGTTTTCATTCATTTGATCCATTCTAGCTTTCTGGTAAGACAAATTATTTAAATAAAACAACTGACTCTGGAACTGTTTTGAATTCATAGATGGAATAGTTAGTCCTAATTTTCTCTTCAAATTTTTGTTTTAAGATTACCAAGAAAAAAAAGTAAACCTCTTTTTATCTTAGTGAATAACCTGTTCTTTTGTGAAATATGTGGCATACCTTTCTGAAGATGATTGTCAACAATCTGTTCACAACTACTTTAAGGGAGTAAATATAGTGGATTGGTTTCACATATCATAATAACGCCACCCTGCATCTTAAAATTTCTGTTGGAGTTATTGTGTCAAGATATACACTTTTGCCAGGTTTTATAATTCGTAGATGTAACGGTATTTGACAGCAGGCATTTTTAATGGTGTTAAATTATATTAATATTTAATACTATTCAGTGAGTTGAATTTTCGTGTTATCCTGAATGTTTCAGATTTCATACCTTAGATTGAACTGGGAAACATTTAAATAACAAGAATTTTATCACTAATTTCATTCAAATTAGATATACATCATTTTACTATAGATGTAGCATCAGTTTATAGAACCAGAAGTGTTTTGTTTTTGTTTTTGCTGCTCAAATGGAAATTAAGAGAAAAATTGCTTTAAATTTAATGGCAAAGAAATGGAGCCTTCGTTTTTGATGGACAGCCAAGTGTACACTGATTTGTAAGATGATTCAATATTTCTATCACAGGCAATTAATATTTACATTTCCTTTCATAATCTTGTTATTCATAAATTTCATAAGACTTGAGGGGTTTTTATATTCTTAGCTTGAATATGTACATTCAATATCTACAAATTAAATAATTTAAATAGCAGATCTCCTAGAGAATATCTAGGAAGTATAATCCAAAATGTTAATCTCTTTTCAGTGTAGCTGAATGCAGCTTGTGAAAATGTGGCTCTAAATTGAAGTATGAGATTACGAAATAATTCCTCAGTTTGGTTTTTGTTCTATTTTAGTACTTAAAATGAAATTCATTGACGCTATCAGTAATTTATACACTTTTAATCATATTGCTAATAGCCTTATAAATGGAATTGCAGATGTGACAGTTAAGATAGATCCTTTATTACTAGTACTTCCTTACCAGAAATAGGATCTACACATAGTATGTCTCCATGGTTAGAATGGAGACTATCTATGGCTTTATAATTTTACCTTCAAATATGCTGTAATTCAGTTGCAGCCATGCAGTTAAAGATGAGTATTTTGTTATCTTCAGCAATGCAGGTATGGAAGCTATTATCTTGTAAAAAGACTTTAGATCCTAAGTCACCTTAAAGGCAGTTTTACAGCATTTAGCTCTGGTTCACTTTCAGATGTAAATATTGGTTCAAGGCATAATGCCAAATATTTTGAATGCACTTCTGATACTGGCATATAAATTGCTTGCAAATGTATTTCCCTTGTTATTGTGTTTGAATTTTTTGATATTCAGAAATTGAGAAAGGAGGTTGTGGAGACCCTGGAATTCCATCATATGGAAAAAGGACTGGCAGCAGTTTTCTGCATGGAGACACACTTACCTTTGAATGTCAAGCAGCTTTTGAACTGGTGGGAGAGAGAACAATTACATGTCAACAAAACAACCAGTGGTCTGGCAACAAACCCAGCTGTGTCTGTAAGATTTTTTTTTCTGTATTATTTTTCTGACTTTAGCCTCTTGCTCTTAGCATTTGTGACTAGCCAGCAGGAAAACATTTCAAAAGACCTTGAAGACTTTTTCAGTCACATGGGTTTTTTTCGTTGGCTCAGTAGTAGCTCATTTATGGGGAACATCACATAGGATTATTTTAGAATGTTCTTTCCCCTCATTTTATATTTAATTGAACCATTTAACACTCAGTGTAAATGTCTGTTGAATTAGACTCTAAATGAGCAAATCCTAATAGCATATAAGTGTTCAAAAGGACTCTGTGGCACATACACATTGATTCTGGCAGTGCAAAGCAGTGTGCAGATCCACGTAAGAAAAGACTGGTGTTTTTTTCTGATATCCTAATAAAACATGAAAATGAATATAAGGAATATAAGAATATCCAACATGGAAAAAGGGTAGGTAAGATCATTAGTTATGAATTTTGTTTTAAAGTTAAAATATGTTTGTAGGTAAGCTTGTAGATGGATTTAGAGAGGATTTTTTTTTTTACTTTTCTTTTTTCTTCTTCTTCTATGGTGAAATAGAGTAGATCTTTCTAGTACAAAGGTATATTAGGAACTTCAGTTCTCCAGACCACATTACCTCTTCCTAGAAAGGGTCATATAATTCAGTACTGGATTTTCAAAACAACCTTAGCAAGGTGTCCAGCTCTCCTTGGACATATATGTATTTTGCAGCTGTGTTAGTACAGGATTTATGAAGCTCAGTGAGCTTGCACTGTATATGCAAGCTCACTGCATATATGCAGTGTATATGCCCATGCAATGCTGATATGTGTCTAAGCATGTGAGGCCTGGGCACAGAGACAGTGCAGCTGCAATTCCCTTTGAAGACAGAAGCTGCGTTTCTTCACGGTACGGTATTGCAATGGGTTGATATATTAGTTTCTGTTGGCAGTAGCATGGAATATTTTACTGTGCTCCTGTGTTTGAGGTGCACATGTCCTGTGAAGGATAATGGAACCTAAACTTAGAACATCTATTTGCAAACATTGAGTTCAGTTTGACACATTTGAAGAGCTGAGTAATGGTTATCCTTTGTGTTAATTAATAAGCAGTGAGACTTCCTCTTTCTGAATGTACTGTACTTCTCACTAAAGTTCCAGCCACAAGATTATAACTCTAAAATCAATTAGAAGTTGTCTTGATGAAAACTGGCCCAAAGGAGTGAAAAAGAAGGAGAGCTATGAATCATTTTTTGTTTAATTGCCCTGTGCTATTGAAGGGAAACTAAGGGTAAAATAAGTTTGTATTATATGCTCTTTTAAGAGGTCTTGATCGAGGCACATCTTAATTTCTGTTATTATTTGGATCAGCATGAATTTGTGTACCACAGACAAAACTGGCCCTTGTGCTTGATTTTTTGGATTGTTAAATACATTTTCATGCATATTTATTTTAGAAAAAAATCACATTTAAATTTGGAGGTTGCATTTTCATTTCAGAACAACCCTGCCAATTTTTCCAAATTCTGACACATCAGTCATTACTTTTGCTTTCTTTGGCATTCTCTACATGCTTCTAATCTCTTGCAGGCCCTGGTGCAGTCACTTAGTCTCGCTTGGGGAAATAAAACCATGCAATGCTGACATGCTATATTGGATAAATGTTCTGACAGTCTTAAACATTTCCATGTTGCATGCGTAGTAGTTTTGATATACAAGCTTCAAAAGCATCCTTTTCTACAAGAATAAAAAATATATAAACAAGCATTTATAATGTTTATGGACAGTATTCTGAGAATCTATTGTTTTCTTTAGTCTCGTGTTTCTTCAACTTCACCACACCGTCTGGAATTATTCTTTCTCCAAATTATCCTGAGGAGTATGGGAACAATATGAACTGTGTTTGGTTAATTATCTCAGAACCAGGAAGCAGAATCCATCTGATTTTCAACGACTTTGATGTAGAACCTCAATTTGACTACCTTACAGTGAAAGATGATGGGATTTCAGATTTACCACCTCTTGGCACTTTTTCTGGCAATGAGGTCCCTTCTCAGTTGGCTAGCAGTGGGCACATAGTAAGGCTTGAATTTCAGTCAGATCACTCTACCACTGGAAGAGGATTTAATATCACTTACACAAGTAAGAACTTCTGCTTTTATTTTATGCCTAGTCTTAAAATCAAGCTATCTTTCTTCATAATAATGAAAAATAGAACATGTTTTAATTTATAATACAGAAGTAAATTTTAATGCTTGTATAATTGCACTGCTTTCAGCTGTCTTCCTGATGTTCATTAGCTTATCAGCATCTTTATAATTTATTTATTTTAATTGTGATAGTGCTGAGGAATTCCCTTCATTATTTAAGGGCCTTTTTGGTTGACACTACATACATACAGAGCACATATCTAAAGCACAGATCTCCAGATCAAAGCATCCAGTGCAAGTGATTTAATATACTTCTCAATGGAACCAGCAGGAATAAGTTCACAAAGGTGTTAAACTTAGATCCCAAACATGGAAATGTTCATCTGAAAAGCATAGAAGTGTAAAAAACAACTAGAATTTCATTGCAAATAAATAATTTCAGGTATCTGCGTTGCTTTTCCATTTTATCTTCCAGTTAGATTGGGTGGTATCTAAGAATATAGACCCCTAAGACTATAGATCTCTTTTTTAGGATACACATAATAATTACCTTCTGTGGTTTTTCTAGTGTCTGAGAACATAGCTTCATGCAGAATTCCTGTAGAAGTGAACTAATTTAAGAATCATTCTTCTCTCCAGCTACAGCTTCTTTAGGAATTTTAAGAATGTAATATCTTTGAGAATGCAATTCTCAAATGTACAAAGTTTAGTTGCAGCTACTCAACAGGTTCAAAAGTTGTTAAATGTGGACCTAGCAGTCACATACATATAAAGACCTACTGAAAGCATGAATCTTTCTCATTTGGGAAACCAGGCTAAAAAATATCTGGCTACAGATAGCCATCTGTTGTTTTGTTTATATAAAAGGATATTTCTTGACACTACTCTCAACTGAAAACTCTAGTAACATCATCCTCATGTACAAAACATTATTACTTTTGCCATAGATTGTTAACTTTGTTCGTATCTTGTGACAAGTAAGATAATCAATTAACAGTGATTGTTCAGGGCCAAGGTGTTTCCTTGCATTATTTAGAAAGATGCCCACGTAAACTGGAATTCATGGATTGCAACCCTTTTTAAGTCTTAGACACCTAAATTGTTCCTTTGCTTTCAGAGAAAGGGATAATTATTGTCCTTTGAAAAGTGGCAGGAAGAGAGAAGGGACATACCTTAACTAAGACTGTAGAGATTAAAAGATTCACCAGAAAATGTGAGGCCTGAATTCTAGGTCTGCTTCTGTCTGAGATTATCCGGATCCCTTTTTCCATATGCTATTCTACCAGAGAAAAGACAGACCATAATAAGGACAATCTTTACTATTTCTATTTAAAGCAGGAGAATTATGCAGTCAGGAATATAATACTCATGGATCAAACTCCCTGAGATTCCCAATCAGCTAGGTATTATGCAAAAGAGTTTTCCACCACACTTTTCTTATTAGAGTAGGTGTTACTGCTGAGCCAGATGCACACCTTATGTGCTAGAATTGTCTAAGAGATATGCTCTTATATGCTCTTATGCCTCTATAGTGGGAAACTGAGATGACAAATGGGAGTGCCCCTGATTTATGAATCCTTTGTATTCATTGGAAATGCTTAGTTTAAGTTCAGCCAAAGTACTAGTACTTCTGGACTTCCTATGTGTTGCAGGGAAAAAGTGCTCCACCCAGGTTTAAATCAAATCAGGATCAAAGCTATTTATTGATTTATTAATGAAACATAACTGACAATCAGTGAAATGTAGGTTCAGGATTAATATCAGCAATTCAACAGATAACCCACAATGTTAGACACTTACAAAATCTTAGAATCACCGAATCATTGAAGATCTCCAGTTGGAAGACACGCATAAGGGTCATCGAGTCCAACTCCCTGCTCCTCACAGGACTACCTAAGATGAAACCATATGACTAAAAGCATTATCCAGACACTCCTTGAACTCTGACAGGCTTGATGCTTTGACGACACTTGGTGCCTCCTTGTGCCACCTGGTCTATCTTAACACATATAAGTTTGTAAATATCTTTCCACTCTAATCCATCCTTACCCTGCCCTGCCAAGATTTACATACACACCTTCCCCTCACAGGATGTATAGGTTACAAACACTCACCCCTTTTCCTTGAACTGGGTTCCATGCACCCACTCTGCTGCTCTCTGCAACTCACTGATCCACATAGTGATGAGAACACCCCCCTGTGAGGTCACACATGCACACGGAGGTGTGGGTCACTGTGGGTTGCGACCCCACTAGATGGAGGCAGACTGCTCTCAGCAACCCACCGGGAGATTGCTCTGTCTGGCCTAGGCAGTGGCTGTAGTTCTTTAGCAGTAGCCTGTATTTCTGCCAGACTAGCTGCAATGTGAAACCATACTTCTCATTATGTTAGACACAAACAGCTGGATTTTGTCCAGAGGGAAATTTAAGCAGTGTTCTTGTATATCTAAGCCACACATAACTAAAAAGCTTCAGAATTTGAACTATGTTGCATCTGTGTGAATGTCATTGGATTTAATGTTGACTTTTTATTAAGGAGTTTTCTATAATTTCAATTAAATTGTAATCTTTTTAGTCATCAAAGTTTATTCCCCCCTCCAAAAAAAAAAAGAAAGAAAGTTTAGAAGGGTGGTTGTTGTTACTATTATTAATATTATTATTATCATTATTATTATTATTGTTGTTGTTGTTGTTGTTGTTACTATTATTATTACTATGTTTTTATCAGCCTTTGGTCAGAATGAGTGCCATGATCCAGGCATTCCTATAAATGGGAGGCGTTTTGGAGACAGATTCCTTCTGGGAAGTTCTGTTTCTTTTCACTGTGATGATGGCTTTGTGAAGACCCAAGGCTCTGAATCCATAACATGTATTATGCAAGATGGAAATGTAGTTTGGAGCTCTACTGTCCCACGTTGTGAAGGTAAGGGCACAAACTTTTCTTTGCACCTATGGTTTGAATAATAAAAATATTTAAATTTAGCTTACTTTTTACATTTCACATACAATAAGACTGCTTAGCTGAAGTTATTCATTTGTCTTACTCTAACACTCTTCCAGTCAAATGAGAGAGCAATAACAGAAACAAGATAGTTTGCTTTTATATTCTTGGAATAAATTAGCATTCTAAAAATCTGGTTGCTATTCTATTCAAGTTCTGATTGTCACCATCATTACTCGGTTGTGAGTTATAGTTGTTATAACAGTTTTGGCTGTAGCATACTGAACAACATAATTATCCACCACATAGAAAAATGAAGTAAAGTTTCTATTTAAAAGTCTTTTTGAAAAAATTGCATGTTTAATTTTCTCAGAATGGAAGTATACCTGAATTTCTGTACGTAGCATATTAACCTGTAGTACATTTTTTCCTGAGAAATACAGTGCAAATTAGAGCTATGTTTAATATTCATCATATTCCCCCCAAAATTGCAAATTTGTTTGCTTGTTCTTGCCTAGGTGAATAAACAGATTAAGAGAAGCTATACTTAGGATTAAATCTCTCTTTAGTATGAAATAGAGTGAGAAAAAAAGAAGTAGTAAGCTGCTTCCTTGATGTTTAACATTGATGGGTCCTAAGGCAAGACATATGAATGTATTTAATAAACAAGTAAAGTGTGTCTTTTAAAAGTAATATTAAAAAAAATTATATCTTTTAGTTAACAATAGATATACAGTCAGACACTCAATTAAATGATTTTTTTTTTAAGAAACTTATCCAAACCTTCTAATTGGTATAGATCTCACACCTCCATTAATTTCAGTGTCATTGCAGTACCTTAAGGATCTAGATCATATCACTTTTATGGTTTTTGTTATTTAGGCAATTTGACAACTCAGTTCTCAGAAGGCTGTGCATTTTTAAGAATATTTAGAGATACTGGAAAAAAACATGTTAGCAGCCTGGTAGAAGTAGTGTATGTGAACCTAGATGTTGTACTAGCAGGATTTCTTATCCTGATTAAGCCATATAATGAGTTATGCAGTGGAGCAGGTTTTTTTGCCTAGAGCAAAACCACTCCAAAGCAGGGCATCAGTTGAGGTTCTTCATCAAAAGATGTTTTCTCATTTTGAAACTCTATATGCAACTGATAAAGTATTCAGTGTAACCTTTGTGTAATTTTATTTCCACAAATGCAGAGATAATGGACTCAAGATGAGCACTTTGAGAAAAAAATTATAGAGAAAACAAATACAGAAATGGCTCTTTAAGGAAATACATAAGTACCGCTGAGTTATCCTTTTTTTGAACCTTGCAGGATGTTTATCTAGTTTTTAATGAGGAAAGGATTAAACTATTAAACTCTTTTTTTTTTAGATTTTGCCTATTGTTTTAATATAGAAGGAAGTATAGGTCTTTTAAGTTGCATTCAGGATGTGTTCTTTTCTGATGTGGATTCTCTTTCTAGCTGATAATTGAAGGAGTTTCTGGGTTTGTATTACAGTATGGACTAAGCATCCTTGCTAGTTAATTTAAAGATAATTTAGTTTGCTTTTAGTTGTCTGAGATTTCTGAGCAACTATTGTTTTTTTGTTTTGTTGCTCTGCTCTGTGTCTCTGTAAAATTAACAATCTCTATAAGCAACACCCGAAATACATGAAGTAAGTGATGTCTTACAAACAGGTGAAGATCAATAGTTTTCTGGTTGTTCGTATTTTAATATGAAAAAAATTAATTTAAAAAAAAACACCATGGAATACATTTCATATTTCATTAACTATATACATGTAATGTAAATGCCATTTTTCTGGCCAACCACTTTGCCCCAGAGACAATTCGGTGTGTATGTTTCATGTTTTGTGGGTTGCTTTTTTTTCCCACTTTCTTAGATCTGGTAAAACTTCCCAGAGACAAGTGCAAGTCATGAATTAAATCAAATAACCTCTCTGAGTTCAATTTTTTTTTTTGGTAAAAACATTGAATCAAAACTAGGAATATTAATTTACTACTCACAAATTCATGTCATTATTAATTTCCATATGGTGTAATAGGTTTGCTTGTCACTACTTAGACGAACAGAAGAAAAGTGACAAGATTCCCTGCACTGCAATGTGGAATTTGCTGATAATGGTACCACTGACTACTTGAGGGTAATAGAGATGATATTAAGATAAATTTACCTGACCTTGAAAGCCTTCCTGTTTTAGACTGCTCCATAGCCTTTGGTAAAATATAACATGACAGAGCCCTGTGCTATGACAGCTTAATTTTTTAAGGGACTCATGTTTCCCAAAATTTGTTCAGTCATTTCTGCTGTTGTTTAATCCTGCACCGAAGTCCTCTGATCCTGCTCTGAAAAATGCTCCCTGTCTAGCTATTACTTTCATAGCCCTGTTGCAATATTTTTTTCCCTTTTATGGAGGAGGATCAAGTTAGAGAACATTTAAACATATTTGACATACAGGAATAGGCCTGATGGGATGCACCCGAGTGCTGAGGAAGCCAGCCAATGACACTGCAAGGCCACTTTCAGTCATCTCAGGAAGATCATTTAACTCAGGGAGGTTCCTGAGGACTGGAAGAAAGCAAATTCCTATCTTCAAGAAAGAAAAGAAGGAGGATCCAAGGAACTATAGGTCTCACCTTGATCACTGGTAAAGGTGATGCAGCAGTATTCCTGGAAACCATTTCCAAACAATGAAGAACAAGATGGAGATTGTGAGCAGTCAACATGGATTTATGAAGAGGAAATCATGCCTGACCAACCTGATAGCCTTCTGGAATAAGATGACTGGCCTGATGGATGAGGGGAGAGAAATTGATATTTTTTATCTCAGTTTTAGTAAGGTGTTTCATGCTATCATATAAAATTCTCATAGACAAACTGATGAAGTATAGGCTAGAGAAGTGAACAGTGATGTGGACTGAAAACTGATTGAATTGTTGGACTCATAAGATTCTGGTCAGTGGCAAGAAGTCCAGCTGGAGGCTAGTCCATAGTGGTGTACACCAGGGGTCAATACTGGGTTCAATACTGTTTAAAATCTTCAGTAATCACCTGAATGATGGGACAGAGTGCACTCTAAGCAAGTCTGCAGATGATGTAAAACTGGGAGGAGTGGCTGATACACCATATGCTTGTGCTGCTGTTCAGAGGGACCTTGACAGGCCGGAGAATTGGGCTGAGAGGAAATGACAGGTCCTTCCCCTCTATTCAGCACTGATGAGGCTACATCAGGAGCACTGTGTGCAGTCCTGGGATTCCCAATGCAATAGAGACGTGGACATACTGCAGTGACTCCAGTGAAGGTTCACAATGATCATTAAGGACTTGGGGCATGCATCATACAAGAAGAGGCTGAGAGAACTGGTGTTGTCTAGACTGGAGAAGAAAGGGCTCAGGGCTCCTGATGAGACAGTGTGAAGAAGATGGAGCCAGAATCTTCTCAGTGGTGTCCAGCAACAGAAAAAGAGGCAATGGACACAAACTGAAATACAAGAAATTCTGTTTAAACATAAGAAAAAACCTTCACTGTGAGAGTGATCCAACACTGTAACAGATTGCCCAGAGAGGCTGTGGAGTGTCTGCCTTTGGAGGGAGGGCATGATCCTGACTGGTCATGGTCCTGTGCAATCTGCTTTAATGAGCAGGGGATGGACTAGATGATGTTCAGAGGTCCCTCCCAACTTTAACTGTTCTACGAGTCAATGGAGTATTTACAACAATCAGTTCCACTGAGATGAATGATTACTTAAAAAGGTATTAGATGGCACAGTACAATGACGATTAACTCTAAATTACTTGGAACAATTTATCTGATACTTCCATATAAATGTGGAATCATACTAGAACTAAAAAATGTTGATACAGTATTTTTTAATGAGATAATGTGCTTTTCAACTGTAGGAAGGCTGGCAGAATTAAGCGCCGTGCCCTGCGTGTTAAGATATGTATAGAGTAATGAGCTATGGTAAGATACATTGCAGGACTTATGATTCTGAAGTAAACAAAGTGCTCATAACATAATGCAGAAAACTTAGTTTTGTTGTATATCAAACTTATTTTTCTAGGCTTTTTAATTCAATTTTTGTAAGTTCTCTGAATATATAATATTGTATTAGAAATATTGTATATGATACAAGTATACATGCTTTTTTCTTTCAGCACCATGTGGTGGACATTTGACAGCATCAAGTGGTGTTATCTTACCTCCAGGGTGGCCAGGATATTATAAGGACTCACTTAATTGTGAATGGGTGATTGAAGCAAGACCAGGACATTCTATTAAGATCACTTTTGACAGGTGAGAATCATGAAGTCAAACAACAAATAATGTATGAGCACAAATATTTGTTTTAACATTGAAGAAGAAAAATATTCTTTAAGAAACCGAACCAAAAAAACAGAAATTGCAATGCAACACTCAAAATACTATACCTCAAGCAGAAAATTAAAGTCAAAAACTGTATTTACATTGTCTTTATTTATGTTTTTTAAAAAAATGCATTATATGTCCACCTTCTAGCACATGAATAGGGATATCTTTTGGACTTTCAACTACTTTTGTATTCAGGTACAACTATATATTGTCCCCGATGATGACCACATCTTACTATAAGAAAGCATAATTTACCTACGGGGGAAAAAAAAAAAAAAGATTTGTGAAAAAAGTTCTGAGTATTGTGTGTTGGATACTTTTTTTTCCTGTTAGAATCTTTTTCTGATGCAACATACATTACATTGCTAGACAAGTCCATAATACATTGTGTGAGCAGTTGACTGGCAGGTCAGGCTCCAAGAGTTATAGTAAATGGGATTACATCAGGCTGGCAGCCCATAATCAGTGGGGTTCCACAGGGCTCAATTTTAGGACCAGTGCTCTTTAATATTTTTAGAATTGATCTGGACACAGGACTCAAAGGTACATTAAGTAAGTTTGCCAACGATACTAAACTAGGAGGAACTGTGGACTCCTTCAAAGGTGGAGAGGCATTACAGAGACATCTGGATAGGCTAGAGAGCTGGGCAATCACCAAATGTATGAAATTTAACATAAACAAATGCAGGATTCTACACCTGGGATCAGGCAATCCTGGTTATACATACAAATTGGGGATGAGAGGCTGGAGAACAGCCCTGCAGAAAGAGATCTGGGGGTTTGGGTGGATGGCAAGTTGAATATGAATCAACAGTGTGCCCTGGCACCAAAAAGTGCCAACTGTGTCCTGGGGTGCATCAAGCACTGCATAGCTAGCCAGTCAAAGGAAGTGATTGTCCCACTTCACACTGTACTGTCTCGGCCCCACCTTGAGTATTGTGTGGAGTTTTGGGCACCTCAATATAAGAAGGGCATCAAAGTATTAGAATGTGTCCAGAGGAGGGCAACCAAGATAGAGAAAGGTCTCGAGGACAAGACTTGCGAGAAGCAGCTGCGGTCATTTGGTTTGTTCAGCTTGGAGAAGAGAAGGCTGAGGGGTGACCTCATTGCAGTCTACAACTTCCTCAGGGAGGGCAGCAGAGGGGGAGGTGCTGATCCTCTCTCTCTGGTGACCAACAACAGGACATGAGGAAATGGAATGAAGCTGCATCAGGGGAAGTTCAGATTAGACATTAGGAAAAGGTTCTTGACTAAAAAAGTTGTCAGTCACTGGAACAGGCTCCCCAGGGAAGTGGTCATGGCACCAAGCCTGTCAGAGTTCAAGGAGCATCTGGATGACTTTCTTGGTCATATGGTTTAGATAGTCCTACAAGAAGCAAGGAGTTGGACTCGATGATCCTTATGGGTCCCTTCCAACTTGAGATACTCTATGAGTCTATGATTCTACTTCAGTGTATATTAGCATACTACATGCTAACACAGGGGATATCAGGATTTTGTTTGTTTGGATACTGCAGGTTTCACCATAAGTACTGACACAGAGATCAAAACAAGAAAGAAAAAGATGTCCAGATGCCAGAATATTGTTAAAGGCATAGTCTTAAACTTCATTTAAAGTATTATCAAACTGAAATTATAATCCCAATTGATTTTCAAAAGCATTATCTCATTGTGGACCTAAATTAGAGCTACTGGAATGAACTGGGATTTTGTCCTTGTGTAGTGTGCGTGTTTCTTTTGGAATAATAATCTATTTGTCAAGAGGAATAATTTTCAGCCTAGTCTACCTCTTATGTAGAGTCAGTACGTAGAGAAAGTGCATTTAGGCACAAGGAATGTGAACTGCAGCATGTTAAATACTTTTGTAATTATTGTGACCTCAGTTAGTACTTTTGTCTAACCATACAAGCATCTAACAAAATTGTGAATTTGTTTTCAAAGAAAGCAAGTGCTTAAAAAAAAATTAAATAAAATTTAAAAATCTTCCTCCTTCAAGCATCTTTGTAAAATAAGTTAAAATTAACCATTTGTTTAGGTGTTTGGTCTAGATACTAATATCAGACTGAACACTCCATTTGACAAAAAGATGCAAAGGACAGTACGAAAGACAGCACCTGGAGCTAGGCTGCAGTGGCTTCTATTGTACTGGTCTTCCTGTAGTCCTCTATTACCCAAGGGGAGGCAAAAATCTGTGTCTAGTTTCACCTTCACATGGTGTCAACAGTGATGAGCAACATTTCTCAATATCATTCAGCCTTCCATTTCTAAGACCAGAAATGAAAAGGGATGAAAATTGATGGCGAGAAGGGCAGAAGACTGTAAAAGTGACAGTTACTGGGTTAAATCAAAGATTCATCTTGCTCAATACTGTGTTCCTCAGAGGGACAAAAATGCAGAATCCTAAGGAAGAGTGTGAGGACCAGGTAAGTGTATCTGATATTTCCTCTGAGTACTTCTCCAGTTTGCAACCCAGGACATTCCTGAACTGAAAGGTGTTTGTTTTTTTTTTTTTTTTTTAATGTGTTTAGTGAGTTTCTGCATGTATCACTGCCATTGATTTGTTTGCTTCCCTCTTGCACCTCTGTAAACTTAACATTCACAATGTTCTTCATTTTGGGGAAGTCATTGGAATATCTGTCTCAGACTGAAGTGCCATTGATAGGGGTGGTGGCATATACACACAAGGTGAACAGCAAGTCACCAGAACTAGACAGCATTCACCCAGGAGCCCTGAGTGAATACAAAGATGAGACAGCTGAACAATTGAAAGTTGTGTGTAACTGTTACTGTTCTTTTAAAACTTTCTTGATACCTGTGAACTTCAGGTGCCAGATACTTTAAGACTTTCATGGAGATCCAAGCCCACTATGAAAACTATAACAAAGCGTAGTACTTGTGGAAGCATGTCTAAATATGATATACTGAGGAAGCATCGAGATGACTTTTGTAAAGAAATCCTATCTCAGAAACCTACTGGAATTCTTTGATGGTGTCAGAACGCATAGAAATATGTTGGATATAGTCTACATGGATTTTCAAAATGCAAGTTTTGTATTCTGCACCTCACCCTGCAAAGGGCTATTAAAATGCTAAGCATCATTTTAATACAAGGAAGGACATTACATGAATAAAAACTTAATTAACAGATGATAAAAGTCTCACAGTGGAATTTTGGGTGTTCTACAGAGATCTTTGTCATGTTCAAAGCTATTCAGCATGTTCAGAAAATATCTTAAAAAGGAGAAAACTAGACTAGTGATATTAAGTTATTCAGGATATTAAAAACAAGGGATGACTGAAGAATTGCTGAAGATTTTTACAAGACTGGATGTCTGAGCAACAAAACGGCAGGTAGATTAAATAAATGCAAAGTCAATCATATAAGGAAAAGAATTCCACCTTGGTATATAAAAAGATGCATTTTGAACTAACACTGGTCACTAGGCTGCTGAAGTTCTAGTAATACTTTGTCAAGAAATATGAATGAAAACTAACACATGCATAGAAGATTTTTGTGAACATGATTAAAAGCATGAAACATAATGTAGGGGAGAAGATGAAAATAGGATGTACATTTAGTTTGCCGTATACTTTTTCCAGTCCTGCTTTGTCTCCTTATTACAAATGCAAAGAAGAGACAGACCAATATCAAAGAATGGGAACTGTTTAAATAGTTTTCATAAAATTATCATGTAACTTCTTACAACAAAAGGTTGTTTGCTTTCATTACATTCATCAGGAAGTTCCAGAATTTTAAGTTGCTGATTTTTTTTTTTTCATTAAAGACTTAATATATTAATTATAACCTTATATTTATTTGCTGGCTTTTTTAAAAAGAAATTAATCATCAGAAGTCTGAGCTTCAGTGACGTCTCCCCAAATGCAGTGAAAGAAAACAGCCATATTAGTTGTAAGATGGAGCATTTTAATTTTATAGAAGGAAATGCATTGCCTGAATTTGCAGGTGTTTGGATGACTGACTATGACCTTAACAGTATGACCACTATATTTCTGAGGAAATTAATGGGAAACATAGGCTCCTGTGACATATGGTCCAGTTTAAGGACTAAATTTATTGAATTTTAGACAGATGCACACACATATTCCATTAACAATTCTAGAGCTTTGTGTACAAATTGAACTGTAATGAAATTAAAGAACTTGGAGTTTACCCTGATACAAAATTGAGAATTCTGATCACATGTAATTTTTAAAGTACAGCAGGCAGTCAATTAATCTACTCCAGCTTTATGTCAGCATTATTAAAAGGATTCTGTCTCCCTTCTCTAAATGTTTCAGTTACAAAACAATATTACCATTAAGAACACTGGTTTTGGTAGATGGAGAAGAAACCTTTCTTTGCTTTCTTTGGAGGCTTATGAAGCTTTCCTGGCAACTTTAGAAAATTGTATAGCTTTATTATATCACATTATAAAGTTCATTAAAAGTGTTATACTTTGAGAAGTTAATGATAGTATAATACTCTCCGTTTTGCAATAAAGTTATTTTCTTTTGTTAACATGAAGGCTTTGCTACCCAGATTAAAAATTGGATGGAAAACCTTTTTATTATTTAAAAGAAACTAACTTTGCTGTCTGATATAACACTAGCAAATTACAAATCAATAAGCTCTATCAAATAAATTAAAAAGATCAGTTAATTGATTTTGTCAATTAATTGACAAGTACAATATTTTGTCAAGTATTTTGTCTAGTTTGGGGAAAATAGAACCCTTTTATACTTTGCTATATGACTTGCCACCACAGATACAGCTGTCAGAATGAAACTTTACGCAAATGTGATATTCATAATGTAAATTATCTCTCTTGAGCTAATGAATCTTTAATGTTGCTAGACAAATGTGCCTTACCAGAGTACTCAGAAACTTTCCAGAAATAGCAGTAAATGATTGAGTAACTGTATAAACATTTTACATTGAAACATTTCGCATTTCAGATCATGACTAATGCTTAGAAGGGTAACAAAAAAGTAAAATCTAATTGATTCAAGCCATAAGGAAAGGGGCTAGAAGGGTGACTGCTGACTGGAAGATTTTTGGTACTTTGAATATTGATGACAGCTCATTGGATGGTATATAAAACAAACCTACCTAACTATATATGATAAATAGTATAACAACATTATTGAAGTCTTTTTAACATTCTTTCTGAACATTTGGAGAATGTCCTACCTTTTAATAACATAAGTATGCTAATAAACATTAAAATAAAATAAAACCCCAAAAAGTAACTCTTAATTAAGTACTTTCACTAAGGATGTAAAACTTCCAATAATAAATTATCTTGATTTATCATTTCAGTGGCAGTGTAAAGATTGAAAAAAAAAAAAAACAAAAACAAACAACCCAAAACCCAACACCCCTGCCTCAAACCCTCAAAACCAAAGTGAACTAGAAATAAATTCATAAAACCATAGACTACCAGGTTGGAAAGGGCCTCAAGGATCACGTGGTCCAACCTTTCTTGGTAAAAGTATGGTCTAGACGAGATGGCCCAGCACCCTGTCCAGCCGAATCTTAAAACTGTCCAATGTTGGGGAATCCACCACTTCCCTAGGGAGATTATTCCAATGGCTGATTGTTCTCATTGTGAAAAATTTTCCTCCTGTCCAGTCGGAACCTCCCCAGGAGTAACTTGTACCCATTACCCCTTGTCTTTTCCATGTGACTCCTTGTGAAAAGGGAGACTCCATCTTCTTTGTAGCCACCCTTTAAATACTGGAACATGGTGATAAGGTCTCCCCTATGCCTTCTTTTCTCAAGGCTGAACAAACTTAGTTGTCTCAGCCTTTCCCCATATGGCAGGCTCCCCTGTCATTTGACCATCTTTGTGGCCCTTCTCCAGACCCTCTCCAGCCTGTCCACATCTCTTTTGTATAGCAGAGACCAAAACTGTACACAGTATTCCAGGTGTAGCCTGACAAGCGCTGAGTAGAATGGAATAATGACTTCTTCATCTCTGATGGTGATGCCCTTGTTGATGCAACCCAGCATCCTGTCAGCTTTCTTTGCCGCAGCAGCAGCACACTGTTCACTCATACTAAGCTTCTTGTCCACCAGAACCCCCAGGTCCCTTTCCACAAAGCTGCTCCCCAGCCGGATATATCCGAGCCTGTGCTGCGCTCCTGGATTATGTGTTCTCAGGTGCAAGACCTTACATTTGTCTTTGCTGAACTTCATAAGGTTCTTGTCAGCCCAGTCTTCCAGCCTATCCAGGTCTTCCTGCAGGGTGGCTCTCCCTTCCAAAGTGTCCACTTCCCCACTCAGTTTGGTATCATCAGCAAACTTCATCAGGGTACACTTGACCCCATCATCCAGATCACTTATGAAGATATTAAAACGCGTTGGGCCCAGTATCGATGCCTGGGGGACCCCACTTGTGACAGGTTGCCAGTTTGAAAAGGAGCCATTTACCACCACACTTTGGGTGTGGCCTGTCAGCCAGTTCCCCACCCACCACACAGACCACTTGTCAAGACCATAAAGCATCAGTTTCTCTAGAAGAAGGCTATGGGAAATCATATCAAAAGCCTTGGAGAAATCCAGGTAGACAATGTCCACCACTCACCTCATATCAGCCAAGCAGATTAAGTTGTCATAGAAGGTGACCAGGTTTGTCAAGCACAATTTGCCCTTGCTGAATCAATGCTGGCTTTTCCCAGTCCTGTGCTTCTTTTGACTTGTGATAGCCCCCCAGGAGGATTAGTTCCATAACTTTCCCAGGGACTGAAATAGGACTGATGGGCCTATAGTTTTCTGGTTTCTCCTTTGAGCCGTTCCTGTAGAAGGGGGTGACATTAGCCTTCTTCCAGTCTTCTGGGATGTCCCTCATTCTCCGCAACTTCTCAAAGATCATGGAGAGTGGCCTCGCAATGACATCAGCTAGCTCTCTTAACACCCTTGGGTGATATTGTCAGGACACATCAATTTATAGAGTTCAAGTTCCTGTAATATTTTACATACCAGCTCTTCCTTCACTGACGGTGGGTCTGTGTTTGCATCAGCCTAGATTTTTGTTCCCAAGGCCTGGGGCCCTACAGTGGTGGTAAAGACAGGGGTGATGAAAGTGTTGAGAACCTCTGCCTTTTCAGTGTTGTTGGTGACTAATTCACCTCTCCTGTTTAACAGTGGGCCAGTATTTTCCTTCTAAGTTTGAGATGAGCAAGAACCTCCTGGGAATAAACATCGTTGTAATGGGTAGCAATTCCTGTAGGAGTTATTTTAAGCTTTGTGTCTCCAGCAAGGGTTTGCAAACCACTGCTGTCAGAGAATCATAGAATCGTTTAGGTTGGAAAAGACCTTTAAGATCATAGGGTTCAGCCATTCACCTAGCACTGCCAAATCCACCACCAAACCATGTCCCTAAGCACCACTTCTACACATCTTTTAAATACCTCCAGGGATGATGACTCAACCACTCCCCTGGGAAGCCTCTTCCAATGCTTGACAACCCTTCCAGGGAAGAAATTTTTCCTAATATCCAATCTAAACCTACCCTGGCACAGCTTGAGGCCATTTCCTTTTGTTCTATTGCTTGTTACTTGGGAGAAGAGACCAACACTCACCTTGCTACAGCCTCCTTTCAGGTAGTTGTAGAGAGCAATAAGGTCTCCCCTGAGCCTCCTTTTCTGCAGGCTAAACAACCCCAGTTCCTTCAGTTGCTCCTCATAAGACTTGTTCTTCAGGCCCTTCACCAGCTTCTTTGCTCTTCTTTGGGTATTCTCCAGCACCTCAATGTCTTTCTTGGCAGAAAAGCCTGTCCAAGCCATGAGCAGCCGGTTTCTCCAGGAGAATGCTGTGGGAAATGGTGTCAAAGGCTTTACTAAAGTCCAGGTAGACAACATCCACAGCCTTTCCCTTATCCACTAAGCAGGTCATCTTGTCATAGAAGGAGATCAATATGATCAGGAGTATGATGAGGAGATCATACTACTCTGCTAAGAAAACTGCAATTGCTGGCTGAGAGCACTTTATTCCTAATTAGTTTCCCTCACAAACATAACTGTCAAAATAATTGAACTATTGAATTATTGATCTTAAGTCCATTCATTATGAGTACAAATAAAGTATTTAAACCAGCCTAGCAGTATCTGTCTATTTTCCTCATTCTGTTACAGGGTAAATCAATGTATAACCTGAAATTATGGAAAGGTACTGAAAAACTCTCAAGTACTTTAGTGACTGTCTATTTTGGTAAATTAAACAGAATCAGAGAACCTTCCCAGACACAAGAACTCATGTATTTGTGCAGTTAAATTGTTGAAATAGTCTCTAACATACTTCTTGAGCTTGCCAGCTAGCATTCTCCCAAATAATTATCAAGCATGGTCAGGAGTTAGTGTGAACAAGCAACAATACATAATAGGACATTTGAATAATATCTCCCTGTTTAAGAGGCTAAAGGATGTATTTAATAGTATGGATGTAGGTCATTCCATGCTAGCTGTCTTCACTGCCAGAGACTGGTCCTGACAATGCTTAATGTTTTAGCAAGCCTGCAAGCCCTGTATACCACTGTCAGAGTGGAGAGATAGCAGTGAAAGCAATCATCTGGATTTTAGCCAACATATCCAAATAGAGTAGGTTGCTGGGTTGAAAGCACCATAAATCTAGAGAGTTTTCTGTGTGAAGAGAAAGGAACAATGTGAAGGGCCTGTCAGTTTTCAAGCAGTCATTAGCTCTGATAGTTAAAGAAATGAATACTTTTTTGATTTTTTAATGTGCTTTGTTTTCAGCGAACCATAAGAAAACAACTATAGAGACTACTAAATACTTACTGTTACTGATACTGATGTGTCTGTGAGCTGATTTTACATGAACAATCCTAGTTGGTCTGTAAAACATAATGGCCTGGCTGGGGGACTTGTTCATTCTGTCATCATTACCTAACAAAGTATAAAGTTTATTTACACTTTGAAGGAATGTCCCATGTATTTCCCCTTTTCTGAATTTTTACTAATTTGCAGTTTTCTTTAATTACAAGAACAAAATTTCTTATCTCCAGACCCACTAAACATGTGTCCCATATTGGCAAGACAGCTTAAGGGCATTCATTTTGAAAAAATTGTTGTATTGCATAGGGGCACAATTTGTTGCGCTCAGAAGTTGAACTAATAAGCCCTATGGGAAAAGAAGAGAAAATCTCAGAACATACATATATTTTTTATACTTGCTGTGAAAGATTAACATCTTATGAAAATAAGAATATTGGGTTTGTAGACAAATATATTTAGACCAGTATAGATATCTGTGCAATAGCACAAACTTTGTTGACAGGAAAATTGATGTGTGCAAGGTTTAGATGCTGTAGCTTGCAAGAGTATCTGATATAACCACAAAATAGTGAAATTATTGAGATGAAATAATGAAAAATTATTGAAGATGTCAAACTATTATTTAGCCTGAGAGCAAGAAATTTCTTGGATCTTCATAATGCAGTTTTCTTTGAGAGAATTTGCAGTTTTCTACCCAGATTCCCTGCTAAATTTCTTTCTGAAGCACAGTCATATAGTTGATCTGAAGTACCTTACATCCGTTGTGAATTTTATCTGATACCAGACACAACAAAGCAAGGAAAAAGGTGCATAAAACCTTCCTTGGTTGTTATCTTCTGTAATACACTAATGGATCCATAGATACACAAATTCTGATATGTATGATATTCTTGATCAGTTACACAGAGGTTGAATTTCTGACAGTTAAAGAAAATAACATCATTCCTCTGCCTACCAGCTGACTTGCATATTCCTTTTCAGATTTCAGACTGAAGTTAATTATGATACTTTGGAAGTCAGAGATGGTCCAGCTAACTCGTCACCATTAATTGGAGAATACCATGGAACACAAGCACCACAGTTCCTTATCAGTACTGGAAATTACATGTATCTGCTGTTCACTACGGACAACAGCCGTTCCAGTGTTGGTTTCCTAATTCACTATGAGAGTAAGTCTGATATTTCTCTGATAGATTTTTATTTAATTTTGAAAATAACATTCAATTCAAAAATGAACACATGAATGCGAACAAATAAACTTCAGTAATTATATTTGTATAAGAACAAATTATGCTTACTTTATGCTGTACTGACAGATAACTCTGAAACTATTAATTCATTTTGGAAGTTTTTTCTTCATGAGTATGTTATTCAGAATGTTTATGGACCTATGTGTTTAACCAAATGAAGAGTAATTTTAGAAACTTGCCCTTATGGGTAAAGATACATTGTCCTTTTTTGGTTTGTTTGTTTGTTTGGTTTTTTTCCCCTTTCTCACTCACTTTCTATCCCTCTTTTTTTCTTTCTCTGGTTTTAATATCCTTTTGCAGTACTGAGCAGAATTAGGCCTTATCCATGATGATTCCAAAATGCAAATAAATGCATATTAATATCTCCCTGTGAACTATAGAATCATTGTAATAACATTTGCTTTTAAATTAGATACATAAAATGACATATATTAAACTCTGTGAAGTCATACTGATCTTTATATGATAGTACAGCTATTTACTTAAGCACTGAATAAAAGCTTATGTGTTTAGTGTGGTTGTGCTAAAAACATAACATTGTTTTTATAAATTGTTCTTATCTGGAAACTAACTTGACTGGAGTAAATTTGCAGTCATATTGCATCTGGAATGAGTGCCTAAACTTATATTTCATAGCTACATCAAAACTTGGAAATTCTGCATAGCTTCTTTTAGCTTTGGCTCAGACATGGCGGTAATGGCTGAACAGACAATAGTATGGTAAAGTGCAAGGCTGCTAAATCGTGTAAAGACAAGGAACAGTAGGTGGATTTCTGCATTAGTTATGTGCAGATGCTGATTTTCCCTGATCTTATTGGATCTAAATGTTGCTGTTACATTTTGTAATACAGTCCTTAAATATCTATAATTTTGTGTTTTATTTTAAGCTCCCTGTCAGGGAGATGTCTTTTGTTGTGTTAAAAATTAAAACAATTACTAATAAAATACCTGTGCTACACATTCTTAAAGAGGAAGACCTAGTTAAGAAATTATTTAGAATGATATTCGTATATTCACTTTTTATCTTTGTTGAAAAATTTAATATCTCACACACACATGACACTAGTTTTTCGGTGTTATTTCTCTAGGTAGTCTGATAAAATGCCAGAATGAGATTTGATTAGTGCACTGTAAACCTTGAAATTGGATTAGATCTTTAACAAGTAGAGATGACAAAAGGCTAATAAATGATCTTAATCTTCTTTTACATATAGTTCTCATGCATAGATGATAAAAAAGGCTTTAATATAAAAACCTAATAGATTTCCAATTGCAAAAGTCATAACAACAGCTAAAAATTTTGTTTTACAGGCTCTTTCTGAGGAGTTTGACTCCCTTTGAACAAAGCATCTTTCTCTTTCTGTAGAAGTAACACTTAAAAGGGTGTCTGGTATTATTTTTTGCTTTGAAATGAGGAAGAAGACAAAATGAAATTAAGAAATAAATTATTTTAAAGTCTCACTTGAAGGAGTGAGATTGTTCGATTTTTGTGAAGTATATTTCCCATTAAATAGTTATCTGAAAATTGAATTTCAATGGGTATTAACAAAAAGCTTAACATGCTTTCATAGTTACAGACAGTGACTGCTGTTTCTCTCATGCTTTTATGTCATTGTGAATGACATTCAGCTGGCAGATTCAACATTTAAATGTAAGTGTCGACGTAGAAGTGTCTAGAGCCTGAAGCTTACATTTTGAGCAGTGGACGTCTGGTCAATGCAATCAATAGAGTTCATGGAGCAATTCAGTAAACTCTGAAGTAGAATCCGGGGGGTATATTCGATTGCATAAGCATGGAGAGTTATTTTAGGTACTACGCCACCTCGTTGCTAAGTACTGCACTAGAGATTTGGATCTTGCACAAGTCCTTTGCCATATCTACTTGTTCCATGGAGACATCCTGGTTATGACAGGATAGCACTAGAAACATATATTGAGACAACAAAGGAGGACTGAAGGAGCTAGCAGATGTTATAGCAGGACCCCTCTCGATCATCTAACAAAGGTCTTGGGAGTCTGGGGAGGTCCCTGCTGACTTTAAGCTAGCCAATGTTATTCCAATCTACAAAAAGGGAGTGAGGGAAGACCCAGGGAACTAGAGACCTGTTAGTCTAACCTCAGTTCCTGGAAAAGTTGTGGATAAGATTATACTGGGTACTACTGAAAGGCATTTAAAGAATAATGCAATCTTCAGGCACAGTCAACATGGGTTCACAAAGGGCAAAGTCTGTTTAATTAATTTGATATCCTTCTGTGATAAAGTCACCCACCTAGTGGATGAAGGGAAGGCAGTGGATGTAGTTTTTCTGGATTTTGGTAAGGCTTTTGATACTGTCCCTCACAGCATCCTTCTGGACAAGTTGTCCAGCTGTGGGATGAGCAGGTTCATGGTGCACTTGGTGAAGAACTGGATGAAAGGCAGACCTCAAGGGGTGGCAGTGAATGGGGCTACACATGCGTGGCAACCGGTCATCAGCAATGTTCCTCAGGGTTCAATTCTAGGGCCAGTTCTGTTCAATATATTTATCAATGATCTGGAGGCAGGAGTTGAATGTACCATTAGCAAGTTTGCTGGGAGGTGGTGTTGATTCTCCTGAGGGACAGGAGGCCTTGCAGAGAGATCTAGACAGACTGGAGCATTGGGCTATGGTTAATAGGACGAAATTTAACATGTCCAAATGCTGGATTGTGCACCTGGGAGGAAGTAATGCTGTGCAAAGGGATAAACTCGGAGAGGAGTGGCTGGAGAGCAGCTCTGCAGAAAGGGATCTGGGGCTGCTGGTCAACAGCAGGCTCAATGAGAGTCAGCAGTGTGTCCTGGCAGCCAAGAGGGCAAACCACATCCTCAGGTGCATCAACCACAGTATAACCAGCCAGTCAAAAAAGCTGATTACCCCACTGTATTCAACATTGGTGAGGCCTCACCTGGATGGAGTAGTGTGTGCAGTTCTGGGCCCCACAATTTAAGAAGGATGTGAAGGACCTTGAATGCATCTAGAGGAGGGCAACAAAGCTGGTGAAAGTGCTGGAAGGAATGTCCTATGAGGAGCAGCTAAGGCTCTTGGCCTTTTCTAGTTTGGAGAAAAGGAGGCTGAGGGGTGACCTCATTGCTCTCTACAGCTTCCTGAGGAGGGGAAGTGGAGAGGGAGGAGCTGAGCTCTTCTCCCTGGTATCCAGTGACAGAATGTGTTGGAATGGTTCACAGCTGCACCAGGGGAGGTTTAGACTGGATGTTAGGAAGCATTTTTTTGTTAAGAGGGTGGTCAGACACTGCAACAGGCTTCCTAGAGGGGTGGTTGATGTCCCAAGCCTGTCAGTGTTTAAGAGGTACTTGGACAATGCCCTTAATGTGTTTTAACTTGGTCAGCCCTGAAGTGGTCAGGCAGTTGGACTAGATGATCATTGTAGGTCCCTTCCAACTGAAGTAGTCTATTCTGTTCTGTCTCTTCTAAAATTTCTTTCCTTGTAACTTTGCCGAATAAATTGTTCTCTAGTTTTCACTGACTGGGATGATCAGATCTCTTTGGACTGTGAAAGGAGCTTAAAGTCCAAACAAACCTATAAACACATCAGTAGAAACATCTTAAACTGAAATTGAATCTAGTCCTGAATGTCCACACTGTAGAAAAAAAATGCGATATAAACATTTTACCTGTCACCAGCTGGAATGTGTATGTCCGCATTCACAGCACAAGTTGCATAGGGACAGCTTGCCAAACACTTCATACCTTTGTCAGTGCATTTGCTCCACAAGGCTCCATAAGTCAGTCACAGCCTCACTGTTTATATTGGTTTCTTCTCACATTAGGTTTCTCACAGAACAAAAATTTTCTCCATGTTGCATTCTGTTGTACATGTTCTTGTAATTCAACTGGAATTTGTTGCAGAGTCTCTCTTCTTGTGCTTGTCAGTATTGGGAGCTCCTGAAGCATTTCTGTAGTTGGTATACATACGTCCTTCCTTGATCCTTATCTCTGCGTTGACAAATGTGCACATGCCAGAGGGAAGGTAGTTACAACAACCAGTAATATGGAAGTACTAAGCAGATTAAGTCAGTGTTTTCAAAGAACAAATCCAGGTAGAAAGACTCTACGGAGATGCTGAGTAGTCTGTCAAGAACAGGGGAGATGAAAATCATATTTTGATTGCCCTTGCAGGCTTAACTATAGAAGTTGCTAATGTTAAAGGTGTCATAACAGAACTTCTATTTGTTTCACATTTCTTCCACTTGTAGGAGAAAAGGCAGTCAGTTGTAAATTTTAAGAAAAATTTCTAAATATTTTCTCTGGAAATTCAAGTAACTATCTTATTTGGAAGTGTCCTAAAAAATCTTCCAATTATAGTAATAACTTTGAAGAGAAATTAAATCACTGAACTGTGAAGCAGAAGGATCGTAATCTTGCTTAAAACAAAAAGCTGCGTATAAGATATACTGAGTTGCTACTGAGATGGCAGTAATATTCTATTAAGCTAAAATATGCCTGTAATACAGCTTTAATAAAAATGTGACCCCTTAAACGTACTTCAGATGAGAAGGTAATTTGTTAATCACCTGCCTTAAATGTCTGTAATTCAGCTTTTTGATGACACTTCTAACAGCTAATGCAAGACATTGTAGGTCATCTCTTATGCATCTAAGCAAAAAAAATTAATAATGTGTCCATAATATTCTTTAAGTAAAACTGATGATAAAATAGTCAATGAGCATTTGGTTGCCTGAGAACCAACAGAAAGACTGAATAAGAAATGTGATTTTTGTGAAAGGGCCCATGAAATAGCAGAGTTTATGATTCTTAAGAAATGAAAAAAATGAGGCAACATAGTTGTGGTCAAGTCAATGGTTTTCAGAAATCTAAACGTCACCAAACCTGAAAAATTGGTAGGTGAATGTTCTTAGGAATGAATTCTGAAACTCATTTATAAAAGAGATGATATTCAGGCCCAACAGCAAACTGTATTTTTTGGAGAAAAAGAAAAAATACTATCAATTTCTGTAGCTATTTAAAAATCCCTTTTAATGATGTGTAAACCAGACGTTAATAAAATAAATGTTGGATATAGTCAAACATTGCTATAGACGGCCATCAAAGAATAACACAGATCTCTCAGGATAAAATCAGTAAATCCAAAATACTGCAAGCAAGAGACAGAAAGACAGCAACAAAAAATATCTACAAATATATTCAAAATAAGAGAAAAAAATAAAAATCATTACTTAATAAAAAATTTGAGAAAACACCAGATGTCACAGGGAAGACTATACATTCTGTTTCTGCTTTGCAACATTTACAGAAAATCTTAGTTTTGACCATGTACTTAACAAAATTGAGTGAACATTTACAAGGTAACAATACAGCATACGGGAAGAGGGTACTACACAATACTGAGATAATTAAATATATTTTATTCA
Organism: Morus bassanus; assembly: GCA_031468815.1. NCBI lineage: Eukaryota > Metazoa > Chordata > Aves > Suliformes > Sulidae > Morus > Morus bassanus. The sequence continues at coordinate 92,711,659 of CM062569.1, forward strand.
TCAGGGACTGTAGAAATTCCCTGTGCTATACTTAAAGGCAAAGCAGAAGCAGTCTTCACTCCAATGAAAATTATGTCTGAAAATTCAAAAGAGTAAGGAAGTTTCAAACAATTGCAGAAGGGCTCACACCTTTCAAAGAAAGGAAGTGAAAAAAAAAAAAAAAAAGAAAAAAAAAAGATGAGGACCAGAGGGATCAAGGACCTAAGTTTTATCTTCACTCTTTAAAGATACTAGTTTCAAGATGATAAACGAGGTGATAAGGAACAAATTATTTGTATTTGATAAGAACAGATTATATCAAGCCAATCTAATTTCTTTCTTGACAGGTTAACTAGTTTTGTAGATTTGAGAATGGAAAGGGAAGGAAACAGCTCTGTGTTGACATTTATAAGGCTTTTGCAAGTCTTCCAGAGAAAATACAGAAATTTGGTCTAGATGAAATTATTACAGGTGCAACAAGCACTTCAGTGAGAACTGGAAAAAGTTGCCCAGGGAGGCTGTGGAATCTCCATCCTTGGAGATACAAAAAATGCCTCCAGATGAGGTCCTGTGCAACCAGTTCTGCTTGAGCAGGCGGGTTGTACCAGATGACCTCCAGAGGTTCCTTCCAATCTCAACCGTTATGTGATGCTGTGAAAAATTTTGAAAAATTTATGCAAAGAGCAACCAACAATTAGTAGTTCACTAACTCAAATTTGTAGGGATCTTACTGTAATCTGGCCTAGGTCCAAAGCTATCTGATATTTTTGTTAACAATTTTGATGATAATACAAGAAGAACGCTTACAAATTCTGAGTATTATTCTAACCTACAACTATAGCAAGCATTATGGCGGAAAGGTTTAGATTTCAAAACAAGCTACATGAACTGAAGAAACGGTTTGAAATAAAAAAAAAACAAACAACAAATTATATAAAGAAACACGCTAAGCATAAATGGGAAAGGAGAAGTGGCATGCACAAATACAAAATAGAAATACAACAGAAAAGGATATGGTTTTTACACAGACACTAGAGAAAAATGTAGCAGTAATGTAAAAAGTCGGATCTTTTGGCCATTGTAGTGAATCATCATCAAAAAAAAAAAAAAAAAAGAAAACAATTAAAGAAAAGACAATTTTTGTTTACAGGACTATTTTATCTCGTACTTGGAAAATAATTATTTCACTTTATTTGATGACCAGAGAGAATATTGTGTCCAGTTTGGGACCCAGTTTAAAAAAAGTAAGAGGTTGTTAACATGGAAAACATGACACATACAGAGTCATTGAAAGGTCTGTATTTGTTTAGTCTAGAAAAGGGATGACTTGACAAGCAGGAGGGAAAGCATTATAATAGTCTCATGTGCCTAGTAGCTAAGAATTGCAGCTAGTCCTGGAGTTCAGTCTAGAACTCTGCTAAAATGCCAGTGTTCCCTGTCAGTGGTAAGCAGGACAGAGGTGACATGCTAGTTCTGCTATTCTAAATGACTTCCATAACTTGTTAACAAAAATAATATGCAACCCAAGCGCTCTTCTAAATTTGACTGTTATGGTCTGTCACTTGGAAATACCCTCCAGATATTCTTTAGAGAAAGATTTTTTCAACTTTTATATGGAGAAGGAATGAAAAAAGCTCTTGTAATAGCATGGCCCCCCTCTTCAATTTCATCCTCTGCCCCCTCCTTCCACTGCCTTCACTCTCCCACTTATCTCTTCCCATTTTCAAGCACCTATGCTTTCCCACCTCCTTTATAACATAATTAATATATTTCTGTAACATGATTTTTTTAAATCTGTTGATTGTATCACAGTTTATTAGTGATGTAACAATATTTTTTTTTAGCGTCAGTAATGTGATAGTAAACAATTCAAACGCAGTCACTCACCGCTACACTCTTAAGAGCTGTTGGAAGAAAACTGAGGCTAACTGTGTAAGTAGGCTTGCAGTTCTTTGATCTTGTAAAATTACAGGGAAGCATTTCTGGCCACTTGAGCTATGTCTGATCCAGTAAGTTAGAAATTCTCAAGTCTTAGCTTCAGTCTTGTAGTCACTCATACAATTTAAGCACAATCCCTTGTACGGTTTTGACCTGTGCCAGCTAACATCTTCCTGTACAGTACCTGGACACTGTTCTAGGAATAACTTCAGCTGGAAACTGTTCTCAAAAGGCAACAGTCTTATTTAAGGCAGGCAAGATTTTATCTGTATGAATGAGTCATGTTTTGAAATTGATGCCATAGTTAGAGCCCTCTCCTAATTTAATTGTGTGGCCTCTGGTTCTGATTCTTGGAACCTTATTCTGATAAACAAGCACTTATTCTATTTCTTTTAAAAAATATTCATTTTTCAAAGCAAAGATAATTTACACTATTCTCCCTTAATTGTTAGAATGAGCCTGCCTATATTATCAACTCTTTTTTTTGGCAATATTCTTCTCTTACTGTCCAAAAAATTGCTTTTGTCATCTGCCTTATTGGTGTTCTGGATGATTCTATACTGATGGCAAAGAATAGCACTCTAGATTCCAGCTGAAACACTTCCATTGTTCAAAACATTTTTTAGATTCATTGAAAAATGCAACAACTTCTCCATAGCTACCATGTATGGGTAACACAGTGGTTATGGCACACAGCCATGTTTTGCTTTCCGTTTTTCTTACCAAACTTATTTTCTTCATCCATTTTGTGTATTGAATATTCTTTAGACAACCTCTTAGTAATCTTACACTTTAATATTTATTTTTTCTAATGACTTTAACTATTTGATCTGTGAAGGGAAAATATAGGTGTGTATTATATATGAATATGTAGTATATAAAACTGTATAGCTATTGTATGCTTCATGCACTACAGCAACAAATTATTTTCCTCTTTAGAGATCTAATGGGATCTAATCATTAAACCAGTTTCTAAAAAAATCACTTATAATTCTAAGTGTTTGCAAAATATGCATTTTAATAATCAGTGAAGCATCTAATATAATTAACAACAATAGGTTGATAAATGTTTGATGAAATATCAGTATTGACATAGTGAAGTTTTTGAGGATGTCTGTCCATATTTTTCAATTATTCAGTGATGTACAAAATCTTTTGTTTGTATGTTTGCTCTTTACTTTGGATTGTATGTTACGTTCCTTTGAAAAGAGAATGATTAAACTGTAGGAGAGAATTATCTGCTTATCTGATTCCCACTGCTACATTGAGTGAAGCGGAGGGAGCATTTTTCGAGGGAGCTGCTAAGCATGTTCTTCTTGAGAAATATTGCATTATGTAGGGTGGGAGAGAAAAGACATGGTTTTCACCCAGACTTTCATCTTATATTTACTGAGTCAATTGTTATGAATAGTATTAAATCAACTCTTTCAAACCATGAGCCCAAAATTTATCACTGTGGTGCCAGAATTTCTCATTTATAGTTTAATATTGCCTTTTTGTAGTCAGGACTCTCAGTATTGCCCGTTATTAAGCTTGTCTTATAATCTCCTATTAAGAAAAAAACCCAAATCTTTGTCCAAAGAAGCAAAGAAAAATATTTATTTTCAGCTATGTTTGTGATTGCTAGACCTTACATACTGAATATTTTCCCCTAAGAATGAAGCTCTATTGCCTGATCTGACTTTTCTATTCGTACAGCACCACTGTTTCAGTCAGGAACTTGGAAGTTGATAGGGTTGCTACAGCTTTTGTTGTCCTTGCAAAAATCTGAAACAACATAGTCAACATAGTCTAGAGTTATAATTTCAAAAACAAACTGATGAGTTTACCTGTCATATGTGTCTCAGAATCCCAAAGCAGTTGATGTGTTGAGGCAGGGGTGGAAGGGTGGCCTAAGAGGAAGGAATTTTAAAAGTGCTACTGTAGACCTCCATTTACTTTAACCTACCTCAAAACACAAAGTATAATTTGTCTGAAAAAAAATTAATGTGTATCAAAGTTAAAATTTCATACACAATTAATATTTATTTAGGGCGCGTACAGTGTGGAATATTACAGACTTAAAAGGGTTCTTTGAATCTATATTAAGCAATTTAAGCCAGGTGAAGGGAATCTAAAAATTCACTGTCAGCTAACACGGTACATTTGCATTAAGAGCATGCAGTCAAGTCTAGAGGAAACTTATTCATCTGGAATTTAAGCATGGCAGGGATACCTCGTGAAAACTAGATCATAAGCTTTCAGATCTGAATTCTAACTGAGATATAAGAATAGATGGATGGTACAGGGTATATATCTCTGTGCAAGACAGTCATTATTTATGATATTTTTGTTTGTAGTCCTGCTTCCAACACTCATATCTGTAGTTCTAAAAACTTTATACCCTGATAAATTTTTTTTCCTTAGTTTTGTACTGCTTCTACTTCATTCCTAAGCTTGTGTGGTAGTCTTAGATAAATAAAACAGGGTAAAAGCAATAAAATGAGAGTAAACTTCCACAGAGACAATTACAGATACACAGGCAGCTGGGAGGACCAGCACCTTCAGAATGTGTTTAAAAGGCTAAGGAGCTAAGAAATTGTCATGGTTTAACCCCAGCCAGCAACTAAGCACCACACAGCCGCTCTATCACTTCCCCCCGGTGGGATGGCAGAGAGAATCAGAAGAGTAAAAGTGAGAAAACTTGTGGGTTGAGATAAGAACAGTTTAATAATTGAAATAAAATGAAGTAAAATAGCAGTAGTAGTAGTAGTAGTAGCCATAATAATAATAATAACAGTAATAATAATAATATACAAAGTAAGTGATGCATGATACAATTGCTTACGAACCACAGACCAATACCCAGCCTGTCCCTGAACAATGACTGCTGCCCCTCGGACAATTCCCTTCAGCTTATATAGTGAGCATGACGTCATGTGGTATGGAATATCCCTTTGGCCAGTTTGCATCAGCTGTCCTGGCCTTGCCCCCTCCAGCTTCTTGTGTACCTCCTTGCTGGCAGACCATGGGAAGCTGAAAAGTCCTTGACTAGTTTAAGCATTACTTAGCAACAACTAAAACATCAGTGTGTTCTCAACATTATTCTCATACTAAATAAAAAAAAAACCCAGCACTATACCAGCTACTAGGAGGAAAACTAACTTTATCCCAGCTGAAAGCAGGACAGAAATGCATAACACCCTGCTATAGAGAATTCTGTGCTGTCAGCAGTTGGCTTTGAGGAAGGAACTTCTTTGGCAAGAAGTAGGCTGGAAAGAGTCATACTAGAAATTCAGGTCACCTGTGAGGAAGCACATAAAATCTTTAAAGACCTCAGGAGAACTAATCTTCCTCAAGGGTCTCACAGCATCTATGAGTGATGACATCACCCATAAGAAATCTTGTCAGCTTTCAGTGTTCTTTCCAACCCAGCACTGAAATACTGGAATTAATGTGAAAATTAAAGTGAAAATACTTCAGTTAATGCAATGGGTGCCAGAGCTTTGAGGTGGATTTGTCTAGATTTTATCCCAAAAGCCGACAAGGAATTTTAAACTCAAAAGTCCAATGTTATTTAAACAGTCACACAACAAATAATTTTTCAAAATAATTGCTTGAGAACAAACATTAAAGTATTTATAAATGGTCTGCCCCCCCCCCCCCCCCCACACACACACTTCCTGTCCATTTTTTGGCAGTTTTTTAACAAGTCAGTAACTATTTGGGTTGCAATAAACTCTACACAGGGTCCTCTGGGTCTCTCTGTTATCTCTGAGGCTTGACTATGTGTTTGCTACCATCTATTTTCAGCCAGCTCCTAGTTTTTCCTTTTACTGCAGGCTTCATGTTGGCTGTGTCCTTCATACTCTCAGTTGTCTTTTTATCCACTACAGCCAGCATTCTCAAGGTTTTCCTCTGGACATGCTCAGCTTCTCACAGAAGAAGGAACAATGTCCCCATCCACTGAAGACGTTCTATCTAACTCAGTCGTTCTTACTTCCAGGCTCATGACACAGTGTATCAGGTGTAGGTGTCAAGGTTTTGGTTACAGGGTGGCTGCAGGGCGGCCTCTGTGAGGGGCGGCCGGGGCTGCCCCGTGCCGGACACAGCCGGTTCCAGCCGGCTCCGACCCACCCGCTCCAGGGCACGACCGAGCCCTGCAGCCGAGGTGGGGGTGCCTCTGTGAGAACATATTTAAGAAAGGACAAAATGCTGCATAGGTGAGTCAAGAGTGAGGAAAAGAAAGTGTGAGTGATAATCCTACAGCTGTTAAGGTCAGAGAATGAGGAGGTGTTCCAAGCAGATATTCCCCTGCAGCCCATGGAAGAGACCACAGAGGAGCAGATATCCACACTGCAGCCCATGGCAGGCCCCATGTCAGAGCAGGTGGATATTCCCTGAAGGAAGCTGCAGCCTGTGCAGGCCCTCACAGGAGCAGGTTTATCCTGAAGGACTACAGCCTGTGGGAAGGACCGATGCTAGAGCAGCAGAAAAGTGAGGAGGAAGGAGCAGCAGAGAGTAGTTGTTACGGGCTGACAACAACCCCCATTCTCCACCCTTGCCACAGTGCTTGGGGTGGGGTGGGGAGGTAAAGAATTTGGAAACAGAGGAGTGAACTTGAGCCTGGGAAGAAGGGTTTTTGTCTTTGTTTCTCACCATCCTACTCTATTTTTAATTGGCAATAAATTATTATTATTTTGTCTCAGATTGAGTCTGTTTTGACTGTGACAGCAACTGGTAAATGATCCCCCATCTTTATCTCAGCCCATAAGCTTTTTCATCTTATTTTCTCCCCCTGCACTGTTGGGGGGGGAGTGAGAGAGCAGCTGAGTGGGGGTCTGGCAGCCAGCCAAGGTCAACCCACCACACATAGTAACAGAAAATAAAATCCAATAGAGAGCCTTTATATGCTTCCCTTGAGTGTATCCATTATAGCTCATTACTTGATTACATTCCAGAATTGTTTGCTATCACTATAAGCATAATGGATAATGCTTGGTTAATGAGCCTCCATTTGATAATTTTGGGGTTTTTTATCTTGTTCAGTGTATAGCTCCAGGTTTATTTACCAAACACTATTCAATCTCTGCTATAAGACATAATTGCTAAAGAATCCTTATGTCAGCTAAGAGTTATACAATTGTGTAAGCTATGTTCATTGTCTTTCTATTTTTGATGCATAGGATAGTATCTGTAGGAATTAACAAGTAGTGTCTGACTTCATAAATTGCAATTTTTCGACACTGCTTTTTGCTAAGTCAAATAACTATTACTATGACAGAGGAAAGCTGAATTGTCCTGCAGTATCAGAAACTGAATAAATTGAATGAAATAATCAAATATGACTTATATACTAGCAAAATTTGTATTCATACTTTGAACCTTAATATCTTCCTATAGTTTCAGGTGTTCAGTGCTTTTGTTGGCTCTTTTTTCCATTGTTTGATAAAATATACTTTAAAGCTCCAATTTTTCCTACTTCGTTTGGGCTTCTCTGTTCTATGAGATTGAAAAAATGAAAAACTGTGCTGAGAGTCAGTGACAACATCTAGAGAAAGTGCTTTATATCCCACATAAGTTCTCAGGCAATGCTAACAAATATCTTTTGAGGGCTCTTTCTTCTTCTGGTCTTACTAATTTTCTGTTTTGTTTGGGATTTTTTCTGTTTACTGTCTGAAAAGAAAGGGCAAATAAACAAATTAAATCTGTGTGTTTCAGGTGTTACTCTGGAATCAGATTCCTGCCTTGACCCAGGGATTCCTGTGAATGGCCATCGCCATGGTAACAACTTTAATATCCGCTCTACAGTAACTTTTAGCTGTGATCCAGGATATACACTGAGCGATGAAGAACCACTCATATGTGAAAGAAACCATCAGTGGAATCATGCATTACCCAGCTGTGATGGTAAGTGTCATATTCTTCAGATGGCAGCTTTAAAGTCCAAGAAAGTTAATCTATTTTTGAGAGCTAATTAAGCTTATCATTGCTACTACCTCCCTTCAATTACACCAACATCCATACTATTCAAAAATGATCTTACTGTTAATAATAGCCACACTTTACATCTCTGTATCAACTTTCAGTCAAGTACTGTAATGTACAGTGAAATTTACCGGTATATATTCACCGATAGAAAAATCAGAATTCTCAGAGAGTGCCACTGTTCAACTGTGAATGAAAATTGTGCCATAAAATTAATATTTTTGAAGCAAAGCCAGTAAACTTAACTTATGTTTTAAACTTAGAATACTGAATACTAAAATGATTGCTCCAAATTCAGGATATTCAATACCAAAACAGGTCATGATCAGCCTATATAATTAATTCTCTTGACACATTTTTGTTTTGAAATGTTGGTTTGTTCATTAATTGTTTTGGGGGATGTGCAATAAGAAACTGTCCAGAGCTTTCATTAAATTTTCTTTCTAAATGCTGGACTATACTAGCAAATACTTCTGTGCTCTTTTTTATCACTGGATTTTTTTCTAAGTTCTTTTTCTATGAAGTACAAAATTGACTCAATTTTTTTATGGAATGCTTGTTGCTACAAAATCCCTCTGACAGAATCCACAGGAAATAAGGTCCAAATCTATCTAAGTATTTCAACAGGGATAGAACCCAGCATCCCTGAAAATTCTCCATAAGCTCCTTTCATTAAACTTCCTGCTAAAACTTCCTATTTTCTCCCTTCTGGTTGCTAAATGATTACCTTTAAAAGCATTTTTGTCTTGATCAGGCTTCTTTCTTGTTAAGATATAACTGTTCTAAGGCAGTGATGAAAGATCAATGTGTGAAGGGAGAAAACCCAAGCCCACACAAACAAAGGCTCTTGCTTTAGTGAATTACTTATATTAGTGAATTTCTCACTCCCTTTTCAGGTCCAAGGTTTTCATTGATTACAGTGGAATGTCAAAGGGCAAACTTAGAGGTAGATTCAGCAAAGTATTTTAGTTTCTAACTGTTTTAAAATGTTTTGTTACATCTCAACACTTACTCTCACTCAGGCTTCTAATTCTCTCTACAGCCTTCTGGCCCCATGCACAAAACATAGAAGCTACCAATAAATTATTACATAGCTGGAAGCTCTTAATCACTACAAAGCAAACTAATCTACCATTCAAACTAACTCACAGCTTGTTCCTCCTTTGCAAGAACAGAAGCAAACTACTGTTTTCAATTGTATTTTTTGTTCAAATTTTAGACTGTATGTTCTTGGCATAGCTGATGAACTTTGGAGTGTCATGAATCTTCCTATAAGCTGTAATTTTAAAATGAACAAAGCATTTTTAGTATTCTTCCATTGGTTTTATGGGATCCTTTTGCTTGTTTGCTTTGCTGTAATGGGTTGAAGAAAACTACTGTAAGAATCTTAACTTTGAATAGTATCCTATTTTTTTTCAACTTTGTACTAAAAATTGTTAATATATTTTTGAGTTAAAACACCAGTATTCAACTCTTTTGTTTGCATATGAATGTTGAACTACAGAAATATCTAGTTAATTTTCACTCATTGAAAGAGTCCTTATTTCCCAGGTCCATCACACACTTTCAGCATAAGTGTATAATAGAAAATTTCAAACCTTTCTGGAGTAGGGCCTCTAGCCAAGCAATATACAAGGGTTGCACTCAGTTTCTTCCTTTTTCCTCACATATTCAACTGCATTGAATTAACTAGTCTAAAAAGATGAAATAAAACTCATGTTCTTTTAGGTAACCATTGTGTTAGCGTATTTGCCTCTTGAGGCTCAAAAAGTTGTGACTCAAATTTTCAGAATGTGATGGTTTTAACATGTTGAAGTGAGCATTTTGCAGTCACCTGCAGACTGTTGATGTTCTCAAAGCTGCAACTTCAGAAATTAAATCAGCAGAATAAATCCCTAAGGGAAAAGCATGTTGCTTTTTTTGATGCCAACAAAGAAGAAAAAGAACTGTGTACAAAAATGCAGTGGCTAAAGTTCCCTCTGAATAAGGTGTCATTCTCAAAATACTATAATCTCAAGATGGAGTGTGAAAAACATTTTCAAGGAAGAGCTAAAAAAACCCAGATAATTTACATATTTTAAATTTTAAACTTAAAACTATGTAAATTATTTGTAAATATTTAATAACTGCTTTAAGGAATGTTGCACAGTCAAATATTTTTCTTTCTTCTGTGATGTTTACAGAATAAGAGGGAATAGAATAAGAGGGATTTTGAATTAATGTGTACTACCTTTCATTTGTGGCTATAGGAACCTGATATTTGTAATTATGTTATTTATTATTAAGTAATGTTTTCAACCATATATTTACTGTGGTTTTAGTCATACATGTTCCCATTCATGCTTATGTGCAGAAATACATATATGCATACACAACCAGGCTAGAAACATTTCCTTTCCTTCTACTTATTTATAAATATATATAAAATACATACAATCATAAAACATTAAAAACTTCAGCCAACATTTTAGTCTAATAAGGAACTAAAAAAAAGGAATTTTAACTATAATGCCAGCATGTTTGTATGTATATATATATTATATATACATTTACATACAAGTACTGCAAGTTTATTGAACATTTTTCATGTATATTTGCCATCAAGTTTATGGCAACATATATCCCTCTATGTGAGGAAGAAGACTAAAAGCATCTTACTGCTTTGTTGGTTTATTGTTAAATATTTAGCTTATTAAAATTTAAAAAAAAAAAACATAAAAATCTGGACAGCGACAAAGCACAGACACGCTGTATTTATAAGATCAGTGCGCAATTCAGCATGCAAATCTTAAACTTTAACTAATTTGCCATGCAAATTTGAGCGGCTTAGTTTAACAAATGCTAGTATGCATAAAATGTTTTCTAGCATAGTTCTTGTGTCTTTCAAAATACTCAGTTCCAAATAAGTTACTTATGATGGGACAATCTGAATCTTTGAAAGAGAATAAAATACATTTTTTTTTCCTGAACATCACAGAAGAAATCAGAGACAGAATTTTCTATTATTTGAAAAAAATATATTTGTTTCTTAAATATATTTGTTTGATAAAAATGAAATTAAATATGTAGGGTAAGAAAAGTAGTTACAAGATATTTGATTTTTGAGTCAGTTCACAAAAAAAAAAATTTAATCTTCTTAAATGCTACTACAATAGAAATTAATACTTGCAATATTCTGGAACAAAGTTTTACTTATTTTTGTATTCTGCTAACTAACAGGAGAGGCTGTAGATGAAAAATAAACTCGCTTTCAAGAAACAATTTAAGAATAAACAAATTATTATCAAATGTGAATGTCATGGCTTTGGATTAAGTAACTTATTTTAATACTTGACTCTGTTTTTAATTCTAGGGGTAGTTAAAAAAAAAAAGAACTAGACTTTTTTTTAATAAACACCAGGACTTCTGTATGACTTCTGTTTGTTTTCTTCCCCTTTTTTTTTTTCTCTTGTTAAGCTTTATGTGGTGGATATATTCATGGGAAGAGTGGAACTGTTCTTTCTCCAGGTTTTCCTGATTTTTATCCAAACTCTTTAAACTGCACTTGGACAATTGAAGTGTCGCATGGCAAGGGTAAGAATCTAACATGATTTACATACGTATATGTAATGTCTGTTTAAAAAATTCATACACACAAACACAATAAAAAGCCTTTTATGAATTGAGTTGAATCAGTGCTTTCTGCCATTCTTTTGTGGAAGAAGTTTAATTTTCCAAAACAAATATCTTCAAATGTGGTGTTTTTAGTTTGTGTTTATTTTGCAGGAGAAATATGCTTTTAACAATTACCAGAGGAAATGTGGTTTAGTCTCTCTTAAAAAAATTGGCAGGAAGTAGAAGTAAAATATATGAAAAGAATAATTACTTGTTAAACAGCACTAAATTTTTTCAGTGAAAATTCAGTGTTGGGACCTTGTTGATAGCTCTTCTCCATTATTAAGCATGAAGAAGTAGATTTGATCTGTGCATTAGTAACCTTAGATTTCAGACTTAAATCATTAGGGCCAAAAATTATATATCTTTATGTTATATGTACAGTACAGTAACATTTGGATGCACAGTTAAGCTTGGCAGCTTATCTGTTAGGGAAATGTGTAAAATAACAAAGGAAAAAAACCTAGGAATTACTAATGATGTGTTACATACTACTCAATCAAAACATAATAAAAATATTCCTCAATCTCCTTCCTATGACAAGAAAACTCTTTGTTACGTGTGATAGCGTGAGAAGTATATTGGAAGTTTCTAGTGTTTAAATTCTTTTTATGGACTGGATTTTTGTTTAAAACTTATATAGCATTTTAAATTTAAAATGGATAAGAAGACTTTCTAAGAAGAATGTTGTTCCCCATAATAATTGTTCCCCAGTAAATAACTGTATTTGAAAACCTAACTGTAATTCAAAATTTGATTCATTTCTGGACTGGAAGTTGACAACTGAAAAAACAGTCATGACTTGAGTAAAGGACTGACCCCAGAAAATATGAATCTGTATATATGGAAGACTGTACATAAAACTTGTATCTGCTTTGTCCTTGTGTATGGGCACTTCCCTGAAGTTTAAAAAACAGAATTGTAATGGAGGAAATGCAAAAATAATACATGAATAAAAAAAATTAACCAATTATTAAAGTGTATCTCCTAGTTTAATAATGAGATCATGGTAGAGGTTATAAATAAAAGATACATACAGGAACTTAAGTAAAATCTATACAATACAAATTTATATTTTCAGAGTGCTGTATACAAATAATACTGAATCCCCTCAATTCTCTTAAGGGAGTTATTGATTTACGGTGAGCTAAACGAACATTGCACATATTGATTAGTTGAGCCTATATGATTTCTGCAAGTTTTATTCTCTGAATTTCAGGTTTTGATTCCATTTGTGACTTTTTCTAAAAATCTTTCCATATAATGTAAGATTTATTTTCTGTGTCACCTGTGTATAAAGAAAGAGAAAAAAATCCTATGAAATGCTTTTCTTTTCCCCCTTTTTAATATTTTTAAAGGTGTACAGCTGGTTTTTCATACCTTTCACCTTGAGAGCTCTCATGACTATTTGCTCATCACTGAAGATGGCAGCTTCACAGAACCAGTAGCCAGGTTAACTGGCTCAGTCTTACCCCCTACAATTAAAGCTGGCCTCTTTGGAAATTTTACTGCACAGCTTCGATTTATATCTGATTTTTCAATTTCTTATGAAGGTTTCAACATAACATTTTCAGGTAAGAAATTCATTCTGCTAAATATCCAGAAACTGTTTCCAGATAATATTTTTACCTGTTGACAGCAGAAACATAATGAAGCATCAGTAAAAAAAGTCATTAGAAATTGTATCGTCTCTATAGTAGAAAACTGCCTAAGGTTTATAAAGGTGACTAACAGATTGAGAAGGATGTTGGTGATGTGACTGTTTTAGGAGAAGTTTTACCTCTTCTCAGAGAACCATCAACAGTGTGAAAAAGAAGTTTGGAAGAAAATTAAGAGGAAAAAATCCCCAAAGTTAAAAGGTACTGCTTCAGAAGAAAGAAACTAATTGGTACTGTTTTCACTAACGGAAGTATAGAAACTGTAAAAAAACAGTAGTGTGCTAATTCAGAGTCACAGAGGAGTCTAAATTGAAAACTGATTTTGGAATAGGAAATGTATATATAAAAATAAAATAAAAGATTTATTAGATGTTGATATATGAAGAAGTTCTGATAATTTTTACAAATACCTCTAAGATAATTGAAAAATTTGTTGCTACTTCTTATTTACAGTCTTCTAAAACAGGATGACATATAAAACATATTTCTCAATAATTTTCTTTGCCTATCTCTCTTACTGAAATGTAGAATATTTACAGATACGCATATGAATGGATCAACCGCTAGTTGAGGTGTATGTGGATGTTCTGTGGAAGAAGTACATAAGGAACACATATATCAAACTGTCTTACATAATTTTTCAGGAACTGAAAAGCAGTATGTTTTGTTGAGATCTGACAATGTTTACAGATGAACATGCTATTTACAAATAATGTATCTCATTTAGCTTGCTCATTTAAAAAAGAAAAAAAAAAAAAAAAACACCTCACTGATTAGAGCAACCGTGTTGGTTTACTCATATCAAATGCTGAATTACATTCATTCTGGATACTTTGGACTAACCAAATCAGAGGTCAGCACTTTTGCAAGTTTGGAATGTAAATGTGACTATTAAATGATATCATTGACAGTTTATTTATAAATAACTCAAAATGGTAGAGGGCTAGGTAACTTGTAGATAAATAGACAAAATAACAATATGGATGCAAGGGGAAAAATTGTAGAGCAACAAAATATGTGGATCACAGAATTTTTCAAACACAGGCAAAGGCTGATGCCCTATCTACAACTGATATACACACAGATAGCCATCATATGCCATCTTTTACATTAATAAATATTTTGAGAAATATTATCAGGTACGTTAATTTTATGACACAAATGTGTAAGTCTGTTTTCTTATTTTCATACAATCATAATGTATTTCTCTATAATAAGAAGTATTTAGTGAGAAGACCTTAACCTGTTTTGAATGTCATCTAGCACAGAAATTTGTCAGGAAAACTGCCAGGTGCCTAAAGGTCTGTCACAGGGTATCTCTATGTCTACCTCAGCCTTTATAGTGCTGAGCAGAGGTAGTAGATCATGTGTTTTCAAAACTTACAACTTTTACCAGCAGAAACTGGTGTGGTTTATAGATTCCTTCTACTGTTCAGGACCTTCCCACAAGGCAGTTACTATAGGGAAGGTTTTCCTTCTTTATTTTATTCAGTAAGCCAGCTGTTTAAACTCTCATTCAGAAACTTTGGATTAGGTTCTTCCCCTGACTAAACTGAGTTTCTTCCTCTAACTAAGCAGATTTGACCCTACCTTCCACCAACCTCCAAGGTATATGTTTTAGAAAATGGCTTTTCTTATCAGTTATCAGAAATGTCTCTCTTCTAAGTGTTCTCTTGGGTCTTTTGGATCATATTCTTAAGAAAATAAAATCAGACTTTTTGGGTTAGACTTAAAGTTGGTCTTTTTCAACATCTTTTCTTGAACAGTGATCAATAGTGAATATCTAAGGAAGAAAAACCCCACAAAACAGAACAAACATACAGTGATACTTCCCTAGCATATTCTGTGAGGATGAGGGAAGGTGTGGCTCAGACATTTCCTGAGTTCAATGCAGTCCCTCTGTATGTAACAGCCCTCATTTTTTCCCATTAATTTGTTCTGACTCCGCATGAATTATTAATAATGCATAGTTATAAAAGAAAAAAAAAAAGGCACTTGAGACATCTTTAAAATATATATTTATGTTTGTTTTCAGTTGGGTGACACCTGTAGGGTTTCTTAGAGGCATGCAAATAGAGATTGCCTGATTAAGAGCGTAGCTTTAGTTAGGAAACTCAAGCACATTTTTAAAAATGTGGTCATATGTCTTTTCATTTACCTGTCCATTTGTTTGATTTTTTTGTAAGATTTTCTTCATTACATAATGATTTTTTTTTTAACTGTAAAACTTACTTCTAAAGCTGTTTGGGAGTTCAGATGAAATGAACCAAGAATTATATACAAAAGATCTAATTAAACAAAATTATAGTAAACCACTTACAGTACAAGCTGATTACAGCCCTTGATATTAAGAAAATAAATGTAGTGTGAGTAGGACACAATAGATACATAATTACTGTATATATAACCATAATAGACATATAGAAACAGTACTGTTTTTTAGTAGAGAACACAACTCTGAAATACATGTTTTCCAAGTGTTCCATACTGACACAATGCAACTAATTTGGTAAGATTTTTTTTTTTTCCCATGTGGACAACTTGTCCCTTTTATTTATAGATTATGTTTTACTGTCTACAGAATATGATCTGGAGCCATGTGATGATCCTGGTGTTCCTGCCTTCAGCAGGCGAATTGGTTTTCATTTTGGTGTCGGAGATTCCTTGATCTTTTCTTGTTTCCCTGGATATCGCCTGGAAGGTGCTAATAAACTTACCTGCCTGGGAGGTGGTCGGCGTGTATGGAGTGCACCTCTGCCAAGGTGTGTGGGTAGGTGGTCACATGCTTTCATTTCATTCATCAAATCGTTTATAGCACATGGCATGTGTCAGAATACTGGGCAGAGAACAAAGTGCTTGGGTTGAAAGGATTGATCCCCAAGCTGTACAAACTTTAAAGTCAGTGCAAGATATAAATAATGCATGACCTTTTACTTAGAGAACAAAAATGAGAAAGAGGAATGTATAGAATTGTGATAGAAAATAAGATCAAAATGTCTTGTGAGATAAAATGGAAATCTAATTATTGAACTGTATGTTTGCCATAATTAAGTTATAAATGTCTTACTTTATCTTTCAGGGTAAAGAAACAATGTTTAGAGCTTTTAGGTGAAAATAGCCTTTGTAAGATTCCCCCATCTGGTTTTAAGGGTGTTTTTTCATATGGCGTTTTTATTCTTGTAACCCTAAACTGTTGTTTTTGGTTTTTTTTTTTTTTACAGTTTATAAACTGTATTACAGCATTGTAAACTGTAATTTTTGAAATTAATGTGCTGTTGTTAAAAATCAGTAACTATAAGCTCAAATTGAGTGAACAGCTCTTTTCAGGGAAAAGCTCTGGATTTTATAAAATTTGTACTGTTGTTGTATTTGATTTGTGAGATGGTTTTATCACTGCCATGTGAAGTGAATCTGATCAGGTACTGTTGACATAATGCTTCTGAAATATCAAGTAATTCCACACACCTCTAAATGGATTTCCTTAGTAGGGTTCTTGTTTTAAATATGATTTTATTTCATTAAGGGAGAAACTGAGCTTCAGCTTGTTTCTTTTTTTTTTTTTTTTCTAAAGGGATGTATCTCTATATCTGAAAAAAGTCATATGACCTACATTATATATGCATGCAAGATGCACATATATAGTTTTATGGAAAAAAGTAAACTATTTCTGATTTTGTTTTAAAAAATTGGGCTTATTTAACCCATGATGAAAGAAAGTAACAGATGAGAGAGAGACACCAATATTATATGGAGTTTACTATACATTTGGAAATTGTAGATTTAAGTGTTAGGCTATTTTCAGCTTGATTTGTCTTAGAGGTATCACTGACACTGATATCTATGAATGTTGGCTAACCAAATGCACACCATCCTGTATCACAGAGTCACAGAATCATAGAACAGCCCAGGTTGGAAGGGAGCTCGAAAGATCATCTAGTCCAACCTTTTGTGGGAAAGGGAGCCTAGATGAAATTATCTAGCACCCTGTCCAATTACATCTTGAAAACTACAGCGATGAGGATTCTACCACATACCTGGGAAGGTTTTTGCAGTGACTGACTGTTCTCATTGTAAAAAATTTCTTTCTTATATTCAGAGCAATTTGCACCTGTTGCCCCTTGTCTCCTCCATGTGGCTCCTTGTGAAGAGAGAGCCTTCATCCTCTTTGTACTAAGTACTAGAATATTGTAATGAGGCCTCTCCTGAGCCTTCTTTTCTCCAGGGAGAAGACACTGCACTCCTTCAGTCCATATTGATTTAAAGTGCAGATTTCACTAGAACAGTATTCACATACTCACTTTGAACCTAGAATTTTGTTTTCCCCAATTTTAAGAGTGTTCATCTATTCTATAGCCGTCCATCTGTGTGAATGGAAAATTAGCTTCTTATTTCTCTGTTCTTGAAGAAAAGATGTCAATTGTGCAGTATTACAATTCTTAATAAGTAATACAGTAATGATTAGCTTAGTTCCAGAGCTAAAGTACTTCCTATAATCGAGCACATACCACCTTTTGTTACCTGCATTTATGTTTTGTTGGACCTACCTTGAATTCCCATTCCTGCTACATAGCTCTGTGCTATTACTTCTCTAATCTGAGATAATCTAATCTCTGAAAAGTGAATTGATACTGCCTATAGTATACACAGAAAGATGGTATACTTTAGGAGGGATTTCTAGACAAAAATCCATAGATTAGGAGTTGAAGTTATAAAATTTCAATCCTGAAATCACTTGCAGTTTCTGAGAAATACATTTAGTGAATCCTTTGGACTTTCAAGGTCCTCCTGAAGAAGACTTCTGTACCACATGAGCAGAATCTGGCTTTGTAGTATCATGCTACAGTTTAGCCAAAGCAGGGGCAAAATTACAACCACTTTTAATTTTATGTTGATTAGAAGTTCAGATAAATTATAGACCTGTCTTTGTAACCAAGCCTTGCAAGAAGAAAGACAAAAAACCTTCCTTGTGGTAGGTGGTGTGTAAGGGGGAGCCCAGCAGTCCACTTTTATGTAAGAGCCAATTGGTTGCTGGAGTAAGAAATGTCTGTTCCTGCTGCTGTAGTTAAATTCTGAAAATGCCAAAGAATCAGTAAATTGCATTAGGAAGGAATACATATGTATTTAAATATACTTAGTATATAGTGAGTGAATATGTATGCTAACTTTTGTTACAACGCTGGAAACATAAGAAAATACTTTTTACTAACATCTTTAAATCATGGAGAATAAATTTAAAGTTGACAACATGCGCTAAAAGTATAATCTGCCAATCTTTATGCATACTTTAGTCATGAAAGGAAACAAAAGCTAATATGCATTCATTTTATGTAAGCTTTCTGGTTTTTCCAATATATTTTTACTACCTTTTAAGTATTATTGTTTTGAAAGTTATCTGTGCCTGTTCCCAAATTCACTAGTTATCATTTTTTATATACAAGGTTGGAGATATTTGTTGTAAAAAGGGAAAATTAAATTAATATTGCTCATTTTATATTGTTTGAAAAATTGTATAATTATTATGAAGTTCCATATATAGTAATGGTGCTAGAATGGTAAGCTATATAGTTGGTGTGGAAGATTTTATTCAAATTTACCATCTTGTAAACATTGCTTCATAAAATGGAAATTTTTGTTTTATATTATTCATTTTCGTGCTTGAATATGTGCTGTATTTGTTGCTCAATTTTATTCATGTGTCATTTGAATATAAATTTTGAATCATTATTGTTTACAGAACATTTTTTTCAGTTATGTGCAGCCAACGTTCACATAAACAAAGATGCTCAAGCACACAAAAAGCTCACAAAGTTATCATTTTCAGTATGTAAATTCAATATGAAATTGTTTGCCTACTTGCATTTCATTTCAGTACTTGTTACCAGACATAAATTTAATTTTCTCTAGAAGAGGAGTCAAAATGCATGTCTGCAATATAATAAGAAGCAAGAAAATCTATGCTAATTATTTCCTATAAAAATTAATATCTTATCTGATATATGGAATCTTCAGGAAGTTACAGGCCTTGGGAAATTTGGGATATTTGCCTGTTTGGGGTTGGTTGTTGTTTTTTTTTTTTATTTGGTGTTTCTCTTTTTCTGGTGGGCTTCTCTATGTTCCATTCAAACACCTGTTCATTTTAGTTCAGATACCATAAAACTGTATTGATCTGCAGGAATACTGTTACCTTGCACTGAAGAAAAGAGACATTTTATATTGTTGTCGTGTATGTTTTTTTTTTTTAAATGTTTTTATCTTTTAGAAAGCCTTTCCTACATAATGTACAGTAATAGGAGATTCATACCGGATATCTTGAAAATGGACAGTTATCCCCATAATGTGAATGACATATTGCAAAGTTGCAAAGATTACCAAAGTATCAATAATTAGCTAAAGGAAGTATCAGCCACTGAATTAGCCATGAATTTATAGGACTAGTATAACCACTTACTGTGCCAGACACAGATATTCCTGTATATTCCCTCAAGCATAATTTAGAGATACATATCCAATCATATGTATACATGATAGGTCTGTAATTCATATAGAAAGGAAATTTACTTACTGAGAGCTCAAAATTTCCTTTTTTTTCTTAAGTTCAGTTTTGGATAAATTTATAGACTGGTTCGAAGACATTCATCATTAAATCCACGTACAAGACCCCACTTCCTAATTGATCAAGAAAGCCTTTTATAAATTATGCATAGACAAGTGGCACTTATCTAAAACAATATATCTAAATAACTCTTTTAACTCAGTCTGTGAAGAAAATTTAGTCTTTAGGAATGCAGCAGGCTAAAGAAATCTATAATGCAACTAAGACAAATACAAAGAAAGAAACTCTCCTAAGCAGCTGAGTGAAACTGAGGGGGAAAGACACGCTCAGTGCCTTTCAGTTCAAGCTGCTTTCATATGATTTTTTTCTTAGCACCAAGAATGTTTAGAAAGGTCCCATTTCTTGTTGCCATGGCACCTAAGACATTAGGGGGGAAGATTGCCTTATAAACTTGAAGAGAAGTTCACACAAAGACTACTTTCATGAAAGGGTGAAAAGAAAGTACTTGTCCTGAAATCTGCTAGTTTTAGAGTGTACATTCAGAAGTTAACACTAACCTCAAGTCAGTGGCACAAATTCATAACTACATTACTGCATTCAATAGCCTCTTGATTATTTTTTCCTCATTATAATTTCTACACTGACCAAACTTATCTACATGATATGTACACACCAACCTTTATATATCAGAAGGATTCTTTGGTCCTTCTAGGACACATGGCAATATATACTTTCATGATTCTTTTCATCAGATTCAGGATCAAAGCCCTTCAAATTTAATTGCATTTAATTCATAAACTAAGCATTCATACAAACACATACTGATTTGTATCAGAAATAGTACTCAGTTTCATCTGCTGGTGAAAAAAACAACAAACCAACAGGATTTCCAAAGGTATTGCCATTTGCCATTCTCCATCCAAGTAAATAATTTCAAGTACTTCCTCCAGGGTTCATCTCCAACATGTTCAAAATTTTCCTGGCCAGAGAATCATTTGTGTCTTTCCATCATTTCTTCTCCTTTGAAAAGTTATTTCCCAGGTAAGGCAAAAGCAGAGCTTGGGAGATCTGGTTAGCCTAACATCATGACCCTGGCATTTTTAGTCCAAGACTTTGAGTCCCATGGGGACTGCATTATCATTGTTTTCACTGGCCTTCTCTCCATGCTGTACAGGTAGATGGTCTTCCCCTGAACTTCAGAGGTGTTTATCTGAGTGCCTGGAAGCTGGCTGACTCTCAGAATAAGGCAGCATCTCTTCTTCTTCAGTAAGGACCCTCCTTTTCACTGCAAAAAGACACGCCAAGTCTGTCTGCAAAAACAGATAGAAATTCATAAACAGGTGTCCTTGTAAATCTTATTTCCCTGCATCAACCCTTTGCTCTCTTGTCAGTTAGAAGGATTTTAACATCTATCTCAGCCATGCACCTCAAGTGGTTATGCAGTATTATTCCAGCTCATCACAGAGTTTTGAAGACTCTACCTAGATTTTCCCTTTGGGTCATCACTCCATTTCCAAATGTGTCCTTCAGTTGGATCTCTCCCTACTGACCAGAAAGCAGTTTGTGCCTACAGCCACCTACTGGCTACTACTTGATGAAAAGAGCTTTGCTGTTAACAATTTAAAAGTGTGGAGAAGATTCAGGCCCTTAGGCCTGACTCCCTTTTCACAGTTTAAAGAACAGACATGATCATCACCCAATGTGGTGTCAAATTTCCCTCATCTCGGAAGATTAAACTTTTTCTGTTTTGTTTTTTGTTTTGGTTTGGTTTGGTTTTGGTTTTGGTTTTGTTTTTTTGTTTTTTCTCTTCAAGCTGTGCTTCTCCAATGGAACCAACTCCCCATGCCTTAGCTGTGTGGTGAATTCTGTTTACATTGACATGATGTGGTTTTTCAGGAAGATCCCTTCCCTCCACCTCTTTATACCAACTGTAGAAACACTAAGACTTCCAATCTCCTCACAGAGAATGTTGCATTCTACATTGAATTGTTCAAAAGAAAAATAGTGGGGTCACCCATAAAGAAATCTCATTTCCTGTAAAAGCTTCCTCAAAAGCACTCAAGTAACAATGATGGCTTCCCTGTCAAATGTGCTAGTAGTTGATATCTGCAGATGAGAGACTTCAATCTCCTTTCACACAAGAGTATTAACTGTTTCCCATATTTCTAGACACAGTGATTGTATTTGGAAGAGCTATCCTGCGGTCTTTAGTTCACTAGTGACTCACTCCAGCCAGTATCCTACAGTAGGGCTTCTCTGCAGTTACTCACAGTATAAAGGACATAGTCTTTTGAAGGAAAAAACTGGCTGGCTACCTTTATGTAACTGTTCTTTGAGATATGTTGCCTAAATGTACATTCTTAGTGTCCTTTTTTACTCCTCTCCTCAAAATTTACTGTAACTGAGAGGAATGTGAGACTGAGGGGAAATGAGAGAGAGTAACACTTTACTACTTTGCTATTTTGTGTGATGCACAGAATTAATGGCATTAGGAGCACATTCCTACAGATAATGTCAGGTGAAAATACCCTCCTAGCAATCCTGGCACAAGGCTACCTGGAAAATAAACATGCACAGTGTCTTGAAGAAGAAATGTCACTAAAATAACTCATATCTTTAGATTTGAGAGTACTGATATAGGCATCTGTCCTTTTACTATTCTGAAAGAGCTTGTCACCTATAAGGTTGTTAACATTGTCATCTGGCACATTACTCTAATTGGCATGTTTGTCTATGTGTTGTAGGTTTAATTTCCCAAATTTACTTCTGAATAATTTAATTATAATTTAAAATTACTGGGTTTGTGTTTATTGATATGTTTCTGTGTGGGTAAAAACCAAGCTACTGAGTACAGACAAGCTTCTCCTGATTATCATTTGTCTAACTGAGATTTGAAAACAAAAAACAGTTTCTTCCCCTTCATTCATTGACATCTCATCCTGTGTTATTATATGTTGTTTTGTTATTATTGCTTCAATTATCATTCCAGTGTTGTCCAGAAAAAATATTTTTATTTTTTTTTTTTTAAAATGTGTTTGATTACTAATTGTGTTTATGATGGGTTATTGATACTACTTCCACATATATAATGTCACTTGCTTTTACATAGTTGCAAATGTGTATATATATTTATACTTATTTCATGCCTGTGTGAACAAAATTGCCCAAGAGTGTGGACACATATTCTTCTTACTTTTTCCTTCCAGCAATAGCTCTTTTTTCCCTACCTATAATTACACAATTCTATTACAGTTTCATTTACATTTCACAGCTGACTACTTTTTCCTGAGGACAAAGCCCAGCTTTTAGTGAGTTGGTCTCCCTAGAGTACAGATATGTGAGTAAAGCTCCTAGGCAGTTGTGCACTTCCGCACATCCCCAAAACTGTGTGAATCTTAGAAGCTTGGTGAATACTGGGGTCCAGAAATTATGTGGAACAACTGTTTAGTCTGCTGAAGTCCCTGGTTCTGAGGCTAATGTCCACCTAAAGGAGACCATCAAAATCAGGTTTTGGCTGCTATCTTGTTGTCTTCACTAACCTTTTAAACAGGAACCACACAATTTGTCTGGGAAATCTGTTACTAAGGCAGATTTCCTAGATCTCATCTAGCAAACCAGGTCTATGCTTTTTACCATACTTTTCTTATCTTCCAGTTTGCTTTAAGTCAAAGTAGTCAGGAACTTTCTACCACTCTGTATTGGGGTTATGCTACTGTTAAAAAAGGAATTGGAAGACTCACAGGTTAATAGTAGAAGCATTCCTATAAGTAATTTTTTAAAATTGAATGTAACAATTCAATGAACCAACAAAATTAACTCTAGAAATCATTCTCAAATCCAGAAAATGCTCTCCCTCCCCACAATGTATACATTCTTCCAGCTCAGTGCCATAGTCCAAAGGTTTCACTGTCACACTGCAGTGCAGAATGGTGTTCCTGGCCTCATGAATTTCATATTCCTTTCTGCACACCAGCATGAATTTGTCATGGAATCATATAATCATAGAATCATTTAGGCTGGAAAAGGCCTTTAAGATCATCAAGTCCAACCACAAACCTAGCACTGACAAGTCCACCACTAAACCATGTCCCTGAGTGCCACATCTACATGTCTTTTAAATACCTCCAGGGATGGTGACTCAACCACTTCTCTGGGCAGCCTGTTTCAAAGGCAGTTGTCAGTACTGAGAGAAGTGAGATGCTGCTCTGCTTCATTTGTTTGGATACCAGTGGCAAGTATCTTCTCAGGCTTGGCAGGGATTAGGGTATATGCAAAAGCAGAAATGTGACATGAAACAAGATACCCGGTGAGTATACACATTTCCAGATATAGGTGGCTGATAGGTAGGGGCTGAGGGAGAGGAGGGAGTTTAGAATGTAGCATTGAACACATGCATCTGATATACACCTAAATAATCTCCTAAGTACTTTTTGAAATGTGACTTTATCATCTGCAGTGATCCCCTAACAGGTGAGGAATAAGCCTTAAAAGGCTAACCTAAAGGTATGGTATTCCTTTATGGTACACTACAATACACTGATGAAATTCTGAAAAAGGGAAGACATTTCATTCTTTCCTTCCTATTTGCCAAAGATGTGGTGTTCACTGATTATTGAAGATAATAGGTAGAAACCTGAGCAGAGATATTTTTACAGTGAATTGCAAGGTACAGTGCCCAAGTGTAGGTACCTTCTCTTTTCAAAAGACATTTCAGAAATTGCTAGTTCACCCCGCTGGATTTCTTAATCTCTGAGGGGTACAATACAATAAATGTATGTTTATTAGATCACAGAAGATATGGCTCTCCTATAGGGAAAGTTTAGGTACAAAATAATAAATTTAGTTTATTCCATCATGTCCTGTCTGTAATATTAATTGCAAAATTGAAGCAGTAGTAAGATTATAAGACAGAATAAAAGTGAATATTTGATTATAATATGAATGGCCTTTTCCTAGCCTCTCTACTCAGCATTATGGCTGAAGAGCTACGCTTGTTATTAGAGATGGTTATTTTCCCCTGTTCACAAGGACATGTAACTAAACACTTTGATCACCTCTTCCAGGATTTAGGCATTCACACATCACATGATAATGGCAAGGAAAGTTTGAATTAGTTTTCAACTCTCCTTTCTGAGATTGCCTTAACTTAGATTTTCATTCTATTACCTGATTTTCTTGCTGCTTCTGTCTACTTGTTTGGGTTTTCTCTGCTCACTATCTCCTTAAGAAAATGTGATAAATTTTACCTAGGATATACCACAAAAATATTATTTGTACACTATGCAACATACACTATATTTGGTTCAAACTAGCCTTTCATTGTAAACATTACATAGAGTTCAACAATAACACAATGTATTATGCATATCAAATATGATATCAGAAATGCATGATTGATATAACAATAAATTCTGTTTTGAGTGCTGGGGTTTTTTTGTTTGGTTTGGTTTTTAATCTGCATTACTTTCCTGTCCCCCATTAGTCATTTCAACAGTATAGATTGTTCCTAAATAAGCTGTGAAAAATTTAAAGGATAAAGCTGAAAAGTAACAGCTACTTAATGTTTTCATTTCATATTTAAGTAGTGTTGCTCTTTTATTAAATTTTACAGGGTACTTGATTTTTAATGGAGCATTAATACAGTATTTGAGTAAAATCTTCACTGATCATTGTTCACTGGTATTCACATTAAAATCACATTAATTTATCATATTCAGTTGTTATAATAAATACTACATGAATAATTAATGATAGGGTGCTACAATAAATTACTGACACTCTTTAATAAGCTGTTTCTTTTTAATAGTTTAGTTAGTATTCATTGCAAAGTCATCAATTATAATTAATATACTTTGTCATGTTGTAGCATTGAGTTAATTTCCATTGAGATTGAAACGTAAGTGGGAACCTTGTCAGCCTGAATAGCACTGGAGATTTCTGTAAGACCTTTGAGATCCGGCATTCATTGTTTTTTCAAAATTCTTTGTAGCACAAAATTTGAATTTGAGTTCACCTTTGAGGAGTCAAACTAGGTCTGAAAATCTGTAGCTAACGTTTAGGCAGAGAGAGCTCTCATTTAAGAGCTACTCATCAGCAAGAAATCTTATATAACATCAGTAGTTGAATCTCTGAATCTTCAAACAGTGGATCCAGGATCCACTGTATTTCAGAAATCTATATTTAAATACTGTCACATTTAAATTCTTAAATCTTTAGGTTGTTTTCTATTTTATACAACACATTTACTAAAGTTATTTAATAATTTTTTTTTTATAATTTCTATTTCTTTATCTTATAACATTGTATTTCTATAAGTACAATTGAAAGGTCATTTTTTTAATCCCTGTTTTTTTTAATCCCTCAATTTTCTGTCAATGTTTAAAAAAAAATTAAAGATTTATTCCAGTTAGTGCTTGAGTCTTACTTTATATGAATCTTCAAAATATGGTGTAATATAGTAATTACAGGTTCGAGTTGTCTTGATTTCAAAACTGAAACTTAAATATTCAGGAAACACTAACAGATTTCAGCTGGTTCATAGTGGGCACTCTGACTCTATTTTCAAAATTAAAAGAAGGGGTTATTTGTATGAGACCTTGCTCACCTTAATGTGAGATGCGGTATGAAATTTTAATCACCTATAGTCAGAAAGAACAACAATTGCCTCAGGTTACCCTTTTGCCTTCTTTCTACATTTTAAGGATGTGTATGCTAAATATTTTTTCTTGATAAGACAAATAATGTAGGGATGTTACCTTCATAGCTCATTATCAGATGATACTAGAAAAAGTAGACAAAAATCTAAAAAAAAAAAAAATTCCAAAAAAACGTCCTCACCTTGGATTCTGCCAATACTATCCTGAGGCCAATTAACATCGTAGGATTTGTTTTGAGAACCTGAGTAGTGTCTTATGTCAATGGTATATGGATTGAAAACTAATTAAGCAAACCTCAGAAAAGGCTATACCTGCTGTTTAGTCCTTCCTTTCCTACTGCATTATTCTTTGCAAAGGAATGGTACAAAAAACATACAATATGAGAATTGTTTTCAGCAAGGCATTTCAGTAAGGTTTTCAGTGAGGTGTTCTAACCTCACCATCTTTATACAGGTGTTGCTTAAAGAATGTTGAGAGAGGCTTACATGCCCATGCTGTATTAGTGCAGTCCATAGTTCATGACCTTCGTTGGCTTGAAATCTATCTTAGAGAAGCTAACAAAGAGGCAAAAAAGAGAAGGAGAGAGAGAAGAAAGGGAAAGCCACTCCTCAGGCACCAGCTGGGAAGAGGAAGAAGAGAGTCCCCAGACATATATCTCCCCAGTCAAGGCAGTGGTGACATTGATGATGATAGTTATGACAAAAAAGCCAACATCTTCCTGCTTTCTCCCTAGTACAGTTATATTTTTCATGCAGACCTTCTCAAGCTCTTCATTGGTAGCTTATGATATGTGTTAGAGCATGTGTGGGTGCTGCAGACTAAATAGTAGTTAAGCTTTGTGCATGTATATTATTGTGTAATACTTATTGTGTATTAAAATAACTATTATCTGTTCATTATCTACTAGGGTCTATTCTAATATGAAGTTACAGGCTAAAAGCCACCAGGGTTGGAGTAATGTGATCTTAGTGTAGAGTTACAGGCTAAAAGCTACAAGGCAAAAGAGTGAGAAATGAGGTGAGAACAGTATGATTTAAAAATCAATGGCAGTACCTTCTTAGGAAAAACCCAGCCATAACAGTGGTTCTGAATTCTGCAGTGCCAGGTGAGAACAAGAACACTTGTGGTACCAGAGTGAAGGCACTGCCACAGCAGCCTGGCAGTGTGTAGATGAAAGGTTACAGGCTCAGAAGTGAAGGGCTGGCTGCAGAATTGGAGATGAAGGACCTCTAATATTACAAAGATTAAGGCACTGTGCAACAGAGGTACTGTGGAAACTCCGTGTGCACCTCAGCTTGATGCAGCATTCCAGTTAACAAGAAGCTTCATCTTCTTACACTGCATTTGAGTTTGTACATGAAGCTGTGCTTGAGTCCAGTCGTATATTGTGTCTGCCCCACAGAAGTCATATGCTCAGCTTTAGAGGCCCCTCAATCAATGACTGTGGAGAATACCTAAGTTTCTGCTATTATGTGAAGACAGAGCATATGATGCTTGGTTCAGCTTCACCCATGATCCCCCCTTTGCTCTTGTTTGAATGTTGCATGACCACCCTACTGGGTAACAATATTGTCCAACAGAAACAAAGAATTAACAACTGTCTGAGCTCAGCTTCTTCTCATATTTTACGAACTGCTGCACAATATTGTAAATACAACAAAGATATTCCGCACTCAGTAGAGTGGTTTGTGGCAGAGAAGCCTTTAAACTGATGATGTACTACTTTTATTTGATCTCTGCTTTGGAGATCTGCTTAAAATCCTGTCAAACCTTTTAGCGAGATGTATGAAAGAAAAATAATAAAGCAAACTTTTCTATTAAACAAAGTTATCATTACATTGTACATGAACTGTATTTCAAAGCATTTCAAGAATCCCTGAATTTTGTTTATTTTGTAGACTTTGTGTTCATATTCAGGAAGTGTTTGATGATCTTCAAAAGATCTACCCTCTGCAGTCTCCTTTTATCCAATTTCAAGTGAGACAGTGAAAGAAGAAGAAAAAAAGTTACTTATGTAAATAGAACTTAAGTGACTTTATTAAGCAAAAGAACAAAGAATGGGGTCAAGTTCCAGACAGATTGTTCTCACTGCAAGGGAATAAAATAACAGTTTGATAGGTAGCATTTTCCAGTCTGCTGCAGTCCTCAGCAAGGTTATAACAGTCAACTCAGGAAAATGTAGTGAAAATAAAGCAAATAGTTCTTCCTCTAAAACCTTTTATGTGTGGACATAGGTGGTATACACTCAATAAGAGCATACCTTCTGAATTCTAAGGTGTATACTTTTGATTTTATAATAAATAAAATTAATTTTAAAAGGCACACAAGATTCAAAAATTGTAATAGAGAATTAGATTAATCTTTTATCTGCTTTCTACCTTTTGAAACATAGAGCCAGTACCATATAGATATTTTTTTTTTCTTTTAAAAGAATATGAGTTTAAGGGACCTTGTCTTTTGGATGGTGTGATTTGGCAGACTTACATAGTTTGGCAGATCTGAGAAGTGAAGAATCTGAATTGGAACCATATAAGTAGCTGACATTTACAGAACAAATTTCATTTAGTATATGCTAGTTTAAGCTTTGTAACGAGCCATTTAGATGTGGTGATAGTAACTTTTTTAGGCACTAACAGCCAAACTCTGCAGAAAGATTTTGGGAGATAAGATTTTAGAGAATTTATTCTTCATTTAGAAACAAAAGGACAAACATCTGTAGCACTATGAGCACGTCTTTATTTAAATTAGCTACATTAAATTAGTATGCATTATAGCTCAGTTACAACACAATTTTGCTGCATACATAAGGGTGTATTCTTAAAGAGCGTCATTATCCCTTTCTCCTCCTCCTCAGCTAAGGTTGCACAGCTATTCACTGAGGACGTCAGAAAGGCATCCCCTGTTCTTAAGTTATAGATGCTTAAAAACTAATGTTTCATAACAGAAATAAAAATGCATATTTGTTTTTTTTTTTTTAATGTCTGAATGTTCTTTTGCAGTTCTTCAAATTAGGGAACTAGATTAGCGAGGATGTTTTGAACAGGTGTGTGTTTAGTGCTATTGCAGTGCTTAGAATCTAATTGTTTTACAGTCTCAATAAAGTTTAATACTTAAATTATCCTCACTTTTTATTTATAGTCCAATTCCAATCAATTAGACCCCTTTAATATGAAAGCAACCTCTTAATTTTATAGATTTTGTCAGAACACAGTAGGCGTTATTTCATGTTACTTCTGCAAGAATGTGCCCGTCTTTCTTTCTCTCTTGGATTCAAAACAAATGTTTACACTTTGCAACAATCCTGCTATGTCCTTCCTAGAGGAAAGAGAAGTCTCTCCTATCCTTGCAAATGGAAGTTTTCTGTCATTTCTTGTGGCATCTAATGAATTATCAGACTTCTGCTTTCATGAGATAAAATTCCATACTAGTTTTCTTTATTTATTTGTATATTTTTGCTCAAAACAGACTTTTGTACATATTCTCTGTTGAAAAATCTCTTGGATTACCCATACTTTGTTTTTTGCCACAAAATATTTTTAAAATACCTGAGTAAATTGAGATAAATATTACAATAAAGTAACAACTTGATCTTTTCTGTTTAATCTAAAGAGTGGATTGAGGTGCCACTGACCATATTGATAGTAAAAAGCCTAGAAACTTTGAGTCAATTTATTTTGCATCTTGAAAAATCAAATACATTACTACAGTAAAAAAAGAAAGGTAGGAAAACAAAATAAGGAAGGGATCTGTATTATATCATAATACATATTTCAGTGATACATCTTTTTACAGCAATTTTTAGGTATTATATGCAGATTTTAAGTTCTTAATTTTCTTTATTTATGTTTATTTTTTGTTTACATTTAAAATCTTAAATTGTATCTACATTAATACTAGTAATTGTACCTACATTAATTACTAGTCTAAGCACATCACATAATCTGACAAAGACCATTGTGAAATATATTCCTTTTCTTTAAAGGCTACAGCTGGAGGAGCTAGTCCTGAAAATACTATTTACATAGAGCATGTTCAGTGGATATGTTATAGTATACCTGTTCACTTAAATTCTCACTGATTTTTCCAAGACAAGGTTGTGGATCAAAGTATGGAGACAGAATATCAACAGCAATTACTTTAAGATCAGTAAAGATTATTTCTCATGGCAAATTCTGTACCTGTCAATGGTTACATAATTTGAAGACTTGTAGATACTAATACTGATACAGTTGGTTTTTATCCGAGGAAGGGTGCATACAGTTAGTATTCAGTGAATTATATTTATTAAATGAAAATATAAGCAGATACCAGATATTTTTCTCATGTAAGGAGCATGAGAAATCTTTTCTCTTTCATCTGTTTGGGGTGGGGAAACAGATCATTCTCCCAAGATGAGGGCAGGTCTCTGGAGCTCAGAAGGAATCTGGAAGTCATTGAAGTAAAGTAGTGGTGTGAAAGAGTAAAAGAAAAGCCCTCTGTAGCCAAGAACCAAAGAGCTCTTTCAGGATCATATGATAAGATTTGTCTGCTTAACTTGAGGTGTTAAAATCAGAAGTTACTCATAGAGCACATATGCTAGATAAGGAATGTGTCATGAAATCTTTTAAGGGTGATTGACAGTTTTTTATTTTTCAGTTATCATAGGTGGATGAGCCATATCACTTTCATACACAAAACTTCTTGGCTTGATCTTTTATCAAGAATGTAACAGATGTGGCTTCATTTCCTTTGCTTCTGTAAAAGAATTTTAAATTATATCTGATGCCTCTGAGCAGAATGATCTTGCCAATGTGGCTAAAGGCTGTTGTTTCATTTTGCATAAAGAACTAAAAATTAATTGGAGACGATGAAAATGGAAGTGAACATGAATATATTTTTCCAGTCTAGTAGTCTGGTACTCACGTGGTAACAGTGAATGTTGATTCATGGATTATTTCAGAATTTTATTTACCAACTGTTTAATGTATGAATTTCCTTGAAGAAGTGTTCCTCTTCCCCTGTTTAATGCCCTACCCATTATGCTAAAGAGGTTAGCCAGCATTTGCATGCTTTTTGACTAACTGATTTTCTAATCCTTTTATGTGAAGCAGAAGTCATAGGTGATGCATGTTTAAATCCCCCGAGGCAAAGTGAATTGAATTTAGGTAACACACATTCTGGCTGCATGTGTTAATTACTGTATAAAAAAGCAGCAGCAGTATCAGCTATTGTAGGTATTTTCCAAGAAAAAAACATGCCATTTCCTTTACTGCTGAGTAAAATATTAGGGCCCTGAAGGGCAGAGATGCCTTTGACTGCATAAGCTTTTCCTGCTGACAAGACCAGTCTCAGTATTGTTGTTCATGACTGCTCTTTTGAGTTTGTAGTCTCTCTTTATCTGTAGGGAGTGTTGCATTAATAGGTGAAGAAATTTGGCAGAAAATAAACCCTCTTGTGATCCAGCTGGTCCTCAGATGTCAGAGGGGCTGGGGGCATCTGGGCTTAGATTCAGAGTGATACCCGATTCAGCACTGTCAGTCTGCGAGGGATTCACTAACAGTACGATCACTATTAGTCTAGTCGTGCCCAATAACTCTTCATGGCCAGCTTCACTAATAGAGTGGTTTATTAAAGCAACAGAAATATAGGTTCTTATCATATTGGCAGTGATACATGCACTGTCTGCAAAGCACATGCAAGTATAAAGCACTAAAACACAAAACACAAATTAACAAGCTTTTTCTCTAAATTTCTCAGGGAATTACTCGATATAACCAAGTGTTCAAGTCTTACCCAATAGGCATCCCTATGGTGGGTAAGAGAGGTTCAGCCCGTCAACTGATCCTAGTAGTCCATGATGGTATCTTCCCTAATATCCCTCTCTCTTAGGGTCATTTTTATACTATTTTTTGTTTAGGTGGAGCTTGAGTGACTCTAGTTATACATACGTTTTTTACTGATTGGTGTAGAAATTCCTCACTTCAGTTTAAAGGTATAGACTAAGAGAAATTCAGAGCATATGCTCAGTGAGGAGTGGTTGTACCTTGGAGGCAGGTAACTTCCGGATGGAGGTGTGTGTTTTAGTATTATAATGAGGTTATAATGAGCAAAATTCACCCACGGGGAATTGTGGATGTAACTTTATCCTCAATAATTTCAACCTCAATAATCTCATCCCCAGTAATGATTCCACAGGGAGCTCATGCAGTTCTGGATTGCAGTGTGCAGGAACAGTTAGAAAAATACTCAGTTGAAGTCTTTAGGGCACAAGGTCCTTTGTATATCTGGGCATTGATCACAGATGAAAGAGATTTCAGTCATTAGGATCAGATCTCCAAAAGCTCCAATGGTCTGGAGAGAAAGGAATATTTCCATGGATGGGAGCAACATTTCTCTGAAAAAAAGTCACCTAAATCTCCAGGCCAAGAAACTGGGGGAGCTAATTAAACATGACCTTAACTTGATATCCTAACATTAGCAGCAAGTGGCAAGAAAACCTTAATGGGAACTGTGACATGTTTTGTATGATTTTCCTATGGAGGGAGGGAAGTTGACAAAGAAGGGCTTGCATTTCTTTGGAAACTTCTTTCTAGGGGTTATGTCAGTGATTTACTGACTGACATGAGATGAGCTAGGAAACTTGACTGGTCAGAGGACATGAACAACTCTTTGTCATGATAACAAAGGGAATGATAGAGCCTGATGAAACTGCATAGCTGTCAAATATCTGCAAGGTATTTGAGAAGGAGTTGCATGCACTGAAAACAGAATATGGTTGTATGGGATTGGTTGGAGGTGTATGAGTGCCAACTTGAGTTCAAAGAATTTTGCCATATAATTGAATTTTAGTAAATAATTAATTGTTCATAGCAGAAAGCATGTCTGCTTCTTGCAGAATGTAGTATACTTTAGAAGGGTAGCGACATTATATTTATTTTAGTTTGTAACCCTCATTATCCCTGATCTTATATGTCAGAACTTTTATTCACAGATATATATTGCCATGGTTTTGACCTTTGGAACATAGACTTATCGGAACAGGAAATTTGGCCAGTTCTAGATTAGGGAAAGCTCATTGTACACTTTTCCTATTACCACATATGTCTTTGTGGTTTACAGTCAATCACTGAAACAAAATATAGAATACTGTATGAACACTATGTAAGAAAACCCCTTTGCTCTCATAAGGCTTTCTTATTTTCTTCTCTTCAGCATTCTACTTCTATACTTTCCAGTTCTTTGAAGTAGGTAGATAATAAGACACCAATGCAGCCTAAGGGAACACAGATGTTTTTGCATGGATCTTTACTTGGGCAAACACTTGTTTGCAGATGGCTTGTGTAGAGTACTGGTGTCATAAGCACAAGAAGACATTGAGTAGTATGGGTCTAAACATGTCTGGCATTAATGTTGACATTGCTTTGAATTACATTTTTCAAACTCAATTAGTTCCACTTTCTTCCTAAAAATCAAAGACAAAAATACCTGCATATGAACAGGTACACACAAATATATATACAGATATGTACATGTAACCATATATAATATGTATCACATATTTGACAGATCCTTTACCAAAGAAGTATCTAACTAAAAATCTAGTTCATTTGTCAGTCTGCTACAGTTCTTTGAAACATTTAGACAAAGTAAAGTAACTTTAAACATGTTAGAAATGCCTGGTGCATCCCACACTCCACAACAAAGGAAGAGTTCAGCTGTCTGAAGTTTGGTGGCAGGGGTTCTTATTCCCCAACACTCTTCTGCCTATTAAATATAATGCAGCTCAGGGCCTAAGTAAACTAAAGGAGGAGAGAACATAAAGCTCTACTTTAAAATAGCAAACGAACTCTAACTTATGTGCTGAATCAAAGATCGTGAGCCAGCTTATTGGTGATTTCCTTCTCCACTTTGCCTAAGAAAGCCCAAATATAAAGTAGAAATAAGGCTCCAAATAAGACTGTGACTATCTCATTCCCCCCTTCCTTTCTTCCCCTCTTTCACCTTTCCTTCCCTGCTTCCCCCTTCCCTCCATCCCTCCCTGCCTCCCTCTCCTTCTCTTCCTCCATTATTTTCTTCAGTTTTCTTGAAGGGAGGAAGTCTAAAATACAGAAAATTGCAGGTTTTAGGCTTTTCAAAAGCAAGAAGCACATAAATTTGATTATGTCTGCCAAGGCCTGAGAAATGTAAATAAAAAATATTTAGCTTGTTTATTTGTAAATATAAACCATACATTTCTCCCTGAATAAGTTTAAATGAATTATTTTCTGATATATCTTTCTGGTCTATCTTTACACTATATTTTCAAAATTATTCTTTACATGTATACTTGTTAAACTATACTCAGTCCTACTTAAAATTGTAAGCCCCACACACTTCCATAAATGAATATTTTAACATCCTATGAACCTTAAAAACCTATTTAAGATACATAGAAAAAAATACAGATTTTTTTTGAAGCCTATCACATCTTTGATAAAAATATCTGTTGATTTACTATTATACATTAATTTATTATTTTAATTGTTATAACAGGTTTTTACCAAACTCTGAATGAGTTCTTAATGATGGTTAAGTCAAAATCTGTACTTAATAAGTACATTTTGTCTTTAGACTGAACAATGAGATATAAATATCAATCTCATCCAACTTAAAAAAACCTGTAGATTAATATTATTATGTTACTGTTACTGTGGGGTTTCAGAAGGTGATTTTAGACCATTTTTAAGCATTTTGAATATTTGTTTGAATAGTACACCAATATTATTTTCTCTCTCTTTGGATGTTTTCATTTATGTGTTGAAACTTATATTGCACATTTGGAATAATTTTATTAGTCTTTATTCAGAACTCAGACTGTGCCTATGGGCTGGGACATACCACTCTTCCTATACTTTATTGTTTTCTTTACTGGGGAGCAATGACAAAAATGTGTACTGACAGTGTCAATAAGTTCTTACTACGGACGGCTGTGAAAAAGACTCACCTACTCTTTACCTGGAAGAGAAGGGAACTGTCTGCTTAGCCCTGATTGATGTCAGTAAATGGTTTGGTTTTTAGGTTTTTTTTGGTTTTATTCCCTACTGGAGAAAAAAAATGTTTGAATGCTCTTGATGTTACATTTATTTGAAATACTACCACAATAACTATTTCAATAAAACATCCAATTTTTATGGAATCTCGTTAACCTGCTTTATAGGTTAGTCTGATGGAAGGACCAAGGGATAAATTGGAGGTAAAGGGAATTACATAAAAGCACCAAAGTGCACATAGTAAATGTACCCAGTGAAATGCAGGAGATAGCAGCTTTGGTAGGGTTTCTAGGAGTTTGTCCTACAGATGAAATCCAACAGAAACACACTTTTCCTAGATAGTCTGTTAGAGTTTTCACAGAGTCTAAGTAGTACTGCAAATAACCCATGTTTTCTTGAAATGGATAATTCACTTTTTTTTTTTTTTAATATGTCTGTTTTCTTTAGCTGAATGCGGAGCAACTGTCTCTGGAAATGAAGGAACATTGCTGTCTCCAAATTTTCCATCTAATTATGACAACAACCATGAATGTATCTATAAAATTGAAACAGAGGCTGGAAAAGGGATCCATCTTAGAGCCAGGAGCTTTCAGCTGCGTGAGGGAGATATTGTTAAGGTAAAAAGAAAATAATTTCACTTTCTACCATGCTCAACATTCACATTGCATGAACAACTCCACTTTTAACACCAACTATTTTTATTTTCATTTCACTTTCTCATACAAAATGAATAAATTCTGTGCCGGTAACATCACTGTCTTTATACAGATTCAATTATTTATAACAGATTCAGAGAAACTATAGGTGAGATTAAGAGTTCAATTACATTTATAGTGGGTTAAAATCTAAAAGGAAAACCTAAAATGTGAACATGGATTTTGAATACAAAAGTGTCTATATTGTTTTCTGTTTGTGGTAATATTTTTAAGTGTAGCATGGTGATTACTTAACAAATGGCAGGTTTTAATTTTGGTACATTTTGGGTATGTTTTTATTTTCTTATTTTATTTGTCTTGCACAGAACTTTTTTTTTTTTTAATTAATTAATTTGCTCATTTGAATAGAAAGACGCTAGCTAACATATAGCTTTGTAATATTGATTAAAGTTCTAATTACAGAAAATGGTTTTCATTCTTTATGTTGTAGGTAGCCTTTGAAACTTGGCCTAAATATATACAAATTTTGAACATGTAATGTACTTTTCTACAGCATGGCCATAATCTGTCTTTTTTTAATAATAGCTATTGCATTCTTGTATGTACTGAAAATCATGACATTCATCTGAGGTGTTGAGCATACATTAAATTACCCTTTCAAATTTACGTCCCTAAACTTTCAGAGTTAATTGATACTTAAAATTACCAAGTATTCAGAATTCAGTTAGCAACTTGCTGTCTGGAGATCTCACAGCAACCCATTTATCATGTTAGAAGTTGTTGTCTATGTTTCTAACTTGATTTTACTCTTCTTATTTGCACTGAACACTTACCACAAGGAGTTTAATGATATCGTTGTTATGGATCAAATTTTGGTGGCCATACTCTCATCCATTATGTCATCTTAAAAGACTCCTTATGTAAACAAGTGTGACAATTCAATTTGAAGTTATACATTTCCTACAAAGTACAAGACATTTAGAGATATGATGAAGGTGGGGAGAGAGGAAAAAAAAAAACAAACAACAAAACAACCACTTCCCTTTAAGTGTTATCTTTATTAATATAAACTTTCATATCTTTGTTGTTATACTTGTTCTTTTTAGCAAGTACAGACTGCATTAGACCAAGAAATAAACAAAAATTTAAGAATCCCCCATAGCATTAGAAAGTTACAGTGAAAGCAACAGCATTTTCTGCATCTTCACCCACAAAATCATTGATAATAAACACCTCCATGCTTGTGTGGCCACCATGTACAAAACACTGCAATACCCTGGCCTACGGTTTTCCTTTTAGATCAAAGACAATTAAGTAGGTGGGCAAAATATGTGGTCTATATTGTCCTTTGCTCTCATCTTCCATGGTCTGACAGTGTAGAACCCCAAAAGTATTTTTGCTCTCAACAGATGCAGCAGACAAGGAAGAACTTAATTGACCACTGAGCTGCTTGGAAATGGTACATAAGTCTCCCAGAAGCTTTGCACGTATCAAGTTTATAAATAATTTAATAAACTACCTGAACAAAAAAAATCTTAGAAAGTCCCAAACAAACACTCAAGAAACTCAATTATCCTTCAGAACATTTCATGAGTAATATCAAGCATACTTACAGATATTCCCTGGAGATATAAGAAAGATTTGTCTGAAAGAAAGCTGTTCTGAGCAAGCTGTTAGATACTTTCTTCTTTCATAGATATGTTAGCAAAATACTCCTGAGGATCCACAGGAAGCAAAGGCAAAATTGTGGTGATGTCTGTACTGCAAGGCCTGTTCTCTGGTTCTGAGGCAACGGGTACAACACAACTTCCACTTATACAATTAAACTTTCTTCCCCCATAGCTTCTCCATAATCTGCATTTACAAAAATAAAGTATATTTCCTCTCCACTCCCATGCCAGGATGTCTTTGTACATATTTCCATTAGAATCAGCCCGTGATCTAGCCTTTAAATTTACCCAGCCACTGTCTGGAAGACTGCCAAAAGGAGCAGGCAAAATCTTGACTGAAAATGAGCCAGAGACTGAATGGAGTGTACAACTGAATGTTAATGTTTGGGGTTGTGTCCTAGCTTTGTTTACATTAGTGTCTAAAGTATCTCTAGTGTTCAGGTTTTATAAACTTGTCCATGCAGCTTCTGATTTCTTTAGTTAATCTATAGGAAATATTCTTCTAAACTGAAAGAAATGTTCTTTCCAGTCTTGCTGTGCATCATGAGATGATACTGACTGCCTGCTTACCACTAAAAAGCTACTTTGTGATGATTTAAAGTCTGCTAGCTGAAAGCAGAGAACATTCCATCAACCTAGCATAGGAAACCAGCATGAAGAATTTTTGTTTTCCAAAACAATGCCAATTATCTTAGAAACATAAGAGTTACTTTGCTGAGTTGAACGAAGTTGTCCATCTAGCTCGGTATGCTTCCTCTGATAATCATGATAGGTGGTTTTATTTAGGTAAAATATGCAAGCGTGGCCACTGTCTGTGCTCCATTGCCCTTATGCTCCTCCAACATCCACAGCTGTTGGGGTTAAGTTAGACCACACTTTGTTGTCTCTTCCATCTGCTACTACATGTTGTCTTTGAATTTTGGTAGTCCTTTAAATTAGTTGATACTACTAGAAACTTTTTCTATGACAACAAATCCTGGAAGATCACTATGTACTGTGTAAAGAAGTAGTTTCTTTCATCTCTTTGAAATCAACATCATTAGTTGATTAATGAAGCATCAAGTTTCATTAAGTACTACTTGCTCTAACAATACAGGATTTGATAAATTTTGATAAATTTTGCATTCATGTTCTCTAATACCTTCATGATTATGTAAACCTCAGTCCTATCCCTGCTCAACCTTCTCCTGTCCAAACTTAGTCTCTGCTTCTAAGGCAGATGCTTCTCAATAATTGCCTGTGTCTGCACTTTCACAGCTCCACTCTGCCCTTCTGCACATGTACAGATCAGAACTATACAGAAGACTCAAGAGATGGATACTACAAGGCAGTACTAGATACAGTCCTCTATTTTTTAAAATCCTCTACAGTACTAGATAAAGTCCGCTAACTTGTTTTTAACCTTCTCAGCCCTCTACAAACTCTCATATTTCAGTACTACAACATCTGTAGGACTAATTGTCAATTTTATTCGTACACTTGTGGAGTGATGTCTTCTCCTTCATACAGGGTCATACATTTGTCTTCTTCAATAATTTATCAGAGGTCACTGTTGCATTCCTTCTCCATTTTATTTTTATGCTTTTTCAAAGAAATTAACCTTTTTAATATTGGTTAGGAAAAAGGGAAATATATTATGGACTACAGCACCTAATTTTCCAGCAAGAAAGATGAGTTAATTCTCAGCTAAAATAATATTTTATTTTATTTTATTTTATTTTATTTTAATTTCCTAAACTGATTCAGAAATGTTCCTTAACTGTGGTTGCATGCTTCGGTTATAGCCTAGTTTAAGCAAATATATACTATGGACTTTCTCCCTCTTCCCTTTCCTGTCCTGCTGTGCATGGGAAGGAGATGTAAGCATGTGAGACAGAAATAAATTTTCATGTGCTCTGACCAGATCTACAATCTGAGCAGCTGGGAAATTAAGACACTCTCCAAAGGCTTACCTTTCCCACAGCTTTGGCAGGGCTGTGGACATCTGAAGTTTGCTTTCTTTCCTATCTGTACCCTAAATATGAGTAAAATATGTTATAAACACCACCCTTTTATCTTGTGTCTCCACAGAAGAAAGCCGCAGGACTGCCTTGCAGGCAACTTGCGAGGGATGCACTAAGGCTTAAGAATATTTATAAAACTTGTGCTGAAATATAAGGTGTTTTTCCACCTCAATATCTTACTCTGTTTTTAAAGAAAATATGTACATATATAATGTTGTATTGGATGCAGGTGCCCAGGTTTTGTTAGTGGGTGGCTGCAGGGCAGCCTCTATGAGGAGCGGCCGGGGCTGCCCCGTGCCGGACACAGCCGGTTCCAGCCGGCTCCGACCCACCCGCCCCAGGGCACGGCCGAGCCCCGCAGCCGAGGTGGTGGCGCCTCTGGGGACAATGTATTTAAGAAAGGGCAAAAAATGCTGCATAGTAGTGCATGAGAAAGAGAAGTGAGGAAAAAAATTGTGAGAAACACTACTCATAAGGCCAAGGTCAACCCATCACGAATGTCTTACAAAATATATAATATTATTATTTGTTTGAGGTAGGATCACTAAGAATTCTATGAGGATGTAATGAAAAGATTTGAGAATATATATAGGAAGATGTATAACAATGGCAGGAAGCTCTACAGGAATTATCTCTCAAACCATAAAAACAATATTTTAAAAGCATTTCCCTTTGGGCTGATTTTACACCATAAAGTTCTCTGCAATTAAGGAAAATTTCAAAGTTTAGTTGTAAGTAATTTCTTTTTACTGTCAGAATGAGAAACTGGAGTTTAAGAAAATCTAGCCAGCATTTCCTTCTCCTTCAGGTGAGTGTCTGTTTTTACATTGCCACAGCAGGTGCAGACACATTAGCACCATTACTAGAGCATTTCGCCTCATGAATAATCGTAGCACTGTCCTCTTCTCTTGTCTGCATATTTTAATCCCAGCAGTAGAGCAAGCACTTCCCTTTTAGTTCCTCACAAAGGTTTAGGTGAAATAGTGTGTCCCTGAATGCTTTGGCTACATTTATCCTAGTGCTCCAAACAATTCTGTGATTATTCCCCACTGCCCCCAAGGCCAGCTTCGGCAGTTGGACTACATCCATAATGTTAAACTCTCTAATCTTACAAAACAAGGTGGCTCACTCAAACTGTCTCTCAAAAACAGACCCAGGCCTGTGCAGCTCCTGGACTAATGTTTTCTCGGGAAAGATTTGTGAAGGTGTTAGTAAGTCTGCATTAAATGTGTGCCAAGGATGTACTGACAATAAATACTGTGTAGACAAGTTATAGTGACTGGACTCCTACTCTGGCACTGTTTACTTGCTTGGAAAATATAAACCACCTTCAGTTGTATATATTCAACTAAGTTTACTGTTGGCACAAGTGAGAATATTGAGGCTGGATATTGTGGCTGTGGTGCATAGGGAATACCACAATTTGCAAGGGTATTTCTGACATCAGTAAGACCGTGTGTAAGTAAGAAGGGTCAAAATTAATGCTTTCAAGGAGAATACATGCAGGTTAATTACCATAAGTCATGGGCAAAGCTTTCTATAGCTGTGGCAAAGTTTGAACTTGAATTAGTGGGAAAGAAATCTGAACTCAAGTGAAGAAATATACAGAATCACCATTTTGAGGCATATGGCAAAACTGAGTACCTGGAATATTTATTTTAAAGCTTACCCTTTCTCAGTCACTAACATTTCAGCTTCTCAATCTCTCTGCTTTAACTGTCACTTGAAATTTCATAATTCTTCAAAGCAGCTACTTATGGTGAAATCTTTATAATGCAATCCCCACAAATTTGTTAGAGGTAAGAGAAACCAGAAGGTAATTTAATGTCTTTCATCTATTTGGCTAAGTAGACCTTCCTTTTTTTTTTTTTCAGGACACAGAAAATAGTAATTGTAGCCATGTGAATTATATTTCACATGGGTTCTCCTAAATGAGTTAAACGTGCACTATATATGACTTAATAATGATAATGTCTAGACTAGTGTATTAAATGTGTTCTCTGGCTCTGGAGACAGTCACATATGACAGAACACAATGGTTGCACACAAGCTGCCTATTTGGAATGGCCCTTGGCCCACACTAATTACCAAACAATGACCAAGAATTGTTAAGGAAAAAGGTTTTTCTTTCCCAGGGGTGGTTCAAAGAAGTTATCAGTATAGACAATGGAGACTCATTGCTTATATTTGTTTACTAACACCATTTCAATTACTAGACTAGACATGCACCTACTTATGCCTGTAATGTTAACAACAGCTGGACAAGTGTCACCAGTTAAAAATTGTCACAGCTTTTTTTTACAGCTGCTTTCACATGACCCCTCTTATCTCATTTTTATTTCATAAACCGATGTTTTCATTTGTGTCTGGATTCATCTTGAGAGATACTATTGTTTAACTTGCTGATCCTCAGGTAGGAAGAGTATCTGTAATAGTCAGTGAGGTAGAACACAGTTGGAACAGGATGTCTAAGGGACAATTGTAGTAATTAGCTGCTATTTTTCTTTTTAAAGATGAATAAAAATCACTCTTTTAACATAGATAGCATTTTTTATTAATGACAACTAAAAATAGATCATTCCATTCAAAGTAATATCTCTTAAACCAAGTAAAATATATCTGTGCTTTTTGCATAGTATGTATGATCACAGTGTTATTAAAAAATAAATCTTATGGTGAATTAATGCTTATTTATTTT
This sequence comes from Morus bassanus, assembly GCA_031468815.1. Taxonomy (NCBI): domain Eukaryota; kingdom Metazoa; phylum Chordata; class Aves; order Suliformes; family Sulidae; genus Morus; species Morus bassanus. The sequence goes on from CM062569.1 coordinate 92,754,099, forward strand.
GTACAATAGATTTCCAGCTCTGATAAATAAAGTGTAATCAGTCTGTGAAAGTGCCCAGAAAAATGGTAGGAACTTGGAAGCATTTTTTCAGACATTCTTAGCACAGCTTAAAGTCATATCTCTGCCAAGACGTAAACATTAAGTATGTGTTACTGCTCGCATGAATCTTAAATACAATTGATTGTGTCTTCTGATAGCTCATCAATGTGCCCTGATATAAGACAATCTTTGCCTTAGTAATAAGGACAGAATGTATTGTTCTGTCGATGGTTAGCATAATATATTATTTTTCAAAAGCTTCTTTTAGGGAAGATAATTTTTTATATCTGTGTATGTTTATGAAAATTTATGGTTTTATCTCAAAAAAATCTTTATGCATGTTGGGTTTTTTTATTATTTTATTTTGTTAATGTCAGCACTTGAGATGAATGAAGTACTTTGAAGACATTCACCTATATTAATGGTATGCTGGTATTTTCTCCACTGAGAAAATAGCTCTGTTTTAACTGTTGGTCATCATCCATAAATGTAGTTGCAGTGATCTGTCCTCTCAAAAGATGCATTTCTAAATTTTATTAATAGATCTAACTGGGCATTTAAATAGGAAGAAGTGTCTGTGACTCAAATGTAGCAATTTAGATTGTTAAATGGGTCACTGTCTGCTTCTGGCTGGAATCAGTATAAATCCTCACTGCACCACAAGGTCTGAGAATGGAGGGATGAAGATCCAGAACTTAAGATATTTATTGTAATTGTAGCTTTTGCACTAGTTATCTACATTCACTCTAGGACATACGAGATCAGGGTAAATTATCTTTTACTTCATATTAGAAACTAGCTGTTCAGATTCATTACTTGCTTTTGTATAAGCATCCACATGATATATGGTATGTGTTTTGGACGTATGAAACACACTTCATATTTGCCTATTTTTCCACAAGAAAATCAAAGTGATTTATTTAATTTAAAGAAGAAATTAGCTTTCTTTATTAATCTTGAGGAAAAAAAAAAAAAAAAAACCACAAAAAAACCCACAACCCACAGAAGACTATTTTGGTACTTTATGGCTTTCAAGGTTTTGCAGTAAGCAAAAATAATATTTCACCCCTAGCCAACTCTTTTACTCATCATATAATGGTGAACAATTAAAAGAAAGTTCTTATTCATTCTAGGATCTGAAAAATCACAGAGGTTAATATTGTTGATTTTGTCCTCCACTGAAAGTTTTCAATAAAGTAACATGGTAAATAAGAACATCTCTACAGTTAGTTTGGAAATAGACTCACATATCTTTTTTAAGACCTATCTTTCTTTGTTAAAACCTATAGTAAAACAAAAATTACTGCAGGCTCAGAGTCTGAAATAAAAGATGACAGATTGACTTTAATATCTCAGTTCTACTGTTGATATCTCCAGACAGGAGAAAACAGAGTAGGCTGTAAGGGTTTACCTCTTACAACCTTACTTCAAAGGTGATTTTAGAAATTAAACTTCTGTTAACCTTTGTGAATAATCATGAAAATAATCTAAGCTTGTGAAACCTCAGAAGATAGAGTCACATATAAATATTAATTTAATTAAAAATGAGCTCACAAATCTGAAAAGGAAAAAAGACTGTAAAACACCTTAGGGGTGACAGAATATTTTATATTTCACTGAACTACATAACCAAGTTGTATGTACCTCACAAAAAGGAAACATTAATTTTTTGGAGAAACTGTTGGCAATACATAGCTAACTTTGGAAGTATTGTATAAAGATAAGCGAACGCTTTTCAAAAATTTGGATTTGATGTTCAGTTTCACACTATTATTCTGTTTCTACAAGGTGTATGATGGAAAAGACAGTTCTTCACGCTCTCTGGGAGCCTTCACCAAAAATGACATGATGGGAGCTATCCTTAATAGCACCTCTAACCATCTGTGGATAGAGTTTAATACCAATGGATCTGATACTGATCAAGGATTTCAGCTCACTTACACAAGTAAGTAGCTCATAAATATGGTCTGATTGACTGTTTTGTGGGGAAATGTGTATTTCTCAGCTGCAGTGATTTCTCATTGAATGGTGAAGATAATTTCCTAGAATGTACTGTGGTTAAGAGACTAAATTTTAGTTGTCTACATGGCTGGATATGTGTTAGTAATTTAAGAACATTACTAAAAGCAAAATTATAACATTTCAAATTTAGAAAGCATTATTATTTTGAAGACTTAGCAGTGGAGTTTGAAAAGAGTAAATTGTGACATATGTGGGTTGAATACATTAGTGTTATACTGTAGCAGAAAGCTTATACAAAGCCAGATTTTTAAAGCAGAACATTCAATCCCTGCAGTGAAATTAAAAAAAAAAAAAAAAAGAGTACAATTTAAAATTTACAGTGCACACTCTTAACGTGTCCTGACTTCTTGTCAGGATCAGGGTGGAGTATGCTGGAAGGACACCCAAGTGAACAAATTTTGATGAGCAGCACACTCGTCCCACAGTTTGCATGTAATTAATTTAAGCAATTTAGCTGGCAAAAAAAATTAGTCTTTTGGGGGAGATAACTTTGGGGATAACTAGTTTGTTTCCAACACACATAAAGAGATATTTTGTCCAGGTTTCAAGGAATCTCTAAGTTCCTTTTGCCTTCAATTTATTGCCTTTTATGTCAACTTCCATGAGCTCCTGCTGAATCCTGCAGAGCAGAGCACCACGTACTGTGGCAGAGAAATGAAATCATAGCTCTTTCTGCTGGTCTCCCTTTGGATTGGAGCCAGCTGTGGAATCAGCAGAAATCATTCACTTTCCCTTCTCTCTTTCTGCTGAGCCTGGTAAATCTGAAATTTTATCATCCCATCTTTAGCATTTTTTTCTGACACAACCATAAAGGAAAGGAAGGTTTCTCTGGCTAAATGAATGTATTAAAGCAATTTCTTTTTATTTTTTTTTTCTTTTTAGATCTAGACAGTATATATTCTTTCATTTTGTTTCAGAATCCAGAAAGAACCACTAGGCAAATCTACTCTGATTTGCCTATAAAGACTGCATAATTTTTTCTTTGAAAAAAGGAACAAAACATTTGTTTTAAAAATAATCTTATTTTAAGGGCTCTGATTTCAAGGGACTTGAATCAGTTCCTTTCAAATCCTGCTACAATGATCAGTTCCACCTACCATTTAGAAACAGCATTTTATTTAAAGATGGAATTTTGCTTAATTTCTGCATCCAATAGCTTGATATTTTTACACTTCAGTTCACAATTCTAATAAGATTTGGTCCTGTACCATATTTTTCAATGTAAGTTATAATATGATAATTCATGACTTAAGGCTTTTTTTCCTGCCTGTTTGATCAGTTTTGAAACTGTTTTCTATTCTGCCAAGTATTTTCACATTTTCTGAAGTGTATAGACAGAATTTGACACAGTCTTCTAAGAGTAATCTTAAGAATACTGTGTACAGAAGCAAAACTCACTTTCCTACGTCTTCATAACATTTTACTTTTTTTTTTGTTGTTGCCAAATATCTCATTTAATACATCATATGTGATCAATTTGCAGCAGTTCATGTTGAAATGTTTATCTGTAATGACTTTTCCTCCTGCCTGCTCTCATACAAGACGGTCCCCATTTATAAATACAGTCTAATCACTTTTCACATGTATTTTCAGGAAGCCAAATTCAAGATAATACATTTTGAGATAGTAACCTCAACTAGGTGATTTCCATCAACTGTAACAAGAAAATATATTCTATGTTATTTCCAAACACTACAGTGTGGGATATCTCACCATTTATAAATTGATACAAGCACAAGATACATTCTTTTGGAATGCTTTGAAAATTAGCTGCAGTGCTGACTCCCATTCTTTTTCTAGAAGGAGTCCAATCCTAGCAATATTTTAAACATTAGATGTAGCAGAAATTTATACTCATTATTTGATGGGATTGGAGTTTTTGGTGCAGTTCCAATGCAGTTACTAAACAAATTCGTCCATTTTGCATTTGGTAAATACATCAAACCCAAAATTATAATTACCTGTTTGGATTAGTCAAGCTGTAGTTTACAGCTGGAATTAACTTCCCTGAAAGGTTACTCTGCAGTTTATTTATTCACTTTTCAGATTGAAATATAATGCCAGATACTTTAAAATTACTGAAAGAAACAAAAAACTTAGAAAAGTGTTAAAGTGTGGTTTCACTGACGGAAATGAGAAATATATATGCTGGAGTGAATGAAATTGAATAATGAATATGAATATCATAAGACTATTAGAAAGAGCTGGAGAGGTAATGGCGTAAATCTAGTGGTACATCAGTTCTGGATATTCCCTGTCTGGTTGCTGAGTTTTTGCTGCCCACAAGGGATACATCAACTGCCCTTAATTTTTTATCTTTGTAGTACTTTTCTTCCCATTGATGCTATTGAAATTAAGATTAGTGCAGCTTTGAAGTTTGAATTTTAGAACCATTGCAATGTGTTATTAAAAAGACTAACTTAAGAGTTTACTCTTTCAGTTCTGTGCAAATACCCTTCCGTCTTTTTTAACATTGTGAATTCTGCAGATGGCGTTAAATTTACAAATATGACAGAAGAAAAAGTTAATGATCCATGAGAACAGAAATGTGGATAAAGAAACTTTTATTTCTGTTTTCAGAATCTCATTACTGACATAATAAAACAAAATTCTATAAACTCAGAATCTGAGTTGTTCATATAAATTGTAGAAAACAGAATATAAGCAGATATTAAAAGGAAATCTATAAAGGATCCAAGTTCTAATGAAATCTGCTATACAGGAAATTGCTTCAGGGTAAGAACAATACTGAATGGAAGCTAGAAATTATAGTAATTTTATTCTTTGATCTATAACTACAAGATGGTTTCAAGGAAATAGATTTAGCACAATGGGTGGAGAGATTTTTTTACTGGAAAGGGTTATGAAAAAATCTGTACTCTTTCTCAACTTAACTGTTTTGAGAAACTAAGAAGTATTTTGACTGAGGACTAAAATTATAGTGATTGTATTTAAGGAAACTGCTTCAGAAAAAACTGACACAATAACATTTTGTTAATATGTTAGCCTGAGATTTGTGGGGTAAGTGTATACAAATGAGAATCAATGAAACTGTAATTTGAGCAATAGATGAATCTGAGTCTACCAGAGGAGAAAAAAAAACAAGAGAAACAAAGAAGAAAACTTGTCTGCTTCATATAAAACAAGTTTATAAAAAGCCACTTCCTTAAAATTAGGGTGAAAATGTTTTAGGATAAATAAGGGAAACGGTCTGTTTTCACTTATAGTACCCCTAAACTGGTGTCAGAGGGAATGACTGTGAACATTCATATCTCAGTGCTGTGGAAATGATAGCATAAGCTTGATAGGACTAATATTTTTACCTGAGGATGATCTCAGGTTTCAATAGATTATTCCATCTTAAATGTCTTTTATATACCAATGACATAGGAAGTAAGAATCTTTCAATATGGGAAGTTAGTGGATTAGTTTAGTCTTAAGAATGAAGCCAAAATTGTACAAATGTTCCTTTATGTTATTTCTTACTCCTCTCAAACAGAGCTTGCAAAAATAGCAAAGTTTTTCTTTGACCCCCTACCCAATATATTTTTTTCTTTTTAACCATCATGGGAAGTGTTTGTAAAATCCAAGGAACAAAAAAGGACTTTTAAGATGGCTTTAATTCCCTAAGAGTAGAGGACATCAGTAGAGATGTACATGTAAAAATATGAGTTTATACATGTTGTAGCCACAACTGACTCATGTGACAGTTACTTTTTTGGTTGAGAAAATGTTAGTTCTTCTTTCATAATTTCAGTTTTATAATTTGGGTTTGTTTTGTTTTTGTTTTTGTTTTTGTTTTTGTTTTTTTTTTTACCTGTCCAGTTAGAAGTTTTCTCCCTGATACACCTCTAGTTTTTGTGGGGAAAGAAAGATGTAGCCATAGGCATTCCCACAGCTGAACCTACCTTTCCTGTTCACTGTTCAGTTAGAAGATTTGTCCATTTTGGTATAAAGATGCCAGAGTTTTGTGCTGTCTTGTCAGTAGTATTTAATGTTAAATTGACATTCAATTTAAAATGAAATCTTATTGATGCCACACAGTGACAGGCAGTAAAAGCAAAACACAGCTGTCTGGTAAAAGTAACAGACTGCAACTTTAAATAAGGAGAAATGCAGTACAGCCCCTGAATAACAAACATGCAGTCTCCCTGTGGTGTCTAACCACTCCCTTACCACAGTCCTGACACAAGAGGAGTTTTAACAGTGGCTCTTTTCACTCTTGTGGAAAATTGAACTTACTCTCACTTATGTCACAAGTGTTTCCTTGCTACTCTTTAGTCCTCATTCCTTGAACATAGTCTCACTTTCTTAGCTGTTGGAAAAACAAAAACAGTCCCTCCACACTTTAACATACATGTCATACAAAAATGTTTCGTGACACTGAGTACCGCGTAATGCTGACTACTATGTGGTCTATATGGAGTTGTACAGATCACAGAGTACTCAGCACTATACTTCCACAGTGATCACTCTTAACTCTTGTGAAGATAACTTGTACAGTAATTTTACTTATGTCTTATATGGTGCACATAGATATCAATGCAAAGATTACTTTCACAGTTTCTGTTTGCCAGTATCTGTGTTGTTGGTTATCTTTAAGACATTGCCATTTTATGTATGTGTCCAAAATTCATAGAAAGAAGATAGAGCACTTAAAACAATCTTCATATCTCAAAACAGAGGCTGCAACAAAGAAGGCAGTTTCTATGCTTCTTGTTCAAATATTTGTCCATCCTTGTTTTATCAGTAAAAGTTCCCACACAGTTGAGAAAAAAAAAACACTTTTTCCCTTCACAGTACCAGCTAGAACTCTCAAAACTCATTTCTTCTCATGGTGCCTGAAGATGGGTGTCTATATTCATGATACCATCCACCCATGCCCTCAGAAACTATCCCAGGGTTGTGATGTGTAAGGAACTTTACCACTATGTAGAACTGCTCTTTGGACTCTCCTCCAACCTGGGGGCTTTTACCAAGTTCCTTGCACTGGTGGCTGTCTGTCTGAGATAGCGTGAAGTTGCTCTTGGTCCTTATCCAGGCATCTAAATTTTTAGGAGCAGCTTATCTAGCTCTTTATGGCAATTTCATGGTTCCTCAGTCCTGTGCAGGATGTAATCGAAGCAAAAGCTTCACTTATCTGCAGAATAAGTCTTGGAGTCCATTGTAATGAGTCAGTGGAAGAGTCCATCCAGGAATACTGATGGATATTATCTGCAGGAATGTGCCTGGCTGCACTGGGCCGCTCAGCAGTAAGTTCTGCCTCACTACAGACTCCTGTGTGTTTCAGAAACATGCAGAACTGCTTACAGACTTTATAAAGTCTGAAAACCATACCAAGATTTGTGGTATAATCTGTAACCAGATTTTATCTTCCTGAAGGCCTTTCACTCACCTGTTCCTGATTTGCTGCTGTAGATTAAAAATGAAGTTCCATGTTAGTTCCTCAACGCTTGTCTTTTATTTGTATCCTTCATTTCCCTATGATGTGAAATCAGATATTTTCCTGCACTTTTGTGCTAAGATCGAAATGAGGGCTGGAGAAATTGTCACTAAGGCTTCATCTGAGAGTGAATGTTATGTGGACTTAGATCTTAACTTAATGCTAACTTCCACCAGTTTTGAATCCACGACCATTTCTTTCACTGAAAACAGAATTCTGGGTGGCTATCATTTTTGCTGGAAGAGTAGGCAAGATTCAGGCCCTTGAGCTGTGCTCAACTCCATAGAACTTGCATCAAATTCTATTTAGTGTTTCTAAATGAAAACAGATGTAGGATTATGCATGGATAGTTTTAATTTTTTTAAATGTAGAATTATTATTTTTATTTGCATTTATCATCCTCTATGTTTAGCATGATTAGTTAGCAGTTTTACAATATTCTTTTCCTTGGTCTCAAGATATACTTTTCAGTTTAAGAAAAGAAATTTTGAAATACATTTCTCAGACATGATGCACTGGTTTGGCATTCATATTATTCTGTTATTGCTAAAGACTTACTTCTAATTTTCAGTTTAAGTTCTGTGTTACAAACATTCTCTACTCTTACATCTTTCAAGGGATAGTGAAAGTGCATGGAAGGTTAATCTGAATTAGCATAATCTAAATTTATATAAATATTTTAAAATTGGAAATTAATTTAAAAGAATCCTAAACTAAAATTTATTTTGGTTCATTTCCTATTCTACAGTAATCGAAACTGTTAAAAGAGTGTCAGTGAAAACAATGCTCTGAAACTGCAAACTCAGACAATTATTCTAACACACAAGCAGACTCAAATTCAGAAATATAGTGGCTTTGCTTCAGGCTGTATAGTGTCAGTTGAGCAGAACAATCCAGTAATGTTCTTGCAGTTTCCTTTCAGTAACTAATTGGTGTATAAGACCTGTTCCAAAGAGAACCTTCACACGCTGCAGTAAAAATTAAATTAAAATAAACAAAAGGCAAAAATCATTAAATAAGTATCTCTTAACCAATACATATATATATATATATATATATATTCACAGGTCATTTTAAGAGCAGTACAATCATGTGACTAACCCCAAATTAATGTAAGCTGTATTACATGCATAGAAAAAACTATTCTAAAAGAAAGTCAAAGTTGCAAAATTGAGAAGTAAAAATGTAATAAATGCCAAAAGAAGGGTTTGTTAGAAATTTGAATTCTGTTTACTCATGTACAAATATTATTATCTCCTCTTAAATAACGTGATTGCATCAGTCTCTTCCGTTCTTGCTCCCCCCAAAAATAAATTGCCTTCTGCTTCCAATATATTCAATACTTACATAGTCCAGCCACATTCTCAAAGCTATACTTCTCCTAAGAATTGAATGATATTTCTGTTCAGGGAAACATGATAAGGGAAGATTTTTTAAAAAACTTATTCTGTGAAAATCAAAAGGTTTAACGAGATTATGATGAATGTGCATTCAGGTTTAAAGCATCAAAAGAAGTCCTGAAGAAGGCATTCAGATTTTCAGTACAGAAGTCTTTACTAGGGTTTTCCATTTTGGTGAATTCCAAAACATCAGTGTTTTTGCTTTTGTTTTGTTTCTTCTGTTCAGAATGAAACTGAGCTTCAGTTTCATAACCTATTTCATTAAATACTTCCTCTGTATGGGTTTATCTCACAGAATAAGTACTGTATTAAATTGTACAGTCTAAAAAAAATTTGGATAAAATTAGTATTTAAGGAATTGCTGTTTAAAACCAAAAAGACCCAATGTTTACTTGTTTCTCTGTTTACATGTCATATCGTGGCTTGTTTGTATGCCATGTTTACTCCTGCAACCAAAGTTCCCAGTGTCCCAAAATTAAAGAAAAAAACCCTTATGAAAAACATAAAGAAAACATGAAGAAATACTTTTCAAACAGAAGATATTCAGAGAATTTACATTAAATTAAGCATCATTTCATATCATCATAATCAGTATAGTGTAATCTGTATTTTTAGAGCCATACTTTAAAGTTTTGAAACTTTTTGGCAAAGAAACAAAATAAGGTATCATGTTATGATCTTTTTTAAGAACAAAAAGCTATAGATTAATACGGAAAGCTTATAAGTAAAAAAAAAAACCCAAACCCAACACCCACCACCTCCCAAAACCTAAAAACTTTGTATGAACTTAAAATATATTGGTCTTATAACACTCTGTATAATTAAGGTTGTTTTCCACTTTTAATTAAAAGACTTTTTTAATGAAATTGCTGAATTTAACTTCGGTAAACAGAGTAGGTGTCAAATATCTTCTCTTTTTGTTTTTGTTTTTGTTTTTTTTTCCTAAGATAGAAACAATGAAAACCGTTTTATTTAGTGAATATAAGCATTGTATTAACCTTTGACTTGAAACGTTCTATTATCACATGCTTTGGAGATGAAAATCCTGGCATGGTGATGTTTGTGTCACAGTTTGGTGTTTTGCTTATCTCAGGAAAATCTTAACAAATTTGTGAAGATATAAATTTTTAGCTAAACATATATTGTGTGAGCAAATCCTACCCTATTTGGAGTGAATGAACACTCCAAAATATTTTTTCTTTAATGAGCACTCTCAGCAGTCCTGGATTAGAATGGAGGTAAACAGTTTGTCCATCTGTACTGGGTTTGGCTGGGATGGAGTTAATTTTCTTCAGGTAATGCTGAGCAGTGCTTGCACAGTGTCAGGGCCTTCTCTGTTACTCTGCCACCCCAGGCATGTAGGCTCAGGGTGGGCAAGAGGGTGGGAGGTGACACAGCGAGGACAGCTGACCTGAATTAAACAATGAGATATTCTGTACTATGTGACATCATGCTTAGCAATAAAACTTTGGGAAAGTTTTTCTGAAGTAGCCATTGCTTGGGGACTGACTGGGCACCAGTCTGCTGGTGATAAGAAATTGCCTTTGCATCCCTTGTTTGTTGTTTTTTTTTTTTTTTTTTCCCTTTTTCTTTTCCTTCACTTACTAAACTGTCTTTATCTTGACCCAGTAATTTTCTTGCTTTTGTCTTTCCAATTCTCTCCCCCATCTGGCTGTGGGGAAGTGACAGAGAGACTGGGTGAGGGCTTACCTGCCAGCTGGGGTCAACCCACCAACCATCCTGTGTTCTCAGTGCCTACTGTCTTGTAGGTAGCCTGAGAAAGTGAGGATAGTGCTGTTTGGTTGCAATACCAAGGAAATAAAAGCCAGACTTGGAGAGGAGGAAAGAAGAGAGAAGGAAGGGAACAGATGAGCACCTCTCATGTTTCCGTGTCTGCAGCTTGGAGTAAGGGAAGCTGCAGTACCAAACCAAGGAGACTTCAAGAGAAGTGCAGCGGGCAAGAAGAGCACCATGGGGTATTGGGAAAGATGATATTTGAGACAAAAAGACTAGGATACACATGTAAGAGAGGAGAAGAGCAAGACAAGCTTTCCAAGAAACATTGGAAGCATATGGAGAGGAGGACTGAGACTGCATTGGTAAGAAGGAGGTTACAAGAATGAAACTAGGAAGAGGAAGAATCACAAAAAATAGAACAGTAGTGGCATCCTGTGATAGGAGTATAGGCTGAATAGTCCATTATAATTAAACTGTGTTCTCCAAAAACACTTGAGGAAAAGCCAGGCTTCTGTTTGAATTAAAATACGTGCATTGCAAATATGTATGCAGAAGATGAACAACATTTTATAAAAGCTCTCTGAACATATCAAAAGAAAAATATTTTATTTAGTTTCCAACAATTACATAATTTGTCATCCTTAAATCACTGAATTATCCCTCTGTGCAGGGGATTAGAAAGAAGAAAGATGTTAACTATCTCTCATTTCCAATTAAGGAAAAAAGAGATTTGATATAAGGTACTAGATCATGTGAAAAAGGTAATTTGTTAAAGGTCAATTTGAGTTGGTTCTGACAATTGCCATTTATAGAATCACAGAATCATAGAATTGCTTAGGTTGGAAAAGACCTTTAAGATCATAGGATCCAACTGTTCACTGAGCACTGCCAAGTCCACCACCAAACCATGTCCCTAAGCACCACATCTACACATCTTTTAAATACCTCCAGGGATGGTGACTCAACCACTTCCTTGGAAAGCCTCTTCCAATACTTGACAACCCTTCCAGTGAAGAAATTTTTCCTAATATCCAATCTAAATCTCCCCTGACACAACTTGAGGCTGTTTCCTCTTGTTCTGTCACTAGTTACTTGGGAGAAGAGACCTACACTCACCTTGCTACAGCCTCCTTTCCTGTAGTTGTAGAGACCCTTTAAGGTCTCCCCTCAGCCTCTTTTTGTCGAAGCTAAACAACCCCAGTTCCCTAGGCTGTTCCTTGTAAGACTTGTGCTCCAGACCATTCACCAGCTTTGTTGCTCTTCTTTGGATGTGCTGCAGCACCTCAATGTCTTTCTTGTAGTGAGGGGCCCAAAACTGAACACAGTATTCCAGGTGTGGCCTTAGCAGTGCCAAGTACAGGGGAACAATCTCTTCCCTACTCCTGCTGGCCACACTATTGCTGATACAAGCCAGGATGCTGTTGGCCTTCTTGGCCACCTGGGCACACTGCTGCCTCATATTCAGCCAGCTGTTGACCAACACACCCAGGTCCTTTTCTGCCAGGCAGCTTTCCAGTCACTCTTCACCAAGCCTGTAGTGTTGCTTGGGGTTGTTGTGACGCAAATGCAGGACCCGGCACTTAGCCTTGTTGAACCTCATACAATTGGCCTTGGCCCATTGATCCAGCCTGTCCAGGTCCCTCTGTAGAGCCTTCCTACCCTCAAGCAGATCAACACTCCTGCCCAACCTGGTGTTATCTGCAGACTTACTGAGGGTGCACTAAATCCCCTCATCCAGATCATTGATAAGGATATTGAACAGAACTGGCCCAAACACTGAGTCCTGGGGAACACCACTTGTGACCGGCCACCAACTGAATTTAATTCCATTCACCAGAACTCTTTGGGCCCAGGCAACCAGCCAGTTTTTTACCCAGCTCAGAGTGTGCCTGTCCAAGCCATGAGCAGCCAGTTTCTGCAGGATAATGATGTGGGAAATGGTGTCAAAAGTTTTACCAAAGTCTAGGTAGACAACATCCACAGCCTTTCCCTCGTCCACTAAGTGGGTCACCTTGTCATAGAAGGAGATCGGGTCGATCAAGCAGGACCTGTCTTTCCTAAATCCATGCTGACTGGGCCTGATCACCTGGTTGCCCTGAATGTGCTGCGTGATGGCACTCAAGATGATCTGCTCCATAACCTTCCCTGGTACCAAGGTTGGACTGACAGGCCTGTAGTTTCCCAGATCCTCCTTCCAGCCCTTCTTGTAGATGGGCATCACATTTGCCAACCTCCAGTCCACTGGGACCTCCCCAGTGAGGCAGGACTGCTGATAAAGGATTGAAAGAGGCTTTGTGAGCTCTTCCACCAGCTCTCTCAGTACTCTTGGGTGGATCCCATCTAGCCCCACAGGCTTGTGAGTGTCTAAGTGGTGTAGCAGGTCACTAACCATCTCCCTTGGATTATGGGGTCTTCATTCTGCTCCCTGTTCCTGTCTTCCAGCTCAGGAGACTGGAAACCCAGAGAACAACTGGTCTCACTATTAAAGACTGAGGCAAAGAAGGCATTTAGTACCTCAGCCTTTTCGTCATCCTTTATCACTGTGTTTCCCCCCGCCATCCAATAAAGGATGGAGAATCTCCTTAGCACTCCTTTTGTTGCTAATGTCTTTACAAAAACACTTTTTATTGTCTTTTACAGCATTAGCCAGATTAAGCTCTAGCTGGGCTTTGGCCCTTCTAATTTTCTCCCTGCATAACCTCATGACATCTTTATAGTCCTCCTGAGTTGCCTGCCCCTTCTTCCAAAGGTCATAAAATCCTTTTTTCCTGACTTCCAGCCAAAGCTTTCTGTTCAGTCAGGCTGGTTGTCTTCCCCACTGGCTCGTCTTGCGGCACATGGGGACAGCCTGCTCCTGTGCCTTTAAGATTCCCTTCTTGAAGAATGCCCAGCCTTCCTGGACTCCTTTGCCCTTCAGGGCTGCCTCCCAAAGGACTCTGTCAATCAATCTCCTAAACATGCCAAAGTCTGCCCTCCGGAAGTACAAGGTGGCAGTTCCGCTGACCCCCCTCCTTACTTGTCCAAGAATCAAAAACTATCATTTCATGATCATTATGCCCATGATGGCCTCCAACAATCACATCATCCACAAGTCCTTCTCTGTTCACCAGCAAATCTTTTGAAGGTCTTCTGGCTTTTCTGTGTATGGGTCAGAGATTCTCATCCAATCTAAAGCCACTAGGTTTTCCTGTTGTAATTCACATCTATTATCAAGAAAAGAGCTGCTTTTTAAAATCTCCTGTTATAAAGTTTAAAATGCAGTTATGCTTTGAAGGTGAGAAAGAGAGGATCTAGCAGAGATCACCATAGATGTCCATATGCATGTGTTGTTTTACATTTATATTGAAATTCTATCTTCACAATATGAAAGTAAGATTTTTCAGTGATGCCAATTCAGGTAGGCTTCTTAAGTGTATTTGTTTCTCATCTGATGTACTCGTCCTAGCTATAGTATGTGATTGAAATTCGCAAGCAGATTTCAGCTAAATTCATAATCTCAGAAGTGCTGGCCTAAAGATTATGTTACTTTAATATTAAAGAATTTATCATATTTGAAGCATTATTTCTGAGACTTTAGTGGGAACACAGAGTTTCCCAGAATTTGTTAGTGCAGTGGCTTGAAGGACAGAACTTCTTTACCTTCTTCACCACCTCAATCTGAACTTTTTCTCCCATATTTTTAAAAAAATCTATTTCTATAAAGCCATTATAGACGTTGCCATTATGTGTATGTACAGTTGGATCTACTAAGTTTTAGCTGGGATTTGTTCCAAAAGTTTGCCCATTTCCTCTGCTTTTCACAAAAAGACTCCTGTTGGTTTGCAGTGACTCTTTTCCTCTTTTCCAAGTTTTACATGAGTAGACAGTAGTGTTACTGACAATGTCTTCCCACTGCTGCAATTACCAGAATTTTCCTATGAGTAAAAATTCCTGTCTGAAAGCTTAGGACACTTGAACAGAACGGCCAATATCTTATTGTTCTTTACCCCTGGCCTTTTTTCCTACTTTGGCTTCATGTTGGATGAAAAATGATTATTTCCCATTTAGGATTATTGGCTCAACCGTCTCTGTTTTGGGAAAGAGAAGCTACAGCTAATGAGTATGAGACAAGAGCAACAACTGTCATTATTATCCAACTAATTGTCTTATTGATAAGCAGTTCCTTAAGTCACATAGATGATCTGCACTTAGAAACCTAGGATGATGAACTAATCTTTCTTGTGAGCTCTTTCTTGCTGCAATTTAAATGTAAGAACTTTTAGGTACCTTGTTGTTGATTTGTTAACTGTTAAATTTAGGAAATTATGAACTATAACAATTGAATTATAAATTCTAAGAAACAAAAATGTAAAGATATTATTCTATTCCATACTTCTCATACAATTATAGAAAAGCAAAACATTATATAAGGTTGTTTTTGTTTTTTTTTAATGTTAGATATTTCAAGTCATTTGTGGGTGCCCCTGAGAGCAGTTTGATTTTAACTTTCTTCTGACTGAATTTTTCCCTTTCTGAAAACTGTTGAAATAACCTCCTCTAAAATAACTCATGTAAAATACATTACATTTTGTTGTTTAAAACATTACATGTTTTAAATAACAGAAGAATGTTATTTAAGAATAAAATTAAGATTATTCCTTCAAAAAGTTTATGCACAGTATTAAAATCATCCTGCCAAAACTATGTGTATGTGATATATGAGCAGAATTAGGGCTGCATGTAGAAAGCAAACTATTTGGAAGAAAGATAGTTAAAGAACATGAATGCTATAAACATATTTATTTCTATTCCTTCTGTTTCCATAAACTTTCTAGATGGGGAAAGTTGCTTAAAACAAAATGGTGAAAGGTAGACAAGATTTATGTGTTTCTTATTATGTAAGTGTATTTAGAACTTGATTTTCAGGAGTGTTGGGCATCAATACCACTAGCCAGAAAAACAGGTGCTGTATGCACATTATTCCTCTGTCATGTGTGAAAGAATGAGCACAGCTGCAGGTGATGGACGTCTTTAACTTTCAGTCCTGTCTGTGCCATACTGGTTTTTATAAGCTTGTACAAATCTTTTCCATTTTTCAATCCATCCTTTATGTTCACAGTGACTTGATGTCATGCTTTAACCCCAGCTGGCAACTAAGTACCACACAGCTGCTCGCTCACTCCCCCCTGGTGGGATGGGGGAGAGAATCAGAAGGATAAAAGTGAGAAAACTCGTGGGTTGAGATAAAGACAGTTTAATAAGTAAAGCAAAAGCCACACATGCAAGCAAAGTAAAACAAGGAATTCACTCGCTACTTCCCAGCGGCAGGCAGGTGTTCAGCCATCTCCAGGAAAGCAGGGCTCCATCACGTGTAACGGTGACTTAGGAAGACAAATGCCATCACTCCAAATGTCCTCCCCTTCCTTCTTCTTCCCCCAGCTTTATATGCTGAGCATGACGTTATATGGTGTGGGATATCCCCTGGGTCAGTTGGGGTCAGCTGTCCCAGCTGTGTTCCCTCACAGCTTCTTGTGCACCCCCAGCCTGCTCGCTGGTGGGGTAGGGTGAGAAGCAGAAAAGTCCTTGACTTTGTGTAAGCACTGCTTAGCAGTAACTGAAATATCCCTGTGTTATCAACACTGTTTTCAACACAAATCCAAAACAGCCCCATACTAGCTGCTATGAAATTATAGATTTCAGATATACCTAGAGAATATAGAAATAATATGAAAATTAACTCTATCCCAGCTAAAACCTTGGTTACTCTAAGAGTGAATATTCTAGAAAAGACTGGAAAAATGAACGTGTTTGTAATCACTGAAGCGTTTGGTAGGTGTTTAGTGCAAAGTACCTTGTACTAAATAACACAGGAAAAAAATGTATGTGTTCATGTTATTTCTTCTCCTTTTCTTTCACCCACCCCCCAAAAGGTCAGCCCAGTCCTCTACTCACAAGTAACCTACAGTATATTTTTAAGTACTAACTGTATCAGTCATTTCCCCACTCATTATAAAGGAGGCTTTGACATGGAGTGTTCCTGAAGATACTGCTCTATAGACACTTGAAGTTAGAGTTCTTAAACTCACATGGAATGTCACATTTAATCCCTGCTTCTCTTATATTAAGTATAAACTATAATTAATTATTAATTTGCTTGCTGATTGCAAAGCTTGCTTTTATGCTTTCTATATATGCACAGTAATCATCTTGATGCAGGCACATGTATTTGCATACCTATCTCTTGCAAGTATTGTTATTTATTATAAGTAATTTCTTTCAATAAAATCATCACATACAAAAACTTTCTTCTGCTACCTGTTTACATGTATTTAACTTGCTTCTTAAATTCATAATTTTTTTCTTTTGTATATGTGGATGTTATAGCTGAAAAGGGCAGAATAGAAATTTTGAATAGCACATATGGACACAAAGAATCTAGTCTGAAATTGGTGGGGAAAGGCCTTAAAACTTTTTGTAATATACTTATTACAGAAGAAAATTACAGAAAAGAGTTATTTTCTTTTTCATTTTATGTTCAAAAGACTTGTTACTGACAACATATATTAATATCACTATTTTACATGTTTTATGTGTTTACACGAATTTTCTTACATGTTGCTTAAGTCAAGAAAAGGTGCTGAAACTCCTGTTAGAAGGTATTATCTATTGAATGACTGTCTCATCAGTATAGTCAAACATGAATTACCAATAGATTGCAAAGCTTTTGAGAAATTGAAAGTGTACCTCTCAATTTCCAAGGGATACAAAGCAGCAGGTATCATTACTTATTGTGAACTCATTCTGCTGTGCAAGCATGTAGAAATATATCAGTTTATTTGAAAAACATGGCTCCTTTGGTCTCTTTCAGATGATCTGTGTTGGAATGTAAAATATTCAATCACCAAGACATAAAAATATTTCAGTCCTCCTTACAAAAACTTTACAGATCCAAAAGGAAGAGGTCTGGAGCTAATTTTGTGCCAGTGCATGCAGCTCATATTCATTTGTTATCCTAGGCTCTTTGAAAGTTCATGCAAGTCTCTGACACCTCACTATAGCCACATTATTCAACCACTTTTCTTTCTATGGACTTTTCTATCATTCTGGTTAGGTAGAGATTTTGTAACTGGCATGTTTTCCAGTACATATTATAGACTTCTTTTCTCTACAACTGTAGGTTTCAATAACACATAAATGGTTCCAAGACAGAATGAAAATGCCAGGAAATCTGATTTTGAATTGCATTGATTTAATTAAATAGATTATGTTTTGGATGTTGAAGATGCAACAACTGCAGAATGAGTATTTGTTGACATTTACATACATTTAGAAATCCATTATAGACTCTGAACATCAACTCAAGTGCTATTTCATACTTTTAATTACTTTTTGGTAGTTCAAAAATGATTCTGTATAAAACATATAGATTATGTTTATGAGCTTAAATTACTTGAGATTTAGATAACACTAACAGAGTTCTTGTTGTGTCCAATGTTTTCACATTACCTTACTTTTTTAATATTAAAGCATCTGTTAATATTTCCATGTATGTACTGAAATAAGATTTATATAGGTATTTGCCCTTCTTTTTTTGGGGTCATCCCAAAATATTTTACCACATCACTTTCAGAAGCTGAAGATAGATTATATGTAATTTATGAGCTCTGTCTTCCAAGGCAAGTAGAAATGAAAGGACATCATCTTTTTGCTGAGCAGGGTCCACCCATTCTATAAGCAGGGTTTAGTAAGTAATACACTTATTTATGATTATTAAACACTATTTGGAGTCCCATGGAGTATGCTTTTAATCCTTTAACACTTAATATAAGAAGTGCAAAAGCTTTTTTACAGAATTATTAACCCCTCATGGCTTGTCCTGTGAAGTTTTTATGGGGATTAGTGGTATTGCTGTTTTAATAGTATTTCCCCATCTGTAACAAACAGTAATATTAATAGGAAATTGTATGAGTATAAATTTACTTCTCTAAACTGAGATCACTGGTAGTATTGACCTATACCTCTATGCTATATATTAATACCAGTGGGCATTTCTTTTAAAATGTCTTTACAGTTTTGTCTGGTAGTCTTTCTATTTAGAACAAAGTGACAACACAGGTTAATGTATTTTTTCATTTACAACAAGAAATTCCCTCCAAATTTTTTTTTTTTTTTTTTTTTTTTTTTTTTTCAGCTTAGTGGCTACAGTATTACTTTACTTGGTGGTTCATATCTGAGGCCAAGGTTCCATGATCATTAAAAATGAATCCATGGAGCATCAGAACACCCAGCAGTGCAAATCTGATCTGAATCTGGCACAAACACATGATTGAATTCCTGTAAAAATAACCAGAGCATACAGAAGGAAACTTATGAACATTTTGTGCTTTTATGCCAGTTTTATATATGGTTTGGCATAAAGTCAGAATGGCATTGACAAATCATAATTAATCCAACATAAAGCTTGTAAATAAAGTTAACCTGTCAGAAATTGTTGAACAAATTTACACCATGGGACCACAATATTAAGGGCTGTGATGTTACATTTATTTTACTGTCAGTTCAATTATTTCCTCTGTTTTAAAACTGTTCTCTTCCACCTCCATGGGTAAAGTTTTGATTGCCATAGTATACTTTGTGCTAAAACATGAACAAGGTTTACTAAACCAGAAAGAAATGCAGCCTAATTTCTTGTGTGCTTATAGGGGACCTATATTCTTGTCCCTTATAACAGTGTGCTTATATGTTCTGCTAAGAGACATAAAATAATATGCCTCAGCATTGCTTTGTATAGGAAGTAAAATTTGGATAAGTACCATAGCTAGCAATTCAGAGTGTCTTTTTTGCTTTTGTCCACTTTCTAGACCAGGAACTCATAACTGTTTTTTTCTCATACTCTTCATAGAAGTCTTAGTATTGAACTCAAGGTTAGAGTTTCCAAGTAGGGACCAAATACCTAAAGGCTGGTAATGTATACCTTTTAGGTGGTTATTTTTTTGTGTGTCTGGCTTTAAGAGAATAATTATTTCAAAATACCTTAGGACTTCTTCCAGAAGTAGAAGTAAGAAATTACTTATTTTTCATATAGCCACTGTAGCTTTACATGCAGTGTAAATGCATATATATATATATATATATAGTAAGTAAACTGTATTCTTCCTTTCAAAATAGGTGAAGAGAACATTTGCAGATATCTCAGGACTTCATCAGCTTCTATTAAAAGTACACTGTACTATATAAAATCCCTGAGAATTTCCGTTGGGGACACAAAATGAACACACTTCTTCTATGTGAATTCGTATTGAAGACAGGTTTTGGAGGGTACAAACTTGAAGCTGAATTGAAAGGTGTGCTCCAGGGATGCACTTAGCATAGTCCACCCACTAATGGACACAAAAGCTAGCCCAAAGTAAAAACACTTCAGGGCAGACAGTGTGGACTGCCCAGATTGGCTTCTACTGTACTGCACTACTTACTAATGTAGATAGAACCACAGTACCCATCATAATTAAACTGAGTTGAAAGAAGTTGTAATTAATAGTCTACACACATTACAGACATGGCAATAATTTTTACCCTGACAACTGGTATTGCTACATTCCTGATTATTTATGTCAAATATGACAGAACAAATCACATTGGAGAAATAGTGCCAGGAGGTGATAGCCAATCATCAAGATGTATTCTGGCTGTTTTGGTTTTAATGTCACTGGCTTTTATCCATTCATTGTTCTGATAATCCTATAATGAAACTCAGGAATGAGATAACTGGCAGCAATCTGCCAGTACAATAATCTTTCTCAGCAGTAAGAATATTGGCAGAGTTTCTCTGGCTGCTGGCTTGTTTCAATGTCAGGTAAACCCAACTACTGCGATTGTATGGAGCTCATGACCATATTTCCCCACTGTGAGAGTTCACAGCATCTACTTTAACACTGAAGTTCTGTTGCAACATTTCGACAATGAGTTTTCACGAAAATATGGTCTTTTATAACATATTGCACCAGATGTACAAGAGCATCAGGGAAAAAGAGAATGGAAAGTTCTATTTTTTGTGTATGATGAGAAAGGGAAGAAATTGGATAAGAAGAGCTGGAAATGCAGCTTGCCTGTGAACACACAGGGCAAGATCCTGCTATATTTGCACACAATTAGCAGCACCTAATGTGAAATACCCCAATTTTTAATAGGCCTACTCTAATAAACAGAGATAGTTTTGCTTGCAGAAATGGGTAGTGAATGTGTGGCCACAAATTATGTACTGTCATTCTTATATTTTTTATAGAGTATTCAAAGTGGCATTTTAAAAAATTGACATAAAAGCCAGCAATTAGTTTGCTTTATGTCTTTACAGGGAATATTCTTTTTCAGATACAAAAAGCAATAATACTCTTAATTTGTCATACTGAATATTTGTACCTAATTCTTTTTCTAGGCATAATATTGAAAAAACACCCTAAAAATTGGGACTACCGCTGGACTTCTCCTGAATTAGTAATAATTAGAAGAAATTAAATTCAGTATTAATTTTCCAAGGTGATTTTTTGATAAAAATATCCAAATAATATAAACAAAACAGCAAGCAAAGGGTTTAGTGTCTCAAGGATATTTAAATTTAGGTTTTTTATTTTGGTTCCAGTTAGATATTTGTATTTGCATATTATTTTTTTCTGTATTGTGTGTGTGAAATAGGAAATTGAATTCTGATACCCAAGACAGTGAGTGGTTATGTTCTCTACAATCAGCTTATCTAACACTTTACCCCAAATAAATCTTTGATTAGATTTGAGTTTAAAATAGACTGACTCCTCTATTGATATAAATGCTCCCACAGAGTCTCAAAAATAAGATTTAAAAAAGCAATATATTTCTGTATAGGACTTCACATCTTCTGACACATGCACAGGCAGAGAAATTCCTATATGTACATCTTTGTATTCAGACACAGAGTCTTTACCAAAGTTGTTTTTTCCTACTTATAACTTGCAGAGGTATTCTGTCATTTACAGATACAGAAATACTGTTAGTGAGTATTTGCAGAGTATGCAGCTCTTGAAGAAGCAGGCTATTCACCCTGGGATAGTGCTATTGACAGGTGAAAAAGTCTTTCCACATTTGGAGAACGATGGCTGAAGAAGAACTGTAAAAGTATGCTAGATTTAGAGACACTTCATCTACATTTATGAGATTTAAGTTAAAAGAGTAAATGGACAAAATCATTAAATTTCATGTGATTTATCTAGACCAGTCTGAGGTGGAGGAGAGGAAGAACCAGTAAGAAATAACTAATTTATTCTCCCATTATTGCAACACTAATTGAATTTTATGTTATATACAGAAGTTCTAGGCAAACTTTAGTATGTATGTATGTATGTATGTATATATGTATGTTATCCCTTTATAAACATACACACACCTACACAAACTTTTGTAATGAAAATCAATATATTTTAACATGTAGATGCTATGATATATACGTACTACATATGTAGCAATATAACAGAAGCAATTTCAGAACCATGTTAGTCAAAATAATGTTAAAGACTAGTAAATAATTTCACAAGTTGGATATTTTAGGCTTAAAATAAACGAAACCCAAAAAGTCTTTCTTTTTGGCTCTTAAATGCCAAATATCAATCTACATTTTGCATTAAATTTCTGTCCTCAGAAAAATTGGTTTTAGAGCAAAATCTTTCTATAAGAACTCCAGTAAGCTTTGATGTTAAGAAGTAATATCAAGGTCATTTCATTTAATGATTAATTTCATATTTTTGTATTAGATTGTATTTAATTCAATTATAGTATTCTAATGTAGTAGCAAAGTGAATATCAACCTGCAATCTGGGGAACCTCATGGACTTCTGCCATAAAATCTGCAAATGTAATCAAGAAAAGTAAGATTATTTTCAATAGAGGTAGACTTTTACAATATTTTAGCTCACTTTGGAGAACTTATAGCAGTCTACAAAGCAAAGCAGGTGGAAAACCTCTGTGTTAGTGGATACTAGAAGGTATAAGTGACTTACAATAATGATGTGAACAATTAATAAGCTAAAGGAAAGATGTTTTGTGTTACTCAGTCCTATTTTGAAGCAAGAATAGAGAAAGTGCAGGCAGGCTATGGTAGGCTTTTGCCGAATGTCTAAAGCTTGTGGAAGAATCTCTTTAACTCTTCATATCAGAGAGGTTTCAGGAGCCCTCAGGGATCATTACTGCAGATGAGGAGAAAATGGAATAGTGTATCTGTCATGTATCATGTGCAAACAGATCATAAAAAGATAAACACACTGAACTTGGGTTTTGCACTATTCAGGAAGCCCTTATTCTGATGAATGAGGGGATCTAGTGCCTTTTATAGACACATCATCCTACAGAAGCAGGATTGCAAAAAGGAGAGAAGAAATAGAATTCTCTGGCATTGCATCATATATATTTACATGCTTGTGTAAAACTGATTGCTAAGTGGAATATATTAAATGATAGCAAGTACGAACGACAATTTTATCCCAGTCTGGACATCTTTTGTAGTGAAGATGGCTATATAGCAGACTAGAAGGACTTTTTTTTCAAACATTTGTTTCATTTCACCCAAATTTATCTGTTGTCTTATAAAAGATACTACCTCTCCCTGACAAAGTTTTCTTCTTTATGTGGTAGAAGGTAGTGGAGAATCAATCTCTTGTGTAGCTTTCTAACTATATATCAGTCTTATGGAAAGTTTATTTCACCACACACAAACAGATTCTTTAATCAGGCAAGTTTCATCTGTCAATCACGTGCCACTGCCAATGATAACCAAATGTTGCACCTACTAAAGGATGGGAAAGTATCTAAGAGCAGCTGGCAGAGAAATAGTGTTACACTGGTTCATGCTGTCAAATCAGCATTGAAATATCATCACATTATCTATCAAACAACTTACATTTTCAGGATTTTAAATAAATGTCTTTTTATGTTTAATAGGGAGATTAAAATAATGAAATATAGCTCTTTTTTTTTTTTTTTTTTTTTTTTTTTTGTGAAGTTCAGCTCATCTGAATGACCTAATCAACTTGGCTCTTTTTATAGTGAATGAAGAGAAATAGACCTTTTTAGAATTGCACAGTTCATCCAATCTATTTTAGGTATCTACTTTAGGATGAAATTAATCATACCCCCTAAATTACTATTAACTCTAAAAGAGAGACAACTGTTTCAGGTTTGACTATTTATATTCGATGCTGTGAGTTGGTTAAAATAAATTCTACTCCTTTTGTCTGGAAACTGAGCATCTTTGCCTGTTTAATTTTTGTCAACAAAGTGAAAATGCAGGGGTATGCAAATATTCACATGGAAACAATCTTTTAGCAAGGAATAATGATAAATCTCTATAATCCATTTGTATTGTCTGTGATTATACATACTCCTGACACATAGGCTACACCTCTGTTAGTAAACTAAACATTGTCAGGGCATGAGTATGAGCATGGGAAAGTGATTGTCTAGACTGCTGGAACATTAGGGTAAATGCTAGCACACTTCTAGCTTGTGTTGTCTAGCACTCTCCCAATATCAAGCTTAATGTAGCAGACTGTGTGAGCTAAATTCCCAGGAATTGGCTTGTAGACAGCACACTGTTTTGAAGGGTAATTGAGTTTAACAGTACATGACTGTAGTCAGAGCATGCTCATTGGTCTTGGGGCTTGATGTTTCTTAAGATATTAGCACATATAGAGATGCAGTGTCTATGTGATGGAATAGCATTCTTTTTTGAGAGGGATTCCTTTTCCCTAACTCTAGATACTTAAAATTCTGAGCTAATATAGCCTACTATATAAAGAGAGAATGTAGACTCAGTTTACAGTAAAGGCAGAAAATAAGTATTTCCAGAAGCCGATCAAACTGACTGATCTTAGACAGCTATCTAAATACGAGTTGCTTTGTTTTCTTGAGATTCATATTTCTCTTCTGATTATGAAAGTAGCCTAAGCTAACTAGTTCAGATTTAGCCCTCTAATTTTCAGAAGTCTGAGTTATGACAGGTAAATCCCAACCTTTGTGTACAATTTAAAAACAAAGAAAACAAAGGCATTTTGTGTTTTCAGAGGACTCGGTTGTTGGACAGCTTTAGCATTTGTACAGGAGGAAAAAACAGTATTAGACTACTTGTCATGTTTTCAGCTGAGGTTGATCCTTTCAGCGTCAGGAGAAAAGCAACGAGAAAAATGTGATACCAATTCTAGTTTGCTTATTTGTAAAATAATGAAAGGTGGTCTATGGATATGCTATTTGCCATAAAGCTGTCTTACTCTCTTGTAATTCCTGAAAGGCCTCATGTAGACAATAAGCTGAAAGGAAGACCAGCAGCCTGATTCAGAACCATGTAATGAAGCTGTTCAGTAAAATAAGGACAGCAAAAAGGAATCCATCTGTAGAGTCAGAATTACTTCCTTAGGCTGGGGACATGACAGTAGTTAAGGAAAAAATCCACAAATTTGACTGGGATTGAGTAAGATGAATTTGGAACCACTCTTTATGTTGCTCCATGGTCTGGACCTTAAAGCAAAAGGAGAGATTTAGACTGCATCTTTACATTTTAGCAATGCTATATGGACAAAATGCAGAGAGGAAAGGGTAAAATATGGAAAGAGTTGTAGCTGCTCAGAGTAGAACTGCTCATTCCAAGGAGCACAGAAGCAGCTGTTTATCCCATTCAGCATGTTAATAGGCCAAAAACGGGAATGCTAACTGAAAATGAGTATAGGAATACTTCTTCATTTTCAGCAGAGAAGAAACTGAAGCCATGCTACCTTGACACTAGGATGGATGAAATAACCTTTGCATTTTCTTCCGGAGTTCCCACTATGGTCTGCCGGCTTTGTTATGGAGATAAGATGAGGAGGTGAAGCTCCCACTTAGTGCCAAATACAGGGTCAATACTGCTTCTTTTTCTCTGAATAAAAAAGAATGAAAGAATAGAAGTGGTATAAATTAGTAAATTGCTCACTAATCTCTTTTGGGATAATGTAGACAGTACGCTTTCTTCAATAAACTAATGCCATAATCAAATATCAAATGAATAATTAGCTCTTGGTGTTTCAGTTTCTGATTTACCCAAACAATATATAATTTATCTTTGGTCACTGTGGATACATCTAATCTAATTGAATCATGAGAATATAATTTGCACCAAGATTAGATTCATTGGCATTATATTTTGGTTGATATTTTATATCTTTGTATCTTTTTTCTTCTTTTCCCTTCCCATTTCTATTTGCAGGTTTTGACCTAGTGAAGTGTGAAGATCCTGGCATACCAAATTATGGCTACAAGATCCGAGATGAAGGACATTTTATAGACACTGTCATTTTATACAGCTGTAATCCTGGCTATACAATGCATGGTAGTAGTATTATGACCTGCTTAAGTGGCGATCGAAGAGTTTGGGACAAACCTTTGCCTACTTGCATAGGTAATATGGATTGTGTCAATGCAAGATTTTGGTCTGGTGTTTCAAGAAAAAAAACCTAATATTCTGTCTTTAACTGTGACGTCTTCAAGTGTCTAAAACTGTTTCATTACAACGGACATAAATGTGAAATAGAGAAGTACTAGGTGCCTAACTGAACACCAGTGTAGCTATTGCCCTTTGTACCTTTGCTAGGCAGTTTCTCTCCTCCAGTTTTGCTTTCCAGTCCAGCAATTACCAGTGACTTCCTGAGTTCAAGTTTCACATGGACTCCCCATGAATTGTTGGGAAAGTCTTTCCTTCTGTGTGTCTTCTGATGCTTAGTTTTTGCCTCTGCTGCCTGCTGCAGGCAGGCCACCAACGACTTTCAGCACTCACCTGATTTGTAGGACCCTTGCTTGTTGCCTCTCTCCCATATTGGGTGCTACATTCTCCATTCCAGCAGCTGCTTCCTGCTGAACACATTCACAGACCTACAGTCTACAAAGCAGCAAGCTCCCTTCCTTTCAAAATTTCAGCTTACCCGGAGGGTAAGTGCCAGAAAAACATCAATGAACAACATTTCTGCTGTCTTAGTAGAGGTGCTATTTTTCCCACTTGATTGAATTCCCACTTGAATTATATCTGTAAATTTTCTGTTATATATTTGACAGGTCAAAACAACTCTTTCCAGTTTTGATTTAAAGACTTTTCCAGACTTTTTATAGTTTCAAGTCCTCAAGTTCTTCAGTTTAATTGGCTAGCTTCCTTTTCCTCTAAGTTTGCCCTTTTGTAGAGAAGAGCCATAATTAGTCCTACCTTCACCTATCTCCCCATTTAATTTAAATGAAGTAATTACTCTGAGGTCATTTTCTGTGATATTTTCTTGTGCCTGTCCTCACCATAAAGTAAGTATTTGAATCAATTCTAAAATATTTGTTAGTTCAAAGTCTATTAGGTGAATAAATCCACCTGTCTATTTCCTTTTCTTAGTATGATGATTTGTCCTCTAATCTATATGTGGGATGTTAAAATCTCAACCCTGCAGTATTTAAAAAAATTTAAAAAAAATTATGTATATTCCAATCTGACCTGGAGAAGATAGATAACCCAGGATCAAGTGAATCAAAAGAAAATTCCCATCCTTCTTGCTCCTGTAGAACATCTTTCATAACCCTTCTCCAAAATATTTTTGACCAATATGTATGTTTTTTCATGCTGATTTTATTTAGTTTACTGCATCACTACTATGTAATGCTCCCTCCACCCCTATATCTCTATCTGTATTTCCAGTTTTCTTGATAACAGTATACTTTTAAGCTTCTATATTCCACTTACAATTGCTACTCTATCTTTTTTTTTCATTATACTTTGATTTTGTACCTTGCATTACTAGATTTGGTTTCTGTATTTTGTTGCTAAGCTTTTGGAATCACTTGTACCAAAATCTCTTATTTCTTGAAGATCTCACCTCATCTCTAAGTGGAATTATGTCCCAATATCAATAGAATAGTCAATTTTCTTACAGTATCCTGACACAGATTTTGTTCTTGCTTTCTGTCTCTTCAATCACAAAGCTACCTTTCCATGTACCTTTATCTGTTTACATATCTTTTTATTTGCTGTCCTTGTTCTTATCTTTAAAATCAAATTTGGGTATTGCATCAGTTTTGTATAAACTCCCTCTTTCTGTTTCTCAATTTAAAACTCTTCTGAAACATTAATTAGCTCCCCAAGAAGTCAAATGCTCATGATTCTCTCTGAAAATCTTCTAAAGGTGAATCTTTCTAAACAGCCTTTCACAAACAGTCCATTACCTTCATTAAATTGTTATGTTTTTTTCTACTTTTCTGTGCACAGGAAAACTTGTCATGAAGATCCCTGAAAACTCAGTTAAGGATCTGCAGATCATTTCATGCTCTCTTTCCTCCCCATCCTCCAGTGTTATTTACCTAATTCTTTCTTTCTTCAGTTTTATCTTATGCTATCACAGTTTTATCTCTTCCTACTTTGATTTGACTGGCTTCCTTTTCTTCTTTTTTCTTAAGTTTTCATGAACTTCGAAACATCACTTTGTTTCTTAGACACATTTTCTTAATATCCTTCTGTTTGTGTAGACCTATTCTTTTTTTCTTGTTGTGTTTTAGATCAGCATTTGATATTTGCTGTTGTCTCCAGTGACATTTGCTTTCATCGTCTTTACAATCATTTCAATCTCATTCACAAAAAATTTCAAGCCCATACATAGACATATTCCACATATTCTACACCTAGTCATCTTCAGCGATACACTGCTATATTGGTCTTAGCATTCATTTTCATTTCCTCTTTGTTCTAAACCTTAACGAAAAAAGTCAGTTAACTCTGTAATTCCTTCTCTGGAAGATTATAGAACTTGTTTGAATGTAAGTCACTTCTATTAGTTACAGTATAGTTATTTACTTTATACAGTATATTCTGTGAGGTGGTGATTTTACAGTGTGCTCTTTTCTTCATATTGAAAAATAAACTTCTGGATTTTTTGTTAGAATCACTTTTGAAAGTTTACTTTTGATCTGCTCCTGAAAAGGAGCATCATGCATCATCCCAAATTTTATTATGCATTCTGTTTCTAAATACGTCTTCTCAGAATTCTAACGCAAATCTGAAATTAGCTTGAATTTAAATAATTTTGGTTTCACCGAGTAATCTCAAGTTCCTTGGTAAATACACTACTGTATCAGTCATTCTTTATCTGTAGTTATCACAGCGATTACTGCATTCTGAACTTTCTTGTATAATGAAAATTAACTGAAATCTTAGACAAAGGTTACATTTGATGATATTATGTACTAAAGCAGCTTTCTGCTCTGGTTCTATAACTAATATGTAGTGTTTTGAGTCATCAAACCAGCAGGATAGGTAAGTAAATCAGTGTCCTTGTTTCCTCCTCAGTTATTTTCCTTCCTGGTAACAATTTGGTTGTCAGCAGTGACTTGGTGGCATGTATAAGATTTATTATTTGTTAGGAGTGTTGCTGATAGATTACTTGGTCCAACTGCCATGGTTCTTTTATAATCTGTGTCTTACACTATGCTTTTGGTACAGCTGTGCTTGAAGAATTTCCCATGATAACATTTTTTAATTCCACTACTTGTAAGGCAACACTGTAAATGAAGTAGGAATTCAGGTACATTGCTTAAATGGGGGGTTACTGATCCTCTTTGGTTCAGTGGTATCTGACTGTTACACAGTTCCAGTTTCATCAGGGTGCATCTTTATACTGGCCAGACAACAGCACAATGCTCTAAACAAGCAACATAAGAATAATTTGACTCTAGATGCTTAGCATTGCATTTCTCTCCACAAATTGTGGTTTCTCCACAAAGTTGAGATAGCATTGATAATAAAAATGTTTTATACCAGACACGGCATACTTTCAAATCATAGCTTTCTGATTTACTTTCTTACTTTGTGGGCATATGGCATTTAAATTTTTAAATACTAAAGGAAATTACTAGGCAATACTAACTGCTTTTTGATGTACTTACACTTGAAGTTATATAGAAGTAAGTTGAAAACATTATACTAAAGGCATTTTGACATTAGAACAACAGAGAAAACAATTTTAATTACAAAACCCAACACTGTAAAGTCTCAATTTGAGCATGCAGTGTTAGTTAGAAAAGCCAGACATGTTAGATGGGATATTTCTGAAGCATTTTTGCTCTCTTGCTGATGCTAAAATTGTGCCTTTGTAGTCTCAGTTCATACTGAACTACTCTTGTTGGTAAAATAACATAATCACAGAAGTATGGTCTATTGCTTTATAACAAGGTAGGAATGAGATCATTATATGTACATTTCTAACTCATGTATGTGTCCTGGTTTATATGTATGTGTACTACTTCAGAGATATTAGGTCATTCTATTACCTTTTTAAAAGACAGAGAGACATGGAATGAACAGAAAATGGAAGTGTAAAATATTATGGTCTTGTTAAAAATAATCTTTACTTATTTTGTAGCTGAGTGTGGTGGTCGAATTCACGCTGCTACATCAGGGCGCATTTTGTCCCCTGGTTACCCAGCACCATATGACAACAATCTTCATTGCACTTGGATTATAGAAGCAGATCCAGGAAAGACAATAAGGTATATGATTAATTTCAATATTTATTGTTGACTTCAGTATTTTAGAAATTATAGCCTATGCCTTACATTCTCACACTCTTCTACACAATTTTTTGTTTATTAACTCCTCCTTGCATTAATAAAGTTGATGCTTGTCATGCTGGCATTTATGAGTGCCATTCCTCTAGGGAACCTGGGTACCTAAATCGTGTAGGGGACACCTAGATATCTAATTCAGAACTGTGAATTCTGTTAGATGATATGGCCTATATATCTTCAGTGTCGTAAACCAGTGCCTTTTTCTAGCTGTAAACAAGCTAAAGTGCCAAGCTGCTGACTGTGGTTTCAAAATTTTTCCCCTGAGTCATTGTAATGACATTCTCTTGTATTTTACTGTCACATTCAAAGTAATAATTTTTTTTAAATCAAATATAATTATTCAACTATTCAACTATTTCTTAAATGCTTTACCTCAAGCAGCCATGAAGTTCCTGACTCTCTGCCAGGAGTGCTCAGACATCAGGCTTCTTGGACCTTGTTGGGTGTCTGTTAGGAACTGTATTCTTGTCATGAATATTTTGATCTGATGAGGATTTGACAATTAACAGCAGCAGCAAAGAAGATTAGAGCTATAAACTTTATATACAATTCTGAAGGATTTTAATTTTCCATTCCTGCTCTCTTCCATCATACCATTATTAACATATAGAACATTTTGAATTATGTATCAGACTTTTTTCCTATAATCAGTTGAATAATAAGACCAGCAACATCTAAGAAGACATTAAGAATAATCAAATTTGATAAAAGTGATGAGATTTTAATAAGAAACGCTTGCAGAATTGAGAAAATGCTTGATAGATAAGGACTTGAAGATTCCTCCACATAGAGTAGGCAGCATAACAAAAAAAGGAAGAAATTAGAAGAATACAGAAAATGAGGGAAACACAAGTGGTGACTAATGTATGAAATAAGTTGCATGCCAAGAACTGAATGATGGAATCTAGAGCTTTTGTTTCTATAATGATTTATGGAAAGATGATGGAAGGATTCAAGAACTCATGCAGAAGGAAATTAGTAATACAAGGAGAACTTTTAAAACAGTTTTTTCTCATCAGTTTGACATACCAACAAGAATGACTGTCATATTTTGCTGTTAATGTATAGCTAAATCACTCAGGTGGAAGGAATACCAATATTTAAATGCTATTTCAGATCAGTTTTGCTGTAGTAACACACAGATTCAAAAACTTTGAAATGGCAAATTCTGTTCAATATTCAAGCTAGTTCATCCACTCCCAACAGGAATTTGCTGTGAAAGCAAGAATGTAACAAAAACATTTAACTCCTAATCAAGATAAAGAATCTTATTTTCTGTCATTTTAAAAAAAAGTTATGTATACGAGTATGTTTAATGATATGCAACACAGGTTAGTTTTATAGTCCAGTGACAGGAAAGAAGTATGTGATTTCCAGTAAATGTGTTACTTCAGAATATTAGCTATTTATTTATTTTGAGTGAAAAGTTAGCAAATAGTAAGCTGTTTCATTATTCATTTTATGTGGACAGTAGTTTTAACTGATCACTTAAATGAAAATTATTAATTTTTAAAATTAAACATACCAAAATACAAGCAAATCACAAGCTATTCACTGGGAGTTTTTTTTCTTTTTTATTTTTAGTAACCCCATTTCATTAAGCCAAATAATAAATTCACTCCATCATAGGTGATTTCAATGAATCATTTGCATTTATATTACAACTTTCAAGTTAATGATTTCAAGTTAATGTCAAATGTAATGAAGAAATATCAAGACACACCTATTTGAAACAAAAAAGAAGTCTTGATATTTACCTGTTAGATTTCTTCAATGTTAAAAATGTAAAGTCGAACCTTGAAGTTGATGCACATATTTTGACTAATATCATAGCATTCTTGAACACCTTTCTAAATCTAATACCTCACCTGGAGATAAATACAGATTATTTTATTATAATACAATTTTATATTTTATGAATTTTGGCATAAGGCAAAGATAGGATAATATATTTTCTGGTTTTGTATAGGAAAGAAAATGCTATGTGACAGAATTCCCTGTGCTATGTATGCTACTGTCCAGTAGCTACTGCTTTTTTTCAGTTGCATATGATTCAAACCAATCAGTGTTCTTGTATCCTCAATTGAATAAAGAGGGGAAATCTTTGATGAAATCATAGTTCTTATCCCTTAAAATATCTATCATAAAAATAAGTTAATTTATAGAACAAGTACTATATGCCCCATAATGGTGTTTTTTGTAATTCAGGCATTTATAAAACCAAATAGCATCTCTGTTACAAGAACAGCTCATCCAACAAGAAAAATTGATAACTCTTCAGGACCACCAGCCCTTTTTCAGTCCTAAACAACCTCTCAAAACTAAGTACAGTTTGGGAATGATTGCTTGGAGTTTTGTATAATTGTTTTTAATGAGTAATGTACAGTGCTTTTACTTTCTCTTTGCAGTCTGCATTTTATTGTTTTTGACACTGAGGTCGCTCATGACATCTTGAAAGTATGGGATGGTCCCATTGAGAGCAGCATACTTTTGAAAGAATGGAGTGGCTCAGCCCTTCCAGAGGACATTCACAGCACTTTCAACTCATTAACATTACAGTTTGACAGTGACTTCTTCATCAGCAAATCAGGTTTCTCCATTCAGTTTTCAAGTATGTAAATATTTTTTAATCTCAAATATAATAATTATATACACTGTTTATATACATTATTCTTTTATATATATGAACTGTTTCTCATCTTACAACTTCCTCAGTCTTTAAAAAAGAGTTTATATTATTTTAATTATTTTATATGTTTATGCAAATAGCTACGACGAGCGTGAATTTTTGGAATTGCTTTGAATGTTTTCTTATTTCTTGTTTTGTACAGCAACCACATGCCTAGCATTATCTCATTAGCATTATTTAACAAGTCAAAATGGGTTTGTAAATGCATAAGTTTTCTTCTGCACCGATAGTTTTAAATGTTCCCACTAGTGCTACCTAATAATACATTATTTTGTGTTTATACTTTATGTTGTTTGGGTTTTTTTTTCTCACAACATTGGTTGTATGATGCATCATTTTTATGACCTTAACCACTGTTTGTGTACATGATTAAACTGAAGAATAAAATACATCTTGCCATATTGAAATACATTTAAAAATTTACTGTTAAACTAGGCAAATTCGTCCTCAGATCTAAAGTGAAAGCTCCTCTGTATACAGAGGAGCTGTGATCAATATTGTATATGTGATCAATATTGTAAAACTGAGTACGTGGAGTTTTTCTATGATATTATGATGGAGGGTAAGACTGCAGGAAGACTACATCATTGTCTTTGACTCAGTTGTTGCACCCTTATATATCTAGATATAATATATGTAAGTGTATTTCTGCTCAGGAACATAGGAAAATTATGAATTAATGAAATATGTGAGAGTAGGAGTATTATTTAAATCCTTCTCTGTAGGTGTTATCATTCAGAAGTAAAAGGCACTAATAAGCTTTCAGACATTATTATATGTATGTATTATGATACATATATATGGTATGTACATATATCATATGTATTATATGAAATATACTTCGGGGTTTTCTAGTCTCTAAATAATGCATTTTGCATTTACCTGTTTTTTTTTTCATTTTGTTTTATTTTTATGAATGTTGTACCCCTCAAACCACAAGCTCTTTCATCAGCCCTAAGATACCTAGTTAAAAGTATGCAAGTGAATTAAAGACAAAGAGCAGAATAAATGTTTCAAAAATTTCTGACTAGTGTGCTATATAATATGTTGCTTTTCATGTTGTTTGAAAAAAGTTAAATTTTACATTTGTGGAAATGAAGGGGGTTTTTACTCTGTTAGTCCTAGCAAACACTTTTTATGTAGTATTATACGAAAATGTTTATAAGTTTATGCACAAATTTTGAAAGGAGGAATTATTTAAGCAGTTAGATTTGCCAACATATTCTTTGACCTTCAGTGATATTTATAATAAGTAGGAGACAATTTAATGCTTTAAGGATGAAGAACTGATTTTGTCGTCTTAGTATAATATCTGATGGATGCACTCAGTGATCATGCTGGCAATTGCAGTGTATGTCTTACTGGAATTAATTGGAATTAGTGGTGAAGAACTGAATGCCTCAGCTGAAGTAAAGGGAAAATTATATTAAAGTTTCATTCACCCTGCTTGGCAAGTGGAATGTTTTATTAATTTTTTAATTGTAAGGAGTAAAAATATGATTTAAGGAATATGTTAAAGTAAATTTAAATCATTTCATCTAAAAATCAAAGCTTAGTTTATTCAGTCTCCTTGAGGCAATGGGCAGACCACTGTGGCCTTGAACTGCAAAGGATTTAAACTAATTAATTTGTGGCTAACTGTGGATCTTTCCATGCTTTAGTATTCATCCTGTTTTCAAACTGTAGGCCAGTTTGTATCAAAGCTGCACAGAATATTGAAATTTCACTACGTTAGTAGTTTGTAACTCAATGAATAAAAGAGTTTTGAGTCACTTAAACTTTTTTTCTGGTAATTGCAGATGTAGATGTTTTGTTACAAGTTCTGCAAAGGTAACTGCTCGAGTTTTATATCTTTGTGTCACTTGGAGGATTTCCAAGTGTTGCATTTATTAATGAGTATATTTTATTTAAATATTAATTCCAATCCAAGAGGTAAACTTCAGGTGCAGAATTGCAGAAGATTGGAAAATCTTCAGTAATCTGGACCTCTTACATGTGCAACTTATATATTGGATTATGCAACTGAGATGAGTCAATGAACGTCCAGTTATGGGATCATACAAAGGATATACATCTGAGAGTATCAGGTCAAATGAACAGCTTAAAGACAAAGCATTAAAGTGCTAACCTTCACCTGGAGAATTTGTTTCATAGTGCTGTGAATGTGCTAATTATTTTCTGTACTTTGGACTCTAGAATGCCTTTATTGCATCTGACTATAAAAGAGGTGCTAGGAAAAGACGGTATGAGGTAGATCAGATAATATCTCCTATAAATTACTTACTGTTGATTGTAAATGCAATTAGAGGTATTTTTAATGGCAAAATATAAGTGGCTGAAGCTTACAAAATCTTTGAACACTATTAAAAGTGCCTTGTCTTGCCCACTCAGCTCAGCATATAGAGCATGAGGACACGAACTGACAAGAGTGATTATGTTAATTGTAATCAGCCTAATGCTTTTCATTAAAACTTAATTACCATTTAATCATGCATAAAAGAACAAAAAAAAGGGGTTCACTGTACAAAATTGACCTTTACTCTGGGGGTTAAATACATCTAGACTATGTATTACAAGCCAGGGATGTGAACCAACTCTTTCTGGTCACCATACAAAAACTGAACACAAGAAAGGTATAGGCAAATTTGGTATTTGGCTTCTTTATTGCAAAGAAACAAAGTTACTGGCAGCAAAAACTTCCTGCCTAAGTTAACCATAAAAAAGACATTTTCTAACCTAGCTTAATTCTGTTCTGTATGTCTGAGGTAAATGGGATAAATCTCTCTCTGAAGTTGCCTTTTCCTTTTTATCAGCTATAGGTCTAGTTATACTTGCATACACTAAATCTCAAACGTCTGGACATCTAAGGGCAAGTGAAATGAATTCTACCTGTCATTTCACAGGTGTCTAGTTCCCTTTGAGATGTCATAAAGTATCCTGGTTTGTCTCCATCTGCCACTCCAGAAGGTCACACAGCCATAAGTCCTTGGTCATATCTTCCAGTCCTGTGCAGATACCTTGGATATTATAAGGCATCTCAAATGAAACTAGCCACCTATTTTGAAGCAGATCCATCTTGCCCTGAATGTTTAATCTTCAGCTACTCTAGACTTCTGAAAGCACTTGGATCCCGTGCTAGTGGATGGTCCACTGCTTTTATTGACCTGAAGCTTATTTTATTGACAGCTTATTTATATCTAACCATATAATTTGTTTAGTTGATACTTAACAAAACCAACAGAAGTGGCAGATGACAGGAACAGCACTGGCAGTTGGTAGTCTCATTATCATTCTTACAGACTCAGCCTTATTTTAACAATATCTAATAGTAGTTCTACCCTTATAGTCTAGCCTTTTTTCTTGAACTAAATTCTCAGCTGTTGTAACTTAAGAGAACTATATCGTTTTCTTAAACTAAATGATACATTCATAGTTCCTTAGCTGGTTAGCTCCTCAAGGCTATAATACATCAAAGGATTATTCATGCTTTTCTTATAATGGAAAAAAACATTTTTGGACATGTCTGACTTTTCTAGAGTCAGAACCATCTGTGATGGTTTTCTATGCCTACCTCTACCATTGTAAATTTCTCATAGTCATAGCATTCTGTAAGCATACACTTGAATTAACAATATACCTATCTCTGCTTTTATGTGAACAGAAAGGTTATCTTTTTTGTGCTAATGCAGAACAACTGGCAAAAAGTTAATACAGTAGCAGAGTTTTTTCTCAATTTCTTTGTAATATTTCTATCTTATTAGAATAACTTCAGACATTCACTTTATTAAAAGTTAAGATAGAAAATTAAGGCATTTGTATGGTTGGTTTAGTCCAATGTTTTTTCTGTTGTTTGGTTGCTCTCCCAATATTTTTAAAATTTGGTCTTGAATTAAATGCAGAGATAAGCAATGAAGAGTAAAGTTGCCTGGCTAAATTTTTATCTTAACAACACAAATCATTAATTATGATAATAAAAATAAACAACTTATACCAACCAGTTATTTAGAATAATTATTTGGAAATTATTGTGTCTGATATTGATACACCTGTTGATAGCTTACTTCCTCTGACAAGAGCTTAAGCTCTTAAACATTCTGTTTGATAGTTCCTAATGACACTGGGCTTAATCTGACAAATCTTTTTAAGCAATGATGCAGACTTCTGTCCATTTTGTAATTCTGTTTGATCATTTGTTTGTCTAACGTAATTCTTACAGTAACTGTGTCACCTGTCTTGAACTGTTAGAGTACTGTTGGCTTGTAAAACGTTCTTTTATTGCTGAGATATCTTTTAATCACTTGCCTAATGGTCTGAGCTGCTACATTTAAGTAGTATAAGAATTTCCATGACAGAATCTTCATTACTAGGATTCATCATGCAATTGTTTCAGTATGATTCACAACTGAATTATCAAGAAAAGGGAGTTAGCACAAAAATAAATTTTAAAAGAACTTTACACATGCATAATCACATAACTGCCCTACTAACTAAATTTTGAGTTCGAAGAAAATGAAATCCATTAAGACATCCCTTGTTAAAATAAAAGGACACAAGACACAAGAATTCAAGATTCCCTTTTAAAGTCTGTAACCTAATCATTTCACAGTACGGTCTCTTCTCTTGCTTTTTGTTGTGCTAAAAGTGTTGCATTGCATGCTCAGAATAACACAGTTTCATTAGCATGAAACTGTGTCATAGCATTCCTATCCATCATCTAATCCATAGCTTGGGCAAGGCATCCTCAGACTCATAGTGGGTAGCAGTTCTTAATTTGTTTCCTGTGGAACTAAACAGAAATGAAGCTTGTAGGTTATTCTGGTGGTTATCTCTAAACTTGTAAGCTTTTGTACTTCAGACTTAATGAAAGAGGCTGTATTAGCATTTGGGTTTCTTTTTTCTTTACACTATTGGACAATACAAAATATTTAAATATGCAGTTGATGCTGATTTGTACAGTTCTTAGTCTGTGCATTTAGATGTGTTACATGAGATGATACTTTTTAAAGAGCAAACACTATTCTTTCATATTTGGAAATGTTTTTTAGTTTGAAATCACTGCAAATTCTATGTACAGTGTCTCAGCTTTGATATGCCAAAATACTTCTCAAACCTATTATGCAGGCATAATGCACTAAACAGGGGAAGCTTGTGCATTGCCTGCAATTTCTAAGCCTAGCTCCTGAAAAGTCTTTATTATTTTTGTAACCCTGTGGAGTAGAAAAAAATAGAGTATCTGCAGCACAACACTTGGTGTTATGCTGCAAACACAGCAAATGACTTACATGATTGTTTACCATAGATAGTAGTGAAATCGATATTGATGAAAGTGATGGGTTTTTTTCTTGAGCTACAATAGATTACAGGCTAAACAAACTGATAAAAAAAGGAGTGTCCTTCATGTGAAAGATAAATTAGGTGCAAATCTAACATATTGCTTACAAGGCTACAGACACAGAAATATACAGTCTGTCATATACTCAAAAACAGTATCCTATTGATTTTCAGTGAAATTTTAAATCAACTTCGAAAATGTAATTACGGGGCCAAATCCCAAAAAAGAACTAAAATGGGACTCTGGAATATTATTAAATTAAAAACAGGGAGGATTAACATATTGGCTGCCAACATATGGAGGTCTGAAATCTCCCTAGCAATCTGTAGTTTTTCCAGCTGCCCATTCTTCTGGCACCTACCTCTGGTTTCATGTTTCGTGTACATAGAAGCCTGTTCTACTCTGACCAGATGAGACAGTAGGAGATGGGAAATCTGTAGAGTATTACTCTATAACCCACTGAGTATCATGTAGCTTACTGTTTAGAACATATGTGCAAGAACAGAGAAAGAGCAATTTAGTTCTTTTCCAGCTTAATTGCATTCAAATCCTATCTCCTGTCCATGCCATTTTAGGCACCTAATTTTTCTCAGTCATTTCTAAAAAGTCTAACTATGGGATTTGGTTTGATTTAGCATCCTTAAGTCTAAAATGTAGTTATTGCTTTCCCTGCTTTACAGCATATATATTTTAATTATGTTCATTTTTGAGTTTCTGATTTCTGCAGGCTCTTTTGAAAATTGCATATGGGAATGTTACATCACAGCATGAACATGGCCTTTCTCATAAGTATTTAAGCTAGATATTAACTGCATTTCTATATATTAGTGTAGGGGCTGAGAAGAAAAAGCCTGCTATAAAAGAAGAGTGGTGACAGAAGAACTGGCAGTTTTCTATATCTGGATTACTTATCAATGCATATAACCTCTATACCATTTAGATATTTGCATAATACCAAATGAAGCAATAGTAGACTTGTAATTTTCATGCAATTACAAAACCTCTTGGGAATCTTGCTCATGGCTTGGACAGGCACACTCTGAGCTGGGTAAAAAACTGGCTGGTTGCCTGGGCCCAAAGAGTTCTGGTGAATGGAATTAAATTCAGTTGGTGGCCGGTCACAAGCGGTGTTCCCCAGGACTCAGTATTTGGGCCAGTTCTGTTCAATATCCTTATCAATGATCTGGATGAGGGGATTTAGTGCACCCTCAGTAAGTCTGCAGATAACACCAGGTTGGGCAGGAGTGTTGATCTGCTTGAGGGTAGGAAGGCTCTACAGAGGGACCTGGACAGGCTGGATCAATGGGCCAAGGCCAATTGTATGAGGTTCAACAAGGCTAAGTGCCGGGTCCTGCATTTGCGTCACAACAACCCCAAGCAACACTACAGGCTTGGTGAAGAGTGACTGGAAAGCTGCCTGGCAGAAAAGGACCTGGGTGTGTTGGTCAACAGCTGGCTGAATATGAGGCAGCAGTGTGCCCAGGTGGCCAAGAAGGCCAACAGCATCCTGGCTTGTATCAGCAATAGTGTGGCCAGCAGGAGTAGGGAAGAGATTGTTCCCCTGTACTTGGCACTGCTAAGGCCACACCTGGAATACTGTGTTCAGTTTTGGGCCCCTCACTACAAGAAAGACATTGAGGTGCTGCAGCACATCCAAAGAAGAGCAACAAAGCTGGTGAATGGTCTGGAGCACAAGTCTTATAACAAACAGCTGAGGGAACTGGAGTTGTTTAACCTGGAGAAAAGGAGGCTGAGGGGAGACCTTATTGTTCTTTACAACTACAGGAAAGGAGGTTGGGGTGAGGTGAGTGTAGGTCTCTTCTCCCAAGTAACTAGTGACAGAACAAGAGGAAACAGCCTCAAGTTGTGTCAGGGGAGATTTAGATTGGATATTAGGAAAAATTTCTTCACTGGAAGGGTTGTCAAGCACTGGAAGAGGCTTCCCAGGGAAGTGATTCAGTTATTATCTTTGGAGGGTATTTAAAAGATGTGTAGATGTGGTGCTTAGGGACATGGTTTGGTGGTGGACTTGGCAGTGCTCAGTGAACGGTTGTACTCTATGATCTTAAAGGTCTTTTCCAACCTAAACTGATGATTCTAAGTAAAACAACTTGGAAAGGAGACAAGTTGAAAAGTTGACAGTCTGTCTAAATATTCACATCAATATGATACATCAGTGCTTAAATATCTGGTGTTTTGTTTAGTTAGGATCAAGTGTATTTGGCATGATAAAAAGGTTGTTAGTTTCAAATGCATAAAATAACTTCTAAGACTGCAAGAACAAAAGTGTAAAGAACATTTTGGTGCTTATTAAACATCTGTCATTGTTTTTAAAATTTAGAAATTTGTACACAATTAATGGAGAATAACAGTGAAATGAATATTAAAAAGCATCAGTCCTTTGTAATTGGTTCACACTTGACAGTCAAAATGAGAAAAATATTTGCTGAGATATTATATTGCATAACTTTTTAAGGGGAAAATGAAGATATTCAGAGATCTATTGAATAAAATATACTAATTAATGACAAAGATGGGCTTATGCTCATATAATTGAAAGAATTATGATTCTTTAACTGATAAGCACTATAGCGATCCATTTTTTAGAGCTGTTACTGTCTGTCAAATAAGAAATAACTTCTCTGAGGTCATGACCATGCTTTCCTTCCCCTGTGGCCAAGTATACATTTAGTAAACTGCACTAATATGGGATGTCAGGTAAATTGTCAGAGTGGTGCCTGGGGAGTGCTTACAAGGTACTCATTAGTAGTGACTGCCATTACTTTAATTCTTGGATTCATGCTTATAAATTCTGGTGGAAAACAAGTCCACCATTGTTAAAAAACCTGCCGTGTGTTTTACTTCATTTAGATATTGTAACCATCCAAAGGTACAAGATGTACTATTTGGGAATGGAAACAAGGTCAAAAATTTATGAATAATAAAATGTTAAACCAAAGTCTTGTGTTTGTAGTGTGTTAGTTATCATAAACCATGAATTCTTATATAGGGATGTTTTACAGATTCTGTGATTTGTCTAAGTGACCACTTATTTTCTAGAACATGCATAAAATGATTTTAGCAATCTAAAATATTTGTTTTTCATTTTGCTCATTCTTTTTTCAACCTTTCCGTCTCCAGCAAATTTACAACACAGAAAAAAAAAAAAGAGTTGTACAAGTTGTACAACTTGGTAACTGTTTAGTTTTGAAAATGTTTAGTTGCTCCTGCTATTTCTTGTAGTGGTATACTCTTCGTGTGGACAGAAGGAGCAGATGCAGTTATTAATACAGAAAATGGGTTACCTGCACGTTGTGGTCACAAAGGGTGCATAGTAGTAGTAGTGATGGAGCTCTTTTATCTTATGAAAGCCTTTGGGTCATACCATTTGAAATGAACTAACAAAATCATTTTAATGAAATATTAATATTTGCTGGGATTGAAACAGAAAAAGTGAAAAAAACCCTACAAACCACCACACCCTCCCAAAAAAAAATAGAGCAGGGAGAATGGACTGTTATCACTAACACACATCATTTATAGGAGGTATGGAAGAGACTGTGCCCCTCTATTTAAAACAATAGACAGTGAATATCAAACATAAAGAAATAATATTTTATGTTCTTAGTCTTTTTTGGCCTGTAATTTATAACACTATCCTAAACCCCAAGTAATTGAAGTGCTACATATGTTCAAAATATAGAAAGACATAGACACTGCTTTCCCAGAGGCTGTTGGAGAACAGTGCAGCCAAATATGATAAGTAAAAATATTAGTTCATCAGCCAACAAAGTAGTAAAAACCAGTTCTCACAATGGCATATATGCTTTTAATAAATTACATCAGTTTTTCTCTGAATGCTCCTTATGGATTTGATCATGTCTTACTGATGAGCAAAATTACACCTTGAAAAGACATCAGATGTAGAGTTGAGATGGTTACAAATCAGTTTAAGAATGAATCAGTTGTCTGGTGCGTGAGCATACAAGACAGTATACATAGTTTATATTAGGAAAAAAGGTAATAATTTAATGTTGATTTTTCACATTTCTCAAGGATTACCCCTTGCAGTACTGGAGATGAACAGAAGGATGTAGTGTAGCATTTTTTAAAAAAAGTCTGGTCTGGATTCAAGAAGTTTTAACTTTGTTGAATGAAGATGATGAAAGTGGTAGATGGACTTACTTGTAGATACATACCAATATCATTAATGGTGACTGTGACACTGGGTTTGTGACTCTTATTTTGACTTCAGCTCACAATTGTGGTAAGTTATTTGAAAAAGACATGTTTGGATGGAGCAACCTGGACTGGTGGGAAACAGAGTGCCATTCAGTGATTTAGGGACAGTAGCCTCCAGAGATGGGACTTTCTTTCCTTGGGAACACTGCAACATTTACTGCAGTTCAGGTTGTTGCATACCTGAAGCCAGTAGAAGAGACCTGGCATCTTCCACAAATCCATAGTGGATGTAGATTCGTGAATCTGCTTTCTGGATGATTACTTGCTTTAAGTCATACCATACTGATCTGCTCAGTTTAACGTTGCTTTTTTAATTAATTTATTTCTTTACAAAGCAAAATCCGTATCCAGACTCAGGAGACTGAACATAGGTATTTTGCTTAGATTCAGTTTAAGCATGCTCTGAGAAAGTTGTTGCTTGTCCCTGAAATAGGAACTTCAGGGCTACATAAAATGGCTATTTCATTCAATCAGCTGGGTAAACAGCATTTACATCCTGCAGGATATTAAGACTATAAAAAAATGGTATTTATATTATGATACTTACCCTATTGCACAAAAGGAATCAAAGTGCATAAAGAAATTTGT
This sequence comes from Morus bassanus, assembly GCA_031468815.1. Taxonomy (NCBI): domain Eukaryota; kingdom Metazoa; phylum Chordata; class Aves; order Suliformes; family Sulidae; genus Morus; species Morus bassanus. The sequence goes on from CM062569.1 coordinate 92,797,205, forward strand.
TTTGATAACCAGAACATTAAAGTGAGAAAAGGAGTTGCTAGCTCTTTTGATAAATGAACTGGACAAAAAAAACCCAACCCCAAACCCCAAAACAAAAACATAAAAAAAAGGGGAAAAAAACAAAGGAAAGCTTGTGTTTGTTTCCTCTCAGACCCTATTTTGTACTAAGGAAACTGGCAGGAAGCCAACATAATCACGGCGTATCTCAGTGGGCAGATTCTCGTAAAAATAAAGAAATAAAATGTCTTCATATATTAAATGATGAGTAAATAATATTGCCTCTGGTTGGAATGCTGTTATAAAAATATTGTGCTTTTAATTATGGATGTTTAGTATCTACATCTTAAAGCTTTTATTTCATCGTTCGCTTACAGCTTCTATTGCATCAACCTGTAATGATCCTGGGACACCACAGAATGGCACTAGATATGGAGATAGCAGAGAGCCTGGAGACACTACCACCTTTCAATGTGACCCTGGCTATCAACTTCAAGGACAGGCTAAAATTACATGTGTGCAACTGAATAACCGATTCTTCTGGCAACCTGATCCTCCTACATGCATAGGTAATAAGATGAAATGTTAGTCTCTGTTTAAGATTAATATAGAACAGATTTCTTGTTCAACTAGTGGGCATACGATGCTCATGCTGGAGTGATGTTCTTTGCAGAACCCAGTTATTTTGTATTTGCGGTTAATGACAGCTGCATTCTCAAAATTAACACTATTTTTGGATATTATTTTCTCACTCTATTCTACTCTTTAAACTTCATACATGTTTAAAACCGACAAAGTCTACTAGAAATAATTAAATGGAAGAAGTGATTTGGATAAAAATAATTCTCGTTAAAATGGTCTTATTAGAATGGTCTTCTATAATAATTTAATAATTTAGTTACATAAACTGGGGTCCATTTTTCTGAAAATTTTCTGAATTCTGTTATAAATTAAATACCCATCCTGTGTAATCCCTAGGAAGCTAAAGATACTTTTTCTGAAGCAGGATTCTTGTGGGGAAAGGTAGATGCAGAAAAAGGGGTCCAAGTGACAGTGCTGTTGAAAGAAATGAGATATATTTCCATAACACCAGGAGAGGGTAGGAGATCTTCTTTCTTTGAAATAAGTTTTGATTTTTGGTTCTATAGTCCTATATGGCATAAAGGTTTCTCTGAGGTTCTGGTCAGTAGACTGATAACTACAGGCTTAGAAGTCTTGCTGAAATGTATTTTAAGATCATCAGTGTAGCTCTTCTATGATTAATCAACTTCTGTGAAAAATTATCTGCTAGTAATTGTAATTTTTTAAATCTTTATGATTTTGTTGCCTAGTGATTTATAATTACATGAAAACTTATTTTAAAGATCCCAAAACCCAGACACAATATGTTTTATTAGCACTAGAATAAGCATAATGCTTTTCCTTTCTATAAGCCATTTTGGAGAGGGTCTTTCCAAAACAGCAAATCCCCAAACAACTGTAGTCCCTCTGTTTCTCTAAAGTGTTTACAGATATCTCAAAAATACTGAGAAGGATTCAGGATAATGCAGGATGATGTCTCTAACTCTATATCATCTAGCAGAATTGGAGCAGCATATAATCTGAACATTGTGTTCTTAATACCTTGTGTACAATGTACAAATAACAGTATAAAAAATGTTGACTAAACTGAGATTATTCACAAATTTAAAATATTTCAATAAAAAGAAAAAACATAAGACATCTGGTGCATAAAGGTCTAGAATAGTCATATTCTTTCTGTAAATACCAATTATAATCACTCCATATTTTTATAGTCTAGTAAAAAAAAAAAAAAAAAAAAAAAAAAAACACACAAAAGAAAGAAGGAAATAAAGAAGGTGTCATGGTTTAACCCCAATCAGCAACCAAGCACCACACAGCTGCTCACTCACTCCTCCCTGGTGGGATGGGGGAGAGAATCAGAAGAGTAAAAGTGAGGAAATTCCTGGGTTGAGATAAAGACAGTTGAATAGGTAAAGCAAAAGCTGTGCATGCAAGCAAAGCAAAACAAGGAATTCATTCACTGCTTCCCATCGGCAGGCAGGTGTTCAGCCATCTCCAGGAAAGCAGGGCTCCATCACATGTAATGGTGACTTGGGAAGATGAACACCATCACTCCAAACGTGCCCCGCTTCCTTCTTCTCCCCCCAGCTTTATATGCTGAGCATGACGTCATATGGTATGGAATATCCCTTTGGTCAGTTGGGGTCAGCTGTCGCGGCTGTGTCCCCTCCCAGCTTCTTGTGCACCCGGCAGAGCATGGGGAGCTGAAAAAGTCCTTGACTAGTGTAAGCACTACTTAGCAACAACTAAAACATCAGTGTGTTATCAACACTGTTTTCAGCATAAATTCAAAACCTAGCCCCATACTAGATACTATGAAAAAATTAACTCTATCCCAGCTGAAACCAGGACAGAAGGAAAGAAAGAGAAAGTACCTTTGGGAAAAAGTATATACATATTGTTATTCTTCCGTTTATTCAAGGTGACTTTGAAGGGAAAAGCAGATTAAAGTAATCCTTACTGTAGACAAGACAAATTAGAAAACTTAAGGGTTCTTTAAACCCATTATATGTCATTTTAAAAATTACCATAAAGTCCTTATTTCAGTATGCTGACTTATAAATGAAAAATGAGTCACATTTAATAACTGTACTACTCAGTACTCTGAACATTGTGCGACTTCCATTCCTGATCACTTAATGTTTTCTGCTCTATTTGTACTTTATAACTTTGATCGTAGTTATTTCAGGCTGAATCATCAGCACACATAAGAAACATGTGAAACATTTTCTAGAACTGTTATTTGTGAATAAAACTAAAAAGAAATAAAAATTAAAGAAAAAAAACACATCCTGGATCAAAAATAATGAGTAAAATACCAAAACTACAGACACAAAAAAAACCCAGATACATAAATATACTAATTGTTCAAATAAATAAACAAACAAATAAATAATGGGAAGGGGGAAGTTTAGTTTATTTTCATAAATACCACAAGGAGAATGTGTTCGTTAATGTTTTCATTTGGGTTAGGACCATGGTTTCCAAGTAAATTTTCTTGCTCACACTTTAGTTCATGATTTTGAATTTTCTTGGAGCTTTTGAATTAAACTCATCTGCAAGCTGTGTTCTATGAGTGCATCTGATGTGCTCCAACCACTAGTGAGCATTCAGTCCTTGGAACAGACTAGAAATGGCCTGAAAAGATCCTTCTTTAAAATGTTTAATGCAGATTCTAAATCCTTAGTACCAACTGTTATGCACTACATCTGTGTTCCTGTCAGTCTGCGGGACTTTGTAATGTTGATGCAGACCATGTCGACTTCTATGTGATTATCATTTTTGGAAGTCGAATTCCTTATCTGTTTAAAAGTAACATTCAATTTATGGTAACTAAATGAATATTTGTTTTTTGAATTGGGTAATGCCTTTACAGAGTGAATCAAACTCTTTTGTGTTATATCTGCGGTCAAAAGAAACTGCATCCTGAATCCTGCTATTTAGCTTTCCCAGTTTTTAAAGTATTTCCAGTACATAAGGAATATTTCAGCTTGATAGAGATGGGATTAAGTAACAGCAAGAATATGCAGGACTTCCTACTTAACTTCATATTTTTATTCCTTTAGAAAGAACTTTTCTTGTGCTTCTTTTGAATATGACGAGAGCTTACTTCTTTTAAGGAAAATACAAAAATGTTTGCTAGCTGGAAGTGGGAAAGCTCTGGGGTTTTCTTTAATTATTATTATTTTTGGTAAATGTAGAAGTCAATTTACTCCTATTATCAGCTTGTGACTTTAACATGTGACCATATTCCTATTTCTTTTTACATTGTGACAGCTGCATGTGGAGGAAACCTGACAGGCCCAGCAGGAGTTATTTTATCACCTAACTATCCACAGCCTTATCCTCCTGGGAAAGAATGTGACTGGAGAATAAAAGTAAACCCTGACTTTGTCATTGCCTTGATATTCAAAAGGTACCATTTATAGATGAATGCCTCTGTTTAACAGGATTTTAAATGTCACATCTAAAAATGGCATCATTTATCACTTCTTAAAGCTTCTAATTATATTCTCTGGCTAAGTACTGGAGCATACATCTAATATGTGCTATGTCATTGCTTCCAAATAATGTAAAAGAAAATAATATAGTTATATGGCAATTTTGATATTGAATATAATCCTGAGCAACAAAACTTTCTGTGACCTATGAAATTAAAATCTTTGAAAAGCAATGTCAATTTGTAGAAATGCTTGATTTACGTTGTTATACCTTATAGTAGAGACTAGTGGAAACTGTCTGCAACTCAGTTCTTAAAGGTTTTTACAAATAAAGGCTAAATACACTTTGGCTGGAGTGCATAGATCAGAAGAAAAAAAAAAAAAAATTGTTCTACTTAGTCAAGAGATGAAAGATGTCCAGATAATGTTGACTCATAATTTTAAAATAGTTTTATTTACTCAGTGCTCCATCATCAACCTATACTTATTGCACAGATTTTTAACACAAATTAAATTTCAGGGATATAGTCATATTCATGTGTTCAATTTATCATTTCTATTTGAATCAGGCCTATATAGTCATCTTGCCTGCTATATCTGTGGATGCAAATGTGATATATTTTTTTTTTTTATTTTATTTTTTTTTTTTTTTTTTTTTATTCTTTGTCCTAAGTGTGATTTTTAAGCTAAGAATGGTAACACTGCTGGTGACTTCTGTGGGATGGTGATCAGTTCTGATTCTTTCAGGAAGAGATGATGGCATGTTCAGAATTTTGTTGTGTGATATTTGCACCCTTTTTTTATGAAAAAAACCCACCAAAAAAAACCCCACCAAACAAACCCATCAACCCAAACAACAGTTTCTTTCCTTGACTGACTGCAATGTGTTTACTAATAAAATATTGATATACAAGAAATTAAAGAATAAAAGCCTAAGGTACTTGAAAATACACAATCAAGAATATGATAGTTCTCTTCAGGTATTTGATCAAATAACATTAAGGGATGAGAATAGTTCTTCACTAATTACACTCATGAAAATGTCACATGATAAGTGGTATGGTAAGCAGCATATTTCTGTGGACTGCTTAAATAATCAGCTCCAATTCACCATTTCAAGTAAGATGAAAGAAACTTATAGTTACTCAGTATTCAGGTTTATTTGTGATTTCTATTGTAAGAAATAAAAGTATGAGCAATATAATGGAATTTGCAGTTTATGCTATACTTCCAGTACATTTTATAAATAATTGCAGTCCAGTAATACACACTGAACTGCCTAAGTCTTTCCTAAATTTGATATTCTGTGCTAGGAATTCTTAAATTCTTCAGGCATAAATCTTCCTTAGAAATCTGAAAGAAAAAGCTATACCATAGCTTCCCAGGTTTTTGGCACTACCATTTACAAAACTACCTGATGTTGGAGAACATTCTTGGAAATTCATCCATCTTCTGACTGATGGCAATATAAGGCCTTTTAAGGTGTAGATTGTGGGGTTGTTAATCTTGTAAATATTTTTAGAAAGCTGAAAAAAAAAGGCGAATTGGAACACAAATTAAGAAGGAGGGGAAAAGCAACACTATTATCTATTTACATATGGGTGTCAAACAGAGAAAATGGAAAACTGTGACTACTTTTCTTTTTTAACAAATACTGAATTTTTTCTATAAATGGACCATGAGAGTAATATGGCTTAATATTTAATGAAAAAGTGTGCAAATACATGCTGTTAACTTTGTAATAGAGAAGTAAATTGAGCTAGTTTTACAAATATATTTGATGTTGGAACACTCATAACTTAATGCACTATCAAAAACCCCTTGTGATTTATATGAAAAGTCATGCTGAAATAACTCTATCTCTGCAATCCTTTCAATAACTTCTTTGATTTTTAGAATAGAATAGAATAGAATAGAATAGAATAGAATAGAAATTTCAGTTGGAAGGGACCTACAATGATCATCTAGTCCAACTGCCTGACCACTTCAGGGCTGACCAAGTTAAAGCATGATAATAAAGGCATTGTCCAAATGACTCTTAAACATGGACAGTCTTGGGGCATCAACCACCCCTCTAGGAAGCCTGTTGCAGTGTCTGACCACCCTCTTAACAAAAAAATGCTTCCTAACATCCAGTCTAAACCTCCCCTAGTGCAGCTGTGAACCATTCCAACACATTCTGTCACTGGATACCAGGGAGAAGAGCTCAGCTCCTCCCTCTCCACTTCCCCTCCTCAGGAAGCTGTAGAGAGCAATGAGGTCACCCCTCAGCCTCCTTTTCTCCAAACTAGAAAAGGCCAAGAGCCTTAGCTGCTCCTCATAGGACATTCCTTCCAGCACTTTCACCAGCTTTGTTGCCCTCCTCTAGATGCATTCAAGGTCCTTCACATCCTTCTTAAATTGTGGGGCCCAGAACTGCACACACTACTCCATCCAGGTGAGGCCTCACCAATGTTGAATACAGTGGGGTAATCAGCTTTTTTGACTGGCTGGTTATACTGTGGTTGATGCACCTGAGGATGTGGTTTGCCCTCTTGGCTGCCAGGACACACTGCTGACTCTCATTGAGCCTGCTGTTGACCAGCAGCCCCAGATCCCTTTCTGCAGAGCTGCTCTCCAGCCACTCCTCTCCGAGTTTATCCCTTTGCACAGCATTACTTCCTCCCAGGTGCACAATCCAGCATTTGGACATGTTAAATTTCGTCCTATTAACCATAGCCCAATGCTCCAGTCTGTCTAGATCTCTCTGCAAGGCCTCCTGTCCCTCAGGAGAATCAACACCACCTCCCAGCAAACTTGCTAATGGTACATTCAACTCCTGCCTCCAGATCATTGATAAATATATTGAACAGAACTGGCCCTAGAATTGAACCCTGAGGAACATTGCTGATGACCGGTTGCCACGCATGTGTAGCCCCATTCACTGCAACCCCTTGAGGTCTGCCTTTCATCCAGTTCTTCACCAAGTGCACCATGAACCTGCTCATCCCACAGCTGGACAACTTGTCCAGAAGGATGCTGTGAGGGACAGTATCAAAAGCCTTACCAAAATCCAGAAAAACTACATCCACTGCCTTCCCTTCATCCACTAGGTGGGTGACTTTATCACAGAAGGATATCAAATTAATTAAACAGACTTTGCCCTTTGTGAACCCATGTTGACTGTGCCTGAAGATTGCATTATTCTTTAAATGCCTTTCAGTAGTACCCAGTATAATCTTATCCACAACTTTTCCAGGAACTGAGGTTAGACTAACAGGTCTCTAGTTCCCTGGGTCTTCCCTCACTCCCTTTTTGTAGATTGGAATAACATTGGCTAGCTTAAAGTCAGCAGGGACCTCCCCAGACTCCCAAGACCTTTTTTATATGATTGAGAGGGTAATGTTTCTTTGACATGTGCAAAATCTGCTTTCTTGACATACCATTTTCTGTTCATTTTTTCTAAAATTTTTCATTCTTAGGCAGTATGTTACAGCTAAGACCTGTACTATTCTCAAGGAGCTGGCTTTGAGAAGACAGCAGTGTCTGCACAGGATAAGAATGTGGGCTGAGAATAGAGACATGCAATATATTTTGTCTAATGTGTGTTGACTACAGAAAGATTGACAACCACGGCCTTGTACTATTTTCTTTTTCTTTTTTTTTTTTTTTTTGGTCTGTAGACTGTTACTTCTTTGAAATCTTCTAAATCTAAACTAAAAATTCCCTGTCTTAGCAAAATTTTCAAAATATTTTTCTGGCTTCTCTTACCTCTTCAAAATAGGGCATAAAATATTATTCATTGTATGAAGCCATTTCCGTTTGATATTACTCAGGAAATTTTTTCTGCTGATTTCTTAGCTAAAGATATTTTTCCGATTTGTCTTACATGATTTGGAAAAGTTTGTGTCTAACAATACTAACTGATGTAATAGAAAGAAAAACAGCTGACCACCACACTTGCAAAAAAAGCCTAATATTTATTTATTTTGTTTTACAAAGATAATTAGAAAGAAAAAATATCCACTCACATGACTGAGTCCTTGCTTGCTTTTTTTAATGTAGTTCTACTTTTCTTATATTTTCTTCAGTGTTCCTAGTATATCTTTTTATATAGCTCTATATAAATTTCTGACATAAATGCCTGTGTTTTTATATTTATGTTGTCTTAGAACTCATCTCAATTAAATTTCTCTGATAGACATTCCATTCATACTATCTTCATAATTATTTTCTATAAACATATAAATGTCAGCAAATATGGCATAGCAGAGATGGTTTAGTGAGAATAATAATTCATTTTAATTTATCATAATTCTCTGATGTAATTTGGGTATGTACAAAGGCAAGTTCCAGGATAGTGGTCTGTCCATTTGAAAGCATCTTTTTTGTAAAATAGTGAATCCATGTTTGTATGGGTGGATTTAATATCATCCAGTTTAGCCAACTAAAAGCTGGACTTTTAATTTAAGCTGGTTGTCTGGATCATTCCTGTGGTCACTGGTAAGAGGCAGCCTTTCTGCAGCAGTTGATTCATTCCATCTTGAGAAGGTGTTTAAGATAGATGGGAAGATATGCTGCTTTTTCATTGACTGAAGAGAGAGCCTGCATGATGGCCTGATACTAGATCTTTTTGAAAGCTGAAGGTGTTCATATCAATGGTAAAGAGAACTCCACTGAAAGTTAGTAAATTTTCACTGTGAATCATATTTAAAAAGACTTTTATTTCTGGAGAAGAAAATGTGTTAGGCAGAAGACTGGCAGCTGTACTCACAGTAGCGTTTAACTCATGAAAAAGAAATGAAGACTTAATTCTCTTTTTCCTTTATTTTCAGTTTCAATATGGAACCCAGTTATGATTTTCTACATATTTATGAAGGGGAAGATTCCAACAGTCCTCTAATTGGCAGTTTTCAAGGCTCACAAGCTCCTGAAAGAATAGAGAGCAGTAGTAACAGCCTGTTTCTGGCTTTTCGCAGTGATGCTTCTGTTGGAATGTCAGGATTTGCCATTGACTACAAAGGTACTGTTCTCACCATACTCTATGGAAACATAAAGGGAAAAAAATGTTATTTAGTATTTATTGAGACTTAAGTCTGTTTACTTTTAGATGTACTCATACTGAACTGCCAAATACCTCTTTGCATCAATGTAGGTTTTAAAAACTATTTTCTGTAAGTGTGTGGAGGAACACAGAAATCCTCTTTTATGAAATGTCTTTCACATTACCTAAGCACATTTTCATCATCCAGAAAAAAAAAAAAAATAAATGGATGTAGAGGACGCATATCAAAAGTAGCATTTGGAAAAGAGTTGTAGAATAATTGAATTGTCTTACCCACTTAGAATACATGACTGCTGCTGCTTCCTTGGTGGTACATGCCAATACATTTTCCATTCCATTTTGTTGTTGAATCTACATATACATTTTTGAATAACTACTGCAGGACAATATTTGCATTTTTTTTGAGGGTACCTATTACTAGCCAGAGAATGGTTTACGCTGTTTAATAAAGACACACACTCACTTTAAATGCTGGTTTCTTTTCTGGTCGCAGATGCTGTCTCTGGCTTGATTGTCATCTCTGCTGAGATTTATCAAGCTGTTTTTCATCAACAGAGGTGCTGCCTCAGCTTCTTATTCTTGCCAATGGAAGGGAACCACATTAATGTACATGTCAGAAATAAAAGAACAAAAATATCTAAAGAATATAGAAATACCAATGAAAGAGAGGGAGGATAGAAAGCACTATTAAATCATTTTTATATTTAGTCTTCATCTTTCATCCAGCATCATGCATTATTCTCCATGTCGGCAAGGCTTTTCTTCCCAAAGTAATTGTTGCATTGCCATAGATGAATTCTTAGTCTGTTTGTTCCTATCTAAACTTGAAACAAAATACAAATAAAATGGGAAAAAAAATTGTTCCAGGAAGTCTTGTTGACCTGCAAGGAAATAAAATGACAAGTTGAGCAGCAGGAGATAAAGAGATAAAGATGCCCATTGAAAACGTGCATACACATTTTCACTGTGTGTGTACTTTCTGTTCTCAGCATAGTCTAATATGTGTGCCTCTATGCAACTGGAAGTTAAATGAAACAATAATAAAATAAAAATATAACATATAAGAGCAGAACAGTATATTTTTAAAAGTTATTATACTCAATGGGCAGTACAGTTGTGCCTAATAAATCAATATTTATTTAACACATTATTTAATACTTTATATAAAATTTATTACTTCACATTTCTGATTATGGACATCCAGTTTTGCTTTCTGATAATATTCCTTGAGTATTTCATTAAAATATGTGCTTTATTAACATTTAGTAAGGGAAGGAGTCATGCTATAAACTTTGACTATGAATTTGACACTGGAATTATTTAATAAAAAATCTTTGCCTCTTATATTGGACTTTATATATATTAGGTGCACCCTGCCCTCCTAGAGTTCTTATATTCAGCAAAATATTGTTTATAGAAATAATATTACACCATACTTTCATAGATTTTAAAGGGACTAAGCTGTGTTTAAACCTTTTGTAGGAAAAAGTATCACATAGTTAACAATATAGTAATACTAATATTTTGTTTTCATTTATTTAGTTGTAAAGAATGTTCTATGTCTAAATCCTTCCTATTTCAAGATCACCTCAATCATATTCTTGAAACAGTCTTTTCTAATATGAATTATTTCTCCCATCCCTTTTCTTTATAATTTAACTTGCCAAAGATGATGAATGAAATCCTAGTCTTGTTAAAATCAATATTTATAGTCACGTTGACTTAAAGATTTTGTACCTGGCTCATGCCAGAAAATAACTGTTTGTGCTTATTTTGTCAGCCTTCAAGCTCCAGTTATTATTAGTTCTTCTTAAATATGAAACATAAAGGAACAATACATTTTTAATGTTTAAATTATTCCATAGTATAGCAGCTTTCTAACCAGAAGTTACTGAGTACTGATCATGATACATGGTTAAAAACATAATAGTGTTAAATGGTGAATTCTAGAAATGGTAGTTTTTCTTCTACACTACTAAACTTCAGTAGAGTCATTCAGCTTTTGCAGTGTTCTACTAACAAAAGGTAGGAAGAAAATGCTGTTGGTTAGATACTCTCAGCGTAATTTCCTTGGGCAGATAACCAATCTAATGCAAACATCCATGATCTTGTAGTAAGCATAGAGAAACAAGAAAAATACTTTAATAAACTGTTGAAAAATATAAACTGACTGGAAAAAACCACTGATAATTGTTCAATTTTTTTTTTAAATTGATTTACTTTATAGCGTATATAGATTTACTTTAATTAATTTTAACAGAAAAACCACGGGAAGCTTGTTTTGATCCTGGAAACATCATGAATGGGACAAGAATTGGAACTGACTTTAAGCTTGGTTCAACTATTACTTACCAGTGTGATTCTGGATATAAGATTATCAATCCTTCAACCATAACGTGTGTAATTGGTGCAGATGGAAAACCAGCATGGAACAGAGCATTGCCATCTTGTAATGGTATGTACTGTTTTCTTACCATTTCTCTTGTCCCCTCAGTGAATTCAGAGTTTCTCAGTCCCTGAGGGTATTTATACTATTTCTGTGCAAATAGTTTGTATTAAAAGAAATCTGAAGTTAAAAAATAAAAATTATGATGATACGAGTTTTGGACTACAACTTAGTCATTAATGTATTAACTATTTCAAAATATATTTAAATTCTGAAATCAACACATATTGTTATGTTTATAGTAATGATTACAATGCAATATGTAAGTAAGTTTCCATGGTTTCACCTTTACATCAGTTTTAGTGGAAGGCTTTGTGATCTGTATGAGTATCCATATAAAATAGAACAAATACTGGTAATGAAGTATTACTGGCCTATCCATTGTTTCATTTTATTCTCTTTGTATTGTCTTTTGCCAAGTTATTGTTTCTGAGACTGTAAGTAGGAGCAGTCCTTTCAACAAAATGAAGTTTCAATATATGACTGATTTATAATAGAGATTTATCTGTGCTCCCACATAGTCTCAAGATGTATTATTTTCAGATACTAACTTCCTAGTGATAGTAATTTAGAACTGCCTTTTAAAAGGATGTAGCAACTGAGACTAAGCCTATACTCTTTGAATTGTGCTCAGGGCAAGGACTGGGGACTGGAAATAGGTTAAGTTGTTAGACTTAAGTTGTTAGAATATTTCCAGGCATGATTTTGGTCCAGACATTATAGCACTCTCTAAAATTTCTTAGTCACAGTGTAAGAGTAAGCATGGGACAGAGGCTGTTCCCAGTAGGCCACCCACATATGTTTCTGAAAGTGAGAGTAGTAGTACTAGTACTGTTATAGGTATTTGCTGTGGCCAATCATGCTGTTTGGTCTCAAGGCCATAGAAAAGACTCTTGTGGTGTTTAGTGCCCAGTGCAGCCATAGCCTAAGTCTATGTGTTTACTCCTACAGAAAAAAGGCATGGGAAGTTGATGCAGTAGGTTGCTGATTATCCATAGTGCTTAACTGCTACTTCTTTCCATGACTTCAGCTATGAAAATACCAGTCTACTAGACTTCAGTACCAGTCTCACATTATTTCAGGCACTTTGGATTGTAACCTCTATGCTGATGCACACACACAAACACACAAAATAAGAATCATAGAATCATTTAGGTTGGAAAAGACCCTTAAGATCATCGATTCCTACCATTAACCTAACATTACCAAGTCCACCACTAAACCATTTCCCGAAGCACCACATCTACATGTCTTTTAAATACCTCCAGGGATGGTGACTCAAGCACTTCCCTGGAAAGCCTCTTCCAATGCTTGACGACTATTCCAGTGAAGAAATTTTTCCTAACATCCAATCTAAATCTCCTCTGGAGCAACTTGAGGCCATTTCCTCTTGTCCTATCATTTATTACTTGGGAAAAGAGACCGACACTCACCTCACCACAACCTCCTCTCAGGTAGTTGTAGAGAGCGATAAGGTCTCCCCTCAGCCTCTTTTTGTCTAAGCTGAACAACCCCAGTTCCCTCAGCTGTTCCTTGTAAGACTTGTGCACCAGACCCTTCACCAGCTTCATTGCCCTTCTTTGGACATGCTGCAGCACCTCAATGTCTTTCTTGTAGTGAGGGGCCCAAAACTGAACACAGTATTCCAGATGCAGCCTCACCAGTGCAAATATATGTTTATACATACACACACACACACACACACATTTTTATTTAGATATACACACACACACACAAATACATATCATTAAACTCATATTTTCAGAGGTGGGCAGAATATCCACAGATTATGGATTATGCCAATTTAAGGAAAGGTATAGAGATTCTAGAACCACTCTAAAGAAAACCAGTAATTTACCAATGAAATAGAGTACCCAGATTAATACAAAAGTATGTAACATTTATCTTCAAGCCTTTCAGATTAGAGCAACGGGTCAATAGCTGCATACTAAACAGATATGCCCACAAAAAATGAAATTACTCTAGACATATTTTTATTATTTATAATATTCTTGTCATATACCTATCATTATTATATATACCTATTTTTGTACACACCTATTTTATTGTTGTTGTTGTTATTTTTATTATTATTAATTATTATTATTATTCACTTGAATCACAGGGTATTAAAGTATCAATTTGTGTAGATTTTAATTTAATACCTGCAAGTGTGGCCCTGAGAGCACAAACAGGTCTTAATTGCCCTGACCAGCTTCAGCTGGGATCTCCACTTACAACTCCTGCCCAAAGGCCAAAGACTGACTTTAAATAGATCTCCTGGGCCTTCATTCTCTGCCTGAGTTATATTATATGTACTTGTTTAAAGTTCTGTTTCTGACCCTGCCTGCTGGATGGTCCTCAAACCTGCACTTTAATTACCTTATCTGTTGGATGGACCCCTGCACAAATCATCACTGAAGTTGTAAGGGACCTCCGGAGATCGCTTACTCCAACCTCCTTGCTCAAGCAGGGCCACCTAGAACAGATTACCCAGGACTGTTTCTAGTTGTGTTTTGACTATCTCCATGGATGGAGACTCCACAACATTTCTGGGCAAGCTGTGCCAATGTTTTACTACCTTCACAGCAGAAAAGTGTTTTCTTGTGTTAGGATAGAACATCATGTGTTTTAATTCATGATCATTCCTGCTTGTTCTCTGAGTGGACACTACTAAGAAAAGTCTGGCTCCTCCCTCTTCTTAATTTCCTCCCATCAAGTATTTATACACATTGATAAGATCCCCCCAAGCCTTCTGTTTCCTAGGCTAAACAATTTCATCTTTCTCAGCATCAGTTCATATGAAAGATGTGCCAGTCTATTAATGACCTTCACGGCTCTTCAGTGCAGTCACTCCAATACATCCATGTATTTCTTGTACTGGGGAGCCCAGAACTGGACCTAGTACTCCAGATGCAGCCTCACCAGTGCTGAGTAGAGGGTAAGGATCCCCACCCTTGACGTTTCGGCAAATTATCTTCCTAACACTTAGCTCAACAGGTTGATGGCCACCTTTGCTGTAAGGGTACATTGCTAGCTCCTGTTGAGCTTGTTGACCACCATTAATTAGAAAGAGGAATTAGGCTGGACTTTTTTTCACAGGGGTTGTTGGTTCAGTAACTTTGGTTTTTAAAAGATTTTAAAGAAAAATAGCAAGTGTTTTTTCTCTCCATATGGTGAATATTTAGAGCACATGGAACAGCAGGATGAATTGCTTTACTTATAGAGTGCGGAATGGAGCTTTTGCTGTGACATGGCAATAGCTTAGCTTTATTACCTTATGAAAGTACACTTGTAGAACAATTATATTTTGTATTATTTAAGAAGTTGCTATAAAACACTGACTAGTGTAGAAAAAGAAAAATGACCTGTGGTTTACCTTGCAAACTGATATACTTCTCATCTTATATTTTGGGCTGTTTATGTTTTTGATACAAAATTCAAATTTAAATTTAAAAATAAACATTTATTTTCTTAATTTTTTAAACCAGAATGATCATCCTATTTTTTAAGAAATAATTTTCTATTAAAATAATATCTAGTATTTTAACACTTTAAAATATGAAACAAGAATTAGGGAAAATGTTCTTTTGAATCCTCTATTGTTTACACCCAGAAATAAAGGTCTAGAGCAGACAGACAGAGCTCCTAAAACAATACATATATTTTAACAAAATAGACATCAATCTCTCATACTGAGTTAATTTTGGGGATCATCCAATAGATAATTAGAAACCTAAAATTTTACAGGAGATTATTTTTCAACATAAATAATTTAGTACTTTATTGACAATAACTATATATTTAACTTTCTTTTGATTTGTTAAAATTGTTCTATATTTATACAACACAAATGCTGAAACAAGGGATAGAGGATAAATATTAGCCATAGCTCTGAGACTTCATTTTAATTTTCTGCCTCAATAATTATAATTCTTATTCCAAGGTGACAATTAATGCAGTATTGAGATGCTTGTGTTATCTATTCTAAATAACACTAGGTGCCTAAAGAAGCAGAAATTACTAACTGAAAGATTGGGTGTCTTGACACTGTTAAATCTGAGTAAAACTAGACTAGAATACATGCTCGTGGAATTACTTTAAGTCTATTTAATATAGTTTACTGTGTGTCCCATTTTAAAACACATACTCTTATGACTTCAGTTAGGGTATAGAGGTTTTTAAATATTATTTACATGGCTACTACACTTGTGTCTCTAGTATGGAGTAAACTGTACTAGTTAAATAAATATTTATCTATGTATACTCCCTTGAGGAGTCTTAAATAACTCTAATAAAACAGACTTGATTTATGAGGAGGACAAAAATCTCAAATTGTGGGTTTGTATTTTTGTTTGTTTGTCCTCAAATTACCGAGGACTGCACGAGTTCTTTGGATCCCTGTAAGTCTTATTTTACCACAGTACTGTAATGATGGCTGTGCCAGTAGAGTGAAGAATCCTTTTTGTCACAGGGCATGGTTTTGAGTAAAATTGAGGCACTGATAATTTAAAGTAAAAGAACAATGATGTGACTGGAAAGTGTAAACAAAATGAATTATTTTGTGTTTAAATATAGATATGAAATACAAATCCATTATATAAAACATATTTATACAGGATTTTAAGGATAGGAGTGATATAGGAGGCTAGAACCAAAATATACTCAGGATCACCTATGTTGTCACATAAAGCCCTCTTTTAATATACAACTGAACCCAATCAAACCTGAAAATATCAAAAAAAATGCTCTTGAAGCAATTTTAGCACATTGTTCTGAGTTTATATTTCTTTATTTATACTGATAGTTAATTTCCCCCTTTTAAACTTCTTTAAAATATTGGATGAAAAAATATTACAAATTTTAAAGGATGAAAAATGGAAAAGAACCTAAAATGAGTGTAGTATAGTAAATCCTAAGAATCTCTGAAAATGTCACACTTACTTCTTTAAGTCAATTACCCCAATTAAGTGCATTAATACAACTTTATTTCTTCATGGAGTGGTTTTTATTTTTTTTTTAAGGTAGCATTTTACAGTCAGACATGATGAAAACAAATTTCATATTTATCTAGGTAACAGTTGGCAACTGCCAGTAGATATATTCTGAAACACTAATGGAAAGTCTCAGGTATACTGTTTTCATTATTAATTTCCCAATCCTTAATGAAGTTACTAAAACACATCCTCTGAAAGTGCAGTTTTTGCTCACTAAAACAAAAATTATTTTTAATCAAAACTGAGAGCTCTGTTTAGGATATGTTCAACTGCCACAGCACTGCATTGATAAATTTTACAGTCTTAATCTACAAAAGAACTTTTCTTGCATCTTTTTTAACCTAAGCACTCACAGGCTTTCCTTACAGATGTTATCATAAATATTATCAAAGATATTATAAAAAAAAATTAAAAATAAGAAAACACCTCCCTTTTAGAAGGGAACATTTTTCCAACTCCATAACTTTGGAATTTGTTTTAAATTAAGCATAAGTGATATATTTTCATTCCAGTGAAATGTTCATGACTTGAGAATTTCATCTGGTAGTTAGAAGGTAGACTTTGTGGTTTAGTTTCTGGTATCCCCAAAGCAAGAAGAGAAAAAAAATATAAAGATTTTAAATTCATAGCATGAACTGATTCTTTGTGATATTGAGTTTCACCTCAGCCACATAATCCTATTCAGCCTACTGATAGATTAAACTTCTCATCTTCTATCATTACATTAGATTTTTGAATAATTCATATAAGCAGCTAAGAGAAGACACAGATTTGTAGTATTAATTGCTGCCTGTATAAGGAAGTTAAACTTGTAGAGATATTTCAAGTATGATTTTAAAACCCACTTGCTGTCAGGGAGCAGAAAGAGCAGGTCTGCTCCTCAAGGGCAGATAAACCAGGAGCCAAAGATGACCAAAGTGCAGGCTGTGCCCTCACTCACTGGGCATAGTCCCACAGCACAAGAGCTGGGTCAGCAGAGCTGGGAGCTGGTAATAGGGTCCTTTGATAGCCCCAGACCAATGAGATTGTCCACCTGGATCCCAGGTCCTTCTGCTCACAGCTGCTTTACATGTTAAAATGTAATCTGCTATATATAAGATTCCCAGATAGGAGTAATGTTGGTTTACTTTGTTCTTTATAGCAGAAAGTAATTGTTTAGATTATGCAATGATCTATTCCTTGCTTAAAAACAAAAGTAATGTGACTATTCTTGTTTTTTATACTTTTAATTTATCTATTTACATATTTTAGAAATAATTTTATTATTGGCTTCTTGGGTGAAAGAGCAGTGTACAACAATCTTTTATTCATGGAAAATCTATAGTTTTTAGTAGTGTTTGATGAAATTTGACAAAAAAAAAAAAAAAACCAAACAAAAACCAGAGCACTGAATTGCATGTAACTAATGTAATTATTATAAAGCTTACATTTTAATGAAGATTTTGATAGGAAGCCAAGCCTTTCCATTAGTTCTCAAAAGTTGAGAAGAGTGGCAGCAATACTTTGTTTTCATTGTATAAAGATGTATTTACTCAATATCCAACACAAGGAGATATTTTAACTTAAAAATAGCCACTCCTTGTATTTGCTATTTCTCCAAAAGCACATATCGCTTTCATCTACACTGTCGTGGTTTAGCCCCAGTCAGCAGCTAAGCACCACACAGCCGCTCGTTAACTGCCCCCACCCCTGTGGGATGGGGGAGAGAATCGGAAGAGCAAAAGCAAGAAAACTCCTGGGTTGAGATAAGAACAGTTTAATAATTAAAATAAAAAAATAATACTAATAATGGTAATGAAAATAATAATAATAAAAATAATGATGACAATGATGATGATGATAATACAATTAAAAGGAAAATAATGAGAGAGAGAAATGAAACCCAGGGGAAGAGAGAAAAAACACAAGTTATGCAACTGCTCACCACCCACTGACTGACACCACCGGTCCCCGAGCCGTGATCGCTGCTTCACCTGGCCAACTCCCCTCAGTTAATATACTGGGCATGACGTCATATGATGTGGGATATCCCTCTGGCCAGTTTGGATCAGCTGTCCTGGCTGTGCCCCTGACCCTCCCGGCTTCTTGTGCACCTGACACACCATGGGAAGCTGGAGAAGTCCTTGACTAGTGTAAGCACTACCTAGCAACAATTAAAATATCAGTGTGTTATTATATATTATTCTCATACTAAATCCAAAGCACAGCACTGTACCAGCTACAGTGAATAAAACTAACCCTATCCCAGCTAAAACCATGACATGACTAAAGCCCTGCTTTGGCTTTTCCTGAGAAATCCTTGAGACACTGACCTCCTATGATGTAGTGCTTTCATCTATAACTGGTAAATCCAGCAGTCCCTCAGAATGCCACATTTATTACCCGTACATGGAAGGAACATAACACTCATGCTTGTTCATTTTTTTCTCATGATACGGGCAGAATTGCTACTTACATAATGCCTGACTAGTCTTGAAGGTTGGAGCTCCACTCTCCTTAAATATCCCTTCTAACTTCTGTAGCTGTAAAGAGTTTCTTTTACTCTTTCTGTTCTGTTCTGTTTTATATACATATGAATTCAAAGATTTTTCAAATGTATAAGCTATATGCTCTTTTGATAACCATCTAGGAAGTTATGAAAAGCAAGGCAATTCAAGCATACAGTCACAAAGTAAAAACCATGGCATTCTGTGCAGGGTACTGTTAGCATATCCATGTATTCCTCTGAGACCCAAGACAACTGTGTTGTGCCAGTTAATTATGCAGCACCATATTTTTTTTCTGAGCTTTTTTTTTTTTACATAGATACATAGATAGCTAGATATAGACATACATACAAATTGAAAAACCCACCTAAATTCTGTGCTTACAGTTTCTTTCAACTAAATAATTTATATTTCCAGTCCTATATGAATACTTATAGTCAAGTAAAACTCTCAGGTTTTCTAATTTTAAAGAAATTTTAATAAAAATGATATCCTGAGAAAGAACCATTAGATATGTCATTATAGGAAAACCAAACAAAAGCAAACCCACTAAACTGTTACTTGGTAATCTTTAGGTTTTCTTTTTCAGACTGAACTACTACAGACAATTGTAATTAATGTAACATGTTTCTTTCTGTTTTGTTTCCAGCACCATGTGGAGGACAGTATACTGGATCAGAAGGAGTGGTTTTATCACCAAGTTATCCTCATAATTACACTGCTGGACAGACTTGCCATTACTCAATAACTGTACCTAAAGAATTTGGTAAGAATTTCTTCTACTGATTTATCAGTCATTAATCATTGTTCAAATGTCCTTCATGTGTAATAGTGACCTTAGGTTTTCAATATATTGCAAATTGGTTATAAAAAAAAAATGTATTCTTGACACAGAAATTGATTTTAGGGTTTTGACCTTTTACTTCTCCCTGATCAATAGACTTCAGCTAAGCCAACTGTGTCTGCTATCCAAGCATATCCTGAACACTTCCATTGATTACATCATTCATCATCATAGGATAATTGTTCATTCAAGCTTCCTGCAAAATATAATCTGTTGTCAAAAAACAAGCATCAAGTGTTCTCTTATATTTTAAATTTTTGTTTTTCATTTTTTAACAAGGGCAAGATGAGTAGGATCATATTTAACAGGTACAGTGGAGGGAAAGAAAACAATTTTGTATAAAAGTGCCAGAAATATTTGCGAAAAATCACAAAACTGATTCTTTCAATGTGTCAAAATATTGGACAAAATCTCTAAAACTTGTGCAGTTCTATGCAGAGCATGGTTTTCTGCAAAGCAGGTTCCTCTAATTCAAATCCAGACAAATAGCAATAAGATTCATTTTACTACTTACTTACCAAAAGACTGAATGCACAGCAACTTAGTGTGTTTGGTACTTTCTATATGCAATGAAACCTGTAAGGACTCAGCAGTTTTTTCACCAAGGAATTCAGAAAGTTTCTGACAGAAGCAGCTAGAGATTTCAGGTTGAGAGCTTGGGAAAAGTTTATTACACCTCCTAATAATAATTTATAATATCACTCTAGTACTGAACTCTTGATTACTAGTCTTTTATCTTATTGTTATTTGAGACAAGCTCAATGTTTTTGTTCACAATTTTTGTTCACAGCTTTATAGTAAGAAAATTATTAATTGCATTTTCATCATGTTTTAGAAAGTTTGTCCTTACATTTCAGAAGCATTTCTTCAGAAAAAAAAAAGAAGAAATACATTTGCACAGTAGATACTTGCTACAACTATGGCTAACTAATTATAATATAAAGCATATTTTAATTAGTTAGTGTCCTATTTCAAAAAACAATATTTATCATACAAAAGTTATTCGTCAATGGTTTAGGGGTGGGAGTAACACAAATCCTTGAGATTTGTACTACAGGAAAGTTTAAAAGTACTCTGTGTTCTTTGTTATAGTTTTGACTTTTCTACAAGAGAAAGTGAGCTTTGATAGGATGCAATTCTTCTTTTTCCTGCTAGAACTATATAGAAAGCAAGAAAATAACCAGTAGAACAAGAAAGTGGCTGAAACTTATGGAAAAGATTCTTCAAATCATTCAGAGTGATTAGTTCCCCAAGACAGTAGTTACAGTGAAATGCTGTTGGAGCTTTACAAAGAGACATGTTTATCCAATTAGCAGCTTTGTTACACAATATTTTTCACTAGAATTCCTGATTGAGAACACGCAAAACATCTCTAGGCCCATATCAGAAGTTGTAAAGTTCATTAAAGTAATTACATTATGTTTAGTTTTTTGGTGT
This sequence comes from Morus bassanus, assembly GCA_031468815.1. Lineage (NCBI taxonomy): Eukaryota > Metazoa > Chordata > Aves > Suliformes > Sulidae > Morus > Morus bassanus. The sequence goes on from CM062569.1 coordinate 92,818,481, forward strand.
TTAATTAGTATATCGAATAATTGGCTATTATCACAGTTTAGATGTTTTTAATAAATAATGCTCAAATTTTCATATTTTACTATACGCTATTTAAAAATTATGCAACCCTTTCACCAGCCATCTAAACAAGTAAATATTTTTATTCTTATTTGTTAGAAACTGACATAAGTAGAATCTATAGCTAACATTTAAAATGCTTGGCAAATATCTGACAAAATTATTTCTCTATACTGGATCTTATCATGGTCCTGACTTGAAGAGGGCCTGACAGAAAAGTTACTTGAATGTACTGACAACAGACACAACTTCAAACCAATCCTTTTTCATTTGTGATATAAATTTCCTTCTAAAAGATATATTGTCAGCAGTTCTAATAGGTTTAGGGATGGAAGAACATTGCAATAACTTTACTTCTAGTTGGCAATAGTTTGCACAAAGGATGCCCTTGCAGCAATGAAGACTAACTGCACACTGGGCTGCACTAGCAAGGATGTGGCCTCCAAGTTGAGAGTAGGTACTGTTTCCCTCTTCACGGCCCTCATGAAGTAGCATCTGGAAACTATGTCTATAGTTTTATGCTTCTAAATTACAAGGCACAGATTGCTAAAATAGAACAAGTCCAACAGAGAGCTAGCAAGATGATTAGGAGGCTGAAGCACAGTACAAGGAAAAGTTGAAGGAAGCTCAGCATGGAGAAGATGAGCGAAAGACGACCCTTCTTTCCAGAAATACGCAGTGAAAGAAAAAATGGCAGTAGTCACAAGTAGCACAATAAATTCAACTGGACATAAGGAAAACATTCTTCACCATGACAACAATCAAATAGAGGTAGTTTGAAGAACAATTTTTTGCTGATTTTCAAAATTTGCTCAGAAAAAGACCTGAGCAACCTAACTAACCTTCAAAGTTAGCCCTGCTTTTAAAAATCAAGAGGTTGGCCTATGCAATTTGTTTAAAAAAAAAAAGTTTAAAAAATTAAGAACTTTAAAGAAGTTGGAAAATACAATCTGTACAGAAATTGTGCTGCATTGAGGACCCATGGTTTCTATACAGAATCTGGAGTAGGTATAATTTTAAAACAGATCCTCCCTTGTCAATAAAATATGGTGTGGCTGGAGTGATGAAGTAATATTTTTATTGACTTCATTTTACTGGTTTATGACTTCATATTTCATAGTTACTAGTCAGATGTGTTGTATAATTAGATTATTTATTTGTTAATACACTTTAAATTACTTACACCTGAAGTACAAATTAAGTGCAGCAGTATGTAAAAACCAGTAAGACATTGATATTTTTAATGTTTTATCAGTTTTTATATTCTTTGTGATAAAATAAGTACTAATGCAAAGTTACAAAAATAGCCAAATCAATAAGTTTAAAATATCTTCCTTAGATTAAAGATGGATAAGCAACTAATCATGTGTAACAATAGATGCTTGCTAAGAGTTGCTAAGGTAGTTAACGAAATTTTGGTAAAAATCTTTCCTTTTTAGATATTCATTTTCTTATTCTTATAGGTACCTATGCAATAAGGAACAAGACTTGTTTGACTGGAGAGCACACTTTTGGAGAAAGAGTGATTTAATTGTCTTTTTTTTTTAATTAAAAATAAGGAAATAATGACAGACACTTCAGGTTCTTATTACTTATGTTTAATGCAGCTGTTTTATCATGGTAGACAATCAATTAACTTGGAAAGGATTCATGCAGGAATCCACTGGTAACTAAGACAAGCAAAAATACACATTAATTTTTTTTTTTTAAGACTAGGTTCTTGGTTTATCTTCTCTCTTATTATTTTCTTTCTCCTTTTTTTTTTTTTTTCAATGTAGTTGTGTTTGGACAATTTGCCTATTTTCAGACAGCTTTGAATGATGTGGCAGAATTATTTGATGGAGAAAACTCTCAGGCTAGACTTCTTAGTTCACTGTCTGGATCCCACTCAGGTAAGTAATAAAGAAAAGAAGTATACATTTCTTACACAGCTCAGTATGGAAAAAATAAATCAGGAGAATGTTATGAATTTCGCTTGGAAATATAATAATAAAGTCATTGGAACAGGATGCCAAGGGAAATGGAAGACAATTCTAAATCTTTGAATCAAGACACTCTTCTGAAATATATGTTTTAGGCAAGAACTGATCACTGGGACTAGTGCAGAAATAATTCAGTGAAATTCTCAGATCTTTATGTAAGAGGGCAGATTGGATAGTATAATTATCTTCTCTGCCCCTAAACTCTGTGAATTATACATCTACATTTTCTGAATGTCTAATTTAAACACAAATTACTTGTATTCACAGAATGCAATTATCTGTATGCAAACATGCACTTAGACTAAAAGCAGGCCAGCTGTTGCATTCAGGTAACTATAGCAAAGTGTTGACCTTGTGAAATCATAATTAAACTTATATGGAATTAACCATGGCCAAAATTTCCAGTGTATGCATATAATAACTATGTTCATCTCAAGTAGATAATATACAAATATATTTCTGCAGCTATAAATGTGTTTTATCATACACTCCTAGCGTTTAGGAGACTTTTGAAGTGAGTAAGATTTTTGCAGTCCAGGGCTTTCCATGGCTTCTTGGTTTTCACATTGAATAACTGGATAAATACTTGATAGAAAACATTTTATTATTTTAAAAATTCAGCTCATCCTTTTCCTCTCGTGAATCCTAGCTATATGTGTCATAATCAGAGAGTTCATAAATTAATTTTAAAATTTGTTTAATTACTGGCAAGAGTTTGGCAACAAAACAATTTACTTTTTAATGTTTAAATTTAAGACACAACTCATCTAAGCACCCAATTTTACTGCATTAAATGTATAAAGAAGTTGAAACTAATGTCCATTTTCATAGCAGACATTTGAAAATAATTGAAGGGAATATAAAATTGTGATTTTTACTTATTACTTATGACATATGTGATTTACATTGGTTTAGGATAGGATTCTGTTACATGGAATTGCTAGTTACAATAATATAAAACTAATCTAAGTGAAAGAATTATAAATCCATTTATCCAGCTATCTAAGATATTTTAAATTAATGCTTTATCATTCATTTCAGTAGAATTTCCTAAAATATGGGTTGATATACAATGAGAATAAAAACAGTTGTCTTATGGAGTGGCATCCTTGCAGTGTAAAAGTACTGTAATTTTGTCTGTAGTGATGCATTACTGAACTTTTATCATGACTGTAGATAGATATTTCAGGAAAGGAGATAAAGTATATTAAACATCTTTATTAATCCTCAAGTCAATATATAAAATTTGAAATTATATTAGAAAATTAATAATGTAATATAGTTCATGTGTGACCATATATTTTATTGAAGCAACTACATAAAATGAGTCATGGATCTGTTCTTTCTCATTTCAGTTTTAGTTTTGAAATGGTAAACATCATATGAAGATCCCCTGCAGCATTTTTCAAATACTTTCAATTGTTTAATGTGTTTTGCAAGGCAAGGTAAAACTGTCAGTGACAGAAAAAAGTTAACCAAAAATTTTGGCCCCAAATGACAGTAGGGTTCCCCAGACAAGCAGTTTATTGGACCTCTGGTTCCAACACCTACAATAAATGTCAGAAAGTTTATGTTGTTGAGTCATGAAGTAGTTTTATTCTGACAAGTTTTCAAACCTCCAATGGTAAATTTAATTTTATACAGTTACTTACGTTTTCTTTAACTGTAGAAGAAAACACAAAACTATGTGTTTTAAAAATATATTTTATTATCTACTGAAGAGTTGTAACTGTTGTTTCTGGTTTGTGCATTTATTTTCTGTTTTCATTTGTAGGAGAGACATTGCCTTTGGCTACATCTAATCAAATTCTTCTGCGATTCAGTGCTAAGAGTGGAGCATCAGCCAGGGGGTTCCACTTTGTTTACCAAGGTAAACATGTCTGCCTTTGGTCGAAGACACTGGTGCCACTCTCACACAGTGCATAATTTTGAATTCTTCTTAGGCCTTAAAGTATTTCTTTAAATATGGGTGTAATCTTAACCTCTTTCCAGCCATCAGGGACTTCTGATGGTGAACTGGCTTCGTAATGGCAGCTGTCTCCAGTGAATCCTATCTGGCCCCATTGCTTGAATATGTCAATATTCAGTAGCCTCTGTCAATAGTCTGTGATCTGCTGTTCCCTTACTGCTGTGTGTTCATGTCCTCCTCAGACTTTAGAAGTACATGGTGAGGACTGTGAAGGCAAGGCAAAAAAGGCATTTTTCATTTGCATATCTTGTCATTAGGTTGTCCACACCCTACACCCCCCCAGTGTATCACCATACCCACATATATTTTGAACTTCCCTTTGTAATTAGCATACCTGTACACTCTTTTCCCTATGTCCTTCACTAGTTTTTGCTCCAGCTGGACTTAGACTTTCCTGATTTTTGTTTCTAAGTAGCTGAGCAGTGCTGTCATACTCCTGATTTATTACCTGTCCATGCCTCCACTTGTGGTATGTTCCCTTTGTATTTAAATTGTATTTAAATTGTTTGAAAAGCTCCTGATCTAGCCCTGCAGGCTTTCTGCCCAAATTCCCAGTCTTCCCTCACAATGGGATAATTTGTTTCAAGGCTCTCAAATCTCTCAAAAAATACACAAGTATCCTTCCCCTTCATGCCCGTTCCTTAGGAGAGTCTATGTACCTACTTAATGAATATGCCAAAGTCTGTTCACCTTAAATCCAGCCTTCTGCCAGTTCCTCAACTTCATCATCTTGTGGTCCTTGCAGCCCAAGCTGGTGTCTATATCCACATGCACAAAAGGCTCTTCTTTGTTTGTGAGCAGCTGGCCAGATTGTAGCTACTTAATTTAGCTATCTCATAGAAACATCTGTTAAATCTAGCCAGTGTTTTGCTTGACTAAAATGACTAGGGACAAGACCATAGAACTTGCTTTCTAGACACAGTGACTATTATATTCAGGTTTGAGCAAAAGGATATATATATCTTTATTTTGTATTGAGTTGAATGTAAGTTGCTAAACTGCTATGGACCACAGGAGGCACATATTTGATCTCTATTAAAAGCCAGATTTCCCTGAGATGAAAATGCAAACATGCCACTGGGTAGCATTTGAAATAGGCACTGGAAATCCATCCAGAATTGCTAGCTGCATTTTGGAATTCAATAAATCAGTAAAAATAAAATCAGTAGATTTGTTACACTATGTCAACATTCTGACAATTTCTGATTTATACTCATTTTAATGACACTGAAAATAGGTCTTGTTGTTCTGGGGAAGAGATATCCAGTTACCTGAAACAGTTAGTAAAAAGAAAATGAAAGTTTTTATACTTCTATATTTAATTGTATACTTAACATTTATTTTATACTTAATTTTTGCCCCATCCAATTAGAGTTACAATATGAAATAGTGATTGCTTTCTAACAAAAACAACTGAAAAATATATTTTGGGATTTCTTCTGTACTGACAATTACTTACTTAACAAGTACAGCATAAGAGCTGGTATGAGAATCTTTGCTACATTCACCTAAAGTTTTAATCCATAGAAGTACTGTTCATTTCAGCTTTCTGAAGACATAAAGAAAAAGAAAAGAAAAATAAAGAAAATATTTTCAAGTACTTAGAAAATCTCAGTTCTGGATATGTTTAGGCAGCATAATGTTGTTGAAAGAATATAGCTATGTTTCAACATGTTTTTTCCACCTACAGTTTCAGAGTTAGACTGAAGTTAGCTTGGATTCTGAATCACACACTATTCCTCAGTGTAATAATATAAAGAGAGGGTAAAAGTGCCAAAGACACTTTCAAGCTTACCTCATGAATATCTGTAGCTCAGGTCAAGGTTTTGGGGAGTTTGCTTGATTGTATTAGTATTGTATCAGTACTCCCAGCTGATGTTTCAAGAGTTTTTGTTCAGACTGCTAAGAAATACTATCTTCTTGGAGAGCTCAGAGGAAAAATTGGTATGGCAGAGACCATGAGGTAGTTTCAGTATTGAAGGGTGGGTGGCAGATGTAAGATTTGCAGGTCCCTTTCTGACACAGCTGAATTTGAGGATTGAATTTGAATTTGAATTTGAATTTTGTGCATGTTTGCACACTGCAGTTGAAATGCAAGAATGAGACAGCATGCCCAATTCCGTTAGCATGTTGCTAGGGAGCTTAGTACACTAAGTTGATCCATGTGTCTGCATCTCGTGACACCTGGAGCAGTGCTTACAGGTCCATTGCCTGTACAGGCAACAAATGCAGTCCCAAAGAGGCTTCAGGGCAATTCACTAGATGTATTGCATACACGCCCAATAAGCCTAATGAGGCAGTCATTGAACACTGTGGTTTATTATATACTAGCTTTTCAGCTTCACTAAATTGAAGTATAAAAGTAGTTTTTGGAGAGTTTTAAATGATAATATCATGATTCTTTTTTTTTTTTTTTTTTTTTTTTATTTTTTACATTGGAGCATGAACATAGTTTGACACAGCAAGTTAATGGAAAGAACTGTCTCACCTCAAGAATATTTCCATAGCTGTAAGGAGCTTGTTGGGACTGTTCAAACTCCTTCTGGATGGTGTTTTTAAGCTTTCTTCTGTTGTCATGGAAGGATATCACCATGACTGTACACTCAGCTTTGGATATAGTTCAAGATATCAGTACCTGCCCTTCTTACACATCAAAAGTATCACTTGCATTTAAATTTATCATGCACAATTAATCGGAAAAGAGGGGGAATATAAACTTCTGGAATTAGACAACAGCTTTCAGCATTTGAGTTCTTATCAGCCATCTGCATATGAATGACACATTTCTGTCTTATTCTATTTGGTTTTCATGTGCCTAGAGTGTTTAGTTATTTTTTGCTGCTTTTAAAGAATTCGTAGTGATACGAAGCCTCAATTCTATTAGCTGTATGTGTATACACACTCACACACACATATATTGCTGTTGACCAGTAGGTCTCCAGGTGAGCACAACGATATGCCTCATTTCAGTCACTTATTTGGACTAAACTTATTTTTTTAGTAACTGTAAGAAATAGATTTTAACAAATGAGAAGTGTTCTCTGCAGCAGCAGAAAATGAGTCATTTTATTTGTCTCAGGAGAATCATGAAGCTATTTGAATATCTAGGTTTTTTAATATATTTTAAAATGCATCTTAAGAGCTTTAACACACACATGTATGCATACTTATATTGGTTAATAAGTTAGTGGAATTTAATAAGCTCTATCATTCTGAGATTTTTCTCTCTTCTTTTGAAGCATGTGATCATATTTCCAGTGACTGCCCGCTTGCTAGCCTTTTAAATACCCTAGAGAATAACATCCACTCTCACACTGAACACAGTAATCTGGTCTGCAAAGTCAATCATTTTATTTATCGCCCTCTATTCCAGGTTGACCTTCTTCCCTGTTCACTTTTCCACTGGGCTGATTTCAATTTTGTTTCACAGCAGTATGAAACATTTACTAAAAGATGGAGGATAATTACTATAGAAAATGGAATGTGTCTGTGATACAGCTTGAGAAGTCTAGGTTGCCAATGCTGTAGGCAAAAACTAGAAGGAAGGCTAGAGGGGAAAAAAAGTTATTGCTTGCACTATTTCACATTCTGGTTTGAGCAAGCAACAGATGAGGTTTGTAGCTTTTGATTCAGTTTTAATGGCTTTTGCAATGCCACTTTCTCAAAAACATTTTAGCTGCATATATCGTCTGCCTTAATATCTTTTTCTCAGATGACCACATTTCCTTGTATTTCATACAACAGGTAAATGGTATCTGCAATATCAGATAGAATGAATATCCAGTCTTTCAGAGTAGTGGGGTCAGGTATGCTGAAATATGCTAGGAGAAATCACATTCAAGAAGACTGGGACTTTTATTTTTTTCAGGTTTATCTAATGCTTGTTTTCCTGCTATGACATCACCTAAGAAACAATAATATATATATTTTATATAGCTGAGGCTGCAGCAGTACAGAGAGATCTTTCCCTAAAAAGCAAAGTAATGACCTTTCTACCACCCAAAACATTACGGGTTTTTTAATGCTTTTCTTCCTTTACTTGTTCTACCATACAAATGTATGAATTAGTTTATGAGGTCAAATGAGATTTTAAAGACGACTATTAAGAAAGTTAGCATACTAGTATGAGGAAGGACTGTGGAAGAAAGACAAAGGGGAACAAGAATAAAAGAGGAATGTGACTTTAACAATTAAGTTGATCTAATCTGTGACAAGAATAAAATACATAGCCATACATTTACTGTTGAGTGTAATTAGAAAGCAAAACTAAGACTGTTAGTATTATTTTCCACATGTGTTACCATGACACATTATGTCCTGGTTTAACACACATCTCAAAGATGTTTGAAACTGTACTGCATTTTGCTATGGATTACTTAAATCTGAATTCCATTTTAAGCAGTATGGGAGTACCTCACTTTGTTGTCATGTCTGGCTTGCATTACATTCATTCTTAAGACAGTTCTTAAAACAGGGAAAAAAAAGCATTCTAAAAATAATGCCTCTTATAGTGAATGGCACGGTTTGTATGTGCATTTTTAGCATTTCTTCTCTCACTGTAACCAGTAACAGAGTATTAGTAAAACCTGTGAAAAACTGAGCAAAATGTCAATTTTAACATGGCATTAAGTGTTTCCTGCTGACAACAGAATAATCTGACACAACTCTAGCCATGGATGTTTGTGGCTGCCATGACTGTTTTACTTACTGGCTGCTCTCAGTAAAATGACAGCTTTCAGTCTGAAGAGGAAGGAAGCACATAGCAGTACTTCTGCTACATGAACTAATTTAAGATTGTTAGGAAACTGTCCCTACATTTGCTGTAATGGCAGAGATAGCCTGCTCACAGGAAAATAACTTTCCTAAGGCGATGTTATAATGAAACCAGATGATTTGACATCCTTTGTTGAGAGGTGCTGAAAATGCTAGTTACACAAGAAAAAATCTGTTTGGATCATAAATGCATGTATGCAAATTGCCAGCTGTGATTAGTGACAGTTATAGGATATTCTTTAATCTGATTCTTAAAAGGGTCCTTTACGTTTGCACAGCTGTTGTAGGGATTCTCCAGATGTGGACTCCAGGTGAGGGTTAGAGAATCTGAGCAAGGATTTTCTTCTGAAACTTCCTCCATTTTGGGGAAGTGAGTGAAAAAATAAATAGAGAAAGGTAGTATTCCTATAAAAGGCTGGGCAAGGGTTTCTTCCACACAGTGAATGAAAAATACTCCAGCAGTGATGCTGAAATTTTCAGGCAGGCCATATAGCCTTTTAGGAAGACAGGTAAAGTTTAGACACATGTAAAGCTAGAAGTTTAACTAGCAGGGAGCTATAGTGGTGACCCATGTGGGAAGAGGTCATGAGCTACCATGTGCCACTCACAAACAACTTCCTCTGAAGCTGGCATAACGAACCTCTTACATGCCAACAGTCCCACCAGTCAGAGAAGCATGTAGTGCTTCTGCTCAAAGATATTTAAGAAAGTGACAACTGCTTGGTTTGAATAAGGTTTGAATAAGGTAGTTCTTGTACAGTAGACCATTTGATAGAGAAGAGGTCCTAATAAAAGAGAACAAAAAAGTGCAGACTGGGTCAGTTGAATTGACCCAGCAGACTGCATCTGGTCTGCAGGTTATGATCAAGAAGATCTGTGACTGAAATCCTTGAACTATGGTTTCTTCATTATCCTTCCACAAGTGCAGAACAATTTCCTGCCATGGTTAGAACTGTATGCATGAACAAGTTTCACAGAGCAGCTGCATGATACTGAAGTCCTATTGAAAACTTAATCACAAAATCACATTTATTTCAAAAAAGACATGTATATTAAATTTACTGAAAGGGAAGTGGTTTGTTTATACTATGTAAAGTATTTAACCATTTTAAAAACTTAAAAAATGTATTTGCTTTTGTTTTGCCATATTGTGTAGTTATCATTCCAGGAGCATGTTAGTTTACCTCTGACCATTTCTTTCAACTGGGGATGCATTTTATAACTTTCTCAAGTTTTCAAGGCTAAAATCTTCTGCAACCGTCTAACCTACTGATTTAGAAGAAAATATGTGTTACTGTATCTGTATGACCTTATCTGACAAATCAACCCACTGCATATTAATAAAAACAGCATGTATTGTACTGTTATTGCTAGTACCAATTATTTCTAAACCTTCTTTGAAAAAACTTTTCTCTACATTCAGTAATACTTGCATAAACTTACCTTATTCTCAGTAGCTATACAGAAAACTGGCAGAACACAGTGTTAATGTAATCATAAATGAGAACTTCGAATGTTCTGCTAAAATGTGTTGCATATTTCATGCCAGATTTAAGATAAGATTGATTTCAGTGTTCTGTATCCAACTTGTTAATAAATGTTAACTTCAGGAGCACTTATACGTACTTAAAACTACTGCACTTAAATAATTAAGATTCTGAATAGAGCAAATAACAGTATAAGAAATAAGAAAAGCATAAAGCTATCAATATGAGAATAAGTATATATAGCCTCCACACACCTTGTCTTTTACTTAGTGACCAGAGCAGCTGATCAGGTGGTATGTTTGTGTGTGTGTCTGTGTCTGTATGTACAGGTGTGCACATAAATAGATGGGAATATTGCTCTTCAATGTTACAGGCCAGCAAAGAAAATTAAATGTAAAGATGTAAAACAAAATTAAATATAACCATGAGTCTGCTTACACTATTCTTAAAATAGATTAGTAAACCAGAAACATCATGTTTGAAAATCTGCCAGGAATAAAGTCTAAACACACACACTTTTTTTTTTTCTTCTATGCCATTCAGTATCTTTGTTAATTAAGGACCAAATGGCTGGCAATTTTCATGGTGTTACTTATTCATCTCTAGATGCAGTGATCCCCTGAAACTAATTCTTGAAGAAACCAAACTGATCAAACAAAGCTTTTGAACATGCCACTCACACAGAAAAATTATATTTGATGAGATTATTTTTAACATACATTTATTTTATTATAGTGTAAAACATAGATGATATTACACACAAATTATACTTCTATCATTCTTTCTATAAATATATATTTTCTTAAAATTTTTGCATTTGCTAGCTAACTGCAAAATGAAATGCAGAAAGAACATGTTTGATACATAAACAACATGCACAATACCAAGAATCAGCAAGTAGAAAAAAATGCCTGCTATAAAGAAGTGGTTATATATAACAAAGCCAAAGGGAAAATAAACCCATGGGCTTCTAATTAATTTTATTATTTTGCTCTTTAAATGTTGCTTATAGTCTTTTAACTGCTTTTGTATCACATCAGGTTTATGAATTCTCAGAAATTTTTGATAAAAAGAGTTATTGTCAACTGTAAACACTGAAATAGCCTTGAGGGTACATTGTTATCACTTAGTGTTCTCCAAGATGATAAATCAAGTATTTATATAATATTACATTGGTTTTATATCTGATTATCTACAGCATACTTTTCTTGTCTTCTAATGAGAAACTTCTAATGAAAAGTCAAAACTTTCATATTTAATAAGTAAAATAGGTGGTAGGTATAGTATCCTATCATTAAAGAGGGCAGCTGAAACACCCACTGATCCACTCATGCCTAAGGATGTGCTTCCAAAGTCAATTGCCTCCAAGATGCCATGGCACACACATGACTGTACATGGTCACAGCCCAAAACTACAGTCCAGCTAACAGCTGTGAAAGCATTAGGGCATTCTTTGAGAATACAGGAGCAGAGCAAGTAAAAGAAACAAATACAATTGAGCTCTGTCCTAGAAGAAACAATAAGCATTTTTAGTGGTCTTTATTTTTTAGATGATGACTGTCATTTGGATTCATGGCACCTTTTTTTTTCTTTCTCTCCTTATGCAGCTGTTCCACGCACAAGTGATACGCAGTGTAGCTCTGTTCCAGAGCCTAGGTATGGAAGGAGGATTGGCTCTGAGTTTTCAGCAGGCTCTGTTGTTCGATTTGAGTGTAGTCCTGGCTATCTGCTACAAGGCTCAAAAGCTATCCGATGTCAGTCTGTACCTAATGCCTTAGCTCAGTGGAATGACACAGTACCAAGCTGTGTAGGTAAGCAAATACATTTAAGTCATCTGTTCTGTCACACATGCCTCTGAATCAGAATTCAAGAACTGTTTCAGAAAATAGTATTTAACACATATATTCACTCTCCTTCCATTAATATCAGTCATGCCCAATTTAAAAGAGCAGTTTTGCATATCAAAAAGTAATTGAGTATCAGCTGGCTGGTAGGCAGTATAGTGTTTCATATAATGACTTAGATTATATGAACAAGTGTGATGCACATTTTCTTGTTCATTATTTTCATGACTCATCTACAGCTTGAAATACAGGACAGAATTTAATTCTTTGAAGTGTCTTTACCTGTTTTATTACACAGTACTTTTTGTATATTTCTATCACACATAGGATGATGATTTCTTTTTTCGAGTAGAAGCATAGTGTACATTGAATAATGATAGCATTGTTAAGTATAGCTGATTTTCTTCAGTCTGTCAACAGACCTGCAGTGGGATAATGTTTAGCACTTCAAATTTTTTTTTTTTGTAAATGTTCAAAGCTTTTCTTCTCTGTCTCCTTGGATTTATATCCCAAAGTCATTGCTATTCATAGGAATTTACTCTATAATTAATTAAAATGTTCTAAAATAAATGTAGGTGCCCTATTTTGTGTGTATTCTGTTTTTTTATATAGTTTAGTTCTGTTTTCTTGAACCTTAGAGAAGCAGTTGTGTATAGAGTAAAAGTACTTAATGTATCACACTGCTTTACCAGTTAGATCCAATATTGGAACTATTTTAGGCTGTGTTCACATGATTCCTGTCAATTGTGATTGTGTTTAGTGTTATGTCTTTACAGTTTGTTGTTACTCTCAGGTAAGACATGATTAGACTGTACTGCTAGGCTGTTCTAGGCTGGAAGCACGCAAAATGAAGTTCACTTCTGAATTGTTTATTCATGCAGAGTGTATCTTATGCTTGTTATTGTTCGTATATTTTTGATGACTGCTTTCTAAGTTCAGATCATTGCTTCTCATCTATGTGTTTATGCTACAAAAGAGAATTATTATAATTAGCTTAGTAAAATTATTATTATTTTTCTGTTCTCTGAAGTAGTTTAGATTTTGTAATAATTCATGAAAATACTTCCTTTCAGTGCCATGCAGTGGGAATTTTACTGAGCGGAGAGGTACTATTCTTTCACCAGGTTATCCTGAACCTTATGGTAACAGCTTGAATTGTGTGTGGAAAATCATAGTGACTGAGGGATCAGGTATTCAGGCAAGTCTATATTCTGTCAAGCATGGAATATTAAGTACTTTGTTGTTCGGTTGAAAGAGTAATTGTTTATTTCTCTAGAAGTGTGAGAAAATAGAAATCAGTAAGATAATTTTTTGGGTACTTTAAATATCTGTGCTTTGTTTTTCTCAGTATTGTTCTTCGGTTAGCTTTATTCCATGTTATTTTATTTTTACATGGGAGTATGAATGAGAAATGGTTAACAAGCAGGCTTCTCTTTTAACTGCATAGAATATTGAAAGCAGGTCCTGATCCTTCAATTTGTTATGCAAATGCCAACTCTTTCTATCTGCTAAGATATCACTGAGGCGCTTGAGAGGTCTGCAACTGTCTTGATTATCTTCTTGTTTACACTTTGAGTAATTATTTAATTATTATTATATAATTATGCAACATATGTGCAAAATCATTCTTACTTGCCTAGAGTCATATTTCTATGAGTGAAGACAACTTAAAAAGTGAATGTTAGTGTTTTATTTGCATTTTTTTCACTCAGGTGTTTTTGTTTGGATCTGTTTAGGTGTTTTTTCTTTGGGGCATGTTCTCTTTTTATTTTGTTGTTTCTAGAACATTTAAAAATACTTATGGATAGTTGGTTTTAAAAGTGCTGTGGTGGTGTTTTACAGATCCAGGTCATCAGCTTTGCCACTGAACATAATTGGGACTCTCTTGAAATATACGATGGTGGAGATATGACAGCACCACGTCTTGGGAGCTTTTCAGGTGAGGATATGCTGTGATTTAAACATACAGGTCTATATACAGGTGTGTGAGAGAACATGTCTTTGCTCACAGATATACACAAGGAGTATATTTGTATTGCATCTTTTATTATATCTTTATGAAACATTCTCCTTTTGGGGAGGAGATTTCAGGTGCTGTAAACATGTCAGTATTCAAATTCAAAGACAACTTTTTCAGATGAAAATATGATACTAAAATGTTTAAGTTTGATTAGTGGGATTTAGGTGCTAATATTTTCAAAAACACTTCTTTTATCTTATTTACCTCTCCCATAGAAAGGATATAGTGATATAAATTGATACTGACATTTAAGAAGCATCCTTTGATAACTTTGACTTAGTTTATCCTTGTTAGCCTCCCTTTTTTAGGAAAAAGGTGAACCATTCAGTATTCATCCAAACTCAACAGACCTCAGAGAACAAATCAAATTACTACAATTGGGACATAACAAACCATGTCATTTATTGTTTCACAATAATCATATTTTGTTTCACAATATTCACAATCATATATTGTTTCACAATAATCATCAAGCATATATAGTTTTACTCCTTTTTTATAAGACAATTTTTATAGAAAGAGCATGTTCTATAAAACAAACCGAGAGAAAGAGATATCTCATATAAGATTAAGTCATGAAAAATATCCCAGATTCATGAACTCTATCACAAGTCTGATCTGATTCTAGTGTAGCTAAAGCCTTTTGTGGAATTTTGACTCTGGTGACTTCACAGACTTTTGAAGTATAGATGTATATTGGATTATGTAAGGAAACAAATGATCAACTGAAAAAAATTAACCCAATATTATTTATTTGGATATTGAATTAAATAATTCAGAGTTGCACCTCAAAATTTATGTATTAAAATGTGTTGTGGGTTAACCCTAGTAGGCAGCTCAGCTCCACCCAGCCACTTGCTCACTCCCACACAGTAGGAAGGGGAAGAAAATCAGAAGGGTAAAAGAGAAAACTTGTGGGTTGAGATATAAAAGGTAAAGCAAAAGCTGCATATTCAAGCAATATGGAAAAATAAGGAATTAATTCGATGCTTTGCATTGGCAGGCAGGTGTTCAGCTATCTCCAAGACACCAGGACTCCATCACACATAACAGTTGCTTGGGAAGAGAAATACCATAACTCCAAACATCCACCCCTTCCTCTTTTGTCCCCCAGCTTTTATGGCTGAGCATGACGTCATATGATGTGGGATATCCCTTTGGTCAGTTGGGGTCAACTGTCCCAGCTGTGTCTCCTCCCAACTTCTTGTGTACTCCCAGCCTACTTGCTGGCAGGGTGGGGTGAGAAGCAGAAAAGGCCTTGGCTGTGTGCAAGCACTGCTCAGCAATATCAAAAATATCCCTGTATTATCAGCACTGTTTTAGTCACAAATCGAAAACATGGCACCATGCCAGGTACTATGAAGAAATGTAACTCTATCCTAGTCAGACCCAGTACAAAAGGCTATAACATTTAATATTAAAGGCTAGTAACTGTGCTGTATAGTAAATTAACAACAAGCAAGAAAGAAATTATGAAATGTAATCAGCTTCTGACAAGTTAAATATGTGGCAAATATATTGGATCTGTTGGATAAAGAACTGATGAAATGATCCATTTAATGACATTCTATTTAACAATACTCAAAAATTTCTTATTCTATACTAAAAGTGTGTCATCTTGCTTTAGCTTAAAAGCCTTCCTAATTTCTAGGGAAACTGAAAAAGACAGTTTATTGCATTGGAAATATTTCATTGGAGTTAGAGTGGCACAGCTTTATTGTGGATTTATCTTTTGTGTATTGAATGTCAGACTTAAAAAGAATTATTTTGTGTATGGGAAAGGCTTAATGAAGAATATTTAAACATGATATGAAATCTGCTGTTCTCAAAATTGATCCAGTAATGTGACATTGAAACTGAATTCCAAGTATAATTTCATAAAGTGGTAAAATTCAGCGTTTCTTTCTTACTAAATCTTGTACAATACCATTGTATTCTGATTCACTCTTTGTGAATTCATCTGCCTTCTAAAGAAGCATTCAAGATGCACAGATGTACAACTAATTACTAAGAACTGACTAAACTGTGCTACTAAACTATGTCATAGAGTTGATTAGGAAAGGTGATTTCTCTGGAGTTTATTTCTTAAGGAAGACTTTACACAGATAGATAACTATACCATTTTCTCATGTCAGGGTACAGCAGGGTCTGGCTGTTCCCTGGGGTCAGGGTGCCAGGAGTGATGGGGGGGGCTCTCTGGGGCAGCAAGACAGCGCCTGGCAGCCATGGCCTGTCCCACTGCCCCAGCCAGGAGCAGGGGCAGCCACGGGACAGCCCCAGGCCCAGCGATAGGCATCTGGATGGGCAGAGGCTGGTCTGGGACGTGGGTCTGTGGGTGGGTCTGCCTTGGCAGGGCCCATGGCTGGGCAGGGCAGGGCTGTGGGGAGCTGGAGATGGGCCCTGCTGTGGCATCACTGTGGCAGGGGCTGATATGGGGTCCTCGGCCACGGGCAGGGTGGGGGCAAGCACGAGGGGGCTGGGCAGGGACAGTGAGGGCTGTCTGCTAAAGCAATCTGGGCCTTTACATATTGTCTTGTCCTTTCTGGATTAATCCTGTGGGACATCTTTTATCAGTGAATGGCAGAAATATCAGGGCACTTTTCTTCTTTTTATGCTATAGTAATGCTTGTGATGCGAGCATGCTGTATTAGGGGAAAGTGATAGGGGTTTCATAAACAAAGCTATAACAAAAATCCTGAGACCACGTGTTAACAGACATAAAGTTATCTTGTGCTGCTGTCTTCCTGGTGGCAGAATACATGAATTTTTGTACACACATCTTGGAAAGAAGCTGCTGTGGATAGGACTGATATGTTCAAAGCCAAGAGGGATTCTCTTCAAGCATGTTCTTGTGGCATGTGATGGAATAGTGAACTAGTCAGTTTCCTGTGCCTAATATTGGCAGGTGATGCTTTTTGGTGGGCAAACTGATTCTTTTTAAGACCAAGGTTTCCACATGTCACTAGATGGTGTTGAGAGACATTCAGAGTAATTAGAAAACCATTTTTGCTTTCAATGTTACTCGTTCATTAAAGTAGTGCTCATGGCTCATGAGGAAACAAAAATAACATTGCCTTTAAAAGATAACCATCAAAATAATTTCTGTCTTTTAAAACAGTTGCTCTACCATTTACAGAATATATGTAGGTATAGCAGATTTTTGAATAATGAATGAAGCTTAGTTGCATTACTAAATGCTTGAATGAAACAGGATCATTAATGAGAGACAGTTAATTCTTTTCACATTATTACTGATCAATTTTATGATGAGTAGACATGTTTCAAACTTTACATAATAAAGTTAAACCTGGAATATTTTAGTAAAATTAAGGGACTGTTTGCACAGATTGACTCTTAATTTCTCTCAGTTGGGAAGGTCATAACTTTTACAAACAAGATAGAATTTTACTTGTTATATTCAGAAGGAAAAAAAAAAAAAAAAAAAAAAAACCACAAAAAAAAAAAGCCATAACTGCAATTGATTTTTCTCCTGCAGAGGAACTATACTTCATTTTTCATTTGGAAAAGTAATTAAAGTTCCCTGTTCTTCAATAGTCATCCTGCTTTCTGAAAGGAGGTGAAATTATTTAAAAATATGATGTTAAAGAAAAAAGAGTTTCATTAAATGATAATCAGAGTATATGCATGTTAAGTTTACCAAGTGTCTGATCTTCCATGCTTGTCCTTAACAGCTGTAGCCTCATATTTTCTGCTTCCTCAATCCAATATGGGTGTCTTCCTTCTAAGAATATTTTTCTCTTCTAAAGCCTCCATTTTATTATAAAACTACAAAATTGTCAACTGAATTTAGAGATACTCTGTTCTTATAGCTCAGTAATAGCAGTTCCTACATGAAGCCTGTCAATTAGGCCAAAAATGCAAAAAGACTTATAAAACTTGGATAACTGTCAGGCATCCCAGAAGTCTTCATAAATATGCTGTGCTGCCAGTTGTGTCACAGAATGGAATTATGAGAGGGTGGAAATTCCTTGGATGAAAGGACAAAAAGACTTTCATCAATATGCCAAAGTGAAGTCTCTCCTGGACTCCTTAGTGAAGGTTATAGACATAATAGCTGAGTGAGAGGATATTCTTGACAAACACATTGCTTTTTCCTGAGAGTATTAAGATGTCCTCTCACTTAAGTTCAGACTTACTTAATACACAAAAATGAACACAAAAGTGGAAACAAGCCAAAAAAACAGCAGTATTTTAGAATTCCTAGTTTGGGACCAGTGCTTCCCTTGACTATGGTATATTTAAACTGAAAAAAAATGAGACTAAATATAGATACAGCTCCATCTAAAAATGGAAATGCAGATAACACCTGACATTCTTTAACATGTGCATATGTACTTAAATATGCATATATATGTGAAAAAACATATACAGAGGGAGTATACAAATACAGTAGTCATTGAGGTTGTCTGGAGAATCTAATCTTATGATGATAGTTAAACTTAGAAAGAAATTAAGTAAGAATGTGATCCATCCTCTATGTTTGTGCTAACTCAAGAAATGCCTAAAATGACCATTAGTCTCCATTCTTGGTCTAGAAATTTCTTAGATACATAGGCAGTCTTTCACACATGCAGTGTAGCGTTCATCTCTGGAATGAGATACATTGCTCTTGGTTGTCATTTCTAATGCTTGAAAGGGATACTGGACATAATTTTCTATGATAATACAATAATTAAACATTAATTTAAGTAGAAAACTTTTCCTCATTCCCTTGTAAGCCTTTAGGGAGGCAAACACTCACTTACTACCTTGTAAGAGAGTTCCCTATTTTCCAGATTACAGGTTCTCAATCAAGAGGTTAAGAAGCCAATCAGACTCCGGTATCCTAACACGATCCATCTATATGAGTGTTAGATGTCTACATCTAAGCAATTATTCATGAAATCTGCTCCTGCCCTTTAAGTATTTTTTCTCTCTATGGACAATAAAGGAAGTCCAAAAAAACTAGGACACTGTGGACACTACATCTGGTCACCACACTAAAACATATCTTCCATACTTTGTATACCCAATACCCGAAGAAGCAGATGTTGGCAAGTGATCAATAAAATTTCAGTTAGATCATAGAATCATAGAAAAGCCCAGGTTGGAAAGGACCTCAAAAGATCATCTAGTCCAAACTTTTGTGGGAAAGGGAGCCTATATGAGATTGTCTAGCACTCTGTCCAATCACGTCTTGAAAACCTCCAGTGATGGGGACTCTGCCATGTCGCTGGGGAGGTTCTAGTGACTGATTGTTCTTACTGTAAAAAATTTCTTTCTAATGTTGATAAGAAATGTCTTCTGGTGCAACTTGTACCTGTTGCCCCTTGTCTTCTCTATGTGGTCCCTGTGAAGAGAAAGCCTCCAACTTCTTTGTAGCTGCCCTTTAAGTACTGGAATACTGTGATGAGGTCCCCCTCTGAACCTTCTCTTCTCCAGGGAGAAGGGACCTAACTCCTTCAGTCTTTTTAAGTAGGGCAGGTTCTCCAGCCCTTTGATCACCTTCATGGCCCTCCTTTAGACCCTCTCCAGTCTGTCCGTGTCTTTCTTGAATTGTGGAGACCAGAACTGGACACAGTACTCCAGATGCAGCCTGACAAGCACTGACTAGAGTGGGATGAACATGTCTCTATCTCTGCTAGTAATGCCCCTCTGGATGCAGTCCAGGATCCCATTTACCTTGATGCCGCAGTGGCGCACTGCTGACACGTTCAGTTTGTTGTGCACTAGGACCGCGAGGTCCCTTTCAGCAAGGCTGCTCCCAGGGACACAGATCCTTGCCAGTATAATATAATAACCTCTTTGGTTATTCTGCCCCAGGTGCAGGACTTTGCACTTGTCTTTGTTAAACTTCATACTGTTCTTGCTAGTCCAATCCTTCAGCCTGTCCAGGTATCTCTGTAAGATGGCTGACATGTCAACCTCAGCACCCAGCTTAGTGTCATCAGCAAACTTGGTGAGGGTGCTTTCAAACCCATCATCCAGACCATTTATGAAGATGCTGAAACAGTGTGGGGACCAGTGTTGATCCCTGGGGGACCTCACTTGTGACAGGCTGCCAGCCTGAGCTATACCGCTGAATGTAGTAATTATGAGAATTAAAAATTCTAGCCTCATTTATTTCTTACAGTACAATAGGATGTAATTTCCCATCTTATTGAGTATCACTCTCTAAGGAAGTAAAAGTCTGGTGTTAAATGTTAGCAGATCCTACAAAGGAACAGAACTGCCAGAAGAGCAATTTTGTTCAATGAAGAGTATATTCATTCTGAGTCAACATCCTCATGCTTACAGAACAGACACCTTATCCTTAAATGTATTTCAAATTCCATATGGATACTATGAAAAGTCCTCCCTCCAAGAAGACGTTTCACTATTTTCTGTATTCCACGGTAAGTATTGTGTGATGTGAGTGCTCTGTATTGTCTGTGAATTTCCATATTCGGAGCTTCTATGTCAGACAGTAAAACCTTCTTTAAAGGTCAACTTGTCGTCTTTTAGCTCCTCACAATTTGTATCCAGATTTTGCTTAATACAGTTTTATATTTAAAAGTATTTACCATTTCCTAGTTTAGACTGTAGACTTATGAGGATAACTCTTTCCAGTGTTTCTTTTTAAGCCTGAGTTTCAAGAACATACCTAGGCTGCTCATAGTTACTTTAGAAACAGCAAATGCCCCACAGGAAATGGAAATATTTCTTATACAACCACCGTTGAAGTTCATTAGCTACTTTATACTGTCTTTGAGGATAAACATAGAAAATATTGTCATTTTTAGCCTCAATAGATGTTCCAGCTTTGGACTATAGAATGTGAGTTAAATAGTAGTCATGTGGTAACAAAGAAAATGTGTCAGACTTAGCAACACTAGTGGCAAATAATGTGTCCAAGGTCAGTGATAAGCTTGCTGTGTAGTGCACACTGAAGTCAGAGGCACATCATTTTATTATAATTATTTGAATTCAAAAAAGCAAAAGTTAGTATGTCTTTTTTCATGTGTTCTATCTGCTTCTTCATTTCCTGTCATACCCTCAGATTTAGGATAAGTGGTTGAAATATTGTTGTGGGAAGAATGTGTGGAGTGGACACAGGGAAAAATCTGGACTGCTTTGTTCTGTACTGTGGGGTTTTTATACATGTGGAAAAAAGTCAAATGACAGTTGAGCTTGATCTCATAATCAAATCCTTTAGTTAGGTGATTTTTTTTTTTACACCTCTTTTTTCTATCCAAGTCAATAAAGTTTCATCTGAACATGATGGGATCTTGTTTGATTGTACTTATATAGCATCTTAGTATCATGACTTGCAATCAAAATTTTCTTGCAACTTCAGGAGAAAACAAGGCAGAATGTTAGAGATTTCCATGCACATAATGAAAAGAAAATGAGCCTGTCTGAGTCAATCTTGGTTATGTCTTTTCAATATAAACTCTGATATATCAGCATGCTACAGTTTATTCCATAACTTATTTTTCCAGGTACAACTGTTCCAGCATTGTTGAATAGCACCTCCAATCAACTTTACCTGCATTTTCACTCTGACATTAGTGTGGCAGCAGCTGGTTTTCACCTGGAATACAAAAGTAAGACTGCTTGTTTTTTGAAAGTTTCTCAGGAAAAAGCATGTGTATGGAAAAGAAAATAGAGTGTTTATATTCTTCTTTTGGTTTGGGTTATTTTTTTTTTCTTCCCTGACTACCAAAGTCTACTCGGCATGAACCTAATATAAGTGAAATCTGTCAAACTGAAATTTTAAATGAAGCAACATTTGAAATTGCTGAAAACCAGCTTTCATAATTCAGTAGCATATAACACATCAACCTGGCAATTCAAAACATTTTAAAAATGCAGGCTTTAACTATGCTGTGGGATTTTTTTCAACTTATTTCAGCTTAGTTCTGAAATTTAGGTAACAAAAAAAAAAATACCTAAGAGTTAGTTTTACTACTTGGAAATAGATAAAACCAGAACAGATAATACATTTTTTTTCCTATTTATACATGTATATATTTATTCCTTGCTGTTCTTTCCTTTCCTTCAAATTCTTTTCCCCCAACAAATTACTGCAATTGAAAAAAAAAAACCAAAAAAAAACCCAAACAAAAAAACAAAACCAAAACACATTATATTCCCAGAACTACAAGAAAACACTACAGTTATCTTGGTAAATCACTGGTGGTATGAGCAGAATAACCTAAGAAGGTAAATGGCAAATTCTGCAATATATCAATGGATTACCTCACACAATTATATGTAATTCAAACATGCATATTTGTATTACTAACTCTCTCAAAAACTTTAAATACTGTAGAATATAGTAAATTCAGCACATGTGCTTGCATAGTATTGCTTTTAACTGGAAACAGTTATTGCTAAGGATATTCCAGTCTTTAAAAAAATGTGATGACAAGTTAACAGTCTGATGAATGTTTTGATGAAGGTCACAAAGTAAATCCTATTTAATTTTTGAATTTGAATGTGCTCAATTTTCTTACAAAGGGCATTCAAGAATTTTCTTGAAAACATAATTCAGTTTTGTAGTACAAGCATTCCAATATTAATGTCTAAAAATGTTAATATTGTTATTCAACTTTTTAAGAAGTACACATAAGTAAATAAATGCAAAAATGATCTTTAATGAGCTCTATTTATGAATGAGATTAAAAACTGTATAAAATATAAGTACATAATTTTGAAAGGCCAGATTTTCAGCTCATAAAGGATATTTTAAAGTAAACATAATCCACAAGATAGTCTTATGGTTTTCATTTAGTTTCCTGTTTATTTCAAACATTTATATGCAAGCATATTGTAGGTTTTTTTGAATATAATCATTCTAATAATGATGTAGAATGAGAATATGACTATTACTTCTGCAGAAATTTTTTTGGAATCTACTATTTTGACAAAGTTCTCTTCTTTTGTCTGGGGAACACCCCTCCCCAATTGGTCAGCCTGTTTTACTGCCCAAACCTTTCCCTTTGACCTTCAGTGATAGTATAATTTCATTTGAACTGTAAAGAAGTACAAATTTACTTTAGGAAGCTGCTGTACAATGAACATTTTGAAGTCCAATTTTTATCTTTTACTGTATCGGTTTCATTATTCCTGTCAATCCTGAAAGAAATGTGTTCCCTTAACAAGTAAAAAGTATTTAGGAGCATGCAAGGTCTCTTGGATTTATGGTTTTGTTTGTCTCCTAATTGCTAGTCCCACAACTGTGCTCTGTTAAAGCATCTATTGACTTCAGCGGTTCCAATATTTCAATGCCAAGGTTTTTCAGAAGTGCAACTCAGTACAGGTCAAGGTAGCAACATTCAGCATTCCGAGCTTAGTTAACTATTCTGTTGACATTCTGGCAGGAAAGAATAATTTCCTTTCTCATGTGGCTACACGGTCTCTGCAGGGCTAGCAGGAGTACAGTACATCCATGTGTGTCTTTGAATATATAAACTGAGCAAATCCCCACAGCAAGAATTTACTGTTTTATATTGAGCAGTCACATTTATTTGATCAAGAAAGAAGCAAAGAAGGAAATACTTTTCTGTTTAGCAAGATGGAGATATTGCTAGTGTTTGATTACGAATTCTGAACCCTGTGATCATTTGGTCACCTACTGTTTGAAGCAGCATTGGAAAAGTATATTCTTTTGGTTCAGAAGTCAATCTAAAATTTGGAATAAAAATGTCCTTTTATTGAGGAGTTGTCTTACAAAAGCAAACACAAAAATGTTTGTTGTCTGGGAAAAAATATTCAACATGAAATGCTATGTTAGAACACCAGATACCTTTGATAAAAACAAAGAAAAAAGAAGGCTAGATTCACAGTCTTTCTCAAGAAAGTGTTTTGCAGCTGTAACATTCAGCTATAGTATAAAAGGCCTCAGTTCAATTCTTTCATCTTGCAGAAATTTGAATGTCTGAGTAGTCACAGTGAGGGTCCTCAATATCTACTTTTAAGGCTGTTCTACTTAATAAGACTAACTAAGCACCTGTAGCAGGATTTGTATCAGCATTCTAACTACCAGGAAAAATGGTCAGTCATTCAAGTTCAGCTTATATTTAAACATTTTGTAAAATGTAGTAGAGTACTAAGATCAGATGTATAAAGAATACACCACTCTTGTGAGGCCAGGGGGCTATGTTTAATCTATTCATTTAGAGGATGATGCTGGACTTGGATGTATGTAGGACGGAAGCAATTGGTCACGATACTTAAGTGGGTACATAGTTTTCAGTTCTTGTTCAAATATGTGTTTTAAAAGTTTATAGAATGGAATTGTAGAATAGAGCTTAGTAGTTTGTCTCCTTTGCTTAAATTCCCTGTGGTATTTCTCCAAGTAGCAGCAATGTGGATTTAAATCATTGCAGGCAATAAAGACCTTCTTTCTTACTTTTTGTAAATTGTCAGTAGCTGCTTTGTGGGAATCCAGTCTGTTGTCTTCTTTCAGTTTGTCTTCATTGAGGACAGAGGAAAAGCAATAGAATCTGGACCCTGTAGTAAGAAAGGCCTTCTTCCCCATTCATCAGTTCTGCTCTTTATTGTAGCACTTTTCTTTTATGTAGTCACAACAAAAGGAAATTCAGTAACATATGGAAAAAAAATAGTATTTCAAAGATGAATGACAGATTTTCAGAAAGATTTATGTAACATCCCTTTCATTTTCTGATCAGAAAGATAGCTGAGGGGACACACTAAACTAGAGAGAGGAAGAGATAACACAAAATTGCTGGGAAATATTGTTGATAAATAAAGCTAGTATCAGTACAGATTAATTTAAAAAAAAAAAACCCAAGAACAGAATTATACCAGTTTATATGAGCTGAAAATCTGTCCCTTAGTTTTGTAAAAGAAAAAGAAATAATAGTAAATGACAATAATATAATAATGCAAGCAAACTAGAATTAATATGTATTTATATATTGTAAAAATCTCCAGCATAGCACTTCAGCAAAGTAGATGCAGAAGATTAGTTATTTAATGATGTTTTACCTATGGATAGACAGAAAGTTCATAGAGAAGAAAAACTCCAAAAAATAAATTTTAGCTAGTCCTCAGAGAACTAAAATTGGTGGGCATATGTTTTATTTCATTTTCAAGCAGGTCATTTTGTTTTTCTTTAAAGTATTTTGCTGTAGAAAATTGGTGGGTTCTCTGACCCTGATTAAAATTTATTAATGGTTTTACTGGAAGTATTTAATTTATAGCTATGTTTATTTTAGTATGTGAGTAATGCTTTTATGAATCCAACTGCAATTCTGTATAGTTCCTGCTCTTTCACGGAAGGGGAATGGCTTTGTTTATTAAGTTGCTTTCCTGAGCAATCAATTGCTGTCAGTCAAAACTAACAATAAAAGTTCACCGTAGTTCTGATTTTTCATTGTATTTCAGGGAAATCCACAGAGATCATGACTTAATTCTATTTTCCAGAACAATAAACCACAATACCAAACTTCATAGCTACCTACATCCCTCATGGTATACAGTCTTGGAGTTTTATTCTCCTGCTACATGTACAAAGTTCCCAGTTAGCATTAACTGAAACTATATGTATGCATCAGAGGACACCAGGTCCTTTAATATGGTTTTAGATATAAATATTTTGGAAAGAGAAAAAGATATCTGTTTTTGAAATTGAGAAAACTGTAATGATTTTCATGAGGTGAAAATGTTGCAAATCCTCTTTTCACATTTCACTTTGTATTGAATCTTTTTTTTTTCTGCCTTTTTTTTTTTTTCTTTCTTTTAATTTAGGAACCAGGCTTAGTTCTCAATTCTAAAACATTTCAAGAAAATTATTCAAGCAAAATGAGTTTTGTTTTAAATCTTTTGAGGATGAATAGAAAATATTACATGAACAGGAAGTGCAATTAAAGTTGCTGTGTATTCATTGTTCCTTGATTAACAAGAATCATAAATTATTAGAACTAAAACCACTAAAATGTTTCCTATGCAAATGCCCAGTAGATAAGAGAGTGTTAGTCCTGGAACAGTGAAGGGATGGCTTTACACGTTAATATAATTCCTTCTTTAGTAAGAAGACCTTTAGTAATTACAGTGAAGACAATCAGCTTTCCAACTACAGATATTACCAGAAAAATACCAATTCACAATAAGAAGCTGCTGATCACATCAAGTTCAAATAACTTCAGACCTTGAATCATCAGGGGTAGAAGAGACCAAGTGGACCTAATAGTGTTTCATCTAGCCTTATCTTCTGCATGCATTTCAAATTAGAGTAGTAGATAAAACTGATCTAAACTCGCCATTCCAGAATCCTGTAGATCCCTGATGTCATTATAAGAAAAAAGTCTTTATAATGACATCAGGAAATTAGGATCACTCAGGAACACTCCCTTCATCCCAGAAGAAATTCCAAGAAGCAACACAGGAGAGTATCCTTAAATCACTACTAAATTATTTATCCAGAATAGAAATTATTTCCCTATAATAGACATTGTACATCATCTTAGTATTTTAGAATAAATGGATGAGAGTTTCAACTTCAAAAGATATTTTCACCAGTGTAAATGCTATAAGCATGCCTGGTTTTACATCAATATGTTAGGGAAAATAGCTTTATTTCAGTAAAATACACTTAGTTTGCTATCACTTGATCACATATATTCCACACTATATATTGCTGTTTTAAAATAACTTTATAGGACTTCATAAATGCTTTAAAAAAGCTTCAACCATTGATGAGAGTTTATTTTAATCCTAAATATTTCAAGATAATTTAAATAATTGAATAAGTTTTGGTTTATTTCTTGAAACTTTGTCTTCATTTTAACAATGTGTCTTTCTCTTGCCCTCTCCATTTGTGAGTTCTTTCTATGTAAGTCTTTATTTTCATGGGCAGTCTGCTCCTGCAAACCTAAGTTCATGTCTAACCTAGGCAGTGCACGTTTCCCTTGTAGCCTTCAAACACACACAAGTGTTCAGGTGAATAATATAATTTTGTCATTTACTTTATGATGTTTTTATGTTAGGCATCAAGAATGTAGGTATGAGTTGGTTGTACAAGCTGAGTGGTTATACTCAACTTGTATGCTATGGTCAAATTGATGATTTACATGGGCTTTTTACTTTATTTCTTTGGGCTTTGTTGTTTTTTGTTTTGTTTGGTTTTTTTTTTTGTTTGGTTGGTTTTGGGTTTTTTTGTTTTTGTTTTTGGTTTTGTTTTTTTTTTTTTTAAAGTCAGATACATGAAGTCACTCAAAAAAATAATTGGTCAGTGCCTTAGAAAAATTTCATTCTGGTCATAACAAAATTGTAAGTATTGTTGAAAGCGACTGTGTGGCATTGTTTCTTGTTATTTCAGAAGGGTTGTAGGTGTTAAACTGGTTGCAGTAACCTATGATGAGAAATAAGGTAATAAAAATATGCAACAGATAACTGTAGAAAAAGACAGGAATTAATCATATAAATTAATCCTTCATATGCATTTTTCCCCCAAACTGTAATAGAATAAATAATATAATTATTTTCACAGCCACCAGCAAGTCCAATCAAAATGTGCTTTGTTCCATTTCTAGTATGTACAACAGTTGGAAGAATAAATATTCCTGCTATTTGATTGAATTCCTTTTAATCTTAATGAACAAAGGAAACAACTATCCAAATGGTGTGGTTTAGAAATGTGCCTGTTTAATTCAATTGCGTTTTGGGCACTGATGTTTCAGGCTTGGTCTTAAAATCTCATTTATTAATTCAGTAGTAGTTTCAATATTTTCTTTAACAGACAAACAAAGAAAAAAAAGGTCTGGAAATAATGAGTGTTTGTTCATACAGCATGCTGCTTGAACCTCTCAGTCGAAGTCAGGTTTGTTTTAGTAAGAACAAACTTCAGTATCAGAACATACTTCAGTATCATTCTTCTTGTAAGCTTTTGTTTTACCACTATACCAAGATAATGTAATATGTGTGAGAGCATAAATTACTTTTAATTACGATGTCCTTTTCTGAAGCTTCTCTATCACATGTTTTCAAGTGCTAAAGGTTTTCAGGAGCTGAAATAATGGATTCATTGGTAAAGGGACTAGAGAACAATGACTATCATTTGTAGTACTTCTCTATCATAAAGATCTCTAATAAATTCAAAGATAAAAAATCGGACTAACAGAGAAGAAAATGTATTCCTCTAAGTAGCATATTGTTTTTTGTAGGTCCAGATTAAGATCTTTCATATAATTCGATATTTAATGCAGCTCTTCAGTGCTGCAATCTTTTCTTTTTCCATGTATTAATGTAGGTGTGAATCATAAATGTGCCATTTTTAATTTAGCAGGTCCTGATCCTATCAGTACAGCTATACAACTTACTAGCTGTTGACATGAATTTGACCCCTTTTGCAGTAATTCACTGAGATAAATGCATTTTCTAGGCTGGTGTCTGAAGCATGCAGCTTTGGAAGGGACAGCTTGGGTTTTGATATACACCATCATCAAAATGGAAAGAAAAATTCACTCCAGCTTGATGTTTGTAACATAATAAAGAACAATATATTTCAGGTAGCCCCAAAGAGGTGGGAGGGAAGGATTACAAAAAGAGAGCCTGATGACATTTGGTCAAGCTGTCAAGAAATTCTTGTTCAGTTGTTCAGTTTGCAGCTTTCTGAAATGGACACTAATGGGCATTCACATTGTCAGATATGCCAGCAAGGATTTTCTTTCTGCCAGAAATGGCAGTGATGCTTGGACAGAATTTGAGGTAATTGTAGGCATGTATATAATTATGGAAGTGAGGCATATTTTTCTTATGTCACAGCAGAGCCAAGAAAGTATTTAGCAGGCAGTAAACGGAAGAAGGTCAGGGAAAGGATTATCATTCTTGACATTGATGTGTTCTCGCTTGTACTGCATAGCAGAAGCTGAGCTCTGAAGAGCATGCACTAAGCAATCCTTGTCCTTTTTTGATTGCTTGGACTTGACATTTAACATGTTTTCCCTTTATTACTGACTGTTCACATACAATCTAGTTTAATGTATTTTGGAGTCTCTGAATATTTAAGTTATCTAGTTTGTCCCTGGATACCAGAATTTGTTTGCTTTCTCTCAAGCATTCTTTAGATTTTTGGACCAGTTCTAACTAAACTAGTTATCTAACTAAACTAGGCTAGTATTTTGTAATGATCGTAAGGTGAACATAATGTTTGACTCTGTTTCCAACTTTGTTTTTGCTCTTGGGGAGGTAACATTTCTTCTTAATGTCAGGTCTATCAAATAAAGTCAATTATGAGTGGGTTTTGCATAGTGTTTTGTGATATTCTGATAGAATGTCCTATATTATAAGTTGTATCATCAGACCAAAGAAGTAATAGACACAAAGTATTATACAAAGTATAAGCAGCTAGCAGAAAGAGAAAGTTTTTACCAGGTTATTAGAATCTGTTACAGATAAAATACGTAGTGTAGTACCGTATGTAACAGTTACACAGAAAATTACTTTGAAGATTTTCTTTTGATCATAGTCTATTTAAATTCTGTATGCTGTTTAACTAATGATAGAAAGAGCTATGTTACAAGCACATTATTATTATTGTTATGCAGTAACTTATAAAACTGTTTCTGTGACTCAGAAAAATCTGCAAAAGTAACTTTATTCATACAGATCTAAAACAGCAGGCTTGTAACTCTCAACACACAGGAATGCTGAGTTCAGCCAAAATACAAAATTCTTGAAGACAGGAAGTGAACATCAAATTTCTATTCACAGAATTCAACAAGTACATTGCTATCTGTAAGAAATTTAGTCACAATGTCTTTGTTAGGTGCTTATTCATTTAATAACATTGAGTTTGGAGCAGGGCTTTTTAAATTTTATTTTCTATTCGACAATAAGGAAATGCAGAAATAAGGCTTGGTTCACTTAAATTGTGTCTGAACACTGGATTCTCAAATTAGTAAACAATAACGTATACACTGTAGTTTGCATTATTGAAATAAGATGTTACCCTTCACTTAATGCTGGAGCAAACAGTTTGTGTGGATGCAGATTGCAGCTATTTGGTACCTATACTCAAAGAAATTTTCCAGACATAGACACATTTATGGTACTGTGGAATTACAGAGTGGTTGACCAAAAGAATGATACTAGGAAACTCCAACAAAACCAAAACTGTTGAAGTTAATGATGATATCCTCATGCCTATTTGCAACATTAGAGTTCCACATTATGGCCACACGTGAAGTCCCTAGTAACCACATGAAGTCACCATAACCTCATTTGAAAGTTGATTATATTGATAGAACACTAAAATTTGTAAATTCTGTGGTAGAAATTAGTGAAAATCTTTAAAGTATGTTTAGATGTTTTCCTAAATTATACAATCCAGTACACAAAGGAACTATTTCAGGGAGATCCTGTAGCTTGCAACTATTAAATAATTCTTTATGTGCTAATTAGAAAATATTTAGTTTAATAACTCTTGTATCAGTTGTTATGAAGACCATACTTCATACCTTGATAGCTGTCACTCGGCACTAGAATGGCTTGCATTAGAATGGCAGTGAAATGTAGTAAGACTCAAGGGCACAGGACATGGAAAGAATGTACATGATTATGAAACATATTTCCAGGATAGAAAAAATGGCTCGGCAGTCACAATTTCAGGTGAAAGTATAAAAGCTATTTCAAACTTCTGTGTGCTTCATTAAGAAAAATATATTTACTTCAAATAAATCTTGAGCTGCAAAAAGCTGTCTGGAAGTGGGTGAAATGGGAAACACAAAATTCTTATGTGTGTATTTAAGATTTGTAAGGTATTTATATTTGAGTGATGAAAAGTAAATACATAAATGTTTAGGGCACAAAGTTAAAACCCTGTGTATCAAAATGTGCAAACAACTAACTGAAAGAAAATTGTATTTCCATAGAAAGACTAGAGTCTCAGTGAACAATATCAGATATTGTTTCATGATGAACCAACTGGAACAACAGACTCCAAAATGTCAGATATTAGAGTAAAGCCAAATATCATGTAATTTCTGTACTAAACACTCTGTCAAGTTGCACTTACTGTCACCAAAGGGGTTAGATTTTGTAAGAAGACAGTGAGAATTGTAGCATTGACTCAGTTATTTTTTCATACAAGTGAACCGAAGGACAAACAGTATCACATTCAGGAAAGTATTATTTTTGTCCGATTTTTACACATTTTTATGCTAATAAATTTAAAGGTCTGTTCTCACACATTCTGTAAATAATTTCCATTCCATTCTGGCTTTTACATATCATATTTTAATAAAATATAACAGTTACGTATTTATATGTCAGTAGTAACTTTCTCTAATTAATAAATGACTTCACAATTAAGGTTAAACATTTTAAATTGATTTTTGACTTCAAAGGAAGTTTTTAATTTTATAAGGGGAATGAGATTCTGTCGTCAGAACATAAAGTGACAAACTAATTCTGCTGGTCCTTCTGTTTGCAAAGAAAATCTTAAAAGCACAGAATTATTGAATCTAATCAGCAGTTTCTCAATCGCCTTGTTCATTTGGAACATTTTAGCTTAGATAGCAGACATGATATTTAATTTTCAGTTGTAGTGACTACAAACTCCTTAGATAAACACACAAGGAAAAAAAAAGAGTTATATGCACTCTTGGGTTAGGAGTACTAAATTTCAGATGTCTGAACTTCTTTACAGTCAATGGAATTGTCTAAACATAAGGAACACCCTTGGCCCTTAGCTGCTGTTCCAAAAGGCTCTACCACCTAGCTTTAGTAGTTCCGCTCCTCTATTGTTGAAAAGAGAGAGTATACATGAAGTGTATATTCCCTTTTTCTCTCTCCATTTCCTTCACAAGAATAAGAAAGAAAAAAAAAAAAAAGAAGGCTGTTTAATATACTACAATTACAATACTGGTTGAAGACAATAAAATGGCATAGTATGTGATAGCAACACGACATAGTAATTGCTACAGTCATAGTATATAATCCTTGTGTTTCAATCATACCACTTGTATTCTGCAGGACAGTTCTGAAAAATTCTGTGTTTTAAACAAAATTTTAGTTTAATGTTGAAATAAATTTTTATTTAATGTTCTCTTAAAAAACGCAATGCTATGGAAAGATTTAATTAGAGCAGAGAACATCAATGAAGAACTGTTGTCCACTTATCTATGTTTTTTCAATCTTTGTGTTTACTTTCCTCAGCTGTAGGCCTTGCTGCCTGTCCAGAACCAGTAATTCCTAGCAATGGGATCAAATCAGGAGATAGATATATGGTGAATGACGTTTTGTCATTTCAGTGTGAGCCAGGATATACATTACAGGTATTTCTTTCTTTTTTTTTTTCTTCGATTTATACACTGTGGAATAATTGCAAAAAAAATGGCAATAGACCCACCAAAAACCTATTTTAATGAAGAGTCTGTAGTGTGTCCATAGAGGAGATTTAAGCTGAGCTTATGTGAGTACTCCCACATTATAAAGCTATGAATGTATAGCATGTCTGGCCCTCAGCAAATCTGAGCTGGCAAATCTTGTTTAGATTATCATATCATTGAGCAGTAAAAAACATCAAAATGGACAAGGAAATAACATGGTTAAAATGTTTTCTCTAGAAAATTATTATGCTTATTGAAACTGTACTGTGTTTTTCCATTTTTGGAAGGGGTTCCTGTAGGTGAAATTTTAACCACATCATGGGATTCCATGTTCTGCTCAGAAATTGTAGAATTTAGTTTCTAAAATAAATTTTATTCATGCTAAATCTACTCTTAATAATCTTGCAAGGAATGAAATACTGCAAATTAGTTCACAGACTGGGGATGTTCACTGTTCACACACTGGTTTAGTTTCCCATGGTAGACATGTCATTGAGCTGCTGTTTGTGAATGTCACAGCACTATGTAAATCTAAGACTGAAAGCTTTTTTCTTCTCTCATTAGTTCCTCTAATTCATTTACATGTATTCTATCACTGGTGTGATACATTAAAACATATGAGTTCAGAATCTTTTGGGTGGTAATAGGTCCCACTCAAGACAATGTAAAAGCATACCACTGTATCAGAGAAAGCAAAGCGTCACAACTTCTGCTCCAGAGGCGGATAAAGTCATGGCTTCCTAATTGATGTTTGCCAATTCAGTGCTCCCTCAGCATATGTAAAGTTATTCTTTGGTCTCAGTACTCCTTACCATTCTCCTAAAATTCAGACAGGATTGAGACTGAACATCTTAGCTCTAGGCTAGCTGTGGGAACACCTGCACTTGAAAAGTCTCTCTAGGTAATCAGCAATATGCTTACCTTTTCAGTCACATACTACATATACAGGGTCAAGGCTTTAACCTAATCTATGTTGTTTACATTATAGCTTGACTTGAAACTGCCTGTATCAGAAATATCCCATATCCATAGCAAAAAAGATTGTGTCATACAGATATCCTACTAATTAGAAAAGATTCAAGACTTGTGCACAATAAATCCTACTCTACCCATCCTGAGCACTTGCTGCTCATTTAATGGTTCGAGGATTTCTTACAAGCCAGCTGATGGTTCATACATAAACTACTTTAGTTTTTCTCTTTCCAGAAAAGGAAAATTTAATATTATTTTAAAAATACCTACTGGTTTAAAACCTTTAACTTCTGGGCTTTACTTTCCCTATTTCACCTTTCCCTTACAGTATCCTTTGTAGGTAGCAGTAATGTCAGTAAGAAAATAAGAGACATACAAGACTGGATATAATATTTTTATTATACAGTCCCTTCAAAAGGACTGGCTGTCATCAAATCTTAAGTTCCAAATAGATTCTGACTTCCATTTAAAGTCTGCTAATGAACCATTAACCTTTTACTATTTCAAAGTAGCATTAAACTAAATATATGATGAAACACCATACTCTACAGATACATCTATATTGTTATAGCCAAGGCAAAGGTATGGAAACTGAAATTTGCTCTTCAGTGGTATTAATTTGTTAGAATGGTGTGCTGGCACGGTTTTGGCCTAGATGAAGTATCACAGTTCAGTAATTATCACAAGCCAGAGACTATTCCTGATAGGCAGTTTGCATCATGACACTTTGTTTTGGAGGCGAATTTAGAAGAAAAAAGTTAGAGGTAGATATACAAAAGAATGTGCATCTGACCTCAAGGCTAGAAAACAAACCCAAGCACTTCCACTAGTACAGATGTAGTTTTTATGTTCTTATAGTCCTTTTTTGTATGCATTGAGCTAAATTTATTATTATTAATCCCTAGACTCCAGATAGTCTATTTCAATGCAGAATCTATCTGGAAGTCAGCCTATAATAAACTTGGTTACACAGCAATAAATATAATAGTATTTTAAGAGTTGTTGGATTAAATCAAAAGTAAACAGTTTTTTTGCTTCTTTGAGAGTGATTCCTATTTTGAATATTTGTAGAAAAGCTGTGTGGAATTGTTTACATATTTTTTATTCAGTTCCACCTTATGGTGAAAGGATCAGGATCTGATGGTGATGCTGGTAGAGCTGCCGTATAATTGCTTCTCGTATAATTGCCAATATGTGTTTAGCACCTCATTGCTGATCCATACCACTGCTTCTGAGCCATTAAGACTCAAATATACATAGGTGAACACCTGACTGTTGCATAAGCCTGTAGCAGTGATCTGACAGAAAAAAGTAAAAAACTTACCCTATACTAACTGTTTCCTCTGGAGACGGAATAGCATCTAATCCAATTTATTCCATCTAAAAGTCAGCTATTTAATCTGAATTGGCTGTTTAGGCTCTTATTGTGATACTAGAGATAAACAGCCACACATCTCCAAGGGCTGATTCACACTAAGATTTTGTGTTAGGACAGGTGCCTTACTCTGAATGTACCATCTTTCTTCACTGATTAGGATAGCAAAAGGTTAACACAGGTATCTAACTTTAAACTGCTTAGGTTTGGTGGGGTGACTCCTACTTGTATTGTCCATCATATTGCACGCTCTTCTCTCCCTAGTTTTTCAACTAAGAAATGTCTGAATTTTGCATATGAAAAAGGGGATGATTCCATTTTTATGACATGGATTAGAAATAGATAAACCCTCAAGATACAGCATCATTGAATTTTCTGTCCATACTTAAAATATCACTGATTAAATACTGAGGTGCAGTGATAACAGTAGAATATGAATACTTCAGAAGTAGTTGGAATAAGTACAGGAAACCTTTTGAAGATATACATTGTTAGCCTGAATTGATGTTTTGAATCTATTTTTACTTAGAAAAAAATCAGAAATGTAAGTTCATAAATAGAGTATTAGTATAAAACAACCATGTATTTGTGACAAAGAGATCTGCACATAAGAAACTGATCTGCGTTAGTGCTAAACTTTAACACACTCTGTATATCACTATCACAAAACCACACAATTTCTTTTGTCTGTGTGCAGGTCTTTTCTGTAGTCCTTGAATACGACTAACTGCACTTTTGTTTTTATACATACAGGGGTTCTATAATGAAACACTTTCTTAAAATTTCATAGCATATGTTTCCTTAACTGTACCTCTTACCTCTATTTCCATACATATATAAATTTAATCCTAACTGTGGAATATGACTTGTATAAAAACTAGTTTCATTATCTTGCCTAAAGTATAAAACAGAAGAGCTCCAATATCCAAATTCAATAGAAAAGAGTTTGAATTTTTGAAAATATTAATGAGGATTTCTATGCTGTATGGACTCTGCTGTAAGAAAGAGTATAGACCTATATGTATAATATGTTGCTCAGACAGGACAAGTAAAAATGGCTCTAAATTAAAAAGAAATAACAATGAAAATAAGGCTTTATGAGGCACAGTATGTTTGCTGTTCAACAAGTATGGATCAGCATAACTGAAGATCTGGGTTGGTTATTTTTTTTCACTCTAGCTGTGAATTTACCCTCAGTCTTTAGAGAACATATTCACAGCGAGCACTAACAATCAGGTGTGGATTAGTTTATAATTGAGACTTACCAGAAAAGTCATAGAGCTCAAACTACTACCTGGAGATGCATAAGAAGGGTAATTGCTAGCTGTAGGACTAAGTGTCTCCCCTCAGGAGGGGACTTTAAAAGACTGAAATCAGAGTGTGCTCTTGTTGGGAAGAGGCTTGAAGCCAGAGGAATCATTTCATTGTATTTTTCAAAAGATCTTTTATAGGTCATTTTACTTTTTTTCCTGACTGTGGTAGTTAAATTATGGCTTCCCTCTGACTCACATCAGAGACATGCAATCACAGAAGACTGAGAGAATAAAATAAAAGAGGGAATATTGCATTAAGTAAATTATTCAAAATCTCATCCATTTTGCAAGTAACAGAGATGACACAATAAGTGCATGTGCATTTTTCCTTTAAAATAGAAAGGTTGCTTTTTTTTTAAAAAAAGTATTTTATGGAATTATCAATTTGTAGTGTTTTTATAAGGAAAAGACTAATTTAATTTTTCATAATTTTAATGAAAACTGTTTTTTTTTTTTCTTTCCAAGCCATTTTTTGGAAATGTTTCAGTTTGTCTTTCAGAAGTTGATTGTCTAAATATACTTAATGAAATGATTCATTGAAGTAGTTTTATTCCATACAATTCTATATGAACTTTATTCAAGGTAGTGTGTAGTTTCTTTTTTGTAAACATACCAAATAATGCAAAAGTAATTTTATCAAATGGATTTTCCTGTACTGTACTTTACTTATTCTACTTTCTTATTATTTTTATGAGAATTTGATTGCTATGGACAAATAATATTTAAATAACTCTTCATATAATATTGACAAAATGTGCTACCTTTCTAAATATTAGACTCTTAATATACTTAATAAAAATAAACAATAGATGTTAAGTGACTTGTCCAAGTCTGTATATCTAAATGATTAAAACAGAAACTATACCTTGCTTTCAGTCCCACATCTCAATCTTTGTATCAGACTCTTTCACTCCAGCCACTTTATTCAGCTTTCACATTCCAACAGCAGAATGCATAACCTAAGTTCCTCAGAGAACAGAAATGACAAAAAAAAAGACTTTTGTTTGCATTACTGTTAAGTTTTCAGCTTGAACTCTTACCAGCGCAAGCAAAGTTGGGAGCATTTTGTGGTTGGTCCTAGGCAGCCACCCTGAAGTACATGGGAATAAGATTTGCAGGTCACTTCCAGCTGCCATGTGATTCTACTTGGTTCTTGTGATGTTTCTTAAAAATAGGGAGAGTAAATTAAACATGACAGCTAAATAAAGAGGCACTTGTACTTTTATAGCTATCTGCCAAGGTGTTGCATGTATGCAGTGGGTCATGTTGTGAGGCCATGTGAGAGTTCAAGGCCTGCTGGTAATTGTGGATGACTGTCTTGGCATGGTCCATGTCCATACCATCTGTAGCAAGCAGATGTGGAACAAATCCCTCTCTGGGTGTGTACTACTCACTCAGAGAAATGGTTGATTCACTCCAGACTGCAGCCTGAAAATGAACTAGTATGCTTACACTGTGGATGAGAACCCTGGAATTCAAATAGGGAGTGAACCAATTTGACCATATGAATGCATGCAGTCAGCTGCTTCTGTCTTGTAACCAGCCTTATATTTAGTTTAAAATGTGAAGAGGTTTTCAAGTTAACAAAGGAAGAGTGTTTTAGAACATTTACCCAGTAAATAGAAAATAAGAACATAAAACCTGAAGTATTTGAAAATAGAGTTCAACAAATTCATAAAAGTAATTATAATGCAGTTGGTTGATATAAGAAAAGACACAGATAAGATGATCCAGGAAGTCCTCTGTAGCTCTGCCTTCCTGGAAAGTCCCATAATGAGTTTCTGTAATCTAATATTTTGCCCTTTCCAAACAGGGACGTTCTCACATTTCTTGTATGCCCGGAACAGTTCGACGCTGGAACTATCCATCTCCTCTCTGCATTGGTATGGATATTTACTTTATTTCACTGTGTTTTGAACATCAGTCAGAAGAAACTCCTGGCTTTGTCATGCCTATTGTTCCTTCACTTAATTCTGTTTCATTCAAAACTTTTTTTGAATTTCCATTTGTGTCTATGAAATATGGAAAAATTACAATTTTTTTTTTAAATATAGTATATATGCTATTTAAAAAAATATTGTGAGACTAAGCAAATGAGGAAACCCAGATGTTTAGCTTGTCCTGAATACTCTGCTTTGAATCACGCTGATTCTTCTTCAGAAGGGAGAGGAAGTTAACACATTCCTTTTGCAGCATGCTCAGCTTGGAGAAACATCTCAAGAACAAGGCAGGTAATTCAGGGAGAACAGGAGACTTCTCAAAGAAGCAGGCAGTCTGTCTGCAGCGGACAGCAGCTCTGAAGCCAACCCTTCAGGGGTGGTGGAATGAGAAAGAGTTTTAGGGATCCAGAAAAGGCTGGCTCTTTTCATCTGAGAAAGTTATTAAACCAATCTGGCTTAAAAAGCAAAGCTGAAAAGAATTTCCCTTTTAAGCACACTAAGACCTTACCCAACAGATCTGAGTTTTCCCTGTGCAGAAAATAAACTTGGTCTACCATATTGTTTCTTGATTAAACAAAGTTTGAGTCAAGATTCTGGCATCTTTTGGCATGCTTATTTCAAGAAAAAGCAGGAATGGAGGGGAGAGAAGCACAGCTCCATCATAAAGTTCTGTCACTTCAGCTTTGAAATACGTTCTTCTGTGAGTGCTTTTAACTACATTCAGTCAGCAAAAGCTGTTCCTTTTAGCTTCATATCTAAGAGGAATTTAAAAGATTGGGACAATATCAAGCAATATTAACATGAAAAGGTTTTAAAGATTCCTTGTCAAGTTGGGCCTATATATTATTTTGTATTG
This sequence comes from Morus bassanus, assembly GCA_031468815.1. Lineage (NCBI taxonomy): Eukaryota > Metazoa > Chordata > Aves > Suliformes > Sulidae > Morus > Morus bassanus. The sequence goes on from CM062569.1 coordinate 92,857,407, forward strand.
TCAGCTTCTACAGAAGCCGTGACTTCTGATTAATATGAAAGCAGTGCAGTTCCTTCAAATCAATTTTAGAAATGGAAAATTTATTCAGGAAGGTGTATTTTGGGATTTGGGTGGGGGGTTTTTTGCTAATCTTATGTTTCACCTTGTATAGTAAATACAGTTCCCATCTGCAAAGAGTGTGCTCATTGATTATTTTTTTTTTTTTTTCCTTTAGTTCATGAAATTTTGCTGTTCTGGAAGCTAAAATACCGTTAAGAAAACAAATAAACCCTTAAAATATGATACCCTCCCACACTTCCAACCCTTAAAATGTTGATTTTTCTAGAAATGCAAACGAAAACCTGTTCTTTTCACTAAATAATGTATTTAAGAATGCAGGGAGGTAGAGATATTTGAGAAGTTTGAGACTGATTTCTCAGATTTTAGTGGGGTTTTTCCTATTTTGATTCGATTTCTTGTGTTGTCTAACCAGTAGATTATTTGATTTTTTTTTTGGTACAATTATCACAATGCACAGTATCATAATTCTATTACCAGATAATGTATCACTGTAACACCTGGCACGATGACTCATAAGATTTAAAGTAGTGATTCCTCAAATAATAAATATAAATTACAAGATTTTAATTTGATTTTGTGAAGTTACTCTTCCTTCATATTATTGTCCTAACAAAGGTGTAAACTCAGCCACTTCTTTACAAGTTGCTTCACATATTTATAGTTTAGCTTTATGTCATCCTACACGATGCAAATGGCTTTTCAATCTCCAAGCACATAAATTTGCTGAAGAGTAGTATACAGACAGCAAGCAAAGAATAATTCTGTTATGCAGCAAACCTGTCCTCTTCTGAATTAAAGAAAGAACTGTGGTGGGGTTTTTTGTTTGTTTTTAAACTCAAGTGTGGGTTTACCTATATTAACTAGCAAATCTGCAGCTGCATCATGGATCAGTGTCATAATTCAGTTTAATTCCAAATTTGTTCCTCTGATTATGAAGCCTATCTCAACATAACACCAGACGTTTTTAACCATAATTGGCAAGTTGAAACAATGAGTTACCCAGTTTATATGTGCAACTACACATTTGCAGTAAAATCACATTGAACATATCGTATTAAGTAAGGATTTTGCTCTTATTCAATTTTTTTTTTTTTTCTCCTTCATGGGGAATGTTATGACTCTGATAAATTTCACTGTTTGGAGGTCATGGGGATAAAATGGAAAATCCATTTTTTTAACTAATCATATGCCAAATATTAAGAAGTAATATTATTAAAAGATGCAGTGACTTTCTTTTTATTTTTAATAGCTAAATGTGGTGGAACATTGACAAACATGGGTGGTGTGATCCTGAGCCCAGGTTTTCCTGGAAATTACCCTAGTAACTTAGATTGTACATGGAAAATTTTATTGCCTATTGGATATGGTAAGTAAACTTATATTTGTAAATATCAGATTTAAATATATGTAAGAATATTCTAATTTCCAATATGAAATAGATTTTATCCAGTGAATATATTGTGAACCCTTTACATAATTATGAGCTACCTTTTGATTTGAAAATGGTTGGCAGTTTAAAAATATATCTTTGAAAAAGCAGCTTGTTATTTGTAAAACTCAGCCTGTCTCAGAAACTGATTTCAGAGCAAATGAAATCTGCTGCATGAAGATATGTCAGATGAAATAGATAATGTAAATTCTGAATTAATTAGCAGTCTTCTGTTTAATGTCCTGTCATTGTTCCCCAAGTGACTTTTTAATAGTATTTCTTATGTTCTATGAAAATGGACAAAACCTCATTTCTAGCACTATGAATTTGGTTTAAAATATTCTAAAAGTATATTTCAAATACCAGGGAACAGTTAGTAACTTGGAAACTTTCTAGGTTTGCATTAAACCTGTTGTCATATGAAAAATATCTTCACAAACAGAAAATAATTAGATAGAGAAGGTAATCATGGATAATAAGGGATCTATAAGTGCATGTATTAAACACGATCTTCTATCATTATCAGAAGTAAAAGAGGAATAAGTTTTCTTGCTGTGAAATACTATGTCCCATACTGTGAATTCAGTGCTAGTGCTCAAATAAGAAAATTAATGTTAAAAACTTATTATTAAATTCCCTATAGCCATCTCTGGAAATAAATTTATTTTCTGTGCTTTCCATTGCATTCATAAGAGGAATTTGTGTAGTAAGATGTACTGCTTACATAGAATGTATTATACTAAGTTAATTTGTAGAAATACTGTACTACTATTTAGAATAGTGCCCTTTATTAGGGCATACCTGGTAAAAGTGATTCATCATAGTTATCGGTAACCTTAGTAGACTTAGATATCCTTATAGCTTTAGGATGACCATAGAAAGGACATTCCTGGCTAATTTTGGCATTCTAAAGCTACATTTGCAGGGAAAAAAAAAAGATAAGCAACAATTCTGGAGGAATGTCATCCTAATTAGGCTATTATAATACTGCCTTTTAAAAACAGTCCTTCATATTTCTCAGAGTTGCTCTTTTTCTTTAAGCTTTTCCATGTAGACAATGTTTTGTGGATTAATTATCCAAGAGTGTCTTGTATTTTATTATAATCCCCCTCACTTCTCAGAAAGTCTCTGGTAGTGGTAATCCTATAAATAAAAAAGATTGCGATTTTTTTTGGCAAGGGATTTAACAGGTACAAGGTGTTCATATCATTGATCTATCATTGCTTTCAAAAATACTGGAAGAGTACACTTTTTACCATAAAGTTGCTACAGGAATATTTTTCCCAAAGTGTCTGTCAGATAATCCACAGATAATGTCTTTATACGAGGTTTAAACATTGTGATTGATGTGGTGTTTCACAGGGAACTTCCACTGCAAAATCTTGGATACTACTTTAGTTACAAGTATAAATTTGCCTACCTAAGAGCTGTTTGTCTATATTCACTCTATTGTATCAAAATAAATACATGAAATTGCTGAAACATAGAAAATATTTCCAAAATTGAATAATGCTCCAGGATTTTTTTTTGGAAGGTTTTCAGTGTGGTACTGATTAAGATAGAGTTTAGCACTGTGCACAAAAACTGATCTAGAGGACACTCATGAACATGTAATGATTGATTCAAATTCCACTAAAATAATTAACCTCTCAGTGACTTCATCTCTCAGTAAGCATTCCTTTATTCTCATCCATTTATTCAAACTTTGTAACTGAATGAAGCCCATGATATTATTGACTTAGAGCAAGCCCACAAATGTGCTTAAACAAAGTCCAATGATAAAATTGTGGGAGCTAAATATGTCCCTAAATAAAGTGCTTTCTTCATTACATGGAAATATACTGATCGTGTAAAAGACTGTACTAAGATCCAAACAATTTAAACGGGTGGAAAATATGTCTTTTCAAGTGAGTTGCAGTGATTTTGGAATTATTTCATGTAGCTGTTAATTGATTAACATTTGTAAAAAAGTTTAGCTCAACTTGGAATTCTTATTTGGAGACTATTCAAGTCCTGTTGAGATTGGCCAGCAGGCTGGACAACTTGGTGAGGCAGGCTTTAAACTGAGGGACTCGGGGGGTGGAGGCCAAAGTGGCAACGCTAATGCCATTACATCCAATGGGGGAATCAGCCAGGCCAAACAGAGCAGTGACAAAGGTGCCTTAGCTGCCTCACAAGATGGCAATCAGGAGACCAACCACCTCAAGGGTGTGCATGGCTATAGTGGATCCTTGTGCACCCCTCCAGGGAAATCTGCATGCTCAAGTACCTTTCTGAAATGCCTGTACACCAACGCATGCAGCATGGGGAATAAACAGGAGGAACTAGAGATCTGTGCGCAGTCACAGGGCCATGATCCCATTGCAATTACAGAGACCTGGTGGGATAGCTTGCATGACTGGAATGTTGTCATGGATGGCTACAGGCTTTTTAGGAAAGACAGGCTAGCAAGGCAAGGTGGGCGAGTTGCTCTTTATGTGAGGGAGCAACTGGAATGCATCGAGCTCTGTCTAGGAGTGGAGGAAAAACAGGTCAAGAGCTTGTGGGTAAAATTTAAGGGTCAGACAAATACGGGTGACACTGTTGTAGGCGTTTACTGCAGGCCACCTGATCAGGAAGAGGTAGTTGATGAAGCCTTCTACAGACAGCTGGAAGTAGCCTCACAATCGCAGGCCCTGGTCCTCATGGGGGAATTCAACCACCCTGATATTTGCTGGGACAACAACATGGCGAGGCATGCGCGATCCAGGAGGTTCCTGCAGAGCATCGAGGATAAATTTTTGATGTAGGTCGTGGAGAAGCCAACAAGGCGAGATGTGTTGCTGGACCATATACTAACAAACAAGGAAGAGCTGGTTGAGGATGTGACAGTTGGGCGTAGCCTTGGCTGCAGTGACTATGAGATGGTGGAGTTCAGGATCCTGCGTGGTAGAAGCAGGGCAACAAGTAGGATTACAGCCCTGGACTTCAGGAGTGCTAACTTTGGCCTCTTCAAAGACCTGCCTGGAGGAATTCCATGGGCTAGGGCTCTAGAAGGTAGGGGGGTCCAAAAGAGCTGGTCAGTATTCAAGGACCACTTCCTCCAAGCTCAAGATTGGTGCATCCTGAGGAGGAAGAAGTCAAGCAAAGGAGCCAGGAGACCCACATGGATGAGCAAACTAGAAAAACTCAAATGGAAAAAGGAGGTTTTCATTATGTGGAAAAAGGGACTGGCCCCTTGGGAGGAATATAGAAGCATTGTCAGGGTATGCAGAGATGCAACAAGGAAGGCCAAGGCCCACCTGGAACTAAATCTGGCAAGGGATGTCAAGGATAACAAGAAGGGCTTCTTTAAAAACTTCAGCAGTAAAAGGAAGACTGGGGAAACTGTGGGCCCACTGCTGAACGAGGTAGGGGGCCTGGTGACACAGGCTGTAGAGAAGGCAGAGTTACTGAATGCCTTCTTTGCTTCAGTCTTCACTGCTAAGGCTGGCCCTCAGGCATCTCAGCCCTCAGAGGTGAGAGAGAAAATCTGGAGAAAAGAGGACTTCCCCTTGGTTGAGGAGGATTGGGTCAGAGATCACCTAGGCAAACTGGATCCTCACAAATCCATGGGCCCCGACGGGATGCACCCACGAGTGCTGAGGGAGCTGGCAGATGTTCTTGCCAAGCCTCTCTCCATTACCTTTGAAAGGTCATGGAGGACAGGAGAGGTGCCCGAGGACTGGAGGGTAGCCAATGTCACCCCAATCTTCAAAAAGGGCAAGAAGGAGGACCCAGGAAACTATAGGCCAGTCAGCCTCACCTCCAACCCCGGAAAGGTGATGGAACAGTTCATCCTGGAGGTCATCTCCAGGCATGTAGAGGAAAAGAAGGTTATCAGTAGTAGTCAGCATGGATTTTCCAAGGGGAGATCATGTTTGACCAACCTGATAGCCTTCTATGATGGCGTGACTGGCTGGGTAGATGAAGGGAGAGCAGTAGATATTGTTTACCTTGACTTCAGCAAGGCTTTTGACACTGTCTCCCATAACAACCTCATAGATAAGCTTAGGAAGTGTGGGTTAGATGAGAAGACAGTGAAGTGGATTGAGACCTGGCTGAACGGCAGAGCTCAGAGGGTCGTGATCAGCAGGGCGGAGTCTGGTTGCAGACCCATAACTAGCAGTGCTCCCCAGGGGTCTGTACTGGGTCCAGTACTGTTCAATATATTCATCAGTGTCCTGGACATAGGACAGAGTGTACCCTCAGCAAGTTTGCTGATGATGCCAAGCTGGGAGGAGTGGCTGATATGCCAGAAGGCTGTGCTGCCATCCAACAAGAACTGGACAGGCTGGATTGCTGCACCAAGGGGAACCTCATGAAATTCAACAAGAGCAAGTGTTAAGGTCCTGCACCTGGGGAGGAACAAACCCATGCACCAGTACAGGTTGGGGGTTGACCTGCTGGAAAGCGGCTCTGTTGAGAAGGACCTGGGAGTGCTGGTGGACAGCAGGCTGATCATGAGCCAGCAATGTGCTCTTGTGGCCAAGAAAGCCAATGGTATCCTGGGGTGCATTAAAAGGAGTGTGGCCAATACATCAAAGGAGGTTATCCTCCCCCTCCACTCTGCTCTAGTGAGGCCACATCTGGAGTCCTGTGTTCAATTCTGCCCCCCCCAGTTCAAGAAGGACAGGAAACTGCTTAGGCAAGTCCAGTGGAGAGCTACGAAGATGATCAGGGGACGGGAGCATCTCTCTTATGAGAAAAGGCTGAGAGACCTGGGTTTGTTCAGCCTGGGGAAGAGAAAACTGAGGGGGGATCTTACAATACTTATAAATATCTGAAGGGTGGGTGTCAAGAGGACGGGGCCAGACTCCTTTCAGTGGTGCCCAACAACAGGACAAGGGGCAATGGGCACAAACTGGAACACAGGAAGTTCCACCTGAATATGAGGAAAAACTTCTTTACTGTGAGGGTGACAGAGCACTGGAACAGGCTTCCCAGAGAGGTTGTGGAGTCTCCTTCCCTGGAGACATTCAAAAGCTGCCTGGACGCAGTCCTGTGCACCCTGCTCTAGGTGTACCTGCTCAAGCAGGGGGGATGGACAAGATGATCTCCAGAGGTCCCTTCCAACCCCTACCATTCTGTGATTCTGTGATTCAAGCAGGAAGTAGTAAAATTATAGTTTGACTGGATAATTATTTATTTTCTGTAGCTATCAATTTTATTCTGTATAATTTTATATAAGAAATTTTTTAAAATTTTAAAAGCAGCTCTTCCCATGAGATTAGGCTTATACTTCCGACTGCTCAGCATTTAGGGAGTAGTCTCTCTCCCTTTCATTTTGTGAGAAAAGCCTGGTTCAGCCATCTGACTTCCAGAGAGTGTTTGTGGTAAATGGTCCTGAGTAAGTACCTGTCACCAGTCGGGAGTTCAGTGCATCTTATAGTGCTGCATATAGAGTAGAATGGTTCTAAAGACACACAGACCCATGCTGGAGGGAAGAGGGGGTCTGTGTGTAGGTTGCTTGGGTCAGGGAAAACAAGGTACAGTACATAGTTGGAACTATGTAGGTAAAATTTTGTCTCTTAAAGATCACTTTGTTAGTAACCTTCTTTGGTGCTGAGCTGATCCTGAGCCTCTATGAGAGGCCTGGCCCAGCTACAGTAATGCTCTTTTGGCAGAGTCCTGACCATGCGTGATACAGCAGGATATGTGACATGGCCCTCCCTTGAATGTTTCTGTTGGCTGGTTTAGGAACCTGACAAATACCTGGTTGTTGACTGTGACTTTGTTTCATTGCTCCCTTCATGTGTGGTTATGATATTTATTGGGAACCAAAAAATTATAAGCTCCAACACTTGCAATACTTAGTGGCTGTTTCCTTAATTTAAGCATCCCACTTTGAATGGTGACTAAAATATAAATATTGTGCCTGTAACAACTATTATGACATCTTTTTTTTTTTTTTTTTTTTTACATGCTGTAGCATTTAGCAACATGTTATAAGAAGTCTGGTTTTAATTTTTCTTCCTTTCTCAATGCTGCAGGAGCACATATTCAGTTTCTGAATTTCTCTACTGAAGCAAATCATGATTTTCTTGAAATCCAGAATGGGCCTTACCACACCAGCTCTATGATCGGCCAGTTTAGTGGAATGGAACTCCCATCACCCTTGCTAAGTACTACTCATGAAACACTTGTCCATTTTTACAGTGATCACTCAGAAAACAGGCAAGGATTTAAGTTGACATACCAAGGTAAGTAGGAACTACCACAATGAACTTTATGGATAAAAAGGAAAAATATTTTTTTTTAATTCTTAAAAATATGTTAGGCATATACTATATTGCATTTTTAAATCTGTGAATTGTTTAGTCCATAGGTACAACTGAAATTGTGTTGAACTGGAATCTTTATTTTACTGATGTGAAAACCTAAAGCCAAAGTGATGTCATTTGCCAAGGGTCACATAGCTGATACCCCTTTCCATCCCATTAAGGTGTACTGTTACTGGACAATACTGCTAATATTCACTGTTTTGTTTTCCAATTTATATAATATTGTTATATTTAATGTAATGAATGAGGATTTCACAATATGGTATGAATTATTTTAAATATTCAGGTGAAAATTTTTGTAGTTCTTATGTTATATTTTTGCAGTCTAAACATGTGAAAATTAACAGGAAATGAAAAGACACCAGATAACACCCATTCTGTTTCTGTATTTTCAAATACATATATTCGGTATGAAGTGAACTTTTTGTGGTCTTCTACTGTTGGCTTTTTTCTTCATCTTCATTGTTTGGGTTTTTTTCCCTATTAGTGACAATAAAACATCATTAATTCATGCATATTTCTAAAATGTTTAAATTCTCTTACTGAAAACTGTTGAGTCCCATTGCAGGATCTGAACAGTTTAACAAAATGGAACAGCTGGTTGAATTCTCTTCTAACTAGAGTGAGGGAGATTCATGCCACATCATTTTAGGCTCTTAATTTAGACAACTTGGTTAGGTTTTCATATGTATTTATATAAGTCTATATATTTGTACAAACATGTATGTGTTGTCGGTTAATCCCAGTGGGTAGTTAATCACCATGCAGTTGCTCACTCACTTCCCTCCCACCCCCAGTGGGATAGGTGGAAGAAGAAAGGCATAGTAACAGCAAGAAAACTTGGGGGCCAAGATAAAAAATATTGTTTAATAAGTGAAGGATAAGGGGAATAAGAGAGAAAGGAAACAAAACAAAATAAGTGATGCAAAGACAATCACTCACCACCTCCCACAGGCAGACCAATGCCCAGCCATTTCCCAAGGGAAAGAAGGCTAACATCCCTAAAACCCCTCTTTTCCCTTTTATTGCTGAGTATGATTTTATATGGTATGGAATACCTCTTTGGTTAATTCAGGTCATCTGACTGGTTGTGTCCTGTCCCAATCTGTCACACACCCCCAGTCTATTCACTGGCAGGGCAGAGTGAGAAACAGAGATGGCCCTGATGCTGTGCGAGCACTGTGTGGCAAACTCCAGAACATTAGTGTGTTATCAGTATTGTTTTGGTCACAAATCTAAAACACAGAACCATATGAGCTTCTGTGAAGAAAACTGACTCTATCATAGCCAGACCCAATACAGTATTTATTCGCATACACACATATATACACTTTTAGTTAGATCATATCTATGGAGTCAATGGACAGAAAGGAAGATGATTCTGAGCAGCTGAATTAGGCTAATGCTCATAAAGCATGCCCACAAAGAGGTCACATCTCTCTATTGCCTGTGGAGTTTTGTTCTGTCACATAGTCTTAGAAGTAGGGGAAAAGCTCAAAGCATCACTCCCACCTAGTGGAATTTTTATTCTGAGCAGTCAAGGCTAATTGTGTTTGGACAGATGACTCTTCAGAATTTTCTGGAAAGACAGAAAAGTTGCAAATTGCAGAAATGACAAATAAATAAACTACTATGCCATGTGGTATGTTTTTTTCTATATTCTCCAGTGCTCTTTTTCTGCTTCTAATTAGTGTGTTTTTCCTTACTATTACAAGCCTTTCCTTAATAGTATTGAGTCTTTATAGGCTCAACTACATGTGATTAACTCCTGAATAACAGCATTTTCTCTCATGAAAGTAATAGTTAAATATTAAATTATTTGTAGACTCTGTAATACGTTCTTCTAGAGGCAAATGTTCCGGCATGCTCAGTAAGGTTTTGTGTTCCCTTTAAGAGAAAGCATACATTCATATTTTAACAAGCTGTAACAGTTTCAGCAGGGGGACAAGGAGAGAGGTTCAGTTTGTTCTTTAATCATCATAATACTTAGCTTCTTGTGTCTCTATCTCTTCTTGTGTTCTGGATCAAAATATATTTAATGTATGTGATATTCTATGGTTTTAGCAAGGACAGTGATGTTTGTTGATGTTTAAGGAAATGATAGTCCAGATCAAAGTAAAAGATGGTATAGATTTGGACCAAAAAAAAAAAAAAAAAAAAAAAAAATTATATGGATTTTGATTGGTTCATGACATAATGCAGTTGATATAGATCTATTTCAAACTCCTCCAACCATTGGTCAGTGCTTGGATCTGTTTTCACATATAGCCCAGTACCTAAACCCAGTGACACAATTGGTACTGCACAACTACTGTGACATCAGATATGACACAAATTACCTGTGGTTATCAATTAAATTCTTCCTTTAAAGTAGCAAGTGGTTCTTCAGATCCAGTCAAAATGTTCTAATAAAACTGAGGATAAAGATCTATATCGCTGTCTATCTATATTGACAATGTGCACTCGCAGCCTGCCTCTCTGGTCCACTCTGGTGAGACCCCACCTGGAGTACTGCATCCAGCTCTGGGGCCCTCAACACAGGAAAGACATGGAACTGTTGGAGCGAGTCCAGAGGATGGCCACAAAGATGATCAGAGGACTGGAACACCTCTCCTATGAGGACAGGCTGAGAGAGTTGGGGTTGTCCAGCCTGGAGAAGAGAAGCCTCTGGGGAGACCTTATAGCAGCCTTCCAGTACTTAGAGGGGGGCCTTATAAGAAAGATGGGGACAGACTTTTTAGCAGGGCCTCTTGCGAGGGGATAAGGGGTAATGGTTTTAAACTAAAAGTTGGTAGATTTAGACTAGATATAAGGAAGACATTTTTTAAATTGAGGGTGGTGAAACACTGGAACAGGTTGCCCAGAGAGGTGGTAGATGCCTCACCCCTAGAAACATTCAAGGTCAGGTTGGACGGGGTTCTGAGCAACCTGATCTAGTTGGGGATGTCCCTGCTCATTGCAGGGGGGCTGGACTAGATGACCTCTAAAGGTCCCTTCCAATCCAAACTATTCTGTGATATTACGGTTTTCTATACTGATCTCTCAGGCAAATTTATTTAATTTATTCCATATATTTAAGCAATATCTGCTTATCACTGCAGACAGAAACACTCTGTAATCTCTGCTACAGTTCATAGAATTACAACTGCAGGAAAATGTATTGCTATAATTTGTCTATCTTTTTATTTATTTTATTCGTTTAGCCAATATTGTTTGTTTCCCATTAGACCAATTTAGTGTGCTCAGCAATAGGAAACTGAGCCCAGGGAATCATTCATGTGGTATTCAAGTGTAGCTAAGAAGACTACCTGTATGTTCAGAAGTTAAGCTGGTTGCCATAACCCATGGTCTTGAAATCAGATGAAGTCTTGGGCCTACTGAAGCTAACAGTTGTGTCAATCATTTCAGTCAAACCACAACTTCACTTTTTATCTTTTTGCCTGTTAGAGACACCATTCCTGTATTCATCCATGGTAAACTGCTGAAAGAATCTTCAATAATCTATGTCCAGTCTGGGGTTGCCATTAAGATGGTAGCTTTCATAATTCAGAAATTCATGATATTAATACATGAAGTTTATTCCCTATTTTGAAAAGGTTGATGAATTATGCTCATAATTCCTCTTTTCTTCTATTCTTCCCTTCCTCACTGTGGCCAGTAGGATTATTTTTTTCTGGTGAAAAGCAAAAAAGAATGTGATGAAGAGGACACCCTACAAAAGAAACTGATATTTTTTGGTTCACTCTAACCCTCTCTTGTTAAAAGCACTTGCTTTTTAGATAAGTTGGTTTCTTTCTGCTTCCCCTAATTTCAACTTGTTAACTGACAACAAAAACGTTATCATGACTAACTCATTGACAGTGCCAAATTTTGTCCTATTATTTAAATAAAGGAAAAGCAATGCACTTAAAACCAGAACAATATATTATTAAATATCAAAAATTTTCATTAGAAGGGCCTTATAATAAAATATTTTTAAGTGGTGAAGATTGTGTATAGCATTCTCAGAATAAAACTGTCAAAAAAAAGTATTTAGTAGAAATTCAGAAACTTGTAGTATTTTGCAAATATTTATATAAAGAATCCAGAAAAAAATAAGTTCTGAAAAATAGTAATAATTTGGTAAGAATATTCTTATTTTAGCAATTAGTCTAAGAATTATAATAGTAGATATAAAATTCAGAACCAAGAAAGAGATAGTTAACTGATATTTGAGTCATTCTAATTTCAAATATAAAAACACAGCTAGTATTTATTACCTTGTTTCTCAAAATGTGTATTTACAGGTGTATTTGAATTACCAAATGCATATACATTTATCCAGTTTTATTCTCCCCATAAGTGAGAGGCAAAACAATTTCTCCAGTAAAGGCAACTCACGCAGTTCATTTTTATGTAATATTCCTTACTTACAACGAGTCTCTGGGGTGACTCATTCCTGAGTAGTGTTCTGAGGAAGCACAGTATTTTAATCTATATATTTAAAAAATATATGGTTTTAAAAATTAAAAAAAACACAACATAATCCACTCAAATAAAAAGATGGTGGGGAAAAAATTGAATTATTTTACAAGGTACTTACTCTTTATTTATTCTTTTTTTGAAAAGTGGAAAGTTGTTAACATTGACACATTCAATTTTTAAGTGATTAGCACCTACCAACTAAGCTCACTCTACTGACTTATGTTGTCTCTTCCACCTACCTCCGTTTCTGCATTCCACAAACAGATTTTGGACTTTTGATTTTAAAAATGAATTATCTTGAATGTGTTTATTTTTCTTCAGATAGCACAAATTCTCTCTGTTGCCTCTGAGATCCCAGATTGCACTAGCCATTTCTATTGCTAACATCTCTCCTTTGTAATTCTTTCTAAGATTATCATATTTTATGTCTTCATATCATTAAGCACAGGTAACCAACCTCAGCACCATTTAGAATATGTAGGAAATTGTACTCTCAGTTCAAGATATTCATAATCTAAGAAGAACTTCTGGAAATAATGTGTTTCGGTGTATTCACGATTCCTCTGACATGCTGTAACAGAAAATGCTGGTGGTTTACAACTGAACGATTTTAATGGATGATTTATTTTTCTTCATACAAAATATATGTTGCTTTTGATAGCTGACTTTTCTTTTCCAGATCCACGCCTGTTGCCTTTGATATTTAGTTATCTTGTCTGCCAGATTGTTTCTGGATTCATAGAATCATAGAATGGTTTGGGTTGGAAGGGACCTTTAGAGGTCACCTAGTCCAGCCCCCCTGCAATGAGCAGGGACATCCCCACTAGATCAAGTTGCTCAGAACCCCGTCCAACCTGACCTTGAATGTTTCTAGGGGTGAGGCATCTACCACCTCTCTGGGCAACCTGTTCCAGTGTTTCACCACCCTCAATTTAAAAAATGTCTTCCTTATATCTAGTCTAAATCTACCAACTTTTAGTTTAAAACCATTACCCCTTATCCCCTCGCAAGAGGCCCTGCTAAAAAGTCTGTCCCCATCTTTCTTATAAGGCCCCCCTTTAAGTACTGGAAGGCTGCTATAAGGTCTCCCCAGAGGCTTCTCTTCTCCAGGCTGGACAACCCCAACTCTCTCAGCCTGTCCTCATAGGAGAGGTGTTCCAGTCCTCTGATCATCTTTGTGGCCATCCTCTGGACTCGCTCCAACAGTTCCATGTCTTTCCTGTGTTGAGGGCCCCAGAGCTGGATGCAGTACTCCAGGTGGGGTCTCACCAGAGTGGAGTAGATTTTCCTAGTTCTTTTGATATTATACTTCTGGATTTTTCTCTCTTCCTCTTAGTCGGTCTGCAATTGCTGAAATGGGACTTAAAAACTAATTCTTCACTACGCCAAAATTTTTCTCTTTCCTTCTCCTTTCTTCTCTGTTAGAAATTTTGTTTTCCTTTCAGTAAGTCAAATATCAAATAAGTCTTAGCCTGATTTGCTTGGATGACAAGACTTACACTCTTGTGATATCTGACTGTCTTGCTTCTTGATATATTTCTGTTATGCAATTTTGAAACCATTGACCAATTTCAGTCAAATTTCACAGTTCCTAGGAATATTTGAAAATCAATATTAGTAAAGTGGATGAAAGAGTCCTAAAATAGTGCCCTTACTGAGAGAAAAGATGCAGTATTACTCTATAGATGTCATTTCAGTTTGGCTTGCTGGCTACTCAGTTGGAATATTCCTTGTCACAACTCATTTTAATACACACTGTGTCTTGCCTAGCTGCTATTCATGGGATATAGATGTGGGAGAGAGATAAAATATGTGGCTGGCATGGGGGTAACATTCAAAATTTTACGGGAAAAAGGAAGTATATTTTCATATAGCATATAGAAAGCTAAGAATTTTTTATTAGTCCAATTAATGCTTACACACTTAAGTTGTCCAAGGCAGTTAACACGGAAAAAAATTATAAGCAATGCAGGTGAAATTGTTATGCAAAAAGTTCCTCCTATCTACCCCATTTTTTTTGTATTATGTTCACCCTCCCAGCGCTCTTATGGAGCCTAACATTGACTGATTCTGCCTTTTTCATATAGAACTGGAGAGGCGGTCATAAGCACCCCAAGACCTTTGCTGGGAAATATATGATGTTCATGATAGGGCTTTCTTATTCTTCAGTATTTGGTTCCACTTGGATTACTTTTATGCATGTTTTTCTTACCACAGTCTGCTTCTTTCTTACTGGTTTCCAGCCAGACATTGAAAGTTGCTTTCCCCAGGTTCAGTTACTCTAAAGGATTATTGTTTGTTAAGCAATGACTGCCAGGGCTTGCCAGGCCTTTAGTATGCGTGGTATTTGCAGAGCACAACATAAAACATGTTAGGTAATAATGACTTGGATGCTAGCAATTGTTAAAATGAGCTAAAACCAGCTTAGGCCAAGCCAAGCCCAGACATATCTCAGATCTCTGAGACCTTGCACTGTCAGGCGCATAAATGGCATAAAGCCTATGGCATTTTACTCTGACAGAAAACTTATTTACAGTGTTTCAAGGGTTTGAAGATGCTGCAAATAAGGTAAGGTATTCCAGAAAAGGCTTAATCATTGTGGTATCTGCTTATAGGAATGTAGTGCCCAGATGTAGGTAAACAGAAACTGAATAGTTATTATGTAAATATATAGTAATATACATATAAAAAAATACAGGCTTTGTTTGTTCAGCTGCTGACACAGCAATGTACTGAATTCAACCATCCTCCTGACCAGGTAAAATTAACAATTGCCATACCAAAAAAATTAGTCTTTTGAAGCCTATCAGTAATAATTTACATGATTTCCAAGAAGCATATTTCAAAAGTATTTACTCTCTCAGTGCATCTAAAATAGGCATCTTAAATTAAAGAGGACAAATATTTGTCATGACTAAGTAAAGGTTTTATGTAAAATTAGAGGATGTATACCAGTGCAAGCAGATGTAGCACAAACTAAATTCTGCGAGAACAAAATTTATACTAAGTAATTAAAAAAACAATTTGTTAGCACTTTTGCTTTTATCCACTTTTGCCTTTTCTATAGAAATGAATTTGTAAAGCAAAGCAGATGGATCTGAGGACCTGACATCTTTATACATTTGACAGATATTTTTTCAGACTGCTTCTAATTGATCCCATTTTAGGATGTCCTAATATAGCATAACTGGGAAAAAAAGTTCTATAAATAAAAAAACATTGTTTTTCTAATAATGAAATTAATTTGATATACCCTTAAAAAAAGATGAGTGGGCGAAAAGAAAATAGTTGTAGTCACATTCATCAAACCCATTCTAATGTCTTAATGAATGTGTTGCATATTAAGAAGCACCCCCAAGACTGCATAGCTTAATACTAGTCTGATTTTTTAAAATGTGCTTAAATTTACATTAAAATGGATTTAAGATTAAATTTATCCTTTTACTGAAAGGTACTAAGCTTGGTTCAATTCAAGGTCTGCTTTTTTTTTGAGTGAAGAAAGTGCCATTTCCACTAACGAGAATACAACAAGTAGTGGCATTAAGGTAGCAGATGGTTTTTGCAAGGTAGATGCTTTTTTATAAAGATACCAATCTAAAATTATAGGGAGATTGTTAAAGGGTATGCTTATTCAAGCAAACTTCCATGTCATGAAAAATGAACTTTTCTAGAGATCTTAGCATTTTGTGAAGGATAAGGCTTTTTGATAACCTCTTATCTCAGGGGAAAGAAAAGAATATAAATATTGCATAGTGAATGATAAAATTAATAATGTTATTTCTCAGTTTTTCTACTGACTTTCTGAAGACAGAAAAATGTTGATGAGATTGAAACTTAATATAGCCTGGGATTGTTCTCTGAACACATTGTTTTGGAGAGGAAGAAAAGTGTATGCACACTGAGAACAGTAAAATATTTGCTTCCCATGCTTGCAAGGAGCTAGTGCTGCTTCTTAAGCGCTAGCCTGTGAATTCTTACAACAACAGGATTTGAGTATATGACCTGAATCACTTAGATACTGTGTATTTCCAAATGCAGTAAAAAGCTTTGTCTCCTTAGCAGAACCCTAGGGAAGTTACAGCTTTGCACACCATTGCCAGTCAGCTCCTTGTTATTTTATACTCTGATGTTTTTGTGTTATCACTTCAGCTTTGCAATTGCACTATGTAAGGAATGGTGAGTAGTCCATTATGTTCAAGACTGAGTTACTGAATTTGTGTGTGTTGTGAAATCTTTTGTTTCACTTGTGGCAAGAAGGAAGTTCATGCTGATTACCTGTTGAACTATCTGAAGCAGTTAAGATAAATTTTATTAGATATTATTTTTATATATTTGTAAGTCAATGAGAGGACTTTAAAAGCATCTTATTTTTAAAAGAGCAACTTGTAGGTTTAGTTACACTTTTTCTGTTGTTGAAATAAATATTGTACTGTTTAATTCAAAAAACAGAAGCATTGAGAGAGGGTGTCTCTTTGTTATCACCACTGTGGTTTTGACACCTATGAAAAGCAGCAAAGACAGGAAGCAACCAGAAATACTTAGAAGAACATTTCTAAATTGCATTTGACTGGCAATCCTGGGTTTCTGAGACCCTCACATCTGTCAAATCTCAGTATCTGAGATGTAAATAGCCTAATCACACTAGGTCTGAGGGGAAGAGGAATTGTCAAGAAGTTAGATTGTTGAGCCAAGTTAGCTAACTACAAGCTCAGGATACTCTGCATATAGCTGGAATGACTCAAGATATATGTTAGGTCAGAAGAAATAAATAAATTTTATGGCCTCTGAGAGATTCATAACAGACTTTAGTACCAGATGAATATGGCTAGTCTAATGGTTGTTAAGACATATTTGTGGTTTTTAATCCCTGGCTACATTATGACTGTTACTTCAGCCTTTTAATATTTCTGGAAAATCTTTTTTCCACATAGCTTTCCCTTTAGGACTAGGGTTTTTTTAAGGGAAGCAGATAAAATGTTTTATTTGTTTTATTTTTACTGAGGTAATCTTAGTTCCTATTACTGGAAGTCTAAGAGCATTTTTGAGTCTGTTCTGAATTTCAGTCTAGCATAAAGCTGAATATCAGATAAGAATCTTGCCATTGTACTTGGAGAGCAACATGTTCCAGAAAACACAGAAAAAAGTTCTAATTGCACTCCCTTTCTTCCACAAGCATACTAATACACATGCACGACATGATTTGAATATGTTAAATCTGATGACCTTTATCTAGCAAAGAGATAATTATGATTCTAAGTCATAGGAATCCTGGAAGGAAAAAGGGATTGTTGAAAAACTACTAAATTTCTAAAATGGTTTCATATGATGTCCTAAGGGGGGAAATATTAATGGAAATAAAATAAGATCTTTTGGGGGGCTCATAGCAAATGATTTTCTAAGTCATGTGACAAAATTAAGCCATATTTTGTGACTTTAATCCTGAGTCACTGGATCTGGAAAAATGATGTTCTTTGGTGCTTAAGGCAATAAAGTGAGATTCCAGATTGCCAGTCCTATCCTGGGCTGCAGCAAATTGTGTCCTTAGCTTCCATAAAAAGTGTGGCCAGCAGGTTGAGGGAGGTGAATTTCCCTCTCTAATTCTCTCTCCTGACACCCACCTTGGAGTGGTGCATCCAGCTCAGGTGTTCCCAGCTCAAGACAGGCATGGACTTCTTAGAGCGCATCCAAGAGGAGGGTTACAAAAATAATCACAGAACTGGAGCACCTCTCCTCTGAAGAAAGGCTGAGATAGTTCGGGTTGTTCAGCCTGGAGAAGAGAAGTCTCCAAGGAGACCTTATTGTGGCCTTTCAATACTTAAAGGAGGCTTGTAAGAAAGATGGAGAGACACTTTTTACCAAGGCCTTTAGTAACAAGACAAGAGGCAACAGTTTCAAACCAAAAGAGGGTAGATTTAGATTGGACATAGGAAGAAACATATTAAGATGAGGGTGGTGAGGCAGTAGAACAGGTTGCCCAGCAATTTTGTGGATGCCCCATCCCTGGAAGTGTTCAAAGTCAGGTTGGATGGGGCTTTGAGAGACCTGGTCTAGTGGAAGGTGTCCCTTCCCATGTCAGAGGAGTTGGAACTAGATTATCTTTAAAGCTCGCTTCCAACCCAACCCATGCTAGTCTAGTCTAATCTAGTCTAGTCTGAGAAACGAATTTTGTTTTTCAGTCTGTAGTTATACACAGCATAATACTGGAGGAATGTACAATAAGACTAAATGAAAGTTTTAAGTAGCCTTAATTATGAGCTCTCCTAACATTTGAGTGATTGCATGCTCAACTCTCTGCTAATACAATTTTTCTGTAAAGTAACTATTTCCATGTTGGATTGTTATAGATGTATGTGGCACTTGAAAATGCAATGTCACCCTAGTGTTAATGTAAATTTAAACCATAAAAACAAGGTAGCAGAAGATCAATTACTTTTCTTTTGTCATTTACACTCGCTTCTTACCAATGGAAAATATATTGCACAAAGAAATGTCAAATGTCTATACGAGATCATTTTAAAATTCAAGTATTTGAGTACTGCCACTGCTAGAATTAAACATTTTTCTCAGATTTCCTTTACATTGGGCTTCATTTCAGGCTCTTACTAGAGGTTTTCTGCTGTGAAATGGTATATCATTTTTTTAAAGCTCAATATCAAACATGTCATTGGGCATGACACATAAAAAAAGCTTTCTTTTGTGAGGTGCGACATCAGGATTTGTGGGTAATATTTGATACTGTTGACTGAATAATGAATTGTTCTGTTAAATCAGGTATAGTTGCATATATCAAAAGAACAGAGAAGAATATAATTCATATTTATATTAAAACTATAAAACATATTTCCTGAATGGCCTATAAATCATTATATCATAGTCAGATGGATCACCTGACTTATAGTTACTCCAATAATTTATGAGTCATCCATAGGATTTATACCAAAAGTCACATGCAGAGAGTATTTTCACATTTTACAGCTTTTCTTTTTTTTTTTTTTTTTTTTGAAAAAAACTGCTCTGCTCATGTGCAAGTGTTTTCACCCCTGACTGACTAACCAACCTTCAAATTTATGGTAATCTGTTTTAGGCACAGGTTCTATTCTTACTAGAACAAACCCCAAAAGTTTCTGTATGTGTTTTGCTTACCTTACTTACAATAGCAGAAAAGCATATGCATCTCTGAATAAACACTAACTAGAATTATGAAAGGTAGGCTTTTTTTTTTTTTCATTAACAATCCAAGGGACTTTACGGGATGTTGTGCAAATTAGAGAGACAGAGAGATGTTGATGTTCTTTCAGGGTTTCCTCTTTCACCTGAGCTGTTCCTGTGTTTTCTTCTCATGTAGATCAGTGAGACAAGCTTTTTTCCTAAATGATTTTTTAAGACTATATTAAAAATTGGAGATGATATTAAGTGTGTTTAAAATGTAACCTAATAATGCTGTAGTGCAACAAACTAACCAATAAGGAAGGATATTTTTCATATGTATTCATCTCCTCAAAAGGTTGTACAATCAAAATTTAAAAGTTGCAATACTTATTGCCATTGTTCCAAAACACTGTCATTGTAACTCGGGCTGTAACTAGTGCTGCGCTTCGTTGAATAAATCTGTGAGATCCTCTGACCCTCCGGAATAATCTTCTATTGTATTTTTAATATAATTTGCTAAGTAGCTTTTTATATAATTTAACATATTAGTCTTAATACGTCCTGTACTCTTAAATAATCTTTCTTTTACTCTATTTTGAAAAATAAATTAAATAAATATCAATGAAGATATCCATAATAATTATATTATCTGTAGTAGTACTATATGAATAATGACAGTAAGAGTAAAAATGGCATTAAAAATTAATGAACCATTACTAGATTTAGCACAAAATTTTAATGATCCATAATTAAGGTAGACTAAAGCTTTTTGTATTTCCTTTCCAGTAGCAATTAATTCTGATTGTTAAGTTTTCATTTTCTTTTCTTAATTTTTTATTATTTGAGGGAAAGGGAGTCTGATTTATTAGAGGATTTCAGTATATTTCCGGTACCTCTACATCTCTTCCAGCTTTATAATGTTACAAACACTGGATTCCGGATTCACTGAATGAATTAGGGAAAAGAAGAAGGCTTTCTCAAAATAAATCTCCTATTCATTCCATAGCATGACTTTAATCAGCAGTGACTAAAAAAAGTCGTGAGAGTAGCTGTACTTCAGTGAAGAAATTAATTACAAACTTCACTTTAAGTAAGCACTTAAGCACACTTAAGTTATATGTTTAGCTTAACCTTGCTGAAATGGCTTGTTTAAATCATCTGATTGATAATAATAAGTATATACTTCTAGGATGAACATGTCCATATTGTAATGATTAGCTTTGAAAAAAACAACAAAATACTTTGTTCAAGAATATGTTCTTTGTCTCTCTTACTGCATTTTTAGAGCTTGGACTTAATGGCACATGTTAATATAAAGCACATTAGTATTACTGCTCTTATTTGAACTTTCTTATCTTCTGACAGAAGTATTTCATAATCGTAAATGAAGTGCTCAGAAAAAGCAGGGCATTCATTTTGTCAATAATTATTTCTTAAACATCAGTTACTTGCTATCTGATCTATGTGAAGTTGTTTGTGGATTATTCTAAAAAACATTATTATAAAACTGTCTTTTGCTTTCTGTAGAAATATTTATCCTTTAAATATTCTAAGGAAATATATCTTCAATATGGAAACATGTAGTTTTAAATTATCTTTATATCTTAGTAAATATTACTAATGAAAGCTCCCTCTGAATTTTCATCACATGATTTTGTATGAATTAAATATGGTTAATTGAATAACATTTTGAGGTATTTAAAAACATAAACCACAACATTAAATGGGATGAATCATTAATGTAACATTTTGCATGTATCTAGAAGGAACTTTTTCCTTGATAGAGTTCTGTCATTTTTCTAGATCTTTCTGATAATCTGTGACTTTATAGTCTTTCATTATATATATATATTTTTTTTTTTTCGGTTAGGTGATTGCTTTGGCATAGTTTAATATATATTAAAAAATCCAGTGGAATGTGAAAATCATGTATTTTGTAAAATTGTAATTAATGAATGACTTTGTTATACCTTACTAGGATACTTACTATAGTGTTTAAATGTGAAAACATATTTAAGCAATTACTGTGATTAGTTGTGTTCTGATTTATTGTTGAAGTCATTGTACAATTTTATTGATGCAGGTAATGAACAAACTGGAATATTGCCAGTCAAATAAATATAAGCCACCATAGTAATATATACACTTATCCTCAATTTGAAAAGTTTGTTTTGCTACATAGTTCTCATACTGCTGCAAAACTCCATTGTTTGTTGTGCTGCAGTTACATCCATTCCTAGCAGATGACACATATCATGTTATGAACGTATATGAATGTTATCAGAAAAAAAGTTGTCTCGAGTTCTTATGCTGCCATTAATTATATAAGTATACTTGCATATTAATAAAAAAAGAATTTTTTTACTTTTGGAAATTGCACTATGAACATGGTCATTCAATAGATAGGTATTTTTAATAACTGTATATTAATTTCAGGCATCATGGACAAAGTTATTTTCCTAAATAATTTTACTATTTCTTACCTGGAATGAATTTCATTTTTTCTCATATATTGGGATAGGAAGAAGTGATTTAAAAAATTATGTGATACTTTTTAATCTTGAGCCACCTATTAAATTTGGTCAATTAAATTATTAATATTACTGTGTGCAGCTTCTGGATTCAATGTTGTTACATTCAGAGCAAGATTTTTTTTATTTCAGACTTAACACATTACATTAAAACTGAGTATAAATAAAGTTTATGTAAATGTTTGACATACTCATGAAATGATGTTACTTTGACATACTTACTAAGTATGTCCATCTTATTTCTTAAATAAATTTATTCCATGTATCTTGGTTAAAAATGTTATCCTACTGTAAAACTACTACTTCTTAGAACTTAGACACTAGGTCTGAGCCTAGAAATTTATTTAAAAATAAGGACGTAATTTGTATAATAGCCTAATCTGAAGCTTCAATATGAGCTACTAAAACACAATATTCCATCTTCATGCCCTGCACCCAATATTTCTTTGACATTCCTCTCTAAATTCCTATGTAGGTGGCAATTCATTCTATTCCAGATTTTGATCTTTCCTATGCTTTGTCTCTAGAGCTAATTTTTTTCATTCCTTTATCAAGATCTGGATGGTCCAAATTGATGATTTATTTCTTGTTATGTGCTAATCACTCTATTACTGGAGTTTGGCATTCCAGTGTTTACCTATTATGGAATGTATTACAGAATTATATTAATGTTTGCTTCCTGTGTTGAGAGCTGACTAAGCAATAAAAAGTACTTCTGTTCTCTTCCAGCTTATGAGTTACAGAACTGCCCTGATCCTCCTCCTTTTCTGAATGGATATATAGTCAACTCAGATTACAGTGTGGGTCAGTCAGTATCATTTGAATGCTACCCTGGCTATGTGTTGAGGGGTCAGCCCGTTCTTACATGCCAACATGGAATCAACAGGAATTGGAACTATGATTTCCCCAGATGCGAAGGTAACTTTCTGATAGTACCCTTGCTTCAAAACTCACAATATTTTCTGATTTTTGTTTACTTGTTTGTGTGCGTGTATGTAATGCAGCTTTTGTGGCACCTTTATCCTAATCTGTAATGTAAGCAGCTGAAGTCTGGATAGCATATATTTTTATAAATCATAAATATTTTATGAATCATACTCCCCAGCAGTGATTTATTGTTCCTATTCATATCTGTCAGTTGTATTGATTATGAGAACTCATGATACTGCCAGAAATTATCTTAAGCTCCATCGAATTTTTTTTTCCCCTTCTTTCTTCTGATTTGGAGTGAGGGGGGCAGTGTACAATGTAACATATAAAATTTTCCACTGTAAATCTTTTACTTGGATTTTCATCTAAAAAATGCAAGTGCAGAAACAAAATTTCTGACATTCCTTTAGAACTTTAAAGGTTTTGACACAGTCTCGTATAGGATGCTATGACAAAACTAGGTGGTCATTGTGTAGAACTGAAGTGGTGTCATAGATAATCAACCAGCTAAGGAGATATAAAATAGATTGAAATAAATTATTTCCATCATAATAAGAGGCTAATGGTGGTACAGAGTTTCATTGAAGAATGTATGTTCAGTATCTTTGACACTGATCTTGAAAGATGGGACGCGTGTTTCTCTACAGAAACCGCCCAATAGATTTTAGGTTAGTCAAACCAGAAAAGGCTGTAAGGAATTCAAGAAAGATCTGACTGAGATACAGCTATAAGCCATGAAAAAAATGTGAAAGAAGGGTCAGTCATCCTGCTTCAGGACAGACTGTTAAAAGCTAGAAAGAAATTTTCCAGTGGGACAGGTTAACATAGTGTTTTCTACTTTGTATTCTTCTGTGCACTGTTATTAGACATGGAGGGTTGAACATTGTCAGAAGCAAAAACTACACTAGATGGACTGAAGGTTTGCTTCAGCACTGCAATTCCTTGCTTCCCAAATGAGGATTTTAGTACTGTGAATAATATATTCAAATTATTTTCCTATTATTTCTGAGAGGGGTATTCCTCTAACAGCTTAACTGTATTGCTCTGCAGCATGAACATGTGTTTTGTACATGTACTTGGGAAGAGATGCTTGTATTACTTCCCTATGTTGTCATTTAAATCCAATGTTACAAGAATCCATAAAATTTAAGTTCTAGTTCCATAATAGTTAATGCAAATTACCGTAAATTGCTCAGAAATCTAGTAAAGTAAATACATAGAGAAGGTTGAAAGTATTGCACATTTCTTGGAATACAAAGGGTTTACAAGGAAGAAGTAAAGTTTAAAATGAGTTTTCAGGATTAAGGTTTTAACAGATACAAATCTTTTTCCATTTGCGACTTGTTAAAGCATAAAAACAATTACAAAACCCCAATTTTCTGTATTTTTTAAATACTGTTTGTATTATTTTTATTATTAGAATTATTAAACTAAGAATAATTAATTCCTTTTTCATTTTAATTTAGACTGTATTTATTCATATTATTGCATAAACATTATAGAAGTCTGACAGGATCCAGGAGAAAGACATAAATGTGCCCTGCTGGCCAAAGGGAAAAGACAATGTCTGGACAGAACATTTCACATTGGGAATTAGAAAGACCATGCCCCCTGACTTCAGCAGTTCAGTTAGGTAGTAATACACACTTGAACAAATGAGAGATTGAGTTTTGTTTTATTTTCAAATTAAAGAACAGAGTTTTATTGTCAGACACTTCTGTTGTTTTGTATTTTGACAGTATAGAAGTAAAAGTACTAAAATTATGTTTCTAGTATTAGATGGCTTTAGAAAATGTCTAGCATAAGAGACTAACTTTTGTACAATCAGTGGGTACATTTACTGTTAAATTTCTATCATGATGTGGCTGCTGTTCCCATGTCTTCCTTTTTTTTCTTTTTATTTTAATCTGTGCATCAGAACAGCTGGCAGACAGTTTACACATTTTGCAAAATTATATATTTCAATTTAAGTAAAAAGGAATGCATGCAAATAATTTAAAACCTATTTTGGACTATTAATTTCTCTTTTAGAGAGAAGAATAAGTAAAAAAAAATGAAATAGCAACATAACCAATTAATGTAATTAAGTAAATATATAATCTGAGCTAACTACAGTTGGAATTGTGAAACACCTTCTGAGCCTTATGCATCTCTATTGGTTTGCACTGCAATAGGCAATACAAGCATCTCTTATAAAACCATACCTCCCAAAGGAAAAAGAGTGGAGAGGCATGAAAAAATTTAGTTCTTTGTAAGAGTACAGCTAATGCTTTCCTTAGAGACATACAATGTGATAATGCATCACATCTTTGTCAAAGTGGTTGGTTATAACTCATAATGACTTTTTTCTTTTTTTCTAATTTCTTTTTCCCCAACTCTCTTACCACTGGCATATTTAGATTAAAGATATGAACCATCATCTCCCATATCTTTTAACTAAAAGAGTCTGTAACATTCTTTTTAAATTCCATGTTTAATCTTATAGAATCATAGAATCATTTATGTTGGAAAAGACCTTTAAGGTCATTGAGTCCAAATGTAAATCTAACACAGCCAAATATTGCTCTGAGAGATTCTATTAAGGTCATCTATCTCTTTCTGTTGACTGTAGTAGCTAACTTTTGTATTTATTTTAAAGAATTCTTTCAGCCTAAAACATGGGTTTAAGTATTCCAGTTATGTGCTTTTTTTTCCCAAGGGTGCTGTCTTTAAGTGCCTCCTGAATTAGACAGTAAATGAATGGGAGAATTGGAGATTTTGATTTTGCACTTAAATGTTTTGCAAGTCCTATTCTAGGTATATAAAACCTTATATTGAATGTGATCTGTAGCTCCATGTGACTTTTTAATTAAAAATTATAGCACTTTACAAAATATTTTTCCATATATTACATAAATTAAAAAGTAATTAATTTTGAGTTCTAAAAAAAAATCAAAGATGAGGAAGGACTATTTTAAAAAGGTATTTTTATTCAAAGGAGATCGGATTATGTATTCAACTTTATCAATGTTTTGAAAGAAAATACAAGGTTATTCATGATAAAACTGCACTATAAACAAATATGAAATACTTTTCCTCACGTTAAACATATGGTAAAGTTTTACAATATATTTTAAAGAGTGATATATAAGTGTAAAGGATGATGGTAGAATATCATTAACATATCTTCCATATGCAGTACAATGCTAGGGTGAAAAGAACAGTTAGAGTTACAAGCAGAATATTAAGTAAGCATAGGGACTATCTTGTCTGGAAATAATGATGCCACTTTCAAAAAATGTGGGGAGAAAAAAAAATCTGAAGAGCATATGGAAGATATGGAATAATTACTTGATAAAACAACTTCTGTGCAGTCTTTATATGAATATGATTTACTCTACTAAATGATAATATTAGTGTATTTATTCCTTGTAAATATTTGCCGCCTTATGATACAGGTTTTTAAAACTCCTTATGATATCTTCTGCCGGTTAGCTACAATGTGCCTTATTATCTTGCATAAGAATTGAGAAAGAAAATACTTTAATGGACATAAAAAGATAAGAGAATATATGTTTTTTTCCCTCTTCCCATTCAGGTTGACCTACATTCTTTGCACTCCTAGAATAAACACATTTAAGATACCAAATCCATATTCTCCCTATATCCTTTTAGCTTACTAATTAAAATTAATTTTAACAAACATTAATTTCTCAGATGCAATTTGAAATATTTATCAGTGGGAAAACATTATTTTGTATATGTTCATAGAAATGTAGATTCTTAGATTTCTAGACAAGTTATAATCTCTGTTCTCTGAAAATTATTTTCACACTCAGTATATTTTGTAGTGGTTCAGTGAATATTGTAGTGTTAGTATTGGAGATTTTTCTAGCTATATTTCATTCTTTTTACTACTATTTCTTATTATTCAACTGTTGGCATTTGGAGTAATCCTACTAATATCTTAACAAGATAAGTATAGAGCATTTAACTTAAAATGTTGGTCTTTTATAACACATGTTTTTGGGATCCTTTTTGTAGTGGTAAATCAGAAATGAGAAGAAAAAAGTGTATAAGTTAAAGTTAAACTGAGAGGATGGATAAGAAAGGACTCAAAGGTGTCATTCACCTTTGAGAAATAATCTTCTGGCCTCCTCATTTGATAGGAAATGGAATCAATATCATATTGGTTAAAATATCAGTTAAAAACAACTATGTGATATGGGAAGAGTATGGTTTTTTTTGATCTAACACAAAAAGAAGACATTTGGGGAGCTGTAAAAGGACTTCAGAGTCATAGGTAATATTCCTGAGGAGTGGTATAGATACAGCACCAAAGAGCATAGCAGCCTTGTATCTTTTCTATTTCTTATTCATTTTTACTCCCTAGAGGAACATGTTTCCTAAAAGGGTACTGAAGACACATGAGGTCTACATTAGGAGTGGATTAGATTCTTATAGTACAAATTAGCATTTTCTATGTTTTCTTAGATGAAGTAAGAGTAAAAAAATATTTTTTCTGTTTGAATTAACATGCAGGAAGAGAAAATAATAGTTTATAATGACACTTACAATGACTCTTCCCTGTTCCCTCCCCATCCAGATAGTTTTAATTCAGTAATTTTATCTTCATTTCCTAACTCAAAGAAGTCATTCCTCTGTTTTCTGTTACTGACATGTCTGTAATTCAGAATGTACCTTGGTACTGGTTCCTTTGCATGTGAATCCTGTCTTCCAAGCCTACCCACAGGCTCCATTGCAGAGCTCCACACAGCTGAGGCCTGAATGCATGCATCTCCATTGTGTGTGCAGCTGTGTACATTTATAGCTATGATTTCTGACTAAAGAGCAGGTTTCATAGTGTTTTGGCAGAGCATGCAGAGTCTTCTCAGTCTCTCAGGTAGCACGCTACTTGCTTTGTAGAAAATTAGTTTCTGTACATTAAAGCTCAGTGTAGCACTGCTGAATGAATTATTATGACATAAATGTTTTTGCAATAAGGAAAACAAATTGTTATAAGGTCTCTGACTGTTGGAATTTGGCAGTGGGTCTGAGAGGGAAATCAATGGAAGAATTAAATCACTTTTTTAGCTATGGCCAGTATTCTTAGAAGTTCAGATCAAAACCTTTCTACAGAAGATTGTACATACTTCAGAAGACTAAGAGAAATAAGATCTCGTAGTGGCTCAAAAAAGAAAGTTGACACTGCTTCAGAGGAAAAGGTTGGGTTGTCTGTACAGTTGTCCCATGGAAATCTGACAATGAATATGTTAACCATAAATAATTCATAAAAAAGAAGTTTATGAATATTTGTGTGTAAGATTTGGAAGAGAGTTCTGTGATTCCAGAATATTGAAGACATCTGGTATTTCTCTGTTTGTTCCCTTCAAGTAATAAAATCATCATGACAGCGTCTCTGCTATTATTATCTTTAAGTGTTCTTGCTTTTCTACTGTTGCCAAAATATATTGGTAAGAATTTGTTGCACCCAAGGTATGAAATAGGTTGCCTGAATCCTCACCCGTCTGTTACACTCAAAATATTGGTCTAGGCGAGAGGAACATGCCATACATGCAAAGCCAAGGATTTAATGTTAGTTCAAAGAAAATCTTAACAGTCTAATCAAAGAATTATGATTAGTCCATTTACAGTGATACAAACATTTACAATTAGGTAATGGTAGAATGATATACAGACAAGCATCTAGTATCTACCCCTTTCTCTGATGTGCACTCACTCTTCCAGTGTCTATACGGTCTTAAGGTCAATGGTCTTACTCTGGGAGAAGGGCTACAAAAAGTTCATTCAATACAGAAAACCTATTTATTATCAGTATGTTTTATTCATAATTATATATTTGATATATATATGTAATATTTTGTTACATCACACAGTTGCACAAAGCTAAAATGAAGTAGTAAGTAGTTACCTGATCATTAGATAATTGCCATTACAAGTTTAAAAAAGTCTCTGGACTGCCAAAACAAGTCCAGAAAAAAACTGACAGAGTCTGTGGCCTGTTTTGTCAGCTTAACACAAAGTCTGTGGCCTATTATTAGCAGTGCACCACTATATTTAATGGGCTATATGGCTAAGGTTTTACTTGTTAAGGGTTTTTTATCATTTCCATATCTTTTCTGTATTCCATTATTTCATTGGATTCATAGTAGTAATAGAGAAATGTTCAGTACCCTTTCAAGCTTCTCACATGGACTAAGGTAAATATCAAAGTGACGGTCTATCTCAAAACATGAAACAGCATTTTTTGTTTGTCTACTGGCATTAAAAATAGCCCCACTTCTATGTTCTGAATAATCATAGTATGATATTTTTAGCCACCTGATGTGCTGTTACCAAATTTTCTTATATAGAATTTCCTAGCAAGACCAAAGATATACTATGAATTTCTCATTTAATTAAGTGGAAAAAGTCCTGGGACCTGGGGGAAGATAAAAGCAGTTAGACTAGGTGGCTCTTGATAGTGCTGGTTTTTAAAAACATTTCAACCTAAGTCCTAAACTAGAAGTCCTAAACTGATAGAATTTCTCCAGGCTAGTTGTAGAGTTTCCTCCTTCATGCTAAAGAAAAGTTGTATGTTTATCATTTGGTTTGGTTGGGTTGGGTTCAGTTTTTTGGCTGGTGAGTAATGTTGTGGCCATCAGCAGACAGGGAAAACAATAATTTAAAAAAGCTGGTAAATGACAGTGTTGTGGCTGGAAGCTTGCCCTGCTAAGGAATCTCACTGAAGAACTGTGTTAGTCTTGTGAAAACAAATCTCAGGGGTTATCTGATCATATGAGAGAAAAAGAGTGTATGTATTGGTGTATACATACCGTGAACAATTGTGGAAATTCATACAACAAAGGGGTTAAATAGTTATCAACCAGATTCTAGTATAGGCACGTTGAATGGAGAGGAGATAAGCAAAATGCACAGATTCAACACTGTAGTCTGGCACTGGACGACTGTCTGAACAGAGCAAGGATATGTATGCTTTTGGGAGCCATGCCCATTCTAAAGCATATTCTCCACTGTGTAGCAGGTGATTTGAGATACACTGAAGAGCTTAATTTGTATGTGGTAGAAAATTAGGTTAATTTCTGCTCACAAGATCATAGTAGGAGCTTGTCGTGTAGTCATGCTCTAAGACTTCACTCCTGTGCAATCAGGTTGCCCTAGTGATATACCATAGCTGTCTTTGCATAACATATGTAGCTGTCAATAAGCAACTAACTAGGTTTGGGCACCTTTGGGTGGATGCTTAAAAACGTTTACTGCCCTTCCATGCACAATGTTGTATCTGGAATTAGGTATGAATGGGCAGGGGAGCATATAGCATAGTATTCATGCATTTGTAAATCAGGATGTAGTCTACTGTTAGCATTTGAAAGTTCAGAAGACTTGGTTGTATGCTTTTCCATTTCAAAAACCTGTGTTTCTTCATACCTATCAAAGTGCAGTATAATAACTTCATTAATTTAGAGTGATCTGTTTATTCAAACTAAAGCTATTTTTGTCTTGTGTGAAATATAACCTGTTATTTCTGCTTAATTTTCTGTCTCCTGTGATTTTTAAGGATCTTTGAAGAAAGTCCAGTATCAGCTGTGTGTATTGCTTATTCTATTAGAGTTTTTTTATCTGTGACACTTTTTTTTTCTGAGGCAATTTATTGATCTGTCATGGCTAACAATGATATAAGAGGAATTAGACTATCTGTACTGAGATACACCCGATCTGCATTCTTTGTAGAGTATTAGAGAATAATGGAGCAAAATAAAAATTGTATGCAATCATTGACAATATTAATACATCCGTCAAAAATATAATAAACTCAAAAAATATTTAAGTATAAAACTTTATCATAAAAAACCTATATCTTAACTAGAACTTAAAGGATTTCCCACTTGTCACTATATTAGTGTCAGGAACTGCATTTCACTGTAGTAAACACACTTGTCAAAGCAGTCTTTTAGCTGTAAACATGGAGTACTGTGGAGAGAACAGACTAGATTTCTGAGACGAAGCAATCTGAGCATGGCATAAATGTAGGGGATTAGGGAACAGTAAAAAATGGGTTCAAACATTTTCATCATAGAACCATCAGAGCTGACAGACATTGTCAGTTGCCCTTGGCCTGTACATGCAACCAGGAATCAGACAGATAGAACCAACCCTTCATTTTCCTTATCTCCTTTCTTCTGTTGGGTACTAAAGGGTTATATTTCAGGAGCAGGTGCCGATCTGTTCTAAGATCAGAAGATGTGCTAAATGCATCATAGTAACTAGTACTGGTATGGATGAAGAAAGTGAAGTGGTTAAAGCCTCCTTAACCTGTCCTAGAAATCCAGTGGTTGCTAAAAAGATTCCTTCATAAGGGTTACTCGTCAGCTAGCCAGATGATCCTTCTAGCCCAACGGTATAGCAACTTTAAACCATATGGGATATATGACATCCTTCTGCATTTCTCAGTCCTTCTTCCTTTTTCCATTTTCCCCTTCTTCCCTTTTCGCTTTTCCCTTTTCCTTTTCCTTTTCCGTCATTTGTTGGAAGGTGAAAAAGAAATGAAGAAGGTCTGAAGGAAAGTCATAGGAACCCTGACAATAATAACATAAGCTTTATGGTAAGGGCTAATAAGAACAGTTCCAGAGCTAGAGTGAGTGTCCACAGATGAGATTAAGGTCTCACTTTAATGAGTGAGACTCATTAGTTTGCACTAATGGCCATATGTCTACTCAGATCCATGCTTGCATCCATAATCAGTCAGTTCCCCAAAACTGAGACTCAAAAGAGAGCACATTATTACATATTTGCTACCCTTGAATTAAATCAACCACCTTTTCATGGCATTGATTTGCCTACAGATTTCATTCAGCAATTGTATGCTAATTTGTATCTCTATCTTCATTTTGCTTGTCATAAGAACAATCAGCATACAAACTGCAATTGAAATACCATTAAACATGGCTAAAAACTGTCAAAAATAAAGTGCAATGGTATTTGGGGTAGTGAAAGAATAACCAGCCTTTTTTTTCAGAATTGCGTTCCAGTTCAGTTAAGGTTCAGTTGTATGGAAACATGAAAACTTTGTTTGCTTGTTTATTTGTTTCTTAATCTTGAATGCAAGCAAAAAGTGCCCCTTTTGAAATGTGTGGTAACTTAGTTTTGAGAATTCTCTATAAAAGCAATATTCCCAGTAGATCTGGATGGATTTTAAGAAATAAAATCTCAAAGACATCAAGATAAATTATTTCTTAGAAATATCTATACTTTCTGTTCCTGAGAAGCAACCAGTCAAGGAAAAATGCTGTCTGTAAGACCTAAATTTTCTTGTTCCCGTGGAGATTTTAGAATTTTGGAGCATTTTAGTATTCCATTTGTAACATGAAAAAGTATGTTTCTTCTACTAATTTTTCATCTGTTTTCTTTGCAGCTCCTTGTGGTTATAATGTAACTGCTCAGAATGGTACAGTTTATTCCCCAGGATTTCCAGATGAATACCCAAATTCCAAGGACTGTACTTGGTTAATTATTGTGCCTCCAGGCCATGGGATTTATATCAACTTTACCTTACTCCAAACTGAACCTGTGAATGACTACATTGCAGTTTGGTATGCAATTTTTCAAAACAAAAGTGTGGTTTTTCTGATTGATTTATCAGATCTCACTGTCCCAAGCTACAGCTTTTGTTTAGTATTGCTCTTTAGGTGGTTATATGTGCTGAACAGCATAAAACAAGTTCTACAATTATATGAAAAAAAATTATTATATATCACTCTCTGAACTCTTTAAGAATATTGTTCCAAAAGTACTCTGAAACTCAAATTTACTTATCAATTAGATCTTCTTTGAGCTCTCTGTTTTCTAAGTGAGGCCATGTGAGGTCAAAGTGATGTAATAAACTGCATTATGTTGAATTATATGTTCCATGAACATATGAAGCAATACAGGTTAGTTGTGGTAAAACTTTTTAACATCTTTAGGCATTAAGTAATTTAGGCATTAATTAAGATTTTCCTAAATTTTCTTAGTATCTTAATATGGGTGATGGGCATACTCTCTTTCTCAAGCCAGGATTTCAGCCCTTGTAGCTCTATGTCTTTAAGCTTCATATTGCATGTTCTCCTTCTCTGAACTTGCATTTCTTACTCCCGAACCCGTCTCAACTTTGTGTCTTCAGCTGGAGGAAGAGGTGTCAGGGCTGTCTGAATTCTTGCATAAGTATTTACTGCACTGAAGGACAGATATAGATGATGCTGAAGTTGTTACATACATAACTCATCATGGCTAGCTCTGGTCCTTACCCCATATAATGTGCAAAGTGACTTATCTCATATATGCTACAGATAGTTCCGCAAAAGGACAGTTTGCACAGAATATAGGATGTAACTTACTCCTGTGTGAATCAGTTGCTCCTATCTCCCAGCTAGACCAATATTCCTGTGCCCATTGCAGTCTGGGTTGAGTTTTTTCCAGACAGCAATACTAAAGTCTGTATAATACAGGGAAAATACAGTCAGTTTATAGAGATGCATAACTGTTTATGAACTGCCATTTGGCTACTTCTGGTATTTGCATTACCTATAAATCCAAGTCTAAAATGCATCATAGGTTGTTCTCTCTGGTACGCTAAAAAATAAAAAAACAAAACAAAACAAAACGAAACAAAACCTTCACTGGTAAAGATCTAACTGTATCAATGACTTCTCTTTTTGCCTGAGCAAATAAAGTCCTAAAACTGTGTCAGCTTTCTGAACGTGTTTGGCTGAAGTATGTGCTCAATTACTGAATTGTTACATTCTTTCAATAAAGATTTTAACACAACTATATTACAGCTTAGTTCTCTCAGTTCCCAATTGCCGATGAATTACAAGCATGCTTTCTTTAGAGTTATTTTCTGAGGTATCAGCAATGGATAGCTCCTGAATTTGCTGGGAGGAAGTTGTTTAGTGTAATTTTGTTTAAGTCATTCATGTATATGTCATTCCCTTCTGTATGAAAAGACAAATCGTAATAGCAAAACTTTCCCCCCCCCCCCCGTGAATCAGACTTTTAAAATGAAAACCTAAGTAAATTGTCAAGTTCCTATTCAGTATTCACTACTTTCACTCTTGTTTTCAGTGTAGCAGGAAGAAGAAAATACATTTTTATGCCAAGTCACTTATAAATACCAGAGTAGAAATTGGAAACCTGAATAATCCTGAAAAACTGTACAAGAGGAAAACAATTAATTTAAATTACATTTTAAAAAATACAAGTTGTATGTGCAATTTATACACGATGTACATTCTCTTAAAACTTGTACCAGAGTTTTTTTCTATGGTGGTTTTTTTTTTTTTAATGAACAGTTTATCTTGATAGGTTTGATATAGACAAAAAGTAGTTAATGCTTGGCTTTTTACCAATACAAATGAGGTGAACAAATATTCCTCTGATTTAAAGACAATGAAAAGTCAAAAGCTAACAGCTTTCAGGGAGCTTCTAGATAATCTCTAGCCTTCTAAAATGCATATCACAAAAGCTTTTTTATTCAGTTTAGATTCAGTACATGTAATGTAGAAAACAACCAGAAGTAAGTGTTGCAGAGCTCAAAAAAATTCTTCCGTGATAAAAACAGGGTTTTGTTTATTTATTTTTTTCTGCCTCTTCAGGCCTGAATGTTCTACATGGTAATACTGAAAATGAATGCAGCTTGATGTTACTCGAGTATATTTCTCTTTGGGTGTCTATCCTACAGATCAGAAACACAAAACATTATTTTTCCGTGTTTTTTTCCCTTTTTTATTTTTCCTTAGGACATACCTTTGAGTCATTAGAATGAACTTAAATGGCAAGAGTAACTTGCAACTTCCACACCTCTCTATGTGTTAGTCATGAGTAAGGACTTGCAGGATTTGGGTTAAAAAATATTAGAAATATGATAATATTACAAGAATTTTCTAGATTTATGTTTTTTCAGCTGATATGTACATAAGATTTTTTGGCAGGAACAGATAGAGAAAATTTCAGTCAGCCAATAAATTTCTTGCCCATGGAAACATAAAAGCTATTGTAAAGTAGTCCTGCTCTCTCAAAACATATTACGCTTTGAAGTTAGAAAGAGTATTCTGTGTTGCTAGAAATAAAAAGAAAGCAAACTTGTTCTGAATCATTAGGAAAAACATTTTTTACAAAAATGTAACCTGCTCTCCAGAGAAAAGAGGCTCTGAATTTAAATGTTAAGCACAGTATTTCTTCAGCTGATTTTTACGTTTCTCTTCCTAGGGATGGTCCTGACCATAATTCGCCTCAGCTGGGAGTTTTCAGTGGGAACACAGCTCTGGAAACAGCTTACAGTTCCACCAATCAAGTCCTCCTCAAATTTCACAGTGATTTTTCAACGGGAGGATTCTTTGTCCTCAATTTTCATGGTCAGTTTGCTTCATATCATTAACACTTAATTACCAAAATCAATTAGTGAAATTCAAAAATATTTCTTAACTTTGTAATGTAATGAATGATCTTAAATAAATTTACCATGATTCATGGTTTGCTATTTTTTTTTAAATAACAGTACAAATTACTTTTTAAAAACCTACATTAAAAATATCTTAAGAACATTTGTGTCTTTGAAGAAACTTGTTCTATCTTTAATGTTAAGATATCTAATACTGAGCTTTTACTTTTTTTCATTATTTTGGCCCATTTATTAGTTAACTTACTTTTAACCTTCTCTAATAAAATTCTTCACCAGCTGACTAATCCTAGGGCACATGGTGTGGGAGGGTTGAACAACATCTTTAAGTCTGATATCCAGCAAAATGCTTTGTTCAAAGTTACAGTCAGGGCTACAGGACATGCAACTTAGGCATTCTAGAGTTCTAGTTCTAATTCTGAATAATTCACCCAAATTGTGTATATTAAATGGAAGATTGTTAACCTTCTGGACCGTAATTCAAAAAGATAGGGTGATTTAATTCACAATGACAGGAGGAAATGCCACAGAAAGACAGTACCAGAAGGTATCTATTTGCATTGGGAAGTCTTAATGGAGCTAGTAGTCAGAGTCTGAAAAGTTTTTCTTCTCTGTGGTTTTATCCTAAAAGAAGGGCGTGATATAGGGTAACCTAAAGCACTTATCTGCAAAGCAAAAACTAAAGTACCTGGCTTTAGTCATCATGCAGAGAACATATAGCTCCCACATAACAACATAGTGTCTCAGAAGCAGGCTACAGGGAATAGTCAGTGAGACCATTTTCCAGACTTAATTTGAAGGTACATAAGCATGTAGTCAGTATTTCAGGGTTGACGACTTCAGATGATAAAAAGGGAAGGTACATACTCTATCACAGTATGTAGTGCGTTAGTCTAGCAAGGGAAAAAAGGAATGCTTCTTTTTCTCTGCACTGTTTCTTTATTTTGCATAATAATATTTTGCATAATGTCCCATGGGTGGACAATGTGAACAGTGTACATGCTTTTAATTGCTTCAATTGCATTCAATCTGCAATTGAGATATCACAAGAAAGGTATTGCAGAAAACCCTGCAAACTGGGCTTCTTGGAGACTAAATTGAAGGGATTCCCATTTTTTGACCCCACATACTGGGAGATAGATGTCTTGGTTCAGTGAACACAAGGGCCTTACTGGACATGCGTATAAGTACAATTTTAAGTTCTTGGAAAATGTTATTTCTGGAAACATGCTTAGTGTCTATTTCTTAGATACTTGCTGTTACAAGTGTCTAAGCAGGTTGCAAAGCTTTTGTTCTCAGGTGTTCCGTAGAAAAACTGGTGCTATTAAATATACATAATAATAATTACATGTATGTGTTTATATATATATATATACAGCAGAAACACCATACAAATACATAAGTACACAGGAAAGCATATATGCTTTCTCCTCCCAGTCCTTGGAAGCTTTCTATGGATGAAAAAAAAGGAAACTCTCTACAGATGAAGAACTCTCCATGTTTTTTTTTTTTTCTCCTTGTACAATTGCTTTACATGATGGGTTATAGAAGCTTATGTGGAAGATAAGGGCTGATTCCCAGTATTTTGTGTTTCTTTAACTTCTCAAAAATGACAAGTGTATAGAACTATTAAGGTACCAGGAGAATTTGTATTCTTTACTGTGATTTAGCTCCTTGAAGAGGAGAGTTTTTCTACAGTATGTGCACTCTGATCACAATCTTAAATCTCTGTTTTGGATTTTTTATCCAGAAATGGCTTCTTCAGCTGTGATAGGCATTCTACTCCATTTTAGAAACATGGTAGTCATTGTACTAGTCACCTTCCTTATGAAATTGCTCACAGTTTATTGAAACAGATTTGAAGAGTAGAGGAGAGATTTTGTTTTAAAAGCATTGTGTTTTGGTTTTTTTGTGTAACTTATAAAATATTATTTTTATTATTATTATTATTACTACTACTGCTGCTGCTGCTGCTGCTGCTGCTGCTGCTGTTTCTTCTTAAAGTAAATATATAAACCTGTATCCTGAGAAAGATTAACTCCATATATGCTTAAATTAAGAATGAATATGACATGTCAAGTATGTGACAAGTAATTACAGATTTTCCAGGAAATCTAAGTGGTCTGTGATTTATAACGATTAACCCTATCGCATGGTGCAAAGGCAGCCACATGAAACAGCAGCCTTGTAGCTGCAAAAGCCTCCTCATAAACATCTACAACTGCATCCATACCTACAATGGATCTATAACTATCTAGGCAGTGTAGTATGCTATATATACTGATAAAAAAAAAATTTGTTTAGATAATATGTAATGTCATGACATTTAATTTGGAAAATGTTGTAACTGAGAGACCATTAGGTTCAGTGTAGCTTTGGTAATTTGGGAAGTGTGAATAGGAAATGAATTTTCTATAAAATAATTCTTAACACAACAGTGTTTAATCTTTTTTTCACTTAAATTTGCAGCTTATCAGCTGAAGAAGTGCCAGCCTCCACCCACAGTTCCACATGCAGATTTGTTTACAGAAGATGATGACTTTGAAATAGGTGAAAAAATAGTATCTCCTTTTCTTTCTTATGTTTTCACTTGAATTCTAGTTAAACTAAACTATTAATATATTTCGTCTTCCACCTGAGATTTTGGTATACTTCTGTTTGAGGGGTTTTTTGGGTTTAACTTTCTTGTTAATAACTCTTTCAGGAGATTTTGTGAAGTACAAGTGCCATCCTGGTTTTACCCTTGTTGGACAAGATGTATTAACATGCAAACTGAATGCACAGTTGCAGTTTGAAGGATCGTCTCCATTTTGTGAAGGTATGCTTGCATGGTCTGCATATCATTGATATTCATCCTTTTTTATTTTCATATACATTAAGCATCAAACTTTTGGGCACTGTATTTTCATTCATGTTTAAAAGAAAATTTCCATTTATTTCTTCAATATCTAAGAGGTGCACACGTTTTCAAATTTTTCTCTAATATTTTTGTACAGACATTCATTTCTTTATAACCAAAGACAAGTGGCTTTATCTATTTAATTACACCATTAATGAAATACTGATTTCTAAAATTAATTTAAATTTTTAAATTTGTTTCATATCAAATCAAAGATTTCTTTTCACCCCTGAAGAGTTTTAAAAGTATGTATTTAAATTAAGTTTTCAAAGTAAAATAAGAAATTATTCTCTCTGCTTTCACAAATATGGTGACATTATATGACAGTCACATGAAAAATGTTGTGTTCTAAAATAATATGTGGCAAATTTAAAATCATACAAGCACTAAAAATCTTTCAGATATTCATAGTATGTTTATAATTACAGTATTTCAAAAAAGGAATTTAAAAATTTAATATGAATAATGTTTAAATGTGCATTCATACACAATTTGCTCATCTTCATGGAAAAGAAGTATAACTTGGAGATTTGTACTCAGACATCCAAATTATGTTTTTTCAAGAGATGCTGTTAGTTATTTTTTCTTTAGTTCAGTTTAGTTTGTTAAATAGTGGACAGCAAAAAGATTGTGAAATGTTGAAAAGCGATCGAGAAAGCATCTGTAGAATTTTGCCCTGAAGTACCTCAAATTTTTTTGGCAAAAAAAGTTACTGATGAGATGCCATCATCAAAAAGTGATCAGAAGTTCTCACATTCATAATATATTAACTGGCATTAGCTTTGATCTATAATATGTAATTATGGATGGACCATGTTCCATATAATGAGGTAACAACATTCATATGCACAACAAGTAACACTGGAAGCACAGCAATTATTGTGACACTTTATTAATAGCTGTATGTGTATCTTCCTTTTTTTTACCCTGGTTCTCTATTTTCATGA
The DNA here is from genome assembly GCA_031468815.1 of Morus bassanus. Lineage (NCBI taxonomy): Eukaryota > Metazoa > Chordata > Aves > Suliformes > Sulidae > Morus > Morus bassanus. Next base: position 92,896,551 of record CM062569.1, read on the forward strand.
TTTAAAAAATAATAAAGGGTTCATAATACAAGCTACATTAGTTTGTTGATGTCATAATATATTTGATGCGTCTATAAGTAATTTGTCTGTATGACTACCTATGCCAGTGTAAAGTTTTACTCCTGCTGTTTCTTAAATTTTGTATACAGTATTCTGGGATCTGTCATAGGTTGAGAGACAGTGACTCCATGTTCCTGTTTTGGGTGGAAAAGGTTCAGTATTCATTTCAGAACCTTCCCCATAAACTATGCAAAATTAATGAGAATATTGTGTATTTCTGTATGATTTTTGATCAAATAACTCAATAGTTATTGATGTTTGATTTTTTTCCCAGTCAGTGTATTTTAATAAGATGATTATACTGCAAATCCAGCTTTGAATTTTAGGTTAACAATATGCTGTGGTTTAACCCCAGCTGGCAACTAAGTACCACACAGCCACTCACTCACTCCCCTCTGATGGGATGGGGGAGAGAACTGGAAGAGTAAAAGTGAGAAAACTCGTGGGTTGAGATAAAGACAATTTAATAAGTAAAGCAAAAGCTGCACACGCATGCAAAGTAAAACAAGGAATCCATTCAATAATTCCCATCAGAAGGCAGGCGTTCAGCCATCTCCATGACAGCAGGGATGCATCACACGTAACGGTTGCTTGGGAAGACAAATACCATCACTCCAAATATCCCCCCCCCCCCCCTTCTTCTTCCCCCAGCTTTATATGCTGAGCATGATGTCATATGGTATGGAATATCCCTTTGGTCAGCTGGGGTCAGCTGTCCCAGCTGTGTTCCCTCCCAGCTTCTTATGCACCCCCCAGCCTGCTCACTGGTGGGGTGGGGTGAGAAGCAGAAAAGTCCTTGACTCTGTGTAAGCACTGCTCAGCAGTAACTAAAACATCCCTGTATTATTAACACTGTTTCCAGCACAAATCCAAAACACAGCCCAATACAACTACTACAAAGAAAATTGACTCTACCCCAGCCAAAACCAACACATTCTCTAAAAGCAGCAACTTAGGAGCTTCTGATAATGATTAGCCATCTGTTAAGCACAGGGGACTAGTTTATTTCCAAAAAGTCTTTCAGATGCTATGGAAAGTAGTTGCTTTCTCTCATGGTAGCAACACTTGTTTCTCTGCAGTCCTTTGAGACATTGTAGATGAATCCTAGCAGCTCTGTGCTTCCCTCACAGACTTTGTAGCTTTTGTGATTATCTTTCCTTTCTTGTATTTGTTATTTATTGTTTTTTAAAACTACCCTATATATTAAAGTTACTAGAATTATACTGTTTTATAAGCTGTTCCTAACCGATTTTTAGGAACATCTTTACCATGCATGGGGTTTTATTATGAAAAGGAATAAAGAGTACAGTTCCAGTCAAGAAGTAGATTACCATCTGATAATGTCTTTCACTCTTGTATTCTTTTAATATGAATACAGCAGAACTTTTTTATAGGGAGCATATCAAATGAAAGAATCTGATAACAAAAAAAAAAAAAAAAAAAAAGAAGCCATTGGAGTGATTCAGAGAGAGAAAACAATGGAACTGGAGGCATTAGAGTAAAGATTCTGGCACAGTTATTTTGGACAGACGTAAGAGAGGAGTTTCTTTAGATAACTTGGGATGCAACTTTCTTCAGACAATTTGTATTGTCAAATAAATTCAATTTTCCTTTCTGGAAAAGAGAATTACTTGTTTTTATTCTTAACCCAGCCTTTCCAATACCTCTGTCTGTCTACATGGATTATTACTATGGATGTAAATGTTGAATTGAATTTTTATTTTATGATAATAATCTAGCTTATGTTTATAAATATTTCTTCTAGATCATACAAAATATTGGTAGACCATTGAAAATTGTGTTTTTAATTATCATCTTTATGGTGTTTACTCTTAGATAAATATATGAAATTACACATGCTACACTCTGAAAACCTAAGTGCCTGAAGGGAAGAAATATGTGTTTCTGGATCAGACCAGAAATCCCATATACCAGACCATATACCCAATGTTCTGTCTCTGGCACTGGTCAATAATGATTTTCTAGTGAAGAGCATAAGATCGTTGCAAGCATGAAGTTAATTAAGTTAATTAAGCTACCCGACTGTAGCTAAGCCACTCTTAAGCTAGCAATGTTCTTTGTATTTTGAAAGTTGTAGGGATATTTCCTCAATGGGTTTATTCAGTCCCATTTTGAACCCATGGAAATGCTCTAAAACCAAAAGTTTTGTGCAAGAAGTTGCACAATTTATTTATGTAATATGTGAAGATGTCTCTCTGTTTCTCTGCTTTGAGCTTGGCTGTTTTGATTTCATGTCCTCTAGTTCTTATGGGGGAAGAACAGAGTTGTTCCCTGTTCACCACATTTATGGCATGATTCTATAGACCAGAAGATATTTCATACCTTTAATCATTCTTGTCGTCCTTCTCAATACCTTTTCCAATTTTACTCTATTTCTTTTGAGGTGATACAGTATAGAACTGCATTTATACAACACTATTTGATCCCGACAGACTTGGAAAAAATGCTACTTGCTAGGTAGTTTATATATTGTATTTTAAACTAATTTTTGGACTACCTTCTTATATTTCTGCATTTTACCTGTAGTTTATAATTGTTTACATCATCCTTATTTGGATTAGCTTCACATTTTTTAAAGATGTTACAAAACTTTTCATTCTCCTGAGCTGTGCCACTATGTTGTAGTAGGCAAGAAATATATTTATATGATAGCAGACCAGGTTCTAGGACACTATATACAAGTCTGATGACATATGTGATAGGCAAGAAAAATCAGTCTCAGTGACTACTTCTACATCATTCTGAATGAATGACTTCCAGCGCAGCTGTAATTGCACCACACCATACTTTTCTTACAGCTCCCTTTCCTTTCCTGTCTGGTCTGTCTAAGAACAGTCTTTCTCCTAATGCTTTGGTACTATGAAAACTTGTCACTTGATACTGTCTAATGTGCAGAACCTTAGGCACCCTACAGAACATGCTCTTATTGTACATGAATGTATGTTTACCGGTAGTTGACCATTTGTGATTTGTGTTTATACACTTGGAGCCTCTGCTCTCGTCCTATCCTTATATCCTCTTGCTATAGATTTCTTTCCTTTTTTAATTGCTGTTAGGGTAACATGGAGATATAAATTAAAGCATGGTAAGCATTGCAACAGCAAGCAATACTCCTGTATTTATCACAAAAATTGATGTACTAGCAAAACAACCAATTGGCATTCAGTGTAAAGTAGAGATCTCTAATCTGCCTGCTCAAAACACTTGAATTAAAGAGGTGGTGTGATAATATTGTCCTAAGGTGGTGATAATATTTATGAATAAAAAAAGGAAACAAAGATGGAGGCATCAGAAGTAGTATTAGAGGTAAGTCAAAAGCTTAGTCAGGCCTTCCCCAAAACAACCAAATCAGTTTTGTCAAAAAGCCGGGTTAGGTAATCTGTTTCTCGAAACTAGGATATGATGAGAGTGTTATGCTTTCCTGCAGAATTACTTCTCTCGTGCCACTGCCCCACCACACTTAATTACATGTGACTGTGTAACGTAAAGATCTTTGTTATTTCCTGTTGTTTTTCTGTAAACATTGCCTGTATATATGAATTTATGCAAACTAACAAATAACAGTACTTGGAATTTGCATGTGCAACAATATGATTAAAAATGAATGTAAAATAGATTGCTTATGTTCTCCACTATGCCTAAAGCAGTTTGTTTGTTTTTTTTTTAATATTTGTTCCTGTTACCATTTCAAACCATTTTATAATAGCCATTTTTAAAATTCATGGGATATACTTATAAATAAATGATAATTAAATATTTTTCAGGGCTCAAGTGTCTAATTCTGTGTTTTGCAGCCCAGATTTTCTTGATTGGTAAACTTCACATCAATTCTGAAACTTCTAAATATGTAGGGATTTGAATCACCCTGTAACTTAGATGACAGAAGAGAGTCCAGAAGGTATCCTACTTAATACTGAAGAATATAATGTTAATGTGTTAATTGATTGACAAATAAAAGAAATAGTATTAACAGTAGAATATGTATGCCTCAGCTGAAGCAATCTGTATGACTTTATATTTAGGAGTATTCTGTTTTGAAATACCGTGCTAAAGGTGATAGATAATATTATAGAACAAAAGGGTCCAAATTGCAAATTTTTGTTTTCACCTGTTAGGTGAATGACACCAGGAAGAGAGCACTGTGGAGTTTATTTTTATTCAATTGACAAATATTTGTTATTAGTGGTATTGGAAAATAGATGTGCCTTTTATGTTATAGAGCAAGGTGAAGCAGTCTCACTGTCTCAGTATCTCAATTTTAGGTCTTTAAGCATATGAATCTTGTAAAATATTCAAGTCTAGCTTCCACCCTCGTGATTAAGTCAGATAATCAGCAGCTAAGCTCTACTGGGACAATTTGGTGAATAATTCATTATGGTGGAGAAAAAGAGCCAGCAAAGTCTGCCAAGATGAATGTTGACAATTTGGCACATAACACCACGGTACAGCCAGCTTCCCAAACTGCAAAGGAGCAATACATTGTTCCCATTTCCCTGAACTACTCCAGAAATGTTCCTCTCATAAGTCCCTGTTGTATGTCTCCTATGAATGGTTGAGGTTGGAAGGGACCTCTTGTCCAATGACTCTTAGCCGTAGGAAGTGAATCCAGGCCATAGGAAGTGTTAGAGCTATAGCTTGCTGTGTAAGGAGATTTGGCCACTTCTACTCTAGCACAGGAGAGGTACTGAGCTATTTACAGCTTAGAAAGACATAGGAGTTTCATTTTTACTTGAATCTTCTGCCCTAAGAATATGCTTAAGGAGGCCTCACAAGACACTATTTTTGTCTTAGTACCACAGAATATTCCATATCCTCTTTCACCCTTTGTGTTACTATTTGTGTTGATTTGTATTAGAGTGGTGCATTTTTTTTCACATAAAAAGTAGTCCTTCATTTTGGAAATTGTTTTATTAATAAAGTTTGGAAGTCCACTAAGTGAATACAATAGAATATATGGAAGAAAGAATTCCTATAGCAATTCTGCATTGATCTGTTTCTTATGTTGCCTACATGTGATAATTTTTTCAAGGAAATTCTCTGACCTTTAAGCTGTTGATTTTTAATATTCACCCACCAAAGAAATGTTCTTAATTACAAAGAAACATCATACGTTTCCTCAGTTACAAGAGAAGGGCATGAGGAAACATCTGCAAAAGGCACATTTTCCCCTGTAGTAAATAAAATTAGTTTCAGTTCCCTTCTTAAGAATCAACTGTGAGGAATAAGAAAGCTAGCAGAAGTCTTTCTCTGTTATTGATAACTTTTACCTGCTTTTGAAAAAATGATTTTTTTGTTGTTATTTTTTCAAACCTAGCAAACAAGCTGTCTCCTTGCCTTTTTTCAGCTTCTCTTTTCATCTCTTTAAAAAGAAAATACATGATCTAAGAGCAAAGCAGGTGAAAGAAAAAGGTAGAAGTAATTTCTGTGAGTTTTTTATCTTTTTTTTTTTCCTCCCTGCAATTTCCTAATCCTGTCTTTTTCTTTTTGCAGGCCATTCTTACAGTGGCCAATTCTCATCTGGAGCATTTTCAGAGGTTTCTGAGATGCTCACAGTCAAGGTGTTTGTGCTTTTTTGAATGTGATTGTCTTTCTTCCTATTCTAGGATATCTCCTTTTCCCAAAGGAAACTAGCAATTTTCACTTCTCTGGATTGGTGACTCTCCTCATTTTTTTACTGCATTTCCTTCCCTGGCTCCATTTCTTTCATATACTTGCACTGAGTTAGTGAAGAATAGCTCAACACTTTATGACAACGTTCTGTAGATCACTGTAAACTGTTCTCAAGTTTTTCAAACTGTAATTTTGAATCTTATTCTTACTTGAAAATCCTCCATCTCAAATTCCAAAAACTTCATATTCTACAGTAAGTAAACAAGTTCATGCAGCCTGTTCTTAAGAAGATACTTATAGTGCACCTCTTTGGAAATGATACCTGTAGGAACTTAACTGAAAGAGCACCCATATAAAGGGCTGTGATTAGATTAACACAACTGCACACTTTTCTGGAAGAATGTACTATCACACTTTCCATTTTATGAGATCACCTACCTTTAGTTTTGTCTGGACTGTATCTGTGTAACATCCAGATTTTGTTTGCAGGCCCCAAATCTGAATAAGCAGTAAATATTTTGTTCCATGAGTAATTTGCCCAATGGTTATTTCCATAACTCTCTAAGACGCTGAGAAAAAGCAGGCAACAAAAGGCAGTTTTATCCTTACCAGGTCTGCTGTTAGTTTTTAGATATGGCATGTTTACTAAAAACCACTCCAGAGGTACTTGCTACAGTCCCATATCTTCCTTCCAAATGTCCTGTGCTTTGCAACCACTATTTTGTCATGTTTTAGTTGATCATGGCCATTTCTTAAAGCACTGTTTATCCAGAGAAGTGATAGCTTTCCAGTGTTGAAAGGAATCACTGTCTCATCATGAAAAGTCTGACAGCATTACTGATGTCTCCAGGATACTTGTAATTTATGACTTTGAAGACCAGCTCTTAATCCACAAGTTGCTCTAGTAGACTTCAGCATTAGAAGAAACCTCCCGATGAAGCCAATACTGGATTAGTAAAAGACATCTTTTTTTAAAAATAGTCTTGCAGCATAAGCAAATGATACTACAGGGTAAAGCAGGTTGTGGAATTGTGTCATGTCAGCTACAATTCATAACTGATGAGTACTTTACTGTATGTCTGACAGGAAATGCCATGTAGCTAGCCAAACTTCTGTTCAGGAATAAGTCTCATCTATTTAACCAAGGGAAAATAGCTATCATTACTTATCTGATAATATGTTGTTCTGTCATAATTTGCTGTTTTACATGTACCGGCTGCAGGTTCATGAGTCAGAGCACTTGGTGACTGTATTTTCTCAAGTTACTCTTCTCTAATTCTGAAGAATATAGGAAGTCAAAGTAACAGTGTGTTTCATTTTAGGATAATGAGAAAAAGCTATGGTTATTAAATATATGCAACACTGTATTCTTACACAGAAGCTTGTGTGAAGTTTCTCGGTGTAATTTGGCTTCAGGTTTTTCTATCTCAAGAGACAATCCCTGAATTAAAGTTGTTCAAAAGGATCCTTACTACTTCATATACCATTACCCCATAGGCTTTCCCTCTCTTAGGATGTCTGCTATGAAAAATGGCTGTACCTCTTAGAGATACTGTCTGCTACAGCTAGTGCTGTCAAATGATAGCAGAAAGGGACACATGCCAAGGAAAAATTATTTCCTTGCCGTTTTTATCCCAGCCCACACCTTGTTCTCGCTGCTTGACAGTATATTCTCACTTGCATATTACATCTCTCTTTTTCAAAGGCTGACATTTTTCTTTCTGATTGAAGAAATTTTTTAGCTAAACAAGATGGGGGGGGGGGGGGGAGAGGAAGACAGAGTTTCAACAATCTAATATTTCTTCCTGCATTTGCTGGATGATAATGCTGCATATTCTCCGGTCCATTAGGGCAGACTGAAGAAGAAAATGTTATGACAAAAATGAATAATAAATAGTTTTTACTTTTTCATGCTTTCCCCCTTTTTTGTATCCCTAAACAATCAGAGTGATTTTTAGATAAGTGACTTATAATTTATGTTATAGTATTAAAAAATCACAACTGAAGAAAAATCACCTGAATTTTGTGTTGAAGGTCAACGTATAAGTCACATCTTGGGAAGTCTTGGACCAGTCAGAAAAGAACTGTTTTGATTTTTATTTTCTTTTTTTTCTAAACTTCGTTGCCATTAAGAAATTGGTAGTCCTCAGAAAATGAGTTTTTACTTTAAGTTTGAAACTCATATCTTTCTCATTTAATGTATCATTATTTAAAATATTCTAAAGAATCTGGGACGGTGAATGGAACGTTGCATTTTCCAACTCAGGCACGTACACTTTCTCTTACCTCCCACACACAAGTCTGGAAAACTGTATCTAGGTTACAGAAAGGACAGGAGTAAGCCAGCTCCTCAAAGGTAAAGGTCTATGCACTGTGTAGGACAGTGATGGTTAATTTATATGTGAATTAATTGATAAAATTCCTATTTTGTTTGCATTGTTGCTTCTGGTGGAGGCTTCAGATTTGTCCCCAGTATATGGAACAGAAGCTAAAGACTGGACTTCTTTTATAAAATATAATTTCCTTCTCTACCAGTATGCTTAATTTCTCTGAGAGGACAATTAAAGATAAAGTCTTGACACTGCTTTCCAAAAGTTTACAGCAAAATTCTTCTTGGTTGCAACTGAAGCTAAATTTTACCTCCAAGTTTGTAAAAGGCCAACTAGAGGAAATTGTCCAGTTTTTAATGTGTTTTCTGATAGTTATGTGTAGGTTTTCCCCTGTAACATTTTTCCCCCTGATAATTTTTCTTCTGTTGTTATGTTTTTCACCTTTCCTATAACCTTTAATTTATGCAAGTACTCGGATACTGTGCCAGACAGTTTCCAGGAATGCATTTCTGTCGAGATATATTTGTGAATCTTACACAAAAAGCATCGCTAATATGCACATACATTATGAAACTCTGGACAAAATGTATCAGACTCCAACAGCAAACAGACATGAAAAAAATCAGTCCTGCATGTGAGGCAAAATGTTAAAGAAAAGCAGCGACCAACAAAAGAATTTCTTAATCAAAACCAGTATTTAGGATATAAAATTTACAGCATTTTAGTATAGTATTGTCATGGTTTTAGCTGGGAAAAGGTTAATTTTCTTCACTGTAGCTGGTATAGTGCTGTGTTTTGGGCTTAGTATGAGAATAATGTTGATAACACACTGATGTTTTAGTTGTTGCTAGGTAGTGCTTACACTAGTCAAGGACTTCTCCAGCTTCCCATGGTCTGCCAGGTGCACAAGAAGCCGGGAGGGTCAGGGCCACAGCCAGGACAGCTGATCCAAATTGGCCAAAGGGGTACTCCACATCATATGATGTCATGCCCAGTACATTAACCGGGGGGAGTTGGTTGGGAGAAGCAGTGATAGTGGCTCAGGGACCGGCAGCATCTGTTGGCGGGTGGTGAGCGAATGCAGCATTTGTTGTTTTTTTCCCCACTCCTGACGTTTCACCTCTCTCTCTCTCAATATTTTCCTTTTCATTATTTTATTATTATTATTGCTATTGCTATTACTATTACTGTTTTATTTTAATTATTAAACTGTTCTTATCTCAACCCGCAAGTTTTCTTACTTTGGTCCTTCCAATTCTCTCCCCCATCCCACAGGGGTGAGGGGAGTGAGCAAATGGCTGTGTCGTGCTTAGTTGCTGACTGGGGCTAAACCACGACAAGTACACTCCTTGTCATATGCAGAGATCATAAATGCCTATGAATACCAGGTGATACTGTAAAATGTTATCCGTCCAGAGTTTAAACAACATGGGAAGTAGTTGCTGAGATGTTCTTACCTGGATGACTCAGAGTATTCTGTATTCAAAATAAACCCTTTGTCTGTGTAAAACATGTATGCTTTCAAATGATCTGGTGTGCCTAGAAGCTCCAATATATTTTCACGTTCATGTAACAGACTTCATTGTTAAAGGTGGGTGTTTTTTTTAAGAACTCAAATAGAAGACAGCTACTAGGTTTCCAAATAAAAAGTTTTATCAGGACTTTTACCTCACCCATGTGAATGATCACACCAGCATATGTGAATCCCTTGACTGTAAACCCTTTGGGCTGTGACATATTTCTGGATGAATGTTTTACTATAATTAGTATCCTGTTTCATAAATGCAAGGTTTATAAATGTGATCCTGTTTCTGTTTGTGCTAAAGGGAACTTTATTCTTCGTTCCATCTAGAATATGATTTTAACATGCTTTCATTTGGAAACTGAACTTGAAATATCCATATCTCTGAAAAATAATACTATTTTTTCATGTAAAGGAAACACTTTATTTCATTATTCTATATGATTGTTGTTCATCTTGTTGTGTCCTTTTTAGCACAATGTCCAGCAAATGAAATCCGTACAGAATCATCAGGAGTGATCCTCAGTCCAGGTTACCCAGGCACCTATCCAAACTCTCAGACCTGTTCTTGGACTATAAAGGTTGAACCAGGATATAACATCTCCATCTTTGTAGAAATGTTTCAAAGTGAAAAGCAGTTTGATGAGCTGGAGGTATTTGATGGTAAGAGAGATTTAAGCTCTATCTAACCTCAAAAGAAAAAATATCACATCAAATGGGGCTTGATTTCCAATTGTTGGTTTCATAATGCATTGACAAATCTGAAACTGAAATAGTAGTCCAGTATTTCTATTACTTTTGCCTTAAGTCTAAATCTGTTAGCCAATGAAAGTTTATATAGACGTATTCAAGACAAAGAAGCTTTTACATTTTCTTAGGTATTGTTAAAGGAGGAGCAGTAGCAGCTGCAGCATTCCTATGAAAGTCATACAGTTTTCTGTTTCCTGAGAAATGTATGGAGGTGTCTGAAAGGAGAAGTTAATGTGCTGTTTTGTAATGGATCACTTCTGGTGAGGAAATATTTTGGGGTTATGGTTTCATTTGTCCAATTTAATAAAATTATCTGAGGATAAATACTCAAATTTGAGTCCAAATATCCAGTCTACTTTCTCCATAGCATAGCAAAACCAGTGCTGTACCTTGTTTGAATATTCTCCTCCTAAAGAATTTGACCATCTGTTTTGGGACAAAGAGTAGAGAAATGACAAAAACTTGATTTCTAGAGTGTTATTCATAGCAGCATGCTCTCAAAGGGCCCTATTTAATTAACAGGTTATTCTTATTTCCTACTGAATTTTGAGCTTATTATCACTTTTTCTGTTCTCATTGATTGATGAGAATAACTAGTCCCTGATTGTTTTTTAATATATTTTTATTCATTTGGAAACCATTATCATATCTTCACTCATTAACCAAGAATATATGATAACTATGATAGAACTGATTAATGTTCACTATGGGAGTTTCATAACATGAAAAATATTAAAAAGTCATATGTTTTAAGGTATCTTTCTCTAAGTATTTTGCTTAAGCAGTAGATTTTTAATGTCTAAAATTATTAAAATATTTTCAATTTTTGATAACAGCATTCTGAAAAATCCACAATATTTTTCATTCTTTTAAAAATGTCAGTTCATTAGCATGTTTTTTTCTTCATAATGTGTGTGTTGGTCCTTGTCAGGTTAGTGAAGAAAATGGTCTGAAAGAATCTATTAAAACTGTCTTTTCCTGCACTCTATTTTGTATTTAACATCAAGAAAATATATAGTGCACCTGGAACTTTTCTAGTGGTCTGATCCCTTTGTTGGTTTTCTTTTGAAAAATTCTGTTGAAACTGCTTAATGTTCCTGATGAAGATTTTTGTTTTCTTCTACATTTAAATTTAATGTAACCAGATAATCAATAATAGATTTGTGAGAAGAATTATCATAGTTATTACATTTTTAAGCACTGTCATTTCATGACATGAAATCACATTCTTACAAATGCGTCTGTAGTGCAGCTCTGCTGAAGTCATTTTTTCTACCACCTACCAGCAAACTTAAATGAGAAAGATAATGGCATATTTATAATCTCTCAATACAGTGCCATGTAAAGATTCCCGAGCTAACTCTCAACAAGTTGATATTTAAATATGGCACATTGCAGTGCCTTGCAGAGATACTTGGTTGTGTCCCTGTGGCCACATTAGCAGTGTGCTTTGCTAGGCTAATTAGTTCTACATCTCAGCATGATGAGTTTGTTGGGGCAGAAGGCAATGCTGCTGTGGCTATACTTTTTCCAGTGATGGATATAACTCAGACTAGCTTGTTCAGAGCTAGCTTAGGTATTTCTCTGTACTATTGCATTTTGCAATAAATATATATCATAGCCCAGGACCTTGTGTAGTCCAAAACAGCGTACCTTCATTTAAGTTAGTAGAACTGCATGGGTCTAGCTACACCAGCTAAAGATATGTCACCAAACTTTATGCAGAAACTATATAAAGATTGGCAATACAATTTTTAGAGAAATAGTATTTGCTAAGGCACAGGCCTCTGATTACTTTAAAAGGCAGCTTTGGAATGAAAACCAAAATAGTGACTACATCTAACTGACTACACTGTAAATTATGGTGCTTCAGCAGATGGTTGATGATCAGTATAGGCATCCAGTCAATAAGGCTACCCTAGTCAACTAGGAGCAATAAGCCCATTAGCCATTCCCACTTATCAGTCATACCCTTAGGAATTCCCATCTATATTTTAAACCAGAGAAGCCATAAATTTACCGTGAATACAATTATTAAAGGCTTTTGAACTTGAAAACACTGTATTCAGGCTACTTATACTGAACAGCATTCATTTAATACAGCAAATATTCTTTGATTTCTTTTTTCTCCCTGAAATAATCCAACAAAATTCTGTCATTGAAATTAGATGGAAATATCAACTTTTACCTAATATTCAGGAAAGCATCATATGACAGGTCAGCACACCAGCAGTTGAGTATTTATTTCCTTACATAGACAATCCCTAATATAATTAAAAAAAAAAAAAATCAAACTCAAGAACATCTGTCATGCTGCTGACTTTCCTGAGCATCAGCTGAAGAGCTACCTGCTAGGTAAGGTATGGAAAATGAAACTCAACTTCAGAAAAAACAAAGCAAACTAAAATGCATTTAATCGTTCTTCTGATCCCCCAATGGCTAAAAAATGTGATGCAGCATGTGGTGCTGCAAACTAATTTCATAATCACTAATAAGGAAAGATTCTCACCTTTTTGTATGTACTAGGTCTTTATTCATAATTGTACTCTTTTAGCCCCTTTATTTGAGAATTTTGAGAGTGTATACATTCTAAACTGTAACAAGTAAAGAGTATTAAACAGATTTTACAAAACCCAGGGTGAAGCACAGAAAAACTAAATGAATTGTCATGTTCTAAATCATTTTTTCAAGCAAAAATAGGATTTGACCTGAGCATTCCTCATTGTTTATTCTACGCTGTAATCATCAAACACTAACTCTCTAATATGAAAAACAGACAAGCCACAAAGCATTTTGATGAGGGCATGCTGGACAACCTGTTCCTAAAGATATGTTTATTTGTTCTTATTTTATATATATATTTATTATTTAGAGTTTATATAGTAATACTTATTTAGTTGTAGAATTGTCATTATGGTGACTGAAATATAGTTCCTAATGACCGGGAGGTTGTCTTAATCTTTATGGTTTGCTGTGGTTTTTATAACCTTCCTTTTTGTACCTGCATTGTCCCAATCAGAAAATATATATTTTTTATTGGGCTGGAGGGGGAGAAGGCTGACAATGATTGTATTCAATTTTTAGGTTTCCTTTGAATCAGTTTTATTTTTTGTTTTCATGCAACATAAGAAGAGCTGATCAGGCTGCAGCTGCTCAAACTCAGCAAAAATGAATGAAGCAGCCTCTTTATTTGAAATAGATTTTGTGGCCAAGATAATGTTCGTTGATCGTGGTTTTCCGAAAATTGAAAAACAGAGAGCAAAAGTCATATGAAAGGGAAGAGTTCAGCTGGAGAAAAGATAACCTTCATATGGAGGAAGAAGATGACGTTTCATGTTTTAGAAAGCTTTCAGTCGGAGAGTAGTTTGATACATGGATTTTTTATTTTTCTCTTGCATCTATGTTGTTTTATTATATAGTGAGCCCCCAAATAGTTATTTGTGCTTCTAGGGTTTTATTGGATTTTATTGTGGTGAAGATATTGGTCTAATGCCAGGACATATTTTTTCAGCATCCTGTATTTAGTATAAGTGTATATTTTTTTACACTAAAATGATACTATAATAAGCACACTATCTTTTAACAGGACTGAGTCCTAATAAAGTATGTACTGTAAATTCATAACACTTGTACATATGTGTATTCCACAGTGAAGTTGTTATGGTCTTATATATGACAGGGTTTTTTATCTGTGTTCATTATGTAATATGATGGTGTTCAAAATTATATTAGCTGCACAATCTAAAGGAATTTATAGATTTTCTGCCACTCACTAGATGGAAAAAAGTTTAAATAAATAATAGATATAAAAGGACAAGGAGCACAAACATAACATCATTCAAAGTAATTCTTGCAAATAGAAATTAATTTTTAAAAATCCACTAATTTTTCAGTGTTTATTACAAAACCACTCGTTGTTTTGTATTTGTTTGTTTGTACCAAGAGTTTTTATTGTGCCCTCTAGTGAAAACTCAGAACTGGATAGATAGTTTAAATAGAGATCTGTTAATTATTTCACTGGAAACAACGTGTCACATTATTTCCTAATCTTTCATTGTATATTCACATTCACAGATGAGTTAAAATATGGAAAGGATTACTTAAACTGGTAGTACTTTAAAACTTCAATTGCTTCTTTATTCATCTCTGAAGGTTCTTCTGGACAAAGCCCTCTACTGGTTTCTTTAAGTGGAAACCAAACTGGACAACTGAACTTTACAAGCAAAATGAATCTGCTATATCTTCGCTGGTCAACTGATCATGCAACCAGCAAGAAAGGATTCAAGATCCGCTACTCAGGTAACTAATAATGATTTATATTAAATTATATTTTGTGGTTACATATAGTTTGTGGCTCCAAGACCGGTGGGAAAATTTTGGGGTTTTTGATCATGGGTTGGTCTACCCAACACCCAGGTCTGCTGGCAGCAGATGGGGTACACCTGTCTCAAAGGATCTTTGCTCAGGAGTTAGCAGGGCTCATTGAAAGAGCTTTAAACTAGATTTGAAGGGGGAAAGAGATAAAATTGGGCTAGCTAGAGATAAGCCTGGGGGCTTCATGCCAGTGTTTGAAGGATGGTGTGCTAGTGAGGTCTTTCAGTCTGGTTCACGATGTGCTGAGTACACTGGAGAACATTTGAAATATCTTTATACTAATGTGTGCATTATGAGGAAGAAACAAGGGGAGCTACAAGTTTTAGCCCAGTCCCAGAGCTACAACATCATTGGCATAAGCAAAACCTGATGGGATGATTCTAGTGACTAGAATGCTATGATGGATGGTTATAGGTTCAGGAGGGATGGGCAAGGCAGGTGAGGTGGGGGTGTGGCGCTGTATGTAAGGGAAGGGTTGGATTGTATGGTGTTTACTGTTGGTGATGACAAAATTGACAACCTCTGGGTAAGAATGAAGGGGAAAGCAAATAAAGCGGATGTTGTTATGGGACTTTACTATCAACCACCCAGCCAGGACAACATCACTGATGAATTATTCTACAAGGAATTAAGGGATATCTCTAGATCAACTGCCCTTGTCCTTATGGGTGATTTTAACTTCCCAGACATCAAATGGGAATATCATACAGTGGACACAAACAGGCCCAGGAAATTTCTGAAGCATGTTGAAAAAGCATGTTGAAGATAACTTCTTGGCACAGGTACTAAGGGAAACGAATAGGAAAGGTGCCCTCCTAGATTTGTTGTTTGTAAAGAGAGAGGGACTCGTGGGTGAAGTGGTGATTGGTGGCTGTCTTGGTCACAGTGACCACTAAGTAGTTGAGTTTCAAGTCATTGGAGATAGGAGAAAAACTGCCAGCAAAACTTCAACTCTGGATATGGGGAAAGCACTCTTCAGGCTGTGAAGGAGCTAGTTAGGAAGGTCACCTGGGAATCTGCTTTTGAAGGTATTGAGGTCTGTGAATGCTGGCCACTTTTTAAGAGCCATCTCCTAAGAGCACAGAAGCAAGCAATTACAAAGTGTCAGAAGTCAAGCAAGTAGGACAGAAGGTCAGCTTGGCTGAGCAGGGATCTTCTTGTAGAATTTAGGAGGAAAAGGAAAGTGTATGGACATTGGAAGCAAGGACAGGTGAAACAGGAGGACCACAGATACGCTGTTTGCCACTGTAGGGAGAAAATTTGTGTGGCCAAAGCTCAATTAGCGTTCAAGCTGGCCAGCACTGTGAAGAACAAAAAAAAAAAGGCTTTTTAAAATATCTTAACAGCAAAATGAGGGTCAAAAATAACATTGGTCCATTGCTTGACATGGTTAATCACCTCACAAACAGGGACGTAGACAAAGTGGAGATGTTTAATCCCTTCTTCGCCTCTGTCTTCGACACCAGTGATGGGCCCTAGGACCTCCAGAGCCCTCTGTTGGAAGACTGTGACTGGGGGATGATAAACTCCCAGTCACTCCTGAACTTGTTCGAGACTTGCTGCTCCAGCTGGATGCACATAAATCCGTGGGACCCAATAGGATTCATCCCAGAGTACTGAAAGAGCTGACCAATGTCGTCACGGGACCTCTCCCCATTATTTTTCAATGGTCTCAGGAGCCTGGAGAGGTCCCGGTTGACTGGAAGCTGGCAAATATTGTCCCAATTTTCAAGAAGGTAAAGCAGGAAGACCCTGGTAATTACAGGCCTGTGAGACTTACTGCAGTGCCTGGTAAAATTATGGAGAAGATTGTTCTGGGCGTTACTGAAAAACACTTGAGAGACAATGCAGTCATTGGTCATAGTCAGCAAAGGTTCATGAGGGGAAAGTCCTGCTTAACCAGCTTAATTTCCTTCTACGGCAAGGTCGCCCATCTAGTTGACCAAGGGAAGCTAGTAGGTGTTCTGGGTTTGGATTTTAGCAAAGCTTTTGATACTGTCTTTCACAGTATCCTCCTGGATAAACTCTCCAGCACACAGCTAGACAAGTCCATAATACGTTGGGTGAGCAATTGGCTGACGGATCGGGCTCAAAGTGTTATAGTAAATGGGGTTACATCAGGCTGGTGGCCAGTAACCAGTGAGGTTCCACAGGGCTCAATTTTAGGGCCAGTGCTCTTTAATGTTTTTATAAATAATCTGGACACAGGAATCAAAGGTACCTTAAGTTTGCCAACGATATTAAACTAGGAGGAGCTGTGGACTCCTTCAAAGGTGGAGAGGCATTACAGAGACATCTGGATAGGCTAGAGAGCTGGGCAATCACCAAATGTATGAAATTTAACAAGAGCAAATGCAGGATTCTACATCTGGGATCAGGCAATCCTGGTTATACATACAAATTGGGGATGAGAGGCTGGAAAACAGGCCCATGGAAAGAGATCTGGAGGTTTGGGTGGATGGCAAGTTAAAGATGATGAAAGGTCTTGAGGGCAAGACTTATAAGGAGCAGTTGAGGTCACTTGGTTTGTTCAGCTTGGCAAAGAGAAGGCTGACCTCATCGCAGTCTACAACTTCCTCAAGGAGGCAGTAGAGGGGGAGGTGCTGATCTCCTCTCTCTGGTGACCAGAGACAGGACATGAGGAAATGGAATGAAGCTGCATCAGGGGAATTTCAGATTGGACATCAGGAAAAGACTCTTCACTGAGAGGGTGATCAGTCACTTGAACAGGCTCCCCAGGGAAGTGGTCATGGCACCAAGCCTGTCAGAATTCAAGAAGTGTCTGGATGATGCCTTTAGTCATATGCTTTCATTTTAGGAAGTCCTGTGAGGAGAATGAAGTTGGACTTGGTGATCCTTATGGGTTCCTTCCAACTTGAGATATTCTGTGATTCTCTATACTATTTAGCATCAAATTAGGACTTGTAATATAATGTCTATTTCTCTGAAGACAATAATTTATTATAATGTACATATTGAGTATGTGTAATATTTCCAATGCAAGTTCAAGGTAAGCACAGGTCTTGGACTCTCTGTTTTTTCCCAGTTTGCCAAAGATCTCCAAATTAATACTTCTCCAATGAATACTTCTCTCTATAACCTGCTATCTTGTCTTACCAGACCTGGAGCAAGGCCTTTGCAATGTAGTGGGAGGGATAGCCCTTATATTTACACAGAAGTACTCAAGAGTGAGAATTTTTGATCCTGAAATGGTATGTGGTACTCCAACTGCAATTCAGTACACAATTATTAGGTTTACATTTTCCTTGAGTTGCATTTCACAACTCTTATTACCATGCTTTTCTTCATGTACAAACAAATAGAAAACTGGAGGGGAAAAATCCTTCACTTTCTCAACAAGCTGCCTGTGAATATGGTGTTATGGTGATATGAAAGTATGTAAATAGTCTAAATAGTGTTAAAAATTATGTCCCTTACTAAGAAAAAAATTGGTTACCAGTATTGCAATACTGGGTCATACCCTATGTGTAGATATATTGACCCTTACTCTGCAGCCTACTAAAGATGTTTTTGCACATACCTCTGCAGACACATTGCTCCTAGAAGACCTTGCTTAGGGGTCATAAATAGTGAGAGAGAGAGAGGTGATAATCACTGTCTGTTGTCAATATTTGCTTTTTTTGTGCTTGGACTTGATAAGCAATGTAAAGGTTGTGTGTGTTAATTTTGGTGGCTAATAATTGTCAATATAAATGAAGTAGAGAAAGGAATACTGAGAATGTTGTAGAAGAGCATTTTATCAAGCACCAGGTATCTCCCATTTAGTCATGCTAAATGCCATTTAGGAAGACGATTTTCACAGAGCTCACTCCTTTCCTGTACCGTCCATGAACTGGCTGTCTAACCTCTTGAAAGTTTATCTTGTTACTGCAACAGAAGATCATGGGTGCAGAACATAATAATGATCATTGTTTTGGAGACTTAAGAACTATAAACAGAACTATGTACAGTCAGGAAAAAAACCCAGTTAATAACAGCATTAACTCCACCTTGCAAGCAGCCTTTGAAGTATTACCACAGACAAACTAAACTGAGGGGTGGGGGAAAGGGAAGTTGTTTTGAAGCATACTGGAGATTCATTTAGTTCTTCATTGGGAAAAGGCAATTGCAGAACCTAATAGAAGGACTGAGAGTGTGGAAGAATGAACTAAGAGAATCTGTCACGTGATAAGACTCAGATGTGTTGCAGTGAAGGGAGTGGGCCTTCTGTCATGAATTTAAAGTGAGGAAGTAATATCACGGTTGCAAAAATAGAGTTCCTGTAAATAATTTATTTTCTAGATATCAAATTGTTAAGGAGACTCATTTTTGAGGAATGAGAAATTATTTTATACCTTTGCGTTTATGTAAAGGATGTTTTGCAGTTGTGAAGTAGTGGTGTGTCTAATTGCTAGGCTCAATTCATCAATTATTATGGCACTAGCCACAACTAATAATAAAACTGGGGGACTAGAGAAAGATATGCAATCCTTATGGCTATGTTTTAGGAACAAACAACTGTTTTGTTTTTTCTGCTTCACTAACAGTCAGTGCCTGCATTTTTCTCTAAAATTCTGTACATTTTACATGAGATTCAAAGGAAATAATCAGCATGAAAGAAGAGTAACAGTGAGCGGCAGCATAAACAATTGGATTTGAATCTTAATGAGGGAAAGCAACATCATGAAAGTAGGAAAAATACAAGATCCCAAAAAGGCTATTGATACTGTGGCAGCTGTGACTGAGCCAGCAGGCTTCCTCATAATGAAGACCCTATTGAAATTAATTACAGCCCTCCCACAACCCTCCCCTTCTCCAGCTATGCCTATGTGCAAAATTTTGCAAATTGTAGTTTTGTCACAACTAGATTTCATTTGCAGATACAAATATTCTTTGCTTTTAAAAAGTGCTAGAAGCTTTCAGAAGAATGCTTAATATTGCCTTTAGCATATGAGCTTACTTGTGTAAGCTATTTGTCTAGTGTTACTTGTATGTTTTCTGCCCTGTGGTTTAAGGCTTTTTGCTAAATCTTAGTAGAAAAGAGTTATAACATTACAGCAGGGTGGTATTCTTTTAAGGACTTTGAATATTATAGAGGCACTAGCATAATTTTAATCTAAATAATAAGTTTCCTAACTGCACATGATCTTTTCCTTAATCTAATGAGTACCTGTATAGTATAGTGAAATTAGAAGGGGAAGCATTAGTTAAAATTTCTTGCAGCTCTAGGGAAGTAATCCCTTTTGTCTTTGAAAGATATGCAATATCATAGAATCACTAAAATGGAAGCCAAAAATATAGGGAAAATGTATGGCATGCTGAAATACTTTTTTTTTTTTTTTAATGCTTGCTTGATGTTTTGTAGTGCTTGAACTTGACTTCTTGGTGCAGCTGGGTTCCACCTAAACCATGCAGTTTATTACAAATGGGGAATATCTGTGAGTGCAGAAAAATGAACTTGCTGAGCCTAGGCTAGGAAACTCACTCTGTAGGAGATGAAGCCTTGAAATTGCTTTGAAAGATACCTGCAGAACCTGCTTCTTGGCTTTGTCTTCCCTCAGTAATTTATAACCCTATATGCAGATTCCTACCCAAGCCAGCTAACGTAAACGCATAACAAAAAAGTGGTGGATGATTTTTTTTTAAGTAGTGGTGGAAGGAATGAGAGTGTACTACAGTACTTAGCACACCTGCTGGAGGCAAGGTGATTTGGGAAGCAGAGGGGTATTTAGCTTGCTACTTTGCAAGTTCACATTGCCTCTATAACATTTACAGGCTTAATTTTTGGTTAGTCATTCAAGAGTAAATAAGGCATTATTATATAATTCTAATAATAATATAATTTAAATATAATTAATTGTATATTCTATTAAAATATTTTATTTTATATATATTAAAAGTGCCACCATAGATCTCTATTTTACCTTTATTCTGCTCTTGTAACCTTATCTGTTATTGCAAGAAGCTTAATTCTTCACTATTCTTTTCATCTTATTTTTAAACTTTGTACTTGTGAAACAACAGTTCCTACTTCCTTTCTATTTCAAATTAAAAGAAAAGACTGTTGATTGGTTTGGTTTTGTCTTTACATTTTCCAGTAGCTGGTTAGAAGAGACAAGGGAATTGTATGAAGAAGTTAATCAGACTCTATATTTGTTTAGTCTATGGTTCCTAAAATTTTAGGTCATGATTTGCTGTAGTAAATACAGCAGGAATATCACACAACAGAGGTTTATACAGTACTTTGAATCAAGAGCAATATAAACAAGATCATTTATAGAAGTTGAACCATCAGTAAGAACATCTGTACTATAAATAGGTTATTTAATCAGATATTTAATTTTTGAAGAGGCAGACATTCACAATTATATCACTAAAGAGGGGATAGGCCTTTGCAAATTTACCTTGGTGTTTTATACTGTTTACATGTTAGATTTAAAGATAAACTGCAAAAGAAAAACAATGGCAACCCAACCCTTTTTTGTTGCTTGGTTGAGTATTGTTCTCTTTTTTGACTCTGTACATTTTAAGGTGAAAAATAACATATGGAATGGATGGTCCATTAATTAAGGAACAATTCTAGTAATCAGAACAGATATGTTTAGTTTTCTTGTGTGACTTTACCTAATCACTTAAGCCAGTGTCTGTTTTCTTATCTATAAAGTGAGAATGTCTAAAGTGAGAATGATAGTAAACCTCTGCCTCACTGCTTATTTAAAGAACAGCAACACAAAGAACATAAGATCCCCTGATAATATGGTGTCATGGTTTTAGCTGGGATAGTTGATTTTCTTCACTGTAGCTAGCATAGTGCTGTGTTTTAGACTTGGTATGTAAATAATGTTGATAACACCCTGGTGTTTTAGTTGTTGCTGGGTAGTGTTTACACTAGTCAAGGACTTTCTAGCTTCCCATGCTCTGCCAGGTGCACAAGAAGCCGGGAGGGGAGGGGATACAACCAGGAGAGCTGATTTGAATTGGCCAAAGGGTATTCCATATCATGTGACGTCATGCCCAGTATATTAACTGGGGGGAATTGGCCGGGGGAGGCAGCGATCGCGGCTCAGGGACCGGCAGCGTCGGTCGGCAGGTGGTGAGCGGTTGCAGCACTTGTTGTTTAGTTTTGGTTTTGTTTTTTTTTTCCCCTCTTCTTCCAAGGTTTCATCTCTCTCTCGCTCATTATTTTCCTTTTCATTATATTAGTATTATTGCTGTTTTATTTTAATTATTAAACTGTTCTTATCTCAACCCACGAGTTTTCTTACTTTGGCCCTTCCGATTCTCTCCCCCATCCCACAAGGGTAGGGGAGTGAGCGAGCGGCTGGGTGGTGCTTAGTTGCTGACCAGGGCTAAACCGCAACATATGGTGATGACAACAAGTAGGTATCCAAAAAGGAAAGTTAGAAGGAAGCAGTGGACTAAGCTGTGACTTTTTATCTCTCAACAAAAAATCTAACATATTTGTTTATTTATAATTTCAATAATACGACAGTGTTTCAGTGAATTGTTATAAGTATTTTTTTTCTATATAAGTTTTTGACTGTTGATCAAAGGGTCTGCTGGGAAATCATGTCCTTTGGTAAGATAAACTGTTAGAGAAAATGTCATATTATTTACTGAGATTTACAAAATCATCTGGGGGATTTGGACATCCAGTTTCAAAGAATTTTAATTTGGAATTGGGAATTATTTAGTTGAACTTCCCTTAGAGTGCCTCAAACAGCTTTGGAAAATCTCAGCATAAATGTTTAAGTGTTCCAGCTCTTAAGAAAATATGCTTAGTGAAAGGAAGAATATGGTCCTGCAAATACAAAATCAGTGTTTATCTGTGCTGCTGTCTGCACATCAGTTGACTAGTGATGTGTGATTTAGTCAGGCAGTTATTACCCTGTTGGTCTTCAGTTGCAAGTGACAAATGGACATAGTGATCATAAGTGAGCTGAAAATGTTCAGTATGTTGCCTTGCAAAAAATGCTGATGCTTAAGAGGCCTTGAAAGAATATGGATGCTATGTCGCTTTGAAAAGTAAATTAAATCTCTAAATGTAAAGCTACTTCAGGTCACCGGAATGGCTTCATGGAAGCTTATCATATTTCATGGTCAAACATTGTCATTCCTAGATGAGAGTATTCCTGTGTCATTGCACCTATAACAGCTAAGCCTCATGAAGTTCTAGGGCAGAACCCCTCTCAGAAACTGGCTGGGAGAAAAACAGCATTTTATCCCAGTGCTCCTTGATACAAGGCTGCAATATTTTATGAGCACTCTGTAGAGATTCCTGTTTAGGCCCAGAATTTTCACTCAGCTAACAGTGGCTGTAGTTTTCAGTCTGAGATTCTTGAAGCATTTGCTTACCCTCCAGATCTTCAGATTTTTTTTTATTTATTGCATTGTGTGTGATTCTTCGGTTAATGTCAGTTCCCGATCCTAGATGTTGGGTATACTTCATCCTGTACTCTGAAGGGAGTTCAGTTTAAAGAACAGATTAAAAATTACTAAACTGTAGATTAAGAAGGGAATTGTGTGGAGTCATCAATATTCCTTCGTTGTCTCAACAAGTGTTAGAGTCTTCAACAAGATTTTTCAGACTTGTAAAATAAAAATCCATCTTGAGAATCTTAAATCATTTGCTTCAAATGTTTTCCTTCTCTTCATGCTATGTATAGCTTAGACATAATAAATTATTTTTAGTATCAACCTTTTCTATTCATATTTCACTGCCTTTGCAGCACAAAATACTATGAATTTTGGTAGGGCTTTCACATGGATGAGGACTATAGGTGCTGCTTGCCTGCAGCATTGTTGCTGGCATCTGACATATTAACTGCCTACTGCTGCTATTTTAAAAATGTTGTCATTAATAAACATTTCTATAAGAGTAGGAATTGGATCTGATGTTAAATAAATATTTTAAACATGAGTTATCTGAACATATACAATTCATATCACAAGATGAAACACCTCGAAACTGCAATGAGTTTGTTTGGTACTATACTTTTAAATTTCAGTTACAAAGTGTTGAGTGCATATTGCTGCAACTGAAGTCAGTGTGGATTGTGTTTGGACATATAACACTAGGCTGGAAAAATCAGATCATAGTTATCAAAATAGTACAAAATTTAGTATTTTTAGTTTCTTCTCTGTATTTGAAGTGTTTATCTGTAAAATGGGGGTAATAACAATGATTCCTGCTTTAGATGTAATTTTGTGAAAATAAGTTAATTAATGTTCATGCAATATCCAAATCACACATGGACAATCATCATAAAAAAATCCACACAAATTATATCTTGAAACAGTGAGTAATTTGAAGTTAATAAGGCCTGGAAACTCATCTTAAACAATTAGAATTTAAAAAAAAAAAAAAAAAAAAAAGATATATATACTGAAAGAATAAGTAGTGTCCATTCCCCATATCCTTTAAAGTAGACATCGTAACCAAAACCAGAATATGATTATAAGGTTACAGACTATCTACTACTGACATGCATATGTATAAATGAACTGAAATTTGTATGTAGGCTTAAATTCAGTCATTTCCTAACTTCTGAATTATTTTCAGCTTAATGATGTTCTTGGGTTTTTTCTTGTTGATCCGTTGTTTTCAATTATTTTCCAAGTACCTAATAAGGTTCATGAGAAAGCAAACAGAAGATCCCAGGTATTCTGCCATTGGGGACTATGATGGTAAACATTGTTTTATCAGCCATACTTAAAATTTTATATTTACACAGATATCTGTTGCTACCAGAGTAGTAAACGTCCTCCACTTTTTGGTCAGCTCAATGAAAAAAAATACACATTATTATGGTTTTTGGAGATACTGTTAACAGTCATGGAATTGTAAAGTTTGGTAATCTGTGGGCACAGCCTCTTTCTGATATGTGGACTCCTTTCTGTACTGCCTTCTGTTGAACTATTGTTCATTGTACCTCAAGGAATTGACCTCTCAGTTCTCATGTACTCCCAGTCACCATACCTAGTTTGACCCAATCCTCACACTCATTCTGGTCAAAATACCTGGGCCAAGCCAGTTTGACTGTGCTCCCCAATCTTTCTGTCTGATCTTCATCCCTGTTCCACTCCCTCCCTACAAATCATAGTCTACTTGCAGTGCTTCTCTGGTAGACAGTATAACATAGTTTTTTATCCAGCTCTTTTCAAGCTTTCTCTCCCTTCTAACCTCCCACCTTAATTTGCTTTGCTTCCTCTTTACAACATCTCCCTTAATTAACTATTCTCCTTCTTCCTTGCCTCAGTCCATGATGTCCTTCTCTGTCTCTCACTAGTCAATTCCAATTGATTTTATATTTTTTTCTTTCCAGTTTCCTTCCCTGAATCACACATATGTTTTCTGTGCATCACATTTTATTCTGAACTTAATCTCAGTCTAATACATCCATTCTTTTCATGCCACTTCTAATAACCTACCAGGTCCTTCTCTTTCTGTCATTTCCACCACTAGCTTTTAGCTTCCAATCCCTCCCTTCCTACTTCTTGTCTCATTGCATAGTCTGTCATGATTGTTCTTCCCCTGGGCTCTT
Organism: Morus bassanus; assembly: GCA_031468815.1. NCBI lineage: Eukaryota > Metazoa > Chordata > Aves > Suliformes > Sulidae > Morus > Morus bassanus. Next base: position 92,921,762 of record CM062569.1, read on the forward strand.
AAACCCAGTAGTTTTGTGTCAAATACATTTTCTCTCTTTTCTCCAGTTATAGCCTTCCTACCCAGTCAAACCCATCTCATAGCTTTATTTTCACACTTGAACCTCTGCCTTTAACTTTCACAATGTCAGATAACCACAGAGCTTTACCAAAACATCTCAGTTCCCAGATCTCTTCTTCCCAGTTTCACTCAGCCCCATGCAGCTGCTGTCACTCACTCAGTGACACTTGGGGTGGCAGGAAAAGTAAGCAGTAGTAACAGTAGGTTGCAGTGATGGTTGAAAACAGCAGATATATAGGAGTCATCACGGTAGCTGGGGAAGGAGAATATAGATTTCTATAGCAGATTTGCAGTAATAGCCATTAGGACTTAAGCATATTTGCCAAATTGATGTTGAAGTGAATTCTGAGCAATATTGTTGTTTCAGTTCCTGTTGTTTTCTTGTATCAATTTCTTCTTCTCAGTTCAAACGATTTTCTTCTTGATTTTTTTCTGAACACCACTTCAGTCACTGGAGAGCTTAAACTATGCCTTTGGGCTCTGGGCATTGTTAATTGTTACAACATAAGGAACAATTATGACTGATAGATTTCCCCTGTGTCGCCCTGTGAAACTTTCAGTATTTTGACATCATTCTGTGTAATTCGGCAGCCTGAATGTCCCATATTTCATGCCATTTAAAGCTGATCCCTTTGGAGGTTCAGATATACTGTATATTGTTAAAATTAACCACAGCTAAAAAATTGACAATAAGTTCTCTAGTAATTAGAACACGAAGTATAAGCTGTTATGCTCAAAATCTTGTTATGGGTAAAAACCCCACAATCTATATGTCTAGCCAAGAATTTACTGTAAGTATAACTGAAATGTTTGCAGTTTAAAAAAAGAATTACTAGTCCAGATTAAATGATTATAGGAAGAAAAGAAGAAAAAAGAAGAACAGATGAAAAGTACTATACAGAAAAACAGTACGGTTAGAATTGTTATGCACACACTTCCCGTTATCTAATTTTTTCCCTGATGCTACATTCATGCTTTCATTGGTGTTTGGGAACCCAAGATCAATGGCTTCAGTTTGCTGTTTGTATGTTAGGGGAGATATTGCATGTCATCGGCAGCTAGAGTCCTTAGACAGGAAGAGTGTGATATTGATGACTTCTTCCTCACTCTAGGATCTACTTAGGATTTTTTTTGTCTGTTAACATATTTTTGCATCCTGCTCTTGGTCAGGTTCAAGTTACACATGATTCTACTATATATAGTCCATTTTACATGTAGTTACTATTCCTTTGCTCTTTTACTTAAGCCTGAAATCAATTTTTGTCCAGCTCCGAGTTATAATTTTTTTAACTGACCACTGGTGAATTGTGTATAGCTTTAGACGGTGCACAGGTTGTCACCCTCTTACCGTGCCATGCCCATACTCCTCTACACTGCGTCCTGTGCCCCCATTTCTCAAGGCCTCTGTTGTTATACCAGGCCTGTTGGTTACACACCACTGTGCTAAAGTCCTAAATATCTTATTCTACACAGAATAATTACTTGTTGCAAGTACCTATATAGAGTTATGATTGTACCATAAAAAGATAATAGAAAATCACAAACATAATTCAAAAGTAAAACAAATTAGGCATACCCACCTGACCAAAAGAAAAAAAATCTGTTAAAGCTAAACAAAGTAAAAACAAAGTTGAAGGCAGGTCAAAAAAGTTTGAGACAAACCTGACAAAACTTGGTCTTGAGGACTTGCAGACTCAGTACAAAGTTTGTGAACCGTTACTAGCAAAGGCAATACTGTATTCCTGGGCTACAGGGTTGCACATCATATGTCAAATATTTTGTGTTTAGAATTGCAGTACTGAGGACGTCAATTCAGAGTTTTGTCTGAATGGCATATTATGTTTAGGACTCACCTGCTATTCTTAAGGTCTCTTAGGATATTTAAAATTTAATAGTGCTTAAGAGGTTACTGAAGATGAGTTCAGTGATCATAAACACTGGTCTTTTGGTCTTAACCAGCTTGTGTTGCAATAACAATACCATTTTTTCTTCCATAGGTTGAAAAAAAAATTACAGCCATGTTTATTGTGCTTCTTCAAATGTCAAATCCCCTTTTCAATTTAAAAAGTATTTCAGTAATTTAATTCATTTAGGCAGGTGTGTAACTGAATGTCATTGTGCTTATAAGGGATACAGAACATGACCCCAGACAATTGTTTTACTAGACCATCATAGCTTATTGATTTTCATCCTGGTTTCTGTTTTTAATTTTTTGATTTAGTTTTTTTCAAATAGCTCCCCAAGTGAAAGAACATATAAAAATGACATTTCAAGTAGAAATAATGTTGCTTCATTGAGAACTATAATTCCTTAATAGAATCTCAAAATATGCCAACTTTTTTTAGCATGTTTAATGTAGGACCTAGTTTAACTACTTTTGTTGGGTGGCATTTCTTAGAAATGCTGGCTTTGATATACTGCATCTAAATCTAGACATTTAAAGGAAGCATCTCAGTTAGGAGTCTAATCAACTCTATGATCTCTCCATAATCAGTGAATAGAAACATCCATCTTTAGGTGGTAATTGATATCATAGGTGCACCTTATTGTGATGAAATGTACATTAAAAAAAATTTTGAGAGCTAGATATTGAAAGCTGAAAGAAGGAAATCAGGGATGTGTGCAAGAAACAGATAATATGAAAAATATTTATAAATGTAAACCAAATTCTGTTATTATGTACTTGTGATATAAAACCCCAACTTCTGGATAATTGTTTATAGAAATTTACATGAACATCATAGTATGCCTAAGACACATTTCAGTATGATGCAGAGAGTTAGTATTGTAGCAGCAGTTACAGTCTCAGTGTCCTTAGTACTGACATTTAGTTATCAGTGGAGTTCAATAGTGTCTTCCTTGTAAAGAATATTCATAGGCTTATTTCAGTGGTGGATGTTCAGCCAGGTTTAGTTTCTGCAAGCTATGGTCCTACCATGCTGCTTCTGAAAAGATACTAACCTTTGTAAGCTTGATATGGTGCCCTGCTGCAAATATGCAGTGACTCGTACATCAATATAGAATCAAGGTAATTTTTTCATATTGCTTTTATCCAGTGATAAATTATTGCGTGCAACAAACAGATTTGTGTTAGACTCCACATGTATGTCAAACTGTCCTGAACTTTTGCTTGACCTGGCCTGGGTAATCATACTGCAATCTTAAGTACAGGTATTGCAACCTGTTTTAAAAAAAATGGTCTTCGTTACTCACTTCTTGACACAATTATAAATTCCATACTTTTTTACTTTCTCAACACATATCTAAATATTTGTTTATATGTCACAAGTTCTTGAGAACCATACTGGTCAGGAAAACCCCTCTGTGAACAATATTTGTAGTAGTAGTGATTAAGGTTTAGCAAGGTTTATTTTGATTTCAAAACTTAGATTTAAACAAGTGCATTTTGTCTTCAGATGTACTGTACATTCAAAATTTAAGAAGTTGCACTCACCTAAGTTACATTCTTTTGCTAAAAAATTAATACAATCGTTATGTAATATCCTTGGGGAAACATGTATGTAATAACTACATAAATTTAATCTGAAAAAATTGATGAACCAGTCTATTTGTCATGTAAATTTTTAACATATTTGGCAAAATGTTTACTTTTTGACTTAGATGTCTAAATGCACTGGATTTTTTAATAAAACTATTCATAATTAGTTTTGTATATTATGTAGGTCAAATAACAGGGTTTTTTTTATAAATTTATCAAATTTTAAGGACACTGTTTATTAAGTGTGAGTGAACCTGCTGGACAATCTATATGTTTCCTGATTGCAGCTTCTTCATGTACAATAACGTAAACTGATTTGCGATTATAAACTATGTTTTTGAATTTCATGATATTTGTGCATAAGAGACCTGAATCTTCACTGAGGATTCCAAAAGTAATGTAAAGGATTCTGTACTAATTTTAATGGTATTCAAAGTTTGCACGTGTCACAAATAATGTGAACTTTGTAAATTAAGTGTGTTATATGTGTTTTTAATAATGTCCCTTTTTTTTGGCATTTAGCTCCCTATTGCAGCTTAAACCCTATCTTGAGGAACGGTGGAATCATAAATAAAACAGGTGGTCCCGCTGGAAGTAAAGTTCGCTATTACTGCAAACCTGGGTATAGAATGATTGGTCACAATAATGCGACTTGTAGGCGTCACCAAAATGGCATGTATCAGTGGGATTATCCTGTGCCAATCTGCCAAGGTAAGAGAATGTTTTCTTGTGGAGTATACTTTTATAATTTCGTTGCAAAAAATATTTTACAAAAGAAAGATACAGCATTGTCAATACTGCTGTATGCCGAGAGACACGTTGACATCAAGTGTTTATCCAAATACATATTGAATTGTGTACTTAATGTGTGCAGAGCTGAAGTATTAAGTAGATTAATGCAGTCAAATACAGACCAAATGAAAAATACATTTTCAGTACTTTTGTATTTAGTAAAATACATATCTCTAAACAGTCCACAGCTCATAGTATTGTTGTATTACAGAACATTTTATAAAAATTCAGTAGTTTTTAGGCATTAATATGATTATTTTATAAAATCACTTTATAAGCAATACTTTAAAGGCATAATTTGTAACTTCTGCTTTTTTTTTGTGTATGCTAGAGTTAGGCAGGGTCTACTTTAGCTTGTTCCAGAAATCTGTTAAGAATAGTTGCTATTTGTCAAATGTCTATAATTTTCTCTGTATGAAAAGCCACACACAAACTACAGAGAAGAGGAGTAACATAAAGTCTTACAAAGCAGTTAAACACGGTTGGTTTTAGTTAAAAATGCTTTTTCACACATTATTCAGTAAACAGTTAGTGGACACTAAGGAGCTGTATGTCAGATAAGATCAGGAATGTGGGTGAGAGGAGAAAGACTGCAAATTCTATCCATACCGTCTGTGTCTGCTTCTAGTCTGCATTGTTTATAGGAAGAAATGGTAGTAACAACCATATTTAAGACTTGTTGGAACTTCTTTGATTAAAACCCGTGTTTAGTTGTCCCTAACTTTCAAGTCATTAACAGCAGTGCTTCATGTCTTCTTCAAGACAAGTATTTTGCTTCAGGTTCCATCAGGAATGATTCAGATAATTCTAAAAACAACATAAGATGGAAGTTCTGTTTTGCACCTTACAATAAAAGAGAAAAAGGTCAGCTGAGATTTGGCATTATGCTTACTTTTCTGTTGAGGCTGTGTTATTTGCAAGAAAAGTAGAAAGCTGCAAAAATTTAGCTACAGTTGAAGAATTTGAAGGATTGCAATTCACATCTTTTATACAGTGATTTGATAGCTAAATATTTCTTCAGGTGAGCATTTTCATGTCTAGATGGGTACACCCTTACCAGTCCAGGGAGAAGCTCAGGCTGCCAGTGTGCCACAAGCAGGATCTGTGCTTCCAGACTCCAGGTTGTCTTCTAATCTTATATACCATAATGTGTTATGGTGTATGATGCTGTTTTTCCTTCCTGAAGGTCACCAAATCATGGGAGAATCTGTGTGTGAGGCAAGTTTAGGGACAAGGGCTGCTTTTGAGCTTACTTGAAATGCATTTTAGGTTCAGTAACTGTTGATGGCATAGGAACTGAAAGCTCAGAGACACTTTGCACTAAAGAACCTGGACTTGCCTACAGCTTGGCCTACAGCTCGGCCAGAAGATCAAGAAAGTGAAGGATGTAATTCTGTTCAAGATTAAGAAAAAATTTAAATATCTGTATGTGAGCTAAAGTTTTGATTAATTTGTTTAAACATAAAAGTTTAGTGTCATTTGAGGTACCCTGAGGTATTTTACCTGTCCTCCATCTACCAGTCTAGAGAGGCACAAGCTCCTATGTTATATCCACTAGACTTGTCAGATGTGTTGGAGGCCTAAGAATGTATCAGGTAGCACCAGACAATTGGAAAAGGGAACAAGTGAAGCCCTATCTGCCTAAACTCTGATGTAGTTAATCTAGTCAATACTGTCAGTGAAACTCTGGGAGCTGTTCTTCTGGCTAGCCAGTAGGTGTCTGTTTTTTAAAAGGCACTGAAATTTTGGCATCTTATTCTGGAGCTCAGGTATGCTGAGTATGTGAGGATAGAGGCGATAGGCTATGTGTGCTTGTTAGGCTGAAGGAGTTGGGGGTCATAAACCTGAGGAGCCCCTGTATCATACCAGAATTTAAGACCTCATGATCCCTCAGCTGTCAGGAATTATATGCAAATTTACCCAATATCTTCTGCTGCTTATCTGTACAGACAACAATAACCTGCTAGTACTACTATCAGCATTGGTCACCCAAATAGCAGAGGCCTGTATGATTAAAATATGATGTTCCAGCACTTCAGAATTCTTAAAAAAATAGTGTGATCCTTTTTTTCTTAGCTTCTCCCCTTTTTTTAGAATAGTCTAATTTTTATGTAGTTTTCTTTTATATTTCTAGATTTTGCTTTTTATGTTCACATATGCAATATGTGCAGGACTTAACATGAGGTCCCAGGACTTGATTGTGGATAACCAGGGGATGGAAAGTGCCAGAAAGTAATAAATTCTGAACAAAAATTAAGCAGACTCAAGAAAGTCATATAATACTTCAGACACTGTGTCTATCCTTGTTATTTTATCACTATGTGCAAGAAATAATTGTGAAATTTTAGCAATGCAGCATGTTCAGAAATACATTTTTTCTTTAATTTTCTTTAATTTTTAAGGCATATTTATATTTTCAGCAATATATATGGCTGTGGATATGTAGATTTCTGTTAGCAGTAAGGAAAAAATATTTAGGAGATAGGGAGTGAGTTTAATTTTTACTAGAAATTTCTTTTTAATGTAGGATTCCTCATTTAATACATCACTTTTACAACTCTGACACAATTATTCCAACTTGTATGTTGGATGAAGCATATATTTTTCAATAAACTCTGAAATGGAAAGTATGTTTGTAAATTTGTTAAGTATCTGTTATCAAAATACATGCATTCTCTTTGAAAACTAATTAAAATTACACTTTTTGTCCAGCTCATGGATTTCATTATAGGATGTTTCCAAATAAAAATGTTTTTTATTAAGTCCAAAATTTCTATAAAACCAGTTCTTCTTCTATTTATAATTAATAACTTGACTGTGTCAGATTTAATGTTGAAATCAAATTTGATTGTGTTGTAAAAAAGGGAAGTTCTTTTTGCATATTTAATAAACAAATATCAATTTTGATATGAACACATCTCTAGTATGGGTTAATCTGGTAGGGTCAATCTTATCAAGTGCAGATGCATGTAATAATGTCCTGGACAATATATAAAGAACTTGACTCCTATCTAGGAAATTAGAAGTTATTGTTATTGCTTTTATTTTATTTGTGAAAGAAAAAGAGAAACATGAGTCATGCTACATTCAAAATATTTATAAGCAGAGAAAATAGCAATTTTTATACAATAGCAGTAGATAGCTGCTGAGAGGAAATAGAATAGGCCCCAGTAATGATCTTGGCAACTACGTAAGTATGTGATCTTAGCTACTGCTTAGCTGATGTCCAGACCCCCATGTTGGGGGAGAGTAGGAAAAGAAGGCTGAGGCTCAGAGATGAATAGATGATAAGAGAAGATAAAAGAAAAGCTTGGCAAGAAGAGCAGTGAGAATGAAAAACTGAAAGCAAGAAAGAGTTGTCAGGGTCAATATGGATCAGGAGTGGTGGGTTTGCAAATATCTAGACACTGGGTTCTATGTCTGCCCCGGGGTAGAAGACATTACATTTTTTTAGGGAACTGGCTTGAAAACATCCATCTGCAGTTTGCCCAGGAACCATGAGGCTGGGACCACCAAACTGCTTCTTCATAAAATTAGCTGTTCTGTGTGTGTTTAAGCACGGAATTAAACTCAGGCCTTCTACCTTTTCAGTAAAGGTTATTATACAGCAAAAAATGTCCCTTTTAGTACCCAGTCTTAAAATAAAAATGTGAGGTAGGTAGCACATTTTAGGAATTCCAAATCCCAGCTTCCTCTTATAATGTATTTTAAACTTATGATCATATTTTAAAATATAAAACAGTAAGAGAAGTGTAGTACTTTAAACTAAAAAAAAACAGAAGTTTGAGGGGGAACCTGGTAACAAACTTATAATATACTGAAAGTAGCTGCAAAGACGAATGAAATAATTATCTATTTTCTTTCTAGATAGAGGGATTACAGCTAAGTTTACTTCAACAGGATCTTAAGTTAGACTTTTCTTTATTTTTTCCTTCATTTCTCAGAGGGGCTAGTGAAACACTGGAATAGATTGCCTGTGGAGAATGTGGAATTTTCATCATTGGAGGTCTTTCAGGAACAAATTAGATGAATCTTGGTCAAGTATAATTGTGGCTTGTGATAGGAGAATGAACTAGATGACCATTCATGACCCTTTTTTACACCCACAGCCCTAGACCACACAGCCCTGTTTTGTTTGTTATTTATGTATGTATCCAAGTCTGAGAATTAGGATTTCTGTGGCATGGCTCTCCCTGATGTTTGCAGTTAGATATCATAGACATAAGCTACTCAGCACGTTTTTTTGTTATGAAACCCACTTTTAGGGATTTCTCTATTGCTACCTTTAATTTTAGGGTGTTTAAATGCTTCTTTCAGCACTGTATTGAATGCCAGAAACAGGTCACTAAATGATAAATGCTTGTGCATTAAATTTAGGGATTTTCCAGTGTATGGAAATAAACTCAATGTCTGACTGTAATGCAGTCTCTGGCTTCTTTTCTGTATGCAGTGAATTTGCATGCTTTAAATATGAAAAATACATAAGTATCTTAAAGGTATATAGGTACATAGATATTTTAAAGGATTGCCATAAACTTTAAACTTACTGGTTTTCATAAGAAATAAATTCCAGTAAGACATGTGGAACATTAAAGAGCAACTAAAACTGCATCTCAGTTTCTAGGTAGTAAAAGGCTTTTCCACTTGCTTTGATTAACAAGTGCAGCCTCAAGAAATTAGTAGCAGCAGGAATATTTCTTTCCAATACCAGTTTCTGGAGGAGAAGTGAACAACAAATAGATAGACTGTAACAGGAACAGTGCCAGAATGCCAAAACTGCTTTTATGATTAGTAGCTAAAGCAGCAGTGAGAATAACTTCACAATGTAGCAGTACACAATTCAGCAGCAGCTGAGGAAAGAGAGACAGTAGAGGACTGAGGTACAACACTAAGAATCAAAGTGGTGAAGTGTGGCAGTAAGTGTAGATTTTGAGGTGCTTTAGTACACTGGACATTGCATCAGACCTGGCACAACAGATAGGCCCACCGGGGTGTGACCCGGGTGTTGTACATCTTTTATTCTTTAACCGAACTTGCACATAAGAGCTACTCAGTCTTGAACTTTTCAGTAGTTTCTAGAAAGGTTATTGTTAAAGATGAAGAGCAAATGTTAAGAGAAGTATTTGCTTCTAACATGAACTAAGCAGACCTGGTTCTTTGTTTGTTTTCAGATGAGTTAATCAATTATTCTTGCTCCATAGAAACCACTAAATTTCTTGAAATGAATTCATATTTGAAGTATTTAGAGGGAACTAGAATAAGGTCCACCTGTATGTACAGATGTACAAATACGTGGATGGGTGGATAGACTGATAGTTCTGAATTTTGGTTTTATACAGTTAAATGTATGCACACTTAACACAGAGGTGGTTGTTTTGGTATCAGAAAGGAGACCTGAAAAAGAAGCTGGCAAGAAGTTAAATCTTAACCCAATTACATTCTACATCAAGCATTCAGATGCATTGCCACAAGGCAGAAAAGAACTGAGAGGCTTGTTAGGACAGGGAGGGACATAATGCAAGGCTCTGGAGACACTGAAACATTTCACAGTAAGCGTGACTGGAAATGGCGAATGCATAGGCATTTTTATGATGTAAAAGAGACTGACAGTTTAACTTTCTGGCAATTCAGCATGCAAACAAACATTTTGAAAATGTAAAATTCTTCTTACTTGTCAGAGGGTCAGAACTGGTTCTAGCTGTAAGTAAAGGATTAAAGTGGTTATTAGGAGACTAGATAGAACATTGAACCAGATGCAGCTCAGCTGCCTATTTTGGATACACCAGAGCCCTGAAAGCCATCACTTCTGCTGTGGTCATCTTGTGGGGAATGAGTCCTAATACAAAGGTCTGCTCCCAGAAGCAGCAGAACTTGCTTTTATCCTTCCCCTTCTCCGTTTTCCCTGACACCATTAAGAACAGTAATCTTGTCTTCAGAACCCCTTTCTTATCACTTTTCTCTCCCTTTTCTGTCCCACTGCTACTCCTTGTAGTAGCAGGAGGCTCAGATCTTACCCACTGAGGGAGAAATACTCAATTTTGAGAAGACAAGAGCAGCACTGGTTAGGGTGCAACTAGTGCCAAGAAGTTGTGTTACTTCTTGAAAGTAACTTGTTTTGGAACAAGTTGGAACAAGGAAGCAGCTTGTTTTGGAACATTCCTACCGTTCTACTTCTATTAGCAATTTGACAGATTCCAGATGGAAGAAAACAATTGAAATGAACTAACCATTCATCATTTTATAATGCTTACCTCTCCTCATTATAATCATATGCAAAGTACTGTGTTGTATTCAATTTAAATGAATCAAATGTGACAACTTGGGAATACTGAAAACAAATTTGACAGTTGTGTTTATGGTACCATAACAATGTGTTGTGAAATTAGTCATTTACATTGAATTAGGTAAATGATAATAAAAATTAGATTTTTTAAAAAATACTTATTTTCACCTCTGTTTAACAGATTTCAGACAAAGGCTGTCATTTCTTCTTTTGAAATATATTGACTTTATTAAAATAATAAAACTTTACTGTGTCAAGGGGGAAGGAAAAAGTACCCAAAGGACTTTTTAACTGTTAAAATGTTGAACTGCTCCTTACAATTAACTGTATATATGGAAAAGACATTTTCATCTGCAAAACTACACTCTTCATTGGTAAATATTTAGAAATGAAAGTTTAAAAGCTGTGTTTTATTCAGTGTATTTACTGAAGAGCAATAAACTGGATGCCAAACTCAAAGCAGAAAGTGATTCTCTACACACATACATGGGTTTATATGAACCCTTTAAATAGATTTATTGTAATAATGTGATGGGTCCTCTGCTCCAACTTACCATTTTGCACAAAATATATCCTTGATTTTCCCTTCAGAAGTGTCATGGGGCAAATATAAAATATTTACCAGCATTACTGACTTATTCAAGCACCTAGAGTTAATCTCTGTGTATAAATAACTATTTTAAAATAAAGCAAAATATTAAAAGAAATTTAAAAAAGGATACTGAGGAGATACCTTTCTTCTTTTCATTATCAAAATCAAGGGAGATGAAAAGTCCGACGGCAACAGGTAATCCTGCCTTGAGACCTTTCCTAAAAGTAACTGAAATAAATATATTTTTAATTATACTCTGCCCTAATATTGTATATTATGAGATACTGTTAAATGAACTGTATTGAGCCCTTGTAAAAGAAATAAATAAATTAATAAGCCAAAAAAACAGATACTACTCAAAATTCCTTAAGTTGACAGCAAATTAAACTTTGAGAGCTTGAAAAAATAACTGCTTGTCTGGAGAGAAATGCAGATGGAGCAAAAAGAAAAAAAGTGAAAATAATTCAGTAAGTATTTTCCTTTATGATATGGAAAAAGAATAAGCCTGAATTCACATAATATTTAGCATTCTGAAGTGAATGAGTCAGGTATGTAAATAAGTGTTTAAATATCTGAAGAATGCCCTTAACTGCAGTGGAACTCTTCCCCGTCTAGTCATATATTTAGGTGCTTTCCTCATCAGACAAATAAAGTTAAACTGAATTCTTAAATAACATTGTTTTATATATATAGAACAAACAAATATGAAGTTTTGTTTATAGTAGTGCAGGAATGAAAGAAACCCTGAAAGAATGGAAGCAGACTATTAGAAAGCATTAAAGTATTTTTCAGTTCATTGCTTCTTAGACAAAATCACTTTGGACACTTTCTTGGTTTTTTTCCCTAGCAAATAAACCATTGCCCTTAGCCTATGTTGAAATTTCTGTCTCTGCAGTGATTGGATTAAACAAAATAATAATTTATAAAATGTTTCTCTTTATTAGATGCACTTCAAAGTGTTTATCAATGTTTTAAATACTGTTACATTTATCAGATTGTTGTAAATTTCAGTTGCTATGAATGGGATATGTCAAAATTACTAATCTATGTTTCTTATGTCAGTGGTTTAAAAAAATATATGAGAATATTTAAAAAAAAAATATATGAGAAAATGCCAATTCTTTATCTTTTTCTTTCCTTTCTTTTCAGCTGTATCTTGTGGTATTCCTGAATCCCCTGGGAATGGCTCAGTCATAGGTAATGAATTCACTTTGGGCAGTAGATTGATATATGAATGTAACGAGGGCTTCATGCTAGAATCTAGTCAACAAGCATCAGCAGTGTGTCAAGAAGATGGATTATGGAGCAACAAAGGGAGGCCACCTGTTTGCAAATGTAAGTGGGCATGTATTTCTCAAGCATATTTCCCTTGAACTTTCTCAGGAAAAATCTTCACTGGAGGTGTTTTAAGTTTTATGTATATATATCCCCTGAACTGGCCATTCAGGAACATATAATAATTTAGCATTCAGTGAAGTAAAAGAGGCCTATAGATTTGTTTAGTTAAAAAAAAAAAAAAGCTGTTTATCATCCTCAGAAAAATCTGAATTAAAATTATTAGATAATTCAGTTTCATGTATATTTTCTTATTCAGAATTATGTGCTCTTCTCCATTTTCATAGGATAAAGTTACAACCACCAAATTTAATTTCTTTTAATATAGCCTCTAAAGTAATAAAAGCAAGAACTACTTCTTAAAATACTGCTAGCATAGATAATTAAGCTGGGTAAGAGTCCTTTAGTCTTCATTTTTGCCGTCTGTCAGAACTAGCCAGTGTAATGCGGACTCCCCTACCATGTGACACAGCCTTTTATTTTCATTGGGCTACAAGTGCCTGTCTTTGTACTGGATGAAAGCAATTATTAACTGAGCCTGACTTTGAATATATGACTTGAAATACCAATTAGGACAAAATCTTAAAACTATTAATTGTTATTATACTATACTTAAAATTTTTGAGAGTTAATTTAGAGTCTTGAACTAATCAACAGTATATGTACGTGCTTTCCAGATTCTGAATTTGAAATGCACTTTCATTTTTCAAACAAGTAAAATTCAATGTATTTTTAAAGAAAGAGTAAAATGCTGTGAATATAAGAATTGTGAAGTTATACATGATTGTGAAAGGGTTTTCATTTATTTGAATTAATTGACAGCAAAAAATTGTTAGAAAACATTGTTGAAAGTTACTTCAAGAGATATTCTAAGCATCCCTGAAAGCTGATCATTTAACCTAGTCTTGAAGACCTTCCTGAGTACTCTATTTCAGTATTTTACTTTTTTCCCTTTGCAAAGTCTTCCTAATATATATAACCAGAATCTGTTTTTCTGTAGTGTAAAGGCATTATTTAATTTTGTATCCAAAGTGATCAAATACAAGGTATTCTATTCTTCTTTCATTCTTTTTAATATGTTTGAAAACTGTTGTTTTTTCATGGTGGTGGGTTATCCTTGGCCAGCAGCCAGACCCTCACCCAGCTGCTCACTCACTCCCCCTCTTCAAGAAACAGGGAACAAAATAGGATGAAAAGTCTTGTGGATTGAGATAAGGACATAGAGGTTATTTTCACAGGACTTGATTTGGGGAAAGTTAATTTAATGCATTGCCAATTAAAATAGGATTAAATACATTTCAGGAAAAAAAAAAAAAAATCAAAACAGCACTTTCCTCCCCCTATTCCTGGGGCCAACTTCACTTCTTTGTTCTTGACTCTTGTCCCCTCCCCAAGAAGTCCTGGGGGATGAGGAATAGGAGTTATGGTCAGTTTATAAAAAGCTCCTCTCTGCTGCTCCTTCCTCCTCACACTTTTCCTTGCTCCAACATGGGTCTTCTCCACAGGCTGTTGTCCTTCAGGAGAAACTTGCTCTAGCATGGGTCCTCCATTAGCTGCAGTTACTTCAGAAAATATCCACCTGCTCCAGCATGGGCTGCAGTGTGGATATCTGCTCTGGTGGTCCATGGGCTCCATGGGCTGCAGGAGAATACCAGCTCTAGTGCCTGGAGTACCTCCTTCTTCTCCTGTCACCTTGGTCTACCCTCTGCTGCTTGTCACTCTTTGTTCCCTCCTCCTCTGCCTGTGCAGTGTTTTACCGTTTCCTAAATACACATTCCCAGTGGTGCCACCATCTTGGCTGACGGGCTTAGCTGTGTCCTGTGGTGGAACGTTTGGAACCAGCTGTGTCCAGTAACCCAAGCCTCTCCTCACAGAAGCCACCCCAGCAGCACCCCTCCCTGCCACCACCAACACCTTGATTCTTCCACCCAATACACTCAGTCAACTCTTCTGTAGTGGTAAATGTCTTGCTGTGATTCATTCTTATTCTTTCTTCATACTTTTTGGACTGGTGATTCTCATTATTGTCCTCTGGAAAATCTCCAAGTGATCTACACCTTTCTTGAAGGACAGTGCCTAAAACTGAACACAGCAGTTCCACAGACTACATAAGAAGGATTATTCAAAACCAGCTGTGATCACACAGACATGCTCTGAATTCAGAGTCATGTGCAGAGGGAAGGCAGTGCCCCAGTGTATTGAACTGCACTTCATTGTCTCAGAAAAAAATTGACAAGGTACAAAGAACATAACTTGAATGATTAATCAGCAGAAATATCAACAGATTTTTTGGAGGGAAGAGGCCAGCTGAACTAACTGGGGATTAAAAATACTGAATTAATAACACCATATCTGCAGTGCAAAAAAAAAAAAAAAAAAAAAAAAAAAAGCTTGTATTATTGAAATGATCAAACTTAACCGGACAATGACTACCCTGTAAAACAAAGCTTTCAACATTAAAAAGTTTTATTTAATATTTATAATAGCCTAACACAATATATATAACACTTTTTCACTTCTTTTTTTCTTTTCTAAAAAATTATTCAGTTTGACAAAGAATCCCATTACTTCTAAAACCAGAAGTGCTAAATTAAAATGCTAGTGTTCTACATGACAATGTTAAAGTCAATATTTTCAAAATGGATTGCTATTCAGAGGCAGGCATGCTTTACCCAAGGTTTCTTACTCGCAAAGTGCAGAAAAGCTTAGGCAATCTGCATAACCTGTTTTTGTAGTATTGCTGCCATAAGGATAAGTGTATTTAATCTCCAGAGATAGAAACATCTCAGACTTGATGAGCAGCAAACACAGCACAGAAAGGTAAATGGTAAATAAATAAATTCATTTTATCCTCAGGTCTATTAAAATGAAGGTTGAAATCAGTGCAGTTTGTTTTGTAAAGTATCTCTAATAATATAATGCCTGAGGCAGATGTTGGAAACTCCTTTCTTTTCATTAAAAGTATTTACATCAAATTTGAATTATGAGAAATATCATTTGTGCTGGTCATACAACAAGACACAGATGGGTCATGGACCTTAGGCTATCGAATTTAATTACATGAAATACCAATCAACAGATATCTGTTAAGAAAGCTTAACTAAATGACAAATTTATAACTTGCTTCAGTTATTCTACATACAGAACTCTAGCACATGATGAAGGGAACTAGAGATGTCTATCTGTATTGCTATTTAAAGCCTTTATCAGGCAATACTTTAAATCAGGCCAATACTCTCTTTAGAGGGTGACCATATAGTAGTAACTTTGCATATGAATACAGGTCACTGTGTATAGTATGCAAAATCTTTCTACTGAAACCTGTAAATTAGTATGTTACTCTTGGTCAGAGAAGTGAGTGTGATATACAGTTCCAAAAACCAAATCCGTCCAAAAGGTGTAGATATATCCAAGAAATCTGAATAAATCAAACAACTTCCTTCTCAAACTATAGATGAACACTGGTGTTTGTATGATTCTTTCCTTAATGTATGCCATATAAACTGCCTCTAATACCTTTTACCCCAATTAATATAATTTGGATAATGCTCAAACAGAAAGGAAAGGATGTGTAGACAAGATTACTAATGTAAGGTTTTAAGTTGTAACTATAGTTGGCTGAGAAACACTGTTTTACCTATCATCAGCATTTTTACACACCTGTGAAGTACTCTTGTGAAAAGTCATAAGTTTCAGTCTTCCTAAGATTAAAAAAACAAAACAAAACAAAACAAAAAACAATCTTTTGGGAATTTATTTTCTATTCCATTTCATCAGATATTATTTGAATTTTGTCTGCTACTATGGAAATACAGATGCTGATTCTTGCAGTGACAAGTTAAAAAGGGAAAAGAACACAGACAAAATTTCCTTCCTCTCCTTTGGGTGATATAATCTCTTGCTATTATTATATAAAATTGCATCATTATACCATGATTCTTACATTTTGTTTGTGACTAATTAGTGAAAATTATTCTTCTTGTTATTTAGTGCCTCACTTTCTTCAGAATATATATCATCAAATGCAGAGGAATAAGGTCATCCAAAGCAGAGACTGAAAGATGGAAACAGAAGAGGATTTAGCTATCAATACAAAAGTTAGATGTGTTGCTCTCTAAATTCAATCCAGAGCTCCACTTGGATATCTAAGTTATTTACTGAATAAAGAGATTCGTGCTTGGAACAGTATCTGTAACTATATTGTAAAGAAACAGAGACATCTAAAGTTGTTGATGAGGGTCAATCCATTCATCTGAGACACTACTTTTGTTTTTACATTTTTTATATTTTTAAACATTTTTTCAGCATGTGCTTGTTTTCTTGTATATCTTTCTCCTTCTCCTGTGAAATTCCTCTGATTTAGAAATCTAGATTTTTCAGCAGGATTTTCCTTTTTCATTTTGTACAGGGGTTTTTGGTTTGGGTACAAAATTTCAAAACTGATAGAAATGAGAACAGAAGTAGTACACATTTTTTCTGAACATCCTTGTGACTTGGACTATCTCTCTACATTTAATGTGCTAAAGGTGACAGATAAGAATAGTTAAGTTTTTGGGAGTCACTAAATGTATTTTCTTAGGGATTCTGATTTTGTGGACACTTGATATTGACTTTCTTCATGAAATAGAAATACTCATCTAAGTCTTGGGTTCTCCCTCCACAACAACTGAACTTCTTAGTTGATGTTGTTGAAGTCTGTTCATAGCTTGAATGTGTTGTTGGTTTTTACTTTTTCTCTGAATAATATAAACAGTTGGTTTCGACCATTCTCAAGAATTGAAAGAACTAGAAAGAATGAGTTGTGCATCACTCTGTCAGTAGTAGAAAATGCATGACATGGTAAGGGGAAACTACTGAAAAAAATTGGTATGAGATATGAATCAATGAAAGAGGACATCCTAAGCCTGCTCTGAAGCAAAAGAAAACTTCTTTCTTTGTTTAGTATGTATAATTTAATGATATTAGAGAGTTTGTATTTTCTTGTTCCAAAATTCACATTCCATGAAAAGAAATCTCCGTAATAAGTTTGCTTTGACAAACACAGCATCCCAGTACTAGAAACTTCTGGTAGTCTGAGATGTGGTACAGTCCCAGTATTGGCACTAAGGAGAGTTTAAGTATGTATGATACTTTTAGAAGAACTAGGGTGAATATTAGTGCATAACTCTTTTACAAGTCAAACATCATTTTTTTCATGACAAAGCAACTCAAAAAGAAATGTTCTCTGGGCCAGCAAGAAATATTTTTTTACTACAGGCATTCTTTGCATGCTGAAAAATGTTTAATGCAAATTCTTAAGAATATTGTAATTGTGATTAATGCCCAGTTTTAGAGTTTTGTTAGACTTGTAGTAAAAAGAAATACAGAGACCTGACCACTTGAAATTAATGGAAGTATAAATTTTTTTTTTGTTCCATAGGAAATCTGCAGGCCTAAAGCTGCTTTAAGAAATATGCAGAAAAGACTATTAAAGTAGGTTCTGGTTAATGCAAAGCAGAACTTTCAGTTCTGTGCACTGTCTGTGCTTTTTGTCCAGATCTAGGGAACTGATTTAAAATATTGTGCCAGAGGGTGAAAAAATAGTGACAGCAAATGTTGTGATTTATTTCCATGTTTTTCTTCGTGAGATCAGAAGACTAAATGTGTTCACTCATTGCAAGATCATATCAGATTTTTTTTTCTGATTATGCCAAGGTACCCTACCAGTTCTCTAAAGCTAAGTTCCATAATTTGTATACCAAGAGTGTGAATGCATAAAATATTATATTATATTTTTATATAAATACATATAAAATGTACCCATATAGGTTATACTCCATGTGTGTTGGTGCTGAGATCTGGATCAGCATATGTTTATTAACAGAAATACTGTTGAAATAGGATAACTTGTTAGCCTCTGTTCTTATTTGCTTTTCATAGAAGTAAGTGGATGCATAACCTAGGAAACTGAGTTTGTGGTTAATTAATTTTTCTAATGTTTTAATTGCCTGGGATGGTCCCTGTAACTGCATAACTTCATTGCTCCTTTCTATTATTCCTTTAATATACTCATTCAAAGATTTAAACCAGGTCCGTCATTGCTTTATGCTAATTTCTCTAATATCAAACATTTTAAAGAACAGGTAATGTTACATTTGCATAATCTGCATATTGCAGATTTCACTGTAGATATTTTTGAAAGCTATGGCTGAGCTATAACAGTAATGGTTCAGACATTGATTTTTATCTAGAAATTAATTGGAAAATAATTAAAAATTTTAGAAGCCTTTTTTATAATTTTCAATTTCAACATGTTTACACAATGTGTATTTATAGAACTATGAATCATAAGTAGTTCTGGAATAAAGCTTCAGTTGTATTATAAATGCAAAAAGGAATTTGTTAATATAAATAGGCAAAGATTCACCACCAGCTCATCATAGATATTGTACAATTGCTGGAATTTTTATGAGGTAGGACATTCAGAACATCATACCCAATAATTCTCCTAACATTTTCTTTGATAAATCCTGAGATCAGTCAGTAATTTTTGGAGTATGTTTTCAAGGTTTGGTGTGTAACTTGGGGTTAGTACTTATGCAGTGAACTGTAGTAAACCAGTTAACTAGTTTAGACATGTTAGATCAGGCCAGATACTTTAGACTGATAACAGATTGACTTGACATAGCTGACTGGAGTGACAGACTGATATTGAATACCATGTGATCCTTTTGTTTATCTATTTTGAGATTTTGAAACCTTTCCCGTTTAAATATATTGAACGACAAGAAGCGCTTAATCTTTTTGCTCTTTTTTTTTTTTTTTTTCCTACTAGCATACTGAAACTATCAACTTGCTCAGATGACCCTATTTTGTTCTTAGGTGTTTGTTCTTAGATTCTGTGGTGTATGGGACTCTTCGGTTTCCTACTGCATTCTTATTTTATTAATACTTATGAATTTAAACCACACTAGTTTCTCAAGCATAACACATTACTTGACCTTAATCTTGCTTTTTTTTATCTAATAGTGAATTTAGTCAAAAGGGTACGTTTGAACAGTATAGTTCTAATTATTGTATAATAAATTCACAGTACAGTAAGACAAAAATGTCCTTTCCCTTTCTTTTTGATTGTTAACTACCTGCTGAAGAATAGCAACAATCAGATGCCATTACACTTGCAAATAATAATAGCAAGTTTCTGTAATTGAGATATATTTCCATCATAAACATTGTACTTGTCTTTTTTCCCTTGAAACAGTAATTACATTCAGAGTCATAATATTAAAGATATTCCTGGAATAGTACAAGATGTACTTGTTTTTGCTTATGTAACAAAACACAAAGACAAGCAAAGGCTTGTAGGCAGAAGAACAACTCAGTAAAAGGGAAGAGTCAGTCTTCTGGTATTCAGATTCTAGGAAATATTGATAGTACAATGTGTTTGTTGACCAGAAAAGCACGCAAAAAGAATAACAAAATTACAAAGACTTAATCATTATGAAGAGTTAAAACTAAAGGCTGAGCACATTACTGCACAAATTCTTGTTAGATTTTAGTTGTTGGAGTTGCAAAGATCTTGTTGGGTTTTTTTTTTTTTGGGGGGGGGATCATTGCCACTGTTCATACAGTGAAGATTTTCCTTAGTGAACATCTTGCTCATGTCTTTACTAGCAAATATACCTGGGCTTATAGAACAACTCAATTTTTTGCATTTTTTTGTGATGAATTATCTTGTGATGAATTCCCTGCTTTTGGGTCTATTCAGAACTATCAGTATATGGAGATTGTCATGTCATTAAAATGGGTAATCTTAATAATAATTTCAAATTATAATTATGTTTTCTGACCTATACTTCATATAAAGCGATATTATTCATACATTTCTGTATGAAAAATAGCTGGAGAAAAGAGAGAACATCTTCACATCTGCAAGAAGTTGAGATCATCCCTTGTAGAGTTTCATTTATGTAAATGACAATTTAAATAGTGCCCAGCCCATAATTTACAAGAGAGACACTGTGAGAGGCAAATTGATGCACTCATTCATAAACCACGTGCACAAAATTAAACATTTGTTGATAGTATTTTTTGTTTATTGAAGGATGGGGAAAATAATAAATCAAAATCAGTCTCTGTAAAATTAAAATATTTCAGGCAACAGTTTTAGCTGATTACATCAACACAGTCTAGAGGTATACTCTGTACTCAGTAACATCTTTTATTAAAAACTGTACAACCATATATCAGAATCTGACAGTTGTTTGAAAAGTGTGTTTGCAACAAGATTCTAAGTATTTATAGCTAAAGAAAGAATAACCTCAGTATGGAGAGGAAACATCTATGTGGCTTATTTACATGTTCTGAAATAGCTGAGCCTCTAATCTCGAAGTGTCTTAAGATATGCCCTATGGTTAAGACTCAAATTTTTACTATTAGACTAAATAAAAAGCTTGCTTTCATCTCTGACAGAACCAATAAAACTATTGCTTAAAAGGAGAGGTGATAAAAATGTTAAATTTGAGGAGTATTAAGTACCATTTTTGGGATAATGTCTGTCTTCTGATAGACCTATATGATTTTCACTCCAAGGTGTTAAGTGCTTCAATATGGTTGTCATATTTAACAACAAATAAGAAAAAAATGTTTCTTGGTTAAAAATTTATTATCTTTGAGTAGCTATGAAACACAGTTTAGTATCAGCATCAAATTAAATTAATTAGGAACTAGGAAGTCCTCCTTTAACCTGAGCAACTGTTCATAACTAGTCAGAATATTTTTGTAAAGGCTGAAGTGAAGAACTATTAAGTTTCAAAGTGATTGTACGCTGGCAATCCTTTCTAAGATATATTGGAAAAAAACTAAGAAAATATTCTACAATTTCAACTCAGTGTAACCTTATAATCTGTCATTTGGAAGTTCTTCAGATGATTTCCCCTTCGTAAATTCTTACACATCTTCACAGATATGCTATGGTGCCAGCTCTGTGTTTCCTAGATGATAGAATTTACCATGGGTAAGGTAACTGTCAGAAAAGGTAGAAGTATAATTCTAACATTATCAAAGGTATTCTGAAAAGTGTTGGAAATCTAAATTTTTACAGGAATTTCTATCACTTTCCCTGTATTTCAGTGATTGCCTGAACTTGTCTCTTTCATCACACATTCACACTCGTGACAAAATCACTTTATCTCTCAGACAGTGTAAAGTTTACACAATATGTAATAATTATTTGTCAGCTTTATTTGTCCTTCCCCTAGTAGAATGGTCTAAATTTACTATAGCATAAATGGGAATCAGACTCTTCTTTTTATTTCTTCAGTATAGCTTGGGGTTTTTACACACTTCCTTCTAGTGCTTTTGTCTTAGATTAAACAGTTTGGTGACTTGAGTATATTCTACAAAAGATCAGAGGTAATGATTCCTAAGTATACCAAATATTTAGAAAATTTATCACCTTTTTTTTAAGCAACTTACAAGGGAAACAAAAGAATAGGAACTAAATTTCTCTTACATGTTTTTTTGTTTATTTTTCCTCAGAATGTATAGATTTTTCAAGTCTTGCTGGGGTAGAAGATATTTTGTAAAGTATTCTTTTGGATATAAACAGTCACTAATTCATTCAGACTTTTTCTATAGCAGGGAAATTCTGAACAACATGACATAAGATACCAAATACAGCTATTTTTTAAATAAAGTGATCATAAATATTTTCATAAAATTAGTCTAACCTTTACAGACACATAGGCACATTAAGATAGAATTCCTGTCAATATCGTACATATTGTAAATATTCTGTGTACTTTATCTTGAATTGCAGAGCATCAATTTGAAACTGAAAAATAGTTTAAAATGCTATATAAGGTTGGTAGCTATATTAAGCCTATGAAAAACATAAACTACAGTTCTCGTCTACTGGCAGTAACTGCATTCTTGTACAAAATCTGAAATACTAAAACCAACAGAACTAAAATAACTCTAAAAATCTCTCTAAATGTTATCTTTATTTTTTATGTCAAGTGTTCTAAACTGGAATGTAAAAATTTTCCTGAATACCCATAGTATACCATTTTATACTAATTAGCATTTGAAAGTGTGTTAGCAGCTTTTATGGCAACCTGTTTTAAGAACTTGTTAGAGCTTTTCTAAAGTGAATATCATGGATAGAAAAATAACTTGAGCATTTGCCAAAATTACATAGCATTATTTGCTTTCTCTTTTACATCCACTGTAGTCTGTGATGTGTTTTGTTTCTGCAATTTTTAAATAAATCACATTAGAGAGCGTAACTGTATGTCATTGTTCCACTGCATCTCATTGAATGAAAATGTACTACTAACTCCTGCTCAATTTGTAGCACTCGCTGTATGATGTTCATTATTTTTCCTGGAACTTGTATTTCAAAAATGCCTATGGTATGCTCAATTCTACATTGCAAAACTCTGCCAGTAAGGGAAGACATATATTCTGTAAAGAAACTTAGGGGTAGAATGCTAATATTTAAGTGTCCTTTCTTCACAGCTGTAACTTGCCCCAGCATAGAGACTTTGCTCTCAGAACATGTTGTCTGGAGACTGGTTTCTGGGTCACTGAATGAGTATGGAGCTCAAGTCATGCTCAGCTGCAGTCCTGGATATTATTTATTGGGTCGAAGACTCATACAGTGCAGGACTAATGGAACCTGGAGTGTAGGCAATGAAAGGCCAAGTTGTAAGGGTAAGGAACATACTTGTTTACAGAATATCTTCTGTTTTTAATACATATATTTTATTTTATGAATAGAGTTAAAAAAATTTGCTATCAATCTCCTGTAATTAAGCAAATATTAAATTTTCATTAACTTGTTTAATTGATTCAAAGTCTTTATGTGTAAAGTACAATATATTTCATACAAGAGTCAATGAAGTAGCATCAGAAGATCAATCTGGATGATCATCTACGTCTGACTATGGATTTATTCAACTACGTAGTGCATAAGTATTTAGAGAATACTATGGAGATGTTATTACTTTAGAAGATTCCAGATTAGAATTAGATTAGAAATTGATATTGCTTTGACCTGTTGGGTGAAGCATGAAAAGTATACTGTTGGAGAAACATGAGCTTTTATATGAGCTTTTATAATGTCTTCATATGAATGTGTCATGAATTACATCAGCCCTGACTTTAGATGTTTAAATATTTAAAGAACCTTGACATTTTCAGTGGGATCATACAGTTGTCAAGGGTTCAAGGGTTACAGTATCAGAGTCTTGATGAATCCCCCCAAAACTTCATTTCTTCTTTTTCCAAGGTGTTTTTTACTTTGGTTGGAGAAGATATTTGGTATATCAGCTAGTTCTGCTACCCTTAAAGCAGAAACTTTTCCTATATTTTGGTAGTACTTACAGGCTCTCTTTCAATGCCAGGGCAGCACAGGAGATTCCAGCATCTGAAGGAAAATGGCCAGCTGACAGTCCTAGCATGCTAAGCAGAACTGTAAATAAAATTTAGGCATTCAGTTTTTCAGAGCAGTATGTAATTTCAGTGAGATATTCAAATTTAATATTTCATCCTGAAAGAGATGCTTTATTTTCTTTTTAGAGAGTGACTTCTTTTTCTCTTTAAGTGAAGTTTCTAATGTTAGAAGGTATCTGAGAATGGCTATTCTGAAACAAGTTGAATCAATAAGAGAATTTTTATGGCAGCACTGTAGGAAAGAATTCTTGGGACCAGGTGAACAGTTTACTAAATTATACCTTCTGGTATTTTTTAAGCAAAGGGAACAGAATCATTCTGCTCTGTCAAACTCTGTTAAGTCTGCCTGCTGATAGAGGACTGATTAGGATTTAATTACGGCAAACTTCATCCCCGAAGAGATGCTCAGTATCACTTCAATTGGATATAGATCATTAAGATCCAGAAATACACTTTAGAGTATTTTGAGAAGTTTACTGTTTACTTTCTGTCTGTCATTCAAATGCTACAGGTAGATTATATAAATACATATTCTAGTTGTTTATATTTCTGAAACAGCAGGAAAGCTTATCGAAACAATGATGATAAGGCATTTATATCATATTTATCAATATCTGCTTGTGAATAATATCTCTAAAGAGATTTCAAAGCATCAAATTAAGGGGGTTTTGGATTAAGAGAGATCTAATGAGTAAATCTATATTATTTGTTTAAGAATACGCTGAAAAGCTGCCTAACAAATCATGAGATGGCTCATTATTCATGTAGTTTAGTTATTTTTAACTGGAATCACTGTAATTAAAAATAATAAAGCATTTGTAATATATTTAGAACAATTCATTCTATTGCATTTTAGGAAAATAATTTTATTTTTACAATATGCATAACTGTAATTAATATTCAGCATTAGCATTAGAAGTTATGAAGTTACGCTACCCCACAAATTACATTAATGTGATTTGACTGTAGTTGAAGGGAGTGTTATCCACCTCTGGAAACCTTATGTGCCTACAAAACTTTGATTACATATATTCTGATTATGACCAAGTTAATTGCAAAGTGGTATGTACTTGATTTTATCTACCCAATTCCATGTTGGTTCCTATAGTGAATCTTTTAAAACACAGAAGAATGTGGCCTTGAGGTTTCAGCTAGGAAGTTTAGTTGTGATTAACATGCTTTTGAAAATAAACCCATGAATTATGCTAACATATAATAAAATACAATTGAAACTCTTGAAGGCATTGGTCTGCATCTTAAATTAAAATATTATTGATATATTTTTCTAGAAATAAGTGATATGACAACAATTTTAATTAAATTTATTTGATACATTCTTAAAAGGTAATTTTTCATGTGGTGCCTGTAATAACTGCAGGTTGCAGCTGATGCTACAGAAAGTTTCTGTGATAATGGGTCAAGTCTAGCCTTAAGAAAAAAACAGATTTATATTTTTAGCAAGTAGACTACCATATATGTTGTATGATTATGAATAGTAGTGGGGAATAAGAAAAAAGACAGTTCATAACAATTCAGAGTACTACATGTTAAAAAAAGATAATATCCTTAAACAGGCATAATGCTTAAAATGTCCAGGAAAGTATATTTGAGGAGTGGCCAGGAGTATGTACATATGGAATATAATCACAACCTTCCCAGACATTCATGTAATTCTCTTGTTTCAGAACTGGAAATACAGATTGTGTTTAAGCTGCTGTCAAGAAGTGAAGACAGCCCAATGAATTTTCAGAT
The DNA here is from genome assembly GCA_031468815.1 of Morus bassanus. Lineage (NCBI taxonomy): Eukaryota > Metazoa > Chordata > Aves > Suliformes > Sulidae > Morus > Morus bassanus. The sequence goes on from CM062569.1 coordinate 92,947,510, forward strand.
TTAGAACATGTGCTGTCAAATGAAACATAATACTGTGAAATACAACTCATATTTATTCCTATTACATTTACTTTTTAAGAAAATATGAGGTGGTATATTGTCTTGCAGTCTAAGAAATTATGAAAAGAATTTTCATATTTCAGTTTGTTCTGTTTGGGTTTTTTCCTAGTTATCTCCTGTGGTGGTCTTCCATCTCCACCAAATGGAAATAAGATTGGAACCTTAACGGTGTATGGAGCTACTGCAATATTCACCTGTAACACAGGATACACATTAGTTGGTTCTCACGTGAGAGAATGCTTGGCAAACGGTCTCTGGAGTGGTACTGAAACCCAATGCCTAGGTATAAAACAAATTTCCATTTTTTCTTACGTTTTGTTTTGTTTAAATCAAACACAGCATCAAGTACTGGATTTCAGCACTTGTCAAGAAACAAAATTTTTAAGTCATTGAAAAATAAAGATATCTTAAATACAGAAATATTGTGTACTGTATATGATTTTACACTACTCTACTAGTATTTAACTTTTTATTGGAAATTAAATTGTACTTGATGTTGTTGGAATGCTTTTTGGACCAGGATGGTTTTAAGTGACTCGATTGCCCACATTTACAGTATTTTGATTTGCATTGTGGAGCAGTCACAGGGTGTGTGTTGAAACTAAGCTGGAAGATTAGCGTCAGTACAGGAGTATTCCTGATGTATTCCAACTATAAATGAGCTTTCAGCATATTGAGCAGTTAAGGGAAGCAGACAAGAGACAGCCCGAAGTATAGCAAAACCAACACCCTTCCAAATCCTGAGATGTATACAGTTTGGACCTTAAGTTCTCATCCCAACCCTTTCATTCTGCAGATCCACTCATTGGTTTGCATTCCTAATATAAACATAAGAAAACTTTTCTTTTTCAGTCACCTTTGAGGGTCAGCAGTGGGTGTATTCCTAGTTGTTGACAGGATATTTATTTCTGGAATCCTTTATTTGCTTTGTCTGCCCTCATTTTGCAGATTTTCTTCTTGCCCCACAGCTGAAGGTACTCAGCTACTCTCAGGAAAGGAGGAATCTCTTCTTTCTTCTCCAGAGTTCAACCTCACTTAAAAAGCAGATTTCTTCTCTGCTGCCTAACCACATCCTTTTAGCAGAACACATAATATTCCATGCCTATCTAGTACATTTTAAACAAAACAGTTTTACAACATATTTTATGCAAGAATTGAATTGTTTTACAGAGGAAATAATTCATTAATTGAAAAAAAAAATCCCAAAACCAACTAGAGAAACTAAGATAACATTATCCAGAATAAACCATATTCCTGGGTTTTGCATCAATGAAACAGTAAAAGCATTGTTTTATAAGGAAATAGTAATAGCTGTAATGTGAATCATTGGAAATTATTCTCTATCCGCAACTCACTTCTTGTAAAATTTTCAGGTAGGCTAGAGCAGTTTGACTAATTAGATACATTTAAATAAATTAAATAAATTAGATGCTTTTAAATAAATTATGCTGATTCCTTTCTAGATTATAAAATCCCTTGTCCTCCCACTCTGTAGAAATATTAAGTTTTTAAAAAGTATATTAACAAGAAAACTTTGCATGTGAAAAATAAAATGCCAGTTATCTTCCTCTGACCTTGGAATCTTCAAAACTTCCCATTAAAGAATGTGGATAGATATGTTTTGCAGTATGTCATGAGGAATAACATACCTTTGTCCTATCTGAAGAAATGAATTCAAATCAAAACTGAAAAAAAACCTTTTTATAAGCTTCACTTCTTCAAACCTTCATGCTTTCTGAAGAATCCCTGATGTTGTCAGTCCCATGAACCAAGTCAAAATAAACCTGACACCTAAATTTACAATAAGTCAGTGTCAATATGCATCTGTGAGAAAGTTTTACATATACCTAAAGAACTGATAACAAAAGGTTGCTGAGCATTCTTAAACACCTGAATCCATTCTTAACTTTCTAAATATCAACAGTTACTGTCTTTCTGTGTTCAGATAGACATACATATGATCTTTGGCATATCAGGTTTCTGGTGCTCATTACCTTATAGATAGTGGTAAGTAGGTAGTCTATATTGTTTTGCCTTAAATTTCTAAGCAAAGTTACTTCATAGTACCATCATAAAGGGTATTTGCAGTTATTGAGCTTTTAGTTCATGCTCTCACCGAGGTGCAAAACTGAAAGAAATGGCTATAATTCCCCTGAGCAAAACAGAAAATCAGAGCTGCATTTTAAAACACAGCAACGTTCCTCTGGTGGAATATTATATTAAAATAAAAGAGCATCTGCATCACAATAGCCAGGTGTGATGGGACCACATAGGAACTCAATCATGTCTTCAAAAAAACAATTTTCAAGTATCATAAATTTCATCTTAGGAGGTTATTAAGAAAAAGGAATAGCAAGTATCATTAGATAAGTATGATTTTTAACAGAGAACTAGTGACAACATCCTGCATTTCTGGAGATCTTTAATGCCTAAAAATACTTCTAGAGAAAATATTTTGAAACAGGTTGCAAGCAACAAGACAGTAATGCACTAACAGACAAAAGCACAATAATCTAACTTTGATGAAAAAGAATCTGGAGTTATCAGCTGCATATTAGCTCTATTCTTCATCAGCATAGAACAGACAATTTGATGGGGTATAAGTGAAATACAGAAATGTGGGAGCCTTCTCCTAGAGACAGGGATAAAATCTCAGTCTTTGTGTCCTGCTTGCTGTGTTGATTGCCTTTTCTTCTTTCAATTCAGCTACTAGCCTGCAGCAGCAAGGAAAATGAAGACAGAATATTTTCAGAAAAAAAATAGCATGAAATCATGTAATTCAGATCTGAATTAAGATTTTATAATCTTTGATCCTGTATTCCTAATTGATTCCTTCATTTTGCAACAGTAATGTTTGTAGTACAATTTATGTGAAGAGAGCTTTACAGTATGTCATCTCTTAAGATACAGAGTGTTCAAAAGTAGTGGCCATTGTCTCATAGAGCTAACGTAGCTTCTAAATGGCAGTCTGTTATTAGTGAGTTCCCAGCAAGATGAAGTTGTTTCTGGCATATTTTGTGAAAAAGAAAAACAATTCTCCGGCTTGATATATTTTCAATTCCATACACTTTATTTTTCAATTTAAAATAAGCTGCATTAAGAATGATATCATCTTGATGCAGGAAATAATGGTATAAATGGAGTATACTTTAATTACTATTTCTTTTCTTATTTAGAGCAGTAAAGGAGTAAAATAAATCTTTTTTTTACCTAGGAAAATAATTCCATTGAGGTGCTGGTTAGGGGAATGCTATGTTTCAGCATTACTTTTTCACAGATGTAAGTTCATCAGTTCCACAATGGAACTATATAAGAGGTTTGTATGTGAAGATACATAAGCTTCCTGATGGTGTCAGGTTATGCCTGGATTGAAGCTGACCAACAAGATGCTGGAACTGCAACTATGAAGATCCAACAGCCCAAATTTGCATGTGTAGGAGTATTTTCCTCAGCCCCTTCTTCTGTTGCAAACATGCAAGTGATATTGTAAAAAAAAGAGCTACTACCCCCCAGTTTTTTGCAGTGTGTTATACCATTCATTGCCAGTGCAGTGCCTGACACCTGTATATAACAATTTCAAGCATAAAGATATGTGTTAGCATTCATTCATTTTAACTAACCTGAAATACCACTTCATCATCTGATCAATAATAATAGTGGTTAGTACTTATGTGCTGCTTTTCTTTTTTGAAAGGCTATACACACAGGGTAATTTGGCTGCCAACATACACAAACTAAATAATATACAAATCTCAATGGATTCTGTTTGTATTATAAATAACTCTTGCCCATGGAAGGCTGGAGAAGATTTTTTTCTTCTATTCTGACTACTGAGAAGTATATTTTACCACTGAACACCCCAGAAGATTAATTGTCTATGGTAGCCATAAATTTAGATTCAAATAGTGTAAGGATGGAGAAGAACTGATCAATACAGGACATACATAATGAACAATACCAGTTTATTCTCCAAGACATGTTTAAAAACTACACACAGCGAAGCTTTTAACTCTTTGGGAAACAGCTTATAAGTTTACTGGATCTCATAGTTAGGAAAGACTGTCTCTATACACAGCTTGAATTTCATTTATATGGATTCATCCTTTTATTCTCCAGGAGTGATTTCCTGTTGGATTTTGTCTGTTTCAGTTTTTTTTCAAATCTGTATTTAAATTGGTATCTATTACTATTATCTTATTCTCTTGGTCATAACTAATAACTTTTTTTTCACCTGTCTATCCGCATTCTAAATTATTTCTACAGATCTATTCCCACTTATAATGAACATAGGACCTCTCGCAGGAACTATTACTGTAGTAAAAGCAATGCTTGTCTTATGATACTTCCCAATTAATTTTTGAAAAAAATTTGGTGGACTTTGTTTTCTATTTAATATATCAGATTGATTGCATCATTGAATGCAGCCCTATACTTAGAACTGTTAAATACATGGATCTACCTCACTAGACAAAGAAAAAGATCATATTTAGAGCTGGAAGGTTGTTAATCACTATTTAGTCTTTGCTATTTCAAAATCAGACAAGTTTTACAGTGCCAAAAATACTGCACAGCTTTGAGTATGAAACTCTAAATTTGAGTTAGTACATGCATGCTGCAGAAGGTTGTATTTCTGCTACTAAACCTCTTTCTGCCTCTTTACATTCTCTCACATAAGGGATATTCACAGCATGTACTTTAGGCACCTAATTTAGATGCAATTTAGAGTACAATCTAAGATCCTAAATTCCCAACAAGGTCAATGGAACTATGCAGGTTCCTCCAGAGAGCAATTCAGGTAAATTCGTAAATTTTAAAGCTAGATGATGTGAATGCTGCCAGTTGTATATTCCTAAATTTCAAGGACAGCATGCACCAAATTTATTTCAGAGGTGCCTTTAGGACTCACCTGAAGCCTGTGAAAATCAGGAAGCAAACATCCAGGGAACTCTGAATGAGCCTTTCCATTTCAAAGGAATGATAATGAGTCAGAGATGCTTTTTACCTACACTGTACCTGCATGAATGTAATTCAGGACAGCTATAGATGAAAATAGGTATCACTTTATGTTACCCACTGGTCTGTGTAGAATCAATTTATGATTTCAGGCCAGCTGAGTACACTAATTTCTGTATCTCAGGAAAGGGTTTGTCAAATCCTTATTATTTGTCTCAAAAGAAAGCTAAAATCAGTGACTGTAGTTAATGAGTCCAAGGCTAAATATAAGACCTAAGTCTTCAGGTAGTTAGTATTATATGTATTTTTTCTTAGTTTTACAAGGATAAATATGAATCATTAGGCAGGATTTTTTTCAGTTTCACTCAATTACTCACACTGCTAATATTTCATATCTCTTCCCCTTTTTTCCTTCCAAGAATAATTGCACCTATAAGTGACAAAACATATGTTTGTGTGCATGCTTTGTGTGTGTGAGTGACCTTACATACATGTAAGGCATAGATCAGACTGGAAGCATTTAAGAGTTTGTTTAACTCCATCTCTATTATTGGTGGTATTTAATCACAGACAAAAACATTTTTCTGAACAGGTATTTTTTCCAGACTTTTTATGACTTTCAGGTGCAAAACTATACATAAACAAGTCAAGGACATACTTTAAAAGCTAAACTTAAATATAATCTACTCTATTCCATTTTCATTAATTTTTGGCATACTTTTTTCCAAAAAAAAGTAAGAAATTCATATCTTATGTAATTCTATAATATATATAATTCTCTACATTTGTCAGTGTGAAAAAATGCCACTGCTGACTGTGCTTATGTAAAAAAATCTGATCCCGTAATTGATAACTCATAGGTAAACTGCAGTATGATGTTGTCATATTGGCTTATATTTCAAATTCTTGTTAAATAGAATTATTTGTACCTTGCTTTCCAGGTGTTTTAGAATAAAACTACTGAGCCAACCTTGAACCATGTAAACAATTTCCTTAATTCTTGAGACCATATTTTATTAAAAAATCCACTATCAGCCTCCTTAATATTCTTTTAATCTAATTTTACTTGATGGGGAAATTACATACATTTTGTGTTATTGCAGTGCTATTTCAGTTCTTGAGTTACTGGAAAATTTAAACTAAATGAGTCAAAACTCCCAGAAAAATAATTAAATCCACTAGCTGGAATGATCTGTAAATGAAATTACTCACATAATAAGCCCAGCAACTTGTTAAATCCCCATTTAAGAGAAAGTGGATGATATTTTGTATTTTGTATTATGCCAATTGGCACATCTCAGCTTTCTTCTTGGAATTTCCTGTGGTTCCCTATGTTTGGCTTCACTGCAGCAACTGCTTTTCAATTCTTCACTATTTAAGTCCAGAAAAGTTTTAAAAAATCAAGTATATTCCATTTTATTTTGTATAAATACAGCTTTTCTCTTCCCATTTTACATCTGTTTTGTAGATTTCTTTTCCCAAAATCTGCAATTGTCCCAATTGCCCGAATGAAAATTTTCAGAATTGTCCCAGTGCCTGAATATTTAGAGCCATGCAGAATTTTTTATTTAGGAAAAGGAATTCTGATTAAAACCAAAGTATACCTCTGCTCTAGTTCATGGTTCATCCAGGCCATAGATTAGCTAGACCATGAGTTTTTTACTCCTAGTAGTACAGTTTGTGGGGGAGAGATGGTACAGCAGTAGAGGGAATCAGTTAAGGAACTACTCAAATAAACTGAACTAATATCTGTGATTTGACTGGATAAGTCTGAGGTGATGGCATATGTCATTGTAAGGCTGCTTTCTACCATACTTAAAAGGTGGGAACAACTGTAATTACTTGAGAAAAAAAAAAAAAAGAAAGAAAACCAACCTAGTGTAACATCAGATTTCCAAAGAAGGCAAGAAGCTAGCTATTTCACCTCAGTCCCCGGAAAAATGAGGGAGCAAGTATTACGAACTAAGTTCATTTCTAGGCACAGGGAAAACAAGAAAATAATTGGGAACAGTCAGGATGGAACAATCAAAAGCAAACCTTAATAATCTTACCACCTTTTCTGATGACTCTCTCATCAGTTGTAGATTTCAGTAGATTTCAGCAGATTTCTTTCACTTTGTGTTGTAGCAAAACTTTCAAAACAGTCTCCCATAGTATCCTTGCAGGCAATTGAGAAGACAGGGACTGGATGGAAGGACTACAAAATGTATGGAAAACTAATTGAACCACCAGACTCTGAGGGTAGTGTTCCATGATTTGAAGTATGACCAGTACCCAGTGGATACTGAGGATGAATACTGAGGCCAATACTATCCAGCCTGTCAGTGACTTGGATAACAGTTTGGGATGCAGCCTTAGCAACTTTGAGGAAGACACCAAATGGGAGGAGAACAGCTGATATGCTAAATTGCAGTACTGTTAGACAAAGGGACCTTGAGAATCTGGAGGAACAGGCCAACAGAAAGCTCATAAAGTTCAACAAAGACAAATATAAAATCCTGCACTTTTCCTAGAATAATGCCATTCATGAGTACCATCTTGGAACTAACTGGGTAGAAAGAAGCTTTACAGAAAGCAACTCAAGTGACAAAGTGGAGAGGCTGAACAAGAGTTAGAAGTATAGCCTTGCAGTAAAGATCACAGACTGGACTATATGAGCAGCAGTGTAGTCAGTGGGTCACCATTATTATTTCCTCTTCAGCACCCATGTAGAAAACTGTGTAGTTTTTGTGTCATCCACCATACAAGAGATATCAGAAATGGAAGCAAGTCAGGGGGAAGGGCCTATTAAGGGGCTAGGGGCTGGAGTATGTGATACACAAGGTGAAGCTGAGCAATGCTGGAAGAGAGAAAATAATAAGGGGGATCATATTACTAATTTGGACTGAGAATAATTAGGTAAATTATTCCATGAGACATTTCAGGGAGAAAAATATGCTTTCAATGTCCTTGTTACTCTCTGTTGCCATAGTCCCTGTCAGGGGAAGAGTAGCTGTATAAGAAGCTGGGTGTGAAAAGCTTACATTCATACCTTCTTCCACAAATTTACAGAACAATATCATAATGTCTCCTTAAAGACATCAGTAATCCTACAATTGAGATTATTATAATAATCTTGTATGTATGAAAAAAGTAATCAAGTGGCATGTGTTTTACACTTCCAGGGTTTTAGAAAAGCCATTAGGTTTAAATGAAATATACCATCTAGCATCATTAAAGGAGCTTTAGTAGAAAGGAGATTCAATCCCAAACAAGCTAAGTTACAAACAAGACTGCTGTTGGTGGATACAGCCTGTGTGAAACAGAACATCACACACACCCCTACTCTAGCAGTGGTCATGAGCCTCGGGTCCCTGCCCTTACACCTCAAAATGAGGACTTAGCATAGTTTTAGATTAAGTTATTGCCACTTGTAATTAATCAGTGTCACCAAAAAAATTAACTTCTTTATCCTCTTTAATCAGTAAAGAGAAATAGTTTCCTGCTCAGCAACTCTGTTTTCAAACAGAATGAAGAATCTAGAAAGAATAAAATCATTACTTGGCTTTATTAGTGCCAAGAGTGCTATTACCCTGGGGTAATGAGTTCTGTATTGTTTAACAGCAGCTGATATAACTAAGGAGGAAACAGTGCTGGTACACATTCTTTCCTTTCCATGCTTTCATACAGCTGAAGAAGGTGGCTATTTCAAAATGCACTGACCAAATTGGAAAGCAATCTAAAGAAGAGTTTATTATAACTTTTACATGAATATGAATTTATAAGCACAGAAAAGGTATTAAATATGTTAGTTTAGCTAAGATCATCTGAATACAACATAAACATAATTATTATTTGGAAAGAATAAACAGAAATAAAAACACTTTTTAGGATTCATTACTAAAAGCCATTAATAAAACAAATATGAACTTAATTGTAGAAACTGGAGTTGAATGTTAGGAAATATTTGAACATAAGATACGCTTAGCTGTAGAATTTTTTTTTTTTTTCAAGTCTAGAAACCTGCTGTCTATGTTGCAGACGTCAAAATAGACTGGAGAAAATTTCTATTAAATATAAATAGGGGCCTAAATGGCATTGTAAAGGAGCTAATATAGCTAAGTGGGACATATATACATATCTGAAATAACTCAGTGTTTCTTCTCTTGAAGGCAATAGACTGTGATCAGATAGAAATTATTTATGTTTTCTTTTTTTTTTTTTTTTTTTGTAAATGAGGGTTTGGGGTTTTGTTTTTTATTTTTTTTAATGTGATTAGCCTTAGGATCTCTCTACTAATGTCTGAAGACTTGCTAGTGAGAAATCAGTTATTTGTTGGATACATATAAGGGCTATGTTTGTTCTAATAAAATAACACCAGGACATACAAATGAGCATGAAACTTGATCATCTGTCCTATTAAATCATTAAAACAATGCCTAGACATGTTTTTGGCTAAGATTCTCCAAGACAATTTCCAAGAATGGTTCAAGTTAGCATAAACCAGTATGGATCCTGGTAGGCAGCTTGCTACCAGCTGTGCTGGTCTGGAGGGCAAGAGATTTTCATTTTATGGATGTACTGTTGGCCTCTGCCAGAGAATGATCCCAACCATGTTTAATTTATTAGTAGAGATCTACTTACAAAGTCCAAGGCAAATCATGAATAAGAGAAATCAGACTTCTATGATGAAATAATAGTACGGGTTTGAGAGTTAAAGACCTTTTAATTCATACTTCTCTGAGGAAAAAGGCAACTTTATTAAGGCAAAGGGAAAAAAATATCCATGTTAAAATTTTCAGTTTTCTAGCAATTAAACTGAATGATTTGTGATTTCAGACATTTGTCTGAAATTTACATTCTCCAGACATTCTTCTGACAAATTTGTCATTTCTACAACAGAATCTGCAGAAAATATACATATGAAAATTAAAACTATTTGAATATCACCTCACCTTAAAAAAGTAGAAGGAATATCAACTATATTTTTTAACCTCAGAACTTGTTCTGTGCAGTGCAGTATTTGACCCTAATATATTGTTTCTTGAAAGCAAGAATGAGATTTTGTTTTCCTATCAGCATTCTTGTAAATGTTGGCAAGGTTTGTAAGAATATTTTTTTTTTTGATGGATTGTTCTTTTTTTGTAGCTGGTCACTGTGGTTCTCCAGATCCAATTGTCAACGGTCATATTAGTGGAGATGGTTTCAGTTATCGTGATACTGTAGTCTACCAGTGTAATCCTGGCTTTCGACTTGTTGGTACATCTGTCAGAATTTGCCTACAGGATCACAAATGGTCTGGACAAACACCTGTTTGTGTCCGTAAGTATCATTAATTTTTCACTGAATTATTACTACTATTTTAAACATAACTAAGCATTAACAGTGATTGGATGTTCAAAGGTGTTTGAATGAGGTGCTCAGTCAGATATTTATTGGACCTATTTTCAATTACAAGGGTCATTATGATAATCTAATCCAGTTTATAACCTAGCACAGACTGAATAACTATATTCAGTAATTTCTGATTTCTGTTGTTTCAAAAACAGGATGACATAGGCATTGAATTGGATTGAACAGCAGGCTGCAACTGTATAACTTCATCTATCTCTCTCTCTCTCTTTCTCCGGGCATAATTTCTATGTCAAGTGTGGGTTTACTGAGCTTCTCCCTTATTTTTTCAACAGGAATACCAAAACCCCTTGGTCTAATTTCATTGTTTGGTCAGTAAAGCTGGAATACAGTTCATCTGTGCAGTTTTGATGGTGACTGCCCATTTTTCCAAGTTGGCCTCCTAATATTTACCTGTTCGAGTCCAGGCATGGTATTGGATTATACAGAAAAATGTTAACATTTTATTTCCTTTAGTAGGATTTTTTTTTCTCTTAATTCACCTGCTTTTGAAAATTTCCTAATTAGTTACTGGAATTATTGAGTCTTTCCTACTCTACTTCCTTCCTCATTTGCATGGCATGTTTTTTGACATTTTCTGGACCATCAGCCATTTAATCAGAGTGAGGTCTGATTTCTCTACTTTTTATGCTACTACTTTATTGTATTATTCTTGTTCAGTTTTAATAAGGTTTCCCATTTTTATAAATATTTTGTTATTTTTAATAAAACATTTATATCAATTATTTCAATTTTGTAATTTTTTAAGATCTCTGCAATTCCGACAGATGTATTTTTGTCTACACAGAGATAGTCACTGAGATGATCACCTTTTCTGTTCAATCCATGTTAGTATCTTTGTTTCATTTCTGAGAAAATATATTACTGGTAAGTCATTGGATTGCAAAACGTTCAGTATTTTCTTTCTTAGTGGTAAAATGAAAATTTCTACCTGTATACAGTTGCAGGAAGTATCTGCCAAATGTCATTGTCCTTTTAAAATCCTATTTATATCTTCAAGTGATTTATATTCATCAAAGGAGAAATGCCACCAGCTAGCATTATTACTTTTAGTGCATTAATTTTGTTGTGCAGTGAATAAAATCCCTTCAAAAGAAAGGAACAAAGCTGAGGCGGGTGGGAGGTTATTTCTTCCTAAACTGATGATATCATTACTGTTATGAGAAGAACTGGCAGCAATTTCTGCCATTATAATTTGCCTAATACTTTTTATTACAACATGGCTTTCTTTTGCTCATAACTCTGCCAGACTAAAGAGCCATACAAGATGATATTTTTACATCAACATCCAAGCTTCAGATGATTTTCTTACATTTATATATTTATTCATTTATTTATTAACAATGCTCATAAAAATGGCTCTGTTATTTCTGAGAAGGAAAATGAGAACACACTGTTTACCAATGTTAGAAATGTGCTCCCTAACGTGATGCTGAAATGGTCTTCTGACTGAGCAGCATGGATCAGGAACTAGAAATATGGCACAGATATCATAAAGAACTTATGGGCTATGCCCCTGAAAATTTACCACAAATTGGTCTATATTTTGTGAGATTTTTACAGAAGATCATGCATCCTTTTGTATTTCTAATTGGCTTTGAAAGGAATTTCAGAGTTGTAAGTACTAGACATTGTAAACTTCAAAAAATACTCTAAGCAAGTACTCAGAGTACTCCATCCACGACTAATTTAGCTTCTTAGTTTCATATGAAAGTCAGTCTCCTTCATCTTGTACAATTTGTGACACACAGGTGTTTCCCTATCTCTTTATTAGATAACTAGTTGGACCAAACTTTAGCCAAATATTTTCTGAAAGATCTTTTCTTTTGCTGGTTATTGGGAGTTAACATGAAATGTGAAAATGTCTGATTAGTTCCTTGTGAGTAACAGCACTACAAAATTCAGGAGACTAACCTTCTTTACTAAAAGTATTAATGATGTTCAAAACATAGGCTTAGTTATATAGCTGGGTACTTGGACTGGATTTTTTTTCTTGTCCAAGTATTATTAGTACTACCATTATTTCTTCTGGGTTATGTATTTTCTGTGGTGAGATGGAGGTCTCCAGGGTCTAAGAAAGATATTGTGTTAAAGGCTGGAGTATATATTTGAGAGTTATATTATATTAAGTGGGTTGATCTAGAATAAAGTTGATCCTGTGCATGTAGTAAGACTTTATTCTGATGTTTAGGGTTTCATCTTCAAATGCTGCAAAGGATATGGTGCAGAAGGAATTCAAGGGATTTAAGTAGATTTTTTTTTTACACAATATAAGGGCTAAATACGTAAGTCTGTATACAGGAAGGTGTCCCATTTAATTCCCAAAGATCAGTTACTGTCGAAAATAATGTTTCACAGTTGATAAAATAAAAAGAAACACATTTACATTGTTTTCCATGTCTCTTCAATTAAAAAACCCTAAACAAACCACAAAGTAATAAAGCAAAAGATAAAGCTGTGTAAAGGATATTTATTTGAGTATGATAAAACTCACTAGCACAATGTTGAAAAGGGGTGGGTGGGTGTGGGGGTGTGTGTGTGTGTATACATTCTGATTCCATATTGCTAGTACCTATGTTTTTCTATATTTTTCTATATTATTTTAATGTCTTGTCACGTGGAAAGGTAAAGCTTGGCCATAACAAGTGTATTTTATGTGTCATTTAAGCATAATCACCACATATAATACACCTAATGGGAAAGATTTACTCCCAACAATGATTTCTCTATTGCCATAAGAAAATCTGACTAAAAGGATCATTACTTCAGTAAAACAACTCAATAACTTTGTAACAGAAATGCTTGAGAACTCCATAATGCTCTGAAACAGTACATCAAACAGAATTTGTTTGGCCTACTACATTTTGAAGCTTGTAGGGAAAAAAATATTTTTTTTTTTTTATTTGCATTAGTAGGAAATACAGTGAACTCTCTATATTTTTAAGGTCTAATACATAGAAGGGTGTCAAAATGCATATATATATATAATTATTTATATTACAACTTTCAACATAAGGCAAAAAGTAGACTCTAAAAGTTTTATTGAAAAATTAAGATTTTTCTCCTGGCAGTTAAGAATTCTGAATAAATATATCCTATTTTTACTTAAGTTTCTTGTATAAATAGAAAAGACAATTTTGGAAGGGAAAAAAAACACCAAAACAAAACAAAACAAAAGAACTCCAACCTGCAAGTGATTCCATGGAACAGTACCTTTCAGATGCTAGCTTGCTTATTTTTCTTTTAACAGCAATCACATGCGGACATCCTGGGAATCCAGCTCATGGAATGACTAATGGCAGTGAGTTCAATTTAAATGATGTTGTAAATTTTACTTGCAACACTGGGTACTTACTTCAGGGTGCTTCTCGAGCACAGTGCCGAAGCAATGGGCAGTGGAGTAGCCCTTTACCCAACTGCCGAGGTAAGAAACTTTCTCATATGTTCTCTGCTCTTTATGATCCTTTATCCTGCCTTCAAAATATTGGGATATAATTCAGAAAGCTGACCTTTAGGAACTTATTGCCACCTTTATTTGAGTTTTTACATTTCTATACTGGAAAATAGAGTTAGGGCTGAGTATTGGGGAAGCCTAGGATTTTCAGTATTTTACCTCAAAGTTCTCAGGTTGCAATCCCTAGCATTTAGTTTATAGACATATAAGGTGTACTCTGTATCACAAAAATTATGTTACATTAATAAATCACAGTTCGCTATCTAACTTGAATTAGGTGCGCTACAGTACAGTTTTCATAAATGGTCCATTACTCCAATTAAAACATAGTTATGCAAATGAATATTCATGCATCAAAACACTATTAATTCTTCTGTAAATCCTAGCAATACCTGAGAGATGTTCATAACTTTTGTACTTGTGAAACCTGACTTTTCTTTACCTAGAAAAAAAAATATAAAGTAAGATTTAAATCTGATTTTTTTTTTTTTGTGAAGACATATCTGAAGCTGATTACTAGTATGCTCTGGGTAAGATGGAGATGTCTGAGGGATGAGAATGAAGCAATGGTTTATGTTATGAAGAAACCTGTGTATCAAATATACCTATTAACGAAGGACAAAAAGAAAACATTTTAAAACACAATCCAAAATTATCAGATTTCATTGTGTCCTTATCATTTATTTACTCAGATGCCAGTAATATAATGAAGATTAAAAGATTAACAAGTCTCTGAAGTTACGCTTTTGTTACTCTTTCCATTTATGGCCATTGTTTTTATTTATTTTACTCAACCTTTAACTGTTCTTGCAGAATATGGAGCTAATATCAAATCTTTGAGCTGTTTCACCAAAATCTTTGTCAGACCACTAAAATCTGTTCATTGGTCTATTGGTTTTATGTTGTATGCCCCGAAATATCTTGTACTGATGTAGTACATGTTTTCTCAATGCTGAATCCGATGAGATGCCGATAATACTTAATGATATTGTGAAATGTTTTCTTCTGAATCACTGAGGCAGATTAAATATCTTCTGGCTATAAAATAGATGTAAATTGTCAGACACATGAAAGGCAAGACATGAGGTGAATCATGTAAGATGTACTGACAGATCTCAAAAGCCTGGAGAAAAGTTTTTGAGATACTGTATAACCTTCAGTGCTCCTTTTGTGAAGGCTCCAGAAAGAAATGTATTTTGATGGATCTAATTTAAAAATGTTGTTCCTGATCATATTCCCTTTTCAAACCTGGAATTGCCTGGGTCCATTTATAACTTTTAACAATAGTACTGATTTCCAAATGTGTAAACCAAACTCAAATAAAAAATACTTAGTCTCTGGAGAGAACCTGATGATTTTGCCTGGTATGGAACATGCAAAGAAATAGAACACAAAGATCAATCAATCAATTGATCGAACAATTGATCTATCCATACATGTATGTATATATATATAAGATATATATATATATATTATACATAAGATAGATTTTTGAGTGTTAAATTAGAATTGGCAAGGCTGGCAAGATTTTCCTTCTGTGGGATAATCTGGCAAATCTTTGCTACAACATGCATCCTCTGAAAGGAAAATCACACAAGCCACTTAGGTTTTTCCTTAAGCTGATGAACATTTCAGTTCTTTTGCATGTATTGTATCTCATGTCTGAATGCTGACTACAAAATTAAGAAGCTAAAGATTACTTTAAAAATTTAAAAAACATGATTTTTTAAAATCATCTCATCTTCCACTATTAAGAATACAAATCTGGAATTCTATTGTCCTCTCTGATTAGACAGGTCCAAGTTAGACAGCTTGTTGAAAAGTTGGTTAATACTAAAGCAGATAAAATAACTTCTCCAGAAATGCAGTGTCTAGTAAGCTTTTCTTGAGTATTTTCTTTCACTGGAAAACTTAAATGTTAAATCAATGTAAGTACTATGCTTTTCATCCTTTGTAACTTGTCTTTAATGTGCTAAAGGAAATTGCAGTCAGTGAAGTTGTGCTAAGGATACTAACACTGGGACTAAAAATCATATAATAAGTTAACTTCAGCTATTGGTAGCTTCATTAGCTCCACCTGTTGGTTTATTAAAAATCCAATTGTATTACAACGGTTGTTCCTAAGAATAAAAATAATCTTTGGTGATTAGCTCATCACATTGTTTCAGAGATAGCTGATGCAATTTCAAGCTCAGTGTGTGTGGAATTAGACCTTTCATCCTCATTAAAAAGATACAGAGATGGCAATTCCCTCAGTCACTACCCTCAGAATTTATACAAGTGAGTTAACTAGCATGGCAATATAATTATTGGAACAGAGAAGCAGGAATTAGCAAACTGTTCCTATTTAGGCTCATGTACTTTTTTTTCCCCTTTTATACTGTTTTGTATTGCTAGACTTTAGTGAACAAAAACTCCTCTACCTCATCTGTGAGTCATTTAAGTAAGGTTTTATTTGTTGAAAATGTACACTTTTTCACATATCCTGTACATTTAGTCCAGATCTGCTCTATTTGACTGTCAGAGGCAGAGATTGCATGATTTTACTGAAGTTCAACCCCATTTACAAGCTGAGTTACTCAGCTATTTACATTGAACTCAAGTTCATTTATTAAAAGAAAAAAAAAGTGAAAGTGAAAGGGGAAAAAAAGGAAATTTATGAAAAAATTTGGCTTTTGCCTTTCACTCAGTGCTTCTTCACTTCATTCTTCCCTTCGCTTAGTACTTCTTACTCTATAGCAGCACGTATTTTTCAGTGACTTACTTGTATCTCTTCCACCATGAACTGTGAGGACCCATCTAATCTTGTCACCTACTGCTTGTCTGTTGCCTCACTGTAGGTCTGTATTTTAAACCAGAGTTGTTTAGGAACTTTAATCAATAAAGACTTAAATGTTATATATATCAGTGTAACTTAGGTATTTATACATCTTGAAATTAGTGGTCAGTATAGGGAATGGATAATTAATTGTTTTTCTATACTGGAAAGTTTGTTAGTGGATGATTTGGGAGAATGTAATCTCAAGTTAAAAGAAACTAAATACTTTTCTGTCTTGTGCATCAACAAGAATTTTATTTTAAATACAGTTAAAACTGTATATATTACTCAAATATCACTGCTTTTGCCTCAGAAATTACAAAAGTGAAGATGTAAAAGAAGTAAAGAACCAAAGCTGGGTCTCAGAGCCTTGGTAGAGCATAAGAAACTCACAATTAGTGGAACAAAAATAGATGGTCAGACTAATACAGAAGTGTTGAGGCGTGATCGACCTTGAACTCCAGGTTGACATTTAAAGTGTTTGAAAAAGAGAGAGGTCATTAAGCTTGCAGTTTCTTTAAGAAATCTTACTTTTAGGTTCTCTAGAAGAATATATCATCTAAAGTAAGAATAACTGTTGTAGATGTATTTGGGCACTAGAAGATACTTAGTTGTAGTGCAAAGGGAATAGTCAGTATCAACTTCAGTTTAAGTGTACCAGTGTTAGAATATTTCTGTACCATTGACCCACTACATGCATCTCTGAGAAATTTTGGAGATTTTATTTCAATTATACAAAATTTTAAATGCTGTATTAATTATCTTGAGAATGGATATTGTTTCTTATTTTAGGTCAGTGTGGTGGGTTGACCTTGCATTCCGTATGAAGCAGTTTCTTTCCACTGTTTGTTCTTTCTCAATCTCGTCCTCTCCTCTGGTGTGGGTCCTCCACTGGCTGCAGAGAATATCTGCTCCCCCATGGACTACCTTCTCCTTTAACCTCAGTGTTCCCTCTATCATTTCCCACCAATTTTTTTGTGCCCTCCTCCTCTCTCTGTGGCATTTTCTGCCCTTTCTTAAATATATTTTCAGAGAAGCACAAACTTCCCTCATGGATTCAACTGTGATTTGAGGAGACACTGAGATCTTGGGTATTTCAGCCTAGAGAAGGCTCAGAGGAACCTCATCAATGCTTATGTAAAGGAGGGTATAAAAAAGAGACGGCCAGGCTTCTCAGTGGTGCCCAGTGAAAGGACAAGAAGCAAAGGGCTCAAACTGAAACATCAGAAAAAGCTTTTTAACTGCGAGGGTGGTCAAACACCTAAACAGATTGCCCAGAGAGGTTGTGGAGTCTCCATTCTCAGAGGTATTCAAAACTTGACTGGACAAAGCGCTGGGCAGACTGCTTTAGCTGCCTCTTCCAACTTCAACAATTTTGTGATTCTGTGATTCAGTTTATAACTAAAGACTTTGATAGACACATTTGGAGAATCTTGCTGAGGTGGTATGTGGTGTCTCCAGATCTATTTTTCTGCTGATCCCACTGTTTTAGGCTACTATATAATAGACAGTTAAAGAAAATAAGCAGACTGCAAGCTTTTCAGACTTAAACACAGTTTCACAGCCTAAGGTAAAATGGAACCAAATTATGAGACTGTAACCTAGATCATCTGATCTAGGGTAACTAGACTAATAACTAAGGCAACTTCTCAACTGTCTCTGCATGATGCTTCAGCACTCAAAAAACACTTAAAGATACATATAAGTAAATAGGATACAAGAGTTTTCCCCAAATTAGATGAATACAAAGCAAAAGGAAAGGAACTTTGAGTAAAAAAGTATTCCACATATTGACTAAGGTCCTGAAACCCTACTGTTTCTAGCCTGCAACCATCAAAGCTTATTTTTAACTTAACACTGTAAGAACCATAGCTGAAGATGCCTATATGCTGCTGCTCACAATCAATTTAGGAATCCACTGTGAAACAAAAACTTTTGGTATTCCTTCAAAAGAATGAAGAGAGAAGTACAGAGCAGTCTGGTTCAAACCCCCATATCAGTCAGGCATGTTCCCACAGAAGACTTCTCTGCATCCATCTATGTGGTTTAATTCTACCTGTGTATCTGGGCAAAGGAGTCTTCTCTTCTGTAAACTGCCTCCCTCTAACCTCATAGCATAATTACGTTTTCATGATTTCACTAAGAGCAGAATTTGATATACCGTTCAAGATTTCTACTTCAGTAAATATTATATTTTTGGACCATATGCTGTGAAAATTGCTGTAACATATTTTATTATAATTATGCATTTTTATTTACAATTTGATATAGTTTGGATTAAAATATGAATCTGCATAGTTCAAAATGATTAGATATTCTTTTTGCCAAAAAGACTTAAATAAAGTAAATCTTGAATTACATTATTTACATGAAAAAAGAGCAGAAAGTCCTTATTGCTTAGATTTAAGAAATAATACAGTGCATGTCAATGATGAAATCATGCTGAAATGATAATTTTACATCCATGATTTTAAAAAAAAAAAATCAAAATTCTACCAACTAAATGGCTTATATAAAATTTGCTCTTAATGAATTGAGAAGAACTTACCTAAAGCAAGTAATAGCACTTCTTCTGGCATATACATTTCCTTCTAAAATTGCTTTTTATCTAATGGGTGAAAAACATTTGTATTAAAGTTCATTGTTAGTGATGAATTATGAATTTGTGTACAAAGTAAATCTTCCAGCTCCTTAAATATACTGCTGGGAAGGGATTGATGTTCCTGGCAAATTTGTGTCATTTAATTCAACAGAGATTTTATGTATGACCTTTCTTTCGAACCTCGGTTGAGTTCACTTGAGTCAATAATGAACTTGGCTTCACTTCACTGAGACTCTACATGCAATTATTGCAAGATTACTGTTTGAAGCTATTGTAGAAGTTTTATTTTATTTTATTTTATTTTATTTTATTTTATTTTATTTTATTTTATTTTATTTTATTTTATTTTGCAACTGAGCTGTTATGTATGCATGGGAAACATTGATATTTTCAGAAAGTAAAGCTGGGCAGTTCCCAGGCACTCTTTTGCAATGATACATTGTTTCTATATATTGTGTCAGTAGTAAGTTAACTAATAAGTCACTAGCAGGAAATTTACCAAAGAAATCATACGAGTTTTTTTGCCTGACAAAAAAAGTAGTGCACCCAAAAGATCATATGTGTTACTGTAGAGGCATATGACAAAAACTTGTATGAAACAAAGTACTTAAATATGTTTGTGTATCCTAAATGCACTGAAAGCACTGAACTGCTTTACAGTGCTATTTCTTCCCTACTCTAGAATGCTGTTATTCTAATAATTTAATAATTATTTCATTAGTGATAGACACAACACAGCAGTTTGCCACTGTTCTGGCAACCTGTTTTGGCACAGCGAGTAAAACCTTTGATCCCTTAAAATGAATACATTTTTTAATATTGGATTTTGGATCTGTCTTCTGAGGTAAAATAATCATTAAAATACCTATTTCTTGGAAAACTCATGTTCCGACTGTTTCTTTCACAAGTAAAAAAATGGCTTGTTGTGATGTTGGGATACTTTTTGTAATTATTGACACAAGAATATCAGTTTAAAAATTTATATTTAATCATATTTTTTTAATGATTTCTAATAGTGTTTTCTGGACTGTTGAGGTCACTGAAGTGTGATTTTAAAATCATAATTTGTGAGATAACATTTTTACCTCTACATGAGGTCTATCTTTGCCTGTATTTATTTGATAAAGAACATGCCAAACAGTCAGTTTACTTGCCTTTAAACTGGAATCAAATGGCATCGGAAAAGCTCCGATAGCCAAAACTGTCTTCTCTTTGGTAAAGCTGCCTGAGCAGGACTTGGTGCAGCCTGAATGTGCTACCCTAGAACTAGCTATGAAAATACCAAATCCTAAACCAAATATGTTCAGTATGGATATTTTTCCCTTCACAGTCTGGAACTGCCTTCCATATTGTTTTTGAGCAGAAAGCCATTCTTTGCACTTTCTCCTTTTCATAAATAGCTCTTAACCACCAAAATGAGAACTGAATCAGATGGTCTTATCAGGGCGCTGCACTCCTGATTGCACTGCAGGTCATTTTTCATATATTATGCTTGAAGTAAGAACTGCTGTATTAAACATCACACTTAGCCACATCTTTTAGAATGCAAGGATTTGCAGGAAGCTTTTCTTGCTCTGTTTTCTTTGCTTTGGCATTGGATAAACTGTCCTATCACCTGCTGCCAGTTCATAAGGCAGTGTCAGATTCATAATCTGTGTCAGGAAAAGTTTATACCCTTTGCTACTGTTCCCTTCAGAATCCATTATATCTTCTTATAAATGAGATTTAAGAGCTTTTCTCCTACTAAAAACATGTTTCTTAAAACCAGGTTGGTTTTTTTTTTACTGGGAAGATCTGTTTGGCAAAGTTGCAGAGGTCTGAGCTACCTCATATTCTCCAGTCTGTATCAGCAAGTCCACACTATTTGATCGTGACAAAGAATTCTCTTTAGTTCTCTGTTCATTTATCCTGGTTTTATACTGAATTTCTAATTTAAAAGGTTTTTCTCTCTTTATCTCATTACTGATAGATTCTTGAAAACCTCAGTTAGACTTTTTGTCTTATCAATAATCTGATATCTACGAGGAACTGTCAATTTTGTCATGTTTTCTTCAGTGGGTATATAATATGAACCAGTGGTAATATGTTCCACTCCTTCACTGACAAGAAAAATAACCTTTCCAATGACAGCTGATAGAAGGGTGGGAGAGATTGAAACTGATGACCAATTCTTTTCATCCAAAGATAAAGAACTCTAAACCTAAGCAATTTTCCATCTATGGTGGTATCAAGGATTCATATAAGTTGAGAAAATTTTGTGATTTGTTTGGGGTTTTTTTTTCCCAAAGTCAGAGGCCTTTCTTGAGACTTTTGCGTACTTTGAATGTTCAATACACCTAATCTGTTCATGTTGATAGCATGTTGATATCCTTCAGAAGAATAATTAGAACTTGACTAAGTTTCCTAAACAAAGAGGTGAGGTGCCATGGGAGATGCCACACAGTGTCTGAAGTATTTATCTGAAGCTGGCAGAGATGACACAGGACTTAAAATTACTCTTGCCACTCTCTGGAGTGACACCTGCCTGGAGATCAGGCACAGGCATCTCAAAAAGTAGTAGAAACATCTTTTGGGGCAACTGAATAAAGTTCCTCTCACATGTGAAAAACAATTCTCTGATTAAGAAAAATGTAAAGAGAAAGACTTTAAGACATGTCTCCAGAGTTTGTACTATTATGACAAAAATTATTATGTTGATACTACTTGTACATAGATGCCCACAAATGAATTTATGTATACACAACACATCTAGAGAACAATGACAGGTGAGTACTTTAGCTTTCTGATGCAACTGCTAGTGTAACGTCTGGGTTCATGCTGGGGATGAATAGGAAGAAGAGATTTCATATGTATCCAAAAGACAAATACAAGCTTTTTAAAGTTAATCTAGTGTTCAAAAAAAAAAAAAAAAAAAAAAAAAAAAAAAGTGTTATTTTATAAAATTGGACCAACTCAGTTCAAAGCTTAAAAAAACTAACTGCAAGTTCATGGAATTTCTTTTAACATACTTCTTACTCCATTTTTATTTTAGTACAGTGTTAGCTAGTTAGTTATCAGAGCACTCCGGCAGAAAATTTCCAATAGAAAACATAAAAAAGACTGCTTTTTCTGTAACAATGAAAGAATAGTTGACATGTTTATATCAATGGCAAATATTTTGGAATGCTATTAAAAGCGATGAGTGTCTTAGCTTTTTATCTCGCAAACCAACAAATGTGAACTATATACTTGGTTGACTCTATTAATTTTAGTTAGGGTCTTGTTTACACTAAGATATTATTTAGCAAATTATTAGTGTTAATTTGCACTTTTACCAACAACATTCAAGCTACATTAATTGCAGTGAAAATTTCCTTGGTCTAGTTTCATCAGAAATATGTCAGGACCTTAGATTTTGGATAGATTTTAATAATGTATGTAAAAACACAAAACACACTGCTTCCTAAATAGATATTTTAGTTTTATGGTTTACATGGCCAGAATTTCTATCATAAAATCACTCTCCAACACATCCCCACTGAAAAAATAACAATTAAAAAATCAAATTCTTATGTATTTGAGACTTTTGCAAAGTGAAGTTGTAAGTTGAGCAGTTCTTTGCTTTGTTTTGTTTTGTCTTGTTTTGTTTTGCTTTATGTTACTGAGCGGTTGTCTTTGTTGTGTATTGTTGACTTTGCACAGAACATTACTAAAATTCCATAGTCTGGCAATTTTGTAATCATACTTTCACAAGTAATGCCTTTTTTTTTATATAGACAGTTTCTTAGAATTTGTCATAAAGTCAGACTGAATTCCCTACCCTTATTCAGTCTGAGTGCCAGTCCCTATAAATGTTCTAGATACCAACATTAATGCAATACTTTTCAAATAAAAAAGTTTAAAAACACTGTTGATCAGATATAAAAGTTTAAAAAAGCAGCTTAACATTGTTTCTGTCAAGGGCGGGGGGAGGAGAAAGAGAGAGCGAGCACAAGAAATGAAATACTGTGGATGATGTACTTTTTGATGATCATTCAACTTTTTAACAGAAAACTGCCTAAAGGACTCTGACATGGTCTTTTCACTTTGTCCTCAAGGGTTTGAATCTACTCAGTGTGAGGTTCCAAAGTTGTCAGGGCAGACTTAAAGCATTCTCCTACTTTTCTCAACAGACTAAATTGAGAGTGCCAGAATTCATTTCCCATGTAACCCTTGACAGCTGTCATTGAGAGAAAGCAATCTCCGTCTACTCTCACCATAATTTACAACTAAGTCCCCAGGGTGAAAGGCAATCAGGGAAACTACTGCCTTAATTTTATATGCGGGCCAACTCGAACTCTTTTCTAAAGTACTCCTTACTGCAGCCCTTAGCAACAGCACACTTGTGTATCTATATATATTTAAAAATCTATAGCTGATGTTAAATGGCACTGCAGGCATCATTTTTTTTACTTTTTAGCTTGAGGGATAGTATTCCCTTGCATAATCATTTGATAAAACTTCATGTATGATGCAAGGATTTTGTTGCACAGAGCACATGCTCAAATTATACATTCAGCGACTATTCTGTATTTTATTCATCACTGAGTTGGCTAAACAGATACTACTGGTACAAGAATGAGAACACTGTATCACACAGACAAATTGAAACTTTGAGACTTTAATATATTCCTTGAGCATTCATATTTCTGGTCTGCATGGAGAATTAAGTTTTTCTATTCTTCCTATTGTGTTTCAAAGATAATGCAGTTAGAATTCCTTTTGGGTAGCTTTAGGGCAGCATATCTTCATGAAACAAAGTTCTTTTTTCTTAATTTCTAATATTGGCTTTTCAGAAGCTAACCTGACAGGCTTACCCATTAAACCAAAGTTTCAACTTTAAGCAGTTATATTTTATTTTGTTTTATTTTAATAATTTCAGCTGTACTAAAAAAAGGCACAGCTGTTGTGAATGCTTGTTAAAAATTAAACCTAGGGAAAGACTTGAGTAATCCAGAGGATGGGAAGAATCTTTGAGAAGAATTGTATTCATGAATGTGCAAAACCTTCAATAAATGTGAGAATTTTGCTATATGCTTCAGATTTTTCTTCTATTTCAATAGAATATTCCAATACTAAAATTGGAATAATTTGGCCAAATAATTCAAAGTTTCAACTAAGCCACTGTATATTTGAGTGCAATAACAATGACTTTCAATAAATTTTAGTGGAAAAAAATTTTTGCTCTTTCTTTTGAACAAATTCTAAAATGTAATTTCACTGTTTATTTTACTGCTTTTTACTTTTACAGTATTTTTATCTCTGCAGTATTTCAGTGTTTATTTTTAAATAAAACAGTTTATCACTTTGATCTAGAAATAAAATAAACCTTCAATATTATGGTTAAAGAAATAGTACTTTCCGATATTCTGGAGTTCTCAAAACTCCCAGATGAGATTTCCATGTGATTGATAGTCCATGAAACCATGGCACGTTGTCTGTGTTTTTGGTCTGGAAGTCCTGGCTTTTTTTTAAGGTTTGTGCCTGTAGTTGCCTAGTATCCTCCTCATTCCAGCAAAATAGAGTACCAGGGCATCTGCTGCATTTCTGTCCCTCACTCAGAACTTCAGGCAAGGCATTATTTTTCTCCCTAGAGCAGCCCTATCTTGGAGGCACTGTGTCAACATAGCAAGCAGCGTTCTTCACAGCAGAGCAGTTGCAGAGCATTCATTCTGCCTTCACATAAACTCTCAAGAAAACATAGCAATGACTTCTTAAGATGGTGGTGGTAGACAAATTCTCACTTAGGATGTAATAATGTCTAAGCTCTTAATCAGCCTGAAGATTATCAAAGTGACTTCTTTTAAAGACTGTCCTGTGTTCTGGAGGTAGGTATTCTTTATCACTCCTGTTCATGGTTTGTTGGTTTGAAGAGTGGAAGTTAAGATTTTTTTATGGTCAGAAAAAGGTGTAAGAGGGCATATGAGCCTTTAACATAGTCTTTAGTGCCTTCAATTACAGTGAATAGATTTGATTCCAGAAACTGCTCCTAGGACTGTTTGTTTTATCCTGTTACTCTTTAATATAAAAAAAAAAAAAAAAAAAAAAAAAAAAAAAAAAAAAAAATTGAAAGGTTCTGTGTATCAAAGATAATTTATAAACAGGTTCATATTGTCTTATCAGTGAAAAACTGCCCAAAAGTCAGAAGCATGAAACTAGAAAAAACTTCAGATTTATAGACAATCTTTTGATCTAAAGATATTGGACAAACATAAAAATGCTACTGTGCCCTCTTGCCAGAGCTGTAATTAAGGTGCTGAAATTAAGCTCCTTTGTATCCTAGGAGCTGAAATTAAGCTCCTTTGTATCCTAGGAGTAGGGAAAGCAAAAGAAGCATAATGGCACTCTTGCAAATCCACATATTGGAAATTGGTAACCCTCATTCAATGGGAATTAGGTTGCATGTGTGTCTGTGTCAGTAAATTCAAAGTCAGACAGACATGAAACAGTAATGTAGATCACCAAAACAGCACCTATACACTGCTCAATGCACACATAAAATATTTTTAAAATTTGAAATAACTGATAATATTTAACAGCTTATGATCATTGAAAGTTCAGAAATTGTACAGTAGAACATATGCATTCTTGCTATACTGTGTTTTTAAACATTGGAAACACAACAGAATAGCTTCCAGTCTTGAGAGGGTGAGTCAAAGCTCTGTCTTGTATTCATTATTGTCTGAGCTAGCTGAACAGTATAGAACCCATCTTCCTAATAAAGAGCATAAATTCAGCCCTCTGTTTCAAAGCTTTTCTTTTAGACATTGTCATTATTTTATTTTGACTAGTTTTAAAGAACAAGAATAAAACCTTTTTTTAAGGCAGCTAAACCCTGTATGTAGCTTTGTGAATTATTTAAAATTTAAATAGCAAAAAAAATTTGCTTGAACAGAATTAATAGTTTTAACGTTTTTTTTATTTTCTTACCTGAAAAAAAAATCAAACCAGATTAAAAAAAAATCATTTTTGGGAAAAGAAAAGGTTGGAATTACTGTAATTCAAACATTTCTATTTTCAAGCATTTGTGATAAAAAAAGTTAAACCAAGGGCAAACTACCAATGCCACCTATGCTTTCCTCTGGTTTTTGGTGCAAAAGCTTAAGGATGAAATGTTTTGAAAGGGCTGCATGTCATTCCAGGAATTATATCATTCTTCTTCAAATACATAATTTTCAGTCTTCAAATTTACTCACGTCTAACTTTTTTCGTTTTGTGCTAGCTTTCATGTAAGAACAAACTGACTAAAAATGAATGAAATGAAGTTGAAAATGAATGTGGAACTTTTTTATTTTAATGGCTTCACAAGCACTATTGTAACTTATTTTCACTGATTCTGAACAATCATGTTATTTTAGCCTATTTTACTGTAAGTATAACCTGTTTGTATTTAACATATAGAGCCCTAGAAAAGAAGTAAAAGGGCAAGAAACTTCATTCTCAGGGGGGAAAAAACAAACAAACAAACAAAACAACAAAAAAACCACCCCAAATCCCACCAGAAAATAAACTAAGAGTATAAATTGCACAGAGGAATATTCTTGCAAGAAATTTTGAGATCGCAAGAAATTTTGAGGTCACAAGAAACTGAAGCAGACAAACAATATGAATTTTGTTCTATAGCTTGGGAAAAAGTCCTGTAATATGTGTTTGCATGCAAATTTCCACTAGTTTTGTGTTTCCATTTATGAAATCTCACTGTAAACGTGTATGTACTGTTTAAGCTGCACATGGCCAATTTTGAATGCTATAGTACTGAGTTAAAAGAAAGGTGGATAATATTAAATGCAGGCTTCTAAACATGTGCCTGTGCTGTGGATCTGTGTAAGTGCAGCAAGGAGTCCTAGCTGCACCAGGATAAGATTTCTAATACAGAATTTTTTTAATTATGATTGATAAATTTATATTAATTCACCTTTGAAATATTACAGGTTTTTGTTTTTTTATTCCAGAGGAGTTTTACAGTCATGAAAGACAATTAACTTCCATATCTTTTACCTGTATAGAGATTATTTAAAGAAAAAGCTGATCTTGCTGGCAGTCAAGATGGTTGCTAAAATGGGTAGATATCAGTAGAATGGGAAAATATTTTTTGCTGTAGTTACTTCTCGGTATGCAGCTTCATTGCAAAATGGTGTACTGATTAGAGAATGGGCACAGGTCTCAGAATATCTGAGTTCAGTTCTGCACCAGTACAAATATTACATACAGCCTTGAGCATCAATCTGTGAGATGATGGGTCACAATACTGATATTGCGCTATTACAAAGTTGGGGATCAAGACTGCATTACCATATAGCAGCAATTTTATCTAAACAGAAAGACTGTGAAATATTCACTTCTGCATTTGGAATTCAAAGTATCTATATTTTTAAACTAAACAGTGCCTGGCCATAGAAACTTAATTGCCTCTACTAATTAAGAAGATTCTCCAACAGGTTTTTCATTTGAACCAAATAGCACATCCACAGGAATTGTTCAGAGAATGTTTCAGGGGTATGGGCAGCAGGACCATTCCTAATGAGCAGTTCAGAGAAATTTACTTGAGTCTGGAGGGTAGCAGAGTGCAACAGCATAGACATGGCCATTGTCTACTGGCCTTATGCCAGAGAACAATTGCTGGTATTCTTTACTTCATATTGATACAGATGTAGCTTCAAATGTTAAGTATATACATATGTAGAGAGATTTAGTTTAAGGATATGTTTGTACAAGGCAACTTATAACTATGCAGAGGATGCAGGCTAGTTCTAAAAGCAGAAGCTTTACAGCAGCATCTACACAGCACTACGCCACATCTAATTGCCTAAGAAACAGGGTTAATTGGGATCCAGTGTGCATTGCTTCTGGGAGCTGTGCTAGTTTCTGTAACAAAGAATTACACTGTGAATACAAACATATGAGCTTTTCAGATCTTAATATTTTGGTAGGGCTTCATGTCAGTGGGCAGTATGTTTTAGAAATTTTCACTCGCATCTCTGTTCTATGGTGATAGTTATATTGCCAGTGAAAGAATTAGACTTAGTCGGCAGGGATTAATAATAATGGAAAAAAGAAGTAACAAAGAATGAAATATATTTTTTGTGTAATGTAAAAAGAAAAAAGCATTTAGTTCTCTTAGATAGAGATCCCCAGAAGCAGGATTTTTCAGAGTTCTTCAAAGAAAGTACAGAGACACAGACTTCCACATCTAAATCTTTCACAGTTTCCAAAGAGCAGTGAGATTTTAGGTCTTTGCATTTTTCCGACTCTTATGGGACAGAAAAAAAGTCAGGCGCTAAAAAGGTATTTGCTTCTGTCAATGAAATCCCAGCGTAAATGTGTATTTATTTAACCTGCACATACATGATTTATGTATAAAATTTGTAAGGTTATAACACTAAGTTTAAATAAATATTTGTAGTATGAAATATAAGCTAAACTCTTATAATGTATGCTAAAAGTAACTTCTCTGGTGAATTATTTCATAGGATTCACCATAAAACAGAATGGGAATAGTTTCAATTAGGAGACTATGTAGCTTTACTACTCCTCAGGAAAAAAAAAAAAAAAAGCAGGTCTCTTCCACTAGCCATGTCTTTTCATCAGTCTAGATAATGCCTTACTAATGCATTATGCTCATCATTGTAACACCTAATGTTTTTTAAATGTATTTTGCTTTTCTGTGCAATTTGATCTTCAGCATTTTTAATAACAATCAGTAGATGGCAAATAGGTTTGCTTCATGCCAAAGTGTCTTCTCCCTCTCCCCTCACCCCCAAATTTTTTTTCTAAAATAATTTTTATGAAGGAAAAATTTGGATTCATATGGGATGTTCTTTAGACCTAGGTATATGCTTATCTAGAATCCACTGCAAGACTGAAATCATGAACATTTAATACTCTTAAGATTGTGCCTTTAAAAGAGAAATATAAATAAAACCGATTTTAACTGTCTTTCACCAAAAATTAAATTTTAGGATGTTAATGCTTCTTTAAAATTCTGATACTTTTGAGTTGATTGAATGAAATATTCTTTCAATGAATGAACATTTGCAAAAGCTGACTTGTTCTAGTGTATTAGCTAACCAATAAACTTAAATTATATGTATGATAAAACTTAACCTGTTGAAAAAAATATGAATCAGGAGTGAAAAACAATGCGTTAGTAACTCCATATGTCTTAACTCTAAAATGGTAATACTATCTGACATTCTTCTCCACTGGTTTCTTTTTCATGAAAATTAATTTGAACTAAATTATATACTTGAATGATAAACTTCTGTCATTGATGAGCTGTAATGTATAATACTAATATTTTAAGTCTTTATTTATTTATACCATTATGTTTAGAGTGAAGACGGGAGGGATGGAGGAGGCATTTATAACTTTTCAGGCAACTTTCTGTTTAATAGACAGCAAAGTTGGAAGTTTGCAATGGAGATGTCAGTGTCTCATCATAATCTACCAAGAAACCGTCACTCCACTACCAAATATTTGATTTTTCACCATCTTCCTTTTTCTGTTCTACACATTAATAGCAGAAAATATTCTTGTTAACGTTGGAAGCAATTTTTCTCATGACAGGAAATT
This sequence comes from Morus bassanus, assembly GCA_031468815.1. Lineage (NCBI taxonomy): Eukaryota > Metazoa > Chordata > Aves > Suliformes > Sulidae > Morus > Morus bassanus. Next base: position 92,977,378 of record CM062569.1, read on the forward strand.
AAGAAAGAAAAATGTTAAAGTGTTATTTAAACTAGGTACTGGTTTGATTTTTATCTGGTTTCCTTCACAGGATTTTTTTTTTTACATTTCTTTGCAAAAAAATGCATAAAACACCAAACTAAGCTTACCAAGAGAATGGTAGAAAAATTCCTCCAATTTCTCTTTTATCTTCAAACTACTTGGATGTCCAAGACTTCTCCAAGAACTAGACAAAAATCATAGGATTATTTTCAAAGATAAAAGATCTAGAGACTTACTTAGGAGTCAACATATCTGATATTTAAGTCAAATAAAAAACACAAAGAACGTCAAATAGACCACAGTCATAAGCTGCTAGTGAAGTAACAAAAAAAAATTACTGTTACACTTTATTTATGACATTGCTATTACACATCAGTGATGAACACTGTTTGTCTTACAGTGGTGAACTGTTCTGATCCTGGTTTTGTGGAAAACGCAATTCGGCATGGACAGCAGAATTATCCTGAAAGTTTCAAATATGGAACAAGTGTGGCATACCATTGCAAGAAGGGCTTTTATCTGTTGGGCTCATCTGCTTTGACCTGTAAAGCTAATGGCTTATGGGATAGATCACTACCAAAGTGTTTGTGTAAGTATTCATTTGGTTGGATTAACATTGAAGAATAGTGCATGATTTTTAGTCAGGATAGACAACAAAATGTGTACTCATCTATTGAGGAACAAACTTGATGTTGGGATCAACATACTGCAAGTTGTATAGCTTAGTAAGAAAATATTAAGACGTCATGCAACTTGTCATTACTAAAAATGGGTTTAGAGGAAACTGTGGAGCTATTATTTCAAATGCGAGAAAGTTAAGATTAATTTCCCTTTTGGTGTATTGTTATCTGATATCTGAAAACAGCTAGGGAAATCTAAAATTATTATTTATATGTTATCATTTAGATTAATTCTGATAGGCATTAATACTCTTAGACTATCATTTTTTTTTAGACATATTGAAGTGTGTGTGTGAGAACAAATCTATGAAATGTATAGGAAAATTTTGCTCAAGAGGGTCTTTTCATAACATCAGTTCATACTTCTTCCTTCACTTTTTCCTCAGAGAGGGAGGAAATCTTCTGATATTTCCTATAATCAATTCAGTAAGCTACAGAAAATAACAGTTTGACTGACTTTCATTTTCCATTGAGATATTTTTCTTCTCTGATCACTATTTATTTCCTGACATTAGGTTTCTGAATTGCAATTCAATTATAGGAAATAAAAGATGAAATGAAAGTATACTTTAATTTGCAAACACATCAGATTATTTTAAAGTTTTTGCTTTACAGAACTGTGTTTACTTTAATGTTTTATTTTATGAATTTTTACTTATATACCAACCAGATCAATATACGTAACTCGTTTAGTGAATTTGTTTGTTTTTTATGCTCATGTTCTTCCTACTGATATTACTTATTTAATATCCACATGACCCAAGCAGGTTTTTTTTTGATATTCACAATAATCTGTGCTTTCGATATCTTTCAATAAGAGTGTAATCTGAAAATCATATTTATTCACATTTCAATAATAATTAAGCAAAATTCAACATTTTAAATATAAAATAGCTGCATATATTTGTTGATTTGGCAGGGATATTTTACTGATGCAAGCATGTGCCTCACTTTTTGTTTCTTAGAAAAAACATTATGAAAGTCAGTGGCCCAGTTCTGTCAGTGATCCCTTCCTACCTCCGGGACTGAGATTTCAGTGTGAAGGGACATTCTTTATGCAAGGGGCAGAAGAGGGTGGGGAATCTAAATCACCTAGAATAGCAACACATCTTTCCACATCAAGTGTCTTGGAAGTTTGATAGCATTTACATGACTTTCTGTTTTAGGCAGAGCTTGAGGAAAGTTGTAGGTGTCCATCCCCTCAGAATAGGAATTCCTGACCTTGCTCTGGGGACTATTGATTGAGGCTGTGGGAACTTTCAAATGAGCCTGGGAGGTGCCTATGTTCCTCAATTACCTACCATAGTAGCTGCTGCTAATTTGCTGCTGATGGACTGAAACAGTGTCTGAATCTTAAATATCACCAGGATAAATTTGACATTCTGTCGCCTAAGAAAAACTCAGTGACATGAATAAGGCTCTATGAGAAAGACCTCTTTATCTATTCACAGATTAAGTCACTCAGAGTTTTTTCAAGTACTGTGACAGGATTTAATTTTCAAAGGTTATCAGTGATAATCTCTTTTTTTCAAACGTAAGATTGCTTTTGGTGATAGGGCAAAGTGCTTGGAAAGGCAGGTGAGATAAATATTGAATGTTTACCATGAACAATTCTAGTTCAAGAGTAAAAAAATAGAAATACACTTCTCTTTTATATGCAAGGCAATACCTATGAGTGCCATTGCTTAAAAATGGATGCTTCTTTTCTTCTTCATAAACTGGGAAAATTTCATGCTACTCACTACAAATCATTATACAGCCAAATTAAGATGACCTACGTATGATTTTCTTCCAGAAACTCTGATCACCCACTGCAGCTCCTTCCAGAATTGTGGCAGGACTAACATTTGCATGGTACTGAAGCAAGCTTATTAAGGTAACTGATCTGGCTGAAAAACTAAACACAGTTTTTTTCTGTGGAAGTACTGTTCAGCCAGATCAGTGTCCTGATTTGGTTTACCATTTGCTACGTGAATGCTTAAGCCAGCCCAAGGAAAGCAAGATAAACACAGCAGTGAAAAAGCAGTGCTCAGGATCATGCCTTTTGGCAGAAATCCATTGTGCAGTCAGTTTGAAATTGTAATGGGAACCAGTATAACACAAATAATTTTGATCTCTGTCAGGAGCAATAGTCATCAGAATAACAGTCTTTTTCTTTCTAAAAATATATTTGACACATAGACCATTCATTCAAGTATCTCATAAAGCTGCTCAAGTTCAATTGCTCTGCTTAAGTGTTGCTTAAGTTGTGTGACTGTTTACTAAAGTTATGTAAAATTTATTTTCTTTGGTTTTTCTTTCTCTACTGGGTGACCTAAGTTTTACACAAATAGCATTCAGAATTTGATTTCTAGTTCACTGTAAGATGACTTATGTTTCGTCATATAACAGATCCGAACTACTTGTTTGCAAGTTATTCTGTACCAAAACTGTTTATCTTAATTTTTTCTCAAACAAAATGTACACCTTAATTTAAGCATAAATATGATTTATAATTTAAAACAGTGATTAGTAATCCATTTTCATCTTGCTCATTTTAGTGCAACACATTGCTATAATAATACTACAGATGAAGTTTTTTTATTTCTCTATACTGCCTAAACTGCATCTAGTTATTTTCTATATATGATCAAGCTACTTACTGTTATCATATCTGTAATATAAAAACACATTGCAACATTAACCTTATTTGGTTTCTTCTTTCCCAAACTTAACAGGAAAAAATATGTATTATTTGCAGGGAAGGACAGTGAATGGAAATGAATGATGAAAGAGAGCTCTGAATATTTTCAGGGAAAGGCTAAACTGGATGGGTTAGTTTTACATGTAGTCATATGTTTGATGACCAGTTTTATAACCAGTAAATCATCTATAGCAACAGGACAACTGAAGATATGAAGGACCTGAAATCCAGACAGAAGTTTGTGTTGTGTGGTAACAGCCTCATGTATATATAGGTTATAATAGTTTTTTTCTATGACATGAAAACATCTTATAATATTGTGCTCTTTCCTCTGCTAGCCATTTCTTGTGGACATCCTGGGGTACCTGCCAATGCAGTTCTTTCAGGAGACAAATTTACATATGGCTCCATAATTCACTATTCTTGCACAGCGGGTCGAAGGCTTATAGGAAATTCTACTAGGGAGTGCCAAGAAGATAGCCACTGGAGTGGGACTCTCCCTCACTGTTCAGGTACTTGTACCATCCATCATCTGAATGATGCTTTGTAATTACATCAGTAAGGCTATTCTCAAGCAATTTTTAACTACAGTCAGATATTTGTTGGTTTTTTTCCAAGTATATTTTTATTTCATGAATAGCTACTCAGCTGAATTATAGCCATTTATTGAAATATTTTCATACATTGTCTCATTCTTGTTGTCATTACTTCATAACTTTACTCCTTAGTTAGATGTTATAGTTGTGTACTGCAGTATACAGAAGCCACAAAACACTATTTAAAACCTGGTAGAGTTCTGCTTAAAAAGGGTGCATGTATTAAATTTTATTTTTATAAACACTGTTTTGTGTAAACAAAGGTTGTCACATAGGAAAGTGTTGATTAAAAAACACCACAGCAAAAGAATGAGATGGTAAACTTGATACATTATGTTCCTCTTTTCACTTACAGAAACATTCCTTATTAGTGCCGCAATGTGCAAATACCATAAACATCTACAATATTCTTGGTGCTGTCAGGAAGTACAGGAACAGTTTGCTCTCCCCTACACTAACTATGCAAATGTAGAAGAAGCCAGAAAACATGACACAGTTTTGTTGAAGTCAAGAGCTCAGAGGAGGATTGGCTGCTAAGGACATCCATAGTGTATTAAAAAGTTTTGTAAGGGAAACAAGTCTACACATTTCAATATATAAGGAAGCAAATACCTGACAGGTTTCAGAAGAAAATTTACTAGTGAGAAAATTGTTGCATAATTACACATTATAGAATATTCTTATGACTTCCCCTAAGCTCTTGGACATGCCCACTGTTGGGCTGATCTGATTCAGTGTGGTTCAATTCAGATTTGACCTGATTTAAATAAGTGTAAGGTATTTAAATTCTTTAATTTGAAACAGCTGTAAATACATGTTCATAAAATAGTTCATTCATAAGCTGATTCTGCAAGGATGCTGAGCAGAATTTAAAACACTAAGGAAAGGAAGTATATTTAAATCACTAATGTTTCTTTTCTGTTTTCTGCTGCTCAAGGAGGAGCAGCACTGTTAGATCTCACTGCCATCATGGTCTCTATGCCTAGACCTCAAAGGAATCTCTGCACGGCAGTCATATGGATAGTTTCCACACAGAATTGGCCTTTTCTTGCTTATCTTAAGCCCACATTTATGTCACTTTCACCTTTTTTATCCAGTATAAAATGCCAGAACTGAGACTGCACTAAGACATTAACATTTCTAAGGTCAGAGACCTCTAGTGCTGTTGCCCAACAATTCTGTATTCAGTTTGCATGGCAAGGTTTTGGTAGCAGGGGGTTACAGGGGTGGCTTCTGTGAGAAGCTACTAGAAGCTTCCCATATGTCCAATAGAGCCAATGCCAGCCGGCTCCAAGTTGGGCCCACAGCTGGCCAATGCCAAGCCCATCAGTGACAGTGGTAGCGCCTCTGTGATGACATGTTTAAGAAGGGGAAAAATTTGCTGTGCAACAGCAACTGCAGCAGTCAGAAGAGAGGAGTGAGGCTATGTGAGAGAAACAACCCTGCAGACACCAAGGTCAGTGAAGAAGGAGGGAGAGGAGGCGTTCCAGGTGCCGGAGCAGAGATGCCCTTGCAGCTTATAGTGAAGACCATGGTGAGGCAGATATCCACCTGCAGCCCACTGAAGCAGGTGGATGTGTCCAACGGAGGCTGCGGCCCCGTGGGAAGCCTGGGCTGGAGCAGGCTCCTGGCATGACCTGTGACTCATGGAAAGAGAGGAGCCCACACTGGAGCAGGTTTGCTGGCAGGACTTGTGACCCCGTGGAGGACCCACACTGGAGCAATCTGTTCCTGAAGGGCTGCACCTTGTAGAAAGGACCCATGCAGGAACAGTTTGTGAAGAAATGTAGCCCATGGTAGGGTCCCCACACTGGAGCAGGGGAAGAGTGTGAGGAATCCTCCCATTGAGGAGGAAGGATCAGCAGAAACAACTTGTAATGAACTGACTTCAACGCCCATTCCCTGTCCCCCTGTGCCACTACTGGGGAGGGGGTAGAGAAAATCGGGAGTGAAGTTGAGTCCGGGAAGAAGGGAGAAGTGGGGGAATGTGTTTTAAGATTTAGGTTTTATTTTATCATTACCCTATTCTGATTTTTTTGGTAATAAATTAAATTAATTTTTTTGCCCATGTTGGGTCTGTTTTGCCCATGATGGTAATTGGTGAGTGATCTCCCCCTGTCCTTATCTCAACCCATGAGCCATTTGTTATATTTTCTCTCCCCTGTGCAGCTGAGGAGGGGAGTGATAGACCAGCTTTGGTGGGCACCTGGCATTCAACCAGGGTCAACCTAGCAGAATTACCCGCTACATGGGAAATTCTCATGCTGGTAGAAAGACATCTTAATTACTAACAATTGGGACTCTTACTGATATCAGTCCTGAATATGATGGTATTTTTATAGACCATTAGATTTTTAAAACATTAAAGACCAGTGTAATCATCTCCTATGATGTGGAAAATATGTCTGGTGTAACTAAAACATTGTTACTGATGCAGAATTTAATTTTCTAAGTTTGAACATGATGTGGCACAATCTTGAGAGGAAGGTGATTCCCTAGGAAAATGAGAAATCTCTCTCTGCTAACTCAATTAAAAAAAAAAACAAACAGAAACTCCCAAACAAACAGCCAAAAAAACCTAAAAAGGTGTCTCATTCCTCTAAGGCATTTAGATTTCAAAAATAACTAAACTTTCCAAGTTAGGTATTCAGGAGATTACTCCATTAAAAAAAACAATATGAATAATTTGTATTGTTCATAATATCAGTGAAAGAATGATTGTGCCCAGGACAACTGAGACAGCTAATTGGTTTTATACTTAAGGGATATGAAAAACAGTCTCAATATAACACTTGTAACCTGTAGTCTGTTTCTGCATGGGGTTTATTTATGATATATTAATATATTAATATGTTTATTAATATATGTTTGAATGCATGATTGTATAAATATGATCTCAGGGTTTTGTTGTCACCTGGGTCCTGTTGCAGTGATGGACACTTGTATCTTATGACTTAAGTGATAGCTGAGATTTTTGTTTAAGATGACTCACTCATTTTTCAGTAATAGATATGTAGTCATCTACATTGCTAAATAAAAAAGGGTCTACACCTTCATAATACTATAACTGCCTTTGTCTATATGCTTTGACTATAAACTTGCATGACTCCAGTTTAAACTTTCTCCAAGACAAAAATAGAAGAAGAAAAGAAATCTGGTCATTCATCTGGAATAATTCCCTTAACAAAGTCCCAAAGCAAAGTGGAACATCATCAGAATTTTAGATTAATAGATCCTTCTGCACTGAATAATTCCTTGTCTTTGCATTCACAAGCCAAGTATGTGCCCAAACCTGTTCATGCCATAAACATGCCACAGTGGTAGCCTAAATCACAGCCCTTGTGTTAATTTCACAAATTTTAAGCAGACAAAAATGTCTGTGAAACAGTAATGTCTTAGAGTAAGGGGAAGCAGATGGCATCCAGAAGCCACATCTGGACTGTTAACTGAACAGTGCCAGGGCATAGGTCATGGATGCTAGTGCTTGATCACCTAGACCATTATGCTCTTAGAATTGTCCACAGAATTGTTTTCACCCATCCTAACTAGCACTCCATCAAACAATGCACAAATACTTTGCAAGTTGGTTGTGTGCTGGAGATCATTCTTAACAGCCACTTTGGATCCAGACACCCTGTTTTGGAGATTGAGTTTAACAGTATAGACGTGGACAGAGTGTACCAGCTGGCTTCAAGACACTCACGCTGTTTACAAGCATGTATTTAGACAAGGAAATCTAGGTCCAAATGCTGTAGGGCAGGGTGACAAGGACAATCTATTCTAGAAGAAGCTAGTACTAAGCAAAGTGGACATAACTGAAGCCCACAAGTCCTGAATTCAGGAAATGTGTCTTTGTCTCCTTTTATGAGGAAGCATGATTGTATCCAAAGTGTCTGTCTCAAACTTGCTATACTGAAAACCTTATGCCACATACTTTCTGACTTTAGAAAATTTTAATTTCTAAAATAAATTTTGAGTTTTCTCAAAATTTTGCTATTGGTTTTCCTTTGTTCAAAACTTTTTCCTTCATCTGATAGGTGTGCCTATGATGAAAAACCTATGTAAAAAAATACAGATTTCAACCTATGGAATTATTTACACGTATTTTGAAAAAAAAAAACAAACAAACAAAAAACCCAAACCATAGTTTTAATAGAAATTCAGTCTAGATGTATGACTTAAAAATGGAGAAGAAAGGATAATGTTGCTATCAGCCATGATTTAGACACAGATGGGTTTAGGAGAGATACAATTTTATGTCAAAATTTATAATAAGTTTTTGATACTGAGACCATACTTCCTTGACCATCTTGGGTAGCATTTCCTGTAGCAGCCGCTTTATCTTATAAGGCAGTTGACTTGTTCATCAGACCTCTGAGGACATGTTTGAGAGGTCTGTTTTGCAGCATCTTCTTTCTTTTCTAACACTGTAAGCAATACTTTCATAGGAATTTAAAGGATAAGGAAAACGATGAGGTGTCCTTTCCATTCTTGACAGGCACAGAAGGCCAGGTACCATTTAGTCGTTTCTGTGGATATATGTATTTCAAATACATTTCTTAAGAAACTTGAATATGGTTGTCTTCACTCTTGCTGTTATCTAATTTTTGTTATTAGAAATTATTACTAGCAGAGAAGTTAAACAATAGAATACAATGTGTAGAAAATGTTATTTATGTCAAAAGGAAAACAGATTTGTTGAACTGACAAAAAATGTCAGGGGTGCTTTCTGTGTTCACAATTATCTTTTATCTTTTATTTGTATCACATTCTATGTTTAGGTCTCTATAAGTCTGAGATGAGAAGTAGGCTGAAAAGACATGTTATTTTCATATTTGGCTTGGTTTCACATTCTCACACTGGGAGAAAAGTGATTAATTATAATCGAAACAATGCAGTTAGTAGTCCTATTTACAAGACAATATTTTCACTACCAATACATTTGCACATAATGTCTCTGCCAATAATTTTGCTCTGTTGTGTTTTACAGGAAATAATCCTGGCTATTGTGATGATCCAGGAGTACCAGCTCATGGGTCTAGACTAGGGGATGACTTCAAAATAAAAAGTCTGCTACGTTTCTCATGTGAAATGGGTTATCAGCTGAGAGGATCTGCAGAACGAACATGCCTGTTTAATGGTTCCTGGTCAGGTATACAGCCTGTGTGTGAAGGTAGGTATTAATACCATTAGCATTTATGACACCATTGAGTGACATTTACTAATGAAATTTTATTCTTCAATTAAAAAGAAGTTTTATGCCAGAAATATGCTTTCATATTGCTCTGCAGAAATTTGATATAAAACAGTTTGCAAGCAGTTCACATTTTGCTTGAAAACCAAAATCCAAACTGATAAAGTTTTGGAGCATATATTTGTAAGAAGATTGTGAGATAATAATTCTAGTTAAACAAAAATTGAGCCTGAAAATAAGGAATAAATACCCAATTTAAATGTAAAATTAAACAAATGTTTCTGATTAAAGATATGAAAATAAAGTGATAAATAAATCTGTCATCCATCTTCTAACAATACAATATTTTAATCTTCTCTTTCTATTGAATGTCTATGCATCAAGGACTGAACAAATTATAAAGTAATATTGTATTCTTAACTAAGTATAAATTAATGTATATTTCTCCACATAAGTTAGAATAATTTTTTATGAGATATACTATTTTTATTCTAGCTCTTTCAGAAGAAATGCAACAGAGAATATTTCTGGAAATCACATTTAAGAATAAGATAAAAATATAATAAAGAATTTGTACAATTTTATGCACTGTCAGAATTGGAAAGCAGCAATGGAAGTCTTTAGATTCAGTTTTAAAATGACTTCTTTTTTTCCAAGAATGTTTGAAAAGTTACTTTATTGAATTCAATGGAGTTGATGGATTCTGTAGTATCTGTTGTCTGCTCTCCTAAATGATTGTCATGATTTAAACCCAGCCAGCAACTAAGCCCCACACAGCCACTTGCTCACTCCCCCTAGGTGGGATGGGGGAGAGAATCAGAAAAGTAAAAGAGAAAACTTGTGGGTTGAGATAAATACAGTTTAATAAGTAAAGCAAAAGCCATTCACACAAGCAAAGCAAAGCAAGGAATTAATTCACTACTTCCCACAGGCAGGCAGGTGTTCAGCCATCTCCAGGAAAGCAGGGCTCCAACACGCATAACAGTTACTTGTGAAGACAAGCACCATCACTCCAAACGTGTCCCCGCTCTTCCTTCTTCTTCCCCCAGCTTCATATGCTGAGCATGATGTCACATGGTGTGGGATATCCCTTGGGTCAGTTGGGGTCAGCTGTCCCAGCTGTGTCACTCTCAACTTCTTGTGCACCTTCAGCCTCCTTGCTGGTGGGGCAGTCTGAGGAACAGAAATAAAAGGCCTTCACACCATGTAAGCACTGCTCAGCAATAGCTAAAACATCCCTGTAGTATCAACACTGTTTTCAGCACAAATCTAAAACATAGCCCCATACTAGCTACCATGAAGAAAATTAATTCTACCCCTGCCAAAACCAGCACAACGGTATAGCAGACAACAGATACTATAGATGCTACTTAAGTATAAATTAATGTATATTTCTCCATATAAGTTAGAATAATTTTTATGGGATATACTGGGTTTATGTTAGCTCTTTCAGAAGAAATGCAACAGAGAGTATTTCTGGAAATCACATTTAAGAATAAGATAAAAAATATAATAAAGAGTTTTTACACTTCTTATACAGTCAGAATTGGAAAGCAGTAATGTAAGACTTTAGATAAAATGGAAGATAGGACGAAATATTTTTAACAAATTCATTGTATTTTTTCACCTACGGATTTTATCACAGTATCCTCATCTAACAATTGTTCTTTTGCAGTATTCTTCAGCACAGACTAATTTTCTGTCAGTGTAGATATCACCATAACTCTATGAAAATGGCAGTAGTCACAAGCTCAGTACTTACAGCAGAAAATTTAAGTTTTGCAATGTCCTTTCTTCTTCCCTTGCATGAGGACATTAAGTACAGGACAGCAGCACTCAGTGGTAATTAACAGTGTTTGAAATGCTGCTGGTTTTTCATTCTTTCATTTCATTTTTCTATTCACTTTCAATATTCTCCTGTTTGGTATAAATAAAAATCAGATTAGGAAGAGAATACCTCTTCACCCCTACAAGTTGAAGTTCCAACCTGCTGCATATTTGCCTTCAGTATTTGAAATTTTTATACATGAAAAATGAATAAGACTTCATTAAAACAAAGGCATTTAGGTATTATTCCAAACATCAGTATTACTCAGAGTAATTTTTAGTTGGCAAACTGTGTTTATTTTAATGAATCTTATAATCTATAACTATTAGATTATAACTAATAGTTTCCAACTGTTATGCTGGGGGCCATCCAGCTGGGGGTTGTGGTGGACAAGTTGAACATAATCAGCAGTGTGCCCTTGCTGTAAAGAAGGTTAATGGTATCCCAGGCTGCCTTAGGATGGAAGTGATCCTTCCCCTCTACTCAGCACTGGCAAGGCAGCATCTGGAGTGCTGGGTCCAGTTCTGGGCTCCTCAGTACTAGAGAGACATGGATTTACTGGATGGAGTCCAACAAAAGGCCATGAAGATGAAGAATAGACTAAAGCATCTGTCCTCAAAGGAAAGGCTGAAAGAGCTGGGACTGTCCAGACTAGGGAAGAGAAGGCTCAGATGGGATCTTATCAACATATATAAAAATCTGAAGTCAGGGTGCACAGAAGATGGAGCCAGGCCCTTTTCAGTGGTGCCAAGTGACAGGACAAGAGGCAATGGGCACAAACTGAAGCACAGGAGGTCTGTCTGAACATCAGGAAACACTTTCCTGTGAGGCTGACTGAGCGCTGGCATAGGTTGCCCAGAGACGTGGTGGAGTCTCCATCCTTGGAGACAGTCAAAAGCCATCTGAATATGGTCCTGGGCAACTGGCTGCCAGTGTCTCTGCTTGACCATATTACCTTCAGAGGTCCCTTCCAAACTAAACCATTCTGTGATTCTTTGATTCTGTGATTCACACAAACATGAAGATTTGATCATCGCTCTCAGAATGCAAAAAATTCAATTAAGCAAATACGAGGAAATGTAATAAGTAAAATAAGTATTGTAAGTAGTGTAAAGATTATTTAATAGTCAACTACTGTCAAATTATCGTTTTGTCAAATGTTAAGCATCTGCAGAGTTGTTGTCTTCGCATAAATTCCATAAATACATTTAGCAGTAATTAATGCATCTAAGCTTTCCTAATGCAGCTCAGTGTTGTGCCTTGACAGTATCTGCACATGGTCTTTAATTTGTTTTATTAGTATTATCATAGAATCATGGAATGGTTTGGGTTGGAAGGAACTTTTAAAGGTAATTGAGTCCAAACTCCCAGCCATGGGCAGGGACATCTTCCAGTAGATTATGTTGCTCAAAGCCCCACTCAGCCTGACCTTGAACAATTCCAGGGATGGGTCATCCACAACTTCACTGGGCAGCCTGTTCCAGTGGTTCACCACCCACATAGTAAATAATTTTTTCCTTATGTCCAATCTAAATCTACCTTCTTTCAGTTTAAAACCATTTTCCCTTCTTCTCCCACTACAGGCCTTGGTAAAACGTGTCCTTCCATCTTATAAGCCCCCTTTAACTATTGAAAGGACACAATAAGGTCCCCCCAAAGCCTTCTCTAGGCTGAACAACCCCAACTCTCTCAATCTTTCTTTGTAGGAGAGGTATTCTTTCCCTTTGATAATTTTTGTGGCTCTCCTCTGGACCCTTTCTAACAGGTCCATGCCTTTCTTGTGCTGGGGGCCCCACAGCTGGGTGCAGTACTCCAAATGGGTCTCATGAGAGTGGAGTAGAGGGGGACAATCCCCTCCCTTGACCTGTTGACCATGCTTCTTTTTATGCAGCTCAGGGTATGATCATGACAGGAATTCCTCCAGTTGTCTAAGGAGGAATGAGTGGCAGAGACAAACTGATGTGTAGTGACCATAACTCCCCATTTTCTGTCCTCTCTGCACCACTTATGGAGTAGGTAGAGGAGCCTGAAGTGAAGGAGTGAAGTTAACCCTGGGAAAGAGGGGAGGAAAGGTGTTGTTTTAATGTTTGTCTTTTTGTCCCTATCCAAATCTATTTTAATTGGAAATGAATTGAAGGAACTGTCCCCAAGTTGAGTCGCTTTTGCCCACAATGTTAATTGGTAAGCAATTCCCCTGTCTTTATCTTGACCTATGAGCTTTGTCATCCCTCCCACTGAGGAGGGGGCAGTGAGTGAGCAGCTGGGTGGGCATTTGGCTGTTAGCCAAGGTTAATCCAACACAATATTCCAAGCTATTAAATTTTATTAGACTTTTATTTTATCATATCATTGTATTAGACTAAATCATTTAGCTTCTCAAGCGACCACTCTAATTTGTGCTGTTGGAATAGTAGAAAGAGTTGCCAGCTCTTGAAAACACTGCAATTGAAGTACGTCATCCCAGTCTTACAAACCACTTCATGCTTCATGGAAGACTGAAGGAAAGAGTTTGATTTAGATGCACATTTCTTCCTAACTCTTGATTAACCCTGTTAATCTCTTAACCCCATGCTAGTTTCACTTGATTCCTATGAAGAGGAGTAGTCTCTGTCCAACAGTGGAATTTTATCATACTTTTGCCAGAGTCCTGTCTGCCAGCATGGTCAAATAAAGATGCTTTAGAGGAAGATTGTTAGAAAAATTCAAACTAAACAAACAAATCCTACTCATAATTGGCTGGTCCACTAGGAAAAAAAAATTAAAAAAAACCCCAACCAAACAAACAAACAAAAAAAACCCCAAAAAACTCAAAAAGTAAACCTTCCTAAAAAACCCAACATATAATCAAAATAAACCACTGTCAAATCTTGGATGTATGAAACTGAAACTTAATCATTGCCTTATTTGCAAAAAGATATGGAGGCCAATACAGAATGTCTGTTCTTTTCTTAATTCAAAAAAGAAACGGACAGGAAGATCATAATTAACTATTTAAGCATTTTTGCAATTGAAAGAGGAGACACAGGAAGACAGGAAGAGAATAGAAAAAGGTCCCCAAAGACAAAACAGAGTCACAGCTCTGTCAGAAAGTTCTGAATGAGCTTTCTTCCCTCCAGTGACTGTACTTGGTGGAGTGGAACCTTTACAACCAGTGCAAACTATGTCAATCAGATCAAAACAAATGCAAATAAAGTGATCATATTAACAAAGAGAAATAAGATATTAACTCAAGAATATACCTATTAAATGTTTTATTAGTAAAACTTGCTATAGCTTTTTAAAAAGTTGGGCTATTGACCTACTTTTTTTTTTTCCAGTTAGTCACCTATCATGGAAATATTGATTTTTTTTTTAATCTTTTCTTCACAGCTGTATCTTGTGGGAACCCTGGCACCCCAGCCAATGGTATGATAGTATACACTGATGGAATATTATTCTCCAGCTCAGTCATTTATGCCTGCTGGGAAGGTTACAAAACTTCAGGGCTGACTACTAGACATTGTACTGCTAATGGGACATGGACGGGCACTGCTCCAGACTGCACAGGTCAGAAATAAACTTTCTTCCTCTAAAACTTTATAGTAGCAAGTCATCCAGCCTTTCTACTGAAAATTATTATTTTATTAGATAAAATAACACATTTTTTCCCCATTCACCTGTCGTGTTATTTTATGCATCTAGAAGTACATGCCATTTTAATACATGCTAGATGTTTCCAGAACTATCTTTTTAAGATGGATACATAGGTAACTTTTCTGTATTTGTTTACCTCATGAATGTCAACATTGAAAATATAACATTATTCCTAGGAATATGTGTTCCTCTAGAGTTTCCTTTATCCTTTTGGGTATTTGAGTATATATCCTTATTGTTTTGGGGGGTTGACATTTTGGGTTGGGTTATTTTGTGACTTATGTACAGAGGAAGAAGTTCTGGTAGTTGTAAATCAGATTTTACCTAATTGGATACATTACTGTGCCAGTTTTTTTTGTGAGCCAAAGTAATCAGATCTGACTGATAACCATTCTGTTAAGGACCAAGAGTCAGGGAGCAGTGAGATCGGGCTACCTCATCAGGGGAAAAGAGCAGGGAGCAGAGGGAAAGAGAGTGGGGAGCAGAGGGGTCCTGCAAGGCCAGAAGGGCCAGTGGCTTCACTGACAAGGCCAGACACACAGTACATCAGTACAAGGATACAAAAAAAAAAAAAAAAAAAGAAGAATTTCGTAACTCTGCTGGAACTGCACTGTACCATCAGCATTAGGCATAATGTAACAAAGATCCCATTACGAAGGAAAGAAAAGCCCTGTCAAAACTACCGCTAACAAATCAGTCTGCAGTAGCAGTAGAGCATACCAGCTTAAGCTAGTGTATTTAAAGAACACAGTATTTGGCCCACACTATTGCAGTGCTTCAAAAATATGAATTTTTAGCTAGAAATTAAAGATCACATCTTTGATTTTGCGTGAAATATATTGATCAAAATTTTTCTTGTTTTGTACAGTAAAAAAAAAAGGACATTACCTATACATAACTCAGTGTTTCATTACATGTTTATTGAAAAAAAATGCATCCTCTTTTTTTCCTCATTAGTGATCAGCTGTGGAGATCCAGGTCCATTAGCAAATGGCATTCAGTTTGGAAATGATTTTACCTTTAATAAGACAGTCAGCTATCAGTGCAATCCAGGATACTTGATGGAGCCTGCCAGTTCATCTACCATGCGTTGTATAAAAGACAGCACTTGGAACCAGAGTAAACCAATTTGCAAAGGTGTGCTTTTGAATTTATATAGTTTACAAATATTGTTTTGATACTATAAGTGAAATTCACTAATCAGTGTCTTTACATATAAAAATTGTCAAAACATTCTCTTGGACAATTAACATGTAAATGCAACTAAAATATTTAGATAAGTATTTGTGTAAAATTTGTATTTATTTTGCACATATGCTGTGGTATAATATCAGTCAGAATAGCAACATTAATGACTAGAGTAGAACCAAATCACTCTGCAATGAAGATTATCAGAGCGCTCAGTTTAAAATGCTAGAAATGAAGTACCCAGTTTTGGGTTTCCACCCTTTTATCTTGGATTAGATGGCCAAAATTCTGTAAAGGGATCCCGCACACCAAACTTTCTATAAAAGATTCCCCTGTTGCATTAGTGTAGTCATCATAAATAGCCAAAAAGATGCTTCACAAATAGCTAATTACAAGTGCTAACATAAAGGTCATAGTAGGGATGAGGCTGAAAGGCAAATAAGGTAGCCTGGTGAAAATTGTTAGCACTACTGCAGCAGCTCAGGGAGTAAATTTAACAGCCTAGGGCATCTTCAGATTATAAAAGGCCTAGACTGCCAACTCATCTATCCCTGCTTTAAAGTGATGTCTACATGTAGCCGACTAATTAAATTTTAGCATATGTATAAAACTCACCACATTTTCTGTTGTAAAAATCACTGACTGAGTGATTTTACAGTTGTGATCTTTGTTGAAAGAACTGATGTGTAAATGTAAACTTGGTCATTCCAGATTTGGGCACTCTGGAAAACATCAGAGTATTTTTAAAGAGACTTAGCACTAATTACCCATAAAGTAAATGTCCATTGTGTGCTGAGAGCCTTAGAAAATGAGCAGGTGAATGAACAAAGTCATATTAAGGGCTTTAAATAGTGCTGCAAAATTAGTTTAAACTAAAATGCAAATATTTATAATCATAGAATCATATTTCTTGAAATAAATCATATTTATTGAAAACTTTTACCTAGCTCAGTAGCCTGTTGCCAGCAATGATCAGTAACAAATATGTAGGGAAGAGATTCAGAACTAGATAAGCTATATACTCTTCTGACTTCCAGCAACACAGAGCTCAGGGACTTCCTAAATCTTGAGGTGGTATTTTTGTATTTAAATTGGTTTTCTGTCTATTACTGGCTGCTTTGTCAACACAGGAATGCTTTGTTAGAACCGAACAACACGAAATATTTTTTTTTTAGTTTCAAAAGTATGAATGGATATTAAGTTGCATCCTCCTAAACCCTATAAAGTCTTGAAATTATAATTTTTCTTTTTGTGACACAGCTATTACCTGTGGCCCCCCTCCACCAGTACTCTATGGGAAAGTGGAAGGATCTGATTATCGCTGGGGTGCCAGTGTGAGTTACAGCTGTGCAGAAGGGTATCAGCTATCTAACACAGCTATTGTCTCCTGTGAGGGTCGAGGAATTTGGCGGGGAGACATCCCACAATGTTTGCGTAAGTTTTCAGGGTACAGTTGTGTTGGGCTTCACAAAAGCTACAATCAATTGTCTCAGGCTACAATCTATTGTCTTGGGCTACAGTCAAGTTTCTCACAGTTTAAAAAGGACTCAGCTAGATCAGGTAATATATGGAATACTGCAGGATTCTCCCTCTTTCTCCCAAAAAGCATAACTGATTATGAAATTGAGTGGCTGTGACCATTTAAGGTCATGGTTTTGTTCCTTTCCCCAAAAGTCACCTCCATCTTGTACTGCCTAATTGAAACCATCACCATTTGCCTAACTAATAATCTTTTTAAATGTTCTGAATTTGACTTGTAGTGAACATGATTAAAATTTTCTTTACACTTTTCCTTTTTCTTCCCTGTTTCCATTTCCATTAACAGGTGAAAATAAGGATCCTATCCCTTAAGCTCATAGTCTTGCTCTCTTTTCTAAATTCTTTTTTTCTTTCCTGAAGGCGAGTACATACCCTAGTATCTTGTTTGTATTTGTTTTTCAGCTTCTTCTAAATCTGTCAACTCATCTCTTTCAGTGCTTGAAATCTTGTCAGGACTCTGACAAACACTTTTCCTTTTACTTAATTAGGGTAAAAATTTCCAGCCTACTCATCTGAAGGTGACTGATGTGAAAACTGGATACATTTTGAAACGTTACAATATAGCGTTGCCTACTTTGAGATTACTTTGCCATCCAAACCTAATCAGCATTTAGATGTCTCAATTAAAAGGTCTATTTTTCCAGGTTAAGTTTTATGCTTATAATAACTATAACAGTGACAATTAATTTTAAACTGCTGTCAAGAATTTATCAGAGCTACAGTCCCACACAGATAAATGAACATAGCATTTGCACTCATATTCAGTATGCCTGACTTGCACATCAAACAATGTAGAATATTTCAGTTGAATTATGTGCAGTTTTTAATAACATTTTTTTTCTTTTCTTTTTCATGTATTAGCTGTGTTTTGTGGTGATCCTGGTACTCCAGCAGAAGGACGCCTCAACGGAAAAAGTTTCACCTACAGATCTGAAGTTAGCTTTCAGTGCAGACCTCCTTTTATTCTGATAGGCTCTTCAAGAAGATTCTGTCAAGCAGATGGTACTTGGAGTGGAATTCAGCCAACATGCATTGGTAATAACTAACACTACTTATGCTATTTCTATTGAGAATATTCTTGATAAACTCTTACACTGTCATAAATCTAGCAATTAGCTTTCCAAATATAGAAAACGTCTGTGTAATATAAAAAGAACTAGATAAATAAGGTTATATTCTGAGTATAAAAATTTTAGGATAAACACAATCACATATGAAGTCATCTGTAAATTTACATGATTGCTTGTCTGCTGGAAATGCAGAATGTCAATAAGTTCAAGTACATATATTTGTTCCATCTATTTTTAGAATCTTTTAGATACGCAGCAGACTTTGGCAGATTAAAGACCAGATTCTGTCACTGAAGACTTAAAGGCATTTGTCAGAATCCCTCCTAAATCAAAAAGTTTTTTGGACTTTGTGAAAGTGGCTTGTACACCTGAAAAGGATAAAGAGTGTTGGGTCTGATCTTTTGAAATTCTGATAAAATGCCGAGTGTTATCAGTTTCTCATTGACTGAGGTGCAACTGGTAGGCTTTTAGCGTGTTACATATTCAGACTAACTGAGAGAAATGCTGGACATCTCTAACTCCCACTGGTATCAGCATTTGATCCGACTTGGAGTGACTTGTTAGAGAAAATTATTTTGGTGTTATAATAGAAAAAATCTCTTTTGATATTTTTAATCGAACACATTCAGATATAGGCTGTAGCCCATTTATATATTTTGCTGTGGCTGGGATATTGGCTATGTGGAAGAGCTGTGGCGGGCACTCTGGGAAAAGGTGGCAAGCACAATCATTGAAAGAAGCCTGTATTTGTAAATTACAACTTTAACACTCAATACAATGAATTCAAATCTCCTTCTGTCCATAGTTTTTATGAACTGGACAATCCATCTTAATCTATTTTTTGTAACAGAGGCAAGAATGTTTACAAAAGCTAAATCTCAGGTCTATTGAGAAGAATCAGATTTGAAAATGACATTTCTATTTATATTTTGTATAGCATAATATAGAAGTACACAGAAAATACTGCATTAAAGACATAAGTTTTTCTTTTACACCATAGTTTTTATATTATCATAAAAATATTACATCATCTAAAATATTTACAGATATCAGTGTTAAGCAATTTGAAAATTAAGGTCAGTGAACAATACCTAGGACTACGTCTAAAAGTACTATATGATGGCAAATGATGGCAAGCTTTTCTATTTCTGGATATTGATAATTTCCTTAAAATACTTTGAGAAGTCTTCCTTTTTTCCCCATTGTTTCCTCAGATGAGACATAACTTAAAAATTCACTTCAGCTTCATGTGTCTATTGTTAGCAATGGCATTCCAGCTGATGATAATTTGTAAAAAGTTCTTAAGCTGCTCAAGCAGCTCAGGGTCAGGAGTGTGTTTGGTTTTTATTCTCGCATGTTAGGTCAACAACCACCCAACTTTTGAAACCTTTGGTAAATATCAGTCCAGTTCAATTGTTATGCTCTACTGATGGTCAACACTGAAAATGGAAGTTGACCAAGAGTGAAATGACATACCATATTATTGTGTATGTGATAAGTTCAATTTTCCCTCTACAGAAAACTAAAAATGGTTACAGATGAAATATAGTCCCACGTTGTGTCCTTTGTAATGCAGTGTCAGCATAAAAACAGACTTGGTTGCCAAGAGAGAATCACATAATACAGAAAGATCCATTGGATCAAGTCCTGTGCTGTCTACTTGGTGGATGTGACTGGGCAACCCCAAAGCAAATACATCCTCAGAATGTGAAGTGGACGTTGCTGAATCAAAAATAGTTTCAGGCTGCTTTAAATTATACTCATGAAACTGATGATCATACAACTAGTTATACTCTGTTGGAATACCTTTTTTTGTGGGGGGGACTATCTTTTCATTCTCCAGCAACAACTGATTTAGTAGTCCATTTGAAACTTTTTTTTCTTGGTGACATAGAAAAAAATTTATCAAAAAATTAAGTATTTTACTTACTAAAAGAAAACAAGTTAGTTTGGGGTTTGGGGTTTTTTGGGGTTTGGGTTTTTTTTTTAGAAATCTAACTTAATCATTAAGCTGTTTGTTAAAGAAGAGAAGGAAAAAGGGAAAGAAGAGAAGACAAAGATTTCCCTATATGTTCCATCTGCATTGTGAATATTGGGATATACTATGTATTCAAAAAGTTTTAAAAGAATAAACTTAGAAATATTAATGCAATCCTAACTCTAAAGTCTACACTGCCAAAGATACCTGCAAAAAATACCCTTAAATAATGGCAATGTACTGAAACTAAGTACTGTGATCTATCTTGGAAATTTAATTGGAAATACAAATGTAATGTATAGAAATACACACATTCCATTAAAAATTTGATTATTGTTGTCAGTAGACTTTGATGAAATTACTTAATCTTTGCAAACAGTTTTAGAGTATTCTTTCCATACCATACTAATATCTATTTTGTTTCTCATTTTACATTAGATCCAGCCCACAATACATGTACAGACCCTGGTACTCCACATTTTGGAATACAAAACAGTTCCAGAGGTTATGAGGTAATTCTTTCTTTTATTTATTAGCTTTCTAAAATCAAGATACATTTAATAATTACAAATATATTAAATTATCTGTAGGTTTAAATGTCTGATGTAGACCTCAGGGAATTTCCACTCCTTTTTAATAAAAACTCATGTTTCATTCCAAGCTTTTTTTTTAACACACAGCTTAGAGAAAGAACTTCTAACCTTGCAATATATCATGTGTTCAATCCTTTAGGAGACTTCAGTAGGGAGGACTATTTATAAATCAATTACCTAACATATGACATGATATAATTAATTTGCTTTATGATCGTAATTCCTTCATACATTGATGAATGGTCAGTAAATACCTAACAATCAAAGAACAGTCTGATCCAAAGGCCGTGTAGTCCTTGACAAAAAAAGTCAACAAGTGACTTTACTAAATTAGCAATTCATGTTACATTTTATTCAGTCAGAGAAGATAAAATTGTTCTATGGGTTGAATACAGCTTCTCTGTGATGAATGTCCTTTCTAAAATTTCCAAATTCCTCACAGGTTATTAGTTTACCAAATGACAGTCAGAAAAGTAACTGAGGAAATAAAAGTAGATGCAACAATGACCAATCCACAGTCATTATAGAGATTGATTAACCTCATGTGGATAGATTCTTCAGGTATAAATACTTCTGATTGGAATCTAAAATATGTTCCATTTGTGTTTCCTGCTTATTTCTGAACCTAGGGCAGTGTGCCACGTGGTATCATGATCAAGTTAGTAGAACTGTTTTTCAAAAAATCCTTTCTGTAAGTTCGTCTGGTTATTGGTACCCTCTCTCTCCTGCAATTGTGCTGTCTGTCATTGCTGTGGCTGTCAGCTCTTTTCTTCTCCTTCTGCTCTTGCCTGGCTCGCAGATGCCAAGGCATTTCTCCCCTAGCCACATCTTGTGGCCTCACCCCTAAGGTGGTTCTTCTTCTAGTAATAGGTGCAGTTGCCTTTCTGTCTGTTTTCTCATCTTGACCCTGTACCTGTCCCCATCATCACTTCAAAACCAACTCTAATCTTTGCACCTAATTTCATCAGGGGGTTGGTTTTTTTTTTTCTCTCCCCCTTTTATCTGCCTCACAAGTTATCTTTAATACCAGCATTGTACTGGCCAATTCACTGTTCTAATGTCTGTTGAACATGAAGGCTAATTTTTGCTTCTCATTTACCTCTAGATAGATTTACCTCTAGATATATGCATTACTAAGTCTTCATCTGTTCTGTATTTATTCTTTCTCAAGTATGTGTGTGGTAGATTGACCTTGGCTGGACAACAGGGGTCCACCAAAGCCACTCTACCACTTCCCTTCCTAAGCTGGACAGGGGAGAGAAAATATAATGAAAGTCTCATAGGCCAAAATAAAACAGAGAGAGATCACTCACCGATTACCATCACAGGCAAAACAGACCCAACTTGAAACTGTCCTTGGAAGGACATGGAACTGTTGGAGCGGGTTCAGAGGAGGGTCACAAAAATGATCAGAGGGATGGATCACCTCTCCTACGAGGACAGGCTGAGAGAGTTGGGGTTGTTCAGCCTGGAGAGGAGAAGGCTTTGGGGACACCTTATTGCAGCCTTTCAGTACTTAAAGGGGGACTATAGGAAGGATGGGAGCAATCTCTTTAGCAAGGCTTCTAGCAATAGGTTAAGGGGTAATGGTTATAAAGTAATGGAGGATACATTTAGACTAGATATAAGGAAAAAGTTTTTTACAATGTGGGTGGTGAAACACTGGCACAGGTTGCCCAGAGAGGCTGGGGAGGCCCCATCCTTATGAACATTCAAGGTCAGGTTGGACGGGGCTCTGAGCAACCTGATCTGGTTGGAGATGTCCCTGCTCATTGCAGGGGGGTTGGACTAGATGACCTCTAAAGGTCCCTTCCAACCCAAACCATTCTATGATCCTATGATTCTAATTTGGGGAAATTTAATTTAATTTATTACCAATAAAATCAGAATAGGGTAATGATTAAATAAAACCTAAATCTTAAAACACATTCCCCCACCTCTCCCTTCTTCCCAGGCTCAACTTCACTCCTGATTTTCTCTACTTCCTGCCCCCGAGCAGCACAGGGGAATGAGGAATGGGGGTTGCAGTCAATACATCTCACGTTGTTTCTGCTGATCCTTCCTCCTCAGTGGGAGGACTCCTCACACTCTTCCCCTGCTCCAGTGTGGGGTCCCTCCCACAAGAGATAATTCTCCATGAACTTCTCCAATGTGAGTCCTTCCCACGGGCTACAGTTCTTCATGAACTGTTCCAGCATGGGTCCTTTCCATGGGGTGCAGTCCTCCAGGAACAGACTGCTCCAGGATGGGTCCTCCACAGGGTCACAAGTCCAGCCAGCAAACCTGCCCCAGCATGGGCTCCTCTCTCCATGAGTCACAGGTCCTGCCAGGAGCCTGCTCCAGCCCAGGCTTCCCACAGGGTCACAGCCTCCTTTGGGCTCATCCATCTTCTCTGGTGCAGGGTCCTCCATGGGCTACAGGTGGATATCTACCTCACCATGGACCTCCATGGGCTGCAGGGGAATAACCTGGCTCACCATGGTCTTCACTATGAGCTGCAGGGGAATCTCTGCTCCGGCACCTAGAGTACTTCCTCCCCCTCCTTCTTCACTGACCTTGGTGTCTGCAGAGCTGTTTTTCTCACATAGCCTCACTCCTCTCTTCTGACTGCTGCAGTTGCTGTTGTGCAGCAATGTTTTCTGCTTCTTAAATATGTTATCCCATAGGTGCTACCACTGTCGCTGATGGGCTCAGCCTTGGCCAGCGGTGGGTCCACCTTGGAGCCGGCTGGCATTGGCTCTATTGGACATATGGGAAGCTTCTAGCAGCTTCTCACAGAAGCCACCCTGTAGCCCCCCCATTACCAAAACCATGCCACATAAACCCAAAACAATGTGCTTTCACCCTCAGATCACTGTCTAGTACAACAAGATCTAGGCTTCTCTATGATTACTATTGAAGCAGATTTTTTTTGGCATCTGTGATTAGTAGGGTTTCCTGTTTGTATGATTTAGCTAAGCTTCTATAAAACAGCTTTTAACAGTCTTTCCTCATTTCACAAATTGCCTCCTGCTTCCTGTGATGACAGGCAGCAGTCCTTTGAAGGGTTTTCCCCTATCTACGAGCATCTTGTCTTGCCCCATTCATTTTGTGCCTTTTGTGCTTCACTGCACTATGGCCATTACAAATGTTTCCGATCTTTTTGATCCAAGTATTATACAAAGAGTGCACTGCTTTTATTTTTACCTTTACCTGTAAAATGAGAAGGAAATATAACTCTGTAACTACCTTGATCCTAGACATTATTTTTTTGCTTCATCTTTTGTATCAGTGAGGAAGTTTTTGCAGCTCATCATTACTTACTGATACTAGAATTGGCAATTTCACAAGAAGCAAGATGACAGAGTCAATACCAGCTACACTCTGTTCTGGTCTCTACTACAGACATACTGTGCATCCTTGGCAAGATAGAGAAATGAATATGTTTAAAAATAGTTATGAATAGATAAGTCTACAAAGCTATATCAGTAATTTGACCTTTAAAAATACCAGTGAATTTCACAAGCCACTTCAGGAAGAACTGGTGCTGCATTTGCTGAATATCTATCATGATAATCTGTTTTTATGTAACTGAGTAGATAGTTAACAGGTAGGCACTTTTGAAGATAACTGTCTATTTTTAATATCCATTGAAGTTTTTCTATGAAATTTGCAGTGTAGAGCTATCTGCATTTATATTCCTGCAAGCTATTTTATTAATATGCATTGATCTCTGCTCATTTGCAACTTACTTGTATTTGTCCATGCAATATGTTACTTTATTAATAAGTTGTGTAATTTCAAATAATATTAATTTTTGTGGGCTTTTTTGAATTTTATCTGATCATATTTATTGCCATGATGTTATATCCAAAATGAAAGTAATGCTTTACCGGTCAATCACGCATCTTTAATTATCTTGACCTGGAGCTGTATTCCGGTTACTTTTGATAATAGCATTAATAAGTCCATTTTACTAGAACTTTCCACACAATCTCATTCTTGTGTGTTATGAAAATTCTTCATCACTTGCAATTTTTTATCTAGTTTTCATGCTTTTCTATTCTCAGCATAAGTCTGAAGAGGGTTTTCTCAGGTACTTTACTTTTTCTTCTGAAAAAGGTCACATCACGGTTGAACATAGGAAGGTTTTCCATAATATTACTCTGCTAGTTGAACATCTAAGGTAAAACTTAGGCAGTTTATAGTAAAAAATGCAGTGTAAGGAATTGTGGCCTGGAGTTTTCTCTAGTGAATTTATTTGTAGATGGAACAGTTCTTCATAGTTTTTTCTTTTTCCTTATTCCTCTTAAAAAACATTTTTAGTCAAGTCACATAATGAGAAACCTTTGAAACAGAGTTTATGGTCAAGTTCTATTGAAATATATGCAGTGATATATAGGAAGAAGAGACATGTCAGTCATTTATTTTGCTTCTGTAACACTGACAAACTAATAAGCTGAAATGTACTAGTGTCGTTCTTTTCCATGTGCACAGCCTTGTCAATATTTTTCCACTTATTGCTTTCAGATAAGGTTGCAAAAGCTCAATTGCTCAATCTTTTCATCTCATGAAAAAAAAAAAAGTTTAACTCTAGAAATTCTAAATAGAGGACATTTTTATTTTTGAAAAAAATCTATCTAGTAGCTTATCACTGTCTTGATCTCTGACTACACGTGATGGATACCTCTTTTATCTAACATTCTGTTTTGATTCCTAGGTTGGCAGCACAGTCTTTTTCAGATGCAGAAAAGGTTATCATATTCAGGGATCTACCACTCGTTCTTGTCTTGCTAACTTAACTTGGAGTGGCATACAATCTGAATGCATTCGTAAGTGTGGTTTCTTATCTAATGTGTTAGAATACAGTGCAATTTTAAAAGAGTTACAAAGCAATGCATGTGGAAATTTGTACTAAATTATATGCTACAAAAAGTAAACTTTATTTAAACCAATATTTTCAAATGTTTTCTGTTTCCTATTCTAAGACCAAAGATGTATTTGGGATATTAATTTGAAGTAAGATTTTTCAGACTTTTTTCATGAAGTTCACAATAATTCTATCAGTTTTACTCAAAAAAGTCTGTCCTCATTAACCAACTGCATTAGCTGCTTTAAATTAATCTAGGGCTTTTGTAGACATTAATGTAGATTAATAGACAAAAGAAAGTGGCCTGAAGTATGTATGAGGCTATTTTGTTGGCTAATACTTTGTGAATCATAAACCAGAACTCAGCAAAATTAAACTTTTCTGGGCTATGCATGGGTATGCAAATGATTAGTGTATTTATAGCTCTGTATGGGTTGGAGGACATCAAATAACTATTGTATTAAAATACACTGATCTAAGATAAAAATAATTCATTAGAACGACCTTAGATTCTTATCCTATTTCATATTATCTTTGGGTTATTATAAATTAACACTATGGAGCACAGAGAAAGCATTCTGAGCAACCATATCTATTATAATCAATGTACTACCACAAAGCCTTCCTCTGGAACCTTTATTTCAATTGGAATTTATAATGAATATATTTAGCACAATAACCGCTCTGTAATTTTCAAGGCTCTTTAAAACATTGAGTGGAAGTGATGCTTGAAGCTGTGACAGTACAATAATTCACAGGACCAATCATTGCACCATGTACAATGGCATGTGCTTCCCTTCCTTTTAACCCTTTTCTATTTGTTATTATGATTTAATTTTGGTGTATGGTTTAAAAATATGTGATAATATCATTTCCATCTTCCCCCAATAACTATACACTTGGAGTGTTACTTTTACAAGTAATACCTACTTGACATTTCTAAAAGGTGTATAAAGTTTACATAATGAAAAGGAATAAGTTGGCATGCATTTATTTCAAATTACATACTCTTAATCCTATGGAAACTGTTTACTACCACTTTTTCTAACTCTAAAAACCCCTTTGCAGCTCATGCTTGCAGGCAGCCAGAGACACCGGCACATGTAGATGTGAAAGCAATAGATCTTCCTACTTTAGGGTATACATTGGTGTATACCTGTCAGCCAGGATTTTTTCTTGCTGGTGGATCAGAACATCGGACATGTAAACCAGATATGAAATGGACAGGAAAATCACCTATTTGTAAAAGTAAGTTATTACTCAAGTGATACATTGGGCCCTACTCGGTTGGATTTAATTTTCCTTGACATTTTTATTTTATATAATAGGATTAATATTTCCACTTATTATTTAAAAATGCATACGACATAACAGCTTTTACTTTATGAAGGAAACAGTAAAAAAATCAAACCGAGCATAGCATCTAGAACTCATGCAGGAAAACATGGGGATATGCGTGTGCAAAGGCAGAGGCACACATGTATTTAAGTTTATCCTTAAAAACAGCAAACAAAACCTAAACAATATAAAGTATTACTTTTAACTGTATTTATCTTTATGTCACAGTTTTAAAGAGTATTTCAATGTATTCAGTGTTTAATGTATGATTTTCTACTAACAACAACAAAAGAAGTTATTTCATAGCTTGGCTTTTAGATTCATCCAGATATGTTTTTTCTCTAAGAAAATTTTCTAAAATAATAATGAAAATAAAGAAATAAATACATCTTTGCACCAGATTCCACCTTTATATCCATGTAAATTTAATACAGTTTTGCTAGAGTAACTCTAAGTATATAGTTAGGAGGGCTAAATCTGCTCTTCACATGCGAATAAACATGGCTATAAGCTCCTGAGTCAGAAAAATAAAACAAAACTATATTTAGAATATGAATAAAGGAAAAATAGTGAGATGCCATGGGAAAGACATTTGCAACATGACTTTTAGTTCTAATGTGTCAAAGATTACTAAATAGATTTGATGCTTGAACAATATTTGATTTTTCATTAATGTATGGGTAGACTTCTTCATTTCAACATTGTGAAGAGATATGAACTACACATAAAAATTTATCTTCTAATTCTAGTTCCCTAAAGGGTGATTTTTCATGGGTGCTATATAAGTAATAAATTAAGATAAATGATCTTATATGTTTTTTGTTAATTTTCTTTTTTTTTTTTTAAAGTAAAGATAAAATACAGAAAAGTTTCTTATAAAGAAGAATTTTTTTTTTTTATTGGTTTACAATCAATATAATTGTATATAAGGAGTATAATTCTCCTTTAGTGCCCCACACTTTTTGTGCTTTCTTAGCACTTGATCAGTCTAATCAGTGAATTCTGCTCCTAAAGAAAAAAAAAAAAACATGCAAGACCAAATATTCCTATGGGACATTAACCTTTTTAAAATGACTAATGCTATGAGGCCAGAACTTGATATGGGGTCAATGGACATAACTCTGCTGAGTGTACCAGAAATATAGCAAATGACACCAGTTGTGATGTTTTCCCATGTTATCTGATCCTGTCATCTTAATCCAGCTATCTGTTTTTTGCTGGTTTGTGTCATAAATGTATCAATCTTTATTAACACAATTTTTACTATATTTAATATACTATTATTCATAATTAGATATAGTATTTGTCCCCTCTATAAGGCTCTCTTTTATAGCATTGGGACTGATATAAAAGGTTTAGGCCTAAATACATGAAATACTTGGCTAGCCAGACAACTTTCCACAGTAAAAGTGTTGTTTACCTAAATTATTTTCTGATAGTTTTGTGTAAAGTGTATAGGTTTGAACATGTAAAGTATTCAAGACCAGTTATTTCTGTTTTAAATATGGCTCTATTGGATAAGAGATGATTGCATCCATCAGGCATTGTTTTAACATTCTATTTAAAAAAAAAATGTTCATGAAAATGATAATTTGTCTTTTTACTTGTAGGTAAAGGAGTGAGAGAAGTTAATGAAACAATAACTAAAACTCCAGGTTTGTATACAAGAAGAGTTTTAGATCTAAATAAAATAAATTGATTTACAACCTAGATTGTTATGGATAATAAAACTATTTCCAATATTTGACTTAAGCATTTATTACTCATTTCAAAGGAATATAAATGTTGAGGTCTTCCTTAATAACAAGTGCCATGTAAAACCTATTCTATGAAACTATTTACCAAACAACATTTTTTTAAATTTCTACAGTAACAGTTTTGTGAATTGCACAAAAAACCCTGTGAAGCCAAAAAGATAAAGCATATATACACAAAACCCAGATTTGAAGTAGTTTTATATCAGAGAGATTGCTATAATGGAGAGCCTTATAACAAGTGTAGACTATAACTGCAGGGACTGGGTTCAGTCAAAGTTCTTCCCTTTACATTGCAAATGTTGTAAAGCCACAAAAAAAAAAACAAACAAAAAAAACCTCAAGAACCAGTTTTGGACATTTTGATGGACTTCATTTCATGGAAACTCTCAAGGTACTCTAGGATAGGGCCACCAGCAGCAGGCAAACATTACTGCTGCTTTTATATGCCTCCTCATGAACATGTGTGCAGTTAAATTTTTCCTCCTGCCAGTGACAAAATAGACAAATACATCTAAGAAATCCTTTTTTAGGTTCAATCATTTTCAGAAAATGAAGGGCCTAATTTTTTTTTACTGACTTGTTTAACAATGAGCAGAGTTTTCACCAAATAAATGAGTTTGCAACTCTATATTCTGAATTTTAGCAAGCTTCAAGGAAAAGAAGATTAACGGTTCACATGGCAATTCACAGAAACACTCTGTACAGTAGGTGGGATAAAAAGATATTTCTGCTAATAATAACCTTCCTGGTGAGTTTATTAGTAAAAGTGTCAGGTGAAATCATAAATGAGTTCTTCTCAAATGCATTACTTCTACAGACACACAATAAAGCAGGATATAATGTGCATTCATTATAATTAATATACAGTCTTCATTTATTGGAGGATTCACCTCGCCGAACACCTAAGGTATAGATTAATCTGCTATCAGACAGGTTTTGAAGTTTCAATGCCAAATTAAAATATAGACCAAATTTCCAAATGTATTCATTCTGCAGAGCATCAGTATCAATTCACACCACATCATGTCCCTTATAACTAGTTTTGATAAGTAAGTACTATTTGAAAGGCATTTTTTTAAAAAAAAGTTATGATTTAAAATGCCAGTAATGGTAAGCAAAGAACTGATACTCTGTAACAAATGACAATAATTAACAAGGAAAAGTTTTAAGCTATTTTTATAAACCAAGTCTGCACTATTATGAAGTCTTTTAAAATCGTGACTTCTCTTTAGTATAGAACACTATTTTGGAGCATTTTCTTTATCTTGTTATCTTGACTTTTGGTAGAATTCAATTTGCTGCTATCTGTATTTTAAATGGGATGAAGCTAAAATTGCTAAATAAGAGTTTTTGTTAGAGAATAGATTAATGTTCTGATTCCCCATGTTTGGATATCTGCATACAAATTATGTTTATTATTGCTTATTAAATTGTTACTTTTTTGCCAGAGTTAATGTTTTCATGAGCAATAGTAACTATAATTTTTACAGCACTGTAAATTGTAATTAAGTATAAGTTGCAACTAAAGAATTCTTACAATACCCATGTGAAGTTTAAGAACTACAATACTCTGGTTCCCATGGTCCTCATTGCTTTGTATAGCCTTTGCAAAAATACTTCAGAAGCTGTTCTAATGAGTAGCCGTGGATTTCCCCATATGTCACATTCTGAGGAGAATCCACAGTTGGTGTAGTATTAGTATAATAAAACCCAGTTTCTTTTTCTTATTCTCCATTTGCCCACAGTGGGTGGGAAAGGCAGGGAGGGACATTGCAAGGGCTTGGCAGAATTGGGTCAGAGCCAGGCTGATTCCCCAGCAGCATCCATGGGACTGCAGCACTTACATTTTGACCTTTTGCAGAAACATGACTGGGGAAGCAGAAAAATATTTTGCCATTTTCTTCCCCTACTGATTCTGCCCATGTGCAGCAAGTGCAAATTCTGTAAATACTGAGACAATGGTACTATTTCATGACGGTTAAAGCTGTTATTGACAGAGTGGTTAGAGAAACTAGATACTGAAGATGTTGAATGTGACAAAAGAAGTATGATGTCTGCTCCTTTATAAAAGTATTACATAGTACCTGTCAGGTTCATACCAGTAATACTAGATGTTCACCTTCATGAGAATAACTTCAGACACACAATTTTAATTAAAAGCAAAAACAAATAAAAATAATTTTAGCATATTTTTAAAATGCAGGTTTCAATTTTACTGTACATCACTATTGTAGCAAAGAAATAAGAAATATGTAGGAAAAAGAGCCTGAAAGACCCTTTATAGAATTCATATATTTCTAAGGACTGTGAGATACTAATTGAAATTTAATGCTTCAGATTTTTAGTATTAAGTTGAGGTTACCTTGTGTAAAGACCCAGTCCTTCACTGAGTTTTGCTTTGGAAAGGGAGCACTTAAGATTCTTTGAAGCTGTTGTACTCAAAGCCATATAATGGGTCTCATATAGTGGGTACTAACTTGGAATCCAGTGGTGGTACAGACAATATACTAATGATGTGTTGAAACCATACCACATTAAGCTTGAACATTTGCTTGTGGCTTTTGCACATTTTGAAGGCAAAAGGCAATGAAGAAATTATCAGCCTTCCTCTTTATGAAATGCACACTAGGAAGTGTAATATTCAAGAGAGACAGTCAACAGCTAATCAGTCATCAGATTTTCAGATATATTGCCTGGCAGTATGTATTGTTGGAAATATATGGTATTGTTGACCTGGGTTTCTTTTTGATTCATTTTTGCAATCAGTGATTAGGTGGAGGAAATATCCATGGAATCTATTCAAAATGGAAATACAGGTTACCTAGACTGATAAATTTCCTTCAATATAGACAGCTGTCTTTACACATGCTCGGAATTTGATGAAATGCAAAAAATCCAATAATTTCTTTTAAGAGTTGAGTTAGAAGAGTGTGAAACACTTCTAATATCAGTCTTTAGCTATTTAGCAAGTATCATTTGTAGTGGTCATGGATAGTAAGGGTGAATTTTAATAGTTGCTAGGGCTGTCATTTTCTCAAGAAATCATGTGATTGGTTAAACAGTTCTTTTTATGAAGTTTTATTTTGATTCTTAAAGCTTTACTTCTCAAATTGTAGTGCTAGAAAAAGCTTAGAACTAAGTAGAAAAATGTAATTTTTCACTTGTCAGAAGCTGCCAGGAAACTTTAGGTGCTGCCTGGCCAGGAGTAGTGTTGGTCTCTTTTGGCCAACTTAACTGTCCATTTAAGCTTAACTGTCATGTTTGAAGGAAGTCTCCCCCAGATTCTATAACAACAAAGTATATGGGAGAACTATATAAAACAGCAAAGTATATGGGAGAAATATAGCAACATATAGTTGAGAAATGAATGTTCAAGACATGTACACTTTGTAAAAGTATCTGACATAAAATCTTCTCCTAAGAGTTTTTTTCTCTTCTGTGTTTCCTTTTTAATTAATGTTAATATTGCACATACTGTTGAATAACAGAGACTTTTCTACTCTGTTGGTGATTTAGCCAAATATTTAAAATACAATATTTAATGTCCTGTAAATAATTTAATTTTTCTGTAGAGAGGAAAAATACCAATAACATCAAATAAATTACCCAAATACATATACTTGTTCCTATAATTCATGCTTCATTTTATAGGTTTTTTACTTCAGATTATTCAAAATGCAGTTTCTGAGAAACAGACCTTTATTTTAAACCAAAAAATGTTCCCTACTCTGGCAACCTCACTGTTCATAGGTGCAGTAATATTGTGTAGAGAAAAGATGTGGAGTCTTAAAAATGACCGATAAAAAACTTGTGCTAAACTGTGTCTGGAATTCAGTGAATTCAGTTGAATATTCAGTTGATATGCAGTTGAATATTACACAGAGTGCTGCTTTAATAGATTAATGAAACAAAAGGAATGACCTAAGACAGTGTCTTCTTCCAGGAATCCCTGACTTTAGAATATTATTCTCTTTTTTTTCATCATACCTTAAAGTTACTGGGCTTTAGAGAAGAGTGCATTATTTTTCATAGTCTTGGGGACTTCACTGAAGCACAAAAGTTATGAAGTATGAAGTTATTTAAGAACATATATTGTAATGGACAGTTGTAGTATATTATAGGCAATTGTGTGGAAAGGTCATTAGATGTATTGTCTTTACTGTTGTAAAATTTTTACCATAATACCTCCTTAGAACAGTGGATTGATGCTGTAATAGAAAAAAATGAAGAACATAGGTATGGCTAGAAAGATTGCTACTTTGTTGTAGTTTACTCCTTTCTTTGTTTCTTTTTTTGCCCACTTTTATTTAGTTCCCTCAGATGTGTTTTTTATAAATTCACTGTGGAAAGGATTTTATGAATATTTAGGAAAAAGACAGCCTGCTACTCTGACTGTTGATTGGTTCAATACTACAAGCAGCAAAGTGAATGCCACATTCATTGAGGCATCCAACATACAACTCAAACTATCAGGTAGGTTCAGCTTCTGGTGTTAAAAAAGCTGTTCTTTTAATATTTCATCTATTCAGTTTTGTTGTATTTTCTGCCAAACACAAATTAAACAAAAACTTTATGTTTTCACTAAAAATCTTTTTCTGCTTATTTTGCAAAACGAAGGGTCCTAATGTAATAGTCTGCACAGATTTTAGTCAATTTATATGTGGTCACCCATCTATTTTTCCCCTTACATTTCAAATAAATATTGAGGTAGGGTTTTTTCATCTTGGACTGTTGGATAATATTGATGTGTTGAACTCACAGATAATATTGAAGTGGCAGACAAAGTGTATGTAGGCATTTTAAGAACTGTATCATTGAAAAACTCCATTATTCAATAGCAATTAGTATCTGCTTTAAAACAATATGGTCTTGATAATGGAATAATATTAAATAGGCACAAATAATTAAATAACTTAGTAAATTATTCACACCTTTTAATCACATTGTGCATTCCTTTCTGCAAATCCGACTGTGAAGTTCTGATTTAGTCTCTGATCACAGTTGTATTTGAAAAAAGCATTATCAGCTATCAGTAACTTTTAAGGTCAAGAGTTCAGAGAGAATTTCAATAACTGGCTGCCAAATAACAAATTTTCTTTCATTGCACTATCGATATTTACTATAGCAATATACTGTTGTGATGTGAGTAAATCCAATTTTTTCCAGTTCAGGGAAATTCCAGGCAAGGAATTCTATCTGTATTCAGAACTATTGAAATACTGTTTGAAAAGACAAATATTCTTGCCCATTTATGTATAAAATTAAAAGGTACAAACCCAACGTTGCATCCTGTTATCAAATATGATGTGAGCAAAAGATCAATAAAATAAGATTCTGTTATTAGAACACTTTAAATCTTGTGTTTTCCAGGTTATAAAATTCTGTTATTACAGAATGTTTTCTGCAAAATATTTTAGTTCTAAAGCAGTATGCTTAGCCATGAAAAGATATGTGAACGAACTGGTTGAAAAACTGTTTAAAAGGCATGTGTTACCTCCTTTATTTTAATAGGTGTTTACAAGAAAGAAGAAGCTCATTTGCTCTTGAAAGTTTTTCAGATTAAAGGACCTAGTGATATTTTTGTAAGCAAATTTGAAAACGACAACTGGGCACTAGATGGTTATGTAAGTAACCAGACTGCTATGGATAAAGCTTGCTGAGTTCAAAGTTTGAAGTAATTTATGATTTCCTTTATAACTCTATCCAACTTTTTATATTACAAATATGGAATACAGCAATCAAAATGCCAGTGTAGAGATCACATTATTTTTCTTTTCAAAAATATGTATAGAAACTTCTGTCTGCCACACTCCCATTGGAACGTTTAGTTTACTAAGGGGAAAGTGGAGTGAATCAGCATTTTTGGCATGGTTTTGCCTTGTTTTCTTAGATGAGAGTGGGAATTTTACCTTTAAAAAATAGTCCTTTTCTTGGTGTGGTAAATAGTTCACTGTAATAAAATTACATTTAGTCTTGAAGAAAAAGAGAGTTATTTTACTCTTTGCAGTTCTCCTTTGTGTCTTGTGATGCATTCAATGGAAAATAATTTAATATCTGATAATTCAGTGGACTTCTATATCCATATCTATGTCATGGTTTAGCCCCGGTCAACAACTAAGCACCACACAGCTGCTCGCTCACTCCCCCCACCCCTGTGGGATGGGGGAGAGAATCGGAAGGGCCAAAGTAAGAAAACCCATGGGTTGAGATAAGAATAGTTTAATAATTAAAATAAAACAGTAATAGTAATAGTAATAATAATAATAATAACCGTAATAATATAATAAAAAGGAAAATAACAAGAGACAGAGGGAGAGAGGCAAAACCTTGGCAGAGGGGAAAAAAAAAAACAAGTGCTGCAACTGCTCACCACCCGCCGACCAACGCTGCCGGTCCCCTAGCCACGATCGCTGCTTCCCCCAGCCAATTTCCCCCAGTTAATATATTGGGCATGACGTCACATGATATGGAATACCCTTTGGCCAATTCGAGTCAGCTCTCCTGGTTGTATCCCCTCCCCTCCCAGCTTCTTGTGCACCTGGCAGAGCATGGGAAGCTGGAAAAGTCCTTGACTAGTGTAAACACTACCCAGCAACACCTAAACACCAGGGTGTTATCAACATTATTTACATACCAAGTCTAAAACACAGCACTGTACTAGCTACAGTGAAGAAAATCAACTGTCCCAACTAAAACCATGACAAAGCACTACGTAGCAACAACTAAAACATCAGTGTGTTATCAACATTATTCTCATACTAAGTCCAAAACACAGCACTATACCAGCTACAGTGAAGAGAATTAACTCTATCCCAGCTAAAGCCATGACAGTATACTAATTCAATTACGTGTATGCCAGTGGAAGAATTTTAAAACCCAGCAATATACATCAGATATTTTAAAGTTATTCCAGGTGTTATTTTGAAACATTGTTAAATACTGTTGCAAACTTAAAATGATAAATATTATATAAGCATAGAGAGTTCACTAATATTTTAAAGGATAAAAGTGAGAATCTTGGCACCATATACCTACTCTAAGTCAGAAAAACAAATGGCTAAACATTCTTATTTATTTGTTTCAGAAGTCTTTTTTCTGTTTCAACATATTCTAGGTATCATCAGGGCTTGAAAGAGGTGTTTTTACCTATCAAGGTGATATACATGGAAAAGACTTTGGAAAATTTATGCTTCAAAGACAAGGTAAATGCATTCATAAAGGTTTAACTTGTATAATCTTTTTGGGTCTTGCAAGAGTGAATTAAACAAATGACTCAGCTATATAGCTGGAGTAAGCATGTTTACTTCATGTCATTGCTATTATAAAAAATATAGTTAAAAATGCATATTTGAAATATACTGTTCAAATCCCGATTTAACTCTGCTTAACATTACTATCTCATGTTTTCTAGTATAGCAATCTAATAAGATGACTACAGGATGCTCTTAAAGAGAATGCCATTTCAACAGCTTGCTTTTCTGTGAATGTCTTTTTGAAAGTAACAGTGGTGTCATACAGTGCAAAGATACTTTCTGCTCAAATGTATAAACTGCAGTCAGAATCATATAGGAAATTAAAGCACAGAATCAACACTGATTTTAAGTGTCATTTGGAGAGTTCTGCTGGTGGATGTTTTCAGAATGTGTATGTATTTACACAGATTCCTACTTTGCTGTCAAAAATATGATTTGAGTGACTGAGATATATATATCAGCTATGGACTCAAGTGCTCCAGTAGCTGGTGAAAAACTAGTTGTTTTACTCATAAAATAATTTTGTCATAGAAACTAATAAAGCATTTACTCATGAAATATTTACTTATAAAATAATTTTGACAAATACTAAATGTAGACATCTGCATTTCCTGATCCTGGAACTACTGCAGAGTGGTCGAAGCATGGTATATATGCAGCAAAGTACTGGGCTAGGAGGAGGAGACAGCCTAGCCAATATATCTATAGCAAATTGTATCTACATTTTATAAATTTCCTTAGTTCCATTAACTTCATTGGTGCTGTACCCAATGCCCTTTAAAGTTCTGCCAAATCTCCCTTGTATTTCTTTGCTCTATTAACTGCTGTAATAGCAGTTATCCTATGGATTTGCTCGTCTTGGCCACCTCTCAAATTACTATATGTTTAGTCACAAGAGGCAGAAACCTTACTCTTCAGAGTCTCAGCCTAAGAACTGCCAGTTTCAGTCTTCAGAGCAAAATCTTGTGTGGGACAGATTATTTGTCTGCCTGTACTTTTGTGTAATCTTTATCACTGCAATATCTAAGTTGCTTTTTCTTTCTGATTTTAGCAAGCACACTGTAAAAGTAGAGCATCAAGATTTTCCAGACATCTGTCTTGTTTAGCAGCCTTTGATATCTCAAAAGAGTGAGAGTATGATTTGTTGGTTTTGTTTGGGGTGTGTCTGTGTTTTTCTGTTTTTTTTTTTTTCTTAAGCCAGGCCAAAAAAAATATCCATGGTTTGCCAGCTCCCTAATAAAAGTTTGGATCCATGTGTTTTAACAGTGAAATGAATAACTCATGGCGGTAAATGAAGAACAAGCAGAATGACAATTCAACAGTTACAGCATTCTCCAGTGCATATATTTTATGGTAGTGGGAAACTTTGTCCTTATCATCGTTTAGAGTTGCAATATGAGAGCTCAGTTTGTGTATACTCAAGGCTAGTAAGGAGCTGAAGTGTCCAAGTTACACATGCATTCCTGGGGTGACGGCCTCTCATCTTCAGCTTCAACATCTCAGTGGAGAGCTTGCTACAAATGCAGTTACTGTGTCTTTTAGAAGATTTCTTTATGTGATTGCTAAATAGCCACTGATTTTCTATAGGTTGCTTGTTGTCTATTGAATAACCTACAGCTAAAAGGAAACAGCAAATTTCCAGCCAGCATAGGTCATACCCTTACATTCAAGGATAATTTACTTTGGATTTTAAATCTATTCTGTTCATGAATATTCTGCTGGGGTAATGATCTCATATGTCCTCCAGCTGAAGACTTAACATATTTCTGTTTCTTCAGGAAGTTAAATTATTTGCTGCCTTTACATTAAGCCAGAAGTATGCATAAACTATGCATGCACTGGTGCATGCATAATGTAATATAAAATTCTTCACCTGCAAGCATACTTCAAAGAACAGCATTTACTGAGAAATGCTTAGTTAAGTATGAAAGTTCAATCTATTTGATGAAGAATTCCCTATCACACAATACTAGAGAAAGACCAGGCTCAGTGGATATGCTTGGTCTTGGAACTTAATGACATGAAAACAGAAAGAACTTTTGTTTCTAAGTACTGTTTATCCTCTTTCAGAAGCAATTCTGTTTCCTTGTAGCCTTAGAGAATAACCCGAAGGGCAAAGAGATCTCTGTTACCAGTCTGCCAAGAGTTAGAACTGTATCTGGGCCTGCTCAAGGGGCCCAAGTTGTGACATCAAATTATTTAACCTGTTTTGCCAAGTAATCAGTCATTGTTGGAGGCTTTTTGTTTGCTTTGTTATGTTTTAATAACTTGGTCCCTAAAGGCTGCAAGTCTGAGGCTAGGTTCAGTTTCTGTAATTTCTGAGTACCTGTGTCTCACCACTACAGTTCCAGAAGATGTTTATTCTAAAATCTTGGTCTTGTTCATTCCAATCTGGACCGTCCTTTAAAATTGTATGTAAAGGTAGCTTTGTGAGAAAAGAAACTTCCTTCACCTAATGATTATTTTCCTATATTTATTTCTTCTGGGGAAATATAATGACCCCCTTCTCTTTCATTATTTTTTCTTCAAAGTACTTTTTTAGCTTGTCTAGATTGAGATAAATATTAACAAGAAATATGAAATATGAATAATTAATTTGTGTCTGTGACATATTACTTCAATGGC
Source organism: Morus bassanus (assembly GCA_031468815.1). Classification (NCBI taxonomy): domain Eukaryota; kingdom Metazoa; phylum Chordata; class Aves; order Suliformes; family Sulidae; genus Morus; species Morus bassanus. The sequence goes on from CM062569.1 coordinate 93,016,203, forward strand.
TGTGACATACATGTTCATTTCTTGAAACTGATCAACTATTAAAAGTGTTGAACATCATAAGACTTGAATTTTAAATTTCACTCTATAAATGTGTCATCCTTCCTTTCCAGATCATTTTGCACAACTTTCATCATTCACAAAGAAACTCTACATCTAAACAGGATACTCACAGCTTCAGAGTACAAAATGGTTGTGTTAGCTAATGCACAAATAGATAGCTAGGACTATATATTAATATGCTCCTCACACCCAGTGAAGTACCCAAAGAGTCTTTGCTGTCTAGTAGTTATCAGTCAGGTGAAGAAGGTTTAGCCTCCATTCCTCCTTGGAAACTACTGACTTGCTTTCCATGTCAGTATTTTTTCTCTTAAATCCTTGAGCTGCTAGCCATCTTTGTCTCAGAAATTACTCTTCTACCTGCAGTTCTACTTTTCCTATCTTGCATGACTTTCACTGTCACACTTTCTCCCAATTCAGCAGCAGTTCTCTAGGTAAAACTGAGCCATGCTGTACTGATGCCAGACAGTTGAAACCCAGGGCTAGGACTTAAATGGGAAACGCATTTGAAAGATTCAAATGATAAGGAAATGCTCTTAATGAATATTTTCTTACAAAAAAAGTATTATTTTCTAGTATGTATAAAGGAGAAAACTCAGTAACTATCTAAGGGTAGAAGTACACAGTTTGTGCAATAATGACTTCACTATGTATTATCAGAATTCAAACTTCACCTGACTGCTGCTGTTTTTAGGAGGCTAAAGAAACACCTGTTATTCTGTGAAATGTTTAAAAAAAAAATTTATAATCTTACTGAATCCCTCTATTAAATAACATATTTCCCATTGACAAAATATGGCTTTTTTAATGAAAAGTAAACCAAACTATCTTTTGCAGTCTTTTTTTTTTTTTTTTTTTTTTTTTTTTTGCTATTAGCATGTAGATATTTCCACTTTTTTGGTTTTAGCTGTGGTAGAAATCAATACCTAAATTACAGCAGTACAAGAGGCTTTCCAATTTCTCATCATGATAACGCTGTCAGAAGAAATACAAAGTTTACATCAGGACATGTTTAATCACAAACAGCTCTGAAAACGATTGTAGTAAGTAGACCAGACTGTGTTGAAGTTATATTGAATTTCATACATGAAAAAAATTCAAATTATCCAGAATTGCAGCAAAGTTTCTCTTCCATAATGAAAAGCACACCCGATGCACAGTCTGAACCTGGTCAACACTTCTCCAATGCCAATTAAATGTTGTAAACGTCAGTTAAAAATTTCAAGCTTGGTTACCCTAAATGTGGTACTTTAAACACTGTAGAGGGATAGAATATTCAATTACCTCCAAAACGGGTTTTGAGTACTAAGAATTAAATGTGAATCAGTTATCAGAGATATCTGAAAAAGAAATTTTCTAAATGTAAGTTTATCCCTAGTTTTAAATGTTGTTATCCAGAAAAATTTGTATTTAATTCTTTTAAAAATTCCATATCAAGATTTCATGCCAAGAATTGCTTATTATGAATTTCAAAGTACTATTTTCTTTTAGCTAAATTCTGATTAGATATTTTATAATTTTTCTGCTACTTATACATTAAAATGTATTTATCACATGTGCCATGATGCTAGCTTTGAGGCATAAATTAAGAGTTATTTGATCATACATATTTCTGTTTGTTTCAGTACTTGGTTAGAATTTTAAATAAGAGTTAAAATATTAATTCCAGGGTTTTGCTTATATAAGCTGACTACAATGAATTTAATCTTTACCATATTTTGTAATAATAACTCCAAATAATTGGAAAAACAGCTTGAGACTGTGATAGTAAAGGATGAAGACAGTGATAACTGCATGCAGTTTTTTAGACTTCTTTCACTTCTAACCAATAAAAAATTCAAGGGAGCATTTAAATTAACATTTCTTAAAGATTTCTTAACTGTGGTAACTACATGATTCTATCTATCTTTAATTTAGATTGGTTGGAGATCGTCCAGTACCTGTGCAATACAATACAAATACATAAAATTATGTCAACAGGCCTTCCACACCTTGAATGTTGGGACACATACTGGATTACTAAAGTCCAAAGATTTTTATAATACACTGGTTCTACTTTGAAACAGTTCAATGTTAATTAAGATACGCCACAGTAGTGTGATAAAGCTCATGATCCCAACTACCACAGTAGTAGGTTTATTAATTTAAAAAGGTTTGACTTTACCAGTTCTGCAGAGAATATACAGAAGTCTGAAATGTGACAGAAGATTAAGGCAGTGAAAAATGCTGAAGTACAGTATTTTGTCATGTCTAGTGATCAGATCTGACAAATCTGAAATTCCTAGGGGGGGCTACCTTCATTTTAAAGGGAATTTAATTACTTCCTAGAATTTAATGCATTTTGTAAAATGAATTGCGCAAAATGTATTCTAATATTAGCAATTGAAACATTTAAATTTTAAAAATATCTAACAGAACAAAAATTTACCTCACTCCTCTTTTGCATTGAGCTTGAACTGCAAGAAATCATAGAATTTTTTGCTTCTTTCTCAGTTTTGTAACTTATTTAGATATTTTAGTAAACTGCTGAAAGCAGCTCAATAGCTGTGTCCTAAAAAGACTGACTGATGTTGTTGCTATCAAAGAGGAAGTCATGGTGTTTGAGACAGTGTGTACCGGTGAGTTGGAGCATTTCTGAGTGGTAAACACCAGTTTCTCCTATTCTTCTCTACTAGTCTCAACAAAAATATCCCAGAATAGCAAGCCTAGATATCTGTCCCAGCCTCATCCACGTTGTGCTTTCCCTCTGTCCTGGTCTCTCCTCCTTGGATAGGATCTATATATTGCTCTCTGAAGAGCTGAGAGTTCAAACTGGCAATGGGGAGTTGGATCTCAAAATATTTTTTTTTTCTATAAAAATATTCTATATTTTTCACTGTAAAATTATTTTGTCCTTCATAATTTCAATTGTCAAGTTATTGATACATTATTAAGTGATATTAATAAGATCTATACTATGATACTTCATGCTATCTATTTCATGTTTTTAAATAGAATTATTTTATCAAGACACCATTTTATTTCCTTCTTGAATAAAAAGAGAAATGTGAGATAGAAAACCCAAGAATTTTATTTCTGCCCTTTTTGTTTCATTTCAGGTCCTTTAAGTGCAGACACAGACCTTTCAAATCACTATTACGGTACAAACAGCAGTTCTGTTGCAGCTGCCATCCTGGTACCATTCTTTGCTCTAATATTATCAGGGTTTGCATTTTACCTCTACAAACACAGGTATTGTAAATGTTATTTATTTAGTAACTTAATAAGGTTTTGTTTTATTTTTGATAGGTAAGTGTAACTAGAGAACACAATGCTAAAGCTTTCAGGCATATCTTTACTCTAGAAAGACAAATATTTCTAAGCATTCCCATGAAGGGGTTCAGGGCAGGACAGTTCTTAATGGTGAACAATTTGAAAAATGCATCACTGTGTTAGGGAGTAGACCTATAAACCTTCTTGGTTGGTTAGGCTGAATCAGATTGAAATCTCAGGTCACATGTTTTATTCTTTCACTTTAATGCTTTATTAAATTGAATGTATGCCTCTTCTTTCAAAATGCTTATGAGTATTAATTATACAAGCTGAAAAATCCATAAATCCCATAAGGGAACAGCCCATAATGAGACTACTTACAGTACATGCTGAATAAGCTAGTGGATACTACTAGAATTGGCATCACTTCAGCTCATATGAAAATTTTATGTCATTGGATAACAGAATAAATACAACCATCTTGCCTGAAATTTTGTTTAGAAGCTGATATCTATGTATTATTTGAACATTTGTTCATTCTGAGCGCTATTTAGCTAGAGCTTTCTGGAACAATTCTTATATTTTTGTATTGAGCTACAATACTCTCTGACCTCCTTGTGTTATTTGCAGTTTGCAAAATGATGTTTAACAGAAATGCTGATTTTTAATAATATGCTTTTAAAACTTTTGTTATATAACCATGATACTAAGAGTATTTTCTGATCATAAGAAATCACATAGACAAATTGAAGTCCACCATTGCTCTATGATGGACTGGACTGTCTACATATCTCAGCATTAGATGATTTTAGAACAAGAAATTGCAGTGGGGCTTGAACTTTGGAACTCCAGTTAAAATGATATATACCCTGAAGCATAATATGGCCTTTTTTTGAAAAAAATTCTTGAAATTACCTCAACGACCAGAATAACAACATGAAATTTTCACATGCCATAGTAGTTACGCCCCTAGAGGCTCTCTATATCAGAGAATTTGAAGGTCTTCTTAGGAGATGATTTTATGGATGTTTCTGCTGTGCCTATGTCAGGTTAATATCATTTAATTAGAAACAGCATTGTTAAAAATTTTTTTACACAATTTCTGCATCTTTTATCTGACAGACAGGGATTGCTTCAGGAATGAAGACAGCATCTCAGTCTTTCTGAAAAAAATTAAAATATATTTAATTACTCACACTTAGGAAAGCTCCTAGTTAAGATGTCTAGGCATTTTTTGTTGCTTTTAAAATGAAAATATACAGAAAAAGACATACTTATGAGTAACAGAATTAATTGTAGGTTGTCAGTTTCCATTACTGATGAGTTTCCAGGGATAGTTTTCCCTAACTGCCATCCAAAACAGAATAATTTTCTAAAAAAGAGTTTGATTTTCAAGAACCTTTCTCTGAATTTTTATCATGAGATTATTTTCTAAATTGTTTTACATTTATTAAGGACCAAGCATCTACATTTTGCACTCTTTCATTGACTTTCTTACCCTATTTCATTTACATGTATAAAATTATATACTGAACCTCCTTTATATATTTGTTTAGATACTTTGAGATACTAAGAGATTTACGGTCAAAGTAGTAAAATATAATATAATAGGATATCATTTCACTGGATATATCAGAAAATCTGCACAATCTGTTTCATTTTTCATTTAATTATTGGCTTAATATGTTCTAAGAGAACTTTGCATAAAAATGTGACCAACCTTGAAGTGTTGATAGTTTCATGGTGGAAAAACTCTATCCAAAACAGAAGAGTGGTTAATGAATGTTAATTTTTTGTATTCTTTGATATTCAAATGTCAAAATTTATGTGAATATTAGTTAGGATTTCATCAATCTGATTACACATGTTTGGACATATAAAATCTCTGTCAAGGGATTTAGTAGTGTTTATTGCTGGAAGTATTTATGGAGGTGAGCAGGCAAGCTATGTCAGATCTATCTAGAATAACTGAAATTACTGACTTTTATCTGAAGGTTACTACCACTAGCAGTGCAACATATTCTGTACACTTGCTATGTCAGTGCAAGCATTGCCTGATTGAAGCTATGATGGCTGACTTTGCACTTACTTAGATTTAGTAGTACCCAGGAGACCTGTTAGAACACTTCAATGGTGCAACACTAACTTCCTGCTCTAGAATGGTAATAAACAGCTGATAGCAGTGAGTTACTAAACTGTTCCCTCTACCTCTGGTTGAAAACACCTAAGTCAATAAAGTCTGTGAGTGTTTATCTCATCTAAAACCCAAAATACTATTGAAAGGATGAATCAGGAGCCACTTACTCTCATCTTTCCATGTACACCTACTCATCTACTCCATTCAAGTCTTTTAAATTGAAAATTTGTATCAACCTTCATCAGAACATTTGCACAGGTGGTCTAATTGCCTTCCTAGGTATAGTGTAAAACTTAGTGTAGGTAAAATCCCAAATATCCAGGAAAATCAATTAGAATATGCTTGATGGTGATCAAATTATATTCACCTATTAAAGTTGCTACTGTATTTTTGACATTAAAGTCAATACTTTAGAAAGACAAGGATATATATTTGGAAAATGGTAAGGTGTTAATTTAGTAAAGCTAGAATAAGTGTTTCCACTTTGTGTAAGGATTCTTTTATGGTCAGACCAGCAATCTAAAACTGTAAATGTCCTCAGAAAATATCATAATTGTTACTACTGACAGAAATAATTATAAATGTAACCAGTTCCAACTTTACTTTTATTTGTATTTTTGTTGTACATCGCTTTACTTTTGACTGTCAATTTTTACAGTAACAACAAGCTATGAAGTTGTCATTCTTCTGACATTTTTATAATGAAAAATGCATACCTGTATTTTGCCTACATTGTCTCTGTGCTTTGTAGCAACAGTTTGCCCATTAGGAATTTGTTTTCTTCTCTTCGTGCTATGAAAAATAACTTCCAGACAGATTTCTCTTACTTTTTAAGTCCCTGCAACACCCTTTATGGGTCTCCTTTTATCACTTTTAAACAGAGTCATGCAACTTCTGTAGACAGGATAGAAACATTACAGATGAAACTTGCAATAATTGTAGAATGTTTATTTTTAAGGGTTACTAATGAAAATTTCCTGTCTTTTTTTTTTTTCCCAGAACAAGACCAAAAGTACAGTACAATGGGTATGCTGGACATGAAAACAGTAATGGACAGGCTTCATTTGAAAATCCTATGTATGACACAAACTTAAAACCCACAGAGGCAAAGGCTGTGAGGTTTGATACGACTCTGAACACAGTTTGTACGGTGGTATAGCCTTCAGTGCCCAATATGACTGATTCATAGCCATACCTCTGATGGACAAGCAGTAATTCCTTTGGTGCCATATACCAGTTTCCCTTCTCTTGGCTTTGCTGCTGTAATCTTTAACATCTTCTGTCAGCCTACATGCAGCTAAATTTTCTGGTAAAAATGTGTCAGTCTTCTGGGGATCAGACAAAGAATATTTTTTCATCTTAAAGTTGGAACAAAATGCCTGGCTGCATCTGCTTCAAATCAAGGCACACTTTAAGGAAGACTGCCCAGTCATGCCAATTTGTCATATTTAATGCCTCAGACTTTCATATTTGTATGTGGCTGGATGCCTTTCAATGCATTCTTCTGGGCACTTGGATAAATCCTTTGAGTACTGTGACAAATGATAGCACCACAGATTATCCCTACAAATATTCCGAAGAAATAAAGCTCTCTTGAAGGAGAAGACAACCTTCTGCGAGGTTGCATACACCTGCAACTGCTTTACCATTGAAATCTTGTTAAAATTAAAGAAACTTACAGTATATCTCATACATAGGATAGTTTGCCAATTTCCCAATCAGCTGTTATATTGCAAAATGTTAATGCACAATTTTTTTGCACTAGAGTGTTATGGATGACTGAGTAAGATACTGGTAAAAATATACAGGGTTTCTACACACTGTCCATTGTATATAGACATTCACTTATTCTTTGCCAAGCAAAACATTCCACAATAAATTTACTTGGAATACTAAATTATGAGTCCCACGCTTAGCACCAGTTAAAATCTAGTGCGATAGAGGACAATATTTCTTGTGTCAATTTTTGACTAAATTTCTTTGTAAACATGATTGCAAGTCACTGGAGACTTTCAGCTGGAACAAGAGCCCATTTCTAAGAAATTTTCGTTGCCAGTATTGTTTTCTTCTGAAATCAGTCATCAGTCACCATTGTCAGTATCATACTATTTAACAGCAGGGGGGTTAGCAGCTATTGCTGCTTGCCATGTACAAATGTGAATAGTAATTTATTTTAGATAGCTCATAAAGCCTGTGAGCTTGTGCTCATAATACAGTCTTCCCTTTTGCATTTTTTTCCATTTTTTCCTGTAATATGACATCATTTTCTGATGTTACATGGAACTAAAACACATTACAGTAGCATATGAAAACCCAGTGCAAATTATCTAGAACAAACTGTCATTCAGTTTCTACTTTGAACAAAGAGAAACATTCAAAGATCTTTGCTTTCTATTTCTTTTCAGATTTTTTAAACACACTGCTTACTGCTTTTGTACTTACACAGTTTGACAGAGAAATCTTGATATTTCTAAATATGAATGGTTGAGTAAATCATTAACATTTGCTTAGAATTAGAGGTTTTATTGAATGAAAACAAACAAATAAACAAACAATCAAAAGATGCCATTGGGCAGATTAATTAAATTGAGTTTTAAAATCAGGAAATTACAGGAAATAATGAAGCAAAATCTGATTTTAGTCATATGTATTGAGCTCAGAAATCAGGAAGGTTGCTTTGCTTTTCTTTAAAATTTGGGGTTGTTTTTTGTTGTTGTCATCTTGTTTTAGTTTTCTGAATTTCAAACTGTCGTAATGTCCAGTTGCTATCAAAAACTGTAGAAAAATGTTTCAGAACTCCATATGTGTGTAGGTCTGGCTGTTATACACAAAACAAAAAGGTAATGTAAGCCCAATAACAGGTTTTTCAGCTAATGTTGCAGAACACAAAGAAAATTTCAAAGGTAACCCTTGGTCAGCTTAACAACTCTACATCTATTAGATGAAAAATACCAGCAATATAATACAGTATTGTAGGGACTCCAGCTGTTATATTCTTCATATAAGCAAGAAACTCTGAAGAAAATTTAATAAATAATCCTTTCCAGTCAGTTCCTTGTTCATTTTGTTAGTAGTTTTTGGCTTTCTTTTTTGTTTGTTTCTGAAGTTTTTGTTCAGTAAGTTTCATTTATCGGTCACATCTCAGAGCCCATCACATTTCCTGAGAAAGAACAAAGTTATCAGATCAAAGTTGTTGTCCTGATCCTCCCCCACATAGACGAAGTTGCTCTGCAAATCAAGAGCTTCCGTAGGAACAGTGGGCCAGGGAGGGAAGCTGTTGTGTGATTAAAGTTTTTGACAGGTGTTCAAAATCGACATTATTGTTTTGGAAGTCTCTCTGTAGTGGCAATGGCAGAAAAAAAATTGGAGTATTGAAAACAAGTGCAAAATTCTAGCCAAGTAGCTATTATTGATGCTTTCTACTTCTGCCCTTACAGTATATTCTTCAGTGACCTGTCTCACTATGACCACCAATGAATATGTTGGAGGAAAGGTCCCAGAAAAGAGAATAGTTAAGTTACTTGATCTGTTGTGTTAGAGAACTCAGATTCTGTGAATCCTTTATTCATTGGTTCATTTTGGGGAGGTTATGTAAGGAGTCTTTATCCCAAGTGAGTGGTCACCAACACTCAAAATTGGGGCACACTGACAAACTATCCTAAGATGTTAGTTTGGAGTATTGATTAAAGAGGAGCTTCAGATTGGAACTCAAGTAAAGGAAAGCTTTAGTCGTAGTTTTATCAGTTCTATCCACATCCTTCAAATGCCTCTCCTTCTCCACTATGTTTGAGTCTTCTGTTCAGGTTGGATCTCTTTCTCCTGAAGTTATTTTACAGAGGGCTGTGTATGCATGCACTTACATATGGTGCTTCATCAGAATAAGACTCTTAAAATGTTGTGTAGTGGCCAGGTAATGGCAGCCAGGAAATCTGCTTGCTGAGATATATGCAGAAGACTTTTCCCCCAGTGTTGACCAGATCATTATTACGGGCTAATAATACATGCTATATATTTTTTTTAAAAAAACAGGTTATGTGCTTCAAAGCTGTTAAAAACTGCTGCTTGTATCACACATCTTGCCTTTCTCCAGGCTAGCTGCAATAATTTTTTTTCTTGTGTAAAATATTTTGTAAACAAAGAAAAGCTGTTATTAAAAAAAAAGGTGGGAGGGTGTGGGGTGGGGGTGGGGAAGAACGCCGGCATTATGATCAAGTCAATCTAATTTTCATTCCCAGTATTTCATTCTGCCATTTCACTACATGCTGCTGTGACATGAAGTAGGTGCAAAAGAACTTTTTGTACAGAGATATATTTTTTATGAAGAATTTGTAAAATTATTAAATATGATGTACTTTTTTGATTAATGTAGGTAAATTGTTAAAAATAAATGTTTTTACAATACAAAAAAATTGTAATTTTCCCAATAATGTAAAATTACCATCTTTAGCTGATTTTCAGTTCTGGTCCTATTACACATGTATTAATATTAAAGTGGCCTGTTAAAAATAAACAGTATTCTCTTTGGCAAAAAAATAAATACTATAAAAGATTGTAATATAGCCTGTGCAATGCCACCTACCTTGAAAGCAAAAACAGAGTTCTAATTAAATATTTAATTTTAGATTTTCATCTTTTGTGTGACCTATTCTTATCGACTTTTTTCCTTCTATTTACTTTTATGCTTTTAAAACTGAAATATTGATTTTTCATTGCATTAGATTGTTCAGTAGAATCTTAATCTTGTCATTTTAAGTTCCCAAGCATTATGTAACTTGGCAAAAATTTTCTGGTGCTTTTTTAATGAGATGGGATCTACCTCCTGTTATCTTACACTTATAATTCAGATTTTAAAATGGGACTTAAGCTCCCAGATAATTTGATTGTTTTATAAAAAATAACCTGTTTATTCTTCCACAAGCCTGCATCCTACCTGTGGAAGTGATGGATCACATAGAGCCAGAGGTATTTCCAATTCTAACACCTGAGAGCTGGTTCTGCAGTCACTTAGATGTATACACTTCTGCTGAAATGAAAATGCTTACATACATAGACACATATATTAGTGTTTTCAGGATCAAGACCTAAAATTCTAAACATTTTTTTTTTTAATTATTTTACTCTGTATTCATGTAAAAGATTTATTTATTTGATTTACTTGTTGACAGCTTAAGAAAGAATGAGTAGGCTTCAAGAATATTCTACCGATTATTCCTTTGGGAATCAGTGGTAGTATATGACGGTGGTTCACTTTTAGAAGAAACTAAGATACGTGCATGTCCTTGCTTCCTTTCTCATCTTCACAATCCTTCTGGTAATATGATATCTTATAGACAGTTGTTAAAAGCTCTCATCTCTCAGAATGAACTGACTTTCCTTCTGACACTAAGCTAAAAGCTATAAGCTATAATCACTAACACGATCAGTGCAGATATTGAGGCAATATCTGACAGGGAGTCATGATTTTTACCTCTTATCACAAAAAATAGTCTAACATACACTAAACAAGTGAACTATTGGTCTTTTCACTCTTGCCAAACTGCAGTGACAGCTTTTCAAAATTATTTCCCCTTGTGATCTATTGAAAAATGTAACATGGTGAATTTAATTTCAGATTCTAGACAAAACATTTATAGAAGAAGAATCTTTTCTGTGTGTTGACGATACAGTTATGTAAAAGGCACTCTCAGTTGAATCTGTAAAGAACAAAAATATTTGTTTTTCAGCTGGCGTCTACTAGCTCTGTAGCAGCAGTGAGGTCATAAACAGGATCAAAGGGATAGCATAACTATTGGTATGATTTAGTCAAAATGGAAAATACTTTTTTTTAAAGCTGCTTTTAATTTCAAACTCCAATAAACTACATTAAATACACTGCTACCTGCTTCAGCATGATTACTAACTCAAAACCACAGGAGCTTGAACGCATATGGCTGAATGCTTGGCAGAACGGAAGTGAGAAGGCGGAAGAGGAAGAGGTCTTCTTCAGTATACTGCCTTTAAACAAGTAGAAGAAATTACTTTTGAGAATGTGTATGTAATGCACAAGAAGAAAAAAGAAAGTAATTCTTTAGGGGTCCACCCCAGAGGCCTTTATATTTTTTTTAGCGTCAACAGTAAAGCAGTATTACAGTTTCAAAACCTTGTCAATGACAGTCTTCTGACACAAAATGCTTCCCACCAAAGAGCTCAGGATTGTAGCCTGGAGCTCACTATGGCAGATTAAAAAAAAGAAAAAAATCAAATAATAGCTGACATACTCCTAGTGATTAGTTATCAGGACTTGATTATATATGGTATAAGGAAGTAGAATATCCTCCTAAACACTTATATTTTTTTATATAAAATTATAATTATTTTTAATTACAGACATGTGTAGTAAATATATAGAAATGTGAATATGCTTGGAACCTAATCCACAGGGGAAGTTGGGCACAGCTTTGCAGTGTTTAACTTTCAGGTGTGTTTGTTGCTTGGTAGAAACTTCAGGATCAAGATGTGTGCCTACAGTCCATGAAGAAATGATGAGAGAGGTAAGAATTTGCACGTAAGATCCACAGAGGTCAGCAAGCTGAGTGGAGCCAGCTATACTACTCAAAGAAATACTAAGGCAAGAGGAATGCTTAAGCGTCTCACTCTTGACCTAAAGAACGTAAATCTTTCCACTACGATTCACAGCAGAAATGTCTCTAAGTTGGGCAGATTAGTCATATCAGTTATTTTTTTTTTTTACCAGGAAGCCCCAAAACATGGTGGATAGTTAGTGCTTCTTTTCCCTCCTACACCTAATGGTGTACTGTTCAGAGTGGTCAAATCAGATGTGGAAGATCAGAGTTCGGATAGCTTCTTTAGCCTAAGGAGAAACACCAGGTTGTGAACCATAAAGAAGATTGCTACAAGCACTCAGCTGTTGAAAACAGGTGCTAGGAAATTATCATTACTTCTTTCTCCTTGCAGTGCAGTGTTTGACCTAGTAAAAATTTCCAAGAATTCCTTTTGGGTCGTGCATTGCAGACAAAATATGTAGGGAGCATTCCTAGTTTGAGAACCCTTTTAACCATGGTGTGGATAACGTGCCACAAAGAAAAAAACTTATGTGCCTGGTGATCTTGACAGGAAGAAACACTGGTACGTTAATTGGGTTGAAGATCAAACAGCAGCTGGATGAGGGTTTTGAGGATATAAATTTTGAACTCAGGAAACAAATGTTAAATAGAAACCAAAGACCACTTTGTATCTTGGTGTACCGCAAGTTTGAGTTTACCCATGCTGTGAAAGAACTCAAGTAAAATTTGCTCAAAGGAAAATATTAGACATAAATGCAAACAAACAAACAAATAAATGCCTGAATCAAATCTCTTTAAGAATAATTTAATATTTTCTAAAGTGTAAAATCTCTTAAGGACCCCTTAAATAGACAGTTCAGACACCAGACTGGCTTAGTAATGAAATGATATTGTAAATAACATTAGAAGTACATTCTAAGTAATTAAAAGAGTAGAAAAATATAAGTATCAGCTGAAAAGATGGACACAGATAACAATAAAAATAAGATTATAGACAGAAATTTGTTAAAGGAAAATAAAGATACCAGAAAAAAAAAGATCTATAGCTGCTGTTTCTTGGGATGATAAGAGAATTTTTTAAAGAATGTGAAGAATGAAAAAAAATTTGAGTAAGGAAATACTTATTAAGTGCAGTGAATGGAGATGGTTAGCAAACAAGAATAACATAAGTATTTAATACTTGTTAGAATTTTTCACCTTGGATTTTGTAACTGGAAAGAGGTAATGTTAGATATTTACTTAACTTTGAGATGACATAATACCAGGCAGGCTATTTGTAAATAGGAAGGATTTAAGCAACAACTGGTAGGCATAAACATTTTTGAAAAATCAGAAACAACACAGAACTTCTACCTGGTAGTTCTGAAGAAATTATCTGAGTAGCCCTTGACCATGAAATAATTTTGAGTTTGTCTTGGAAAATAAAGAAAATGCCAGAAGGCTGGAGAAGTGTTATTTTTGTGAAAGGGGGGGGGGAAAAAAAAAAAAAAAAAAAGACCATTTATCTTAATACTAAAATTTGAGGGAAAAAAAGGAAATCTGATTGAGATCCTTTTGATAGAAAATAAAACGACAGGGTAGAGTTAAAATCTTGTCAACAGATTTTAGAAGGAATGGTTCTTGTCACCCAAATCTTATTTAATTATTGAAAACCTGATTGATAACATAACTACCTATGTATTAAATTAAAAAAGAGACAACTGATTTAGTAGCACACAATAATTAACAAATAGAAATAGAGAACATCAGTAATTACACAAGAAGTTGATTAAGAAATAGCTGTCAAGCAGACAATAGGGAATTATCACTGAAAAAGGAGATACTGGAAAGTCCATTGGTCTGCTGCTAGGCCTGATGTTGCTCAACAGTGACGTGTAAATAAGGATAACCCTTGCTGAAAAAAATGTAGATAATACAAGTGATTGCAGGACAATAAATGATAACAAAAAAAGTAACTTGGAACAATTTGGTCTGGTTGGTAAGTTAAGTCTATTTAAACAAAGTGTTTGTAATGTAACCTCAAGAGTAGTGGAAAATAAGAAATAAGGACATTGAGGCCATATTTATAAAATAGATATTAGATCCTAAAATAATGTATCTCTGAAAAGGATTTACAAGCATGTTAACTGTGATGCTGTGGAAAAATATAAGGTATTGTATCACTGGATATAAAACAGGAGTACTGAACAGGGACAGAGAAGTGATTTTTAGCCTCACTGCATATGAAGCTGTATTAGATTCTGCATATATTTCTGCAGTTTGCTTTGGAAATAGGATGTCAGAAAAAATTTGAGAGGGTGTACAGCAACACACAAATGTGATTTAAAGTCTAGAAGAAATACTTTCAACAAGAAATTTAAATTTGTTTAATCAAAAAGAAGATAGACAGTGGAACCTGATTACAGTGTGCTATATTACATTCATAGGATTACTAAACTGCTCTATCATTTAATGAAAAAAGGCGTGACAGAAACTTTAGTAGATTTAAAATTGTAGCCAGACAAATTAAAAGGGAAAATTAGGGACACACATTTATGAGTGGAGGAAATAAACCTGTGAATTAATTTACCAGAAGCAATTTTGTTTGCTATCTCTTCATTCCATCAACTTAACCCTGAATGTTTTCATGTAAGACAGATGTTAATTCTACGTTACATATCTAATGGTTCTTTCATGTTTCAGCTCTCTGAATAAAAATAAATAAATAAATAAATAAAAAGTGAAAGAAAAAATAACTCAACTTGGGATCTATAAAAAAATAGGGTACTTAATCTGGCTTTTAAAAGACTCATTCCAAGAATCTGAATAATGCATCTCCCACCTCACTCTATTGAGTTATGTCAATACCAGCCAATTGAACACCCTTCCATTGAGGGCAGTTATCACAGATCAGCCCACATCTACACTACAGATTTCTTTTAGATTCCAAAACAAGGTGACCATATTAACAATAACAACTGGAAAGGTTTACTGGCTTATACTTGTGAATATTTGGGAGAGTACTAGTTGACCTAGGCCAAAGCATAACAGAGACCGTTCTTACTGTTTTTCAGTATAAACAAACAAGCTCTGGTGCTCAGGAACATTCTCTGTCGCTGCTGTATTTTCTAGTATAAATACAGTCTTGCAGACTTGAGAGGCTCTAAATGCTTAATTTTTTATCAAGAATGCTCATCAAAAGGAGCTCTAGTGTTATCCTATTATAAAGGCTATAACCATCTTATTTGGGAACTGTGATTAAAATAGATGCTGCACATTTGATGAGGAACTCTTTCCTTTCAGTGTGATGCAAACATGGGCAGAATATGTCCAACAGACTGAAGTTTTTGAAATATTTTGCAGAAGACCATGCACTCATTTTAGAAAGCTAACCAAGCTTAGGTATAAGCTAGGTGAGAAGCTGCTCATTTTAATATAGCTCTAGATAAGTCCAAAACCCAAACATTGCCAGCTGAGGCACTGTAAGGGAGTGTTGAAGGGAGATGTAGTATGTCTGTGTCTCCATATATGTGGTATCTGAGTGGAGGCTGTTGGGGCAGTGGAGAGACAGTCTTGGACTTAGCACAGTTCTACTGAAATCTTTTAGTAGCACTTTCCCTCTATATATCCTGACTATCCCTATAATATCCACATAACTAAGTTAAACAGTTCAGGAACCTAGCCTGAAAGAAAAGCGGTACAATATAACTTACCTCATGTATCCATATGGTTAAATTTCCCACTCTCCCAAAAAAGCTAGACATATCTAATAATCTGTTGGGAAGGGTCCCTGTCATTGTCCCCTAGGCTCAATCTAGACATGGTTTAGCAGGCTGGTGAGGAAGAATGTGTGCTCCATCAGGCATTCTGGAAGAAGCTGGGTGTTGGTCAAGGCCATTAGTTAGGGAAAACGGATTCAGGGAAAGAAGCAAGGAAATGTGAATCAGAAGAGATGTGCATGGAGGAAGGGTCTTCTATTATTTATCTCAGGGTTTCCACAAGACTCAGCACTTTTAGTGAGACATATTGGTTACAGACCTCAGGGTGTACCCCATGTAGATATATTTCTACATCAGTAATCCATATGTGAGCATACCAATGTGGGTAATTCACAGACAGCAGACCTGGCTGACTTATTCATAGGCAACAGCACAGTAGTATGGCAACCTGATGTAGAGCTCCCTCCACTTACCTGAAGAGTATTCACCTCTATCCCAGGTGCACTTGAGGTAACATAAGATGCTGAATCCATGCTCATGCAAATTGGCTTGCAATAACAAAGAAAAGACACTAGCAAGGATTAACGCGTTTTGTCTGATATGCTTCTTTCACAGAGACATCCGAGGAGGAAATCTTGGTCACAAGAAAGCGTTGACCTGAGGAACTATGCAGAGACAGGTTGGGTTGTCAGCCACTAATGCACTGGTTTTGGCTGGGGTACAGCTAATTTTCTTCATGGTATGGGGCTATGTTTTGGATTTGTGCAGAAAACAGTGTTAATAATAGAGGGATGGTTTAGTTATTGCTGAGCAGTGCTTACACAGAGTCAAAGCCTTTTCTGCTCCTCATACCACCCCACCAGTGGGTAGGTTGGGGGTGCACAAAAAGTTGAGAGGAGACACAGCTGGGACAGCTGACCCCAACTGACCAAAGGGTTATTCAATATCATATGATGTCATGCTCAGCAATAAAACTAGGGGGAGGGTTGGCCAGGGGGCCACTGCTTGAGAACTGGCTGGGCATCATTTTTTTGGTGGTGAGCAATTGTTTTCATTTGCATTGCTTGTCTGGCTTGGGTTTTATTTCTCTCTCTTTGTTATTTTCCTTTTCATTACATCATCATCATCATTATTATTATTATTATCATTATTTTATTATTATTATATTTTATTACAATTATTAAACTGTTCTTGTCTCAACCTATGAGTTTTCTCACTTTTACCTTTCCAATTCTCTTCCCCCCTCATCCTGCTGCAGGGGGCAGTGAGCAAGTGGCTGTATGGTGCTTAGTTGCTGGCTGGGGTTAAACCATGACAACTGGTCATACAACTAAAAAGACTAATGAAGGAACAGAAGGATGAGGCCCTGTTTAGAGCCCTCTGGAAGTGGAACAATACTCAAAAGAGGTGGCAAGGGGTCAACTGTCAGTCCTGATGGTCTTTGTTGATAGAGTCATGGAAGTCAAGGTGGAGGAGTGAACCCAGAAGCGTGATGACAACAAGATTCTTCAGAAACCCTTTGGTTTAGAAGGGCTGGATCAAGAAACTCCAGGAGCTCCTGAATCCCTCAGAGAGATAGCTTGGGAACCCTCAAAGCTGTCAGGTTTACACTGCTCATCATGACATTGGTGAGAAAATGAAGTGGACAAATAGGAGTTTAATTGCCCTTCTCCCCACCACCACTGTCTTTTTCTGGTGCGTGATATTTGGCTTGTGTTTATTTTCTGTGTTTTAGACTTTCTTGTTATCCATACACACCCCCTTGATCCCCTTCTTTTTTTCTTTTTTCCCCCTACTTTCCCTGTAACTTACCCTCTAGTTTGCTATGACTTTATAAATAAAAATTGTTATTCATAAAGGTTTTGCTTGTGACTTTTCATTTCAGGCAATAACAAAGTCTGGTGAAGGTGGGAGATGTATCTGAGTGGTTGGGAGGGGGGTTTCAGAGCCTGATGTGTTTAGGCAAGGGTGAAGAATAAGCAAAGGGGTGGGGTCAGGTAGGTTGCCCATGGCTGTGTGTATGAGGAAAATAAAGGGAAGATGAACAGTTTCATTTATTTGGGGGCTTTATTTGTTGTTTTTAACTACTGGTGTGATGTAGCAGGCTTGATGGACTGCAGCTATTATGCTTGTGAGTGTTATGACTGAAGTAGCTGTATAACCTGAGACGAGAGGATAAGCAGCATCTGCCATGCTGGAGACTGCCCTTGGTGGAGGGAGCTCCCAAGTGCTCCCTCTGGGAGGGAAGAGGATGCTGCCCTGGTCTTTTTTTTGTGTGGAATGAACCACTCAAAGACTCTTACATAATGTCTGCAGTCAGTATAGCAGGATATCTTGTCCATGAATCTTCCCCAGTGCTACACAAAGGCCTGTGAAATGAGGGAAATGTAGTCCTTACGGTGGAAATGTTGCCAGGAGTCCTGCAGGGGGAGCAATGAACAGAGGGAATTCCAGTGTATGACAGGGTCAATCCCCCTGAACACCTTTCCCACCTGCCTTACCTCCTCTGTCCCAGGCCCTGAATATTCTGGGTAGTTGCACAGCACCCACAGCCTTGCATAGGATATGGATCAAGAAGGTGATGGATGATTTCTGCACCCTCACTGCTATTCTGATTGTTATTTCCTATGTGCTTGCACAGTGACCAGTCACTGTCAGAGGTAACATAGGTAAAGAATGTGAGAGCAAGTCTCTTCTTCACCTGGTTGCTTGCCTGTGGTACTCTGGAAGTGGATGACTTGCACAATCTACCTTAGGAGAGCAGTGCAGTGTGTCTTCAAATACAGAAGTCTCACAGTGACTGTTGTACTGTTAGTATTAACCAGTTACTTTGGGCTAAGGCCTAAGGTCTGCAGCACCTGATGCTGTTGACTCAGGGTCTGGTGCCTGGCAGAGGTCCTTTTCTCTTCCTGTACTTCCTGTCTGATTTCCAGAATCTGTGCAAGTGCAGTGTGGTAGTGAGTAATGGCTCTGCTGATCTGCCCATCTTTAAGGACGAGAACGATTTATTGTAGTCACAAGAAGGTATCAGAGAGAAGGTACCAAAGGCTGTCTGACATACACACAAGTGGGAAAAAATAGGCTTCATGTGCCTGAGTTGTACCATCGATAGCATAACAATGCAACAGACTGCCATTTGAAGAACATGGAGCACAAAACTTCTTTTATATTATGATGACATGCAATGCAAAGCATAGGAAAGATGAGTGGATGACATATCACAGAATGACAGAATGGTTGAGGTTGAGGTTGGAAAGGAGCTCTAGAGGTCTTCTGGTCAAATCCCCTGCTCAAGCAGGGTCACCTAAAGCCAGTTACCCAGGACTATGTCCAGGCTTTTGAATATCTCCAAAGATGGAGACTCCACTCTGGGCAACCTGTTCTAGTGCTCAGTCACCCTCATAGTGAAAAAGTGTTTCCTGATGTTCAGATGGCACCTCCTGTGCTTCAGTTTGTGCCCATTGCCTGTGGTCCTGTCACTAGATACCATTGAAAAGAGACTGGTTTTGTCTTCTTTGCACCCTCTCATACATTGATGAGACCCCCTCTGAGCCTTCTCTTTCCCAGGCTAAATAGTCCCAGCTCTCTCAGCCTTTACTCATAGGAGAGGTGCTCCAGTCCTTTCATTGTCATTGTGTCCCTTCACTAGATTCTCCCCAGCATATCCATGTCTTTCTTGTATTGAGGAGCCCGTAACTGGACACAGTACTCCAGGTGTGGCCTCACCAGTGCTGAATAGAGGGGAAGGATCACCTCCCTCAACCTGCTGGCAACACGCCCCCTGTGGAAAATCTACAAGTCCTCTGGACAACCTGTTCCAGTGCTCAGTCACCTTCAAAGTAAACCATCCTTTCCTGATGTTCAGACGGTGCCTCCCGTGTTTCAGTTTGTGCCCATTGCCTCTTGTCCTGTCTATAGCTTATCTAGGGGATCTTATGGGAGACAGTCTCAAAAGCCTTACTGAATGCAAGGCAGACACTGTCCACTGCTCTCCCCTCATCTGCCAAGTCACTAATTTCATCATAGAAGCTTATCAGGTTGGTCAAGCATGACTTCCCTGTTGTGACTCCATACTGACTACTCCAATCACTTTCCTCTCCTTCATGTGCCTGGGAATGTTTTCTGGGATTAGTTGTTCCATCCACCTAGTTGTTCCATCCATCTAGTTGTTCCATCATTCTGTTTCAGTGCTGTCTTCGAAAAAAAATGTATTAGCAACCTTTCCTTTGTCTTCTCAAGGCCTTAAGCTATGTCTTTCTTATTTTTACTTTCTTTGAAGTCTAAAGGATAATGAGAAAATGACAGCCTTTCATTTCCCAAGTCGCTAGGTACTGTGTCTTCTCAGTCAGGTTCACTGTCTCTATTGTATTTTTTTTCATATCAACATGAGTTAAGCTCAATTTAAGTGACATTCAGTTATTAACTTTCACTCAAAGAAAGCGTTTATGTGTGTGCACTCATTATCTCTTGTTCTCTCTTGCTCTCTCTCCCTCACTCTCACACACACACATACACACATTTACTTTGCATTTTCTTTAGAGAAAAAATCCAAATATTGTTCCTTCTTCCTGTGAACTCACATAGTAGCTGGAAACATATATGCTAGCAGTAAAGAAGTAAAGCAGTTATTTTACAGCTCTAAAAACTATCCATTACAAAGCAGAAAAAGTTTTGCTACTCTCAGCAATATTTTTTCTTTTTAATAAATTACATTTAATGACAACTTCTTCCATTTGCCCCCCAAAAAATATTAATCTTAAGTTATCCTTGGAGAAGGTCCATCAAGTAGTCTGTAGTAAATAATTCATTGTCCCATTTGCTCCTTCTGGAATACTTTTTCTGAGTATCTTAATTATAACTGGTTTTAAAGTTTATTCCTAATGCCAGGAATGGGATGACAAATTGTATGCAAAGAAAATCTGCTTCCCCATAGTCTTGCTTACTTTTCTTCCAGTCATGTTTTCTCTTCAATGAATCATTTCTTTTCAGGAAATTTCTATGATACTGCTGTTACTCATATTCCAACTGTTGTCAAAATATTTATGCAAGACTTAAGAAATGAGCATAATTTGATAAAGATTCAAACCTTTCCTGAGCAAAGCATCATTGTGCTTTTACTTGCTTATTTTTTTTTTAAAGTACTTAAGTTCTACTTTCATGTGAAGCCAGTGAAAATATGTCCATATCCATACAAGATGTATCGAGGATAATATCTCCAGCCCTGCTGAGGTATGTATGTTAAATCTAGAGAATGACAGACTCATCTAGGTTGGAGGAGACCCCAGAGGCCATCCAATCCAATCTCCAGCTTAAAGCAAGGCTAGTTAGAGCATGATCAGGGCCAGGGACAATCAGGTTTTGAATATTTGCAAGAACGGATATTTCACAGCCTCTCTGCGAAACTGGTTCCAGTGTCATGCGGGTCCTCACATTGGGTCAGAATTTCCCATATTCCAATTTATGTCTGTTGTCTCTTGTCCTACCATTGTGAGAAGAGTCTGGTTCTGTCTTCCCTACACCCTTCCATTAGCTGATTGTAGATAGCAGAGAGATCTCCCTTTAGACTTCTTTTAAGGCTCTTTAGTTCTCCTAGCCTCTGCTCATGTGTGATATGTTCCAGATAGTTATGGAAAGTAAAACCAAAAGGGTTCACCTATCCTAATAAATAAAACTACCAAAGAGTACTCCCTGGTCCTGAGGATAAGCTGTTGTAGCAGTGACTGTATCTGTATAGCTGGAAATCAGAGAAGAAAATTCAAATCTGAGTCTAAGAGGGGAAGAGACAGATATATAGCAGTGCCTTAAGAATTCCCTTCAAAAATATTAAGCTAATTTAGTGTTAACACAAACCCACTTGTAAAACAAGGATCATTCAGAACTAATAAGACTTTAAAAGACTATTCCTTGTTCAAAAATATTTCAGGTCTTTAGTTATAATGCCTTTTTTTTTTTTTTTCAGATGCATTAAACGATAATCTGTTGAATCCATTGTTTCATTTCTCACAGATCTCTTGCAAGTACTATTTTTACACTCACAAGCAAAGATGATTTTAAAGGTCATGTTAAACTGAACCATTAATCAACACAAACCCGGCAAAGTCTAATATTTAACACACCTGCTGTGTTTGCTTTCAGGTTTTCCATAACTACCTACACTAACAAACTGGTATTGCACAGACTGACATTTTCATGAAATACTGCAGTTGATGAAGGAGAGGAGCTACTGTATAAATTTTGCAACATACACTAATCACCACAGACAATAGAGAAAACCCTTTCAATTGTAGAAATCTTCAGAGCACAGCTCTCTTTACGGTCTCTTTACTTTTAATTATTTTTACTCACACTCCATAAGTTTCAATTTCTGGTTCTTTCAGTTCTTCATGTGTTCTCTGCTTTGTTATATAGACTCTATATAAAGTTACTAAATTTGGTAGCAGAAATATTTCACCTTCAGATATATTCTATCTTTCTTTCAGTAATAAGGAATAAATCTTCACTCTATTTTGGGGAAGTTTTACAAGAAAGGAGTCACTGTAAAATACTTAATATAGACTTGCACCTTTCTGTTTTTTAATTAAGTGGCTGGGCCATATGTATAGACATCTTACACTTACTTTTAAGAATACTAATTTTTTGTAAGCATGCTAAGTTTTTGTCCTCAGAAGACAGTTTACTTTGTGTTAAGCTTTTCCATCAAACAGATTATTTTCTGTTACTAGCATATGCTTTGCACCTAGCTGACATCCTAAGCCAAGCCAGGCATCTCTGACAAGACACAAAAAAGCCTCCATGACTATTATACTGTCAGCTTCCCAGCCACTTCAAGAAATTCATTTTGAGGACTTTTCAACTATATTTATCTAAAGTTAATCTTTCTTATTTTTCTCGGTAATACACATTCATTTATTTTTATGTTGCATTTTGAGACATGCCTTGCAATGTAGAAATATCAGGGAACTTGATTTACTGCCGCCAGGCTTTCTATGCAGTTTATGACTGAAGTAAGATTTTTTTTTCCCTACCCTATTCATAAGATTTATATGCCAATGTCATGAGAATGACCCACAAGCTGGTTTTCATCTTCAGAAAACTTACTGATCTTTGTATGAAAGTAATATTTTGGAACTGGAAAAATTTTACATTTTGAAGTGTCGTTTGGAAAATATGGTAGAAGATTGTCAGCAGAGGTAAAACTAGATTTAGACAGAACTAATCCGGATTTTAAAATTAATATGTTTAACTAGCAATGTTCTTCTATAATTGTTAGTCCCACCTACTTTTTGTGTCCGCACAACCTAACCTTACTCTGGTTTTGAGACTTGGCCTACTAATACCAAGAAGCCAGAACTTATTTTTTAAACAAGGTAAATACTTTTTCTTATGGAGACAACATCAAGGCCCTAATTGGATTTTGTTGTAATTGTTAAAAATTACTATTTAGACAAAATAATAGTGTTGTTGCATCTCATACATTTTGTAAAAATCTACTAACATGGAAATATGCACCTTTGCAGATTTCAGGTGGCATTAGCAGGCCTCATCACCGTTAACCAATAGCTAAAATCCATCGTACTTGTCTATAGCACATATAAAATGCACAGCAACCTCAATCAAATATTTGCACCTGTTTGGTGCAAAATATATGCTTTCCTAAAATAGAGGGAAAAGAAGAACCAAGCCTCAGGTTTTTAAATGGGACCAGTTATTTGCACTATAGTATCTTTTTGCATGACTTGATCTTTAGTTGAAAGGATTTTGCTATCCAGTGTCTGTAATAGTTTCCCCTCCATCATACTTTTTCCTTTATTTTATACATAGCTGATACTTGAGCAAATATCCAGTCATTTTGAAACAAAAAAATTCGTATGGAATACTTATAAACTCTTAACCCATTTAAATTTAAGGATTCATGAACTTATAAACATAACATGGTGATTTTTTTCCCCTTGTTTTTAGTGTCCCATTGAGTTTAGAAACAATTTTTATAATGGGGTGGAGAATTTTCTCTTTTTCATATTTTATAGTCATTTCCATGATTCTTGCGTGCCATGTGGTTATAGAAGCACAAGTAAACCGTATTAAAAGTTTATTTGTGTTTCACTTCATCATAGGGATTTGGTCTGGGAAGCTTATTCTAGTTTAACATTAGAAAGCATAATTTATTTTAGTTGTGGCATAATGAGGGACAGAAATTTATGTGAAGCAACATTGATAGTTAATTTGTGTTCAATTATCTCAGAAACATGGGGTAGCTGTATGTATGATTTCATATTTTTCAACCAAAATTTTGATACCCCCAAAAATGTAGGAACACTGTTGCCAGCTACAACAGAGAAGAAAACATCACTGTCATATCCTCAATAAGGCTTACTTCTTAGACTTATTTTGTGGTTGTTTATTAGATAATGTTGCTCAAATTGTTTTGAAAACAAGAGTCTTGTATTCCTGTGAGGGTGTGTGTGTAAGATTTGAAAAGTTTTTGAAGCAATTGTGTTAGGGAAAGCGTTAATGGTGCATGTCTCTGTGAACATTTAAAAGTGCTGACACATTGCTTTCATTACTGAAAGTGTAATTTAAGACCTAATGAAAATATCAAACTTTCTGTTGCTGTATCTGTCAATGTCAGTTTCAGAAGCAGTTATGCCTTTCTTCCCTTGTGCTGCAAGGAGTACAATTTGAATTTGTGGTTACGGGTAGGTGAATGCTACCTCTGAATCACATCATTCTGACTCATGCATAGTATTCAAGCTCATAACTTTGAAATACAAGCATTCTAAACCCTTGGACTTAAATGCTTTGTACCTTTAGGTGTGAGGTCTAGCTAATATAAATATAGCTTTTCTGCCTTTGAATCCTGCATAAGTGGACATTTCTGTTTTGCATATTTCTGTACCAAACAAACCAAACCTAATCCAAATAACATAATTTTGATGTGATCTAAGCATTTGAAGCAAATTCTGTCTCATCACTATGAATATTTATGTAAATTGAGCTTAAATTACAAACCATTCTTTACAAAGTAGCAAAATTTGTCAGGTGTAACATTTTTTTTCTTGCTTTTTTTTCTTAAAAATTGCCATGTATATTCAACTGAGAATTTGAAACTATGCTAGTGGCATAACATAATAAATATTCACACTTAATTGTTTCAAAGTGTGTTTCTAAAAAGGATACAAAAGCATTGGAAGGAATACACTGGATACAACCTTATTACAAAAATATTATTCATTCAAAAATAATAGAAATTAATTTATTTGAAAAATTTCACATGTATGCCTTTAATTTTTCTAACATGAGTTGTCTGAAATGGGTCAGAGAACAATTGACACAGTCTATTTTAAGCATTATTTAGCTGCAATTCAATTAGCCTAAGTTTAGGACAGACATTCTCTCTGTAGAGAAAGGTGAGACATTTAGAGGGTAACACTGCGTATCTCAGTTGGGGAACTCTGGAGTACTTCCCATTCCTTGGCATCACCAGAGGGGCATGTTCTGATGACATGCTGACTGCAAAATCACAGTGTTTATTAGGGGATGTTCCAGTGCTGGACTGCATTAGGAAATGCATCACCAGCAGTTTGAGGAAGCTTATCCTTCAACTCTACTCAGCACTACTGAAAAACTTCTGGAGTGATGGGACCAGTTCTGGTTTCCACACTACAAGAGAGACATGGACTTACTGGAGAGAGTCCAGCTAAGGACCACAAAAATGATGAAGGGACTGGAGCATCTCTGATACAAAGAGATGCTGAGAGAGCTGGGAATGTTTAGGCTGGAAGAAAGAAGGCTCGAGGGGATCTTATCAATGTGTTTAAATACCTGACGAGAAGCAGTAAAGAAGACTGAGACATAGTCTTCTCAGTGTTACACAGTGATTCTGGACAACAGGTAATGGGCAAAAGTTGGTGTTTGAAGACTGGAACAGGTTGCCCTTCTGAGCAATGTTTTGGACTAGATGACCTCCAAAGGTACTTTCCAACCTGAATCATTCTGTAAGTCTGAGATTCTGTGATATGTCAGATGTCACTGCAGGGAGCAGAGCTGGAAAGCACTCTGAAGAGCCTTATCTTCCCCTCAATGTATCTATAGGCTCATGTTGCTCCAGTAGATGCCTAGAGTTAATTAGTATGCAAGCCAGCACCTACAAAAGTAAGTTCTAGACTTTTATGGGATATACATAGTTTTGAAAACAATCTGTGCAACATGGATGTCCTCATGACCAGTTCAACTTTCATATTTATCAGTTTATGACAGATACAGGATCAGCAGTCTGGTTGTGCTTGTTCTGTTGCATACTACTCATGCTGTGCTGTAGTTGAAAGAAAATGCACATATACATATTTATGTATATGCATTTACTTATAACTGACATCTCAAATTAGGAATAATATCTTTTCAGACTGTCTCAGTGGTCAGAGCAATCCAGAGTGGTTATACAAACACCCATGAGCCAGTTATAGGGAACAAAAGGTATGAAAGAGTTGTCTTTTTTTTGGAATTCATTGTATACTTCTTCCTTCTAAAACAGCTTACTGTGAGCTTACAGTCTTTTTTATACCACAGGCTAGTCCTTGGTGTTTTGATTCAGTGGCTCACATCATCCATTGATCTTCCCTGCTATTGGTACTGACAAGACAGTAAAACTAGCTGTTTGATCTGCTGAATACTGCTGATTTCTACCCGCTCATTCCCCCCAACAAAAATCCATCTGGGACGTTTCACAGGCTTTAAATTAAGTGATTGATACCATGCTCACTGGGAAATAATTGAAGTAAACAAAATTAAATACAATGCATGTTGTCTGTGTGCTGAAAAATACTTTTTTCCTCCCCTGGTGTTCCTAGATCTGTCACAGATTACCTTAAACTTGAGAAATCATGAATTCCTTTATTTATTTTGAGATTGCTGTCCCTAATGAAAAGTGGGACATCAACTAGAAGTTACCAAATCATACACTTACAGAAGGTAGAATACATGAAGATTAGTTTCTTTATTTTCTTAACATCACATAAATCTTTTGAAATAAGGGAAATTTAAAAACAAACAAACAAAAAAAACAACCCCCCCCCCCAAAAAAAAAAAAACAAAACCAAACAACAAACCAAACCAAAAACCAGGGGCTGCAAATTTCTGAAACAGGAATGACATTTTCCAACCAAGGAAATGCAAATTCTTGAAACAGCATAATGAACTATGGGAAACAGTTATGGAGCGAAGACAAACTTCAGTACATTTAAAATATATTTTGGAGAAAAATTGCTAAAAATACTAACAATTATTTTTGTTTCTAAGCAAGTTGTTATCTCAATAAACACTCTAAGGTCCTCACTTATTTCTGAAAATGTAGATATATTGTGAAGTGAGACACTTTTATTCTTTCCAGCAGTCAAAATGTATTTACTGCTATAGGTATGAGAATGTCAAAGTGCTTATAAAGGTCAGATGGGAAGAGAGTTAAGCCACAGAAGTCACAGGAACAGTGTTCTAAGCAAGCAAATGCATTTCTACGTCCCCTCACCAATAAAAAAATAGCTGGTTTTGACTACTGTGTTTTTGACTAAGTGAATGCATGAGATTGAATAGATTTACATGTTACATACCATCCAGCAAGTGTCTGTACTCTGTGCAACATACAATCTGATCCTTGATTAGAATCTCCTATAAAAAATAGGTATTTAGTCTAAACTTATTTCCCCAGTCCTCCCAAAAATCATTGGTGAGACAGAGAATAATTCATTCCACCAGAAGACATGTGCCAGAGAAAGGCAGAATAAAGTTCCTGCAGAAGGTACCTATCCACATGTGTTTTATATAGAGCAGCTAACCCAGACTAGATGACCAGTTTTCATACAACTACAATTAAGTGAGAGGAATCCAGGCCTAACCATAATATGTCAGTTTAAATGGATGCTCACTAATTTATGCCACCTAAAAAACTGGCTGTTTAAAAGTGACAATGACATTTAACATGTTAAAATATTGGCTATTTTCACATATCAGAATGTCTCTCACATTTTTTCATATGATTTTGTAAACAGAAATATTTTGGCTGCTGCAGTACATACACAAGTCTGACAAGTTTGGGCACATGTGACAGTCAGCCTGATCTATCACGGCAAGAGCAGACTTACTACGCACGTTATTTGCAGATGCTCTATTTGAGGGCTGTTTACCTAGGGCTTTTCAACTTCTAGCTGCATGTTTATAACAGCTGTTCAGAGCTGGAACTCTGAATATTTGAAAATCCCAGGGAAATGGGTAAACGTATTTTCTCTTTTTTGGGATATAGTTTCCGCATATAAGAAAAGGACATGTAATCTAGACTTATCACAACTCTAATTTACGTTTGGTGCTAGGGACCTCTTTGGGCTTCATGTAGCATTGCACTTTCCTTCAGGGCTTATACATAGGCATCATACGTTAGCACAGAGGTTAGTGACATAAAAAGCTTGGGCTAGGGCAACTGAAATGCTAGGTTCTGCAGTAAAGTGGATGCAATATCTGCAATGCCATTGAAAAGAACTTTTAAATTGAAATTAGTGCCCTTCATCTTCCATTGCTTTCTTTTTAGTTTAAACATAGTATCTTTACTCAAATAGGATACACCCAGAGGAAAACCAGTTCATTTTCTTTACCGAAAAGAAGGCAGGCTCCAAAATTTGACATGATGATAAGCCAAAACAGCTGGCCTCAAAACTCTGTTGTGTGTAACCAGTTGTCACTGAAGCGTGTCCACATGTCTAGGGAAGACTTTGTTAGAGAGTAATGAGGTTATGAATAATTGGAAGCTAGCTACCGGATGCAGGCAAGTAAATATTTGTAAAAAGGTAAAGAGATGATTCACACTTCCATGAGTGCATTCACACAGCAAATCAGCATTAAAAAGTAAGTTAAATTTTGCCAGAATAATGCCTTCCATATAACTTTTACTAGTAGTACTTCTTGTAGTAGCAGTACACAGAATTTGTTCATTATTCCTGAAACAGATACTAACAGTATTAGCTCACAACTGATGATAAACCAGAGGGTTTCTTCCCTGACCACTGTATTTTCAGAATATTTTCTCTTCAGGAATGTGTGCAGTGATCCTCCTCTTCTAGATTTAACACTTCTCTGTATTCCTGCTGTCATCTCAAACTTTAACATCTTTAAAGTCATCTTCCTGTATATGCATTCTGGTTTTGAGCCAATTATTTCTAAGTCAAAAGTGTAATTTCTTAGGAGTGGCAGATCAAACCTTAGCCTCCCTTTACTTAGTTAAATATCTCAACCACCCATAAGATATAGTGTCACACTTTTTACAAGTGCTTCTCTTCCTTTACCCCACCGCTTCACCCTGGTCATTAGAAATAATAAATATTGTATTATTCTGCTAGATAGTTGCAGTCTTGAAAAGAGAAGTGGCGTATATACAGCCTATCAGTTAACTCTTTTAGATGGTAGATGGATGCCTGAACCTCCTCACAATAGGAATCTTCTGAATTTACTAAAATTCTCTTCCTTACAAGGCCATTATATAGTCAGGCCCTTCCTGCTACATTTGACAAGAAAATACCATTTAATATTTTTTGCATGTGTGCAAGAGGAAGTAGAAGAGGATATTTGTTTTTCTGTGTTTTTCTCATCATGCCTAAAAGACTGGTCACCTCAGGCCATCAAGCAAAAGAACATCTGACTTCTAGATGACAGTTATTGTTAACAGAACAGGGCACTCCTTACAATGTTCAAAGCACAAAAGCTACGAAAGAATTTGTTTTCTTACCTCATCAAGGGACAGAAGAAAATATTTTAAAAAGGGAATTCAAAACCTGTGTCTGACATTAAAGTATTCATGGAATTAAGTCTATTACTCCTTGCCAAAGTGAGTCAAAGCTTTTCCAGTAAGGAATAGGTAAGAATCAGTTTTAGATGACTGGTTGTTTAATGTATCTAATTTTTCCTTCTTCTCTTTGCATCTCTGTATCCATTGCCAAGTAAACAGCTTGTTTATAGAACAGGCTTCCACTTCTCCTTCATTTACACACCTCAGAGTTAATTTCAATCTTTGTATCTGAAGAATGTAAATTAATATTATTAAGCTACATTAATTAGTTAATAATACATACAGAAAGGTCTCTCCCAGCAAATATATTTTCTTACAACTGGCTTATCCCTAAAGACAGCATTGTCCATATTATATCAATCTATTTCAGGTAAGCTTCTCATGATTTTTTAGGCTTATTTTAAAAAGAAAAGGTCATCTCTGCATGATGAAATTCCTCATCTTAATTTTGGTTTGAGATACAATTTGTGACAAAGAAACCTGAATTTTGGTACCTACATATAAGAGTCTACAAGCCAGGCAGTATCAAAGTTTGAACTATAGTCAGTGAGTATGTAGTGAATACATGAGCAGAACCTAGAGATCAGTTCTGTTGACCTAAGATAAATAATCAGGGCTTCACTGAGTTGTCCACACAAAGATGTATAGCATTATTTGAGATAATCAAGGTTATCCCAGCTGGCTTCCAGATGCGGTTCCAATAGGACACTTTTTGCCTGTAAACCTTGGGTCATGTCTGAAAACCTCATGCAGATGTCTTAGGTATAATAGGATGTCTTAAACAATAATCTACCTCTACATTGAAGCAATTGAATGCTGCCCCCAGAAGCTTACCAGTTGGATCAGTTCCTGAGTTTCATTAACTTTGTTGACTTTACTTCATCTAAAAAAGGAGCTTAGGCATTAAAGAAGGGATTTGGTTGCTTAAATAGGCATTGGTTGCCACTTCAGACAGCTAGCTGCTGCTCCAGAAGAATGGAAGTCTCCCATAAGACTGTTATTCTATCTGGCAGCCCTGTGCAGATGCCTTGGACACTACAGGACATCTCAAATGGTAGAGATTTAAAACTAAGTTTAACCAAATAAATTAAGTCTCTAGTGCACATAAAGACGTCTACCACAGGCAGTTCTGAACTCAGTCTACTCTACATGTAAAATAAAGTTCAAGTACTTTCTCACAGGTCAATATATATCAAAGTGGACAGTTTGATTTGCAATGTAGGCACAGCCCAACAATGATTTCTGGACCAATTGTTTTGGTTTATCACTGATCTTAAGAATTTGTCTAAAAGAAATCAATTAAACCTTCTTTTAATTTAGGTACAACTTCTTTACCTGTGGATGGCAGGAATTCCAATATATCATCAGACAATGCTGCTAAGGGTTTTCTCATTGAATCTCTGAGTGACATTTTTGCTACTACCATGTTTACTTTTACATGTTGTTTACATGGCATTTGCCTTTCATTAGAAAGTTCCTCAGAATTCCATCAGTAACAAAAGGGAATCACACAAGGCAAAAAGACCTCAAAGAATTTATTGTAAATATCCTGACAGATGTTACCTACAAACATGCTTTTCTGAATTTTTATTTGGTATTTTGCACGGACTGCTGGTGTTATAAACTGGGACTTATTCAATCAAGTAGCTTTGTGTGTATTGGGACTAAAAGAGACTGCTGTCCTACACATAGGAATCTTATGGTTTGCTATGAGCTCCAAACTTCTAGTGTTTAATAATAAGACCTTGCAGACCTTCCCTCAGCTTCACATTCCAGTAAAAGAGCTCCTTCTCCTTCCTTTCCATTGCCTTCACTGATTTTATGAATAGTTAGTGTCGGAGTCGGGGCGGCGGTCCGAAGTACTGATGACAATCTCAATATGAGTACCAGCATCAGCCTTGTTTATTATACTACATGGCGGGTTATATAGCGTTCTAAATATACACGTGCTTAAACAATGCATAGGATTGGTTATTAGTTCCTGTTCACGCGCCCCTAGTCCATACCCGATTCGTCTGCCTTGGTTAGTCACGATACGGAAGGAGCCGCCTAGATCCGACTTCAGAATGGTAAACACCACTGCTCTGCTCCTCCTCTTCCGCTTGCTCAATTGCTCAACTTCCGCCTTGAATCTCTCAAGGCTACTTCACTGACAGCAGGCACTTAATCCCTCACAGCATAGCTTGGGTTGCTCATATAGATGTCGTGGCCTCTGTCAGCTAGCCATCCTTCCACAATTCCCTTCTCTTCTTCTTGAGCAAGCCAAGCGTGGGTTAAAAGGCGGTTTACAAGCTATTTTATGCATCTAAGAGCGCAACTTAATACAAATAATAATAATATTCCTACAAATGATAACATAAAAAGAGTTTTTACAATATCCATTAGCCATCCCGTTATGCCCAGCTCTTTCAACCATGCATCAAGCCCTGATTCGTTTATGGTGATTTTATGGAAGTTGTCTTGTAACTGTTTTAATTTTTCGTGTATGGAACTGGAGTGGTCAGAGAGGTTAAAACAACACATTCCCTCGTTCTGTCATCAACCTTCCAGCGCTGGTCTTACTGCGCGACTAGGCACCCAAATTGGTCCCTCACCTGTGGAGACACACATATATCCTCTCCCATTAAATATAACTGAGACAGGTCCCTTCCAGTCCCCTGTACGAGGGTCTCGATAATTTACTCTCAGCCTTGGCAGAGCTGTTTGATCACTCAACATAATTTGGCGGTTGTGAATAACTATTGCAGGTTCTCCTCTGCCTCCCATAATACTGAGATAATTAAGGGTGAACAGGACCTTCAACAATCTCATCTGGGGATCTTTTTCCTCATCCTTCTGCTTTAATAAATAGTCTTTTATCACCTGATGGGCGCTTTCTATAACTCCCTGTCCCGTAGGTGAATACGGGATTCCAGTTACATGCTTGATACCCCACATTTGCATAAACTTCCGTACTTTCTCACTAGTATAGGCAGGACCGTTGTCTGTTTTAATTTGTTCGGGCACACCCATAACGGCAAAACAGGCCAATAGATGCTTACATACATGTTGGGCCTTTTCTCCAGGCAACGCTGTGGCCCACAAGCACTTAGAGATTGACACGTGGACATATTTAAGCTTTCCAAATTCCGACACATGTGTAACATCCATTTGCCATACTTCCAGGGCCTTAAGGCCCCGAGGATTCACCCCCATACCGATTCCAGGCCCTTGTCCTCCACACTTTGGACATGCTTTTACAATAGAGCGCGCTTCGGCCTCAGAGATTCCATATTGGCACCTTAAACTCCTAGCATTTGTATGGAACGTCTCATGTCCCGTTATCTCCACTATTCTCGTTCTCCCTTTTTGAATTAACTCAGCCACTGCTTCTGGTCGTGTTAGTACGCTTTTTCGTGGCTGTATTTTTGAAAAAACCCATTCTAATATGACAAACTCTGGTGCCTTATTTGTTGCCCTTTTATTTTTCTGTTCCCTGCTTTCCTCTTTGCTGTGTTTGTCAGTGGCATTGCTAGATAAGGAAGGGGAATCTTCCCCCACTTCTTTTTGCCATTGACAAATCACAGCGAAAGGGGAATCAGTGGCATTGCAAATCAGTAATGATACTGGCATTTCTAATATACGTCGGCTAGTCCAAGCCCTTGTTAGCTTGTCGCATATCTTAGAGATGGCTTGGAGCTGCTCCGGTCCTATATCGACGCGGTTTGCGGGGTGGGTACCCCGTAAACTACGTACTAACGGTTGAAGGTCCGTATTTGTAATTCCAACGCAATTTCTAATCCATTGAATCTCTCCAAGAAGGGTCTGCAAGTCTTTCAGATTCGCTAGCTCAGTAGTTAGTTGTATCTTTTGGGGCCGAATTTTTGCTTGAT
The DNA here is from genome assembly GCA_031468815.1 of Morus bassanus. Taxonomy (NCBI): domain Eukaryota; kingdom Metazoa; phylum Chordata; class Aves; order Suliformes; family Sulidae; genus Morus; species Morus bassanus. Next base: position 93,049,607 of record CM062569.1, read on the forward strand.
CAATAATCCACCCAAGATATTTCCAAGGTGCGGCCCTTTGAATTTTTTCAGGGGCAATTTGTAAACCTTTAATGCCCAGTGCCTTAGACAATTTTTCGATATGGGCCTCGGACCATGGGGCTTGCTGTGCACAGAGGATATCATCCATGTAATGATAAATTATCATTTTTGGCCACACCAATCTTATTGGCTGTAGCGCCCAGGCAACAAACAGCTGGCACAAAGTAGGAGAGTTTTTCATGCCTTGCGGCAAGACAACCCATTCATATCTCTTTGCTGGCTCCGCCTTATTGATAGTGGGCACTGAAAATGCAAATCGGCAGCAATCTTGCTCATGTAAAGGGATGGTGAAAAAACAATCTTTTAAATCTACTATAAGGATATGCCACCCCTGTGGTATCATATTTGGTGATGGGATACCTGGTTGCAGAGCTCCCATGGGTTGCATAGTTTCATTAATTTTCCTTAAGTCATGCAACAATCTCCATTTCCCACTTTTCTTAGGAATAACAAAAATAGGGGTGTTCCAGGGGCTAACAGAAGGTCGAATATGCCCCGCTTCTAACTGTTCCGCCACCAGCTGGCGCACAATTTGCAACCGCTCCTCAGTCATGGGCCACTGGTCAACCCAGACCGGATCGTTTGATATCCAGGTCAATGGAGGGTTGGGCGGCTGCTCTCCAGGGCCCTGTCTCGAAAAGGTGTTGTAGTCATTACCACTCCTAACTGTCCCAGAATGTCGCGACCTATGAGAGCTTGTAGCCCACCAGGCAATGCCATCACGTGAGGCCTGAGGGCTACTTGCTGGCCCTCCGGAAATTGGAAAATTACCGGCTGCCTGTTAATATGGGGAATAGAGCTGCCTCCAACTCCGGCAACTGTGGTTTTGATAGCTTCACAAGCCCATTCACGGGGCCACCTGGTATTATTGATTATGGTCACGTTGGCACCTGAATCTAGCATAGCTGTTAATGAGATAGAATGCCCATCCTGGGTAACTATTACCCGTTCTAAAGGTCTCTGATCCATGCTTAGTGTAAAACAGACAGCGGGACCAGTAGACCCAAAACCTTGATTGCCTCTTATACAGGGTGCGCTGGGTGAGTCCCCTAGAATGTTATCAAAAGCCAGCAGTTGGGCAATCCTGCTACCTTTTGGAATATATAGTGGGGGATTAAGGGTATATGCCATTATACATATCTGCCCAGTAAAATCAGCATCGATTACTCCCGGAATTACAATTAATCCCTTAATCCCTGATGAGGATCGGCCCATGAGTAACCCCCCAATTCTTTTTGATCCCTTTACTAATGGCCCAAAGGCCATGCTTGGAATTTTTTGAACCTGTGAACAGAGCAATGTTACTTCTATTGTGGTCTCCAGGTCAAATCCCAGGCTCCCGGCTGTTGCGCGAGTAGCGTGTTCGAAAAACCCTGTTGTTGACCGCTGGGGTGGGCGGGGGGGGCCATTTTTGTCTGCGCCCGGCCCTTCCTCGCGCTCGCTTTGGAGTTTCCCAAACAGGCCTTTGAGGAGTGAGTATCACTTTGACATCGTTCACACCATACAGGAGCTCGACAATTACGCCGGCTATGCCCTGGTTCACCGCAGCGGTAGCAGTTTCCTTTGAATGGCTGAGCTAATGCAGGGGGTTTAACTTGTTGTGCTGCAGCAGCCAAGGGCTGTATTACCTCTTTTACTGCGCCCTGTACTGCGGCTGCGATAGCCTCATTTTGACGCTGTGCTCCCGCCCTTTCCACCCGAGAAAGCATTTCATCCACCCCTGCACCCTTTGGCAAACTTGCTAAAATATTCTTGGTAGGCTTATTCGCATTGTCAAATGCTAAGATCCTAAACATCTGCTGCTTATTTTCATCACCCAGATCTGGGTGGTTCATTACTGCATCCCAAAGCCTATCAATAAAATGATTGTATTTCTCTGTTGCCCCTTGTGTGACGGTACTGAAAGAAGGGGTAGAGGCTCCGGGCAGACTTAAAAAGGCCTCTAAGGCAATTTTTGCAGAGAGCTGCAACATATTGGAGGGAAAAGTCGCTTGTACATTAACATCCACAAATCGCCCTCCCCCAAGGAGCATTTCTGCCGTCACCCCATATAACGGGTCTCCTTGTTGTTGGTGTTGAGCAGCCACAGCAGCTGCTCTTTGGGACCAAGAGGAGCCCCATAACAAAAATTGAGTGGGAGTTAACAATAGCCTCATTAATGTTTGACAATCATAGGGACACATTAGATCTGCAGAAAAAATCCAAATTACAATCTGACGCGAGGCCTCAGATTTCACTCCATATTAAGAAATAGTATTTTTAGCTTGTTGTAGAATTTTCCAATCGTGAGGTTCCCATTTTCCCTGACCGTTCTCTTGGATGACGGGAAGGACCACTGGGCCTACGCCAGAAGCTACTTCCCACTGTCCGTCCAATATAGCATCTCGGACGATACCACTCCATCGGCCGGGTCGAATCGCCGCCAGCGGTCCCGAAAGACAAGGGGGCGGACAGTCGTCTGCCCCTACTTGTTTTCTCGCCGAAGTCTCCTGTCGCATCGTCACAGTTAAGTCCTTTAACTGCCGCACTACTTCCTTAAGGAGCTCCCTCGTCTCATCTGAGGCCCTTCCCCCTGCCTCTTCAGACAGGGGTGCAGATGGCTCTGAGGAGGTGTCGGATGGCGGTAGGGGAGGGTAGAGAGGCGGCGCAGAGGGCGGTGGCCACTCCTCCGCTTGCACTCGGAGCTGTTGCACTTCCTCATTTCCCTCACTTGTCCGGCTCGCTTCTGTCTTAGCAACTTCCGCCTTTTCTGAGCACGGAGCTGGAGCGGAAGCATAGGGGGGGCAGCCTCCGGCAGCCTCTCTCGCATCTGAGTTACGTTCAACACTGTCCCGCAGTTCAGCAACAGTTTTACAGGTAGGCCCTCCCATACCTTTCACCGCAGGGAGCCCAAAAAATCGAGCAATAGATCCCTGTTTAGGCTCAGCACTCTTAGTTTTTTCCGGCATCGGCGTGAGCATCTGCGCAGCTGCGCACGCAACCTCTCTCTCCGCTTTCATAACTTTTAGCGTCTCTAAAACGTCTTTCCATAGTTCACGCACTGATTTTACTTCCTTTTCAACCTTCTCGTCGCCTTCAATAGTCTTTTGCCACATCGTATCACCCAACTCCCGCCATTCGAGCACAGAAAACAACGTGTGAGTTGTTTTCTCCCTTAAAGTTGTTTCTCTCTTAAAATGTCCCAACCGCTGTCCCAACTTTATCAGCTTGGTCAGCTGTTTTACCGTTGTCTCGATCCCTCTCTTAGAGAGTATGCCTGCGAGCAACATAGCGGCTGCTTCCCCTTCCATGATAGCAGCCCGTCCCCCTGGGAGGCGCTGGCCAGACGCTCCGTATCTGCCCTATACTATTTTCGGCAGTACATTCCCAGTCGCCTTTCTCCCGACTCCCCCTCTCTTGCTGCCCTTACTGCAGTCTCGAGGTTCGGAAGTCAACCATCCTCTGCTACCAGATGTCGGAGTCGGGGCGGCGGTCCGAAGTACTGATGACAATCTCAATATAAGTACCAGCATCAGCCTTGTTTATTATACTACATGGCGGGTTATATAGCGTTCTAAATATACACGTGCTTAAACAATGCATAGGATTGGTTATTAGTTCCCGTTCACGCGCCCCTATCCATACCCGATTCGTCTGCCTTGGTTAGTCACGATACGGAAGGGGCCGCCTAGATCCGACTTCAGAATGGTAAACACCACTGCTCTGCTCCTCCTCTTCCGCTTGCTCAATTGCTCAACTTCCGCCTTGAATCTCTCAAGGCTACTTCACTGACAGCAGGCACTTAATCCCTCACAGCATAGCTTGGGTTGCTCATATAGATGTCGTGGCCTCTGTCAGCTAGCCATCCTTCCACAGTTAAAGGGAAAAGAAAGCAGATTTGCCTTTGTGCTCTTCAGTCTACTTCTACTCAATATGAAGAAAAGCAGGTGTCTTTTGCAAATGATGAACCTATTGGAAGATACTTCCCCTCCCAGTTACTGGCTTCTTGTTCTTTCAAAACTTTATCCTCTGGGACTTCACAAAAAGCTGTAAATTATTAGTAGGTTGGCAACACTGTCGTTTATACATGTTGTCAAACTAAGCCTTCCTGCTTTAAGCACAGAATAAATTACAGGCCTCACTGGCTGAACTCAAAATGAAAGACAAGTCACTCTGTCTATTTATAAGTAAACATTTCCTTTTCTGTCCCATCAGGTAGTTTTCAGAAATCTGTTCACTTTGGGGACATATCTCAATAAAGATTTTTGCCAGCTGTCATTCTTCTTCTGTTATTTTATCTCGTGATAATGTACCCATGTCATTTAGCTGTACAGAGTAGCTACTTCTTTGTTTTTTCCTTAGTTCTGATTGTTGCCTTTCATCATCTGTTCAAGTGCTATTCCACCATCTCTCTGTCATTTTGTAGTAGTAGTGCTTCCCTCCGCTCTCTTAGCCATGATAACTGCCTTTTTAACAACTATTTTGACCTGAGCTACTTTACTGACAATGACCTTACTCTGGTCAAATACCAAATCCTTTTTCTTCATATTTTTATATCCTTGCCAAACCTCTAAAGACAAACTATTTCCTTTTGCAAAAACATAAAGATTTTGTTAGTGTCCACTTCATCTGGTTAAGGTCAGCAGGTCCCTGTCAATCAGTGTTGATTAATAACAGTCACTGACTTTTCTTCTTTTGCAGCTTCCTCTTTCCTGATAGTCACCAAAGAAGTGAAGAGCAGCCTGGACCTGCTGAACTCAATTTCATTTTTGTTATCTTGAAATAGTTCTATTACTAAGTGAAGCTCCTCTGTGTAATTTAGATATGAATCTTCCTTAGGCGTTTTAACTTGATCCTGTTGAAATTAATGGGAAAATTATCATGTAGCTGCTCATTTTCAAAGTGGTGTTGTATACAAATACCTGCTTACAAATGTCAAAAATAAAGATGTGTACAAGTGTACACATATGCACAATATGTCTAAACATTCGCAGCTGAATGTTTATGTTTATATATCTAAACAACGTGGCTCTGTTGCATGAGTGTGAGATGAAATAGATATATTAATTTTAAACCTGGTAAGATTTTCAGTGTATTTCTCTAGGCTTTTTTAGTATCTGCAGATGAAAATGATCATGTGGCACATTTTTTATTTACTGTTTTGGTTTCCCTTAATTTTTATACTATGAATATTAAAATTATATATTTTAAGAATAAGATAACATTGTTTCATCATGCGCTAAGACATAATAAGAAGGAAGTGAGGCCCATCAACCCTTTCTGGTCAAAGCTGGAACCAGGACACTGACCTAGATATAAACATGACTCCTCCCTAGGGAGGGTAGAACTTTTTAGAGTATATGTGCATTTCCTATGAGGCCATCTTTTTGTAAATATGTAGTGCAGTCATTAAAACACAGGAAACAGTATCTTTGACAAGCAGTTTACTGTCTAGTGCTTAGCTCAGTGCTTAGAATATTTGCTCAGAAAGTGGGTTCCTTAGCTTTACCTACTTCCTCCACAGGCTAAAAAATGTTGAGTCCTCAAATCCTGCATCTTTGGCAAATGGCATAGCCTCCTTGCCATAGGACCTCTGCCTTCTATGACAGTATTGGCCACAGACGTGGAAATGAAAGAAAAAAACTAAGACCCAAGAATGATCAATGAAGTAAAGGATACATGGAAGTCTCAAATATTCATTCTATGTATGCAACAACTTTTGCAAAAGCATTCAGACAAAAGCAGTACTGATTGTTGCACTAAAGGAAAAAGTAAGGCACATGCTCTTTGACATGCAATATTGTTCACATTGTTTTGTCAGACAACAAAAGGGCAACAAAAAGCAGAATGAATATATATTAGTCAAAGAAGTGATGGAAAGCATGGCAAGCTTTTAAAAATATATCTCTTGGGAAGTAAAAGTAGAAGGAAACACTGGCCCAATGACAAACGAGGCTGAAATCACTGCCAAAAAAAAAAAAAAAAAAAAAAAAAGGAAAAAAAATTAGAGAGGATTGTCTGTTATAAATGTTCATCTTGAACAAGAATAATAAGGCAAGAAATGTTGATAATTTATTGGCAATAAAAGACTTATAGAAAGAGCTTTTTCTCAAAAGCTGATAAGAAAGTGTCTATTCCTTTAACATAGGCTGAATTTTCACTAGCTACCTGGGATGAAAAAACAACCTACTGGTTTGCACAGCTAGTAAAATTGCATGTGTCTTGTATGTCTCTTGCATGTCATGACACACTGTGTTTTAGAGACATCATCCTGATATGAGGACTGGAGAAGGGTAGGCTCCATATACAGAGAACTGGTCAATAGCCTGAAAAAAACCCACAAGCTGACCCAAGCAAAACACCAAATAAAGCCTGTGGCCAGATGCTGTCTTTGGGACTAAAGCAAACTGTGGCAATCACCTGGCTAAGTGACTGTGGAGAATTTTTACCAAGGTGAATGCTGAAGCCATCAACCATTGTCATCCTGAACACCCTTATTTTTCTATCTGAATGAAGATAAATCAACTTAAGCACAGAAGAAATCAATGCTCTCTGCTCATCTGGACAGCAGAATTATTCCTATTTAAAATATTTATGAGGGAAGCTGGGTACTTTACTTTCTATCTCATTTTGGAGATAGAAGACTTTCACACTTCAATTTGTAGTAGGTATCAAAGGTCCATTATATTTTCATCATGTGCTATAAGTAAATTAGGGTTTTTATACCTGACAGAAAAAAAATTATTCACTGAAAAAGAGTTTTTTAATTTGAAGATTTGGGTTACAGTTACATCTGTAGTCTCAGTAAGATAGAAAAAAATAATAAAATATTTATTTTCTGAGTTTAGATTGCTTGATGATTATGCATTAGTATGAAAACCTCTAGACTGATATTTTAGGAACTAAGTTATTCCTTTGTCCTCAGAATTGATAGTACAAGATTGTAGACACTCTGCCAAAACACCCTAATCCTGCCTACTGAGGAATGGGACAGGATCTATTGAGTGACATCCTCAATTGGAGAAGGAGTGACATCCTCAAATGCTGCAAATATTAGCATCTTTGAACTTGCCCATTGTGTGAGACAAAAAGGTGGTCCCTTGGAGAAATTGACTACTGGACTGCGAAGTTAATATGCTACACAATTGTTACGCCATACAAATCCTTTTGATTCTTATGGGATAGAAGCAATTGGATGAATGTATATGTTTACTGCAAAGACTGTATCTAAAAGCTATACTATTACATTTTTGATAAAATATGATACTTAATGAAAGACATTTAAAAAATCCCGTTTGTCCAAGCTGACATCTTACTGATCTTTTTTTCTCTTCCCTTTTTTATGGACTATTTCTCCTCAGAGATGTCTTTCCCCATGATTTGTTTCCATGAAACAATCACTTTAAAGCATCAGAACAAGTTGATCACAATTTAAAAATGTAATGAAAACATTTACAACTACAGTAACCTGAAGAAGATGTTGCATAATGTGTAACAGATAAAATCTTTGACAGTTTCAGAGTTAATGTCCTTGTTTACATAATAAGCATATCAAAAGTTAATAATTTTTCACTGTCTACACTAGATATTAAAATTCTCTGATGATATGTAAAGTTTGACAAGAGCAGAAAATGATGAGAATCCATTTTCAGGAGAATGAATGTAACAAAAGAGAGTGGTATGTCCTGGCAGTGTAAAAACAACGGCAAAATTTCTAAGGCTTTAAATAAATTGAATTCTCAGAAGGCAATGAGTTAGACCTTGCCCCTACTGAAGTCCATAGAATGTTGTGCTGAATTAAATAAACTGACTTATTAAACAAAATATAATTTTGTGCATTATCCAATAATTTGATAAAAATTGTATTTTGATTCTGTTCACTGTGCTGAAGATTTAAAAACTTCAGTGCTAATTAAGAGGAATAAATTTTCTGGCTCATTAGGAACCATTGAATCAATACATGGCATCTTCCATTTCTGTCTCCTTCCTAATTTTTGTAGGTCTGCTATAGTTTGAAGGTGCAACACTTTATGGTAAAGTTTTTATGAAGTGGCAATGAGCAAAGCTGTGACAGAACATAGATGTGCACATTCATCTGGGATTGGAATAGGCTGCCTAGAGAGGTGGCAGAGTCACCATCCCTAGAGGTGTTCAAAAACCTTGTAGATGTGGCACTTCAGGACATGGTTTAGGAGCCATGGTGGTGTTCAGTAGCTGGTTGGACTCGGTAATCTTAGAGGTCTTTTCCAACCTTAATGATTCTATGATTCTATGATCTCTCAGTTTGATTTTTAATCTATTTTACTTATATATAAGCATTATATGTAAAAAATGTACTTGTGTCTGGAGAGAATACCATAATAAAAGCCTCCTGATTCCTCCACCTTTCAGTGGAACTTTCATTTCAGGAAAACCTCCTGAATATGTTTGGGTTTCTTTTCTTTCTTTCTTTCTTTCTTTTTCTTTCTTTCTTTCTTTCTCTCTTTCTTTCTCTCTTTCTTTCTTTCTTTGTCTTTCTTTTTTTTTTTTTTTGATTTAATATCGGTGCCACTGTGAAGCTACCAATAGGACCTCCCTGCTGTTTCCTATTTGAAGGTCAAAACGTTAAATAGTTTTTATGATAAATCCGGATTGATCCTGCAGTCAACACTCACATAAGTACATGGCTGATTTTAATAGTGGGTTTTCACGATTCATAACATGCTCATGAAGATTTCGAAGTGTTAATGCTTTAGGAGTTCTCAGTGTTTTGTTAAAATCTTCCAGGAAGCTAATTAGGATGTCTGGATCTGGCAGCAGGAAAGGATCTCTGTTGATAGATATCACTTGTTTCTTTTTCTTCTTCCCTCCTAGAATCATAGAATCATATAATTATTTAGGTTGGAGAAGACCTTTAAGATCATCAGGTCCAACCATTCACCTAGCACTGCCAAGTCCACCACTAAACCATGTCCCTAAGCACTACATCTACACATCTTTTAAATACCTCCAGGGATGTGACTCAACCATTTCCCTGGTAAGCCTCTTCCAACGTTTGACAACTCTTATGGTGAAGACATTTTTCCTAATATCCAATCTAAACCTCCCCTGATGCAGCTTGAGGCCATTTCCTCTTGTTCTATCATTTGTTACTTGGGAGAAGAGACCAACACCCACCTCACTACAACCTCCTTTCAGGTAGTTGTAGAGAGTGATAAGGTCTCCCCTCAGCCTCCTCTTCTCCAGACTAAACAACCCCAGTTCCCTCAGCTGCTCCTCATAAGACTTGTGCTCTGGAGCCTTCACCAGCTTCATTGCCCTTCTCTGCACACCCTCCAGCACCTCAATGGCTTTCTTGCACTGAGGGGCCCAAAACTGAACACAGTGTTTGAGGTGCAGCGTCACCAGTGCCAAGTACAGGGGCACGATCACTTCCCTACTCCTGCTGGCCACGCTATTCCTGATACAAGCCAGGATGCCGTTGGCCTTCTTGGCCACCTGGGCACACTGCTGGCTCATATTCAGCCAGCTGTTGACCAATATCTCCAGGTCCTTTCCTGCTGGGCATCTTTCCAGCCACACTTTCCCAAGCCTGTAGCGCTGCATGGGGTTGTTGTGACCGAAGTGCAGAACTCTACACTTAGCCTCATTGAACCTCATATGGTTGGCCTCGGCCCCTTGATCCAGCCTGGCCAGGTCCCTCTGTAGAGCCTTCCTACCCTCAAGCAGATCAACATTTTTGCCCAAATTGGTGTCATCTGTAAACTCACTGAAGGTGCACTCAACCCCCTCATCCAGATCATTGATAAAGATATTAAACAGAACTGGCTAGCTGTTTCCCAATTCCTAGGGTACGGGAGTGCAATGAGGATAGAAACAGCTCTCACTGCAATGAATGCAACTACACTGCACAGGATGCTCTTCCTCAAAGAAATGGAGAAGCCACTGCCAGGGCAAATACTGTGTTTAGTCTTTCAAGACAAAAGGGGAAATATTTTCTTCCTACATTTGAGATGGTAGGATTTAATTTTGTCTGGAAAACTGAGGAGCCTTTTGTTGTATCTGACTGTTCTTTTTAAATCTCCCACTTTACATCCATTTCTGCTACCACTGAAGTCTGTAACAGTGGTGGGCAGAACTCTCAGTCCTTGAGTATGGTGGGCAGCTGGGAAGGTCCATCAGGTACCTGTGCTGATCCTATCCCCAGCTACCATGACAGTACTGCACCATAGCTGAGAGCAGACAACATAGGGGTTTTGGAATTGCACAGTTTAGACTGCATAAATCCCAATGGTTTGTTTTATTTTTTGGTGGGAGGAGGTGTATATGCTACAGTGTTCTGTAGCAGTGGCACTGCTGAAGTAGTGCAGTTTGAAGCTGGTATCATCAGTGACTGTAGCAGAAAGAGTTTTACGATAGTCAATCTTAATACACAATTGTCAGCAATAAGAAACTCAAAGGCTAAGCTGTAGTACCGAGAAGGGACATTTCTGTACAAGGTATTAATTCAAATGTATGTCCAAAGCTTACTCCTCTTGTGTTAAAAGAATAAAAACAAACCTGGGTATAACAGGTGGGGTCATAGTGGTGATGATCTTCATGTATTAGTGAGAAAAATCTCACTGGCTTGGGAATGTGAGTTTATAATTCAATGTCTGTGCTACTGGCAATTCTAAAGAAGATTGATTTCTTTCTGATTCTATCTAAAACAACCTGAAAAGGAGAAAATGAAAATAAGAGCAGATTAGTTAACCTTTTACCCAGAACATAAATCCCTGAAGGATGTAAAGAACATCCACAAAGATGTCTTACAATAAGGCATGAGAATTTTTCTTGTTGTAATATATCTCATCAGGAATGAAAGCAATCAACAGAGTTATCTGCAAAAGCTCAGGAAATCTGATCATTAGCTGAACTGCTTAGCAAATGGTCCATATTAAGTGGTTCAATTCACAAGTCATTTAGGGATGACAACACAGTAGCAAGTGAAGGAGGAATTGGATAGTCAAATCAGGAGAAAAATGGTCAGTGGAACTTAATGGATGCAACCTGATACAATCACGATTCCTTAGCAAATGGACCTTAAATGCAACAGCACCTGCATGTTAAAATATGCTATGAGAAACCTCATGAATAGTATTCTCACTGTCTACATGTCAAGATGCAATATTTATTCAGTTTTACATTCTGGCTGTGACTTTATATGGCAACAGAAAACTCACTGAAACAAATGTCGGTGGAATTTGGGCTCCTAAATTTCTTGAACTCTTTGAAAATTATGCTCTCAGAACATTAGAGGTAATTCCAAAAGGGATGTAAAAGTATTGTCTGGTTAAGTTAAGTCTGGTTTTGGCTGGGATAAAGTTAATTTTCTCCACAGTAATTTGTATGGCTCTATGTTTTGGATTTGTGATTAAAACAGTGTTGGTAACACAGGGATGTTTTATTTATTGCTGAACAGTGCTTACACAGTGTCAAGGACATCTCTGTTTCTTATACTACCCACCCCAGCGAGAAGGCTGGGGGTGCACAAGAAGCTGGGAGGGGACACAGCTGGGACAGTTGACCTGAACTGACCCAAGGGATATCCCATACCATATGAAGTCATGCTCAGCTACAAGAACTCAGGGCAAGGAGATGTTCAGAGTTATGGTGTTTGTCTTCCCAAGTAACTGTCACTGTGATGAAGCCCTGCTTTCCAGGAAATGGCTGAATATCTGCCTGTGGTTATGAAGTAGTGAATAAATTCCTTATTTTCCTTTGCCCGTATATGCAGCTTTGCCTCATTTATTCAACATTTATTATTGCTTTGTTGCATTTTCTCAACCCATGAGTTTTCTCACTTTTGCCCTTTGAATTTGCTTCCCCATCCCACTGCAGGGAGTGAGGGAACAGTTTTGTGGAGCTCAGCTGCCTAGTGGGGTTAAGTCGCAACAATCCAATAACTCCCTATAAAATATGCACCTAATCTAGCAACACAACCTACACTGTTTATATAAAGCAACGAGGTTGCCTGTATTGTTGATGGGTGATTGTGAGTGAAGGATTTGCAGAAAACCTCAGAGCTTTCCAAATCTTTACGAGAGCTAATTCTTAAGAACTGGGTGCAAGGGAGTAGCCAATTCCCCAGAACTCTGCTCTAGCTGTGGAAAGACATTTGGGTTTCACTTCATCGATTGCAAAACCTGGTTTTCTGCTTGAAGTACCTGTAAGTATTTCCACATAAGTGTTGAAAATAAGTTATAAAGTAAATTGATTTGAGACTTCAAATATTATTCTTTGAGCAGACTGCCCCACACCACTTCTGATCCTCAAGGTCAAAAATGTGTTATTTATGGGGATTTAAGACAATGGAAGAATTGTACCTTCATTGACACTTGGCCAGATTTTACATGTTTATTCTCTCACAAAAATATGTACACATTTTCAACATGATTTCAGTCCTAAATTCTTGTATAACTTGCATGACACTATCTACTTCTTATACAGTTTATAATGAAGATGGGAAAAGAAAAATGAATGGAAGGAAAAGAAAGAAATAAAGACACAAACAAAACCCAAAACCCACATGTACAAACGATCAAATGGTGCTTTTAGTATTTTTATTCTCTGTTTGTCCCAAAAGTCCTGATGCTAGAGTTTTTAACAACAAAATAAAATTCTATGCTCCAAAATATATTCTTTTTTCAAGTATTTTGAAGTCTGAAGAAAGACATTGATGTAAATGAAAGCAGAGGAAATTCAATTCCATTTAGAGACTATTCACAGCAGAAAATGTTATTAATTTTATATAACTTTTTCCTATATATATGGTGACAATTTAATTACTGTATATGAGTGAGGTATCTCTATTTCCTTTCTTGGGGGAATTTTTCAATAATGTTACGTGATCAGAAAAACTGAAAACATTCTATTATAGTATGATTTTAGTGCACAAATTATTCACATGCAAAATGAATAGTTTAGGAAATGTCTAATTAGCTGAATACCTAAAATATGAACAAGTTAACAGTCCATAACATGTTTAATTGTCTATTTCAGATTAAAGAGAATTACAAAGCCAATTAGTTATGGATAATTTAACAATGGTTGCTACCATATGTAACATTTCGAATTAGATGTCACAGATACAGTTGTTGTGGTTCATCAGAACATCCTGGTTTATGTATTTATTTTTCAATGCTTTGTAAATAACAATTTTCTAAATGTTACTCTGCACTTCTCTTATGTTAATTAGAATTTTTTCTCCCAAGAAAACAGGCAGGTGTTCTTCACTGATTGATTTAAATTGTTTGGAAATTTGACACACTTTTGAAATGGGAAATGGTAGAAAAAATCGATGCAGTGATTATGGATACTGTTAAGAGTGGAAGGAAATCCAAATGTGGCATGAAGAGAGTTCAAAAGTGAATACATAGGCCAGGAAAAGAAGGGAAAAATGTATTTTAAAACATATGAAACATACAGATTGAAACTGTAAGGAAGTTATCTTTTGGCTTATGCTTATAGAGGTTTTCTGAATGTGTGGGGTTTTTGTACATAATGCTGAACACAAGATATTGAAAAACATTGTCTAGATTTTTTTACTTATTGAATTGAGGTTTCTCATTATCTCTATCTTCAAAACTAATTTTTTGTCTTACCAAAGATACCAGTTTTGTAATTCAATGACAACTTTTTTATAAAAAAGTGATTTTATTTTGCTTTGTTACATAATCATCCTGAAAGGGCTAGAACACCAATGAAGAGAAGAGAAAACTTTAAGCCTTTTTGCTGAATGCATCTCTGATTTAAACAAATCCAATTTGATTCCACCAATGCTTTAATCTACAGCCCAGGGGCTCAACTATCTGTGATTGAAAGTTACCATCACCAGGCCTGCTTTTGACCCCCACCTGTGGGCCCACATCCCAGCCCAGCCTAAGCCCATCCCCAGTGAGATACTGGATGCCTGGGGCTGGTCCAGTGCATCCGGCTGCCCTGCTCTGGGCTGGGGAGGTGGGACAGGCCCTGGTTGCCCTGCTGCGCCAGGGAGCCCCCGATATCCCCAGCTCCCAGGGAGCCACGAGCCCCTGCTGTGCCCAGCCCCAAACTATTCTCCCTGGTCTCTCTAACTGTTGTTAAGGTGTGAGAAAGTGTGTGAGCTAAAGGCATGCAAGAACAGCAAAATTAGAGACAGAAGTATAATTACTGAGACCTGAATAGTTAGCAGCTCAAGTGTTTAATTGGAATAGTAACATAAAAGGGTACAAAACCCTAAGAATAAAAACCCCAGGGCACTAGGAGATGGCAACCTTGAGGATTTGTCTGGCCTAAAGAGCCCTCATAAAGCTTGGCTAGTCTTCACTTAATTGAGGACTGCCTGAACAGCAAAGGCTCATTGGGTCTCCCATCAGGGGTTGTGAGTATATTAATATTATGCCAACTCATTAACCCAAGCTGTCAGTTGTGTTCATTAGCCACTAAATAATTGCTTTGTACAGTTAAATTGTGTATATCCAGTTTGTTTATGATCTCTTTCCAAGTGGTAGAAGTATCCCAAAAAAAGTGATCCAGAGATGGAGCATTAAGATACTTTCTGATATTTAGGCATAGATTGATAAAAACATTTTACATGAACTATTGATGGTGCTGTTCTAATTTATTTGAGCATAGTTATTTACATTGCAATCAATATTCTATGTGGATTTATGAGAAATGAAAAAAATCTTTTTTTATCGATGAAGAACATTCAATCAATCATTCTGATTTTTTTGATTCTAGGAATAGTAAATTTCAGTTTCCTTTCATCATCAATATATTTGAGATAAAAATATTTCAAATTTTCACATATTTTCCAGTTTAAAACCTTGACTGACTTTTGTGGTGTTTATATTAAGTCCAGTTGGAGTGGAGTTATAATGCCTTCTCTGTTTGAATGTTCATAGTACACTGTGTAATAGTTCTGACTTTGCTCAAAAATGTTCTTATATCTTAACAAAAATCCCTATATTGCTTATGAAACCTGTATCTCTCAGAAAGTCTTACCCTGCTGGAAATTTCACATCAGAACGAACAATCCAGTTGGGCAGGCCAGAAAAGTTAGTTCATTCCCTTCTAAGACTAAGTACATACAATTTTTTTTAAACAGCAATGTGATCAGAATAGGCAAATTAAGCTCACATAGCAAGAGTCCTTTCTGTCAGTGCCCTAAAACTGAGGTATTAAATTAATCAAGGATACAACGGCGTGGGACTGTGTCGTCCATAACAGAAATTTGTGTAGATATAGAAAATCTCTTGCTTGGACTGGAGAGGACAATGAGTATTACCTAAACAACTGGTATGAAATATTGACTATAAGAAGACTGATCAAGAGGATTAAAATTTCCTATGAGCAGTTTTAATTTTCTCTAAACTTCATCAAGAATTTAAAAATGTGAACACAAACACTGACTTTTAATCAAAACCAGATTTATGTCTAATAAAGTGAGGAGAGTACTGACTTCTGAGATTATCAAATAACAAGGGGACTGGAAAAAAAATTACTAAAACTTGTCTCAGGGAAGAAAATGATCGAGTTGATCGAATCGCTTATTCTAATTTTTTAGGTTTAACAACAGTCTTTAAATTTTTTCCTCCACTAAGAAGGAAAATTTTTTATTTTTAAAACTGGAATTCTTTGAAATGAAAAAAAAAAAAAAGCACTTTTTTTTCTGGAAAAGAAAGATCTAAGCTAAGCTTAGTTCTATGGATTTCTCTCATTTCTTCACTCTGAAAGTGTACATGATGATTAAGCACAAATGATTTATGATCCTCTTATCTTTAGAAAAGCTGAAGAAAAAATGGTTAACAGTCATGCAAATGAAATGAGAATTTGAGATTTGAATTCTTAGGGAAATATAAAAGTATGGTTGAGTAATTGTGGACTAGAAACAAGTCTGCAAGAAATCTTTCTGCAGAAAACAGAAAACTTTGCCAAACAAATTTCTAGCTCAAATCTCAAAACTTTTATTCTCACCAAAGTAAATGTTAAGAAGTCTGTCCTTTGAAGTCGTTACCTATTTTTAATTCAGAAAGTCATTTTTACATTGGCTTCATCTGACTGCCAGACAGAAGATTGAATTTGGACGGCTAGTAGGATGGCTAGTGGCATTACTTACATTAGCAGCCCTGGCTCTTGAAAGGCTGCTGTAGCTGTGGCACAATTGCTTGAACCATGCCTGCTCGCAGTTCAGTGTTGGGCTGTGTGAGCGTGCCAGTGTGTGAATACGTGCCTGGGAGTGTGTGATGGTGTGAGTTGTGAAATCAGGATTAAAAACATGTGTTTCTTATTTTGTCAGCCTCACAATTCCCTGAGGAGGTACCATACACAGAAATCTGAACTGTGATTATTCTCAATTTGAAATGAAAACATTGGACTTTGGTCAAAGCCTGGTGCTGTTTGTTGTTTATACTTATCTATTAGAAATAGGGCCAAACAGTGAGGGATAATTTACTTTATGATGTTATAATTTTATATTTCTATATCTTTTTGCAGTAATCCATGATATTTTCCATGAATAGCCATTGATATTTCTTAGTGTTCTAAGTGATTTACGCAGGCTTCAGCTTTTAGATAGTGGCTCTCTGATAACGTATATATGCAGTTATTACAATGCAACTATCTTTGATGAAAGCCATCTCTAATGTTATACTTAAATCAGAAATGCAAACAATCATGCTTCTCAACCTGCTGAGACTTAATCATCAGTGCCTTTCACCTTCCATAGAGATTTACAAAGCAAAGAAGATGTAAGAGCTGGTATATCTTAGCATTGCAGGAGTAGTAAACTGAAGGGACAACATCAGTCTGCAGTAGATGAAGACCGGGACCATTATGTTTCGAAATTATGTTGCCATTGTAAATGACTAGAAAAAGAGAAAAGCAGTGAAAAATGTGGTTATATACAACTTACAGTTTTGTCACTTTTCTAACTTTTCTAATATGTTTGTCACTTTTCTAAATATTTTAATTAATTCTAGAATGTAATTTTTATTTTTTTTTTTTTACATAGTATCTAAATTTGCTTTTGGAAGGCAGGTATTTATATAGAACTATTGAAATATTTTCTCCTAACGGAACAATACATGCAAAGCAATGTTAAACATGCAGTTTAACTTTATGTACATGAATAGTTCACCAAGCTTATTATATTTACTTTACATTCATGAATAGTTCACCATGCTCATTATATTTAAACACATGCATACATAAGATTAGTTTACATAAACATTACAAAAATCCCTAATCCCTACTTTTTCTTGACTACAATACTTGTTATTCTGAGCTTCACTTATACTTGAGATGAGGTTCATTGGATGCAAGTACCAGCATTATACTTCTACCTGTTTGCTTTCAATTGTTAAATGCCTTCCCACCTGTCACAGCTGGTAAATATTAGCAAACTACACAGTAATTTCATTATTCACACAAAGTCTCATTCATTTTGGTTAACATTTGGGAACTAACAAAATTATCTAGGCTGAGATATATGTGCCTTATGTCCCTGCTATAATCAGTGGAAAGAGATAGGAAAGTCAAAGGCAGATTCTCATTCCTTTGTAGAGTACTTTGCTTTTCTGAAGCAGGAGCTGGTAGCCACTGACTCTGTCACTTGTTTCTTTCCATTTGATTGTTGCCTCTGGCAAAATATTGACTTTGTGAGGGCTCCAAATTGATAACCTTTCTCCTATCCTCTGACCAATCTTCAAAATGCCATATTAAAATTTTACTGTAAATAACTTTCAGAATCTCACAAGTGAACAGCACAGGGAAAATACCCTATAATCCCATTAACTCTTCTGTAACTGGAAAACTGAGAAGCAAGCATCCACTTTAACTAGAAGTTTTCAGCTCAAGGAAATACAGAACTCTTCAGAGAAGTTAGATAAATTACCCAGCTGCAGATCATGTTGTACTGTATTGTGAATTCACTTGACACACAAAATGGCACAAGTTAAACCAGCATGGTTTTGCCCTTTCTACCTACCTAGACTGTACATAATCTGATACTAATGGACCTCTCAGAGAAGAGGGATACCACCTGAAACTCTGTTCCCCTATGTCCTGGAAGACTCCACTAAACACTGAGCTACTGTAGAAGATATAAATTTCCTCCAGGTATATATTTAACTAGCTGTTATATATATATATTTCCTCCAGGTATATATTTAACTAGCTGTTATATTTGTGGAGCTGAATCTTAACAGAGCAGATTTGTGCTGAAGACACATTTGGAGAGTCTCCTCCGGGAAGGCAGGCAGATTATGAGTAATCTGGATATCTTTAGTGGATGTTTGAGGTAACTGTGGATGAATATAGTGCTTCCAAGAGATGAAAAGTTTGGGACAAAGAGAATTTTTCAGGTGTGCAGAATCATCATGGATAAACCAAATTTTCCTACATGTTTTTGAATCTTCATGGTACTAAAAAGTTTTGAGGATCCAGACCTTTATTGTATGTGCTTTTGTTCCCTTGTAAAGAGTTAAATCCTGTTCTGAATTTTTGTCTGGATCTTTGCAAGTACCTGTTAGGGCCTTGTCCACGACCTACAGAATAAGAGTGTGAGGGGGAGAAAAGGAGCCTTTACCTCTTTCTGCATTGCACAGTAGCAGGAAAATATCTTCATAAAATATTCACACAAGCTGATGTTTCATTTTTGTAGCTATTATATGTTTGTTTTCTTTAGAAATTATCTTATGTGTATCTCTGTCCTGCGTGAGGCGGTGCTGGTACAAGTCCATGTGTAGATTGCAGTTTTGTAGCAGTGCCACTGTTTTGGTACTATAATTAGCAGTCCGTCTCACTTGATTTCAAGGAGACTGGAAGTCACAGTGATCATGAACACAGTCAAATAAATTTCAGTTTCTAATTTTAATAAATGTAAATGGGAAATACTCTCTCCTGAGCAGAACATATGAGCTAGTGATTTTTAAGGAAATATGTATTTTACTTTTTCCTCTGCTCTTATACCTAGCATTGGAAATCCAATCCAAAAGTTTTGTCAAGGAAAGTTGTGCCTTATTTTGCCTCTTCCATGCTCCCCATATTTTTACCACACTTCAGTACTCAATGATTGTGGAATTCACTAACTCCTATAATGTTTTAGGAAACATCGCTTTTGCTAGTCAGAAGACTGAGGTGCTTTCCTTTTCTCTGCTTGGCCCTGTTAGAATAAAACTAAATCTGAATAAGGAAAAGCCCACAAACAGTAAAGAGAACCAAAAATGTGGTTTCCTAAGGGACTCTGAAAGGTCTGAAATCCAGCAGGGAATAAAAAAAAGCTTTCATTATACTTTTCTGCCTTTCTTTGGGCTAGTTCTGCCCTGGCAGATTTGCAGGACCTCTGCAGAAACTGTATGTACTTTTCATTTGTCTTCAATGTCCCTGGCAGCAGTTTTGCAGGCCTTTCACTGATTTGTATGCATTTGTAATCAGAAGCTTTGTCTTCTGCCTATATAGGGAAGCCAGCCTATCTAATGTTCACTCACAGAATATGTTTTTCACTAGCACAAAGCAAACATGTTATTGAGGGGATTGTATACTAATATCTCCAGGTACTGCAATTGATTGAGGGTGTTTTAATTACACCCACATGAAAAGGTGTACTGTACATGAAAAGTACAGTTGTAAGCATCCAAATATTTTAAAATTCTATCTTTAGTTCAGAAAAAGTGTAGCCACAAAGGAAAACTTTTTTTTTTATTTATTTATATGTTTATTATATACTGATATGAGGTAAAAATTATACTCTCAAAGAACTACTAAAATAAAGCTGTTGATACAGCTGGATTTGAAAATGAAGAAAAATTTTCTTCAGTCAGTTTTTTCCAGTATATCATCAGAGTAACCATTTCTAGTTGTTACCAGTGGTCCATCTCCTTAAATAGAACCCATTAGTCCTTTGGAAGGAGACAGATGTTTTCTGTGGGTTTTCAAAGAAATATGTAAATTAAAATCCTATCTGGAACAAGCTGATAATTAATAACATATATCAATTTCAAAAGTAAAATAATATGAAATGACACAAATACAGTAATCACCATGCTTTTCCAAGGACAGTAGAATACACATAAACTTAAAATTAATAAAATTAAAACAAAATAAAAATCTGTTTTTATAAACTTGAAACAAAAGTTAAGATTCTAAACTATTCAGGAAATGAAAAAAATCTGATTTTCTCATATTGATTTTTAGCAATACCTTTTCTTTTCAGATGCTTACATTTTAGGTCTGTAAGTCTGAATAGCAATATGATTTAAATTAGTCAGTGACTTCTCACAGCAGATATTCACAGACCTATACAGTGACACTTCCACTCTGTTCATGCTGCTTTGAACTCTTCAGACTTTTTAGCTGAGGTAGAATAACAATGGTCAAGATCAAAAAACTAACTGGGAGCAATTGCAATACATTCTTTTCAAGTTGTGTACACTTTGAAGCAAACTCAAAGAAAGAATAATTTTAACAAAACCTCATAATTCCTTTTGTTTTCTTGTATTTGTTTATAGAACAGCAATTGACGATAGCAAATATGTTTAATGAGGGCAACAAAAGACAAAGAAATAATGACTTATAAAACTTCCCTTTTGAACAAATTTACCAAGTTCATTGGGGTTTTTGTACTATTTATGTTTTACATTTCCATTAGTTTTTTTCTCAAATAAGTGATGGAAGATTCAAATGCTCTGTCTCCACCTCCTGGCAGATAAGAATTAAACAAAATGTGGACTGGAATGCATGAACCTGAGGGACAAAAATTAGGAGGATGTAAATCTCTGTTTCTTGATTTCTTTGCAGCTTTTCCGCATTTCTAAAATCATTCCAAGCTATTATAATATAAACATAAAACAATGATAATTTAATGTGATAGAGTCAAAAGTTCATATCACTTTGGCAATAACTCATAGGAGTTCTTCAACTCCAATTTTCCATTAAAATAAAACAGGACTACACCATTTAAGGTAATGGAGAAATGCAAGTTTACAGCAAATGAGTATTTGAGGATTTTTTAAATCCCTAGATTGAGAATTTAAGCCAAACATGATCTCATTTTCATTTGTTGATATGCCTAAAAATATAGTCACATCTTTGCTCTGACTAGTTTACCTGGAAATAATGTACTTTGTCGTGACATTTATTGTATGGTAAATTACATTTACCTTCTGTGATTTCCATGTAATTCTGAGGTTTTTTCAATCTCCCCCCCCATTATAGGTATTATCACAGATCATATTCCCAAATGCTGTTTATAATTTATTTTGTATAAACAGTAAAATAAAGTTTAGAGAAAAATTACAGCAGATATGTTTGACTTCTTTCATCAGAAACAAAGCTTTATACTGGTTAATACTGCTATACAAATTGATTAACAATTAACACAAAAGTGTAAGGAAGAATGTCATTAAAGATAGTCTTAAAAGAATAAATTGTTGCATCTCATGCCAGATGACTTTTGCATACAGCTGATATTAACATATTTTTAAACTTAAAATCTTTTATGCATTAACTACATCATACTCAAGTTGAAAAATTAAAACAGACCTAAACTTGATATAACAACTCTCTGTCCATTTATCTGAGGGAGTAGTACTTTTATTTGAATAATCTCAAACAGTTTCAAGCTATGATTCCTTCCCAGGTGAGATCTGCCAAGCATGTTTCCTTTCTTCCCAAGAAAAGGAAATAACACATATTTTCTTTTTTTCTATTCTACCCTTTTATTTGGGAGGCATTTCCATTGCCTGTCCTTATATATACTTGCAAGTGCAAGAGTGGGAAGGAATGTTCTATTGCCCATTTACCAATCCAGCTCATTTGAGATAGGGGCCAACCAAGTCCATGTTAATATACTCTTGATACTGTATGCATATACAGTCCCATTTCTTGTAACATGACAGTTTGTCCACTGGTGTTATTAGCATTCCTTAAGTAAAGATATAGGAAAACCTGAAGTGATTTTTGTTACTAAATATGTTTGAATGGAGGATGCTTTTTTTAGTACTTAATCACAGGATACAGAAACACTATGCTGAGTATCCAAATTCTCACTGCATAAATAGGCAAATGAGAACATATCTCCTTTATAAAGTGCATAATCTTTTAGCATTTTTTTTTAACGGCCAGTACAAGACTATTTATTATGTGAGGTAGAGAAACAAAAGACACCTAGTGTTCTGGCAGGGGGCAAATAGCATTTCTGTACTAGTATACTACAAAATGACACTTGTATTCTCTTTTTTTGGATGGGGGGGATGTTTGTTTTTGAATTTTAGACATTTACAGAAGCAGTGATGAAATTACGTTCTGTGTTTATGGAAGAGATTTCCATAATGATATAATTAGCTCTTTTATTAGTTAGGATTACAAAGAATGTCCCCAGTTGTTTACTGTGTTGTCAATAGGCAAATTATGAATTTTCAAAATTTCTTCTCTTCTTAGGTGTCCAGTCTTTCCCCAAGTATTATCTACTAAATTTCATTATTAGTTCTGTTTCAAAACACAGTATAAAGAATGAATACAAATGTATACAAATAACATATATTTTACTATACTAAGAAACAAAACATGCTTATTATTACTAATATGCAGATTAACATTTATATTTGTATGTAGGTTTAGCAAAACAGGGGAATGGGAAAAGGATGTTATTGCAGAATTTTTTCACTTACGAAATATTTTCTTTGAAGAACAAAGAAAATAGAAACAAATTCTGTAACTGACCATCACCAATAAAACTGTGGAGTTTCTTGTCTTTGGAGAATGTTTAATAAGGAAGAGAAAATATGAAAATGCTACTTTTTCATTTATTTCTTTAAGGTGTGTTTAATTCATCTTATATGATATTCCTCCAGAGTGTCATGGTTTTAGCTGGGATAAAGTTAATTTTCTTCACTGTAGCTGGTATAATCCTGTGTTTTGGACTTAGTATGAGAATAATATTGATAACACATTGATGTTTTAGTTGTTGCCAAGTAGTGCTTACACTAGTCAAGGACTTTTCCAGCTTCCCATGCTCTGCCGGGTGCACAAGAAGCCGGGAGGGGAGGGGCCACAGCCAGGACAGCTGATCCAAACTGGCCAAAGGGATACTCCATATCATATGATGTCATGCCCAGTATATTAACTGGGGGAAGTTGGCTGGGGGAAGCAGCGATCGCGGCTTGGGGACCAGCAGTGTTGGTTGGCGGGTGGTGAGTGGTGAGTGGGTGCAGCACTTGTTTGGAATTTTTTCCCTGCTCCCAAGGTTTCACCTCTTCTTCTCTCATTATTTTCCTTGTCATTATATTATTACTATTACTATTACTATTACTATTTTATTATAATTATTACATTGTTCTTATCTCAACCCATGAGTTTTCTTACTTTGGCCCTTCTGATTCTCTCCCCCATCCCACAGGGGTGGGGGGAGTAAGCAAGCAGCTGTGTGGTGCTTAATTGCTGACTGGGGCTAAACGATGACATGGGGTGTGGGCGGGGAATCTATCAGCATGGTTATAACTAGTGTTTTACTCATAGAGAAAGAAAGAATTATCCTAGCATAGGTTTTACTACTGCCTATCTCAGTTCTAGCTTACAGGAAGAATTATAAATAAGATTTATAAAGACAGACTATCCAGTTTAAAGAGTGCTTTGAAATACATGGTACTAGAGGAAAGGTTACCTTTAGAAACCTGTACTACAGATACTGATTTAAAAAATAGAGTTGTACTTAAAAACTATAAATAAAAGGAGGAAAACATTGAAGTTTCCCATTATGACCTCATGTCTTCTTTAATATTCAGTCAGTATTGCAGTACTGAAGTTCAAGTCTTACCGCATCATCAAATAGAAAATAAGTTTCCAAAGTCACACTTCTATTTATCATGGATAAACACATTCATGGAAACATATTACACAAGACTGTCACTGTCAGACCACTAATTACAAAATATTAGGGGTCAATTTTCCACATTAACATTAATGAAAGCTCTATACAGTCATTGAACAAAGTGTTACTGTGTGATAATAACGTGCCTGGTAAGACTGTAAATCATAGCAATGACAGCCTATTCACACCTACAGTAGGTGCATCATTACTCTGTAACACCCGAATACCTTCAGTGTGATTCTAAAAAACATTTCCACTATATGAAATACAAGGAATTATATATTAATTTAACTCATTGAGAATATTAGAATGTTTTCTTACAATCTGCCTTAGAAATCCATGAAAAAAATCCCCCTTTTTTTATCACACTGAATTCCGAAATGCAAATAAGCGTATGCTTCTGTTAGCCTCCATTTTTTACAGAGTCCTGAATTTTTGTCATATTATTCAAAGTTTTTTTTGGGATTGCTTTTATCTTCCCACATGCCTCCATTAAAAAATGAAATTTAGCAATCAACAGTACAATGTTTGTGAATGTAATGTAAAGAAACGTCAGAGAGGTTGGAGCTCAACTGTGTTATTTCTCTTTCAAAAGATCAGTGAGACGAGAATAAGTGTGAAGCACAGCTACTGCATGTGGTCTTCCCTCACTAATGTCTATGAATATATACATGCACATAAATTTCTCCTTTGAGCTGTTAAGAAAATAAATTTGGATGCTTATGTAAGATACAAATTGCTTGTTCAGTACGTGACTTCAAAAGTTTTCACCTTACAATTTGAAAATGTTGATTACCAAGTTCTTCTGCGTCAGTGAGGAACATACTTTGCTTGCAGAGCTGCACTGTGAAATGTAAAACCTTTTCTTCCTGTTTTCATCCCAGACTTCAGAGAACCCGAGGCAAAACAAGGATGATAAATATCATCTTTGGCTGATTCTAATTAATATATGTGCTTAATATAGCTAGTATATTTAATACACTTATAATTTTCTGTTGGGTCAGCCTCTGCTATGTTCTTCTGTACAATGTAATGGGAGCCTTTTTTGTTTCATTTTTCACCTACCTGCAGAAATCCATATCTCCTAGTAAGTAAATAGGGCAGTCACCTCTCCAGCTTCATGATTGCAGAAGATATAGGCTGGATTTACGCACTTCTCAGAAACAGAACTTTCTCCATCATGTGTTTCACTTATACATAGCTACAGCCTCAAACAAAGGCCTGCCTCATTCAGATGGTATTAGAGAGTTTTAGATTTGTACTTCAAAGCATTGACTTGTACTCAGTGTGTCACTGAACTATATTATGCAAGGATAAATCTACTATAGGGACACAGCACAATCTTATATGGCAGGCAAGAAGTTTCACTGTGCTACTCCCTCCATACTACACTTTATACTGTGGCTGAACCTAGTCTTATTTTGCTGGTAAAAGGGTAGGTAACCCAGAAAGCTACATTTTATTTATATTTGATGTGAGCTGGTTCCTTGATCAACTTGACTGGAGGATGGCATCTGTATTTGTGCAGTTTTGAGGGGACTCAAATTCCTACAGGACTAGATAGGAACTGAGCAATGACTCCAATAGTGTTAATGTTTCCTAAATTATGGGCATACAACCCTAAAAAGACAAACAGGTACCTATGTGTATTTGAAGATCTGAACCTTAGTTATACCTATGAAAGGCAGACACTATTATTGGGTCCATGAGTCCCTTAAGTAATACCCGGATAAAAGTACTAGATTATTACCGAAGACTGAAGATAACGTGCCATTATTTTCTTTGAATATACATAATTATCTGTTCTGTAAATCCAAAGGTAATCTACTTTTAAAATAGTGTCTAGTTAAAAAAGAAAAAATACATTTTGGTTATTATATTTGTGAATATAATAAACACTTACAGTGTCATTTTATATTCATTATATTTTTGTCCCAATTCCTTGCCAAGGCATTGAGTTTACAAGGATTCTTGCCGTTATTATTTGAAAGGCAGCACTGTAATTCTTACTTCTGTGCTTTCATGATAGGCTGTGGCACCTCTGATTACGAGGTGTCACTTTCAAAGGACACGTTACAGACTTCCTAGACAAAGTTTATATCCAGGATCTGCAAAACTGTCAGAACTGCAGAAAACATAGAGTACAAGGGCACTTATCTCAATAAGAGAAAACAAGAGAAAATGTTGGTCACATGACTGTATGATAAATGACTGTGATAGCTTTTCCTTCATTTTGTTCTGATGGTAATAAGGATATGAAGGTTGTACAGCCAGGTGACTGCTTACTCATTGTATAATACAGTTAATGAGCTCCATTTTTGACATTAGTATAATCTGTCTGGTTCGCAATGTGCTACAGCACATGCATTATTTCACTGAATGATTTATGGGATCTCTATTATGTTGCAATGCATTTCCTAGGGTAATAGATGAGATGGATTATCTTGTGATTCCTAGCATAATGTAGTTTTGTACATCACAAATACAATTGGCTTATAAGCATATTTCATTAACCAATGAGAATTATTTTGATGACAGGTGTCCCTTCATTAATTAAACATCTCCTTTTCCTTGTTATACAGTTCTAAGTATCCCCTAAACTTTTCTATTATTTACCATCTATCTTGTTATTTTATTTGTATACATTATTCTATAGTAGGATATTTAAGTGTTAGCTCATAGGAATCAAAAAATACCTTTTAAAGCAAAAAAAGTATTTTAATTAATGTTTGGGGTTTTTTTCATTCAACCATTCATGCACAGTTCCTAGTCTAGATCAGTTTCCTAAGGAAATAGGTATTGTTCTAAAATTTTACATCTATGTGTCAGTGTCTGATTCCCTTTTCTACCATTCTCCGTCTGGTCTAGCAAGGAGGTAGATAATTTCTTCAAGTTTTGTGAATATTAGTAGCTGGTGTTGGTTGAGGGGAAAGATACTGTAAGTAATCTTCTTATGATGAGAACTAAGCCCTTCTTTTTCTCTGTTGAAAATATATCCAGCTTGTTAATCAGCAATATCCTAAATAGCCAAACTGCATAATCTTTTATTCTGAGAGATTGCAGTGGGAGAGAGGGAAAAAGAACTGGGTAACTTGAAGGGAGAATAAGCCAAAGCAAGGTTTGGATTTAGCAAATGATTTAACAAAAAACAAACAAACAAACAAACAAACACACAACAAAAAAAAAAGTCACATCTTATAGAAATTCCTACTGAGAGACTTAGGAGACTGCCAAATCTCTGGTTTTATCTTTTGAATCTTGTTCTGTCACTTAGGCTTAGCTCATTTTTAAATTAGAAATTTCCAGAACTGTTACCTTATAATGCAAATGCAAAATATCCTCAAATATGACTTGTCATGTAGGCACTACACAAGTGAAAAACAGTTAAAAGTAAATATTTAATCCACTCATTTGTAGTGATATGCACTTTTAAAGGCAATGTAGTCTAATTTTATACAATAATATGAATACTTTAAGGAGCAGTTTTTCAAATTGTGATTCTCTGATAAGACATACATTTTCAATAAGATAATAAAATAGTTTGATTTCCACAACAGACAGTTACGATTTCTTTTATCTTACGCACTTGATGTAGAAGTAGGAAAAAGGCAAGACAGTAAACTCATCATAGATATGTGTAAATTATATGTTCATGATTAGAAAAAAGCCCAAACAACTAAAATTTGCTCATTTTTCTCCCTTGCAAGTTTAAAATTGTGATAACTACAGTATATCCAAAATGCCAAGTATGCCAAGAAATTATATTCTATTTAATGATGACACATTGTATTGTATATTCACAGACTAAGTAATTTTTTGAACCCTAGCCCCAAAATAGAAATGCACAAATATATACATTACTCATATATTTAAACAGCTAGTAAATCCAACCCTCACCTTAGTTTCCTCGGTGGAATAGACAGAAAATAAGTTTAATAACATTTCCAGAGGTTAACATACCCAGCCTTTGGTGAACCAAGTTATAAAGTGAATGAGTTCCAGAATAAAGAACGCTTGCAGCGAATTGCTCTTTCACTTTACTTCTCTTAGAAAACCTTTCATTTGGGGGGAAGCAAGTGGGGACTTGATTTTGCTGCAAAGAAAGAGGAGTCCAAGTTAGACTTCAGAGCAACTTGCTATTGGATTTGGCCTAAGAAATTTTATTTTTAGATCTTAAACTTCTGGGAGCAGGGACTAACTTCTGTTACACATTTTAAAAGAAAAAAAAAAAAAAGGCCTTATACTTTAATGCAGACAACTGTGGGCTCAAACTCCTGGGTGAAGTAAAGTATTCCATTCTCCCACAAAAAGCTACCCCTCTCCCCAGCAGTTTCTATTCATTTATTGGCACATATATGTGATTCTTCTCCTCTTGTACTGGCTTTTTTGTATTCAGCTCTGAGGGATACCACTTTTTCTTTTACTTAGGTATGTGATTTGTTCAGAGGGGCTTGGTAGCCACCAGTGAGTTTTTTTTTCTTTAAGTAACTCTTATACTTATCTTTTCATTTCTTTTTCTTGACACATCTTTTTCCAAGAAAAAGCAAAGTGAGATAAAAGAGAAAAACCTAATTTTTTTTTTAAATCATTTTATCTTCTTTTATCCACTCCCTGTAGTTGGAATGATTTTCCAGGTGAAACAGACTTCATGAAATGATCTATTTAAGCATTTCAGTTTGAAATGTTTTTTAAAAGACAGTTCCTTTCTGAAATAGCTGTAATTGGCATGCTGAAATGTGAACACTTTCTTTTACAGTAAAAAAAATATATTGTGATTTTTCTCTATTCAGTAAGAAATTTGAGAACTTATGTAACTCTATCAATTTGATTGAATTTTTTAATCAAAATTTTATTGTTCTAGCAATTGGTAACCCATTTCTACATATGATGATGAATAGTTTATTGTCATTGATAAATGGGTTTATCTGATATAACAGTTAAGGACCAAAAACCCCATTGACCAAATGAAAACCAAAATTACTGGATTTTCAGACAGCAATTGACAATTATCAATTTAATGGTAAAGGGCAATACATTCAGCTGATATCAGGTTAAAAAAATGTTATAAAAGAAAATAATATTTTAGCTGTTAAAAGGGAGGAAAAGGCATTAACTGGGTCTCCTCATATGCCATCCACTGCTAGCCAAACCATGCCTAATTAATAGACTGTTATTTTCTGGTAGCAGGTATTTTTTGACTCTTAGCTTTGTGAACAAAGTCCTAGGGAGAAGTCCTTCGCCTATAAAAAAATTATTAACATGATTCATTTTCAAAACTAGCCTTCAGCTTTTTAATAACACTGCATTTCTAAAGTTCAGGTTCGCTTATTCTATGTACTGGACATTTCCTGTGCTGGTTTTCTATGTTCTCTAGGAATAATTTTGTATGTCTCAATGGAATCTAAAGATTCTGTTTGACAACTAGAAAGTGGAGTAAGCTATCTAAAAGGAAAGGCTCTCATCCTAGGATGTGACTTTGCCATTATAGGGAGATTTAATTGTCATCTTCTATGCTAGAGTAGATGATTTATTATACTTGTGATATATATAGCTTTAAAACTTACCCAGGATGAGAAATCCACTAGTTAACTCATGTCGTCTGTACTTTTAGTGGGGTTAGTGCTCTTCACTGAACATTTTCTGCAAACGCACATGTATATACACACATAACTCATAGGACTGTACTTTAAAAATCCACTGAAATATTCTAGGGCATGCTCCAGTCAATTGAAATATCATCAAAGAAAGGGACAGTAATAGCTATCTTCTGAAGAAAATTACATGTACAGTGTCTTCCAGGGTCAAAACTAAAGGAAAGCTACAAGTGCTGCAACCGAGATTGAACTGTTCCTGGATGTGCACAGATGGAGAGCTTTGGGAAGCCAGAGAAACTCAGAAACTGATTTGCTTGAAGACCTGAAGATTAGGTAGAAGCTGAGGGTTGTTTTTCAATGTCTCAGGTTTGTCTTATATTCCTAATCTTACTATAAATTGTACATATAAGCATTCACTTCTTGCCTGGATTTTGGCCAATGTCATTATTCTGTATTGGTTCTCACTTGTGTCCTGCTGTAATAGTCTTTACACTTCTTCAATGCAAAAGAAGAACAGTTACACTAGCCAGATCAATAAAGGCACCAAATAAATTGACCTTTAAACACACACTGACAGTACTCTCTGTGGAAAATATAAAACATCTAATTGTCTCCCAGATCTTTAAAAATTTCAGGTTCTGATTCTCAATCACATTAACAGTCACTTTAAGATTAGTGAAAAAATTTGTATCATTACGGATCTCTGGAGTCCTAGGCTTTAGAGATGTACTTAGAAGGATCAGTTTCTCAGGGTCTGCAATTTTTTTTGGTTTTATATCCATTGCTTATCCAATGATACTAAGAACGACATTTCTTAGTTTGTAAATGACATAAAAGTAAATATGAGGAAGATACATCTTTAAAGAGCAGGAGGAAATGAGAAATGTTCTTTCAATACACAAAACTGCAGAATAATGAATCGCAAGACTGCTAAACAAATCAAAGGGTGAGTGACTCCTACTTGAAAAGATACCACAGCATCTGACCTTGAGAAAATTTGTATGCAGTGGTGGTGAAATCCCTAAAGTCTTATTTCAACTTGCCACTGCACCAAGTAAAACATAAGAGACGCTAAGTTGCATTGTTCAAGAAGCACAAAATAAATCACAAAAAGTAGTGATGCATGAAGCTCTGACTACATCCCGAATAATATTTTCTGTGCTGATCATCAGTACTCCTTTTCATATTAATCAGTGTTGCGCACATTTTTTTTCTTTTAGAAGATGTTGTTGTTTAACCCCAGTCAGCAACCAAGCACCACACAGCCTCTCACTCACACTTCCCCTGTGGGATGGGGAGAAAATCTAAAGAGCAAAAGTAAGAAAACTTGTGGATTGAGATAAAAACAGTTTAATAATTGAAATAAAATAATGTAAAATAACATCAACAATAATAATAATTACAATTTTAATGAAAAAGAAAACAACAAGAGAAAGAAGAAAAAAAAAACGGAAAAACAAGTGATGCAACTGCTCACCACTCACCGACAAACACCCAGCCTGTCCCCAAGCAGCGATTGCGGCTCCCAGGCCAACTCCCCCCATTTTATATACTGAATATGATGTCATATGGTATGGAATAACCCTTTGGCCAGTTTAGATCAGCTGTCCCAGCTGTGCCCCCTCCCAGCTTCTTATGCACCTGGCAGAGCATGGAAAGCTGGGAAGTCCTTGCCTCACTGTAAGCACTACTTAGCAACAACTAAAACATCAGTGTGTTATTAATATTATTCTCATACTAAATCCAAAACACAACACTGTACCAGCTACTAAAAAGAAAATTAACTTTATCCCAGCTGAAACCAGGACAGGAGAT
Organism: Morus bassanus; assembly: GCA_031468815.1. NCBI lineage: Eukaryota > Metazoa > Chordata > Aves > Suliformes > Sulidae > Morus > Morus bassanus. The sequence continues at coordinate 93,080,924 of CM062569.1, forward strand.
GATTATGAAAAACAGATACAGCTGATATAAGTTAGCTTTGGCTCTGAATATAAACTGAAAACACAGTGTGCTAAAAAAAAGACCAAACTAAAATAATATTGGAATTACAGAAGGAACAATAACATGCTGTTCCTTTCTGTCTATAAATACATAGTAACTTAGAAATGCGATTCAAAGGAAATTGTCAGCACAAATCACAAATTAAATGTTAAAAGATAGGACAGTATGAAGCACAATGAAGGTCCATTACTGGCAGAAAGTCTTCTCAGGCAGAAAAAGGAGTAGAACTTTTCTGTAGCATGCCTGCTCCAATTAAGCTCTATGGTTTATTTTTTTTAATAGTGCAACTCTGTTCTAAATGTGCCACTGAAGTCCAATTCTCCTGGAAGTTCTCTTTCCAAAACCAATTACAATTAGGTCTATTATTCCCATATTTTATATGCCTGAACTGAGAAATTGTTTTTGCAGTTTGAGTTTAGCACCTAACTTCACAGTGAAGAAAAGTCTGAAGGAGGGATTGCTTAAACCATGGGGTAAGATACAGTGAGGAAACTTTCTCTGAAATTCTATCTCTGTATAAGGACCTATATGAAACTTTCATTTCTTGTCCCAAACTAGTTTGTATACATATGCGCTTAAGAACAGATAGTGCGTGAAAAGTTGGTCATCTGTACTTGTATATACATTTATGTGCATGCAATTTAGTCCTAGTGGTAGACAGCATGCTCAGAACTAGGAGAAGAAAGGATTTAAATCCTCTTCATCCTAAGAGGCTTTAATCTAAAGCTGTTGTATCTGCAGCCATCAGGTAATAGAAGGAGGTTGGATAGAAGTGCCCTCTAGTTCAAGCATTGAAGTTCAGCTATAGCAAAAAGAACAGGAGAAATCAGGGATAGGTTCAAGACCTCTCAAGCAAAAGAGAAAACCAAAGTGTATTTGGCCATACAAGCACTGAATGGTAGCTAAAAACTGGGAGAATCCTTACATAGAAGGAATGCATAAACAATAATTCCATCAAAATTTGACACTAATGAAGGAAGGGATTGAGTTTGAGACAGTATTCAAAATTTTCCATTAGCTGAGGCAGATGCTTTCTATTATTAATTTACTTCCTTTTTCAGATCCTATTTTTAGTCACTGGCTTCTCCTCAGATATTTTACAGGAGAAGTCTACATATTCAGTAGTGCAAAATCTAGCTATTAAATTAATTTAGGGTAACTTGAGGGGGGTAAATTTTCACTAAATAAATTTCTACAGGGCTCCACTGAGGAAGTAGTTTGCAGCCATAGTTCTCTGACACTAGATATTGTAGAGGTCAATAGTTGAAGGCTAGAGAGTGACTGCTACCAGAAAGAGACTGAAGGAATAATGAAAAAGATGAGATCATACATATATCACATCTTGGGAAATGACAAGATCTAAGCCAAATTTACCTGTGATCTAGATTGAGATGTAACTTAGAAGTAAGGGTAACCCTTATCTTGTCCTTAGTTCTTATGAAAGCTCTTTGAAGTTAATGGAAGCATGAGCTATGTGTAAAGGTACTATCTGTCACTAAAAGAGATTGTCTTTAGACACATGGTTCCTAATTTTGTTCATAAACACCTTACAGTTGAACTTCCAGAGTGTTACCCTGTGTGTCTTTACTTTGATTAACCTTTGATAATAAATCTGGCCAAAATAGCATGAGGTAAATATAGAACAAAAAAAATCCACCCCAAATTACACTCATAAGTTCTTGCTTAAACCAATTACTTTTCATAAATGCATGTGACAAAAGCAAGAAAAAATTAATATTCAAGTCAAATTGGACCATTTCATTTTTAAAATGTAGGGTTTTTTCATGGGGATTCCTATGGAGGTTCCTTGAAAACTGTTATACATATGCATGTTTTATATATCTGAATACTCATTTGTTGTCTGAAAATCAGAATGTATTTCCTTCTGGCTCAGGCATCTGGCTTATTACCTTCAGTAAAACCCTGGGTGAAAGTTTGCTTATTTTCTTCAACATGGTTTCCCCGTTGTGAATAAAAGCAGACACTGTGGACCATACATGTATAACTGTGAACAGTTTAGTCTTGCAATTGGCATTTGATAGCAATTTTAAATTATTGAGATGACTGTTTCTATCTATTATTTTCTATTTTAATATCTCAGTAGCACTTGCAAATCATGATTAGGATGGGCACAAAACAAATCATATTCCTTACTCTAAAGGGCTTATCAACAAAAAAGAATGGGCAGCAAAAATGAACAATTTTATGACAAAAATGGTGAGCTGATATGCTTCTGATCAATCATACAGAAGAACTAAAACTTCAGGGTACCAAGGAACAGCTTTTGCATAGTTGCTCTTTTCAGGGTAGAAGTATACCTCAGGTATAAAAGTTGAAATTCAGCATGGTACAGCTCTCCAGTTCAAAAGGCACATTGAACCACATAAGCTCACCTAGTATTTGTCCCAAGGGTTTATGTGAAGCTTGAATATTGCATACAGTTAATGATGGCAACTGTAAGGTCATTTTTGCTTAAAAATTTTTAGTCAGTGCTGTGTTAATATTTTGTCATGGTTTTAGCTGGGATAGTTGATTTTCTTCACTGTAGCTAGCATAGTGCTGTGTTTTAGACTTGGTATGTAAATAATGTTGATAACACCCTGGTGTTTTAGTTGTTGCTGGGTAGTGTTTACACTAGTCAAGGACTTTCTAGCTTCCCATGCTCTGCCAGGTGCACAAGAAGCCGGGAGGGGAGGGGATACAACCAGGAGAGCTGATTCGAATTGGCCAAAGGGTATTCCATATCATGTGACGTCATGCCCAGTATATTAACTGGGGGGAGTTGGCCGGGGGAGGCAGCGATCGCGGCTCGGGGACCGGCAGCGTTGGTCGGCGGGTGGTGAGCGGTTGCAGCACTTGTTGTTTAGTTTTGGTTTTGTTTTTTTTTTTTCCCCTCTTATTCCAGTGTTTCATCTCTCTCTCACTCATTATTTTCCTTTTCATTATATTAGTATTATTGCTGTTTTATTCTAATTATTAAACTGTTCTTATCTCAACCCACGAGTTTTCTTACTTTGGCCCTTCCGATTCTCTCCCCCATCCCACAGGGGTGGGGGGAGTGAGCGAGCGGCTGTGTGGTGCTTAGTTGCTGACCGGGGCTAAACCACAACATATTTCCTACAGAATTCTTGGGCAGCACAGAAAATACCAAAAGAAAAGTGAAGTCTGAGTGAACATCTTCTATTGTGTTTCAAGGTATAAAGAAAGAAAAAAGTGTAGTAAATAAATTCAGAAGAGCATTCAAACCAACAATCACAAGTGAAGAACCATAATAAGAGTGTAATGTTTGTAATCTTTTAGGCTTTGCTTAAGCCTAACCCTGGGTCTGTGCACTTGAGTAGCCTCATATTGCACTCCTGCTTTGCTGTGCTGCATGCATTCTTTTTCAAATTTCAGAGACATTGCTCCTGATCTACATCACAATACAGTGAATGCAGGTCTGACTTATTACAACACCATGACTTCTTACTGTCATTCAGCTTCAGCTGTAGACAGCAGTTTGTTCTGATTCTCATCAATGTAATATCCGATTCATCTCATAGCTTCACCAACACAGTGTGACTCCTTGCTTGCAGAGCTCACAATAATACATTGGATGTGTGTGTTTGTGTGTGTGTGTTTGTGCATTGTGTTTTGTCAAGCTTACACAAGGTCTCCGATATCTGCAAGCTATTCTTAAAATATGTAATACAGGTTTTAAGTGTTTCATTACAAAATAACCTAAAATATGGTCGTAGCAATATCCAAAGAAACAGGTTAAAAGGGTTAGGGACAGTCAGGTATCTAAATATAAAACAAATGTGGAAAATAAAAGGAATGAGAGCCTACATTATAACAACAAATATAATGTACACAGGACCACCATTCTCTGGTGCTGAGGTCAAAAAGATATGGAAAGGTAAATTCTCCCATCATCTGAATCAAAGCTGTATCCAAACTGCATATTAAGAGTAGTCTCTGAGCCATGCTACCTTGACTGTGCCTTGTAATACTTTGGGTGAGTGCTATCTGGCCAACACCAAATCCATGCCATCCTAACAGTATAACAAGCTAGGTGATCGATTCCAGTGCTCTAGGAAATTCCATGGCATTTTTGGTTTATTTTGATAAACTGTGGCATAGCTACAGACAACATAGTTAAACAAAAGAATAGCTATGGTCAGGCTTTTCTGACTCTTTTTTTAGGTTCATTTTCTTGATATGAAAGAAAACAACAACCAATCATATAGTTAAAAGTCAGAGTTTATTTACTAACATCAGAGAGAAATATTCAATTGAAAAGAGAAAACACAGTGCAGGAAAATTTTACGTGTCATTCCAGTATTTAGCATACAGTATTTTCCAGATACTATGATTGTTACTTTCTTGCCAGATATACAGGAAACATAGTGTCTCATATCTTTTCCATAGAACAGGTAATACAGGAAATAATGTTCTGTTATGATAGTCCAACTATGATTGAAGTAATAAACTAATTTCACTAAGCTAGCCTACCTATGCGAGTCCTTGTGCTGTGTCCTGGCCATAGCTCTGTGTCATTTCTCTTGTATAAAACAAATGGTTTTAGATCACCATTTCTATTGAGATAACATCTCCTACGACATCTCATCTTACACAAATAACCTCCAACACATATGAGACACTGACCTATAGTGTCATCTTTCTGTTTGCAATTTAACAGTAATTTTAGACTGTAACCCACTACTGCAAAAGCAATAATTTGAAAATCTTTCTGACTCATGGTTATCATGCTATCAAAATGCAACTATTGCTTCAGCTGGTGCAGACTTACTGAGCTACTTTTGACCTAGAACCAATACTGTCACAGCTATTGGGAAGACCCCACAGAAGATATACAGAAGAAATCAATCATCTTCCTCTTTGTTTTGTTCTGAGGTTGAATTTGAGTAGCTTAAAATGGACAGGAAAATCGTCTGCATAAAATTTAGTATTGTCTGCATTTTTTGAAAATTCTTTTGGGATTGGCTGCCAGAGGTCCTTGATGAAAGAGCAAGCAGGCATCCAAAAGTTTTATATTTGTTTCTTTTTTTATTACTAGGTCAAAGAAGTTATTAATATTATACTTATTAATTCAGTCAAATTTAAAATTTTTAAAGTTATTTGATATATGCTATTATTTTGGCTGTTACAATGCATATATTTTTGAGGTGAGGAGCTGTGAACCTAAATTCCATTATCCTCATTTTTAGTTTTCAAATTTTACACGTTCTAGTACCTTGTCAACTTTTTTGTTTACTGAATCAGTTGAGAAGGAAGAGATTCCTCTTCTGTTGCAGCCTAAGGGTTTATAGGCATTTCATTTCTTTATATACCCTTTCAAATCCCACAGAAATAAAGGCAAAGTTTGGTCTGCATTTTCAGAATGTTTTTCATTTTTCTTTTGGGCTTTTCTTGTGAGCAGAGGGAGATAAGATAACTCTGTAAAACTGTATATCACAAACTGGTTGAATCAACTACAGTACCTCTGAGTGAAACAACATACTGACCTAGCCACCTCACGGGGGGCAGTGGCGGGGGAACACAACAGTTTAGAAAACAAGGAGTTGGCACACCATATGTTAACATTCTTAACTGATTACAGTCATCTAATTCCTCATCAATAAACCAATGGACTTGCGACTAATGAGCTTTCTGCCTTTTATTCATATCCAATGTCAGGGAGCAGTGTGGGCTGGCTGCTCCTTAAGGGACAGGGAACTAAGGAAGTCACCTCCATGGCCAGGCCAGACAGGGCAGGCATCTGAGCCAGGGGAGGGGGCAGGCCAGGGGTTGGAAGACAGGCACAGTTAAGAGCCCAGACTGCCAGATGATGATGATGATGATGATGATGATGATGATGATGATGATGATGATTATTGATGGTGATGGAGGGCAGAGACTGGGCTGGGACATCAGCCTGAGGGTAGAGTCAGGATCAGGCCTAGTGGGAGCAACCAGGGTCCACCCCTGGGAAGGCTGGGCAGGGCCATGGGCATGGGGACAGTTTGAGGCCAGACTGGGACGTGGGCTTGTGGCTGGGCCTGGCTTGGCAGGGCGTGTGGCCAGGCAGGGCTGGGCTGTGCGGGCTGGAGACTGGCCCCACTGGAGTGTCTCTGGGGCAGGAATGTTGGCCCCAGGGGCTGGCATGGGGTCCTGGGCCATGGGCAGAGTGCGAGAGGGTGCCCTCAGCACCCTGAAGAGTCAAGATAATAAATAGTCCATAGAAATAGACCCAAACATAAAATGGGATCAATTAACTAGCTAAGTATTTTCAGTGTCAAGTGGTATTCATTTGATTTTCCTTTAGAAATTGTATACTTTGAATACTTTTATGAACTTTTTTAAGACAAAATCTCAGTATCTGTTAGAGTCATGTTAAATATTATTTAAGATTCCTACTTCAAGGTAAGTACTGATGGTCCCTTTCTTAGGGGAAAAAAAAAAAAAAAAGAGCAAAACACTTCTGAATATTGAAAACCAGATGAATCCTAAATAAGAACAAAACACTTCTGAATATTGAAAACCAGATGAATCCTAAATCAGTAGCAGTATTCATGTGACAAAAATGAATTTTAAAAAATCGTTAATAGAAAAAAGTTATTTTGGACAAAAAATAAGAAAAAGGGACACCAAAAAATATGTGAATTAGAAAACAGATAAAATGTATAGAAGCATGAGTCTCTTATTTGACTTACAAATGTAAATTTAACATTGTCGACCAGGAATAACATCAATAATACCAGAAGAATCACACAAGTGTGAATTACAGGTCCCCAAGAAATTAGTTTCTACTTTAGCAAGTAGGAGAATTGAACAGTTCAGATATGCTGAGCAAAAAAAAGTCTGAATATAGTAAGAAAGCGGATGACTCCCAACTACCAATTAAGGGAGAAATGGGCAGAGAGAGTTGTAATGAAAATAAAACATTCAAAATGCATGAAGACATTAAATAACCTTTTGAAGCATGTGAGGCATTCTAGAAAAATATATTTGCAGAACAGGAAGATTCCGATAAGAGCAATAAAATGTCAACATTTGTGAATAACCTCCAAAGTATTTCGAAGTTAGACAGAGCTTAAAATCCCTGTAGAAAACTTCAGAAATACTGGCTTTTATCCTGTAACTGAAAACAGCAGTGATATTGGAGAAATTTTTCTCCTTCCTGTTTCCCTTTCCTTCCCTTTTTTCTTTCTCACCTATTTCCCCTTCTCTTTTCTCTACCTGATTTTAAAAGAAAGTACCACCAAAATAATGCATTCCTCAATACAGAGAAATGAACACCATTCTACCTGATCTAAAGGATCTTGGTTTAAGTGAGATATTCAGCAATCAAATGAAGCATTTAGCTATGCATTTTCAGCTTGAACCTGAATTCTGCTATTAATTAGTACTAGTTTAATCACCTCACAACAAACACCCTCATTAATGCAGAATCAGTTACCCTTGAGCTCCTTAGCTTGCTTATTACTTTTAACCTAATGCTTATATGTATGGAGCAAGATTTGTATTTCAGTAATGGGAACCCATTTACATACAAAGATATACCTACAGATCGAACTAGAGGACTTTAAGTGCAGTACAACTGGGAATAGTTTTGCTATTTGCAAATGTCTTCCTAGTTAGGACTTCGTCACACTGATCTCTCCTCACTCCACTAAAAGCTGGGGTTTCACTCTTTTTTTTTTTCCTTTCTCTGTTTACACATACCTAAGTATTTACAGAAAACCCATAAACTCTGGATTTCCTAGTCGCTCTCTGGGAACACCTTACAAGTCATATGTCTGAATTTCTATTCATCTCTTGCTCTATTCACACGTGTCCATGTCACTGTTTTCTATTATTTTAGCAGATATTAAACAAAGCAATATTTAGGATATATTTCTGAAGTATACTCCAAACAGAACTGTAATTTTACTGCAAACAGAACCGTAATCACATCACTCATTCTCCTGGCTGACCATAAGCAATGATGGCTAGTTAGCTCAAAGTAAACAGCTGTCAATATGATAATCATGATAAGCATTTTAACACGTAAGCTGGAAGATGTTTTATTATCCCGACACTGTTAGCTTGATAGTTCCTCTGACAGGCTGTTGTTACAGACTTTTAGTGGTAATGTGAGCTTTTAGACAGAAATATTGAGGAAGGTCATACAGTCCCAGATCACATTTGGGACTGACTTTTTTTCTAATGAGCCCTCTGACTCTCACTGTCTACATCATCAGACCAGTAAAGATATATTTCTAGGAGCAGAACTAGAGCAGGAGGAATCTACTATGTGTGAAGTCTTTTCAGAATTACAAAGAAGGAGTGACACAAAATACATTTTCTCCATGCTAAGTCTACTGCAGATGCTCTGAAAGTCTTATGTTTATTGGGAATGCCTGTGTGAACAAAATAGAGAAATGTACATTTTTAATAGGAGGAAGCAAAGCTAACAATCAATTTTGGCACTGCCTGCCAAATTAGAGAAAACATCATTCTAGACAGGTTTTTGAAAAGAACAGAAAAACTTTTTTTTTCACTAACCTAACAGCCTTGTACAAAGAGAAAACTTGACTCAGAATAAATTTAAAGGAAGAGCAAATAAGGCTAGACAGTTACAGCATAACTCTGTTGAAAAGAATATTCAGGGTTTTAGGGAGAAGTAGAAGCATGCTGGAAACACTGACAGTTCCTAAAGAAAGCAAAGCCAAGAAGGGCAAAGTCACAAAGAAGAAGCACCAGTGTAAGGTAGGAAAAGGTCAAAAGTTCTGACATTTGCACTTAAATGAGCACACCTGGAAGAAAGTTTCCTTTGATATTAAAACAGATTGATTAGAGTTTGTCAGAATGTATGCAACAAAGCAGCAAAGACTCAATGATGTTTTGTAAGAAGGACTTTTGAGGTCAGCCATTACAATACTGCATCTTTGTGCTATATACCTGACTGGAGAAATACAGCAGAAACTGCTTTAAGCATCGACAGGCACTTTGGCTAGCTTATAAGAAAAACGACAGAATACATGAAAAGGACCCTTAGGATTTATAATACTAATTTCCTCAGGAAATATTCTACTTAATAAAGTAATATGAAATTATTGCATGCTCGTCATAACATAATACTTTGACAAAATTAGACATTGATACTTTACTTTTCTATTCTAATTATTTTTCAGATAGCGTCTCTTCAGCCATTCCTGAATCCAATAAAAATCAAGCCATATTTCAGGTTAAAATGTTCATGACAGAACCCACGATATATAAACCTTAATTTTATTCCTATATGATTTAAAATTTTGCCTCAATTTGACACAGATTTAAAAACCTGAGACAAGTACATTTGCGGCAGTATTTGATTTACATGCTTCTACATGCAGCCCCTGTCTATTCCCGCATTATCAGCACTGCAGCCTTGTGGATGGAAGGCAGACTGGACGCAGGGCATGCAGTGATTACCATGCTCTCAGGTACTGCTCTTTCAGAACAGCAGAGACAAAGTCTTAAGGATCCTGATTAAAAAAATATCCAGTAATCAGTGATATACTCCAATTTTTTGAAGATTATAAGCCCTAGACTCTTAAAAAACTTTATAGTCCATAGCTGTTTCTTAGTACAGACTTGCCCAACATTCACAGTGTTGAAATGCAGGCAAGTGATGCAGCCATAGACTTAGGCTGTGCTCTAGGGTTTCTTAAGAAGCAGGTTGCATTTTACTTAAGCAGAGCCAGTTAAGTGAAGCCCAACCTATACTGTTGCTGAAACCATTCCATTGGGATTCAGAAGATAACTACTTCAAGAGCAGCCTGTGCTTCTCCCTGCATATGAATGAAGAACTGCCAGAGGGTAACAAAAGTTTTTTCCCCAACACCTATCAGACAGGAAGACTGCATGAAATACATTTTGATGGAAAGCAAACACATTTTTTGCTACATTAATTAAGAGAAAACTGTCCTAATAAATTTTTGTGCTAATAATTATCATATAATGGTACAATAATGATATTATACAAAATATGACTGCGATTGTTATCACTGAGGATGTTCATTTAATGCCTTATTATGTATGAGCTGATAATACTGCCTGATCCTTTTTTGTTTGCTGTGCCAGAGGTTGGACTGCTGAGTATTTTTTCCATGCAGCTAAATATAGAGAATAAAAAAGTACTTAAAGGACAAAGGGTGGTGAAATTTAAATAACACCATAGGTAAACAGAGTGAATCTGCAAAATGTTACTACATTCTTTCAAGATGAAATAATGTTGGTTTCGTCATTTGAAAGGCAGAAGATAATTTCTGAGATCTTTCCTTGGATCACAGGTCTGAAGGCCAACCTTTGTTTTCTGTTCCAAAAAAAATTGTATTTGGTTAGCATGTGTGACAAAAGTTCTGGTGCTTTTTACCTAACTACTACTAGGTGTTTTTTACCTAACTACCCACATCCCCAGCTGTCCTTTGGTTCAATTAAGCATGTTCTCCTTAGGCTTACATGGTCAAATAAATGATCACTGTGTTTAAAGGCTGAGTGATCTATATTTAAAAAAAATTATCTGAATCTCTTCCTTGATCTTTATCATGATCTATGCATAACCTTGCATTTGTTTATCAGAGCACTAAATATCAGTGACTGTTTGTACCCCCACAGTATTGTACGTTATTATTGGTTGTATTTGAATGCTACTTTATATAGCTAACAAAATATTTTAAAATTACCATCTGTATTATGTAATGCTTATTGGCATATTGATTAATTGTACTACTTTAAAAAGATAAGAATATGCATAGGTTAAGCATGTTTGACAATTCTAGAGTCAAGTTTCGGATCTACAGAAAATTCAAATGTATGGAAAACACTGAGAAAAACTGTCCATCATATCAGACACTCAAAAGAAAAGTAAATTGAGATGAGGTATGAATAGTTTTGTTGTGCACCTGGATGACAGCTGAAGTTTGTCAGGTAATGACTGCTTTTGCAGAGTATGTTGCACATAGACTCCTAACCAGCAAGACAAACTCAAACCACTTTTCCAGGGAATATATTTTTGAGCTTAATAAATGACAACTTCCTATATAATCTTGCCACATGGAAATACTATTCTAATATACTAAGGTTATTAAGGGATAGGAGTATAAAATCTGCATTAGCTGATTAATAACTAGACATTGGATAAGATTCTTTATCTGTACTATTTTCAGTTCTTAAAGGTAAAAGACACTAACAACAAAAATATATCTCTCATTCCAAAACTTAGATCTACATATTAAAAATTAAACATAATGACTTAGAACAGGCAAGAATTTATGTAGTTTGCAAACCTCTGACTAAGGTTATGCTATATACAGTGAATATAGGGCCTTGCAAAAGAGGTCTAGTTTATTCATTTGAAAGAAAAGACTATATTGGGAGTTGCTAAATCTAATAGCTCAATAGCCATGAGGCTACCACAGAACCATGTTTAGGGACAGCCAGGAGGAGCAAGGCTGAGCATGAACACAATACATATATACATCTACATGTTGTCAGCCATACAGACCACTGACAGAAATCATAACACTCACACAAACATGAAAACCACCCACAGTCTCATCCTGTTACTGTCTGGTTGATCAGGATGAAAACCCATTCATTGAAAATATGTACAATGTGGATCCCTCCAGCAGCTGGGCTCAGCCACTCAGTCTCTCCAGTTGCTGGCACCTGGGCATACCAGCCACCAAGGCCACAACCCCATTCTTCTTGCTGGTTCTCAGACCTACATACGAACCATGGATCCCCTTCAGTAGCTGGCCTTAGACAGTTAGTCCACCCAGTAGGCATCCCTTTGATCTTCAGTTGCCTTCAAGCACACACATGGGAATGGGTCCCTTTGGTAGCTAGTCCTCACCTATGATCTTATTAGTAGCTGACTCCCAGACCCCACAGTCTCTTCAGGAACTGTCTGGGACCCCCTGGTCCCTCCAGCAGCCAACTCTCAGACCTGTTGGCCTCTTCATTATCCAGCTCCGGCTTATGGCCTCCCCAGTACTTGGCTCCCAAGCCTCTTATTCTACTTGCTGGCAATTTGAATTCTGCTAGGAAGTAGATACAAAATTAACTTTGGAATATATCATATAAAAATACACATTTTTCTCTCCTATTGATGCTAAAATAAGAAGTACATAAGATTTGGAAAGCCACTTACCGTCGAATGTCTTTTTCTCCTTTAACAAGTTAAAGAGGATTGTTACAGAAGTTCTGATGGAAATTGGTCTTTCGATTCCTGCGGTACTTTTTATCTCCACCAGAAACTGGATTAACTCAGTTTCAGAAAATGATGTTTTCTTCATATTTCTCTCCAGAATGGAAAAAACAAATAGCAAAGCCTTGCAGGAAAACCTCTTGTTAAGAAATTTTCTGCCTAACATTGTGAATCCAGTGGTTCAGTTGATCATAAGAGCATTCTTTTTTTTTTTTTTTTAATCCTCCTCTGAACTGATATTCCTGTTCTTGTGAAGTTTCCTTGTCAGTAATTGATATCAATCCTGAAAGTAAGAAGTTTTAAAAAATCATCCAGGTCCTTTTTTTCATTCCTTGTGCAGTCAGAACTTGGGCTTATTTAATTTTGCATTGCACTTAACAAAAGAATTTTGTGTTGCATCTGCAGTAACACATGGAACTTAAATCTCTTTAAAAATCACAACTGGAAGAAAGTTTCTGTGGATACTGTTTTAGTCTTCTTTCCCATTCCACCCTTGTTCTCCTTACCCTCCTTCCTCTTCCTCCTTCCCCCCTCTCTTTCACTCCTTAAGTGATTGGATTATCTGATAATTCCAGTTTCTTGTTAGCAAGTATAGTGACTTGTTAGCATCTCTTTGTACTGATGAAGAGAAGATCGGAGAAAGCATAATGTAGTTTCTTAATTTGGGCTGCTACCTGTTTACCAGGAGTCCCAGATGAAACCTGCACAGTATTGCCTCAGCATGTTCCTAATATGCTTCCTCTGTTTTACTCATTTTCATGGTAGCACCCTGTTTTTGTAATAGTGTAATGAAATTTACCTTTTGAAATGTTACTCCTGCTACTCTTTATTATCACTCTAGTTATCTACCCCACATGTTTTTTTTGTAGTATAGGCTGTAATTGTTTATTTTTTATATAAAGAGAAACCTTAGATATACTAACAAAAAGACATCAAGTAAAATAAAGACAAATAAAATTATATATAAATACAATTATAAAATTATAAATTGATGCAAACAGCAATCATATCATGTAGACATTATCAGAAGCTGTAATGAAATTTTATATTAGATCAAAAAAAAGTGGGTTTTTTTTAACCTACTTTTCTAAGTTCTTTCCTGCCAAATATGTTATTTTCTATACACTGCAGTGTTTAGATATCTACAAATGCTAAGTTCCTATTGTATGTGTAGCAGCTATTAAAGACATTTATTCTTCAGAACAGTACTGGATATCCAGAAATGCAAATAAGCTTGTCTAGATTTACACTGTTGTGATTATGTTTAGAACTCATACATTTTGCTTCTCAGAGTATCATACAGGTCAGTTCTTTTCAGTAACCAGCTCAATGTTTTTAAATTAATATGTTTATTAATGTGAATTTATTGTCTTGCACCAGTTCCAGAAAAAATTTAATAATTATTGTACATTTAAAGAGCTGTTTTAAGGATCACAGCATATCATACTGGATAGAACTGAGTATATTATGAGTTTCTATTTAATCAATTATTATATCATGTATATCATTATCAATTATTAATTTATCAATTGATTACATCAGTTAAAGCATTATTTGATATACAAATATAGTTTTTCATTCATGTTCTGTTGCTGCTCCATATTTAAGCTGGAGCTGAACTTGATCCAATATTTATAACCCATCCAAAGAATACAAACTCTTAGAGAGGGAAAGTCCACAAAAAAAGTATCTTAACTTCTGAGAGATGTTAACAACACTGGTGAGAAAACAATGATTCACAAGTCCTTGAGTACTTTTCATCTAAGTAATGTTCTTGGCAGGGTTAACACTTGTCTGGTTTTGAGAAGCGACAAATGACTTTGAAGTTTAACCAGGATCTAGACTGCTCAATGAAGCATATATTATTCCTTCCCGTTCTCTATAATGGAAGAATTGCTGCTTGAATGGTTTCCTTAGCTTAATCAACAGATCAATCTTCCATACTTTTCTAGTGCCAGAACAATTTACATTTATATCCTAACTTTACTTCATTGTTCTCCACAATTTAGATGCAGCCTTGACTTTTGTTATCATCATTGCATACTAAGATGAATTCATGTATGTCATTAGCGCTTACATCCACTTCCAGTTTGACTTCAAACTTGAGAAATTTAAAAATGTAGCTACATACATGATTTTACAGATAAACCAAGTGCTTTTGCCTTGCATAATCTTCAAAGAGAGAAACATCTGTGCACCAACAATATTTTTTTTAATATGTTCTTGTGCCTTTGATTAAACTATACCTTCTGGCAAAGCATGAAAAGCAATCTCAGACATTAGCTTGCAACAGCAGCTTAGACAGCTGACCATTTTACAATTGCAGTGGCAACATCTTAATTGACCATAAAGACTTATGAGCAATATTGTAGACTTCCACTGCATTTATTCACTGTGACCCTCAGAGGTACAAAAGAAGAGGCCATTGGTATGGCAGGAAATGGTAATTTTAAGCTACAATTTGGCCATAGGACTCCAAATTTTGGGAGTGGGTACCTTCCATAAAACAATTTGAGGCACTGGAATCTGCTTTCTTTTATGGTGTTCTTTCTTGTGCTGGTTACGGACTGTTGCACAGCCCAGAGTTACTTAGAACAGCTGTATTTGTTGTGATATGCTCCCAGCTAAGCACACCCCCAACTAATATAGGGGATGGGAGGATATATTTAAAGAGACATAAAGCCTTCCTACATCTTACTCTCTGTCCTCCTAGAGTATTCTAGAGTCCTGTATCTTGCTAAAATACATAGAAACTACAGACAGAAGGATGTTCCTAACACACAATTCCTTCTCAGGCTGTCATACTTCAGCAGATGGAAATTTTTAAATATGCTACTCAAATTCTCTTGGTGCCTATCTGCATCTCACACACAAAGGTACCGAAACAGACTGCTAACTGATAACTTGTTTTGGCAACCCCATTTGCTTCCTTTCATATTTATTATCCACTTAGATTTGTATGCCACTTCTAAGTCTCATATATTCTGATTTCCCTACACAGAGGATGTAAAATGGTTTTGTCTGCACTGATTTTAATTTGCCTGTGGTATTTCATTTTCCACATTTCAGTTTTCTAGTTTTAATTAACCTTTTTTTTTTTGTGTTTTCTAAAGAGTCCAAAAGAGTAATATAAAGATCAGCTCTACCACTGTGACAGCAGGGCACTTGCAAAAATGACAATAGTTAATAGCAACTATCTAAGAATTAGATCTCAGCTTTTTATTGTTAGCAGGACATGCCTTCTGAGCCATCTTTCTGGTCACATGATTTGTACATAAGCTTGAGCTCACAGTACATCTCTGACCACATACACACCTGAATTAATTGTTCCTGTAACAGTTTCAGCAATTGATTGTTCCAGTAACATTTCTAAAAAGTACACCTTCTTCTATTGTTGCAAATCATCATGCTTCAGCTCCCAGTTACTGGATCTTTTCATATTTCTGTTATACTATACAATGTTATCTGAAAGCTCTACCCCAGTATAGTGAATGCACCAAGTTACAGAAATCTGAATCACACCCCATAGCAATTCTGTGTTTGGATCTATCAACACAAACATTTAATTTCTTAAATCAGTATTATAAAAAACAAGCGAGCTGTACAAAGTGTGGAGTGACTCTTTTCAATTACATAGCATTAAATTATTATCTCAAATGTGAAGACGGTGAGAGCATTTACATCATAAATATCTAGAAAATCCCACACTGCTTTGAGAACAGAATCAGAAAGAACAGTCTCATTTAGCTTTGGGAAATTGGTTATTCAGTGAGTTTTTCAACAGTTTTACAGAAAAATATATGACTTTACTGTGTAAAAAAAGAATGAAGGGGCTTATTCCTATACAATTCTTTAAAGTTGCTGCTATACTCTTGATTATCTTTCTGTTTGGATTGCTAATTATGAATAATTCAAACAAAAGACTCCCCCACGCCAATATCCACACCTATTCTTTAAATGACATCTTTTAAGAAAACAATATTAGTGATTATGGTAACACTGAGGAATCAAAAAGGAGGTGCTGAAGAAATCCTTGTTAAATGTCTCATGATGACCTCTTCAGCTGTGATTGAATAAGTGGAATAAGCTCTGGAGTCCTTAGTACAAGAAAGACATGGAACTGTTGGAGTGGGTGCAGAGGAGGGCCACAAAAATGTTCCAAGGGATGGAGCACCTCCTCTGTGAGAAAAGGCTGAGAGAGTTGGGGTTGTCTGGTCTGGAGAAGAGAAGCCTCTGGGGAGACCTTATAGCAGCCTTCCAGTATTTAAATGGGGTTTATAAGAAAGATGGAGGCAGACTTTTTAGGAGAGGATCTTGCAATAGGACAAAGGGTAATGGTTTGAAACTAAAAGAGGGTAGATTTAGACTAGATATAAGGAAGACATTTTTGAAATTGAGGGTGGTGAAACACTGGAACAGGTTGCCCAGAGAGGTGGTAGATGTCCCATCCCTGGAAATATTCAAGGTGAGGTTGAACGGACCTCTGAGCAACCTGATCTAGTTGGGGATGTCCCTGCTCACTGCAGGGGGGTTGGACTGGATGACCTTTACAGGTCCCTTCCAACCCAAACCATTCTATGATTCTATGATTCTATGAAGGTGAACAGAGTCAAGCAGATTTTGTTTGGGGTTTTTCTTCTGTTTTGGGAGACACTAGTCTATTATTTTACCTGCTTGAATTAATTAAAAAATACTCATAGACATGTTACTCACTTTTTTCTTTATTAAAATGTGATATGTATAATGCACATTAAGCATACTTACCACCAGATTCAAATGTTTCTCAAACAGCATTGTCTGGAATCTCCTTCCTAAAATAGAAAAAGTTCTGATCACTATGAGGTATGTGATAAATTGTTAATGATTCTACAACCAAATTCAAATGAAATTTGTTCTAATATACAAACTGATTGATAGAATTAATCTTTCTTATTGCCTTTCCTTGTCTTTTAAACTATGAGGTATTCACAAAAGGATGACTAACAAAACTGTATATTGACTCTTGTGATTGTTATTATGCATATTAGACTGCTACTTCAAATTACAGTGAAGATATAATTATACTCTTTCCATATGTTTAGGCTTATTGAAAATGAGAAAATGAAGACAAATCTGCTACAATGTAAGATATTTCAGATGTACTCTGCTGATAAATTTAAGCTGAAGAAAATTGTGTTAATCTACAGCCTCAGAGAACACCTATTCTTGCTATGCAGGAAGAAAAGGTTTCTTACTCCCCAGGCAAATTTCTTTTTGCCTTGAATCCTACCAAACATTCTGTTGTTTATGATAATAAATGCTGGCCAGAGCAGTGGGGACTGTGTATAAGAAGGCCAGAGTGATGCTCAAAGTTGTCTCTTCATTCCTTTTCTGCCCACTTACATGCAATGCATTATGGCATTTACTGTAAAGGACAACAGACAGTATCTTACTCAGCACAAAGTTTGATAATATGAAGTTTACTTGTTAAGACTTTTTTAGCATATATGAATATTTTTAATCCAGTATGAGTTTCTTTAAAATTATTTTCATTGCATCTTCCAGCAACATGCACTAAGTCTGTTTGCAACTGATCTAACAGATCTAAATGTAGGTTCATGGAGAAGAACTAAAGACAGACTTTCGTCCTCTGAACCTTACGCTGAGTATATTTTCTAGAGAATGTGAGCATTCTAGCCATACAGACTATGAAGGGACAGTCACAGTACATCTGAAGTTTAAGCTACAAGATGATGTCAATGTTGGTGACATTTCTGAATGGGTATCCTTTATTAAGGCTTCTCTGTATTGAAATACATTTTTATATTTAAAATTAATTTCAAGTGTGTTTTGTTTACTTTTACTCTTAGCCACACTGCTTTGATTGCATTTCTTGCTTTGGAGGGTACTTGCAATTGTCACAGATAGCTGTTTGGCCTGTTCCATCTGGCCTTCTAGGTGAAAGAAATGCAGCCAGAATAACAGCACTTATAGTCAGAAAAATAGATTTATCTGAAATAACTAAAAAATCTATTAATTATCTTATTTTCTTTTCTCTTAGATTCCATTGAGAACACATAACTATGTTAAGACATTCACTGTTTATGCAGTAGAGAAATCTGACACTCATAACTATATATAAAAAGGGATTTGTAATTTAAATGGAAAAAAAAGCCCACACCTTTGCATGAGCAAATTGATTTTCCTCTACAATACGCCTGTTCCTTCTGCTCCTGCAAGTGGACTTTTCCAGTATGCTTTGTAACTTTGTGATTGAGTCAGCCTTGAAACTAAATGTAGATGAGGTAAAATGAATTCCTGAGTGTTATAAAGAAATCCTTATACACAAATTATTTACTGACCTATACTAGTCACTTCCTCTCATCATATACTTTTAGATATTTTTTAGTTTATTTTTGAGAAAGAACTTTATCATCCACATTCTACTGGAAATCAGCGCTTGTAGTTTACAGTCATAATAGCAAAGATAAATCCATGCAATGAGTATGCACTGGCTCTAACATAGTGACCCTCAGAAAATACAGAAGCTACAAGGTATTCAAAGAGTGCTGAGATCTTTTATTTTCACAGACAGTATTTATCAATTTGTTCGGTGGTCTACCTTCCCTCATCAAATCACATTTCCCATTCCTTTCTTATCCTGTAGCCTGGCACAGTAAAGTGGCTTCTAAATTTAGCATTTGAATATTTGTGTTGCCTGTCTCCAACTCAAACTTCCAGTCTTAGAGCCAAGCACATCAGCTCCATTCACATTGCACGAGTTTAAAGGCCCAGACACGAGTGAAAATGCACACAACGGAGGATTAAGAAGTTCCAGGCATAGGACATTTCTGATCCATATCCCTGTTTTGCATCTTAAAGGCTTGCTTCATGGTCTAGGATCCAGAATGTAGTTTGGGGTAGACACTTTTGCTATATGGCTACATGACTGTATGTCTGACACTGTGTAAGAACTAATGCCTAAGTAAGAATACAATTACATGGGCTGTTTTGTGGCAGCAAACACAAGATGAATAGGTGCTGGACAGCAAAACTAGTAACTGTTTCTTTCCCATTTTACTCTCTGATTGATTATTTTCTTGATACTGTCCTCAAAATAGATCCACAGGTGAACTTACATATCTAAATCCTGTATCAGGTATCTATGTAATTCAGAAGTCTGTAAGTTACCCTGAAGATATAGGAGTCTCACTACAATTAAGTTTTCTCCAGACAAGTACTGAAGTGTCCAGCTTCCCTCTTTTGGCCATATGCACAAAAATCTAAATGCTGTGAAATCAAGTTAGGCAAGTACCTACCTCACATCTGAGCTTGTTTGGAATTCACAAAATAATCATTTACCCATTCATCTCAGCTGTGGTATCCTAGTGAATAAATGTGTTCAGATCATGAAATAGAGAATTTTGCTTTTATCCAGTAGATATAGGTTTTATCTTAGATGCAGGTTGCCTTTCTGATCATTTTTTAAAATGCAAAATTCAATATAATATTACATGGAAAAATAAAACAATACAAATAAAGACTGCATCTTAACTAATTACAGATTTCTGATAAGAATCTGAAATTATCCTCTGTAAAAGGTCTCAGGGAACTACTATCCATCCCTGGATGCCTCAGCCAAGCTATTTAATAGAGGAGCATTAACTGGCTTCTTATAAAAATATATGGAATTTCATATGTATTAGATATTTTCCAAGGTTCTTATTAGTTTTGCACTTTTAATATGGGTTTTCAAAAATACCTGAGTTTCCTTTCTTGAGTCAACTATAGCAGCATGGAATTTTCCATATCACATTTTCAAAAATCTTTGGATCAGCTTCTTAACTATATTTCAGCTTTTTAACTATATTTAAGCAGTAAGTTACAAACACTTTTGCCTTGTGTCTTATTTCAAATTATCTAAATAGTTAACTGCCATTAAAATAATGAGAATTTGATGGAAATGACTTCTTGAAAAGTCTAATAAGTGTTTCTTTTGATGCAAGAACAGATTTTCAAATCTGTCCCGATTTCATTTAGGAAATGAGTTCTCACTGATTTTTTGATGAGTAAGAAATACTAGCTCTTCTCTTATGTAGGATGATACTGTCTAAATTAAAAAAAAAAAATTAATATAGAACTACTTCTTCAGTGCTTGTTTTCTTAATAATATTTTCTCTGATTTTCCATTTTTGCTCTAAAGAAAATAAATTTTACTCCAAAATAAGAAAAAATAAACATCTTCACTTATATTGCTGAACAACCATAGAAAACTATTTTAATAGAAAAAAAGAAGTCTCAATTTAGGGAATAAATCATGAAGGTGAGTAAATAAATTAATATTGAATGTTTTCTTCATTTGGTTATGCTGCTCAGTATCTTTGTTAAAAAATATTGTGTAAAGCTGCAAAAAGCCTATAATCTTTAATATTTTTCAAGCATTTGTTGGAAGCAGCAAAACTTCAGCCCGGACTTGATTATTTCCTTGACTAATAAGATCTAGCAAATTGTCAGCTTTGAGTATCTTTCACTGTCATTTTTAGTTTCTCTTGAGTTTCACTCCCTCCTCTCATCTTTGATGTGATTGCATATTTTATCAGACACTCAAGCTGTCTCCTTTCCTCTCTTCTTCCCTCTCCTCATTCCCTTGTTGCTCTTCAGCTTTAGATCAGTCACAAACACTTTGATGATATCACCTTCCTTCTGTATTCTCTGATAAAAAATATTTCTCTTGTGTGCATTTCATTTTCTAATAGAGTGCAGTAATGTTCTAATTTCTGTAACATGCTTTTGCAGTTTAGCTTCATCTGCTTGAATTGACTAGAAACTATTAAACACATCAAGTGTTTCAAGGCTAGCTATTGTGAGATATAATATTACCTACTGATTTTTGCTTTTTTGTGGCACATACCTGCTTCAGACATAGGATGAACTGGTGTTTAAATCTTCTCTATTTTTTATACTACCATAATGCTCTGTCCTTTGAGCTTTTTAATTACTTTATTTTTCCACTCAGGATGTAAAAAAACAAGTAGTCATTCTGGTTAATGCCTCATGGTTGTTGAAAATGTTATATCAGGAGGATTGTAGTAATGGGATGAGATCCAACCCATTACACGTCTTCAGCCCTGTCTGCCTTGTAACCATGCTAACAGGCTCTGCCGCAACACCAGCTTGTTCATTGAGATTATTCTCCAGACCTGTAAGAAGGCCCAGTTATCAGGGCTTATTCCATGATGCCAGAAAACCACCATTCAGGACCCTCATGCCTGCAGACAAGACAGTCATGACTGTGCTATGGAGGGCTGCCACTCCTAAGTTGGTCAAATAGGAATCAGTCCAGGGGCAATAAGTCAATTTAGGTTGCAGTCAGGCATTCAGCCTCATTATTCAGATCATCTACATTCTTATTGTTATTTCTGAAGTTTTAAAAATACTCACACAGTTTGGATTTTTCAGTGCCAATTTAAGACCCAGCTAACAGACAAAGTCTATCTATGTTTATTTAACTTCTAAGACAGACCTGTGGACAACAACCAAGTCCATAATGGCTGTATATTTGATATACTGTTTGCCACTGAGGTAAAACAGCCTCCTCTTTCTCCTAGACAAAAGTACTGTGATAAACTGTCCATTTACGCTGTGGCTAATGGTGCCTATACTGAAAGTTCTTCCCTATCCGTGGATATGTAGGATTCCTGGAATTTCAGGTGGCTTCTGTTTTGCTGTTATAACATGGTTCAGTATTCTGGTTGTCTTATTGCAAGATGGAGTACTCTCTGAATCTGATTCAATATCAGTGTCCCACAAGTTGGGAAGGGATGCCTGGGAAGAGCTCTTTCATATGGAATTGTTGTCTGTGGATATGGCCCTTTCTGCACAGGCAGTGGCCCTGACTCACAGGACGGAAGAGAGGTTCAGAAAATCATCTGCTTACATGCACTTTTAACACCCACCCTACACAACTATAAACACTGCTTCTTCACTTCATTCACCAGTGAACATAACCCCTTTCCATTTCCATCACACAGCATTTAATTCTTCCTCTTTCCACCAAACCTAGATCCTAAGAAGCCGATTCCAGCAAGGAAGTATTATACCCCAAGTCTTGGGGTCTGACATGCTTAGAAAAAGACCTCTCTTAAAACTACCCTTCTAAGAAAACTTGAATGTTAACTTGTGCATCTTTCACATGACCTTTTCTCTCTAGAGGTGCTCTCTTGATGCTATCTACATTATCTGCATACTGTCCTTCTTGGAGCTGGGTAAACTTCTATAAACATGAAGTGACAAGGGCTTCAGAAATCTCTACATATTTATGTCTTTCATTTTTTTAAAAAAAAGCTCTCAAAAAGGCTAAATTAAGTTATATTTCTTACAAAAATCTACAAAAAGAATTAATCACATAAGCAGACCTACATACACACTGTCGTCTTTCCCTTATGCTGCTACACATCATAACAATTCAGTAGAATTGCAATGAGGTTAGCTTCCACAAAGTCTCAGCCTGGGTACGGGGGAGAGGAAAGCCTTTAGGTTCACAGGGGGATTGCAAGTACAAATTACATAGAATCATAAAATCATTATGGCTGGAGAAGACCTCTAAGATCATCAAGTCCAACCATAAGCCCAACACTACCATGTCTCCTAAACTGCGCCCTGAAGTGCCACGTCTACACGTCGTTTAAATACCTCCAGGGATGGTGACTCCACCACCTCTCTGGGCAGCCTGTTCCAATGCCTGACCACTCTTTCAGTAAAGACATTTTTCCTAATATCCAATCTAAACCTCCCCTGATGCAGCTTGAGGCCATTTCCTCTTGTCCTACCACTTGTTACTTGGGAGAAGAGACCAACACCCACCTCACTACAACCTCCTTTCAGGTAGTTGTAGAGAGTGATAAGGTCTCCCCTCAGCCTCCTCTTCTCCAGACTAAACAACCCCAGTTCCCTCAGCTGCTCCTCATAAGACTTGTGCTCTGGAGCCTTCACCAGCTTCATTGCCCTTCTCTGCACACCCTCCAGCACCTCAATGGCTTTCTTGCACTGAGGGGTCCAAAACTGAACACAGTGTTTGAGGTGCAGCGTCACCAGTGCCGAGTACAGGGGCACGATCACTTCCCTACTCCTGCTGGCCACGCTATTCCTGATACAAGCCAGGATGCTGTTGGCCTTCTTGGCCACCTGGGCACACTGCTGGCTCATGTTCAAAGTATTCAGACTCATTTTAAAGTATTAGGGTTTTGTTCATGGAAGCTTCTTCAGCTGGACCAGGAAATACTGCTCTTCTGTTATGTATTTTTAGTCAGACTGAATCAGGTGTCACTCAGCCAGCTTATATAGTCACCAGTCCTTCTGGAGATTGCAAGGTTTGGGACTTACACTGGAATAGCCTAAGAACAGAGCTTTCTCATTCAAGGTTTCCATAAAGGCAAGGATGTCACTTAGCAGTCATTGCTGAAGTCTGAAATGACATTCAGCAGTATGGAACCAGACTCTGGACACCCCTGCATTCTAAGTCTATGTTTTACAGTTGTGTATATAAATGCCTAGATCTGACCCATTCCTTAGCAGATTGTGTTCTGTAAACATTTTGGTGATATGAATAGGTATGAGCATATCAACTGTTGGTAAGCACTCACAAAGCTAGGAAAGCATGAAATGACTTACAATGAATGCTCTTTACCTGCACCTGGTAAGATGGACTGTGAGAGAAGGAAGGTTTAGCAGAAGCTGGCAAGAGAGAGAGCTGCCCTGTCTTTTCTGTGGGATGGACTATTCACATATCTGTTATGTTTTTCAGGAGGGGAGGAATGCATCCTGGTAGCGGAAAAGAGAACCAGCCATGAGTGCATGATCATGACATATACTGACTGCCCAGTTAACACACGTCCCCTCTCAGATTTGAGTTGCATCTTTTCATGTCTATTCCATTTCTTCCCAGTTTAAAATACTAATGAGAAGATTGTTTGAAGCTTGCCACAGGTACATTTTTCGACAAATAATGTTGAAAATGGGGCATGTGAATGATGGGACATGGGACAAAAATGTGAATCATAGAATCATAGACTCATTTACATTAGAAAAGACATTTAAGATCATTGAGTCCAACCGCTAACCTAACATGACCACATCCACCACTAAACCATGTCCCTAAGTGCCATGTCTACATGTCTTGTAAATACCTCCAGGAACAGTGACTCAACCACTTCCCTGGGCAGCCTGTTCCAATGCTTGACAACCCTTTTGACAAAGAAATTTGAAGGACCATGCAAGGCCTCCGGGCCTACTGGGATAACCTTAGAGAACTGGACAACAGAACAAAAACTGGATTGGCTTTCCTTTGTTCATAGCAGGGTGAACACTGGCACAAATTCTTCTGTAAGTGCCTAGGTAGAGCTGCCAAGGGACATGAGAGAGTTAATTCAGAAAGGAACACAGATTCCAAGATAACATGAAGACTGGACTCCTTGTAACAAGTAGGAGTGTTCCAATGATGTAGCTGCAACCTTAGTTTTAAAAAAGAATACAATACTCATCAGTCTGATGGTTTAACATTTTATCACACTAACAAGCTTCTATTCTTCACAAGAAAGGCATGCCCCTTCTGAAAAAAGGAAATTGTTCAGTGTTTCACTTGTTTTAATTTTTTAAAGCCAATAATTAGAGAATTAATTAACTGAAAGCCTTAGTGCTAAATAATCATCACTGCAGAACAGGAACTATACACAGTATAACTTTATGATACTTACCCAAGTCTCATGGAACTACATGTCTCTACAGTAGGCATCCACTATTAACAATTCAGTCTTGATATTGTAGTGAAATCTTCTTTATGTGTGGGTGTTATTGTCCTAATTATATAGAGAAAAAAAGGAACAAATAAGCTCAAATAACTTGCACAAAGTCATTAGATTGGATATTAGGAAAAATTCTTTACTGGAAGAGTGGTCAGGCACTGGAACAGGCTGCCCAGAGAGGTGGTGGAGTCACCATCCCTGGAGGAGTTCAAAAAACACATAGATGTGGCACATCAGGGCATGGTTTAGGGGACATAGTAGTTGGGGGTTGACAGCTGGAATTGATCCTAGAGGTATTTTCCAACCTTAATGATTCTATGATTCTATGATTCTAGAAAAAGAGAGCTCAGTGGAAAAAGAACTTCTTGGGTCCTAATGCAGTGACTTATGTAAAACCTTACTTTGGACAATTCTACAGAAAAAGTAATCTTCCATTATTCACTGCAGTATAAAATATTAAAATCAATATGAACAAGACATGAAAAAACAACATATTATAGTTCCCTTTCTTTAGCTCTCAAATATTTCTCTAGCTACTGTGGTGACAAACATTACTGGCTTATTATATGTTAATGAAAATGATTGATCTTTATGGCAGTGGAAAGGATACTAGATCTTGTGAAGGTTAAACATTTTGAGTGGGTCAGTCCTGTAGTCCATGCCATTCGTGCTACTTTCCTCTTAAAGCATTCATTTTATGAGGTTGTTCATTTTGATTTGTTTGATCATGATGTGTGTTTTATCATCTGTTGGTCTGGAAAGTGAAATTCAGCAAGCAAGGTTACCATTCAAGCCAATTGCCCTTTGACCTTCACCTTTCTTTTCTGCTATGATGCACTGCACGTGTTTAATTTTTCTTTTGTCAAATATGTGCATTTGGGTGAAAAATGTGTTTGTTTTTTTCTCTGCATCCGTTAACATTTTATCCACAGAAGGGGTATATTTTGTACTTGAAATGTGAAATATAGTTTCAAGGTTACAATTCTTTGGTTTCTCCTTTGTCTTTCAATGTTTCTTTGTGAACAGTACTGTGAATTACATTGGCTTATATCATCTTTTTCCTCAGAGACACCCACAAAAAAAAAAAAGCAAGCAGAATGGAGAAGAATATGTGGATGACCTTGTACATTTTAGAGATAACTACCCCTCCGGGGCTGTATGGTTCAGAGGCATAAAAATGGACAGATTACAAACTGTAGGAATTCTAGAGAGCCTGAAGTTAAAAAAAAAAAAGAAAAAAAAGAAGAAAAAAAAAGATGACAACTCTCATCTACTATGTGCATTCAGGTGTGAAATAATTACTCCACTGACCTCGTTTTACCACTGACATCCACGAGAGCAGAGATTAATCAAGGTTGAGTGCTTCTGAAAATCTCACCTTTAGTGTCAGTGAGAAAACCTGCCCATTCCAGATTCCCACTTTGCCTGATACTTTAAGGAACTACCATGAAGACCTATAGTAATCCCTCCAAGGTTGGAGGGGCAAGAAGAGAAAAGATAAGGAGACCTAAGCAATCTTCCCCTCCCTGCACCTACTTAAAAAGTTCTTCAGTCAAAATGTCCCATTCTGCTTGTAAAAGTTAATCAGGGCATTGGCTTTATGCCTGAATGTTATTTATGATTATTAATTCTATTTCAAACTGGTTATTATATGTAAATTAAAGCATCACACTCTGAGAAAGAAAGTCGTGATGAATTTTGCTGACAGTAGTACAATGACTAAATGAATGTATCTTTTTATTACTATTTTAATAATATATTGAGCAAAACTTCTGAATACATAGTGGATGTGTCAGAGGTTTTATATAGCAAAAGCTATCACCCTGAAGAAAAAGGGCAAGACAGCCACCAGCCAAATTAAAGCTCTATCTTGTACACATATGAACAAGGCTTGTGCTGAGAATAGTTTTAAACTTACTAACAGAGATTGGAAAAAGGAGGTGATAAAAGTTCACCTTTTCCATACCCAGTGGAAAGCAGTAGTTGGGTAAATAGAATACGCTAACGTTCAAAAAATTCCAAACACTTAGCATGCTTTTTATTTTCCTTATGAAGCATTTCAGCTACAAATAAAAGACATTTGTATGTAGGCAGGAGTATCCTACTGTGTAATGGAGAAGTAATATCCTTATGAATCATAAGTGGGGTTAAGTGTGAAAACTGAGGATGTGCAACTCCTAGGGAAG
This sequence comes from Morus bassanus, assembly GCA_031468815.1. Classification (NCBI taxonomy): domain Eukaryota; kingdom Metazoa; phylum Chordata; class Aves; order Suliformes; family Sulidae; genus Morus; species Morus bassanus. The sequence goes on from CM062569.1 coordinate 93,108,166, forward strand.
CAATGGAAGTCAAAGATAACATGAATTGGATCCATGGAGGCAGGCTTCACGCATGTTAAACAGAAAGACAATGATGGGTTAAAGTTGTGTTATCTACTGATGTTTCTAGAAGTTAATTTTCTTTCTTAAAGATATTGTATATCAGGACATCATCTTTGATGGGTCTTACATGTGTTGCCACAACAAAAATTGTGAGGATAATAAGAGAACAAAATTAGGAGAACTTTGTATGGATTTCAGTTTTACTTTCCTTACAACACAGTATGCCATAAGGTGGAACATTTTGGCCCACTGTTCTTTGAAATCATGTCATAGGATGGAAATATTAATGCAAAGCACTATTATACTAAGTTAGTGACATTTACTTAAGCAGAAATAATGTCTTAATTAAAGGTTTTCATGTCTTTTCAATAGTTAATCAGAAAAAAAAATCTTTATAGTAAATATTTGTCATATTCTAGCTATTAATATTTTATATAAATAAAACCAAATAATTTTATATAAATAAAACCAAATACATTAAGGAACACCTGGAACTCTGTATTCTCTTTTTAGTCAAACCTCATGCACAGAGTCAAAACCTAGGAAATATATATGCTTAAACAAAGCAATTGTATTTTTCCTAGGATTTAAACCTTGATTTTCAAATTGGTCCATATAAAAATAATATGGATGTTTAATTATCTTAGGGACTTAAGAAAAAAATCTTACTTATAAAGTCACATTTCTGATATTCTGTAAGTCTGTCTCAGGGGTTAGTTTTGTCTTCATTCCTCCTTCCCTTGGTCAGAAAGAACATTTGGTGATCTGAAATACAGTACTGCAGAAACCCAAAATATGACATAAATGCAGGGGGTGACATTGATAAATGGACTCATTTTTATATACTGTACTGCAGGGCTAGCTGGCACTATTGAGTGTGCTTTGGGATGGCCTGTTCTCTATATTGGCTTCTTTCTCACTTTTATAAAATATTTGTGGTGCACAAACTCATATGAATTAATTGTCATTGTTTTTCTGGTTTCATTTATTCAACCAATGGTTTGAAAATGTTCAAAGTTATTGTAACATCTGTTTTCAAATAGTGCCAATGCTTCTAAATGCCATTTTACAAGGTATGCTTATGGGTCTCTGACAAGAATATATTGTAGTTTTTAATCTACACATTAGGAGAGCATTTTTTTCCTTTTTTTTTTAATTCACAAACACAGGTTCTATCCTTTACTTTATATAGCTTGTGTAGACTGTTCCAATTCTATTCCCTCAGCCATGTTATTTATTTCTGCAGACACCATTTCAGTCTTATCTTTTGTAGAGGTCACTGGCAGTGACAGCTTATCATTTCTGGCATGAATTCATTTGCACATGTGTCTAATAGAGTTCTCGTCTTCTGCAAATTTTAGTGGAGGGTCTTTTTACACTAGGATCTCAGAAATAGCAATTCTGGTTATGAAGTGCTGGTTTGGTTTGAAAGTACTAGTTTTCTTCAGTTTTGATTGGTATTTCAGCATGGTTCAGTCTGAATACACTATCAGTGAACCAGAAAATTGTATTTGTGCAGCACCCAAAGCAGACTAAGCTCTATGCAGGACAGAGAGAAAGATAGTCTCCACGATGGACAGATCTGAATTTTTTTTTTTTTTCGTGCACAGCAAACAAATAGTAGGCTGTGTTCAAGTGAGAAAAAATAAATTCTAACAATTTGACCTAAACTATTCTTACTTCAGATCTTTACATCCTGCTTGGTATGTTACAAGGGGTGTGTTTATGTGTGTCTACAGTGGTACTTTGCATATGAACACATACACACTCACACTAACACTTCTCACCTGTTTCCTACGCACATACATATATGTGTATGTGCATCCAAATGTGTAAAAATTACACAATCTATTTCACGCACATTAGTAGTGCTGGTAAAAAAAAAATAAAAATAGCTGAGTACCATTCTGAATATAATGGGAACTAGAAGCAGTTGCCCAAGATAAAGGCAATATGTCCATCAGCTAATTGATGATACATTGTGAAGGCACCAGTTCCTGTATTTGCTGAATTCTAATTAACTGGCAGTATTTTGCTTCTGTTAAAAGCAATGTCTCTTGAACAAGCTTTCCCCATGATCCTCAAAGAAAAAGGAGATGTTAATTTGCGGAATGACATGCTGCCATTCAGCTGATTACTGATATTGTGGTCTCTTTATGATGCTATGGCTTCCTAATTCCTATGGAGTTCAAAACCCAGGGGAACCCCAGATCTATTACCTTTCATAGAAGCAAAGTGCCAGGCTTGGTCCTTCATTCAACATTGGTTTCTATTGTTCGGTGGAAACTGTGATCAAAGGATCCCCATACAGGGAAGAAAGACCTACTCAGTTGTTGCTTCTCCTTGGTCACCTGTTTCTGCAGAGGCAGCAGTTCCTCGTTCTTGTGAAGTTCCTGTAAGCACTGTTGAATACATTTGCTTACACTGACTATGTCTTTACTACAGAACTACTACACCATTCAGCTGAAGATTCACATAGTTGAAATTCTAGTACAGTCCCCAGCTTATTTTACTAAGATGGTTTTGCTCTATTCTTTTTAGCTCACAGTGTTTTCCTAGGTTTCTTTTCAGATCTTCTTGATATTATACATTTTGTTGTTGTTGTTGTTGCAGTTTGTTAACATAAACTTTCTGTAATTCTCAGCTCCATTTACTTCAAAGAATATCAGTCCACTGCTGTTGGCTATGGGATGAACAGATGTCAGGATCTGTAGGATCAGTATCACACCACAAGGCTGACCTCTATTACAAGTTTCCTACTTCTAATTTGACAGGAATCACTGCTGCCGAGCAAGAAGTAAAATCAACATGTTCCCGGAGACTATTTGTACAGGGTGTTGATGGCAAGGTTTTGTCAGTGGGAGGGCTGCAGGAGAGGCCTCTGTGAGAAAGGGCCAGGCGCTGCCTTGTGCCAGACACAGATGGTTCCAGCTGGGTCCAAAATGGCCCCACCACTGGCCAAATCTGGTCCCAGCAGCTAAGAAGGTGGCATCTCTAGGATAACATATTTAAGAAGGGGTAAAAACTCCTGTGTGGCAGGAGTGAGGGAGAGGAGTGAGGAAAAAAAACAGTGTGAGAAAAATTGTGATAATATCAAGGTCAGAGAAGAAGGAGGGAGAGAAGATGCTCCAGGCACCCGACTAGAGATTCCCCTGCAGCCTTGTGAAGAAGAACATAGTGAAGCGGGTTGTTCCCCTGAAGCCTGTGGAGGACCCCATGCTAGAGCAGGTGGATATGTCCTGAAGAAAGATGTTGCCCTTGGAGAGCCCACATGGGAGCAGGTTTTCTGGCAGGAACTATGGCCCGTGGGAAGGACCCACATAGGAGCAGTGGAAACTGTAACCCTCATTCCCCACCCACCCTGTGCTGCTCAAGTGCAGGATGAGAAGGTAGAACAGTTGGGAATGAAGGAGTGAAGTTGAGCCTGGGAAGAAGGAAGAAAGGCATTTTAATCTTTGTCTTTGTTTCTTACCATCCTACTCCATTTTATTTGGCAATAAATTAAATTAATCTTCCCTAAATCAAGTCTGTTTTGCTAGTCTGTTGTGACAGTAATTGAAAAGTGATTTCCCTGTCTTTATCTTGGCTCAGGAGCATTTCCATCGTATTTTCTCCCCCTGTTCTGTTGCAGAAGGTGAGTGAGAGAGCAGCTGGGTGGGGATCTGGCAGGCAGCCAAGGTCAACCCACCAAACTAGAAATCAAAAGAAAGACAAAAGAAATTATGCCTGGGTCATATCAAAGACAACAGGGTGAGTAGCCCGAAGAGTAGCAGAATCAAGGCCTTGTTTCCTAAACGAGGAACTTTTAAACATTACAGATAAAATTACTTCAGGAAGACTTAACCCTAAATTTTATTTTATTTTTACTGAAGCTGTACATTTTAGTAACATTTTTTTTTTTCTTTTTAGTTTGACAAATGTGTTTGGAATTTAGTTTTTATAGTTAATATTTGTAATGTTTTCATTCAGCTTTCATTGAAATCCAATAAAGTTTGGTCAAATAAAATCTGCTAGCCACATAAAAAATATCAATAGCTCAAATTTTCTTCTTTCTTAATTTCCAAATTCAGTCTGATGTAACTGTGCTAACATGTAGAATTAACCCAGATTTATAGCCATAAACAAAGAAGAGAAAGACATGTTGTAACCTGATGACTGAAATTTTTCACAAGCATCAATATATGAACTTGAAAAAGGTTGCTATGTAATTAGTCATTTTAGATAGGGGCAAAAGAATGCAAGAAAATGTGGAAGTCTTTTGAACGAAAAAAAATGTTTGTGTTTAACTGGACAAAGACAATAGGGAACTGTTGTGAACCAGAAATAATGCCTTGTACGTATTTTTCACTGATATTGTCTCCCTATATTATTGCTGATTTTACACCAATTTGTTTGGTTTTATAAGCCAAGAACTGTGAATATTACAGCCCTCAGAGTGAATTCTTTCTTTAGTCCTTCATTTTCACATGTAGTCAATCCTATATTCTGCCAGTTAAGCATAATAGTATGTAGACTACTTTTGCATAAGATGAATGCTTCCAAAAGGTGTGGAAAGTAGAACCTGAATTTCTGAGGTTTTGTTGTAGTATCACCTAATTTTTTTTATTTTTCAATACAACTAATTTTTGGGTTTTTTTGTGAAGACATTCAAACCCCTTAGGTGTGTTTCTAACTGAAACATCCTTTAAACTCTGTCATACATTAGCAATCAAAGTATGCAAACCTAAGGAAATTCATTATCTCCGCTAACCACCTTTGTATTGATTATGTTTTTATGCAACATATAATTTGGTTTTTAATAAATTTGTAATAATTAATATTTTATTGCCCTATATTAATCGACAGTGATAGCTAGTTCTCAATTCTATTATTAAATATTTCGGTTCTCTAATTGCTTTATCATATAATCGTTTGTTAAAGTTCTTGAATAATAGCAAAGTATTTTCTCTTTTACTGTGCTAAATGTATTGTCAATAATTTTTTTGTGTGCTGTTCAATGTATCTGAAATTCAGCTATACAGACTTTTAGCATGGAGTGTACATTTTTGTTCCCAAAGTTTGTCACACTTTTAAAAGTATCTTGGTGCTTTAACATTCTGTTTTTTTCTGGACAACAACTTTGTTCATATTCTGATTTTACAAGAAAAACTGTAGAAGAATAAAAAAAGAAAACATCTTATTTTCACAGTAACAGGTCTGTCTTTTCTGTAAGAAGAACAGCAGTTTCACTAACTGCCTAAATTGCTTACTCAGTGTATAATGAAGATCGAAAAACTGTGTCTGGTTTTGTTTGGCTCATTTAAAAATCCTGCCATTTCTTTAAAATTTTCTTTTCTGTTCAGTGTAAGCAGTGCTGTTTTGGTTCTTCCTCCATGCAGCCTTCATGCAATTTACATTCAAGAGTCACTAGATAAAATTCAGAAAGTATTCTGGAAGGTGAACACACAACTTTTCTGTGTCACCTGTAGATCAGATTTTTCCTGTACGGTCAAATGGTGTTTATATGTTATTCTTTCAGCCATCTAACTTTTGTATTATTGTCTGAGATGTGACCCAGTTTGAAGAACATCATACATAAGCCTAATTTCATTCTTCCTTTTTCCTCAGTTTGTGGCAGTTAGACCAATGTTGATCAAAACACACTGAAAGATGATCTGTAAAAAAAAATGTAGACTTCTTTTTTGCCTTGAAATATGCATATTGTTCATAATTTTTCTTAAATTTTATTTGGTTTTAAAAAAAAAGGCAACACTGGACATGATACCAGCTTTTTGTCTTATTCCTGAAGGATTAGGAAGCTGTTTGATTATTTTTTAACTCTTAAGAAACATATATTTAGAGAGCATTCAGGTAGGTAGCCAATATGCACCTGAGTCTGTATCCAGAGTCTTAGGCAGTATTTCCTGGACAGCCACCCTAGTAACCAGGTTACCATACAGATCACCTTTGTTTCCTGTAGGAGTGGTTAAGCAATTATTTTCAAGAGATGACTTTAGTATTTGGATTTGAACTATAGAACTTTCTACAATATAGTTTGGTGCCTAAAGTCTGCAGAATTAGACATATAAACAGATCACACTCAGCATTTCTTATATTTTACATAGCTCCCTTCTCAATATATACAGATTTCAATTACCCTTCAGAAAACCCTAATTTTTCCCTTAAGTATACAAGGCTTCATCTCCTAAATCACCTCAAATCATTCTGGGGGATTAGGTACCTACTTCACAGCATGTGTGTCTAAGGGGAACATCCAAAACACATGGTATCAATCCCTCCCTTATTAGTTTCATCTGACTGTGTGCATCTTGCTGTTCACCCAAGTACCTTTTTCACTGTCTTTTCACATCTTCTGCCTTCACCTCCTGAAGTCCCCAGAATGAGTGACCTAAGAAAATCAAGTGTTCGTTTACCCCTTTCTCTGGCCTTATTCCTATGATTCTGATGATTTCTAGTGACATTCACAGATTATTTGGTCTAATGCTACTACACATGTAAGTCCTGCTTCACGTTTGGAATTGGTTTTTTTCCAAGTCAAACTGTGCATAAAATATGTGATTTTAAAATGTAATCCCTTTTCACAAAGAGGGAATATCTAAGGTTAAATGTGGTGGGAAAGGATAGTTCAAGAACTGTTGATCAAGGAATTATTTGTGCAGTAGTTTACTAACCCTTTCCTACACTTCTTATTCGGGACAGAGGGGAGGGTTCATTCAAGTTTATCATGAAGCAGAAGTTCTGGCTGTCAATCAGGCTAACTTCTAGGGAAAACTTTGGTGGTACACTCAACTTGCACCAAGTTTAAGCACCTAAATTCTACAGACTGTTTAAAATGCCTACTCACAATTGCTGTCTGATCTCTCAGGTTGGTCATGCTGGAACACAAAGTTCCTTATGTGTACAGTCTCTTCTACCATGATTTTGGGAACTAAGTGCCTAAAACCAGAATTCTGGCATGTGATTTTAGCAAAGTAGTTACGGTATGTAATTTTGGACCTGAGTCACTTTAAATCAACAGGGAAAACCTCTGTAGAAAATCCTGCCTGTTGTTGATGCTGGGCCACTGTGAAGTTAGGAATTCAAGTCAGCTGACAAAAGAGAGAATGAACAAGGAGGAGCTTAACACTGACATGGGCATTGAGACTGGGGGCCAGAAACCTAAAGTGCAACCCTGTACCTGCTTTAGGGACATGCAGTTCTGTGCAGATAAAGAGCACGAAACAGTGTAAAATTTAGGGTTAAAATAATTTTCACACTTGCAGTTATTAAGGATCAACTTGTGGTATACCTCAGATCTCCTTCAACAAAAGTTTCTCTTTGGAATTTTGAAACTTGTGTTTGCAAACTCCTTACTATTACAGGAACACCAGTAATACATTGTGAAAACAAGTACCCAGAATAGAAAGATAGTATAATTAATTAGTGTTTGCTAGAGATGAGATGAAAATAGCACTGCTTCTTCTTTCCTCCTCTTCCAATGATGTGGAATTATGTTTTGTTTTACTAATTAGCAGAATCTACATCATATATTAATTCATATAGTGAATGTCTTATCTTATGTATCAATTAAGTTTATACAGGAGGGAAGGGTTTAAGATTTTGACTTTCACTTGTTAATAAAATCGAAACAATCAGTGCTTAGTTAAAAGTTCCCTCTATTAACTATGATTGAATCTATGCAAAAATTTCAGTTGAATTTTTGATAGCATCTATGAAAGATGTATGAAAACTTTTTACAGTCTAGTCTCCTGAAAGTTACCTTGTCATCAAGCCACACAATGTAATTTACTTCACAGACTGTACTGCTTCACATTGGCAGTGATTTATATAGTTTATAGTTTTATATAGGTTAGAATTTCATAAAAGATTTCACAGAATTACAAGGTTTAATACATTTTCTTGAGAATTATTATATTTTTTAGATTTATTTTAATAAACAAATAAGAAAATTAATATATTTATATGTAAGTCCTAACATGTTAATAATATATATATAGATGGATGTTGATACTGATGAATGAATGTTGATAAAATACATATGTAGATGGATGTTGATGGAAAAACATTTGTTACACTGGATCAAAGTCAGTAATATGTAAAATTAATTCTAGCAACTCCTAAAGGCATTTGAAAGGATATATTAAAAAACAATTTATTAGCCAGAGCTGATCAGGAAAATTGGCCCAAAGAGAAGAAAGGGTGTCCTTGTGGGATATATTTGCATAGAAATATCAATTAATACTTTTTAGCTTCTGTGAATAAGCTACAATTAGAGGCCTGAAATCTAACAGAGAAGGTGTGACATAATCCTTTGTTTGAAATTCAGGACATTAAATCAATTTCATTTTAAAATAGACCTGTGCACCGTTTATTGTTTCTGTGAAGAATACTGTCTTTCTCTTCCCATCCTTTTTTGGTGTTTATTTTTGCTATTTTTGTTAGTGGCCCTATTCAAAGGAGCTATTTAATGTTGCAGTGTATTCTTAGCTGCAAGAATGGAACAAATAACCAGCTCAAGTTGATTTTGATGCTAGCCCTCAAAATGCTCAAATCCATGTCATCTTTAATATATCAGGAGTGTTTTGCAACACTGCTGTTAGTGACTCAGTGCACCTTTGTTATTCTAACAGATCCCTGTTGAATGGGGTCACTGGAAATTTCAAAGTACACCAAATTGTCTCAGACACTTGGCAACATACCTTGAGTACAAAAAGAGGAACATTTTATAAAGCATCAGTTCTAAAAGAATGAGTTTTGGTCTGTCATGTTTTTGTTGGGATAGAGTTCATTTTCTTCACTGTAGCTGGTACAGTGCTGTGTTTTGGACTTAGTATGAGAATAGTGCTGATAACACACTGATGTTTTAGTTGTTGCTAAGCAGTCTTTATACTATTCAAGGACTTTTCCAGCTTCCCATGCTCTGCCAGGTACCCAAGAAGCCGGGAAGGGAGGGGGCACAGCCAAGACAACTGGTCCAAACTGGCCAAAGAGATATTCCATATCATATGACATCATGTCCAGTATATTAACTGGGGGAAGTTGGCCAGGGGGAGCAGTGGTCGCAGCTCACGGACAGGTGGTGTCGGTCCGCAAGTGATGAGCGGTTCCATCACTTGTTTTTTCCCCCCCTCCCTGGGTTTTGCCTCTCTCTCTCTCTCTCGTTATTTTCATTTTCATTACATTATTACTATTACTATTCTATTTTAATTATTAGACTATTCTTTTCTGAACCCATACATTTTCTTACTTTTGCTCTTCTGATTCTCTCCCCCATCCCACTGGAGTGGGGGGAGTGAGCAAGCAGCTGTGTGGTGCTTAGTTGCTGACTGGGGCTAAACCAAGACACGATGTCTGGTCTACAAATGTCTGGGATTCTGTGGACTCTTTCTGAGATCCTGTTATGGTTTCACCCCAATAGGCAGCTCAGCCCCACACAGCCGCTCGTTCACTCCCACACAGTTGGATGGGGGAGAGAATCGGAAAGGTAAAAGTAAGAAAACACGTGGGTTGAGATAAAGACAGTTTAATAGGTAAAGCAGAAGTTGTGCATACAAGCAAAGCAAAACAAGGAATCCATTCACTACTTCCCCTCGGCAGGCAGGTGTTCAGCCATCTCCAGGAAAGCAGGGCTCCATCACGCACAATGATTGCCTAGGGAGACCACCACTATAACTCTGAATGTCTCCCCTTCTTCCCTCCCTTCCCCAGTTTTTATTCCTAAGCATGTCATATGGTGTAGGATATCCCATTGGCCAGTTGGGGTCAGGTGTCGCAGCTGTGTCCCCTCCCAATATCTTGTGCATCCCCAGCAAACTCACTGTCAGGGTGGGGTGAGAAACAGAAAAGGCCTTGACTCTGTGTAAGCACCGTTCAACAATAACTAAAATATCCCTGTGTTATCAACACTGTTTTACTCACAAATCCAAAACATACCACCAAAGAAGCTACTATGAAGAATATTAATTTTATCCCATCCAAAAACAGTACAGTTACATATTTAAGTAATAAAAAACAAAAGAAAACCTATGGCAAATTCAGTATACAGATTTGCACTTTTACAGGAAATGTTTTAGGTGTTTTCAGACCAGAAAATGTTGAAACCCAGTGATCTAGGAGATCAAGGAGCCTCTGCCATTGCTCATTCAGTTTAATCATATCTGGTTAAACTGCAAATGTCCATGTTTTCACAATATAAATCAATTTATTACAGTTAACTGCTGTATTATCAATGTTACTTTCTTACTATTTTCAGTTAAAACCTCAGTACTGTTTTCCATGGAACGAAGGTTAGGATACATAAAACCTGAGAAAAACTTCTGAATGAAATGATTAAGAACTATTTCCAAGGGCTAAACCTTTTGACACAAGAACTGCAGGATTTGAAATAATTTCTACCTACAAAATCAATTCCTGACATGGTTTTGAAGTTTTCACTGTATTTAATACAGTTAGAGCACAGAAGTCTATTTAATTTCGGTGCTATAATTAGGAGAACAAAAGCATTGAAAAGTTATTGGATCAAAGACTAGGTTTAACCTCTGAAAGTTTATAATCTTAAAAACTTCAGCTTCAATTACAAATTGTGTTTGTCGTGTTTTCAAATATTCCAAAAACTTTTCCAGTGTTATGAGGGAAAAACCAAAGTTTATATGTGGTTGCCCTGCCCACCTCCCCTTCTGCCCCCTGGAAACATGAGTTCTGGGCTTATTCTTCTAGGTTTTTTCTTTTTTTTTTTTTTTTTTTTTTTTTGTTTGTTTGTTTGTTTGTTTTTTTTTGTTTGTTTGTTTTTTTGTCTTGTTTTGTTTTTTTGTTTTGTTTTGTTTATTTTTTCTTCTTTTTTTTTTTTTTCCATAAAAGGAAGGATACCCAAAAAAGGTAAGGGAGAGATCATTAAGAAGAAAGATCACAGTTGCATCATTCCCTCTTTTTTGCAGTTTTCTGGAACCACAGGCATTTTTTCTTCCTGCATAGAAAAGGTGAATGTTTTGTGATTCTATTTTTTCTGTTAATTCTAAAATTGGTTAATCCTGCTGTCAAAACTCTGTAGGTTAAACAAGCTATCTCTCCTAGAGGTAACAATATAACCATGGCATCACAAAATAAAAAAAAAAAAAAATTCTTGCAAAGTTTTGAAATAAGTGAATGATACACTCTGAAAAAAAAATGTTATTCAGCACTGTATCTTTGGACAAGAACATCTTTAGAAAGAATCCTGATTTTAAAATTGCTACCGATTCGGTATTTATATATATCATATATTTCTTTATATATATAATAAATATATATTTATCTAGATTTTTTATATTCCTTAAGAAATAGAGGAAGGGAGGAAGGAAGGAAAGAAGCAAGCAAGCAAGCAAGCCAGAAGAGAGGGAGGGAGGGAGGGAGGGAGGAAGGGAAGGAGAAGGTTAGTGTTACACACAGAAGGCTAGGGTTCTTCTTCAAACCACTCACTAGGCTCAGCTTAGTAAGACCCTCTGAGATGAACTTTAGAAAAACAAGTGTGTTCTCTTGGTTTTGATAGGGTTGAGATGTGAAGTGTACTCTGAACACTTTTAAGATGGAACAATTGCTTTCCAGAGCTTTAAATTTCTACCAGTTTAAGTGCTGAAACACTGTTCTGCACTTCAGCCCATCAGAGGCTCACAGTCTCACAAGGTCTGTGTGACAGTGCAGGGAGTGAAATGAGGCCGTACAGCACCCAGCCTTGGGCTCTACTCAGCTCCCTTTCTCTCCAAGCTCAACTTGAAAGACAGAGTAAAATTCAGAGAGTGCTTACATATTGTTCCACACGACTGACAAGAAACTTCTGTGCACTGGACTATGTGTATATGGAATTGTGGGCAAGGATTACCAGCAAACACCATGTTTAAACAGCTCTTTTCTCATCTTAAGAGATAACTTTAAAGGTTACTATTTAAACATTTTATTCTATCAGGTTGGCAGCTAACTTTGGTGTTTGCTTTGTGAGGGAAGTTTAGCAATGTATGTTTAATTAGATCTTTTCTAGGGCCACCAGCTAGTTCCAAAATTCAACAGCTGAAGATATTTCTGTTCATTTACGCTACCCTGCTCTTAATCCTCAGAGCTCTGCTCTCTTAGCGGTAAAAGGGAAGAAGAAAATTGTTCTAAAGCAACATAGTTTTTATATTCTTTTTCAACTCCAGTATAATGCATTTTAAAATTTACTAATATTGTAAGATTTGCAGTCTTGTGACAGGTAAGAGTAAGCACAGGTAAAGTAGGAGGGACCTTATAAAAAAACCTTGAAAGTAGAACCAGTGAAAGAGACACCTATACCACCAAGAGGAATAAAATGTAGGGGGAACTGCAGTGAGCATGTTTTTTCCCCCGCAGTTAAGAACTTCCAGAAAAAATATGCTGTAATGTTTATTTTATGAACTTGTTTTGTATTGGTTTTGATCATCTGAGTCACAGCATCATTCCAGTTGTTAGGTACACATATATGTGAAAAATTTCTTACTTTCATATTTACTCTGTGTGAGAGATTATGTGCTCTACTATTCAAAATGAATATGAAATACCTCATGTATTCTTGTTAACTGTAACAATCTATTCTAGATTTTTATTAAGATTTTTCTTTCCATGTTATAAAGTTCCTCATCCCATTTATAAGATGCATACCAAAACTTCACAAAATACAGAATATTTGAGTTAGAGAGATCAACTGTAGTGCATGATTTCTATAAATTATATGAGTGTATTCTGTACATTCGGAACTAGTTATGCATTAGCACTAACACTGAGATATAGACCACGGAGTACACACAGCTTTGTTAAAAATCTCTTTTCCCCCTTCAGCCTAGAAATTCAGTAATAAATTAAAAACCTACCAAGGGACATGGAGGTGAGCGAAAATGGTAAGGCTATAGCAGAAATGAGGATAAACCAATCTTATAATTTTCAGAAAGTAGGAGTTTCTCATGCTTTGGAAATTTCCTACTTTTCCTAGGATTGGCTCTTTTATTTCTGGTTAACAAATATGGCAGTTTATTGCTGAAAAATAGATGTGAAATAAATTGAATTTCACTCTCGTTTCTTTCACCATATTCCTTTGGAATTCTAATACCGTGTCCACACTGGATGTTCTTGGAGTACAACAAGAAAAAGATGCTATCTGATTCCTGTCCATAAACAGTACATTATGGCTTTTTTTTTCTTTAAACTTTAGATGTTAGTGTTAAAATATCAACCTTGTTCAATTCCAAAATTAACATGAAGCTATTTTTTTCTCTTTTTGTCTTTGGTAGTCAGATTAAAATATTCTCTACTGTGGTATCTGACTAGAAAAAGCACCTTTCCTCTCATAACTTCTTGGACAAGATGAGAATAGCGATTGAATAACTCTCCTGTGATCAGCAGACAATACTCACATTAAAAAAGCAAGTAAAATCAGCTTCCATGTAATGTAGGATTACAAAGATGAGAGCAAAAAAAGCATTATGTAAATCTATTCCTTTTTACAAACCACCTCCATGTGATTCCTAAGTCACACTTTGAGAATCACTACTTACTGGAACATTGTGGGTTTAAAGGTTCAGATGAAATGTGAAACTTACTGTGTTCAAGCTCACTGAGGAAAGGCTGAAAAGAAGAGGAAACAAACAGAAAGCAAAAATGCAAATACACCCAGAGAAAAGTAGGCAAAATGAAAATTTAATATAGAAAATCAGTGCTAAATAGCAGGGAAAAAAAAGCAGGAAGAGGGAAAAGCATAACAGAAGCTCGTGTTCATGGGCTCTAATTAAATGTGACAAGTGTAACACACTCCAGAATTAAAACATGCTTCTGAATTAATTCCTGAAGCTTTGTCTAGATTAGTAAACTAAACAGTGCCAGGGCAAACACTTGAATACTGGCATGTGAGCATATATACTACCAAATCAATAACAGAGTCTCTGCAATAGTTTTGGCTTTGGCCAGAGCAGACTGAGGTTGGGGTGAGCAGAGGCTGGGGACTGTTACTGCCAGCCCTGCAGAAGGGCAATCCTCTTGGTTTCTGAAAGGGGAGAGGAGGAGAGAGTGCAAAGAGATCTTAGCTACATGGGTAATAATCCTGTTTTTCTACTCGCACTCATGGAAAAACTATGGTGCCTGGACACTTTTGTTTACTAGAACAGACATATTCAATGTTCATTCAATGTATTTTAAGAACCTGAATTACTCAACCCCCTGCCCTGCTGCCCCTAAAACAACAAATAACTGGCTTTATATCACTGTGAGAAATCTCAGTGAAACAGTGGAAAAGCTTGCATTTCACATCCCTTTGATAATATACCCTTAGTTTTTGTAAATAGGTATTAATATCTTCTGTGGAGATTATTCAGGGGTTGAAGACGGCATAGTTCCTTCATATTACAGGATCTGATTTTGCCAAATTTTGATTGATTATACTGGGTAACCCTGTGGGAGAATTTTTAGAGCAGGCAGGTCACCCTTTGAACAATCCAAACATTCCAAGCACAGAGAACTTGTTGCTAGCACAACTATGAGAAGGCCGTTTGGGCAGTTGAGTAAGATAAGGAAGGGAGTAGAAAAGGGAGGAAGCACAAGTTGCGGACATGGCTGAATTAAGATATCACCAAGGTTGGGAAACTTCAGCAGTACTTTTACACTGGGTCTATTGTGGGTGAAAAATTGTTACAAGCGGCGCGTGATTAGAGCAAACAAGCCAATAGTGAGTAAGCGTGCGGCGCGTGTACACATATGTGAACCAATCGTATTGCTTAAGAAAAAACATATGCCCACGGCAATAGAGTATATTAACTGAGCTATCTGAGCAATAAAATGGCATTAACCTGATCATATTGGTCTGCGTGTTATTGTCCGAAACTTCCGCGACATAACCCAAGTTATTATTTATTTCTGTACACCATCTGTGAAGTATTACAGTCTATTACTACCTATTATAAATATTTTCACAATGTGTATTACAGTTGTCAGCATTATTGATGCCAATATTACTAATGGCTATTCTGACCTTCTGATTTTAGTACAAGTAATATTTGTATAGTATAAGTTAGCAAAAAGCACTGCCTGCATCACAGTTCTCTCATAATTGTAAGGAAAACCATTACAAATGCCCACTGAACATGCAATACTTAAAAAATTTGTAACACAGAATGCAGTCCCTGATCTTCCTGCCTAGCTGTAGTGAGAAAGATAAATGATATGGCTGATGTCAATTGCCCATATACTTATGATTTCTAACAGGAGCTACTCTGGAATTTGCAAAGTGCCCATGCAATTCTAATATTCCATGCTTGTTAATTTCAGTGTTAATCCAAATCTATTAGGCTACTCTGAAAATCTTATCCACAAAATAATGTAGAACACTTGTAAAATATATGTAAAATTAGGATTTCTTTGTCTCATTCGGCATTCACCTTTGTCAGACTTTAAAGTTATTTTAACCTTTCTTATTATCCATTAAATACAGACAGTTATTTAGAAACAGGAAATGCATGAATAGTCTTTAATTCTCTCATTATCTTATTATTAAAACAGTTTATTCTTCCAGTAAACATTGCAACATCAGCATGATCAAAAAATCCAGCTTTCTCCAGCACTGGGACATTCTGCTACCTAACTTCAACAACAAATACAAGCCCCAGATGGACCAACACAACTCCTGTTTGAAAGTCAGATGAAGGAATGCTATAGGAGTCTTAAATCTTAATAGGACCTATATTAGGACCAGCATGACATGAGGCAGAGCTCCCACTGCATAGTCTGAGGAAGGGGAGGCTATAGAGAAACTATGGCTTTTTCAGACCAGAAAGCTACTGTTGAGTTTATCCCTCACTTTCTTATTTTAGCCAGATAATATATTAATGATTAAAGGTGTAATTCTAGTTTTATGGTGTTATGAAAAAGAAAAATCAGGGACATAACCAAAATCTTACAACAATTATTTGTATACAACACTATTTTTAGGTGGATAATAGAGACTTGGAAAGTTCAAAATGTCTAAGGTACAGCAATTCATTCTGATAGTGATTGTAGCGTGTAGGTGATTGTTATGCCGAGTGAAGATGGGCAGCAAATTATTTCTGTTAAAAGGTTAAATAACAAATATATTAAATTTACATTTTAATGATTTTTAAAACTATAAACAGATCAATATCAAAAGCATGAAGCCATAACAAGTTAAAAAAAAAAGATCACATACATCAGATTGAAAGTTTAGTGTTCATTAGGATATTCCTAGCAATACAAAGTTTGTGTAAATTTCCCTGCAATGCTATGTAATTTCTATGCCATTTCCTAATACTGTAGATAGGTAATCATACTAATAGCTTTGAATTCTATAAAAAACACTGAACAGGAGCAGAATATATAAAATATGTAGAAATTACAAAACACTTATTCAAATGAGTAGTTCTTTTAACTGAGTACTTAACTCTTGTCCATGTAAAAGAGTCCCAATTTCCTGAATAAATACAGTTCCTAAATAAATAATTTCACATATGTACTTGTAAAATGAATTCATACTCTATCAAAAGGGAAACAAATACGTACTTGCAAACTCGAGAAAAATGAGAGTGAGTGTGAGTGAGTGGAAGAGTGAGTAATCTATGAAACAAATTAATATGCTATAAAATATTTAAGGAGAGAAAATAGTACTAAAGCTATGTTGCTGTAAAGCTGGCATATTTACAGCATTATCACTAAAGACTCTTATTGCATTTTTTACCGAATCAGTAACTCAAGCTAAATACTGCAGTATCAATATTTCAATTTACTTCCATGTGTAAAGCTGTTTTGTCATCCTATTACCAGGAAATATTTGAAAATTAATGAAAGCAAGCTACCTAGTTCTGCATGCTACAGCCCAGTAGCTTACAATGACAACAGATGGGTAAAACCAAGCAAAGTCTGAAAAGACTTTTTTATAAATTCTGCTAATTTCAGTATGAATCATTCAAGTGCTTATAAAGCCAACATCTGTGCATTTCTAAAATGTAACAAAGACAACATAAATGTTATGAAGCAGATTTTTTCTGTATTTCAAAGTAATGTTGCTCACTAATAGCCAGTGATTTCAAAATCAACCATGTCTCTCTTGTAGAGGCAAAACTTCCCTAGGAGTAGTAGGAGAGCTTTAAAAATTCACTGTAGGGTACAGAGATCCTAAGTGGTGGTTAATAAGAAATCTATATTGGAAGTCATAACTAAAAGAAGTCTTAAGTATATAGCAGAAGATAAGCTAATACACCCTGAGGAAGAGCTCATGAATATGTGAGAATCGGGTGTACAGATCCTTATGAGCTGCGGGTCACACATTTGGCTAGCAGACATTGAAGGAAGAGCTTGTAAGGAAGAGAAACAGCTGCATGTTTCTAGGTGTGCTGCCAGCAATAACTCTGATAAAATAACTAGAAACAATTAAAACCAGAGTGAGGGGTGTGACATATTAGTCCAGCTCTCAAAGGCCTGAAATTAGGAGATGGCTGCTGAGCTACAGCACTGCTTTAGGATAAGGAGGATAGATAAGTGATTTTAAGGTCTTTGTAAAATTCTGTGATTATTCTGAGCTTTAGAAAAATACTCAGAAGCCCAAATATTCTTTAGTGACTTCATAAGTGAAAGCAGATTTTGACACAAAGTATTTTTTGATTGAAGTGGGGGTTGAACCAGATAGTCTCAAGAGATACCTTTTAACTAAGTCTTACTATGATCTGATGATTCCGTGTTTTTTTTTAACCTGACAGTGCTGTCTTACTTTCATAGGTGTGAATTTCTGCAGCCAAATATTGAGCAAAGCAGAGTGCAACTCTTTTAATTTTCTCTTATAGAGTATTTGTCTTTAACAATTAAGAAGTCCAAATGGAAAAAATAAATGCTGGAAGAAAAAGAGAGATACAAACACAATGCCAGTAAAAGTGACAAGGCAGCTTATATTGTACTGAGTACATGGACAATCCTGTTTTTATTATGTGAAGGTTCTGTGCAGCTGCCAACAGGCATGATGTCAATTTGCAGGCAGTCACCAAGGTCACTGAATCAGGGGGTTTGTTAGCCAACTTTAAGTTCTTTTAGATGAGAAAGCAATTAAAACCTCTTTGTTTAAAAATAGTGAAATAGCAGAGTCTACTGGGAAAGACTGGAAGAGAAATATGCCCGGGAAAATAAGCAGGATTTGTCTGGAGTGGCACAGAAAGTGGAGTTACTGATTTGTGGCTCTGTATGTCTGCAAACAACAGAACCTGAAAGATAACAGACAGAGACAAAAAGATACAGAAAGCCAAGCAAAAATAAGAAACATGACTGACAGTGGTCCAAAAGGCAAATGACAAAGATTGATATGTGTGGTTTCAAGAAAGACTAGAAATCATGCTGTGAAAAAAATGAAATCTCTTGGACTGTGCTCCTTCTGTGCTCAGGACAGCAGAACTGTGCCTGTGTTGCAATACTATAATGAGTGAGAATTGAAATAACTTTACAATTCCACCTCTTTGGTGTCTTCAACTGTACTTCCCAATATGCTCTCAATGAAGCTGGGTTCCCATTAAACTCAAATATAGAATTTAATTCATACTTCAGGCAAAATACTTTAAAAAAAGGAAACATTGCATAATATGGCTTACAGGATTACTTATACTTGTCAAACTCTCATTCATTTTACAACCTATCTCTAAGTTAGAAGTCAGGTGGATTCAGTTAGTTTAGTTTAAGAAACATTTGGAAATGTTCCCAGGTTTTTAAGATGTGTGCCTAAACTGTGGAAAAAACTGTGGATGTCTGGTTTTATCCTTGTTTGTTTTCTGACAACCTTTTTTGATTAGAAACTTTTAAATAAAAAAAGGAAAACACAGTAATATTCTTTGTGCAGAGCTTTCACTATTCCTTTCCATTTACTGGCAAAAGCTATTCACTTCTGCAACAGACTATCATGTTAAAATATATGTTTCTTCTAAGACTGAATTTATTAAATTAACTAATTAATATTCATTAACATGTATCCATTAGTCATCTTCAAACAAATACATGATAGGAGTCTGGACTAGTTTGTTGACAAAAGCTAGAAGAGGAATGAATCTTTCACATGAATGTGCTGATCCAAGTTGTACTTCCATTTAATAGTAAAGTGACAGATTTCTACATTTCAGTTTTTGTACATATATAGAAAGATTTGTCAAGCTAGAAATGTTTGTGTGCCAAGTTTTGGAGAACACCACACCTGATAACATACACTATATTAGTAGTACACTCCATAACTGAACATCTGTTCTTTTGCATCTGTTAATTCATATAGTTTTCTGACTAGGGTTATATTTAATTTATTATTCTGGTATAAGAACTTCTATTCATTTTTGAAGTCATCTTTTGTGGAAGGAAAGTCTCCTTGTATTGGCAAGGCCGTGTAAATAATGTATCTTACACGAGAAACCCACAACTTTAACCTTGCAGCATCTTGCCATGATCTCTACATTTCCTCTTTCAAGGGATAATTATGCAAACAGCATACATTTTAATTTAGTGATATTCAAACTTTAGTCTATGCCTGTCTCTGGATACTGAACTGTTTCTAAGTGCTCTATGTAATGGAAATAAGAAAAGAAGATTTAATTTATTATGATCCAGACTCTTGTACTTCAAAATTATTTAGTGTTCAAAAATAAAATACATTAAAAGTTTAAAAAGCACTGCTCTAACTTTAGTATGGGATTTTACAGATATGGCTTTCACAGAACTTAGAGGAAATCATAAATAAATATGCCAGAAATTAATATATGAACAGAACTCTTTACTAAGCATATTTTATTCCACAATTTGTGGTCTACTGAAAGACCTACAGTGGTTCCTCTTAACAGTCTAGAGTTGTATCAGTGATCTGTGCTGTATATTTCAGTAAATAGAAATAATATAAGAAAGGAAAATTGTGAATAAAATATTTCTTTTCTTCCATCATTTATTATCATTGTCTTTTATAGGTCTTGAAAACACGTTAAGGTTCTTTAACCTGAAATATTAAATCTTATGTTTCAATGAGAAAAAGATTTAAAAATCCAATGACAGGAATATGAAGGAACAAGTTATATAATATTTTATATAACTATACCTATGCATGGCATAGGTCCTTCTCTTTCTGAATTCTTACAGTCTTCTTTTTTTTAAGCTTTCAACACTGAAGGACATGTACCATCTCCCCATTTGTTTGTATGGATCACCTAATTCACTAGGATTTGACCCTGGTGATCAATATGAGTCTCTAGGTACTTTTCCATTATAAATATTAAATAAATGTATACACATAGTGTCATTTTTGCTTCTTATCTCAGTGATGGCAGAGAAGGAGGCAGCACAAAATCTCTTTCTCATTCTTTTGTCACTAATCTGATTAATATAAACCCTCTTGCTTCATCAATCCTGTGCATTACTGTGGTACAGGAAGGTTTGGACTTCAAGGTAAGTATTTATATTATCTTTTCAAAAGGAAGGAGACTGTATCAACAGCATCTCTAAATACAGCGCTTTGAAGTATTCCCTGCCGACCTCGAAAATGTAGTGCATAGTCTCAGGCTTCATGGCAAAATAAATGTTGGCTGGAACCCAAGTTTAACTAACTTAGGCACCTTACTTGGCAACTCTATTAGCAGCCATTTCATCTCATTTTTGCCATCTAACAGTTAGCTTGTGCTATCAGCTGGAGTTCTCATACTTTCAGTGGAGAGAGACAGATAACCTTGAGAAGGCTAATTATTTTCCATATCTTACATGTACTTCAGTATTCAATGAATTTGGTTACCTAGCACTACCTGTGATTGTGGCTTTTCATAGTTAAAAATTATTTTAATCTCTAAAGCATAGACCTTTTTTTCTCCCACACAGCACCTCAAGTAGCATCTGACTCTTTTTCTTACAGCGGCATCTGGAAACAAGAGGAAGTATTAGACACTGTACAGTCATATAGCAAGAGGTGATACAGACAGAGCCTGTATTTCAAACAGACAACACCAACAAAAAATGCAGAAAGGGATATAACATCTTCTATTAGTTGAGTATGGCAGGGCATAAAATTCAGAGAAGAGCATCAAAGAAGATCAAAAGGTATGGAACTGATTCTATACAAGAGATGACTAAAGAGCAAAGGGGATTTCAATCTGGCAAAGAATTGTCTGAGGGCAGACACTTTGATTCTGAGTGAGTGGCAAGGATAGATGAATAGGACATGATTGCTTTCAAAAAGAAACAGGATAATTTCACGGAAGAAAAATCACTGAAGTGATAGTAAATGCAAAGACAACAAACATGGCTTAGAAAATCACAGAAATTTGGTTTGCAAATTGTTTAGGATGGGAGAGTGTTTTGGGGAAACCTACTTGTTCTCACACTCTTCTCTAGCTATTCTAGAAAGGCCATTTTCAGACACAGGTTCCTGTGGTCAAACATGCTTTGAGTATTTGTATGTTCTTCCTCCCTAACCTGCATGCCTGCTGCAGCCCAGACAACTTTTGTCTCTCTAACAGAGGGGAGCACTGGCAATGTTTACCTTGGGGAAGAAAAAGAAGCATAAAGGGATCTGCAATTCCACACAACCTCAAACTAAAAAGTTAATATCAACTATTCACAATGATTAAATGGTTTCCCAACCTGAAAATCAAATATAAACCAACTTGGGCATGAATTACAAGATCAGTCACTCTGATCTGAACATGAAAGAGAAGCCACCTTGGAAAAAACAAATGTACAGTGTGCCTGCTTGGCCTGAGACAGCCACACTCTTTGAGAGTGAGATGTCATCTTGCATTTTTTTTCCTTCTCTGTGAGGAAGGAAATTTGCTACCTAGGAGTGGTGACTCTTTCTGGACACTATCCCACCAGGTGCACCTGGAGACGGAAACCATATGCACATGACACCATTAACTGTTGGGTAATTCCTGGTCCCGGAGCTGTAAGTGGATGTTTTCCAGGAATCAACATCCCTCAGCTTAGCTCATATTTTGGTAGCAAGCCCAAACAGCAAGGAGCTTCTGTCATGTGTGCTTCATGTCAGGACCGTATAGTGCAGAGAAAGTGAAATCTGTCACAATCCATGCTCATACTGTCCGTACGGTGCAGACTCTGGACAACATTATCCTTCCTTCTGAGTACAGGTTTCCTGGCTCAGACACCTATTGGCATCATTCCAGACTGCAGCCTGGGAGCAAAGTGGTATGTATGCACTGAGGGGATTTGGTGACAAGGTAGCAAACCAAGCTGCTTTTTCCTTTGAGATGTTGCTATTATTAATTGTATAATAATAATTATTTAAAAAAATACAATAGGTCAATCATATTTACAATGCCTTATAGCAAAATGACTTTGAAATAAAAAAATAAAAGTAAAAATGGGTTAGAAAACAAAAAGTAATATTAATCTGATGTAATGTTATTATGAAATGCAATGTTATTATATATACATGACTCATAGAATACATAATATCAATATAGTTTTGAATAAAATCAGGATAAAGTGTGCCAATCTAAATTTAAAAAGAAGTTAAAAAAACAACCAAGCAAACACAAAAAACCACAAAGATAAAAAAGATTGTAAAAGGCAATTAGGTATAATGAGATCATTCACAGTAAACATTTTTGGTGATACACTACTTTCCCTAAATGAATCTTTACAGCAGGCAGTGATTATGAAATTAATACTGTGCACAGTCCTTATCAATTTGTGGATTTAATATTGTTAACTGAAGCCAAACCAATTAGTATACACTGTCTTTCAGATATGACTAGATTAGATGTAGTTTCATGGTACCAAAATGCATAGGAAGTATATTCTGCATACATAAAAGTATTTTGCTTGGCTTTGTGAAGAGTAATGAGAAGATGAATAGTGTCTTTTGTGTTGTTTAGTGATACCTTTGATTTGCATTCTGAAAATAGTCTTCATGGATGGTTTTTCTGGATTTTTTTTTTTTTTTTTTTTTTTTTTTTTTTTTTTTTTTTTGTGAGGGGGTTGTTCATTTTCAATGTACATTGGGTTAATGAACCAACAGAGCTTGTAGACACAGAGAGTCTGAAAGTAGCTGTAGGCAATTTCTCTTTTGTGTTTTTTTCCTTTTTTTTTTTTTTTTGTTGTTTTATATTTTTTAAAAGACTGAGCAATGTTACAGACTAATACCTTATGGCAGTCAGCTAATGAGTTGAAACTTCACTGAGATAGAAGGCACACACAATGGAAATAAGTGAAAAATCGAAATGCCAAGGTTGTTAAGGTAACTCTATCTTGGTTATATATTTAGGAAGTTTATTATGATGTGGTGTAAATGAAAACTTAATAAACATACCTAGTCATTACGAAGAAAAAAAAAAAAAAGACATCTTATTTATTAACTGCAAGATGCACAGATTTGCTGTCGCTGTGTTGTAATGGAAATGAAGCAAGTGACAAACAGTACCCAACTGCCCCATATGACTAGCCCATGCCAATACAGAACATTAAAAAGTAATTTTAAGAAGTTGCCTTTTCACATTAACGTTGTAAAACCAGCTGACTTCATAATTTTGTAAATGAGAATTTAAATGAAAATGTTCTGTCTATTGAGAGCATGGGAAGAATACTAACAGGACTTTGCAATTACTGCCATGATGTGCTTTCAGTGCACTTTTTTGCTTACTTAAATACATAGGTTCATGCTTAAACATACTCACAAAACCTCAGACACCAAGGAAACTGGATAAAAGGAGCAGTTCTTTATCCTGTCATACCATGGTTTATCGAAATGTCATTATCTGTGTGATTCACTAGTAGTCATGTATGTTTTTCTTCTTGCTGAAGTCACAATCTTTTCTGAATAACATTGTGTATTAGGGCCACGCTTGCCCTGGGCTGTACTGTGCTTAGTCCTTCCCTAGTTTTCTCAAACTCTCTGACACTAGAATTTCAGAAAAAACAGAGAAAGTAGGTGGGTCATCCAAAAATTCTTTCAAGGTTGCAGTGTTCATTGGTGGTAGCTAATGAGAAGGCTGAGGTAGAGACACCAAATGATGAGTCTCTGATATAACATAAAAGAAAGGCACAGATAAGAGACTTTGCAAGAAAAGGTGAGTATGTGTCTCCACATGCTGCTGTCAGACTGTTAGTTAAACAACTAAAACAAGTCAAATAAGAATATTGCAGGAACACGTTATGTTTCAACCTAGAAGCAAACTTTAAAATATGGATGATACTATTGATGCCAGGTAGATAGTATCCCCTGAGGATGCTGGAAGTGAGAATGCCAGCTGCACCAGCTGAAGAAAGATTGGATTATTGCTGTCCTGAATCTGGCATCTGATCTGACAGTTAAATCCAGCATATAATACTTGACAAGCATGACTGTTTTTCCCACATAGATTTCATTTAGCAATACATTTTGGAACTGGGCCAAAATGTTGCCTATGTACTGCTAGAATGAGTCTAAATTTTTGGTAGCAAGGTAGGCTGCCAACTGGTAATGTAATGATACACAACACTGATCATTTTGATCACTTTGTAGTGAAAGAACCTAGTGTATGTAGCAACCAACTCCAAAATTCACAAGCAAATACTGAGACAATAGGAAATATTTGGTCTCATCACTACACTACTGGAAGATTCTTGAGATGTTCATATTGTGTAGCTGCTTCCATCTTTTTGTGGACATTTTTCTCCAGGGCAAAAAAAGAAAAACCTGCTTAACTGATTGGTCTAGGTACAAGACAGTACATTTTACATGTATCCTTTGTATCATTTGTTTCTGTAACAAAGTATTCACAAGAATCTGAAATTTTCTTGGGTTTCTGGCAAAGCTGGTAGCAACTAAGGATTGTTCTGAAAGTGACATAGTGCACTTCAAAAATAATTCAAAGATAAGTTCTATAATTTTAGCTTTACAAAGGAGAAATGATATGATTTAACCCAGTACTGGCATTGCCGATTAAGAAGCTCCTTATTTGTTCAGTCTCCTCAGGTGTAAAATAAAATTGACCCTTTTGAATAAGAAAGTACCAGCACAATATAGTTCCTGTCACTACCTCTATGTCTTCTCAGCAAAGCAGTGAAGTTTTGGTTTGTTTTTTTTTTATTATTATTTGTTGATTTTTTTAAATGTTATGCTTTTAGTAAGCATTGATTGCAATTATTTGTTTAATTACGCTGCTTTTTATTGTTATTCCACACAGTCATAAAGCAAGCTGAAATATCTATACTACTATTCACACATTCAATACAGAAAAGTTCTTTTTCTTCTTGTAATCATTGCTAAGAATAATAATTATGTCGATTTGTTTTTTATAGAGTATACATGATAAACTTTGACTTCATTGAAGGGACCTGAATACTACTTCCAGAATTAATGTAATTTCACCTTTTCTTAAAAATAAACTTATTTTCCTGTGATGTCACATTGATTTCTCAGAGTTCTGGTTCAGGCTTCCATCGTCATCAATGAACTGGGCTCCTTGAACAGCTTATGTTGTACAATGAGGTAGTGGACAGCAGGTAATGTTGTCTCTGATAAGCATCTTGGGTTAACATGTGCATCAGTCCTAAGAGAAGGTAATGGGTTCAATACACATCTGAGCTATCATTCCCAAGAACAATTTTAAACTGTGGATCAATTAGGGAGAACTGAAACATCTATAATATCAATTCAACAAAACCAATATGAAACATTATTGTTGGTTTCAGACTGTTTCGTTTCCTCTGCATTGGTTGTGACATCTCCTTACAGGCAGAAAAAAGGAATAACTCTTTTGCCTGTATTGATATACAGATAGCCTTATATGCTAAAAATTACATATATTTCTTTAGTCTTTGAATAAGGGTTTCAGATACCTAAAGTAAGTAAAACAATATAATTGTGGAATTAAAATTTCCAACATTTTATGATTCATATTTCTTTCTGTTTGCATGTTCACACTTTCTGGAAAGTAGCAGTTTGGGCTTGAATCAAGATCAGTCATATTTCTAAATAATTTACTATGTATTTTTCTTTTGAAATATTTGACTAATACATATGTCTGTGATTCATTTTATGCTGCTGGTCAAATAAATTGTGTGCATATTTGTCCATAATTCTTTTAAAGAATTGTACAAAATATTTCAAATAATAAGTTCTATGAATAATATTAGCTGAAAAGGTATATGACAGATGTGATAGATTGTTTATCAAAATGTTTCCAGCATTCGCCACTTCTGAAAATCCAGCCCAATAGTTTGTGAATATATTTAGAATAGAACTATGTAAATAATTTTCAAAGTTCTTATTCCAGCTTTTATGGACAATCCACTATTGTTCACTTAAATTATAGTGACTGACCCAAAGTTCAATAATATCTCAAACTGCTCTTCCATTACTTCATCAGTCTTTGGATCAGTGGCTTAGCTCAAGAGCTCAAGCATAGGAAGGGCTTTTGATAAAGGCTGCTCTGAATCTCACTAGTGCATATCTTATTCCATTATCCATTGCTAATTTACATGCATATTTGAAATCAAAGTAGAGCATGTCAGTTGAGAAGCAGTGTGCAATTGGATTAATTTATCTTTTGAATACATTTATAAAAAGAATGGTGAATTAACTAGCAAATACAGCATTTCTTTTCAAAATACTAGTAGCCCAGATGACCGGTGTGTTGTTTCACTTTTTAAATTGCATGTACAGAAGTAAGTAGTAATATAGCTAAATATATCCAACATGTACTGATATTTTAAAAAAATGAGATGGATAACTTTCATAGCTGTTTGCATTTTATGTTGGCTTCTACAAAAGACTGGGGTGGGGGTAAGTTGAGTCAGACTATGCCACTATATTTCTGCAAGGACTTGCAGATTTTTAACAGCATCATTTTTGCTATCCCACAGTCAATACACATTCACTCTTCTATTTTCTGACTCTGTGGTTTTGATAGGTTTCACTTCTTGGGGTTATGCATTTTTATTATGTTAATGAATGGAGAAAGCTCATACAGTTTTAAAATATCTTACTGAAAAATTCAAAAGGCAAAACCAAACTAGAAATAGCTGTACATCACAAATTTATGTTTAAAACGGTTTGCTGCAAAGAAACAATATTCAATTTAAACTATACTTAGCAAATTTATTTCACAACTTCAATTGGTGCTGAAAGATAATGAAAAACAGTTTTTCTCAGTATACAAAAATTGTTGACATTCATAGTACTATCAGTTGCACAGTGATCAGGCAAATGAGACTAACTACCTCAGAATATTGAGGCAGACATTATGCCTTCTACTTGTACAGATGAGAAAATTAAAATAACAGTATCTAAAATATTTCAGTATTGTTCCACAATGTTAGTAATTATGCTACACAGTCATTTCTTTAGATATAGAAATTTAATGGCAATTAAATGGCCTACGTAAAATATTAAAAAAAGTGTTGTATTTCTAATTAATATTCAGAGTTTCTGATTCTTATATTTATGTTCATTCAGACCATCTATTCTAGAACCTGAATTGAGACATTGTAATCACTCTAGCATTTTAGTTCAAGGCAGTGATGAGGGAATCAGATTACCTTATTCACTATTGACATACCTTAACTCCTTGTACGGTCAGTGTAGAAAATTTGTGATGACCTAGGTTTCTAATAAAGAACTGAGTTAGAAGAAATGGATAGACATGAACATGCATTATCACAATTTCACTCACTGACACTTAACAAATACAGCAAACTGAAGATGTGTAGAGGGTGTCAGTCCATTATATGCCATTTTTAAACACCAAAGGAAATAATTCTGAATACATAAGATACCGGTTTTTCCCCAGGCCTGTGTGCACACACCCGTAAACATAGGGGTTCTATTTTGGTTGATATAAAATGGAAATTGTTTGCCCAGACTCAATGTTTCTTTAGCTTAAGGCACTGATAAAAGAATAGAAAATCTGCTGTCATTCCCATCAATTTTCTTGTGTGTAAATATAATTATTTTTATTGGATTGTACAATCCATTTGTGTTAGTAATTTTTATTTGTAATAGAAATCAGAAATCCATGTGGTTTATAGTCATATCTATTTTGCAAGCCTGATTACAAAAGGAATGCATGGGGCAGGAGGCATTATATAGGAAGATAAAACAAACAAGTTTGCTCAGTGACAAGTTTTAGTTATATTTCTTGACTTGGATACACAAGTAAGTAATGTAAGTGTTGTGGAATTAAGTGGTGCAACATGATTTTTTTTATAACATAGGTGTATGTATACATATACAGAACTGTATATAAATTCTAGCTGGTACGTAAACATAAAAGACTGTGTAATACATTTGCCATATATTTAATTACTGTGGCATACTTAGTTATTGTGGTTGATATAGGGTCCTTGTTAGGCAATAAAACAGGAAATCTGTTTATGTAGATTCAAAGGTCTTTGTCCTCTTCATTAAAGCTCAAGTTTTATCACTGCTGCATATTTCCTACTGTGGACTGTTAGACATGTTCAAGGAACAGTCTGTTTCATGTCTTTTGTCTTTCTTGCCAAATTGAAAACATCTTGTCAAAACTCACAATAGTCCTGCTATCAAATTCACAATGAATATGCAGGTCCCATGCCTGCTTCTACTTTTGCAGTACTGTAGAGAAAACAAATCTTTGTGGTTTTGGCCAGCCTGGATCTGTCAGAAAAACTCTTGACTGTGTTGGGCACTGACCATCTGACAGAATGACTTCTGTTCCAGTGAAAGTTGCACAGGAGGGACTGATGTATCGGCTGATCACATGATTTTAAATAAAATCATCTGCAGAACAAGGAAGATCTTTATCTGATATACACCACCACCTCCACCACCCCCCAGTTTATCCATTTTGCCCAGTGGCTCTTGTCCAGGACACGTAGCAGAAACATCTCGCCTGTAGCAGAGGTGCCTACATTCTTTTCCTATGTCAACCAAAGCCCAGGTATGTGAACTTTAAGAAGATGTCTTTGTAGTGTCTTATCTAAAATATTACTGCTCAAGTGACTGAGCAGTATATTATCAAATTATTAATTATATAAGTATACATAAATGCAGTTATACAATTTTGACTTGTTTATATAGAAATAGGTAACTAACTCAATGTCATCAAGCTGAAAGTAAGATTTTCAGAAATTTGGAAAAAATATATTTGCAATTTTTTTTCTTTTTCTATTGCTTTGGAGTACAGGTTCCTCTATGCTAAATTGTAAGGTGACCAACTTCAATATTTTGTCAGTTGCAGTACTTCCTAAGTTTTTTGTTGTAGATGAAAAAGACATCCATCTCTCTCTGAGTCATATGATTGGGCACCTTTTGCCATACATGAAGAGACTCTGCAAGCGGGATGTTTACAACTTAGAAGTATGAAGCAATTATCTGTTGTTAAAGCACAAACAAAATATAGCTAAGATTTAATATTTTACCAGGCTAAAATTTTCACCACTCTCAATAAGAAACCCAAGGAATCTCTATACTTGAGGTAGGTATCAGTCAGGAGGGGAAGATTCAACCTCTATTTCTCCCTGCTGAGTTGCCTTCTTGCACTTTAGATTTTTCCTTTAGAATTTTATTCCTTTCCATGTTGATGTTCCTTGCCTTGAATTTCTGAGCTACTATGAGTTCCCATCTCAATAATCCTACTTCCATCTGGGTTTTTTTTGTTTTGTTTTGTTTTGTTTTTTTTCTATTTTGCATGGTTGTACAGTACAAACTTTCTCACAGCTTTCTGCAACTTCATAATTTCTTTATCCACCTGTTTCCCTTCAAGCTCTGTAACTTTACAGTTTTATCAGCAACCTGAGGCTGCGCATCGTGTACATAGATTTAATGAATGTGACTTAATTCACATGAATAATTTGAGAAAGACCTTTTTGCAGCCTTTTTCCAACCCCAGACTTTGGTATCATGGTAAGACAATTCTACCTTGAAGTTCTGGGTACGACAGGCTCTGTCATTTTTGCATCTTGCTGGTAAGGATTGAGTATAAATATTTGTTATGTGATTCTGATCTCCCGAGAGACTGTTTCGGTATGTATTTTTGAATAGTCCTGGTTCAACCAATGTAAGTATATGACAACTGATTTCTTGAGAATTATGTTCAATAGGTTGTCACCAGTTTCTTTTTTGACTAAATTTGCACCAGTATTGGTGTTTCTAGTCTGCAGAAATAGTTGGGTGTTGGAGGGAATGCTCAAGTCCAAAACAGCTTTCAATGCTTGCTAGCAGCAGCACTCTCAGGATTGACTCTAGTTTGACCTGGTAGGATCTGATTTATATACAGTGCTTTGAATAGCCTTGAAAACACAGCTTAGAGTATGGACAGACCCTAGTATCCTGTGCAGTCACAAGCTGGAGAGAGCAAGAATAAAAGTATTGGGGCATGCATGATTGATCCAAATTTCAAAACTGAAATTGATTCCCATTTCCATACATGTTTTTTTCCCCCTGCTATGTACTTTTCACTAATACTGAAAAGTAAAATAATTTTGTTTGAGATCTGCAAAAAAGGTTCTGTGTCTTAACTCTATGTAGGCTTAACTTAGTGCCACCAGGTTTCAGTAGGTGGGTCATTTGCTTTTGATAATTGACATCTTTATTTTTCAAGTTATAGATGCTATTTGCTCAGGTTGAGCATATTGTACAGGAATTCTAGGATTCTTATACTAGCCTATGTCATGCATTGCATAGAAGGGGTATATGAATAATCTCTGCTTTTACTAAACAGTGAAAACAACCTGGGAAAACGGCAGTATTTCTTTCAAGAGCACTGCTGTCATTGGAAAATTCTTTAGGCAAAGCACGTATCAACCCATATAGTATTCTATACATGTGAAGATTTTATAGTAACATCCAATGTGGAGAATTGTTTCTTAGTAGTAAATTTACTTTACAATCAAGGATAGAAGCATTAGACATATTAAAAAGCAAGCAAAAAATGACAACTAAAGATCTGAAAAATTCTACATTTGTTTTTTGTGTTGGTTTACCATGATAGGATAATAACGCTATAATAATGCACTGCAAAACCTACAATTTTATTTTTGAAGGACAAAAGTTCTGCTTCTACTCTGTATTTATTACTCTGTAAAGATCTAGTAGTAACATATATCTGAATATTGGATTAAATCCATTAATTTTAATAGTTAAAAAATTAGATTTTTATAAGCAATGATTTTACTGCTAACATATTAATAGTATAAAATTGAATATTGTCTTACTGGTTTTTTCACTCCCGAAGTTGAAGATCAGTTTTAGTTTAATTTTGCTTGTATTTATGACTAAATAAAATTAAATGAACAATTCAATGAACAGCTTTTTAGGTTTCTTCTGATTATTGCTGTTGTGGAAGACCTTTAATATTTCTTGAAGCAGATTCTATCATTTGGAAACAATCAAACATTGAAAACATGGGGTTTAATTTCAAAAAAAGAAGAACGAATGAGCCCAACAATACAAAAAGGAAATTGCATGAACTTAACAGATGTAAGTGTAAATGGGAAAGAGAGAAATTAAAAACAGATGCAGACTGCAGCCAGCTCACAAGAGATATATGTGATAAACAATAGAAGACAGGGAAACAAAAAGAGGCAGTGTAAAGAGGCTCCTTTTAACTATCTGGTAGTGAAGGTGATTCCGAAGCAGTTAGTTTAGTGGAGGCAAGTTCAGACCATATTGATATCCCACAGCACACAAACTCAACAAACAATCAAGCATCAGCAGCTACATGAGCCTTAGGAATCCTTTGTTCTTTTTGAAAGGTAGCTGCAGGGACGTCATTCAGCAGAGAAAAACTGGAAAACTGCATGAGGAATTAGACCAAAAATGTGAACAGAGACAGCTGTCCCAAAGAAGAAAATCAGAATACAGCCTTCCCAAGTGCATGCACTCGGGCATTAAGTTAGTACTTCTTCCTCTCTATGTTTTCCAATGTTTTTCAGTTTATTATCTGGTTTCTGTTACATTCATAATATTGCTATAATATTTTTATGATACTGGCTGTATTTTAGCAATGCAATTTTTCAGGTGCAAAGCATCTTTTGTCTGTTGTTCAGTGTACACTCACTCATTATTCCCCAAACAATTGCATATAATACTATTTAGTCATTTTACTGAAGATTATATTTGGGCAAGAATGGTTTTCTCCAAAGCACTGTTTACCACTTGGTTTCTCATCATGAAGTATTACAATGCCCTACCTAATACCACTAAAACTCACTGTATGGTGACTAACCACTGTAACAATGTGATCACTCTGTTATAACTCAACTGTTAACTCAAGCACTTTTCTGAGCAAAAGCATGCCTTACTGTTGTAAATAGTTTTGTTTTGCCAGTATTGGTTTATTCAGTCTCTGTTAAGTTGGAAAAACTGAAAACATACTACATTATCTGAGGAATTACATAAAGATTTCTTTAATGAATGGGTTTAATGTTCAGCTCTATGGTGTTCAGAGAGGCAGTGACCAGATATATGCAAAAGGTACTTGGCACTCTACAAGATTTTACATCTCTAACTAGATTTACAGAATGGTATATCTATGTTTGTAATTCCAGGAAAAAAAAAAAAAAAGTTGTTTTGGATCTAAGCAGTTCTTTGGCTTCCAACAAGGTTTGTAACACCTCAGGGATATCAAATATTCTCTTCCTATCTAAACTCAGAGATTCTCTACTGTTTAGAGACCTAAAAACATTAAGGTTGAAACATTATGCATAGATATTTTATTGAAAACCTCATCTGTTTAGTGATCTCCTGGGTATGAAAATTTTTCTCTTTGACTTCTATTCTGGCTGTGGGAAAATTCTGCAGCACAGGACATTCAATCCACTCCAGCAGACACTGGCCTGAGCCAGATTTTCTGAAGAGAAAGAGAGATTTTCTGAGAAATTCTCAGGAGAGAGAAACTAATAGATGAAGTATAAGGCACAATTATCTTATCATATAATTTTATTTTTCTTTAAATTAAAATCTGGGGAAAAAAGAGATTATTTTGTTTCATTTCTGGTCCTGATGGTGATATTTGTTTCCGTGTTATATATGCATGCAAATATGAGAGAGAAAGAGAGTATACACATGCTGTGAATATTATTTTAAGCTTTAAAAGTCAAAAGCTTAGTCTTCAGGCAATGCCAGAAATATGGATGCTTTTGCAACTTTAGTTTAACTCCACTGTGCATATGTTTAAGAAACAAATTTTCATTGCACAGTAATATGATATTTTTCTATGGGGCCTGTGTTCAATGTATGGGATGAATAATGCTCATGTACTAAATAGCAATACAATGGTTTGGGTTTTTTCTATCCCATATGTAAAGAACAGTATAAGACCTACTCTGAAAATGAAATTATTAGTTTTCTTATGTTTTTATTTTTTCTTGTTGCTTACCTGTATAACATCTGAGTGCTTCACAAATAGTAATGTATTTAACACTAAAGCATGCTTTTAGAGATAGACAATAAAAGCACAGTAAAAGTTTCTAAAGTCCCCATGGAATTTGCATGCCCAAATTGGGAAATGTAGGGACCTGATTCTTACAGGAGCTAAGTTTATATAAGCACTTTATATATTCAAAGAACATCTTTCACTGATTTCAGATGCATCTCTTGTGTGCTCAGCCCTTATGCTGGTCAGAATCCAATGTATGAAGTCAGATACTCCGAAAAGAAAACCACATAATTAGCGACCAACTACAATTGATATCAGACATGATCTGATGGGGAAATACAGATATTGACTTTAATCCCACAGGCATCCTTCCACCATGGTAAACATTAGGTCCCCCCTTTTTCTTTTTGACAGTTTCTGTCTTATTCAAACTCACATTCAAATGGCTGTAAGAAATGAAGTCAAGTCCTACAGACAAATGTATGCTGCAGTGCCTTTTTTAACCCTTACATCCCCTCCATTCATCTGTTCTAAAGTGGATTTTGTGTCAAATATTTTTCTCTGCAATTTTCTTCCTGTTTTCTTCTGTGCCTTGTCTTGGTTGTCTTATTCTCAACTAGTCAGTCCCTATGACAACAGCTAGACAGAAATCCATCTTCTGGTTTTCAGGGTGAATTGCATGGCATACTGTGTCTGTATAGCTAAACTCTGTTGCAGTCAGACAGGGTTGTTTTGTCCATCCTGCTTGTTGGAAGCAGTCAAAAGTTTGTATTATTCCCCCCAAACCTGTCTAAGAGCATAGCAAGCAATATTGTGTCAGGCATTGTTCTAAAAATTAAACGAGATGAATAAATGTGGAGCAGAACTCAGGTCTGCCTTAGCTCTGTTTAGTTTACACGGACATGTTCCAATTGCAGTCAGATTTTTCATCCTGATCACCTTTTCCCTTATGCCTTATTATCATCTGCCCACTTTCTTATTCCCAAACTTTGACACAGGGTTTTTCTTCCATTTTTTTTTTTCCCTTGCCCTTTCAGTTCCAGTCCCCCTCTTTACAGCTCCCTAGTCATTTTGTCTATTTGTTATTGTCTCCAATTGCACTGCCAATCATAAATGATGACCAGTGGATGGCACCACTAAGCTTTCTTGATGAGTTCATTGTCTAATACCAGGGAAATCTCACAGGAGCTCCTCTTTGATCAATGCCAGTTCTCCTGAAACCTGGTTGCAGTCAGATCTGTCTTTTTTTCCTGTCCCATCTGTCAGTCTCCTTGTCCCTTCAGACCCAGTCTTCAAAGCTTCTCAAATAATCTTAGTCTTCTTTCAAGTAATATTCATCTTCTTTCACATCCTCTTTAACCACCTGGCTTCCATCTTGCAGATTTCTTGCAATAACGAGTCCCCATTATCCCACCCCAACTCCAGTCTCAGTTTTCCTCTCAAGACACATGTCCATGTCTCTATTTATTCCCTACATAAATTCTACACAAATTCTAGTTCCTGAACATGAGAAAAAATGGCAAGGGTGAGAGGCAGAGAATGTAGGAACTCCCTTTCAATTAAAATCCATATTTAAGTTGGTTTAAAATTATCTTGCAAGTGCACCCTGAGAAGCATAATTTGCTTTCAAAGGATGATGAAGGTGAACAACAGATTTTTTTTTTCCCTCTCCTCTTCCTGCTATTCACTCTAATATAAAAGGCTTTGCAGCAATCATCTTTTAAAAGAAAACTTTTCTTCATATTTTTTAATTAAACATGGAGAAATTTCTCTCTTGGAATCTGTTAGTATCTATAGCTGTAAGGCAAAGTTAGTTTGGTGATAAAATTTGAAAGGGTCTGTTTTTCAGTCTTTCTGTAGCCTCCTTAACATACCCCAAGAATGTAATGGGAATTTAAACTGAGCACATAAATTTAATAAACAGCAAAGAAACGCCCTTTTGCAAATCAAGAATAAATAACATTCATGAAAAGAGAATCTGGCCCTTGTGGAGTGATTATTAGTGGAGCGGCAATTTGGTAACTGCTTTTTTTAACTATAATTAGGAAAGGTTTGATATCTCTTCTATGTTTTGACCCATTAAGTAGAGTGAGTTATTCTCTAATGAGAACATAGTTCACAGGCTACTGTGTAAGTCCTTCTTCTTTCTTATCTGGAGGACAGTGATATAAAGACCAGCATGGGTTAATTGGAAATCTAGCCCTTTGTTTAATTTGTTGGCTACGCTGCTTTTCTTTTTTTTCTCTAGAGTCTAACAGCAGAAAACATTTTTGGTTTATTTAATGGCATGAAAAACAATATCTGCTGTTTACATTTCTCAACTGTTAGAAATGTGGCTTTATAAAGTGGTAAGGATGTCCTTACAACACGTTACTTTGGTGCTGCATGTGCAAGACCAGTAAAAGAAGAAATCATTGATGGGCCAGACCTGTGAATCTACAGATAGGTAGGGCAGCTGTGTCTTCAATACAGCGTTTCAGTTGCAAACATCTTTCATCTGTCTTCCCATTTCTCTGTTGTACAGCTGGGAATGGGCTGGACAGCTGCTTTTTGCCTTGCCTTTCAATTTGCACCAGAGAGGATGCTGATTTTTGATATTTTTTAATTTTCTCTATTTCATTTCTAGCATCCTCAAGGAAAAAAAAAAAAAAAAGTATGATAACTTAAGTTTTTCTATTTAAATTTTTTTCTTTCTTTTTCCTGGTTTTAAGCATAAGTGCCATAATGTGTAGGGAAACTTTCTGCTATCTCTCATGGCTAATCTAGGTAGTAACTTAATCTTTCTTTAAGTCTCGAGAGATGGGTGCTGGTTCTCCAGAAACTGTTTAGCAAAAAGCCTTGATGTGATGCTGTCTGGCTTTTCTGAATTAGGCCAGTGCCACCTTGGAGATATTTGTGCTCCATGCTCAAGGGTGCTACTGAGTTTATTTTTCCATTGAGCATGCTCTTTTCATGATCTTCTGGCACATTTTATCTGTGTTCTGTACTTAAGAAAAAAACATACCTGGTTTATCTCAGTCTTGCCTCCCTTAGATAACTAAGATTTCCCAGTAATAAGATGCGGAACGGCCATAAAACCCATGCAAATCCTTAGCTTAACAAAAATAGAAAATAAATTAATTAAACCAATACTTCAATACAGATTTCATTTTGAGAGATTACCAGCTCATCATAATGCTGTTTTTACTGGAACCTTCCAAAATGGGGGATTTGCTAATGCATAACACGTAACATACAACATGCAGTTTGCTAGCCCAAAACTTGGAAAATTAATGAATAAAGCTGTAATCTTAGAATTGCCAAACCAATTGTAAAATTGTGTGCCAATCATCCTATCATCTTGCCAGCATCACATGAAAGTATTGCAGCATTGCAACTACCACAGCTTGTGAACTGGAGCCTACAATTAACATGCCCTGCCTGCATGCCTCTAGTTCTGTGACATGAAACACCAGTGCTGGGACAACAGCAAGCAACTCCCACCTTGCTAATTTTTTTTGTTTCAACAGTCCAGAATGACATGAAAATCCAGAGGTGCTAAGGCTTCAGCAGATTAATTCAGGTTCTGTGATACAAATTAAAAGTATGTATAGTTGCACATGCATGTAATAAATTATTTGCCTGATAGAAGTCACCATTGGATCCCTGAAGTTTTAGAGCAAATGTGAATGCCAAGATTACTATAATTTTAAGACAAAAAACCCAAATGTCAATAGTGGGAATATGAACAAATACAATAGTTTTATGGTGATCTGAAAATAAAAAGCAAAAATTTTGAGACATACAATCAAGAAGGAAAAATATGTCTTTTGGTTTTTTATTCCTTTTGAAACAATTCTTTAACAATAATTGTTGTTTTCTTAAGCCATTACTATCCACTATAAAGTAGTATTGCAAATTTTAATTTTAAAAAACTACAGTGTCAGTTGTTTTCATGCAATCTTCATGCAAATACTTAGGTACATGTAGACATGTACGATTATTTTTTTTAATTTTTATTTCAGTTTTAAAGAATGGAAAAAAACCAGACTTCAGGAAATATTCATAAGTATGTACAGTAGAGAAAAGATGAAAGATTATTGCAAGAATAGTTTTTGATAATACTGCTTGGGTTACAGTATATAAGTGGGAATGACAGTTCCAACATAGAAAAGAAATAAAGCTTGTAGTAAAATATGAAAAAAACCCCAAAATTTTATTGGTTTATTATTTCTTGTATAAATTTTGCTGTCAGAGCAAATTGAGAGCAACTCAGTCATCTCAGGCTTGCAGAGCATGTAGAGCTATTATTGGTCTTCTCATAAATCTCAATATTCAGTTCTAAATGTAAAATAGAAAATATCAACAGAGGTGGGTATAATTCTTAGCAATATTAGGGGTTCATCACATGGAATTACTATACCCCAAAAGCTAAACCCATTAAGTCATTTAAAGAGACTACTTGATTAATAATAATTTTATTAAAGAAATAATATGATTCACAGAGAAGAAGAGATCAACAGCTTGACCTTTATAAAGGTATTTCTTTACGAATTAGTGTTGGAACTTATTTTTCTAAAAATAATATTTTGAAGGTGCATGACTGTTCCAAAGAAAATTTCATTGGAAAGTTTTCTTGAAACCAAGACAAAATTTCTGACAGGGATGGAATATAGACATACACCTTGATTTGGACTTTTGTGTCAGATATGCAGGAGCCAGATTCACATTATTTTTCTGATTAGTATATTATTAAACTTGTATCTCTCATATTCTTACTCAATAACTTTATGGCATCATGGCTCCCTTCCTGATTTTTTTCATTTGACAGTTCTCACATGAGTTCTCCACACAAGTAAAAGTAAACAGAAAAATCTAGAAGATTTTAACAAAAATGAATTATTCTTTTTCTACCAGACTTGTTCAATGGAAGTCTTCCCTGGTAATGAATTATACTAGGTAAAAAAACCCATCTTGTCTGCACACCCAAAAGGAACAAAGAAAGATGATGGTGGGTGTTGCAGCCAAACAAACACTCTGCCCTGGCCGGCCCCAGGCCCATCTCAGGAGCCATCAGTCCATCGAAAGACCATCTTTGCAAGGCCAGAGAAGAACAGAGGCACAAAGGCTGGTGGGAAATACAAATTAATGACTCAGAGGAAGGCACACTCTACCCAGGCCCCTGCCAGGGCCGTCCCAGGACAGCCTCAGCCCCAATGTACTGGCATGCAAGTTATCAAGATAAGCCAAGAGGAGAAACTCTCTGGATCACCTTTTGGACTGGAGAGGTGGTCACTGCCTAGGAACACATTATGGGAAGCAGGAGAAGAGCATTTTAGAATGACACAAGAATTACTAAGGGATGTTTAAAGGAGGAACCAAAGATGGGGAAAGGGACGGATAAAGGTAGTTTGGGGGAGAAACAAGTATGGCAAAATAGAGGGATAAAGGGATAAAACTGGTGAGTCACCTGTAGACAGCAGTGGTCAGTGTTCTTCTCTGGCCATGCCCTGTGCCTGATCAGTGCAGTTTGTCCTGTGTTCTGCTTAAACTCCATTCCTAACTCATTTCTTGGGTGAGAGACTCTTGACTCAGGGTACAACTGTTTATGTGTGGATTTGAGTGTCAGCCCTGGGGTGGGACCAGGGTCAGAGCCCATGTGTCTGCAGTGCAGCAACTGGAATGAGTGCAGGTGTGTGACTGAGTGTAAGTGCTTGTGAAGACCCAGCTGTACAAGCCAATGAGTAGGTGACATGGCCTGGAAGCCAGGTGTGTGTATGTGTCTCTCAGGGCGAGACCACAGGAGAAGATAGCTTTTGGAGGGCCGGGGAGTCCCAGATATCTTCTGGAGAGACCATAGCGTCTGGAATACAACCATGACCTGCTTGTACATGCATGTATATTTCTGTGTGTGTAGATGTTTCTAGGGGTGAGGGACCTGGGGAGAGTGAGGATCCAGGACCAGCTCATGGATGGCTTGTGTGTCCAGCTACTAAGGGATCTGTAGTGGGTGGGTGTAGAGGGTGTGTGGGTGTGTGGGTGTGGTGGTGGTGTGTATAGAGGGTTGTGGCAGAATGGGGGAGGCCAGGGAGTGAATAAGGGGCTCTCCAGCAGCTGACATGGATCTGCAGCCTTTAGGGCTTACATGCCCAGATGCCAACAACTGGAGAGAATGCAAACCAGGGGCAGCTGCTGGGAGGATTGAGTGTCTGAACC
Source organism: Morus bassanus (assembly GCA_031468815.1). Lineage (NCBI taxonomy): Eukaryota > Metazoa > Chordata > Aves > Suliformes > Sulidae > Morus > Morus bassanus. The sequence continues at coordinate 93,147,738 of CM062569.1, forward strand.
CAGCATCTGCAGGGATCCGTACTGTACATATATGCATTTTCTACTAATGGACCTTCACCCTGATCAGCTAGAGGGAGGAATAAGATGAGGTCATTGGTGTTTGTGTTGATGTGAGTGCTGAGTGTGTCTGTCTATGTTGATCTGTGTGGCCAGCTCTGTGTATATACTCATGTGTTGCATATGTGTGTTTGTGTGTGGACCTACTGATAATACATGTTCAGCCTTACTGCTGGTTAGGCCTGGGGCACACAGCTGCCTCGGCTCTATCAGGCTACAAATTCAGTCTCCCCTTAACTAATTATACTCAGTTAAGAATCAAATTGTACATGTTTGGCATCAAAAGCACATCTAGATATCTCCCATAATTTGGGGTAAATCTAAGAAATAAAACCAAAAATAAATTTATGAATTGAATGTAAACCAGTCCATTGCATGAAAATTAGTCCTTCATTTACTCTGAGAACACATTATCTTTAGGCTGTTGCTCAAGGAATTACCCCCTTGCACATTTTTATTCTTAATTTACTATAAGCACTGGTATGTGCTTGGCATTTCAATGAGCTATTTCAGGGAGGTAAACCAGTACTAAACAATTAGGTCTCTAAAGGGCTCTGCTTTCTGCTGGTTTAGCTCTACCATTATGTCTGATCATGCTGAGGTAAGATAACCATGAGGACTGTCACAAGCCATGTGGAAGGAACTCATGGAGGAAGCAAAACCAGGCAGCTTACAACAGCAACTAGACATTGCCTCAGCTTTGCTACAATGCAAGTGGTAGGCAGAAATCTTTCTACTTTTTGTTCTTTGTGAACAGAAACTATCTGTTAACTTTTCCTTTTGAATAGAAATGTTTTTCTGTCTCAGCTTAGTTCTTATTATCTTCTGCAACTACAGAAATTGTCTTCTATGAGCATTTAGGTCAGTAACATTGGTCATGCCTCTTTATCAGCTATCCCGCCCAATATTGTTGCAGCAAGAACTGGGACTTTTTTTGAGACCAAGGTGACTGTGGAGGACAGGGGCAAGAACGTTAGAAGTTTTTGCTAAAAACATGTATTGTATACAAGTACAGCTCAACATAATAAGCTGTAAGGGAGCTGCTAGTTTATGCTGGGGATAATACACCTTCTACACATATAGCTTTTAGACTCTTTCTACTACATCTTCAGTTAGTAATCTCTTCTACCATGTGGTAATTTTGAGTTAGAAGAGAAACAAATAACTTTAGAAAGAACCAATAGATACAAAATTTTCAGCAATAATTGCTGTTATGTATTCAGAACCTCTTCTCAATTCTCTTATCTACTCTTGTAATTCGTTAATAAAAAGTAAATCTTTTTTTACGAGCAGGTGAAGTAGGAAAAAAGATGGCAATATTAAATTAGGAAAATAAAGAAACTAGTTAAGTGTTTAAAATATACATTTATTAAAAAACCTATATATGCCACTGATTCTTTTTTGATTGTCTTCCTTCTGTGTATTTTTCAGTTGTAGTTTATTTGGGCTGGAAATCATTGTATTAATAAATTATTATGGCAGAAGTAATTTTGAATGAGATCTGAGAAATATCATAGCATGGATCTTAGGAGATCACCTTGTCCTTCAGTCTGCTCCAAGGAAGTATTAGCACTCCTCCTGACAGACAGTTTTTTAACCTTTTCTTAAAGCCTTCAGTGATAGACCTCCCTAGGCAATCTACTTCCATGCTTTATAAGCCTCACCATTGGAAATATTTCCTAATATGATACCTTCTTTCTGCAATTTTTTCCCTTCTTTTTTGCTACAGTGTTCATGAAATATTATCTGCCCTCAGTCCTTTCTCCTTCAGGCCAGCCATTTTATTTTTATGCCTTTCTTTTCTCCAAAGTCTTACATTTTTAGACTTTTGATTAATATCACAGATTGAGAGACTTTAGACATCTGATCAACCTTTACCTGGTTTATAGCTTTCATTAAATGCAATACTTGCAACTGATCACAAACCTCTATAAGAGGGCTTAATGATGCCAGAATAAAGTATAAGTGCTTGCAAACTATGCTTTTGTTTAATCATTTTGGTATGATTACCATTAGTCTCAATAGCACTGTACATAAATACAGCACATAGACATAGTACTTATCCTAAGTTTAGCTTGTGATCCCCTATAACCTCCTTTACTCAGACTTGATAATGTAGTTGACCTGTATTGCTGCAGATAATTACTTCTGCTTACAGTGAGGAACCTTGCAGTTGTCTTTATCAGATCACTTTTTATTTTAAGTTTATTTCTTCAATTTCTTAAGACTGCTTTGCATTCTGATCATGTTTTCCAATGCATTTTCAGCCCTTCCTAGTCTAGTTTCATCTGGCATGCCCTCTATTTCATCATTTAGGTAATTTGTGAAATTATCATCATATCTTAATGAGGAATATAAGCTGCAGGACAAAGAATTTTAGTAATGATTGTAGCTGTGATATTTTTATTACAAACTCAATTAGTAGTGATGCATAGGTATCCAATATTTGGTGGATTCACCCCAGCACAGCAAAGCACAAGGTACAGACATCTTGCATTCTTATTCATGCAGAGAAATATAAACAGGAAGAGCAATCAGAGTGTGAGGTTAGGATATCAGTAAAAGGAAAAATGCTACAAAAAACAAACACAAAAGACACAAAAACAAGACTTAAAATTTTGAGCTAGATCTGGCTGCACAGCATTTCTAAAGTTAATTATAAAAAAACCCACCAAAACAGTTTTATAAGCTTGCTCTCAGCCTTTCTCTCAGTCTAGAAACTTTCAGCAGGTTTTTGGGTTGCATCAGACTCCGCACAGCCATAATTGGCTCTATAGGAAAAGTTTTTCTTCTTTTTTTCTTCTTTTGTTTTACTACCTTAGTTACTCAGTCATGTCTGCTATACTTCTGGTTGCTTATGTCCCTTCTTAATGAGATCTCTTGTATGGCCTGTCATATTTGCTGAAAGCTTCTCTCACTTGATCATACATAGCAGACCCTCAAAAAACAGCCAACATCTCCTTCTTCAGAAGAAGCTTCTACCTAACCCTGACAGCAGCAGTCAGAAAAAGACAACGAGGAGCACTCTCTCAGCAGCCAGCACAGCCCTATATTCCTTTAACCTTCTGGGCACTCAATAGGTTGTTTGGGAAGGTGAGGAGAAATATTTCAGCTTTTCAGCAGCTCAGACAGCATTTAGTCCAGTCTTAAAAAGCTAAAGCATCCAAGACATCAACAGGGAGCTGGCAGATACAATCAAGGATGAATGGGATGCCTGTGATTTTCTTGAGTGTGATTGGAAGCCAGGAAGAAAACTGTGGCACTAGATGTCTCTGTTTAGGTACTGGAATTCCACCCAGGTTGTCCAAGTATACCAGTTTCTAGTCTTCTTACATTGTTGAGTGTGGAACTTACTGTCAGTCACTTACTCTCTGATTACAATGGTTTATTTCTTTTTAAAGAAAAATACAGATAAATATTTAGAATATCCACAATATAAGGTATAATTGAAAATGTTAATAAATGCTGAAATGAATTAAAAACTAAACTCATTTATATCAACATTAAATTTGAAATATGACTCTTTTTTTCCTCTATACATAATTTAACTTTGTGTTGAAATGTTCCTGATACACAAAGCTCATATATCTTATGTCTTATCTCTTTGGAGATAAAATATCAGATTAGAGACTGTCTTTTGTGTTGGATATGTTGATTCATACCTTCGTGTCTCAGGAAGGAGTAACACTCCCTTATCTTTGTGACTTTACCTTCACTGTTCAATATGAAGTATCTGAAATATATTTTATATATATATGGATGTTGCCAAAATTCTTCATCTAGATGTTTAAAGGGGTAAATGTGCAGAGCTCATTACTAGCTTTTGACTGAGACCAAGCATGATACTAATCAGCATTTCTGGGGTGATAAAAGCTTTAGAGTGATTGCTGCTGCTTTCCATCCAACTTTTTTTCTTCTCTAGAGATACCATAATAAACTTTTACTGAAATATTCTTGCCTGAAATTTTTCACTTCTGACATACCTAATGTTTTCTACGATGATTCTGGGATGTTATTTAGAAACCCAAGAGATTTGTTTGCTCTGTCACATCCATATCAGTCTGACAGTGGATCTATGTACTTTTTGTTGGTTGCAGGTCACCATCTTCTGAAACATTTTTGTAAATATATATATTTCCTGAAGTGCAATTTCACAGTTCAATAGTAATTTTGGATGCTCAGGCTTTTTTGGATGTCCAGGTAAGAACTTAAAAAAAAAAAAAAGATTCATTTTTCATACTCTCTGTTTTCAGCTGTTCAGCTTAGATCTTTGGATAGATTCACGAATCTATATGCTGAATGCATTTATAATTAAGACAGTAGAATTATATTTCCTTGTACTGTAAGGAATTTTAATTCTTTATGAAGGTTTCTCAGGATTTACTTTTTCTGACATGCTAAGTCTTAAGTAACATTTGTTTTTGAAATAGGATAACTGGAAAGGTGTTGCTAGTGAAATAGGGTGTTGTTTCTTTGAGATTCCATTTAATACTGGGTTTTGTTCTGCATGATGGCTTGAAGCCATAGGTGAATTAGTATTTCTGGCCTCAAAGGAGATTGAATGTGTACCTGACTGTGAAGTCCAGTACTTTAAGTCTGGTCTTTGGTAAGATTTGTTTCAAAGTGACAATAGGGGATGGGTAGTTCTGTTTAGTGGGTAGATGTTATTCATGCAATTATATTCATATTTTTCCATTATTACTCTTGTCCAAATCTCTTTTAAAACTTGTTGAAAAATAAAATCCTGGTTTAAAAGTAAACAGCTCCTTTAAGGTCATGAGATTATTTCTGTTGATTTTAGGAGTGAGTTAAATCAAGGCATTTTTTGGAAAGCCAGGTACAAAATTAACCATAAAGCAAATACAATCACACATACTGTGCACTGTTCATCATTCTGATTAAATGGAAAGTTGAATGTTAATTACCCTGTAAAAGCCCTGTGACAGATTCCTAAAATGTCCATTTAGTTTAAGTGTTTGTTCATCTGTTTGCTTGTTTTTAATAGAAATCAAAACCTTTATGGAGAGCTGCTTCTTTAAAGCCAACATGTTCTTCCTACCATGAAGATATAGAATGCTAATTAGCTTCTAAGCTGTTCTGAATGATTTGATTAGACTTATTGTATATCCTACTTCTGGTTACACCTTGGATTTTCTTCATTTTCCTTTTTTTTTTTTTTTTTTAATGCAAAACGGCAACACTGACATCCAGTGTTTAGTTAAATTAATTGCAATTGAGTAGTCCCTAAGGATACTTCAGGTGTAAATCCTCTATTCTTCGCATATCTTTTAAGTATGTTTAAAGGTGACAGTGCATCTTACAAAGTAATAGAAACAGCCTTCTAGGAGATAAATTGTGCAACTAAAAAACAAGAAAATAAAAAAAAAAATCTGATAAATATCATCACAAAGATGAAATAAGTTATTTCATGTGAAGTTACAAAGTTGTATCACTACCAAAGGAAAAAGAGTTCAAGACTTATGAGTAGAAGAATGTAATTTTTTTCCCCCCAGCTTTTCTTTAATTGATAAAGTGTATTCACTCTGTAGTATAAGATTTTAGTTCCAGTCTTTGAAACATTCACTTTTTTTTTTTTTTTCCTTCCAAAAAGTCTTCATGCATTTTAAGGCATCTGCAGGGTATGAGTGATGCTAAGGATTGCCTATGAGAACATAAGAAGAAATACGACAGAAAGAAGCTCTACAGATGACTGGCATAATTATAGTCAGGCTTTGGAGCAGAGAAGAATTACAATAGTGCACTTCAGTGTGCTACCTCTCCTAATTAAAATTCTGATATCATTTAGCCATTAGACACATATTTTCACCTAATTATACCTATTCTGAGTCCAGCTAAAAAGGAAACTAATGTATTTAGAGATATATAATTTTGATGTGAAATCACTAAGATATGGAGAATTTGCTTCAAAAAATGGTGAAGAATGTTTCCACTGAAACAATCTATACTACCAGTATGGCATCAATATCAAAGAAGTATCATAACACTTTTTTGGAAATAATAGTCTTTCAGTGTTCACAATTTTGAACACACATTTGATACAATAATATTTTAAAATGTGTTTTCACTTGTTTATAACTTGTACACTATGTAATTACATATTATAATTTATTACAGAAATATACAGCAGTGGCAGAAGCAGGCCTCAACTTTTTTTTCTATGTTCTCAAACTCTTTCTCAGTTCCTAGTGTCCTTGTTCAAAGGTGAGGATTTGGCAAGGGGGAGGGCAGAAGTGCTGATTACTGGTGGTACTTAACCTGCCGGGTTAGGTTAGTTGTGACTAAAACTAAAGTGCTTGCAGGGTGGTATTTGGATGGGGGAGGATGGGGAAATGAGAAGGGTCAGGAGGAAGAACAGCATGGGAAAAGTAGGAATGGGGGAAGGAAAGAGGAAAGAAAAGAACAAGATCCTCAAGATGTTGAAATGTTATAATTTTAAAAGTATTGATAACTGAGAACAACAGGATTTCAATACATACATGATCAGTATGACGGGTAAGAAAGCACAAGTCCTGCCTGAAGAGAATATGGTATATCATCAGAATACAAGAAATCACGAGTGAAGGAAAACTGCGGTTAGGGTGAGTATTGTATTTTATTCAGCACTGCCTAGCATGATTGTTTGGTGCAAGGGTAGTGAACAAATCCAGAAAAATTCTTGAGAACTAAAACACCCTATGCAGTATTGTGGTTAACTGCTAATACAGGATTTTATTATATTTTCTGAGCTTTTTTTGTAGATTTTTAATCTCTCAATAAAATTATTTTGATCATCCCAAGAACTATGTGCAAATCTATTTGAATCCACAAAATTATTTCAATTGGAAGCAAAAATATTGGGATACATGAAAACAAAGGAAAACCTTTCCATGTCTCTGCATCAAAGGGGTTGAACTCATTTTTCCATTTCTGAGAAGAGTGTTTTACTTAATAATTCATAGGAGAGTTTGTTTACATCTCTGTAGTGCCCTTTGCTACATCTGCCTCAGTTTTTTATAAAAAACTTTCCTTGTTACTGAAACAGAAAATCAGTCATGGGACTGATTCTCTAGCTTCATGGGTAAATCATATTTCCAATTATAGCACAGCTATATTTTGGACTTAGTTAATCAGGCTTTCAAAATGGAAGAGTATCAAAAGAAGACAGAGCAAACAAATATAACAAAATATCATCTAGGCTGTTCCTTTCATGAATGAAATATCTTAAATTCATATAGAAAAAAAAAACTGAATTAAACTCAAGTCTCCCATTCTAGCTGATTGGTGGAAAAGAGGGAATCCACATCATCAGTCTGTAATGAATATAAAACTTTGCTTTCCTTAAAAATGCATGAAAATTAAATGTTTCCTTTTGTATTAAATAAGAAGTTTCAAATCATATCGTAAAGGAACAAATTTGACCATGATCTCTTCAGTTTTCTATGATCCTTGTTTTTTATTGAAGTGTTAATGATTAAGTGGAGTGCAATGAAATGACTGTATAGAAGTGATGAAAGAGCAATTTTACCCATTTAAACTATTATTCTGTACAATTCAAAACAATTTCCAGTGACTGTTAATGTTATTGTGGCTGCTAAGCCCTTCAGCTTTTTTAAATTTTTGTGTTTTTTAAACTCTATTTCATATAATATGTGATTTATGAATCTGATTCCAGAAAAGTTTAGAGACTTCCAAAAGTCAAGACAAAATAATGGCATTCAGTCTCACTCAGGAAGTATTTCTTGACATACAAAAATGAGGCCCTGAATGCTTTTAAAATTTTGGAGAGAAATTTGTTAACAAAAACATATTATTAACTAGGTAAAAATAATAAAATTTTAAGACAGTGTGTTTATGTATGAAAGGAAGCCTAGAAGTGTTAGGTTTTTGCTCACTTATTAACTTACAGTTCCTAAAATTTGTCTGCTTATACTTGCCTATGAAATATTTTAAGTATTTTAAGAAATGCTTTCAATAAATTATTAAAGAACAATTTGAGATCATTCCACTTAATGTCTTTTGTGTTGGTACGGTCATATTTTTCTAAAGGGAAAAGAAAAATCAACAGTCTGAAATTATTCAATAGTTGAGAACAAAGCTTTCTTTCACCAAAATTATAAAGAGGACTAAACATAGCCAGTATCAGTTCATGCAACTAAATACAAAGCTCAGATCCTCAAATTCTTTTCTTCAGTTGCTGATTAACCACAGGACAACCTACATGTCCAGAGACATATAAAGACTTATGTTGGGTTTGTCAAAAAAAGTTAGGTAAGGAGTCAAGAACTTGCTAAAAATGTCATGAAAACATTACCAGAAATAGTCTTTGTGAAAATGCCACACTGTCAGACCAGACACCTGTGATCATAGTAACTTATCAGATATTCTGTTTGGAATGAGCAAGAGCTGTTATTCTTTGTCTACCATATTGCTCAGGTATCAAAGAAGCTGCCAACATCAGGAGGCAAATGCTCAGTAAGCAAAAGTGTTTATTTACAGTATACATGTTATTTCCCAGTAACTCCCTGGGTGTATACTTCCACTGTGAATTAAGAATGCCTGTCCATGAAGTGGTTGACCCTACTCTGAAAACAGAGACAAATGTTTCACCTAGTGCACAGAGTGTCTTTACAGAAAGCTAATTTCTGACAGTACACTGTAAATGGACACCCCTAGCCCTCTGTGCATGAATTTCCTGAAACAAGCAAGTTAATATATTCTGCTTTATTTCTGACATCTAGACACAGTAAGCAAATATTTTTAGAATTGTCCAGTACTTTTCAGAGGAGAATCTAAGCAGGCTAGATGTCTAAGTAGGAATAAGACATCATTATCTCTAAATATTAATTCACAGTTTAAATGCACCTCAAATACCCAGTGTAGTTCTGGAATCCCATTTCAAAAGAGATATAGCAGAAACTGAAAACAAAGAGACCTCACAGGTGATCAAAGTTACAGCTTAGTTTTCATGAGAATTCTTGAGATATAATCGGGACCACTAGTCTAGAAAAGAAACAAGTATGGGGCAGGGAGGGTTATAATAGAAGTTTTTAATATCCTGGATATTAAGGTCAACAGACAACAGCTGTCTCTATTAAGAAAAAGAATGGGAGGTATCAAATAAAACCACGAGTTTACAGATTCAAAACAGAAAAAAGGCAACTTCTTCACACAATGCATAGTTAGAAATAACACCTGGTAGTGTTACCTAGATTTTACAGACTCTCTTGGACACTGTTTGATAGATGACATTCAGGGTAATTGTTTTTTTAGAATCATAGAATCACAGAATCGTAAAACAGTTTGTGTTGGAAGAGAGCTTTAACTATCACCTAGTTCCAACCCCGCTGCCATGTACAGGGGCATCTTTCACTAGAACAGGTTGCTCAAAACCCCATCCAACCTTACCTTCAACATTCCCAATGATGGGGCATCCACAGCTTTGCTGGGCAACCTGTTCCACTGCCTTATCACCCTCATTGAAAAAAATTTTTTCCTCATATCTAACCTAAATCTACCTTCTTTCAGTTTAAAACCATTGTCCCTTTTGCTGTCACTACAGACACTGGTAAAAAGTCTCTCTCCATTATTCTTATAAGCCCCCTTTATATGTTGAAAAGCCACAATAAGGTGTCCACAGAACCTCCTCTTCTCCAAGCTGAACAGCCCCAACTCTCTTAGCCTTTCTTCAGAGGAGAGGTGTTCTGTCCCTCTGGTCATTTTCTTAACCTTCCTCTGGGCCTGCTTTAACAGGACCATGTCTTTCTTAGGTTGGGATCCCCAGAGATGGATACAGTACTCCAGGTGGGGTCTTATGAAAGTGGTGTAGAGGGGCAGAATCACCTCCCTCTACCTGCGGGCCATGCTTCTTTTGAGGCAGGTCCAGATACAATTGGTTTTTTTGGGCTGTAAGAGCACATTGCCTGCTTATGTCCATTTTTTCATCCACCAGTATCCCCAAGTCCTTCTCTGCAAGGCTGTTTTCAATGAATTAACCACCCAGTCTGTATTGATATTGGGGATTGCCCCAATTCAGGTGCAGAACATTGCACTTGTCCTCACTGAATTTCATGAGGGTCCCGTTTGCCCATTCCACCAGCCTGCCCATGTTTTTTTCGAATGGCAGCCCAGCCCTGCAGCATATCAGATGGCCCCTGGTTTTGGCTGTGTCCTACCTACCTGGGGAATGGTTCTGCTGAAGAAGTGGTGGGGACCTTTATGGTCAGCAAGCTGAGCATGAGCATGAGCCAGCAGCGAGCCCTGGCAGCAATGGTTGCTGTAATAACAGGAGCACAGAGAGTAGATGAAGAGAAGTGATTATTTTCCTTTACTTGGCTCTGCCCACAACTGGAATATTCTGCTCAATTTCAGATCCTTCCTCCCCCAGCCTCCCAATACAAGAAAGAAATCAATAAACTTGAACAAGTTCAGCAGAGACCACCAAGATGATCAGGCCTGGAGCACTTGCCCTGTGAGGAGAAGCTGAGAGAGCTAGGCTTGTTCAGCCTGGAGAAAAGACAGCTTCAGGGACACCCAAGAGCAGACTCCCAGTGCCTACAGGGAAATTATCAAGGAGTCTTGCCAGTGTTTTCACAGGAGTCTATAGTGGGAATACAAGAGACAATGAACATAAGCTGAAACAGGGGTGGTTCAGATTGTATATAAGGAAAGCCTTCTTCACAACCAAGCAGTAGAGTAGGTTGCACTTTAGACAGGAGGCTAGATTAGAAACCTTCTGATGTCCTTTTCACTCTAAATCATCTTATGAACCTATGATCTAACTTTAGCCTTCTAAAATTCAGGTGTCTTCTTTATACTGTTTGTTTGGTACCAGATCAACAGAGAGAGACACCATCTTCTAGACAACGTTTCCTCTTATATATTTAAGGCTTCATTCTTAGGATGGAATGGAATGTCCTAATGGAGATATTTTTTCCATGGCTAAATCTGAGAAAGATGAATAACTTTCTTGGACCCTTTAGAAAAGTAATCAAGTACCTTATGGTATTTGGCAAAATAACATAATGTTAAGAGGAGCAAAATATGGACAAACTTAACAAGAATTAGAAACTAAGCAATTAAGCACACACAGGTCTCTTTAAGGCAATCTGCTTTTGCTTTGTTTAGTTTTTTAGAATAGGAAAGAATTCTGTTAGAGCAAATGAATAAATATGTAAATTTTTTTTTTTTTGAGTGAAAGACATTGACTGAGAATTGGGGGATAGTATGGAAACTTTTAAAGATGCTTTTTGAAAAGGTTAAAATCATCATAGCTCTTAAAGAAAAAGAGTGATCTATATACCTGACAGCTTTGGTTGTGGGTTATTTGAGCCAGTTGGCATAATACAATTTTTTATCCACAGTTTTAGCATCTTGTCTTCACTATCACTGGTTACAGAAATCCTGTTCTGGGGATTTTTATCCATATATTCTTCCTGAGTTATGCCTCATTTCTGAATGGCATGTTTGGGCAGTGCTGCCCTCCCATTGCCTTTGTGTGGAGCTAATGAAAGATACCATAGTTCTGTATTTCTGCAATCTTCATCCTTGGAAGGCTTTTCTCTGCTATGGCCTTCTGCATTTTGCTCACTATAATCTTGAACATATTTTCCAAGATATGAAATAAAAATTCCAATTATTCAAAAATCTTTATAAGAAAACAAGGATTTTAAAAGAAATCAAGTCCTCTGCTAACCAAGTCAGTGTTCCAATAAACTACAGTCTGTCAACTGCATGTCTCAAGGAAAGACAGCTACTGAGTTAAGTATCTATCCCCATGATGAAGAGGTACAATTTCAAGTCAGATAGAACTACTTCTAAAAGTGAATTAAAAAAAAGAATCACATCCAGTGTCCTTAAGAGCATATGATGCTGCTGTGCAATCCTGTCCTAAGCATACTATGCCTTACACAGTCTGTGGTTTCACAATCACCAGAAGCAATCCAAACTGAAGCTTATAATGAAAAAAGGAAAAAAAAAAAAGCTGCTGTATGGATTCACATAGGAAGAACACAGTTTAAAATAATACATAGAAAAAGAAAAAATCACAGGTGAAACATCTTGGCCTGAAATGCAATAATGAAGGCAAGAAGGAAGGAAGAGACTCCTTAAAATGGTACCTCTTCTAGACTCCTTAAATAGGAGCTAGAATTCTATTCTGAAATTCCAGAAGCAAGCTATAATGTTCCTCCAAGGCTGAGACTCTGTTATATAATGATGTTAATGGATAAATTATGTTTAATCAGTGCAATATATTCTATGTATTTACACTATAACTTGCTGCTGGAGGCTGGATATAGTTTTAAGAAAAAGGCAGAGCATACGTCTTTGACTAATCTCATTTCAAAGTCCTTAGTGAGACAGAAATATTTTTTTTGTTATTTATAAGTTATGAAACAGTGAACATTCACTGCAAATAAAAAGATACTAATTGATAGTGGGGAATAATTTAATGACAGTGTACTCACAGGCTTGGCTATATTAATACCTAAGACAATGGACTAAAATGTGAAACCTGTTTGTTCTATTTATTGCAAAAAACTGTTGCCTTTAATCTGGCAGAAAACTCCTTCCCTTCCCTTCCCTTCCCTTCCCTTCCCTTCCCTTCCCTTCCCTTCCCTTCCCTTCCCTTCCCTTCCCTTCCCTTCCCTTCCCTTCCCTTCCCTTCCCTTCCCTTCCCTTCCCTTCCCTTCCCTTCCCTTTCCCTTTTCCCCTTCCCCATCTTTCCTTCTGCTACACACTTCGAAATTAGCTATAAACAGAAGGTACTCATCAACAGATGTATTTGCAGAATATAATAACTCTTAGAGTTAAAGCTAAAAAGTTATTTTTGTTAATCAGTAAACAAAGAGAAATTTTAATATTGTCATTAAAAGTTTTTTAAAAAATTAGAAACATTGAAATGTCTTTGAAAAGTACTTAACTGTTTATATTTTTATTTTTATTTCTCTATCCTCATTTTTACTTAAACACATTATAATACATATATATGCATTCAAAAATAATGAAAATGTTGCAATAAATGTGTAATGAAACATTTCAAAATATTTATTATGTCATATAGTTTTTTTGCCTATTAGAAATGTAAATAGATAACAACAAGGTTAAATTCTGTATGAAATTAATGGATTTAAAACCATATAATGGGACATTACTGAACAAATAAAAATCCAATTTACTTTTGTTGGCAATTATTCTGTTGAAAATGCTGTAAAAATAAATATTTTGTTGTTGCATTTTTTGAAGAAAACATTTCTCTAAAAAATTTTTGCTGGGTTGTGTCTTTCTCTATCTGCTTTTCAATTCAAAGAACTCATAATAACAATTTTTTTTCTACTACATTATAGCTACTCCTAATTTAGTATTTGCCATTTTTCTTTCACTTTCATTTATAGCCATAATCAAAATTTTGTAGAATTTAAAAGGCTTTTTGAGGGACTAAAGAACAACATTTTGCATGAAGTTAACATTTTTACAAACTTCTTGGGAACATTTGTATGATTTAAGTTATGACTTTGATTAAGTGAATTACAGAATTCCATCTAAAAACAATTGTATGTCTTGTATCTAATAAAGGAAAATAAACTCCAGTTGAGGTGTGACATACTCTATTTGCTCTGTAGTCACAAGAGCTTATGAATCAGCACAAATCAGAATATGGTCACAGGCAGCTGAAAGGACATCTCTGCAATTAAGTTATGTTGTAATATAAAAGCTATTAAAGCTTACTGTTGTGATTAACTGCAATTAACTTGTCTTCTGTACACTAGCCTTCAAAATTTCTGAACCTATCTAGGATCAAGTTTCCTTCATACTACTGTCCTTGCATTACTTTTTAATGTCTTTTTGAGGTTTTCAAATTAGTTCTTTATCTAAATTATAAATTTGCAGTTACAGGTATTACATTTAGACATCAAGATTAGACTCATATATGGAACTTTATAAAAAAGTTGCATTTTTTTATTATGTCCTTCATTTTTTTTTACTTGTTTTCAGATGAGAACAGCAGAGCAAAAGCTATTAATTTTCATTGACTTATCTTAGGTAATGTAAATTTTGTCAGTATTCTCCTTGTCCCTGGGTTATTATGGCAGTAGAAAAGACCATAGAAGAGGTAGTTAGAACATTTCTTTCAGAATATCTGGTGTCACCTATTTTAAAACAGAATTAATGAGCTGATACAATTAGTAGTCTTCTTTCTTGCCACCCTCAGGATATATATAATTACATATCTACCTCACAAAGTTAATGGGCCACCTGTAACACCACCGAAAGTAGTTAGGTCTGTTAGGTAAATACCTTAGAGTCTACAGATCAAAAACATAAGTACTAAAGTCAACACCCACTTGAATGAGCTGAGTACTTCTGAAGATTATATGTAATGCCAATGAAGAAAAAAAAAGGAGAAAGACATGGTGGGGATTTTCATGAGTACAGAGATTATTGGGGATGGCAGGCATGTAACCATACTGTTAGAACTAAAGGGGCATTGAGATGCACTGCATAAAATCTGGTTCAGGAGTATTTTTCTTGAACTGATTCTCTGACAATTATTAGCTACTTAAGACTGCTTGTGATACTGAAAACAGTCAGTCTTGTATCTAAACTCCCCTGCAAAGGCATATTCCAGACGCATGCTCATACTTCATCTATTTTATATGAATCTCAGTGGGGAATTGTACTGGCGCCAGCTAGAATGGGGTTAACTTTTTTATAGCAGCTGCATAGTGCAGTGTTTTGGAAAGACAGTGTTGATAACACACCAGAGTTTTGGGTGTTGCTGAGCAGTGCTTGCACAGCCTCCAGGCCTTCTCTGTTTCTCACTCTGTTCCCCACCCAGTTAGTAGGCAGGAAGTGATCCAAATTGACCAAAGGGATATTCCATACCACATGATGTCATGCTCGGCAACAAAACCTTAAGGGAAGGAGGAAACAGGGATGTTTGTGGTTATGGTGGTTATCTTTCCAGGAAACTGTTACATGTGCTGAGGCCCTGCTTTCCAGGAAGGGGCTAAACATCTGCCTGCCAATGCAAAATAGTGAAAAAATTTTTCTTTTTTGCTTTGCTTGCACACTCAGCTTTTGCTTCACCTCTTAATCTGTCATTATCTTGATCCACAAGTTTTCTCTCCTTCCTTGTATTTTTTCTTTATCCCATGGGAGAGGGGAGCGAGTGAGAGGCTGAGTGGGTGCTTGGCTGCTGGCTGGGGTCAATCCATAACAAGGATAAATGGTAACTTAAATTTTCAGTGAATGTACCACAATCTTTTAGGGAATTTGAAGCTGCTCTTGAAACTGAACCACTGTGTATCTAGGAAGGACGGTGTTTAAATCGACCAGCTGGACACTGTAGCCTAGTATTTTCCTATTTTGTAAAATATTGACAGCTGCTTCACAAAAGAATGGATAAGGACCTACAGTAAGTATCATCCAGTCTCCCTTACCCCAGTTCCAACCCTCTGAACAACAAAAATATTAACAGAATGGTGCACAGCAAGTAATTTCATCCAGAGGACACTTACCACCATAGAGATAGTGAGTCAGTTCTCAACTGCAATGCAGTCACATGCAATGCACCATTAGGAAATTTTGAATGTAAGGTGAGTTTAAATGGCAAGAGGAGACTCACCCTAGCAGAGGGAAATTTTCTGGTGGTGCTCATTTACCAGAATAAACCACACTAACCATACATAAATCTTAAGCAGTTCTGGCTAGTGTCCTTTTATGACTGGTAGACTTTAAACGATGCTGAAGTTGCTGCTATTTTTTCTTGAAGATTGGGTCTGTGCAAACCCAGGAGTGAAGGAAAGTATCACCAGTATTATGTTTTTTTTTGGTAAATGCATACTACATGCTTAGCAGCCAGTGCTTGAGACTCCAGTCTACAGATGTCAGTCAAGACATCTGTAAATCAAAGGCAAGCACAGAATCAGTTCTCCAAGGCATAGCTTCTTTTGTACATATATGATGGTTTAAAGTTGAAATGTGAGCTCCTTTGTCTTTGACTTCATTTGAAGTTTGGGCCCTGGACCTCTCTCTTCTGCCTTTTCAGTTCCTATTCACTTACTGCCACATGCCACCTCTGCACTGGGAAGATTTATTCCATGCTGCTGCCCAGGTTATATCTTTTGCAGACCGTGTAAGTATATAATTTCCAGACCCTATTATGACAACCTGATTGCATGTTTACACTGCATTATTCATCTAATTCTTAGATTCTTTCCTTAATACGTATCAAAAGTGTTTATTATTGATATGTTTTCCACATAACATTCAGGGTGCTACAGATTGAGTACTTATATCTGTTCTTTATTTCTGTAGCATCTATTTATTTATTATTATATATCTATTATTCTGTTTGTATCTTATGTTATTATGACCCATGTTCTTGCTTTGTAGGCATAAATAGATTATAAAGTCTCATTTTCCACATGGCAACCAAACTGAATGTCACATGTGTTATAGAAAAATTATTGCTCTACTTCATTCTTAGATGGCCTTTTACAAAATAGGATGGTATTAATAAAAGGCAAGTGCGAGGTATTTTTCTTAGACAATAATGGTCAACTGCATGAATACATGATGGGGAACAACTGGTTAGGCAGCTGTTCTTCTGATACAGATCTGGAGGGAATAGATCACAAGCTGAACATGAGCTACCAATATTATGCCCTGTGCAAAAGGCAAATATCATTCTGACATATGTAAATATCAGTATAACTTATATGAAATGTGAATAATCCTTCAGATCTTTTCAACAGTTTGGGTTATTGCAGTTAAGAAAGGTGTGTACAAATTGGAGAGGATACTGCAGATAGCTGTGAGAATGATCAGGGGTCTAAAGACATGACCTAAGAGAAAAAACTGAAAAAACATTTTTTTCAGTAAATTGAACTTAGAACTCTTTTGCCTGGAGATGGCATAATAATAGTCTTCTTACAATGAATACAGCTAAAGATATAAATCACTGTATGAAATATTCAGATAGAATTATTTACCTCTGTAATGTTGAGTGTTCAGAAGAACTGAATTACCTGGGCAGACTGGAATCTGAAGGTCTTTAAGGCCAGGTTAGACAGCTGCCTTTTTGGACTGATCCTGCCTTGGGATGGAATGATAGACTTTATAATATTTTGGGATCATTCTTTTCTTCCATGACTTTGCTTTTATTAATATAAATAGCTTCTCAAGATTTAACTGGAATATGTGAATTGCTGGGACATTTTCTATCACATTCTAATGGCAGAGCATACACTTTTACCATGAAAAAGGAAAAAACAGCTCTTGTGTTTGTAACAGTTGGGAGATTAGAATTGTCTGATTAGTTCATATTCAAATGAGTGTATACGTGTCTATATTATCATACAGATGGGTTCTTTTAATGGGACTTTCTTTGTTAAATATCCCTCATTCTTAGGCAATGGATAGCCATACAAAAATGGGTGTTATCAGTATAATCTGCTACATAATTTGCAAGGTCCTACATCAATCAGCATAAAAAATGCCTCTCCTAATTAGAAAGTTTTCTCTCCTTTCTAACATTACCAATATATTTGGAAAATATTAAACAGAATGCTGGATTGTAGAACAAAACACAGCCTATAAAACACAGTCTGTGTATACTCTTAAAGCAGCTATAACTTCTAGAAAGACATAACTGGTTTTTATCTGTTCCCCAATAGACCTTTGGTTACCTAAGGGTTATTTTCCTGTCACATTTCCTGTCTTGATCATTTTCTGCTCAGTTTCTAATGCTGTTCAGGAAAGTTATAATCTTTTTTGTATGGAAGGAAGATGCATTTTTCTCTTGGAAACCGAGTAGATTACTCTGCTGAATCCTTGCAAAATGTTCTTTCCTGGCCTGAGGATCAATCTAACAAACTGCATCCTAAAAGCTGAAACACTGACAGCCATAAAAATAAAACGGAAGGGGTTTTACATTTTAAAATCTGAATGTTATTGTCACACACACACTCACAAGTGCACACAAATACACAGAGTTTTGTTTTATCAAAACTTGTTTGTATGTATAGGTATATATATGTCAGCTATTGTAGCTCAGGATACACAACTAAAACTTTCATTAATGAGAAGCCATCGAGCTGTTTGGTACTTTCCCTTCAATTTCATTTTTTTTTCTGTAGCTACTCCACTGAAATAATTTCTTACATGTGCTTTAATACAAGCATATATTTTCATGCAGCTGTTAAAATTTGAATCATTATTGCTCTCTGTTATTATGAAGGCAATATCCCCTTGCATACAAATCTGTTCTCTTCAAAATGCTTTTTTTAAATGAATTAATATAAACTCACTTAAATGAAATATGTATATATAAGAACTTATTTGTATTATTCTATCAATTATTTATATTTAAGCTTGAATCCTTAAAACCTGTTTATGCCAGTGGATGCTATATTAAAGATAAACATATTACCACAGTAGTGGCATTTTACTGATGTATTACACTATTTCATCACTAGAAAAAGGATTTTGGTGATAGAATATTAGGGCAATGCCACAGTGACAATGCATTACTTGCTAATAATGCTGGCTATTGTAAATAGGTTGCAATTCTTCCAAAATTATAATGAAACATACTTTTCTAAGTGTGTGGCTTAAAAAACACTATTGATTAAAAAAAAAGGAGAAAAAAAATGAGTTATATGAAGATATGAGTTCTATATGCTTCAAACATCCCTTTGTAATACGTGGTCTGAGATAATGCCTGGACTTTTCACTGCATAAACAGACTATTCTGTTTAAACAATGTTACACTGGGACTTTGAGATGTTCCTATCCCAGCTGCAATGAAGTTCAGTCTGTGAGGACTGAAAAAGACTGACACTTCTGATATTCTGATATTTCTGTACATAGTAAATACATCAGGAGTAGTTGTGGTGCAAGGGCTTTCCACAGCATAACCCCATCATGCATCAGCTCTGAGCTGCAGGGAGAGCTTTTAAATGGCAGTTCATTCCTAAATATTTTGCCTGAAACCAAGAAAAAATAACACAAAAAAGGAAAGTGGAGTGAGATTTTTTTTTTTAATTTCTAATCTAGAAACTCTCCAAAAGAAAGTGGACTATAATTATGAAATGCATTGGTTTTATGTGTCAAGGTATTGTCTGAGGGGCGGCTGCAGGGCGACCTCTGTGAGGGGCGGCCGGGGCTGCCCCGTGCCGGCCACGGCCGGTTCCAGCCGGCTCCGACCCACCCGCCCCAGGGCACGGCCGAGCCCCGCAGCTGAGGTGGGGGTGCCTCAGGGAAAATGTATTTAAGAAGGGGCAAAACTTGGCAACAGCAGTGAGGAGTGAGGAAAAAAAAAAGTGTGAGAAACAGCCCTGCAGACACCAAGATGAGAGAAGGAGGGGGAGGAGGTGCTTCAGGTATGGGACCAGAGATTCCCCTGCAGCTTCTGGAGAAACCCATGCAGGACCAGGTTTATCCAGAAAGACTGCAGCCATTATTTAAAATGGTGTTCAAGTTTGCAGCCCTATGAAATTAATGAATAAAATCAAGTTTTATCATTTGTGATAATAACTGTTGGTAGATTTGCTGATTTTTGAAAAACGCCATTAGAAAATGTTGTGTGAGTACAGCCTGTCATGGTGCACTAGCCAACTAGGCAGCATTTTCCTTGCTAGTAGTAAGAAACCATTACAGGAAGGATACTGCAGAGAATAATCTGGAGGGAAAACCTGTATAAAGGAAAAAGGAAAGAGTATGTAAATACTCAGCCACTGGGAGCTGTGGAAGCAGGAGAATGGATGGAAGCTCGATGCATTGTAGAAATGTCTAAATTACTAGGACAACGGCTTTCATTGTCTCTGTAGGGAATTCCACTTTGGTTTTGTTAGCTGTAGGAAATTTCATAATAAAGGAGTATCCCTTTTGTTACCAGGAACTGTTAACACTGATTTTCTGAGTGATTCAGTACATCATCTGCAGTCCATCTTTTCAGCATTTTTACATAGTGCCATATATGAACATCGACATATCTTAAAAAATATTTATCCTTAGACAAAGATTTCTGTAAGCTAAACTAACTGAAAACTGAGATGGGGCTACACATTACAAAAAGCTTGATTTTATATAAGGGTATCAGGAAGAAGGCCTTATTTTGGCCCTCCTTCCTGAGAGTCTGGATCTTTTCACTTTGCAATCAGAGTTTAATTCCTACAGATATTGTGGATGTAATCTACACAGTAAGAGTTTCCACGCTTATGTGCTTGTCTTCATTCAGATGCCATGGAATCAGTAAATATTAAGAAACTCCTTAGCCTGTTTTATGGCAAAACAGGTCTAAGTCAGAATTGATTCAAATGTCTGAAAGGAAATTTCAGAACAGAGGGAATTGCTTCCTATGACTATTACCAATAGAAGGAGATTTTATTAAGAGATTTAGATTTGGCTTGTTTTGCTTTTACTTGACAGTGATTGTTGCAAGAGTTTTCAGCTGGTTGGTTTGGGTTTTTTTTTGTTTGTTTTTGTTTGGTTCTGTTTTTTTTTTTTTTTTTTTTCTTTTAAGTGAGACATTACTTTTGGCTTTAGAATTTTAATAAAAAGTTTCTTTGTCTAAACTGTGGCCTTTGCCAACACATGCCCATGTCAGCTCTCATTGTCTGTCATTGAATCATTTCTAATTTACACCTGTTCTATCATGTCTGTAATTTGTTTTTCACAAAGTCATGGCTCATAGCTTCATTAATCATGCCAAAATTCCTAACTTTCAAAGTTTCTATGGATAGCTTGGGTGCTGATGGTGTGGATTTTAGTGTTGACATTCATTACTAGTCTTGTAGTGGTTTTGGAATTCTGCAGAGGTGTGTTGTGGTTTAGCCCCGGTCAGCAACTAAGCACCACACAGCCGCTCGCTCACTCCCCCACCCTTGTGGGATGGGGGAGAGAATCGGAAGGGCCAAAGTAAGAAAACTCGTGGGTTGAGATAAGAACAGTTTAATAATTAGAATAAAACAGCAATAATACTAATATAATGAAAAGGAAAATAATGAGCGAGAGAGAGAGGAAACACTAGAAGGAGAGGGAAAGGAAAAAAAAACAAAACCAAAACTGAACAACAAGTGCTGCAACCGCTCACCACCCGCCGACCGACGCTGCCGGTCCCCGAGCCGCGATCGCTGCCTCCCCCAGCCAATTTCCCCCAGTTAATATACTGGGCATGACGTCACATGATATGGAATACCCTTTGGCCAATTCGAATCAGCTCTCCTGGTTGTATCCCCTCCCCTCCCGGCTTCTTGTGCACCTGGCAGAGCATGGGAAACTAGAAAGTCCTTGACTAGTGTAAACACTACCCAGCAACAACTAAAACACCAGGGTGTTATCAACATTATTTACATACCAAGTCTAAAACACAGCACTATGCTAGCTACAGTGAAGAAAAATCAACTACCCCAGCTAAAACCATGACAGTATCCACCCCTTATTCCATACCATTTATGTCATGCTCAGGTCTCATACTATCCAATATGACCTCAATAACCACCACCCGCCTCCCCATCCTTTGATGACATACGTAGATATCATTTATCATTCCCGTAGTCTATGGACCATCCCTGTAGAACATCTGTAGAGGGTCCACACATGTCCATTGAGTTCATTCAGTCCATAACTTTGGGCTCCATCTATCGTAACAGTCTTTCAAGGCTGGAGAGATGGTCTGCGTGGTGTTGGATTGTTGCATGCTGAAGCCAGTCTTTGTTCCACCACCGCTACACGTTGCTTGGTTCAATCAAAGTTCATTCTTCATTAATTTTGGAAATTCTTACTATGATACCATTGATACAGCATATAGCAACCATAGGAGTGATGACATACAATATCATATAGCAATTAACAGCATACCGTTCAGTTCATTGGCTATTTTCACCCAAAATCAAATCCCCTTGAGGCACACATCGAACTCCTCCATCCTCCTGCATCACCCACCAAGTGCACCCAGGTCCTCGAGCAAAAGCAATCCCACGAATGGGTTTGCCTTTGCCTGAGACAGGAATAACCCAGACGGTTTTCCCCAGCATATTTTTTACATGCACTACAGGGACTTTATCCCCTTCCACAGTACGTAAGAGTCCTGACTGGGCAGGCCCAGCTCGATTGGCAGATCCCCTAGTGTTGACTAACCAGGTGGCTTTTGCTAAATGTGTATCCCAGTGTTTGAATGTCCCACCCCCCATTGCTCTCAGTGTAGTCTTTAACAGTCCATTGTATCGTTCAATTTTCCCAGAGGCTGGTGCATGATAGGGGATGTGATACACCCACTCAATGCCATGCTCTTTGGCCCCCGTGTCTGTGAGGTTATTTCGTAAATGAGTCCCGTTGTCTGACTCAATTCTTTCTGGGGTGCCATGTCGCCATAAAACTTGTTTTTCAAGGCCCAGGATAGTGTTCCGGGCGGTGGCATGGGGCACGGGATATGTTTCCAGCCATCCGGTGGTTGCTTCCACCATTGTAAGCACATGGCGTTTGCCTTGGCGGGTTTGTGGCAGTGTGATATAATCAATCTGCCAGGCCTCCCCATATTTATACTTCAGCCATCGTCCTCCATACCACAGAGGTTTTACCCGCTTGGCTTGCTTGATTGCAGCGCATGTTTCACATTCATGGATGACCTGTGCAATAGTGTCCATGGTCAAGTCCACCCCTCGGTCACGAGCCCATCTGTATGTTGCATCTCTTCCTTGATGGCCTGAGGTGTCGTGGGCCCACCGAGCTATAAATAGTTCACCTTTATGTTGCCAGTCTAGATCTACTTGAGCCACTTCAATCTTAGCAGCCTGATCCACCTGTTGGTTATTCTGATGTTCTTCAGTGGCCCGACTCTTGGGAACATGAGCATCCACATGACGTACCTTCACAACCAGGTTCTCCACCCGGGCAGCAATATCTTGCCACAATGCAGCAGCCCAGATGGGTTTGCCTCTGCGCTGCCAGTTGTTCTGCTTCCATTGCTGTAACCACCCCCACAGGGCATTTGCCACCATCCATGAGTCAGTATAAAGATAGAGCACTGGCCATTTTTCTCGTTCAGCAATGTCTAAAGCCAGCTGGATGGCCTTTACTTCTGCAAACTGACTTGATTCACCTTCTCCTTCAGCAGTTTCTGCGACTTGCCGTATCGGACTCCATACAGCAGCCTTCCATCTCCGATGCTTTCCCACCAGACGACAAGACCCATCAGTGAACAGGGCATATTGCTTCTCATTTTCTGGCAGTTTATTATACAGTGGGGCCTCTTCAGCACGTGTCACCTCCACCTCTGGTGACATTCCAAAATCTTTGCCTTCTGGCCAGTCCATGATCACTTCCAAGATTCCTGGGCGGCTGGGATTTCCTATTCGAGCCCGTTGGGTGATCAGTGCGACCCACTTACTCCATGTAGCATCAGTTGCGTGATGTGTAGAGGGGACCCTCCCTTTGAACATCCAGCCCAGCACCGGCAGTCGAGGTGCCAGAAGGAGCTGTGCTTCAGTACCGATCACTTCTGAAGCAGCTCGAACCCCTTCATATGCTGCCAATATCTCTTTTTCAGTTGGAGTGTAGCGTGCTTCGGACCCTCTGTATCCCCGACTCCAGAACCCTAGGGGCCGACCTCGGGTCTCCCCTGGTGCTTTCTGCCAGAGGCTCCAGGTAGGGCCATTCTCCCTGGCTGCAGTGTAGAGCACGTTTTTTACATCTTGTCCTGCCCGGACTGGCCCAAGGGCTACTGCATGAACTATCTCCTGCTTTATCTGTTCAAAGGCCTGTCGTTGCTCAGGGCCCCATTTGAAATCATTCTTCTTCCGGGTCACTTGATAGAGAGGGCTTACAATCAGACTGTAATTTGGAATATGCATTCTCCAAAAACCCACAACGCCTAAAAAAGCTTGTGTTTCCTTTTTGCTAGTTGGTGGAGACATGGCGGTTATTTTGTTGATCACATCCATTGGGATTTGACAACGTCCATCTTGCCATTTGATTCCTAAAGACTGAATCTCCTGTGCAGGTCCCTTCACTTTACTTTGTTTTATGGCAAAACCAGCCTTCAGAAGGATTTGGACTATTTTCTTCCCTTTCTCGAAAACATCTTCTGCTGTGTTGCCCCACACGATGATGTCATCAATGTACTGAAGGTGTTCCGGAGCTCCCCCCTGTTCCAGTGCAGTATGGATCAGTCCATGGCAAATGGTAGGGCTGTGTTTCCACCCCTGGGGCAGTCGATTCCAGGTGTACTGGACACCCCTCCAAGTGAAAGCAAACTGTGGCCTGCACTCTGCTGCCAACGGGATTGAGAAGAATGCATTAGCGATATCAATTGTGGCATACCACTTGGCTGCCTTTGACTCCAGTTCGTATTGAAGTTCTAGCATGTCCGGCACGGCAGCACTCAGTGGCGGAGTGACTTCATTCAGGCCACGATAATCTACTGTTAGTCTCCACTCTCCATTAGACTTCCGCACTGGCCATATGGGACTGTTAAAGGGTGAACGGGTCTTACTGATCACTCCTTGGCTCTCCAGTCGCCGAATGAGCTCACAGATGGGAATCAGGGAGTCTCGGTTGGTTCGGTATTGCCGCCGGTGCACTGTTGTGGTGGCAATTGGCACCTGTTGTTCTTTGACCTTCAGCAACCCCACAACAGAAGGGTCCTTCGAAAGACCGGGCAAAGTAGACAGCTGTTTAATTTCCTCCGTCTCCAAGGCAGCTATACCAAAAGCCCACCTGTACCCTTTTGGGTCCTTGAAATACCCTCTCCTGAGGTAGTCTATGCCAAGGATGCACGGAGCCTCTGGGACAGTCACAATGGGGTGCTTTTGCCACTCATTCCCAGTTAGGCTCGCTTCAGTCTCCAATACAGTTAGCTCTTGGGATCCCCCTGTCACTCCAGCAATACAAATGGGTTCTGCCCCTACATAGTTTGATGGCATTAGGGTGCACTGTGCACCGGTGTCCACTAGAGCCTTATACTCCTGTGGGTCAGATGTGCCAGGCCATCGGATCCACACAGTCCAGTAAACCTGGTTGTCCCTTTCCTCCACCTGGCTGGAGGCAGGGCCCCTCTAATTCCAATTGCGGGTTTCCCACTCCAGATCTTGTGAACGGGAATCAGAAGTCTCTCTATTAAGATCACAGATAGAATCAGCGCTTCTACTCCTCTGTCTGGGGAACTGCCTACTGGAAACTGGAGCAGCAACTCTCCTGGAGGTCCCCCTTTGAGTGGTTGTTTTTCCTTGCAACTCACGTACCCGTGCCTCCAGGGTCGAGGTAGGTTTTCCATCCCACTTCTTCATGTCCTCTCCATGGTCACGCAGGTAAAACCATAGGGTGCCCCGTGGTGTGTATCTTCTCTCTTGAGCAGAAGGACGCTTACCCCTAATGGCCGAGATATTGGTCCGTACAGGTAGGGAGTAGGACATATCCTCTTCAAGCTGCTGAACCTTCTGGGATAGTTTCTCCACAGCTGAGACGAGGGAGGAAGAGACATGTGCTTCATAATCCCGGAGTTTATCAATCACATCCTCTACCGTTGGTGCCTCTTCATCTTTCCAGGACATTACTGCCAGGGAGTTTACATGGGATGATGGTGCGCTCCGTACAAACTTCCGCCACATGGGTCGTGTGCACTGGGCTTCATCTGGATCTTTGGATGACTGTTCACTACCCAGGTCACCATAAATCACCTCAAGCACAGCTAATTCTCTCAGGTACTGGATACCTTTCTCCATAGTGGTCCATTTTCCAGGGCGATATAGAACATCTTCCTTGAAGGGATACCTTTCTTTCACAGCAGACAGGAGTCGCCTCCAGAGGCTGAGGCCTTGTGTCCCTTTTCCAATTGCTTTGTCAATGCCCCCGTCCCTAGAAAGGGATCCCAGTTGTTTGGCTTCCTTTCCCTCTAATTCCAGGCTGCTGGCCCCGTTATCCCAGCATCGGAGCAACCAGGTGACAACATGCTCACCTACACGACGGCTGAAATCTTTTCGTATATCTCGCAGCTCACTTAAGGATAGGGATCGGGTAGTTTCCGTCTCTTGTACAAGTTCTTCCTCTTCCTTCTCCTCTCTTAGTAACGGCGCTGCTTCTCCATCATCCTTTTCTATACGAGTTGACTTTCTCTTTAAAGATTTCTTCTTTTGTATAGGGGCAACTGATACTGGCACGGGTTGATTCTCCGATTCAGCTTCAGTGTCCGTCATGGGTGTTTGAGTGGTCACAGTGCCTGTCATCGGG
Source organism: Morus bassanus (assembly GCA_031468815.1). Lineage (NCBI taxonomy): Eukaryota > Metazoa > Chordata > Aves > Suliformes > Sulidae > Morus > Morus bassanus. The sequence continues at coordinate 93,174,024 of CM062569.1, forward strand.
CTTGGAGCAGCCGCAGTGCCTGTTGTGGGGGTTTGAGTGGCCACAGTGCCTGTCGTCGGGCTTGGAGCTGCTGCAGCGCCTGTTGTGGGGGTTTGAGTGGCCACAGTGCCTGTCGTCGGGCTTGGAGCTGCTGCAGCGCCTGTTGTGGGGGTTTGAGTGGCCACAGTGCTTGTCGTTGGGCTTGGAGTATCCGCAGGGCCTGTCGTTTTCCCTTGGTGGTACTGAATACTGTTGAACAGGGCTCGGTAGGCATGAGCCAGGCCCCAACACATTGCAATGATTTGTATCTCTCTGGAATTGCTAGGGTGACAACATACTTCCTCCAAATATTCTACTAATTTTTCAGGATTCTGCACTTGTTCAGGGGTGAAGTCCCAAAACACTGGAGGTGCCCACCGTCTCAGGCATTTGCCCATACTATCCCACATATCCTGCCACCCATAATTATCGAGCCTTGGAGCAGATCTCTGGATGATATTCTTGAATTGCTTATTAACCTTAGACAAAACCGAAACAATCTGCCATAGGAATATCAACAGATATATCTTAACCACCCAAGGATGTTCAAGATACTGAAAAGTTGTTGTAATGAAGGAGGAGACATTACAGAAGACGGTAGCTAAGGTGCCATTCTGTATTTCCTCCATAAAGAACCTTTCAGAAGAGGAGGTATAATTGCTAATTGTCTCCATGAGGTGGTACCCGAAGTACAGTAACGGCTTCCATGCAAGACCCAAATAACCGATAAAACTCAAGGCCAGTGTTTTAATAACAAATCTCCTAGGCAAAACATCTCTAACCACTGCAGAGCACAGCAAACTACAAAACCCAATGCCAATCTTTAACATGTACTTCAAAATCAGCATGGTGTAGGCCTGACTAACTAATATTGAGAACAGATGAATCAATGCTGTGACCAGCAACTGCTATTATCTCAAACCCTTCGTGCCCCACGTTGGGCACCAAAAAGGACTGTTGTGGTTTAGCCCCGGTCAGCAACTAAGCACCACACAGCCGCTCGCTCACTCCCCCACCCTTGTGGGATGGGGGAGAGAATCGGAAGGGCCAAAGTAAGAAAACTCGTGGGTTGAGATAAGAACAGTTTAATAATTAGAATAAAACAGCAATAATACTAATATAATGAAAAGGAAAATAATGAGCGAGAGAGAGAGGAAACACTAGAAGGAGAGGGAAAGAAAAAAAAAACAAAACCAAAACTGAACAACAAGTGCTGCAACCGCTCACCACCCGCTGACCGACGCTGCCGGTCCCCGAGCCGCGATCGCTGCGCTCCCCCAGCCAATTTCCCCCAGTTAATATACTGGGCATGACGTCACATGATATGGAATACCCTTTGGCCAATTCGAATCAGCTCTCCTGGTTGTATCCCCTCCCCTCCCGGCTTCTTGTGCACCTGGCAGAGCATGGGAAGCTAGAAAGTCCTTGACTAGTGTAAACACTACCCAGCAACAACTAAAACACCAGGGTGTTATCAACATTATTTACATACCAAGTCTAAAACACAGCACTATGCTAGCTACAGTGAAGAAAAATCAACTATCCCAGCTAAAACCATGACAGGTGTGGTTGCTTTTTGTCATGCAAATATTCACTCATTCATTGACCTACTTGAAGAGAAGTCATAAGAATGTCACACATATTTATGGAAAGGAATTTCTTATCAAAAGCATGAATGCATTATTTATAATTAATTAATTATATATAATTAATTAATTATATCAATGTTGTGGTTGTGGCTGTCAATGTTGTGTTATTTTTCCCAAAAGTTAAAATAAGATCTAGGAATCTGAACTGCTATCTTCTACACTTCCAGTGGGTGACTATGGGCACATTGCTTAGAACTTGCTGTGGGTCAGTTTTTTCTGAATTTAGACAACAGTGTCTAAAAATTCCTCTGTGCTAAGAAATGAGACCATGCCACTAAATACAGAATAGGTATCCATCTGCCATAGTGAAGATGGATAAGAAAAATATCTGGTTGGAATATGCAGAGCATAATAATTCTGTTTCCTAATTTCCCTGTACTTAATTTGCATGTTTCCAGTACTCTTTGTGCATGTCTCAGGATGTAATTAAATTTAAAAAATGAAAATTGATTATGTGCGTCATACTTAAACACATGCAAAACCACAGACAGAAGTTCTTTCTTTCTAATTGTGTATTTCATCAGGAAAAGGCAGGTAAAAAAGCTGCTTAACATTTTGCTCTGTAACTTTAATAAAAGAGTACTGTAGAGAAGCCTTCTCCCATAAGCATTTGCACACATTTAATGGAGAAGAATACTTCTTTTTTTTAAAATCTCTGATTTCATTACATGTTCAAATGAAACTTCTCTTCAAGTTTCTTATTTACCCAGCCGAAGGTAGAGGGAAATATTCTATACGATGGCACTTTGTCTTTAATCTACATATGCAGATGCACAAACAGCCAATGGAAGAGTGGAAGTTTATTAATTTGACTATAGAACACAATTTCTGAAATATAAGGTCAAATTGAACCTGATTATAAGCACATCAGTGAGAAACACAGCTGGAACCTAAGGAAGATAGGTAAAAATTAGAGAGATATTCAGTAAGCTTCTATTCTCTTTTAAGAACTATGTAACGGTTAATTTTTTATTTAAATTTTAGATTTAAGTTTCTATGTCATTATGTGATCTGAAATAAACCCTATGTTGATTAAATATGTTTTTCTGAAAATATGTAGTACTGTTCATATTACAAATGGGGAAAGACTACTAAAACTGGGAAAGTTAATAGCAAGCTCTCAAAAACTTACTGTATAATCATCTTGACTGTAAGTACAGACTAATACCAATATAGATCTCATGAGATATTAAAAAAGATATTACTTAATTCTTGACATGTAAATTATGTCACAAACCCCACGTTTTGTTCTCTTTATCTCACTCAATCATATTGCATGAGTTTATTCTTTATCATGCCTGAAATCCATTACCATGTTACTCATACTGAGTATTCATCAATAATAGTTTTTATTTTCTTTCCCTGTAAGTTATTGACTGTATGTGAGAACTCATAACAAATTTTAGGTGGAATTTCAGCATTTTTCACATTTTGAAAATTAAGGTTTCAAGGTACATCTTCCATTTGCTATGACACACAATTTACACTAACTTTCTCAATAAATTTTAACATTTTTCATTCCATATTTTTCTGTACTCCTGTACAACAGTAAAGAGAGATGCAGACTAGTCCTTAAGGCTGATTTTAATGTAATGTCAAACACAATATGGCTATGTACAAAAAATTATGACTTTTTTCACTGAGCTTTGTTTTTCAGAAGTGATGGTTCTGAACTACAGTAGTACATTGAAAATTTATAAGATATGCTTGATTTTATCAGAAGAGAATAATTTTAGTCTTTCTTAAGTGATAATTTAAAGACTCTCTCAACTTAGATTACGCTAATCTGTCTCACCTATGTAAAGTTAGACAAGGTGAGGTATTGAGCAGTGAGGCTTGCTAGACAGAATTTCAACATGACCTTTGGAAAATAATCATAACTAAATAATTCATTTTATACAGGTTGCCGATAGCAATTCAGAGAATGAGAGCATTACCTATTCTGATGACACAGACAATCTCTTTCGCACAATTATTTTGTAATATCTCTGATTTTTTTTTAAAGAAAATACATCTAATCTTCCTGGGCCGTCAAAGGGACTGAATTTAAAACAGGAGTTCCTCATCAATGATATAATGAGTAAGAAAAAAACAGTGGATGTGTCAGTAAAATTAACAGCTGCTGTTGCACAGAGAGAAGTATAAACAGTTATCAACACAGACAAATCAGTCAAAAAGACAGGGACAGATCAATATATGGATAATAACATTTGATTTAGCTGAGTACTACGTAACTAAAAATCTTCAGCATGTTTCTGAAAAAGAGAAAATATTATGAAAAAGGCTGAAGGATTTGTAGAAATTTAAAACCCTTGAAGCAATGGAAAATGAACAGAGGATTTACTGGAGTTAAATGGAAACTTCTTCCATCTTACTTTGGTTTTAACCAAAATAGATTTATTCTGTCATATTATTAGAGACTGAAACAGAGATAGAAGACCATCTATTACTCTAAGTTTCCACCATTGCACACCTTAGCATCTCTGCAGAAGTGATTTAAATGTCATTGTTTTTATACCAAAGTAACAAAGTGTGTTTGGCTGACACTGAAGTATGGCATCTGTCGGTGAATCCACAGGACCTGTTCTTCAGCTTGGTGAACATCCAATAGTGGAGTGCCATCTATATAGTTTTTCTGAAGAGTAATTTATTAATTTGTGGGGTTACTTGATGAAAAAGATGGAGTCTGATTGTTACATCCATCATTTTATTGATTATGTAGGTCCTACCCTCTTGAATATTTACTATAGTTGTCCAACATCTGCTTTGGGCACAACAATTTATACATACTGTATAAAATAATACAGGCTGTGTTAATGCTCTTCTCTGTGCTTTTTACTGCATGACCAGAGCCACTTTATAATTCATACAGGATTAAAATCAGTATCAAACATATGCTTTGTCAGTTTGGAAAAAGGAATAAAATGGATTAAGTTCTCTGGATATAAATAACAATCTAATTTCACAAACACGGGTCATAAAACTAGCCCAGTTGCTTCAAATTTATATGAACTTGAAAACAAATCATGATATTAGCAATTTATTAAAATAGGAAATAATTAGAGACATAAATAAAAGTAAATCAGAAAAATAACTTGAGACAACATCTTTTAACAACCTTACAGATAACCCCCCCAAAAAAAAATATCTCCAGTATACAATTTTACAGGTAATCAAGGGGCAGTACTGGCAAGTGAAATTAGAAGTTTAAAAAGTCTAGTCAATAATAACCTGAAAGCAACATTAGATATTGAGAATAACTTCAGAACACCACAGGCTGGGAAAATGATAGTATTTTTATAATTAACTTCTAGGATAAAAAAAGCATTTTTTAACATCTTGTAGGCTCCTATTGATCATGGAACTCAGCATGATGATACTAAGCAGAAAATACAAATAAAACTTGTTAATAAGTATAAATGCGGATCAAACTATAAATTCAAAGTAAAGTATGGTAATGCCTAAAATGTTTACATTCAAGGCTGTTAGTATGGTATTATTTATCAAAGTTAATTAACTTTGCCAGAGAAGAAGCAATATCCAACAAGTTTCTATGACTAGTTAATAAAATACCAACCTTAGTGGGATTTATCTTCATAAAAATTCTTCACTGTTCAGATACTAATATCAGCCAAATAATCAGTTAAGACTGAGACAGCTCTAGTATATTAGGTAGACGTTCTGGATAAATCTGTTAGTACTAAATCATATCGAGAGACAGGAGATTCCAGGTAACACATACACTACCAGCAATTTTTTTCTGAACTGAACCCCAAACGCAAGTTCAGCTATGAGAATTTAAATACAAACATAAAATAATGTCAAATATGGATTTTCCTTCATAAAAGACAAGGCTCTTCAGTTGAAAATAGCAACTGGAAATTGGGGACAATAAAGTCATTCAGTAGATAATTTGATAAATCAAGATATAGCACTTGATAACATCTGAGAATCTTGATTGTGAAATACCATAATAAAAAATATTATATTCATATTTCTTTGTATATTTTATTTTCAGATGCAGAAAAGGGTAATATGACACTACAGGAGAAGAAAGTAACACAAGAAAAAAGGAAACAATATTGCACAGAGATAAATATACAGCAAGTAGGATAGTATCAAGACATATGTAGATGATGGCTTGTTGGCAAATGCTCTGTTTAAGCAAACTCGGGAATTTAAGATCTGTTAAATGAGACAGGTATTTGCTTCTTTTAATTATGGTTAAAGAACAAGTGGTGATATTTTTCTGAAACTCTGAACATTTATAGAACAGAATAGTTATGCTGGATATCTCAGTGCCAAGCAGTGATCTAAGACCAAAAGCTATCATTTGAAATGGCAACTCATACATACATGTTTCATTCAGGGATCTGAATTAGTTTTCACAGGTTATACATCTGAACTCTAAGCCTCAATATATTGTGAACATCAGGGGTGACTAATTTAAAAAAATACCTAAGTACTAAAAAAGAGGCCACAGAAAATCTCAGAAATGCTTAGAGATTGAAAAAAAGATAACAGTTGTATATTTAATAAGGAAGCAGGGCTATGGGCCCATTTATACACATATTTTTACCATTTTCTTACGTATTTTTAAATATATTAATAGATTCTTCATTTCTTTAGATACTACGTGCTGATGTAGCTTCAATTACCACTTTATTAGTCCACGATCTCATTAAAAATTTTCTCTGCCTTCTAATGGGGACAGGTAGAATAAAGTTCAGCTTTTAACTATGGAATAATTTTTATAATGTAGTGCTAAAAATTAACATTAGTTACCACAGCCCTGATACAAACATTAAAGAAGTCCAGTGGGAGACTAACCATTAACACAAATGAACTGTGATTCCAGACTTAAAAACAAAGGCAGAATTGTTCTTCCCATAGCTTGAGATACAATAAAGAGTATAAAAATACATTACATAATATTTCATGTTTACTTAAGGTGTAGTAAAATAAGCTAACAAGTATCCAAGCAATCAGTGACGAATGCAGAGAAATTTATATTCTAATTTCGTCTCATAAGAAAGACATGAGGAAATCAAAAAGTCACCCAGAGGGAACTGAGAGACTGAATTTATCAAAGAAGCAGTGGAAAGAAGTTGACGAAACGAATAAGACAGAAAGAAAAAGTGAAAATTGGTATAGAAAAAATTCTCAATAAGATTGATTTTGGTTTTACTTGCCAGTAGACCTTTGGCCATCAACTGAAAGATGTCATGGCATCTTACATCTTCATTTAAGGAAGTTTCCTTTAAAGGTTTAGCTAAGAAGAAACAAATATGATGTGCAGAACAAGCTGCAGTGTATAGAGTGCCAAAAAAAGAGCTGAACACAGATATGATAATAATATAGAAAGAGAAAACCAGTGCACTTGCTTCTATTTTAAAAGACTGAACACTAGGGTACTTTTTTTTCTTTTCCTGGAAAATGTGCACATTTTATTATTAATAAAAAATAATAAAAATTAAAAAAAAAAAAAAAATGCCCAAGCTCCTTCTTATCAAGTAGAAGGGTATAAGTACTAATCCAAAGCAAGTGTTTTAATTTTGTAGATAAATATTTTTTTAGAAAGAGTAAGTCCCAATAGAGAGTACAATGGAGAAGTGTGAATCAGAAGAATATGTTGAAAGGAAAAAAATAAAATAGTTGAGGGGTTTGGATCTTTTATTAGATTTCTTCAGTGGATTGCTCTGCAATTGAATGAAGATCAGCAGAAAGTTTTACATAAATTCCTGATGAAGAACAGAGTTGTCTAATGTAGGAAAAGAAGGAAAATATTTGTGTACAGTAGTGCCTCAGCTGTCCCCAGATGAGATTTCTTCACCTTTATTTAACTCTTCCCTGTAATACAAAAGCTTAACTTAGATGACTAAGGCTAAAATTCAGATATAGACTAGTCACTACTGATACTATATGAAGTAGCATTTGTAGCATCATACAGGCAATTGACTAATTACCTATGTCAAAGGAACATTACAGCACATTAAAGAAAGTACTCAGCAAACATTATTTGAGACTTAGTTAATCCTGCTTCTTGCTACATACTTCTCATTATTAAAAAGATGGCCACATTTGATCCTTGAAATACAGAAGAAAATAAATTAATAAAATGTCACGTTACAAGTTAGAATAAACATCATATTTTTCCAATTTTATCTTTTGTTTGGAATTCTACGTACAGATTAGGACATTTCAGACATCAGAACTTCTATTAACAATAATGTGGGCAATAGAAATATTTTGCATTTACACTTTGGTTTTCATTCTCAAACTTTGGTAAGGAAAAGTAAGCTCTTTATCTTACTTCTAAGTCACAGAAGAAACTTACAGAAACTACTTGTTGTCCAGGTCACATCACAAGTGAGGGATAATCTGGAAGTGAGTTTTACAGTGTCTGTTGGTTAAAAAGTTACCTTGGCATGGTCCACATAGGCTCTCTGACACTGGAAAACTACTCTGTATTAGTTTTAAATTTGTTCTTTTTTTGCTAGCTTTTTTTAATCACATAAAATGATGTCATACTGATAAAAGTACATCTCTCAAGACAAACTAAGGGTTTAATTCCTAATAGAAAAAAGGGCTGCCATATTTACTGCTGGATGATTTAGGATTAAGTGAAGGATAAAACATAATGCTTATTGCCAGACCTTACTCAGCTTGCACTGTTGTACAAAGTAGTTTATCAGAGTTGATAAAACCTGATTAAGGCTAACATGGTAAAAAAGACATTCAACTAGCTCCTCATTGCAGAGCAGAGTTCCACCCACACTAAGTAAGGAAATAATTCAGAGCCAAAATCTTTCTTTTATATCATCCAGCGCTATTTTGTACTACACTGGTAATAGGTCTTAAATCCCAGATCGATACGAAAGGGAAGATAGTTAACTTAGCACTCCTAGATCTACAGTCCTGCCATTATCACTAACACATAAAACATTAGCATATTGCAATGGGAAATCACAACTCCCACAGCCAAAGATTAAAATACTGCAGACACAAATAAATAATACATTGTAAATCCCAGATGGCAATGACCAGAAAAAACTACTCTAGAACTAGATTTCTTTTTTATGTATCTGACCATTTGCAATGCTCCCACCCTACTTCACAATTGAACAAAATAAAGTTGGCACTCTTGCATGAATTTACCATACATAATAAAACTGTGCAGTATATTCAATATACAATTATGATGAGCTGTGCCTTTTTCATATGTACAATACATAAGTTGCATCAACAAATTACACCCAGCTGAACCATAAACTCTATTACTTCTTTAAAACAATCTCAGTAACTCAGAGTCCTAGATTATTGCAATGACTCTTTAGAAGACCAAGTTGGTAAAAAGAATATTGTGCCTCTCACAGCTTTTACTGAAGCTTTTTCATTGCTTCAAAAGTCAAAGTGAATAAATGTCTAAGTTCAATAAAAGTGGAACTTTTCTTTAGGAAATCATCCCTTTAAAACTCATTGCTTACAAAATGTTAGTAATCATATAACAATTTCAAACTGTAAGAATTTACAAAATCAGTGACATCCCAGTTTTCAAAATTTTCCATGTAAAGACCGCTATTTCAAAGAAAAGTAGAAAGCCTAAATGGTGTGGCCAATAATAGCATATTAATAGAGAGTAGGACCTATTTTTTTCATTTCACTTACTGTGTTGTATAAAAATATGAGTTCCTAATAACTGATATTTTTTAATTAAACTTTACCTTGTAATTTTTATACTGCCTTCTAAAAAATAAACAAAACCTGAGCTATTAATTTGGGAAGGACAACTTAGCTATAGAAAATTCCACTAGCTCAAGCTTTAATCACTTTTTTTTTTTTTTTTTTCAAATAATAAGGAAATAAATGTTTTGTGTATTCCCCTTCAACTGTCTAAAATTTCCAGAGTTGAAAATGAATTTTTTTTAAGTAAAATTACTTTGCAATTTAATCCTGACTGTTCCTTTACAAGATCATAAAAATAAACCAAATTCTCATTTCTCAGTATATTAATTTATTTCTGTAGATGTTTCAGAAAGAAAGCATAATATGTCATACAGTACAACCACCTGCTTAAAACGGGTCCAACTAAAGCAGGTTGCTCAGGGCTGTGTCCCAAGTTCTGAGTATCTCCAAGGATGGAGATCTCTCCAACTTCTCTGGGAAATTCTGATCACCATCATGGTGAAATAGTTTTTCCTTATATCTAATCAACATTTTCTGTGTTGCAACTTGTGAACACGAGGAAATGGCTTAAAGCTGCACCAGGGGAGTTTGAGGTCGGGTATTAGGAAAAATTTTTTCACTGAAAGAGTGGTCAGGCACTGGAACAGACTGTCCAGAGAGGTGGTGGAGTCACCATCCCTGGAGGAGTTCAAAAAAAGTGTAGACGTGGCACTTAAAGGCATAGTTTAGGAGGCATGGTGGTGTTGGGTTGATGGTTGGACTTTATGATCCTAGAGGTCTTTTCCAACCTCAATGATTCTATGATTGTGTCTGTTGCTTCTTGTCTTATCACTATGTGTTTTCAATACAGTCTGGCTCCATCTTCCCTATACCATTATATAGTTCTAGACAACAGTAAGGTATCTCCTTAGCTTTCTTTTTCCTAAGGCTGAACAAACTGAATTTCCTCAGCATCTCCTCACTTGGCACATGCACCAGAACCCTAATTATCTTGATCAACCTCAGCTGGATTAATTCCACTTTATCCAGGTCTTTCTGGTAATGAGGAGTCTAAACCAGGCACAGCTCTTCAAATATGTTCTCACAAATACTGATCAAGATGGAGAATCACTTTCTACAACTGTTTAGCTACTCTTCTCCTAATAGAGTATGTGGTAGGCTTTCTTCTTTGCAAGGGCATGTGGCTGACTCACCTTCAATTTGGTGCCCACCCTATCAGATCCTTTTCTGTAAAGCTTTTTGCTATCCAGACAGTACCTAATTTGTCCTGATGCACTGAATTATTTCATTCCAGATGAAAAACTGCATTTTCATTTATTGACACTTATGAGCTTTCTGCCAGCCCATTTCTCCGGCTTGTTGAGGTTCCTCTGAATAACACATTAATTGCTCCCCCTAGTTTGTCATGACCTGCTAAATTGCTGAGTATGTAATCTGTTACATCAACAAGATTATTAAACTATATTGTCCTCAGTTAAAATCGCTGAATGATGCCACTAGAAACCAGCCACCAGTTGGAACTGGTATCATTAATCACACCCCTTTGCACCTTATGGCCCAGCCAACTTTCTGCCTTACTGGCCACTTATCCAGTCCATATGACACCAGGTTGACTACAAGGATACTATGGGAGACAGTGTCAAAATCCTTGCTGTCAAAGTATACAACATCCACTGCTTTCCACTTTCCCATAGATGGAGCCATCACAGCAGGCAATCAGGCTGGCCAGGTGTAATTACCTTTGGTAAATCCATGCTGGCTGTTCCCAGTCAGTTCATATGTGTCCCCTTGTCTTTTATGTTCCCAGTAATCGCTCCCAGGAGGCTGATTAAGACTGTATTTCTCCAGATCCTCCTTCCTGACCTTGCTGAAGATGTGTGTGACATTTGCTTTTTTTCAATCATCCTAACTTTAATAATAATTTTATAATTTATTTTCATAATATGGAATATATTTAGTCAGGTTTAAGAATATGTGCTATTAAACAAATTATAATCTTTGAAGGTTTTTTTTTTTTTTAATTTAGGGACTCTGAATTAAATAATTCATTTTTTTTCTGTCATCTTTAACTTCATATCACTTATCACAGTTTGTCTTACTTTCTGTGAAAGCAAGCATCAATATGATGGTTCAGAGGAACAGAAACAAAGTGATAACAATAGAGCAAATAACATCACCAGCAAGTCAGCATACGCTGGTGAAAAAAAGCCATGGATTTCTCCATTTGTCCTTGAAGAGTTTAGGTTATTTTTTTCTTGGAATAATGCTAGTCAGTCATTGAAATGCTGTTGTAATTCAGGAAGCTAGAAGCTTCTTCTGCTAATTTTTATTTACATTATATATCCTTGAAGAAAAGGAATGTGTTAAATTACAGTGAATAAGAAGATAGGGAGGAATTTGATTTAGATTTAAGATATTAATGCTCATTTCATTATTTTTTCTCAAAACAACATGTCTTCTTTTAATATAAATACTTTGATTTCATACAATAAATACTTTGATTTCACATAAGAGGTTTTTTTGAAATTTTTTTTTTAATTAGTATTATTTTCTACAAGACAGGTAGTCTTCAATACTTTTCTTTATCAATTATTTAATTCTTTTTCTGGTCTAGTAAACAGTACAAGCTATTGCTCTTGTAAACAAAGTACCTGAGTTGCTCAAAGTTAGCCATATTTTTCATGGTGTAACTGCCAGGAAAGTCATTCACAGAGACAACAGAAAGATAATCTTTAACAGAAGTAACCACTTCTTACTCTTCAAGCTCTGTTTCTTTGGTATTTGAATTTTCCTTTTCTCTGTTGTGCTATTAAAAAGTAACCACAGTTAATAACCATAATTATTTTGCCAGCGTTTAATGCTGGAGTCCTGCAAAGCACAATCAAGATCCCATATATTTAAAATAATGAGAGCTATATCCCTGAATTTCTTCAAGGAATTATTTCTTTTGACTGAAATTTTAATAATTTTTCTGTAGTATTATTTGGAGTTCAACAGAATGAAACCTGACTTCAATAACTCAAACATGACAGTACAAAAGAGTCTCTGAGATACTTAGCTTGGGTTGGGCTATGCTTGTGAAAATGCCTTGAGGAAAATTCAGCTATTTTTTCTTATCTAAAATTAAAATAAAACATACTGATAGGATTATTTCTTTTAGCTTTATTCATAAACATCTGTTTTATTTTCTTCTAGAGAAAAGAAATATAGTAAAAATGAACCTTTAGGAAGGTCTAGTCCACTAATTTGCATCACCCTGTTCTGGAACTTAAATTTTATTTTCTGAAAATCAAGAACATCAAACACAATTCTGGAGATACATTTTCAGAGGGGCTTTAAAGAGTTAATGAGCTTCAGTATCATTTGAGAGCAACCTGATGACCGTGAAAAAGACTCTTACTCTTTGGCTGAAATAATTCTAACAGAATTATACCCTGTTCTCATTTTGATAGCATTCTGAATATCATTAAAAAAATTATAAACAACATATTGCTTCATAAATTGGACACTCATGCTGAAGTGAAGGAAAAAGAATAGAATTAGAAGCACATAGAAAACAAATTTAAGGCCAGAAGAGAATTCAACCTGACTGTGACTCACCTCCCATGAGGGTCGTAAGATGTCAATCTTATATACATATTAGAAAAAATTAATTAATTTTTGTATGATTCTTTTGCAAACAGAAATCAAGGACTCATGGTGAACAATTTTGGTTGCTTGATTGCTGGTACTTTAAAACACTAAGCTGACTGTATCTGAGTTTAACTCAGGCTGCTGTCCATTCTGTTTTACACTCTGAAACATAATCTTTTTACAATAACAAATTATACTACTGAAACACACTTACAATGGGCAACATTACATTTATTGGACATTGAGTTGTAGGTTTGCTTTTCATGTACCAACAAAGTACTGTAGGCTTATAAACAGGACAAATCTTGGTTCTCATGGTCACATTTATCGATGTAGCAACAAGCATTGGTATAATACCTATATTTAATTTATCCATTGATTAGTTTATCCATTAGTGCTCTGACATATGAAGATTTTATATTATTATATACTATTATATATATTATTATTGTATATAATTTTTATATTATTATTAACTATAGTGAGTATTCCTATATGTGCTCTATATGCTTTCATTATAACTTTAAGTGTTGCATAATGTACAGCAAGAATATCGTAGTCTAGAAGTCTGGTGATTTGCAGCTGTTGTTCTAACTAGGAAATAGCTATTTATTGAAGATTAATGCTTTGTCTTCTGTTCTATTTGTTTGGGAAAGAATGGCAGTTTAGAAGCACAGAAAGTATTTTTTGTAGTAGAAATCATTATGCATACTTTGTAATAATAAATGACATTCAGGATGATGTATTTTCCTTAAATGTTAACATTTTGCTTATAGACATTGCTGATCCAGCTGTCTGCAGTTGTAAGATATTTAAATTGAAAATGGGAACATGTAGCTTGACCGTTTTTAATTGGAAATCGTGGTTAAAAATAACATGACATATTGCATAGTCATCTTTGTTGTTCATGTTTCAGTGTAATATAAAAATCCACCAGAGTAGACTTCTCTTACTTCATTTTCCTTCACGTTAATGTTACAGTATCATAATATTTTCCCTAATCTTTCTTTATAGAGAAGTGTCTATAGAAATATTATCAAAAAGATAATGAACTCATCTGTCACATTAATAGTTTATATGTTTTCCTTCCATACAGAGCTGCAAAGTCACAGAACCACAGAATCACAGAATCGCAGAATGGTAGGGGTTGGAAGGGACCTCTGGAGATCACCTTGTCCAACCCCCCTGCTTGAGCAGGTGCACTTAGAGCAGGGTGCGCAGGACTGTGTCCAGGCAGGTTTTGAATATTTCCAGTCATATAGTCAGCTACTGATAGGGGTGTTTTTTACTAGGAAGCAGGCAGATTTTTTTTAAACTTTTTCTGTGGCAGTGTCAGAGGGATCTGCAAAACTGTTAGTCTCTGAGATAGCTAGAACAATGCCAGAGTAAATTATAGATTAGGACCAGTAGTCTGAATATATTCTAATTGTGAAAGCAGGACAAGTCAATTCATGTAGAAGGGACTTGATTATTTAAGTTAAATTTTGCTGTCAAAGGGCTATACCTTTATACTGTGCACCATGTCTCTTTTATGTGGCCACTTTCTACCTTTAATTATTTGCCTAGTGATAACATTGCTCACAGATGAAGCTAGTCCCTGTCAGTACTTCACACAGCAAATCAGAAATACATTCATTCCTGGGTAGACTTTCCACTTGTTGATCTAGCTATATGCCTAAGAGAGAAGATATATAGACACATGAATCTGTGTAAATAGTTTGTTCAGACAGTGTGCAGTTTTCCCAATTAAAAATTGTCTAAAATATTTAGCATACGATGATGGAATTTCTCAGAAAACAAGATCACTTTAATTTAGTGAGATATGTTTTTTCACAAAGACATTTTGATTAACACTAATTGCCACATTTATTCATCTGTCTTAAGCAGTTAAACTCTCTATTAGATTTTACATGATTGTGCCTAGGATTGATGCTTAGATGGCAAGTGTCCACTTCCTCATAAAATTATCTCCACCCACTTTATGCATTTTATGCCTTTCATTTTCTTTTAGTTCTTTGGAACTTCTTCAATGTTAAAAGAACTTATTGAAAATTAACATATTCTGGCCAGAGTTCGCCTTGTCTAGCTCTTTCAAAAGTGTACTAAAGATGACCTTGCAGATTTTAAAGTGTTTGCTTTTAGAAGTATTAAATACTCTGCAGGGTTACTGTGAAGTGAAATGTTTTAGTTCATTGTATTATATGGATATGTCCTGTGATTTCTAAAAGCCAAAAAGTTTTTGTTGAACAATTCTGACTTTGACATAGTTATTGGTGATTTGAGGATTTCCATCAGGCAACAGAAAGTGCTACTAGACAGCTTTCTTTAGGGACAGTATCTTTGGTATTCCTTTATTATAAATAATTTGTCCATAATTTATTATTTCTCATATCAGGAAATTCCTGTGTACCTGGTCCTGGTGCAATGCCTCTTTTATCTACTTTCTTTTTGCTAAATTCATTATGCTGAAGGTGGAGGTTAACAGAATGTTGCTGTACAGTATTGCTATGTTCAAAACCAAAATCTCTTTTCAGCCATTCTAACAGTTTCCAGATATTCTAACTGATAGTCAAACCAGCAATACCAATCTATGGTGTCATCTTTGTAGAAGCTCCCATTTACCTCCCAATTAGATAATAATAGTAGAACATATTGGTTTACAGGTATTTAAGCAATTGCCACAAAAATATCTGTTGTTTCCCCTGGTTTGAGGCAACTACTGATTTTCAATCCTGTGGTAAGTCTACCTCATATTTAGGAAAAAAAGTTGTACTCTTTGGCTTTTTGGCATAATTATTATAAATCAGAGTCAACTTGGTCTTCACTGCCTGCAGGTGATACTTCAGTGTTAATCAAAAACCTACTCTATTTCTTAGAAGAAGCTATTATTTTCTCATGCATGCCCTAAAATGACTTAAGCCTCCCAAGTCTAATAATTTTGGAAAATGCCTGTGGCTAGATGTCAGTTTTGTCCACAAAGGCACTGTAGCAGTCACCAGAGAGTTGACCAATGTTGGCAAAGTGAAAATTAATTTACATTTAGACTGCTAAAAAAAAAATCTCTTGTCATGAGCTCTGGAAGCTGCTGAGGTGAGAAGGACCCAGGAGAACTAATCCATCACTGAATAGCTGTGGGATACCTCTGCCATAGAGCTATGACAAGAAAAACTGCAGTGTTACAGTATAACAAGAAAGGTCTTTCAAGGTGTGCTGGTTTTGGCTGGGATACAGTTAATTTTCTTCATAACAGCTAGTATGGGGCTATGTTTTGGATTTGTGCTGAAAACAATGTTGATAATACAGGGATGTTTTTGTTATGCTGAGCAGTGTTTACACAGAGCCAAGGCCTTTTCTGCTTCTCACCCCACCCCACCAGCGAGCAGGCTGGGGATGCACAAGAAGCTGGGAGGGGTCACAGCTGGGACAGCTGACCCGAACTGACCCAAAGGATATCCCACACCATATGGCATCATGCTCAGCAATAAAACATGGCGGGAGGTTGTCAGGGGGGCCACTGCTCAGGGACTGGCTGGGCATCGGTTGGTTGGTGGTGAACAATTGTTTTCATTTGCATCACTTGTCTGTCTTGGGTTTTATTTCCCTCTCTGTTATTTTCTTTTTCATTACAGTTATCATTAATATTATTTTTTTTTTTTTTTTTAATTATTAAACTGTTTTTAGCGCAACCTATGAGTTTTCTCACTTTTACCCTGCCAATTCTCTCCCCCCGTCCCACTAGGGAGGAGTGAGCGAGCAGCTGTGTGGTGCTTAGTTGCCGGCTGGGGTTAAACCACGATACAAGGAAATCAGGAAAACATAAGAACAACTGTGTCATGACCTTTAGGAATCCTTGCTTTGGAATGTTATTTAAAATTCTGTTCCATGTTTGTATTCCCTTCATGATCTGTGTTCAGAAACGATACCACAGAAGTACCTGACACAGGAATAGATGTAAAGAAGGGCCATTAAAATTAATACCAAAATAAAACGGATCTCTAATGTTGGGTTTTTTTTTCCTCTTTTGTAGATTGGCAAACAGAAAGGATGAATCTGACTGCTCCTGGTGAACACACCAGTGTAAACATAAAAAAGTTAGAAAAAATATTTAAATTACAGGCCAATGATTTCATTTACAAAACAAGGATTATATCTAGATGAAAATTGGAAGAACTTTAACTGTTAAAGAAATCTATTTCTGGGACAGTTTTTTATTCACTGTAATAGTAATAAGAAAATTGCTTTTAAGATGGACCTTGGTAAGTTTAGGAAAAGGATTGTTTCATCTGAGGACTGTGACAACATGGGATTGGATTAAATATTAGAAGGTCTGTTTCATTTCTGCAATCATCTCGCACACATGAAACTCCCTCCCTTTACTGCTCTGTGTCAGTTCCCATCTAAATCCAAGCAACAAGCGAATTCTATCTGGTTGAGACTCAGCAATGACATTGTCAAACATGAAATACTGGACATTTGTAGATATCTACAGAAAGTGTTTGCTGCTCAGCCAGCATGCATTAACTTTCAATGTCTGCTTCCATGTTGTTCAGCTATTTGCATTATCAAGCCTTCAAACAGGAGGCCAATTAACATTTTCAGCCTCAGGTCAGGTGCACCAATTAATGCAACTGTGAGTTAAAATTGCAGGGTATGATCTGGACCCTGGGCCATTAAACTTTTACCTACATTAGCCAGAGTAGGGTTTTTTTGTTTTATTTTGGGAGGCTGGCTGTCAAAGGAGGATTGTTAGGCATCACCTTATAACTGCAGTAATCTATCCCTTCCCTGTTGAATAACTAATATTTGAAACTTTTAGGTCTTGTTCAGGCAAAAACCTTCAGTGTAAATTGTCATAACTTAGTGATACTGAAAGGGGATCTACAATTTATTTAGAATATAACCTACATGTGTGTACTGGATTTGGTTGGGATAGAGCTAAATTTTCTTTGTAGCAGCTCTTATGGTGCTGTGTTATAGATTTGTGACCAAAACAATGCTGATAACACACCAATAGTTTAGTTCTTGCTGAACAACATTTACACAGCATCAAGGTCATCTGTTTCTCACTCTGCCCCCACAGTGAATAGATTGGGGGTGTGCAAGAGTTTGGGAGGGAACACAATCATGTAGAGGACCCAAATTAACCAAAAGGGATATTTCATGACATATAATATCATGTCTAGTAGTAAGTTTAGGAGAGCGGTATTTAGGGAGGCTATCTTTCACATGGGAACTGTCTGGGCATCAACCTACCTGTGGGAAGTGGTGAGTGATTGTGTTTGCATCACAAGTTTTGTCTTCTCTCTTTCTTCTTCTACTTTTCCTTTGCTTTTTAAACTGTTTTTATCCCAACCCATGAGTTTTCTTGCTTTTACTCTTCCTTTTCTCCTCTCCTATCCCGCTGGAGGCCAGGGTAGGGGAGAGTGAGCAAGCAGCTGTGTAGTGCTTAGCTGCCTACTGGGGTTAACCCATAACAATGTGAAACAGAATAGATTCAGAAAAATAACAGAAGGGCCATAGGGTCTTTATCAATGTTGAATGCTTAGGATCTGTTTTTTTCAGATCATCTAACAGAACATTTGTTATTTTAAAAACATTGAGATGAAGCAGAGAACATAATCAACACTGCTGCAGAAGAGGAGCCTACATGTGATGGCATTAGAAGTTTTGCATTAAAGGTACGGAGCATTGGCCTTAACTTGTGTACTGAATAAACTCCGATAATTCAGGGAAGGCGAATGTGCCTACAGTTAGAAGAAATTTGATATATGATTTGCATTTATGTTGAAACACCTGAAAAGAAAATACTTTTTAAATATCTACATGTCAGTGTTCAGTTAAGCTAAAATTACTTTCTATTCAAATAGAGAATGAATATATATATTGATTTAGATTAAAATAATTCAACTGATGGAATATACTTTTCAGCGGTTATGAATACTTCATCTAATGGGATCCACTTTTCATGCACAAAAAGCAAGAAAGAGAATCAAAGGAAATGTTCTGTAAAACCTTGAAAACTTCCTTGGTGCTTTTTTGCCAAATGCTGTTGGTTAACATTCCAGTCATGTCATGTAAAGTATCCTAATTATAGTACTATGATGCATGACAGAGATTAATGAAAATGTACTTAATAACAGAAAATCTATGAAAAGGATGTTTTGTTAAAATGAGGAAAGCCTTTTTTCACTAAGTGCTCAAATAACTGACAGAAAATTAATTATGCTATTAGTCAAAAAAGCAACAGTTTATTTCCTAATATTTGCTACAAGGTATTTTCTGCAATGGTCATCTTTTATCATTTAACTTTTTATAATGTGTAGTGGCCAAATCACTTGTGATTCACTGTGAATATATTAAGATTTGATGGCAGTCTCCTACTGAACAGAATAGAGTGAAACTGGAGCACCTGGCCATGTTTAGACTTGCTCACCACCCATGTATACTTGGCATTGTGTTGCTTGCTAGCAATATATTCGTATGCTTCAAGAGGCTATGTTGAATTTGCAAATTAAATCAATGGAATGGTGTATAATTTTTCCATACAGATCTCTTATTCATATTAAAAAGAAAAAAAGTAACTGCAATTGGATCTGTTCAAAACTCTAGCTGTCAATGCCTGTATAGGTTTTACAGAATCTACTCAAATGTGCATATTTCCTCTATTGTTCAACAACAACAACAACACAGATGGAGCTATGAGTTTAAAACCAGTCAGTAAAACTTTTCCAGATAAAGGAGTTCATGCCTTTCATAGATGGATGCAACTGGCCATCTGGCAAATAGAATAAATGTTCTGTGAAGTTCATTTTTATCAGTGTGTAGGGAAAATGTATTTCAAACCTTTTAACATTGCACTATAAAGAGAAATTAAGGATATAAAGATTTACTGCACTGTACTTCAAAAAAGTAGGAAGCAGTAGCGTACTAGTGGAGCAAGAGGGTCTTCATCAACAAGTCAGCCAGGCTTATAAGGAGAGCTTTAATCCAGACTTACCAAGGGAAGGAGATGGAGTTTTGAGTAACAGGGAAGAACCAGGGAATGCTGATGTATTAGGAAACAACAGATAACACCTGTGAAATGTCTCAAAGGAATTAGGGTGTGTTCCTCTAAAATGGTGACATGGTCAATAGCCCAGCTGAAATGACTCTATACCAATGCACGTAACATGGGTAAGAAACAGGAGGACCTGGAAGCCACTATGCAGCTAGAAAGCTAGCATCTAATCTCTCTCACTGAAACCCAGTGGGGTGAATCACATGACTGGATTGCTGCAATTGATGGCTATAAAATGTTCAGAAAGGATGGGTAAGGAAGGAGAGACTGGGGCAGGGGTTACCTTCCATGTAAAAATATTGATTGATTGCACAGAGCTATCTTTGAAAGACAGTGATGAACAGCTTGAGAGCTTATGGGTGAAAATTAGAGGCCAAGATAACAAAGAAAACCCTGTGGCTGGTGTTTACTACAGGCTGCCTGATCAAGAGGAGGATGTTGATGAAGTGTTCTTACTTCAACTACAGGAAGCACTATGCTAATAGACACTGATCCTACTGGGGGACTTCAGTCACCCTGACATCTGCTGGAAAAGCAACACCGCAAGTTGTAAGCAGTCCAGGAGACTCGTCGAGTACATTGAGGATAATTTTTTAATCTAGGTAATAGAAAGCTAAACCAGAGGAGAAGTATTACTGGACCTGTTGTTTCCCAACACAGATGAGGTCAAGACTGCTGGCAGCCTGGGCTGCAGTGATCATGCCCTGATGGAATTCATGATCTTGAGGGATATGTGCCAGAGTACAGTATGAGTAGAGTCAAGACCCTGAATTTTAGGAGAGCAAACTTTCAGCAGTTTAAGGAATTAGTGGATGGGACACCCTGGGAAACTGCCCTCAGGGACAAAAGACCTGAACAGAACTGGCATTTCTTTAAGGAAATCTTTCTTAGAGCACAAGAGCTCTTGATTACCATGTGTAAGAAATCAGGCAAGGAAGGCAGGAGACCAGCATGGCTGAGTAAGAACCTTCTGGTCAAACTAAAGTGTAAGAAGGAAATGCATAGGCAGTGGAACCAGGGACAAGTATTCTGGGAAGAATATATGAATGTTGCCCAGGTGTGTAGGGATGCAATCAGGAAAGCTAGGGCACAGTTGGAGCTGAGTTTGGTAAGGAATGTGAAGAGTAATAAGAAGGGCATGTACAGGTACATTGGTCAGAAAATGAATAGAATAGAATAGAATATTTCAGTTGGAAAGCACCTACAACAGCCTTCTAGTCCAACTGCCTGACCACTTTAGGGCTGACCTGAAAATGTACACCTCCTGAGAAATAAAACAGGAACTTGTGATGTGGAGAAGGCTGAGGTACTCAACAATTTCTTTGCCTCAGTTTTCACTAGCAATCACTCTTCTTACATCTCTCAAGTCCCTGAACCTCAAGGCTGGGAAATCAAGTACCTCCCATCGTAAGAGAAGATTGTGTTCGAGACCACCTGAGGAACCTGAACATACACAAGTTGACAGAACCCAATAAGATGCATGCTAGAGTCCTAAGGGAATTGGTAGATGTAGTTCTTAAGCCACTCTCCATCACATTTGAAAAGTCACAGCAGTCAGGCAAAGTCCCCAGTGTCTGCAGAAAATGGAATATCACACCCATATTTGAAAAGGGTAAAAAGGACAACCCTGGGAACTACTGACCAGTCAGCCTCACCTCCATCCCTAGTAAAATCATGGGACAGGTCCTCTTGGAAGACATGTCAAAGCAAATAGAAGACAAGGAGGTGTTTAGAGCCAGCCAGCATGGTTTCACCAAGGACAAACTGTGCTGGACTAACCTAGTGGCCTTCCCCAACTGAGTGACTGCATCAGTGGACAAGGGAAGAGCAACTGATGTCATCTACCTGGACTTCTGTAAGGCCTTTGATATGGTCCCCCACAACATTCTTCCCTCTAAATGGGAAAGATATGGATTTGATGGATGGACTATTAGATGGATAAGGAATTGGCTGGATGGTCACATCCAGAGAGTTACAGTCAATGGCTCTATGTTCAAATGGAAACCAGTAATGAGTGGTGTCCTTCAAGGGTCCGCACTTGGAACAATACTATTTTATATCTTCAAAAATGGTGGGATTGAGTGGGAATGGGATGAGTGGGATTGAGTGCACTCTCAGGAATTTTGAAGATGACAACAAACTGAGTGGTGCACTTGATATGCTAGAGGGAAGGGATGACATCCAGAGGCTTGACAGGCTTGATAAGTAAACTTCATGAAGTTCAACAAGGCCAAGTGCAATGTCCCCAATATTAGCATAGACTGGAGGATGAATAGAGTAGAGCAGCCCTGTGGAAAAGGACTTGGGGATACTGGTGGATGAAAAAATTAGACATGAGCCAGCAATGTGCACTTGCAGCCCAAGAAAGCTAATCATATCCTGGGCTGCATAAAAACAAGTGTGGCCAGCAGATTGATGGAGATGATTCTGCCCCTCTGCTCCACTCTGGTGAGACCCCACCTGGAGTACTGCATCCAGATCTGGGGCCCCCAGCCTAAGAAAGACATGGTCTTGTTGGATCTGGTCCAGAGGAGGACCATGAAATGATCAGCGGGCTGGAATACTTGTCCTCTGAAGAAAGGCTGAGAGAGTTGAGGTTGTTCAGCCTGGAGAAGGCTCTGTGGACACCTTATTGTGGCCTTTCAGTATATAAAGGGAGCTTATAAGAAAAACAGAGGAAGGCTTTTTAGCAAGGCCTAGAGTGACAGGACAAGGGACAAGGGTTTTAAACTGAAAGAGCGTAGATTTAGATTGGATGTAAGGAAGACATTTTTTACAGTGAGGGTGGTGAGACACAGGAACAGGTTGCCCAGAGTAATTGTGGATGCCTCATCATTGGAATTGTTGAAAGTCAGGTTGGATGGGTCTTTGAGCAACCTGATCTACTGGAAGATGCACCTGTCCCTGGCAGGGGGGTTGGAACTAGGTGATCTTTAAGGGAAAACATTCTATGATTCTGTGATTCTACACTTTTGCTTTCAACATGGAAGAAAAGAAGAAGGAATTTAGCAATGAAAATCACTAGCTCTCTCTGTGCACACCTGTAAGTGGACATATTTATATTATAGCTTTAAAAAGCTAGAAGATAATGCTTATTTCCATCTTAATTGTTTTGAATAATTATATTCACTGCTTGAGGACATTTTTCATACTATCACTACTTTCATACTTTTAAACAACAAACAAATGTTGATCATATCACTTTGTTTAGGGTACTAAAAGAGAAATAGCAATCTGTAATTTATCTAAATAAATATTTTATGTTATTTTTTCATAATGATCAAAATTTCATAACAATTGCCAAAGTAGTTCTTTGGCAATCAGATGCTTTCAAAAACAAGTTATATAACTAAATTTTTAACTACCACTAAAAAATTTATATATGGGATTTCAAGATAAATAATATTATTTCAAGTTGTTCATAGTTTTGTAATTAAATCTAGTATATGGAAAGCTAAATCAATGCTTAGGTAAAATGCATTAGTAGAGATTTTCTTTAAATACAAGTTGCAGAATATGAAAGAACAATACTGTATTTGGCTTCAGAATTTGTATCTTTCAAGTAATTTTTAATATTTGCCCACTAGCAATGATTGTGCTACAGGGTTCTCCAAGAAGTTTTGTAAAAGACACATTCATTTTTCTGACCCAAAGAAACCAATATGTCAGTATTCAGTTATTTCAAATGGCTTCTGTAAATTTCAGCTGCCATCACCCTTTCTGCATATACAGATATTGTTCCTTCTTCTGATTTCACTCCAAATATAAAACATACATTTTCTTTTCCACCAAGCATTTTACATATAGATTTCTACATTTGAAATCAAGCGTTCGTTATCTGCTGAGTTTTTCCCTTTACTTCATCTGAGAATAGCATCTGACTTGATAGAAAATCTCATATCAAAATTATCATATAGATTTTTAGAACATAAATTTATGACCTCTTCAAGGTTTAATTTAAAATGTGTTATGATTGACTTCCTTTTGCATATTAAACATCAAAATGATCAGTTACAAAGAGATTATGGTTATTCCTTCTCATTCATCCAGGACTTCAAGAGTTAGATCATTTTGGTACTGTGACTGCCTGAGAATACTTAGCAGAAGGTCATTTTGTGGCATTACAAGCAGTATATATTAATTTTATGTTTTTCTAAACTGCCTGTGGAAAAGAGTAATCACAATAGCACACCTGACATTTGAATGCAATTAGTATGTGAACTGATCATGCCTAGTTATGTGCAAATGATGAGTTAGGTGTATGAAAAGTTGCCCATTGAAAATATAAGCATACAAAGGAAAAAAGAAGCAAGGCTTTTTATGCAGGGAGACTGTCCTGGTTTTGCCAAATGACCTAAAAATAAAATAAGTAAATAGTAATAAAAAGAAGATTAATAATAAGACAGGATTACAAAGGATATCAATAAATTACTGTGCTGTAAATGTACTTAATAGCCTAATGGTAGGTCTCAAATATTTATTCATATTTTATATGCAAAATAGACCACAGAACCAAATTCAAACCTTAGTTAATTCAGCTGAAATCAATGCAGTGGTTATAAAGGGTAACTATTTTCATTCTTCAGGCAGCAACTATATAAGTAGTTGTAGATCATATGAACTTATGATTAGACAAACCCTAGATAGAGAAAGTGCATCTTTTTTCACTTAAATTCATTTATCATTCAAATTCATATTGTACCACTGTACTGCTAAGCTATAAGAATATAGAAAGAATAATAACTGATGCTAAAAGAAAAAAATTCCACATAAAATGTTGTTGGCTTAAATTTTTAATGTTCCAATTCTTAAACTCAGCTCTTGCTATCTATCTCATAGATTGCTATTTTCCAATATGTTTTTATAGTAAGTACTAGGAAGTATAACATATATTGGAGTGATCATCTCAGCTTTTAGTGAAATAATACTACATGTTTTTCCATTCCAGTCACACTCTACACAGTAGATGTACAGTCACACACTGTGATTTACAATGAACAAAAACTACTAAAGACAAACACTATTTCCTGCCCCAAACAGGTAGCAATATCTGGGCTTCAATTGGTCCATTATTCTGAACTAATATGCTGTGGCTTGTTCTATTATTGATTTTGAAATATGCAGAATTATCACTGTAGAAGGCAGAAAAAATACCCCCTACTGATTATTCAGTTTTATGTCAGAGGAAGTAAAAGAAGCACAGGTGAAAAGCTGAAAAATACTAAATGGAGGATGTTTTCTAGTGCAGTAATCAGCGTGAAAGACTAGAAGTTAAGAGCTGGCAAATAAAATACAAACTAAACTAAGATGACAAGAAAGATTGAAGAAAATTGGCCATGAGAAGAAGGAGAAGGTGAAAGAAGAGATTCAAGAACAATAAGAAATAATGGGGGATAAGGTTGAGCAACACCCAGTTTCTGAAGCTGATTCTTCAAATAACGTCAGTAGAAGTTTTGTTACAAACCCCGATAGGAAAGGGATAGAGCTTTCTTTGTACTATCTGTAACCTTGACAATTTTATGCATGGTTCATAACATCTGCTTCAGTGAAGAGCAGCTGGCTAATAACTTGCCAAAATACCAGCTGAATTAGAAAGCTGTGAATCACTGAACTCTACCAATTACATGCTCAAAAGATTCCATGAACATCAAAGCTCCATGTATACAAGTATAGTAAGCATTTGTAGCACCAGTGTCCTACAGAAATGAAATCCTAGTAGTACATTCTGCAGTCTATGTCATCATTGTCTGGTAAAAATTGTAAATGTGTAATTGTGGGCTCTGTGTTTGCAATTAGTTTTTGGCTGGTCAGTTTGGGTAAACTATTGGAATATATTTATTTCCTGTATTTGATAGACTGGTAATACAGCTTGTAATTTGTTGTAAAGTTGCCTAGTGCTTTGGAAATCCACAAGATGAAATAAATTCACATATAATTGTGACCTTTGTTAGAATCTTTAGGACTGAAGATTTGAGGTAAGTGCTAGAAAGCCTTTGTGAAATATTAAGCAACAACTTTTCCAGTTGGTTTTGTTTCCAGTACAGAAGTCTTCAGAAGTCTTCAGAACCCCGCATACTCAGACTGTTGCTAAATGTCTTATTTCATAGGAGCTTTGGATTTAAATAAATACTGAGTTGAATTCTTAGGGCTGTAATTCATTACTAAATATTTGACATAAGTATCCACATAAGATACAGAAACCCCACTCAGACATGTCCAATGTAGGCACCACAGTGTCTAAAAAAATAGCTGCCTGGCCCCAGGAGTTTGATTCAGAACACATACTTTAGACACACTTCTTATAAGACATATGGGAAGGATGAAGTGATGAAAAGTGATCACAGAATCACAGAATCACAGAAAGTTAGGGGTTGGAAGGGACCTCTGGAGATCATCTCGTCCAACACCCCTGCTTCAGCAGGTACACCTAGAGCAGGGTGCACAGGACTGCGTCCAGGTGGGCTTTGAATATTTCCAGGGAAGGAGACTCCACAACCTCTCTGGACAGCCTATTCCACTGCTCTGGCACCCTCACAGTAAAGAAGTTTTTTCTCATGTTTAGGTGGAACTTCCTGTGTTTCAACTTTTGCCGGTTGCCCCTTTTCCTGTCATCAGGCACCACTGAAAAGGGTCTGGCCCCATCCTCTTGACACCCACCCTTCAGATATTTATAAGTATTGATGAGATCCCCCCTCAGTTTTCTCTTCTCCAGACTGAATAGACCCAGGTCTCTCAGCCTTTCCTTGTAAGAGAGATGATCCCATCCCCTGATCATCTTTGTAGCTCTCTGCTGAACTCTCTCCCATAGTTCCCTGTCTTTCTTGAACTGGGGGGGCCAGAACTGAACACAGGACTCCAAATGTGGCTTCACTCAGGCAGAATGGAGGGGGAGGATAACCTCCCTTGACCTATTGGCCACATTCCTTTTTATGCACCCCAGGATACTGTTGGCCTTCTTGGCCACAAGGGCACAGTGCTGGCTCATGATCAGCCTGCTGTCCACCAGCACTCCCAGGTCCTTCTCAGCAGAGCTGCTTTCCAGCAGGTCAACCCCCAAACTGTACCGGTGCATGGGGTTGTCCCTCCCCAGGTGCAGGACCTTACACTTGCTTTTGTTGAGTTTCATGAGGTTCCCCTCGGCCCAGCTCTCCAGCCTGCTCAGGTGTTGTTGGATGGCAGCACAGCCTTCTGGTGTATCAGCCACTCCTCCCAGTTCTGTATCATCAGCAAACTTTCTGAGAGCACACTCTGTCTGTACGTCCAGGTCATTGATGAATATGTTGAACAGGACCTGACCCAGCACAGACCCCTGGGGAACACCGCTAGTTACAGGCCTCCAACCAGACTCTTCCCCATTGATCACAACCCTCTGAGCTCTGCCGTTAAGCCAGTTCTCAATCCACCTCACTGACCTCTCAATTAATCTCAATTAATGATTATGAAGAGTGATTCAGAAAGATTACATGCTGAACATACACCTAAAGTAATCTATCATCAGAATGTTTTAATGCTTTCAAGCCACAATAGCTGTAGGAGGAGCTGGTAGAACAACATTTTGCAATTAGCCCAAAGACTTAACTCACCCGGGGAATAACAAGCCAATACTGAACTCCAGCCTTAGCCTTAGAAAGTTGAAAGTTATATTCCTTGTTTCTCAGTTGAGTGCTTTACTCACTTGACTAGAAAATATTTCAACAAGGCACCAGTCTTGAGAAGAGATGGAGAATCACTCTTCAGCCAAGCATGTAATTATTTATGATCCAAATAAAGCAAATGAAATATAGGCTGGTTTTGGGTAAGCAGTCAGTGAACTGAACTCTGGGATGGGCATGTGAAGATTTCCATGCAAAATACTGGATCAGATATGATGCACCTTGAGCTGAGGAAGGAATTGAAGTCAAACTCTTTTTCATTTACACTTTAGCTAAGTCACTCTTATGCAATGCATGAGTACTGGCCCCTCACCTTTTCCATTTATGTTTTTGAGCTAAACTGAAAAAAACGTTCTGTGGTAATCTATGTTTTTAAAATGCTCACAGCCTAAATCAAGTCAGCCTCTTGGAAAAGTGTTGATTTCTCTCTGAATCATGATTGTGCTTGTACAGGTACTGATATACAGGCGAAAATAAGGAAATTATAACCTGCTCGTGTCCAGTCAAACATATGTTGTTGTGCAGCGCCTCATTTAGTAAAGTTAGGGTTCCTTCTGTCCCCCAGGATTTAGAATGGGGCACTTCTCCCATGAGTAGCTAACCAGAGAACTTTTAGCCTATGGTGTCACAAGGTGAAGCCTACACAAAAGCACTACTCAGAATAAAAGAGACCTGGACTATATCTGCCCAACTCTATCTGATGCTGGAATAACAAAGCAGAACAGGTGATAGTTACACGGAAGATTTGCCCAAAAGATCTGGACTACATCTGTCCCATTATAATTGTTGGCACTCAGGAGGAAACAATGAAGCCCAGAGGCACTCTTAATTTTACATCCTTGCAACATATTTGGGACAGGAGGCCAGAAGCGGATAGCAACCTAGATAATAACCCCCAATTGGCTTTAGATATGGAGATGGTCAAAGAGATTGGTCTGGGGTTGCTTTGGACTACTGAGGCCATTGACTCTATGAAAAGACAATTGAAGTTGAAAAACAATAAATGGATAAACAGTGAGAACACATCTACAGGTGTCCAACAGCTTGCAGAAGTGTGTTTGTGTTCTAGAACATAAATTTTTGACTAAAAATCACTATCCACCCACTATACCCATAAATGTTAGATTTTATGTCACTGAGTGGTGACATAAATTAGAGTCAGCTACCCCACCCTAAATTCACCATGAAAATCAGGCCACACTTGCATGACCTGTCTCATCACGTTCTGAGACCACCTATCACTAGAGCGTCATTTGTTTCTGGCAAAATGAAATTTTGTTTTCCAAAGTACTTACTCAGAATGAGAATGAACACATCAATATTAGCTTGTCAGGTAAGGATTGGTAATGCTCTGTGAATACAGAAGAATCTGTGTACATGTGTGCATACACGTGCATTCAGAAAAGTGGGGTTTTTTTCCTAATCATTTTATACACGCATTTTATGCCTTGCAAATTTAATACTATTTTTATCTTTTTTTTTTTTTTTTTTTTTTCCGCAGAAGACTGTTGCACATATAGCAGCAGTTACTGGGAGTATTTAACACTTTATTAAACTTAAAATTCAGTCATTTGAAAAATATTATATTTAACAAATTACAAAATGTCTTTAGGCTGATAGAGAGGTTTCATTTAACGTCAGTTACTATCCCCAGCAATTTAGCAGAACATGTTCCTGAAAGGTGAGAATGACCTTTCTTGACTGAACAACTTCCTGTGGTTATTCCTCTGCCAGTGGAATGTGATGCAGCTGTTGAACATCACAGAAGAGTAAATTACTCTAACCACTTTATTTGCCAGAGTCTCCTAGGGGTTTTTAGCATGTTTTCCTTTCTATTTCATTTCTTAAAAAAAAAAAAAAAAAAAAAAAAATATGAACTGGCTGTACTTGGAAATTCTCCTGTTAACAACCTTAGAATATGGAAGCTTCTGTCACAGAATAGCTGGTAGTAATGCAAGCATATTCACTGTTACTGCATGTCTAAGCCAAATCAAGGAAGGAAAAAGGGTTGTTTAAATTCTGTCCCTGTTCACTTCTTGGCTGCTTTTTTAATGCTGTTAACAATTTACAAACTGTGATAAGTCTGGATAGAAAATATGCTAGTACTGCAATTAATTTTTATACAGCCAGCCCCTGTAAAGAGAGGGCTTTTACTTACTGTTAGTGGGCTAGGCTAGAATTATTATCATTGAGAAAAAATTTCCTTTAAATATTAACAAGCTTTTGAATCATTTGTTCTCTGAAACAAAGAGCACCAAATCCATCCTTAAAAAAACAGTTAGAAGCAGTATAGGGATAAGATATAAATAAATAAAGAAGAATTTGAGCAGAATCAAAATGCTCAATAATGTACTTATGATGCAGTCCTTTCTTTTTGCCCTTTCCTTTTGCCTCTGCAGCTAGTCTTACCTGTGCTTCTGTTATTCAGCTACCACTTCACTTGATACAAATTTGAATACCATTGCTAATGAACCCTTTAAAAATTCCCTACGGTACTAACTTCCTGCACAAGCCCAGAAACACGATGTTTGAACAATGTTGTGGCTATGTGCTGCCTTAACAAGGCACAGAAATTAGGAGGAATAACCCCTACATGCTCCGAGGGATCCTGATCTCAGATTGGCCCTGATTCACTCTAATATGATCAAGTACCTTTCAAAATAAAGCTGTAATCACATTTTTTTAAGGATAGTCGTGAAGACACTAACCCCAAATACAGGAGCTTTACGTAGATGTTACAGAATCCTCGCAGAAATGTGTAGACATGGGCTAAATTCTCTCCTCAGACTTAGGAAGGTTAAAAGCTGTTAAGAACATTAAAATTCCAGATGGAATTTACTTAGAGCTGTTTTTCATTACTACCAGTATCTACAAAACAAATTACTTTTGTAATAGTTTTCTGTCTAAATGTTTATATATATTTCCTCATCATTTTGTCCTTTTCTTGCCTCTATTTTATCATGTTCCTTTAGGTGGAAAAAAATTATTTCCAAAATCTTGAAATGACAGATGCCTCATTTTAAAAAGCATTGCTCTAATTTTAGATTACTGAAAGGGGGAATTTCAAAGGAAACTCAATTGCTTAATATCACTATGTCCAGTAACTTTCAACAGGATTTTTACTTTGTCCCTTAGGTACTTTTAAGATCCTTCCTCTGATCCTAATTTAAACAGTTGTATTAAAGTGGTAGGTTTTTAGAAGCAGTGACTAACAAGAGTTTCCACTGACTTCAGTGGGAACTCATTAGCTCAGAAAGTAAGGCCACTTTTATCAAAGTATTGGAATTTCAGCACTTAAATCTAAAGAGTTTGCCTGAAATGTTTAAAGTCAACCTGTGAATTCAGAAAAAAACCACAACCATGGATAAATAAAAAAATTAAAAGTAAATATTGAAAGCATTCCTCAGTGTGGCGTGTAAAGAGCTCCTTGTGGAAATGCAAAGTAGCAGACAAGAGCTTGGCACATGCCTCTTATGGGAAAAATATGAAAGAAAAACTACCTCGGAGCTATTCTGCAAGGGATATTCCAGCCTTATGCTTAAAAGTTGATTCTGTTGATATGAAACGAATAACATCAAAGGAGTAGAAGGGACAATGTCCCATAAAGTCATTTTAACTTGGTTTCTTCAGGAACTGAGACTTATGTGAGCATGTTATCTCTGTGTATTTGTGCATAGTCAAATATTTTTCAAGTAATTTACCAGGTTCAGCTACATTTTTATGTCAAATTCTCAGGCTTCTAAGATTCATGACGATATGCAGCCTCATGAAGGACAGTGCATTGCTGTTTCCATTTAGGTAAAGTATGTCTCATGCAAGGAAGGAGGAAGAGACCTCATAAATATCCCCATACTGGAATAATTTAAAGCCAGAATCATATCTTATTATATACACTAGACAGTGAAAGTGACTGAAAAGTGGAACTTTCTGCAAATTTCAAATGGAGGTTTCATGCCCATATATAATGAATTGGAAAAATCAGCAAGTTGAATCCATTAGAGAGAAGGCTTCTGTTAATAAAGGCGGCCACAGTCATCTCAGCCTATCTGAGAAACATTAGATTGCTTAGGGAACAAGATCTTAAAACTACCACATGGAAATACTAACAGTAGCACAGTCAAAACATACTGATACTGACTCTGCTTGAGAAGGTCCTGCACAGACATGCCAAGATGCACTGCAGTTGCAAAGAGCTGCCAAGGAGACCAGGGCAAAAATTGTTGCCTTTACTGCCTGCCAGTTACTAATTGTAGGACTTAACAATAAGAGGTTCTCACCAACCAAGCTGCTGAAAAAGAATTATCTGACTAAACTTATTATCTACATTTTCTAGGTAGCTGAGGCTTTGTAAGTTCACAAGGTGTAAAATGTTCAAATGAACCATGTTAAGAGGCAGATGAAAGTACGGGGCTTCAGGACCCAGAGGATTTCTCCAGTCCCAACACCATGCAAGTGAGGATGCTGCACTGCATGGCCAGTAGCCAGGCACAGAGGCAGGCGCACACAGTACTAAGATGGCCACCCACATAGATCAAGACGGACAGAGCGCAGCGTCTTTACTAACACCCACATAAACACAAACATCTTACATAAATGTGAGCATCTCATATGGTCTGATTGTCTTCCTCCTCTCTGGCTGATGAGGACCGGGGTTCACTAGGGTTCACAGACACACACACACACACACACACACACAGAGCCCATCTGTAGCTGGTTTTGGACAATTGAACTATCCACACTTACCAGATCCCCAGGCACCTTGTTGTGGTTTAACCCCAGCTGGCAACTGAGCATCACACAGCCACTCGCTCACTCACCCCCTGGTGGGATGGGGGACAGAATCAGAAGACTAAAAGTGAGAAAACTCATGGGTTGAGATAAAGACAGCTTAATAAGTAAAGAAAAGCTGCATGTGCAAGCAAAGTAAAACAAGGAATTCATTCACTACTTCCCATCAGCAGGCAGGTGTTCAGCCATCTCCAGGAAAGCAGGGCTCCATCACGCATAACGGTTACTTGGGAAGACAAATGCCATCACTCTGAACACACACACACACCCCCTTCCCTCTTCTTCCCCCAGCTTTATATGCTCAGCATGACACTATATGGTGTGGGATATCCCTTGGGTCAGTTGGGGTCAGCTGTCCCGGCTGTGTCCCCTCCCAACCTCTTGTGCACCCCCAGCCTGCTCGCTGGTGGGGTGGGGTGAGGAGCAGAAAAGGCCTTGGCTTTGTGTAAACACTGCTCAGCAAGAATGAAAACACATCTGCATTGTCAACACTGTTTCCAGCACAAATCCAAAACATAGCCCCATACTAGCTGCTATGAAGAAAATTAACTCTACCCCAGGCAAACGAAACACACCCCTTGAGCTCATGCTTTCTCAGTCCAGTTGCTGGCATTCATATCTCTTACCCTACTGACCTGTTAGTCTGACTTCACATTTGTGTGTGCTCACACACAGGCTCAGATTAGACAGTGTACTCACAGAGGTGACACTTAGAGGATTTATTCAGACTGCAGTGATCAAGCACAAGGCTCAGTCAGGCAGAATTATACTGACCAGCCACCTGTTTACATGCAACTCAGTCTCTTTTACTTTCTTCTCCCTCTGTTTTCCTACATTTCTTTATCCCCAGTCCACCTCGGTTTCACCCTCTTACTGTCTTTGGTGTTTCGTCCTAAACATAAGTCTTGTACATTCCCACAGTCCTTTGATCCTTGCCAGGTCTTTGAGTTTAACTTGTTTTCCATAATTTAGTCAGGCAGCATCATGAACTGGAGCCACCATAGGCATACCTGATATGCTTCTACTCTAAAGGCCAAAACCAACCTAACAACCTGCCCTGTATGTTACCTACCAAGGAGAAAACTAGTACAAAAATAGAACTTTTGCTGTAGATTCCATATCAGCCATGAGCAGATGTCTACAAAAAGCTGAGGAGCTGACATATGGGTGTCATTCCTTATTTCCTTTAAGAAGATAGCATTAAAAGGCATCTAAGAATGCTTAACTTTTTCCTAATTTCACTTTCAATTTAAGTTATTGCTGCATTTCTTTCAAGGATAATATTTGATTGCTTTCCTACCCATTTACAATTCGAGCAATGGCAAGTAGGAGGTAAGATGGCCCAGTTAGAAGAATTTTGAACGAAAATGTGGTCCAGACAATGATGAATTTTGTGCAAATAACCTAGAGCATTCATTTACTAATAACATATTTTCTCAGGCATAATTTGTCTAAAAGAAATAGGATCAGCACTTCAGTTATAAATTCATATTTTAAAGCACATTTTATGATTGCCTATCACATCATAAAATACACCCATCATAAAAAAGCATAATACTTTTATGACCCAGTTCTATTGTGAAATAACCAGATTTTTTTAATACATCTATCTATTCTTTTCTATTATGTTAAATAGTGCACGATAACATCTACAAAAATTGAGGGTTGAAATAGGTTCTTAAAGATGCAAAGTATGCATAGTTAATCACCTGGCCTGGTAATGAAAGTTATAATCAGTGTATTCCAAAAGCTGAGTGGAAAGTGTGGGACAATTTCTACTTTCTTAAAACTGCATCTACTAAATGATCTATGGATGCCAAAAAACTGGTACAGTGCACTCTCAGGCTGGAAAAGGATTGTTTTCTAAGGCTGTGTAAACTCATGGAGTACTGCATGCAAATCTATGTTCCACCACAGTCATATCCACAGCGCTGTGCAGGACAGGGTACACTAAAAAACTGTAAATGCACAGCTGCCCGCAGTTACAGACTCTGACGATGAAGGGGTGAAGTCTCCAGAAAGCCCACTCTCCAGTGGGCTGAGGCTTCCACTGCTGCTTTAAGTCTATGTACTCAAGTATAACCAAGAGTTTGCTGTTTTTTCAGTGCACTGCCATAATAATACCAAATTTGCAACTATGTACATAACCTTTCCCTAATACCTTGTGGAGCGGTTTATGTTACAGCTTTGTAACTATCCCTAACATTCAGGAAGATGAGTAATTCTACTAAAAAGTCATGCTTAATTTTGTCATTATATAAACCCAACGTAATACATTTTTAAACGTATTTTAATCAATAAAACATGCCCTCTGTATAAATGAGGAATACTCTGTAGCAAAGATTTCTGGAAAGCAGCACTTAGAAAATTCAGTAATATCTCTCCTTGCCCTCTTTTAAGAGTTTATATATTCAAATGATAACACTCCGTAAATAATGAGTAAGTTATTCCAGGATGAGACTGTGGAGAAAGCAGTGGGCATTTTCAATTGTTCTGACAAACTAAACAAACACTTGATATATTTTATTCTTGAAATCAATCACTTTATCTGAAAAACTGCTTAACAAAGTGGTTATTAATATATTGCAGAATTTGCATATGAAACTTTAAGAGGAGCATGGCTTCCAAGAGATCACTCAGAAAGCTAGACCAGGATAAGAAGACAGCACACCTGTGCCCCAGTGTCATAGTCTACCCAATCATTAGTTTGCTACTACAAATTACCTCACAAGGAAAACACAAAAATTTCCTTGTGGCACTCAGATGTACATTCTTCTAATAAGAAAAATATATCCTAGTAGTGGATTTCATTAAAATGGGATTATCTTCAAATGAAAAATGCATAACTTTTCCTGAAGAAAGAGAACCTATTTTAGGCACTTCTAGCCTTAGAGCACCTCAATATATACTTATTTGCAACATGCTCAGAAAGTAAAGAAATATTTGTCCAGGTTTAGAGACAAACAACGATGACAAACAGAGATTGAGTGCTTCACCCAAGTTACACACAAAACAGATTAATCTTATTTTGTAGTAACCTGAAGTTATTTTATTTAGAGTTGCAATCTAATTGGAATAAAAACTTTCTTTGATGTCTTCTAATCCTGTTTGGAACAATTTCAGGTGTTTAAACATTATCTGTTAAGGCAGTATAGCCCTTATCAGCCAGTAATTCATTGTCCTTTTCGTTGGTCTTAAGAGCCAGTAACAAGTTACGTATACTTTGTATACATGTTTGCATCACGTATTTTTTCCAAAGTTGTAGGCTCATACAGTATGAAAAATAAATATATTTTGCTTTAGTAGAACAGAGATAAATTTTATTGATTATTTTTGAAATCTGATACAGTGAAAGATAAATTTCTCATCAAAAGTACCAAAAAGCCATCTGTGGTAGGGAAGAGTTACTAACTAGCCCATTAAATGTAGGACACAATTCCTAATCAAAGAGTTTTGTTTATGTATCTCTGAATATAGCTAAAAGTGTGGATATCTCTTCACGTGCTGAAAAGATGCAGTAAGTAACCATAAATATTCCAACAGCTTGATCCCCTGGCAAGGTCTTAGGCATAACATGGAATAAAACATGTTAAATACTGCACATGCTGGTCTAAAATGACCAATCCTTAGATTTTTCCTTAGTAAAAATCATATTGTATTTGTACTCTTCTGATATGGCAGGTTTGGTTTTTTTTTCCCTTCAATGGCAGAGTTTAATTTTATTAAAAAGGATTACTATAAATTACTTTATGAAACTGATTCTTCCATAAACATAACTTTTTCACAATTATATTTTATCTTACCACCTTTACTGTGTTATTTACCTACTTCAGGCTCTCAGTTAAAAAAATTTACTAATATTTAGATGAAATCAGCTTGGCATCCTCAGCCTATCTATCACTTGTCAGGTAAACTTCCAGCAGGCTTAATGGGTCAGAAAGGATAGCTTTTCCTAATCTGGAAACTATTGCAACATCAGCTTCAAAATGTTAAAAAGAGCTTTGTACAGTGGTGGAACTGATTTAGCTTAACAGAAGCAGTGATTACGACTGTCTGCCTTTGAGATAAGTGACTGACTATAATGCAAAGAATTAATGTTACGCATATCTGTAATGGCAAGGCTTTATCAGCCCTCAGGTCTGTTCCCTCAGTACCTTCCTCTAACCATGCTGCTAGCCACACCTAAATATGGGTTCAGAGAATTTCAGCTATAGGACAGTAAAATCAGAATCAGTTTCTGAGGAGTCATTGACCCTTATCACATCTGGAATCTTTTAACTGCAGTAAGTATTTCCTGAAACTCATTAACAGTCTGAAATACAAATTGTCTATTGATGTTAACTTCATTAAAACATTACAGATGAAATAATATTATCTTAGTTTCACTGAGATACTGGTATAAGATATAATATTTATAAATAAATCACTAAAAGTATATCATGTCTGGGGGCAATAGTCCTTCCACCCTATGAAGAAATACTAATCTACTGAGCCATATACTAAATAATGAATTAAATAACCTTACTCTGACTTGAAAGAATCCATCCACTCTGATGTTATTTTCACACCCATGTTCTTCTATCATACCATCTTTCCAATATTTCTACAGTAAGAACTATTTTTACCAGGAATAATTTTTCACAGAAATATGATCTATTTTTGCATTTGAAGCCAGCACAATCATATAAAAGTAATCATCAGTGCTCAGTTCTGCATTCTTTCTAGTAATCCTATGTCTCTAGAGTCACTGAAATACTTGTCAACTGTGCTACTAAATTGGGTCACATAATGTTAAAAACAACAAAGCTGGTCTTCATATCGCCCAAAAATAATAAGACATTAATATCATGTTTCTGTATAATTATATCTTAAAAATATACAGAAAATTCTGTCATATTTTCCTCTGGGATGCCTTCAGGGCTTTCCAATGATCTCTGGATTTTGAAGCTGCTGTAATTTATATGAAGAAGAAAAAATGCAACAGATTTCCTATAAAATTAATATAAAATCCTTTTCCTCTTTTTCACTGTTTCAAAGCAACTTATGAATTCAGAATTTAAAAGGACTATTGTTAACATATTAAAGTAATCTGACTCACAGGAATGATCAAGATATATTTCAGCATTTCTTCTGCGGATATAATTTGATTTCCCCTGACTTGCATGATTTTGCATAACATCAGTTTGTTTAAATTTGATATAACTGATGTCAAAATACTAAATAGCCACTTCAACTGCAGTTGCATTAGTCTGACAAAATGTAAATTTTTTTCTCATATTTTAAAATATTTTTTCCAGTTAAACAAAACATCCCTCCCAATGTATACTTTATTACGGTTTTTTTTTTCTTTGAAGGATAGCAAGGCATTTTTAAAAATTAATTTTTTTCCTAGGAAAGTATAGCAATACAGAAATTAAGGGACATGCCTGGGTTATAGTATTAGTTCCATAAACATATTTAGACAGATTTTTACACTCACTTAGGAAGTTAATTCACAAATGGCCTGATCTAGTTCTCGTTCTCATCAATAGCAGACTTTAGTATGCTCTGAGACTAGTCTACTTAATCTTTCTGCATCTCAGTTATACCCCTGTAAATGGAGGATATCTCCTTCATTCACAGAAGTGATGTGAGGATGAATGTTTAATAATTTATAAAGACTCACACACTACTCAGATGTGGGACGTAAAAGCAGCCAGGCAGTTCTGTTCTATATCTGTTACTGAAAATACTGCACGTGGTCCAGCTCACCTAAGTTTTGTGCCCTAGCTGGGGAAAAAGGAATGCCTCTTGGATGACCCTGAAAGACTCCTATCACTTTTCTTTGACAGGGCAAGAAACTCAGATGCATTACAGTAACTGCTTCAAACTGGTGACTAAAAGGAAATTAAATACATTAGGTGACAAGGATCTCACTTTACATCTATCCAACCTTTCTAATTATCTGTATATATCTGAGACTTGAGCCCGGCTCCCAAATATATGCTCAGCTCAGCTAGCACTGTAGTGCTATATCCATCTATAGTTATTGGATGTGAAGCAGAAAAAGCTTTGTCTATAGTGATAAACACTGCCAGGGACTATTCTCTGGTCCTGATGGCAAACTGCACAGCAGAAATTTCATCCAGATACCTAATCTCCCTCTCTGCAAATACAGGATGGTTTCATTCATACTACTTATGTGGGGTGGTTCCTGGCTTTTGATATCCTTTAACTGTGGCTGGGTATTACCTGGAGGAGTATTAGTAGGCACAGGCCAAAACCACGCGAGCTAGCTGTTAAATGGTACTGTGGACTGAGGGGCAGTGCTCAAGGATGTGCCTTGCCCCTGTGCAGTTTACTGGCATAGCTGCACCCAGACTGCCCACAAAGCAACAGACTGAGCAATTTCTGGCCTCAAACTGGGTATTGTTAGAACTCTTAAGCCATGGGACAAAACTGATGTACAGATTACAATTTTCTCACAAAACTTTATTTTCTAGGCTATTAATGTGTTCATGTGATGGTACAGATTTGGTACATCTAAGTGGTGACTTAGACTTTTCATTAAAGCTGCTAACACCACTCTTGTTCTTATACATGGCTCCCAACTGGGCTTTTTGTTGAATCATAGAAAACAAAGTACGTTTTCTCATCCAGTGGTGTGAAAGTAGATTTTCATAAAGGTAGTACAATTAAAATTGAATGTTTAGCTAAGCAATCTACTAAAACAGTTAAAATAAAACTGCTGTTCAAAAAATACAATTTTAATTATATTCAGTTTAACAGCTAACAGAGTAATTTCATTTAGAACTTTTCTTTATAAAAGAATAAGTTAAACTGATAATATCTTTGCACTTTGATATAGGATGCAATTCTATACTAAATTAAAGACTCCTTTCATGAAATGCAGGTATTCCACAGTGCTTATGGTCTGGTTAACATTTAAAACAGCTATGTATCTGTAGCTCTGTATCTTCATACATTTATGTCTGGTTTATTTCATTATTAGCTTTACTGTTTATAAAGTTGCTTCTTTTTCAGCTACATTTGTGAACCTAGTAGCCAGAGTAAGAGATCCACAAATACCACAATGCGTCACCAAAAATGCTAGAACTTGATAAAGAACAATTTGTAGATTTTTATTCAAATAAAACAAGAGTAAGTTGGTCAACAGTATACTTAAAAGTGACTAATTAAGCTGGCTGAACATAGGTACTATGATTACAGAAATTATATGATTCAATGACTGAGATATTGTCATAATTATTAGATGTTAATTCCAGAAAAGAACTGTGCTTATGGGAAAAGAAAAGAAAAAAGAAAAGGAAAGAAAAGGAAAGGAAAGAAAAGAAAAGAAAAGAAGAGAAAAGAAAAGAAAAGAAAAGAAAAGAAAAGAAAAGAAAAGAAAAGAAAAGAAAAGAAAAGAAAAGAAAAGAAAAGAAAAGAAAAGAAAAGAAAAGAAAAGAAAAGAAAAGAAAAGAAAAAGAAAAGAGGCTGCTCGGATCACAAATTCAAGCTTTGAATAAAAGATGTTTATCTTAGGGGTTTTTTTGTTTAAGAATAAAACAAAATATTTCAACATTAGTATGATTAAACATAAGTTGGGAAATTATTGGATTGCAGTCGTATCTTCTGTCTAGAAGACGTTTTCTTTTTACATTTATGTGGGCATGAGAATGTACCATTTCTCAAATAATAAAATGCTGTATTAAGTAAATTTTTACAGCTTGAACTGCCAGAGTGAAAAAGTGTGCTAGAACTGTTAATTACTTGCTTTATTGCTCTAATAGTCCAACATATATATTTATTGACATATTTCATCGATATATTGCCCTATTTCCTGAGGTCTTGAGCACCTGGATCCTGAAAATTAGGACTCTTCACACCATAAATAAAGAAGTGTTATTTCTTTTAAAATATAGCTAGCATCTAATTAATATTATAAGGTTTCCTTTAAATCAGCAGCATAGGTATCATTAGGGCTTTTTAGGGAATGAGTCAGATCCTGATAATTGCAAAGTTAATTTAACTGTGAAATGAAGGTATCTCTGGGTGTCAGCAAATGTCCTCTAGTAGTCTATGGGCAATAACCTCAAATGGTATAAATCTGAGTAAGTCTATTGAGTTGTGGTTTTACACCATCAAAGATCCTAGTCCCATGTTAAACCCTGCTATCCTTCATAGTGCCATTTACATAGATTAATGAATTATAACAATAGAGTTATCAGAGAAATTTCCATCACTTTTTTGCAACCTTAGTTTTTATTATAAAAGACTGTCTTTCTCAGTCAGAAAGGAAAAAGCATCTTTAGCCAAACCCAAACTGATATAAACCTGTTTCTGAAAGCCTTAGGGATTACAGAATTCTTATATCTAGAGCTACAGATCTCATCCGTGAAGGGAGCCATTCCTAAGATAAGTCTGCATAGAACATCTACATTCCTCACAGACACTGAGTTTATAGAATAAGCAGGAAACTCGTCTAACAGCCCAAGGATGCATCTTGCACTGAGACTTGCACTAAAATACTGTGGTGTCAGTAATTCCTCTTTTAACTTCCACTAAAGGGGCTGAAATATCTTATGCCCCATTTTGGATTTTTCTTTGCTCTTTACAAATGGAGCTGATTTGTAATACTTTTCTTTGGAAGCCAAGTGTATCATTTTTAATACAGCTTTCTACAGGACGTTTTTCTTAGGTCCAGGATAGCATTCTGTAGAGAAAAATAACTGGTAACTCAAAGACAATGACATTTTCCTGTGATTGCAGGAAGACAGGCTTAAGCCTCTCCTAATTCTTGCAGTTTTTTATACGAACTTCTTCAGGAATTTTCCATTCAATTTGTTCTGCTTTGTTCTGAAATTCTTTCCATGATGGAAAAAACTCTTTTTCAGCTAATTTATAAGAGTATGAAGAAGTCATATAGTTACAGTAAATTCAAATAACCAGGAGTGTTAAATAAGGTATGGCTTCTGGGAGCACTATGTCAAGTCAAATCTTAGATAACTGCATGCCTTTTATGACCAAGGTTTCCATTACTGGTTATGGGAGTTCTGGATTTATTTAAATTTTCTACATTACAGGACACAGCAGAAATAATGCAAGGAATCCAGGCACAACTAAACTCTAATAATAACTAAACTATTCTGGCTAGAGAACTGCTTTGCTTACCCTGGATAAGAGCCTGGATGTGAGAAATATACATCTAATGTTGACAGTTAGAAGACTAAGAGGATGCTGCATGAAAAAGACAAGCCAACATGATAGTACAGATATATTTTAAATCTCTGGAGGAGCCTTTCTTTCTGCTTACTAACCAAAGAGGCAGACTAACGGATTAAGTTATATCAGCCAACAGCAAGCATATAGTACTTCTCTCTGCTTGGTATTTCTGGTATATATTACTGAGAAAAACATGCTGTGGAGTTTGTGTTTAGAAACTGGTTTATGTTTTGTCTTAGCTATGACCTGCTCTGTACCACTTTTATCTGATAATATCAGACATCAGTTTAATAAGCAGTTTAAATCCAGGTTTCCATGGATTATTTTGT
Source organism: Morus bassanus (assembly GCA_031468815.1). NCBI lineage: Eukaryota > Metazoa > Chordata > Aves > Suliformes > Sulidae > Morus > Morus bassanus. Next base: position 93,216,040 of record CM062569.1, read on the forward strand.
CTGATAAACCTGTGGTGAATTACAATTAATAAGTAACCTTGTATTAAGCTTCAATTTGTCTTATTTCTTAACTTATAAAAGAATTTAAATGTTTTTTATCGTCTAAACTAAACAAATAAATTGTATATTATATCGTTCTCTGTTCAATCCAGTCTTAATTTGCAAACTCATGAATTTACATATACACTTCTGTAGTCTCGTAAATTGTTTATGCTTTTGAAATAACCTGCTTTTTTTTCTGCCTCACATCACCATACTTTTAATAGTACTTTTCCCTGACTGACTGACAATTACTTGCATCATGAGACGACAAGGGAAGCTCATGGCATTTGAGCATACTGTCCTTGTACTGCTTCCTGCTTGTTGCACAGATTCCATAATACAGATGCATCTCCCTGGCATCATTAGTTGTCTTCATTGATACAGAAATTCTAGGGCATGTGGTAGGGTTAAATTACCTTCAGTTAATAACTACTTTCAGGTTGTTTCTTTTTGTACATACACATGCTAACTGGTCCCTTAATGCATCATTTAAGCTCTCTGAACTGGAAATGCTCTGTTAATTTTCTTAATTCAGCCACTTAAAAAAAAATATATAAAAGTGGAAACAGTCTGAAGTCACCAGCAGTTTAGGGACTAGGTGATTTTGTGCAGTTTCCACAATCTGTGTAAATGTTTTCTCCACTGGTTTAATAGAAACTCTTAGCTTATGCAACAGCTTAAAAAGGTTAACCACCATTACCCTCACTAAAACCACAAAGTTTTTTTTGCAATTTAGAATATTAGTTAGTTCATATGTTTTGAAGCCTGAGATACAGGTGGGTCAGTTCTCTACTGAGCTATCAAACAATACCATTTCCCCCAAGTTAGACATTAACTTTTTTCTTTTTTGAACAAGCAATTTCCTCACAGTCCCAGTAGCTACATGATGTTTTTTTCTTTACTTTTTTTGCTAAGCTTTAACCATTCTCTATTTTAAATTTTTTTATGAGTCCATTTTATCATCAGTGTTATGTTCTTTGCCATTGGCTAACAATTGTATTATGAAGAAAAGAAATAAACAATTTTACTGAGTAAATGACATATGTACTTTTTAACAAGAAATATATACAACTCAGCTAACAGTATTTTAGATCTAAGAAATGGTGAAGTAATCACAGTAAAGAATTTACAAATAATTTAAAGACATATTACCAACTTTTTTACACCCAGCATATACAGAACTTTTTCTTTGCATATTTCTCAACAGTCGCTGATAACAGTTCAGTTTACAGATTCCAGACACCAAAACATGAAGCTTTGCAGCATATCTCTGGTCATTTCCCCTGTTTATACATTGTCTGCTTTACAATGCAACATTTGACCATGTGTAGCATAAAAAAAAAGATTAATTAATTCTTCTTTACAAGACAAAGATCCAGACATTATTGGGAATGTATTGTGTGTATCTATGCTTGTATTAGCTCAGTACTCACTAGTTAGTAATCAATAAAAGCAAACTAAATGCTTGGAAGATTAGAAAAGGAATGGAATAAAAAGCTAAACCCACCCTTATGCTGCTGTAGTAAAACCAGGGCATACTCACTTTTTAACAACATGAGTACTTTGGAGACAGGTCTCAAAAACAGTAAGGTAGAACTGAAAGAGACACAGAACCAAGTATCAAGGCTTTCAAATGTAAAATGCCCAAAAATCCAGGACTTTTCAATCTGGAAAAGAAACAATAAACAGATGGCATGTCACATCTATCGAATTGAGAGTAGCATGGAAAAGAAAATTCAGGGATTGTTGCTGTGTTTCTCTTCTATGTAACAACTCAGGGGTTCAGCTGAACATTAGAACCTAGACTGTTTACTTCTGCTGTTGTATGACAGGAGAACATATGCCTTATCTCTCTGTAGTAAGAGATACCACTCAGAGACATTAACACCCTTCATTCATTTTCTGATATGTAGTGAAGTTACCACCTCAAAACTCTGCAGTTGGCTCTAGTTCCAGGTGTACATATGGAGAGAGACAGACACTGGAGTGCAAAAAAAAAAGAATTTTAAATCCGAATGTTTAATGATATTTCAGCACAGATTATTTCCATCTGAAATTCCACTTTTCTTTTTCTATCCATTTGGTCTGCTGAACTGCTAAAGTATGCTCTGTAAATAATATAGCAAAAGTATTTTTTCAGTCTTCTAGGTAAGACTCTTCTCTGCACCCCTGTTTATTACTGCCCCATAATATTTAAGCTTTGTATAGCTCAAAAAAAAAGCTACTAAACTTCATAATAAAGCTCTACTTGTAAAACAGAAGACATTCAGAAGCTGTAAATAAATCAAAGTGAAAAAGTGAAGAATTAGAAATAGGGATACTACTTGAATAATTCAACTTGAAAATAGGGTATTCTACAGGAAAATGGTAAAGGGGCTTGGATTTTTATTTTTTTTATTTTTAGTATCTCAGGTCATCTGTCTAAACACATAACAATTTTCTCACTTCGGGTTTTATGGAACTGCTGTTGCAATGATCACAGCCAATTGGCCTGGTTTAGGCTGGGATAGAGTTAATTTTCTTCCTAGTAAGACCACAACTTCCTAGCAAGTTAAGCCATGACACCAATACAGCAGAATTATGCAGGTAACATTTTGTCTTAAGTGGCATTGTGGATCAGTGAACACACACTCATTTAAAACTTCAAGGAAGGATAGACATTAGAATCATAAGTCATATGTCAAGAGACAAGAGGTGTAATAAAAGTTCCTTCCATTATAATTAGACAAATTTGTGAAGTAAAACTCCACTTATGAAATACCTCAGGATATAATTTGTACCATTACCCTTAGCACTAAAAGAAACTTAGAACTTAGAGAAACTTCAACTTAATAATTTTTTAAGCTTTATGTATATCATTGACATATCTATTTATGTTTCAGTCATCAAGACAGGAAAAAACAGGGAGAATGTCTTCGTCCCAAGTTGTGACACTATTTTCAGTGTCACTTTATGAAGCATGGTTTAATAGATATATATGGATCTTTGAAGTTCTGTGAACACAGCCTTCAGCCTGCATCTGTGCTTGGGTTTCCTCCAAGATGATAGAAAAGATACTCCAAACTATGGCAGTGTTCGGAAGTTTTGATTCTGCCAATCTGTGTTTTCATGAAATCCCCAGTTCTGACTCCTATGTCTGTACTTAAAAAACAACTAATCAACCAACTGATCAAATAATTTCTAGCCAAAGTTGTGTCAAAAACTCTGAACTATAAAGAGAAAAAGAAAAGAGATGTTTTATTAAAGTGCTACATGTCTCTTCAATATATTGCAAATGCAGCAAACTGAAAACCTGTTGCTATAGAAGTTTATTTAATCACTACTGAAACTCTAGATGCCAGGTCTAGATGTCATCCTACATTAGAATTCTAGTTTGAAATATCCTGCAAAAGTTAATGTCATGTGGCAAAAAGGAACACCCATCCATGGACACTGCTAAGATCAGTTTCTGCAGTCGACCAAGCAAGGGACAGGCTGTGTCAGGAACAGCTTGGCATGCATGCATGCATGCACACACGCACTGTAGTGGGGCACTGAGGAAGATATTTTAACAAGCAGATTGTGATTTCAAGCAGAATATATGCAGAATACAACCACAGGCCTTGGTCATAGAGATCTATACATTAGCATTTGAATGACTGCTGTATAACCTGAGCACATACTGTGATGTCAGCATTTGGTGCCTTTAACTCTGTCCTGTAAGAGCTCATTCCTATGGAGATGTGTAAGAGCATAACACCCAAGGCAAACCTCCATCTACCACATGGAAAGTTTGGTATTGTAAAAGATTGATAGCTTTTTCACTTGGAAGGCTACTATAAATATGTCAGAAACAGTGAGGCTGGCCAGCTCCACCACAGATAGGAATTCTGCACAGCATGCCATGGTCCACAAGCAGGATCTTACCCCACACTGCAAGAGCAAGAGTTCCCAGCATCAGGAGGGACCTAAGATTGCTATCATCTTTTCTATAATTTCTGTCATTTACACAATAAACCAGATAACTGACCTTGCGTATTGGTGCTTTTCTTACTGAGATCCCAAAAGAAATGGTACCTCCTCACTGCAACACACACACATACATGTGAAGTGGGAGTTAGCTGAGACAACATTGGCACCATTTCAGTGGGCTGGCACAGTCCAGCCTGAGGAAACACAGCAGTCACCCCAGCCATACTCAGTGTTAGGTTCTGAGCAGTAGCTCAGGCCTGACATGGGCTTTCTGCTTCTGTGGTTTCCCCCAGTCTCTATTCTTGGGGCATGGGGAGTTGTGGCACAGGTCATCAGTCAAGTCAGACCATGGTGATATCGCACTGCACCTTTCCAGCAGTCTCAGGTGTTGTTCTTCTGTCACTTGTTGGTCCAGGATCCCTACCACAGCTCATCCCATTCAGTTCTTGTTTAGGTTGCCCTGTCTGCCACTGCTCATGATGTTCGGTCACTCAGTTCTTGGTCAAGGCAAGGTTGTAATGTCCTTGCGATAATCACCTGAAGGTCATTATCTACTAATTCTTAAGACTGCTTTGCAGAGCTTCCTGGAAAAATATTAACTTACTTTCATCATAATCAAGTCATCATTTTAATAAATGATCATGCACTTGGCAATAAGAGCAAGTCAATGAAAGCTCGTCTGGTAACTGTCAGTGAAGTTTGATTGTAAGACCAATTTGATCAAATTGCAGTTGATGAGTATCTCCAGTTTAAGTTGCTTTAAATGCCTGTTTCTTACTTCTAGAAAACTATTCGGATGAGTAATGGGAATTTAACATGAGAAGTAGACAAGAAGGTGATCAGAAGGGCAACAGACTTTATTCTACTTCTATAGGTACATTGATATATATTTTGAAGAACTTGTGATAGAGAACAGTTTGACAACTTTGTTGTTTTTATGTCAGATTACTTAAATACTATTTCTGACAACCAGAAATGAAAATGCAAATTAAATAATTCATCTATTTTCAGGAACTTCTTAAATGTATTTGCAAAACTCATCCTCCCAAATCAAAAGAAAAAAAAAGTTCTGGCTATCATTGTCAAATGTTTTTGTCTACAAACTGAAAAAATCTGCAGCTGAAAAATTGACAGCTAAATGAAAAAGTAAGTACCATTATAAAATCACCAATTTTATTTATATGTTTTTAAAGACTATACAGAATTATCCTATTTGGTCGCATGAGAGCTTCAGGATTATTGCATGAAGCATTGCTGATACTATGATTCCATTGCAGCCATGTCTCATTGATAATGTCCAAGTGAACATTTTCACTTGGATATTTTTTTCTCTGATTTTTTTTTTCCCTCTGTTTGTATAGGTGTAGTTATTTCAGTAAATAATCATATTTTTCTTTATTAAATACAAATATTTTAGAGTTTCTAATTTTTACCTGGGTTTCTATGAAAATAAGTTGTGATCATGCAGTCTCTGTTTCTATCATTTTCATTTTCTGTCTTTTCTAACTACTTTAAATTATTGGTCAGTTTCTGCTAAACTTAGCAGACGAATAATAAGAGATCTGCCCGATATAATACCTGGTACAAAGGGTATGGAAATTCTTCACAGAGCTCTCCTAAAGACAATTGTTTCATCTTCAACAGCTGAAAGAGAGGGTTCTTTAGGCTCACAACTAGTCAAGTGGCAACAGATGTCTTGACAATAAACATACGCTTTTTCCTAGCTTGCAAGTCCTAGCAAAGTAAAGAGAGTTGGAAGTATTAAGATAAATAATGAAAAGGGTGATGGCAGGTTACTGCAGGTATTGATGTGGAAAAACAAATAAAGAGCAATTATCTGAGATTATTATGGTTAAACCACTAGCCATAAAATATGCATTTCACTTAGGTCTACTGTTCCTAAAACTACTTAGAATTATGGATTTTTGTTTTTAGGTTAGCTGTGGAAATATGGGAGATGAAAAAATGGTTTTAGACTAACTCTTATGAGGCAGAATTGAACAAAGTAAAATAAACATTTCATTTAAAGGCCCTTGTAAGCCTTGACTGAAAGTTCTTTACCTCACAGTGCCTGAGACAAGAATCAGGAATATGTGCCTACTACTACATTGTGAAGACCTTATCTTCCTTGTGAATTACTTGGTATTAAATCATCCACAGGAGAACTCCCTTATGATCATATGAATGCAACAGAAATTTTAAGTATTAGAATAAAAATATAATAAGCAATTAAATATGGGTATTAAATATGGGTATGGTCAAGCAAAGAACATAGGTCACCCCAAGACAAGCATGTATTCACAACTTAATGAAAATTGAAAGTTGTGCAGTTCAGGCACAGTGTTCTATTTTACTTTTTTAGTTATAGCTAATCCTGCCTCCCTATATTTCTGTGATATGAAACATTATAATGCTGAAATATATGTTGTCATAAAATATGATACCAAAATCTGTTTTCAGCTGTAAACTGCTTGATAAATACGAATTAAAACAGTTTTCAAAACTCGGGAAAATTAATAGAAGTATTTCCAATGTCAAGCCAACAGTTTTTAAGTCTTTGTAAATAATGTGTAAATTGAGTGGCAAATCACTGATAGGAAGATAGAAAAGATGGACTTTGAAAAAAGAATGGTGACATTTTAATTTTATTAATCACACAAACAAACAAAAATAATGAAGAATAAGTATAATATCCACTGAGCACCAATAAACTCCAAATAAATAGCTATGTATTTTTCAAAAACTTTAACCATTGTACATTAAGTTGGATATCCAGATAGATGCAGCTCCCACTTTGTTTAACATACTTCTCCACAGTCAGTGTCGCAATTTCAGCTGTTTTTTTTCAGTCTCGCTTCCTCAGTCCTACGTCTTGCAAGACCAACAACAGGTTCTTTTTTTCTGTATATGGCCTAACTTTCAAAGTGTTTTATTTTTCCTGATTAGTAAATTAATTCACATTTCCTTTTTAATGCCATTATCTGTGATAGTGATCCTTCTTATGATTCTGAAATAACTATTTTGAATGATTTTGATCATACTGTATGAGAGTATGATCATTTTCATGGATAAAAATATTTATATATATTTTTATAAATGTGTGTATAATGTAAATGTAAATAATTATATTAAGATAATGGATTAAAATCTACAAAAAAATTAATGAAGTTAGAAACCTTCTAACTCTTCTAATTTATATTAAAAGAGAAAGAGAAATGCACATATGTATATATGTGTATGTAACAACTTTTATCCTGATAAAGCAAAAAAATTTCTTTAGAATATTTCTGAATTTTTTATTCATAAATAAGCCTTTTATATTGGGTGTAAAACCTAGGGTAGAATGTACAGATAAGCATGGCAAAAGTTGCCCCAATATTCATATATCAAAGATACCTTAAATTTTAATTTGGGGAGGGGTTCTGCTGTTCACAGAATACGCAACTATAAATTTTATTTTAATCATTCTACAATAGTAGCATTTTCAAGCATTTAGATTCTTTTTTAAATTGGTTCCAAGTTTCAAAATAGCTTAATAAGTGAGTAGACTACAACATGACCTTCTCTTTCCAGTACACTCTCCTTTTTTTGACAGGAAGTAGTTCTTTTTGATCTAACCAGTCTTTAAACCCACTGTGAAAGAATTTAATATAAAATTGTAAGAGGGTGTCCAACCAAATCTGCATCTGGGGTTGGCTTTAAACATAAACAAAATAAGGAGCTGTTTTGGACAGCAAACAGACAGAGGTGCTAATTGCATGACACGGAGTGAGAAATACACACAGACTAACAGATGGACCGTTTGACCCTTTAGCCACAGGTAGAACAATATTTCTTCATCACTGCTAGCCCAGACAAGATGGGTACTGAAAGAAGATACTTCTCCTCACTAAACAGTAGACATGACCCTGCTGCCTCCATGCTCAGAAAAATTCCCTCCTGCAGCCCTCCTCCCTGCTGCTAGAGATGAAGGATCCAAGCAAGGAAGATGATACTTGGGACACAGCCACAGCTTTCTTCCCTCCCCATGCTTCTACCAGCCATCTCAGCCAGTCCGGGTGCATTTGTAAGATTAAAGTAAGGAGACATGGCTGGCAATATGTGCTGTGGAGATTGTTCTTTGTCAGAGTCCTAATCTACTTTAAAAACCCACCAAACAAACAAAGAAACAAACAAAACCCCTGAAGTTTGGCTAACCTGCTAATTCAGCCATAATTCTACAGTTACATATTACATAAGAAAAAACAAAACAAAACAAAACAAAACAAAAAGAAGGTATGCCTTCAGGTATTGAAGCAATTTTCCTACCCGTTGCCTCTTAATGTCACTCCACCGCATCTCTCCTTTAGTCCTCCCCACCTCTCATTACGATAGCCCAAATCACTGTCTGATACCAGGCAGTGCAAGAAATTCTGTGGAAGTGCTGGCAGGGCTTAGTTTTTAGGCATAGATATGGCAACAGATGGACTACATGATTTGGGGGTGGTGGTGTTGCGGGTTGCAGGGTTTTGGTTTTTTTCATTTCCATTGAAAGACTAGTATAATGTTACAACATGAAATCTCAGTCACCAAGTTATCTATTTATCTGTCACGCTCATGCTGCCACAAAAAAAAAAATCTTATGACAACATATGTCTTGTAATTTGCCTGGTTTGTATAGAACAATAGTCAGTTCCAGAGCTGAAGACATCTCACTGGGGACATTATTGTGCCTTTTCCTATTTGAAACCTTTAGAAATTGGGGGATCTAGTTTTAGATGTTCAGGACCTAAGTTGTTAGGTTTAAAAATGGTCAAAGACTACAATTTAAAGTCTATTCAGAAATCTATCTGCAGCTGAAAAGCAGAGGGGCTGTTTGCTTTTCATGTGAAATTTATTACATGAGAAGCTATTTTTTTGAATTAGATAAGCATTTGGACTTGTCTGAGAGACCAGCATCTTACAAAAAAGTTAGACCAACATGAAATGCTCAATTTCTTAGCATTACTATTTCTTTGTCATGCGTGTAAAATGCATGTAAAACATACCTTAAAACTTAAAAGATTTCAATAAACAAGATAATGTCATAACAAAATTACATGAAACTGAGTACCACATAGAAAGGTGGCTTCAGTTTTAATGATGAAGTTGCTGCTATTCTTTCATAATGATGACAACGCAGTATTTTTGAGAGCTAATGGATGTATCCTTGAGAAAAATGAATGTGTATGGACAAGTCTTTTTTTTTTTTTAATTCTGTTGTGCTTTTGTATTAATGGGAATAAAAGTTTTTAAAAACTGGCCTCTCTTCAGTTATTGAATAATTCAGACTCTGAAATTCTGAACTTACATACCTGCACTTGGTTGCATTAATTAAAAAGAAAAGCATGTTTAAAGTTATTTGTGGACTAATCTTTTCTAACAAACCTTCTAAGAATGAACTAATATTTGTGCTAGGTTTTAAATACCAATGCTGATCTGCAAATTTGATTAGAAAGCAGGAAGAACTGAATGTGTAGTGAGATGCTTTCCTCCATTGCTTTGAAAAGCTCAGTTTGGCAAACCAGTAGAAACATGTTCTGTGACCAAGAAAAGTAGTAAGCATTGTTTGTTATCTAACCCAATAAGGTGAAGTTTAATTTTTTAATATTATATTGGGTTTGCATGGCAAGGTTTTGGTAGTGGGGGAGCTGCAGAGATGGCTTCTGTGAGAAAATGCTAGAATTCCCCTATGTCTGATAGAGCCAATGCCAGATGGCTCCAAGATGGACCCACTGCCGGCCAAGGCCAAGCCCATCAGCAAAAGTGGAAGTGCCTCTAGGTTAACGTATTTAAGAAGGGGGAAAAAACCCTGCACAACTGCAGCCAGAATGAGGAGTGAGAATATGTGAGAGAAACAACCCTGTAGACACCAAGGTCAGTGAAGAAGGAGGGAGAAGATGTGCTTCAGGTGCTGGAGCAGAAATTCCATCAAGTGAAGACAGCAGGCAGGCTGTCCTTCTGCAGCCTGTGGAGGTTAACGGTGCAGCAGATATCCACCTGCAGCCTGTGGAGGACCCTGCACCAGAGTAGGTAGATGTACCTGAAGGAGGCTGTGACCCTGTGGGAAGCCCGTGCTGGAGCAGGCTCCTGGTGGGACCTGTGGACCCATGGAGAGAGGACCCCACACTGGGGCAGGTTTGCTGGCAGGACTTGTGACCCTGTGGGGGACCCATGCTGGAGCAGTCTGTTCCTGAAGGACTGCACCCCATGGAAGGGACCCGTGCTGGAGCAGTTCATGAAGAACTGCAGCCCATGGGAAGGGCCCATTTTGGAGAAGTTTGTGGAGGACTGTCTCCCCTGGGAGGTACCACCTGCTGGAGCAGGGGAAGACTGTGAAGAGGAAGGAGTGACAGAGACAACATGTGATGAACTGACCACAATCCCCATTCCCTGTCCCTCTGGACCTCTCAAGGGGGAGGAGGTAGAGAAAAGCAGAAGTGAAGTTGAGCCTGGGTAGAAAGGAGAGGTGGGAAGAAGGTGTTTTAAGAGTTGGTTTTATTTCTCATCATCTTACTGACTTTTGATTGGCAATAAATTAAATTGATTTTTTTGAGATGGGTCTGTTTTGCCCATGGTGGTAATTGCTGAGTGATCTCTCCCTGTCCTTATCTCAACCCATGAACCTTTCGTTATATTTTCTCTCCCCTGTACAACTGAGAAGGGAGAGTGACAGAGCAGCTTTGGTGGGCACCTGATGTCCAGCCCAGGTCAACCCACCACAAATATATTATACTAGCTTCCAAATTTTCTATTTTCTATCAGCAGAAAACCAACTTCAGACAGAAATTAAATACTCAGACTTTCTAACCATTTAGAATTATAGCGACTAGATTAAATAATTTCTTCCCTCCCTAGAAAGATTCAAAATGATTTCACAACTAAATGTTAAAAGTTTTTTTGTAGTGTTTCATTGGAAACCATTAGTAATGATGGAACAGTGTGGATGCTTTTTCTACCACTGAATAAAATCACAGTTAAAGAGCACCAAATCAAGTATGTTTCATTTGTAAGTCTTTTGGCATTTTCTTATGTGAAAGACAGTCTATTTCTTATTTATAATATAACCCATACAAGATTCTGTGCTAAAGTTAGAAGTGTTATTTCAGGTCCATTACTGCTAAGTTTCATTTTTCAAGATCTCTCAGGGCTGCTAAAATAATAGCAAAAATTGAAGACATACGCTACTAATGAAGTCTTTTTCATAACCTCAGAGCTCAGTTCTTGCACCATTTTGACAAAAAGTAATTACTTTCTTTATTTTACCCAAAGGCCAAACTTCTAACACAGGAAAAAAAAGGGGGGGGGGGGGGGAGAATAGATGTTGAATTAAATGTGCAGAATAGGTAAAAATAAAATTTTACTTACTAGTAAACCTGTAAATTCTAACTAAGTTCAGCCATATACCTACCAGAAAAAGGTAAAAGTAGAACTGTCTGCCGGTTTTCCCCAATAAACACTACTTTTAAAGACATTGAAAGACATCTGAATAAATACTCATTTTTGTTTTAATCAAAGTGACTTATTCATGTCAACAATAATGACTGTAGTTTTAGAACAAAGTAGGCTGGCGTTCTGTTTAGTAATGTGTGCATTTTTGTCATAACAGGTGTTACAGTCTGACATAAAGTTTCCTGTTCTGAATTTCTATTAGAATTATTTTGACAGTTTTTGTTTTTATACTGTAATTACAAGAAGCTGTTTTTTCCTTTTTGTTTTTCCTCCATACCCCAAAAGTAATTCCAAGTTGTCACAGTATTTAAGTGGGGTGGCTGCAAGAACAAACTACACTAATCAGTGATCTATAATGTATTTACTAAACAGAATATGTATAATATGTGATTATTTATGTTTATTTCAAGATTTCTGCTCTATGGTGCACACAAACCAGCCACTCTGGTCCAGTTTAGAGCAGCACCACAGACCAGAGGAGCAGGACTCTTGCTCCAGGGTCAATGTGCCAAGCCCTGGCCAGTGGCTGGGCTCCCATGCCAAGCAGCTCCTCATTGGGCTGTCTTCCCCATGGTGTCAGACACACCTGCATGTGTTCCCCCTGTGCTCCTGCCTTTCAACTCTTGGTTTTTTTTAATACCAGCTCACTGGCTTAAACCACCACTGGCATCCCTGATTAGTGACCATCACCATGTTTCTATCACCCTCTCATCTCCTGCCTCAAATGTGTTAGAAAAGTCTGCAGTTTCTTTATTGCTTTGTTTTCCAGCTCACACCAGGTTAATCTAGTCAGTTAGAGCCAGGCAGATCTAGTCGAAGTCTTATTTTTTTGAGGGGTGCTTTTGCGTAGGCTACATCTCAAAACTAGCACTGAAAGCTGTTGTATTCCTCACAGTTTGTGGAGACTACAGAGCACATCAGTTAGATGAGAAACATGATATGAAACCACAGTCAGACAAATCCCTTTTCTGCACAACAAGGTCATGTCTTTGTTCAGAGTGACACAGTACTCCAAAGAAGCTGGGAGTCCAACTGGTTTAATTAAACAAATACCAAAACATTTTGTTAAAATTAATTCCAAGCTGGGCCTATGTACTGAGCTTTAAATCAATTTTAAATCATCTAGAGTCATCCTGGATAAATAGGGTCTGTGTCTATCTGTGCTGGTTCCACAGCATTCCCAGAGCTCAGATTACATTTGGAAACATGGTTCATGAGGATATTTAGCATCTTTATTAATAAAAGGGTTTAGCCAACTGGTAAGGCAAACAAGTCCCCCAGCAATTTGCATAGAATACTAGTTATTGAGAGACAGGTAAATTCCTTTACTGTATTTAAAATATGGTTTCATCATTGCATAGTAGCTGGTGGGATATTCTAAAATAAGACCAGGAAGAAATCAGTAGGCAATTTAATGTGCTCTTTTTAACTTCTGTCCAATCAACACATTATTTTTGTTCATGGCTTACTGTCATCAGGAACCCCAGCTCTTATGCACATAGCCCCACTACACTGCTTATTGAATTAATAAAAACCCTTATCATAAACCTGGCCAACCACCTCAATATCTTTTTATTTTTGATCTTTACCTTGAATAACCAAACCTGCAATTGTCATTCTCAAACTAGACAAGAAAATTTAATCAAAACTCTTACAGTGAAACATAGTTATGCATCTATTTAGCAATCCTTTTCACAATTCCCTTTTTATCTCTTTGTGTCTTCTGTGAAGAAGATTGCAAAATTTTTTGGATCATGATGTCAGAAAAGTGGATATCATGAAAAAAATTCAAGGAGAACATAATTATGTAAGAAGCATAACTCCATTCCTGAACATGGGAGAAAGCAAAGAAGTAGAGTTCTCTGAAGTTTAATTAAGGAGTCATTTTGGCATGAGCAAAATAGCCCAATTACTAAGACTTAAAAATAAAAAGACATAATTTATACTGATGGCTGGTAACCTGGAAATCTATGAGAAACATAAACATATTCCTGTTGTTCTTTTTTTTATAAGTGCATCACACTTAAGTGAAACTTCCAAACTGAAGGGGACATATATAATATATAAGAAGTAAAAATTTAATTCAACTCTGTTTCCTGAAAGGCTAGCATTAAAGAAAGAGGGTTTCACGTGTTGGATTAAGGACAGTTCTCTTTGCATTGCAATCATGTGAAAGGAGAAACATCTCCCAGAGTTTGAGAGTCAAAAAATGGATGCAGGACTCATTGCCATCAGTAAGAAACTGTTCTGTAGTAACAGTGTTTCAGACATTAAGCCCAAGTAATAAGGTAAAAATATTAATAAAGGTACCATGTTATCTAAAAATGTGTTATAGCAAAAAAAATAACATTAGATATAAATATTTTTGACTGTTATGTAATTTGGTACTTGGAAGCAATATTTATGTTTTTCCTTTTCAAAACCAGACTTCTATGAAGATTACAGATTTGGTGCATACCCTGCCATATCGGTAATTCTGAAGGGACATCAGAGAGGGGAATATTATATCTGGTATCTTAATATTATGCTTGTAATTCCATAATTAGCCCTTTGACAGAAAATAGGTGAAATAAGACAATAAAGATCTAAGAATGAAACAAAATAGATTTTTAAACCCTGAAATCTGGATAAAATTCTTTTAGATTTCTCAGGTGGCTGGACTGCAGTTTTTAACTGATATCTGAACTCTAGTTCCTCATCAAAGAGATTTTAGGAAAAGTTAGGAGTAAAAGAGAGCCAACTCTTCTTAAGCCAGATGCTAATTAAGCATAGTAATTAATTATTTTGACTAACAAGCTCAAAGATCATCTAAGAAGTGGCTCTAATTAGTTCTTTAGTATCCCAAGAATATACTATGAATAAATGTAATAAATCAGAAAGGCATAGTGAAATATACTGCACTTGGGAAAGAGTGTATGTCAGTATGAATGAAGATCAGGTGACATCCATGTAAAGGTCAGATTTTTTGAAATATTTAGAGAAGTAACTACAGGATAGGCTAAGGGTGAAATCTTTAAATTGGATAAACAGAAAATTTCCAGTATGTCCCTTGGAGACTATTAGAAACTATAAGATTTTCTGCTATTTGACATTTCAAACTTTAGCATGTTTGTCTTCCTTTACAGAAACAATGGTTATAGTTTTCCCCAAAATAAGCAGACAAACAGACAAACAAACAAAGAGTTCTTCCCCACTGCCAGCTCTTTATGTGGACATCTCTTCAGTGGCTGTCTCAAGTTTTGCATTTCAGCAGTTCTGGAGAAAGTAAACACAGTTGTTTTCAGGGCAGCCTTCAAATTTCCTTGACCTTAAGTGATGTGACATTAGATCAAGTTATGCTAAGGAAACAGCAGTGACTGCTGACAACTGATTTCTCACTTATGATGGATGAATACATCTCTATATTAATTCTCTTAGATTTATAGTTGTTGTTTGAAACAGTGACCATGATCTCTTTTTCAATCTCAAGTCTCATATGAAGTGAAGGGATTGCCCAAGTGGGCTGCCCATATTTTTTCTTTTGGTGGTCTTTGAGGATGACAAAACAATTTTTTATCATTTTTAGAGGTCTTTCCTCCAATTAAAGGCCTTAGAAGCTTATGATGAGTGAGAGTTATGAAAACTGGGAAAAATTACTGGGAAAATTTACTGAGAAAATTGAACATTAGCAAGCCAATGTAAGTGGTGAAAACAGTTTTTTAAAGAAATTAATTTTCAGTGGACCTGGTGGAATAAAGAGAGATGGATAAAAAAAATGAAACTTTCCTAAGCTTCAAAAGTGTTTCTTTCCAACCTGTGTAAAATGCAATCAACATAAGCTTCTCTATTCTCCTAGGCTTTTTTGATTTTTAACCAGGTTGTATTAACTATTTCTGTCTTACAAACATGTGTTCAGCTGAATACATGGCTGTTATTAAGCAGTTAATATAGATCTAAACATATCAGTGCCTTCTTTTTGAATACATCTGAATAAGTTAATTGAAATATAGGCTTATCCTTTTGATCTGCACTTCCTTCTTGGAGGTTCCATCATTTGCTACATGTTCCAAAGATGAAAGCTACTTCAAATTATACAATATTGATACTAGTCCATCAAATATTGATTTTTGCAAGCTGTTCCCCAAGATATACTAGATACCAAAGGGCTTGCAGGTGAAGTTCACCTGCAAGTTTACAAGTTATTAAGGTTCTAATCTTTGGTGTTCAAGATGTTTATCTCTCTGTCCCTGCATTTATGTGAAAAATCAATAATAAAAAGAATTTGCATGATCAGTTCTATGAGTTGATGAAGTGAACATTAGTAGTCAGAAACTTCCAGGAAAATCCTTAGAATTAACTCATTTCTGTATTATTTGAGCCTGGGTTAGTTACCATATACCCTTGTTGTGGTTTAGCCCTGGTCAGCAACTAAGCACCACACAGCCGCTCACTCACTCCCCCCAGCCCAGTGGGAAGGGGGAGAATCAGAAGAGTAAAAGTGAGGAAACTCCTGGGTTGAGATTAAGACAGTTTAATAGGCAAAGCAAAAGCCACGCGCACAAGCAAAGCAAAAGAAGGAATTCATTCACTCCTTCCCATGGGCAGGCAGGTGTTCAGCCATCTCCAGGAAAGCAGGGCTCCATCACGCATAACGGTTACTTGGGAAGACAAACACCATCACTCCAAATGTCCCCCCTTCCTTCTTCTTCCCCCAAATTTATACACTGAGCGTGATGTCACATAGTATGGAACATCTCTTTGGTCAGTTGGGGTCAGCTGTCGCGGCTGTGTCCCCTCCCAGCTTCTTGTGCACCCAGCAGAGCATGGGAAGCTGAAAAAGTCCTTGACTACTGTAAGCACTACTTAGCAACAACTAAAACATCTCCATGTTATCAGCACTGTTTTCAGCGTAAATCCAAAACATAGCCCCACACTAGCTACTATGAAAAAAAATTAACTCTATCCCAGCTGAAACCAGGACAACCCTTCATATTAATTCTCTCAGGATTCTCTTGAAGTAAGGGCATTCAATATAGGGACAAATCTTTTTATCAGAAAGATTCTTTGAAATGTCCAAAACCATATTAATTTTGGATTAATCTGATTTAACAAAAGTTACAGGAGCAGATATTTAGCCTTTTAGCTGTATTTAGGTACCTCAGAAAATAGGGCATAAATTATCAAGGAGTTCTAACTACAAAACTCATGGTTTATGTTTTGAAAATATTTGTAGTATATTTGCAGCTTGTGTTAAACACAATTAGCAAACATTAAGAAATACATTATTAGCAAATAACAAGAATATTAACAAACAGATATTCCTGACAGGCAGTGGTTATATATGTGTTATTTATTTACACATCTTATTTTCAGCTTCAGAAATTTTAAGGGTAAGCTCTACTTACAATAGAAATAACTGATACACACTAAAGGAAGAATACTATTCAGACTGTTTTAATTCTCAGAGCAAAATATGCATGATTATGAAATGGTGCAACCAGGATCCTCAGAATCTGTACTCATCCATTGCAGTGGATTTAAGAACATGATTAAAATACAGGTTTGTGTGCTGGAGTGCAAAAAAAATATTGGTAAACTGGAGTGAGTTTAGGCACCAAGATGATTATGAAGATAAAGAGTATGACGTAGTAAGACATGTTGAGAGGTCTGGATTAATTCAGCCTTTAGAAAAAAACGACTGTGGGAGTGTCTTACCGATGTCTTTAACAGTCAAATAGATGGTTATAGAAAAGACAGAGCTAGCCTCCACTTGGAGGTGCACAGTGAGAGGGCAATAGGCAGTAGACCCAGTTATGTCAATAAAAATTCCAATTAGATGTTAGAAAAATAAATAAATCACAATGTGGCTGGTCAGATACTGGAAGAGTTTACCCAGGAGAAGTGTGAAACCTCCTGGGGACTTTTATAAACAGACTATGATGAAGCAAATAAGTCCTGTTCCAAGCAAGGGGTTGGACCAGATGACCTCCCAGGGTCCCTTTCAAAAGAAATTATTCCCTAAATTTATCATAGCTGACTTGTTCTTCATGGACTATTCAGATCAGTTTTAAGTTTTCAAACCTTCATCTTCTCTCTGGAATTGTTGCTACTGTGCAAAGCACATCTAATATACTGATATTTATTGCTATTCTGCTTGATTTCTTTATTATTTGAGCAATAAACTAGCATACCATTGTCTTGCTCATTGCCATTATCCACAACCAGGAAGATTATTTTTTTTTTAGCTTCAGGAAAGAAATGAGATGAAACAATATTGATTACTTAGAAAATAAAAATAGAATGAGGTCTTCAGCCCAATTCCTTCCATAAAAAAGTGGTTTGGAGGAAGGCTTTAGCACCTGAACAAGTATATCTTATGTCCCTGGGATCAAAAACACTAAATTCTCTTAGCTACTTTGCTTTCATAAAACTGTAATATGCATTTGATCTTCTTCCCATAAAACTGGAGTTCAAATGTGTTTTACAGCATATCAAGAATTTTGATTAAATTCAAAGTTTTAACAAAATTTTTATAATTAAATATAGAAGTAGTGAGGTTATAAATATATATAAAGCTATTGTACCTGGTTTCACCATCACATGCCATTAGTAAAAGAAAGTCAATCCCTTTCAGTTATTTAAAGAAATATTTATAGATTATATATATACAGGTTTAAGAAGATCAGGATTATATGTCCAGAAAAGTTCAATTTTCTAGACTTTTTCTAAACATTTTTGTCTTGACTCCTCAGCACTGATTGCCTCTTATTCTCTTTGAAATACTGTCCTCTACTTCAACCTCTATTCTATTGCCTTCAAAGTGTGCAATAGGATTTCATGAAAGAAGCATGTTAAAAGTTTCATCAGATTACATTTTTGTTATAATGTTAATACTTCCATCGTCTCTTGATCTGTTGTTGCTGAGCACTGTGTTACATCACAATTTAGATAAACAATACAGAATTATAAATTTCTATGTATTTCATTCATTCCTCAAGTTAACAATGAGATACAGTAATGACATTTCTAGCTTGTGCTAACAGCTCACTTCATTGCTTACACTGACATGATGTCAATGCCAGAGTTTTTCTATGCCTTCATATGGATAATTTTATTTTTTAATGTGATACATTTTTATAGCAGTTACTTTAATTTTAAAAAGATGAAGCAGTTCCCATTTCCAGCGCTGCAAACCTCATGGGAGCTATGATAAAAGAGATTTGCGTATGGGTTTTCTTACCTTCTCTGGGTACTTTTTTTCATACTAGCTAACGTGACTCATGTTAGCCCCCTATTATCCATTTTGCCTTCCCACTAGTTTGTATGCTTCATTAAGGTACCTGACTGGAAAAGTTTCTGACAGAGAAGTTCAGACACAATATCTTGTAATAACTTGAATTAAGGCTTACAGTTATAAATAGTATGAGTATGACCACTATGTGGCTGGAAGACTGGGATAATGGAGGCAAGCCAAAACTATCCTAGCAAGTGTCACTGCCTTTCAAATTTCTTCCCAATGAATACTTAATAAGCATTTACATGGAGCCTTATCTTTAACGTACATAAAAGGCTATGGGCTTTACAAAAACTTTTGTGAAGCACGTCTGAAACATTTCTAGGGCAATATATTCCTGTCACAACTGTCTTAGACAGTAGGGCTACTGCAGTTCTGGAGGAGGACTGGGAGATTACAAACACTTATAATGAGCTTGTGAGGGTACACAATTTTGTGTTAATTTTATCCTATAAATACTGACATTTTTGATACCACAATGTCTAGTTATAACTGGCATTAATAAACCAGATGATCAGAGAGAAAAAAAAAAAACTGATAAGGTTCACTGTAAAGATCTGAAGGAGCTCTTTTGGGCAACAAGCCAGCCTTGTCATTTGTGTAGAGGAATTTAAAAAAAGTTCTTATGCCGCTGACTAACAAAAAGGTCTAAGTTACTCATCACCATCTCTCTGCTGGAAGAAAGATCTAAGCATTGGGCTATAGTAACCCCAGGACCTGAGATGCTGCTTTGTAGTTTGGGGGTCCTGGGAATCCTTCACTTGACCTGATCCACAGGTTACCTCACAACTTAATCTCTGCAATGTTTTAGAGTAATTGGCCTTTCTGTTGGGGTTACCCAATTTGAGGAGCTCCTCAGGGAAATGTTGTGCTTCTGCAACAGCCCAGTGGCCAAACTCTGCTGTGCAAATGTATGTATATATTTCTTTCAGGCTATACCACAGGAAAAGACAACATTTGCTGTTTACCACTAAGAACCATGGCTAGAAATGTGTCATCTGAGTGCAGAGAGAAAAAAGGGAAGCATCACTGTTTGAAGGTGTTGTGGTTTAGCCCCAGCCAGCAACTAAGCCCCACAAGCTGCTTGCTCACTCCCCCACCGGCAGGAAGGGGAGAGAATCAGAAGGGTAAAAACTCATAGGTTGAGATACAAACAGTTTAATAATTAAAATAAAACAACAATAATAATAACAAGAACAACAATAATAATATAATGAAAAGGAAAATAATGAGGGAGGGGAAGGGGACAGGGAGAATAAACAACCAAACAAGTGATGCAACCACTCACCAGCCACCACCAGTCCCCAAGGCACAGTCACTCCCCCCCACTCCCCACCACCAACTCCCACAGTTAATATACTCTGCATGATGTTACATGATATGGAATAGCCCATTGGCCAGTTTGGGCCAGCTGACTTGGCTGTGGCTCCTCCCCTCCCAGCTTCTTGAGCATGTGGCAGAGCATGGGAAGCTGGAGAAGTCCCTAACTAGTGCAGGCACTACATAGCTACACATAGCCACTACTTAACAACTAAAACATCAATGTGCCATCAGCACTATACCAGCTACAGTGAAGAAAATTAACTCTATCCCAGCCAAAACCAGCACAGAAGGACTGAAGTGAAGCATTATATAGGGCCATGCTAGTCCAACTGTTTTGATTTAAGGGCATGACGTTGCTACCCAGTGGGTAATGCAGGCATCAGTAAAGTAACCTCATATACTGCTCTGGTGTCACCATAACCAAATTACCTGACCTGATTTAAAGATGGGCAAAGATGACCTTAAGGGACCTGTCATGATACACATGTCTACGCAGACAGAGATTCGGAGATACTCTCAGAGACTGTGAAGATTTCAGAGTCACTGTAATGTACACAGTAATTAGATATTGGTATCCAGCCAGTCACACAAACCACATTTTGATCAAAGTTTTAAAATTTAAGCAAATGTCCCTTACAATTAAAAACTTGATTTATAAGGAATATTAATTATTCATGAGTAGTAACTGATAAGCAGTATACATGCAATTTAGCAGGAGTGATTTGTTTAACTATATAACCAATTGAAGCAGGTGTAAAACAGTTGGAAGAGTTCAGCATTCTATTTTAATTTGCCCTTCTCCCCTTTTCCTCCAATTTTCTCTGCTGATATTCAGCTGATAAAAACAATGCCACTGAGATATTAGTGTAAAGCAACTTATTTTCTGAACATTCTGTTTCAGCCAGGTCTGCTTTTTTGTAATGGTAGGTACTGCTTGCTTTCATCTGGCAAATACATGCTAAACTTTGTATTTGGATGGTGCGCATTTTTTTAACATTCATTTTCTTCTAAAAGAGCAGGGTTGCAAGTCCTTTATCCAGACAAATGCAAAGTTTGGAAGCATAAAAATTATCATTTGAGCCATGAACTTAACAGCATTTTTTTTAGACTCACCAGGAATACAAACTACTAATTCAAATCTGTTTGCGGTTTTCATTCCAGAGAATCCTTTCAGAACTTCAGGGAGATGCTGAACAAAAACATATGTTTAGATGAGGATTAGAAGCTGCCCTAAAGGTTAAGGTAAAATTTATAGGGTTTCTTATTCTTTGAAGTTTATCTTAGTGCATTTTTCTGTTGCCATTTCCAAACTTTCACCCTGGAAATATTTATAAATAACTGAGCATGCTGAAGTGTCCTCCAATACACATTGAAGCAACTGAAATGTTCTCTCTTTTCAGGTCTCTCTAACCAATATGAAGAGAAGGCCAAGCAGGGGAGAAATCAGATCTGATCATCAAAAGATATTGTTAACAGAAATCTCCTTTCTAAACAAAAATATCCATTCCAGGTTATTCAGTTCCATAACAAAAAAAAATCACTGTCCAAGAATCGCTGGCTGATTAATCAGTTTTGTCCAGCTATTTTCAGCTACAAAGGACACAAAGATAACTCAGAACACATAGTTATTCAATAAACATTTCAATAGCAATATTGAAACCAATCCTTTCCACCATTTCCTTTCCATCGTTTTCTTCAGTATTCCTTAGTATTTCAACTTCTTCCTAATAATCTAGTTGAATTTTTCTGTATACTTAGTAGGACTGGGGTGATTAGAGGAATAGATGTAAAGAGTGATTTCTGAGATAGTTCAAAAGATAATTCAGCTATAAAGGGGGAGTCTTGAGCTAGTATTCCTAGATTAAACACTAGCAGAGATGCATTATTCCTGTACCACAGATTTTCCTGAGAAGTCCTTTATACAAGAAACAAATATAAACCCAAAAGTTTTGGTGGAAGAAGTCTGTATTTTTGTTTGCCTTCTTGTACTGCATCCATTTTACTTTTTCTCTTGGTTGTGAAAATTATCATCACTTAAAATTTGTCACTGCTCAAAAGTTAGTTCTCTCCTGAGCAAGCCAATGCAATCCTGTTGAGTGCTTTGGCAAGCAAATTCACATTTATGTTTAGAGGGTACAAAAGGGAGTGCCACAGCCTATAACAAAACAAAATATAACCCAAGCAACAGTTTCCAACTACCCACTCAAAAAAGCCAGAAAGACCTAGGTGATATTTTTAAACCCTGGATTTATGATAATAATACAAAGCACTATTACATTACTGAAAGGTTGCCACTGTATTAATATTTTAAATTATTAATTATTCATATTCTTAATTTTTCCATTATTATTTTTAAATACACTGAAGATGTGACTTAAACATCACCAGCTGCCTAAAAGTAAGATGGCCAAGTCTAAACTAGTCACACATGGTCTTTCTGAATGCAATGGCAAGTGAATGTCTCTCTACACCACAGTTTTGGTGCTTAATATAAAATGTGAAGTGCCCAAAGGAGAGAGGCAACCCCAGAGGTTGTTAAGAAAGCCTAGAAGGCTATCTTAGACTAGCTGTCTAACTTTGAATAGCTGTGGTTTGGTCAGATGAATCTCAGCCTTATGTTACAGATTTACTGGGAATCAAGACTATTAACTCCTTAGTACTTCGGAAGAGGGAAGAGTATCATGATTCTTCTATATTTCTGATTTAATAATGCTAATGGGAATTTTGAGTGCACACAAAATATAGTCTTACAGCAGATTGGACAGTTCAGAGTTTGAGAAGACACATTTTCTCTTCAAGTGAATGAGCTGTATGAAACAGACCGTTATGATGCTTTTGAAAATAAACTGTATTGTGTAGTTCCATGCAATCTTTTTAGATATCTTAGGCAATGACAACTTGACAACCTCTTGTTTCTTTTTTATCTTATATCTTCTAAGGCCAGACTGCTCATGATATTAAGTGTTCAAGGAAGTACACAAAATTTCTAAAGGAAAATTGTATCCTTTAAAAAAACCTCCCATCTCTCCATTCTACAGATTAATCACATTAGATTTTAATGCAAATTCTTAAATATTAACAAAAAATATAATATATTCATTACTTGGGACATTTTCTAAAAATTTTGTTGTAGAAAATTCATATATTTTTGTAGGTATTTATATGTGCCACTTAATATTTAAGGTCAGAATTATGTAAAGAACTAAACTGGCTGTGCCGCACTAACGTTTCAGAATCCTTGGATCATGTCAACCAATGGACTGAAAATAATTTTAAATTGATTTGCCTTTTCAACCATCTTCCACATTTTTTAAAAAAGACTATTAAAATTAATAAGTTCTCAGAATAATTTTGTAAACAAGAGACAGAAAATAGGTGGTCTGTTTTCTACATTTTCAAATGCCATAGAGAGAGATGAAAGGATCTAGTAAGTGGACTATTTAGATTTTAATTAAAAAATAAGTTCTAATACTTAGGTTTACAGTGAAGGTGTGTTCTCTCTACATTTGTCTAATTACTGATGGATCTCAGTTTTCCTCTAAAACACACAAAATTTTGATTTGTGAAGCAGTAAAATTTAAAAAGTAAAAATTTTCACTAAGCACTTGCATTTCTAAAAGATTACCCACTACTGATCTGTGACTTTCTGTTGACTCTTAACATTGTTTCAGAAATTCAATAGCAGCAATATAGTCTGACATTCCATTCCAAACACGTCACTCAGTCTATTGCACTGAGCATTGTCAGGTTGATATAAACACCATCCCGGAGAAGAAGAATTGAAGAGGAAAGAAAAGATTAAGAAAGCAAGACAATAAAGCTACAGAGGTTGCAAAGTTTTCAAGAACATCTTGTAGCACTGTTTAGTTTGTGATTCAATCCTCTTTTTAGTCCTTTTCATTTTTTTTCCTATAAAATATCTTTCTTTACAAGCAAAAGTTAAGTAAGAAAAGAGACCTTACCTATGTTGTTCCTAAACTCGGTGTCATTCGTCTAGCAAATTAGTTTCTGTTACTGTCTTTGTCTTGTCTTAGACTATCTTCAGCATAGGAGCCCTACAGGCTATGAATGAGCTCTGTCTAGCTTTTCTCTCAGAAACTCATAGAAGTGTTGATTATACCCTTGCAGTTTGGGCTTTTAATTCCTCCTTCCCCCCTTTTATTTTTTTAAGTAAATCACTTCCTTGGGAGTGTCCAAAAGAACACAGCAGTTTGACCTTTTCATGTTTTGTTGCTGGTCTTGCTCATGGTTCCTGTAAAATGATCATTTGCCATTCCCTCTTCCAAGATCACTGGTCACTGGTGATCAGAATCACTTAAGACGTTATTCAGACTTCAGGGATTTCTTACAGATTTTTCAGTAAAGAGCTATTGGCCAGTGCATATAAATGGTACTGATGTTCCTGTAGAGAGGTGACTGTTGCTTTGACTTTCATCCTCCCAGCAATGTTTGAGCCTTTGGAGAAATGTGTGTTATTTCCATCTCCTCCACGCTGTGCAGAGCTGGGAATATTTTTGCTCTGCATATCTCATCTCATTTTAAATGCATTCCTCAGCAGTGCAAGAGGGACTATTTGTAGGATGTACTTGTAAAACCAGTATTTATAGTTTAGAAAACTATTTACTTTCAAGAATATATAACCTTTCTTGGTGTCTACATGATTTCTAAAATCAGGACAGATAGAAAAAAGACAGCTTACACATAAAACATATAAGAAAATTCAGAAAGACATAAAGGATTATGAATGCCATATTCAGTTTAAATTGAGGGAAAGTTTTAGCATTCCATTATTAGAGGTCTAGTGTTTGAATAAAAACTGACCTTTTACCAGTGGCTACTCCCTAAATTCCTTTGAACATTATTGTACAAATTCTCAACACCTAAGAAATGTCCGAACTCTCCTCAAGCCAAATTTTTTACATCCACTAAAGATCTCTCCCTACATGTTATGTACAAAACCCACTGATGTCAAATGTGTCTTGTGAGATTTTTCATTTACTTTAATGATGTTGAATATTCATGTTTGTTGCATACATATGTCTTACAGAGCTCCCCAGAGACAGCCATCATTTCTTAAAGATGAGATTCTGCCACCTGTTATCACTTTTGGGATATGAACTTTGGGAATCTGTAGATGAGAGCTATCCATGCCTATAAACTGAGTATATCCACTATTACATGAAATTAATTTTATAGTATTGGAAAAAATTACTTAGACTGTTGCCAGGAGAACCAGGGAAGGAAAAACAAAACAAAACCAAACAAAAGCTAAAAACCTAGCTACCTTACAGCCTTAGAGCCCTAAAAGCCCCGCAGGCATCTTCACATCTCATCTAAGTTATTACTGCCCTGTAAGAAAGGTATCAGACGCTACTGGAAATTTCCATTGTCTTCTTCTTTTTGAGCAACTTTGAGCAGGATGTTTCTGCAGGCATAAATTTGCATGGCTGTAATTTGATATGAACTGTATCTGAAGGTGTTAACCTTTCCCCTGTTAAGGTTAACGGGCAGCAGTACAAATAGATTTCTCCAGCTCTGCAGAATGTTTTGAAGTGGGCCAATCCTAGACTTTTTCAGAAACACAATTTCCATAAGTAGTCCCAGAATATCTTTAGTTCTGGGTAAAAACAGGTTTTTGAGATAGGCCATCTGTGAAAAATAAAAAGATGTTTAAGATCTGGTAAGCAGAAAATAAATGAAAAGTTAGGTGATTTGGTTATGGTGACATCAGAATGAAATACTATCCTATAAATATGCTCGGAAAGTGGAAAGATCAAGACAGTTAAATGGGAGAGGAAATTCTGAGCAGAAGCATATTCTGTAACCCCAAAAGGTTCTGCAGGTATAGGCAACCAATTTAATTGCAGCTTGTGGCACAAATACCCTATCAATCTCTGTGAGATCTTAGAAATGGTATTTGAAAATTGTGTTTTCATCACAATTTTGTTTTCTATATCTCCCAAATAGTGTATCATCTTAGTGACTAAAGTAAATAAGAAAGTTCTTTATATATTCCTCTTCAATATCAGGAAGGTTCCAGCTTTTAATAAATGCAATATTTATTTTTATTTTCAAATGCCAAAACAAGTTTTATGTGGCTTGACAGCTACATTCCACATGGCTGTTATTCAGGACATTACAAAACCCTTCTAACAAATAAAATCCCTTTCAGATAGCTTTAACTGAAAATTATCAAGCTGTATGGTGTTTAATGAATTAGATGTTTATTAAGTGAGAATAAATTAAATTATTTGCATCAATTTCAATACCTATGTTTCACTAACTGACATATCTGAATTACTAATGATTCACAAAAGGGAAATTTGTTATTAGTGATAAGAGGATCACTTTTCAATAATCTTTTAAATTATTCAGAGAAATAATACTCTGAGCATTTTAATATGTGACATGGATTTGTAAAAACATTTATCTCAACTATTTTTTTTCAAATGAGTGGAAAATATCCTAAGCAACAAGCAAAAATCATTATTAGATAGACATATAAATATATCTATAATCAAATACAAAGCTAGCTTCATAAACTTACAACTTCACACAAAACTATCTTTGCTTTTCAGAAAAATTTCATTCTCAACATCTGATGGAAATAAAAACACATTTTTCCACATTTAAGAATCACCTCATTATAATGAATAGTAAGTGCAGAGACCTTAATATCATAAAACTTTCTATCATTACACTACAAATATGACTTACTTTCCCTCGCTAAAACTGTTTTCGAATCACATGAAAGACTAAGGTAGCTATAAAATGTAACAAAACTTTAATATCTCTATCAGGTGAAAAATATTAGTTGGGGAATGTCATGAATAAATATGGAATTATGTTTATAGAACAAAGTAAAAATGATATTTTCATTCTGTAAAAACCATATGCTAGGTATAAAAATATTCAGGCATAATCATGCTTCACAGTAAATTGGAAACTTAAAGTGAGTCTGAATGTGAGTTTAAAATAAAAAGCTAAATTCTACTCACAACTAACTAAGTATAAATGTAGAATTTCTGTAAATCATTGTTAAAAGGACATTTTTTATCCCAGACTGCTTCAAAACTCAGGAAAAATAATTTAAGTTTTATGATAATGTCATGATAAATACTAGGGTAAGTAAAAGCAGAACATGTCCTATGTGTACTTAAACTAGGACTGAATAGAAAGAAAATTCCTAGGGAGACATCTGGATAGCTTAGAAGAAAAGATATTGTCTTTTATTCTGTCATGACCAGAGGCACAGTATGACTACAGCAAATTGCACATAGTTAGGTGTGTATCTATATGCATTTGAAGAAAATTAATTTTGCTTTTCCTATTTTATTATTTGCTAAATGACCTAAAAACCCCCTCTGCAGCCAAAGTAACATTTGTATTCCTACATAAGAACAGTTACAGGAAGTTTTTGTTAACAAGGTTGTCCCCAGTGTGCAGGTCAAACAAAGAGAAAGCAAAGGATTGAGTAGTTTACATAAATAATTCTGAGCAAAGGGAACAGAACTCAAATAACCTGGATACTAATCTAATCCACTATCTAAAAATACAAATGTTCCTTTTAAGCCTATATACCTGTGAAACTAGACTTCTATGATGAGTCTATTCAATATCTTTCTGTCTCTTTCCATCTTAATATCTTGTTAACCTGGTGGTTCATTCAACAAAATACAAGAGAAGGGTAGTGGTTTTAAAGACAATCAACTTCATGCATATTTCCTAGGAATAAGGACTTTGGAAGAGGAGAGATGGAGATTTAAGCATGCAGAAGATTATTTTAATACATATATGTAAGATGTATAAATACATACATGTAAGAGGTATAAATACATACATATATATAATTGTTACTGTGTTTGTATAGTTGAATGTGACAGGTGTTTGCTCCATACAACTGTGATGTATCTGGGCATAAGACTTGTGCCTGTGTGCATTTCCAGTGCACTTATGTACTTAGTCATCCTAAGCAAGCTACAAGAATGCCCCAGCTAGTCTCTGCGTAGGTGACATAAGGGACTGAGTTGCAGGGAATTTACTGAACTTCTAGACAGAGGCACAACAAGGAGATTGATAGTAGTCCAGGCCAGAGGACAGTGCAGCTAACTGGTTGTCACAGGGACTCCTGGGTAGCACCTCAGTCAGAGCCAGAAATTCCCCTTGGCAACTCCTGCTCTGCTTAAGTCAGTTGTTAGACACTGTTTGTGAGTTTAGATGTGTTGATCAATATCCTGGAGGAGAACTGCAGGTAGTTCCTACCACAGAGAAAAGCATTGCCCAGACTGTACATAGGTAAGATAATTTTAATTGGTCTGTAAAACCTGTCCCTGCAGGAAAGGTCCCATTGGCTAGTCTTTTGTACAGAGTTAAGATACTTAGGAGATGTTTTCTACACGGTTTAATATAATCAACAGAAAGGGATTACACCCATGCTGGAATGGTCACACAGGACCATGGGCCAGCAGGTTTATAAGAACCAAACTGCAGTTCAGGGAATCTTGCCCAACCCAGCTGAAGACTTGCAGCAGCCACTGCTGTCGCCATTTGGACAGTGACTGGCCATCCCTATGCGAGCGTTACCCTGTGCAAAAATACCAATAAATGGGCTTCTTTACTAACACTGTCTCTCTGAGTGTCTGTGCAGTATGATCATAACTCTCCAGTGAAAATGTATCTCCTTGCTGTATCCAATAATAATTTAAAATATTAAACAAAAATATAGCTCTACAGAATGACAATATGCAGGCCTAAAATTACTTAAGATCTCTTTTTTCTAAATCCCATGAATAATGAATTTATTTTTATACACTCTGGTGGTTTAAATGTGGCTAAAGGCAAAACTCCCACCAAGCCACTCTCTCACTCCCTGTCCTCAACAGGACAGGGGGAGAAAGTGAGATGGAAAGAGTTCATGGGTCAAGATAAAGACAGGGAGTTCATGTATCAACTACTGTCACTGGAAAAACAGACTCAAGTTGAGAAAAATTAACTTCATTAGAAATAGATTTGGATAGTGAGAAAAAAAGACAACAAATTTTAAAAAACACCTATCCCTCCCTCTTCTTCCCAGCTCAACTTCACTCCTTCCTTCACAGTTCCTTTTCCTGTGGATATCTGCTCCAGCACCTGGAGCACCACCTCCCCCTCCTTTGTCTCTCATCTTGGTGCTCGTAGGGCTGTTTCTCACACTTCTTTTCCTCATTCCTCACTGCCTGTTGGGCGATTTTTGCCCTTTCTTAATTAAGCTATCCCAGAGGCACCCCCACCTTGGCTGCGGGTCTCGGCCGTGCCCTGGGGCAGGTGGGTTGGAGCCCACTGGAACCGGCTGTGTCTGGCACGGGGCAGCCCCCACCGCTGCTGCCAACACCTTGCCACTTTACACTCAATACATACACAAAGGCTGAAAAATATAGCATATTTTATCACAAGATATATTACATTTTTGAGGTAGCAGATAAATGTTTGTAAATTTGCCATATACTGTTTCCTTTCCCTCCCCTCCTCCCCTGCCTTTAGATGTCTTTTCAGTTAGAAGACAAAAAGTGGGCCAAAAGCAGAAGATGCCTGATGGTTTCCACTGAGCTTTGGTCCCACACTGCACCACCTCAGCCCTCTGAGTGTTGAAAGGTCACCCAACATCTCTCCCACTCCTCTTTTCCGTCACTAGGAAAGAGAGATTTTGTTACATGTAAAGAGATACCAAGAACTAGGATTGTGACTTACCCAAAAATATTTTCCCCAAAAAGTTTTCTGTTTCCTTTGGCCCTCCACTTGAAGTTAGATTCAAAGAGCAGGCTGAAACTCATTTTATCTGGAGAAGATGGTGAATACTGCTGTGCACAGATTTGGATTCCTCTGGAGTTCTGTGTAAGGAGTCTGTGAACCAGCTGTTCTGCACAAGTGGAAACTAAAAATATTAGGACCTTTCATACTTTTGCTAACATTTATTTGCAGTATATTATAAGGAACACTTTCCTTAGCTGGAAGCTTAACAAAAGGGTTCATAATAATTTGCTGTGGCCAAATAATATCCAGATTGCTGTTCAAGTAAGTGCAACTCTGGAAAATTAAGGGATGGCTTTAGAGCATTCTCTTGATTCTTCATGTATTCATGTTCATAAAACCTTTGTTACTTATGATCACAAAAATTCACTGCAGTTCTATTGAATTGCATTATTTTGTATTTATACAGAAGAATGAATTAGCTACAAACCAAAGGATAATTCACACAGCTCAACTATTTAAAAGGATATAAATTGTTTAATTAATCTCCAAAGACAGGACAGTGGAAAATAAAGGTCAAGTCTTCCACACACAGTGGAGTACTGTGAAGTTACAGCACCTAACAAGATGATATTTTGCAATGTATGATATTTTTAATCCTATATTTTCAGTTTTCATCTGTGTTTATATCTTATTATCTTAGAATGAAATTGTTAATTTCTATAAGAAATATTCTATAAGTCCATACTCATGGTAATGTCATCCCTTCCCTGCATGCTATAGTGTAACAGGAAGCATCTTTCCCAGTGTTGATTGTTTTTTTTTAAAAAAATATCTCTGATTTGTGACAAAATGTGTCCACTTGTTCTTGAGTTCTTAGCAGATATGTTTTATCTAAGTTTCAAAATATCATCTTCCCTCTAGCTTCAGGGAACATGGGGAGAAGCATCTTTTTCAAGTAAATAAATATTTGTGGTGTGTATTTCTTTTACAAAACTACACTTTTTTTTCTGTAGTATGGAAAGATGAAAGTAAGTATATTTAATGAAAATATCTCAGTTGTTTAGAATTATTTTGCTGTACCCACTGCCTGTTTTTTGAAATGCAAATATTTGTTGAATGGACTGGAAAACAAATATATTTTCCTACAATCTTGGAGATTGAATCTATCAAAATTTTGATTAATTTAAAGGCTTTGGATCAGATTCTGATATCAGTCCCATTAATAACTACAAGTGTAACTAAAATTAGGATCCAGTTTTCCCCGTTTTCTTAAAGATGTCTTGTTTGACTGTTGTTAGCTAAAACTCAGTTTCCACTAGGAAGATAAATGATAACTGTTGAATATCTGAGACAGGTTTTTTTATTGTCAAGGAACTGATATTCTTTTCTCCAGTACTCTTACCTCTCTCTCTTGTCGGCAGTTTGCTCTTCCCCCCATGTCTCCAGTTCACACATCTTGTCAGCTGGTCAATAGCAGCTATGGTTGGTTCAGAGGAATGCATTCACTTACAAGATGTGGTGGATTGACCCCAATGAGCAGATCAAATACCCACCCTTCCTTTTGCTCACTCCTCTCTCCCTGCAGATGGGGAGAAAAAGAGAAGGAAGGTGAAAAGACTCATGGATCAAGGGAATGACCGTTTCGTAATAAAAACAAAAGCTGTGTTCGCAGGCAAAGCAAAAAGAGGAATTCATTCACTACTGCCCATCAGTGGGCAGTCCAGCCACTTCTTGGAAAGTGGGGCTTCCAAATGCATAGCAGTTGCTTGGCAAGATAAATGCCATAGCTATGAATGTCCCTGCTTCCTCCTCCTTTCTCTGAGTTCTTTTATTGCTGAGTCTGATGTTATATGATATTGAATATCCTTTTTGTCAATTTGGGTTAGCTGTCTTGACTATGTCCACTTCCAACCTCTTGGTCACCTCCACCTTACTGACTTTGGAAGCAAGTGGGTGGGAGGGAAGAGAAGGATTTGATACTGTGCAAGCACTGTTCAGCAATAGCCAAAATACTGGTGTGTTATCAACACTGTTTTAGCCACAAATGCAAAGCACAGCACCATACAGGTTAACATGAAAAGATTTAGCTTTATAACTTCATCCCAGCCAGACCCAGTACATAGGAATATGATAAGCAATGTATATTGAAAGCATATTGACAAACAGATTGATAAGGAAGTATTTTGCCAGCTGGAGGCTGTCTCATGAAATAGATAAGAGGTTGAGTTACAATTGACTTTTTTTAACTAGAGACACTGATTTGGATCTTTACCTTGTGTCCAGCTCCTGGTTTTCATAATATTCTTAGAAATTTCAAATCTTTGAACCCTTTGCCCCTTGGCTGAAATTACTGAATGGGCAGAAAAGTTATTTGATAGGGAAAAATAAGAATAAAGTCAAGTATACAACCCAATCAGACAAGTCTTGTTTTCTAGGATTCTAGGCTTCCTTCCTTTCTCTTCTAACTTTTTCAGTGATATACTCCACAACCAATTAAAACGACCAAGGAAAAAATAAATAAATGGCTATGTGATTGAGTTTACTGATAGTATGAAATTAAGAAGAGGAGCAGTACACAGTGCAAGAGTGTTACAGATATTCCAAGTTCTCTCCTATTCTCCTTTTACTAGAACACCAGAGACTTGCCCAATATTGTCCACTCCATCATCTCTTATACCATGCTATGCAAGCTAATACTAAAGTGTGGAATAATTACTGGGGGTGAGATTACTGAGGTTGAATTCATTGAGGTTAAAGTTATATCCACATTTCATAAAAGTTGACTTCCAGAGTGGAATGCAGTTGGCATGCTGGAAATTGGTTCAGTGATTGTCCCCTAAGCAACACCACCTGCACTCTTAGATGTTAGGAGCACTGCGGGAGCTCATTGTACTAATCTAAGGGAGATAACTAGAGGAGGGAGTGAAGCGAAGGCTTCATGTCCAAACTCATCCATAAAACACTGCAGATCTGGGGGCTGGATGGAAACATGGAACCATGTCCAGACCAGCACAATAACATCGTGTCCTGGGGGTGAACTTTTCTCGTTATAACCTCATTATAATACTAAAACACACACCTCCATCCCAAAGTTACCCGCCTCCAAGGTACCACCACTCCTCACTGAGCATGCACTCTGAATTTCTCTTAGACTGTATCTTTAAATCAAAGCGAGAAATTTCTACACCAATCAATAATGAAAATATGTATGATTAGAGTCACTCAAGCTCCACCTAAACATAAAATAGTACAAAAATGACCCCAGGAGAGAGGGACGTTAGGGAAAATACCATTGTGGACTACTAGGATTAGTTGATAGGCTGAACCTCTCTTTCCCCACATAGGAATGCCTGTTGGGTAAGAAGACTTGAACACTTGGTTATACTGAGTGATTCCCTGGGAAATTTAGAGAACAAGCTTGTTATTTTGTGTTTTGTGTTTTAGCACTTTATACTTGCATGTGCTTTGCAGACAGTGCATTTATCACCGGCAATACGATAAGAACCTGTATTTCTGTTGCTTCAATAAACTGCACTATTACTGAATCTGGCCGTGAAAAGTTATTAGGCATGACTAGACTAATAGTGATCATACTGTTAGAGAATCCCTCACGGACTAACAGGAACCTGTAGTTAACTGCACTATTAATGAATCTGACTGTGAAGAGTTATTGGGCACGACTAGGCTAATAGTGATCGTACTGTTAGTGAATCCCTTGCAGACTAACAGTGCTGAAGCGGGTATCACTCAGAATCTAAGCCTACATGCCCCCAGCCTCTCTGACACCTGAGGACCAGCTGGAACACAAGGCGGTTTATTTTCTGCCAAATTTCTTCACCTGTTAATGCAACATAAACTTTTTTCTACTCTTCTGAAATGAAGAGCAAGTTAAATGTTCCATCATTTAGGAATGCAGCAAAACAGGCATGGAGAGGACCTCCTGGGTTGTTCGATCCTGCCTTCTGAAATTTCAAGCACAAAACAATAAAGACGCGTTTTGTCCAAATTGTCTAAAAGGTGGTTATATGGATAAGTTAAATCACATAAAACACTGTCTGGGCGTCCTTGTTTCTATCTACTGACTATAAGACAGTCATGAATGAGTTGTCCACAGATAAAGATACTTAAAGTCAGGTAAAATGAATATACCTTAGATGCTGAGTGTGGAAGCACCCACAAAACAACTACACCAGACAACAAAACCCCCCAAAAAAGCCTCAATATCTTAAAAAAATGTAAAATATACAGCAGAAGACCATGAAACCCTACATCTCCACTGAGCTGCATAAAGAGCAAAGATCAAAGCTGATGTAGGTCCATTTTATCTATGAAATAAAATTCATAACGTTTTTATGTAAAGATCTCACTCAACACTCAAGAATGAACAAAGGAATCCTTACTAGTTCTTGACTATCCAGTCTTGGGAAAAATTACATTTTGACTCCAGAGTGCAAACATGTAACTGATTTGGGCAGTGAACTCTACATAATGCAATAAAATACACATGGCTTGCAAAAAAACCTTCCAAAACAACAACAAAAAAAACCCCAACCACATTGCACTATCTTTTTAAACTGCATAGAAGCAGTAAAACACAATTCCATAAAGTATTCTTGTCTCTGGGAATTTTTTTGCAAATGTCTCTATAGGCTTAACAAACCACACTTTAAAGCAATTTTGATTCTTCGCCTCACAAAGATATTCAGATAGTTATTTCAGAAGTTCACTTACCAGGTGATCTGAAGCTTTATATAATATCCAGCCTAAACTTATTCATAGCTATTTATCATGTGCTAATATTATTCTTAAAATTAAAGGATTTTTCTCACCTTGATATATCCCCTCTCATCTCCCCTTTTTATAGTTATAAAAAGTCATTATATCCCCTCTTAAACTTCTCCAGCTAGG
This sequence comes from Morus bassanus, assembly GCA_031468815.1. NCBI lineage: Eukaryota > Metazoa > Chordata > Aves > Suliformes > Sulidae > Morus > Morus bassanus. The sequence continues at coordinate 93,250,736 of CM062569.1, forward strand.
CTAGATAAACAGAGCTCTCCTTAATCTTTTCTTTGTAAAGTAATTATTCCATTCCTTTAATCATATCTCTTCTCTGAATCTGATCTAATTTAAATTAATCATTCCTGAGAGAAATTATTAGAGATGTACACAATATTCCAGATGAGGCCTTGCTGATGCCTTCTGTAGTGGCATATACATTCTGTGTGTTAGAAGAGTGTGTCACTTGCATACTACAATAGCAGTAGCCTTGTTTCATAGCCACATCACTCTGGCAGTTCATACTCAACTCCAGCAAATATACCCAGATATTTTTACCCATTTCATCACATCAGATTGACAAAGACCCCTTTATAGCAAATTTTTATGATTAAATCTTGTAAAAAATGCCCCTGAACTTTGCGGTATTAAATTGCATTCCATTTGTGCGATTTCTCTCCTTAGGATGATCAAATCCTCTTGATGTAATTTCAGCATCTTGTTGCTTAGACATTTCTTGAGCATATTGTCCTGGTTTGCCTGGGATAGAGTTAATTTTCTTCCTAGTAGCTGGTGTAGTGTTATGTTTTGGATTTAGTATGAGAATAATGTTGATAACACACTGATATTTCAGTTCTTGCTAGGTAGTGCTTATAGTAGTCAAGGACTTTTCCAGCTTCCCATGCTCTGCAAGGTGCACAAGAAGCTGGGAAGGGGCACAACCAAGACAACTGATCCAAACTGGCCAGAGGGATATTCCATACCATATGACTTCATGCTTAGTATATTAACTGTGGAGAGCTGGTCAAGGGGACAGCGATCACAGCTCGGAGACTGTCAGGACATTGGTCGGCGGGTGGTGAGCAGTTGCATCACTTGTTTTTCCTGGGTTCCATTTCTCTCTCTGTCTCGTTGTTTTCCTTTTCATTACATCATCATCTTCATCATCATCACCATCATCATCATCATCATTATTATATCATATTTTATTTTGATTATTAAACTGTTCTTATCTCAACCCATTAGTTTTCTTACTTTTGCCCTTCCACTTCTTTCCCCAGTGAGCAGGTGTGTAGTGTTTAGCTGCCTGCCAGGTTATAACAATAATCATAGTTTTCATCTCAATGCCGCTAGCAAAGACAGTATATATGGTCAGTCCCAATGCTGATGTTTGAGAGGTATCTGTACCAATTTTTCTCCAGCCTGTCTAGCTGTTTGAGTATAGCTGGGGACCATCTCCCTCGTAACAAGCTTCTTTCACACCTCATGTTAATCACTGTCATCACCATGTTCGATGTTAATTTTCCTTTGAGAAATCTTATCAAATGTTTAGCTTAAATCTGAATAGAGTAGCTTTATTTTATTAGCCTCTCTAGGAAGTCAGTTATCTAAAAAGATATTAAGTTAGTCTCACACAATCTGTATGAGATAAAACCATGTTGTAATATAAGTTCCATTTACCTCTATGCCCCTAATTAGTTCTTGTTCAAAATCTACTCTAATGCTTTGCAGAGAATTATAATCAAACTAGCTGCTTCGATCTTGTTCTTTCCCCATTGCTTTTTATCCTGACACTACATTTGTTCTTCTCCAAATTTACTATTACCAGATTTATGGATTAATTTTAAATGGCTTCTACTAGATTTGCAATGCCATGTGCTAATTCATTCAGTTGACTTGAATAGACATTATCAAGCTCTTTAATTCTTTTACACTTAGAAATAACAATTTTTTTCTAACTTCCATCCTGTAATTTGTATCATGGTCTTCTCATTTGCAGCAGATAATGTATATTACCCTCACAATGATCTTCAAATAAAAACTAAAAAAAAAAAACAAACCACACACAAAAAAAACCACCAAGGGTAGGATTAATTAAAAATTTTGGCCATTTCTAACTCTTCCTTGCAGCCTTCTAATTCCAAGTATACAAAAGCCTCCTTCTTTTCTAGTTTCCCCTCTTTATTTATGTAAAGAATATTTTAGAAAGTTTAGTGCGTAAAAAAATGTTTTTATGTTTTGGTTTCTAATGCTAGGGTAAGACTTTCAAAGTATTTAGTCTTTACCTCTATAACCTCTGAAACATCATTTTTCTCCTAATGAATCCCTTTTTACGATTCTTTTTCTCCCTATTCTTCTTAATGAATCCCTTTTACCCTTTCTTTTTGTTTCCTTTCTTCTTATTAAATCCCTTTTCACATGATTATTCATCTTGAAAAACCCTTTCAAACAAGTATTTAGTTTTCTCTTTGAATATATTATCTAATTGTGTTGGCATATTTTACTTAAAAGTAAAGTAAGAATTCCTTCAGGTCTTCTCTGAATTCAAATCTTTAATTTTCCCAGACCAATTAGCCTAATTAATTTGCCCAGCATCCCAAAGTTTGCCTTTCTAAAATCGCCTGGATTATTTATAGACTTATTTTTTGTCGATCTTGCAGTTTGACATCAATTTAATCAGTTCATGATTGCTGAATCATATTTAACTTAATGCAAGGCTGCTGTTCTTATGAACAGCTTAATAATGATGGTATGATTGTCCAATTATAGCTTAATATTACATTGTTAACTGAATTCCTTACTCTCTTCTTAGTTGTGTCATTTGTACAACTGTACAATTTGTTTCTGTCTATCACAGCTGAAATGAAGAAATGGAACTCTTGAATTTTTGTAGTATTGGTCCATTTATCTTCCATGCCGCTTAATTTTTATCTTGCTTTATAGCAATGCAGTTCTGAATTGTTCCAACAAGCTTTTGCTGGGATCTCGGATGATAACCCACTACAAGAGGATCTACCAAAAGGACTGTATGTCATTTGACTTCTACACTACACAGGGCTTTAACACTTTGCCCATTCTCAAACAATGCATACATTTTCCACCCTCAGGTGCACCATGTATATTAATTTATACTCTCAGTTAAGTTTCATTCTAGAAAACATTCCCATGGGTAACCAGCCTTCCTTAGAAAGCAAGACAGTCTGAGGTTGATACAGACACACCTCACACCTTTAATTTTTTTCTTTAAATAAAGTTGTTAAAACAAAAAATGTTAATTCACTTTTTGGTAAAAAGAACAGTGACAGATTTGTCTTTTATTTTTCCCACAACCTAGATATAAAAATCCCACAAGGTATTTAATATAAAAGTAAGGAAAGAACATTTTTATCCTAGCTTTTGATAGATTAAGATAGTATTAAAATTAAAAGTGACTACAGTCACTGAAGACCTCAAGCAAGAAATTCTTCAAATTATATAAAAAGAAATGTAGTCACAAAAATTAGGTGCGCACTACAGAGTCATAGGATCATAGGATAACTCAAGTTGGAAGAAACCTTAAGAGGTCTCTGATCTAGCCTCTTGCTCAAAGCAGGTTGCTTAGGGATTTATCCAGGAGGGTCTTGAAAATTTCCAAGGATGTACTCTGGGCAACCTTCTCCACTGCTGGGTTGTTGTCTTGGTGAGTAAGTTATTCCTTATATTTAATTTTAACCTCTTTTATTTCAACATGTGACCACTGTTCTTCATCCTCCCACCATGTACCTCTGTGGAGAGCCTGGCTCTGCCTCGCCTCTTCACTAACCTCTCCATAGGCACAGACGGGCTGCTGTTAGGTGCCCCTGAAGCCATCTCTCCTCAGGCCAGACAAGCCCAGCTCCCTCCACTTCTCCTCACAGGAGAGCTGCCACCATCCTGGTGGCATTCTCTGAACTCACTCCAGTTTATCGAAATCCCCATCCTTCCACTAATGGAAGTCCAAAACTGAATGCAGTATTACAGGTATGGTCTAACAAGTAGAACCATAAATGTGATTCATGAATGCAACTTTGCTAAGAGTTAATTTCTTGTATTTAAATAAAGTACCCTTTTCCTTCTTGCAGGTATTTTTGAGACTTCATTCAGTAAGAAATGTAAAGTTAACCAATTTTATTTTTAAAAAACCCCAATCTATATTTTTTGTAGCTTTGACTCCAGGTTCTTCCTATTTCAGGGGGGAAAAAGAAAATCAAAAGAACTTTCTAATAACTATAGATAGAAAATCAAATTCTTAATTGGAAAATCAGGCATAGCTAAAAAAAAACTCCACACTGATAACAGTGACGATGAGAGCAACTAAGAAAACAGAAAACTTTCTGAAATATTTCATATGCATGTATACTGATCATTTGAAAAATTCAGCATGTATTTGATAGAAAAAACAGTTTGGCTTGTGTCATATTTGTTCCAAATTCTTGTATAACAATTTCAGCGAGTTTGTACAAAATCTTGAACAAATATTTTTATCTTTATGACCTGAGAATGAAAATTTAAGTGAATTTGAACAATTTTGAGCCAGAATAGTGCAGTGTTTAGGAATTAGATATGGGATTCAAATCTGACTTAAAATAAAATGCCAGATATAAAACTGACTTCTAAGAAATTCAAGAAAAAATTTGATTTATCTCTTTTCAGTATACACAATGCAACTATCTCCAGGCTTACTAGTTTGGAATCCTGAGCAGCAAATTCTGTGTGAATACAGCTACACTTTACTGGGGTAGTATTTCTGTATCGATTTTGCACTTGACTGCGGATCAGGACTCTATTCTGTGCACATCGATTTGTTTATAAATAGTTAGGATGTCTAAAAAATTGACAAAAAAGCTATAGAGCTGGGTTAAATATCTAGGATTGGAGGATTGTTACCTTTTTTTGAATTGTAGAATCTAATCTATTTGCACAGCCACCTAGGTTACATGGAAAAAAACCCAGTAAGTGCTGCCTCCTCAGTCAAAAAGAATAATCTGTTTGTAAGGCAAATTTTTTATCAAACGGAAGGCAAACACTGCAAAAATTTAGAAAAGCATAAAACCAGTGAATCATCAATGTAGATATGAGTGAAATACCCACTCTAACATTTTTAGGGAAGTCCATTGCCTCAATTTCCACAGATCTTAGTGTTGTCATCATTGAACAGATACCTTTGAACCTCATTGTACCTTTCCTTTTCCTTTGTGTTCCCCGTTTACATTCCAAAGTTAAGAAATTCCCAGAATAACAAATGGCCCAGGTCCTTTCTCTGTTTCTCACTACCACCAGCCTCCATTTACTGGTGAGATTTTTACACAAGACTATTTTGGTGTAAAGGAAACATGGTTAGCATGGATGCTGTTCCTGGATTAATAAGCCTGCTGTTTTTTTTTATAGCTATTGCCATCTCTGATCTCTCCAGCTACATAGATTTTGTGTTGCAATGTGCCATGTAAAACCTTTATTACAGTTCATTCAGTTTTTGTGATATTCTATGTCTTCACTGGAAAACTTCCACAAGTTCCATCAAACAGTTCAGATCTGGAATTTTACTTTGATCATTTCCTATCATACACAGGACAAACACATATTTCCAAAATATGAGCATACTTTTTTACCCAACATTATTTGCATATAAGCCTGCAACACAGATGGTTGAACTGAGGGTTTTCTGAACAGATCCACTCAAGGGACATTAATTTTATTTTTGTTGGTTGATAGTTACACAATTATTTTATTATCTTAAGCTCTGCATAAACTTTAAACAGAATGATAAAAAAAAAATAAAAAAATCCAAACTTTCCTAACTTCAGCAGTTGCCTGGGATACCAGTGCCTGCTCATCTTGTTTCTTCTACAAGTTTGTTAGGATGGGAGCAGGGACCTTCTTCTTACATGAGCCTCAAAACCAGGTTTGCAAGTCCTTGCAAGGTCATTGTAGAACACAAAGGAATTCAGAGTGGGTTTTTGTTTCAGGTAGTAACATATTGGTCTTCTTGGTTTCCTATTTACAGTCACCATTAAAAAACTGTGTAAGTTTCTTAGTCACCTAGAACAAGAATTTATTAAAGTATTTAAAATGCTCAGTATTCAGTAAGGCTTTCATTTTGCAATATCCCTTATTTCATTTTACCTTAGCTGTTAGAGTTTTTCTGAAGAAAACTTCTCATCTGAAAGTCTTTTAGATGGTAATAAAGATGGTAATAACTTCTCTTTTTGTGAAAATGAGAAAAAGGTATAGTAGAAAATCTTACAATATAGGTCTGGAAAGGTCATCTAGTTCCTGCCCTGAGGCAGAATCAGTTCTACCCAATGGTTAACTGAGAAGGTCAAAAGCTGTTTTTATTAGTGTCCTTGCTGAAGTCAGATCTTCCTTCACTCAAGATGGAACAAGACAAATTACACAAAAGGCTAGAGAAAAGAACAGCACGCACAACAGGCAGCCTGAGCTGCTCCTTTAAGTCCCTCCAAACTTATAGAAACATCAGGCTATTTAAGATGCTTTTTAGCTGCTCTTTCCCTGTGGCTCACAGCAGCACTGTGATAAAGATAGTCTTGGTTCACTAAACTGGCTTTATTTATCAAAGGCAAAAAAGACAGAGATAGGGAAGAAGAAAACAATAAGGTAGAGAAAGAAACCACATAACCACATAAAAATGTTTGTAACATTTTGCAGCCAATTTTTACACTCTGGATTACATCTACGATCTTGCCAAAGCTAGTGAAGACAGCAATATAGTATGAATAGTGTATCTTTGCTTTCATTCAGAATGTTTGATGCTAAAGATCAAACAACTGAGGTGGTTGAGTGAGTAGAAATTGAAAGGACTGAGGTTTGCTGCCAGATTTCCCCATGAAGACACTTTTAAGACTTCATAACAAAGCAATAGATGAAAAAGCTCAGCTGCTCAATATTTTATTGAAAGTGCATTCTGGGGAAATTTTTAATGTATCACTTTAGGTGCATTGAGTTTTGCTCCCTTATTTCTCTGATTTATGATTTATTTATATTACATGGTTTCAGCTTAGACCTTTTTTATTTAATCAGATTTTTTTATTATTCTCATTGACACTAATTCAGTCTTCTTCTTTGACTATTACAATTTTTTCAATACACAAAGTTAGATTTTTGTTACTGTGACTTTTGTAATTCTCATCTTTAAATTACTTTTACAAACATTCACACAGGAATATTCACATCTGTCATAAAAGCAAATAGATATTATTTTTGTTGTGTTATTCTAAGTAAACTGAAACATGATAGAGAGACTTAGCCTGAGATGTAAAACAGAAAGTATCAGTGACAAATTAACGTAAGAGAAAAAGGAGAAATGCTATATGTATTCAGTAAATCGTGTGAAGCAGTGTATAAATACCATCATAATTGTAAAGCTTCATTTAAGGTTGCCTTTTGAAAATGAGCTCTTAACTGCCAAATATGCAGGTGACCGAGGAACCACGCTGTCTTTATGTACTTTCATGAGTATGTACAGAAACACTAATTAAATATTTAAAACTATAAATATCATTGACAAATCACAAGACAAATCATAATCCCCATTCATTCTCAGTTAATTAACATATTCTAAATAAGGAAACTGGTGGACAGAATTAAACAGAATTCCAATGCTTTACACAGACATCTCTCCCAAAAACTCACCTATGGAACAAAATGCCTTTAAAAATATAGCCAAATTCAAAATTATATTTCTGGCAGAAGTGAATCCATGAGAAAATATTAGCAACAATCACAAAGGTTAAGAAGTCTTTGTAAATCCTCAGAGTGCTGTAGTTAAAAGTCATCTAGCACAGTTGCTGGGTCTATGAAAGTGATATGTAGCAAGTAGGAATACTGAGGTAATTTCTCTCTTCACACAGTTCTGGTGAAACTGACACTGCAACAAACTTACAAAAATATTGCATGCAGTTCTGTTGTTTATTCATTATAGTCACTGAGATATTAGACAAGGTTTAAAATACCTTGAAGCCATAGCATCACTGTAATACTTCAAGGGATGAAACAAAATGCCACTCATAACTATACTTGTCTTGTGATGTTTATAATATGTTTAGACATTTCTGAGCTCAGATGATCTAAGTAAATAGTCCAAGTTTTCATGCTGCATGGTTGCATGACTGCTGAACCCAGTGTGCTGCAAGTGGCGCATGAGTAGATGGATAAATAGTCAAGTGACGATGCCAGGTGGAGTTCTGTGCTCCCACTGACATGTGGCTTCTAATACCTGTATTAGCTAACTCAAAAATAACTTGGGTACGACTGAGAGGTAATGAGATGGTATAGGCTGATATCACTGATATTAGGACTAATAAAAAATCGATAATTCCTAAAAGCATATAGAAACAGTCTGTGGCAATACCTTTCAGTAGTTCCCTGCAACATGAGTCAGGTTAAAAAGTAGAAAACCTATTGTTTTCCAACAGTCAAAGGAGATATATAGTTTCAGATAATCATAGGTAATCCATTATAGCATCTTTGCAACATAGTGTTACACAAACATGATAAGACAACAGTCCAGTTGCAAGGCATTAGAACACATGCAAAAGTATAGTCAAGTCACAATGTCACTTCCAAGTAGCTATGTCTAAATGACTAAGTATAAATCTAAAAAAATCAGAAACGTATGCAGTAATAAGGACAGTATAAAATATTGCCATATCACCAGGGACAAAATTCCAGGGCATAGCTTTATTTTGGGATGAACAAACAGGAAATTAATGTTTGGTATCTTATAATTTATAATGTGCTGCTGAAGAACCAAAAATCTGTTCAGAAAACTGATTAATACAAAAGTTTTAGCATCTTTTACCTATTCTGCTACCAGATTAATAATAAATAAATAAAATAAATATTATGCTTGAAGTCATATTTATTGAAGGAAGTAAACATGATGTCTCAGCCTTTTCATATGTGTTTGGAAATAACGATTATTTTGTGGTAATAAAATAATCGAAATTATTTGTATGAGTTATATGTTAATTGCAGTCAAAAGACATTCATAACAGAATAGGAGAATGGGGATCAGCCATTCTGTAATGTCAAGCAGGGTTTATCAAGTAACCTCTGCAACATTGATATATTCATCCTTTACATAAGATCAAACAGCCTAATATTTTTGGACTGTTATAGACACTTGAAGGTATTTATCCCTGATTTATAGGTGTACAAGAGCTCTCTCTGTGAAATGCCAGCTGTCTGGCTATGTAAATGACTGTATGCCTTCCTGCTTTTAGGTAATCTAGAAACTTAACTCATTTAAAATGCTGCAAGCTAAGGTGTTTTCCTCTATAGTGTTGTGTTCCAGTGCTCAGCTGTACCAGGCAGCTAAGATGTTCTGACACATTCTGTCCACACAGAGCAAACACAAGTGAAACTCCTCAAAAAGGTGTGCTAGATAAAGTCCTTTGAACCTGTTTTCAAAAAGCAGTTTGCACTTCTTCAGTGCTGGTTGTCACATACCAGCTGGAACACAAAAGTGCCTGGGAACCAGGGGAAACATGGAGCTCTTGTTCCTTTACTAACCAGAGTAGTCACATAATGAGCGCATGACTATGTGCAGTAATCAACAGTTTAGCCACAATACTCAAGCAGACTCAGCATACATCTTTCTGTTAGCTGAGGATAGGATCTGCATTTGTTTTGGAATAGAGGATTAAAGTTAATACTCTTTAAGCATGCATTCAACCAGGTCAGAATCTCAAACTCTATCACCAGGAAAAGTTCAGGTATACACAGAGTGCTTCTGTCAGTCTACGCAGGGAGAGTTAAGCCACGGATAAGGCCAAGCATGTTACAGCCCAGCCCACAATATTTTTATCCCAAGCTGTTGGACACAAGCTGAACTGCAACCAGGCTCAAAGCACAGCACGAGCAGAAAACATGTAGACCATGAGATACTATACGCATTCCTTTTCTCAGCTTCCCTTATGCCACAGTGGTACCATGATAAAGTACCACCAAGATCTTCCTAACCATCATCGAACACGTCTTGCCCCACCTTGGAAAAACAAATGTTGCAAGCTACAATAAACAAAAATCCCAACAACTGTTAAGCTATTCCTCCCACCTGAGACATAATTGTTTGAGTTACGGGGCCAGTCTGATGGTTGGTGCTGGTTTGGCCTGGGGTAGAGTTAATTTTCTTCACAGTAGCTAATATGGGGCTATGTTTTGGATTTGTGCTGAAAACAGTGTTGATAATACAGGAATGTTTTCGTTATGGCTGAGCAGTTCTTACACAGAGTCAAGGACTTTCTGCTCCTCACACCACCTCACCAGCGAGCAGGCTGGAGGGTGAACAAGAAGTTGGGAGGGGACACAGCTGGGACAGCTGACCCCAGCTGACCCAAGGGATATTCCAAACCATATGACATCATGCTCAGCATATAAAACTGTGGGAGGAAGAAGGAAGAGGGTGACGTTTGAAGTGATAATGTTTGTCTTCCCAAGTAACTGTTATGTGTAATGGAGCCCTGCTTTCCTGGAGATGGCTGAACACCTGCCTGCCCATGGGAAGGAGTGAGTGAATTCCTTGTTTTGCTTTGCTTGCACGTGCGGATTTTGCTTTACCTATTAAACTGTTTTTGTCTCAACCCACGAGTTTTCTCACTTTTACCTTTCCGATTCTCTCCCCCATCCAACTGTGGGGAAGTGAGCGAGCAGCTGTGTGGTGCTCAGTTGCCAGCTGGGGTTAAACTTTGACACCATTAAGCACACACTGGTTACAGGATGGAGGAGAAATGAAGAATGAAGATGAATAATGAATGAATGAAGATGAATAATGAGAAGGAAGCAGAGAAAAAGGAAAACAGGAAGGGAAGAGAGAATTATAAAGAGAATAACATATATTTTTCCCAACTATAAGTTCATTCCAGTTTGTCATTCAGAATTTCATGGTGGCATAAGAAAACGACTCAGACCTTATCTCTCTGGAGTAGAAAGAATTAATACAGAGTTGATGGACATTCTGTTCAGCTGGATTGCAGCATAGACAAAACAAAAGACAAATTAACTGTATTTTTTATTAAATCTCATAGAGGACAGGAATAAACACCATTTCAATCATCACATTTATTGAAGAAAGGGAGAACAAAACTACAATGAGATGCACATATTTCCATTAATTATTCCTTATTTTTATCCTGAAGATTTTTTTCCAAAATGTCCTTTGGGCAGAATTTTTCCTTTTTAAGTAGTGAATTCCACAATGCAAATGAAGTATTTTAGGACACTGTATCTTGCATTGATTTCCACTACAATATGTAGTGCAATATAAGGTATTTCTTTAGTATTTAAACTAGTTAATGTAACTGAAGAGATTCACAGTCTTGACAGAGTTTAAAATGACATATTGAAAAAAGTTTTTAAAACTTATTTAGAGTTTTTGGAAAGTCTCTTGGTTGGATTTTGACCATTATACCATCTATGCCTCTTGGTATAGAAATTGAAAGTACTGTTCTTGTTTGGATTAAAACATTTCCCATGCAGAAAATAATTTGATGATTTAAACAAAAAGTAGTGGGGGAAGAAAGACGCTGAATATTTTGAAAAATAAGCTGAAAATAATGAATCAAAAGAAAAAAAAAACTCACTGCTTTCAAATAAAGAAAAAATCAGAGGTAATTTGATTTCCCTCATTTCCCAGCAAATCATCATTTCACACATATAATAACATTAAGAAAGAACTGCAGACTTGATGCTACTCACAGTGGATGAAAATCTATAGTGTATGCAATACAAGTCACAGTGTACGGTCATAAATGTCTTTTTCTAAGCAAAAATCTATGTGTAAAAAGATAGATCATGGACTGAATACATTGATACTTCCAGACAGAACAATAAACATGTGGCCGTGGTTATTATGTCAGGCCAGGACAGAAATCACCTTTGTTATTTATTCTGTGAAACAGGATTTTAAGAAAATTCTTTTTTCAAACATTGTAATGCTGGATATGTGTGATGTGAAAGTGAGGTCTAAAACTTTCAAAGGTTTTGAATATACATGTGAACAGACCTTCTAGGTTTTTGGTGTCGTGGTTTTAGCTGGGATAGAGTTAATTTTCTTCACTGTAGCTAGTATAGTGCTGTGTTTTGGACTTAGTATGAGAATAATGTTGATAACACACTGATGTTTTAGTTGTTGCTAAGTAGTGCTTACACTAGTCAAGGACTTTTCCAGCTTCCCATGCTCTGCGAGGTACACAAGAAGCCGGGAGGGCAGGGGGCACAGCCAGGACAGCTGATCCAAACTGGCCAGAGGGATATTCCATATCATATGATGTCATGCCCAGTATATTAACTGGGGGAAGTTGGCTGGGGGAAGCAGCTGTCGCAGCTCGGGGACTGGCGGCGTCTGTCGGCGGGTGGTGAGCGGTTGCAGCACTTGTGGGTTTTTTTCCCTTCCTCCCCTGAGTTTCATTTCTCTCTCTCAACATTTTCCTTTTTATTATATTATCATTATTATTATTATTATTACCATTATTACTATTAGTATTTTATTTTAATTATTAAACTGTTCTTATCTCAACCCACGACTTTTCTTGCTTTTGCTCTTCCAATTCTCTCCCCATCCCACGGAGGACGGGGTGGGGAGCGAGTGAGCAGCTGTGTGGTGCTCAGTTGCTGACTGGGGCTGAACCATGACAGGAGGTTTATCCAGAGGCAAATTTGTCACATTTACATTACGTTAGTTTGATTTTACTTACATCAAACTGCAAGTCTAGTACATTTACAGTGGAAATCCAGAATTAGGTCTTTGCATTAACAACGATCAAACAGCAACAACAAATCTTCATCGTTTTTTAAATATGAAATGCTGATCTATAATATAAGACTAAAAAAGCTGTGAGGTTTTTCTATGGGCACCTAGAAACAACAGTAAGAGACAGATTATCTAATATGGCAGAGGAAAAACTTCTGTGCTAACTTTGCCCGGCTATTTTCAAGTTTCCCTGTTGCAAGTTTTGAGATTCTGTATCAGTAGGGGAGACAGGGAGAGAGACTTTCACAACTGTATGATAAACATAACAACTTCTTTTCTATTTGAAGATTAATTCACAGTCTGTACAAAACCAGCTAATGACTGCTTTACTATTCCTAATGTGCCCATGTTTCAGAAAAGTATCATCAACACTTTTATACCATCTCAATCTTTGTTTGTGGTAGCCAGAAAACAAGGCAGGAACATTCATAGGTATCTGAATATTAAATCAACCTTGTCTTTTTGAACCACTCTAGGAGGTTGTATCTTTTCTTTGGAAAAGTAGAATGTTATTTGGAAAAGCAGGGCATTTATTTGTTAAATGGCTGTTCTCAGAAATACTAAATTAATTTGAAGAAAACAAGGAAAAAAAGCTAGCAAAATAAATTTGAAAAGAAGAGAGAAAAATAATAAAGCAAATTATAAATAATCTTGTTTATAAGAATTAATCTACATATCTTGGAAGGGAGGCAAGAAACTGTGCAACTTGCCAAACCAAACCAAACCAAACTAGAATTCATAACATACCAAACCAGATGAAACTAAACCAAACAAAACCAAACAGGAGGTATCACATTCAGACAAAACCATATTAAAAAAACAGATGTTAAAATTAATGTAGTGTTTTCTAAAATGTAGCAGTATAATCAGAACAATGAAGAATAAATAAGAGCTGGAACAACTTTAGAGTTTCAAGGTAACAAAAGTTTTAAACAAAGGAGGAAAGAAGCAACACTAAATTGCTCTTTTGAGTGAAGAAGAGGCAATAAAAGAGACCAGAACTGTAACAGTAGCAATCTCTGGACATATGCTTTTTGCATACAGATGTATATAATCAACAGTGTTGACATTAGCAAATAAAATGGGATGTTGACCAATCTTTAACTCTGAAGCCAGCAGAGATAGCATGGTTTACATCTGTGTAAGTGACCTCCCCTACTGATTACGATAGCTGCATCTAACGGTACCTGGCCCAGCTTCACCCAGCTGAAACTGTCTCATGGACTATGGTAATAGTCTATAGTACATGCAATTCTGTGTAGGTTCTTGGGTCCATGTCCTGACTTTGATCATATTACAGAAAGACCCTGGTATAAACAAGTCATTGTGTCTTGTCATGCTAGCCCACAGATAGAGCATAACAGTCCTATTTTTAATTCTTAGAGTTTTCTAACACATGACAAAAGAAAATTTAGTTTTGCTATTATCTACAAAGCTATTTGAGGTCCACATTATATCACTATTGAATTAGTGAAATTTCTACTCTCTACAGCTTTTTTTATACCTGTGATTCCCTATAGAGGGCAAAACTTAAAATGCATCGTCATGGACTTCAACATGTTTATGTACAAACTAAGGGGAATTAACCAGAAGTGGAGTGCTGCTAGAGGAACAAGGAATAAATGTGATTTCTAGTGAGCTGGCAGAATAAAATGTGTATTAAGTCAAAATGCAGCAACTTAGTATCTTAATATACTGCCAAGTCAGTGTGATGGGTCCCTGGCCACAGCCAGCATGAGAGGAGACAAGTTTGCCTCATCTACTTTTCTTAAATCTTTTTGGATAGAGTGAAAAAGATTCTGATGAAGCAAAGAACCCCAGTAGTATGTCAGCAGAGGCCTTAGTACAGACACAGGATGGTACCAGAGGCCTCCAAAGGTATAAGCACAAGCTGAAAATGATCCGTTGCTGGTCACTATAGGAATGTAGCCTTGAAAGCAGAGTTGAACCAAGTTTAGTGCACAACAAGGAGAACAAAGAGTGTGTGTCCAAAATACATAAAACATCCTGCATGTGGTGAAGACAGAGAGGATAAGAAGAAGTTGTAAAGGCATTTAAAGATCCTACATGAATGGGATTGGGAAGAATTCCTTCCACATTGCTTCTCTGGCTTAAGGACACTGAGCTGATCAAAGTTGTTACTTAAAAGTCAGCAGGTCCCCCATCACCTTTGCAATGCCCCCCATCGTTTTCCCTAGAGAAGGGAGTCCTGCTATTTTGTTTGCCATTCACTGCACTTTGCTGCTGCAACTTAGCCATTACATGTAAAATATTATCTTTTAGTCTATTACGGGGTTGAGCAAATTAGAGTTTCAAAGAGCCATATGTGGGACTGGTGGGTGAGTGATAGGTATGTGTATTTATATGTGGTTTTCTACTCTAACCTTCTCAGATGACAGTGATGGATAGCGCAGTGCTGGACCACAATAAAATCGAATGAATCGCTGAAGGCTTGCAATCTTTAAAGTCAGATTTTATCAGAGTAAAAAAGAATGGTTTAGAGCATGATAGATCTGTAAATACTGAAAATTGAAATCTTTTCCATTAAATTTTAAATTAAATATTTAAAAATAAATCTAGTAAGATTCTGCTTTATGTCACAGAGATAGTGTCTAGAATACTAAGCCTGCTGTCAAAGGTCAGGCTCCCTGCAGCCTGATGTTGTCCTTCTGCTCCCTCTGCTCCATGCTCAAGGGATCCCTGGCTGAATACATCACTTCAGTGAACAACCATGCACCCTGCCACTCCTTACAGAAAAAAACCATCTGATCCATGGTGCAGCTGCCACAGAAATATAAACAGGCAGCAGTCTGCTCTGGTACCCAACCAATTCCTCTTCAAAAATGTATGCAATCCAATGTCTCTTCAATAAGGTGTGGACAAGTGAATTATACTAGTTATATCAATTTTCACAGCTCATTAAACCAATTCTTCTCTGTGTTGCCTATAGCACTTGACATATTCCTACTAAACTAGACAAAACAAGTAGCCATGTGGAAGGCCCTTTGTTTGTCTAGAAAGATGATTACACCACAGATTATGAAGCATCTGACATTAGGCTTATCACTAAAATACTTGGAATCAGCACTATTGCTGGTAGCGAAGAACAGCCTATGTCTATGTATGATGCACTGTCTGCACTGACGGAACTCCCAGGCTAGTTAATTCTGGTTACACAGCTTTTTGCGTGGTATTTTTGGTGGTAATAATCAAGCCCTTATAATCAGCAGTTTCAAAATGCATACATTTTCTCATGTTTTCTTTTTAGGTCTTTTTTCATATATTCCCACTAGACAAATACATGTTATATATGTAAGCTGGTGTTAGGTTAAATCTGTTTTCAACACTTCACAAGATTCATGCAAAACAAAGAGTTAAATAAAGCAACAACTTCATTTCCCAGGCATTTGCAAGTGCCACAGGTATTCTTAGTTCTGTAGTTTGCAGAGTCTAGGGCCTTTACTTGCGCTTAAAGTAGAAACAACCATAAACAACATAGGCAATGGGCATTTATAATACTATGGAACCTTTCAGAGGTCTTAAATCTAACTATTAAAATAGAGATACATGGACATTTTCTTTTCTGAATGTTATTTTTTATGATTCTATAGATATATAGATGTTATCTATATTTAAAAATCCAGTGGAATACAAAATCTAAGGCATTATGGCCTATCTGCTATCATTTAGTCTGTGCAAAGCTATTACAATTCAGAAGGCTCTTTGTTGCAAGTCATAATTTGTGAGAGTATATTTCATATGACTAGGACTAGGCACATACATAACAGAATTGGGAACTGCCATGAAGAACTGCTCTTTGTGAATGTCCTTAAACCTTTGATGGCTCTCTCCCTACCAAACTCCCTTTGTCACCTTAGTTCTTTTCAGAAGCAGATACGTTGGACTACTGCCTCCAAATCTAGGCATCAGCCTGAGGTCTCCTTTATACAGAGAGTACAAAGAATTATATAGGTTGGAAAAGACCTCTAAGATCATTGAGTCCAGCTGTTAACATAACACTGCCAGTTCACCACTAAACCATGTCCCTAAGTACCACATCTACAGGTCTTTTAAATACCCCCAGGGATGGTGACTCAACCACTTCCCTGGGCAGCCTCTTCCAATCCCTGACAACCTTTTCAGTGAAGTAATATTTCCTAATATCCAATCTAAACCTCCCCTGATGCAGCTTGAGGCCATTTCCTCTTGTCCTATCACTCGTTACTTGAGAGAAAAAAACAACACCCACCTTGCTACAACCTCCTTTCAGGTAGCTGTAGAAAGCAATAAGGTCTCCCCTCAGCCTCCTCTTCCCCAGGCTAAACAACCCCAGTTCCCTCAGCTGCTCCTCATAAGACTTGTGCTCTAGATCCTTCACCAGCTTCATTGCTCTTCTTTGGACATGCTCCGGCATCTCAATGACTTCCTTGCACTGAGGGGTCCAAAACTGAACACAATATTCAAGGTGCGGCCTCACCAGTGCCCAGTACAGGGGCACGATCACTTCCCTACTCCTGCTGGCCACACTATTCCTGATGCAAGCCAGGATGCTGTCGGCCTTCTTGGCCAGCTGGGCACACTGCTGGCTCATGTTCAGCCAGCTGTTGACCAACACCCCCAGGTCCTTTTCTGCCAGGCAGCTTTCCAGCCACTCTTCCCCAAGCCTGTAGCGTTGCACGGGGTTGTTGTGTCCAAAATGCAAGACCCAACACTTAGCCTTGTTGAACCTCCTACAGTTGGCCTCGGCCCATTGATCCAGCCTGTCTAGATCCCTCTGCAGAGCCTTTCTACTCTCAAGCAGATCAACACTCCTGCCCAGCTTGTTGTCATCTGCAAATTTACTGAGGCTGCACTCAATCCCCTTGTCCAGATCATTGATAAAGACATTAAACAGAGCTGGCCCCAATACTGAGCCCTGGGGAACACCACTTGTGACCGGCCACCAATGCGATTTAACTCCATTCACCACAACTCTTTGGTCTTGGCCATCCAGCCAGTTTTCACCCTGTCCAAGCCATGAGCAGACAGTTTTTCCAGAAGAAATCTGTAGGAAACAGTATCAAATGTTTTACTAAAGTCTAGGTAGACAACATCTACAGGATTTCCCACATCTACTAAATGGGTCACCTTTTCATAGAAGGAGATCAAGTTAGTTAAACAGGACCTGCCTTTCCTAAACCCAAGCTGACTAAGCCTGATGCCCTGGTTGTCCTGTACATGCCACGTGATAGCACTCAGAATGATCTGCTCCATAACCTTCCCCAACACCGAGGCTGACAGGCCTGTAGTTCTCTGGATCCTCCTTCTGGCCCTTCTTGTAGATGGGCATCACATTTGCTAATCTCCAGTCTACTGGGACCTCCCCAGTTAGCCAAGACTGCTGATAAAGGATTGAAAGCAGTTTGGTGAGCACTTCCACCAGTTCCTTCAGTAGTCTTGGGTGGATCTTATCTGACCTCATAGACTTGTGTGTATCCTGGTGGTGTAGCAGGTCGCTAATCATTTCCCCTTGGATTATGGGAGCTCTATTCTGCTCCCCATCCCTGTCTTCCAGCTCAGGAGGATGGGTACCCAGAGAACAACTGGTCTCACTATTAAAGACTGAGGCAGAGAAGGCATTAAGGACTTCAGCCTTTTCCTCATACTTTGTCACTATGTTTCCTCCCACATCTACTAAGGGCTGGAGATTCTCCTTAGCCCTCCTTTTCCTGCTAATGTATTTATAGAAGCCTTTTTTTTATTGTCTTTTACTGCAGTATCCAGATTAAGCTCTAGCTGGGCTTTGGCTCTTCTAATTTTCCCCTTGTATAAACTTGCTACACATTTGAAGTCCTCCTGACTTGCCTGCCCCTTCTTCCAAAGGTCATAAACTCTCCTTTATTTTTCTGAGTTCCATCCACAGCTCTCTGTTCAGCCAGGCCAGCTTTCTTCCCCGCCAGCTTGTCTTTCAGCAGAGCCTGTTCCTACACCTTTCAGATTTCCTTCTGAAGAATGCCCAGCCTTCCTGGACTCCTTTGCCCTTCAGGGCTCCCTCCCAGGGGACTCTGTCAACCAGGCTCCTAAACAGGCCAAAGTCTGCCCTCCAGAAGTCCAAGATGGCAGTTCTGCTGACCCCCCTCCTTACTTCTTTGAGAATCAAAAACACTCATGATCACTATGCCCAAGACAGCCTCCAACCATCACATCACCCACAAGTCCTTCTCTGTTCACAAACAACAGGTCCAGCGGGGCGCCTTCCCTAATTGGCTCACTCACCAGTTGTGTTAGGAAGTTATCTTCCACACACTCCAGGAACCTCCTAGACTGCTTCCTCTCTGCTGTTTTTTATTTCCAGCAGACATCTGGTAAGTTGAAGACCTCCACGAGAACAAGGGCTAGTGATTGTGAGACTTCTCCCAGCTGCTTATAGAATATTTTATCTGCCTCTTCATCCTGGTTGGGTGGTCTGTAACAGACTCCCACCATGATATCTGTCTTGTTGGCCTTCCCTCTGATTCTTACCCGTAAACACTCAACTCTATTCTCACCATCATTAAGCTCTAGACAATCCAAACACTCCCTAACACACAGAACTACCCCACCACCTCTCCTTCCTTGTCTATACCTTCTGAGGAGTTTATAGCCACCTATTGCAGCACTCCAGTTGTGCGAGTCATCCCACCATGTTTCCACAATGGCAACTATATAAAAGTTTTCCTGCTGTACAATGGCTTCCAGCTCCTCCTGTTTATTGTCCATGCTGTCTGCATTTCTGCAGAGGCACTTCACCTGGGCTATTGTCCATGTCACCTTCTTAGAGGAACGCCCCTTAATTCCTTTGAGGTGTTTCACCAGTGTTCCCCTCTTGATTCCTATTACTTCTGTAGCCCCTAGCTCATCTCCGTACAACTTCAACTGTGCTCCAGTAAACCCAGCACATCTCAGAGACACAGGCTGAGTGCCCTTACTAGCACCCCATCCCTCTAACCTTGGCGTGTTGTCCCTCAGCTTGTCTCAGGCAAGCCTGATGTCAACCTCCTCCACCTTCAAGTCTAGTTTAAAGCCTGTCAATGAGCCTTGCAAGGTCATGAGCAAAGACCCTCTTTCCCCTTTGAGAAATGTGAATCCCATCAGATGCCAGCAAGCCTGGTACTGTGTAGGCCATCCCATTATCAAAAAAAAACATAATTGTGGCGATGACACCAGCCACAGAGCCATGTGTTAGTAGACTGGGTGCATCTGTTCCTTCCAGTGTCGCTACCCATGACTGGAAGGAGAGAGGAGAAAACTACCTGTGCTCCAGAGTCCCTTACTAGCTGTCCCAAGGCCCTGAAGTCTCTTGATTGCCATTGGACTATGTATTGCAGCTTCATCACCTCCCACATGGAAGAGCAGTAATGCGTAATAGTCTGAGGGCCGTACCAGGCTAGGAAGTTTCCTAGAGATGTCCTTAACCCAGGACCCAGGGAGGCAGCAGACTTCCCTAAGAGAAGGATCTGTCCAGCATATTGGACCCTCTGTTCCCCTCAGAAGGGAGTCGCCTACAACTACAACCCATCTTTGCTTCCTCGTGGAAGTGGTTTTGATACGGAGGGGTAGGCCTTTCTGACCCTGGCAACACCGCTGGTATAGATGGACATCTTATCCACATCTTCCATTGACTGGTCTTCCATCTGCAAAGCCTCATACCTGTTATACAGAGGCACCTGGGAAGGTGAGGTGGGCAAGGAGGGTGTTCGCCTGTCGCCCTGAGCGTGGACTTACTTCCATTCACGCTTTTCCTTTGAGCTACTGCCTTCAGTGTGGTGGGGGAGGGATACAGGAACCTCTTGATCTTCTGTTTTTTTTTTCTGGTGGCTGCTCCTGTTACTGTTTCATGTAGGGCAGAGCATGGCATCACCAGTCTTTCTCTTTCTCAGCCTCCCTGATGCTCCTTAACTTTCTATTTCCTCACATAGCTCTACCACAATGCTGAGCAAATCGTCCACCTGGTCACACCTCAGCTGTTCTCACAGCTGCTATCCATTACCAGTGAAAGGCTCTGGCACTCCCTGCAGCCTGAGCCCTGGACAGCTGCATGTTTTCATGAGAGCTCTGTCTGGGTTGCCACATTTGTTCTGGTGAGTGCAGAGGGCATAGCTTTCCACTGGGTGGATACCATAGCTAAGTTCCTACTGAAAGGATGATGACTACCAAATGAACTCACCTCTTGGGCTGGTAGGGTGACTACACCCTTCCTGTGCACCCTTCCGCGCAAACTGGCATGCAAACTGCCACGCAAACTGCCACGCCACAGCCTGGCTGACACACCACGCTGTGTTTGCCCACTCTGTTTGCTCTGGTGGCTAGCGCTTTTCATAGGCATCGGGGTGGTTGTGGTTGCTCTGGCAACATCCTTGCCTCGGCAGCATCTCCCGCCAGAGCTGCCGATTATACCCGCCACTTTTGCCAGTCCAAATACTGTGCTAAGATAAAGAAAGATTGTTTCTTTGAACATAATTTCTTTGGAAAGTTTAAACTTCAGTAAGTGCTATAGACAGATAGATATCTGTGATTCTGTGATTGATAGATAGATAGATAGATAGACAGACAGACAGACAGTCAGTCAAATACACAGACAAACAAAGACTTCTCCTTTCTACTTTCAGCATCCATCAAACTGTTAATCACACAGTGGAATATGAGTGATGTTTCATAAACCATTACCTCTGCTGTCAGCTTCATCTTGCGTACAGACCTATCATCCACAAAAAAGCATAGCAAATTTTAAGTGGGAATTATTTCTTCTTAGCAGATAAGCTCTACAAACTCATCAGGGGAATTTTCTAATAAATATATATCAGAGATGTTTGATGGGTGATTTGCTTTCCTGTTTATGAAGGTTATAACTGCTTTACATATTTTTCATGGAAGAGGTACTTTGTCTCATAAATGAGTGGAAGCGGAAACCTTATAGACTTAGTAGGAGCTCATTCTGTGTTGATCTTAGCAAAGGCTGAACAGACTGATGTGGAAAATTTTTTTGAAAGTGACCTCCGATTTTATTTACTTGGATCATTAAGCTTATTTAAAATATAATACTGTCAATTTTGAGTCCATGCTCTTGCCAATCTTCCTAGAAATGATCAGTTAGACACTTGATACTTTGCTAAGCTTGCCCAGATTAATAGTCACTCTGAA
This sequence comes from Morus bassanus, assembly GCA_031468815.1. Taxonomy (NCBI): domain Eukaryota; kingdom Metazoa; phylum Chordata; class Aves; order Suliformes; family Sulidae; genus Morus; species Morus bassanus. The sequence continues at coordinate 93,272,421 of CM062569.1, forward strand.
ATTATTGCAGGAATTTACAAGTTGATATCAGCAGAAATTAAGGCATAAATTACAGTTCATTATTGTTGAAATGAATGCTGTTTATTCAACTAAGCCTCAGAACACAGAAATAGAATGAGGCTAACTCCATCCCACTGTCCATATTCATCCTTTTGTTTTTGTCACTCTCATGTGTAATAGGACACCGAGATGTTAATAACCTTTCCCCTGGAACCTCTCCAAGAAATCAACATAATAGACAGGATGTTTTACTTTATCTACTTCAAGTATTCATTCACTAAGCATTTCTTAATCCATATTTGATTAATACATTATGATATATAATATATCATTTACATTAGTGTGAAATTTATATCATATCTAGATTGTATGAAAATCATGATATTAAAATATGTATTTATAGCTGGCTAATAAAACAATTATAAAAACAATCCAATACTTTGCAAATTTCAAACTTAGCAAAATTTTTTTCTCTTCAGCTACAGACAGGGTCATTTCTAATCTATAATGATTTTTTTTAGTATGACCATACAAAACATTCATTAACTTCTTTTAAGTACCTCCAAAAATAAACTTTACAGAACTTTTTTTTTTTTTCTGCTTTCATTTCCATAAGGGGAAAATCCCTAAAATGTTTAATAGTGAGTATGATCCATATGATCTGGAATGCATATCTGAATCTAATATCATGCTAAACCCTTGCAAATATTCTTCTCAGCTTCTCTGTTATCTCTGACTGGCCATGGGAAAAAATTACCTCAGTGCCAAAAAATCCAGCCTGTAAAAGACCAGTTAGGGAATGCTGCTTCGGTTCTTGATGTACTCATTAAAACCCTCTGCCTTCACACCTGGTCAGACCTACTGCTCTGAATTCCAGAATCTATGAAAATGCTCCACTTAGATATGCAATATGCTGGAGGTGGAAGCAGGGACAGGTAACAAAAGGAAGAATTTAGAAATGTTACCCAGGCATGTAAGGCTGGTGTTAGGAAAAAGAAAACTCAACTTGAGTTGTTACTTGCAAGGGACATCAAGGATAATAAATAAAAAAAAAAAGCTTCTACTGTTACATTATTAAGAAAAGAATAAACAATGAAAATGTGGAACCATTGCCAAATAGGGTGGAAGATTCAGTGACAGCAGACCCAGACAAGGCTGAGGTACTCGGCTGTCTTTACCTCAGCCTTCAGTTACAAAGTCTCCCAGGTTAGAGCCTCCCTGCAGTCCCTTTCAACCTACATGATTCTGTAATTCTACAATTCTGTGATATTTTATCCTTCTTCTGCCTCTTCTTCAGCTTAAACACAATACTGGTACAACAGTTCATAATACCAGCAGCTTGCCTGAGAAGATATGGCACTTTAGACTATGGTCCTTTGATAGCTGAAATGCTAGTTGAAACACAAGGGGCTAAGTTTCTCATGGTCTACACTCTAAATAGTAGGATTCTCTGCTGAGGTCTGGGCTTAGAGGAATATGACATGTTCTGAGAGATGGAAATGTCCTTTTTTCTCATTTGGCTTGCAAGTGTGCCTGGCTACTATGAAGTTTCCTGTTCCTCTCCATTTTACAGTAAACATCCATGTACAATAAGCATGAAAATGAAGAATTCATACATAACTCATGCAACAAGTTTCTACATAACACCTGGACAGTGATAACTGTGTGTGTGTGTGCTTTCTTAGCAAAAGTATTTCCCAGTCACAGAGAAATCTTTTTTTAAACTTTTTTCTTATTTTAAACTTTGATTTGTTCCTTCATCCTGCAAATTTTCATATATGCTTGAATAATTCAATCCTCTGGTGCTCTATTTTTGTTCTAGTTAGATTTATATCAGTATATTTTCTCATAAAAAACATATTCTATTCTCTTAGCTTCTGATATGTAAAGATGAATTAGCCTGATTTTTCTGGGTGCCACTGCAGTCAATGAAGTCAGTGTGAGTTCTCAGTGCCCACTATATTTGCAAATGTATCAGATTTAGTTTTCTCCTTTTACTTTCTCTATTTTTCCTCCTTGTCGTGGTTTTAGCTGGGATAGAGTTAATTTTCTTCATAGGAGCTAGTATAGGGCTATGTTTTCGATTTATGCTGAAAACAGTGTTGATAATGTGGAGATGTTTTAATTGTTGTTAAGCAGTGCTTACACTAGTCAAGGACTTTTTCAGCTTCCTATGCTCTGCCGGGTGCACAAGATGTTGGGAGGGGACACATCTGGGATAGCTGACCCCAACTGGCCAAAGGGATATTCCACACCATATGACATCATGCTCAGCTTATAAATCTGGGGGAAGAAGAAAGAAGGGCGGGGGGGACATTCAGAGTGATGGCGTTTGTCTTCCCAAGTAACAGCTATACATGATGGAGCCCTGCTTTCCTGGAGATGGCTGAACACCTGCCTGCTGATGGGAAGCAGTGAAAAAAATTCCTTGTTTTGCTTTGCTTGTGTGTGCAGCTTTTGCTTTACCTGTTAAACTGTCTTTACCTCAACCCATGAGTTTCCTCACTTTTACTCTTCCTATTCTCTCCCCCATCCCACTGCAGGGAAGTGAGTGAGCAGCTGTGTGGGGCTTGGTTGCTGACTGGGGCTAAACCACAATAGTCCTTTACCATAAATGTAAATGTTTAATTAATGTGGGATTTATTTGGTTGCTTTTTTTCTTTAAGAAATAGTTTGCAGCCTCAGATTTAGGCATTCTCCTTTCATATTGCCTGTTCAACTGGGAAGTTCAGCTGCCAAATGACAATAATTTCCTTTTCCCAGTAACATCTAAGATTCACTACTTTCAGATTTCTTCAGAATAGCTGCGCTTCCATTACTTAGTCAAGTCAAGTCATTGCAGTGCAAATAATGGGATTCATTATCATCATGTCATTTGCACTGTGAGAGATATGATGAGACAAAATGAGAAAATACTGCTTCTTGTCAAAAAAGACAATTGTAAACCTTTCTTTCAGGTTGGGGAGTTGCTGAGTATATTTTCCAGCTGAAAAATAAATATGCAATGGGGATAGATAGTACTGTTCTTGGCTTAAACAGTAGATAGTACTGTTCTTGGCTTGAACAGACACACTAGGAACTTGTTGGTTGTGTAATCCTACTTTCTCTAATAAGTCCCTAAACTCTGGGTGGCTGGAGTGTGAGTTGCTGAGATCAGCTATTAACGCTATTCAATGATATTTGAGAAAAAAATCTCTAGAACCGGAGATAGGGATTTCAGCCAGATAAAACATTTTGTTTTACAGGTACTTGTAAAATTTGATAAATGAGCAGCTGTACATTCCCCTTGAGCTACTATATTTAGACAAGTGGAACAGATGGTATGGCTCTGTTTCTTCTGCAGAGAAACCTAGATATTGATGAAGGCAATGCCAGTATTGCATGTGTAATCATGAGAGTGAGTTGTAAAGGTGGGGATGGGAAGGTAAGACCCTTTGTGACTTCCGGTTATGGGCACAAAAATGAAGATGTAAACAAATAACTCCGTTAAGGCTAAGACTACTGACATTCGTGCCAGTAAGCATAGCTATGCAATAAAGATATGTGGCAATTAACCATTCCTGAATCATTGACATCATACAACCAGAGCCTTTGCTGTGACATGGAATTAGTTCTCTCCCCCATACACAACTTTTGCATCCCCAATTGCTCCTGTAGTTTACAGATATTCTGACATGGTGTTGGCTTTCTAGTAGTGTGCTGTAAAGCACCTGTTCCCAGGGTCAGGAGTTATTCCCAGCATTTGAGCAGTGCAGGAGGCAGGTACAAGGTACATTGCTAATGTGTCAGGCAGTGAGTTTGAAGAGCAGTCCCTGGCACTGGAGTAAATTAGGGTATAGTGCTGGCACGTAGTAGACTCTTGACACATTAGTTGTTCCATTCAGAGCACTGTCACTGACACATCCATGCTTCTTTTTTCTTCCTGTAAGTTCAAGAACTAAGAGCTGTTGAGAAAATGTAAATACCTTGATGAAGGTGGAACTGTGTGGTTACCTGAACCCCAAATCTCATCAAAATCTGGCTAAGTTCAGATTCAGATAAAGAAATAGTGAAGGGCCATGATTTTTCAGACATGAAATGACAGTTCATAGTGATACTTTTGCATTGGTTTTGTTAAAAAAAAAATACAAAAAGAAAATACAGGTGTGAATATAGAGAAAACATGCTGAAATGTATACAGCAAATGAAACAAAGTCCCTATTATCTCTTTCTGTCACTTTCCTTAGCAGACACAATCATAATGATTCTTCTTTCATCTTTCGAGCTGAAAAATTCACTGCAGTGTCATTTCCACTTTCTATAAATGTTTTCTTTTTTTCCCATCAGTCTTTAGGGATAAATCTATATTGCAAAGTCCAGAGCTTGTTTGGGTTCTGAAAGCAGTATATCTGTGTAAGTTCAGCCTAGCAAATGGAACACTTGGCAGAAAATTTGCTTATTCATTGTTCTACGTAGATATAACCCAAAACTGGAGCGATCTGAAAATCCAAAACAGAATTTGTGAAAAAATTACTAGGAGTAGTGAAGCTTCAATGTTGATGAATTTCTGTTTAATTTAGTACATAGCTATGACTTCTAACTTTGCACAGAAGTGAAGCCAAATTCTTCCCAAAAGAATTTCAGATTTCTTGATGGGCTTTTTTTTTTTGAAGTTTCAGTTTTGTAACAAGCCCCAAAATCAGCAATTGTAAGATAAGGCATATGGTAGATTATAGAGGTTTATATTTTGCTTTGTTCTGCTTGTAATATGTATATATATAAGCATTCTTTAAGCATGAGTGTAGTCTGTGACATTTTAAATGCTTGAACCTGAACTATAGAGTTCAAATACTTCTTTACGCCCTGTGTGGCATTTTGTAACTTTGTGTTTGTATGGTAAGAATTCAAATGTGTTGTAATATTTATGAAAGATTACAAAACACTAAATTAATTAATATATTAATCTACCAGTATTTTCAGTGTAAATCTTACATAAAAAATAAGACCTAAAATATATTCCATCTAACATCTGGCAAAATATTACTTGTATTTCATACATGTTCAGCTCAGGAGAAATAAAAATGAGCTATATAAATATAAATTATAAATTATAAATAATATAAATATAAATATAATTATAAATATAAATATAAATATAAATTTAAGCTTATTTGAGCTGTCAGGTGAGAGAGAGAGAGTGAGGGAAGAGAAAGTAAGGGAATATTACAAAATGAATGTGGGCATTCTTTTGTTTTGAAAAAATATGAAAAAAAGGAATAGTGGAAAATGGGAGAAGAACCCCTGGGTGGCAGCTGATAAAGCAGAAAGAACATAATCTGGTGTACCACCAAATATACCTAACCTCACCCATTATTCATAGACTACCCTGGCTGCAAAAGTTTGTAACACTGAAGAATTTTTTCCATAAGCACTAACCATGAAATACCCTATTTTTATTCAAAACTAAAAGGCAACTGATGAAATTGAAAGACCTGGACAAGCTAGGGAAGTGGGCCCATGTGAACTTCATAAGGTTCAACAAAGCCAAGTGCAAGCTCCTGCGCCTGGGTTGAAGCAGCCCCCAGTGTCAATATAGGTGGGGACTGAGAAGCCCTGTGGAGAAGGACTTGTGGGTACTGGTGGATGAAAAGCTGGACATGAGCCGACAATGTGCGCTCACAGCCCAGAAGGCCAACTGTATCCTGGGCTGCATCAAAAGAAGCGTGGCCAGCAGGTCGAAGGAGGTGATTCTGCCACTCTGCTCTGGTGAGACCCCACCTGGACTCCTGCGTCCAGCTCTGGAGCCCTCACACAGGAAAGACGTGGACCTGTTGGAGCAGGTCCAGAGGAGGGCCACAGAAATTATCAGAGGGATGAAACACTCTCCTATGAAGAAAGGCTGAGAGAGTTGTAGTTGTCCAGCCTGGAGAAGAGAAGGTTCTGGGGACACCTTACTGCAGCCTTTCAGTACTTAAAGGGGGCCTATAAGAAAGCAAACTTTTTAGCAGCGCCTGTTGTGATAGGACAAGGGGTAATGGTTTGAAATTAAAAGAGGGCAGATTTAGACAAGACACAAGGAAGAAATTTTTTAAATTGAGGGTGGTGAGACACTGGAACAGGTTGCCCAGGGAGGTGGTAGATGTTCCATCCCTGGAAACATTCAAGATCAGGTTAGATGGGGCTCTGAGCAACCTGATCTAGTTGAAGATGTCCCTGCTCACTGCAGGGGGGGTTGAACTAGATGACCTCTACAGGTCCCTTCCAACCTAAACCATTCTATGACTCTGTGATTCTATGAAATGTTTATTTATTTGTTAGTCAAAAATTAGTATTTTTTCGCTTCAAGCCATGGCCTGTTTTTCAGCTTAAAGGTATGCCTCCACAGGAGCTGTAAAACCACAGGGAAAAACTGAGACACTGCTACATGTATGTTTGATTTTTTTTTTTTAATAGTACTTAGGGTTTGCATACTTTACATTTCAAAATACTCTGCAGAACAGAATAAATAATTTGTAAAATAATTAATTAAATAGATTACTCAGTAAATTCAGCCACACACTTCCATGTAGGAAACACATCCATGGACTGCAGTTGCCTGAAATTACCTTTATTTAAAATAAATTGAAAGATTTTTCAATGATTTTTCTTTATTTCCTAGTTCTAAGACTTCTGCATTCTGCTGAAAATGTGTGACAGTGAATATTTCAGATTTCCATCATGTTTATCAGAATCAATAATTTTCATATAATGCCTAATTTTTTCCCCCTCTCCAATCCAAAAACATAATCAAATTATATTTTTGAAGAAACCAAGGAACAGAGATAAGAGACTGAAAAGAGCTAAGTAATAACCAGAACAACATTACTAATGTGATGTTTAAGTTACATAAGGAACAGGGGAAGAGAGCACTGCATACTTTGGGTTCCTATTTATGTGTCTTAATGCATATTAATTACTAACGTGGTTCTGTGACACTGATGTACTGGAATGGCTTTGATGCAGGGATGTCATGTCTACCCTGCCCTGAGTCTATCATCTATGTGTCACTATAAAGTAACCATCTGCAACTGTCTCAGCATTTTAATTAAGTACATGATTATCTCCTCCAAACTCTGTCCCTCCCAGCAAACAGGAAATCAAGCAAAAGCATCAGGAATCTTGCATGGGTGAGCAAGGAGCTACTAAATTAACTCCTAACTGAACTGAGTCAAAAAGGAAGTGTACAAGAGACAAAAGTAGGGGTGGGTGACCAAGGAGGAGTAAAGAGATGCTGTCCAGTCATACAGGGATGAGGTTAGGAAAGCCAAGGTCCACCTGGAGTAAGATCTGGTGAGGGATGTGAAGGGCAACAAGAAAGGACTCAACAAGTACATAAACAACAGAAGAAAGACTAGGGAAAAATGTGGTCCTGCCACTGAATGGGGCAGGAGACCTCATGACAAATGACACGGAAAAGACTGAGGTACTGAATGCCTTCTTTGACTCAGTCTTTACTGGTAAGACCAACATTCAGGAGTCCCAGGCCCCTGAGACAAGAGGGAAAGTCTGGAGCAATGAAGTTTTATCCTCAATGAAGAAGGACCAGGTTAAGGAGCACTTCAACAAACTGGACATACATAAGTCCATGGGGCCTAATGGGTTGCACCCATGAGTGCTGAGGGAGGTGGCTGACATCACTGCAATGCCACTGTCAATTATCTTTAAAAGGTCATCGTGATTGGGAGAAGTTTCTGATGACTTGAGGACAGAAAATGTTGCTCCTATCTTCAAGATCGACAAAAAGGAGATCTGGGAAATGACAGGCTAGTCAGCCACACCTCAGTCCCTGGGAAGCTGATGGAGCAATTATTCTTGGAAAATATTTCCAGACACATGAAGGACAAGAAAGTGATTAGGAGTAGTTGGCATGGATTTACAAAAGGGTTATCATGCTTAACCAACATTATAGCCTTCTACAACAAGATGGCTAGCTTGGCCCATGAGGGAAGAGCAGTGGATGTTGTTTACCTTGACTTAATAAGGCTTTGGACACTGTGTCCAATAACATCTTCATAGACAAGCTGACAAAGTACAGGTTAGATAGGTGCACAGTGAGGTGAATCAAAAACTGACTGAACAACCAAACCCAGAGGGCTGTTACTAGTGGCACAGAGTTCAGCTGGAGAAAAGTTACTAGTTTTGATACTGGGGCCAATACTGTATAACATTTTCTTTAAGGACCTGGACTCTAGGACAGAGTGCACCCTCACCAAGTTAATAAATGATACAAAGCTGTGGGGGGTGGCTGATACACCAGATGGGTGTGCTGCCATTCAGAGAGACCTTGACAGGCTGGAGAATTGAGCCAAGAAGAATCTCATGAAGCTCAACAAGGGGAAATGAGAAGTCCTGCATCTGAGGAGGAATAACCCCAGGCAGCGGTACACACTTGGGACCACGTGGCTAGAAAACAATTCTGCAGAGAAGAACCTTGGAGGTCCTGGTGGAGGGCAAGCAGAACGACAGCCAGCAGTGCACCCTGGTGGCAAAGAAAGCCAGCGGCATCCCAGTGGGCTGCATTAGGAGGAGCACTGCCATTGCCAGCAAGTCGAGTGAGGTGATCCTCCCTCTCTACTCAGCCCTGGTGACACACCTGGAGTGCTGTGTCCAGTCTGGGCTCCCCAGTGCAAGAAAGACATGGGCATACTGGAACAAGTCCAACACAGGGCCAAAAAGAGGGGATTGGAGCACCAATCATATGAGGAGAGGCTTGGAGAGCTGGGGCTGTTCAGCCTCAAGAAAAGAAGGGTCAAGGGGGTGATCTTCTCAATGGGTGGCCAAACACTGGAACAGGTTGCCCAAGGAGGCTGTGGAGTCTCCATCCTTTGGAGATATTCAAAATCTGACTGGACACAGTCCTGGCCAACCTGCCATAGGTGACCTTGCTTGATCAGGGGAGTTGGACCAGATGAAATCAAGAGGTAGCTTCTAACCTCAGCCATTCTGGGATTCTGTGATTACAGATGGTTGCTGTGTGTGTGCTGTGGCTGGATAGGCAATGAACCCAATAGTACGGCACTGAACTGCTTGGGAGCTGGCATTCACCATTTCTATGAAAACTGCAAAAGATTTTGATAAGCAAAACTTTTCCCCCTCCCTTTGGAAGTTTTGAGCTGCAAGAACTTGAATGAAAAAATAAAAGACCTTCCAGAAAATTGACTGGAGGAATAAATGCTCACAAAATCAGCTTATTAAAAGCAATTCCCTACAAGAAATATATTCTCTAAAATGTTTGAAATAAAGAACGCTGTGCACACAAGTAGAAGACAGCAAACCGCAGTACTTATTTTAATTCTGAAGACTGCTAGCTCTACAGAAAAAAAAAAAAAAGCATTTATTAATATTGTTTGCATCTCATGACTGAAAAAAAAAAAAGTTCCTTACCATTTAATTAGCTATATATATTTAAGAAAGAAAAAAACATTCCTTATGCATAAATTCTGTATGTAATTAAATGTTTTAATGAAGGTTCTTCTACCCTTCTAACCTTATGTCCTCTACCCAAATATTTTAATTTTTTTATTTTTTAATATGGTTTCTTTAAAAAAAAAACAAACAAAAACTTCTAAGGACTCGGCAGAGGAGGATGGGAAAGAATAACTCTCCAAATTTACATTGTGAACTTCCTGGGACAGGAAAAGTCTCTACAAGTCTTTCTTTCTCCCTTTTGCTCATTTTCCATTGCAGTGGTCTGGAGAAAGGAGATCCCTAATATTCTGTTTTCACCTCTGGCTTCTGCAGAAGTTGCTATGGTTACAAACTATCAGACCAGACTTGCATTTCTACACAAACAGTCACTGTGCTTTGAAAAAAAGGAACTGAGCTCTCCCATATATTCTACCCCTCCCCATCCTCACCACCCCTACCCCCTGCTTCTTTCAGGACTGTACCCTTTGAGAATTCTTAGGGAGGTTTGCTTAATTAGGACATGACACATTTTACAGTACCAGGCTAACAACAATGACATTCCTCTCAAGTCTAAAGACAGGAATTTGTACCTGCAAATACATGCACATAATTACATGACCACTAGTTCTTTGGAGTTTAAAAGACCTACTCACATAAAGAAAGTTACGTGTTAATGTTTGTTTTATTTGTCTCTTACATTATATCCTCCTGTTCAGTTAAGATCACTGAAAGATGATTCTAACAGAATATCTAGGGCAATGTTTAATGTAGAAATTGTAGGCTGTAATGAATTCATTCATTTGGTAATGAAGCAAATGTTTATAGGATATATGTACATCAATACATTGGGTTACAGAAACACAAATATGTTTATGAAAGAAAAGCACTAGCATAACATACAAAGGTTGTTTTGAATACTTTTTCTTCAACCAACAAAATCCACTTTTAATATAATCAAACACTTGAAACTGCAACAGTTATAACTGGAAAATGTTCATGAAAGACATAACTAGATTGAGGATAACTTTAGGGCTAAAAAACTATTTTCACACTACTGGTTAAGTTCCAAAATCTTGTGCAACTTTATTTATGGCCAGTGCAAAATTTAAAATAGTTTCTTTGCCTCATGTTCTTTCATTGCTTTTTAAATAATTTTGATTGGAATTTGGTAGTTAATGTCATTTGGACACTGTTGAGCTGGGCAATGTTTATAAAAAATCATTGGAATATCATCTCCCCATACCATGGTTGACTTTGACCTTAACTAATAATTTTTGCTGCTTAGGATTTTTTTTCCTAGTGGTGCTTGCTACCTAATCAGTGCAAAGAGCTTCACAGCTTCTGTCTTTGATAATCTATTACCAGTTCTGATCAGCTACTGCCTGCTAAAAAGAGAAAAGTGGAGAATTTTTTTCAAGCATTTTGAAGAATGAGAGATGGTTGTTTTGACACAACTGCTGTGCCTCATCTGGTTCAGCTTTTCCTTGCCCACTTCCAGAGAGACCTTATCTGAGCAGTTCTACAACAACTTTTAAATCTGTCAACCTGGCATCAAAATAAACTTCTTCCTCATCAGAAAAGTCATCTGTAGACTACACTAGCAATTCCATTCTCCCACAGTGGACATTACCATCCTGTGAAAAGCAAACAAAAACTACATATTGATTTCTTTTACTTATCTATAATTGTTCTTTCCTCCTATATAATTCTGGGCTTTGGGTCTTATAGTCATCATGCAGTAAAGTAATGTTTATTTTTCTTCCCAATCTGCTCTGAAAACTCTCTTAGCGATTCTGTCTGTTAACAGCACAAATACAGAAACCTGCCATTTTCCTCAACAGCATTCAAACCCAGGTCCGTAACAGGCAATCAGTCTGGATTATCAGGTCATCATGTGAGTGCTAAAGCCAGCTGTTGCTGAAGAGATGAGGGGATTTTCAAAAAGAGAACTTTACTAAAACTCTCCAGATAAAACTTTCTAATGAGTGGATTTTACTGGTGTTCCTCAAGGTGGAGATGTTCCCAACTTCTTGTTGATTTTTTGTCTTGTTTTGCTTTCAGAAAATATTTTGTGTTTCTGTTCTGTAACAATAAGCACAGAAGAAGACAAGAATTTCAGCCAGAACTAGACAAACTGTGAGTCAGACAAAAACACATGAATACATCCACAAGCACCATTAGTAAGAGAGGTTTTTCTGTTTGGTTTGGTTTTGTCAGGCCTGTGGTATTTCTGTATGACTGCATGCATCTCCTGCACATGTTTATGAACAGAAAGAATCCCCAGATGTTCAAGGTCATGTTTAGAGGCAGCGCTTGAAGACTGAATTGCAAAATTTTATAATAGAATCAGATCCTTGTTTTGTAAGAAGCCTTACTTTTAACTTTCTCAGAAATAGGAGTTCAAGGATCTGATATCTGTTTAACAGCTGTTGACTTCTTTTTCAATTTTGGCAACAAATTGATCCAGCAACTGCAATTTGGAAACTGATCAGACAACAAGAATTTGGCTAGTCCCTTTAGACACTTATATTGCTTTGGGGAACAGAAGGTGTCATTTTGGATGGCAAAAGATCTTTGTAGTTCTGTGCAGAACAGGAAAGACTTCTTGCTAAACATTTAAAAAACTCTCTCAACCACAAGAGGAAGCTAGAGATATATAGATATAGATAGCTAGATATAGATATATATCAAAGTTTTTTAGCCATGAACTCCATATTTTCTAGTTCATCTGAATTTCTGAGATATTCTAGGTCATCTCAAATGAAGTTTCCCATGGTTAAGCAGTTGAATCCCATCCTAAATCAGGAGAAAAGAATGGGAACACAGTGGATGGAATGATATTTTGGGCTAACTTTGGCTTCTGGATCAGCTGTTGAACACCAGTAGATTAAGAATTTGCATTCGTGGAAATGACCGGACCACAATTCAGTTTGACAGACCTGCTAGGGCCTAGTTTGGACAAGGCTGAATGAAGATCTGGCAATACTAAACCCATTTAGTGGAGCCCATGAAAAGTATAAAATATTGTTCCCAGCACTTGCAGCAACGATCTGTCAAAGTGTAATAGACACAACATATTAAGGACACATCAGACTTACACACCTATATATCTTTTCATAACAATTAATCTTTTCTGTTCTATGAAATTGCCTACATGTGTACTGCACATATGTGCAGCAGGAAATACTGGACAGAAATAAAGGAACCCTGCTACAGGGGCATCAAATTAACGTATATCTTGTAGCATCAAATTGCCCAAAAGAAAAATGTTTCAGGTTTATCTCCACCTCATAAACATAAAGAACTCAACAGTAGAAGATGAGTAAAAGATCTCTGGCAGTCATTACGGAAACAAATTCCCTGATAAATAAGGTAAGTAATGTATATTGAACACAATGAAAATGCTAAAAATTTTCATTTTTATCTAAGCAATGCATTGCATGGCTCATCCAGATTTGGGTTGCTTATTATAAAGTAGTGAATCTATAATATCTGCAGGCTCTTTAGATTTCCATTTATATAAATTAAATTTTACTTTCTAAAGACATGAACTCCAACTGATTTCAATGTGAGTAATATTGTTTCTTTGAGGAACTAAGGCAATGCATAAAACTAGATGTAGCTGGGCATGGCACAGCAAGGCACAAAGTACTTACAGTTAGTTTTGTTTCCCTGTATCCCTAAATAGAAAAAGAAAAATTAGAATGATATTTTGCAGGCTTAAGAAACTGTTTGGATTATCTCTGTAAAACTTGAATATTTATTTGTAATTTTTGTCTGTAGTCTGTACATTTGATGTATCATCATATGATTTCTGCAAGGCAAAGTTAATGGTGTAGTAGATCAGTAACTTTATGTTAGCAGCAGGAATCCAGTTAGGCCGGGATTCACCCTGCCAGTTTTAGTCACCAAGGCATCTAACTTTCAGTCTTTCAATAGTCAACAGAGTCAGACAGAGCTTTTCAAACAGTGATTTGAATATTAATTAAACCCAGTTATAAGAAGGTTGAGTTGCCCTTTGAAGAAACTCTCTTTTCCTTATCATCATTGAGTAGGAAGATATCTAAGAATGGGCAGATACCTTAAATGAGCATCGAGTGACTGATGTCAAATGACTACTGTATGTTTTACTGTGGTTGGAGAAGTAAACAAAGAGACTGGGCACAATGGGCAAGAGTCCTCCTTCCTCTGCTGCAGAGTCTGTACAAGGAGTGGTTCTCTGATACTTCTGAGCACAAACTGCAGTGTTGTCATGTGAAAGGACACACGCAGGCATATATTTAAAAGACATACCAGCTATCTTCCATGCCAACCTTCTGTCATCAGAGCCACTTACCCTATGTAGCCGTTTCCTTTTTCTTGGCTGGAGTGTAATCAGGCCAATGCTTTTCATCATCACAATTTTTTTATTTTTTTTTTTTGTGTGACCAGCCTGATGATTCTGACATTAGCACCGTTGCCAGCTTCCATGCAGGGGATAATCCTCCTCCTTAATTGGAACTGCTCAGTGTAGCCAGCAGAGTAAGAAACTGCTGCTGCTGCAAGATCACCTGCTGGCTGAAGAGGCATTTCAGGCAACCACAGGGAGCTGGGATCTAGCCTGTTTCAGTTACTAAATCTTTACTCTTGCAGTAAATTACTATCTTGCTTGTGTACCTGATGGAGAGAGACTCTACCTTCACAAGGAAAATTTGTTCGGACTTTTAGCTCTCAGATAGAATGGTGCAGAAATGGTATATTTTCATGTAAAAGAAAAAGAATCTTTTTTAAATTAACTTTGGTAAAACTATTTCCCAGTAGGTAGTAGATCAGCTAGTAGGTTGCTCCTTTTATAGCTGTAAAGCCAGGCTTGCTGGAGAATCTGATACCCTGTGATGTATCATAGAGAGTTTACACTGTCACCACTGAAATAAAAATCGAAGGAAATTATTCCTTTTTGATAAAAAAGAAAAAGAAAAAAAGACAGAGAAAGGGAAAGAAATAACAAAATTTATGTTTAAGTATGAAGGAATTAAGATATGTAAATAGATACACACACACAACCAAGGAGAATCAGATACATAACTGGTAAATATATAAGCCAACATGCGTCAAAGCCATTTTCTAATCTAAAGAAGGCATCTGTGTGTGTGAGTGTACAAATACATGCATGCATGTGTAGCTGAGAATTTCAAGAATCAGGAGTAATGTTCTGCAAAGAGGAAGATCTGCACAATGAGCTCATTAGTAATAATCTCATTAGTTAAAACTCTCCTTTCCTATCCTGCCTAGCCTTGACCTGAATAAATTATGTAGGCTTCAAACAGCTTTCCTAGCTTTTTTTGCTGAATAGATGAGCCTGCTGCATAGCTAAAGCACATGACCTTCAGATGCTGTTTCAGAACAGCATTAGTCTGTAACAGAGACTGCCAGGAAAAAAAAAAAAAAAAAAAAAAAAAGAGAGAAAAAACCCAAACAACCCACAGAATAGTAGTACTTATTTTCCATCTAATTGGGAATCTTTTTTTTCTGTTATTGTTGTTTCCAGAGCTGAAGTGAACCCGATCTATAAAGCAACTTTCTTAACAGAATAGGAAATACTGCAATATGAAACATTTAAGTTTTAGTGATAAAACTTAAACCTTTTGATTACCATTTTCTACCTGAAGTTATGTGCTCTTGGCTGACTGTAGTCTTCAAAGACCTGTCTTCTCAGGACCCCCTTAGGAAAAATTGCTGAAATTTCGTAAATGTTATCTTAGAAATTTTATGATCCATTTTAGTAAAATAAATTAAATAAAAACATTGTTGGAAACTAAATAAAATTCCTAAGCCTTTCTAAAATTAATGTTAAAGAGAAATGTCTGTATTTGATAATATTTCTGTGCCTTATATTTATTAGAGAGTACCCTGGGTTGTACTCAGACAGGCATTTTAAAGGTACACTTTTCTCAAGAATACAATAATCTCTATCCTTCTGTACGATATGAGGCTAAATTATATTGGCTACCAATAGGACCCCATGTCATGTATTTGTTTTATCTTAGACTCTAGTATGTCCAGCCTTAAATAAAGATCTTATCATCTGTATAAGTGCAGACCAAAAAAGACTTCTGTTAACCAAAGCCTTTACCCAATTCACAGCCTGATACAAGAGACTGATACTAGAGGTCTGCCCGTGTGGTTTAGGATCTGGTAGAATCAGAATGTAAACTGGCAGAATGACAGACATACCAAATGGTTTAAGTTTGTGCAATAGATGTAGTCCAGGATTCTGCCAAAAGTTATTGCTAGAAATTGACCATTTCATCCACAAATAAAAGATTGATGATAGCCTTCAATTCTCATATATTCACATTGGCCTACTAGTGATGGTCCCCATATGAACCAGTGTCAAATTCCTATTTACTGGAGCACAGAAAAGGAGGGAGTCATCTGAGTCCATTGTAACTACTGTAACTGCAGACATTCATGGAATAAGTGTCCTGCTTGGAATGGCTTTCTGAATGTCTGCTGCTCACAGCAGTATGAAGACAAAAATTTTCTGAGATCTTTTCACCAAATTCTGTAAGAAAGCTCAAAATCTGTAGTATGCCAGAAGAGAATAGGAGGCAGCAAAAAACTAGCCAGCATCTTAGATCACTGCTATAGGAATTTATTAAACTAAACTCTCGAGATTTTACTATGAAATAGACTGTACCCCAGTCTACAAAACCAGGATTAACTTCCCCTCCTGCCCAGTATAAACCCCCTGATAGTGTATTGACTTGTGAGAAATCATTCTTTTTAACTCCAGATCTGGCACTCAGTTTTAACCTTGAGCACATGAACAAAAGATACCAGCTAGATGCTTGTGAAATTTTATTCATACTAGGCTTAACAGTGCACTCCTCTCTACATCCTCTCAAACTGTAGCAATTTGCCAACCTTTAAAAGAAAGAAAATCCTCTTCTTTCTCCCTGTCTTTCTTATGGAATGACAAGTTTTGTATGAAGGTGAAAAAGAGGCTCTCCAGTCTCCAGAAAGGTCTTCTCTGGTCTTCAGAAGAATCTCTGAGAAAAAATGTGCTTATACTGTATATGTAAATACAGTTCAAACAAATATAATTACACTTTAACTCTTATGGCAGATGCTGTCATATAAACCTATTCTCAATACAGAATGAATGAGATCAGACCAGCATTTTAGTTTTAGCTGGACATGCCTATTTATGTAAATTTACATATATTTGATATACACATTTTGATCATGTTCTGATCAAGAACTTCAGCATCTAGAACTGCATGTAGATTTTGGGAATGTACAAAATCTAAAGAACAGATCTAAAACAAGTACTCAGGCACCAAATATTTTAGTTTGAAATTGGAGTTCTAATACGTATTATTTCACTCTTAAATTGTTCATCTCTTCTTTCATCTGGCCCAACATTTTAAGACAGATAAACTTTTTTGTTTTCTGAATTTACACTTCGTTCATGGATTCACTGGGAAAAAAACAATAGGTTGGGAGGACCTCTGGCTGTCTAAAGCAGTCTAACTTCTAAGTTACATCATTTTTCTCTGGATTTAATCCAAAAATTTTGGAAATCTCCAAGGGCGGAGATTTCACAACTTCCTAGTGTAAACCTGTTCTAATACTTGGTATTCTCATCAAGATCTTTTCTCTTTTAATTATATCTGGAAGAAATGCCTCTTGCTTTACCTTTGACCATCTAGGGATGTTACATAAGACAGTGTTGAAAGCCTTCCTAAGCTAAGGTGAATGGCACTCGCTGCTTTCCTCTTCTAGAAGGCTAATAGGTTGGTCAGGCATGATTTTCCATTGGTAAATCTATATTGGTTGTCTCCAAATGCTTGCTTGTCCTTCATGTGATGGGGAAATGTTTTTCTGTGGAATTTGTTCCATTTTACTCCATAATCTTCCAAAGGACTGAGATAAGACTGGACATCCTGCAGTTTCCTGGACCCTCCATCTTGCCTTTCTTAAAGATGCATGGTACAATTCCTTTTTTTGATTAGGCTGTCTGTAGCAGATACCTACCACAACACCTCCCAGGGGTGGCCACCCCAACCAGTGTAACATGTCACCACCTTCATAGTACTGACTGTGGAAGTTGCATACAGCCTCAAACACCACCTCCATTTTCCCTGTACTTTACCAATTTCTTCATCGTCACTAATTTCTGCATTAACTTTCTAGTTCCTGTTTTCATCTCCCAGCTTCTGGCACTCCCTATGTACTAGATCTGTAGAAAGCCAGACAGAAGCCTGCTCTGCACCTCTACCCACCATGCATAAGATTTTGCTTGGCAGGAAAATTATTTCATTGACTTTTTGGCTCTTGGCTGCGGGTGTATGACCTGGGGAACACCAGGTCCATTCTGCCTCCCATGCTGAGGTCCAAATCGCTCCTAATAGGTTTGTCAGTTAGGTGTCTCTTTCCCCACATCTGAGGCGATCTAGCAACCTGGCATCACTCTGACAAATTCCCCTAAGTGATCCATCTGGAAAGGTTTCTCAGAGAACCCCTGACACACCCAACTGGACCAAACTGCATAAATATAGTGGCACCAATCATCTTCAGAAGCTAGTTTGGAAGAAAGGATGAGATCCACAGGCCCAGTGTGTCAAGACTGCTGATCCTCTGCCAGAGGTCTACTGTATTTTCTCCTAGGCTTAGGTACCTTAGTCAAGGGTGTAGGAAAGCATCTCCATCAGCTTGAGTTCTCAGGCTCCTATCAACCATGAAGACAGAAGCCTCCTTTAATGATAGAGAAGGTCTTTCCATATAGGCTGGTGACTACTAGCCAAAACTACAATCAGAAGTGAGAAGTTGTACAGTTAGACCTTCTGTTCTTGCTTACAGAACAGACATGATTTTACCATCCATATTTTTATGAAGTCAGGTGTTCACAACACCAGAGCATGCTGAACCAGCTGTCACAGCCCAGCTCCATGGAGAGCTAGTTTCTGATAGCAGTTTAACTCTCTGATACATTAGTGTGGCACCATATGCAGCCTAATTAGCTGGGTCAATGGCGTATGTAATGTAGCTATATACTTTCCAGTCCCAAAGCTTGCTGGTTCAGGTTTAAGATCTAGTTTGAGGTCATATGCTGTGCATCCTGTGATTAAGTGGGGATGCTATAGACAGTTTCTTCCTTTTTTTTCAGTTAATAAACATAGAAGCTTGTCAGTCTATAGGAGTTTGTCAACAGTGACGTCAGATTCCAAGATAAAAAATGCATGAAATATATAGATCAGACAAAAGGAATTAAACAGTGGAGCTGAAAATTATTTTAGCAACTAGACCAGATGTGCTTAGTTTATCTTTATGCTGATCATCATGGTGCAGCTGTTTCAGCTGTATAATTTGAATACAGATACCTTTTAGCAACTTTAAAATCCTAAGAGTGGCTAGCTTAAGCTGACGTGATGGTTTGCGTCCCTACAGTTAAAAATTACTGCAGATGCTCTACAAGCATTCTTCCTGTGTGACAGTGCTTGTTTCCTGAAAGTATGGAGCAAATGTTTGCTGTTAAACTGAGTTACCCTTCACAGTGTTAGCAGATTCTGCAAAGTATTTCAAAAACATCAAAGCTATATATATTTTTTCAAGTTGGAAAGCTGTAGAAGCAAAGACAAGTCTTTCCTTCAAAAACAGGAACAAAACAAGGTATCTGGTACCTTTGAGAACCACTCAGAAAAATATACTCTTCAACTGATATTTTCATATTTTCTTTAAAGGAGCATTTTATGTTTATCATTCCCCTGTTTTCCTGAATTGCTTTCATTTGGTCTTAAGTGTGCTGTTTCCTAGTGTCCCAGGATGTTGGCCTGGTTTCTCCTGAGTTCAAAGACATGGTGTGTGTTACTCTTTCTGCCCACAGCCATATGCTATACAAACTAAGCTAGGAAAAAAAAAACAAAACAAAACAACCCACCGCCTACTAAAATATTTGTCAGTATGTTCTATCAATGACTTTGGCAGGAAACTATCTTATGAACAGACTTTTTCAGTTTTTCTTTTGAAGACATAGCAGACAATTCTGGTTTAGGACATGACAATGCAAGAAGGAAGTGACTCAGCTGAAGCCAATAAAATATAAAAAATTCAAAACTACCTTTAGTGAAAAATGAACCATTGAATTCTTTAGATTGTTATAGAGATTTTTCTGAAATACACTGGAGGCATTTTGCTTAAAACAAAGCTAAGTAAACCTGAATTGTGAAAGTGCTAAATGACTGCAGTGACTCAGTACATGCAGGTCTTGTTGACCGGGTGTTCCGATATGGAAGAATTATGGGCTAAGGCCTCCATAACAAGGAGGAATCTGTAGGATTTTTTTTCTTAAAATACTAGTCTTTTTCCATGGTGACCTAAAGGCTGAACTATGAGCACAGAGGTTTTACTTATTCCTGCTTCCATTCATGCTAAAGAAACATAGATAGAAAGTACAATATAGGCTAGTGAATTATTTCTGAAAACAGTTGTCACTTTATAAACACAGGCCCAGTAAAATTCAGATAACTCAATTACTTTAAAAAGTATGTTGGACAGAATTCTTGTTTTAGATACAGTGGATAAATAGAATATAACTGCATTGAAGTTAGTATACCTAAGAGTACCAAGTGAGTGTTGGTAAAATGGTAGGATTCTCAATGAAAAATCATTAAAATTAAAAGGTCATGGATTGTACCTTTAATAATTTTCTAGTCTATCCAAGAATTCAGGTTACCTTTTAACCACATTGGATCGCAATAATGGCCCATAATGGATCAGAGCATAGGTCCTTCCTTCCTGCCCAGGATCATGCCTCAGACAGCAGCCAATAGAGGGTCAGTGGGTAAGTGTATCACAGTGAGGTAAGACTGAAAGAGTCTGTCCTGCCCTCTGTATCCTTTCCTGTTTGTTCTGCCTTCTTACTCCCAGCCATACTTGTACCACTATGAATATTCGCAGAAATGCACAAAAAGATAAAACAGGAAAATTATTCAGATTTTATTTAACCCAGATCAGTGCCCTGTGAATGATTATGACTAACTGTTGGATTGTAATTAATATATTTTACTTTCTACAATATAATGTGGCAATGGGTTCCCCTTTTCTGCACTCTGAAAAAAATGTTGGGTGGGTTTGATTTGGTTTGAACATGCTACATACAATTTCTTATAGTGCTCAAAAATGTACTTATGGAAAGAAAAGAATAATCCATCTCTATTCTTGTTTTCTATGGTACATGGTGTTACCACAACTTCTCCTTGTGTAAATGAAATTATCCTAACAACTTAACTACTTTAGTCAGGTCTATTTTATACTTATTTGATTTTCCAAATAAGGAAGAAGGAGGACATAGAAAAGTAGCCATTGAACACTAACTCTGCTTATATGATTGGAGAAAATAGATATTTTAATAAAATCTCTATCAAGCAATTAGTACTGGAAATTAAAGCAGTGTCTTAGTAGCACAACTGTGTGTTGCAGTGTTCCTGTATCACTTGTCATGAAAATTTTTGTCTAAAACATTTACATTCATGAGATTAGTTTAAGTTATTTCAATCCCATAATTGAGATAATATTCAAGGGCAGCACTAAATTCATTTCTGACATCTCATATTGAGGGAAAATAAAAACTAGCTCCAGGAAGAGAGAAATATTAACAAACACACAAATTAATAATGAATTCTATTCATCAAGACACTAAGAGGGGTAGGAATTCTCATAGCATTACTTAAATTGCAGGGAGAAATGCATTTTTCAAGAGAGGGTATGATAAATTTTGTTTCTCTTAAGTCCTCGCTGTTATACACTCTTTATTTTAAATGTGATAGCAATGGGGATTGACAGGTAGATAACTGATTTTCAGTGTGGGCTTTTATATATTTTGAGTAACTACATTCAAAATTAATTAACCCAGAACAGATTTCCTTCTTGTTTCTTCAGGTTAGTTGATTAAGAATTAGAACAGAGTAGTCTGAACAAATTCCCATCTAGGGCATAAGAGAACAAAATCCATTTTTCATATTGACTAAAAAAATAAACCTTGAGAGTCTACAGTACCTTTCCTGAATAACAGAGAGAATACAATAATTTAAGCCAGGACAAATGCAACAGAAACTTCTGAATTCCAGTTCCCTTAGAGAAATGCAGAGACAGACAGTATCTTAATACTTGTCAGCTCCAAAGATTGAAGTAGACCTAGGTGAAATTTGTGAGACTAATGAATGTATTTAAACCACCTGTAATGCAATTGATTTTTCAGGGTTTATAATTGTGGAGTGTTTGCAACCACACAATTTTTTATTAATTTACTTAAGTCTCTAAATTACTGTATGGCAGTTCAATTCAAAGACTTCTGTCAATGATAATATTTTGGGCACTTTGTATTCACCTTAAGATGGGTCATCTTTATCACATGACACTATATGTTTGCATTTGAGTAAGCGAAACTTCTAAGGAGAAGAAAAACTTGATGAAAACACTTGGCCTGCTCAGCTTGAAGGAAAATGGGAGCAGCTGTGGAGATAGGTTGGGGAACATGGGAACTTTTAGCTTTTTGGTTTTTGCTTTTTCCCCCCCCCCCCCCCGGAATAGCTGATTGACATGGCTTCTGTGTCCTTATTCAATTATAGCAGTAGTTTGTTTGGTTTTGTTTTTCCTACCTTTTCATAAGATTTAGGGCCACCTACTTTTTTTCAAACTTAGCCCTGAATAACTAAAAATCACTGTGTAGTCCTTGTAGTAAAAACTGATATCAGTGGTAGGAAGATCAAAGACATGAACTGACCCTGTGTAAACAAAAATAGTGGCAGGAAAAAATTACAGGCTTCATAAAATACATTGTATTTAAGGTAAATTATACACTTATGATACTGCTTTGGGCCTAAAAGTGAATTTCAAGATAATCCAAACAATTGTTAAAACTTTCAGAAGAAACCTTTGAATGAAAAATAATTCTTGACCCAAAACCACAAGTAAGCATGTTCTCCATCATATTTTTTCTCTGGAATTTTCTATGGTGTTCCTCATAATACCATCAGAGTGCTTAGGAAATTTTAACTGAATTCTGTTTGTTACCTGACTACAAGGTAAGAAATTTATGAGATGAATTATGATGATTTATACTGTTTTACGGATGAAGACAGGTGCATAGGGGTAAGGTTAAAAGTGTCCAAGTTTTAGAGATTCAATTTTAGATATCAAACATCAGGGGTTTATGTGGTTTGTTTTTTGGTGTGGCGTTTGTTGTTTGTTTGGTTTGGTTTGTTTTTTTTTTTTCCCAAAGGATGCAAATATAAACACCTTATAGGCCCCTGGGCTAAATCACATCTCATTTTAGAACAGTTATCTTCAACTATTTTAAGCAGCAATGGGCACACATGTCATACAACCTTAAGATTTCAACTGGAACATTTCATAGCTTAGAAGTTTGCCATTCTTTTCTTGGCTAAAGGGCTTGAACTTCATGTCCTATGTCTTCAAAAAATGCATCAACCACAAGATGATTTGCTATTTATAACAGATGCATTATTCTTTCCAACAACTGCATATTTGCCAGCAAAAAATTAGTTTCAATAAACTCTGTTAATTACTAGTGAGACCAAATCAAATTGCAGATGTTTCTGAGTGCAAGCACATCTCAAATGCAAACTACAAAAAGCAGAAATAGATAATTTTTTTGGTAAAAATATTTACTTTCATAAAGAAAACATTTTTCTGCTAACCTTTGCAGTAGATGTGCATGCATATCTAAGAATCACTTCATCAATCAGCAGCTGTCAATAGGATGTAATTAACATGAGTTGAAACCATTCCTGCAAATCCCTTTACTGGATTTAGTAGCTTTCCCCTGCAAAATAGCAGATCAATTTTCAGTGTAACTCAACAGCATGTAGCATAATTTCAGTTCCTCCTGAACTGACTGCTAAAATGAAATTTGCATATCTTTACATTCACTGGAATACAATCACACTTAGCAACATCTCAGAATATTATAGAAGCATTTCCAAAATTTGAGACTTCTGAGAAAGAAGAAAGATTAATTTTCTACTTATTATCTAAGTTGTTTTAATATATTCAGTCTTTCAGATGAAATTTACAATGTACATAGTATAAGCAATGCACAACACATATTTATCTTGAGTCATTTTTTATGATGCTGCAGGCAGTATAAACTGTTTTCACTAGAATGAAAGATAGAGTAGCCATTTGTTGCAAGTTTGTCTTGACCACAGCAATGGTACTACAAGCTACATAAAATCAGCAACAAAGAATACAGGATTGTTTAGGAATGAAATAAAGTTTTGTCTTAATATATAGTTGTTACCTTCACTGATAAAATGTTAGTAATAATACTTAAAACTCTGTCACAGAATGTTGGTAAGATTAATTACTGATGTAAGATGAAAAATGTTATATTGGCTAATATTCATAATTGCTATCTTAAAGGACAGAAAATTACATTGATCTGAACTTCTGAAATAGAACATTAAAAAAAAAAAAAAGAAGGTAGTTCAAAGGGTCAGAGATACACTTAAAATTTAATTTCCCAACTGCTACTCTTATAATACATTTCAGTGCACCCTTTTTATACAATAAATAACAGACAGTGCAATGAAGCAATTTTCCTTCAACAAATCATGGGTTGCTATCATAAAAAGGTAGCATTCTGACTACTGTATTTGATTTTGTATTTATCAACATGTGTGAAAACCAGCAGTTGACTCTCACCTGATAAAACACAACTGAATTTTTTGAGCAAACGATTCTCTTCCAATCTGTCTAAAGCCTCTTTGTACTATCTCATTAACTTTGTTCTTCAGTAAGTGCCTAAAAGAAGATGATGTACTCTACCTAATGGATTCGCTGTACAAGGCAAGGGGACACGGACGGACAGATTTACTAGCTGCCTTATTGCAGAAGTTTAAATCTGTTTGTTCACTTCACCTTCTTCTTTTATCTTGATTATATTTGCTCACGGGAAGCTGAAACTACAAATTTATCTTTTGAGAGTGATCTTGTTGATAAGCTTGACTGTATTAAAAGTTTTTCTTCGTATTCTAGAGATTCTGTCCATGCATGTAGTTATTTGACAGATGGAGCAACACTGTTCAGGAACTGGGCAATGTCTTACAAAATGAAGACTAGATTAAAAGGATAATAACATTTCCCTTGCCTTAAGCATTAAGGATGGAGGTAGGAATTCCTGTAACGAGATCATAGATACACATTTCTTCTATTTAATATCCATATGTTTATGTGGTGGGTTGACCCTGGCTGGTTGCCAGGTGCCCACCAAGCTACTCTATCACTCCGCCTCCTCAACAGGACAGTGGGACAAAATACAACACAAAGCTTGTGGGTCAAGATAAGGGCAAAGAGATTACTCAGCAATTACCGTCACTGGCAAAACAGATTCAATTTAGGGAAATTAATTTAATCTATAAATTAATCTATTGCCAATTAATAACAGAGTAGGATAATGAGAAATGAGAACAAATCTAAAAAACATCTTCTCATCACCCTTTTTCCCAGGTCCAATTTCACTCCCAACTCTTCTACCTCCTACCCCTGAGCAGCACAGGAGGATGAGGAATGGGGGTTGCAGCCAGTTCATAATGCTTTGCCCCTAGTGCTCCTTCATCCTCACACTCTTCCCCTGCTCCAGCTTGGGGTCCCACCCACATGATACAGTCCTTCATGAACTTCTGCAACATGGGTCTTTTCCAAAGGGTGCAGTCCTTCAGGAACACACTGCTCCAGTGTGGATCCCCCGACAGGATTACAAGTCCTGCCAGAAAACCCGCCCCTGAGTGGGCTCCTCTCTCCACAGGTCCTGCCAGGAGCCTCCTCCAGCATGGGCTTTCCATGGGCTGCAGTCTCATTCAGGGCACATCCACCTGCTCCGGTGCGGGGTCCTCTGTGGGCTGCAAGGTGGATATTTTCTCTACAGTGGACCTCCATGGGCTGCAGGGGAACAACCTGAGTCACCAATGGTCTTCACCATGGGCTGCAGGGGAATCTTTGCTCTGGCGCCTGGAGCATCTCCTCCTCCTCCTCCTTCACTGACCTTGGTGTCTGCAGAGTTTTTTGTCCCTTGTATTCCCAGTCCTCTCTCCAAGATGCTTTTTGCACAACTTTTTTTGTCTGTCCTGAAACTGGCTGGAACTGGCTCTGTCAGACATGGGGGCAGCTCCTGGTATCTTCTCACAGAAGCCACTGCTGCAGGTCCCCTGCTACCAAAATTTTGCCACATAAACCCAATACAGTTTAAAATACAGTCTTATGTTTTGCTAAGCAAACATGACCATTACTTTCCTTAGTTCCCTGGTCACAACACACGTTTTCAGAAATAAAAATAATATGCCTTAAAATAAACTTTGAAATATTATGGGCCATAAAAATACTTATTTGGGAAGGAGGTCTCTCAACTCAATTAATAAGAATTGCTAAGCATGCATTCATATGAAAGAATAGTGAGTGGCTACAGACTCCCATGTTTCTCCATATTTTCCCCATGTCTTCAAGAGATGGATGCTAACGTTTCACTGGTGGGATCCTGGGAGCAGCCATGTCCCCAGAGATGCTAGCTCCTTTGTGTGTGGCAGTTCTGTTTCCATGTGGCTGGTACTGACAGTGGTATCTGCAGCAGCAGAAGTCATGGAGAGCTGATGGTGATGCAGTGACAGTAACTGGGAAGGATTTCTGCTTTTCTTTCTTGAGTGGAAGGGTAGAGAGGTAAGGGAAAAAGGTTGAGAAATATGATTAGTCTCTGGACTGCAGCCAACATACCATACCCATAAAAAGCAGAAAGCAAAGAGGGTTGTCCTTCTCTTGCTGGCCAGCATTGGAGTCAATCAGTGAGGGGACAGACCTTTAGTTTGAATCCATATTAGAGTGTATTGGAGTAAACTGTATTATCATTGCAGTTTGAAATGATGGAGAAACTATCTGTACCATTACAGGGATGTTTAATTTAAAGAATCCAATTCATATATTTTAAGTTTTAAAAAAACTTTCATGTTTAGTTATTGCTATACAGCCCTTGTTCAGTGTGTTCAAAAAAGGAGGAAAGTATATCAGATAATGATATTGCATGAAAGAAGTTCAGGAATTATTGCCATACTCAGCATAATGTGAAAATGTTCAGACAGCGCTTTTTTTTTAAATGTTGGATTATTTTTAACCAACCAGCATACCATCCAGTTGTCTTTATTGTTGCTATAGCTGTGTGTAGCCTATAGTCTGTTTTTTGCTACATGGGATAGCTATTCATCACAAGTTTTTTGTCTTCTCAACATCAGAAAACACTTCCTAAAACACTTCAATCTGAGTGGATTATAAAGTAACCAATGGAGCAAAGACTAGTGCACATAATTCAAGGGAGGTTATCAATATATTGATAACATAGCAGCTGAATTTCTACAAATTTTCTTTCTTCTTTTGGAGTGTCATGGTTTTAGCTGGGGTAGTTGATTTTTCTTCACTGTAGCTAGCATAGTGCTGTGTTTTAGACTTGGTATGTAAATAATGTTGATAACACCCTGGTGTTTTAGTTGTTGCTGGGTAGTGTTTACACTAGTCAAGGACTTTCTAGCTTCCCATGCTCTGCCAGGTGCACAAGAAGCCGGGAGGGGAGGGGATACAACCAGGAGAGCTGATTCGAATTGGCCAAAGGGTATTCCATATCATATGACGTCATGCCCAGTATATTAGCTGGGGGAAATTGGCCGGGGGAGGCAGCGATCGCGGCTCGGGGACCGGCAGCGTCGGTCGGCGGGTGGTGAGCGGTTGCAGCACTTGTTGTTTAGTTTTGGGGTTTTTTTTTTTTGTTTTTTTTTTTTCCCTCTTATTCCAGTGTTTCATCTTTCTCTCGCTCATTATTTTCCTTTTCATTATATTAGTATTATTGCTGTTTTATTCTAATTATTAAACTGTTCTTATCTCAACCCACGAGTTTTCTTACCTTGGCCCTTCCGATTCTCTCCCCCATCCCACAAGGGTGGGGGAGTGAGCGAGCGGCTGTGTGGTGCTTAGTTGCTGACCGGGGCTAAACCACAACAGTCCTTTTTGGCGCCCAACGTGGGGCACGAAGGGTTTGAGATAATAGCAGTTGCTGGTCACAGCATTGATTCATCTGTTCTCAATATTAGTTAGTCAGGCCTACACCATGCTGATTTTGAAGTACATGTTAAAGATTGGCATTGGGTTTTGTAGTTTGCTGTGCTCTGCAGTGGTTAGAGATGTTTTGCCTAGGAGATTTGTTATTAAAACACTGGCCTTGAGTTTTATCGGTTATTTGGGTCTTGCATGGAAGCCGTTACTGTACTTTGGGTACCACCTCATGGAGACAATTAGCAATTATACCTCCTCTTCTGAAAGGTTCTTTATGGAGGAAATACAGAATGGCACCTTAGCTACCGTCTTCTGTAATGTCTCCTCCTTCATTACAACAACTTTTCAGTATCTTGAACATCCTTGGGTAGTTAAGATACAGCTGTTGATATTCCTATGGCAGATTGTTTCGGTTTTGTCTAAGGTTAATAAGCAATTCAAGAATATCATCCAGAGATCTGCCCCAAGGCTCGATAATTATGGGTGGCAGGGTATGTGGGATAGTATGGGCAAATGCCTGAGACGGTGGGCACCTCCAGTGTTTTGGGACTTCACCCCTGAACAAGTGCAGAATCCTGAAAAATTAGTAGAATATTTGGAGGAAGTATGTTGTCACCCTAGCAATTCCAGAGAGATACAAATCACTGCAATGTGTTGGGGCCTGGCCCATGCCTACCGAGCCCTGTTCAACAGTATTCAGTACCACCAAGGGAAAACGACAGGCCCTGCGGATACTCCAAGCCCAACGACAAGCACTGTGGCCACTCAAACCCCCACAACAGGCGCTGCAGCAGCTCCAAGCCCGACGACAGGCACTGTGGCCACTCAAACCCCCACAACAGGCGCTGCAGCAGCTCCAAGCCCGACGACAGGCACTGTGGCCACTCAAACCCCCACAACAGGCACTGTGGCTGCTCCAAGCCCGATGACAGGCACTGTGACCACTCAAACACCCATGACGGACACTGAAGCTGAATCGGAGAATCAACCCGTGCCAGTATCAGTTGCCCCTATACAAAAGAAGAAATCTTTAAAGAGAAAGTCAACTCGTATAGAAAAGGATGATGGAGAAGTAGGACCATCACGGGGAGAGGAGAAGGAAGAGGAAGAACTCGTACAAGAGATGGAAACTACCCGATCCCTATCCTTAATTGAGCTGCGAGATATACGAAAAGATTTCGGCTGTCATGTAGGTGAGCATGTTGTCACCTGGTTGCTCCGATGCTGTAATAACGGGGCCAGTAGCCTGGAATTAGAGGGTAAGGAAGCCAAACAACTGGGATCCCTTTCTAGGGATGGGGGCATTGACAAAGCAATTGGAAAAGGGACACAAGGCCTCAGCCTCTGGAGGCGACTCCTGTCTGCTCTGAAAGAAAGGTATCCCTTCAAGGAAGATG
Source organism: Morus bassanus (assembly GCA_031468815.1). NCBI lineage: Eukaryota > Metazoa > Chordata > Aves > Suliformes > Sulidae > Morus > Morus bassanus. Next base: position 93,301,337 of record CM062569.1, read on the forward strand.
TTATATATCGCCCTGGAAAATGGACCACCATGGAGAAAGGTATCCAGTACCTGAGAGAATTAGCTGTGCTTGAGGTGATTTATGGTGACCTGGGTAGTGAACAGTCATCCAAAGATCCAGATGAAGCCCAGTGCACACGACCCATGTGGCGGAAGTTTGTACGGAGCGCACCATCATCCCATGTAAACTCCCTGGCAGTAATGTCCTGGAAAGATGAAGAGGCACCAACGGTAGAGGATGTGATTGATAAACTCCGGGATTATGAAGCACATGTCTCTTCCTTCCTCATCTCAACTGTTGAGAAATTGTTGTCCTGGGAGTTCCAGCAATTCAAAGAAGATATGTCCTACTCTCTACCTGTACGGACCAGTATCTCGGCCATTAGGAGTAAGCGTCCTTCTGCTCAAGAGAGAAGATACACACCACGGGGCACCCTATGGTTTTACTTGCGTGACCATGGAGAGGACATGAGGAAGTGGGATGGAAAACCTACCTCGACCCTGGAGGCACGGGTACGTGAGTTGCAAGGAAAAACAACCACTCAAGTGGGGACCTCCAGGAGAGTTGCTGCTCCAGTTTCCAGTAGGCAGTTCCCCAGACAGAGGAGTAGAAGCGCTGATTCTATCTGTGATCTTAATAGAGAGACTTCTGATTCCCGTTCACAAGAACTGGGTTGCGAATTCTGCAGATGGAATTAGAGGGGCCCTGCCTCCAGTCAGGTGGAGGAAAGGGACAACCAGGTTTACTGGACTGTGTGGATCCGATGGCCTGGCATATCTGACCCACAGGAGTATAAGGCTCTAGTGGACACCGGTGCACAGTGCACCCTAATGCCATCAAACTATGTTGGGGCAGAACCCATTTGTATTGCTGGAGTGACAGGGGGATCCCAAGAGCTAACTGTACTGGAGGCTGAAGTGAGCCTAACTGGGAATGAGTGGAAAAGCACCCCATTGTGTCTGTCCCAGAGGCTCCATGCATCCTTGGCATAGACTACCTCAGGAGAGGGTATTTCAAGGACCCAAAAGGGTACAGGTGGGCTTTTGGTATAGCTGCCTTGGAGACGGAGGAAATTAAACAGCTGTCTACTTTGCCCGGTCTTTCGAAGGACCCTTCTGTTGTGGGGTTGCTGAAGGTCAAAGAACAACAGGTGCCAATTGCCACCACAGCAGTGCACCGGCGGCAATACCGCACCAACCGAGACTCCCCGATTCCCATCCGTGAGCTCATTCGGCGACTGGAGAGCCAAGGAGTGATCAGTAAGACCCGTTCACCCTTTAACAGTCCCATATGGCCAGTGCGGAAGTCTAATGGAGAGTGGAGACTAACAGTAGACTATCGTGGCCTGAATGAAGTCACTCCGCCACTGAGTGCTGCCGTGCCGGACATGCTAGAACTTCAATACGAACTGGAGTCAAAGGCAGCCAAGTGGTATGCCACAACTGATATCGCTAATGCATTCTTCTCAATCCCGTTGGCAGCAGAGTGCAGGCCACAGTTTGCTTTCACTTGGAGGGGTGTCCAGTACACCTGGAATCGACTGCCCCAGGGGTGGAAACACAGCCCTACCATTTGCCATGGACTGATCCATACTGCACTGGAACAGGGTGGAGCTCCAGAACACCTTCAGTACATTGATGACATCATCGTGTGGGGCAACACAGCAGAAGATGTTTTCGAGAAAGGGAAGAAAATAGTCCAAATCCTTCTGAAGACTGGTTTTGCCATAAAACAAAGTAAAGTGAAGGGACCTGCACAGGAGATTCAGTTTTTGGGAATAAAATGGCAAGATGGACATCGGCAGATCCCAATGGATGTGATCAACAAAATAACCGCCATGTCTCCACCAACTAGCAAAAAGGAAACACAAGCTTTTTTAGGCGTTGTGGGTTTTTGGAGAATGCATATTCCAAATTACAGTCTGATTGTAAGCCCTCTCTATCAAGTGACCCGGAAGAAGAATGATTTCAAATGGGGCCCTGAGCAACGACAGGCCTTTGAACAGATAAAGCAGGAGATAGTTCATGCAGTAGCCCTTGGGCCAGTCCGGGCAGGACAAGATGTAAAAAACGTGCTCTACACTGCAGCCGGGGAGAATGGCCCTACCTGGAGCCTCTGGCAGAAAGCACCAGGGGAGACTCGAGGTCAACCCCTAGGGTTTTGGAGTCGGGGATACAGAGGGTCCGAAGCACGCTACACTCCAACTGAAAAAGAGATATTGGCAGCATATGAAGGGGTTCGAGCTGCTTCAGAAGTGATCGGTACTGAAGCACAGCTCCTCCTGGCACCTCGACTGCCGGTGCTGGGCTGGATGTTCAAAGGGAGGGTCCCCTCTACACATCACGCAACTGATGCTACATGGAGTAAGTGGGTCGCACTGATCACCCAATGGGCTCGAATAGGAAACCCCAGCCGCCCAGGAATCTTGGAAGTGATCATGGACTGGCCAGAAGGCAAAGATTTTGGAATATCACCAGAGGAGGAGGTGACACGTGCTGAAGAGGCCCCACTGTATAACAAACTGCCAGACAACGAGAAGCAATATGCCCTGTTCACTGATGGGTCTTGTCGTCTGGTGGGAAAGCATCGGAGATGGAAGGCTGCTGTATGGAGTCCTATACGGCAAGTCGCAGAAACTGCTGAAGGAGAAGGTGAATCAAGTCAGTTTGCAGAAGTAAAGGCCATCCAGCTGGCTTTAGACATTGCTGAACGAGAAAAATGGCCAGTGCTCTATCTTTATACTGACTCATGGATGGTGGCAAATGCCCTGTGGGGGTGGTTACAGCAATGGAAGCAGAACAACTGGCAGCGCAGAGGCAAACCCATCTGGGCTGCTGCATTGTGGCAAGATATTGCTGCCCGGGTGGAGAACCTGGTTGTGAAGGTACGTCATGTGGATGCTCATGTCCCCAAGAGTCAGGCCACTGAAGAACATCAGAACAACCAACAGGTGGATCAGGCTGCTAAGATTGAAGTGGCTCAGGTGGATCTGGACTGGCAACATAAAGGTGAACTATTTATAGCTCGGTGGGCCCACGACACCTCAGGCCATCAAGGAAGAGATGCAACATACAGATGGGCTCGTGACCGAGGGGTGGACTTGGCCATGGACACTATTGCACAGGTCATCCATGAATGTGAAACATGCGCTGCAATCAAGCAAGCCAAGCGGATAAAACCTCTGTGGTATGGAGGACGATGGCTGAAGTATAAATTGGCAGATTGATTATATCACACTGCCACAAACCCGCCAAGGCAAACGCCATGTGCTTACAATGGTGGAAGCAACCACTGGATGGCTGGAAACATATCCCGTGCCCCATGCCACCACCCGGAACACTATCCTGGGCCTTGAAAAACAAGTTTTATGGCGACATGGCACCCCAGAAAGAATTGAGTCAGACAACGGGACTCATTTACGAAATAACCTCACAGACACGGGGGCCAAAGAGCATGGCATTGAGTGGGTGTATCACATCCCCTATCATGCACCAGCCTCTGGGAAAATTGAACGATACAATGGACTGTTAAAGACTACACTGAGAGCAATGGGGGGTGGGACATTCAAACACTGGGATACACATTTAGCAAAAGCCACCTGGTTAGTCAACACTAGGGGATCTGCCAATCGAGCTGGGCCTGCCCAGTCAGGACTCTTACGTACTGTGGAAGGGGATAAAGTCCCTGTAGTGCATGTAAAAAATATGCTGGGGAAAACCGTCTGGGTTATTCCTGTCTCAGGCAAAGGCAAACCCATTCGTGGGATTGCTTTTGCTCAAGGACCTGGGTGCACTTGGTGGGTAATGCGGGAGGATGGAGGAGTTCGATGTGTGCCTCAAGGGGATTTGATTTTGGGTGAAAATAGTCAATGAACTGAACGGTATGCTGTTAATTGCTATATGATATTGTATGTCATCACTCCTATGGTTGCTATATGCTGTATCAATGGTATCATAGTAAGAATTTCCAAAATTAATGAAGAATTAACTTTGATTGAACCAAGAAACGTGTAGCGGTGGTGGAACAAAGACTGGCTTCAGCATGCAACAATCCAACACCACGCAGACCATCTCTCCGGCCTTGAAAGACTATTACGGTAGATGGAGCCCAAAGTTATGGACTGAATGAACTCAATGGACATGTGTGGACCCTCTACAGATGTTCTACAGGGATGGTCCATAGACTACGGGAATGATAAATGATATCTACGTATGTCATCAAAGGATGGGGAGGCGGGTGGTGGTTATTGAGGTCATATTGGATAGTATGAGACCTGAGCATGACGTAAATGGTATGGAATAAGGGGTGGATACTGTCATGGTTTTAGCTGGGATAGTTGATTTTTCTTCACTGTAGCTAGCATAGTGCTGTGTTTTAGACTTGGTATGTAAATAATGTTGATAACACCCTGGTGTTTTAGTTGTTGCTGGGTAGTGTTTACACTAGTCAAGGACTTTCTAGCTTCCCATGCTCTGCCAGGTGCACAAGAAGCCGGGAGGGGAGGGGATACAACCAGGAGAGCTGATTCGAATTGGCCAAAGGGTATTCCATATCATATGACATCATGCCCAGTATATTAGCTGGGGGAAATTGGCCGGGGGAGGCAGCGATCGCGGCTCGGGGACCGGCAGCGTCGGTCGGCGGGTGGTGAGCGGTTGCAGCACTTGTTGTTTAGTTTTGGGTTTTTTTTTTTTGTTTTTTTTTTTCCCTCTTATTCCAGTGTTTCATCTTTCTCTCGCTCATTATTTTCCTTTTCATTATATTAGTATTATTGCTGTTTTATTCTAATTATTAAACTGTTCTTATCTCAACACACGAGTTTTCTTACTTTGGCCCTTCCGATTCTCTCCCCCATCCCACAAGGGTGGGGGAGTGAGCGAGTGGCTGTGTGGTGCTTAGTTGCTGACCGGGGCTAAACCACAACATGGAGTTATATTAATGTCCCCAAATTTGAAACGTGAAGGACAGCTACTGAATGCCAACATTTTCCGTGTCTGTCACGTTTCATTAGGCCAAATGTAATCTCCGTGCTTTCCAACATTATGCTTACAATACATGTCCTTGTGACATGACAGATATATGATAAGTACAAAATAACTGTAAATTTATTTCTAGCAATCTTCAGTTTTCTTTGACAATGCAACCCGTTAAATTAGGTGGCCACTTTAATCTGACCTGAACAACAACGTACATTTATTTTCTAAGCAATTTGTTACATTATCTACTACTGTGACAAAGTACTTTTGAGCTGCTACCTCTAAAAGACATTAAAAAGCTTACTTTTGGAACAGGTTGAGGAGAAAAGAGACAGCCAAAGCTTGCAAGAGTTATGAAGTGGGTCCTTCCTCTAATAGCTCAGTGAGACATAAAGCAGCAGAGAGCTTTTAAGCTGCATACTTCGAGCTGTGCCAGCATGAAGATATTTCTTCCTTATTTTCAGAGTAATCAGCAAGGAGCCTTCTCTACCTTTTCTGTATTGTGAGTCTTTATTGTAGGTTGACAGAGACCAAATAGTGAAACTGAGCTGACAACAGTGAAACGGAGTATCAGTGTGTGTAATACCAGAAGGAGTGAGTGGAGGAAGACAAGAAAGTGCTAAGGCCACAGTGAAAATAAGGGGATAGAAGAGAAAAAAGCGTGATTAAACAAAGGACCTAGGAGAAGCCTGCAAAGAAGAGATGCATTTCGAGGAATGGGATTTACTGAATAAAAATTATTAAATTAGAAGAAATAGAAATGAGTGACAGAGAAGAATTGAAATAACACAGCTTTGAGAGCAAAACCAGGAAGAACGAGATCTGGAAGACAGGCAAACAATGAGAGAAGAGCTGCTGTTCTGGTCACTTGTTTACCCAAAGTATATGGGGAATCACTGTTCTGAAAGTCTCACCTTTATACTTCTGGCCTGCTGCAAAGCTGCACTGAAAAATCCAGTCTCAGTTATTTTCACTTTCTTGCCCTGTCATTCTCATTACTGACTCAATGGGAGCCACAATGTAAAAACTAAGTGAAGTCATCAGCTTCACAATATTTTATATTGATCCACAAATAACAAATGTCATGTGCAGTTTTTGCCAGGATAAAAAATCAGCAGAAATTAGGAAGGAAGGTGGCTACCTGGAGGTACTATTGCTGAAACATGACTTTCAAAAGACCAAATGTGTTCCACCTATAAAGACAACATGAACAAAGTTTAGGTGAAGAGTTTTCAATTCTTATGCTTTTCCATTTTTATGTATTTTTGTTCTTTTCAAAATTTGATCATCACCAGTATAACAGAACCTCATTTGAAATAAATTTAAAAATGTAATGAATGATCACAACAAAATATTTTATACTTGACATTCAGAAAGTGAGTAAAAGATAAAATATGTTAGTCAATGCCACTGTGTTTTGAGACAATAAATTCTGTAACTTAGTACATGGAAGAAATTTCTGTTGGAAAAATTTCATTGCTTTCTTTAACGAAACGTGTAGATCATGAATGTGTAAAGCCAGCAATATAGCAGTATTTTATTTTCACAGAAAATTCAGATACACTATTGTTGATTGGTGTTTGCTGTGTAAAAGCAGATACATATTTGCTACACAACATGCTTAGCCTAAACTACATTTTTAAATCAAGTTTAAAGTAACCTAGTCCTTTAATTGCTGCCACTGTGGAGGTGAATTCAGCCATTTTCAATTGTTTCACACATATCTTGAAAAGTTTGCAAAGCAATGAAACATTGGTTAGTCTATTTACAGAATAAGTTTTTCAAGTGTTTGCTTAATAACGTATTTTACAGATACCCTATATTTGACATTCAGAGCACAAAGCATTCTATACAAATGAAATATTGTGAATATTTCCTACAAAATACACAGAACTATGTTCCCCAAATCTTAAATAATTTCAGGATATTCTTGCTTAAATTTTGAGAAGAATTAAGGTCAATCAGCCTCAATAAAATGAAATATTAGTTTAATTTATAATTTTATTTCCAAAAGTATAATATTACCCCATTTATATCTTCCTCATATAATTTGAAATAAACTTCACAGATAAGGTGAATTGTTTTTCTCTCCTTATAGCCTCCTTATTCTTGTTTATATCAAATATGGATGTTGAGTGGCTCTTTCCTGCTCTTTAAGAAGTACGGCACACCTAGAAAATAGCTGTCATAACTGGCTTTAAGAGGAAGCCTTTGACATATTGGCATTTCTGCACATTGATAAGCCATTCTAAAAGAGACCATTCAAAAATTTAGAATTACAATTTTCAAGTGCTACTTAAATAATTTAAATGTACAGAAGAAGTTATATATCATATTTATTTTGGCTGAACTCTGTGTTTTAATTAAAGGTAGACTTGAGCTGTAAATTTTTGATCCAAATGCATTGTACAAAGTTTGGGAATTTCTGAAAGTAAGTTGGTTTAGATTTGGAGTCTTATTTGTCAGTAACATATTGCTGAGTTATGCATAAAAATCTGCAAAATAAATTTCTTAAAGTTATATGAACTTATGAAATTAGTAAGGTAATTTAAGATATGTAATGACCTACTATTTAAAGACTAATTAATTAGAAGCATGAAGTGCTAATATTTCTTTGGGTTTTTTTCAGTGCTTTCTGTTATTATTATTTGTACTACAATAATGTCTGGAGACTTCAGCCTAGGACCTGTTGAAAGAGATATTATACTAATGCTAGCAATAAAAGACCTTTGTTTCACTGAACATCCAAAATTATGACAAAAGCTTAGGTAAAAGGAAATTAGAAAAATTATGGTGGACCTTATGCTTAAAGATTATTGGTTTCACTGAATATACAGATTGCCCTCTAGGTAAGTTACGCTAAGTCAAATTCTCAATTTGAGAACCAGACAGTGTTAGAAAACAGCATTCTGTCTGTAGAATAGATCAAGGGGATGATGATTACTGAGGAAATTAGCCCTTTTTCTGCTTGGGGTGTTATATGATTGTGGTTATGTGATTATGGTAATGCTCTGTGTGTTTAATAACAGTATGTTCTAGCAGATATCTTAAGCAGTATGAGAATAAAAGGGCAAAAGCTAGAAAGTTCACATATTGACTGTGCTCTGCTCCTCAGTCCTGTCACTCAGTCTTGTTTTCCCTTTATTTTCTCACTGGACTCTACAATGTAAACATTACTAGCTCTTCCAACCTAACAGTTAAGTAAAGTAAATATTCCCTCCTGTTGTCCACTCTCAACAAGATGTGCAGCATTCAAAACAGTGGTTATCCACCAGTAGGAGTATTAGAATGAAGATGGTAGGTTACCCCATAAGCATTAACCTGACATCCTAAAAACTTGCAGAAAAATTATCAGTTCCAGCTGAATGCAGTTTCCATAACCACAGTGGCTTTAATGGAGATTAGATGTGTACAGTCAGTAGAGGTAATCCCATTGTTTGACTATAGTTTTTATCACACCCGCGTTAAAACTGTAGTGAGGTGGGTCATATCTTCAAATATTTGCTTTTCATTTTTAAATTTGATATTCAAAATGAAATCTGCCAAACAGTTAATTTTTCTGTTTTATTATTTTTAGGAGACTATTGGATACAACTTGTACTAAATGACAGGATTAGAGAAAGATTTTTTTAATGTGAGATTCTGAAAAAGATCTGTAACTATAGTTCCAGGATACCTTTTAATATTCCTGAGATTTGCCCTGAAGTAATCAACTGAGGATTTCCTTTCTACAATTGTTATAGAGGTGGCTGTTTTTTTAGTTATATCATAAGCATCTCATGCCTGAATCTAAGTCTATATTTTCATGTCCTCTGAATCTTTTAGAAAGGAAATGTTTTATATTTGGAAAAAGAATATGAATCAGATGTTTTTCTATTATATAAAATTGAGACTTTTATTGGTACAAAATAAGAGATGTTCATGTCTTTTAAATTTTATACAGTTCATAGAATCATAAAATAGCCCAGGTTGGAAAGGACTTTGAAAGATCATCTGGTTCAACCTTTTGTGGAAAAGGGAGGCTGGATGAGATTATGTAGCACCCTGCGCAATCACATCTTGAAAATCTCCAGTGATGGGGAATCTACCACGTCCCTGGAGAGGTTGTTCCAGTGACTGATTGTTCTCACTGTAACAAATTTCTTTCATATGCTGAGATGAAACCTCTCCCGGTGCAACGGGTACCCATTGCCCCTTGTCTGCTCTGTGTGGCTCCCTGTGAAGAGAGAGCCTCTGTCCTCTTTGTAGCTATCCTTTAAGTACTAGAATCCTTTGATGAGTTCTCAAGTCCTTCCTTCTTCAGGGAGAGAAGACCTAACTCCTTCAGTCTTTCCTCATAGGGCAGGTACTCCAGCTCCTTGATCATCTTCATGGCCCTCCTTTAGACCCTCTCCAGTCTGTCCACGTCTTTCTTGAATTGCGGGGATCAGAACTGGACATGGTACTCCAGGTGCAGCCTGACAAGCACTGCGTAAAGTGGGATGATCGTGTCTCTATCTCTGCTAGTAATGCCCCTCTGGATGCAGCCCAGGATCTGATTTGCCTTGATGCTGCAGCGGCGCATTGCTGACACGTTCAGCTTGTTGTTCACTAGGACCGCGAGGTCCCTTTCAGCAAGGCTGCTCCCAGGGACACAAATCCTTGCCTGTATGGGGCTTTTAGTTTATTCTGCCCCAGGTGCAGGACTTTGCACTTGTCTTTGTTAAACTTCATACTGTTCTTGGTAGGCCTGGTCTTTGCAAGATTGCAAGATGCCTCTTCTGATGTGTTCACGTCACCACCTAGTTTAGTGTCATCAGCAGACTTGGTGAGGGTGCTTTCAACCCTATCATCCAGACCATTTATGAAGATGTTGAAACAGCGTGGGACCCAGTATCAATCCCTGGGAGACCCCACTTATGACAGGCTGCCAGCCTGAGTAAAAACCATTGATCACCATGCTCTGAGTACTACCCGTTAGCCAATTTCCTGCCCATCTCACAGACGACTGATCCAATCTATATTTTACCAGTTTGTCCAGGAAAAGGCTGTGAGAAACAGTGTCAAACGCTTTGCTGAAGTCCAGATAAACAACATCCACTGCTCTCCCCATGTCAACAAAAGATGTTATTTTGTTGTAGAAGGTGATCAGGTTAGTCTGGCATGATTTGCCCTAGGTAAATCTGTGCTGGCTTTCCCTATCACCTGCTTCCTTTGGTTAGCAATAGTTTCCAGGAGGACTCATTCCATTACTTTCCCAGGGATTGAAGTAAGACTAATAGGCCTGTAGTTTCCTGGGTTGTCTTTTGTGTCCTTCTTGTAGATGGATATGACATTTGCCCTCTTCCAGTTTTCAGGGTCATCCCCAGATCTGCATGACTTTTCAAATATTATAGGCAGTGGCCTTGCAACAATGTCAACCACTTCTCTTAACACCCTGGGGTGGATTCTGTCCAGGCCCATAGATTTATGTGGGTTGAGCCCTTGCAAGAGGCTGCAGACCAGTCCTTCCTCCACTACTGGTGGGTCAACACATGCATTGTTGTACCTATCTGATCTGGTGACTTGCGGTCCAGCTATGCTGGTAAAAGCAGAGGCAAAGAAGCTACTGAGAACCTCTGCCTTGTCAGCATTATTAGTGACTAGTTTCCCTGCTCTGTTTAGTAACGGGCCTATGTCTTCCCTGTGCTTCTGCTTACTGCTCATGTATGTGAAGAATCCTTTCTTGTTGTGCTTGATAACTTTGGCCAGTTTCAGTTCTAGCTGAGCCTTAGCCTTCCTTACTACATCTCTGCATGCCTAAGCAAGGTTCTTGTAGTCCTCAATAGCTATCTGGATGCCTTTCCATAGCGGGCATATTTATTTTTTGTTTTTAAACACACCCAAAAGCTCATTGTTAAGCCAGGGTTGTCTCTTGTTCTGCAGTTCATGTGGTGACTATCCTATTTAACCTAATTGTTCAGCAAATTTAATTCTGAACACATTGATGTGAATTTGAAAACAATGAAAGATTTTGAAATTACAACAGCTTCTACTCACAGTATGAATAGACACAAAGCTCTTTTCTTACAGATTCAGCTAAAGGCAGTTTTTTTCTACATTTGAAGTCCTTGTAGTTGGTCTTGAAATTACTTTTAACCCACAAAACCCAATAGACTGGGTTGTTTTTTTTTTTTAGAAAAAACCCTAAATACCACTTTTAAATCTGCAGCGTGTACCTCTGTGAAAATCAGTTGTTACAGGTATTTCAAATGGAAGTGGTATCACAGCCTTTTATATAACATTCCTCAGCTTTGAAGGGTGCATGGGTGTCCTTTTCACTACAGAAAAGCCGTGGGCTTCTAAAAAAGAATATAGCTGGAGGTACTGCAAATAAACATTGTCAAAACCAATACTGTTGTTATGATTCTTCTTTAGCAGTTCTGTAAACAAGGAACAACTATTGTGACTCACTGCAGTAGCACCTTTGTGAAACAAGATAAAGTAAGAACAATCATGTTTTCTGTTCTAAAAGTACACTTTCCTGTGCTCCTAATGGCAGATTTTATTATGAAATTTAAAATATATCTTAAAATCTGTATGAACCATGTTTTTTTTTCAAAAAGGATATCAAAGAACTAGAAAGATTAAAAAGATTAATAATGAGATGATCACAGATATTGAACAGCTTCTTTGTGGGAAGAGATTAAATGAGGCAGTGACAGAAGTATTTTCTAGGTAGAAAGTGATATAATAAAGAATCACAAGGAAAAGACTGGGAGAAAAAAAAAAGGAAGTTCTAGTGATCCCAATACAAAATTGTCAATTAGCAGGCTTAAAACAAAAGGGAGTATTTTCCATACAACATGAAAAGAATCATAGAATAACTTGGGTTGGAAGGGACCTTTAAAGGTCATCTAGTTCAACCCCCCTGCAGTGAGCAGGAACATCTTCAAATAGAGCATGTTGCTCAGAGCCCCGTCCAACCTGACCTTGAATGTTTCCAGGGATGGGACATCTATAATCTCTCTGGGCAATCTGTTCCAGTATTTCACCACCCTCAATTTAAAAAACTTCTTCCTTGTGTCATGTCTATATTTACCCTCTTTTAGTTTCAAACCATTACCCCTTGTCCTATCACAACAGGCGCTGTTAAAATTTTGTCCCCATCTTTCTTACAGGCCCCCTTTAAGTACTGAAAGGCTGCAATAAGGTGTCCGCAGAGCCTTCTTTTCTCCAGGCTGGACAACTCCAACTCTCTCAGCCTCTCTTCATAGGAGAAGTGTTTCAACCCTCTGATAATTTTTGTGGCCCTCCTCTGGACCCACTTTAACAGGTCCATGTCTTTCCTGTGTTGAGGGCTCCAGAGCTGGACACAGGACTCTAGGTGGGGTCTCACCAGAGCGGAGTAGAGGGGTGGAATCACCTCCCTTGAACTTGGGTGAATAATTGTCACAGTATAACAAGAAGTCCATAAGTATAAAAAGGTTAAAGAAGGCATAAGGAATTAATGAAGGAAGTTGGTAGTGTCAAAAATAATGACCTACATGCAACCTCCATCTCTGGAAGTACGTGATGTGCTGATTCCCAGAAGCTTAGAGAAAATAGCAGAGGAAGGATCAATTTTTTCTCATGTTCTTCCTCACATTTTTACTCTAAACACCTGGTATACTGGCTACCTCTGTAGTCAGAATTCTGAACTGGACAGAAAATTGTGATCCAATTTGAAAGTTATCATGTCCATGTAACATTTATTGTTACAAATCCACAGAAGCTCATGTATTAGCTGGAGAAATTATTTTCCTTCCCAATACTATTAAAGTTTTTAGATTAAAAAGATCTGGTTTACTTTAAAGTTAATGTATTTTAATTTAAAGTACACTTCTGCATCTGAAAATTGATTATGAACTACATTATACTTAGGACTCATCCTTTCTTAATTTGGAAAGTTACTTTTAGATTTATTTTACATAGCTGAACATACTGAAATATATTACACAGGAAAAAATTTTGGATACTAGGTGTTAGTTTTATCTTACAAATGGCAAAATAAAATGATCTCAAAGAGCTTTTAATGATCATTTACTTTCCATAACTGCATTACTTCTTTACATTCACAGGATGTTACGTATACTAGGGACTAAAAGGTTTAGCAATTTTGTGCTGATGTCTAAGTTAGCGTAGCCTTCTTTTTACCAAATCTCTACTAAAATAGTGATCATGTCAATATAGATCATGTTAGCACAGAATGGTTAAGTCTTAAAAGTACAACATATTAAATGTAAATAGGCGTATCTGAAAAAAAACAACACAAAATCCTCACAAAAAAACCACCAAACAACCAACCAAACAAACAAAACAACCCCAAACAAACAAACCTATCTGAAATGAAAGTAAGTTTTCTTTCTGGCAAAGTTGAGGAAATACTGCAAGCAAAGCCTATTGTTTGTTAAAGGAAGATGACTGTTAAAAGTAATGGGAAGTGAAACAAAAGAACCAAATTTCACATTACAGTAAGATGGAAAATCAGAATAGCACCTTCTTATGAAGTAACATTAGGTTCAAATAAATGTGTTCAGACACAGTTCCCATTTCTTTTGTTTCTTTTGCTCCTTTTTCTTAGTATGGTTAGATGATCAGGTTCTTCTACCCAGGCAACTATGTATTTTTAAAACACAATATTATGTGCTTAGGATCAAGATGAGGTAACAAATTTGATTTCTGGGTCTTTGTTTCATGTTACATCATCATTTTGAGATTACGATGTCTAAAAGAGATATCTGTGACCATAAAACAAATCTTAATCTTTTTTTTATAGTACTTGTTGTCAAGAAAGCCTAAGTGGTGCTATTTGTAACTTCATGACAGTTCAGAGAAGCTTTTACAGTCTCGGAGAAATATCATGAGAAGTTGTTATAGTTTACCCACATTTGCCCTTTCAACTACATGATATAACTCCTGTAGCTTGTGAGGAAATAAATACTAAAACTGCTTGAGCTGATAACTTGATTTAGAAAAGTTAAGGTAATACTGTAAAGGCATCTTTACATTCATTTCAAATTACACCTTGATTTCTCTTTTCACTTATATACATTTCTAGGAACTGGATTAAACTATATCTAATATAACTGCATTGGTGATAGCTGTTATTTTAATATTCACCTAAAATTGTTTTAATCTCAGATCTGATGTTATGTTAGAGAAAATGCACAGGAATCAATGAAATCTCCAGATTTTCAATTGTGTAACTTAAGCTACAAGACCTCCTCTTTATTACATTTTATTGCACTATTTATGATAATGCTGTAGTCTATGCCAAGATTTTTATTTTACTTTTTTTCCTACCCCTTCACCTACTACTTTTTTTCTTTTTTTTTTTTTTTATTTCAGATAACATCTACAGATGTAGATATTAACAAATGAAGTGATTTCTGCATCTTTAAGAAGATAATGAATCAAACATGGCAATATATTAATTCTTCATGAGCATGGTATGGGCAGGTACTCTCCAAGAAAAGTAGAGAACAGCTGAGGATTAAAGATTATTTTTGAGAAATTCAATGGAAGAGGTTTTTTTATCTAGGCTAAGGTCAAAAGAGAAAACAGTACATTAGCATTAGAATAATTGTACAGGATGTGTTCCTGTCAGGTCATTTGCACAAAGCTATGTGAATATCAAAATAACTCAAATCAATAAGGAAGATTTCTATTTCAAGTAATTTGCTCAAAGTCTTATTCAAGTAAAACATAATGACTTTGCCTTTCCCAATTTTAACCTTTAGTATGAGGTTAAGAAGAACTATTGGAAATTTTTGTATAATGATACCTAACTATAAAGATAAGAAGAAAAAGAAAGTGAGAAAATAAGAGAAATGATCAATCTTTTGCATTATATATATATATACTTAAAATAAAAACGTTTTAAAACCTGCTTGGACAGAAAATCAAGTTTCTTATTTAAGTGTCTGCCTATAGACAGTAGCGTGATTTAAATTAGCAGATCATTTAAGAATTGTTCAGCTGATCCTGAAGGTTATATTAAAAAAAAAAAATAAAAAAAAATCTCTGAAAACTGTTTGACCTTGTACTTCCTTTACTTGGAGAAGATCTTGGCTACATTGAATTTTAAATCTCAGCCTTGTGAAAGCCATGGCCCAGACTGGTACAAGCACAGTGGTGAAGACACTTAATGGGCTGTGGTGACTTAAACTTGCCTGGCTGCCAGATGCCCACCAAGCCATATTTTACAAAAATGCATTAATTTGCCTATATCTTTTCAGTTGACAGATTGCAGACATATTGTGTCAATGTGAGACAATCCTACTGCACTGCACCATTTATTGTGAAAGGAAAACTCTCAGAAATAGGAAACATTAATTAAAGTATCTGGAAAAACAGTGTGGTCTGGAAATCATATTCATTTTCTACTGCAGAACACAGGCTAGCCAAATATTTGCTCCCTAAACATGCAAAATTTAGAAGATGTGTTGTAGTATATTGTTCAGAACTGCACCCAACAGTGATTGTGGCATAGCCTCCACATTATTCTGCCTGTGTTAGTATGTCCTAGTGAATAAAAATATTTGTTTGCAGTCTTGCAAATTCCACAGTAAGATATTTCAGTCAGCATTTTAGTTCCAAAACGGGTCTGATTGGATAAAATATTTTCCATTTGCCAATTTTACGTAGAAGGTAATTTCAGAATTAAGATTCACTTAAAATTTCAAGATGTTAATAACATAAAAATTATGTTCTGACATTTGGTGCAAGTTCTATTATTCTATCTGCTTCTGTATCTTCACAGTTACCTGGAATATTGCAGGCAGCTCTAATCCACGATCCGAACTTCCTTATGTCTTCTCTATAAGGAAAAAAAGGATGTACTCTTCAGTCCTTTGATTTATGACTTATTTTCCAATCTTTAAGCATCCTGTATTTCTTCTTTGAACCTATTCAGCTGTATCCAACCCTTTCCTGGGCTGTCGGAATCCACATCAATGACCATACAAAATAGTTGCTTACTTCATTTTTACCTGTTTAAACACAGAAGGATTATTTAAGTCCCATCAGATAAATGGCTCAAATTGGTTGCTCACTTTTAGCCAATTAATCTGCTGTGCACTGATCACTCATTAATATTCTTGTTCCCTATTGTGTGTCTTTACAACTATCTGGCTATATTAAAAACATGCTGTTTGCTTGCTATATATACAGGTCTTTGTCAGTGTCCTTTAGTTACCCTACTTCATCCTGCGGGTATATGAAGTCTTTATGAGAAAGGAGTATGTTGCCTCCTGAGGCAGTTTTTCAAATGTTGGTTACTATGTCTGATAGTATCATATTGACCAGCATATGTTTTATTATTTCATATTGATTGAATGTTTTTCCAGTGTACTGGGTCTGGTTGCAATAGAGTTAATTTTCTTCATAGCAGCCCTTTTGATGCTATTTTTGATCTCTGTTGATAACACACCAGTGTTTTAACTATTGTTGAACAATGCTTGCACAGCATCAAGGCCTTCTCTATTTGTCACTCTGCCTCTGCAAGAGAATAGGCTGGGAGCACGCAAAAGGTTGGGAGGGGATACAGCCAGGACAGCTGATCCAAAATAACTAAAGAGATATTCCATACCATATGAGTCATTCTCAGCTATAAAACTGTGTAGGAGAGGTGTTGTTTTTCCAAAGTAGCCTGCACTTGGGGACCGGGTGGTCATCAGTCTGCTGGATGGAGGTGGTGAGGGATTGCTTTTGTATCACTTCTTTTTAATTTTTTTTTTTTACCCTTCACTTATTAAACTATATCTCGACCCACAAGTTGTTCTTGCATTTGCCCTTCCGATTCTCTGTCACCCTGTTGGGGAAGCGTCTGGTGAGTGCTTAGTCACTCTGCTGGGGTCAACCTACCACCATTAGTCATTCTAATAATCTGGTTCTGATTACTATCATCCATCTTTAAGGTGCTAATATAATTTTAACATTCTTCCTGTTCCTTAGAACTTCTGAAATATAACAAAACTTTTTGAATATTAGCATTAAAATCCCGAGGCATTATTTCATCATCTGCTTTGGGTGGCAGGTTGCATTGGGTTTGTGTGGCAAGGCTTTGGTAGCGGCGGGGAACAGGGGTGGCTTCTGTGAGAAGTTCCTAGAAGCTTCCCCTATGTCTGATAAAGCCAATGCCAGCCGGTTCCAAGATGGACCCACCACTGGCCAAGGCCAAGCCCAATAGTGACGGTGGTAACACCTCTGGGATAATATATTTAAGAAGGGGGAAAAAAAAACTTGCACAACTGCAGCCAAAGAGAGGATTGAGAATACATGAGAGAAACAACTCTGCAGACACCAAGGTCAGTGAAGAAGGAGGGGGAGGAGGTGCTCCAGGACCCAGAGCAGCGATTCCCCTGCAGCCTGTGGTGAAGACCATGGTGAGGCAGGCTGTTGCCCTGAAGCTCATGGAGGTCCTTGGTGGAGCAGATATCCACCTGCAGCCCACAGAGAACCCCAAGCCAGAGCAGGTGGATGCACCTGAAAGAGGCTGTGACCCCCTGGGAAGCCCATGCTGGAGCAGGCTCCTGTCAGGACCTGTGGACCTGTGGAGAGAGAAGCCCACACACTGGAGCAGGTTTGCTGGCAGGACCTTTGACCCTGTGGGGGACCCACACTGGAGCAGTGTGTTCCTGAAGGACTGCACCCCATGGAAAGGACCCACACTGGAGCAGTTCATGAAGAACTGTAGCCCGTGGGAAGGACTCATGTAGAAGAAGTTTGTGGAGGACTGTCTCCCGTGGGAGGGACCCCACGCTAGAGCAGGGGAAGAGTAGGAGTGGCAGAAACATGTGAAGAGCTGACCACAAACCCCTTTTCCTGTCCCCCTGTGTTGCTGGTGGGAAGGAGGTAGAGAAATTGGGAGTTAAGTTAAGCCCGGGAAGAAGGGAGGGGTGGGGAGAAGGTGTTTTTTAAGATTTGGGTTTATTTCTCATTATCCTGATTTGATTGGTAATAGTTAAACTAATTTCCCCGAGTCAAGTCTGTTTTGTCCATGATAGTAATTGGTGAGTGATGTCTCCCCGTCCTTATCTCGACTCACGAGCCCTTCATTATATTTTCTTTCCCCTGTCCCATTGAGGAGGGGGAGTAATATAATGGCTTTGGTGGGCACCTGGAGTCCAGGCAGGGTCAACCCATCACACAGGTGATGGTTAAAATCTCTAATCTTGATGGGTATCATTTATCAGCAACTATATGTTCTCAGGAGACGTGTGAAGGTAGATTGTCTATTTTCTTATAACATCTTTAACACTAAATGGAAGCATACAATGGCTCTTACTTTGATTCTCTTTATGTGGGAAGCCATGCTCTTTTTTTAAAATTTCACTTGAACTATTCATTACCAATATGTTAAATCTAAAGTGACTCAGCATATAATTTGGTCACTCAAATGTGTATTTGAAATATAATAGCAAACAAGAATCACAGGAACCATCAAAATGTTAACAATTTTATTGTGGATATGCATTCTCCTTCAGTGACAAACCTCTTCAATTATTCTACAAGTTTTTCAGTCACTTACTGTTTGTCCTCTTTTCAGGATGCTTACTTTTTGGTCACACACTTTTTTGCATTCATTACAACAGGCATACCATGCACAGAATGATAAAGATGTTCATAAAGAACATAATTCAGTGACTGATGAGCCCTAAGGGTTACACCTGCCAAAACTGTCAACATGCATTAACTGTTGTAACACGTGATGTAACAAACTTTGATGTGACTGGCCTGACATATTATAGTATGTCACTTAGGACATTAAATGAACAAATGAAAAATTAAAACTAGAAAAAAGTCTAGTAGGGAAAAAGTTGCAAATTTAACGTCCAGTTTTATAAAAAAGATGAAAGCACTTTCACCGGATAATGGATTGGTGTCAGGTGAACTGTTTAGAAGTCCAAGATAATTGGTATTCTAGGTACTCCCAGGGTGCTGAATACATCCTGCCTAATGCCAGCAAGTGAGACCACCATCTTGTGGGAACTACTCCCAGTACAACAAATATCCAAGGTTAGGTATTGAAGTAACTTCTTGTAAAAACAAGAAGTGAACAATACATAACACATTCAAAAGCCAATTAAAAAAAAAACATTATACAGTGAAATATTCAGAGAGATTTTATCCCTCCTTCCTGAATATAAAGTATAGTTTAATCTGTGAGTTTAAGTGGTTGGCCTAACCCTAGATGAAAGAGATACTGCTTTACCTTTTGGTCAACCTTGAGTTGAAAAGAATTTCAGCCAAGTAACACTTTTCCGCATACTGAATATAACAAAAGGCTGTATTATACTAACACAGTAGACCCTAAAAGTAGCTGTTAGAAATGAATCGCTGCTGTATTTAGGCAAAAATGCAAACCAACACTCATGTTTACCAGAATCAGACAAACAAAATATAAATGGGAAAGAAAATTGATCAAAACACTCTGTGAAGTCTTGAGGAGAACTGATTTGTACTGATATATGTGCTTGGTTATAAGACAAAGAACTCTGAAAATTTAAGCAGCTTCTTATGATTGCACCTTTTTACTTATTATTATTGTCATTATCACTATTATCATTGTTATTATTTTTCATTGCAAGGATTGCAAATGGTTCTTCATCAGACCTTTGGAAACCCCTGGTCCAGGTAAAAGTTAAGAGTGTTCCATGCAAAGTCACACATTTTTCACTAGTACCAAGAAGTTCCTCCATTAGCTTTGCTGATTTTGAAAATAAAACTTTATGCTGAGGTTAGGATTGCTTTTGGCACTTAGACATGACAATGTACTATTTTTCATTGGATTGTTTCCATGTCCAGCAAAAAAAAAATTGAAATACATTTAATACTGATCTCTGAGATGCAAATAGCATCTGTTTTAACTCACATCAGAAACATAGCCTTGTCTTCCGACATAATAAAAAAATACTTCAGGCAGCAACATAATTACTGCTAAAATCCAAACAAAAACACACAGATCAATCAAGATTATCAAGATTTGTAAAGAAAATGTTAACACTCATATAAAAACTTCAGCATTTCTGATATACCCTCCGACAATGATGAATACTGCATAATGATTGTTCAAAAAGATATGCAAAATAGAATTAAAACATATTTTTGAACAAGAAGTCCAAAACAACATGAGAACATGCAGTTGTCTGATTTTTCTTTGTAAAAATGACTCTATTGCAGAATGAACTGAAATAAAAATTTTCACAAGCACTTTTTAAGCATGCTTATATTTACCAACATGATACCTTAGTGAGCGTATACTTCGCATCTGGACTTATGTATACAAATAAGTTTATATATATGTGTGTATGTGTGTGTGTATTTGATAATGAACTTAATTTTGCTTATTTCTAATTTTTATTTGAAACTGAGAATGTCCTTTAGAATTCTGAAATTAATATACCACTGCAGAGAGGTGTGAGGATTCCTGCCTACATCTCCATGTACTAAACTGGCGATTATTAAAATTAATTATTTTAGGTGAAAGAATAAAATATGTTTATTGAATCTGCTGCTTACATACTCCAGAGGAGTTCTTACCTGGTAAAGCATCTTTGTCACTGTGTGCTCTGAGTGAGGCAAATGCAGCCTCACAAGGGAACCACATAGTAGTTACTTGCTATACGATCATCCCATTACTGAGAGCAGCCAATAGAGAGTGTGACTAACCAGGGAAAATGTTCAAAGCATTAAGAACTAATCTTTGACATGTGTGCTGGTTTTGGCTGCAATAGAGTTAATTTTCTTCACTGCAGCTGGTATAGTGCTGATGGCACATTAATGTTTTAGTTGTTAAGTAGGGGCTCAGTGTGCTAAGTAGTGCCCACACTAGTTAGGGACTTCTCCAGCCTCCCATGCTCTGCCACGTGCACAGGAAGCCGGGAGGGGAGGGGCCGCAGCCACGTCAGCTGATCCAAACTGGCCAATGGGATATTCCATATCATATGATGTCATGTCCAGTATATTAACTGTGGGAGTTGGCCGAGGCGGGGAGCGATCGCGGCTCGGGAACTGGTGGTGTCGGTGGGTGGGCGGGTGGTGAGCGGTTGCATCAATTGCTGTTTGTTTTGGTTGTTTATTCCCTCTCCCGCCACCCCGGGTTTTGCCCCTCTCTCTCTTATTTTCCTTTTCATCATATTATTATTTTTGTTGTTATTATTATTATTGTTTTATTTTAATTATTAAACTGTTCTTATTTCAACCCATGAGTTTTTACCCTTCTGATTCTTTCCCCCATCCCACCGGTGTGGGAGTGAGTGAGCGGCTGTGTGGGGCTTAGTTGCCAGCTGGGGCTAAACCACAACAACATGTTATTTCTCTCTTGCTGCTACCTGGATCTCATAGCAGGAGAGACCCTCATCCCAAATATGACAGTATAACTAAGTTCATATAAAATACAATATTCATATGGATAAAATGGCAAAGATCTAGACATCTATGTGGGAAATGCAACTTTTTGATGGAAACTACTACCAAACTCTCAGGGGTATAAGGTACTACAGTACTCTGAGGATTATAAGGAAGAAAATAATTGCCTGATGTATAAGTGAAATATAAAAAATAAGTCCAGAAGGGATTGTGCCACACTGTGGCTGCAAGAAATAGGTCAAGAGTCTCTGGTTTGTTTTCTTTTTTATGGTTTAATACAAGAATTACTTTGGAACTGTGAATACCTAATATTGAGTTAATTCTGGAGGAACATGGGGAGTCAAGATGGGACTTCAGAGACATTGTCTGGTTGGCCTATACACTCTTATTTACAGAGTCATGAAGATTTCAGGAGCTGGCAAAAATGACATTATTACTTTAAAAGGATTGAAAATTGAAAAGATTGAGCTGATTAGCATGTTTCTGTAACAGCAACTGAGGAATAGTCATTTGTATGTGGTTTTGTATTTCTGCTGAAGACAGCAAAGGAAGATGTGCCTCTGCTGTTTCCTCATTAAGAAGTGTGTATACCTTTGACTGATTTCAGCTGTTTTCTGACTGGAGGGAGACGGACTCCCCAGAAGCAATGACTGGGGGGGGTGCCTGAACACCTCTCACTGAGGAGCAGCAGCAACAAGAATGGTACAGGGATTTAGCAGTGAGTATGAGAGAGAATACGAAGAGGCCTAAAAGCTCTGTCTGAGAGTTCATGGGACCTCTAGCATCATGGGGCCTCTGGTCTGCCTTGTCACCATGAGAAAGTGATCATGTGTCACAGAGCATGCTCCCAGCTACCAGCTGGAGTAACTGCTGGTTTGCTGGAGACATAACCCAGATGGAGCTCCAGAAGGGAGTTGTGTCTGCCCAGGCACTGAGCCATCGGGTGAAGGAGCAATGAGGGTAAGCAAGCAGGCACTGTAATATATAAGAGAGCAAAGAGAAAGTGGAAAGATTCCTTGGAGTGGACCTTGGAGAGGAAACAAACCTGAAAATCATATTGTATATAGGAAGGAACAATTAGAGGCTGCACTAAAACATTTGTTTGGGATGGACAGTCCCAAAATCAGCAAGAAGAGGAAGGCTCCTTCTCCAACTGAAGGTGTGCATTAGCAGAATAGGTAAAGGGTACTGGCAATAGCTGAAAAGGAACAAATCTCCTCTGGGTAGCATCAGGGCTGCCTGAGCCTGATCCACCTGTCAACACTAACAGGAAACAAGACAAGATAGTGGACAGAGACATCCATCTGTCAACCATATTATTTGTCTTAGGAGGTTTATTACCTGACAGGAGTTCAGATCCAGAATGTTTGCAGATGCATTGCTAAAATTTATCTGGTTTTCAAACTATTACTCTTTATTGTCTATGTGGCACCAACAATACTGCCAAGGAAGACCCTGAGCACATCAAGAGTACTGCAGAGTTATGATAAAGTACACTTCAACTGCTTAATGGGATGATATAGAGAAGATGGATCCAGATTCTTCTTGGAACTTCATAGTGAAAGGTCGTGAGGCAATGGCTACAAGTTGGAACAAGGCAAATTCCAATTAGATGTTACAAATAATTCTTTCACCATGAGGGTGATCAAACACTTGAACAAGTTGCTCAGTGAGTTTATGGAATCTCTATCCATGGAGATGTTAACAGTTGGCTTTATATGATCATGAACACATTATCTGACTTTGAAATTGGGTGTAACTTCAAAGTTGTCCCTTGCTCTGAGCAGGGTGGGGGTTGGACCACTGGATCTCCCGAGCTTCCTTTCAAGATAACCTTTTATGATTTGTGAGACAATAATTAAGACAGAGCACTTCAAATTTTTCTGTTAAGTACAGAAACAATATAGCATCTCATAAACATACAAACAGTTCTGATTATGCTCTTTAACTGTTTAGACAACCGACAGCTATTTCTGTAAGTGGAAATTTCACATCAGTGTCCCCAGTTCTCACTAACCAAGGCTAGGTTCTTCTCCAATAAGTTAGATGGCCAAAGCTCAGTTATCTCTTTCCCCAGACCAGATAGCAAACTAATCTGTTAGCCCACTGCTTGTTTCTTTCAGCTATTAGGCTCTCATTCTAAATGACATCTTTTTCTCCTAACCTTAAGGTGTTTAAATTGCTGGCATAAAGAAATCACAATACATCATTGTGGAGAAAAACTGCATGTTTAAATTGGCAATGATAGAAGAACTGGAGCATATGAGAAAGAAAGCTAAATAAGTTAACAACCTTCTTAATGACTGATACATGGTCCTAGAGTTCAAATATACAGGAGGAAAAGTGAGAAGGAACTTCATAGTGAGATACAGCAACAGAATGTCCCTGTGCCCTCCCCACCCTACACACACAAAAAGGTTTATTGTGTTCAGAAAATCAAATAAAGTCTGCACTGGAGGGGGAAAAAAAAATAATCTCTGAGAAGCCCCAGTTTAGTGTCTGTGGTAATAGTAGCACAGTGGGGATGATGACTGAATATCAGTGCTGTTGCTGTTCATTATTTTTTTCTTTATGAGAACACAGGAGACCAGGTGTACTTCCAAAGTCTGGGGTCTTAAGTACAGGTGTTGGAGCACTGCATTGTTCTATTTTTATTTCATTTTTTGTAAACTTGTTATAAAATAATTTCACAAGTGTTTCCAAAGTTTCAGT
Organism: Morus bassanus; assembly: GCA_031468815.1. Lineage (NCBI taxonomy): Eukaryota > Metazoa > Chordata > Aves > Suliformes > Sulidae > Morus > Morus bassanus. The sequence continues at coordinate 93,325,396 of CM062569.1, forward strand.
TTGCAAGTTGCAAAGAACTACATTGCAGGTAAAAAAATGAAATAGCAATAAATTTATAGAAAACAAAATATAAAAGTAATGTTTTAGGTAACAGCAAAAATTACTGGAACACGGAAAATCAAAGTGTAGCATTAGTCCAAATGTAACAAACAGATTTTTTTAAAATAATTTTTTGACTTATGGAAAAAAGTACCAATAAAACTGTTTAAATTCATCAGAGACAGGTATTTGCAACAAGAAGAAAATCAACATTTCTTCAATCCTTTAAATACATCATGTATTTTATAATAATCTCAAGATAGAAAAGTATTTAAAATTTCATGTTTGTCTAGTCTGGTTCTCTCCAGAAATGAATGCCTTAACAGCTAAGCAGCAACCATACTCAGAGTACCTTCACTGCCATTTGAGTTTGATGGCACAACATTCAGAAAAAATGTGAATTAGGTGCCTTGAATAATCTGAAAAAGGTGGCTTCTGGAACAGTGTGATATGAAGCTGTATGCAAAAGGATTAATATGATTTCACACTGAAAGTGAGAAAATAGCTTTGGAGGGAGGTAATTAAAGTAAGAGAGTTAAAAAGGTAAACAAGGGAGTGAGAAGTCAAGAAAGTGACAGAAATGAAAGGATATCAACAGACTTGGTGTCAGACTGTTGACTTAATGGGGGAAAAAACTGCATTTTTATTTCAATGTGATCCATCTTTCTTTGACCAAATATGGACAGGTGAACATACGACAGAAAAAATAACCAAAGCCTCCATCCAAAGATAGAGGAAAATGGTTTAAATCCTCTTATTGTTCTGGGCACCTCAGCTCTGATTCTCAGCAACGTTGGCTGTACAGAAGCACCAAGAGTGAGATTATTTTGTAGTTAAGTCAAACAAAACATACCCAAGATATACAGATTTCCTGAATGACCTCTGGAGTTTTTCAGTGAAGGCATATAAAAGTTTACCTGAATCTATTTTCTAAACAGCTTTTTCCTCAGAATAAGTGGAGATATATTGTCCATACACCAAACAGCCCAGGAAGATTGATACTAGAAGGTTCTAGGTACTTCACAGTTCTCATTTGAAAGTTCAATGTATGATTCAAACAAATGTAAAAGTTCAGGTATGTTTACAGACACAAAAAGAAAAAGCAACAGCTAATTTTGACTGTTTGTATTTTCACACTGAAATATTTTGTGCCCAGATCCCTACAAGTAAGCAATGAGTGAAAGGAAAGTTCTCCTCGCTGACTTTGTTCCCTTTTCTATGTCTGTAAAAGAAATAATAGGAATTGCAATGCAATAAAAGAAAAGATGTAATACTCTCCATGGAAAAAAAGATTTGGATCTTAAAAAAAGCAATTTACAAAACTAAGCCAAGAATGCATACCACTTGACCGGTATAAAAATTTGACTAGGAGCAAACACAGGTAAGAAAATACAAATAAAAATGAATAAACCACTTTGTGACAATGGTAAGGTCAAGCTAAACATCACAGAATTATATAATATCCTGGGTTGGAAGGGACCCATGAGGATCATCCAGTCTAACTCCTGATTCCACACAGGGCAGCCTGAAAGTTAACCCGTATGTCTATGAACATTGTCCAAACACTACATGAACACTGACAGGCTTGGGGCCATGACCAGTTCCCTGGGGAGCTTATCCAGTGCTTGACCACCTTCTCAATGAAGAACTTTTTCCTAATATCCAGTCTGAACTTCCCCTGACACAGCTTTAATCCATTCTTCTCATTCTAGGAATGAGGTCATCCCTCACTGTCCTGTGAGATGAACAAACCTAGTATCCTCAGCCACTCCTTATAAGTCATGTCTTCTAGTCCTTTCACCATGAAGTAGACAAATTTTCAAGAGAAACTACGATGACCATTACCCTTCAAAGGCCTTGAAAACTGGTGGAATGCAGTAGAATGGAGCCCAAAGTGCCAAAAATTATATCATTTATATCAAGAAAATAAAATTGGATTTTTTTTTTTTTTTTTTTTTTGGTGAAATGGAGGAATTGGAAGCCTTCTTATTGTTATCTACTCCATAAGTCAACGGGGTATCTTTCTGTTGTGGTTTAGCCCCAGCTGGCAACTAAGCCCCACACAGCCGCTCACTCACTCCCACACCGGTGGGATGGGGGAAAGAATCAGAAGGGTAAAAACTCATGGGTTGAAATAAGAACAGTTTAATAATTAAAATAAAACAATAATAATAATAACAACAAAAATAATAATATGATGAAAAGGAAAATAAGAGAGAGAGGGGCAAAACCCGGGGTGGCGGGAGAGGGAATAAACAACCAAAACAAACAGCAATTGATGCAACCGCTCACCACCCGCCCACCCACCGACACCACCAGTTCCCGAGCCGCGATCGCTCCCCGCCTCGGCCAACTCCCACAGTTAGTATACTGGACATGACATCATATGATATGGAATATCCCATTGGCCAGTTTGGATCAGCTGACGTGGCTGCGGCCCCTCCCCTCCCGGCTTCCTGTGCACGTGGCAGAGCATGGGAGGCTGGAGAAGTCCCTAACTAGTGTGGGCACTACTTAGCAACACTGAGCCCCTACTTAACAACAACTAAAACATTAATGTGCCATCAGCACTATACCAGCTGCAGTGAAGAAAATTAACTCTATTGCAGCCAAAACCAGCACACTTTCTCATTCTTTCTCTCTCCACCTTCTTTTTTCCTTCTTTCTTTCCTTCTTTTTTTTTTTTATTTTCTTCCCCGAAGTATATTTCCTTTCTTCTGCAAAATAACTAACAGGACTCTCTTATGTAAGACTTGTGGGTTTTAGGTGGAAGTAATTTATGACCTGCACCACTACACAGTTTCATGTTTCTTGAAGGGGGACACTGAGAGAGTATGATTCCTGTGGATGCTCATAAGCATGTTGCCCAGTGTTTCCAAACCAGAGGATTCTTTCACAACCTTGACCTAAGTGAATTTATTGTTAATCTCATTTTTTTTGCCACAAAGCAATACAGTTTCTCTTAAAAAAGAGAAATAAAGGTTTTTAGAGGTTGGAAATGGAAGAATGGAGAAATCAAGGTGTTGTGGTTTAGCCCCGGTCAGCAACTAAGCACCACACAGCTGCTCGCTCACTCCCCCACCCTTGTGGGATGGGGGAGAGAATCGGAAGGGCCAAAGTAAGAAAACTCGTGGGTTGAGACAAGAACAGTTTAATAATTAGAATAAAACAGCAATAATACTAATATAATGAAAAGGAAAATAATGAGCGAGAGAGAGATGAAACTCTAAAAGGAGAGGGAGAGAAAAAAAACAAAACCAAAACTGAACAACAAGTGCTGCAACCGCTCACCACCCGCCGACCGACGCTGCCGGTCCCCGAGCCGCGATCGCTGCCTCCCCCAGCCAATTTCCCCCAGTTAATATATTGGGCATGACGTCACATGATATGGAATACCCTTTGGCCAATTCGAATCAGCTCTCCTGGTTGTATCCCCTCCCCTCCCGGCTTCTTGTGCACCTGGCAGAGCATGGGAAGCTAGAAAGTCCTTGACTAGTGTAAACACTACCCAGCAACAACTAAAACACCAGGGTGTTATCAACATTATTTACATACCAAGTCTAAAACATAGCACTATGCTAGCTACAGTGAAGAAAATCAACTATCCCAGCTAAAACCATGACACAAGGACAAGCAAATATGTAAAAGTTTTCATTATTCTCTGGTTGTGTTTCCATGTTGATTTTATTCTATCCAGTACTGTCTCCTGTAGTCCTCATATGACAAGACAGGCAGTAGTTCATCCAGTTTGTGGGTTTTCAGGGATAAAAGTAAGCAGTTGTTTGAATCAATGTCTGAGCTTTTTCTCCTCACTTAAGAAAATATTCCAAGGTTTCCAAATAACCAAATCTTCCAAGCAGATTTTTAACCTGTATTCTGTGATGACAATGATCTTACATAGCAGTTCTTTTCAATTTCTGCCCAGATAACATTCTACAAAAAATGTCGTTGTTGGATAAAGAGGAAATTTACCATGTCAGACCTGTGAGCTACTCTTAAAAAAAACAGCTGTAAGTCTTTTCATTTCCACTGTAATATAAATTATAAATTGAGATCTTCAAAAGAGTCTTCATCACATTTTAATTAGTTTAAATGCTCACTAGATGATTTGCTGAGTTCCCCATTTACACTTCTTATTGCCTGTGGCATAAGCAAGGAAATAAGATTGCCTGGAAATTCTCTTTCCTCTCTGTAAACTTTTAACTGAGCTTAAAGACAATCGCTGTTAGAGCCTGAAGCAAAATAACCAAGAGTTAGGTGATTTTGCCAAGGATCTTTTATCCAGGAATCAGCATGAAAATTTGCACCCCATTAAAAAAACCTTAAACCTTAGGGTTTATGAAGACAAACAGTGGCAGTAGCTCAGATGTAGATAAAACTGTATTTTAATGATGAAATAAAATCTGTACTTTAATGATTAAATAGGGGGGAATCCATTCAGATACAGAAATATGGTCTTATATTTACACGTAGAGTTTAGATTTATCCTTATTTAATAAATAGACTTAACACCTCTGTTACTCTTCAACATCAGCAATAGCAACAATGAGTAGGATAAGTAAACTAGTTAGCAAGCAGCACATCCACAGTACAGATAAAACTTTTTTCACTACTCCTTCTGTGCAACTTTGCACAGGCAGAATTGGGATAAAATCATTACACACTGCCTGAACTGACAGGGACAAAAGAGGATTTTTTGTTTTATTTTAATCATACTTGCATGAGAAAGATATTCCAAAAGTAGCAAATGTCTAATAAGGACAATGGTTTCTCTATGAAAAGAACAGATAAGAGTGGTCAAGCATGAATGTACTGAATACTGCATTGCACAGAGAGTTTAGCCAATGGAAGATTCATCACAGAAAGAGACAGAAAGGAAAAGATTTTTTCCTTTTGTCATTGCCATTGTATGACAGTTTGGACAATTCGATGTGTTGCCAAAGAAGTTAAATGTGAAGTCTCAAAAGATGGCACAGAACTTTGGTTTTGTGAAAAACATCCTGATGTCAAATTAAACTCTACATCAGAGAAGAACATTGTAAGAGACCACACAGGAAAAAAGTAAAGAAATTTTGATATTACAACAAATATAAAAAGCATAGTATAAAATATATTTTTCAAGAAAGATTTAGAGTGACTCCTTTAAATACAGAAATATGTCAGTATGGTTTCAAGTGAATCTCATTATGTACACTGTAAGTTACAAATTATAATTCTGCATATCAGGAAGATTTAAACATACTAAGATGCTCTTTTCACTTTTTTATTTCGCTACCATAATCATTTCCTTCTTAAACAAACATGTTTCTGTGGAATCAAAATTTTAAAAAAATTGGAAATATACAAGTTTTTACTATTTCATAATCCCTTTCTTACATAAAATATCTGAATACCTGAATTCTAGTGAGATAACTGAATTTTTTCACTATATAATGACATAAAACAAGCTGAAATAATATAGTAGATTTGAGTTGCATATAGTTATAATGTAATGGTGAAATCAATAACACATTTGATCAAAAACTTACTCTCTGTATGTCCATGAGTGACTTACCTATATCCATGTAAATGGTGATTAATGCATGGATGAACACCCTTCAGGGAAAACTATTTCAGTAAAGGCTGATCAGATTTGCTAGAGGCTCAGCCATAAATTTAATAGCTTTTATAAAGTGGTTTGAATCAGAACATTGGTCACTATCCCTCTTCTCTTGTAGTCAACAGCAAATCTCCATTCATGATTAACTTTATTTCAGGGAAACTATTTATCCTTGCAAATCTTTCCAGTGTTAATGACAAAGTAAAATTATAATAGCTTTTAAAAAAACCTAGATGTCTATTAAAATTAATCAGAAATAGAGGTAAATTTAAAAACTAGATCTCATTACAGAAAATACAGAATAAATCTAAATATTCCTTTCACAAAAGAAAAGATATTTTTTAAAAAATAAATCACTCTTGAGCAGGAATATTTAAAAAAAGAATCTAGTCATCATTCATGTTTCCTTCTATAGGGTTTTACTTATACAGTCTTGCTCTTCAGCAGATTCAGGTCCACAGTTTGAAGCAAACTCCATTGCTGTATCAAAATTCTATACTTACAATGGTGTCAGGGGTACCTACCCAAAGGCTGACTAGGTAATTAAGTAGAAAGCAAAATGATCCACATTTTTATATACGTGTGAGAAACTATTACGCTTCCATAATAAATGGTAACTATGCTGATTTCCACATCTAAGGAGCCTGTTGTGGGAATGCTTTTTGATTTTTAAAAAAGTCTGTATAAATAGGCTGTGGGAAAAAAATGTATGCCAGAAATATGACAGAGACATCAAATGTTAATATACTGAATATTCTGTATTACTGAAAACTACTACTCTAGCAGGAGCTAGTGCTGTATAGCTAAGACTTTAAAAACTCTAGTATCTGTTGTGGTTTATCCCCAGTCAGCAACTAAGCACCACACAGCCGCTCGCTCACTCCCCCACCCTTGTGGGATGGGGGAGAGAATCAGAAGGGCCGAAGTAAGAAAACTCGTGGGTTGAGACAAGAACAGTTTAATAATTAGAATAAAACAGCAATAATACTAATATAATGAAAAGGAAAATAATGAGCGAGAGAGAGATGAAACACTGGAATAAGAGGGAAAAAAAAAACAAAAAAAAAAAAACCCAAAACTAAACAACAAGTGCTGCAACCGCTCACCACCCGCCGACCGACGCTGCCGGTCCCCGAGCCGCGATCGCTCCCTCCCCCAACCAATTTCCCCCCAGTTAATATACTGGGCATGACGTCACATGATATGGAATACCCTTTGGCCAATTCGAATCAGCTCTCCTGGTTGTATCCCCTCCCCTCCCGGCTTCTTGTGCACCTGGCAGAGCATGGGAAGCTAGAAAGTCCTTGACTAGTGTAAACACTACCCAGCAACAACTAAAACACCAGGGTGTTATCAACATTATTTACATACCAAGTCTAAAACACAGCACTGTACTAGCTACAGTGAAGAAAATCAACTATCCCAGCTAAAACCATGACAGTATCACAGATAAAATCAGTAGATAGAGGTATAAAAGAGTTAATTTATTAGCTCAGACGATCACTTTGAATTCAGTTACAATGAAAACAATTAGTTTCTTGGTTAAGTAAATGCATTTTAGTGATGCCTGGTATGCCATGTATCAGTATTCCTGACATATTTTGTTCTCTTAGTACTTCTCCTCATGCTGTGTTGTTGCTAAAGTTTTCTACTGTTCCAGTAACTTTTCTCATCTGTAAAATAAGAAAATTCCACATTATTTGTATAGTTTACTCCATAAACTTTCTGCAGAAAGCAGGTGTCAAACAGCAGTTTATCTCCAAGTACTGAAAGGTGCTATGTCACAAATTATTGAACAAAATTAATCTTCAAAACAAAATAAATATCAAATTTCTTAGAAGCCATTTTCTACTGTTTTGAAATAATGTTGTTAATCCATAGGCTCTGTCCAAAAGGTCTGATTTACATAACTGCCTAAAACTTTGTAATATTTCATTTGGGTTACCAAAAGGAAAATAAAGTCATGATGGTTTAGGGGATATGTGTCAGCCCATGGATTCTTTTTTGTTTTATGAACTAAACTTTATGATAGTAACCTTCAGTACAGATTAGGATATCCATTTTGTAGTTAGAGTAGATGATGTCTGGTAAGATGAATAAAGTCATCCAGGAGTCATCAAAACAGAATAGTCCTGTTCTCTTCAGAAAATGAAGTTAGTATTAGGAAAGGAACTGACTCTGTGACAAGCAATGGCTATATTACCTCTAGGATTGAGTATAACAGGAGATTAAATAACCTCAGTGCAAGAAGAGGTAGTAGGCATGTAGGACAGTGTGACAGGGTGCCTTCAATGACAGCCCTTGTAGAAAAGAAGGCCATGAGAAAAAGACAGCTCAGCTGGAGGAAGAAGGTCAGAAGGGGTTTTGTCTTACTATAAGTACTGAAACTTACTGAAACTTAGCCTTTCTCACATGAGTAGGCATTGATCATTATGCACAGCAACCTAACTACTTTTAATAAAGGTAAAATGTATAAATTCCAAAAGCTTGGTTTTAGCTTTGATTTCTCTGTAAAGTATTACACCGTGAGCCAGAGCTACCACGATAAATTGAGAATACGGATGCTTATGTATGAGATGATTGATGTAAAGTTAGGCCTATCTGGAGTGGATGTTGACTAGCTGACCTCCAGAGGTCCCTTCCATCCTAGATTTTTGTACAATTCTGTGGAAAGTACAGGAATGTCTTACTGCATTGAGCTTGGGCCAAAAGTTCTGCAGAGGGAATAGCTTAATCCTAAGGAAGATTAATGTTGATGACAGAGTTTCAGACGTGATTTTCATGTATCAATATTCTGTAAAGGCCCAGACTTAAAGGCAGTCTCTCTTAAAACCCAGGTAATTTGAATGTATATGGGTTCGGTCTGATAACCAAAATACAGATGTTTTTCAAGAAATGGATTTAGACAGAGGCTGGTAACAAATAGTTGAAGCTATGTTAATGACGATTTTTCCATTGGAGCTTGGATGTAATAGTTAGCTTTCATCAAGGCAGCAAGTATTGGATTCATCTTACCAAACTTAGCTATCTAAAATCAAAGTGTATGACAAACGTGCAATTTCCCTCTATTGCCTATAGAGAGAGAGGCATCTCAAGGTGAGATGAAATCTATTATAGAATGAATGGCTGACACATGGATTAACTGACCATTGCACGAGTTTAAGAAGCAGTCCAGAACCAACATAGGTATATGCATAAAGTTACATGAGGTAATGTCTCTGCATACCCAACAAATGTTGTGATTATATCTAACGAGCAGAAGAAAAGGACTTCTTTGAGTAAAACATTTCCTGAATGTTTGTAGTGTACTTATTGCAGAACACCAGAAAAAGATGAAGATTTGAAAGATAAGAAGATCCTGGATGTAAGTGAGGCTGTGAAGATTTGTAATTTAATTAATCTGTCTTACTGTTATAACTAAAAATAATTTTTGTATCCAAGATTCTTTTCTGACTATTATATTAACCAAACTGCTTATGATGACTCTCTAACTCACAAATATAATTAACACCTTTTTCTCTGGTACAAAACCAGAAAAAAATGATGGGCTGGTTTTAGAAAACTCTGAAAGTTGTACAGCTTTCTAAGATATGAAATATCAATTGATAATGCCACAGGCAAAATAACTGGTCTAAAGACATAGATGACACAATGTACTGATGCACAGCTGTAGTCCATTAAACTATCTCCCTAAGAAAACAGAAAAGATGTAATTTTTTACAAGAATCAACAGAAGTCTATCAAGGGTATCCATGCTGAAACAACAATGGGTCTGTCTGATGCACAAGGAGGAAGAGTTGTTGGAACATCACCTCTTAACCTTTAGCTTAGGTATGAAGGGAAGCAGTTCACAGTGATTAAAATAAACTAGTGTGGCCAAAGGGATGACCTCTATGAGTCCTGAGCCATGGAAACAGGAATAGAATCATAAATTAAGAAAGAAGAAAGATAATGTTCCAATCTACTGAATATTTGATATATTAATATATTAAAAAATAAAAATTAAAAAAAAAAATTGAAACACTAGAACAGAGGGAAAAAAAGCCAAAATAATGTGAAAGTTTAATACATAACCAACCTGCCATATTTTTCCTGTTAATATTTTTGTAGAATAAACTAAAATTATGTGATATTGATATCCAAAATTCTACCTCTATCAGAAACATTGGTGAAGAAAAAGAGAAAAGGAGTATTGCATCAGAATTGTATGTTTACCCTAAAATCAAGGGAGAAGTGAGGAACAGGAAGCAGATGTCTTGGGGAAAAAGGTAAAACTGAAAATTAAAAAAAAGAGCTTTGGCAATATCAGGGTAAAACTGATGAAGTGTTCACAAAGAGGAGTCTTTCTCTGGGCAAAAAAAAGATGCTTCAAAGTAGTGAAAAGTTATAGCTATATAGATATCTATTGCAAAAGCAATATGGACTCATGTGAACTAAGAATCAATCCTTAGAAAATGCTGTGCCAAAAAATGGTTCCAGAAGTGAGAGGACATTTTTACATGGTGTTTATCTCATTTCAACATAAATGTTGATACATTGGTGATAGCTATGTATAAGTTTGTATTCCATTGAATATTTTCCTAAAAATTATTCCCCACATCAAGTGAGACAATATTAAAACCTAAAATCAAAATTTATTTTGGCAACAATTGATTAAAACTTCAGCTCTATACAATGACATCTGGAAACCAACATTATATATTTCTACATAACAAATCCTCTCACATTATCAGTATTAGATGGAAAAGTGTTACCCAACTTTCCTTGGCTACTTTTTCAGTTAGTTTACTGATTAATAGATTTATCAGACACAGCAAACATCCATTATTTATGGTTTTGGGCATGCTTTTTTGCCTATAATAATTTACTTTAAAATATGCTTGAAAGTCACTGCTGGGATGTAAAATCATACTCTCCTGCATCTCTTCCATTTAATGACATGTATTAATAAGAATATCCTTTCCTAAAATATTCTGTCCCCAACTTCCCACACCAATAGTAACACTTCAGTTTTCCTGGGTACTGTCATCAATCTTTTACCAAAATGCGATAAAGGTCAATGCAGGAATTAAGAGATATTTTCTGTTCTTATTCCATGCACTAATCAACACATGCAAAGGCAGAAGACTGTGTCTCAACAAGCCCTTGCTTCCAGCACTTTATATATATATAATATGTATAAATATATATATAATTTGTACAAAAACATACTATATATATTTGAGTTTATTTGATATTTTCTTGGAACCTCTGAATTATAGTGGTCAGTGTAGTTTAGTGATCTATGGATCTCTGGAAGCAAAGAAAAAGAGCAATGGCAAACTTGTGTTACAATGTTGCTTCTCTGTTCTTCCCCCCCATATCAGCATCAGCCTGCATTAAATATATCCATTTTCATGTTAATGCATAGATACAATGTTTGCTTTCAGAGAAAATCAAATGTCCTGTAGCTTAGCTTTCAATCAAACTATTCTTAATACCAGTGGCAAGGACTCTCTTGACTTATTGGTTCTTCCTGGTTTATAATTTCACAAAAATTAAGATGAAAATATGTGTTTAGTTTCTGTGCTTAAGTCAGAAATAATTAAATATCTTAACTGTTTTGTGATTAGACAGAAAGCAGCAACAAGATATCCCTGAATCCAGGTTCCACATCCCATGTTCAAAATAAGGTATTTATTTGGATTTCAGAACCCATGTCCTTTCATGCTCAGAAATGTCAAATTACTGTTGGATAAAAGGACTGCATGACTGCAGTCCATGTGCCATTTGACAAGAGCTATGGCACCAGCAGAGTGCAGTAATCTTGTGGAAGTACCAGAGATAGGGAAAATAAGATCCTCAGAAATCTTAGAGGGTGTAGGAGGCTGATATAACAGTGTCATAGCAAAGAAATGAAATTATATATGCTCAGAATGGCACATACATATTTACTGTCTTCTGTGCATAACAGAGAATTACTTTCAGGTAGAAATTGAATTAGTAACTTCATATTTAAATTGTTAGGACTTACGGTTCCTCTTATAATTCCATTATAGCTGACATATAATTTCTTATATCTCAGAATGACTACTGGGAAACATTTTTGGTAACAACTCTGAAGTTAGACATGCACTTTTAAAAGTACAGTACTAGAATTCCATTTGTCATTCCTCATACCAAGTTTTGAATATTTTATGGCTACATTCAGGAACTGGATGGCTACTTTAGAATGAATAATTAAAACTCATTTTAAAATAACTGTCTTTGGGGAATGGGTGTCTCAGTGAACTAAACAATTTCTATTCCTGTTCTCAACATTATTTCCCTGTAATTTCCTGACCTGATTTGCAGTACATTCTTGTATATTTCAGGGAAGAAATATATGTCAAAGTATCATGATCAGAAATAAAAATCCTGATACTGTAAGATTACCACAGAGAATGTAGATGACTAATCAGAAGAAAACATTCTTTCCATACAAGCTAGATCTTCCTTAAATGTTCATCAAGTCTGAGGGTAGTTTTAATCCCTCCTTTAAGAAGCTTGTCTGGTCTAGACAGGCAATAAATCACTGTATTCCAGAGTTTGCCAGAGACTTTTTAGGAGAAGATTTTCCTGTATAAAAATGTTTAATGATGGGAAGTGTTTTGTGGAAATATACCAATCCCAAAGAAACTTTAAAGGGTAGTGAAAGAGAGTTTACTTCCATTAAGAATTATATATTCAATATTGCAGAATATAAAGCAGGCAAAAGTCTAATTCAGAATGAATTTTTATCAGTACAAATTAATTATTTTTTTTTTACCTTTCTTTTTTTTAATTTTAATTGTATTTGGAAATTACATCTGTTTACTGTTATCATGGCATTTACTATATAACAAAAATATCCAGTCTTACTATTTATTTCTGTAGCATTCCCTAGCTGGTTTGGGCAAGTATTTACCTAAAGAATAGAGCTTACTTAGCAGCTCAGAAACTGTGATGGATTTCAATTCACTTCAAAGCCTGTTTTTCAGTTGCTTGAATAAATACTGAAAATGAAGAAAGTATTCTGTGGTAAATATATACACTTTTAAATATAGAAAACATAACTGACAGAAAAATTCTAAGCAGATATTTTGCCAGGCCCTTACAATAAGAGCCAAGATGAAAAATGTCTGACTTAGATTTGGTGCTGGCTTACAAATTAAATATGACACACTAGAAAGAGGGTCAGACAACTTACAGCTGTGGCAAAGTACTTCTATGGAGTTGTTCACTTCACAAGAACATTCCAAGTTTTCCAGGTATTTATTGCAAATTGAGCTTGTATATCAAGGGTCAGAGTCTCAGAACATGCTCTGGAAAAAAAAAATCCTAATTGGATGAACTGTATGGATACTGCAAGATTTCAGGCTAGTGACAGGCAGCCTGAGATTTCTAGGCTGCTATCTTTGCTGCAGTTCGATTATTCTAACACTGACAGAAGAAATAGAAAGACACAGAGGCAAAGAAAAATGTGGTTTGGAAAAAAATTTATATGTCTGGCCAGAAACCTCATTGTATAAGGATAAGTCATAAATCTTTTTCTTTGTTTTTACTTTCTATCATGTCAATCACAGTAATAGTGAAGTCCCCAGAAACTTGAACATATGTGAATAAGTGTTTTGAAGTCAGCAACCAAGCAAAACTTTGGATGCTTTCGTTTACTCATTTTTTACTTTAAGCAGTATTTTAGAATGCTGTGGGTAGAAATAAGAGTTTTGTAGTGTTTTTTCTAGTGTTTTGAATGCCATCTTTCCCAATTTCAGATTTCATTGAAGGTCAGAGGCTTTCTTAAAATTTTCCCCTAGCAAATTATAAAATTATGTGTCATTTGATCCAAGCCATTTTTCATCAGCTTGTGATGCCATTTAAAAAGCAGACCAATCCCAACAAAGAGGTGTTGGCTGTGTCACTTGGGGTTCTAGTTCAGATATGAAGCTAAAAAGAATACTTAGTAACTCAAACAACTGTTAAATTAAAGTATTTAAACCATGTTGGCTTAAACCATGGAAACTGAAGCCAAGTTTTGTAGAACTGTGGAGCAAACAAAGGTGTATTTCTCTCTCACTTTGACTGTAATATCCAGTTACTGAAATTAATGGTCATATAAAAAAACCCCACATGTAGGATCAAGCATTAAGAAGCAAATTATCCTCATTTCATTACCTTTACAGATTTGTTTATACAGACTTGGGAAAAGGAATAGATGTTATCTGTGTTAATTTGTAATATCCTTGCAAATCAAATATTATTTAAAAGCTAGACTAATAGATCTAATTTTCACTTTGTACAATTCCAATGCACTTTTATACTTCCAAGTGGTATCAAATGCCACTATGCATATTTTTCTCATCCAAAAATTTAATTTGGAAATTGAGATATTTCTAATCAGAAATTATTTCTTATTAGATTTCTGATTTTCTATTTCAATTAGAAATTAAAGAGAGGTGAGGTGTGATGAATGTTAGGTTGAATTCTTAATCTAATCTTAAATCCTTTAATCTCACATTGTTATGCAAAACTGGTGATATGTTTATTGGGTATTCTTCTTTACCTTCATGACTAGCGACTTCATAAGTAGATTGACAGGGCAAAAATCGTAGCTGTTTGTGACTCCATTGCTGTGACTCCATTACTGGAGTTGCAAAAGTATTTTAAAGAAGTCTGAATTTTCAAAACATTATGGTGAATTCCTAACATGTCCATTTCAAGTAAGAAAACTCAAGCTACATTCTGGCATCATGCTAAGTATCCTCTTTTTTTTTGTGCTAAATGCCTGTGTTATCTAAGACTATGTCTTGCTGTTTGCTTTCATTTTCTGAGAAGGCAAGCCATAGACCAAGTCTTATTTTATGTTTTTATAGTAAAAAAAGTAATATGACTATTGTTGTATCTATGTCTAATACATTTATATTCTTAGAAAGGTCATTTTCCATGCCTAGAGAGGATTTATGGACATAAAAAAAAAAAAAAAAAAAAAAAAAAAGATGAATTCCATTATGGTTATAAAATCAGTATGGATTAATGGAAGAAAAACTAGAATGAAGAAAGTTGATTCCTGAATGATCACAAAATATTTCTATAAAATTTGAGAAAAAAAATGTTTAAGTTTTAACGTCTTTCTATTTCAACTTACATGTCTATGTTTAAAATACAGTAGCCTAATAGCTGCATGGAATATTTTTGTCTTATTGCTTAATAAAACATGAAGTTTATATAGTAATACTGAGTACAACTATGCTAAAATAAAACTGATTAAGTTATGAGAAAAACCTGACTGCTCAGCATCCATGTATACAGGAAACTACAGAAAAAGCTTAGGAATATTTTTCCACACAATTCTAGAAAACAGTAAAAATTAAGACAATACCTTTGAGTTGCCTTGTTATTGTATTGGGTCTGGCTGAGGTGGAGTTAATTTTCCCCATATCAGCCCTCATAGTGTTGTGCTTTGCATTGGTAGCTAGAAAGGTGCTGATTACACACCAGTGTTTTGGCTACTGCTGAGCAGTGCTCACACAGCATCAGGGCTGTATCTTCAGCATTTTCCCCTGCTCAATAGTAGGCTGGGGGTGGGCAAGATCTTGAGAGGGGACTTAGCCAGGACAGCTGACCCAAACTGACCAAAGGGATATTCCATACCGTATGATGTTTACTCAGCGAACAATTTAGGGCTAAATCCTTTTTCTTTGATGCTAATATTTTGTGTAGTATCTGTAAATTAAAAAAAAAAAAAACAAACCCAAAACAAACCTTAAGTCTAGTGTCAATGTATCATAATAATTTCATAGCCTTCCTTGCCACCCCATTGACTTCAGCTTGAAAACTGGGAGTAAATAGAGAAAGAATTAACCCTAATTCTTGAATACTTATTATTTAATTGTTTACAAAATTATTTTCTACATGCATCTCATTATTCTAGCAATCTTTCAAATGTAATAAAATGTCTTTCATAATAAAAGTTTTAATTAGCATATTTAAATGTAAAGCATTTGCCAACATATTGTGTCTTAGACATTATGAGCATTGTTTTTCAGTTGTAACCTTAATGGTTTTGTAAGGAAGCTGCAAAACATGAAAGGCATACACTTTTTATGACAGTTTTATAGACAGATAACAAATGGAGGTTGTTATTTACGAGAAAGTACCAAGTCAGTTGGTACCATAAACCTTTAGTTATTGCATTGTGTGTGTACAACAAAGCTGATTTACATTCAGACCCCAAACAGACAACTCTAGTTAATTATACCATTTAATTATGTCAAGCTTTTCCTTTGCAAAATAAAACATTACCTTTTTTTGTTCAATTTTTGCTTTTTCCTATTTCTTGGAATCCCTTCTGGAAAGCAAACTTATAACATTGTCCTTTTCAGTCTATTACTATGGCTATTTTGTTGACATCTAGTAGACATACCTCCTTCCATTTATTTGGAAATAAAATTTTACAATATTTCTCAATGTGTGCAGTTCATGGAAATAATGGCAGACTGGGAAAACTACAAAATGGCTCAATTTTTGTAAAATCATGATGACTGTCAGTTTAGAGTCAAGGCAATAGAGGTGATTCAGTATTCTTTACCAGGTACTATAATTTTTAAATCTAACCTCCATGGTGTATTTCTTGATCTTTTTATGAGGCTCTCAGGCTCTAATCACAAAAGTTGTCTTATTTTCTTTTTTTTCTTAAATGTCATATGCAGTTACTTCTTTCATTTACAGTACTGATCTTAGAACATAGTTTGTCAGTTTTCCTTCACTGTTCACATATCTGTACCATCCTAGACTGAAGTAATCAACTAGACTTCTGGCATTTTAGAGTGTATTTTAGAGACGGTATATCCATCAATAAAACATGAAAGACTGTCATAATACATGAAAATATTGAAGGTTTTAAGCAAATGAAACTTTGAGAGTAGTGGCAAATTGATGCAACTGTCACTAGTTAATCGTGCAAGGAATGTGATAGCTTTAAAGATTATTTCTATATTTGATGTTAAATAACCCTTTCAGGAAATTATTTTTTTTATAGTATAGTAAGGCTTCAAAAGGGCAAAAAGTGCTCTCTGTAAACAAGACATAGCATGGGAAAAAAGAAACAGGAATGAATGACTCTCACAGGGACATGAGTAGCAGCTAGCCTGGACAGGCTGAAACTAAGACCACAGTAAGAATGACACAGACACTGAGAATGGGATTCACATGGATGGTGGTTGGCAGCTAGAAGTTGTGCATCTAGGTAAAGTTAGTTATCTAGGTTTTTTCTACAGCCAACAGAAGAATATAATCATACCCAACAGGAAAATATAATCATATCCAACAGGGATCCCCTCCTCAAACCATCCACCATTAAGTGCCTAAGATAAAGGGTGGACTAGTTATCTAGATCTCTCTCTCTTTTTTTTCTCTCTCTGCTATCTACAATAAAGTGCTGGGTAAAGGCCTACCCATCTAGATTTCAGATAGCTAAAATGAAATATAGTGAATGTCACCCTCAGTGACTAGCCTCAGATATTCTTTTTCAAATTTTCACTGGCTTTCTCTGATACACAGATAAATTTAGAAGCTCAGATGTCAAAAGAAATAAAAAAAACTTTGAAATGGGACACAAACTGTGGATCTCTTTCATAACTGTGCTGAATATTGAGCTATGGTTTAATCAGTTCCTTTTCTTCAAAGATCCTCCTAAGATGAAAAAGACTGAACTGTGTTGGGAAGTTAGCTGGATCATTCATGATCTGAATGGCTGCATTACCTTCATATGTGAGATGATTCAATGAAAAGTCTAAGAGATCAAGGACAAAGTTGGTTGACTGAAGATACGGAGAGCAGGAGTATTCCAAGTGTTCTGTCACAGTGATTTTTGGCATGCCTCGACACGTCATAGAGTCTGCTATAGCAGTTTGTGCAGCATCTGAAGGGATATCCTTGTGCCAGAAGTTTGACAGGTGACATATACAAGTTTTAACTTCTCTAGTTTGGTATTTGAGTTCAATATCATTAGCTTCTCCAGACCCTCCTGCACACACTGCAAGTCATTTGGCACTTTGAACAAAGCTATATACACTTAGATGATAACTGATCTACTTTGCAACTTGAGAGGTTATTTATGAAAAGCTGAAAGTGTACTGACATTGTAACACCCAGAGAGAATTAGCAAGCATTCAAAGTGGCCATAAAGATACAAAAACATTCTATTATTCATGCTTATGTATATTTTCTAGGAGACTCCACTGCTGATACAGGGTTTAGCAACTTCCTTCCAGCAGAGAGCACTGCTTTGTTACTATTATGTTATTAAATATATACTTGCCTACCCAGAGATGCAGTCAACCATCTTTCTTAGCAAAAGGCTAGTCTCACTAGCAAGTGATACAGATGATTGGATAAAAACTTTTGTAATGTTTGCATAAAAGATATCCAGAACAGGTGTTGAATAATTATAAAATTAAGAAATCTAGTCATACTAAAAGGCAATACACAGCTGAACTCTGATACTTTACATAATTATTGAATCCTGTATGAAACACACACATGAGACACTCATGCTGTCTGCATCTTCAGACAGGTAGCTAAAGTATCCAAGTGGCAGTGGAAGACAAGTAGCAGAAGCACAGCAGCTTCTGCTGTGCATCTTGTGATTGGGATGCACAGATATAAAGATGAAAGCACAGAGAAAATCCTGACCTCTCTTGTAATCTGTTCAGTCTCAGATTTTCACATTGCGATAAAGACAACAACAAATTCAACTTTAGCTAGTTCCTTTGGTACACATAAGGGTGTATCTTAATTAGTAGATGGCATTCACTGAAAATTTATAACTATTGTCCTGGGAAAGTGGGATAACCATTCCCAACCATCCATTCATTGACCTCCAGAGACAAAAGAAGGTCCCCCCAATCCCATACCAAATTTTCAAACACAGCTACCTGTGCCATCCCCCAAAAACACATAAGGTTGGAGAGCACCTAGAGCCTAAAATTTTACCCTGGCTTTTGGTGGTTTTTTTTCTGTTTGCCAGATCTTGCCTGTCCTCTGTTCCAAACTCTCTCTGATGCAGATTCCTCTTCTACTCTACTCTTCTAAGCTCTGTGAGCTGAACATTATGGACTATGGCATTCTGAAATTTGTCTGACATCTGATTATGTTCTTGCCTCAAAACTTGAGCTGTCATCTCTTTTACTTTTCCTAATTCTTCCTTTCAGCTTAATATGAATATGGCATTTGAATATTTTCACCATTAATTTTCACCATGAATCAATCTGTTCTATAGGCCTCTCTGCCTCTTTCCTGGTCTCTGCAGGCATGTGTAGAACCACTGATGAATGCTGTTGAATATATTTCAATGGTTTTGCTGATTGTCTGCAACACAGCCTTTCCGTCTTGCAGGCTGTCAGCAGTCACAAGGGTAACCTTTACCTCAGCACTGTGACGACAAATAAACTAGCATTGGTAAAACAGAGAACAGACTTCGTCAAAGTGTGAATCTCATGGTATCTGTCCTGGTTTCAGCTGGGATAGAGTTATTTTTTTTTTTTTTCATAGTAGCTAGTGTGGGGCTATGTTTTGGATTTACACTGAAAACAGTGCTGATAACATGGAGATGTTTTAGTTGTTGCTAAGCAGTGCTTACAGTAGTCAAGGACTTTTTCAGCTTCCCATGCTCTGCTGGGTGCACAAGAAGCTGGGAGGGGACACAGCCACAACAGCTGACCCAAACTGTCCAAAGAGATATTCCACACCATATGACATCACGCTCAGTGTATAAATTTGGGGGAAGAAGAAGGAAGGGGGGGACATTTGGAGTTATGGCATTTGTCTTCCCAAGTAACCTTTACGTGTGAAGGAGCCCTGCTTTCCTGGGGATGGCTGAACACCTGCCTGACAATGGGAAGTGGTGAATGAATTCCTTGGTTTGCTTTGTTTGTGCGCACGGCTTTTGCTTTGCCTATTAAATCGTCTTTATCTCAACCCAGGAGTTTCCTCACTTTTACTCCTCTGATTCTCTCCCCCATCCCACCAGGGGGAGTGAGCGAGCAGCTGTGTGGTGCTTGGTTGCTGACTGAGGTTAAACCACGACATACCATATCATCACAGTGCAAAGACTGGGACTGAGGAGGTGAGCTGGACTGAAAACCGGCTGGACTGCCTGATTCAGAGGGTGCTGATCAGCAGCATGACAACCATCTGGAGGACAGTCACTGGTGGTGTACCCCAGGACTCCATATAGGGGCCAGTTATGTTTTTACATCTTCATTAAAGGCCTTAACAGTTGGGTGGAGTGCATCCTCAGCAAGTTTGCAGACAAGACGAAACTGGAAGGAGTAGTTGGTACACCAGATGGGTGTGCTGCCATTCAGAGGGACCTTGACAGGCTGGATAAATGGGCAAACAGCGATCTCATAAAGTCCAGCAAAGGGAAATGCCAATTCCTGAACCTGAGGAGGAATAAACCAGGGCACCAATACAAGCTGGGTCCCAACTGACTGGAAAGCAGCTTTGCAGAGAATACCCTGAAAGTCCTGATGGATGAGTCAGACATGAGCCAGTAAAGTGTCCTTGCAGCAAAGGCCAATGGCATGCTAGGCTGCATTAGGAAAAGCATTGCCTGCAAGTCAAGGGAGATGATCCTTCCCCTCTACTCAGCACTGGCGAGACCCATCTAGAGTGCTGTGTCCAGTTCTGGGTTCCCCAACAGAGGAAAGTTATGGTCTTATTGGATTGAGTCTAGTGAAAGGCCACAAAGATGATTAAGAGGCTGGAGTATCTATCACAGAAGAAGAGTCTGAGAAAGATGGGATTGTTGCTCCCTTCATATTAAAAGGCAAAGCTGAAAAGAAGACTCAGATGCATCTTTTCAGAGTGTATAAATACATGGAGATGGAGAGGGTGAGAGGAGTTAAGAAAATGGAGCCAGACTTTCCTCAATGATGTCCAGTAAATGGACAAGAGGCAACAGGTACAAACTGAACAGGAATCACAGAATTGTAGGGGTTGGAAGGGACCTCTGGAGATCATCTCGTCCAACACCCCTGCTTCAGCAGGTACACCTAGAGCAGGGTGCACAGGACTGCGTCCAGGTGGGCTTTGAATATTTCCAGGGAAGGAGACTCCACAACCTCTCTGGACAGACTGTTCCACTGCTCTGTCACCCTCAGAATGAAGAAGTTTTTCCTCATATTCAGGTGGAACTTCCCATGTACGTGTTCGTGCCCATTGCTCATTGTCCTGTTGTTGGGCACCACTGAAAAGAGTCTGGCCTCATCCTCTTGTCACCCACCCTCCAGGTATTTATAAGCATTGATAAGATCCCCCTTCACTCTTCTCTTCTCCATGTTAAACAAACCCAGGTCTCTCAGGCTTTCCTCATAAGGGAGATGCTCCAGTCCCATGATCATCTTCATAGCTCTGCGCTGAACTTGCTTGAGCAGTTCCCTGTCATTCTTGAACTGGGGAGATCAAAACTGGACATAGTACTCCAAATGTGGTCTCACTAGGGTGGAGTAGACAGGGTGGATAATCTTCCTCGACCTATTGGCCACACTTCTTTCAATGCACCTCAGGATACTGTTGGCCTTCTTGGCCACAAAGGCACAGTGCTGGCTCATGGTCACCTTGCTGTCCACCAGCACTCCCAGGTCCTTCTCAGCAGAGCTGCTTTCCAGCAGGTCAACCCCCAACCTGTACCGGTGCATGGGCTTGTTCCTCCCCAGGTGCAGGACCTTACACTTGCTTTTGTTGAGTTCCATGAGGTTCCCCTCAACTCAACTCTCCAGCCTGTCCAGGTCTCGCTGAATGGCAGCATAGCCTTCTGGTGTATCAACCACTCCTCCCAGTTCTGTATCATCAGCAAACTTTCTGAGGGTACACTCTGTCCGTACGTCCAGGTCATTGATGAATATGTTGAACAGGACTTGACCCAGCACAGACCCCTGGGGAGCACCACTTATTACAGGCCTCCAACCAGACTCTTCCCCATTGATCACGACCCTCTGAGCTCTGCCATTCAGCCAGGTCTCAGTCAACCCAGCCAGCCATGCCATCATAGAAGGCTATCAGGTTGGTCAAGCATGATCTCCCCTTGGTAAATCCATGCTGACTACTACTGATAACCTTCTTTTCCTCTACATGCCTGGAGATGACCTCCAGGATGAACTGTTCCATCACCTTTCTGGGGATGGAGGTCAGGGTGACTGGCCTATAGTTCCCTGGGTCCTCCTTCTTGCCCTTTTTGAAGATTGGGGTGACATTGGCTACCCTCCAGTCCTCGGGCACCTCTCCTGTCCTCCATGACCTTTCAAAGATGATGGAGAGTGGCTTGGCAAGAACGTCCGCCATCTCCCTCAGCACTCGTGGGTGCATCCCTTCGGGGCCCATGGATTTGTGAGGATCCAGTTTGCCTAGGTGATCTCTGACCCAATCCTCCTCAACCAAGGGGAAGTCTTCCTTTCTCCAGATTTTCTCTCTCTCCTCTGGGGGCTGAGATGCCTGAGGGCCAGCCTTAGCAGCAAAGACTGAAGCAAAGAAGGCATTCAGTAACTCTGCCTTCTCTACAGCCTGTGTCACCAGAACACCCACCTTGTTCAGCAGCGGGCCCACGGTTTCCCCAGTCTTCCTTTTACTGCTAATGTATTTAAAGAAGCCCTTCTTGTTATCCTTGACATCTCTAGCCAGATTTAGTTCCAGGTGGGCCTTGGCCTTCCTTGTTGCATCTCTGCATACCCTGACAATGTTCCTATATTCCTCCCAAGGGGCCAGTCCCTTTTTCCACAGAATGTAAACCTTCTTCTTCCATTTGAGTTTTTCTAGAAGCTCTTTGCTTATCCAAGCGGGTCTCCTGGCTCCTCTGCTTGACTTCTTCCTCCTCAGGATGCACCAATCTTGAGCTTGGAGGAAGGATACTTGAATATTGACCACCTGTCTTGGGCCTCCCCTACTTCATAGAGCCCTAACCCATGGGATTCCTCCAGGCAGATCTTTGAAGAGGCCGAAGTTAGCTCTCCTAATTCCACTCAAACAAAAGAAACCCTTTTTTTTTACCATGAGGATGGTCAAACACTGGAGCAGGTTTCTCAGAGACGTTGTGGAGTCTCCATCATTGGAGATATTCAAAACCCAACTGGACACTGTCCCGGGCAACTTGATCTAGGTGACTCTGTCCTGAGCAAGGGGTTTGGACTAGATGATTTCCAGACCTCCCATAAAACCTCAACTAATCTGTCCTTCTGTGACAGTGTGAACAATGGTAGTGGCCAATCTGCTGCTTCTGTGTGAAGCTCAGTGCTGCACACAATAGGCTGCTACTACCTAAGGTTCTCAGAGGCTCTGCAGATAAAAGCACTATGTTTCTGAAGTCAGTTTAGTTCAGATGTGAACTAGCTACTCACCCAGGTTTGTCAACACTGATGAAGAGCTTTATATATAGAGACTTGCAATTTTAGGTAAATTTAGAGTTGCTAAACAGCTTTAATAAAATTTCAGGAAATCTACAGTTACATAAAGCACATATCATTGGGATAACTGATGGAGAGTTATTCCTCATATTTGATGCAGAATTTATTTTAGACAATCAATTCTCTTACTGACCTGTAAAATAAATTCCATTCAGAAAGGGTGGGATGTGAGGGATGGTAAATCTGAACGAAGATGGTTGGGTCTTCTGGGAGGTTAATAAGCTAAGAAGTTACAAAAAACAGAGCTTGGTTGAGACTACCATCATTGTTCAGTGAAACTTTCTGGGGTATGGGGTATGAAGATTGCAGTGTGAGGAATGAATTATTTTTGAGGGAATGTAGAGAGGCAGCAATGGCAGACAGTTTTGCACCTTTTCTGTGTGATGTTTTTCTCATGAGTGGCAATGTAGGTTAGTCAGTTTGATACCTTTCTGTGTTCCCCCACAAGGGTTCACAGGGTTCTGCTTTTGCATCCAAAGAAGTATAAATCAGAGTACATATTTTTGTGAAATTCATTCTGGCTTAAGAGACAACAAAATTATTATGTTTTTTGGGTTATCTTTTCCCTTTTATTTTCTTCAGCTTCAGTGTTCCTCCCCAATGCACTTTTATTATGTTTTCTGAATAGGAACTAAAATGGTGATTTCTGAAATACCCATCTGATTACCTTTTAAAGGTTTTATTTATAATGCTGCTATGTGCTTGATGTTTTTTATAATGCAAATGGGAAAGGATGACAAAACCTCAAAGAGATGTCTTGTGAAAAAAGTGTATTTAATAAATTTATCTCAGTATGTCGTCTTCATTTTGATAGGTCCTTTGATTTCATGCAGACATTTTGCAATGAACCATAGATTGCAGAAACATAAAAAGAATGATTTCCCAAATGAATAATGTAGAAAATGTCCTAAAGAAACATCAACATCTTGCAACTGGGTCAGAATCACTATCCACCAGATTCTCCATTAGGGTAACAAAGTAAGGATGTGACAGCTAACCTCTTATATCAATGTATGACCTTGCAGTCTTGTCAGCTAGAAAGCAAAAGAAAGCCAGAAAAGTTACCTCTTCTCTATAAATGTATTCTGGAAGGAAAATCAACATTTTAAAATCACAAATGATACTGAGTAACCCAAAAATGCAGATTAAGATCAAATCACAATTTTTCTAAGAATAATAAAGATGTCTTACAAGGATGGAAGTTTCAAGTTTCAGTGTAATTGGTTTCTTTTAGAAAAAATGTTTTAGAAATCTTATTTATATGTAACTGCACATTATCCTGCCTGCAGCCTCATTTTACAAAAATTATCTAATGAATTAAAAAGTTAACGGTAAAATATTACAGTAACTGTTGTAGAACTCAGCACTGATAGACTTAAGACGTTATTTGAAAAAACATCTTTGAAAGGTGACCAAAAAGCTGCCTCAGTCTGTGGCATCTGTCCAAGGTCTCTTCTAGTAAGCAGGGTTAGGTGAATAAAAACACTAAGCACACAGAAAGACATTTGAAGACATTGATCTGTCTCTGAGCTCAGGTTTCCTGGATGAGAACCAAATATCTGAAGCTTCCAGCCACCTGAGATATACAACATAGAAAGTTCTGAAATTCGCTACAGAGAAGGGCTCAATATTTTAAGACAGATGTTGGACGGACCACTGTTCTTTTAGCTACTGAATGATTAGAATACTCTCCTGGGAAGCAAGAGAATTGCATTTGAATTGCTACAGCTTGAAAATGGACTTGAACCATATTTGTCTCTGCTTCTTGATTAAATACCAGATATTATGCAGAAGACCAGATCTTCTTCTGCTTATTAATCTAGCAGTTTGCACTGACCACAACACTTTCAGTCTGCACTCTTCTTTACAGTTCATAAGCCAAGTAGTCTGTGGAAAGTAGCTTTGAATCTCACCCCAGAGTTGCATTCATCATCCCTCCTCAGCTATATCAAGGACCTCCTGGATTCAGCTAGGGATCCAGCTCTTAGCTGAAAATTTTAAATAATGTTATAACTGATGATACAACTGTTTAGATAACTAAGAGAGTCAATGGCTTCACTTTATTACTTTTCATCACAGTCTTTTTTCTTAATAATCCTTTAGTGATGAAACTGTAATGAGATAAGCAATTGCTACTTCATCAGAGAATTTAAACAAGTGACCATTAGGTCACTGATCTCTTTTATTTAGAATTTATCTTGTGGCCTGAAGCTTGGAAACAGTGAGATAATTAGGATAATTATAAGGAATACTTATGATAATTATGAAGAGTCTGTATAGGTTCTTACACTGCACTCTAAATTCTTGCTATTACTGAATAAAATTGCATGACTATAATTTTGTATGTGTTAGTTGTTCGTTCATCTTTTCCTCAGAGACAGGAGTTCAGGTCAAGTTTTATTTTAGTAGGGATTTATTTTTTCATATATACTGTTATAGATATGGTTACATATGGTTTAAGGTTGCATATAATGCATATACATACATGGTGCTGTATATATTAATGAAAGCAAGCTCCCAGGTATGTATGCTATACTTGGAGCTGAAAACCATGTGGCTTCCTGAAGAAATTAATTCTCTTCTTTCCTTTCATCTCCAAGGAACCACCTTTCCTTGCAAAGGTAGAGGTAGACTTTTACCCTTACTGTAGAAAACTGTTGTGCAAGTTGCTCATTCTGGCTGTTTTTCAGAGTTTCAGACATATTTAGCTTTTCTGCACTCTGGTTTTGAATGTAAGAACATGTTTTGAACTTGATAAAAATCTGGTTGCTTGAGAAATGTAATAAACCAAAGAGAGAAAAAAAAATCTGGGGCACTTAATCAATGTGAGGCAAATAACTAGAATGCAGTTATGTCAAAAAAGATATCTAGTTGACTGATGGTAAATTGGTCTAAGGTTCCAGTACTATGTGGAAGAATAAAAAGCTACATGCTGAATATTAAGGACCAGGAATATTGCTTTACACGGCACAGTTGTGAACGCAGCAAGAAGAAACGGGAGAAAAAGCCTGTAGGCCAAGAAATCTTGTCTATAGAAGAGCAAATTCAGTGATTCAATTATGAAGGAAAAGGTTTACAAAACAAGGACTAAGGGCTGACTGATAAACACTGATGAAACTATCAATGAAAGAACAGTAGCATATTACATATAATGTGCCCACTTACTTGACTGCTGTATATACCAGGCAACAGGGGGATTATTACTTTGTGATAGGACTAAATCATAGGAAATAATAATTTGAAAATAAACCAAATTGAAATTAAGTCCTCTATTATTCAGCGATGCCTTTCAAGTGAAATATCTGACAAGCTATAAAAACATCACTGCAGAGGTCTTTCTTCTCACCTGGGCATATTTGTCTATGAAGCTTGTAGGAATTTAGTATTTTTATACCTTTCTCCCACTGTACAATTTTTCAAAGGGCAGGCAGATAGGCACAAAGACAGTATGAAATACTGTTATGTAGCTTTTGCAGGACTGGGTAGTGGCCTTTATGAAATATGCCATTTTTCTACAAGTATACCAAATTACTTTTAAGGTATTTTTCCTTAATGTCACAGGAATTTTTTCACTTTGGTTTTCATGTCATTCCCAAATGACATATCTAGCCAAATATTTAAATATTCCTAGGTCCTTATTTCAATGACTATTCAAATTGTGCTGTCAGATGATTCAGTGGTATTTTCCTTTCATGGCAGCCTGAGTTTCTTGAGAGATTTGTTGTCAAATATGAACCAGAAACACTTCTTCAGTTGGAGAAAGGGAAAGGAGTTTGTCACATAATGTCATAGATCCTTCTGTCTTTGTATTGACTTATGCAGAATTTTTCTGGTTTAAACATAGTTACAGAATAAGGTCTGTATTAGGTTGGGATGCTAGACCACCATGAAAATACATCATGAGTGCAGTATTCTGCTTCAATTATGCATGCAAAATCAGTTTGCCTTTCCAAATTCTTTTACGCAAAGGCAAACCCACGGACATCAGTGGAGATATACAGATACAATCTGGAACAGAATAGAGCCTCAAATGTTAAAGTCATTAAACAGAAGGAAAAGACAAAATTATTTCTGTCAAACATTTGGGTCCTTCCTCATATGGCCATTCTCCAACCTTATCACAGCAAAAGCACTCTTCACCTTGTTTAGAGAGGCAATAATTATTCCTTGTCAATTAGACTCTCAATCACTGAACAATAAACAGCTGGTGGTACATAACCATCATCCCAGTTTAAAATTATAGTACCCTTTCTTCTACTTTTTTTTTTTATTTCCACATGTTCACTAAATTTCCTGCCATAAAAATATCTTATCCTGCCTTTAAAACTGCTAAATAAAACTAGGAGAAATGGTACAACAGTCTGAAATTATAATGATGGTTATGTATCACCAGCTGCTTGTAGCTTAGTGATTTAATGTTTAATTGACAAGGGATAATTATCTCTCCCTGTATAAGGTGAACTGTGTTCTCAACAGTACTCCTGCCACTAAATATACACTACAAAATAAATTTGAGGAAATTATTTAATTTTAATAGTTTTCACTATTTTTTTGTCCCAAGTGTATAAAAATAAACACATTATTCAGTTGTTTTCAAAGAATATATTATTAATAGTAGCAACTAATGAGAATTTTTACATCAGTGTTTTTAAAGCGTGGGCTATTACAAATTGAAATATACTTTTTTGGCTCCATAGTTTATTCTGACTTTACAACATAAAATAAAATTCAATGTTGTTTATTTTACATACTTTTTTGTAGCAAGCATGGTTTTCTGGACAAGACTGATAAAAGGATCATCCATAGAACTCATCTGTCAAAGCAAAAGCAGTGAAAACTTCTCTGTGTTAACCTGTATGTTCAATACTAGTGGTTAATTGCATTAACTGGGTAATTTTCTAACAATGAATTGTCATCTCTTTTTGCATTCTGTTCAACTCTTGACATTTCATTATGAGGAGGAATACCATTTATTTCTTATTACACATTATTGAGAGCAAGCAAGGCATTTAGGGTAGAATTCATTTTGTTGCCTCAACATATACCTACACTGCAATTACACGATCTGCATCAGGTCTTGGACAACAGCTCCTCCCAGGCACTAGCACCTCATTTCCAGCTGTTTCTGACTTCTTTTTTCAACAGCTCCGTCATTTCTGCAAGCACCACAGTGTACTAAGAGTGCTGTGAAGTGGATCAGTTTCAAAACTGGGTTTTGGCTGCTGCTACTGAAAAAGAAAGTCCTACTTCTCTCTACCCAGAGTGTACAACCATCTTGTTGCAAGAAGTGATCTTGCCCTCCTCAAGCTCGGTGGGGGAAACTGCACAGCACTAGCACACTGACTTAGCTGAAGAACAAGCAGTTTTATGGATTTCATTTTCAGAAAGATTAAAAAACTGACCTGATTCAGCAAAGAACCATGAGACTGTTAGTGCCACTACAAGGGAGAAAGTGGAAAGACATAGAGGCAGATGAAGAATGGTCCCAGAACCAACATGGTCTTACATCAACTTATGTTGCCCACAAAACCCACAGCTAATACCAGACATCGCATTTTTGGTGACACAGTTTACTTACCTTAGACATGTCAATTTAGGATAAGGTGAATCATCCTTTAGATATTTTTATTTTATTCATAGCTTCTATAAAGAACCTATGACTTCATACTTTAAGATGCCTAAGTTAGACAAGCTAAATCTCACTTTACATCTATATAGCTTTTTTGTAGTTTCCTTTTCCTGAGAAAAAAATAGTGAAATCCAAGCATGTAGCTATATAATTTTTGGTGATCTGCAACATCCACACGTATCTAATAAATACCATTTATGTAATTCCAGCTTTGCTCCCTTTTCTTTAATTAGTGGTTGCCTTTACAGACTGAGTTCAAAGGGCTGACAGTTATGTAGGCAGTGGTGGCCACAAAGACTGAATGAAGAGAATGGGAAGGCAAGCTAGCAATTTTTTTAGCTAGTTGAAAGAAAATTAACATGAAGGATACCTGTTACTGCACAAAAAGGAAACTGCTTAAAATGGAGGTTTTTTAGACTAGAAACTATCTAACAAACATGATACAACTTGCTTCATTATACTATCGTACCACTGACCCTAGGAGTGCTGGGGATTTTGCAGCCTAGTGGAGCGCCCAGACTAGGAAATCTGAAATTTCACAAAATGTCAGAATAACACAAACTGTGAGTGTACCTTTAGAGGCAAAGACATTGATTCTTATATTGCTTATATCAGTTTCAGTGAAGTGAAGTAACAAGTCTCTCAGAAGATAATTGGGCTCAAAGTCTGATCGAGGTTTTCGTGATTTAAATAATGTATTTTCATAGAACTGATAACTATAACACAATGATAAATGTGACTCATTAATGTGATAAAAAGTCAGCTCTCCAGAAAGCTCACTCCATATATATTGGTGACCTTTGCACTAATACATTATTCTGGACTCATGCTCCAGCATTAGTAAGAGAATAAACAACTAGATAAGTTTCTCTGAAATTCTTATGCTCTTTCAGATCTTGGCTAATTTTAAGCAGGTTCATATCAGCTAAGTTGCCTACTGATTTTGGAATCCAGGCTTTACAAAAACAATTAGTTTTCTCTTAAACAAAATACCTGTTTTAACAATAAAACATTCTGAGTAGGTTTCTTTGTGTTTATTTTTTTTGTTTTGTTTGCTTTGTTTTGTTTTTCTCCCACAGGGTTTTCTTTTCTTTATCCGCAAGCAAATCAACAGAGCTGAAGAAATGACAAAGTCACAGAAAGAAAACATTGGTTTATTTTTATTCTCTGTTTTTGTTTAAACTATCAGATCAGAACAAATGGTGTAAACTGAGATAGCTTCTTGTACTCTGACTACATATTTTGTTTCTCACAGTTCAGGTAAATGGGTAGTAGAAGTGGATCAGGAGAAATTTACCTGAGAATCAGAGAGTGGTAGTCCTTAAATTATTGCCCAATCAGTGGTATGAGGCAAAACAGAGGCAACAGAAGTGCTTGGAATTTTTGCCTGAAGTTTTAACTACTCTCCCATACCATCACTGTAGTTATTATCTCTCCTTCCAGAAGACAGTGCTAACTGCTTCTCAGGTAATCTTTAATGTTGAGCAGTGCTGATTACCATTTACACCTTACTCATTTCCCAGGTGGACAGATATTTTTTTGAAAACAAACTTGAAAACCTTATTTTTATTATTTATATTTTCAACCATGCTATATTTTACTGGGTTTTTTTGATTTTTTATCTTTGATAGAGTAATATCTTATAGTCTTTAACATAGCTGTTTTCCTCATTTTAACACTGCTATCATTTTCCAGCAGTATACAAAACATTTACAAAAACACTTACAAAACATTTAAGGACCATTGGGTTTTTACTTTAGTTCCTTCTTTTAAGATACTTTCCTGTATCTAGAAAGTATTCTTAAGCTGTGAACTATCTCAAAAGAAGTTTTAAGGACTGCATTCACTAGAGATTTTTGTGAAGTAAAAATCTGCCAGACCAATGCAAACTAGCACAAAAGTTTATGAAAATAAATATTATGTTAGTGTTCTGGAGACTTTGGCTGGCATTTCATATATCGCCTTTGAAAATATTTTTTCACCACCAAAACCGGTAATTACATGTATCCACATACTCATGCAGAAGATATTCAAATAGTGCTAATAGGAACTGATGGATTACAGCTGAGGGAATTGAAATGTATTACAGGTCATTGGCTCTGCCCCTTGTTTATCATGAACAACTTTAATCAGCCTTCAGTACGTAATAGTCATAAAGTATTATTTTGAAACAAAGAAAGGATTAAACATAAAAAGACAAGCACAGCAATGTTAACAAGGGAAAAAAAATGTTTCCTGGACTTGATATTTTCTTTAAAATATTCTTACACATATCACTATGAAGTCTTATATACTCATCTTTCCATAAGAAGAGTATTATTTTTTACCTCCATTATTAAATTTTCCAAACATAAAAATCTATAGATTACTATGCTCTACACTTACAGATTTCCCTGTATGCCACTTTCTTCTTGACAATATATATTTTAGGAGCTGCCCCATTCCCTCTATGGTAAAATGACAGGCATTGTTTTTGAAGAGACCCCTTCTCACTGAGATAAATATGTGTTGGAGTGCATATGGTTCACAGCTCCTGATAACAACATAGTTCCAATGGGTTGTCGAGTGGATATGGTCACATTTTTGCGCAACACATTTGTAACTGCTTCTGTCAACTTTTCGACTAGCGCTGAATGATATGTAATCCCAAGCAAAGCATAATTCTATCTAAACTATGTACCCTAAAGTGTTGTTGAAATCTCTGATTCTTTCTTGCCATGGAGGAACAGATACTGCAAAGGGAGCTTCTTAGTAAGTGTGAGTGGCTCTCAAAATTTCAGGCTCTACTTCAGCCTAATCATACAAAAATATGATACATATCAAATTTGAAACAATGGGCATGTTGTGAAATACAATGTTTTTCAAATTTTTTCACTGTGTAGCAATATGCTAGCAAGGGTTTGATTTTTCCCAGTTTTATAGAATGACATTGTGCAAGACGTTGGAAACAAATGATTTAACTAATCATAATGTTACTGTAAGGGTATGTGGAAGGAGAGAATATTTGCTCCTTTAAGGGTATCTGGTCAAGGAGCTTTTCAATGCAAAAGGGCATAATAAGAAAAGGGGAAAGCCATAAACAAGAGCATACAGAAGCACAAACATGATGGACACATAAGGGAGGCAGTAACGAGAACCAAACCTGGTCTCTCCCACTAATCGATAAGTGTATGTGGAATATAGGAATGTTTATTTCATTAAGATTGTCTGATGAAGGACCCTGTCAAATAGGATACCGAGGAAAAGGTGGAAGCCATAAACTAAACATGCATAGAGACACAAACCTAACACACAAACATAGCAGAAACAAAGACAAGAAACAAACGTGATCAGCCATACTAACTGATGGGCAATCAAGAAACTGCAGGCAAACCTGGACACTGCAATTGGTAAGGACGCAAACCTGAGGATGCAGGATGTTGGAGAGGGGGTCAGTAGCACTGTGCCAAGGGAAAGCCAATGTGCAGGGGAAGCAACAAAGAGGAGAACAGACAGAATAGGGTATAAAAAGGATGGGTTTTGTGTAAAATTGAACTAGTCAGTACCCTTGTCTGACAGAACCCTGTGCTTGGTTACTGCAGTCTGTCCTGTCTTCTTACTAAATTCTTCCTTAGTTATCTCTCTGTGTAATCTCACCCTCTGTACCATGTGTGTGAGTGTTGCAAGGACTGAGTGGCAGCTACTGGGGAGACAGGCATGCGTGGACTGGGTACCAATTACTGGACTCAGACTGGGGGTGTTGGTGCCCTGGCCTATGGTGTCAGGTACAGGACTAAGTGGGGTCCCAGTACCAGTGACTAGAGTGGGTGGGGGTCTTTAACCTCCAGCCACTGTGGGGGATTGGTGTGTGTCCCAAAAAACAGCTCCTGAGAGGGAGAAGCATGAGTGACGTGAGTGAGGGGCTCAGCACCAGTGGAGTGTGACCATGGGCCACAGCCCATGAGCTTGATGCCAGCTGCTGGAGTGGGGAAGTGTCTGTATCACCCCCAAACTGGGTGTGTGTGGGAGCATGGTGTGCATTCACCAGCAAACTGAGGTAGACTCATCAGCAAGTAGGAGGCACTGTGTGTGGGCAGGGCTATCAGGTGGGCAGAGGGTCTGTGCTGGTATGCAGGGGGACCTGTAGGTGTGACATGCCCATGGGACAAGAGTGTGAGTGCATATGTCTGTTTGCAGTAAGAACTGAGCTGGGCCAGATGGTAAGGGACTTGTGGAGTGGTTAAGAGGGTCTGGGGTTTAGGCAAGGCTGCTGGGCAGACAGAGGGGCTGTGCCAATATTTGGGGTTTCCACGACTGTGTGTGTGCTTGTGAACCTAGAGACTGTCATATGTGTGCCTGCAATAGTGACCTTCAGTCTCTGTGAGACCAAGGGGAGGAAGGGACTTGGCTGTCTGTGCTTATGTCTGGTGTGAGTCCTATACATAAGGTGCTGTTGACACAGTGCCTTCCCTGTGACCATCTGTGTGACTGGCCATGCCACTGTCCTCTGTGTGTGTCTCTCTGGGATATGTGCTCAGCTTTCCTACTGGATGAACCTGCAAATGGGAAAGTGGCAGCCGTGACTCTTAGGGTGGGCAGAGACCTCAGGAGAGCAGACTGCAGTCCAATGGCCAAGCAGGAAGGAGTCCTGTGTCAGGTCTGCTGGAGGTGGTGGCCATGCTCTTAACATCCTTTAACAGTGACAAAGTAAATAAGGAGATTAATTAACCACCTTATTTTAGATCTTTACAATATAGACACCTACATCTCAGCTAGCTGTGTCATTTAGCCTGTGTGTCTGGTGCCAGCTGTTGGGGGCACAAGTGTCTGTATCATCCCCAGACCCAGTGTGCATGGGAGTGTGGTGTGTATTCACCAGCAAACTCTTCATAATCTATGAAATGAAAGAGTCACCTCAGGAAGTCAATTTATCTCACCTTAATGTGGATGTTTTAACTAGGTTAGATAAAATTGTGCCTTAAAAAGGCCTATTTTTCTTTATTGTCTGTAAGGACAATCCAAACAGTTCAGGTGTAGCTGTCTACACTGCAGATGTCTACAGTTAGGTAAGATGAATTCCATCTCAGATACCTTGCAGTATTCAGCTCTATGTACATAATGCTTAACCACCCTACTCAAACATCCACTTCAAACATCCTGCACTGTACAGGTGCCTAAGCCATGGTAACGTGCTTACTTGGATACAAACAACCACAGAACCTAAAGAAAACAAATAAAGAGAATTCTTCTGTTACATACATTTTCACAGAGGTCATATAATTCAAGATAAATGGGAAAATTTAATACAGAATATATATTTTTATCAAATGTTTGAATTTTTTTACACTAATTTTGTCTAAACACATCTTACATTATCATTATTGAGGACTTTAATACTGCAATGTATGTACTTATTTCCGTAAATTTTCACCTGTATGCTGTCTGTACTCATGTAATTCACATCATTTGCATCAGTAGGATCGGACAGAGAGGGCATTTCACAAATATGAATGATCAAATACATTCTGTAACATACCTGTAATTTCTATTTTGTAACTTTAGCAATGTAAACCAGAGATTCTCAGTTTTGGATTGCCAAAAGCAACAAAGAGGTTGGGAAGAGGTTTTTTTGAAATCACTTTTATTAAATTTTGTTTCTTTAACTTGTGTAAAACAGTGTAATAATTTTAAGAACGCTACTCATCTTTTTCTGCAGAAAGCATAGAGGATCAGCCCTGCTAACCATTACTAGAGTTATATATACATAAATTAATTGAACGTAGAAATGTTTTGAATATTATTGATGTTTAGCAAAACCTCTTCAAATAATTCACTGCATGAAAGAATTTGCCCAGGTCAACTCAGAAATGCACAAGAATTTAAGTTATCTATTAGGGATAATTCTTTAAACTACCAATCTCTATTCAGACAAAGTTTCCATTTTGAAGAAAAAAAAAAAGAAGGCAAAAAACAGTAGAAAAGAGAGCTGTGTCACATTACCTAATTATTAACTATGCAGATGTCATACTAATTATTATTTTTAAGAGTTCTGAAAATGATTTGCATCATTCTTTCTGTTATTGTTTGGATACAGATTCTTAACATCACTGGCTTTCCCAAGTATGTTAGCCTCTATGCTGTATTACTGTTTTTTACAAAATCCCTGTGTAGCTATTTCTCAATACTGATATATTTCCTCCCAATCTGATTGACTGAGTGGTTCAACTAAGTGACAAAATTGCAAGGATTTGCATGGTAATGACACAATTACTTTTTAAAAGCTATACAGTCTCTATCTGTTTTGATCACTTTATTATAACCTCTGTGCTTTGAATAGCCCATGTGCCCAGAATATTTCATAGAATCATAAAATGTCCTGAGTTGGAAGGGACCCACAAGGATCATCGAGTCCAACTGCTGTCCCTGCACCGGACAACCCCAAATTCACATTGTATGTCTGAGGGCGTTGTCTGAGAGCTTCTTGAATGTCATTAGGTTTGGCGCCATGACTGCCTCCCTGGGGAGCCTGTTCCAGTGCTCCACCACCCTCTGGGTGAAGAACCTTTTCCTAATATCCAACCTAAACCTTCCCTGGCACATCTTCCTGCCATTCCCTCGGGTTCTATCATTGGTCGCCAGAGAGAAGAGATCAGCGCCTGCCCCTCTTCCTCCCCTTGTGAGGAAGCTGCAGATGGCGATGAGGTCTCCCCTCAGTCTCTTCCACGCTGAACAAACCAAGTGACTTTAGCCGCTTGTTATTTCACTATCAAAGAAGTCATCTTCACCAAGAACCCCTTCGCCTGAAATAAAAATATCTCACTATGTATCTGAAAGGGCAGATTAAAAAGTAATTTTCAGCTGCAAATAATCAGAAACATAAAACCTTTTATATGATTCCTGCTTTACGCATTTTTTCCCACTTACTTGACTTTTTTTCTCTCCTTATAAATAAAAAAATAATGTCCCAGAATAAGTATCATATATTTTGGGTTTCACTGATTTCTACACGGATATTTTCTGTCTCTTGAAAATCCTTTTTAAATTATAAAAATTTCAGTACCTCTGAAACGTGGATTAAAAACACATGAAGGGGCAATTCCTTCCATCTAAGGAAGGTAGAAAGATAAGCAGTGGTGTCATAAGCATGCAAGTAAATGCAGAAGCAATGCTATCACAACTATGATATTCCTTTTCTTCTGATTTCTCCTTTCCTATGGACATTTAATTTTCTTAAAGCACTTGGTGAGAGACTATTATTATTAGCCAGATCATCTGTATCCATGTTTATTGACCTCTTTAAAGAGCTTCAAGAATTTTCCGAAGCAGGACTTCCCTTCAGAGAAGCCATGTTGGCTTTTCCCAAATATAAGTCTAATTTGTCCATGTGTTCACTAATCTTTACAAGCCTCTAGTTGCTTTGCTGTACACTTCAGGCTTTTCTTAAGATTAGTGTCACATTTGCCATCCTCCAGTTTTCAGACATAAAGGGAATTTTAAGTGAAAGTTTCAAAACTATCTTCAGTCCTAATGAATTCTTACTGTCCATTCTTTTGCACCACAATGCTTCCACAAAACTTCGGTTTCAGACAGATCCTCTGCTAAGCCACACCCTAACCTCCCCACTGCCTCCCAAAAATATCATGCTTGAGAACCTCAACAGTTTCTTCTACACAAGAACTACTTAACCACCCAGAGAATTCATTTACATTCTCTGCAATGACCTTGTCTCCTCTGAGTGTCCCTGTAGGGTTCAGGAAACTTAATCATTGATTTCAGGCCTCAAGCAAAGAGCTGGACATGGCTATTCAGACAATTTTCCTGACTTTCGACTTTCCATTGTGTCTCTGCTGCCTGGAATTGGAAATGAATCCTTCCTAGAAGGATTCTGCAGGAGAACCAGGCAGCAAAGCTTTGCTACAGGAAATAAAGTAAGATGTAAGTGGGGAAAAAAGTATAAGATATGGGCATACTGAAACAAATCCAGCAAAGGACCACAAAAATGACTAAGGGACTAGAGCATCGGTCATATGAGGAGAGTCTGAGAAGGTGGCACTGTTTAGCTTGGAGAAAGGAAGTCTCGGGGGGATCTTTTCAATGTGTATACATACCTGATGGCAGGGAATGAGGAAAAGGGAGCCAAACTCTTCTCAGTAGTGCCCACTAATAGGACAAGAGACAATGGACACAAAGCAAAACACATGAAATTCCATCTGAACACAAGAAAACCCTTTATTTTTCACTGTGAGTGTGGTGAAACACTGGAAACAGGTTGCCCAGAGGCATTGTTGACTGTCCATCCTTGGAGAGATTCAAAACCCACCTGGACACTGTCCCAGGCAACTTCCTCTAGGTGACCCTGCTTGAGTAGGGGGTTTGGACCAGGTGACCTCCAGACGTCCCTTCCAACCTGAGCAATTCTGTGATTCTATAAAAAGTCTTTTTTTTTTATGTTTTCTTGCTGGTGCAGACCATAAATTTTACTGTGTAGCTCTCCTCTTCTTTCAAGTTAATAGAGTGCCTCTGATCTCTCTGGCATGAGTAACAGAAGTAGTTTAGCAGTAGCACAGCATTAAATTCAGGCTGCTTGGCATGCTGAGTTATTTCACTAGATGACTGTAGGCTGAAGGAGAGCTAACTGAACATTTGTGAATTTGGTAGGTTCATCTTTAACTAGTTAGTCTGAAATAATTACTACACAGTCACAGGTCTACTAAATATAAATGGAGATATTAGCTAACAACAGTGCTGCAGCTGTGTCAAGCAAAGACTGGATCAGTAATGAATTAAACACTACCTTTTTCTTACAGAATAGCTGAAATACTCATTTACATTGATATCAGTTCTATATCACTGCTTATGATCTTATTTTTGTGGGTATTGTTATTGCAGTTTAACCTTGTACTTTGTTAGTCACTCAAAACAAGCCTAGCAAATAGCCCGAGGAATTCTACCTTAGTAAACTTTCAACAGACACCATAAAAAAAATTATAATATTATGAGAATTATGCCAAATTTCTTGTATCAACAACACCCACAGTTCATTAACTTATGTCAAGTAGCTCCTAGCATCGGTGCCAAGTTTCTCCTAGCTCCTTTTTCTCAAAAACTGAAGAAAAAAAAAAAAAACAAACCCTTGTTATGTTTAGAATTTTCAGA
Source organism: Morus bassanus (assembly GCA_031468815.1). NCBI lineage: Eukaryota > Metazoa > Chordata > Aves > Suliformes > Sulidae > Morus > Morus bassanus. Next base: position 93,363,254 of record CM062569.1, read on the forward strand.
AGTTAGCATATTCTCACTTTTCTGTCAGTTCTCTGACTTCCACAAACACATTGTACCAGAGAAAGTGCTGTACTGATGGACAGCTTCTGTAGTGACCACAATCCTCTTTATCCCAAGAATCACAGATTTGAGGAGTTCTTAGGATGACATATCTTAGTTCATTTTTCAGTCAGTCTTTGAGTCCATAACACTGTTTTTATCTCCCATTTTACAAGATTTTACTATATTTATCCATTGCTTTGACTTCCCTTAGGTAAGTGCAAGCTTACTTAAAATAAGAAAAATGCTGTAATTTAAGTGCATTTTAAGAAGACACCTTTCCCCTTTGTGTCATGTACTATTTTTTCTTTTATGCATTTCTGATGTTGTTAAATTTACATTGTTATATACATGAATAAATTTTTTTAAGCTGTAATTATTATCAGTTTTAATGCATTTCACTAGAACTATTTTTTAATCAATTTGTATGACTCCAGATTAATTTTAAAGTTGACCTTAACAGAATCAATAGTTAGCAAGTTTCTTAATCTTTCACAGAGAAAATATTCTTTCCACCACTACCTCAAAGGTAATAAATGCCACTATTATAAAGAACTGGATTCTGAAGGTAGACTTTTCCTTCTAGAAGACTGTGGAAACATGAACATATCTCCCAGTTCACAGCTTTCCTATACAAACACATTCTTATCCATCTTTTTATCAAGTTTCAGGATTTCACTTAATACTTAATGCTTAACTATTTATTTTATAATTCCTAATACTGGAGTATTTAAAAGATCAATTTTTTTTTTTTCAAAGTAGCTGAATTACATCATTGTAATTTTTGTTTACTGAAATAAAAATGAGATATCAGATTTTTTGAAAAATACAACATAAAACTCAATCAAATTCCCTTTCATTTCTTCTGCTGTCTTTGGATATATTGAAGAAAAGAGGTACATTTATTACCAGAAAATTTGGTTAACAGTTCTTTGTTGCAATATGCCCTTCAGGGAAATTATTTTATAAAACCCCATGCATATAAAAGTCTTCTACTCCTCTTCATTCTAATTCTAATTCTATATCACAAAATAAAATAAAACAAATGAAGAAAAGCAAACAAAACATTTTAAGCCTACTGCAAAGGGCTTAAACAATATTGGCAATATTCAGTCGTTGAAGCTGTTGCCACCATTTGATGTTCTCAAACAAATTAAAAATTTTCATTTTATATTCCTCATTTGATATTCAGAAGTAATGTCTACCTGCTGAAAAACACATTTTCAGATGTTTTAAGAGGGTATAAGCATTCATCTTCTAAGAACATACTTCAGTACTCCTTTATATTCAAAGATGGGGAAATGAAATAATGAGTAATTATAAATGCTTTTAGCAGATGAGGACAAAGATTTATAACATTTTTTACACAATCATCAAAATAAGATGATGAATTATCAGCAGTGTATTTTGCTTTATGATACAGTCTATAAAAAGTTGGGAAATTAGCAAGAAGAAAATCACTAATTTTACATTCACTACTAAGCACAGCATTATCTTCTGCAAGTGATATCATCATTAAATTTCATATAATTTGTTTTTGGGATCTTTTTACTTTCTCAGGTATTTCTATAACAATTTTCATTTCTGTTTTGAAAACGATCAGGCAGACAATGGATTGCTCTCCTATGACTATGCAGTAACAAGTGCCTTCTTTGAAACATTTTAGAGTTTCTGTGTTTTGATGTATTAGTGCCATAGAGAAAAACATGTTCTTTTTCAACTGAGACTTAATTGTCTCTTCAGTTGAAAGAAGATGTAATAAACTGTTAGCGACACATGAAGCTTTAGTGTTACCAAGAGGTTTCACTCAGCTAAGAGTGAATTCTGGAAAGCAACGTTACTCAATTTGCTGTTAATAATCAAATAATCTGTGTGAAAGACTATGGGTAATGTGATGATACTCATTTGTTGCTTCCACTGCAGTGTAGTTTTTCTTTTTTGTGTTTCCACATTTCTTACCTACAAAACATTCTCAAGCCTCCTTCCTAGACCCCACGTTAAAACAATTTTTATTTTGTTTTGCCCTAGTTACATGCTGTCTTCCAGCTGACAGTCTATAAAGAGCAATGAGAAACTTCTTCCTCATAAACTGTAGTATGTTTGGGTAGCCATTACTATCTTTGCTCATCCATATAAAACCATGTGCCTGATCAGTCTTTACTGGGTCTGTGTTGATTTGCTAGGGATGCTTCCACAATCTTCACAGCCACTACCATTTTCAGAGTAAAGATATAACCAATACAATCATATTAACAAAATTACAATAGTCATTAATGTAAGAATTTTTTAAATTCAATGTTAAATAGTTATCACTGTGTCTGTGCTGCATACTTACCTGCTGATTTCTGGGCCTCAAAGTGTCCATATTGTAAGATAAAATAACTTTTAGGCACAACATGTTTGACTATATGCAGTAATACATTCTGTAGTTTTTGCAGATAGACTAAACGCTAACTACTTTCCAAACTTGCCTTTTGGCATTGGAGGGTTGCTGTGGTTATTTCTGCATAAAGTTTGTAAAAAACCCACAACAAAAAAAAAAAAAAAAAACCAACCTGAAAAAACTCTTGGTTTAAAGCTGCTATATATATTATTGTTGTCTGACATCAGGTCTGGTACACAAGTCAGTCTGGAGAAATAAAACAGTCTTTAGCTAAGAGAGATGAGAGTTGATAATTCAGAAGTCCCCCGCAGGAATGAATACCCTTATATTTTCTTTTACTGATTTCAAACTCTTTTTTTCACTGACCAGATTTCTCTGTATTCAAGCAGAAGTCTCACTGTAGGATCCAAGATTATTTCTGGTAAACTCTCAATTCTTACCTCACTTCTCTGAAACTCACACTTAGTTCTCCTCTAATCTTTGAAGTCCTATTTCCACCAGCCAGCAGTCCTTCTGCAGTCTTCTCAAAACACTACAAAAAAGAAAACACAGCAAAGTTCCTAAGGACCACAGTCGTCTATTTGTTGAGTGTTAAGCCTGAGTAAAAATTTTCAGAAACCTTTAATAAGGATTCCTGGGAGAAATTCAAGATGGTGATGACCATCTTGTTTCAAAACTCTATCCTGTAAATAGTACTCAGAGATTCTTTGAAATAAAATTTATTAGTGACAATATATGGCAATCATTTATTCTGTGTACCCTGTGAAGTATGTTTAGTTTGTCCTGTGTTTAACACTCACTTACCTGGCTTGCAAATACAAAAAACAGAAGCTTTGATTTGCTTCCCGGTTTTATATAGAAAGTCCTAAATATTCAAAATGTTTATTTCAGTTGTGGAATTCACTCCAGGCTCAAGACAATGTGACATGAAAATATTTTTCTCTTTTTTGAGCCTTGTGGTTAGTTTCTAGTGCTGTGATTTTGCATATATTTCTGTCATCTAGAAAGCTGGCTTACATTGGTTTTCTTTCTCTTCATTCTGGGAACCCTGACTGCCCATTCATACCTCTACATCATCTTCTCCATGTTAGCAAAATCATTTGTCCCATAACGAACCAGAGTGATGAACTGATATGAGCTGACCACATCCCTTGTTTTTGGTGTAGAATGGGGAAATATGAAATTTGCTCCTGAGGAAACTGTCAGAAGAACCAAAGGTTAGATCTCCGCAGCAAGATTTCATCCCCTAAAGAAAATCTTTATGTGCATGCTACCTGTTTCAACCTTTCCCTTACTCACATGACACACACACAAAATATGGGATGGTCCTTAAAACAGAGGGAGGGAGAAAGAAAATGGTTATCCTTAAAAGGCAAGTATCCCTAGTATTCATCTCAAGATGAACTCTTGTACTGTTTTGACTTTAATTTCTGTATAGAAAATGTTGGATTTCATATTAAAATATTATATATAATTTGTATTTCACATCAAATATTGTGCACTGGATCAAAATTAGTACTATGAAAGCAAGATGAATAATTTTTAAGCTTTAGCTTAGTAAGCATAAATGAAATAAACACATTTCCTTTATGTTTAGATAAGACCAATTAATTTTTATTAGTCCTTTTATGCCTTAATGATATGTACAACAGAATCAAGCAGATGCTACTAGTGTAGAAAAAAAAAAATCATGGTTCCATTTTCCATGTTTTTTTCTGTACTAAATAGAAATTAATTTTCTTTTCCAAACACTTCAAAATCTAATTCTGCTCTGTTCATTCAAGCAAAAGGCTTTATTGAAGGAACTGTACTGAGAATTTCACTTGCACTGAGACCAAGATTTTCGACATAAGGTCTACCTATTCCAACAACCCTATAGTAAAACAATAGTAAAACATGTGGCGGAATGGGGAAAGAACCAAAATAGGTTCATGGCCAGGTAATGAAGAGGTTCAAAGGCATGGAATTACTCCTGCAAAGATTAGGACCACAAAGGGAAGTGCTCCTAATTGGAATTTAGGAAAAGGGATATTTTAGGCCGAGATGTGAGAGAAAACATATTTATGATAAGCTAGTGAAAAAATGACAGAAGTCTATAAGATCATGAATGGCATGAAGAGGATGGTTTGGGATTGATTGCTCACCCTTTTCATATGAGACCTAGGAGGCATCAGACAAAGTTAGTAGGAATCAAGACCCAAAAGAGTCAAAGATAAATGGCCCTTACTGTATCAAGAAACTATGAAGATCCTTGACTGAAGGTAGAGTGGATGGTAAAAGTTGACATGAGGTACAGTGAAACTGGATGAGTTCACAGAAGAGAAATCTTCTGCATATCACTGGTATATGAAATACTTAATATAAATAGGTGTCTGCTATTGGCCACTTTTGATGACAAAACCAAAATATACTTCTGTTCTGATTTATGTTGGTCATATCTACGTTCTTATAACTTCTAATGTAAGAAGTTCTGTTATAATAAGTTCTGCAGGCACAATCAAATTCCCACCTGCTGACATTCAGAGTTTCCTTTAAATCATGTTATCATAGCATTTTTGTTTCCTAAGCTTCATAGTAAGTCCTCCTTAACTGTAATTTGGGGTTATTCTTCAAAAGATCTCTTCTCATATTTGCAATGAAATGCTAAGTTTTGAAATCACTGGCATTATATACTGGCCATCATCTCACATCTTCCCTTGGAAACCATTCTTCCTCCTCCCACACTAGGTGCACAGCTACTGTCTCAGGTCTTATTTGTTTTCAACATGATCAACAAGCTAAAGAGGTTTAATCTCATTTTTTTACATCCTTTTGAGCTGTTTGTAGTGGAGTGCAGAGCTCAACTGTCAGCAAAATATAAATCATTTAGACACTTCTTGGATGTTCTGGTCAGCTTGTACCATGACTCTCACCTGTGAGATCTCAGTAGCTTTCCTTGGATCTGGACAAACACTGTATGTCTTCATAATCTTTAGAGAAAGATTACCTGTCAAGTGAAGTTCCTACCTTTCATGCCTACAAAAGAATTGGACAGAATCTTTCACTTTAAACATTTACTTCATTCTTCAAGAAGTTTTAAAGAGCAGCAATGGTTGTTATGGGATTGTCACTATTATGTTTGGAATTTTTTTTATGCCTGATAATGACTTCTCCAGGGACAAACTATTGTGAATGCTTTTCCTTTAGCACGCTACTATCATATAAAAAGCCTACATCCTGCATGTGTATTATTATAATGTGGTGGTTATTAAAGCTGCTTTAGTGTTTCAGATCCAAGGCAGATTTTGTGACCTGGAGTTATTAGGTTTTCCCTCATTTATAATGATGATGCAGTGTAATTTTAGATGGAAACAGCAAATATTCTATTACTGGTATTTACAACAAGCAGTAACTATGTGAAAGAAGATACTGCATCACCTAAGGCATGGTCATAATCCATGCTTTTCATCATTTGTACAATACTTGTATACAAGAGTTTTACTCTTCTAAATCATGCTATGCTTTCAATCTTGCAGTCCTGAGGGTGACATTGGAAAAGGCTTGTCAGATCTACAGGATTAGTGTTTTACTATTCATCACCTGAGTAGCTTAGACCACTAGAATACTAATATGCACTCTGCTAGACCAAATTTGGTAGACACTTATAGACAATGTTATGAGCATGAAAAGAGGAATCAGAACTGACAGTAATGAACACCATAGTAAACAGCTGCAGCTGCTGAGTAGCAAACAGCCAAATATAACAAATTAATGTTCCGTATGCCACCAAACTCTTTGAAGAAGGTTTGGGAGCTTAGTATCATCCCACGAAACCTAGTTACAAAGAAGTTTGATGATGAAATGTCTTAATTGCTCCCACTGGGAATACATGGAATTGACCATGTTTGCCATAAGACCCTTTTAGAAAGGAAACAAAACAACCAGAGGCTTTGCACTGTACTAAGTGACTGCGGATTCTGTCTGGTTCTAATTCAGGAGTATGTCTGCTGCTGGATGAGCCATTTGTCTGAGCATTAGCAGTCACATGAAGGACGTGAAAGAGAAAATAAACAAGTGATATCTTGCCCTGTTACCAGGACATTTATAATGCCTAGCATACTGATTGGCTAAGCTGTGCCATATATTGTACTGGAAACATGTTTAATACTGCAGTGTGAGCCATCGTTCTCTCTGGTCAGAGAGAAAATTCTGAATTTGCATGAGAGTCATGAGAGTTGTACATTATATTCACAAAATAGACAGCAGCATATCACTATAAATTGATGCTATATTTGCTAGCAGGCATTGGAGTGATCTGAAAACTTCATTGGCTTTGATAACTACTAGTAAGTAATACAGCATTCCTCTTAAAGAAATTGGCTTACCACTTTCAGTGAGCCAGGTTTGGAGCTTCCATCCATTTTAAATGGACTAATCTCCAAATGCATCTGATTCTATCAGATCAAATCTCCATTGAAAGCTAATCCTAAATTACATTCTATTTTCATTCCTATGGCTTTACCAGTTAATGAAACAGACCAGGGCATGTATCTGAGCAGTGACCTACGGTTATTTATACTGTAAAATTGTTAGCACATTCACTGTTCTTTTTTGGATTGAGCCGGCTGACTTTTCTGGGCGTTATCCAGACATGGCTCAGGAGGAAGCATGTGCCAGGGACTGTCTCCAATTGTCTATGTGGATGCAGACTCCCTGTTCTGCACAGTGAGAGTGTTCAGCTGTGTGCACACAAGCCATGCCATGCAACTTGTTCTCAAGGCAAGAGAATGGTCCTTAAACATTTTATTAATGTAGGCATAGCCTACATGAACAAAGCCTATTTTTACTACATAAATTTCCACCATCAGGAGTAAAGTGCAGGGTGGGTAGCTTATTAATATTAAGTATAATTTTCAAGGTAATTTTGACATTTTCAGTCCTGAACCAACTGGCATCTCTGTAGTAGAAGTAAAAGCATTTGCTCTTCCAAGTGCATCTCAGTGTTACTTAGGACTCTCGTTTTTTGCTTCAACAGTTCTCTTACAATATCTCCATCAGTGTCGCCTACCCAATCCTTTATTCCCTTCTCTACATGTTGTTGGGAGATTAAGTTCTCTAACAAATCATCAGACTTTTCAGGAACCTACTGCTGCATACCATGCCTGGCTATTCACTATAATCATTATGAGAGTTTGTAACACACCAGCTAAGCTTTTTTTGACTCCCTATTTGTGTGTACTTGCCGCTACGGTCCCTACTGAACTAAAATGTTTTCTTCTGCCAAATACAGCCCTGGTATACCTGTGCCATTGGCTATTTGATACTACTGTCACTATTGATACACAGAAGGAAAATTAAAATAATAAATTGTTCTTACAGTTCTGAGATATAAATGGTGGCATGGACCCATGGTGTTCCATGGCAGTTCTTATAAGGCTGTTCCTTGGGGCAGTGGTTAATCTCAAGTACAGAGGCTAGTCTTCCCCAAAAGATCTATGAAAAATATAACAGTACTTTTACAAGCCTGTCATTTCTCAGTACACAGTCTTAGCAAGCAATGGCCTGAGTGTCATGCAATCTGGTATACAAGACAATATGTTTTTGGTACCATCATCAGAAAGTCAGTTCTAGTGGGGTCTTCTTAATGTGTTGGTGCTCTTTTAAAATGTGATTGCATACCTGTGTGTGAACTGTTTCCCAGTGATATTAACAAGCAATCCAGAAATGTACAAATCCAACACTGAATGATCAAAATTGAGAAACTTTCAATTACCTTAGAATATTAAAGGCAGTTTAACATTAATATGTCCAACTGTTGTGGAAATCAACAAAAAATCCCAGTAAATACCATTTTCCCTTGAAAACCTATTCCCCTGTGAATAATAGAGAAGCCAAAATTCAGTTTATTTAGTCCACATCTATATTTCCATAAATTGACAGTAACAGAGTGGTTTTGTTTTTTTTTTACCATGCTGTCTGCAAAGTTCTCTGTATTCTTATAAGATCAGACAAACTTATTCCCTATAGTCACAGCAAAGTGAAATTTTGTGTTACAACGAGCTCTACTTGACAGTGAATCCTGGGCTTGATGGTATTCTATCTCCATTATCTTGTCATGCCTCATTCAGTAAGAAAAAATTCCTGCCATATTTCTTTTGAGCTATTTTTGAACACATTTTTTTTTTCACTATCTTTTTACATTCTTGAGAGAAAGAGACAAAAAAAAAGAACTATATTCAGTCTTACTATGTTCCTTCCTTGCCATTTGAACTTGCTCTCATCCCAAATATATCAGCAAACATAGAAGTCCTGGTGGTGCCTAACTCTATACTTACTTGATGCATTACTTTCAACCCCACGACTGTGTTACTTGTTAAATTTAAAAAATTGTTTAAATTAGCTTATCATCACTACTGTTTTTGCAGTTCTACCAGAATGACTAGTTTTCATAGTGACTATGACAATATCTGTATGTAAAAGGCTGTATGTTTTGTGCTCAGTGATCATTCTACTACTGAGATTCCTTAAGTTCAGGAAATTTATCTTCCCAGTGTGAGGTAAGTTCCATCTCTATATGTACTTGTTTTGGCTGAGGTAGAGTTAATTTTCTTCGTAGTAGCTAGTATGTGGTTACGTTTTAGATTTGTGCTGAAAACAGTGTTGATAATACAGGGATGTTTTTGTTACTGCTGAGCAGTGCTTCCATAAAGCCAAGGCCTTTTCTTCTTCTCAACCCACCAGCGAGCAGGCGGGGGGTGCACAAGAAGTTGGGAGGGGACACAGCTGAGACACCTGACCCAAACTGATCAAAGAGACATCCCACACCATGTGATGTCATGCTCAGCATATAAAGTTGGGGGAAGAAGAAGGAAGGGGGAGACATTCAGAGTTAAGGCATTTGTCTTCCCAAGTAACTGTTACACGTGATGGAGCCCTGCTTTCCTGGAGATGGCTGAACACCTGCCTGCTGATGAGAAGCAGTGAAGGAATTCCTTGTTTTGTTTTGCTTGTGTGCGCGGATTTTGCTTTACCTATTAAAATGTCTTTATCTCAAAACACAAGTTTTCTCACTTTTACTCTTCTGATTCTCTCCCCCATCCCACCAGGGGGAGTGAGTGAGTGGTTGTGTGGTGTTTAGTTGCCAGCTGGGGTTAAAACACAACACTATAGTACTTAAACATTGCTTGCAGTAAAAGCTTATTTCAACTTGCTCTTCTGATAATATAAGAACTACTGAAACATATATATTCAAAATCTATATATAAGTGTATAAATATTGTGTGCTTTTTCAAGTTTGTGTGTCTCCGTGAGAGAGGAAAAAAAAAAGAAATAGAATGAGCATGAATGGCAAACCACAGCTTACATTATCATTTAAATACTACAAAAAAATGAAACGTGAACCAGCGGCTGGAGGACTCGATTGGAATTTAGGAAACCCAGGCATCACTCCCTGTTTCTGTCAGTGACTCGTCATGTGACCTTCAATGGCCCAAGTGGATAGCAATCCACTAAGTTTGAAAAGTTGGCCTTAACCTTTATGCACTGCTGCATCCTTACCTTCAAAATAACAACAATGATACTTCACAAAATAATGTCAAGAATATGTTGCTAGTCACAGGTGAAGCACATGAATCTCTTTATAGCTAGTTGCTGCTCCTTTGTCATTCTCCTTAGTTATGTGAAAAGTAAAATGTCCTTTTCAGCTTGGGTGCATTAGAACCAGATCCATCAACCTGCAGTGAAGGAATTGCTTGGCTTGGAGAAGTTTCTGTCCATTCTAAAACAACTAATCTCATCTTTACATGATTTTTTTTTAATTCCTGAACTGTTCTAGAAGTAGAATTTAATTCTTCCTTCTTCCACTGAATGTTTTAAAACTCCAGATCCATGCCTGTATTGGTGATCTAGCCAAACCTGATTTCTTTGTGTACAGGGGCATGGCTACAGCAAGGGTAGTGGAGAGTCTCCGTCTGTGCCCACATATACCGAGAACCTCAACCAGTGCCTGTGGAGTGTACTAATAAACTGTGATGTCCCTTACCAACTTCCCCTGGGGCCTCCCCCTACCCCTTGCCCATGGACTCTGAAGCCTCATTTCAGCTGAGCCCGGGGCCCTCAGTCCTTGCCTGAGTTATGTTGTAGAGGAGGTGTGTTCAGGTCCTCTGGGCAGTCACTGCCCTGCCTGTACTGTGATCATTCTCCATTCTGTCTCATTTTCCCTGCAGAAGCAGCCCAGCTCTTACTGTTCATGAAACTTCTAAATTGATTTCAAGGGCATGCTACTGAAGTTGAGAGATTCTGGCTTAAATTTCCATGGAGAGGGCAAGAACTTCTTTGTATGGGATTTCAGGTGCCTAAAGTAGACATCCAGAGCCCTTGGAGATGCTCCAGGCTGTATGAGCTATTCACATACCTCTGTCAAGCATGTCACAGGCTTTATAGGAGATGGATACCCTTCTGGAGAAATAGCTGAGGAGCTGGTGACATAACTCAAATGGCAAAAGTTGCTTATCTTTAAGCAACAGAACCCCAGGGTATGTCTCTCTCACTTTTGGATCAGAGGATCTAATCTATTACTTTTGTAAAAATGGAGAGACAACTTAGTTCATCAAAGGAGCAGCATAGGTGCCTACTTCAGAGGATTCAGAGATGTGAATCCTCTCTCAGCAGAAGTATAAAAGTACTAAGTGTGATTGAAAGTATGTCTTGTCTTCAGCCTATTTCTATGATTTTTCTTTGTTATCCCTAAAGAGATATTGGAGAACAATAATTTAGTCTCCAAGATCATTCTCCATGGCTTACCTCTCACTGTACTGTACACAGGCACTTAAACTTTCATGTGCACTGTAGAGGAGAGATGAATCAGCAAGTCAGCCCTTCTGGATTTTCCCACAGCACACCTCATGTTTCATTCACACTAACTTTTCCTCTTTCAAGTAATTTAACAGACTCAGAGTATGTGTTTTAGACACTCTTACTGCACAGAGGTACATAGCTATAGAAGATACCTTCTGGGGGATTGAAGTTTCCATGTTTGTACTCAGTGTCAGTCCCATGAGGTACTCAGTATTTGGTCTCCCACTTTGCTTTGGGCTTTATATTCTATTTCAGAAAAACAGAGGATTATAAGAATCCCCCAGGGTCATCAATTGTGGTCCTTTACTGTCACAGAAAACTAGATTGGTCCCTTTCATAGGATGATGAAGCTCTATATAAATGCTATTTAAGATTTTTCTACGTTTTTCTTGATTTTGTTTTATTTTTAAATCTTCTTGCTCCTGACAGGGTTAATTGCTTTCAAACATATAATTCAAAACTTTTCATTTCCACCTTCCATTTCAGTTTATAGTAATTCTTCTTTGTTCTCCTTTAGTCTTTTAGCAACACTAACACTCTTTTCCCTTGCAGTTTATTTCCATTATGCATTTGTAAAATAATAATATTATTTCTAGCCTTTGCTGAAGGAAGTTAGGCAAGCTGACCTCTCCTAGGACATAACTGCTCAAAGAGCTCTTCTTCTGAGCAGCCCCCAACGAGAATTTGTACTCAAGGGCTGAGCTGTGCTAAGTCACATTGTTCCACAGCAGTTATACTCTTTACACACCACAAACAGATCATACATGGCTCAGAGGCACACATTCTTTCATACCTATTACCCTGAAAGTGCTTGAAGTATCCATAGTGTCCAGACCCACCTCTATGGCATATTACTGATCATTTTGCTATCTTGTACAAAATTAATGTACCCAGCACTAAAACCAGTGAATTTTGCTTTAGTAAGTTCGAAATAAAATACAGTGTATTTCTCCTATGACCTTTTCCTCTTTTTAAGATAGTGCTTTCACTGTTCACTCTTAAGTACATCTAAGTTCCATTTTCTAGACTAAACTGTGTTTGAGACTTTTTCTAATACTAGAAATGCAATTACCTGTAAATTACAATGCTACTTAGACTACTGTTACAGCTACTGTTGTCCAAAGAAATGGTGACCAATATCTATTTAATAGCATTAAAATAAAATTAAAAGTAATATTTTTTGTTTCTTAGTGATTTTTCCATATTTAAGTAGAAAATGTATCTGAACTTCACCAACTACTGATGAAGATACTGAAAAAACAGAATAAGAGCACCATTTGCACAATTTGAAAGGTTACACAAAGATTTTCAATTTTTTTTGAGAACCAAGCTAGATGCGAGTTTGCACATGTATTTTTTACAGCAACATATTTACTTTCTTGAGAATCTGATTCCTTGATTGTATGATTGATTTTTTTATTAGCTTTTTAGTGAACCAAATACTTCACATAATGTAATCCATTTGGTTATTTCTGAGATAATCTAGCTTTAGTGAGAAGAGACAATAGGAGGAACAGAAATCCCATGCTTACATATGTTACAAGCATGTCAAACAGTCATTGAATTAAGTGAAGACTTATAAAACTTAAGCATTAAATGAGCATTAAAATAAATGTGAGAGAACAGAAAATAACTGTTGTAAGGAAGGATAAGCAGCTAACAGAATAAAGATAGTTGTTTACCCCTGTGGTAACAAAACCTACAACAAAAAAAAAAAAAAAAACTCTAGAAACTACGTGTGTGAATAAATCTAATTATTAAAATGCCTCAAATGAAACTGACATAGTACTTCCATATTTCTTATCTGTAAAGTACAGAGAGGCATTAGGTCATTGTTGTGTTGAAATTTCTGTGCAAATATCCTTGGTATAGGGAGTCCTTGTTGAGACTATTTATGGAGAAAACATGCAAGAGAAGTGTGCTGGGGAGTAAATGTCCAGGCATTTTTGGAGACCTGCAGTTGTATTATTTCATCTGTGAACCTATACCAGAGAAAAAGATTTTTTCCAAGAGATCCTTGGATTTCTGTACAATCCCTGTGGTCTTGGAATGGAATTTGTGATATTTTCCTGCAAAACATTTCACATTCTGCCTTCTCAATAACATGGCCAGAAAATTTATGTATGAATGGTTACTTATAAAAGATTATGATATAAAATTTCCATTGATCATTTTATAAGTACAGAAAAATAAAACTTTCTTAGATGAACAATTCTCAGTTGAACTCCAGCTTTTCTACTGTGTTTTCTTCCTTAAAACCTCTGTATATTTATTTTCCAACTTTATGGAAATTGTGTGGGTTGGTGCAGTGTTTTTTCTTGCTATGCTACATACATATTTCTTTTCTTCTCAAGATTTTTTTTTACTTTTGGCTTGAAAAGTTTTTTTAGTTTAATTAGTAGGTTCAAGCTTTTGGATTAGTATATTCTTGCCCTTTTTCAGTGCTTTTGAAAAAGTATCTGTAAATATATTTTGGTTTTGATTTTAAAATTATATTTTCTGTTAAATTTGATATCAAGAGACTCATGGCAGGCTAATATCATGATTCTAAATTTTCACTCATTTTTCTTCTTAAAATGGAGGCCACTCTTCATCCCCTCATTTCACTTAGGTTCTTTTGTGGTTTCAAAATACATGAAATGTGAATGTTCATTCCTTCATAATTTTGATTTTTGTTTTATTTTGTCCTACTTATTGTAGTCCATCCTAAAAATGTTTGATTTCTATACTTACATTAACCATTCCGTTGTTTCAAATCGTCATTTTATGTAAAACATTTATAATGACCATGCTCTTTGGTCAGATGTTTAAATGTCCTTATAGTTCTACTATTTCATCTTTACCAACCAAAAAGTAAATTTTTATTAAAATAAATTCAATAAATATCAATGTTATTTTTTATTTATTTTAAGAGAAAATTTCATTTCTTATGAATTCATGCAGTTTTACATTGTTTCTGCTGATTCAGGTAAAAGGATTTTATAAGTTTATTCAAAGTAATAGACTGGAAGTATTGTCAACATCATTTTTCAGCTCATCATCTTAAGAAATAAAAGTTTTGATTTATGTGTTAGTTAATGCCTAAGAATATTACTTTAATGACACATATGCCAAAAGTTTGGCAAAAGTCATTACTGTTTCTGAATAAAAAATTGTGAAAAATTCTATCATAGTCATTCAAGAACAAAATTAATCACAAAATATTATTTAAGAAATATTATCTCACTCTAATAAGAAATATTATCAAATTAACCGTCTAATAACATGACATGTTTTTCTCATTTCAGTAACATATACAATGTCTTCAGTTCACTTGTTTTAGAAAGGAATATTTGCAACAGGAGAAAAAAAAAGAATCCTTCCCTTTGCTTAGATTTATTACTAGAAGTATTTTACCAATACTGATGGACAGCTTGATACAATTATCAGAACAAAGTATAACCAAGGATAAAAGCCATTGGATCAGAATAAGACATGTAGAAGCAAAAAAGTTGCCATGTTGTTGTGTTTAGCCCCAGTTGGCAACCAAGCACCAGACAGCCTCTCGCTCACCCGCCCCCGCTAGGATGGGGGAAAGAATCTGAAGAGCAAAAGTAAAAAAGCTCATGGGTTGAGATAAGAACAGTTTAATAATAATAATAATATAATAATAACAACAACAACAACAATAATCTGTAATGACAAGGAAAACAACAAGAAAGAGAGAGAAACGGAACCCAGGAAAAACAAGTGATGCAACTGCTCATCACCCACTGACTGACGTGCAGCCAGTCCCTGAGCAGCAATTGCTGCCCCCTGGTTAAATCCCTCCAGCTTATATGCTGAGCATGACATCATATGATATGGAATATCCCTTTGGCCAGTTGGGGTCAGTTGTCTCAGCTGTGTCCTCTCCCAGCTTCTTGTGCACCTGGCGGAGCATGGGAAGCTGAAAAGTCCTTGGCTAGTGTAAGAACTACTGAGCAACAACTAAAACATCAGTGTGTTATCAACATTATTCTCATATTAAATCCAAACCACAGCACTATACCAGCTACTAGGAAGAAAATTAACACTCTCCCAGCTGAAACCAGGACACAGGTTTAGCTGAACTAGTAAATTGCAATCAATGGGAATTATCACAGAATCACAGAATCACAGAATGGAAGAGACCTCTGGAGATCTTCTTGTCCAAACCCCCTGCTTGAGCAGGTACACTTAGAGCAGGGTGCACAGGCTGTGTCCAGGCAGGTTGTGCATGTTTCCAGGGAAGGAGACCCCTTCTCATACACACACGGAGAAACATTATGTCTCTGTTATTTTTGCAATGATTTGATTTACATTGTCACAAACAAGGCATATAAGTGAAAATTTCCTGTGAGGTGATAAAGGATCAGTTTTATAAGGAATACCCTTTTTTTCTTTTCACATTCACACATTTGCCCTCCTACTGGCTACTTACAATAGACAAGATACAAACTTTTAATAGTGCATGGATGATGAATCATTGAAAGTGGATTACAAGATACAATAAAGCATAAGTTGTTTTTTTATCACAATAGGACAGACTGATAAACACGTTAAATATACTGGATGTGGTCTATAGTGTGTATAAATCAGTTCCTGATGTCACTTCTTGGCAGATTACCACCTTAAATCCTGGCTTGTTTAGGTGAAATGATATGGAAATGAGCATTTAAAAGATAAAGTACAAAACAGTGTAAAATGGAACCTCAAGGGATTAGATCTTCAGCTTTTACCTCCAATACAGATAGAGAACAGAGCTGCAGATTTTGTCCCAAGAATGATGGATTACTAAGTAGGATTGTTTCTCATGTCAAAGTTACAAGAAAGCTAAATAGATAATGATGGCAGGTAATGGATACAGTACCTGCAAAGATTAATTTGAAAGTAAATTTAATTTCCTACACAACTGAGAGGTGAAATTTTCCTAAACTATATCTCTCACCTGTCAAACAAGACAGACTTTAAGGAGTCACCTTTATAGATTTGAAATGCCATATTAAGTTCAGCGGGCAAAATTCCTCTTTTGAACATTCCTCCCTCTAATATCCACATAAAAAAAAATGTGCCTTTTCAGGGTTATTTGCAACAAAATTATGAGTTAGTATCAAAATCATAAGCTATAAACATTAGTTTTCCTGTTTGCTTATCTGAACATGTTTTAATTTTTACTTTGGAAAACTGTTTGTATTCCTAAATGAAATTATTTAACATAGTAAAATAGAGAAGAAAAAGAGAGAGAGACCATTTCTGGTGAAGGATCAGAATAAAGCAATTACGTGTTAATGTTTAGACCCTAAATAATTAAAACAGTGCCCCAGGCAGCAATCCATTAGTACAAAGCAAAAAGGGTATCTTATTGTAGAGCCGCAAGAGTATCAACAGAAAAAAGAATTCAAGTGCCAAAAAGATGCTGAAGATCTACATCAACCGAGTTATAAATTGAACAATTATGAAATAGCACTTTGCACCTGGGATCCTAAGGGTTAAAACTCCTTTTTATGAAATGATTATCAAACTCATGTAGCTTTGGAAACTTTTTATACATGCTAGATAACCCTCTTAAATTTTTCTAGGGGATTTCTGACATTTATGGTTTAGGAAAGTAGAATCTCCAACATTTTCTTTTAGAGGTAGAAGAATTAAAATAGCTTCATTTTTTTCTTTTTCTTTTCTGTTCAACAAAAGTTTGTCCTACATAGAAGAAAGTGGGTAATATTGTTTATTTATTTCTAAAGAAGCAAGAACAAGAGAAAATGAAAATATTTAGGAAGCTCTAAACTCCAGAACCTTACTAGATAAAGGAATAAAATAACAGGTTGCTTAAGTTTGGTTTTGTTTACTTTATTTTGAAAGTACACCTTTTTATGTATTGCAACAGTGCTGTTCAGGCACACAAAGCCATGAAAGGCATAAAAGAGTCCTAGGTGACACATGCAGGTAATAATATCATTCTGCTCCTTCAGTGAAGTGAGCCTGTGTCACTTCTTCAAGTTGCCTTGTGCCTTCCCTGCAACCTGCCATTACTACTTCTATCTGGATGGTGTTTCAGACAGATACTCCGCTTTAAGCCTCAGCCTTAGCCAATCATGGAAGAAATCAAGCAGCTGCATACTCATTGTCAACTGAAATAAACCCATGGAGTCAAGTGCCATCAGTGAAATCTGGCACTGAAACACAAGCTATTTTAGTATCTCTGTTAGTGAACATACAGATACATTAAAGTCTTTCTCCTTTCATACCATACTGTCATTGCAACTCTTCTCCAAGAGCTCTGTCCATATTTTGCACACTGAACATTTCCTTTCTCAGAGTCACCTAACATTCAAATACCTTATGGGATATTGTTAGCAATTTGCTTTTCTTTACTGAGAGCACAATATTATTCCTCTCTATAAGACTTCGCTTTTCATTTATTCCTTTAGTCCTTCTGCTTTTTTGAGGGGAGGGAGAGAGGAGGAAGAGAAGATTATCTTTTTAGCAATTGCTTTTTCTTTAATTTAGATTATTTTCTTGATCACTAGATATCAGGTTTGTCACTTTGAATATCAATCTTAAGCATCATACATTGCTGAATCAAAAAACCCCATTTATTTGACTTCCAATCTTCTCAGGTTTCCATAGTAACTGCTGCTTAGTACAGACCCTTGTAAACTGATTAAGCAAAACCACTGTAGTTCTGAAAAACTGACAAATCTGGATTTTGTTTTATTATTAAAAATGTATTTTTTATAATGTATGTTATGGTCAGACATGTCAACTCCAAAATGTTAAAAAATGTATACTTGTGTATACATTAATACATATAATTATAGCTATATTATAATATAATACTATATATATATTTAAAAATATTAACTATATGCAGATTATTGTGTGTGATATATATGCTGTATATTACAAATAAGAATAAAGAATAAAAGTACAAAGTATACAAAAATATTAATTATGAAGACCCATCCACTATACCAACGGAGAGACAAGTTCAAGAGAAGTTGAATCATTTTTTCCTAGAAATTTAGGGATTCAAAGTCAATGCTGTCAGTTGTCACTGAGTCTGCTGCTATTCATAATACTTAGAGACAAAAGAGTGCCAGCTATCTAGTACACCCACATGTAACTGTAAGAAGGCAACTGTGAACTTTATCCAACTGATTTATGACATATATGAAATAAATTGGTGAATGTCAGTTCAACTATTTGTGCTACCACCAGGAAACATGTTGTATCAGATTCCCCTGTTGATTGCCTTAAAACATAGCTATTGTAAAATTGGCACAGAGACCAAATTACTCTCTTGACCTGGTCAAAGTTGAGACATAAAAGAAAACATCATTAAACCAGTGCATCAACCCCTAATGTCCTCAGTCATGCAATATTTTGTGTAGTTGAGTTCTTACTCTGCGAAAGGGAAAGAGAAATTAAATAAGGGTACTAAGAACAGTCAGAAATGTCAAGGAAGACAGTGCAGAACTAGAGTTACTCAGCCTAGCCTAGCAAAGATGTAAGTGAGGGGAAATATGACAGATGTCTATAAAAGCTTTGGGGCATCCACTGAAATGAGTGGGTAGTAAATTCAAAAACAAGAAATAAGTTCTCCCCCTCTTCCCCATTTAAATTATGAAATCACTGTCTCAGGAACCTAAGGAAATGAATACTATATATGGATTCAAGGGGGATTAAATAAATTCATGGAGGAGAGCTCCATATGCCACTGTTTGATCAGAGAATAATTTAGGTTGAAAAAGACCTTTAAGATCATAGAGTCCAACCACAAACTTAATGCTGCCAAGTCCACCACTAAACCATGTCCCTAAGCGCCTTTTAAATACCTCCAGGGATGGTGACTCAACCACTTCCCTGGGAAGCCTGTTAAAATGCTTGATAACCCTTCCAGTGAAGAAATTGTTCCTAATATCCAGCTTTAAACTCCCCTGGTGCAACATGAGGCCATTTCCTCTCATCCTATCACTCATTACCTAGGAAAAGAGACTGACCCCCACCTCCCTACAACCTCCTTTCAGGTAGTTGTAGAAAGCAATAAGGTCTCCCCTCAGCCTCCTCTTCCCCAGGCTAAACAACCCCAGCTCCCTCAGCTGCTCCTCACAGGACTTGTTCTCCAGTCCCTTCACCAGCTTCATTGTTCTTCTTTGGACATACTCCAGCTTCTCAATGCCTTGCTTGAACTGAGGGGTCCAAAACTGAACACAGTATTCAAGGTGTGGCCTCACCAGTGCCGAGTACAGGGGCACGATCACTTCCCTACTCCTGCTGGCCAGACTGTTCCTGATATAAGCCAGGATGCTGTTGGCCTTCTTGGCCACCTGGGCACACTGCTGGCTCATGTTCAGCTGGCTGTCCACCAGCACCCGCAGGTCCTTTTCTGCCAGGCAACTTTCCAGCCACTCTTCCCCAAGCCTGCAGCGTTGTTGTGACCGAAGTGCAGGAGCCAGCACTTGACCTTGTTAAACCTCATACAGTTGGCCTCGGCCCATCAATCCAGCCTGTCCGGATCCCTCTCTGCAGAGCTTTCCTTCCCTCAAGCAGATCAACACTCATCCCGCCCAATTTGGTGTCATCTGCAAACTCACTGAGGGCGCACTCAATCCCCTCATCCAGATCATTGATAAAGATATTAAACAGAACTGGCCCCAGTACTGAGCCCTGGGGAACACCACTTGTGACAGGCCAACAACTGGATTTAACTCCATTCACCACAGCGCTTTGGGCCTTGCCATCCAGCCAGTTTTTTTACCCAGTGAACAGTATACCCATCCAAGCCACGAGCAGCCAGTTTCTCCAGGAGAATGCTGTGGGAAATGGTGTCAAAGGCTTTACTAAAGTCCAGGTAAACAACATCCATTGATACCATGGTCCAGGTGCAACCTTTAGTTCTCCCAAAATCTCTGAGGATGTTCTACTCTGTTTATTTTTACATTCTTTCCTACATTGTTATTATTTATTGAAGTTGATGATGAGGTACTAGAGTTATTAAGCTGAATGCACCTTTAGTTTGGACCAGTAAGGAAGGACATTTTTGTGTTTTTGTGTAACTAAGCTCATGCTAAGTGGGATTTCCTGTAACCCCAATTTTGATCATTAATTTCACCAGGTCATTAGTTTGACTATGCTGACTGTGTCTGTAATTGACAGGCACACAGTGAATGGTTAGGTGGTTAAAGGTTCATTTTCATGAACACAAAGGAGCCTGGAGGCTCCAGGGCAGGCAGGGGTGCCTGAATACCCCACTCAGAGATGCAACCCCCACCCCAGGTACCCCCAGGGCTGTTCCAGGTGATCCTTAGCCTGAGGGGTCAGGGGACACCCCACGTCAGGAGTCAGCTGTGGCAAATCACAGGGCACCAGGGCATCTCACAGACTGAAGGGTGTCCCTGCCCAAGGGTATAAGGTTTATCATGGGGTTCAGAGGAAGAGAATGTGGGGACTGTGCAAGACTGATTATTGGGTGTTCAGAAGAGGAATGAAAATTGGGAAATGGAAGGGATTAAGGTGGTTTGGATAGGAACAAGCGTGGGAAATAGACATAAGGAGATAAAAGGGCTGGCTGATGATCAGTACACCGGATCAGTACAGTTTGGCTTGTCTCCTGATTAAACACCATTTTTAACTCTTTTCCTGGGTAAAGGACTCCCTATTCTGTGTGCACGTGTGTGTATGGGGGTCTGCCCAAACCTCCAGCGTTTGGAGTGAGACCTCAGGCCATAGACACTTCTTCACATAAGCCTAAAAAGCAGACATTTTAGGTAGGAAAATTAATAACAATGTCCCTGAACTTAAGTGAGATAAAGACAATTCCACATAATTCCTGCAACCAGCATGAGGCAGATGATTCAGGAACTGCAGTTTTGCACCATCTTGACATTACTTTGCCTGTGGCTTCAACACTTCCTGACTTTAGAAATAATTTCCACCTTTGTTTACCTCTTGGGCACACATTATTGGCAGAACTAATGAAAAAGGTTAATTCAAATTTCAGTAGCATTCTTTGTTCTACCAGACAAAATTATATTGAAGTCCTAATCATCAAAAAAGTTTCATTTGTCCCCTTTTGAATTGAAGGCAATCTCTAAGCTGTTTGAAGAATATTTTAAATGAATGCTAAATTAGGAAAAAAAAGGCAAAAAAGCTGAAGACCAAAGAATGTCCTCATTTGTTCATTAAGATCATTAAAAACCAAATAAAACCACATCTAGAATCCCAAATTTCTCTATGTGGTAATACAATGATACATCTTCTAGGTAACAATCTAAATTTAGCACTTATTCTTCTGCTGCATTTCTTGACCTTCATCTGTGGAACACAAATGACTTCTATGGGTTATTCCCTACAATTCTGTAAAGAAGTTGCAGGGAAACAAATCTATACTTCAGTTAGACCAACTGGACTTGCAAAATGATCAAATAAGGAGAATATAAATCATGATTTAAAAATAATAAACATATTAAAAGAACATAGATAAATACATAAAAAGAATCACCTATATTCTATATATTTAATTACTTTTCTTCTGCTTAGTATTTTTTCCTTTGAGCAATTTCAACAAAAGTCAAATAGGAAAAGCATCAAAAGTAATCTGTGTCAACACATTAACCATCAGCTAGGTGAATAGAAATTAGATTTTTTGAAACATGTTGCCACACTATTAGATGTATTAGTAATGGAAGTTACGCTAACATATTTCATATTTTTCATATTTGCTAATATCAGCAAGTTATGAAATAATAATCAGTCACATTGATTTTCAGATTGGTGTAATACATGCAAGGAAGTGAACTAGGATTCCTCGAGCTGGACAAAAAATCTGACAGCAAACATGTAATGTCATAAATTGCTTAACAGATCACAGTTCCCTTTTTTATCTTCTGTGGGGAATCACTGAATCAGAATTCATTTCACTCTTGAAAACAAATGCTTTTATAACACTAAATTGAGTGAAGTAATTGATACACTATTTAGAAGAGGTTCATACTACAAGCAGTATACTCAGATCACGAATGTACTGAGCTTGTTTAAGCACTAATCTCTGCATACTTTTTCTTCCACTTAGAATTAACAGCAACATGTTGCCTGCATCATTCATTTGTTAGATAGTGTCACGGTTTTAGCTGGGATAGTTGATTTTCTTTGCTGTAGCTAGCATAGTGCTGTGTTTTAGACTTGGTATGCAAATAACGTTGATAACACCCTGGTGTTTTAGTTGTTGCTGGGTAGTGTTTACACTAGTCAAGGACTTTCTAGCTTCCCATGCTCTGCCAGGTGCACAAGAAGCCGGGAGGGGAGGGGATACAACCAGGAGAGCTGATTCGAATTGGCCAAAGGGTATTCCATATCATGTGACGTCATGCCCAGTATATTAACTGGGGGAAATTGGCTGGGGGAGGCAGCGATCGCGGCTCGGGGACCGGCAGCGTCGGTCGGCGGGTGGTGAGCGGTTGCAGCACTTGTTGTTTAGTTTTGGGGTTTTTTTTTTCCTTTTTTTTTCCTCTTCTTCCAGTGTTTCATCTGTCTCTCACTCATTATTTTCCTTTTCATTATATTAGTATTATTGCTGTTTTATTTTAATTATTAAACTGTTCTTGTCTCAACCCACGAGTTTTCTTGCTTTGGCCCTTCCGATTCTCTCCCCCATCCCACAAGGGTGGGGGAGTGAGCGAGCGGCTGTGTGGTGCTTAGTTGCTGACCAGGGCTAAACCACAACAGATAGTTAACTATATTTCAAAAAGTATGACCAGGTACAATTAATCATAGATGTTTCATTCAATTTATAATTGTAATGGCAGGTCAAGGATTCCATTAGAAAATTGAAAGACAGGCATATCTGAGTATCAATTCATACCATGTTAGAAAGCTTTCTGAATAAAGGTTTGCAGGAGAACTGAAGGAAAGAAGAGCAGAAGAATGGGGAGTTTACAAGAAAGAAGAAAATTCATTTTCTATTTTTGAAACCTATTAGGGATACCAAATTCCAAAACCTGTTGCCTCTCTGTTAAGGAGATTCAGAGTTACTGCAAATAACAAAAGATTCCAAATATGATCTTTAGCAAAGTCTTGCCAGTTCTCTAACATTAGAACAAGTACTTCACACTAAAGGAAACTCTGAATCGAGCTAGGCTTGGTATATCAAGGTTCTGAGCAGTTCTAATTCCGTGTGTTAAATTTAATTTCTGGTGAACTAAATTAAAACATGGATCCTAAAACCAAGACTCAGGTCTTCAAAATCTCACTTTTTGCAACATGAAAGGACCCAAATTCTGTAGCCCTCTTGTCTTTCATCATTAAGGTTCCCCAGGAACCTGAAGTTTTACTTGTGTTTGTACCTGAAGCATCTCAAGCCATGATGTAATGGTACATGGGAATTCAGCAGCAAAACAGCCTTGCAGAGTCCCATCCACCTGCCTCCTGTAAAGACTAGTCACTTGTTCCTGCACAGCTTATTGCCCCTTTATACATGAAAATAAGATCAGTTCCTTGAGGTGACTTCCAGTGTGGCTTCATTATCATGTTGACACAAATGAGAAAATGGTATGTTGCATTATAGGTGTGAATGCCTGCCCATGATCAGGCAGCTTTGCTGCTGAATTCTCCAAAATATCAAGGTGCATCCACAGTTCTTATAGGCTGAACAACTCAGCAGGAGTTCGTGACTAAACCTGGATGGATTGACTCTGTCATTCCCCACTTTAGTGGCTGGAGGGGGGACTGGGCTGCATAATAGATTCTGTTCCTTATGCCAAAAACTGGACACGTATTTTGCACAAAGACCTATTCGCACAAAATTTGTAATCAGACTGTGGAACAAAAATTAGACCATCTTGTCCCCATCTTTCAGAGAATTACTGTAGCTACTAGACACTGCCATGTTCAGCCTTGTCCTTCTTCTCTGGTCAAATTAGTTTTCAGTTCTTTTATACAAAGTAGAACAAATTCAGTCCTATATCCTTTCTACAATATGTAACTTGAAGGGGAAAAAACTTTTGAGAAAATAAGACTATGGTTTTTCAATCCCACCAGAAGGCAGAATTATCATCAGATCTTCTACATCACAGATAAGTGCTCTATCTACTAATTCATTGCTTAAAATTTTAACACTATCTCCATTAAAAAAAATATATAACTTGGCACACTAGTTATACAAAACAGACCTTTAGTGCCCACTTAAAGAGTTTTCTTCAATTTGAATCTCAGTGTCTCCTAAAATCATATTACATTAAATCAATATCCAAGGGGCAAGACATAAATTTTTGCCTGTGCAGGCTCCCAGCACTCTAAACACATTTCTGAGGCAACCAATTTCTCCCATGCAGTTTAGACATTTAATTAAGGTCTTGATTTCCACTATGGGGGGTCTGCTACCTAAAAATTAGTCTTTGCAGCATTCATCACTGCAACCTTTGTTTTTTGGATGCATGCAGAAAACACTAAGTATTTGAGCAAATACATGGCTAAACATCTGCCTAAGATACTTGGCAGTATGTAGTTATGCACTAAATTAAAATTCTTACTAGCTTCAGAAAAAGCTGTGCTCTCTTCTACAAGGGTTGGGTTTTTTTCCCATTCTCCTGTCTTGTAAAAGTACTTGAATCTTCAAAATTTTGGAACAAGTATCCTTAAAAAGAAAAAAATAACACCCTTACAAGTATCCATTACAGCTGATTTCTACCTTTCTATTTTTTCTTCACACTAGAAGCGTTTTTGTAATTCAAATGCATTGCAAAGTAACTTTTCCCGAAGTTATGAACTTAAGCTTTTTGTACACATTTTCTGCTAGTTAGTACTTTGCAGAACTATTCCCAGTACTGTAAATCCTGATTACTACAGCTTGTCTATTAAAAAGTTAATAGCTTGCCTATTAGAAGGTATCATAGTATTGCTCTGTTAATATAATCAAGAATCTCATCACACTCGGACTCATGTAGATTACAAAAACTTCACATTAAGAAGTTACGAATGAATAAAATTGTGTTCCAACACATTTTTTCTGTCTTTAAACACATCAGCTTTAATGTGGGCGGAAAGCACAAAATAAAGAGAAGAAGATGACAACAAAACAATGACAAAATGATAGCAGAAGTGAAAGAGCAGGGTTCTGTTGGAATTTACAACAGTAGAGTGCAGAATTAAGGCATCACACTGCAGAAATGTAGGTATGGTAGCGTCAAAGAGAAGGAAGGACAGATTGTTCCTCAAAGGAAGGTCAGACTGTTCCTCAAAGGAAGGTCAACTGGGAGCAAAAGGTCACAAGGAGACAGGCAGGAGCAGTGTCCTCACCACCAAACGATGCAGTTCCACAGCACCTGAACAAAGACAGTATGTCTAGAGAGAGTAACCTGCATTAGACACAGCCAAATTATAGCCGGGCGAGTCCATAGTGGTAAGGTAGGTCTGAGATCAAGTTGGAAAGTCAAACCAGCTGGTCAAAATTACAGAATCAGCAAGGTGCATGACGAGGCACAGGAACACACAGACAGTAGGTAAGGCTACGGGTACGGGTACGGGTACGGGTACGGGTACGGGTACCGGTACCGGTAAGGGGTAAGGGTCTAAGCTTAACTGCACCTCCTAGACGAGGTGCAGAGGCCCTAGACAAGCCTTATCACAGCTCTCACACAGCTGTCTCCACCACACTCTGATCCCAGGTTACACAGCTGTTTTGCATCAAGATGACCTTGAGCATAGAACAAACTCCTGTGAAGGGAGAAAAGAGGTGGCAAAGACTTGCTGCACTTAGAGTACTGATAGTGAAACTTTTATGGTTTTGAAGACAAATAATGGAAGATGAAGAGGAGTATAGTACATGATAAGGAGTCAAGGTATAGAAAGGTAATTTTAGGGTTAGTGTTATTTCAAAGGTGGAGGAGTTGAACTGATAAAGTAGTATTAAAAGCTGAATTCCTTAAACTGTAAAGGCATGAAAAAATGCAAGTTAGTTTATTTTATTTTTAGATCCTCCAGATCCTGTCTTGTCTGCTTATATAACTGATGTGAGATGGATTTTAGGCAGCTGTCAGTCCTGGTTTACAGGTTGAGAAAAAATTAAGAAAAGCAGGCTCCCATCTAAGTTAGGGTTTACCTATTTGCTAAGTAAGGAAAGTGCTGTAGTAGTTGTGCGATGTTGTGTAAATAGTCTAATTAAGCACAAGAAAGATAATACTGATAATCTTACATAGATTAGAAGGAAAGCGTAACATGGAAGGAGTTCAGGAACACAGTGGCTGTATTGCACACCACTATTTCAGTTATAAACTGAAGTCACAAACCAATAGATATTTAGAGAAGTTTATGTACTGAAATCTCTACATAGCCTATTCACATTCAGGTCAAATGTTCAGGCTTTCTGCAAAAAGAATGAATTTCACCAAAGAGGTCTGCTTAATCTAAGATGTAAATCAGGCCTGTAAGTGGTGCTATACCTTGGAAACTCATGACTTCTTAGTCTTGATCCTGTGCTCATATCGGTAGCTCACAAGTTATAAATATACATTAGCAATTCTTCCTTTATTTGTACAGGTAATGAACTAACAACATTATTTAAAACTGAGTTCCTCTCTATCTCTTTCCTTCTTATCCTCTTTCTTTTCTTCTTATGTTTGTCATAATTTCCCTGTTTCCCTAGTTTTTTAATTCTCTAAGACAGCAAAGGAACAGCACTTTAATGATTTTCTTTTCCTTTGTAACTGGAATAAAGTCTTATGGTGAGTGAAGACTGTAGTTTCACAAAATTCAGATACTCATTTCAAGAATTACCTTCTACTTTACTTTCTCTTACCTTTTAATAATCAGTCACAAATTGCTGCTCACTAATTGCTTTTAAAATGTACATAGGTATTGATTTTAAAATTAAATGGGACCTAAGTCTCCTACTGGGATTATTTACAGTTTAAGGAACTATTCAACCTGAATAAGTGGGTTAGAACCAGACCTTAAAGAATTAGAAATTTCTCTTCAATTTCTTGATAAAAAATTATCCATGTGTGACTTCCTAATTTTATTTTGTTAAAAAAAACCCTAGTTCTTGGAGATAAAGCTAGTAGGAGTTATCAAATAAAATTAGAATGTGCTTATTTATAGTTCATTTTGCATTATTATTGAATAGACAACACTTTTTGACTAGCCAGTAAATCTAATTCATCCCGCTAATGCTACCTTTAAAGTTGTGCATGTAGCACATGCATAACACCAAAAGACTTTAGGTCATTGTAGGATAGACAGGGATGGGGGCTGCTTCTCATCATGCTATGGGGAGGTCTTACATTGGTTGCTCTTAAAAGGGTGCCTACATGTCAGGTCTAGCTGAGATCAGAATCCAGTGGTCTGGCCAAAATTCTAGTCAGCTGAGTTATGATCTCAGTAATAAAGAAAGGTGGCATAACACAAATTTCACCAAAGAACATTTTTGGCAAAGGCAATCTTAACACATTCTGTTGTGTTTTTCCTCTTCAAAATATGGTGCAAACATTAATTATGACAGCTCATTAGCAGAAAACCAAACGTTTTTAACCATGCCTTTCAGCTATTCCAGGGCAGAAGCTTTACCATGGTTTCAGAAACATGTGCTTTCAGCCTCTGCATTACCCTTTCTGAAACAAAATTTGAGCTTCTAAGTTTTTTGTGGGAAAAATAAAAAGTAAACTCGGTAAATCTTCACGCAGTGTATGAAATCCATTTCACACCCAACCTCAGCCATTCAGATCCAGTTCATTCTATTCCACCAGAGCAGTGGAATGGAGTTCAACAAAACTTAGATAATAATTTAAAGAATTACTTTTTATTTTATTTTCCCTTGCCTTTTGTAATGGAGAGCAGGCATGTTAAGTTTCAGAAGCTACACTAAAAACTTCAGATACACTAAAACAAATGTAAAATGAACAAAAGATGTGACTGAAAAGTCACATTCTGATGTGAAAATGAGTTCTTAGCTTTAACTAAATGCATTAACCTCAGCAGTCGTAAATGATCAAAACCTGCTTGGTAGTTAGTATGATATAGAAACGCATGTGAACTATAGTAAGATAAAGTTAAATATATAACATGTATGTGTGCATATGTATGTATATGCCTTTGAACTGAAGATGTTTGTTATTTGGCCATGTTCTGCAGCTTCTTTTTCATTAGATCTTCTCATATCAGCTTAAAAACAAAGAAAATTCTGTATAATTTATTTAATACTATAGAGCTAAAGAAACATTACTAAGAATTTTAATAAATGCTTTCAAGAAAAGAAATAAATGTAGACTACTTCTGTATATTAGAGGGAAAATAATTTAATTCCAATAACTTAAGATTAGAAAAAATGTTTTCAGAGCTTTATCATCCCTTTAAATTGTTTTTAATCTTTTCTCTGTTTACTATGAATCAGAAACTGCATCCTGAATTAAAATTAGGTGATCTAAAAGCCATCTGCAAAAGTGTTAGCTTTATTAGCATTCTGATCTTTTCTCACTTTAAAGAAATACTCACACTGGAAATTCACAACACTATTTACTGTTTGTGACAAAGAAATAGGTATGATATTGTGTACTCGTAAGCATGGAGTAATTTCTGAAAGAGTGATAAGACAAAAATCCTCTGACTATTAAAACTGAACACAGAAATTACAACTAACTCAGACCCTTTTCCCTTCTCCATCTTTTCTAGCCAAACTACATTGTTTAATGCAACCAGGTATCGCAAAAGGAAACAGGATTCCTTCAGGTTATGTTGTTGCCTCGTGCTGGATCTTCATAGAGAATGCAGTGTTCTTATTCATGAGAAAGTATCTTAAACCCATCTGGCAAATTTGCCAGTCGATGTGATCTTTTTTTATTTCAATAAAGCTTTTGATACTGTCTCTCACAGTATCATCCTGGATAAAATGTCCAGCATACAGCTGGATAAACGCGTAATGCAGTGTGTGAGCAATTGGCTAATGGGTTGGGCTCAAAGGGTTATAGTAAATGGGGTTACATCGGGCTGGCGGCCAGTCACTAGTGGGGTTCCTCAGGGATCCGTCTTGGGGCCGGTACTCTTTAATGCCTTCGTAAATGACTTGGATGCATGGTTTGAAGGATTACTAGTTAAGTTCGCTGATGACACAAAATTGGGAGGAACTGTTGACACTCCTAAGGGCAGAGAGACCCTGCAGAGAGATCTGGACAGACTGGAGAGCTGGGCAATCACCAGCTGTATGAAGTTTAACAAGGGCAAGTGCCTGATTTTACACCTGGGGTACGGCAGCCATGGATATATGTACAGACTGGGGAATGAGAGGCTGCAGAGTAGCTCTGCAGAGAGGGACCTGGGGGTTCTGGTCGACAGCAAGTTGAACATGAACCAAGAGGGTGCCCGGGCAGCCAAGAGGGCCAACCGTGCCCTGGGGTGCATCAAGCACTGCATTGCACCCGGTCGAGGGAGGTGATTGTCCCACTCTTCTTCACTCTGGTGCAGCCTCACCTCGAGTACTGTGTGCAGTTTTGGGCACCACAGTACATCAAGGATATAAAGCTAGTAGAGAGTGTCCAGAGGAGGACCACAAAGCTGGTGAAGGGTTTAGAAGGGAAGCCATATGAGGAGCAGCTAAAGTCACTTGGTTTGTTCAGCCTAGAGAAGAGGAGACTGAGGGCAGACCTCATCGCGGTCTGCAGCTTCCTCACAAGGGGAGGAGGAGGGGCAGGCGCTGATATCTTCTCTCTGGTCACCAATGACAGAACCTGAGGGAATGGCAGGAAGTTGTGCCAGGGGAGGCTTAGGTTGGATATTAGGAAAAGGTTCTTCACCCAGAGGGTGGTGGAGCACTGGAACAGGCTCCCCAGGGAGGCAGTCATGGCGCCAAGCCTGGCGATATTCAGGAAGCACTTGGACAACACCCTCAGAGCCATGGTGTGAATTTGGGGTTGTCCTGTGCAGGGACAGGAGTTGGACTTGATGATCCTTGTGGGTCCCTTCCAACTCAGGACATTCTATAATTCTATGAAATAAAATGAACTAGACTGCTCTCTTTTGGCAATTCAGTGTCCTACAGCATACAATCAGTGTGAGGTGAAGGAGGTGAGCTACAGAAGGTAGTGCTTCATTAGTTTTTTTAACAAAAAAGTCGAATTCAAGAAAAGACTTATTGCTAGGCTACATAAGGGATCCAGTTCAGTTGCCCATGCCTTGACAGCTAATGCCCTTTTAATGCTTTGTGGTAGCCCAACACCTTACACATGGTCTGGCAGATGTTACACAGGCCGTGCACTTCTCTGGAGCTGTAAAACTCTCTCAGGAATCTTGCAGAAAGAAACTGATTCTGAAGTGAGAAGGCTCATACATTTATGTTATAAATTACCTGCAGTTTTGAAATATATCACTTAGACTTCCTCATGGAAAACTTCGGACTCTCTCCTTCAACAAGTGAAGGCTGCAGAGGCTGTAGGAGTATTCCATATGTTTTAGACACGTAGGCATAAGCAGGAATCACAAATACACACAGTTTCAGTACATGGATTAAGCAGCAGATTTTAATGTTCCTTTCTGGATTTATGTCTATCCAAATTAATGAAAATATTTGGAAATTGCATTACTGTGCAAGAGGTCAAAAATTTGATCTTTTGTGTAATACATCTTATTTTAGCAAAGCATTTTCATCATTGCTGTGTATAAACATGCATAGTATATGTTACATATAAACTGTGTATAGTGTAGTACAGCTGATCTTAAATGTACTGATATAGATTTGGCTTAGAAATATGTGGCTGTAAACTTCATGAAACAAAGCACAAAAAACAAATGGAATATTTTGAGTTATGTGGGGGTACTTTTACTGTATTATGTTTAATACAATATTCATTATTTCATTGCAGAACAACACTAATTTTTTTATTTGAGGGTACAAATTAATTCACCGGAATCACACCCAAAATAAGATTTCTTTCCTTCCCATTAGCAGAGAAAAGAATCGGAAGTTGTAAACCCCACTAACACCAGAATAAGTACAATTTCAGTCCAATCTCGACTGTTTTTACTGAATTCTGAATCATGTCCCTAGATCTGAAAAAAGTTTTGAAGTTTGGCAAATTATTAGTTCTTCTGACTGCTGTTGTGTCATATGGAGCTACACATAAAGTCTTTGATGGAAAACTGAAAAAGTGTATAGTTTTGTTTCTTTTCTTCATCTAATTAATAAACACAGCTTTATAAAGATACCGTTGCGTATTTCAGACTTCTTTTAAATAATGTAGTTAACAGTTGATATTTTTTCTCATGTATCGGTACCAATTAAAATGAAGAAAAGACTGGCTTTCACTCTTCCTGGTATTTTAGAGTTTTCAAGCCCAAAGGCTGCCTTTCCAGTTGTAGACTCTTTATTTTGCCTAATTCTTATTATGTAAGCAAAGTGCAATGAATAGACATTGTTTTTTTAGTGAGTATTGTAGCAGTCCCATAAACACTCATTTCTGAGCCATTCAAGATATGCTTAGGAGAATGAAACCATACAGGCTGCTCCAAACAAAGTGGTGTGAAAAGGATTAAAAGGAAGATTACGGACTCTGGATCTAAAAGATGCTAGGTCAGGTAAGACCTGAGAGACCTTACGCAAACCTACCTGCTACTGCAAGAAGCAGTCACACTTTACAATCCCATGAAACTCCTAGATTAACACCTTTTGCACTGCTGTCGGGGGTCCAGGGTTTCAAAACCCTCTGAGGACCTGGGCTGCCTGTGCTCAAGGCCAACTCTGATACAGTGCAGCCATGCAATGTGTAATCAAGCTGCTGTGAAGAGAGCTGTGAGAAGCCTTGTCAGCCCCTCCTTCACCCAAGAGCTGCACTTAAGCTCAGGCCCTCACCCTTGGTCCCTGCCTGTGCTATGTTGGAGTCATGCCTGTGCTTGGCCATATACCTCACTGGTCCTCATCCTGACCCATTGACTTGACTTCCTGGCTTCATCTTGGACCTGTCTCATCTCTGTCGACTTGCCTGGCACTCACTGGACTGTGCCCGACCCATGATACCATCACTGTTCTCTTCTCCTTGCTCCAGAGCCAGGGTTCTGGCTGAATCAGCAAGGTCTCGGGCCCTGACAGCCTGTTAGCATCTGTACAAGTTAGCATCTGTACAGGTTTTACAGGATTGGAGACTGTGTATAAATGTTTTGGTCAGCAATGGCTTTCAGGTAGGAAGGAAGGAAGGGAGGGAGAAAGAAAGGTAACGGCTTGTACAAGCATATGTACATGTTATGCTTTAAACTGGTATCTGCATATGGTCTCAAAGCTTAGTTTGTGCTAATTGATAGGATAAAGTGTGTGTTTGGTTTGCTGTTGAGATTGTACCCTGTTGAGGCTGTAACATACTACATAACTGCTGTAGAATTACTTATAAAAGTATAGGAGGTTTAACTAGTGTTTTAAACACATTTAAAATGAAATATCTGCAATTTATTGAAGAAGTATGGGGGTAGTAACACGTCCTTTTTTAAGTGGCTTGGATTCCATATCACATCATGCATTCACGCTGCCAGACAGTCTCCCTTTGTAAATAGGGGTTGTTTGGGCCTCTGATGTCATTCTGTAAATGAATTTTTATTGGCAGTGAAGACAAACCCATCTGATAACTCTGTGTAGCATAGCTGCATTTCATCTAGTTGTCATGTTTCTGCTTCACAAAATATTTCTTCATCCTGCAGTATAAGATTCCTTGATAGCTTCTGAACAGATGTCAAGTAAAATTTTATTACTAGATATCTCCTTTGCCTGCCAAATCAACTGTTGATTCCCACCTAGTGGGAGCAGTATATGAAATATCTCATACTCTTAACTATGTAAAATCAAAAAAGTCATCCACCCAGCTGGTCTACCAGTACTCATAGTCAGTGATGAGCTATTGGAAGTCAGACCTGGGCTTATATTAATGGCAGAACATGTCAAATTGCAAGGCAGAATCAAATCAGGTAATGAAAGAACAAACCATGCTGTGGCAGTAAACATATATAGGTAAAGAAAAATTCAGCAGTAAGCAGTGGGATTCTGCTTAATGGATGAGCAGAAACTTTTGAAGTTTAAATACATGTTCAGCGCAATAATAATAAATAAATAAATCAAGAGAAGAAATATGAGTGTATAAGAGACAAGTTGCTGTTAGGTACCAAGCCAAGATGTTAGCTGTAACAGGGTATCAGTCACAGGCAGGAACAGTAGACAAGAGCAAATCATAGTATCAGCAAGGTGGCAGACTCAAAAGAACTGAAGGCAATAGTTACCCAATAATCAAATTAACAAGTGCCTTAAAGGGGAAGTCCAAACTCTGACTGTAAAATCTCAGCCTTTCCAGAAGAAGAAACTAAGTCTTCACAAAGAAGGTTTAACTGAATACCTGAACAAGCTAAGCAAGTAAAATTCTTGGAAGCTAAACTGATGAGAGGGACTGGGAAGATGATGAAAAATTAATCTGATGATTCTTAACCTCCTGTACTGTGCAGGTTATTATTCATAGAGAAAAGCATACTAACACAAGCTTTGAGAAAGATAATTTTTACCCTTTCTTGGTTGAGAAACAATTTATTAAAGTTATATGTCAGAAGCAATCAAAACAGAGAGCAGAAGAACAATACTTTATGTGGAGTTCATAGTTCTGTGTGGCTTTCCTCCACAGTCATGTCTTTTATGTACGCATTTTTATTAGGAATAAGAAAATGTCAAAGATATATATGAAATAGTTGTTACTTTCTAATCTCCAAGATGTAAACACTGTGAACATCTTATAAGAATACTTTTGTGCAACATGATCAGAACAGAAGTGATGCCTAAACTCTTTTAGACAGGTAAATGTGCATATATATATATTTAACTACATATGTGTATGCATATATTCTCACAGAAAAAAATTTGGGTATTTTTTTGTAAGTATAAACAGACTGTAAAAATATAAAGTCACTGTATAAATATAGCTTAATTGCCAGTCCCACTCCATAGGATGCAACTTTCTGGATATATGTAAAGAGAGACAATATACAGGAAAGTAGTTTAATTAGGTTTTATTAACAGCTATATTAATTCAGTGGATGTTCCCTGGCAACAGCTCCCAATTACTTCTTTAACAAATTACGTTGGTTAAGACCTATATCTATCATGACATCATCTGTGTGGGTACACACTTACCTGAAACCTCCATGTAACATGTCTGCACTTCATCTAACTGCCATGTTTCTTTTTCAAAAATTATGTCTTTCTTGGGGTGTAAGATTCCTTGATAGCTTCTGAACAACTGTCTTGTAAAGTTTTATTAGAAATCTGCTTTTTTCTGCCAAATCAGCTATTCATTTTTGCCCCACAAGACTCAGTGGCTTCTGTCAGTCCTTTGCCCTGCCACGGCTGGTCCCAGCCTCTACTGAAAAGTCATAGTTCTCTAACTATACGTGAGGGAAGAAGCAAAAGAGGGTATCCTGTTCCCTGTGTTAGAGTTTCAGGATTTTCCCCTAGATTTTCTTTGACAAAGATCTTCCAATGTTAATTTATTTTAAATCAGCCCCCTGTGAAATGAGTATTTCTGTTAGATGGCTGCCAGCTGATGATAACAGCAGGAAAGCTTTCAGCCTGCTCTGTCTCTTTCTCGTTAACACTGGTCAAAAATACAGTTATGACTTAATAGGAGAGATACATCATGAATAATTGAGGTAAATTATGTAAATAATATTCTTGTTGATGAACACACAGACCTGGATCCAATCAACTATGAACAGAACATTGTGCCACAAATGCCGCATGCACATTAAATGTAAATGCTATATTGGCAAATGATAGTGTAGAGTTTTCTTGACATCTCACACCCTATAAATTTTAGCTTGGATTACAGATCCTTTGCCTCTGTAACCTGTTCTTTAACAACTCTGATAATTGCCAAGAACCTCCTGCTCTTGGCAACCTACATGTGTCCTGAACTGTAGAAAAAGAGGAATGCAAATGTGTCCTGTAGCTTATGCATTGGACTGCCCTTTGCTGACCTAATACTGTGGGGTTAACTTATCATAATTGATAAAGACTGGGAGTTAGCCATAAGGAATTATGCTTGCTCATGCCTGAAGTCAAGCCAAGACTTCCCACTGTGCATTTAATTAATATTTTAATGGATGCTTTATTGCAGTGGAAATTCATCAGAGTAGGACCTAAACTTGATGTGAATAAAGGCATCTGCATGCTACCATAGCAGTAGAGTGAGAATCTCCCTTCCACTTCTTGTGCTGTAATTTCTAGCAATTTAATGTGATTTCATAATTAAAAATAGAACATGACCATAAAAAATAATTCAAGGTGGAGAGTTGAAAACAGAATAGGCAGGAAATATTCCTACCACATACCATAAAAACTCTTTGCCTTTTCCACTCATTAATGATTTCCTCTCACTAATCACCAACAATAAGTCAAACAAGGACAATCATACCTCCAGTATAAATCATTCAGTTCAAACGTTCCCTTTGATTTAGACTTCATAAACTAGCTCAGGGGATTTAATTTGATTAATTGTGCTTACATCATTAGTTAATTTAAAATGTATATATTTTGTAGCTTATGATGTAAATCCTAAATTTAACAACCTATTCCCTTAGTTGTCCACCCTCAAGTTCAAACACAGTTTAAGCTGCTAGAATTAATGGAGGAAAGTAATACTGTCAAAGAAGAAATACTGTCATATAGGCCAAACTTGGCTGTGCTCATTCTGTCATTTTATTCTCTCTCTTTCATAACCATAAAACAGCATAAGATAGTGCAAAAGACTGTTAACAGAACATAGATTTTTACATATAAAATGCCTAGTGTTAGGAAACTCAGAAATTAAATTTCTTTTCTGATCTGCTTAATTTTCTGCCTTTTTCTTTGTCTTTTCCTTCCAAATATAATTTTGTCCCTTAGTACACTTAATGTCATAAAAGAATTGATTTCATCTTAGTTACATGTACAACTCGCTTATATGTTTCTTAAACTTTTTAGTAAGGCAGTGATGTTGGTCCTGTTTACCCCTTAGATTCTTATCCAGCAAATATAGAAACAATCATTTTACTGGTATTATTAGTACTGATTTCTGCAAATAGTACTATATAAAATGTTTTAAAAGGCAGAAAAAGGATGATGTAATGTTCAAAAAGTATGTGTAAAATCAACATACATTTACTGTATGTTTTACAAGCATTAGTAGGAAAGTAAGAAAGAGGTTGGAAAGTAATCATGTGCACTTTGATGTAACAAAGCTCCTTCACCTTGACATAAAATGAGAAGAAAATTGCAATAATTATGAAGGTATGGAGGGAATAGATACATGCTGTCTTACAGAACTGAGGCCATTGCAAAATACATGAGAAAATACAATGATTATGACAGATATAACGAATTACAGAACACAGATACTACACTGTAGTCTAGGTGTTTTAATTATCCCTATTTCCAATGTTTTGCTCTTTTTGACTACCTGCAATACAATTGAAACTCACTTTTCTTTCTAATCAAATGTAAAAGATGAGATGGAAAAATTATTTGAGAAGACCTAAGTGGAAAGCAAAAAAATGGGTTAAATATTCCCTCCAGTTTTTTTGTTTTACAATGCTGCAGAATTTACCAAATGTTTCTAGTGCTTCCACTCACCAGGTCTTTTCCCTGAAATGCCTCTGTTGTATTTATCACAAAGGTATGCTACTGCCAAGTACAAAATATGCTTTAGTTAAAGACAAGTTATTGGTACTGTGACTCTAACTGAGTGAAATATATTACACTACTATATATATGAATAGGCAGTCAGACAAGCTGATTGAATGATTCTTCCAGTCAATAAATCTATAGACTTTATTTTCCCACTTTGTTCATTCTTTTACAACCTATCTAACATTGAATGGTTTTCTAAATAACAGAATCATAGAATAGTTTGGAAGGAAGCTCTGCAGCCATCTGGTCCAAGTCCTTACTCAAAGCAGGGTTACCTTCAGAGTTGAATCAGGTTGCTCAGGGACATGTCTAGCCAAGTTTTGAAAACCTTCAGGAATGGAGATGGCACAACATCTCTTGACACTCTGCACCCGTGCTTCCAGTGACCTCACACATTACAAAGGAATTTCCTTTGCTGCAACCTGTGACCATTGTATCTTCTTATTTTGCTCCAATACACTGAGAAAAGTCTGGCTTCATCTTCTCCTCTATTATCTGTTACATAGTTGAAGACCCTAATTAGATTTCTCTTTAGCCTTCTGCAGGCTGATCAAGTCCATTTCCCTCAGCCTCTCCTCATGTGACAGGTGCTCCAGGACCCTGACCAACCTGGCGGCTCCCTACTGGACTCACTCCAGTTTATTAGTCTCTCTTGTACTGACGGTCTTCAAGTTAGACAAGATATTCCACATTTAGCCTAATGAGTGCAGAACAGAGGAATAAGCACTTCCCTTGGTTATGTTTTTGCTAATGCAGCCAGTATGTCATTAGCCTTCAAGGCAAGAGTGCATTAAGACTGAGTTCAGCTTATTCTCCATCAGGACCTTCTTGCAGAGCTGCTGCCTAATCAGTCTGTTTCCAGTCTATGCTGTTGCATGGGGTCCATGGTATAAGAGTTCATATTTGTCTTTGTTAAACTGCATTAAGTTCTTGTTGCTCTATTTCTCCAGACTTTTGAGGTACCTGTGGATGTCAGCCCTCTTCCAGTGCACCAGCATTCACATGAATTTGGTCTTAGCTTCAAATGTGAGGAGGGTGCTTTCCATCTCTTTGTCCACAGCATTGCTGAAGACAATACATAAATCCAGTTTTCAGTGCTTCTTTTTTTCGATTTTGGCAAGAAATATAGTTGCAACAGAAAGAGTATAAAATAATAGTGCATTCTTTGAGCAGATTATTCGGACTATATCAGACACTGGCACAATTTCTAAACCTGCACACTCTTGTACTGTATTAATCATAGAATCATAGAATGGTTTAGGTTGGAAAGGACCTTTAGATGTCATCTAGTCCAACCTCCCTGCAAGGAGCAGGGACATCCCCAACTAGATCAGGTTGCTCAGAGCCCCGTCCAACCTAACCTGGAATGTTTCTAGGGATGGGGCACCTACCACCTCTCTGGGCAACCTGTTCCAGCATTTCACCACCCTCATTGCAAAAAATTTCTTCCTTCTATCCAGTCTAAATCTACCCTCCTTTACTTTAAAACCATTACCCTCTGTCCTGTCACAACAGGCCTTGCTAAAGGGACTGTCCCCATCCTTGCTATAGTTCCCCTTTAAGTACTGAAAGGCCACAATAAGGTCTCCCTGCAGCCTTCTCTTCTCCAGGCCGAACAACCCCAACTCTCTCAGCCTGTCCTCAGAGGAGAGATGCTCCAGCCCTTGGATCGTCTTTGTGGTCCTGCTCTGGGCCTGCTCCAACAGTTCCATGTCCTTCCTGTGTTGAAGGCCCCAGAGCTGGACGCAGTACTCCAGGTGGGGTCTCACCAGAGCAGAGTGGCAGAATCACCTCCCTCGACCTGCTGGCCACGCTTCTTTTGATGCAGCCCAGGATACGATTGGCCTTCCGGGCTGCAAGCGCACATTGCTGGCTCATGTCCAGCTTTTCATCCACTGGTACGCCCAAGTCCTTCTCCACAGGGCTGCTCTCAATCTCTTCATCCCCCAGCCTGTATTGATATTGGGGGTTGCCCTGACCCAGGTGGAGGACCTTGCACTTGGCCTTGTTGAACCTCATGAGGTTCTCACAGGCCCACCTCTCCAGGTTGTCTAGGTCTCTTTGGATGACATCCCATCCTTCTGGCATGTCAAGTGCTCCACTCAGCTTGGTGTCAACTGCAAACTTGCTGAGGGTGCACACGATCCCACTGTCTATGTCACTGATGAAGATATTAAATAGTATCTGTCCCAGTATAGACCCTTGAGGGACACCACTCATCACAGGTCTCCATCAGGACATCAAGCCATTGACCACTACCTTCTGGATGTGACCATCCAACCAATTCCTTATCCACTGAACAGTCCACCCATCAAATCCATATCTTCCCAATTTAGAGAGAAGGATGCTGTGGGGGACCGTGTCAAAGGCCTTACAGAAGTCCAGATAGATGACATCCGTGGCTCTTCCCTTGTCTACTGATGTAGTCACTCCATCATAGAAGATCACTAGGATGGTCAGGCAGGACTTGCCCTTGGTGAAGCCATACTGTCTGCCTCAAATCACCTCCCTGTCCTCCATGTGCCTCAGCATAGCTTCTAGGAGGGTCTGTTCCATGATCTTCCCAGGCACAGAGGTGAGGCTGACAGGGCAGTACTTCCCCAGGTCTTCCTTTGTACCCTTTTCAAACATGGGCACAATGTTTCCCTTCTTCCAGTCCCCAGGGACTTCACCTGACTGTCATGACTTTTCAAATATCATGGAGAGTGGCTCGGCAACCACAGCAGCCAATTCCCTCAGGACTCTAGGATGCATCTCATCAGGTCCCATAGACTTGTGTATATCCAGATTCCTCAGGTGGCCATGAATGTGATCTTCTGTTACAGTGGGAGTGTCTTTATCCCCCTGGTCCCCATCTTGCGGTTCATCAACTCAGGAGGGGTGAGGAGAGAGGTTACCAGTGAAGACTGAGGCAAAAAAGTTGTTGAGTACCTCAGCCTTCTCCTCGTCTGTTGATACTAGGTTGCCATTCCTGTTCATCAGGGACTCCGTTTTCTTAAGCCTTCCTTTTCTGGTTGACATACCTGTAGAAGCCTTTCTTGTTATTCTTTGCATCCCTTGCCAAGTTCACCTCCAGCCATGCCTTGGCATTCCTGACCCCATCTGTACGCAACTGGACAGTGTCCCTATACTCTTCCCAAGCTACCTGTCCCTGCTTCTACTGCCTGAGCAGTTCCCTTTGAATACATAAGTATAGAAATATTAAAGATGTTTCTATACTTTCCTATTGATTCACAATAATCTCTTCATTGCCTATTGCTATAAGATTAGGCAATGAAGAACCCAGAACAATATAACAGCATCAAAAACTTTGGGTTCAAATTTATTCTTTAATAGAAAGGGGGGAAAAATTACCAAAACTATTAGAAAGGTAAAAGAGCTGGATAGAATATGAAAGTCTTATATGTGGATTATTTCCAAACATTTTAATTTGTTTTACAATTTTTTTGGCTGATCAATACCATGTTTTTAATTTGGGGAGACCTATGTTTTGTCTAACAGTGGTGGTTAATCTCACATACAAAGAAAAATACAGGGAATGAATATAAGAAAATTTTTTTGCTGTTGTTATCTAATATTGGAAAATACTGGGTTTGGTGTAATAATGCAATTTCACTTTGGCTGTATTTCCAGTTTCTTTTACGTCTCTTTAAGAACTTTCAGAGTTCCTATCTTTTAGCAGTACAGCAAAGTTTGCAGCTTATAATGGCAAGTATCAAAAAGAAAATCTTAATAAATATACATGTCTGTAACACTTGTGTTTTCCTTTGGGACACCAATGAAAACTGCCACCAATCTGCTAGCATCTTAAAGGAAATGTCAGCATCTGAACTAGTCTGTAACAGTTCTGGACAACAGGAGAATAAATTTTAGCAAATACTCCACTATTCAGTTGACAAATAGAAAAACGTACCAACAAGACTGAAAGCATCACATTTAAGCTGCAGACCCTTTGTCAAGCTGTGCGTTAACATAGCATGAGGGGCATTGTGAAGACATACCAAAATATCTGTCGCTAGAAGCTAAAAGAACTTTAGGCTTCAGTGCTTGCTTCTCACAAGGATATATGTAAAATCTTACTGTCAGCTCCTGCTTCACTTTAAATAAGGAATAAGATTCAGGCTTGTCTCCCACTGTTCCACTTAGAGCACTGTATATCTGCAAGAAGCCATGGGAATTTAAGGAGATCCTTCAAGAGCTGTTCTCATCCATGCAGCCAAACAATAACTGACTGTCTGCCAATACCTGTATTTAAACTTCTTTCATTAAGTATAAGCTGCCTCTTCAACAATTGCATTTATAATAACCTTTATCTAGTTTTAATGAAGTGTTTTGGAGACCTGATCATACAACATTTACAAATGATATTTAGTTCCTTCCCTCTGTTTTCCATCATCATTGTGGAGAAAAACATAACTTATCTGATTCTGTAGAAGACCAATTAATTGAAGATATTTTAGTTGGGGTCTTTTTACCACTAATACTTATTCACAGTATAGCTTGTATATCTTTCTTTACACTGATTCAAATATACTTAAAACATATACACATGCAATTCTCTGCAAAAATAAGTGTTATGAAGAAAGTGTAAGACTTCAATCTGTTAAACTACAAGTACATACTTACTTCATTTGATGCTCCCTTAAACATACGCATAAATCTTAGTAGGATGGGAATTAAATTTGTATTACAGAATACTATTGCAGTACCATACCAGAATTTTAGTATAAACACTATTTCCTTTGCCGTTCCATATTGCCTATAGTACCAGAAACGGGACTTTGCCTATAGTGTTGATAGCACCATTACCATTTTTGTTTTCTGAATCTTAAAAAGAAAAAAAAACTTCATTGCATCTTGAGTTATATACTATTTATATTTCCTTTTCAAGAGTTTGATTTTTAGCAGTCCTTACTCAAGCAAAACCACCTTTGAAGTTAATGCATTTTTGCAGGGAGAAAGGCTATGGGATCAAATTCTAAATGCTCTGCCCTAAAGTTTCATGCTAAAATACTCATCATATTGAATAATGCTTTTGCTGTTCATAATGTATTCTATTTTGATGTACTCCGTTCCATCTTATGGAATTGTGTCTGAGCTCCAGAATAAGGAAAAACACTTATAATATGCAATAGTTTGCAATAATTATTAGATAACATAGTTGTGAAACTGTGAACTTACCTTTTTAAAAGGCTTTGGTGGAACAAAGATTTTACCATCACTCTGAAGTTCCAGGCACTACTTATACAGACTTAATTGGGAATTATTTCAGCTGGATAACATATTTCTATCCTACTACATCAGGATAATGCTATCTTACACTATACTAACATTACTGTTTTAAAAGCTGAACCAGTCATATAAAGCCACAGTAGTGACTAAAGTACAACCTACATTATATAGACACACACTTTCTCCTTCTTCCCTTGTCTGCTTATTGATCTGAGAGGACACAGATATCTAAAATCCTGCCTGTAGAGTTGTCTTGATGCCTAAGTTTTTTTAGTCATGGACATTCAGAATTGCTGTGAGTTTAACTGATGCCTAGGACAACTTAATGTTGTTGACTTTTTGTCTCCTCCACCTCCTGGAGTATGATGGAGCTATAATGC
The DNA here is from genome assembly GCA_031468815.1 of Morus bassanus. Taxonomy (NCBI): domain Eukaryota; kingdom Metazoa; phylum Chordata; class Aves; order Suliformes; family Sulidae; genus Morus; species Morus bassanus. The sequence goes on from CM062569.1 coordinate 93,405,789, forward strand.
TTACAAGCCAGCCTAGCTGCACTGATCTGAGCAGAAAGCAGAACAATCACATTTATCATTGAAAATCATCCACCACAATCATGCCTACCTTTGACCTAGTGTCCTGGTTTCAGCTGGGATAGAGTTAATTTTCTTCATAGTAGCTAGTAGGGGGCTATGTTTTGGATTTGTGCTGACAACAGTGTTGATAATGTGGAGATGTTTTAGTTGTTGCTAAGTAGTGCTTACACTAGTCAAGGACTTTTTCAGCTTCCCATGCTCTGCCGGGTGCACTAGAAGTTGGGAGGGGACACAGCCGAGACAACTGACCCCAACTGACCCAAGGGATATTCCATACCACATGACATCATGCTCAGCATATATATCTGGGGGAAGAAGAAGGAAGAGGGGGTCGTTTGGAGTGATGGTGTTTGTCTTCCCAAGTAACCGTTACGCGTGATGGAACCTTGGTTTCCTGGAGATGGCTGAACACCTGCCTGCGTGCTGATGAAAAGTAGTGAATTTGTTTTGCTTTGCTTGTGCACACAGATTTTGCTTTACCTATTAAAGTGTCTTTATCTCAACCCAGGAGTTTCCTCGCTTTTACTCTTCTGATTCTCTCGCCCATTCCACTGCAGGGGAGTGAGCGAGCAGCTGTGTGGGGCTTGGTTGCTGGCTGGGGTTAAACCACATAACACACCTGGTAACCCAGCACAGGGTCACAACACAGCACAGGGACTAGACAATCTACTTTCTAGGTCCTTTCAACCCCCAACTTTATTAATGCATTTTATCCAGTCCGCATTTTAATGCAAAATGGATAAGAAATCCATGAAGTAAAGACCAGAACCAAAGACTCTTTCTTCCCACAGTTCAACCATACCAACTGCTTGCTTGTTTTTTCTCTGTCTGATTCTCTTTCTTTAATATAACAAACTGAGCCAGCTTGTAGGTGTGCTCTTACAGTCCACTGTGTACACACAGTCAGGTGTTTTAAAGTTGAGAATCCCCATTAACATGTTTCAAGGCTGTAGATATGTACATACCCTGTGAAAGCAATAAAATTTTGCTTATCCCTCTTTGCTGAACATCTTTTGTGTGAAGAGAGGGTGTCTCTCTCCGTGTACTGGATTTTATGGATCCTCTTCTGAGGCACCTAGAGTTCCTCATTCTTTGTGCATTATATTTAGCCCTAAACTCAGCATTTTAAATTCTATTTTTTTTTTAAAAAAAAGGTATATTTTTAAAAGTTGTGGGTTTTTTTTTGGTGTGGTTTGTTTTGTTTCATTTTGTTTTTTGTGTGGAGCTGAGCTTCAGTGATCTGAACAGGTGGGAGGGTTGTTTTTTGAGAAACTCCTGAGTCCCTGCAGGGACAATCACAGACCTACATGTAACTGAGTGCTGTAGCACAAAGAGTCAGTTCAGCCTGAAGAAGAGTTTTTCAAATTATAATGAAAGGCATAGCGTAAGAAATTTCTCTGTTGAAAGCAGTAACTTTTCTGGGAGGCAAAGCAGAATAGAAGATAATGCATTAGATAGCAGCACCCATAGGCTGTCAAGCTTTAAGTATTGTATATTTGGAATAGACCTGGAGTGCAACATTATATAGAAAAAATATGTATAAATACTCCCATATCCATAAAGCAAGACAGGAGGATTGTACAGTCATTTACATTAGATGCTGTAAGAAGATTCATCTTTATGAATAAGGATGTCTGATCCTTGTTCCTGGCCTATAGAAATCATTCACCAGTAACTTATCCATATGTTGGCCAGGTTGCCTGATACTTGATTATGCTCCGTTTTCTCACTCCTGTTCCTTAAGTGTAACTATAACTCCAACTCTCCATTTCATTTCCTACTCTCCATTTCATTTCCTACTCTCCAGGCAGCCCAGGTCCTCAGAGGGTTTTGAAACCCTGGACCCCCGACAGCAGTGCAAAAGGTGTTAATCTAGGAGTTTCATGGGATTGTAAAGTGTGACTGCTTCTTGCAGTAGCAGGTAGGTTTGCGTAAGGTCTCTCAGGTCTTACCTGACCTAGCATCTTTTAGATCCAGAGTCCGTAATCTTCCTTTTAATCCTTTTCACACCACTTTGTTTGGAGCAGCCTGTATGGTTTCATTCTCCTAAGCATATCTTGAATGGCTCAGAAATGAGTGTTTATGGGACTGCTACAATACTCACTAAAAAAACAATGTCTATTCATTGCACTTTGCTTACATAATAAGAATTAGGCAAAATAAAGAGTCTACAACTGGAAAGGCAGCCTTTGGGCTTGAAAACTCTAAAATACCAGGAAGAGTGAAAGCCAGTCTTTTCTTCATTTTAATTGGTACCGATACATGAGAAAAAATATCAACTGTTAACTACATTATTTAAAAGAAGTCTGAAATACGCAACAGTATCTTTATAAAGCTGTGTTTATTAATTAGATGAAGAAAAGAAACAAAACTATACACTTTTTCAGTTTTCCATCAAAGACTTTATGTGTAGCTCCATATGACACAACAGCAGTCAGAAGAACTAAAACATTAAAGAAATTAATGTCAATGAATGTCACATTCTGCCACCATGTTGTCTCAAGAACTAGGTCTCAAGAATTAATCAGACCTGGAACTTCTTTGTTTGTTTATTTTTACTAGACTTCATTCACACTAGTGTGGAATTTTGTTTTTAGTTTTTGTCGTGGAGCATGATCTTTTACGCACTACCACAGCGGCAAATTATTTCCTTGAATATATCCATTATAGACAATATCCTGAATCTCCATAGACTCTATCAAACTAAAATGAAAGTAATGCATTCATACTTCATGCAGGATTCACTCCATCTTCCCCTGAAAAATCATGTCCCACTCTGCACATAATATCTATAGTAATGAACAGAAATGCAGTGAAATACAAATTCTGGAAAAGACACCAGGGTATGTACATCTAATGCCTTTACAAAGTGTCATGGTTTAATCCCAGCCAGCAACTAAGCACTACACAGCTGCTTGCTCACTCTTCCCTGCCCCTGGTGGGATGCGGGAGAGAGTCAGGAATAAAAAAGTAAAACCCATGGGTTGAGATAAAGACACTTTAATAGGTCAGCAAAGGAAGAGAAAATAATAATAACAATAATGGTAAAAAATATAAAAAACAAGTGGCGCAAAATGCAATTGCTTACCACCTGATGACTGATGCCCAGCCCATCCCTGAGCTGCCCTCCTGTCAAATTCCTTGTTTATATACTGAGCATGACATCATATGATATGGAATATCCCTTTGGCCAGTTTGGGTCAGCTGTCCTGGCTGTGCCTCCCCCTCCCAGCTTGTTGTGCACCTGGCAGAGCATGGGAAGCTGAAAAGTCCTTGACTTCGTGTGAGCACTACTTAGTAATAACTAAAACGTCAATGTGTTATCAACATTATTCTTATACTAAATCCAAAACACAGCACTTTACCAGCTGCTAGGAAGAAAATTAACTGCTGAAACCAGGACAAATTTGAAGGGCAATATTTTAGCTTGGGCACCTTTATAGAGTAATTTTTACTGAATTTTAGCTTATATACTTCATTATATTCATAGGCAATTTAAGCTGTAGAGAAACTAGACATGTCAAACTGAAACCTGACAGCCACAATTTCACAATTAAAGGTATCTGTAATAACTGTACATTGCTGAAAAAGTATTGCTGGAACTATCTGAACAGAGAGTCCCTATCACGTTAGTGAAGGAAGCAGTTCTCAGAGCAAGTTTCAGTGAGTGCTCTCTAGATCTCCTTAGTAGCATTTGGTTCTCTAGGTCTGCTTATTAGTGTTTGAATTTATCAGCCACAAGCTTCTCTATTCACAAAGTATCCAGAAGAAGCCAAGATTGACTGAAGGAGACTATTTCTAAAGAGTTGCACTGGCTGCTATTACGTAGCTCTTCTAAGAGAGAGAAAAAAATAAAAATCAGGAAAACAACAGTGCATATGGGCTGCATGACTGTGACTGAGAAGGATCTATAAGACAAGAGTAAGGATGAGGATGGTTATGTTCCCTATGTCCTTCAGACTGCAGCCTATATTCTGTGTGGGTCCTACATCGTGTGGAGTTAAGTGAAGAGGAGATAACAGGCACTACAGAGATGGTGAAGTCATCATTTAACATTTAGGTGAAGGAGAACATGGCATAGTGATCCTGAAGAAAAGGGAGCCCACACTTACTGTTTTCATAGACTTTGACAGACCTACTCCAATAACATTTTTGTCATCTCTAACCCCTCTCCTTCAAAATATGCTATGAAGAACTCTACAAAGCTGATTGAACCCTTTGGTGATATGAGTTACTTAAGTAACTCATAGGTATCTCCAGTGTTAACTGCTTTAGCATATTTAAGGAAGGGAGGAACAAGTTCCATCTTACTTAAGACAAGGGCCATAAATTATAAAACAATTTGGATATGTTTTTCTGCTGTGATGATACTCATTTGTCACATCATATATTAGACATTTTCTCCTGTTCAGTTATGTTAAATAGTTTCTCACTTTTATAAGCCTGTCTTTACCTATCAATCCTACCAGTAGCTCACCTTTGTTGAAAAGCCCCAGTAAAAATACTTTTTCTTTTCCATCTGCATCTTAATTTCTCCCTTCCTCTCGCATTCTTAATATAATATCTGTCTGAAGTTATTTTGGCTCCTTGTTTAGAACGTCGGCTTTACTAAGGATATTATACAAAATACTGTATTTCACCTACCAAACATTCCATGAAGAACACTTCTTTCCCCAATCTTTTTTTGTAAAAGGACTCTAACTTTTAAATTAAACACTTGATCACTACTCATAACATTTGAGGGTCATTTGGTTTAGTGACTTTCTCTACAATCATCCTTTAATCTATTATTGCCACCTAAGTGGTGTAAAATGAAAGGGTAACAAGAAAATGTATTATTATGTTAGCTGAACCATGTATATTTAAATGGATGTATATAGCACAATCATTCCAGTTTTTAGATTTAATAAGTTACAGACTTATTGGTGTAAGTAAGTTAGCTGGTATAAGTAATGGTTGGCAAAAGTCATTGGAGCTCTACCGTTGCCTCACTGATTTATACATCTCAGGATCTGACCTAGTATTTGCATGCTTTGAATAACATTTCTTTGTGTGGTAATTTTTTTTTTTTTTAAATATGACACATAGAACAGTGCTACTTTGTGGTTCAAATGTAACATGATACATATCCAGGACTATACCCTTATGTACTTGCTTGCTCTGCATTATCTTAGAAATTAATAAATTCATAAATAAAGCATCCTGTACAAGACCACATAAACCACAACAGAAATCTGATGGCTGCTGTGGGTATTATACTGATTATGCTCAGTTTTGCACAAGGAATTTTCTACACAAACAAATAGCATTTATTTTTGTTAACACTACTTGGCTGTGTATTTTAGATATGTGTATACATACATACACATATATATATTATAGATATATGCATGTGTATATACATTATGTATGTAATTATGTATATGTATTTATATACAAAATACAATGCAAAGTTTTATAAAGGTACTATAACTATTTCGTTATAGACATATGAAACATAACTTGGAATATAGGTGTTGCACATCAGACAAATGATACTTGTAAATTAACATGAATGCTAAATGAATCAGTCATGCCTTGTTTGATGGAGAGGTGTCAACATTACAGTGCGAGCCAACAGAACTGACAACCTAGCTGGCAGCTTCCACAAAAAGACCAAAAGATTAAATGAGTTGGAGGACAAACACACTTGCAGATGCAGAGCTGGCCCCTTGGAGAGAAAGTTAAGACAGTGCCTGGCTTGTATGCAAAGACTTTGACTGCCACTGCCCAACTTGTATTTTTTATGTCCAGAAAATAAATAGTAGATTTAATTTCACCGTTATGTCAATCCTACATCTTTCCTAAACATACAGGGTACTTGAAAGAGAAGGCTGTAGGGAAGACCTAGAACAATTCACTCCAGGCTATTTTGCTACCAATTTAGGCAGAGAAATTCACAGTACTATGTAAACTAAAATCAATCTATTCTAAGGGCATATATTTACCCATCAAAATGTTACTGGTTGGATTAACCATTGCTGATATTATTTTAACTTGAAATGGCACTAGAGAAGGAAATTAATAAGTAGACAGTCTGGCAAAACTTTAATCAAGGTCACTGCTTGCAAATTATACTGACCATATCTCAATGCCATCTGCATTCTTTACTAGATACTATGACAAACTTGAATATAAACTGATCTCGACAGCAGAAGAGAGTTCTAGCTAGAATCAACAAGGATGGTGGTGACTGGAATAACAATCAGCTTCACACTATCAATCTTTCATCTGTTAAAGCTGAAAATGTGCATCAAAACTTGGCAATCAGCTATGGGCAGAAGACTGTAAACATTCTCCAAACTTTTACTTTGCAGTTCTTTCATATTTTTTGATTACTTGGGCTATTACATTTATTTTATTCAAGTCCTTTCATACTAATACTTATGCTTTATGTGTGTGTACACATTCAAGATGTGTCATGCAAAAGCAGTGATTCCTCCTTGTTCTAGCCAAAGGTGCAACTACCATTTAATTCAATAGGAACAGCATACACTTATTTCACATGAATAATTTAAATATGTCTTGTAGATACGTGTTTTCTACATGTCTTACAGAAAAGGCTTGAGTGCATATTTGGTAGTCCTGCCATTAACAACACTGGAGTGAAACTCATGAGTTCTGGTTCTGTTTTTCTATGACTTTAGGCAGCCATAATTTAGGTTTTGGTTTTAGTTGCCTTGTAACTTTTTTCCTCAGTTTTATCACCTGATCCTCATTAGCCTTGAGAATGCATCCTGTGTATGTGATCTGATTATATAAGGGGCTCATGACACAGAAATTCTTCATAGAGATAAAATCTGCTCAGCAACTAGTTCTCTGAGATATTGTCAAGGGTTGAACCTGGTGAGCTGTTATTTTAAGATAGGAGGTTTTCTTAAAACCCAAATGTTTTCTCAGGCAGGGATTTTCAAAAACCTTGAAGATTTTAGGCACAAATATCTCATTAAATTGAATAGGATTTAGGTGTCTAATGCCTTTGGGCTACTCTGAAACTTCAAGAATTATTTATTGGTGAATTTAGATAGATTGCATTGCTGTGGTTATAACAAGATAGCTGTGAGGATGGAGATCCCTTTAATAAATGACTATAGCACATGAAGATTGAGAGACAGATTTTATGTTACTGTAAATAAAATAAAAACAGTATATAACAATTTCACAGAATCATAGAACTGTTTGGGGTGGAAGGAATCTTCAAAGATCATCTAGTCCAACCCCTCTGCCATGGGCAAGGACATCTTTCACTAGAACAGGTTGCTTAAAGCCCCATCCAGCCTCACGTTGAACACTGTCAATGATGGGGCATCCAAAACTTTGCTGGGCAACCTGTTCCAGTGTCTCACCACCTTCATCATAAAATATTTCTTCCTTAAGTCCAATCTAAATCTACCCTCTTTTAGTTTAAAACCACTGTCCCTTGTCTTGTCACTACAGGCCTCGGTAAAAAGTCCTTCTCTGTCTTTCCTATAGCCCCCTTTAAGTACTGAAATTCTGCAATAAGGTCTCCTTGGAGCCTTCTTTTCTCCAAGATGAATAACCCCAACTCTCTCCGACTTTCTTCAGAGGAGAGGTTTTCCATCCCTCTGATAATTTTTCTGACCCTCCTTTGGACCCACTCTAACAGGCCCATGTCTTTCTTAGGCTGGGTGTCCCAGAGCTGAATGCAGTACTGCAGGCGGGGTCTTATAAGAGTGGTGTAGAGGGGGAGAATCACTTCCCTCAACCTGCTGTCCACGCTGCTTTTTATACAGCCCAGGATACAACTGGCTTTCATGGGCTGCAAATGCATATTGACGGCTCATAACCAGTTTTTCCTCCACCAGTATCCCCAAGTCCTTCTCTACAGGGCTGTTGTCAAACAGTTCATCACCCAGTCTGTATAGATATTGGGGATTGCCCCAAGCCAGGTGTAGGACATTGCACTTGGCCTTGTTGAATTCCATGAGTTTTGCATGGGCCCACTCCTCAAGCCTGTCAAGGTTCCTCAGGTTGGCATCCCTTCCCTCTAGCATATCAACCTCACCACTCACCTTGGTGTCTCCTGCAAACTTGTTGAGGGTACACTCAATCCTACTAAATATGTCATTAATGAAGATATTAAATAATATTTGTCCTTGTATGGACCCTTAAAGGACACCACTCTTTACTGGTTTCCACTTGGATATTGAGCAATTGACTGTAACTTTTTGCATGTTGTCATGCAGCCAATTCCTTAGCCTTCTAACAGTTCACCTATCAAACCCACATTTGTCCAATTTAGCAGCAAGAATGTTGTGGGGTACCATATCAAAGGCCTCACTGAAGTCCACATAGGTGACATCAGTTGCTTTTCCTTTATTTACCAATGCAGTCACTCCATTGTAAAAGGCCATCAGATTAGTCAGGTATGATTTGCCTTACACATTATCTTAATCTGCTTTTATGCTCATGATCCACAAAACAGAAAAAGCACGGCCAAAGAGGAGTAGTGAGGACTCAGAAGAAATAAACAGTGGAAGAGAGAGACAGGGAATGAAATACACACAATATCTGGAGGATATCTGAGCATACATGAAATACTAAATCCTAAATAGAAAATACAATATGAAAAACAATGGTAAGAGCTAAAACAGATGGAATTAGTTTCACAATTAGTAGCAACTTGCTACTGAATTGGAATGGAGGAAATACAGTGTACTGGAAAACTTGGGTATGCTATGGTACTTAAATTTGACAGTATTTACATACCTTATGGCTATACAGTTTGCTAAAGCTAAACTGTTATTTACATAAAAATATAACCATAATAAATATTAGCTACTTTGGAGATATCAGAGGGATATGCAAATGAAGAATGGCTAGTACCACTCCTGATCCATTACATCAGTCCTGAAGAGACTTTTGCCGGGCCCTACTAGGTGTAATCCCAGACCTGCCAATGTTTTGAAATTCAAAAAGCGGACCAGATTTCTGGACATGTGGCTGACTGGTCTGTTCTTAAGGAGCAGGACACACACACACACCCCCCCATATTACCATCTGGGAACTCTCAAACTTAAAGCTGCTTTGCAGACTTTACCAAACAATTGATCTGTGTAAAGCACAGTATGTTGTAATGGTTCTGGACACACCAAATTGATTGCAACTCCATACTTTAAGTCTGTCATGTCTGGCTATATCAGACTTCTCTTGTATGTGCTGCTTGGTGGATCTGAACCCAGCTAGAAACTCAGATGTCTGAATGCCTGATTTGCTGCAAGTGAACAGACCAAGCACATAGGTGGTTGGTATGTTCAGGATGCATTTGACTCATACAGAGTAAATCTTCACAAATGGATTACTGTTGGTTTAGCTTGGGGCCACTCATCTTGGATTTCTGGACAATCAGTAGTGTAGTCTGAAAGACTGACAGTTCCCACCCTAACTGGACCACTAGCCATCTGGAAATCCCAGACAGATGACCAGATTCCTGAGTTTTTTGCTGGCAAATTTAGTACAAAAATTGAAAAGAAATACATAAAAGGTAGAGGTCAAAATGTGACATCAGTTAAGGCTTGAAGTTCACACATCAGCCAGTTAGTGCCTGTACATATCGTCTAGGGAACAGATTGTGTCCAGCTTTAACAGTAGTAGCCACAACACCACAGTGGGTAGCCTTATACTTAGAGGTTCCTTGAGAACTATTTTGAAGCCTTATGATAAGCTTTCATCATCATTCCTGTCCTGTCTCAGAGAGCAGCATCTATGCCACAGCATAGATAGATACCAGTTTTATACTAATTACAAAAGCTGAGTTACTCATACTGAACTAAAATTACTTCATAATCTAGAGAGGACAGTTTTACTAACAAACACGTCCTCGGTAAAAATAAATTTTACCTACAATACTTGAATGAACAAGGGAGTGTCACAAAATATACATTCATTTAGTTAATTAATCTAGTAAATTATTTATATACTGTTTATAATCATCAGTATTCATTACACATCCTTCTCATTACACTGTTTCAGGTTGGCAGACATTACTGAGAAATATTTTAATAAGTGTGAGCACATAAAGCTGAATATCATTCACACCTGGAAGACCTAGCCAAACAAAAGCCTTATCTTAACTCTTAATAAACTTCTAAATAAATGTGATAAAAATTTTACTTTCCTATTTACATTGCTTTTGAAGTAGGGAATGATGTTTATGGGTATCTCCAGCTTTATTTAACCTAATCTTTCAGTGGTGTTAAACTTCATTATAGTCTTGGCATGTTCCAATCAGCAACATGAATATTTCAGACTTTGTAAATATATCTTACTTAAAGTGCTAGTCTCACTGTAACTTTCATTATAAGGACACTATTGCTGCCTCTGTTATACTTGTGGGAAGTGTAAATAAATATTCTAAAAATCCAAGTCTGATTTTATTCTGGTGTAAATCAGAAATAACTGCACAGAAATAAATGCAATTTCATTAAGGGCATTGTTATGTATCTTCTAGGCTGAAAGTTGTATACCTGCATTATTGGGAAGGGAAGAAATAAACAAATGTGCTTTTCTTCCCTCATGAAGAGGTTTATGCACAAAGCAAAGTGCATCAATACGTGACTATTCCAAATTTCGAGAATTTAGCAAGTATGTACCATAGTTCGTACCTTATTGTAATCTGAAAGTGTAGTCCTTATTTTTAAGAACTAGCACACAATTTTAAACAACTCTAACATGAGATTCTGAAATGACAAACAGTGCACCTCTGTTGGAGCCTATATTCTGAGAACATATTACAACTAACTTCACAGGTGTATGTACGCTACTTCTGATTCATGCCAGAGTAGAACAAAATGCCGTTAATGTTTGGTGATGTCTTTGGCTGAGTGATATAATTTCTGTCTTTCCTGGCACAAATCTCTATGGCAATGTTATTACTTGAATATCCTCCTAAATTTAGTTATTTCCAATACATATTGATATATTTCTTTCTGTATTTTGAACAGCCCTAATTTAGTATATGGGAATATAAATAAGTAGGGAAAATAGACTGATTTTCCTCATCCTCTCACAATCTGAAGCCACCAACTGAAGTAAAGCTTTAGATGCAGGTTTCTCATAACTAAATGAACCGGACTAATTTTCTTTCCTGCAGTATAGATGGTGTCTTACATTATGTTCCTCATCAGAATATGCTAGGGATTGAGTAAAAGAACAACATGCTCATACACCAAGGAAATAAAAAATAAATGCATGCTTATTTTATAGGAGAAGAAAAAAAAATCCATCTTTAAAGCTGCTATATGGAACTATTCCACTATCTACTATTCTGTGCAGGTAAATGTACCTTCTTTTCCATCAGTGTTAATTATTCTGAACAGAAAGTTAATGCTGTTTCTGGTAGCTCAGCTAAATCACTCAAAGTTAGTTCAGGTGTCTCTGTGTGAGTGAATGGTGCATACCTTGTAGGCATAACCTGCAGGAGAGCTCTCCTTTATGTTTGTCCCTTAAGTTACCACATGGGCTACATTCTCTTCTCTGCCACCTGCTCTGCATGTACGTTCAGACCACATGCTGGTCTTCAGGGGATGACTAGCTGTTAAATGTAATTACTTGATTTTACTGGTTCAAATATTTCACACTTTGTTGCTAAGCGCTCTGTACTCCTACAGGTTTATTTTCTTAGCAACTAGTATCTCCCCTCTATACTGCTTTTAGCTTCCAGAGTGTTGTTTTGTCAAATCTCACTGTTTTTACAAAGTTGACAATTAGTGTTCTTTAACGACCTTTTAAATACTCGCTGTAGTGTCTGCCAAGGAAATCTAACTCCTTTCAGGTGGATTAAATTGGCAGGGCAGACTTTGTTACTAGATTTGAATTTGTAGAACAAAAGGTAGGGAAAGGACAAGAGGTTCCACCCCAACTACATATGATTGTTTTCTATTCTTTTGTTCCTTACAGTCTCTGCCTTTAATATCTGTCACCTGAATGACTCTTTCTTTGACTACCTCCTTGTTCTTTGTCCTTATAAAGTAAATGAAAATTCAGTAACAGAAAGGCACCAGTATCGGTTAGTAAATGTCTTTTGCACACCTTCTTGAAGAGGAAATATACAAGGCAAGAGAAAAGGCGGGGGTGGAGGGAAGGAAGTGATAAAGAAAAGAAAAAAAATAGTGGGGAAAGGGCAAGGACAACAGGGAATGAGGAGGTAGTTGTTCAAAACGAAAATGTACTGGAAAACATAGGATAGGGAAACCCAGTTGCTGAGTTTGAATTAATGAAAGGAACCCAGCCCACCATAACATACCCAGTTTTCCTTTAGATAACTTCAAGAACTCTGAATGAAATTATGAAAAAGAAATAAGAAAAAAATAGAATAATATGAAATTGACTCAATTTATTAAATAAGTTCCATTTTACTTATTCAGGTATTTCTCCCCAGTTTGCAACTTGGTACGCCTTTCTACACTTATTTTTTTCTGAAGTCTGGCTTAGATTAGTCCCTTTCCAGGCTTTTTGATGTTGTTTACTGCTAATAAATAATATGTTGCATAACCTTGAAACACTCATTTCATCTTCTGAATAGTAAAATAAGGCAAAAGAAATAACTGAAGGGTCCTTTCAAATGTTTCAGTCAATGTGCATTATAGTTCACAGGTTATCTCCAAAACTCCATTTCATGTATAGAGGCAAAACTTTCCAGAGTGAATACACAAGTAACTTGTAATTCTTGTGTGTTTGCTGTCTATGGGATTACTGAGGACTCAATGCACTTTAACAAGGTATTCATGAACCTGTGTATAAAAAGTCCACTTTTAATCTATGTAAGTTATTATGTTTAGAAACCAACAATTTCTCCAGCTGTTCTGAATATTTAGAGCACAGGAAAAATGGGAAGAAGATGAGATGAGATGTAACTTTGGGAAAATGGATTTTTGTCCTCCGTTATTACACTTATTACCATATTTCATCATCAAAAAGACCAAGCACTTTTTCTTGTAGCAAATTCATAGGAAGATACATGACAAAGTAGGGTCTGTTCAAGAATGGGCAAAAGAATTTGAGGAGAAAACAATCGAAGTAGTAGCAGGAGCACAGAAACAAGGTTAAGGTATCTCCTTCTTCCCCTCCCAGAAAAATGAAAACAACAACAACAACAACAACAACAACAACAACAACAACAACAACAACAAAACCACACAAAAAAAAACCACCACAAAAAACCCCAAAAGCAAAACAAAAAAAAACTTGAAAAACCCCAAAAAACCCAAACCCCAAACAAACAAAACCATAAAACCACAAACAAACCAACCCTTTTATTTCAGTAATATCTTATCTTTGCTGTCAAAGAAAAAAGAACTGGAGTCCAGAATAGAAGCAAGAGGACATAAGTCATTTGATCACTCCTTTGCCTCTCACTCCTGGATGAGAACTGTTTCCTCCACAGAGTGATGATTACATACCACAGGGCTATAGCAAGAGTCTGCAGAGGCAAGGAACTGACGTGAGTCAGAGAAGGTCTGGAAGGTAAAGACAACAGCATATGGAACATAGGTGAAAATGAGAATTTTTCTGGGTTTTTTCTTTGGTCTGGAAAAACATCCTTGTAGCACAGTTCAGAATTAGGCAGAGCTCCCCAGTCCAACTCAAGGCAAAACAGTTTCAGCTAACAGCTTTTATGCCAGGAATTTTAAATTGTGTGCAAAGGGCACGTTTTGGAAGGTATAGAGATCCTTACACTGTACGATATCATCAATGTGAGTTTTTGAGGTGCCTTTCACATCTTGTTGGCTGTTCACTGATAATCTAACAAGAAATAAAAATTCAGTAAAATACAAAATTAGAGTAGAATAATCACAGAGTTAAAACAAGGTGCTGTAAGCAGAAAGGCACAGAAAACACAGAGTCTAAAATGAAACTTTCAGCTGTGTCTGCTCTGTGATTTCACAAATTCCCTGTCAGTCTTTTCCCCAGTTCTGCAGATACATGACTTCTATGTATGTGAAAATTCCAGTTCTAAGTTTTATCGCACTTCCTTCTAATACATGTTTGCATTATTTATGTAACCCATCTTTAATCTAATATTAACATCTATTATTAATAGACCCAATTACAAATCTAGAAGTCAATATACATGTAGTACTGTCATTTATTTTGTTGTAAATCAATGGTCTGCCTCCTTCCATTATTTATAGATGCATTTTCTATTTTGTATTAGGAATCCATTTAAAGAATTTTCAGATTCAGTGAAAAGCCCACTTTCTGTCTTCTTTTGGAAGTTTCAGTAAGAGTAAAAAGGATCCATGGAGGTATTAATACTAGACAGAAATCAACAGCCCAATATACAGGAAAAAAACATTTTATATAAATTACTAATACAAATGTATAGGAGATAGAGCACACAAGTGGCAAATCTATGTTGTCACCATTATGGGGATATTTTTATGTTACATTAGAAAAGAAAAACAACTGATCAGTAATTGCAAGTATTTCCAAAACTAATATCCATCTGGGGTTGTACTACATTTACCTGCTTTGAACGTGGTCCTGTTTATTTTCACACAGGAGTGAAAGTATCAGAAAAATCAATCAGACCTATCTGGTTTAATACCTAAATATTTAAGATGCTTTTGCATTAAAATGCTCTCTGTTGACTGAGGCAAAAATTTTATCTTCTCAGTTGTGTCTAAAATATCATTTCAAAATCCTTTTCTGAAGGAAAGTGAACACCCTTATCTTTGCTATGTTGATATGCTTTTGTAATTTTGCTCTGTGGCTTTAACACTGTTTATCCTACCTGTCAGAGTAGATGTGAACTGTGTGCTACTCAGTCAAATTTGGCTTTTAAATCATTATTGATATAGATTAATTTTAGAACAGCCTGGTCTTCCAAACACGTATTATATCCCAAATAGCTAACTTGCTTCCATTGCAGATTGAGATTGCTTAGATTAAAAGGAAAAAGAGTGACAAGACTTAGATATGCAATTCATTTGTTTATGCACATATATGCATTAATATTCCCAAAATACAAATTTCCAAAATACTCCAGGAATCAAAGAAAAGAGAGAGAGATTTTTGTTAACAATCTCAATTTTATTTTTTTTAAGCCCAGGACTATGCACAGTTTATCTGTTTTGTTCTTACATCTCATTAATCTTGTGATGTTAAACAACATGGATACTAGTGGCCCAGTGCTTGAATGCCTACTCCGACCCTATTTTATTTACTACAGATGTACAGCTTAATTAAAAAAAAAATCCAATTCTTCAGTGATGGTATACACATAAAAACAATCACGCTGCTTATTTGAAATCTTACTTCAGCCTCATCTTGAAGGTTAGTAATTCTTTTAATGCCTACTCTTAAGCAAAAGAGCTGTAACATCCACCAGCCCTGCCCATATTTAAAGATAGATACATTCTTGGATAGGGACTTCTAAGGAATAGAAATGTGAGCTGAATCTGTGAGCAATATATACCAACACAAATAAGTAATATGAGGTTAATCATAAGTATAACCCGTGTGCCTAATGACGTCTGAAACTGTGTAAGAGAAATCTGAGACATACTTGAAATACCATATGGAAAGATCAACTTGATATTTCTGTGATAGCACGAATACATCCTAAATGCCATGGAAATAGCAGTAACATCGTATTTGCATTACAGAAAAAAAGCTAGAATGATCAGTCATTTACCAAAATAGAGAAAGACGCAGAAGAAGGGTTTTATATTGTCTGTATTACCCATGAAAAGAATTACTAATAAATATAAAACTTCAGCTTTTTTGAGTAGCTAGTTGTATGGGAGATAGCAGCCATACTGTTGCTAAAGTTATTATAAGCCATCTGGAGTTTGCTGTGATGATGCCATAGTGGTAATTTGATATTCTCATTTACGGTTTGGAAAAAAAGAATATGTGTAGGTTAAGAAAGGACTAAAACAGTCTCACTCCAGCTTCTTTATGTGTTTTTTATTGAATGAATCACTCACATTTACTGAAGTAATTTGTGATTTTTCTAATTTAGTCACCAGATCCTCATTACCAGTTACTTGTCAAAGCAAAGTAGGCTTTATGTCTGAGACAGAGGAAAAAATACAGGAGGAAAAAAAGGTAGTGTGCTACACGACAGTCCTTTAGTAATAATTTAAAAGTGAAAAAAAGAAGTGCCACTTTACCTCCTTTTCCATTAGAACCTTAAAATGTTTGAACTTAAAAGAGCACATGGTCACTGAGGTTGACTCGCTGTGTAACACAGGCAAAAGTTTCTAAGCAATACTTCCTGTACCCATAAATTCTTCCTGAGCCCAACTTTTAGGATGATGGGTGTTTAAATATAAAGACTTCGTGTAATGGAGAATGTATCCCATTACCAGCAAATGGTTAAATATTCTCATGATTTAAAATACTTTGTTTTTAAAGCAAGGTGGGGATTTTTAACCATCTTGCATCCCATTTATATTGCTACACTTTTGTGTGATAGCTTAAAGTTCTGTCTTCCTAAGCAGGTAGTTACAGATTGTGATCAAACAACCAATTAATAATATCTATTTAACCTGAGTGGTTTGGACTCGTTTTAGCTTTTTCTGTAAGGTACATTTTCTAGACTCCAAATAATTATTGCACACCTTTTATGAACCCTTTCCAATTCATAAATTGTTTTTCTAAAGCATAGACACCACAAACTGAATTTCAGATTTTGAGTAAGAATCTCCCAAAATACATCTGGAAGTAATGAATTCTCCTTTTTCTACTTGATAATTCTTGTTTTATCTAGTCCAAGAGCTGCCTTTGTTCCATTATTGACTGTTGCTGACAGAGAACAGAATATCTTTGGGTCCAACAGAGGACTTTTAGTTTCTCAAACAGTGTTTTTGCCTTATAGGTGTGACTACACTCTCATATTCGAACAACTTAACAATTACCTGTTTGTACTATTAATATGATTCAGAAAAAATACCATTATTGTGAGATGAGGAAAACATCCAATAGCATCTATAGCTCTCTCCTTACCAAACATTGATTTGTTAACCAGAAAAATAAAACTTGTAAGAGCTGTTATATTGTTGTGTTCACAACAGATGTGTATTTTCCCTAGCCAAATATCATCTGGAAGAGAAGTGGTGTTTATTTCTAAAGTTTGTATATTATCAGATAGTATATTTGTATATATTTTACAGAGCTAGAACTGACAGTTTCTAGCACGTCCTTTCTGGTTTACAGTAAAGCATACAAGTTGGGGAAAAGGTTAGAGAGATTTTTTTTTTTTTTTTAAAGTACAAATTTAAATGTGCTGTGGAGAAAGCAAAGATTTAGAGTTATGTGCAATTAGTTTCAGATACTTTGTCTTTGACAGATATGTACTGTCTCAGCTACTGGCAGGCTGAGGAACAAAGGTTTATAGAGCAGATTTTCCTGTCACACTTGGAGAACAGGGAATTCATTACTCACAGAAACATTTTCTCCATAGTCATATATTACAACCTCCTGAGTACATGTCCATTTTTATTTGCTCTTAGTTCTGGGAGCCAATAACTAGCTTAGAAGTCTAAGTCAGAAATTAAAAGTGTAAAAGAAAAAATGCCCAAATGAGGAAAACCCCCCATTTTTTTCTAAACACGACTCCAAGGTGCACATACAAATTATGCTTTTTGGTGCCTCAGTTCATGGTACATCTGGGACTGACATTTAAAATTTCAACAACTATTCTAGTTGGCCTTGTTTTTCAATCGGCTGCAAAGTACTTGACTTCTGCCTTTTTCTCTCCCTTCCTGCTTGCTGCAACTGCCCTTTTCACTCTGCCATCACTGTTACGATTCTGAGGCCTCTCAAACATTTCAGTAATAATGTGGCAGTGAAGGCATAATATTATACCTAACCCATTCTGTTCATTCTGACTTCAACGGTTTCAGAGCAATCATGTCATTAATTTTTGCCACACTTTGGTACAGTATTAATTTGGGGGAAAGATCAAGCAGGTACTAGGTATAATGAGATGGTGATTATCTAGCTAGCTAGCTAGTTAGCTAAGGCGGGAGCTGGACCTCCCGTGGAGCTGCCTAGGGCGACAAAAGCTTGGATAATGAGGGGGAGAGTAAGTAGGGAAGAATTGGGGCTTGGTGTCATTATATGTCACCATTCCTGCCAAAAAGACAGTTATCACCGGTCTTTAACAAAGTGGACAGGCCACCTATACTTAAAACAGAAAAGAAACACATATAAATTTATATATGTTCGACAAATAGCAGCTAAAACAACACTTGTGAACGTTTTAAAATTGCTTAGAAGATATAAGAAAATGAAGTGTCACTGCAAAGTGGATTAAATTTTGCTAAATAATCTTGATTTTATTGACTTGCTTATGGACTTTGGTGAGGAGGAGAAAGTGACTGTACTATTCCATTCTATTGGGAGATAAAGTGAACAGAGGGTCTGTGGGTAATTAAACCATTCTTCACTTTCAAATTTCTTCACTGATATTAATGAACCAGTGTCACAGATGGAGTGATGCACTTCACTCATAAGAAAGAAGTAAAAATACACTTCATTGGTATAAAACAGTGAGTTAACAAGATTCAGTGGTAAATGTGACAGTGGTTTAATGAGATTTGATGGCAAGGTACACTTGATTATTTACTGCATAGAGGACAGGGTCAGACAAAATTGTCAGGGAAGCCCTCCCATGGAATCATAAGATTCAGAAAGGACTCCCCTCATTTTCTAAATTCCCTCTCAAAAAGGAGTTTAGGTGCAGCTTGATCCAATCCTAGACTGGGTAAATTGTTTATGTCTAAAGCATTATATATGTACAATCAACCCTTTGTATCACTTAGCTAAGATTTCAAAGTTTAGCATGCTGGTAGTCACTTACCGAGGATCTGTTGCAGCAAGGAATCCCTCAACCTCCAGGAGTAACCTTGAGAGGGGAGATCAAGGGGAGATCAAGGGGAGATCCTAGCACACAGCCCACTGCCATGCAGAAGAGCTCAACAGGCTCTTGGGCTGCTCACCTTTTATAGAGGTAAGATGATTGACTCGTAGTCATATTTGCATACTGATCACAGTTTTTAGTTTCTTCACTGTGATAAAGTGGGAGCATTGCACAATAGCCCTTGGCTATTGTGTTATCTGTCTCCCAAATCCACTTTGAGCCAGATGCACCCATTAGGACCGCCACTTATCACCTGAGCAGGATTAGGGAGATAAGGATAAAGGTTGGGTGGCAGTGGGGGTATGGATGGGAAAGCACACTGTCACAATCAGTTCCCAAAGTTTAAGTAACATCAGCATAGGTGGATCCCCATGTCACAACAAGTACAGTTAAAGCAGTATAACTGCACAAAAGGCCATAGAGGTGACAAAAAGCAGGTCAGTAAAACCCTAGACTTAGTTTACCAACATCTGTAGAGCATCTTGGAAATAAAAACTACCAAATAAGTGCTAAGTATCATAGTAAAAGGGGATAAGTGAGACCAAGATATTTCTATGGTATGCTACCCAAACTATGAATATGTGCAGTTCATGCTAGTACATATACCAACAAAATTGCTAGAAGTATATGGAATATTGTTGAACATTCTTTCACAAAATACATTTTTCAACCAAAAGAAATACTTCCTCTTTTAAATTTTATTAATTTTTTTTCCATTTTTCAATTAAAAACCCTGAGTTGTATGATATTACAATACCATATTTTAGTTTTCTGTTTTTTGGATAAAAAAAGGTCATTATTAAAGTCAGTATTTTTACCAGCATTGATGTTTATTTTGAGCAGTTTTAAAGATTAAAATATTTAAAATAATTTTCTTCTTTTTTTAAAAAGGCAAAACTAAAATATGACTATGAGATTAAAATAGCTCCACACTATTTTTTATTTTCTACTAAAATAATAACTAGTTTCCTAGTAAATTCCATTAAAAATCACTGCATGACAATGATCCAAGTGCTTAATTTTCTGTGACTGACTGATTGAACTCACATTGTCAAGAGGAATTTACCTCTGTAAAATAAAAACCAGATTCTGGCTCTTTCTAAACATGAAGTAACAACAATACTTTATTACTCCTTTTTAGAGATGAAAGCAATTCATTTTAGCATCCAAATAATACAAAGGATCTGGCAAGAATTGTATGTATCTGTTCATTTGCTGAGAAATGGGGAGTCACAGATGAGGAAAAAAAAAAAACCAAAAATTAGTCTTGCTGTGCTCTACAATGAAAATAATGAAAGCTTTAAAATTCACTACTGAAATTTTCAGATATGAAGTAGGTGCTGATTTCTTCATATTTTTATTTGATTTTCTTTTACACATCATAAATATTAGCTCAGCCTTTGAATAAACAATAAGTAGCTCTATATGCTCCCTAATGGAACTAGCTCATAACCTTTACAAGTCAATGCTTTTTTCGTATTTAGGTTTGGGGATGACATTTTTTAGCCGTCCTCATTATTATCAAAGAACATTTATATTTTATAAAGAAATAGCTTTGAGTGGGAATTCGCCATCACAGTAAATATAATCTTAGGTATATTTTGTTAGCTTTGCTAAATTTGAAGAATGTAGCCACTGATATTGGAAACTCAGTAAGTTGTGCAGTGTGAAAGACAGAATCTACCTAAAACTGATCTCTAGAAAAATCTAATATACACAAATCCCTTTGAAGAAAATGGTAGCTGTTATGATGAATGTTGCTTTGGATAAAGATCAGAACAATCATACTATGGCAGAAATAAAGATAAAGAATACCTGAGACTAGAGAGAAGTTACCTAAATTCAGTAAAGGTTTTGAAGGCTGAAAAGTGGTTGGAAACCTCAAAATCCTGTTAATATGTTTGCTTTTCACTCTGATCTATATTAAACAGAAAGTATCATTAGAGATTTGGTGGAGTTGACAGCGTTAGGTTTACAGTTGGACTCTATGATCTTAAGGGTCTATTCCAACTTAAATGATTCTATGATCCTATGATTCTATATTCAAGAATCAGAATTTAAATATCCCCAAAAGTTTCAATCTAGAATGACATATTATTTAATTTTAGTTCAGAGCATTTTTCTGTCTCAATGCACCTAAACAGAAGCATCAAGATCTGAAATATTGTGTTAAGCTCATAGTTTGCCCTGCCTTATGCTAGCTGTTTCACACAGTTCAAAGCCTGTCCCATTTGTTACTGTCATACAAGAAACCTTGGAGATATCTGCACACCAGTTTCACTTGAAGTTTATACAAATGTCATCCAAGAAGAAAACTTAAAAATCCTAAAAAATACATAGACAAGAGCTTTCAGGGTTTCCAGATCATGAAATATTAAGCAACAGATGTTGAAAACCTGGGAAACGTACATATGAATCATTGTGCTGGTTTATATCATCATGATGAATTATAAATGACCCCAGTATTGGCTATTTGTAATCACTGACCTGAATGTGCTTTCTATAAACTTGTATATCTGTCTCATCTATGATATTCAAGTCTAAACTTTACCCAGTATCCTGAGTTCTAGTTTTTGTGAGGACTTAGTGAGATTTATTTTTCAAAATACACATCTGAGTTGAGGACTGTGAGATACAATATTAATTTTAAATATAGAAAGTGTCACATCATATTATAGAAGTGGGAAGAAACCTCCAGAAGATATGTAAGTATATATTCTTTGGCAGTGGAACTCAGCCAAAGATGCTTTGGAGAGTGTTTATGGGAAATAGTCCAGAAAACGTGAAAGAAAACCTGTAGGTGATACTTCTAAATCAGTCCAGCAGCAAATAGTCAACAGTCCAACTCTTTTAAAAACCTAGTTCCATAATCCCATCTAGACTGAGGCAGGACTACATCATCACTGGAGTATTGCAGACAATCTTAGATGAAAATAACTTCAGTGTGCTGCAAGCTCTTATTCTCTCTTCATTTACAGCCATAAGCAAAACAAGTAATGAAGGATATCTGAACAACTTGAACAGGAACTTAGTAGGTATAGAAAGAACCAGAGTATATATGAACAGCTGCACAATGATGCAAGTTAAACAGTCAAATAGATTTAACTAATCAGTTAAAACAGGGAAGTATCTCCTATGAATGCTGAAGAAAGAAACTCCTCATTCTGTAAGAGGAATGGTAAGTTAGCTCCCTGAGGGTGATCCCAGAGTTGATTTTTTCCCCTCTTCTTCCAGTAACAGCAAGGACAAAAATGAGGATGGTGAAGGACAATGAAAATTTCCTGTACAATACCATAAAAAACTTAACTGCATCACTGAAGGAGAAAACCTTATTCCAATATGTTGAATGTGAAGCAAAAATAGACTGAGAGCCTTCATACTTATAAGAAGTGGCTGTGGACATATGAGGAACTATTTTTCAGTACAGCTACTATATAATGATCTTGTTTTTATATATTGCTATCAATTACACTGTCATACAGATTTTTTAAGTCCATTAGCAGCAGTCAGTGCTAATACTAGAGATGAAATTTTCAGGTTGTTAGCTGACACATGGGAATGGTTCAAATGTACATCGGGGAGGTTTAGATTTGACATTAGGAGGCATTTCTTTAACAAGTGGGTCATCAAACACTGGAACAGGCTTCCTGGAGAGTTGGTAGTTGCCCCAAGCCTGTCCATGTTTAAGAGACATTTGGACAATGCCCTTAATGATATGCTTTAACTTTTGGTCAGCCCTGAAGTGGTCAGGCAGTTGGACTAGATGATTGTTGTAGGTCCCTTCCAACTGAAATATTCTATTCTTTCTTTGTTTCTATTGTAATCCCCTGAAGGCATCTAGAACTGGAGGAGAACACAGAGGAAAATAAGTAGTTGCAGCTACAGTGCCAAGAGATAAGGAAATTAAACCATCTTTTAAGGAAAAGACAGAAGTCGGGACCAGAAAATAACAATTTATGCTGAGTTGAATTGCATTCAGAAAGTGAAGGAAACTGTAGGAAAGAACAGAGAGAGTAGATTACACTGGAGCACATTTTAACGGCTAAATTTGTCACTGGGTAGCTAAACAGAGGTGAAGATAGCCAATTCTTCCTGACAAAATTACGGACACTATGGCAAATTTGGCAATTTATGTTGATAATGCAAATGCAATTTTATCTATAAAGCCCCAAGGAACTAAGAGTTTCAGAATTTTCAGTCTCAGGAAAGCCAGAGATTATCAGGCTGGTATGGGCAGTCTGTGTCCCTTTATGGTGAAAAGCACAGTATTTCCTTCTGCTCCTACAAAGTGAAAATATGGAAAACAAGAATTTAATAGACAATACTTGCTTCAAAACCTTTACAATTCACTGACTTTGGTAGTCAGTATTGTTAAACAAATTCTTGTGGGACCAGAAGAGCTTGAAACAAATCCCAAGGCCTCAGAAGGACCATAAGACAGATATCGTATTTGACTCACAAGTGAAACTGTTCATGTATGCCTGACTAAGAGTCCATGAGAGACTCTAGTAATGCAGATGCCTTCATTGTGCATTGATTACAAAGCAAACTGGGCACAGAGATAGGACAGAAATTCCTTTATTTCAGGTAGCAAGTCTGTGTATTGGTTTTTAGCTTGAACAGAGAATTTTAATATTTACAGTCCATGGATACAATGTATCAAAGTTGAAATTTAAAAATTGTTTAGGAATTCAAGAAAAATATCAAGATGGTGCAGTAGATATAATAAAAAATAAGGAGCTGCAGCTCTGGTTGTTGATCTTGTGAAAGCATTCACTCTTTAAACATAAATAATTTAGAAGTCTGTGTTAATTAATTTGGTACCACAGTCATCCAGGAAATAATAGAATTATCATCTAAACATTATGAGGAAAAAATGTGAAGAAACAGGCTGTATTAACAATACTATCAACTATTCAAGATTTTGAAACCCTTACAAGGATTGCGATCCACTAAATAAGAAAAAAACAATAGGAATAAGCATATTACTTTATGCTTCCTGCAACTTGACTCTTTTCAGGGAAAATTAACCCCCCCTCCTTTCAATCCTGAAAAGCCAAAATTTTCTTTCCTTTTCTTGTTTTTCAGAATGATGAGTTGTCAAGCTGCTGTGATGACTGCAACACTATTGTTCATGTCTATCACAGATACACTATATCTGAATCAACAATTGAAATCTGTGACATATATTAATCAAAAAGATGAAGCTTCATTTACCATGAACAGTACAATCAGCCTTGAGCCATAGGAGGTTAATCTTCAGCTACCACTATGCTTATTTTCTCAGTAGTCACATATATCAGATCTGAAAACTCTACTATTGTCTCAATTAAATATAATTTCCTTTCAAGAAATCCTCTTAGAAGAAAATAAAGATTATAATGCAATTAAAAATAGATCTTTAGGTCATAGTGTCTTGAGTCAAAAACTGTAAAACAGCTTTGTGACAGGATCTTGGTCAGTGAAATATCTATGATGGATCTGCCTTGGCCTTCATAACAAATTCCAAAAAAACAAAAGTAAGTTTTTTAGATTATGAGTTAGAACTGTTAAATTTAAAAACAGACAAAATTAAAAGGGTCATGGCTGGAAATAAAAAATATTTATAAACAAAAGTTCTTCTGCCTGCTGTATTCTTCTTGGTGAATCATTGCTTACATTCAATTCAATGACTTTCAAAGCTGTGATGAACTTTGCATAGTCTCTTGTGGAGGTTAGGATATGTATATTGTTAGCATATCTGTGCTGTGGCTGCCTAATCTCTGCTCCTCTGCAGCCTCTTGCATGCCCTCTTCCTTAAGCAGCCCAAGAGCAGCCTGAAAGAGGGTGTGTTCTCCTCCTTGCTTCCAGATGGGTCCAACTTGCCCTTTTGCTTCACTTGTACGCACAGTCAGAACACACATAAGTATTATCAGTCAAATGCAGTAAAAGGTATAGGCTACTTTGACAATAGATTTGCACAATTAATACTGAACAGCTAGGGACTGCTTAAATTAATTGCTTAGCCTAATGATTTAATAGCCCATTGAAAGACTAAACTAACTTTAAAAGATTGTTATTATCAAAATAAAGGAATAAGAAAGTCCTTGTGATCTTTTTTTGTGGCACATTAGATGAAAATTAAGTATTACACATATGACAACAAATTTAGAGATGTGAAGATTTTTTTGCATTTAATTTGACACCTCTAATAATATGAGATATCATCCTGATAGACTCTGTGGCAGTGAGAACATAACTGTAAAGTTTCTTCAATGCTGATGCAAAAAGAAGTGAAATAGTTTGTGTAAAGAAATGGAATTAGTTGAAGGTGTCCTGGTTTTGGCTGGGGTAGAGTTAACTTTCTTCATAGTAGCTAGTATGGGGCTATGTTCTGGATTTGTGTTGAAAACAGCGTTGATAATAGAAGGGATGTTTTCGTTACTGCTGAGCAGTGTTTACACAGAGTCAAGGCCTTTTCTGCTTCTCACCCCACCCCACCAGAGAGGAGGCTGGGGGTGCATGGAAAGTTGGAAGGGGACACAGCCGAGATACCTGACCCCAACTGACCCAAGGGATATCCCATACCATATGTCCTCATGCTCAGCATATAAACCTGGGGGAAGAAGAAGGAAGGGGGGATATTCGGAGTGATGGCATTTGTCTTCCCAAGTAACTGTTACGCGTGATGGACCCCTGCTTTCCTGGGGATGGCTGAACACCTGCCTGCCCATGGGAAATGGTGAATTAATTCCTTCTTTTGCTTTGCTTGCATGCAGGCCTTTTCCGTTAACTATTAAAATGTCTTTATCTCAACCCATGAGTTTCCTCATTTTTACTCTTCTGATTGTCTTCCCCATCCCACCAGTGAGTGAATGGCTGTGTGGTCCTTGGTTGCCAGCTGAGGTTAAAACACAACAGAAGGGTAGAGAAAATTCATAGCAAAAATTGATGAAAAAGTCAATTTTCTTATTCCATTTAACTTCAAAATAGAATCATAGAATCATAGAATGGTTTAGGTTGGAAAGGACCTTTAGATGTCATCTAGTCCAACCTCCCTGCAAGGAGCAGGGACATCCCCAACTAGATCAGGTTGCTCAGAGCCCCGTCCAACCTAACCTGGAATGTTTCTAGGGATGGGGCACCTACCACCTCTCTGGGCAACCTGTTCCAGCATTTCACCACCCTCATTGCAAAAAATTTCTTCCTTCTATCCAGTCTAAATCTACCCTCCTTTACTTTAAAACCATTACCCTCTGTCCTGTCACAACAGGCCTTGCTAAAGGGACTGTCCCCATCCTTGCTATAGTTCCCCTTTAAGTACTGAAAGGCCACAATAAGGTCTCCCTGCAGCCTTCTCTTCTCCAGGCCGAACAACCCCAACTCTCTCAGCCTGTCCTCAGAGGAGAGATGCTCCAGCCCTTGGATCGTCTTTGTGGTCCTGCTCTGGGCCTGCTCCAACAGTTCCATGTCCTTCCTGTGTTGAGGGCCCCAGAGCTGGACGCAGTACTCCAGGTGGGGTCTCACCAGAGCAGAGTGGCAGAATCACCTCCCTCGACCTGCTGGCCACGCTTCTTTTGATGCAGCCCAGGATACGATTGGCCTTCCGGGCTGCAAGCGCACATTGCTGGCTCATGTCCAGCTTTTCATCCACTGGTACGCCCAAGTCCTTCTCCACAGGGCTGCTCTCAATCTCTTCATCCCCCAGCCTGTATTGATATTGGGGGTTGCCCTGACCCAGGTGGAGGACCTTGCACTTGGCCTTGTTGAACCTCATGAGGTTCTCACAGGCCCACCTCTCCAGGTTGTCTAGGTCTCTTTGGATGACATCCCATCCTTCTGGCATGTCAAGTGCTCCACTCAGCTTGGTGTCAACTGCAAACTTGCTGAGGGTGCACACGATCCCACTGTCTATGTCACTGATGAAGATATTAAATAACACTGTTTCCAGTACACCCCTTAGGGACACCACTCGTCAGTGGTCTCCATCAGGACATCAAGCCATTGACCACTACCTTCTGGATGTGACTATCCAACCAATTCCTTATCCACTGAACAGTCCACCCATCAAATCCATATCTTCCCAATTTAGAGAGAAGGATGCTGTGGGGGACCGTGTCAAAGGCCTTACAGAAGTCCAGATAGATGACATCCGTGGCTCTTCCCTTGTCTACTGATGTAGTCACTCCATCATAGAAGATCACTAGGTTGGTCAGGCAGGACTTGCCCTTGGTGAAGCCATATGTCTGCCTCAAATCACCTCCCTGTCCTCCATGTGCCTCAGCATAGCTTCTAGGAGGGTCTGTTCCATGATCTTCCCAGGCACAGAGGTGAGGCTGACAGGGCAGTACTTCCCTAGGTCTTCCTTTGTACCCTTTTCAAACATGGGCACAATGTTTCCCTTCTTCCAGTCCCCAGGGACTTCACCTGACTGTCATGACTTTTCAAATATCATGGAGAGTGGCTCGGCAACCACAGCAGCCAATTCCCTCAGGACTCTAGGATGCATCTCATCAGGTCCCATAGACTTGTGTATATCCAGGTTCCTCAGGTGGTCATGAATATGATCTTCTGTTACAGTGGGAGTGTCTTTATCCCCCTGGTCCCCATCTTGCGGTTCATCAACTCAGGAGGGGTGAGGAGAGAGGTTACCAGTGAAGACTGAGGCAAAAAAGTTGTTGAGTACCTCAGCCTTCTCCTTGTCTGTTGATACTAGGCCTCCATTCTTGTTCATTGAGGGGGTATGATTTCTTTGACTTTCCCAAATAAGACCATAAGGACAACATCCTTTAAACATAATCAATCTAATTGCAGATATCAATAAATAATACATATTAAGAGCCAACCAGTTTAATTTTTCTAATAGCTGATTTTGTTTAATAAAGGTTCTTTTAAGGAAGTAAGGTACTACATTGGCAATTTTTATCTTAATTCATAAACGTATAAAAATTGCATGCCATTGAATCATAGAATCATAGAATAATTAAGGTTGGAAAAGACCTCTAAACTCTTCAAGTCCAACTGTCAACCCAACACCATCATGCTTCCTAAACCATGTCCCAAAGTGCCACGTCTACATGTTTTTTGAACTCCTCCAGGGATGGTTACTCCACCACCTCTCTGGGCAGACTGTTCCAATGCCTGACTGCTCTTTCAGTAAAGAAATTTTTCCTAATATCCAATCTAAACCTCCCCTGAAGCAACATGACACCTTTTCCTCTTGTCCTGTTGTTCACATTATAAGTCAGTTCAGGGCACTAGAACAGTGACAGTAAAAGAGGTTAAAAATAAATAAAAAAAGGGTAGGTCCTCTGTGTTGGAAATTACAAAACAAAATATAGAGAAGCATTAAGAGGATTTATTTGTCATATCAGAAAATCAGTGGAATCCTATGTGTTTTACAGCAAAACAGAAATTACTCTAAATGGTGCATTACTGTGGAAAAAGAAAAATATTATGATTTTTTTTAGCATTCCAGAATGGTGATGATGACTGTGATGGATCCCAAGAATTCCTTGTATAAAATATTGCATAACTCTTGTTCAAACCTTGAATTATGACAATTTAGGTTTGTTAAACCAGAAAAATAATATCTTAAAAAGCCTCAAATATTTCCTTATTCACAATAATTCACAATATTTGCTTATTTTATAAAGCAATGCACTAAATAGAACAAACCAATCATTGACTTGACTGTTGAGTTGCTGTAAATTGTGGAAACCCAACTGATGAGCTATGTGGATCAATGGTTAGGTAAGGCTGAGCAGTAGGTGTTAAAAACCATCATCCTTGACAAAATAATTGCCACAACAGATTGATTGTGGTAAAAGACCACAATCTAATTGTTGTGTATGTGCTCTTAACATTGACAGGAGTCTGGATACAGATACTATCAGCCAAAGTATTTGGAATTGAAGAACAAGGAAGGACAATGTATGAAATACACTGTCCGGGCTGTACTAGAATCCCTTTAGCAGATCTTCGAAAGACATATCTAAAATCCTTCATAGAGTAAGCTTTAATACTTAGATAAGGGACTTACCTGTTAGTAATCTTTTCCTTAAATATTCTTTTGAGGATTTGCTATATTTATCTGGAATTTATTTTTTTTCTAAGTCTTTGCTTCTGGAGAGTATGATTTGGGCTTTTAAAAAGGAACCTTTCAGTCTATCACCTAGCAATGACTGATGTCTTCTGTAGTCTTTGTGGAACTGGGAATTTTCAATTTCATGGCAATTGGTATTCTCAAACTGTTACTATTTCCCATCTCATTTTGTGTTCTTCCTGAGCTACCTACCTCTGTGTGTGGGGCGTTTGTAAGTGTCATATTTCAGAATAAGTATAATCTCTACCGTCATCCAAAAAGTCTTCTCTAGTCGCATTTTTTCTTAACTACCTTATTTTTTTTAACCCAGATAAATTAATACGCATTCATAAAATTATGTACAATATTATCTTTTAAATCCCAAAATAAAGGGGAAACATTTCACTTCATGTACAATGAAAGGAGGTACAGCTTCAAATAGGAAGGATTACAAAATACAATACTAAGTAGGCAATTTATTATAGCTAAAAAATTTAATGAGCATTTGGAAGCTTAAAAAATGTAATTCCTATTTTAAAAAAATGCAGAAAACTGAATTCCATTGACTTTTCTGAAGAAAAACCTGAGATAAGGTTCATGTATAGACATAGGTGTGCAGTGCCAGTACCAGATTTCTGAACAAAAGGGATCAAAGGCATCAGAGTTACAATTGTGTCACAAAGTCCCTATAGTAAAAGAGATTTAGGGATGTGACATTTCCAAATAGGAAACGGAAGTGAGTGAGTTCCTAGGCTACAGGGAAAAGAACATCAAACAGGCGAAAGGCAAAACAACTGCCATTTTGACCTAGAAATGAATTCCTTACTAACCATAGATATGGTGGTCATCAGCTTAACCTAAAGCAAGACAAATCAGTAGAGAAGAGCACACTATTCTCCTATCTGATGACTTACTCTAGCTGTTAATTTCCATTCTGTCAGAGA
Source organism: Morus bassanus (assembly GCA_031468815.1). Lineage (NCBI taxonomy): Eukaryota > Metazoa > Chordata > Aves > Suliformes > Sulidae > Morus > Morus bassanus. The sequence goes on from CM062569.1 coordinate 93,435,787, forward strand.
AAGACTGAAAAGTAAACAAACACGTAATTGATCAAGACAGATTTTACCTTCTTCCCTAGCCACTTGGTGGCTAATGAAAGCACTGAGAATGGAATAAATTTTAGACACACACAGACAAAATAAAAAATCAAATTCTTCAGAAAAACTGATGTAACATAGCCTGCAATAGTTCCATCATGAAGAACTGCATTATTCTACCACATAATCCTTTCCAGAAACTCGTGAAACTAAATCTGAAAACAACAACTTGTTCTCATTAGCCCTTGGGGAACTGGGTTTCAAACAGCCTTTAAGCTCATTAGAATTTGATGTGTATGAACCAACTTAACTCTAAATCAAAGAAAACATCTGTGTGAGCATCTGCAAAGATAACTAACTAAGCTTCACATAGCTCTAATGGTAACAAACTGAGGCTAGAGCATACTACCTTGAAGTTACTTATTCAAGTTAGTTTAAATCTCTGGAGACTATTTTTCTCTAGCTGCAGTTTTCACATACTAAGAAATATATAAGGCACAAAAAGCTATTGTTTCCAAGGTCTAGTTTACATTAGATTTCATCTGGAACATGATAAATATTTATTTTCTCCCTGAAGTATGAAAAGAACTAACTAGGAAAGGGTCAATAGTGTAGACTAATAGGCAGACACAGAATTCAAGGACTTTGTCATCTATCATATTGGTTCTAACAGAATTTTCAAGTATATGTAGAGTTTATCATTCTGTGACGTTCTGTCTAACCATTACTCTCACAGACAGCTTAAAAAACATACAAGAGTAGCAAAACTATACAATGGACTAGTGTCATGGTTTTAGCTGGGATAGTTGATTTTCTTCACTGTAGCTAGCATAGTGCTGTGTTTTAGACTTGGTATGTAAATAATGTTGATAACACCCTGGTGTTTTAGTTGTTGCTGGGTAGTGTTTACACTAGTCAAGGACTTTCTAGCTTCCCATGCTCTGCCAGGTGCACAAGAAGCCGGGAGGGGAGGGGATGCAACCAGGAGAGCTGATTCGAATTGGCCAAAGGGTATTCCATATCATGTGACGTCATGCCCAGTATATTAACTGGGGGAATTGGCTGGGGGAGGCAGCGATCGCGGCTCGGGGACCGGCAGCGTCGGTCGGCGGGTGGTGAGCGGTTGCAGCACTTGTTGTTCAGTTTTGGTTTTGGTTTTTTTCCCTTTCCCTCTCCTCCTACTGTTTCATCTCTCTCTCGCTCATTATTTTCCTTTTCATTATATTAGTATTATTGCTGTTTTATTCTAATTATTAAACTGTTCTTATCTCAACCCACGAGTTTTCTTACTTTGGCCCTTCCGATTCTCTCCCCCATCCCACTGGGGTGGGGGGAGTGAGCGAGCGGCTGTGTGGTGCTTAGTTGCTGACCGGGGCTAAACCACAACAGTCCTTTTTGGCGCCCAACGTGGGGCACGAAGGGTTTGAGATAATAACAGTTGCTGGTCACAGCATTGATTCATCTGTTCTCGATATTAGTAGTCAGACCTACACCATGCTGATTTTGAAGTACATGTTAAAGATTGGCATTGGGTTTTGTAGTTTGCTGTGCTCTGCAGTGGTTAGAGATGTTTTGCCTAGGAGATTTGTTATTAAAACACTGGCCTTGAGTTTTATCGGTTATTTGGGTTTTGCATGGAAGCCGTTACTGTACTTCGGCTACCACCTCATGGAGACAATTAGCAATTATACCTCCTCCTCTGAGAGGTTCTTTATGGAGGAAATACAGAATGGCACCTTAGCTACCATCTTCTGTAATGTCTCCTCCTTCATTACAACAACTTTTCAGTCTCTTGAACATCCTTGGGTAGTTAAGATACATCTGTTGATATTCCTATGGCAGATTGTTTCGGTTTTGTCTAAGGTTAATAAGCAATTCAAGAATATCATCCAGAGATCTGCCCCAAGGCTCGATAATTATGGGTGGCAGGGTATGTGGGAGAGTATGGGCAAATGCCTGAGACGGTGGGCACCTCCAGTGTTTTGGGACTTTACCCCTGAACAAGTGCAGAATCCTGAAAAATTAGTAGAATATTTGGAGGAAGTATGCTGTCACCCTAGCAATTCCAGAGAGATACAAATCACTGCAATGTGTTGGGGCCTGGCCCATGCCTACCGAGCCCTATTCAACAGTATTCAGTACCACCAAGGGAAAATGACAGGCCCTGCGGCTACTCCAAGCCCAGCGACAAGCACTGTGGCCCCTCAAACCCCCCCAACAGGCGCTGCAGTAGCTCCAAGCCCAACGACAAGCACTGTGGCCCCTCAAACCCCCACAACAGGCGCTGCAGCAGCTCCAAGCCCAGCGACAAGCACTGTGGTCCCTCAAACCCCCACAACAGGCACTGCAGCAGCTCCAAGCCCGACGACAGGCACTGTGACCGCTCAAACACCCATGACGGACACTGAAGCTGAATCAGAGAATCAACCCGTGCCAGTATCAGTTGCCCCTATACAAAAGAAGAAATCTTCAAAGAGAAAGTCAACTCGTTTAGAAAAGGATGATGGAGAAGCAGCGCCGTTACTAAGAGAGGAGAAGGAAGAGGAAGAACTTGTACAAGAGACGGAAACTACCCGATCCCTATCCTTAAGTGAGCTACGAGATATACGAAAAGATTTCGGCCGTCGTGTAGGTGAGCATGTTGTCACCTGGCTGCTCCGATGCTGGGATAACGGGGCCAGTAGCCTGGAATTAGAGGGTAAGGAAGCCAAACAACTGGGATCCCTTTCTAGGGACGGGGGCATTGACAAAGCAATTGGAAAAGGGACACAAGGCCTCAGCCTCTGGAGGCGACTCCTGTCTGCTGTGAAAGAAAGGTACCCCTTCAAGGAAGATGTTATATATCGCCCTGGAAAATGGACCACCATGGAGAAAGGTATCCAGTACCTGAGAGAATTAGCTGTGCTTGAGGTGATTTATGGTGACCTGGGTAGTGAACAGTCATCCAAAGATCCAGATGAAGCCCAGTGCACACGACCCATGTGGCGGAAGTTTGTACGGAGCGCACCATCATCCCATGTAAACTCCCTGGCAGTAATGTCCTGGAAAGATGAAGAGGCACCAACGGTAGAGGATGTGATTGATAAACTCCGGGATTATGAAGCACATGTCTCTTCCTCCCTCGTCTCAGCTGTGGAGAAATTGTCCCGGGAGTTCCAGCAATTCAAAGAAGATATGTCCTACTCTCTACCTGTACGGACCAGTATCTCGGCCATTAGGAGTAAGCGTCCTTCTGCTCAAGAGAGAAGATACACACCACGGGGCACCCTATGGTTTTACCTGCGTGACCATGGAGAGGACATGAGGAAGTGGGATGGAAAACCTACCTCGACCCTGGAGGCACGGGTACGTGAGTTGCAAGGAAAAACAACCACTCAAGGGGGGACCTCCAGGAGAGTTGCTGCTCCAGTTTCCAGTAGGCAGTTCCCCAGACAGAGGAGTAGAAGCGCTGATTCTATCCGTGATCTTAATAGGGAGACTTCTGATTCCCATTCACAAGAAGTGGGTTGCGAATTCTGCAATTGGAATTAGAGGGGCCCTGCCTCCAGCCAGGTGGAGGAAAGGGACAACCGGGTTTACTGGACTGTGTGGATCCGATGGCCTGGCACATCTGATCCACAGGAGTATAAGGCTCTAGTGGACACTGGTGCACAGTGCACCCTAATGCCATCAAACTATGTAGGGGCGGAACCCATTTGTATTGCTGGAGTGACAGGGGGATCCCAAGAGCTAACTGTATTGGAGGCTGAAGTGAGCCTAACTGGGAATGAGTGGCAAAAGCACCCCATTGTGACTGTCCCAGAGGCTCCGTGCATCCTTGGCATAGACTACCTCAGGAGAGGGTATTTCAAGGACCCAAAAGGGTACAGGTGGGCTTTCGGTATAGCTGCCTTGGAGACGGAGGAAATTAAACAGCTGTCTACTTTGCCCGGTCTTTCGAAGGACCCTTCTGTTGTGGGGTTGCTGAAGGTCAAAGAACAACAGGTGCCAATTGCCACCACAACAGTGCACCGGCGGCAATACCGCACCAACCGAGACTCCCTGATTCCCATCCATGAGCTCATTCGGCGACTGGAGAGCCAAGGAGTGATCAGTAAGACCCGCTCACCCTTTAACAGTCCCATATGGCCAGTGCGGAAGTCTAATGGAGAGTGGAGACTAACAGTGGACTATCGTGGCCTGAACGAAGTCACTCCGCCACTGAGTGCTGCTGTGCCGGACATGTTAGAACTTCAATACGAACTGGAGTCAAAGGCAGCCAAGTGGTATGCCACAATTGATATCGCTAATGCATTCTTCTCAATCCCTTTGGCAGCAGAGTGCAGGCCACAGTTTGCTTTCACTTGGAGGGGTGTCCAGTACACCTGGAATCGACTGCCCCAGGGGTGGAAACACAGCCCTACCATTTGCCATGGACTGATCCATACTGCATTGGAACAGGGTGGAGCTCCGGAACACCTTCAGTACATTGATGACATCATCGTGTGGGGCAACACAGCAGAAGATGTTTTCGAGAAAGGGAAGAAAATAGTCCAAATCCTTCTGAAGACTGGTTTTGCCATAAAACAAAGTAAAGTGAAGGGACCTGCACAGGAGATTCAGTTTTTGGGAATAAAATGGCAAGATGGACGTCGGCAGATCCCAATGGATGTGATCAACAAAATAGCAGCCATGTCTCCACCAACTAGCAAAAAGGAAACACAAGCTTTTTTAGGCGTTGTGGGTTTTTGGAGAATGCATATTCCAAATTACAGTCTGATTGTAAGCCCTCTCTATCAAGTGACCCGGAAGAAGAATGATTTCAAATGGGGCCCTGAGCAACGACAGGCCTTTGAACAGATAAAGCAGGAGATAGTTCATGCAGTAGCCCTTGGGCCAGTCCGGGCAGGACAAGATGTAAAAAACGTGCTCTACACTGCAGCCGGGGAGAATGGCCCTACCTGGAGCCTCTGGCAGAAAGCACCAGGGGAGACCCGAGGTCGGCCCCTAGGGTTTTGGAGTCGGGGATACAGAGGGTCCGAAGCACGCTACACTCCAACTGAAAAAGAGATATTGGCAGCATATGAAGGGGTTCGAGCTGCTTCAGAAGTGATCGGTACTGAAGCACAGCTCCTCCTGGCACCTCGACTGCCGGTGCTGGGCTGGATGTTCAAAGGGAGGGTCCCCTCTACACATCACGCAACTGATGCTACATGGAGTAAGTGGGTCGCACTGATCAGCCAACGGGCTCGAATAGGAAACCCCAGTCGCCCAGGAATCTTGGAAGTAATCATGGACTGGCCAGAAGGCAAAGATTTTGGAATGTCACCAGAGGAGGAGGTGACACGTGCTGAAGAGGCCCCACTGTATAATAAACTGCCAGAAAATGAGAAGCAATATGCCTTGTTCACTGATGGGTCTTGTCGTCTGGTGGGAAAGCATCGGAGATGGAAGGCTGCTGTATGGAGTCCTATACGGCAAGTCGCAGAAACTGCTGAAGGAGAAGGTGAATCAAGTCAGTTTGCAGAAGTAAAGGCCATCCAGCTGGCTTTAGACATTGCTGAACGAGAAAAATGGCCAGTGCTCTATCTTTATACTGACTCATGGATGGTGGCAAATGCCCTGTGGGGGTGGTTACAGCAGTGGAAGCAGAACAACTGGCAGCGCAGAGGCAAACCCATCTGGGCTGCTGCATTGTGGCAAGATATTGCTGCCCGGGTGGAGAACTTGGTTGTGAAGGTACGTCATGTGGATGCTCATGTCCCCAAGAGTCGGGCCACTGAAGAACATCAGAACAACCAACAGGTAGATCAGGCTGCTAAAATTGAAGTGGCTCAAGTAGATCTAGACTGGCAACATAAAGGTGAACTATTTATAGCTCGGTGGGCCCACAACACCTCAGGCCATCAAGGAAGAGATGCAACATACAGATGGGCTCGCGACCGAGGGGTGGACTTGACCATGGACACTATTGCACAGGTCATCCATGAATGTGAAACATGCGCTGCAATCAAGCAAGCCAAGCGGGTAAAGCCTCTGTGGTATGGAGGACGATGGCTGAAGTATAAATATGGGGAGGCCTGGCAGATTGATTATATCACACTGCCGCAAACCCGCCAAGGCAAACGCCATGTGCTTACAATGGTGGAAGCAACCACCGGATGGCTGGAAACATATCCCGTGCCCCATGCCACCGCCCGGAACACTATCCTGGGCCTTGAAAAACAAGTTTTATGGCGACATGGCACCCCAGAAAGAATTGAGTCAGACAACGGGACTCATTTCCGAAATAACCTCATAGACACCTGGGCCAAAGAGCATGGCATTGAGTGGGTGTATCACATCCCCTATCATGCACCAGCCTCTGGGAAAATTGAGCGATACAATGGACTGTTAAAGACTACACTGAGAGCAATGGGGGGTGGGACATTCAAACACTGGGATACACATTTAGCAAAAGCCACCTGGTTAGTCAACACTAGGGGATCTGCCAATCGAGCTGGGCCTGCCCAGTCAGAACTCTTACGTACTGTGGAAGGGGGTAAAGTCCCTGTAGTGCACGTAAAAAATATGCTGGGGAAAACCGTCTGGGTTATTCCTGTCTCAGGCAAAGGCAAACCCATTCGTGGGATTGCTTTTGCTCGAGGACCTGGGTGCACTTGGTGGGTAATGCGGGAGGATGGAGGAGTTCGATGTGTGCCTCAAGGGGATTTGATTTTGGGTGAAAATAGCCAATGAACTGAACGGTATGCTGTTAATTGCTATATGATATTGTATGTCATCACTCCTATGGTTGCTATATGCTGTATCAATGGTATCATAGTAAGAATTTCCAAAATTAATGAAGAATGAACTTTGATTAAACCAAGCAATGTGTAGCGGTGGTGGGACAAAGACTGGCTTCAGCATGCAACAATCCAACACCACGCAGACCATCTCTCCAGCCTTGAAGGACTATTACGGTAGATGGAGCCCAAAGTTATGGACTGAATGAACTCAATGGACATGTGTGGACCCTCTACAGATGTTCTACAGGGATGGTCCATAGACTACGGGAATGATAAATGATATCTACGTATGTCATCAAAGGATGGGGAGGCGGGTGGTGGTTATTGAGGTCATATTGGATAGTATGAGACCTGAGCATGACGTAAATGGTATGGAATAAGGGGTGGATACTGTCATGGTTTTAGCTGGGATAGTTGATTTTCTTCACTGTAGCTAGCATAGTGCTGTGTTTTAGACTTGGTATGTAAATAATGTTGATAACACCCTGGTGTTTTAGTTGTTGCTGGGTAGTGTTTACACTAGTCAAGGACTTTCTAGCTTCCCATGCTCTGCCAGGTGCACAAGAAGCCGGGAGGGGAGGGGATGCAACCAGGAGAGCTGATTCGAATTGGCCAAAGGGTATTCCATATCATGTGACGTCATGCCCAGTATATTAACTGGGGGAATTGGCTGGGGGAGGCAGCGATCGCGGCTCGGGGACCGGCAGCGTCGGTCGGCGGGTGGTGAGCGGTTGCAGCACTTGTTGTTCAGTTTTGGTTTTGGTTTTTTTCCCTTTCCCTCTCCTCCTACTGTTTCATCTCTCTCTCGCTCATTATTTTCCTTTTCATTATATTAGTATTATTGCTGTTTTATTCTAATTATTAAACTGTTCTTATCTCAACCCACGAGTTTTCTTACTTTGGCCCTTCCGATTCTCTCCCCCATCCCACTGGGGTGGGGGGAGTGAGCGAGCGGCTGTGTGGTGCTTAGTTGCTGACCGGGGCTAAACCACAACAACTAGTAAGCACGGTTACCTTGTAAATGACAATAGGATTATACCATAATTTCTCTGCCAATCATTTATGTTTTACGAGGTAGCAATCTAAAGTCTTTTGAAGAGAGGAATTGTGTTTTTCAAAACAGATTTTTTTTCTCCTAAAAAATATCTAGGGAGAAATATGATGTAGGACCAAAAATATGCCACACAGAGGAATGTGTTGCAAAGAAGATCGCAAAAATGGGTCAAAATGTATTTGGTTCAAATAAACAACAAAGTTTGCATCCTATCTTGGACAACCAATAGTTTTTAATGAATAAGAAAGTATTTTCAGTTAGATTCAACTTGAGTCTTTATATAAACCTAGCTTTTTATGTGTAGTACAAAGGGATAAACTGTAGCCCATGTGAGCTTGAAGAACTTAAAATGATGGAGAAAGGCTAAGATGAATATAAAGATGACATGGCTGCTCTTTTAAACAGTGTAGTTGCCAGCTTCTCATGCTGCTTGCAGCATATGCTTTCTCATTGGTGTACAGGGCAGTCTGGCATGTGGCTTCAATCCTGTTCTAGATGGATGTGTCCTCTATGCAACAATAAAGGTGGGTTCTCATTTTTTGCTGAGAATTTGCAGCAGAGGTGGATCTTACAGTTTCTCCTATGGCAATGCACAAGGCAGTTTCTGAGCTGTCTTAACCTCCAGTGTGTCTGCATCCAGGAAATTTGCCAGTTTACCAGGGACTGGTAATTTTTGCCGTGTCCATTCTTCCACTTCTGTCTTAAATACAGTTTAATCTATGGGAAAAAAAGGTTGGAAAAGAAAGCTGGACTAGTTTAGAATAGAAAAAATGAGGAAAGTTTTAACCAAAATCATTGGAACATTTTACCAGGAACAAAACAACAACTGGAAAATGTATTTAATCTGTGTAAGTTAATAAAATATTTCAAAGTTAAGATTTGGGAGGTTTTTTGCTTGTTTTGTTTTATTCAAATAACATTCAAATAATTGAAATCTTGTGGTCAGAACCTACTCACGTAACTGCAGTACTACCATTTGTCCTCATACCACCTGAAGGACAGCACCGGCCCTAATATAGACATTTAACAAGTAAGAAGCCTGGGAATTTGTCTGCAATCATTGCTTTGGCGCAAACTGTGGTTCCTTTGCAATCTGTTTTGTATCAGGAAAGGCTGAGGACTGGTGTCAGTTACAGGGTGGGTAGCTAATCTAGGGCCAGCACTGATTCATTACTGCTTCAGGTTTGTGAAGGTGTGGAGGGTTTGGTGCCTTTCCAGCACTTGGTGTATCTCAAACTGTGTGAAGATGCATCCCCTCTTCTGTTCAAACAGAGTAGAATTGCTCTCCTGTACAGTTTACTACCGGGTTTAATTTGTGTTGTATAGATTGGTCTTATTTATTTTGAGTAATATCTCCTATTTGTAACATATTTTTAAGTTTTACTTTAAAATAAATTCTTCACAGCTCTCATTGGAATATAAATTCAAGAAATGACATTGCATTGATTACAAGAAGCTGCAATCCCATTCCCAGCTGTCCCATGTGAATCAGCTCTGCTATAAAGCAGCACCTGCATTCTGTACTTGTAGCTTCAAGGCACCAATAATTTGTTTGGCTGCCTCTTTACCACTTCTACCTGATTCTCACATTGTTAATAGAAGTCAAAATAATATTTGTTACCTATTTGCAGAGATATACCATTAAATTGTCTTCTCTGACAGGGCTTCTGAGAGTCACAACCTGAAGGACCTGTTTCAAGTCTCCACAAACTGGAGATCGCAATGGAATCTGGCCAAGGTGATGTTCTCATGAACAAAAAATGTCCCTTTCTGATGTGGCCTTTCTCCAGACACGTATGTTTAGAAGCTGTCTCATATATTTTTTCCTAACAGATAGTGTGTGACTAACCTGTAGATTAAAACACATCATTAAACAACTTCACATAACTTTATACAATGTATATATTTGTAAAGACTGAGATCTGTTTATGGACAAGAAGGCAGACTACATATTCTAAGTGAAAGTTTTACAATAAATAATGCAATTAGCACTAACCAAAGTATATATAGATATATATATATACATACATACACAGCAGTAAAACTAGTCCAGATGGTCTTTTCCTGCTCCAAAAGTTTTGTATATTCTTATGTGTTATCTCAAGAAAGAGGCATCTATTCTGTCTAATTTTCCTAGGGTGAAGCACATGGCGTATATTATGTCTTCTCTGTGTTCAGTACTATGCTTTTAGCATTCAGTAATATCTTCCTTTTATACAACACAACACATTAACAGTACGAGTATTTCTTATATAATACAAATGCTCCTACCTGGATTATAAATAACAGCAGTAGGAAGCAGCCACCTGAAATACTTACATGTATAATTCATTGCTATTGCAATAGTAATTAGAATATCACATATTACATTAAGTTCTCAAAGTGTGTGCCTTGTTAACTATAATGACAATTTAAGGAAATGCTTAATTCTTTTTTAAAATATGTGATTAATTCTGGTTTTATGTATAATGAATATATTATTATACATCATTCTGGTATTTTTTATATGGAATAACCAAATCTGTTTCCTCTTATTTTAGATATCAATACTATAAAAATTGTGGAATGCAATGAGAAATTATAAATTATCCATTAAGATGAAAGAAAGCTGAATACAGTTTCTTCCCTCCTTCCTTCTTTCCTTTCTTCCTCCCACCTTCTCACCCTTCTCAGTCTTACTCTGTATCTCTTCCCTTTATTTTTCTCTTTTGTAAACAACAAAAATAATGTTTCTTTATCATTTCTAGAATACAAGAACTCTGTTTTGCTTTTGTAATTCTGATGAAAATTATAGTCATAATTTTATATAAAGTTTGTATTATTTTGAGTGATGATACTCATTGCTCTTTCATTATAAGGAGGCTGCAGAAGCAAAACTTCCAGGATTTGAGAAGAAACTGTCTCTGCAGAGAAAAATCCTGTGTCAGGTGTGCATCTGCATGACACTAGGCAAATACTTATGTTATGGTGTCTGCTTTGAAAAGGCCTTAAAAAAAAGTTAAATCTATAATTAAATAATGTAATGAAAAATTGATAAAGAAGGACAGAAAAGAGAATTATTTCATCCATGTACAGTACCATATACCAATTTATGAATGTTGTGGTTTAACTATGCTAACTATGCAAATACTTCTCACAGCAGCAAAACAGCTGAATATGTGTTGTGATGTCTGTAATGACATTGTTCCTTGCATTCAGACATCTTTCTTTCTTTCATCTGTGGATCAGAAACAGCTTGCTGTTCTCTTTTTGTGTTGGTCTGTCCCTTTCTCCTTCAATCCAGAGTTAGTCATCCTGAAAAGGAAGCCATGTAGCCTGCTCATCTGTTTCATTGCTGAGGAATTCCGAAACACCTACAATAGTTTCAGCTAATATTTCACTTCAGATTTAAAAGTACACTTGGCATTACAATAAGGAGTGGGCCACACTGGCTGTAAAACAAGACTAGGATGCTGGTCAGAAAGAATTTGTTACCCAACCTTTCAAAAATGAAAGGTTAGCAGTGCACCAAACCATCTTCTTTCTTGAAAAGATGACATGGAAATTTGTTACTGTTAGGGCATGCATGTTCACTACATGTTGTGAAGGATGACTGAAAAAATCCTGAACAGTTCTACTTATAGATTACCTTTAAGAAATGCTTTGATTTCTCTGTCAACAATTTTTCATCAACACAGATTTTTGAAGTTAATTTTAAGCGATACATGATACCTTACTTAGCCTTTGTGCAATTTAGGATAATAACCCAAAGGATAAGGTGTTCAAATCAGATTAAAAGTCGAAACTACATAATTTGGATAATTTTTTGTTGTTGAGTCCACAACACACTCATATCAGGCACTGTCATTCAGAGATACTAACAATGAAATTGGAATAATTTTAGCAAAAGATTAAAGAGATAATCTTACCACCGCTTCAGAGTGGTAAGTTTGCTGAGACTAAGACAGAATGGAATTCCATTCAGAGTATAACGAAACTATAAAGGACTGTGGTCAAAGGATCAAATTTTTAAATGTAAAGAATATTTTTAAAACAAATAGAATCATAGGCTGGCTACTTAAAAGATACAAACAAAGCATCCTGTTGTAATAGATTTTCTCATATTGCCTGGATATGTGCCTAACTTTTCAAAAGAGATCCTCTCTTTAGCGGTAACAAAGAGACAATTAGAAGACCACCTGGTCTTTTAGATGGTGTATGAATATAATTTCAGTGAAAGGGTCCTATGTCATATCAACTTATCATTAAAAATGGGAGTAGAATTACTGATAAAAAAGGGTAAAGGAAATTTATGATATGTTCATAATATGCAGAGCTCTGACTACAAAAATCAGTAGTGGACTGCATAGAAATATTATCAATAACTCATATATATTAAATGGAACATGCCTCAAAAGTACAGAGAAATAAGTCTCCCTTTTAGATTAAGAGTACTAAGACTACATTCTCATAGGGCTATCTCCTCAAGAACACATACTGTGACTTATTTTGAAGAATCCATTTCCAGTTAGTGAAACGTATTCTCCACTTTCAGAAAAATATTTATCGCTATAAGGAAATTTGAGAAAAAAACAGTTATATTATTAGGTCACATGTGATAATAAATAAGTGAAGAATTAGGGAAGTCAGTTTTGTTAGACCTTTCTCAGATGAAAAAATCCTAGCTGTGAAACTTACATGTTAAACCATGAGAATTTATTAAAATTTTAGAGTACAGTGCATATACAAATACGTTGTCTTTCCTTTATTTGATTTTCAGAGATATATAGAAACATCATTTTGTTTTCATTCATTCATGTACTACAGCAGATGAAAATATCTCTTCTGATGGCAGGTGTACAATAGGAGGTTTAAATAACCAATTTTGGAACCAAAAGCAGGTAAATGTTGTGGTTTAAAAGGCAGATATAGCCTTAGAAATCACTGACAAATACACCTGGAATGAACAGAATACTTCAAAAGGTCAGCTAGCTCATCTTTTATATTTCCAGTAGGATTGACCACGTTTACGTGATTCTTGACAGATACTGTTCTAACCTGTTCTTAAAAGCCTCAAATAAAGGAAACTACCAATTTTATTGTTCCTATTAGTAAGAACTTAATTCATCTTCTTCCTTTTCCTTCTGTTAGCAGTGGACATGAAAACAGGTTAGTTTCTTCCTCTTTGTAGCTACCTTTTCCATGACTGTGCCTCAGCCAGACATTCTTTCAGCAGAATAAACAATGCTTCACTCTTTCCCTGTAAGTCATGTTTTCTGAAAGTCTGTTATTTGCACTGCTTTTCCTGGATGCTAAATTGAGAACCTTATGATGCTAATTATGCATGTATATTTATTTCTATGTTGTGAAAATATTATAGTTGTATATGCATTCTAGTGCATATACTACGTTATCTTTGCAGCAGCATATTACTCACTGTCATCCAGTTAATGGTCCCAGAGACCACCTATGGCCCCACCTTTTTTTAACAGAAAAATTCTGCTACTGATTTCAGTTTATTATGAATGGCTTCCTCAAGCCTGCTAGAACCACACCTGTTTCATCATGACTGAGCTTCCATAAGCTAATTGTCTTCCTAATCCCAAACTCCATCAGGCAGGAGAAAGACCATTATCTACTCACTGTATGTCAGCATAAGATGATCTGAATACCAAGTTTTGTCCTCTAGCAGTGTTATGTTCACATCAGTGGATGACAGGGCTGAACTGCATGTTGTTCTGTCCAAGATACAGTTATTACTACTCTGAGCTCACCCAAGGAGAAAAAAATACAAAAAAGTTCAACAAAACAGTCAACTCTCAAAACATGCTTCAATAAGCATGTACCTGATTTTAATCAATCTTGATATAATTTTCTTTTTACCAGTATTGAGCAAGATTACCTTTATTATATTTACAGCCAAGGAACAGATGTTACTGTTCAGTAATAATTTGTCACAAAAATGAAGCAAATTCAGATTTTGTTCAGTTTCCCATCACATAACCATATTCTCTTAGCCATCTTATTTCATGTATCTTTTATTTCAGTCTATGCAGAAAACAAAATAAATGAAAATAAACCACAATGTAAAGAAGTTGGGATGTTTAAATTGCTTTTTCTCTCATTCTTTCTCTTCAGTTTTAGCCTATGGGAAAGTAAATAGAAAAGTGCTATCTCTGCTGTACTCCAGATTTTTTTTTTCATAGATTTAGGGTTCACAGGGATTAAGAGAACTAAGCAAGAAACATAGCAATGATTAAAATGATACAGCCTTGGACCAGAAATCAACAACCTCTTAGGAAGTCCATTACAATAAGGAAAAAGTCAGAAGATATGGTAGAAAAATGAAATATTATGTTCTCTAAAATAAACCCATGCATAATAATAGAAAATATAATATCAGGAACAACCTTTCACTGGTGAAATGCTAGTTTAGATAGTTTAGATGACCCCATCTTCATCTGCAACAGCTAGGAATTTCCAGTTGTCACCATTATGAGTGTCTACTTTTCTTGCTTGATACTTAACTGCCTCTGATCATATTTCTTTTGCTTAGTGCACAGGACCAACAAAATGTCAGGATAATTTGTGATGGTGAAATTTATGCAACCAAAAAGAAAATTAAAAGGCCTTTGAGCTCATAAAAACTAGATTTTATTAGAATATAAACTAGCATAATTTTAAATAACTTTTTTAATTCATATTTTAAAATAAGGATTCAGAAAGTAACTTGATAAGAACATGGAAGAGATATCCAGTGATGGTTACTAAATACACAAACAAAAACAGGTCAGGAAATTGCCTGACCTAAAAACAGTTGGGAGAATATGGGGTGTCAGTAGATGAAATGTGTCATGTATTCCTAATCTTTTTCTTAGGTATCTCTTGACTGAAAACTCAAAATGACTAAACAAGGATCAATCCAAAAGGATCATAAACAATTGTTCTCTCTCTTTTTTTTTTTTTTTTATTATTTCTCTTTCTGGTGAATTCTGGCATCCAACATTTGTTTCAGTCAAGCTGGCAACTTTTCGATTTGCATTGAAGTCTGCCCAGTTCTTACCACACTCTCAAACTTCGCTTAAACTAAAGCCTCTTGTAACATGGCCGTAGATTCTTCTGCCTCATTCTTCAATATCTCAAATTTTTCCTCAATTAGATTGCTTCTCCTCCTATAGGGGATTCCTCCCAGTCCATGCTACTTGAGGATCACAGCAGAGATGGAGAGTAAACAGAGCAAACTTCCAGTCTATTTCACACTAGAAAGCTGAGAAACACTTTTAAGGGTAATGCTCTTATTTCAGAAAAACTGGTCGGGATGGTATATTGAACCTATCTCTTGTTTGAGGCTACTTGTTTTCTGTCCTGAGCTTTAGACCGATCTATGATGTAGCATTATCTTGTACTTCTTCATTAGATAAATAGGATATATTTGAAGTTGCTCAAAGGCTGTACAAGGCTGAAGGTAGTCTTGATGGAGGTGCATTAGTGTACAGAATAAAAGTGGTGTAATGTATTGGTTAAATGTATGAAATCACCTGCTGATGGCATTACTATATCTGAGGAATTCAATATTCAGTTCAAATAAATTTCAGTAACAAAGAACGCATCATATAGGAATCACTGCTGTAGCTTTATGTCCTATGTTATACAGAAGGTCATAGAGATGATGGTAATCTAAGGCAGATGCAATCACAAAACTATTTATAAAGTTTTTAAACACTATAGAACATCACTGAAGCATGGACATTTCAGAAGTAGGGGGAAGATGACAGTAAGTCAAAATATTATAGAACCCTGCAAATACAGATCCCTCATGAGGTTTTCTTGTTCATCTTCAACTTTTCAAACCATGTTCAAAAGAACCCTGACTCCTTTCACAGAAATGTCTCTAAAAATCTTTAGTGAAAAGTATTTTACAACGTCTATGTAAGTAAAATATTTCAGTGCATTACTGTCTTTGGAATTAAAATATTTTGCATGACATCCAAGTCACTCTTGCTGAAAATTAAAATTATAAAGTATTTTTGTCACTCTCCCTGGGCTTTCCAATTTGTTCTACACCTTTCTTAAAGTATTTTGCCCCAAAGTGGTTATCAGACTCTCCTTAAGGATTTTTCAGTATCAAAATGAGTCGAATAATTATCTCATGCCTTATTTATTACATTCTTGCTAATACATTTCAGAATTTTATCTACCTTTTTTTATTAGCATTACATTGTTGATACCTCTTCAATTTGTGGCCCACTGTAATTTCAGACCATTTTTTACCAGAGTACTACTGCTTAGCTATATAAGCACAATTTTGCAATTATACTTTGGATCCTTTCTTCTCTAAGTGTAGAACATAAACTTGCCTTTAGAGAATTTATTTGTATTTATATCAGACACTTTCCCAAAGTCATTCTGAATTCTCATGCTCCTTTCCTTCATAAGGAGATGCTGTACCAAGACTATAAAAGTGCATTGTGTATTCCATCATCCAAGTCATTAATGAAATTATTGAATAGTACTCAGGAAAAGTCCCAATGGGAACTTGTTTAAAATACCCTCCCAGTTTTACACTGAATTATTGGTAAGAGTCTTTAGTAAAGTTTTAAATTTATTTCTAAATTATATCTGGACCATGACTTCTTAGTTTGCTCTTGAGAATAAGAGAATAGTTTGTCTCAAAAGCTGTGTCAAGACATACCACATCTAATGTTTCCTTTTCATTCACAAGGCTAGCAACTCTGTCAACTAGAGAAATTAGATTGGTATGATATGATTTATTCTCTACGTATCCATTTTGGATTTTTCTTATATATTTCTTATAAAATCATTATTTAAGAATATGTTCCAGTATCTTTCCTCAAACTGAAAATAACCTACTAATTTATAGTTTCTTGGTATGCCTTTTTTTCCTTAAAATTGTCCTACATTGTATGACCTTGTACCTCCTCCCTGCATTTTTGGAAATCATTAATAGATCAAATTGTTTCAGGCAATTTTTTTCAGATCTTTGAGGTGAATTTAAACTAGTCATACTGACTTAGAATATTTAGATTAAGTAAGCATTCTTTAATTTATTAGTTTCCTATTTGGGCCTGTGTTTCTATTACTTTGTTGTTCTTTTATGCCCAACCATGTTACCTAACAGTCACAATTGCTTCACTCTTCCCTATATAATGAATCATTAGTTCACCTTTTTCATCAAGCAATGGATCTATGTTTTCTCTTTATCCCTCTTTGTAATGATTTATAGGAGCTTTAATTACAGCTATTTATGTTCCTGACTTGACTTAAATAGTTACATAGCTCAGCTCTTATATAGTTACATAGCTAAACCAAGGCTGGAGCCTGCTCAGTATGTTCTATCTTGTGTAATCAAGACTGAAGCTGAGCCAGCACCCTAAGTTTGTTTGTTCTTTTGAACAATTACTTGTACATTCTTGGCTGCTGATCCACTCCTTTTTAATTTCTTCCAAGCATGTTAATTCATGGATTAGAGTTGCCTGGAGTCTACTGTATTATTAACAAACAAGTTGTTTGAAAGTGCAACTTTTAAAAAGATATATAAATTATAAACAAAATGATGCGATCATTTTCATTGAAAAAAAATCTGATGAAGAAACTTCCAATATATCCTTACAAACCTCTAAACAGATTCCAGTGTATAATGCCACTACAAAATTATTAAGATTATTTGAGGGTTTCATTTATAATAATAGCTAATTCTGGTAACATTCTAATAAATTGTAAAAAACAACTACTAGTGGCAAGGACATGAGAAGAAAAACACCAAGACCACCTCTTCCTTTGCCTCATTAGGATTTCTAGACATCATTTATAGTTAAGCCAGTGGGCTGAGCCTGATCCCAGACTTCAAAAATCAAGAACATTAAAGCCACAGACTTTCTTGCATGGTCTGTCATTGAGCCAATAACAAGATTCTTCCAGTTAGAGATCGACCCTGGTTTAGCAATGTCTTCTGTAAAGATAGCATAACACTATACTGGAAGAAGGTTCTGGTCTTGGACACCAACTTTCAGTACATTCTGGAATAGTAGTGTTTACCAATTCCTACTAGGATTTGGACTAGTTGACTACCTTCCATTTCAAAGCAATTGTTTTCTACACAGTGCTTATTTACAGAATGGTAGTTAGTATTTTTTAACACATTGTTTCATTTTCAGTTACAACTCAGGCAGTTTATTTTTACTTCAACACATAACTTGTTAGTATTGTCTATTTGCAATGGGTTGCAAATGATGGTATTAATTGAATGTTAAGCTGATAATGCATTATGCATTGCATCCTGCCAACTAGGAAGAATGTAATTTGCATATGTATATTCTTTTTTAAAAACTAGGAAATGTGTACAAGTGCAAAATGGGATTGGCGACATTGTTTCTTTAAATGAAAAAAAATGAACTAAGGATAGAATGGTTTACAGTTAGTATGTCTGAATAGCTTTTCAATGGGCTTTGGACAAAAACTCTGTGATAGCTGTTTTATCTTTTTTTTTGTTTGTTATTGTTACTAACATTTTATCTGTTGCATTGCAGTAATGAAACCAAAAGTTATCTAAATTTAAATTTTGTTTCATTATTCTGCATTCAACACATACAGCTTGATGGCCACAAACTTGTGTGGAAATATTGCATACTTTTTCTTTTTTTTTTCTAAAGAGAATCTAAAAGTGGCAAGGATATGAGAAGAAAAACACCAAAGTCATCTCTTCCTTTACTTCATTAGGATTTCTAGACATCATTTATGGTTAAGCCAGTGGGCTGAGCCTGATGCCAAACTTCAAAATCAAGGACATTAAAGCCACAGACTTTCTTGGATGGTCTATTGTTGAGCCAATAACAAAACCCTGAGTTGTCAAGAAAGAACAATAAATCTGAGCCAACTTCAAAGTCATGGCTCTGTCAGTTTCTACTAGTTTTGTCAAACGATATCTGAAGGACTATTAACAAGCCAATAGTCCAGCCCCATCAAAATTTGGTCTCAGATTCAGACATTTCCCTCACTGGATGAAGAGCTGACAATCCAATTAATCATTATAATTGTGACCTAGCCTCCTCCATTTACATACTTTTCCTCCATCGACCCCATTTTGTTGATAGCATACACAGTAGCATGCACTATTATGACACCAGAGGTAGGATAAAGAAGGAGAGGTGAAAGTTCAAGTACTGCTAGAAAAAAAACAAAAGCTAATAATAAGAACAATATGAATTATAACTAATTTCTCAAAGTTCATACTGAAACTGTTCTGCAGGCTAAGACAACTTTCCTCATCCCTTCCGTTACAGCAGCCAAATCCAACCCCAGAGAGCTACAGAGATGTGTATATAGCTTCATCAATCCTGACTGCCTACGGTCTGTAACAGAACTGAGGACTGAATGTGATGGGAATTATTATCTTCTCAAACATCATGGATCCATTCTATTTATATTCAGTAAACAACAACTCACCTGCGTTTCCAGCACTCAGAACATCCATTAATCAAGATGTATTGAACACTTGCAAGATTCACAGCCTAAAAGACGCAAGTCTGACTCAAAGATCTTCTGGTTATTAAGAAAGAGTCATGGATAACTAGGATCACTGCTGCCCAGAACAGGATACAATTTTCTTTTAAGTACTCAGCAGTCCAGATGAAATGGAAGACACCTGCCTTGGATGTTTTGGCTGTAGACAATTATGGCCCAGAAGCAAGCTTTTAGTTTCTTAAAAGCATACGAAGTATTAAGCTAGAGTTAACATTACATATCTATATAATTAAAGCTAATATTCCAGCCATAATGTAATCTAGATTTGCATTAGGACAAAACATTAAAACCAACTCAGTAGCATTTATGGTTATTTTTATCCCGTCAATGTTATGCAGAGTAGTTCTTATATAGCAAACTCTCAATTGTATTTAATGTTGTTTATCATACACAATGTTTTGAAGAACTCTAGCTGGGCTGGAAGGCAGCAGAGCATTTCTTCAACAATATGGGAGATAACATCTGCTGTCAGATCACTTTATGGACCAAAATTTTTAGTCAAATTCTTTGTATCAGTTTAATCTTCACCAACTTCTGTGTTTGGGGATCAGCACAATCAAACACTTTCTATGGCTTTGAAATAAAGACTGGGGCTGATGTTGTCATCCTCTGGCATGACAGAAGCTTTCAAATGAAACAATAAAAAATCTAGAAGACAGACTATTTGCAAGATCTGCCCACAATTAAGAACTGCATTTCTTCAAGGTACTTCTTTGCTTCTCCAAGTACAAGACATATTTCTTCAACTTTGTCTAACTTAAATACATAGAATCATATATAAATATAACCAACAATAACAAAATCCATTGTAAAAAAAAGACCTATGCATGTGAGACTGACAGGCTAAACATGACACAGACATTGCCTACAGCAAGACCAGAAAGCCTTAAATCCTGTAGCATTGAGTATAATCTTCAGTAAACTGAGGAAAAAAGTTACATTATTATTCAATTATACAAATGTCTTTGGTAGTTACGAGAGGGCAGATTGTTCTTGGAGTTTATAGCACACTGTAACTAATCTATATACTATTAAGATTTATTCCAACAAATTAAAACTGCAGCTTGTACAATGTCTACATTACTAAGCTCATAATGCCAACACTGAAATTTTCCATTACATTTATAAACTGCTGTGTTGTTCCCAGGTGCTACCCTGGGAAAAGTCCTGTTTTTCATGAACCTTATGCATACCAGGCTGATCTTATCTGTTCCTTCAATGCTACTGTCAGACTTTCTGAAGAAGTTGGAGAGTATGACTAAGAGAAATATGCGACAGAGCCATCAGTAAAGGCGTAATCCTAATAAAGGTTTTTTAGAGGGTAGGAGGCAAATCCAGGTTCTTCCTAACTTGTTCCTTCACTCCATACTTATATATTTTGCACGCAATATATGGTTATTTCATCCAGATAATGTTTTCCTATCTTGCTTATGAAAACTAAAATGTCAATGTCACATGAAAGCTAAGATATATGATATCTGCTGCTTCTCCCATATTTACAGGAACAGATAATCTGTCTTAAAAGAAAATATGATTCATCTGTTACTGGTTTTTCAACTATCCTGTGAAAAGTGTTCTGTTTTGCATAAGGAAATTCGATGTACACTAAGCTTTTTGATTTGGATGTTTACTCTGGAGGTCAGCTGGACCACTTGATGCAGCAGTTGTTAAATGCAAAATGTACCAAAAATGACTGAAGAAAAAGTTAAGTCTGGAATCCCACATTAGATCCTAATCGCAAGGTTAAAGATTTCCATTATTTGTCTTTGGCCTAATGGGTTATTAATTATTTTCTCCAGTATAGAACTGCATAAAAAGGAGAAAACTACAAGTCCTAATCATCTTTTATTCTACCATCCCAGTCTGCTTTTACCATCAAAGCCTACAGATTTGTGGTTTGGGCAGTCTTCTGAGAATTGCGAACTTCAGTGCAAAAAATATCCTTGTGGAGATAAGGATTAAGAAGGTGGGCTGTAAGAAACAGCAGCCTGCAAAAAGATGAATTTAAAAGTACAAGGATTGCTCTTTATGCCTTCATTTTAAGGAAATAATTTAATCACTGCTCTCAGCTTTTAACTACATCATTAGAAGGAAGTAGCTCCTCCTAGCACTTAGCTATATATGCAAGAAGTGGTTAGAGGATGAAAATCAAGATATTTGTACTCAGCATCTCTTTATAAAGTCTAGTTACCTCTACAGTTGTCAATTACTGTTTATTGTGGATCTCATTCTGAAGAATGTAACTCTCCATACACAGTGCTTGGAACGTGGGCACCTAATCCACAAAGCCAGATGCCCAAATCACAGTTATTAGACAATGAACATTATGTCGCTTAAACTATGTACTGGATCTATCCTTTGGCCTGTGCATCTTTTAGAGTTGCAAGGCTCCTTGAATCAATTAATGATATATGCAATAAATACATGTCAAACAAAGTTTCTGAAACATGATTATGATGCCTCACTTAGATACACAGCACAAGGAATTAGAAGTTTGACTTTTCCTCTACAAACTTCAGATCTTGTTACAAAGTTTCTTTCTACTTAGAGAAATCATGCATGTCTTAAAATCAATACCAAATAGGAGTTCACTTAACTATACTGTTGAGAATCATTGCAGATGAATTAAAGATTATCTGGTTTTGCACTGCCTGCACACCTAAATTATCACCCAAGTGTCTTTAGGCCTTTCTTGTTTCCAACACCTCCCTGTCAAATAAACGATCATTGCAAGCCTTTTTGCAGGCAAGTTGTCTCATTTGTAATGTGTTTAGCAGCTCTGATTATGCTTTTGTAATTCCTAAGAAAAGCTTAGACTACTAAAATGATTTGCTTGTCAACAAAATGATCTTCAAACTGCAGCGGTTGTTCATGTTTTCATAATGAACTCTTTTCAACACTATATAGCATCACACACGAACATGCATTAAAAATTACAGCTGTGATGCAATGCTTTTCCTGTCAGGTATAAACATATTTGATGGAACACAGCATAGAGTAACTAATTCTTAAATACCACATTCTTTCATGCTTCCTTTTCCCTCCCCATCTACTACCAGTCTAGACACTACTCTCCTGCCTTGTTTAACCACCCCATGTACCTTTATTACATGACATTCTTCACTTTATATTCATGTTTTAAAATCAGTGTACTAATTTTTTTGATCAGAATTTAAAATCTTAAAGATTTTAAAGTTTTGTGCCCAGTTAAATGGAAGTCAGGGCGCAGAACTGAATACAAAATAATGTGCAGGTTTCGTCTGATGAAAAGGTCTCTAATCTGATTCTTTATATTTCAGGGAGTTATCTAAGCTGCTCCTGCACTCTGTAGTTAGAACAAAGCACTTCTGTAAGATTCATCACACTTTAAAGGACACTTCTCGTATAGGCCAGATAAATCACACTCTAGAAATGCCTAGCTTTCTCCACTGACTACAGAGAGGGCCTAGTGCAATTTACGTAGAGTAGTTCTCTGGATAATACATACACACATTTGGTCAGATGAATCCTCTCCTATGAATCTTATTTTACCATAGCTGACTCAGAAGTACATAGAATATATGCTTTGGAGGTTGAATGTGTTTTCTATAGTACTTCACTCTATTTGTAATATTGTAAATAAAAACTGTATTAAAAGTAGTCAGTGTATAACCCTGTAAACTGAAGTATGCCTTCTTGAAATTATAGTGTAATACAGAAAGTAGCAGGAAAAATATGCCCTTCTAGTGGGGATTTGGGTGGGATTTTTTTAATGTATCTGTTTGTGACAGGGCTGTTGGATAGAAAAAAACAGTTGGTGAGTTATCATCCTCTGCTTTATTGCATGTCAATATATTATGAATAAGTGATAATACAGCACATTAAATTAGTAAGGATGTTATAAATGTATGTCTGGTGACTTACACAAATTCACATGTGCAAGGGTTTATCATTAAACACCCTGTTCTTCCAGTGCTAGATGGAAAAGAGGTATTTTCAAATATTAAAACCAGATATATTACTACGAAGTATAGACAACTACAAATTATCTTTGAACAAGTTAGCTAAACCAGAAAGGACAGACTACTTGGGTCCAAGATAAAGTATGGCTCAACAAAAGGAGCTAGCAGAGCATGACTCTGAATGCTGCTTTAAGGTAGTACAGAGTCACAGAAAGATAATCTTTATCAGATCTTGTCTCCACATGAACTCATCTCTTCATCTGCATAACATGTTCCCAGAGCAGTTCTGCAGGTTCCCCAGTGATTCAGTTCACATCCAGCAGTCCCATAGCATCAGTCACGTGGAAAGCAGTGTCCATATCCATAACAGAGTATCAGGCTAATTTATCAATGCCATAAAAACACAAGCTCTTTCTCTGGCACAGCATGACTCATTATCCATGCTGTTAAAGACTTTCTTCCCAGAGAAGGATTTTGTCCATTTTGCTGGCTGGGAGCAGGCTGTGATCTGTATTATCCTCCTGAACCGCACCAGTCCCAGTCTGGAGAGAGCTCATTGAAATAGACAATGCATATTGAAACGTGTGCATGTTTTACCTACTTATGTAGAAATAGCTTCACAGACAAGATTGAGACATGTAGACCTTTGGCTTAATAACCTCTTTCTAGGCTTAATAACCTCTTTCTAGGCTTAATAACCTCTTTCCAGAACAGTGACAGCAAAATGCTTCTGGAGGGGCCCAGCTGGTCAGTACTGAATTGATACTGATAAGCAGTATAAAAAAAAAATGAAGTAACTATTGCAGGGAGTCCTAAAAAAGAATGTCAGACCTGAAAGGAATAATTTAGAATTTACTGCCAAGGTCCTGTAATGAAAATGAATTACAACCAGTATACAAGGGAAGAAGGGATGAAAGACTTTCATAAAATAAGCTACAAAACAGTTCAGAGAACATAATGAAACAATCTACACTTAAGCTGAATAAGATGCATACTTATAGGCCAAATCTGAAAATTTAAGAGGTACTGAGAAAGGGAAAAGATAGTCTTAAGAAAGTAAAAGACAAATCATTTGTACAACTCCAAGCAGTCCAACAGAGCTATTGAAATTCTGACAACATTTTACTGGTTAGGGACCCAGTTCAATTTCTAACCAGATGTACTTAAAAATATTCCTTAACATAAAGAACCATCCCGATTCATCAGACACATATATTTGTTTATCAGCCAGTGTAGTTGCTTCAGTAAGTACCAATGAACCTGTCCTGCCCTTGCAGTGACATCATTTACCTTATCAGTGCAGTTCCTTTGGTTTTAAACCTAAAGCATTCCAGACCATAAAATATCATGCATTGTTAAAATATTAATAAAATGTTGGAAACATATCACTAAACTTCTCTCGGCTCTTAGTTCTTCAGAAAATACTCAGGGAAAAATGTCACACATCAGAGTAAAATATTACAGAACAGGAAGCAAAGAGAGGCCTAAGCTGCAGTACCATTATGTGCTTATTTATAAATATCTCCCTGTAGCCTCTTAGTTTTAGAAATTTAAAATGGAATCTGGTATCAGTGGTAACAACAGTAAAATCTGCTGTATCACACAGAGACTGTTGATTTACAGTCTTAAAAACAATACAGAAAACCTCTTAATTATTAATCTTCAGCAGACAAGATATCCTTTATATGCACAGTTGCAAGTCAAGGGGCTGGGGTGATTTGGAATTGTAGAGTTGGCAAAAAGGAAACTATTCTTGCACCATCGACAGAGCAGCTGTGGGGGTGAGGAAATGATCCCTTCTGCAAATTATGTCACAAAGGCAGAATCCTGAAACAGAGAGGACAGACAACACTTTAGATTACCGCAGCAAGATTAAGCACAACTGATCCACCAGAGACATCTTCTGCCTAATTACCTTAAACCTGATTCAAGGTATGGGATTCTTTTCACTTAACTGCCTAAAAGGTATGCATATGCTTTTGAATTACTCAGCCTGGGTTTGCGTTATAGTCAACTGAGAGAAACAGACATATTCAGGGCAGATTTTGATGGACCTATTTTAGGTGTTAACTGTAGACTGAGATGAAACACATAGTAGAAAACATCTTTTCTCTGTAGAATGTAAAGGGAGACTATACAGATTGCTCAGATATAGATGTGTACATTTAGTCAGATTACTACGGTCTTTTGAGGAGCCCATCTAAGTTTTTCAAACAAAATCACTGAAAGGATTTTATCTACACTACAAGAAGAAAAGAAGAAGAAAAATTTGGGGATAATCTTCTGCTATATGTTTGTTGAGCACCTACTACAATGACATTTTCACACTTCCTTTGAATGCTAGTCTAATAAAAATAAAATATAGCAATAATACCATATACATATAATATAGATATTTAAATTCCCTTAGAAAGTGTATTTGGTTTGCTTAATATCTCTCTTGAGTTTACTTCAAAGTACATAATTTAAAAGTTTAAAAATTTCCACTTGGTCTAGGATGAAAATACTTCAAATTTCACTACAAATTTACTTTTTTTTTCTCTATTTCTTTTAAGAGAATTATTCTAAGAGACATCATCATCAGTCATTACTAGATGGAAGTGCTTATACTGAAATATTGTTAAATCTAATTCCCATTGCAGCACTGCACTGAAACTTATTGGTCTTGAATAAAGTTGTGGTTTAGCCGCGGTCAGCAACTAAGCACCACACAGCCACTCGCTCACTCCCCCACCCTTGTGGGATGGGGAGAGAATCGGAAGGGCCAAAGTAAGAAAACTTGTGGGTTGAGATAAGAACAGTTTAATAATTAGAATAAAACAGCAATAATAATAATAATATAATGAAAAGAAAAATAATGAGCGAGAGAGAGATGAAACCTTGGAAGAAGGGGAAAAAAAAAAAACCTAAACAACAAGTGCTGCAACCGCTCACCACCCGCTGACCGATGCTGCCGGTCCCCGAGCCGCGATCGCTGCCTCCCCCGGCCAACTCCCCCCAGTTAATATACTGGTCATGACGTCACATGATATGGAATACCCTTTGGCCAATTTGAATCAGCTCTCCTGGTTGTATCCCCTCCCCTCCCAGCTTCTTGTGCACCTGGCAGAGCATGGGAAGCTAGAAAGTCCTTGACTAGTGTAAACACTACCCAGCAACAACTAAAACATTGGTGTGTTATCAACATTATATTCATACTAAATTTAAAACACAGCACTATACCAGCTACAGTGAAGGAAATTAACTATCCCAGCTAAAACCATGACAGTATCTACCCCTTATTCCATACCATTTACGTCATGCTCAGGTCTCATACTATCCAATACAACCTCAATAACTACCACCTGCCTTTCCATCCTTTGATAACATACACAGATATCATTGATGTGACATATAGCAACCATAGGAGTGATGACATACAATATCATATAGCAATTAACAGCATACCGTTCAGTTCATTGGCTATTTTCACCCAAAATCAAATCCCCTTGAGGCACACATCGAACTCCTCCATCCTCCTGCATCACCCACCAAGTGCACCCAGGTCCTCGAGCAAAAGCAATCCCACAAATGGGTTTGCCTTTGCCTGAGACAGGAATAACCCAGATAGTCTTCCCCAGCATATTTTTTACATGCACTACAGGGACTTTATCCCCTTCCACAGTGCGTAAGAGTTCTGACTGGGCAGGGCCAGCTCGATTGGCAGATCCCCTAGCGTTGACTAACCAGGTGGCTTTTGCTAAATGTGTATCCCAGTGTTTGAATGTCCCACCCCCCATTGCTCTCAGTGTAGTCTTTAACAGTTCATTGTATCGTTCAATTTTCCCAGAGGCTGGTGCATGATAGGGGATGTGATACACCCACTCAATGCTATGCTCTTTGGCCCCCGTGTCTGTGAGGTTGTTTCGGAAATGAGTCCCGTTGTCTGACTCAATTCTTTCTGGGGTGCCATGTCGCCGTAAGACTTGTTTTTCAAGGCCCAGGATAGTGTTCCGGGCGGTGGTATGGGGCACAGGATATGTTTCCAGCCATCCAGTGGTTGCTTCCACCATTGTAAGCACATGGCGCTTGCCTTGGCGGGTTTGTGGCAGTGTGATATAATCAATCTGCCAGGCCTCCCCATATTTATACTTCAGCCATCGTCCTCCATACCACAGAGGTTTTATCCGCTTGGCTTGCTTGATTGCAGCGCATGTTTCACATTCATGGATGACCTGTGCAATAGCGTCCATGGTCAAGTCCACCCCTCGGTCACGAGCCCATCTGTATGTTGCATCTCTTCCTTGATGGCCTGAGGTGTCATGGGCCCACCGAGCTATAAATAGTTCACCTTTATGTTGCCAGTCTAGATCTACTTGAGCCACTTCAATCTTAGCAGCCTGATCAACCTGCTGGTTGTTCTGATGTTCTTCAGTGGCCCGACTCTTGGGGACATGAGCATCCACATGACGTACCTTCACAACTAGGTTCTCTACCCGGGCAGCAATATCTTGCCACAATGCAGCAGCCCAGATGGGTTTGCCTCTGCGCTGCCAGTTGTTCTGCTTCCATTGCTGTAACCACCCCCACAGGGCATTTGCCACCATCCATGAGTCAGTATAAAGATAGAGCACTGGCCATTTTTCTCGTTCAGCAATGTCTAAAGCCAGCTGGATGGCCTTTACTTCTGCAAACTGACTTGATTCACCTTCTCCTTCAGCCGTTTCTGCAACTTGCCGTATCGGACTCCATACAGCAGCCTTCCATCTCCGATGCTTTCCCACCAGACGACAGGACCCATCAGTGAACAGGGCATATTGCTTCTCGTTTTCTAGCAGTTTATTATACAGTGGGGCCTCTTCAGCACGTGTCACCTCCTCCTCTGGTGATGTTCCAAAATTTTTGCCTTCTGGCCAGTCCATGATCACTTCCAAGATTCCTGGGCGACTGGGGTTTCCTATTCGAGCCCGTTGGGTGATCAGTGCGACCCACTTACTCCATGTAGCATCAGTTGCGTGATGTGTAGAGGGGACCCTCCCTTTGAACATCCAGCCCAGCACCGGCAGTCGAGGTGCCAGGAGGAGCTGTGCTTCAGTACCGATCACTTCTGAAGCAGCTCGAACCCCTTCATATGCTGCCAATATCTCTTTTTCAGTTGGAGTGTAGCGTGCTTCGGACCCTCTGTATCCCCGACTCCAAAACCCTAGGGGCCGACCTCGGGTCTCCCCTGGTGCTTTCTGCCAGAGGCTCCAGGTAGGGCCATTCTCCCCGGCTGCAGTGTAGAGCACGTTTTTTACATCTTGTCCTGCCCGGACTGGCCCAAGGGCTACTGCATGAACTATCTCCTGCTTTATCTGTTCAAAGGCCTGTCGTTGCTCAGGGCCCCATTTGAAATCATTCTTCTTCCGGGTCACTTGATAGAGAGGGCTTACAATCAGACTGTAATTTGGAATATGCATTCTCCAAAAACCCACAACGCCTAAAAAAGCTTGTGTTTCCTTTTTGCTAGTTGGTGGAGACATGGCGGTTATTTTGTTGATCACATCCATTGGGATCTGCCGATGTCCATCTTGCCATTTTATTCCCAAAAACTGAATCTCCTGTGCAGGTCCCTTCACTTTACTTTGTTTTATGGCAAAACCAGCCTTCAGAAGGATTTGGACTATTTTCTTCCCTTTCTCAAAAACATCTTCTGCAACCCCACAACAGAAGGGTCCTTCGAAAGACTGGGCAAAGTAGACAGCTGTTTAATTTCCTCCGTCTCCAAGGCAGCTATACCAAAAGCCCACCTGTACCCTTTTGGGTCCTTGAAATACCCTCTCCTGAGGTAGTCTATGCCAAGGATGCACGGAGCCTCTGGGACAGACACAATGGGGTGCTTTTGCCACTCATTCCCAGTTAGGCTCACTTCAGCCTCCAGAACAGTTAGCTCTTGGGATCCCCCTGTCAATCCAGCAATACAAATGGGTTCTGCCCCAACATAGTTTGATGGCATTAGGGTGCACTGTGCACCGGTGTCCACTAGAGCCTTATACTCCTGTGGGTCAGATGTGCCAGGCCATCGGATCCACACAGTCCAGTAAACCCGGTTGTCCCTTTCCTCCACCTGACTGGAGGCAGGGCCCCTCTAATTCCATCTGCAGAATTCGCAACCCAGTTCTTGTGAACGGGAATCAGAAGTCTCTCTATTAAGATCACAGATAGAATCAGCGCTTCTACTCCTCTGTCTGGGGAACTGCTTACTGGGAACTGGAGCAGCAACTCTCCTGGAGGTCCCCCCTTGAGTGGTTGTTTTTCCTTGCAACTCACGTACCCGTGCCTCCAGGGTCGAGGTAGATTTTCCATCCCACTTCCTCATGTCCTCTCCGTGGTCACACAGGTAAAACCAAAGGGTGCCCCGTGGTGTGTATCCTCTTTCTTGAGCAGAGGGACGCTTACTCCTAATGGCCGAGATACTGGTCCATACAGGTAGGGAGTAGGATATATCTTCTTTGAGTTGCTGAACCTCCCAGGACAACAATTTCTCAACAGTTGAGATGAGGAAGGAAGAGACATGTGCTTCGTAATCCCGGAGTTTATCAATCACATCCCCCACCGTTGGTGCCTCTTCATCTTTCCAGGACATTACTGCCAGGGAGTTTACATGGGATGATGGTGCGCTCCGTACAAACTTCCGCCACATGGGTCGTGTGCACTGGGCTTCATCTGGATCTTTGGATGACTGCTCACTACCCAGGTCACCATAAATCACCTCAAGCACAGCTAATTCCCTCAGGTACTGGATACCTTTCTCTATGGTGGTCCATTTTCCAGGGCGATATAGAACATCTTCCTTGAAGGGATACCTTTCTTTCAGAGCAGACAGGAGTCGCCTCCAGAGGCTGAGGCCTTATGTCCCTTTTCCAATTGCCTTGTCAATGCCCCCATCCCTAGAAAGGGATCCCAGTTGTTTGGCTTCCTTACCCTCTAATTCCAGGCTACTGGCCCCGTTATCCCAGCCTCGGAGCAGCCAGGTGACAACATGCTCACCTACATGACAGCCGAAATATTTTTGTATATCATGCAACTCAGTGATAGGGATCAGGTAGTTTCCATCTCTTGTACGAGTTCTTCCTCTTCCTCCTCCTCTCCTCATGATGGCCCTGCTTTTCCATCATATCTTTCTAAATGAGTTGACTTTCTCTTCCAAGTTTTCTTCTTTTGTATAGGGGCAACTGATATTGGCACGGGTTGATTCTCTGGTTCAGCTGCAGTGCCTGTCATGGGTGTTTGAGCGGTCACAGTGCCTGTTGTCGGGCGTGGAGTAGCCGCAGCACCTGTTGTGGTGTTTTGAGGGGCCACAGTGCTTGTCGTTTTCCCTTTCTTTGTCTTTTTAGATCCAGAGGCCTTCTCTTCCCCTTGGGGGTACTGAATAGTGTTAAACAGGGCTCGGTAGCCATGGGCCAGGCCCCAGCACATTGCAGTGATTTGTATCTCTCTGGAATTGCTAGGGTGACAACATACTTCCTCCAAATATTCTACTAATTTTTCAGGATTCTGCACTTGTTCAGGGGTGAAGTCCCAAAACACTGGAGGTGCCCACCATCTCAGCCATTTGCCCATACTATCCCACACACCCTGCCACCCATAATTATCGAGCCTTGGGGCAGATCTCTGGATGATATTCTTGAATTGCTTATTAACCTTAGACAAAACCGAAACAATCTGCCATAGGAATACCAACAGCTGTATCTTAACTACCCAAGGATGTTCAAGATACTGAAAAGTTGTTGTAATGAAGGAGGAGACATTACAGAAGATGGCAGCTAAGGTGCCATTCTGTATTTCCTCCATAAAGAACCTCTCAGAGGAGGAGGTATAATTGCTAATTGTCTCCATGAGGTGGTACCCAAAGTACAGTAACGGCTTCCATGCAAGACCCAAATAACCGATAAAACTCAAGGCCAGTGTTTTAATAACAAATCTCCTAGGCAAAACATCTCTAACCACTGCAGAGCACAGCAAACTACAAAACCCAACACCAAACTTTAACATGTATTTCAAAATCAGCATGGTGTAGGTCTGACTAACTGCTATTGAGAACAGATGAATCAATGCTGTGAACAGCAACTGTTATTATCTCAAATCCTTTGAGTCCCACGTTGGCCACCAAAAAGGACTGTTGTGGTTTAGCCCCGGTCAGCAGCTAAGCACCACACAGCCGCTCGCTCACTCCCCCACCCCTGTGGGATGGGGGAGAGAATCGGAAGGGCCAAGGTAAGAAAACTCGTGGGTTGAGATAAGAACAGTTTAATAATTAAAATAAAACAGCAATAATAATAATACTAATATAATGAAAAGGAAAATAATGAGCGAGAAAGAGATGAAACCTTGGAAGAAGGGGGAGGCGGGGAACAAAACTAAACAAGTGCTGCAACCACTCACCACCCGCCGACTGACGCTGCCGGTCCCCAAGCTGCGATCGCTGCCTCCCCCGGCCAACTCCCCCCAGTTAATATACTGGTCATGACGTCACATGATATGGAATACCCTTTGGCCAATTCGAATCAGCTCTCCTGGTTGTATCCCCTCCCCTCCCGGCTTCTTGTGCACCTGGCAGAGCATGGGAAGCTAGAAAGTCCTTTACTAGTGTAAACACTACCCAGCAACAACTAAAACATTGGTGTGTTATCAACATTATATTCATACTAAATCTAAAACACAGCACTATGCTAGCTACAGTGAAGGAAATTAACTATCCCAGCTAAAACCATGACAGATAGGCACTGGTTTGAATTCTGAAATTGGATTCTGGAATCAAAATACAGTTCTCTTATTATTGTCTGAGTTGTGCTTGGAATCTAAGATAAAGATACCTTTATTATATATTGGAGAATAGAGAGTCTTTTGATTAGTGCTCAGGTGAAAAGAGCATTTGAAAATATGGGAGTGACAAGGTGCTTGTGCTATACTTATTGAATAACCCATCCAGGTAATGGGAGGAAATCTTGTTTCTGTGGGCTATCTACAAAGTACTTCCAGTGCCAAAATACATTAGATGCAATAAGGGATAGGAAGGGAGAGCAAAACATATCAAGCAAATGAGGCAATCAGGAGAGAAACCAATAATTCAAGATATAAGCACTATAATTAAACAACAGATTTCTTTTACAAATTCTATTTTTAAGAATCTATAACTACGTTTTCAACCAGAGATGAGACATGCTTGAATCAAGAAATTTTCAAACAAGGACCTAACCTAACAGCTATCTGTTTTATACAGAGTGGAAAAAGTATAAGAAAGAACTAAACAATTCAATTTCTGCCCTGCCACTCTCTTCTCTGCCCCTGAGCAACCCCTCCCCCGTACGTGTTAAACATTGGTTTTGAGAAGCCAAAAACGTATATTTTGTTTCCGACCTGTAGAACTCTTACTTAGATAAGAATGATTACTTTTAAAGATTTGTGAGCTTTTCTTAATAAAGACAGAACCTATATGAGATTATAGTAGTTTTGTGTCCAAAACCAGCTGAGCTATGGGGCATTTAATTGAACTGAGTCTCCCCTCAGCCTCCTCTTCTCCAGGCTAAACAATCCCAGCTCCCTCAGCCGCTACTCATAAGACTTGTGCTCCAGACCTTCTCTGGGACACACTCCAGCACCTCAATGTCCTTCTTGTACTGAGGGGTCCAAAACTGAACACAATATTCAAAGTGCAGCCTCACCAGTGCCGAGTACAGGGGCACGATCACTTCCCTACTCCTGCTGGCCACACTATTCCTGATACAAGCCAGGATACCGTTGGCCTTCTTGGCCACCTGGGCACACTGCTGGCTCATGTTCAGCTGGCTGTCCACCAGCACCCTCAGGTCCTTTTCTGCCAGGCAACTTTCCAGCCACTTCCCCAAGCCTGTAGCATTGCCTGGGGTTGTTGTGACCCAAGGGCAGGACCTGGCACTTGGCCTTGTTGAACCCCATACAGTTGTCCGCGGCCCATCAATCCAGCCTGTCCAGATCCCTCTGCAGAGCTTTCCTTCCCTCAAGCAGATCAACACTCCTCCCCAGCTTGGTGTCATCTGCAAACTTACTGAGGGCACACTCAATCCCCTTGTCCAGATCATTGATAAAGTTATTAAACAGAGCTGGCCCCAATATTGAGCCCTGGGGAACACTGCTTGTGTTCACGCCACCAACGCGATTTAAATCCACTCACCACAACTCTCTGGGCTTGGCCATCCAGCCAGTTTTCACCCAGCAAAGAGTACACCTGTCCAAGCTATGAGCAGCCAGTTTCTCTAGGAGAATGCTGTGGGAAACAGTGTCAAAGGCTTTACTAAGGACCAGGTAGAGAACATCCAGCAACTTTCCCTCATCTGCTAAGCAGGTCACCTGGTCATAGAAGGAGATCAAGTCAGTGAAGCAGGACCTGCCTTTCCTAAACCCAAGCTGACTAAGCCTGATCCCCTGGTTGTCCTGTACATGCCATGTGATAGCACTCAGAATGATCTGCTCCATAACCTTCCCCAACACCGAGGTCAGGCTGACAGGCCTGTAGTTCTCTGGATCCTCCTTCTGGCCCTTCTTGTAGATGGGCATCACATTTGCTAATCTCCACTCATCTGGGACCTTTCCTGTTAACCAGGACTGTTGATAAATGATGGAGAGTGGCTTGGCAAGTTCCTCCGCCAGCTCCCTCAGTATCCTAGGGTGGATCTTATCCAGCCCTGTAGACTTGTGCATGTCCAGGCAGCTCAGCAGGTCGTTAACTGCTTCTTCCTGGATTATGGGGGGTTTATTCTGTTCTCTGTCCCTTTCTTCCAGCTCAGGGGGCTGAACACCCTGGGGATTTCTGGCCTCTCCTTCCTTGCCTATCCCTTCTGAAAAGC
The DNA here is from genome assembly GCA_031468815.1 of Morus bassanus. NCBI lineage: Eukaryota > Metazoa > Chordata > Aves > Suliformes > Sulidae > Morus > Morus bassanus. Next base: position 93,469,931 of record CM062569.1, read on the forward strand.
TTATAGCCATCCACTGCAGCACTCCAGTCATGACAGTCATCCCACCATGTTTCTGTGATGGCAACTAAGTCATAGCTATCCTGCTGTACAATGCCTTCCAGCTCCTCCTCTTTGTTGCCCATGCTCCGTGCATCGGTGTAGATGCACTTGAACTGGGCTATCAATTTCACCTCCAACCTCGGCATGCCACCCCTAAGCTCCTCTCTAGTGAGCCTGGTTATATCACCTTCCCCCTTCAAACATAGTTTAAAGCCCTCTCAATGAGCCCAGAAAATTCATGAGCAATAATCCTTTTTCCCCTTTGAGGTAGCTCAACTCCATCTGTCGCCCTAGTGCGACCACTTGAATTTCTTTTTCTAAATGGGTTTTCAGGAAATATGTTGACTACTAGAGAGTCATATGCATTCCATTTTTCACCACAGAAAGGGAATGTGAAATATGTGTTATCATAAAACATAGATTTTATGATGACACTAAACTGTTATTAGGCTAAAATGTTTGTGTAATTCTGGCATGTTGTAAAAAATACGAATGATCCTTAAACTTACATTTGAACCTTCTTAGGAGGTTACTGTCAGTGTGCTGTCAGGTTATAAAATAAAACATATGAGGTTACCAAGAGCAAAAAGACTCAGGAGTGCTTGCCTTGTGTGTGTGATTTTCCTAGAGTTATATATAATCTGTACAAATTAGTTATTCTTTTGCTTTCAGTAATAACAATGATTTTCATAAGAAAAAAACAAATCCTCATGTTCATTAATATCAATGATTTACCCTCAAAATATAATTTGTGCAGCATTTTTTTTTCTAGATGAGTAATTACATTTGAGTTGTCTCAAAAGGTAAATCTTACCATTTGGCTGATGATTTTTTCCTCCGGTATTTGAAGACACAAAAAAAGGCAAAGTTTGTATTCAATATGCAATTTCATTTACCTTTGCATGCATAACAGCTCTGTGAAGCTCTGTGATTTACTGATGAACTTTGACCATAACCAACAGCCTCCTTCCACTTCTAGTCATGGTCCTGATGAATTTTAGAATCCAATGAGATTAACCCAAGAGGACGACAGAGAAGTGGAGTAAAAGCCTACATATTAATTATGCCAGAGGGAATAAGGGACATGTGGAGGTAATCAGAAGGCATAATCAGAAAGTTAAAAGCATTTTACTTTTAACTTATAATTTTCCTTTACTTTATTTGTTGTACTAATTTATAGGTTAATTTTTAACTTAAACAGAATATCCCAGTATTTTGAAATAGTACACATAATAATATTCTGTTAAAGTATTTTCAACTTTATTTCAGTTTACTTGTAGATGATTTTCAATACAAATACAATAGGGATATCTTGCATTTCAAGAAAATATATTGTCAATAACTCTTATGAAAGGGTATGTGTACGGTACAACTGAATAAGAAATTCATCCCCTGAGAGTAAAAATAACATATTTTGATATGCCATTGAATAAATGGTTCCTTTGTATTAAATTAGATTTCTAATAACTACTTTCTTACCCCCCAAAATATATATGTCTGTATATCAGAACCCAAGGCCAGTAATTTTAAGTATAGACTGCAGGAGCATTTCTATAATAATTAAAAGATTTATGTCCTTTTGCCAAAATGACCAGATCCAAAAGGGACTTTGTTATATTTGAATGACAAATGTCTTAAAGGTTCCTCTCCGGCTCCAGGGGTTATATAGAGAGTTAGGCAGTCAAGTTCCCCATGCATTGAACAAGGGAACTTAGGCACTTAATTGTGTTAAACAGGAACTCGGCATCTGAAACTCCTTCTTTCTATTTGCTTTTTGAATTATCAGTCTGGTGAAAATGGCAGACTTGCTCTTTCTTTGAAGAGAGCTAATGAAAGAGGTGAAGGGCTCAGGGTGTACACTATCAGGTCCCTGAGTACAGTAATGGGCATGACTGTCCCTGTCCAGCCCCTTTGCCATCTCCCGTGACCCACCCACAGCCCAAGACTCCATTTCAGTCCCCCAGGGCTGTAAGTAATGAAAGCATTGGTGTGCAAATATTCATCCTTCCACAGGTGCCTCAAGACTACCAGAGTGGGTGCACCACTCTGCCGTAACCATGCTTCACACAGCCATACTTCTCCCATCAGTGGAACTTCTCTTTCTCTCCCAGTGGAAATTCTGACTTGCAGAAAGCTGGGGGTGCGCGTCAGCGTTTGAAGAATCAGATGTCAGGTTTGTACATATATTTCCTGTTTGCCTCAGAAGTGATTTCCAAATAAGGGTCACTCAGCATGATTTCCTGTTTTGATCCTTTCTGAAAGCTACTTTATGGCATTCATTAAGAAAATTAACTAGCTTTGCAGTACCATATTATGCAATTAACAGTTCCCTGCATCTACTGAGCTTTCAACACGGACAGCCTTTTATGAAACCTTCTATCTTTGAATCTGCAAAGAGAAAATGATTTTGCAGGGAAATTTAGTGTGTGTCAAATAGCTGGCTGAAATAACAAGGAGAGAATAAAATGTACAGTATGCAAAACACAGTCAATCATTTCTGCGAAATGCTGAATTTTAATTACTATAGCTAATTACAATACTGCTACATTACTCTCACATCACAGATATATACTAGGTTAATGTGGATTAGGATAAAGTGCTATGAGGAAACAGCAGAAAAAACAGACACCAGCTCATGTTTATAGAGAGGAATAGAGAACTTCTCCCTAAAGATCTGAGCCTAAGCTTCTGACATGTCTGAACATGGATTTCTGACATTAAATGAACATTCTGACATTAAATGCCTTGTCTTTAGCTGAGTGGCTAGTTCCATATGTAGTGACAAACTAGCCCTTCAATGTATGCAGTAGTCAGGTGAACTCTTGTTTTGTGATAAAGAACCATTTACTTAATAAAAAATGGTTTGAACTGCACTATAAAACATGGGTTATGGTACCACCACATTACTCTCTCCTCCCTCCCCCAAACCAATAGAATAGAATAGAATAGAATCATTCAGGTTGGAAAAGACTTTTAAAATCATTGAGTCAAACCATTAACCTAGCACTGCCAAGTCCACCACTAAACCATGTCCCTAAACACGACATCTACACATCTTTTAAATACCCTCAGGGATGGTGACTCAACCACTCCACTGGGAAGCCTGTTACAATGCTTGACAACCCTTTTGGTGAAGGAATTTTCCCTAATATGCAATCTAAACCTCCCCTGGTGCAACTTGAAGCCATTTCCTCTCATCTTATTTTTTGTTACTTGGGAGAAGAGACCAACACCCACCTCCCTACAACCTCCTTTCAGGTAGCTGTAGAGAGCAATAAGGTCTCCACTCAGCCTCCTCTTCCCCAGGCTAAACAATCCCAGCTCCCTCAGCCGCTACTCGTAAGACTTGTGCTCCAGACCCTTCACCAGCTTCGTTGCCCTTCTCTGGAAATGCTCCAGCACCTCAATGTCCTTCTTGTACTGAGGGGTCCAAAACTGAACACAATATTCAAAGTGCAGCCTCACCAGTGCCGAGTACAGGGGCACGATCACTTCCCTACTCCTGCTGGCCACACTATTCCTGATACAAGCCAGGATACCGTTGGCCTTCTTGGCCACCTGGGCACACTGCTGGCTCATGTTCAGCTGGCTGTCCACCAGCACCCTCAGGTCCTTTTCTGCCAGGCAACTTTCCAGCCACTTCCCCAAGCCTGTAGCATTGCCTGGGGTTGTTGTGACCCAAGGGCAGGACCTGGCACTTGGCCTTGTTGAACCCCATACAGTTGTCCGTGGCCCATCAATCCAGCCTGTCCAGATCCCTCTGCAGAGCTTTCCTTCCCTCAAGCAGATCAACACTCCTCCCCAGCTTGGTGTCATCTGCAAACTTACTGAGGGCACACTCAATCCCCTTGTCCAGATCATTGATAAAGTTATTAAACAGAGCTGGCCCCAATATTGAGCCCTGGGGAACACTGCTTGTGTTCACGCCACCAACGCGATTTAAATCCACTCACCACAACTCTCTGGGCTTGGCCATCCAGCCAGTTTTCACCCAGCAAAGAGTACACCTGTCCAAGCTATGAGCAGCCAGTTTCTCTAGGAGAATGCTGTGGGAAACAGTGTCAAAGGCTTTACTAAGGACCAGGTAGAGAACATCCAGCAACTTTCCCTCATCTGCTAAGCAGGTCACCTGGTCATAGAAGGAGATCAAGTCAGTGAAGCAGGACCTGCCTTTCCTAAACCCAAGCTGACTAAGCCTGATCCCCTGGTTGTCCTGTACATGCCATGTGATAGCACTCAGAATGATCTGCTCCATAACCTTCCCCAACACCGAGGTCAGGCTGACAGGCCTGTAGTTCTCTGGATCCTCCTTCTGGCCCTTCTTGTAGATGGGCATCACATTTGCTAATCTCCAGTCTACTGGGACCTCCCCAGTTAGCCAAGACTGCTGATAAAGGATTGAAAGCAGTTTGGTGAGCACTTCCACCAGTTCCTTCAGTAGTCTTGGGTGGATCTTATCCGGCCTCATAGACTGGTGTGTATCCTGGTGTTGTAGCAGGTCGCTAATCATTTCCCCTTGGATTATGGGAGCTCTATTCTGCTCCCCGTCCCTGTCTTCCAGCTCAGGAGGATGGGTACCTAGAGAACAACTGGTCTCACTATTAAAGACTGAGGCAGAGAAGGCATTAAGGACTTCAGCCTTTTCCTCATACTTTGTCACTATGTTTCCTCCCACATCTACTAAGGGCTGGAGATTCTCCTTAGCCCTCCTTTTCCTGCTAATGTATTTATAGAAGCCTTTTTTTTATTGTCTTTTACTGCAGTATCCAGATTAAGCTCTAGCTGGGCTTTGGCTCTTCTAATTTTCCCCTTGTATAAACTTGCTACACATTTGAAGTCCTCCTGACTTGCCTGCCCCTTCTTCCAAAGGTCATAAACTCTCCTTTATTTTTCTGAGTTCCATCCACAGCTCTCTGTTCAGTCAGGCCAGCTTTCTTCCCCGCCAGCTTGTCTTTCAGCAGAGCCTGTTCCTACACCTTTCAGATTTCCTTCTGAAGAATGCCCAGCCTTCCTGGACTCCTTTGCCCTTCAGGGCTCCCTCCCAGGGGACTCTGTCAACCAGGCTCCTAAACAGGCCAAAGTCTGCCCTCCAGAAGTCCAAGATGGCAGTTCTGCTGACCCCCCTCCTTACTTCTTTGAGAATCAAAAACACTCATGATCACTATGCCCAAGACAGCCTCCAACCATCACATCACCCACAAGTCCTCTGTTCACAAAACACAGGTCCAGCGGGGCGCCTTCCCTAATTGGCTCGCTCACCAGTTGTGTTAGGAAGTTATCTTCCACACACTCCAGGAACCTCCTAGACTGCTTCCTCTCTGCTGTTTTTTATTTCCAGCAGACATCTGGTAAGTTGAAGACCTCCACGAGAACAAGGGCTAGTGATTGTGAGACTTCTCCCAGCTGCTTATAGAATATTTTATCTGCCTCTTCATCCTGGTTGGGTGGTCTGTAACAGACTCCCACCATGATATCTGTCTTGTTGGCCTTCCCCCTGATTCTTACCCGTAAACACTCAACTCTATTCTCACCATCATTAAGCTCTAGACAATCCAAACACTCCCTAACACACAGAGCTACCCACCACCTCTCCTTCCTTGTCTATACCTTCTGAGGAGTTTATAGCCACCTATTGCAGCACTCCAGTTGTGCGAGTCATCCCACTGTGTTTTCATGATGGCAACTATAACAGTTTTCCAGCTGCCCAATGGCTTCCAGTTCCTCCTGTTTGTGGCCCATGTTGCGTGCATTGGTGTAGATGCACTTCAGTTCAGCTATTGATCTGCCCCATTTTGGGGGTAGAAGCCCTAATTCCTACATGACCATTCTCAGGTGCTTCCATTGTTTCTAACACATCCATAACCCTTGCATCTTTGCTGCCACATGGATCTCCATCCATCCCCTACCTCCACTGATACAGCAGACCAAGGTACCTCACTAGCACACTGTCTCTCAAACATTGGTGTGCCACCCCCAGGCTTATCTTTAACAAGCCTGTTTTTATCCCTTTCCCCCTTCAAATATAGTTTAAGGCTGTTTCAGTGAGCCCTGCTAATTCCTGTGCAAAGATCCTTTTCCCCTTTGGGATAGATGTATCTTGTCTGTCGCCAGCAGGCCTGGTGTTATTTAGAATGTCCCATGACCAAAAAACCCAAAATAACTGAAAATTACTCTCATATTTTATACATTGTTTTCATTTTTTTTAAGGTCATTCTTTGCTAAAAAGTAGTAAGCTCTACTAAAACAAGTATCCTGTTGCTATAGATAATCTCTTCAGAAAGAATAAGAAATCACTGTTAGACAGAATTAGGTATTGCTTTCCCCTGATTTTTATAAGCAGTTTCTTTGCCGTTTTTTCTCATTCCTGCAGCCTTCCTCTATTTGGAAACAAACAAAAATTTTGGTTTTAGACAATTGTTTGTTTACTTATGTAGAAATGTTGCTCTTTAAGTTGTATTCTTTCAGCACTCTTTAAAAGTTGTATACTCAACCTTAGACTCATCTAGTAGGATTAATATCAGTTTCTTCAATGGATTTTTCTTCAGGTACACAAATTTCATTAAAGAATAATAGGGATTATTATAGCTATGCAGTACATAGTGGTAAAGTGTGGAATTTAGCCTTCAGGAGTTTGCTAATTCAAGCCATTACCGTTTGCCTACCTTTTAGATGAGCATAACATTTTAAATGAATGGAATAAGATGGATTGCTTAGATTCTGTATCAGTTGAGATTTAGCTGGAAGGAAACATATAGCTGTTTAGGTAGTCAAGGAGATGAGATGTGCTACCTTTGAGACATCAAAACATCAAGACCAAAACTCATTTAATACTTTTATTTTAGATCATAAATTCCCTACACTGTAAATGATAGTTATGAGGAACCTTAAATGTAGGATGGTCTGATTAGCTTGATGTCTAGATTGTACTAGTGCTCTATGATGGTTCAAAATTGGAAGACAGCAACCCAGCCTCTGTATAAGTTATGCGGAGATCCTGGTCCATTAAGTATGACCTGTCTCAAACAGAATATGTTCAGTAAAAACATCAGGACTATGTTTCTTTTCATTAAGAATAAAAAATTAATTAATGAAGCTGCTACTGGGGAAGTTAGAACTGAGCTTTAGAATAGCAGACAGTTATTTGGCAAATGCTTTGAAAACAGAACAGTGAATTACATGACCAGGTTAGTGTGAGGTACTATATACCTTCTGCTCCTAATTTGCAGGAGTTCTCTGCTCTTAAGACTAAAAAAAAGCTTAAGGTTTATGGCTGTTTTACACTCCTTTGTTTTAGAGAGGCTGCAGTATAGACAAGAAAGAAAAGTTATGATACAACAAAAGAAGAAATAAAAGATACCTCATTTTGCTAGCTGGTGGTAAGAGAAGACCTATATTCAAAGGATTGTCTATATGTTGCTCTCTTAAGAAGTATTGGACAAAACACAGAGCAGTACTGGGAGATGGGAAGACCTAGATCAAATCTCTGACTCCCCAGGCAAGAACTCTGCAAGAAACTATTGTATAACACTGCAGCATAGGGAAAGCAAATACAACCCAAGGTAAGAGGTGAAGTCTGACCTTCACAAAAGTGGGAGCATGACGCCAATGGGATTTTTAAAAACAAGTTGTCTAGCCTTTGTAAGAAATAAACTAGGTTTGTTTTCTACCACAAAAGGTCTATTTCTATTGGAAGAAAGCAAACCCTTTTCCAGCTCTTATAGAGACTAGAAAGTTTATTTAAACAGATCAATGAAGTACTGCAGGAAATAAAATTGCTTGGCAGAATAATGGTGAGAGATGAAACATCTGTGGTATAGTTATATCTTCAGAGTGACTCCTGTACATATAAACGTCTTGCTACTGACAAAAAATATTTCTGTATAATTTCTTCCTCCGTAGTGGAGAGGATAATTTTCTGCAGCTCTCTGGGTCATCATCTGATAGGTGAACCTAGACCATCTGCAAACTGTGACAGACTCCAGAATTCATCATTTTCTTCATTATATGTGATCCTTTGATAAGAAAATTAATAGAACAGAAGAGATCTGCCACCATGTTGTGGTCTGAACAGCATAACAATTTTCATTTGATTGTGGAGCACTGAAAGAAAAAGTCACTGCCTTGTCATGAACTGATATCAGAGCTAGCTACAGAACTTTTTTCTCCAAACGCTTGTGCAGTACAGCTGCCATTACAGCACACTGGTTTAGAAACATTTGATAGAATTAACATAAGATCATTTTTGTGAGGATCTTCAACGCTATTTTTTCAGTACTAAAAATTCCTCAGGATGTGAACCAGATCAAACTTACACATTTAGAGCTCTCAGCAGAGTACTCCTAATAAAGGAAATGATAACATGAGGATATGTTCACGATGGTGGATCTGTACAATTCTAGAGGTTTTGTTTTCTCTATAAGTTTGTTTTAAACCAGTTATAGGGGCTTTTTTAAGAACAGAAAGTCCACCAGCATTGGACTAGATTTGTGCCGTTTAGAGCATGCCACCACGGTCCTTCAAAAACCCAGTTCTGCTGAGCACAAAGTTCCTTGACTAATACTTTGCCCATCTTATAACTCTTTTTCTCTTCAGGACTTAGGGACTTTTTATGTACAGATAGCTTCACTTGCAAGAAACCTGCCTGGAACAAGTCCACAATTCCACAATCTTGATTTCTTATCCTGTACACCTCATTACCACTATCTGTTCCCCACTAATAGATATGAGAGAGTCTCTCCCTGAAGAACAAAAATTATAATGTGGATGGCTGTGTTGCAGCCTGCAAGCTACCGCATGAGTGAGGGGAGGTCATTCCCTTAGCCTGAGGTAAGTGAAACAGACATTCCCTGACAGTTACTTCAAAGGTTAAGTGTTTTACTTAAAAAAGATGCTGGATGTCATTGGTTGGATTTATAATTTATTGTGACTTTTTTTTTTTTTCCCCTATAAAAATAAGCTTCTTTTTTTCCTAACTGTCATTTCAGCAAACATAGCCTGGGGTCAGGTTCTTTTCTTCTCATACCATCTGTCAGGCATATAAGACCAGAATCTCTGTTTACTGAAGTTTCCTAACAGTGCAATATTATTTGATGATTTCTGATTTATGCTGTTGGAGTGTTACACTAGGGTTTGAGATCCTCCAGGCAAACAGGTGACTTCACTTGCATTTATGCAGCCTAGATACTATTATGAGCCTCCAGTGAGACTGCCCAGCTGTAATCAAGACTAACCTGTGGACTGCAAAATTTCCACTGCTGCTAATAATTTGTGACCAGGTAAAACCTTAAATTGTCTCTAGAAGCATAAGGGCAATTTAGTTCCTGAAACTGGCACTCGCAAGGGAAAAAAAAAAAAGAAAAAGGAAAGCTGAGCAAATGTGTTGTTGAAAGACTGAAGTCACTGACAGAGAACCCCAAGATGTTGGTTTTACAGTCACATTCCAGACCAGAATACTGCCTTAAGGGAACAGTCAATAACCAAGATATCTTATGGGAACAAGGGAAAATATTTTCCTTTCTGCCTTTGATTTTCTGTGAGTAGCTGTTGTGGTTTAGCCCCGGTCAGCAACTAAGCACCACACAGCCGCTCGCTCACTCCCCCACCCTTGTGGGATGGGGGAGAGAATCAGAAGGGCCAAAGTAAGAAAACTCGTGGGTTGAGATAAGAACAGTTTAATAATTAGAATAAAACAGCAATAATACTAATATAATGAAAAGGAAAATAATGAGCGAGAGAGAGATGAAAACTGGAATAAGAGGGGAAAAAAAAAAAAAAAAAAAAAAACAAAACTAAACAACAAGTGCTGCAACAGCTCACCACCCGCCGACCGACGCTGCCGGTCCCCGAGCCGCGATCGCTGCCTCCCCCAGCCAATTTCCCCCAGTTAATATACTGGGCATGACGTCACATGATATGGAATACCCTTTGGCCAATTCGAATCACCTCTCCTGGTTGTATCCCCTCCCCTCCTGGCTTCTTGTGCACCTGGCAGAGCATGGGAAGCTAGAAAGTCCTTGACTAGTGTAAACACTACCCAGCAACAACTAAAACACCAGGGTGTTATCAACATTATTTACATACCAAGTCTAAAACACAGCACTATGCTAGCTACAGTGAAGAAAAATCAACTACCCCAGCTAAAACCATGACAGTATCCACCCCTTATTCCATACCATTTATGTCATGCTCAGGTCTCATACTATCCAATATGACCTCAATAACCACCACCCGCCTCCCCATCCTTTGATGACATACGTAGATATCATTTATCATTCCCGTAGTCTATGGACCATCCCTGTAGAACATCTGTAGAGGGTCCACACATGTCCATTGAGTTCATTCAGTCCATAACTTTGGGCTCCATCTATCGTAACAGTCTTTCAAGGCTGGAGAGATGGTCTGCGTGGTGTTGGATTGTTGCATGCTGAAGCCAGTCTTTGTTCCACCACCGCTACACGTTGCTTGGTTCAATCAAAGTTAATTCTTCATTAATTTTGGAAATTCTTACTATGATACCATTGATACAGCATATAGCAACCATAGGAGTGATGACATACAATATCATATAGCAATTAACAGCATACCGTTCAGTTCATTGGCTATTTTCACCCAAAATCAAATCCCCTTGAGGCACACATCGAACTCCTCTATCCTCCCGCATTACCCACCAAGTGCACCCAGGTCCTTGAGCAAAAGCAATCCCACAAATGGGTTTGCCTTTGCCTGAGACAGGAATAACCCAGACGGTTTTCCCCAGCATATTTTTTACATGCACTACAGGGACTTTACCCCCTTCCACAGTGCGTAAGAGTTCTGACTGGGCAGGCCCAGCTCGATTGGCAGATCCCCTAGTGTTGACTAACCAGGTGGCTTTTGCTAAATGTGTATCCCAGTGTTTGAATGTCCCACCCCCCATTGCTCTCAGTGTAGTCTTTAACAGTCCATTGTATCGTTCAATTTTCCCAGAGGCTGGTGCATGATAGGGGATGTGATACACCCACTCAATGCCATGCTCTTTGGCCCCCGTGTCTGTGAGGTTATTTCGTAAATGAGTCCTGTTGTCTGACTCAATTCTTTCTGGGGTGCCATGTCACCATAAAACTTGTTTTTCAAGGCCCAGGATAGTGTTCCGGGCGGTGGTATGGGGCACGGGATATGTTTCCAGCCATCCGGTGGTTGCTTCCACCATTGTAAGCACATGGCGCTTGCCTTGGCGGGTTTGTGGCAGTGTGATATAATCAATCTGCCAGGCCTCCCCATATTTATACTTCAGCCATCGTCCTCCATACCACAGAGGTTTTATCCGCTTGGCTTGCTTGATTGCAGCGCATGTTTCACATTCATGGATGACCTGTGCAATAGCATCCATGGTCAAGTCCGCCCCTCGGTCACGAGCCCATCTGTATGTTGCATCTCTTCCTTGATGGCCTGAGGTGTCATGGGCCCACCGAGCTATAAATAGTTCACCTTTATGTTGCCAGTCTAGATCTACTTGAGCCACTTCAATCTTAGCAGCCTGATCAACCTGCTGGTTGTTCTGATGTTCTTCAGTGGCCCGACTCTTGGGGACATGAGCATCCACATGACGTACCTTCACAACTAGGTTCTCCACCCGGGCAGCAATATCTTGCCACAATGCAGCAGCCCAGATGGGTTTGCCTCTGCGCTGCCAGTTGTTCTGCTTCCATTGCTGTAACCACCCCCACAGGGCATTTGCCACCATCCATGAGTCAGTATAAAGATAGAGCACTGGCCATTTTTCTCGTTCAGCAATGTCTAAAGCCAGCTGGATGGCCTTTACTTCTGCAAACTGACTTGATTCACCTTCTCCTTCAGCCGTTTCTGCAACTTGCCGTATCGGACTCCATACAGCAGCCTTCCATCTCCGATGCTTTCCCACCAGACGACAGGACCCATCAGTGAACAGGGCATATTGCTTCTCGTTTTCTAGCAGTTTATTATACAGTGGGGCCTCTTCAGCACGTGTCACCTCCTCCTCTGGTGATGTTCCAAAATTTTTGCCTTCTGGCCAGTCCATGATCACTTCCAAGATTCCTGGGCGACTGGGGTTTCCTATTCGAGCCCGTTGGGTGATCAGTGCGACCCACTTACTCCATGTAGCATCAGTTGCGTGATGTGTAGAGGGGACCCTCCCTTTGAACATCCAGCCCAGCACCGGCAGTCGAGGTGCCAGGAGGAGCTGTGCTTCAGTACCGATCACTTCTGAAGCAGCTCGAACCCCTTCATATGCTGCCAATATCTCTTTTTCAGTTGGAGTGTAGCGTGCTTCGGACCCTCTGTATCCCCGACTCCAAAACCCTAGGGGCCGACCTCGGGTCTCCCCTGGTGCTTTCTGCCAGAGGCTCCAGGTAGGGCCATTCTCCCCGGCTGCAGTGTAGAGCACGTTTTTTACATCTTGTCCTGCCCGGACTGGCCCAAGGGCTACTGCATGAACTATCTCCTGCTTTATCTGTTCAAAGGCCTGTCGTTGCTCAGGGCCCCATTTGAAATCATTCTTCTTCCGGGTCACTTGATAGAGAGGGCTTACAATCAGACTGTAATTTGGAATATGCATTCTCCAAAAACCCACAACGCCTAAAAAAGCTTGTGTTTCCTTTTTGTTAGTTGGTGGAGACATGGCGGTTATTTTGTTGATCACATCCATTGGGATCTGCCGATGTCCATCTTGCCATTTTATTCCCAAAAACTGAATCTCCTGTGCAGGTCCCTTCACTTTACTTTGTTTTATGGCAAAACCAGTCTTCAGAAGGATTTGGACTATTTTCTTCCCTTTCTCGAAAACATCTTCTGCTGTGTTGCCCCACACGATGATGTCATCAATGTACTGAAGGTGTTCCGGAGCTCCACCCTGTTCCAGTGCAGTATGGATCAGTCCATGGCAAATGGTAGGGCTGTGTTTCCAGCCCTGGGGCAGTCGATTGCAGGTGTACTGGACACCCCTCCAAGTGAAAGCAAACTGTGGCCTGCACTCTGCTGCCAACGGGATTGAGAAGAATGCATTAGCGATATCAATTGTGGCATACCACTTGGCTGCCTTTGACTCCAGTTCGTATTGAAGTTCTAGCATGTCCGGCACGGCAGCACTCAGTGGCGGAGTGACTTCATTCAGGCCACGATAGTCTACTGTTAGTCTCTACTCTCCATTAGTCTTCCGCACTGGCCATATGGGACTGTTAAAGGGTGAACGGGTCTTACTGATCACTCCTTGGCTCTCCAGTCGCCGAATGAGCTCATGGATGGGAATCAGGGAGTCTCGGTTGGTGCGGTATTGCCGCCGGTGCACTGTTGTGGTGGCAATTGGCACCTGTTGTTCTTTGACCTTCAGCAACCCCACAACAGAAGGGTCCTTCGAAAGACCGGGCAAAGTAGACAGCTGTTTAATTTCCTCCGTCTCCAAGGCAGCTATACCAAAAGCCCACCTGTACCTTTTTGGGTCCTTGAATACCCTCTCCTGAGGTAGTCTATGCCAAGGATGCACGGAGCCTCTGGGACAGACACAATGGGGTGCTTTTGCCACTCATTCCCAGTTAGGCTCACTTCAGCCTCCAATACAGTTAGCTCTTGGGATCCCCCTGTCACTCCAGCAATACAAATGGGTTCTGCCCCAACATAGTTTGATGGCATTAGGGTGCACTGTGCACCGGTGTCCACTAGAGCCTTATACTCCTGTGGGTCAGATGTGCCAGGCCATCGGATCCACACAGTCCAGTAAACCCGGTTGTCCCTTTCCTCCACCTGACTGGAGGCAGGGCCCCCCTAATTCCAATTGCAGATTTTCCACTCCAGTTCTTGTGAACGGGAATCAGAAGTCTCTCTATTAAGATCACAGATAGAATCAGCGCTTCTACTCCTCTGTCTGGGGAACTGCCTACTGGAAACTGGAGCAGCAACTCTCCTGGAGGTCCCCCCTTGAGTGGTTGTTTTTCCTTGCAACTCACGTACCCGTGCCTCCAGGGTCGAGGTAGGTTTTCCATCCCACTTCCTCATGTCCTCTCCATGGTCACGCAGGTAAAACCAAAGGGTGCCCCGTGGTGTGTATCTTCTCTCTTGAGCAGAAGGACGCTTACTCCTAATGGCCGAGATACTGGTCCGTACAGGTAGGGAGTAGGACATATCTTCTTTGAATTGCTGGAACTCCCAGGACAACAATTTCTCCACAGCTGAGATGAGGGAGGAAGAGACATGTGCTTCGTAATCCCGGAGTTTATCAATCACATCCCCTACCGTTGGTGCCTCTTCATCTTTCCAGGACATTACTGCCAGGGAGTTTACATGGGATGATGGTGCGCTCCGTACAAAATTCTGCCACATGGGTCGTGTGCACTGGGCTTCATCTGGATCTTTGGATGACTGCTCACTACCCAGGTCACCATAAATCACCTCAAGCACAGCTAATTCTCTCAGGTACTGGATACCTTTCTCCATGGTGGTCCATTTTCCAGGGCGATATAGAACATCTTCCTTGAAGGGATACCTTTCTTTCAGAGCAGACAGGAGTCGCCTCCAGAGGCTGAGGCCTTATGTCCCTTTTCCAATTGCCTTGTCAATGCCCCCATCCCTAGAGAGGGATCCCAGTTGTTTGGATTCCTTACCCTCTAATTCCAGGCTACTGGCCCCGTTATCCCAGCCTCGGAGCAGCCAGGTGACAACATGCTCACCTACATGACGGCCGAAATCTTTTCGTATATCTCGCAGCTCACTTAAGGATAGGGATCAGGTAGTTTCCATCTCTTGTACGAGTTCTTCCTCTTCCTTCTCCTCTCCCCGTGATGGTCCTACTTCTCCATCATCCTTTTCTATACGAGTTGACTTTCTCTTTAAAGACTTCTTCTTTTGTATAGGGGCAACTGATACTGGCACGGGTTGATTCTCCGATTCAGCTTCAGTGTCCGTCATGGGTGTTTGAGTGGTCACAGTGCCTGTCATCGGGCTTGGAGCAGCCGCAGTGCCTGTTGTGGGGGTTTGAGTGGCCACAGTGCCTGTCGTCGGGCTTGGAGCAGCCGCAGGGCCTGTCGTTTTCCCTTGGTGGTACTGAATACTGTTGAACAGGGCTCGGTAGGCATGGGCCAGGCCCCAACACATTGCAATGATTTGTATCTCTCTGGAATTGCTAGGGTGACAACATACTTCCTCCAAATATTCTACTAATTTTTCAGGATTCTGCACTTGTTCAGGGGTGAAGTCCCAAAACACTGGGGGTGCCCACCGTCTCAGGCGTTTGCCCATACTATCCCACATACCCTGCCACTCATAATTATCGAGCCTTGGGGCAGATCTCTGGATGATATTCTTGAATTGCTTATTAACCTTAGACAAAACCGAAACAATCTGCCATAGGAATATCAAGAGCTGTATCTTAACTACCCAAGGATGTTCAAGATACTGAAAAGTTGTTGTAATGAAGGAGGAGACATTACAGAAGACGGTAGCTAAGGTGCCATTCTGTATTTCCTCCATAAAAAACCTCTCAGAGGAGGAGGTATAATTGCTAATTGTCTCCATGAGGTGGTACCCAAAGTACAGTAACGGCTTCCATGCCAGACCCAAATAACCGATAAAACTCAAGGCCAGTGTTTTAATAACAAATCTCCTAGGCAAAACATCTCTAACCACTGCAGAGCACAGCAAACTACAAAACCCAATGCCAATCTTTAACAAGTACTTCAAAATCAGCATGGTGTAGGCCTGACTAACTAATATCGAGAACAGATGAATCAATGCTGTGACCAGCAACTGTTATTATCTCAAACCCTTCGTGCCCCACGTTGGGCGCCAAAA
Organism: Morus bassanus; assembly: GCA_031468815.1. Lineage (NCBI taxonomy): Eukaryota > Metazoa > Chordata > Aves > Suliformes > Sulidae > Morus > Morus bassanus. The sequence continues at coordinate 93,485,768 of CM062569.1, forward strand.
AGGACTGTTGTGGTTTAGCCCCGGTCAGCAACTAAGCACCACACAGCCGCTCGCTCACTCCCCCACCCTTGTGGGATGGGGGAGAGAATCGGAAGGGCCAAGGTAAGAAAACTCGTGGGTTGAGATAAGAACAGTTTAATAATTAGAATAAAACAGCAATAATACTAATATAATGAAAAGGAAAATAATGAGCGAGAGAGAGACGAAACACTGGAAGAAGAGGGAAAAAAAAAAAAAAAAAAAAAACCCAAAACTAAACAACAAGTGCTGCAACCGCTCACCACCCGCCGACTGACGCTGCCGGTCCCCGAGCCGCGATCGCTGCCTCCCCCAGCCAATTTCCCCCAGTTAATATACTGGGCATGACGTCACATGATATGGAATACCCTTTGGCCAATTCGAATCAGCTCTCCTGGTTGTATCCCCTCCCCTCCCGGCTTCTTGTGCACCTGGCAGAGCATGGGAAGCTAGAAAGTCCTTGACTAGTGTAAACACTACCCAGCAACAACTAAAACACCAGGGTGTTATCAACATTATTTACATACCAAGTCTAAAACACAGCACTATGCTAGCTACAGTGAAGAAAAATCAACTATCCCAGCTAAAACCATGACAGTAGCCTAGTGTTTCTCTTCTACAGTTCTATTCCCATTGCAAATTCCATTTCTTAATCAAACTAGAAAAAATATCTGTAAGGAAGGAATAAAGAGAAACATTGAATCAAGAAGGTTTCCACATAACTTAAATGACATTTAATTGCTGATATTCTATATATATACTATGGTGCTTTCAAAGAACTAGCTTATGATGGCCTTTTGCACAGGAGTAGGGTTAGGAAGGATGCAACCTGTATTATGAAGATGGGGAGGAAGTAGTTTTGTGCCCTCCTCTCTCTTGTGAGAGTGTTTGGGTCTCAGAGGGTCCCTGAGCTGTATCAAATGAAGTTATGCCTCTGTAGTCCTGTAATCAAGCTAGAGGCATATTACGGTGACTTGACCCCATCTCTTCCTCAACATATCAAAGCAGCACAAGGATGCTCAAAACTGTGCTAACCAAGCAGCGCTTGCATCCATTAGAAATCATCATAAGCAGCTGATAGTGTCCATCAGCACTCAGATCAAACATTTATTATTGTGAAATTTCTGCATGTTCACGCTACTGATCTGATCAGGGGGTCTCAACGGGAACAAGGTTGTAGAGTTTGTAAATGTCTGGTTGACACTTCTAACACAATAATGCAAAAAAGTCAGGATTTCATAAAAAAAAAGAAGAAAACAGCAGGTGGAAAAAAGTGGTGAGTCTTCTGATGGTGGATTTGACTGTGTACAACATTGTTCAGAAAATGCTGTGCCTGCTGTTTTTATAATAGGATGACCTTTTCCACTGCAAAGACACAGCCATCACAACCATTAGTAAAGCACTAATGAATAGCCTCCTATTCAAACAACAGTAGCAAAGCAGGAAACTCGTATCTCCTACGTCCCTTTCACTTCACTGAAGAGTGAACTCTAAAACCTCATTGAAAACAACATTTTGAGGAGAGAAATAGCAGGAATGTCACACAGAATAATTCCTGCTACAAAACTTTCAATTTGCTGGCTTTTAATGTTTTGGTATTTTTTTACTATGCATATGCTTAACACATCTGAGCACAAGTTACTATTTGTGCTATTATTGTGCCTAGGAGCCATGATCCAGGTAAAAGACTCACCAAGTTATCTAATGTGCAGCTGATCCAGCTGATCCTCACTGATCTTGTGCTGCCATCTCTAATGCCATGACTTTTTTTCTATCAGAATTTGTCATTCTTGAGGGGTATGAACCCTCAATAAGTGTGATTAAATATCTGCTCAAAAGTGATAATCACTGTATTATTCAGACCCCTGCTTTTGTTTTCTGATAAAAACACAGGACAGAAGACTCTCTGTAGTCCAGATTTTAGAGGTAGAGATCATATTCTACCTTCAGCTTATAGAAGTAGGATAACATATTTAGTTTGTGTAAAGTCTTGTCATCCAGAAATTGCTTTGGTTTTAGCTGTGTATAGAAAAAGATTTTCCCTAATACCCAGACATTGTGAAATATAGGCTACAAAAAAATAAGTCTCTCTCCCTTTTGAATTCTCACTGTTGGTAAAGAAGAGTCTGTAGCAAGAAATCTATGTTATATGAACTGACTGTAGGCCCTTAGGTTTTCTCCAAAAGCACTTAAACTCCTAATGAGATTGTTCTTAATTTGAAAAATTAACCATCAGGGCAAGTCTGTTTATGTAAGCATATCCCTTCACGTTACAAAGAAAATAAGAGTTGAGAATGAAAAGTATATTTTCCAGAGCTTAGATGTGATTTAAGAACATAAGATATGCTCACATTGTAGTTACGTAACTTTTACTACTTTAGCAAATCCACCACTTGTAGCAGCCTGTTGCTCATCTCTGCCCAGAATGTTGGGCTGCTCCCAGAGGAGTACAGCTGATCATGCAGGAGCAGCCATGCTTGCACTTCAAAACTGGAAATGTCTTGTTAGCTTTGGAGAGCTCCCAGAGCATGGTTTATCCAGCTTGTTTTCCTGGATTTAAAAAATTTATTCCTGCTAAAAACTTTCAGGCATCAAATTAAGTACTATTAGTTGTCCTGTTAGAATGGATTTGGAAAAGATCTGTAGCCTTAATGATGCAAATAGACATCTGGTTAAACTTCCAGAAGCACCAAACCAGATGAGACCACAGGTTGTCATAGATGTCAGTGGAAATTCTGAACCTTTGTGTGTATTGCTAAGTGTTTATATGTATCTTCAGCCCAAATCTTCATATATATTTTAGCACTTAACCCCTAATAATTTGAACGGGAATCAAAGGCCTAATTACTTGTGAAATAATTAAATGTCTGATTTGTTTTTGAAAACAAATCTTAAACTCTTACAGCTTAATATATTATATTATATTATATATATTGTTGTGTACTGTTGGCATTCTTACTTGAACAGGCAGGTGTGCTATAATAGGTACACAAAGATTTGAAAAGTTTTGTGAGGCTCAGAGGAAGTTATTCAGTTTTTACCAGCTCAGTTACATCAATTCCTTCATTTGTTTGATGCTACACTTCTTGTTCATTCCATCAGCTTTTTATCTCATTCACACACACACAAAAATGAAGTTATGAGCTAGCACAACTGATATCAGAAGTCACTACTCTAGTCTACTGTTTTTTAATTTGCCTATAAATTAAGCTGTGAAATGGATTTTAAAAATTTTGATTAAAAACACTGAAGAATGTTTCCAGGAGAAGACAACTGTGCTAAGCTTCCTTCCATAAAGAAGTTTTATAAGTAGGTCATAAACCCCTGAAATTAAGTCAGAAATGCTGACAGTCCCCAAACTTTTAGAAGCTCGGTAAGCTCCAGTCTAATCATGTTCTCCCAGAGGGGAAAATCTTTTTCTTGAGACTAAATTGTAGACTGTAAAATTGTTGTTTTGCCATGTAGAGCTCTGAGTATATGGTAAAGAAATGTACAGCAAAGAAGAAATGTGTTGTTACTATAGCAACTAAAAATCAAAAATATATCTGAAAATTACTATTTTTTCTAAATTTACCCTATGAAACATATCTCAGTCTTGCTTAATTGTGTTATATGATATAGTTTTCATTTATTAGCATGGGTCAGAAGAACTCTGAAACTACACAGAAATTACTGGAGGTAAACAAATATAAACTAACCAATGATTCATCCCCAGTGGACCTTACATATATAGGGCATGGAAAAAACTACATAGAATTAAACATCTAAAATTGTCATCTTAGAAGCTGTATGTGTTTGTGTGTATGTGAACAAATTTTCTTATTTTATATAATCCTCTTCTATGAAAGGATCAGTTGGGTTTTTTTAATTTTTCAAAACTATATCATGGTTGTTATGATCTTTATATGAAATGTTGTTTAAGTTTAGCAGAAGGCTTTGACAGAAAATGTTTGTGGGTTTTGCAAATTATTTATATATGAGGTATGGAATTTCACTTTTAAGTGTTTGCATCTCCTAAGGGAAAAAAAGATGTAAAATAGATTATTGTTAAACATTTTTTTTGTGCATTGTATACTACGGAGTATATATTGATAGGAAACCAAAGTCTCTAAACTTCTGTTTGTTTTATGTAAAATAAAGCCAGAATAGATAAACCTATTGTGGTGAAGAATAACTAGAAAGTAATAAGACCCACAAAAGGTCACTGAGGCTATTATTCTATTTCCATCTCTGCAGCAGAAGTGACAATTTCTCTCTGATATACTGATTACTGCTATAGTACAGCTGCAATACCATGGAAGTTTATTTTATGGTACACTGGAAAAGAGCACACTTGCTAAGAAAACCCAAAAAAATTTCAGATCTACTGTGGTCTTCTTGAAGGCATATTAACAAGCTATAACATGGAGCTCTTTATTGTGAACTCTGTTTTATGTTCAAATCTTATGGAATTTCGAACTTGTTTGCATGTGCATATGTATATTGTTCTGTTTTCCTTGCACTTTACTATTTTCCAGTTCACTGAATTTTTCATAATATAGTAAAAGTATTATTCTATGTTTGCCCACTTATTCAGCACATAGTTTAGGTGCGTGGTTGATGCCCATCTCCTTGATGACATATCTATAAAAAAAATTGAGATTCCATGGTCTCAGATTGCATTAAACACAAAAGATGGGCTAGCAGAGGCACCTTGTAGTGAAAGAGTGAGAACACAATCAGTTTTGCAACAATATAGTTAACAGTTTAAGATTACTTCAGGTAAAGAATCAACATAATATATTAAAATTCATCCTATATTTTCAATGCAAACAAGTATGTGTCTTGGTTTTAAAAAACTTCTGTGAATTAGGTCTGTTGCTTGTAAATAAGCTTGTTAGTCAGAATAATTTGATCTCCCCTCTAGGCTCAGTTATCCCTAGTACCAAATCCATAAGGAGGACTTCCATTGATTTGGACTTAGTAAGAAAAAGAGCAGAAACTCCACTTTCCCTTCCACAGCCATTGAGATGTTTAACCCTTGACTTCGATACTCTTTTCCCCTCCCTACCTCTATAGATTATACATATCTGAAGAAGCTTTTATGACTTAGATTATACTATTATTGCACATAACATTTTTTTACTGTAGTTTCTTATCACCCTAAAACAATTGTGTTTAATTTCTTTATAATCAATATTTACTGAAATTTCTCCTTTAAAAGAACCCAAACAAAACAAACACAACTAAACACAAAAAGACACCAACCAACCAGCCAAAAAAAACCCCAAATCCAAAAAAACACAGTTTACTTTCCTCCTGCTGAACTTCATGAAGTCCCAAAGTCAGGTAGTAGCAACATGTGGCTCTGTTCCTAAAGCTGTGTAAATGAACTTCATTGCTAATCTTGCAACAACTCCCTGCTAATATTGGAGAATAATTTCCATTATTTACAGTCAATACAGATTCCTCACACTCATTCTGGAATATTCAAGACAGCAAACAAGTCTAATTACCGAAGAGCATGGGAAGAACTAACTTAACTAATTTGATGTACAATTTGGCCCCAGACAATTAAAAATTGTAGTTTCTCAGACTGCCTATCATGTCCCTTAATGCTGTTTATTCATTTCTTTAAGAATTTAATTCTCCTTGCACTCTCTTATATTCATATTATCTACTTTATTTACTTTTCTCCCTTTAACCACATTACTTCTACCTAACAATCCCTGACTACAAAAATATGATTAGTACGATATTAGATAAGATAGATGCCCGGAATATCAAGGAATAATTGCAGATATATAGTAAACCAAACATATTCCTATTTCTGTTTTGTGGTTTACAGCCATAAGTATTAAAGACAATCCTGATTATTGGCTGTGTGTTGCAATCCCTATAAAAAGCTGTGGGCAAAGCTTTGGATAGAAAGACAAATGCTGAAATACAGAAACCATACAAACACTAAGGAATACCCTAGCATTAATAAAGTAGGTATTTTTGCAAATAAAAATAAAAAACCTTAAAAAATTAAAGCATGTAGTCTTTTTAGATAAAAAAACTAGCTGAGGGAAGTAAGCACATATAATATTAATTATAATTTATTTTTTAAACTAATTTAAAAAGATATATCATCTATATAGAGCATCTTATACACAAATAATTTATTCAACAAATTAAATATTATGCATTTATAGATATCAGAAATAATAGTACAACAGTTGTATTGTAAATGCTAGCAGAACATTTTCTGAAAGTTGGGTGTAGCAAGCTTGCCATCTACTGATCAACAGGAAAGACCTTTATTTGCAAGGCATTTTTATATACCATAATATTTATTTTGAAACCCTCTTTATATGATGAATCAGTGTATGTGTATTTAAATAAATTTGTTTCCAGTGCTCCTGCAGGTCAATATAAAACCTCAAAGATATTGTGCTAGTGGATCAAAGATTAGTTCCTGAAGTACTTCTTATACCCAGTGAGGAATATAATTTTATTCAGTAGTTGGGGAACTCATTTGGCTTCTCTTGCAACAGTATATTCCTAATTCACAGATGTTCCAATGAAGTTAAAATATAATTTTATTAATAATATGGCAAAAGCAAATAAATATTCTCACTTTTTCCAATTATTTCCATTTCACAAAGAGATCTTCACTTGTCCCCTGCCATCTGCCAGTTTCACCCTTAGTCAAACCTTGTCAATGCATAGTGGGAAATTGCAGAAAATCCATATGTCTGGTATATTTGGTGCTGTACAACCTCATGTTCTGTTCAGATGGTTTTAGACACAGAAGCTGAAATCCACAGTTATGTCATATGTACAACAAACAAAAGTCTTTACCCTCTTTTAAAAGAGAGTCCTTCTTATAGGTTAAGGCCCTATATTATCATTACTATTGCTATATTATTTTTCACTTTACCACAATTAATTAATTTCATTCAGTGGAGAATTATAACAATATGGATAACAAAGCATGAAAGTGGATGACCTGTGACTAAGAGCTAAACAATGATGGATTTTTTTTAAAACTATCTCTATGATTATTTGGATTTTTGTGGACCTATACATAGTGTATAATACCTTCAGAATGCGTGAATGTGTAAAACTTCTGAAATTGATAGATGAAAGCAAGATTGAGAGGACAGAATATGTTCTTTCCAAGCACACAAGAAAGCTTGTCTTTCCACCTGTACCATCTAGATTCAGTGGCAGGTTATTTCTCCACACAGTTGTCATGTAGTGCACATGGCTGGACTTTTTCCTCTTTTTAATATCTTCCTTACTTCTCTGCTGGATAGTAGTCTCCTGTAACTCCATTATTTAAAGTTCAATTCTTATTTCATTTGTACTGGTATAAATCAGGAATGGTTTCACTTCATTTAAGGCATTTAAAATTACCTCTGTTAACTCCAAATTGAATGAATGTGTTTTGCTGCAGAACCTCTCCTAAATAGGACTGGGATTTTTAGATTGCATGGGACTATAACCTAAAGGCAGAAAGTCCCAGAGCCAGTATGATTTGTAGAGACTAAGATATTTCAAGAGATTTGTCAGCAGAAATCAATAAGCTTTGTGAAATAAATTTCCTAGCTGGCATTCAAAATCTCTACCACAACTACTGTACACGGCTTTGTACACTAAGCAAGTTAAAAAACTGTCCTTGGGAAGGGGTAGGAGGAAATGTGCAAGATTTGGGATATTTTGCTTGTTATTTCTTTAGATCTACATTTCTGTATCTTTCAGAAGATGACCTGAAAGTACTCTGCATTTCTGGGACCAGATAGGCTAATCTCTATTCTGGGAAAACTTTGAGTCTGTTGGGGCAAATGAGTCATATCCATCCTGCATATCAGGAAGAATACATCGCAGCATGAAAGCTATCCCAGAACACTTTGTACTTCAGCTCTTTACAAACACCCGGACTTGTCTGACCATCCACACTTCAGCAAATGCCAGAAAAGAGGCACACATGGGATAGCTCTTCAATCTCTGCTTTGCTTTTCCTGGGATCCAGTTGGCCTCACAGTGCTGCTGCAACCCCTGGTAAACCTGGATCTTATAAAGCTGTCTCCGAAGCACCCACAAAGGATCCACAAGATGGGTATGTTGCAAGTGAAGCTGGTAGTGTGTGATGGGACAGTAACACACTATTATGTACACTATCCCCTATTCCATGCCTCACTTTCCGTTTTGAAAGAATTATTTAGTTCATTACAAAAGACAGCTTGGAATGAATTAAAGTCTATTAAGTATGTTGACCTCTATGTAAAATGAGAATAAACTAGTAGATTATAGCTGTTCTTCTGTGTCAACAGACTTAAAAGGAAACTGATAAAGGAGCATAGTTTTACGATTTTTTCTCTGCCTCTAACTAAACTGAAGAGAAGGATTTACACATTAGATAGAACACATCTAAACTGAATGGCACGATCAGCCTGAAAATATTGTACTATCAAAATAATAAGGCTGTACATATTGGGAGAAACATAAATAAGCAAAGCTTTCTAAATGTTTTAAGATAAAGAAAGGTGGGGATTTTTCAGTGTCAAAGTCTAAATTTAAAATAAACAGAATATGATATTCATACATACTTAAGCACAGGTAGCATAATCAGAGAAACTGAGAAAATATTACAGATATATTTGATCTTTGAAAAGAAGCTTATTAAAAAGGGTCAACTTCATTTTTGTAAGAAAATATTAAATCTTTAAAGTAGGACAGCTAAGATGAAGAATAGCACAATGATAATTAAGTAGTAGATTCTAGTTATTTCTGCAAAGAGTAAATAGAAGATTAGGTAAATATGGGATTTGGTACTTTAACAAAATTGCTCTAAAGTAAATTTTTACATTGATTAGCATTATAATTCCAAAGATGCCATTTCAGAAATACTTATCAGAGCATATTTAATTACACTACTTATGTACATGTAGCTTCTTTAAGCTTCCCTTTTGGTACAGCACTGCATACAGATCTGAAAAATATGAACAAGCTATTGCTTTTTCTCAAAGCTCTGTTCCAAATTCAAATATGAAAAAACCAGACATAGCTTACTTAATCAGTCTTTTGTCTTAACTGAATTTGATGCAGCATCTCCTGAAAGTTACAAAATGTATCCAAGATCAAAGTTACTTTGAATTTGGGGTGGGAGGAGGTGGGAGGCTCAGGCAGCAACAATTCATTTTAGTGGATTTTTTAAGTGACATTGCAGTGTAAATCTTAATGTAAGGTGAAATAAAACATTAAAATATGTCTTCAGATAGACTCATTTTACTTGATTATATCCTCCCTTTTTTGTTTTCTGCTATAAATTTGGGTCCTAAAACTTTCACAACTGACCTATTAAGAACAACTGTAGCTCAGCTGGAGTGGTTAGATTGAAAAAGTCGATATTCTTACTGTTTTAAACAAGATTTTTGAATCTTTAACATTCTGCAGGTTTTTATTTTTCGACATATAATTTAAAAGTCTCAAGCAACTGCTGATATTATTCTTGTGACATACTTCTTTCCTGCTTTTCAGTGAGAGAGATGAGTATGTGATTTTCTTCTTGCCGGTACAGTTTCATTCCCAGTGCCAAGTCTAGAAATTTACGTCAGAACTACTCTGCTTTCTCAAACATAACGTGTCCTTTTATTCAACATAGTGGACTAAATCCAGCACTGTGTTTTCCTGGCTTTACCTATCTGTAATTCATACAGGAATTACATTGAGGAAAGACACATAGTAAACAAGCAGTAAGTCAAATTCATTTTATTCTTTAAAAGAATAGCAAAAAGCAAGCATTTCATGAATCACTGCAAGAGGTAGTTAAAACTGATAGGGCTTATGAAAGACATAAATTTTTAGGACTGGCTTAAGACCAGTCTCTAAATAAAACAAGAGTGAGTGACAGATGTTAACCCATTTCCAAGGTGTTCTGCTGCTTATATTGATACAGCAATTGAAAATAACTCACACCATTCTTAGAGCATGAAGTATAGAGCATGCATTTTTTACAGATCCTGTAGGTTATATCTGCTACTTCTAACCCAAAATATATAGTATATTAGTTTTCCTTTTCTCTTCTATTTTTACCAAAGCTTTCCATCATAAAAGTACTTATACATGAATTACTAAATTCATTACAGCTGCAGGTCCCTTAATTAAATTAAGTGATTAGTGCAGTATGATATACAATTTACTGGCATATGTCTAAATGAGCTGAGACTAAAAAGTGTTTACTAAGCATCACGTACTCAATAAATGCAATACCAAAAGCTGAGCAAAGATGGACCTGCATTGTTTAATTTTCTGTGTTTCTAAATTTATAGTTTTAAAAACTCAGCACAAAACTTCATCTTACTGCAAAATTGAGACCAAATTGTTTTCTAATTATCAACAGCTCTAAAATTCTGAGGTTTTGTTACCACTAAATTATTTACTATGCAAAGGAAAAATGCTAAGGTAAACCTGTACATTATGTGTCTAATTCTTGCTGTGTTTAGTTCCAATATGCTTTTCTGTGAAATCAGAAGTCTGTTATTTTATTTATATTGCAAAGTATGTATGATCTGTTTTCAAAACTACATTTGATTTTATTCTTTAAGGTTGTAGCATGATACCAGAGCACAGTAATTCCTGACTTATGATGCCTACATGAACCATTGAGATTTGAAATTGATTACCCAGTCTTTAACGGAGACCAGTGCAATCAGGCTGTGTCCCTTCATACATCACTTAGCAGTGTACTTGATGCCTTGTTGCTTAAATGTGAGGAGTATTAGTAAAAGCACAGGTTATAACAGCAATTTCTCATTAAACGCTGATATACTTTCATCCTTACTATGAAGTAGTTATGTATTAATAACCAGATTTTCTTTGTTATCCAATAGTGTGTAAACCACATTTTCAGTATGTACTTTATGCAATTTGTTTAAAAATTACAAAAAAATGGCTTTTTGTGCCTTTTGGATGTGAAATAATAAATGTTTCACAATGCACAATACAGTATAAAATTCTGCTAACTGAAGCTGAGAAGCTTTCTGACTAACATTAGGTAAATGTGCTAACTGGTTTATTTTATATGTATCTTTATCTGTATGTTTGTGTGCCCAAGCAAATTTGTATGCTGTTTTGGTGAAAACTCACCCAGAGAGTGAGTGTCTCTAGAGAGACATTTTACTTTTTCTTTATGAATGGAAGTGGAGGGAAAACAGGGTGAATGACAGAGGGTTGCCGTATTCTTAAGAACTGAAATTTCTTGAGCCTTAATTTGTAGTGGACAGGGAAAGGTCAAAGGACCAACATCACAGGAAATCATTTATACTGCAAATGATTTCAGCAATTAATTCCTGAAGGCATTAAAGATTGCCCTTGTTCCGTCTTCTATGACCCTGTTGTAGAAGCCTATTTGTCCTGCAGCTGAGCACCTGTTTCAGAGTATGTGGTTCAAACAATATGTGTGTTCATGTATAATGAAAAGAGAAATGAGGGGTTAAGGCTTCAGGAGATGCTAAATTTTGCCCTTCTCCCCTTATGCTGGAAACTGGAGAACTGGAAAAATTGCCAGTTCTTCCCTCCCCATAAGAATAATCCTGGCTATTTTCCTTTCTACACTCTTGTAAGTGATCCAGACGTCTCTTTCCCTGAAAATCTTCTCTGCATGGCTCTGTGTGTGTGCATGCATGTGTGCTTAGAAGGTTATTTGCATGCATCATTTACAAAGCCCAAACTTTGGGGTTGGATATATCCCTCACCAACACCAGGTTAAGTCTCTGGTAGGTAGAGACAAGATTAAATTGCAGATATTTGGCATTTTCATCTTTCCTACAGCTGGGTTTTCAGCCCCTGTCTGAAGTAGTTCCTTCCAGTTTCTCTGCAAATCTTCCCAAAAACATTTCAGTTATATAACCAATATTTAGAAATCTGAGTGTGACCATATTTGCAGTCATCTCATTTCTGGCCTAGTTTTTCAGTGCAATCTTCTTGTTTCAGTAATTATTTTTAGTTAAACATGATGCAGCTGTAGCATCTCATGGAAAAAGACGCGCTAGAGGGAAATACTTACATAGTCAGCAGAGAAAAAAAATGGGACTGAAGTCCAACTTTACTGAGGTGCTCCATGACTTCTTGTATTAACTTCGGCATCATATTAGTTGAATTATTTTAGCTTGATAAGGAAGACAATTTATGGGGACAAGTTTTTTTCAGTGTTGCTTCTGGTACCCATTCCAATTTTGTTCAGAACCTAAAAGAGAATGAGAATTGATAAATACAGTTATGGTAAATTCATATGTGTTCATGGAAAAATCTGAATTGAAGCAATACTAAGGAATACAGTAAATGTATTTATTGAATTCTAAATCTAATTCCAATCCTTAAAACAAACAGCATGAAACATCAAAGAGGAAACATCCTGAGGTAGTGTAACCATTAGTCATTATCTTTATTGTTATGGCAGAGAATGTAAATTTACTCTGAAATATTTTATTAAAAATTACATTATTTGATTTCTTCTCTATTTTATGCCCTCCTTCCCCATCTGGACTTTCCTGGTTATAGAGACTGAATGTGGTCATATAAATACAGTGAGGTTGGTCTGTTGGCCTAATCTAGTAACAGTGGTGAACATATTAATATACTTACACTGGAAAGTAGCACTAAACTTACACTAATGAGAGTGCAAGCTTAACTTCTTCCATATTAACAAAGGAAGGGCCTTTCATAAACTTTGATTGACATAGATATTGTCTGCAAATGTAATTTGCAAAAGAGAAACATTTCACTGAAAGTCAGCCTTCAGAGGGCTTTTTGAAGTATCAATGGTGAAAAAAAGGCTGGAATAAGAGTCCAGGTCCCCTGTCTTGGAGAAGCAAGGCCCTGCTACCCAGAGACAAGAGGCCCCAGTTCTTAGCAATAAGGTACATCAGAGTACTATGCAGAGACATCTGAGTTGAAATTGAGTGAAACTATCATGGAAATAATTGTATGAGCAAGATAATTTTATATTACTTCAATTTTCTGTTACTTCGTATAGACATACTTTCAGAGTTCTACAGAGATTCAAATGAAAGAGAACAGATTTGGGATATGTCCTTGAGGATTCTTTGTAGTGCCCCTCCACCCACTTAATCTCCAGCCCTGGGTGAATTTTTCATGTAAAATGGATAGTTCATTATTACATAGGAAGGTATTTTTGGTTCTGTTTCATCTTTCTTGCTCTCCTCCTGGTCAGAAGATTCTTGTATCCATGTATACAGTATAATTGTCAATCACATAACCAATAAAAAGAGTAGAAACTATTCCCCTCCCAAAATAAATGGCAACCTTGCGGTTTGGAATTGCAACAAGTGGTTCCAAATTTCTTCAACCACTTTGGGGGTGCATTTCCCCTCCTAGAAGAATGCTGTATGCACTAAAAAGTCTGCATTCAAGTAACCCCAGTTTATGTTAAAATTACAGTTTATTGTAATTTAAGTTTGGCTATGTTCCATTTGGGCTGTCATTTTAATTTGAATCTTACCCACAGTGCCTCCTAACATTTTTAAAGGTGGTATGCCATGCTTCATGAAGTCTGGCTGCATGGCTCCTGCCCTTTCATCAGGGATCCTATTGCCTCCTTCTCACTCTCTATCAGTTCTGCTACAGACACTGATATTGAGCTAGCAAGTGAGGCTAGACTTGCCTGCCTCTGTCTCAGCATATTTAAGTATTTGCCCCTGTTGATCCAGGAACAGATATGCGAGTTAGCTGTATCGAGAATTAACATGGGCCAGGCAGAGGTAGTTTGTAGGAATCTTGTTTGTCATCTCACTCCTAATGTGCTTTTACTTAACAGGGTAGACACTTCTTACTAACTGGAACCAACGTTTGTGTGTGTATAAATATATACATAGAAAGGAGACTACACAGCATCTTTTTTTGTTTCTTTTTTTTTGTCTTCTTTAAGTGTTAAGTAACCTTCATAATAACTTTTATTAAGTTGCAACTTTTAACACAGTTCTCATGATTTTTACAGGGAAGCTCAATCAATATGTTGAAGTGATTTGCCCAAGATTATAAAAATAAAGCAAAAAGAAAATCATACAACAAAAAAGTCTAGGAAAAATACAGAAAAAATTTTAAGACTGGCAATGCTGAAATTACAGTAAAATATTAATTTTATTCATTTACTTTTGGTGTGTTTTCAGGTTTTTTTTCCTAAAATAAGGGAAACTAAAATATGTATAGTATATAGGGAAGAATAAAGAGAGTTTAGCTAGGGGCAGTTCTGGAAACAATTTAATTATTGTTTATATATGGATTACATGTCAACTTTTAGTTTACTGATGCTTAGAATTCATTGTTTTACTGCTTTCTGCTTTTGTAAATAGCATATTTGAGACATCTGATTTTGTAGTTTCAGCTTCAAAACTTGTGCTGACTTTCATCTTGTACTAGTAAAAACATGTTAAGGATAAGGATGCTAGCTGAAACATAGTAGAGTTTGAGATTTTCTTTAAAATGAATAAAAGGTTTGGGGGTTTTCCTTTATTTTTCTCTTTCTAAGTATAAACTGCTCTGTCTGTGTATGTGTTTAAAAAGAACCTGTTAGCTGAAAGTCCTCAACTTTTTTTGCTGGTCTTGTTATCCAGACATCAAAGTGAACTCTTGAGTGTTATAGAGTCATAATTTAAATATAAATTCTTAATTTTTTGAAAGCACTAAATGGATTCTAAATGTTTTTCTCTCACTTAGCTTTGGGTATTAATATTTTGTAAAAATTATAATTTAATATGAAAGGCTTGTTGACCTCTGGATAACATTAGTTATTTTCAGTGCAAGCTGCACTGAAATGCAATGAGAATGTGGTGTTGAACAATACAGTCAGGAAGAGAAAGAATTTTGATTATCCTGTGTTGTACTGAAGTTTGCAGTACCTAAGATTCCATTGAGAGCATTTTCCATCAGATAATTGAAGAAAATTGTGAAAGTTTTAAAAACTATTGCAGCTGCCTCACTGAAAACTGTATATTGAGACTGGCAAAACAATCATGATTTGGGATAATCTGAAATTCTAGTGGTATCTGGAGGGAATGATTTCATGATTATTTAAAGTCTCTTGTCAATAATTTAATTGGTGCTTTATAACATCACTATAAAAAATACATCATCCTTGAGCTGATTTTTTTCTGGAAAGTGATAGCTGTTGGTGTCATCACATTGCTGAGGCATATCCTTAATCAGTTTGCAGTCAATATTGTCAAACTGAAAATTGATTCTACATTATAGTGAGACCATACCTACTCAGAGGTGGAAGAGAAACATACATGACACAGTCCTTTCTTGAGATGACATACCACACTCATGAGACAAGATAGAAAAAATACAGAACTTTGTTCATTAAGTGTTTGAGTTAAGTCTTTTTGTTTGTTTTTATTTTTTTAAAAAAACTTTAGGTTTTTTTTTAAGTTCTTTTTACTCACTTTTTGTTTTGGGACATCTGAAGTTCAGTCTTCTCATCTTTACTCCTTAATTATATACACATATACCAAGCAGAAAGGCAGTCTGGAAGAATATGTAGATATTAATTATATGGGTAAGAATCAAGTTGTTGTTGTGGAAGTTGCTATGCAAATGAAATGTAATGTCAATGTATGTATGGGTGTTGATAATATAGATATAATCCTTTGAGCACAGTCAGAACTGGAACGGGTGAACAATAAAGGCTGATGCAATTAATGGAGATCTATCTACCATATCGAGCACCTGTTTCCATTCCATACTCTCCACCCAATTTGTAACTGCTAAATTAGAGACATTTTTTGGACCTTCTGTATTCAATATACATGGTATAAGGTCTGGTTAAAAAGGGAAACTCTCACTCCTAAACAAATAATCGTGACAAAATAATGAAATCCAATATTCTCAATTTATGTTCCATGGCTCAGCAGCAGATTGGGGGCAAGTATGTCAGGTACAAGTGATTATTAGGCTATTATACACAGGAGAAGAAGTTTTAATTCACTAGAAGGAACATGGAAAATGTACTGCTCAAATAGCAGTGATTAAGCTTTTTTTGATTATTTTTCTAATTATTTTATCAGTTGCATAAACCAGTTTAACCTGCTTTTTAAAATGGCAGCTTTCCTTCAGCAAAAGAAAAAAGAAGTTATTTCAAAGTTTTCTTTCTTATAGATTTTATTCCTTCAGTTTCCACTTTTTAAATACATTCTTTCCCATGTATCTAGTTTTGTCATGATAGACAGTTCTAAAAACTGCTTACCACCATTTTCATTCTGAAGCTTTGAAGAAAATTGTTTCTTGGAAGCTCCACAGATCAGCCCTGTGTTTAGATGCTCAGAACATGACATATCTGGGTCACCAGAGGAATGGTGACAACTAAAAAGATGAGACTTTAATCCTGACATTTTACATCCATTGCAAAGATTCTATGTTATTGGATATTTGTGTTCAAATAAAAGAAAATAAAAATGGTTTGCCCAAATTCCACAATTATGTATTTACAATCTTGTTAGACTGGGTTACATTCTTGTAAATTATCTCAAAATTTATATATTTTTTTTAATTATAATTACCTTTATGGAATTCTCTAGCTGAATAAGAAGTTGATTCTCAATCCATTTTGTCAAAATCATGCAGTAATGTATTCAGTAATGCATATCAGAAAACATAATACTTTATTGCAGTAGACAAACATCTTATGGAACTGTATGAAAATGTATGCTAGTTAGACTGATTCTTCACTTAAACACAGATGCTTCTCAGATTTGTTTAAAAGAGATACCATTTTGGATCTTCTGAACTGACATACTATTGATATGTTGTTATTCAGGCAACTGAGTGAAGGTTGATATGTCACTTAGGAAATTAAAAACAGATTTCTGAAAGTTGCTGAAAAACAAGTTTGTGTTATTTTGATGGTCTGGGTGGCTCTGAGTTTTCCCTGCAGTATAAATATATATCAAGTATTTTTATCAGTCTTTCAAATACGGATTTGGGATGATAGGCACTTGTTGTGGTTTAGCCCCGGCCAGCAACTAAGCACCACACAGCCGCTCGCTCACTCCCCCACCCTTGTGGGATGGGGAGAGAATCGGAAGGGCCAAAGTAAGAAAACTCATGGGTTGAGATAAGAACAGTTTAATAATTAGAATAAAACAGCAATAATACTAATATAATGAAAAGGAAAATAATGAGCGAGAGAGAGACGAAACACTGGAAGAAGAGGGAAAAACAAAACAAACAAAAAAAAAAAACCCAAAACTAAACAACAAGTGCTGCAACCGCTCATCACCCGCCGACCGACACTGCCGGTCCCCGAGCCGCGATCGCTGCCTCCCCCAGCCAATTTCCCCCAGCTAATATACTGGGCATGACGTCACATGATATGGAATACCCTTTGGCCAATTCGAATCAGCTCTCCTGGTTGTATCCCCTCCCCTCCCGGCTTCTTGTGCACCTGGCAGAGCATGGGAAGCTAGAAAGTCCTTGACTAGTGTAAACACTACCCAGCAACAACTAAAACACCAGGGTGTTATCAACATTATTTACATACCAAGTCTAAAACACAGCACTATGCTAGCAACAGTGAAGAAAATCAACTATCCCAGCTAAAACCATGACAGTATCCACCCCTTATTCCATACCATTTACGTCATGCTCAGGTCTCATACTATCCAATATGACCTCAATAACCACCACCCGCCTCCCCATCCTTTGACGACATACGTAGATATCATTTATCATTCCCGTAGTCTATGGACCATCCCTGTAGAACAACTGTAGAGGGTTCACAAATGTCCATTGAGTTCATTCAGTCCATAACTTTGGGCTCCATCTATCGCAACAGTCTTTCAAGGCTGGAGAGATGGTCTGCGTGGTGTTGGATTGTTGCATGCTGAAGCCAGTCTTTGTTCCACCACCGCTACACGTTGCTTGGTTCAATCAAAGTTAATTCTTCATTAATTTTGGAAATTCTTACTATGATACCATTGATACAGCATATAGCAACCATAGGAGTGATGACATACAATATCATATAGCAATTAACAGCATACCGTTCAGTTCATTGGCTATTTTCACCCAAAATCAAATCCCCTTGAGGCACACATCGAACTCCTCCATCCTCCTGCATCACCCACCAAGTGCACCCAGGTCCTCGAGCAAAAGCAATCCCACAAATGGGTTTGCCTTTGCCTGAGACAGGAATAACCCAGATGGTTTTCCCCAGCATATTTTTTACATGCACTACAGGGACTTTACCCCCTTCCACAGTGCGTAAGAGTTCTGACTGGGCAGGCCCAGCTCGATTGGCAGATCCCCTAGCGTTGACTAACCAGGTGGCTTTTGCTAAATGTGTATCCCAGTGTTTGAATGTCCCACCCCCCCATTGCTCTCAGTGTAGTCTTTAACAGTCCATTGTATCGTTCAATTTTCCCAGAGGCTGGTGCATGATAGGGGATGTGATACACCCACTCAATGCCATGCTCTTTGGCCCCCGTGTCTGTGAGGTTGTTTCTTAAATGAGTCCCGTTGTCTGACTCAATTCTTTCTGGGGTGCCATGTCGCCATAAAACTTGTTTTTCAAGGCCCAGGATAGTGTTCCGGGCAGTGGCATAGGGCACAGGATATGTTTCCAGCCATCCAGTGGTTGCTTCCACCATTGTAAGCACATGGCGCTTGCCTTGGCGGGTTTGTGGCAGTGTGATATAATCAATCTGCCAGGCCTCCCCATATTTATACTTCAGCCATCGTCCTCCATACCACAGAGGTTTTATCCGCTTGGCTTGCTTGATTGCAGCGCATGTTTCACATTCATGGATGACCTGTGCAATAGCGTCCATGGTCAAGTCCGCCCCTCGGTCACGAGCCCATCTGTATGTTGCATCTCTTCCTTGATGACCTGAGGTGTCGTGGGCCCACCGAGCTATAAATAGTTCACCTTTATGTTGCCAGTCTAGATCTACTTGAGCCACTTCAATCTTAGCAGCCTGATCAACCTGCTGGTTGTTCTGATGTTCTTCAGTGGCCCGACTCTTGGGAACATGAGCATCCACATGACGTACCTTCACAACTAGGTTCTCCACCCGGGCAGCAATATCTTGCCACAATGCAGCAGCCCAGATGGGTTTGCCTCTGCGCTGCCAGTCTTTCTGCTTCCATTGCTGTAACCACCCCCACAGGGCATTTGCCACCATCCATGAGTCAGTATAAAGATAGAGCACTGGCCATTTTTCTCGTTCAGCAATGTCTAAAGCCAGCTGGATGGCCTTTACTTCTGCAAACTGACTTGATTCACCTTCTCCTTCAGCCGTTTCTGCAACTTGCCGTATCGGACTCCATACAGCAGCCTTCCATCTCCGATGCTTTCCCACCAGACGACAGGACCCATCAGTGAACAGGGCATATTGCTTCTCGTTTTCTAGCAGTTTATTATACAGTGGGGCCTCTTCAGCACGTGTCACCTCCTCCTCTGGTGATGTTCCAAAATTTTTGCCTTCTGGCCAGTCCATGATCACTTCCAAGATTCCTGGGCGACTGGGGTTTCCTATTCGAGCCCGTTGGGTGATCAGTGCGACCCACTTATTCCATGTAGCATCAGTTGCGTGATGTGTAGAGGGGACCCTCCCTTTGAACATCCAGCCCAGCACCGGCAGTCGAGGTGCCAGGAGGAGCTGTGCTTCAGTACCAACCACTTCTGAAGCAGCTCGAACTCCTTCATATGCTACCAATATCTCTTTTTCAGTTGGAGTGTAGCGTGCTTCAGACCCTCTGTATCCCCGACTCCAAAACCCTAGGGGCCGACCTCGGGTCTCCCCTGGTGCTTTCTGCCAGAGGCTCCAGGTAGGGCTATTCTCCCCGGCTGCAGTGTAGAGCACATTTTTTACGTCTTGTCCTGCCCGGACTGGCCCAAGGGCTACTGCATGAACTATCTCCTGCTTTATCTGTTCAAAGGCCTGTCGTTGCTCAGGGCCCCATTTGAAATCATTCTTCTTCCGGGTCACTTGATAGAGAGGGCTTACAATCAGACTGTAATTTGGAATATGCATTCTCCAAAAACCCACAACGCCTAAAAAAGCTTGTGTTTCCTTTTTGCTAGTTGGTGGAGACATGGCGGTTATTTTGTTGATCACATCCATTGGGATCTGCTGACGTCCATCTTGCCATTTTATCCCAAAAACTGAATCTCCTGTGCAGGTCCCTTCACTTTACTTTGTTTTATGGCAAAACCAGCCTTCAGAAGGATTTGGACTATTTTCTTCCCTTTCTCGAAAACATCTTCTGCTGTGTTGCCCCACATGATGATGTCATCGATGTGCTGAAGGTGTTCCGGAGCTCCACCCTGTTCCAGTGCAGTATGGATCAGTCCATGGCAAATGGTAGGGCTGTGTTTCCAGCCCTGGGGCAGTCGATTGCAGGTGTACTGGACACCCCTCCAAGTGAAAGCAAACTGTGGCCTGCACTCTGCTGCCAACGGGATTGAGAAGAATGCATTAGCAATATCAATTGTAGCATACCACTTGGCTGCCTTTGACTCCAGTTCATATTGAAGTTCTAGCATGTCCGGCACGGCAGCACTCAGTGGCGGAGTGACTTCATTCAGGCCACGATAGTCTACTGTTAGTCTCCACTCTCCATTAGACTTCCGCACTGGCCATATGGGACTGTTAAAGGGTGAGCGGGTCTTACTGATCACTCCTTGGCTCTCCAGTCGCCGAATGAGCTCATGGATGGGAATCAGGGAGTCTCGGTTGGTGCGGTATTGCCGCCGGTGCACTGTTGTGGTGGCAATTGGCACCTGTTGTTCTTTGACCTTCAGCAACCCCACAACAGAAGGGTCCTTCGAAAGACCGGGCAAAGTAGACAGCTGTTTAATTTCCTCCGTCTCCAAGGCAGCTATACCAAAAGCCCACCTGTACCCTTTTGGGTCCTTGAATACCCTCTCCTGAGGTAGTCTATGCCAAGGATGCACGGAGCCTCTGGGACAGACACAATGGGGTGCTTTTGCCACTCATTCCCAGTTAGGCTCACTTCAGCCTCCAAAACAGTTAGCTCTTGGGATCCCCCTGTCACTCCAGCAATACAAATGGGTTCTGCCCCTACATAGTTTGATGGCATTAGGGTTCGCTGTGCACCGGTGTCCACTAGAGCCTTATACTCCTGTGGGTCAGATGTGCCAGGCCATCGGATCCACACAGTCCAGTAAACCCGGTTGTCCCTTTCCTCCACCTGACTGGAGGCAGGGCCCCCCTAATTCCAATTGCAGATTTTCCACTCCAGTTCTTGTGAACGGGAATCAGAAGTCTCTCTATTAAGATCACAGATAGAATCAGCGCTTCTACTCCTCTGTCTGGGGAACTGCCTACTGGAAACTGGAGCAGCAACCCTCCTGGAGGTCGCCCCTTGAGTGGTTGTTTTTCCTTGCAACTCACGTACCCGTGCCTCCAGGGTCGAGGTAGGTTTTCCATCCCACTTCCTCATGTCCTCTCCATGGTCACGCAGGTACAACCAAAGGGTGCCCCATGGTGTGTATCTTCTCTCTTGAGCAGAAGGACGCTTACTCCTAATGGCCGAGATACTGGTCCGTACAGGTAGGGAGTAGGACATATCTTCTTTGAATTGCTGGAACTCCCAGGACAACAATTTCTCCACAGCTGAGATGAGGGAGGAAGAGACATGTGCTTCGTAATCCCGGAGTTTATCAATCACATCCCCCACCGTTGGTGCCTCTTCATCTTTCCAGGACATTACTGCCAGGGAGTTTACATGGGATGATGGTGCGCTCCGTACAAACTTCCGCCGCATGAGGTGTGTGCACTGGGCTTCATCTGGATCTTTGGATGACTGTTCACTACCCAGGTCACCATAAATCACCTCAAGCACAGCTAATTCTCTCAGGTACTGGATACCTTTTTCCATGGTGGTCCATTTTCCAGGGCGATATATAACATCTTCCTTGAAGGGATACCTTAGCAACCGTCTTCTGTAATGTCTCCTCCTTCATTACAACAACTTTTCAGTATCTTGAACATCCTTGGGTAGTTAAGATACAGCTGTTGATATTCCTATGGCAGATTGTTTTGGTTTTGTCTAAGGTTAATAAGCAATTCAAGAATATCATCCAGAGATCTGCTCCAAGGCTCGATAATTATGGGTGGCAGGATATGTGGGATAGTATGGGCAAATGGCTGAGATGGTGGGCACCTCCAGTGTTTTGGGACTTCACCCCTGAACAAGGGCAGAATCCTGAAAAATTAGTAGAATATTTGGAGGAAGTATGTTGTCACCCTAGCAATTCCAGAGAGATACAAATCACTGCAATGTGTTGGGGCCTGGCCCATGCCTACCGAGCCCTGTTCAACAGTATTCAGTACCACCAAGGGAAAACGACAGGCCCTGTGGCTACTCCAAGCCCAATGACAAGCACTGTGGCCCCTCAAATCCGCACAACAGGTGCTGCAGCTACTCCAAGCCCGACGACAGGCACTGTGGCCCCTCAACCTCCCACAATAGGCACTGTGGCTGCTCCAAGTCCCACATTGGGCGCCAAAAAGGACTTGTTGTGGTTTAGCCCCGGTCAGCAACTAAGCACCACACAGCCGCTCGCTCACTCCCCCACCCTTGTGGGATGGGGGAGAGAATCGGAAGGGCCAAAGTAAGAAAACTCGTGGGTTGAGACAAGAACAGTTTAATAATTAGAATAAAACAGCAATAATACTAATATAATGAAAAGGAAAATAATGAGCGAGAGAGAGATGAAACACTGGAAGAAGAGGGAAAAAAAAAAAAAAAACAAAAAAAAAACAACTAAACAACAAGTGCTGCAACCGCTCATCACCCGCCGACCGACACTGCCGGTCCCCAAGCCGCGATCGCTGCCTCCCCCAGCCAATTTCCCCCAGCTAATATACTGGACATGACGTCACATGATATGGAATACCCTTTGGCCAATTCGAATCAGCTCTCCTGGTTGTATCCCCTCCCCTCCCGGCTTCTTGTGCACCTGGCAGAGCATGGGAAGCTAGAAAGTCCTTGACTAGTGTAAACACTACCCAGCAACAACTAAAACACCAGGGTGTTATCAACATTATTTACATACCAAGTCTAAAACACAGCACTATACTAGCCACAGTGAAGAAAATCAACTATCCCAGCTAAAACCATGACAGCACTGAATTGCAGGGCAGTATCAATACAGAAAACAAATCAAGTTTTTGCCACTATTAAAGAAAATACTGAAAAGTATAGGTTTATTGGCACACAAAGCTCATCAGTGTTCTTAAATTAATATCTTAAGTAATGAGGATTTTCATTAGGTAGATGAGTATTTCTGACATTTCACAAAAATAACGTGTCTCTTCCCACAAACTTAAAAAGACCCATCTCACTAGAAAGGACCATGAGAAAATTCATGACAGGATTCGTTTTTCTATCCAAGAAGAAAATTGCCCAGTGAGTTCCAAAGGACAGTCACCTAGCACCTCTCTCATCAAGAAATGGAGGAATTGAATGGTACAACAGTTTGTTCACTTTGTCAGTAACTTGAGATTACTAAGGGCTATTGTTTTGTGGCTTGATTAGGTTACATTACCTTACACACGAACAGACCACAAGGTCATCTGCTAGTCATTAGAGAAACACCGAGAATTTGATGTTAAACTGCTCCAGTTCTATGGTCTTATCCAATGACTAATACTATTGCATAATGTCATAAGGTGTAAGAAATCAAGCAAGGAAGAGAAGAGACCAACATGGCTGAGTCGAGACATGCTAGTCAAACTAAAGAGCAAGAGGGAACCGCACAGACATTGGAAGCTGGGACAGGTATCCTGGGAAGAGTATAGGGACACTGCTCAGCTGTGTATGGATGGGGTCAGGAGGGCCAAGGCATGGCTGGAGATGAACTTGGCAAGGGATGCAAAGAATAACAAGAAAGGCTTCTACAGGTATGTCAACCAGAAAAGGAAAGTCAAAGAAAGTATATACCCCCGACGAACAAGAATGGCAACCTAGTATCAATAGACAAGGAGAAGGCTGAGGTACTCAACAACTTTTTTGCCTCAGTCTTCACTGGTAACCTCTCTCCTCACCCCTCCTGAGTTGATGAACCGCAAGATGGGGACCAGGGGGATAAAGACACTCCCACTGTAACAGAAGATCACATTCATGGCCACCTGAGGAACCTGGATATACACAAGTCTATGGGACCTGATGAGATGCATCCTAGAGTCCTGAGGGAATTGGCTGCTGTGGTTGCCGAGCCACTCTCCATGATATTTGAAAAGTCATGACAGTCAGGTGAAGTCCCTGGGGACTGGAAGAAGGGAAAGATTGTGCCCATCTTTGAAAAGGGTACAAAGGAAGACCTGGGGAAGTACTGCCCTGTCAGCCTCACCTCTGTGCCTGGGAAGATCATGAACAGACCCTCCTAGAAGCTATGCTGAGGCACATGGAGGACAGGGATGTGATTTGAGGCAGACAGTATGGCTTCACCAAGGGCAAGTCCTGCCTGATCAACCTAGTGATCTTCTATGATGGAGTGACTACATCAGTAGACAAGGGAAGAGCCACGGATGTCATCCATCTGGACTTCTGTAAAGCCTTTGACACAGTCCCCCACAGCATCCTTCTCTCTAAATTGGGAAGATATGGATTTGATGGGTGGACTGTTCAGTGGATAAGGAATTGGTTGAATGGTCACATCCAGAGGGTAGTGGTCAATGGCTTGATGTCCTGATGGAGACCTGTGATGAGTGGTGTCCCTCAAGGGTCTATACTGGGACAGATACTATTTAATATCTTCATCAGTGACATAGACAGTGGGATCGTGTGCACCCTCAGCAAGTTTGCAGATGACACCAAGCTGAGTGGAGCACTTGACATGCCAGAAGGATGGGATGTCATCCAAAGAGACCTAGACAACCTGGAGAGGTGGGCCTGTGAGAACCTCATGAGGTTCAACAAGGCCAAGTGCAAGGTCCTCCACCTGGGTCAGGGCAACCCCCAATATCAATACAGGCTGGCGGATGAAGAGATTGAGAGCAGCCCTGTGGAGAAGGACTTGGGCGTACCGGTGGATGAAAAGCTGGACATGAGCCAGCAATGTGCGCTTGCAGCCCAGAAGGCCAATCGTATTCTGGGCTGCATTAAAAGAAGCGTGGCCAGCAGGTCGAGGGAAGTGATTCTGCCACTCTACTCTGCTCTGGTGAGACCCCACCTGGAGTATTGCATCCAGTTGTGGGGTCCTCACCACAAGACAGACAAGATGCTATTAGAGCATGTCCAGAAGAGGGCAGCAAAAATGATCAGAGGGATGGAACATCTCTCCTCTGAGGACAGGCTGAGAGAGTTGGGGGTGTTCAGCCTGGAGAGGGCTCTGGCAAGAACTTATTGTGGCCTTTCAATACTTAAAGGAAGCTTAGAAGAAAGATGGAGAAAGACTTTTTCACAAGGCCTGTAGTGACAAGACAAGGGACAATGGTTTCAAACTAAAAGAGGTTAGATTTAGACAGGATATAAGGAAGAATTTTTTTACGATGAGGGTGGTGAGATGATGGAACAGGATGCCCAGAGAATTTGTGGGTGCCCCGTCATTGACAGTGTTCAAGGTCAGGTTGGATGGGGTTTTCAGCACCTGATTTAGTGAAAGATGACCTTGCCAATGGCAGGGGGTTGGACTAGATGGTCTTTGAAGATCCCTTCCAACCCAAACAGTTCTATGATTCTATGATTCTATGATGCTATGAAATCTGGCTCAGAGAATGTCTGCTTGTATGTATTTCTTTAAAAAGTAATAGTTTTGCTCTGAAGACAATCACAAAAATGGCCCTTAAATAGCTGAAAGATCCTTTTTTATTATTATTCTGGAGAAGGAAAGGAACACTAGAAATCCCTAAGATGTAAAATATCTGTATCCCTAAGATGTAAAATACCTGTGTGGCTTTGTCCATGTCTGTGAATCTTGTTGATTCCTGCAAAGTTTACAGTTAAATAGCACTAGCAGGTACAGTAGCAAGAGTTCCCTCTAAGAATCCTTTAAGCAGAATACCTGTAACTAAAAGAAAAGTGTGTTGATAATTTTCATTGACGGATTTGAAATCATACTATCCATGATATTAACACATACAGTACAGTTCCAAACATAGTATGTGACAGTGATTAAGGCCAAATAGTACTAGACTATTTTCCAGAATGGAATTTTGATACAAATGAAAGCATATTCAAGCTTTACTGAGTGGAGGTAAAAGGACATATAAAGAAAAGCATGATTTGTTTTTTCATTTATTATTCTACATATTTTGCATGTTTAAAAAGTGATGCTTTTATTTATGGTTTGCTATCACCAATTAAGTGAAGTAATTATTTTGTTCTTCACAAAGCATTGTGATACTCAAAGCCTAATCATAGTGGAATTTTGAACTCTAATTGCAATCAGTGGGGAATAAAAAAGTATAGTACATTATGGTGCAGCTTTAAAGAAAGAACTGATAGCTGTGCAAAATATCTAGTTTAGTTTGAGATCTAATTACGTTCAAAACTAAACCCAGGGATTTCAGATTCATATAACTACAAATGATAAATAAATATTAAAATCTCGTAAAAATATGGTTTATTTATAATTTTAAATTCTCAGAGTATTTTTATGAGTAGGAAGGAATGTATTCCACAGATTGGAACTTATATTTGATATGTATGTGTAATAAATAAATAAATAAATGTGTGTAAATATAGAAAGTAGGTATATCTGTCACGGTTTTAGCTGGGATAGAGTTAACTTTCTTCACTGTAGCTGGTGTAGTGCTGTGTTTTGGACTTAGTATGAAAATAATGTTAATAACACACTGGTGTTTTAGTTGTTGCTAGTTTAGTTGTGCTTACACTAATCAAGGACTTTCCCAGCTTCCCATGCTCTGCCAGGTGCACAGGAAGCTGGGAGGGGCGGGGGCACAGCCAAGAGAGCTGATCCAAACTGGCTAAAGGCATATTGCATATCATATGACGTCATGCCCGGTATATTAACTGGGGAGTTGGCCGGGGGAAGCAGCGATCGCGGCTCGGGGACTGGCGGCGTTGGTCGGCAGGTGGTGAGCGGTTGCATCACTTGTGTTTTTTTTTTTCTTTTCCCTCTTCCCCTGGATTTCATTTCTCTCTCTCATTATTTTCCTTTTTATTATATTATCATTATCATTTTTATTATTACCATAATCATTATTATTATCATTATAATTTCTACTATTACTATTTTATTTTAATTATTAAATTGTTCTTATCTCAGCCCATGACTTTTCTTGCTTTTGCTCTTCCGATTCTCTCCCCAATCCCACTGGTTGGCTGTGTCGTGCTCAGTTGCTGACTGAGGCTAAACCATGACAATATCTTAATAAATTTAAAAATAATTTTTAAAATGCATAATACTGTAATCTTTACTTGTTCAGAGAAGTCAAAGTCAGAATTTGTGTTTATTTCCTAGAGCACTCAACCTTTTCAGTAACAAAATACTACCTTCTCTAAATCTCTCTGCGTGTCTTATTAGTCCTATTAAGGCCATTTTCCTGCAAGGACATGTTTAGTAAATTTATTTCCACATTTCAACAAGGCTGTGAATGAATGTACTTCATTGTTAAGTGTAAGTACACTCATTTTTCAGTAGGAGTTTGTATGTGTGGATCAGGGTTAAAGAATGTTAGTATTTGAATTATGGATTGCTGGATAATATTTTTTTTATCACTAATGTTCCATGACTGAAAATATTATTTCTCCTCACACACCAAAATGTCTCAAAATATTAATTACCCAGGGATTCAGACTGTTCTGATGTTAATAATATAGCTATATTTTATTGACTAATTTTGTGGTCTTCTTGCTTATTGGTTATTTTGGTACTGTAGAATGTTTTGTCTCCACATGTGGAACTCGAAAACAGAAAAACAGGATCATAAGTCATAGCATTGTGCAACGTTGTAATGAAATTAACATTTTTTTCTATGCCTATTTCCTGCTTTTAATTGATTTCTAATTAGTAAATAAAAATTATTCTATTCATATGTCTTTTATATTCTTACTTTTTGCAAGAGCAACAACAATAAAAATCCCCCTACTCTGTTCCTCCAGAACCCTGCAATTCTCTTGCATGGAGAAAATTATTGGTGAGATGAGGGATGCATCTGTTAAAATGTTAAGTAAAAATATACCAGTACTTCAACTGAATACTCTCATATTCTCTGTAAATGATATGTGTGGTGTTACTTCTTTTGTTCAGCTTACCTTTCTCCTTTATTTTAGAAGGTCACCATACAAGCTTTAAGGATGTCCTGTTTATCATGCATAATTAATTGTTTTCACTTCTGATAAACTTGAAAACCTTAAATTAAATTACTTTGAATTCCATTTTCTTATTAGGGATATGTCAAATATCTAAGATAAGAATAATCTCAATATGTCTTGCTTTTGAGTTATGCATCTTTTTGGTTTTATGCAGAAATCTTTTTCCTTGTACTGTGTATGTGTGAGAAACAACAAGTAAGTAGTTTACTAATTAGATGACTTCAAAAGAGGCGATTATATAATTTTTTTTTTCTTTATGATACATTAACAAACCCAGAAACATTTTAATATTACTTTTAAGGAAAAACTGACCTTTCCTTTTTTAATTATTCTCCCACTCTTCATCCAGCATTTTTAAAAGGCTCACAGTATCAGGAATAACAGAGTTTGCATGTTCTGCGCTACAAGAGAAGGCAAATTTGTTATTGATATTGACGGTTTGGTCTCCTAATAAAAAACGTCATAATTTATTTTATAGAAGTCCCCCGTAATGAGGATCATTTCGTTCTGAAATATTTCTATTTATTTATTTATTCATTTATTTATTGTTTATGGGTTGACCGCCTACAGGAATTGAGGGCATGTATGAGTTCAGAAGAAGAAGATGTCATGTGGCAAGTACCCACTGTGAGAGGCAGAGATTTGGACAAATACCACTGAATTTATAACAATGAACTGGTGATTTGCAGAAGTACTGGAACTCAAAATACCCACTGAGTGACTTAGACTTGTGGTATGTGATATCTTTGTCCCTCTTAACTTTTAATTAATCTGTGTTACTACAATAGAAACACTGATGTGTCTTGGCCCATTCCTAAATCATTACCAAAACCTGATTTTTAATTCAATATAAATCTGCAATGATGGATTTCAATCCTTAGGTGAACCTGAACCTCAAAAAGTTCAAGAATGGAAAAAATGATCCTGGAAAGTAACATCATGCAGTTGTCTAGTTTTGATGTATCTTAAATGTCTGTTGCTGACAACATCAGGGAAAGGACACTGCGTTAAATGAAGTTCCGGACTCACCCATGCTGGATTAAAAAAAATGTTTGGAGAAGGATTTAAAAAAAAAAGAAAGGTTAGACTCCAAAAGTAATCCAGAGGACTACAGCTCAAGT
Organism: Morus bassanus; assembly: GCA_031468815.1. Lineage (NCBI taxonomy): Eukaryota > Metazoa > Chordata > Aves > Suliformes > Sulidae > Morus > Morus bassanus. The sequence continues at coordinate 93,515,200 of CM062569.1, forward strand.
AAGAGTAAGAACTTTCTTGCAGCTCCACATGAAGAACTTTCTATTCCCAAGAAAGAGATGATTTGGGAAACAAGCTTTTTCTTTAACATTTCTGTTAGTTACACATCAGTATGTCTGTTATTAATTCTGCAACTACAAAGGACTTTGAATTGTTGCCGATGTCACTCCTCACATATAACACAAAGACACAGAATAATTTGAATTGAAGTCTGTATTAGGGCTCAGCTGAACCCAATCCTCTGTCTTCTCAGTTTCCTGTTTAGCCAAATGATGTGAAGATCCGTCATTTGGCCATGCATTTGATCAAAAAGTGATTAAACCCACAAATGGATTACAAATAATTATGCAGAATCCCTTCAAGGTGCCAGATAGTTTTACTTACCTTTAAATAATCTTAAAAAAAAATACTATAAAAAAAGAAAAATTCAGGCAGATAGTGCAATGAACCTAAGGTTTGGGGGTTTTTCCTGTGATTAAACCATCTGACTGATATTTTTATGAGTTAATTTCATATATCTGTGCAAGTTTTCATTACTTGGTAATTAAAAATAGAAATAGTGGAAACCTAGGAAGGAGTTGTCCTTGTCTGACCAAAGGAAATATGCTATTTCTCAGTTTCACAAGCTCTATGACTGAGGTAATATTTACACCACCTCTGTTTTCTTAGCATACCTGTCTAAGCAGGTATGAATGTGACATCTTCAAAGTGTTCTGAAGTTTCTTATTTTGTCCCTAGTATTACCCCTCCTTCTATTGTTCCAAACACCAGCTCCTAAGTAAGCAGAAAACTGAATAAGGTAGCTCAGGCAATGATAAAGGTATGGCTCATCTGTGCCTTTTCCCGAACTAAACCTAATTTTTGGAAGAAATTACTGGAATTTGAAAAAAAATATGAAGTTAAAGGAAATTAGATAAATAAAATAAGTAAAATTACTAAGTTGTAGGAAACCCTATTTTTAATTTCCTTTTATTTAAAATTTTGAACTTGGTATTTTTCCAATAATTTCCCTTTCCTTTTAAAATGTTTTTATTGAGAATAAATTATTAAGTGAGGTCCTCTTTACATTGTTTGTAGCCATTGATCTGGTCCTTACTGAGACTATTTTCTTCTTGAAACTTTCTAGAAAACTTTCAACCTTGCCTTATGCCATTTGGATTAGAATAATATATGGCCAAAAAAGACCCCTGTTAGTTGTAGAGTTTTGGAGTATTCATGAAAACTAAGCCTCATTAGCCGAAAGATCATGCAAATTTTATTCAAAATAGAATCTTGACATTACTGTTATTCACATATTTGAGAAGAAGTCTTTTCATTGTTGAAAATACATACTTAGTATTTTCAGTTTACTCTCATATTCTTCATAAAGAATTTCCTAAACTCAGGACAGGTCAGCAAAAGGTGAAGGTACATCATTGCCATCCAGCAGTTAAATATGAAGTAACTCTACAGGTTTTAATTAAACCGTTCAACAATTTATTTCTATTTACCAGTGCTTCAGCTTTATATTTTTTCTTATTGTTGTGGTGCTTTCCTGTGCTGAAGGTTGCATCAGGACTACTACATTAAAGTCCTGCCTGTATTTGCAGCACAGCCTGTTTCAGTAGCCAGCAACCTCAGGGCAAACGGGGAACAAGAATGTATTCTTTTTTCCCAGACAAGAGATGAAGTATATCTGTAGAAATTCAGTGGTGGTGTGGTCCCATCAATGAGCCTCCTACTATCATCACTGTTTTTTGTCTAGATGAAGCAGAAGCTTTTCAGTCTTGCAGTTGTGGCAAACTTTGGGACAGGTATCTTCCCTGGGAAGTCCCACAGTCCTGTATGTTGAGTGTGTGCCATCCCTTAACATACCTTGACATCCTATGAATGCAAGGCAGGAGTTTAGGGAAGAGTGGGGCCATGATGAGTATTAGTAAGTGCCTTGGTCTGGATGGGACCTTGATGTAAATATTGCCTCTCAGCATGACAGTGTGGAATTCATCATGAGACCAATACCTTCTTTTGGATGTTTACTGTGGCACTAAGTGTCTTTCCACCACTGTAGTCATTGAAAATCTGATCAATAAATAGAAGTATTCCTGCAGCATGATTCAGTTCACAAGGTATAAGAGCATCTGCTTTAAGGTAAGCTGAATCTCTCTGTGGGCTCCATTAAATATAATGACTAGATTGGCATTAAACAGAATGAGACTTCAGCCTTTCAGCCTGAGTATTTGTAGACTGAATCCCAACCTACTGTAATCCAAGTACTGGTTGTTGTATTATCTCTGTAAAATGTACCAGATCTGAAGGTGTGTCCTCCTTCCTATCTATTAGTGCTTCTTCTCTTAGCACCTCTTCAATCAAAGTTAGTTTTGCTTTTTGTCTCCTTGAATTTAACTTCATAATACTAGCTTCTTCCCTGAAATACTCTATGTTGATTTCCTTTTTAATATTTATTGTCATGATTTGGTCAGGAAAGTTCAAAAATTATTTGAGTATGGAGTACAGCATGTATGATAAATATTTCCTAAAGTAGTAACTGATGTCTGCTATAAGCTAGACCAACGGAACTTACAGGCAAGTTTGTAGAATTTAAATATATGTTCTTTCCATTCCATAGAGTTCTTTCTCATATGTATTAAGCAATACTGGGTGGGGGCGGGGTTTATTTGTTTGTTTGGTTGTTTTTTTTTCCCCCAAGAGGAGGGGTCTAGTACTTTTTAAATTAAATTCTTCAACTTATACTTTTTTGGAAGCCTATACTCAGGATCCCATCTCCCAGCTTACCAAGCAATAAAGATTATCCCTCTTGTGATTCAGTGTCTAGGGCCATAGATGTACAACAGAGTTACTGCAGTTTAAAAATTTACTGTGTGTCAATAGACCTGCAGTAACTTAACTGTGTGCATCTTCCTAACTGCAGAAAGCCTATAGAAAAACAGGCTGGTTAAAACATTCTGTCCTATAGAAAAACAAGCTGGTTAAAACATTCTATTGAGACTGAAGTACTTCATTTTGCCCTACATTTGCCATGAAGTAAGTGTGTTCACACAATCTGTCACTGTGGTTATATTCACATGTGGTAATGCCTGAAGTGTCTGAGCTTTAAGAAATATTCACTTTCCAGTAGGCAGTTACAGTAAAACTGTACCAGAAAATGGAATTGAGACATAATCTTCTGGCTGGTCATAGTCTATCCTGCAGTCCTTGCTCCCGATCCCAATCTCACAGCATATCAACTGACATGATTTTGGCTTTTTTCCAAAGCTGATCAGGTCACATGGCAGAGAAGGATCTGGGGTGTGCTCCAGCAAATTCCCTGTTCTCCAAGTTTGTGGGTGCACTGTAGAATGCCATAACTGATGATGTGGGCTCCACCTATCATAGAATCAAAGAATAGTTTGGGTTGGAAAGGACCTTTAAAGGTCATCTAGTCCAATCCCCATAATGCATATCTAGATGACTAAGATTATTTGGAAAATGGCCTTTCAATTCATAATATTGAATGCATTTTTAAAGATTTTTACCCTGAATACCTCAAAATACTGAACTTGTTTTGTTCCCCCACCTTCCCCTGCAGGGTAGACCAGCTGACTTGCCTGAAGTCAGAAACTAAATTTATTGTTTGTGAATCTCAGCATGGTGCCCTGCACACTAGAATATTTTATGTGCTTCAGTGGACTGACTTTTCCCTTATTATCTACAGAATATACATGCCTGTGCTGAAAATAAATCAAAAACTCTAAGTTACAAAATCATCAGAAATAATTCTGAAGATATATAAATTCTGGTTATGGGAAAATATTCAGGAAAAACAGATTCCATAGTACAAGTGTTTACATAAATGAGGCAAACCAAGGAAAGGCAATATCATTTGCTAGATCAACTGGTATACCTGGGTAAGGAAGAAATGCCTGATGAAAGCACTTCGCTGAAAGGCGTGTCTACTTGTAGTAGCTTTATACATAAATTGATAGATAAATGATTGATGAATTGATGATTGATAAATAGATAAATTGTCTTAACTCTGCAAATATCTGCTGCAATGTTTCCTTTAAAATGGGTCTAGTTACCAGTCTTGAAAGCATGAGACAATTACCTTTTCCAAAAAACAAACGAACTTGAAGTAAAGCGGGGGTGGACGGTGGACGGGAGAGAGGGAAAACCCTTAGCTCATTTCATTGTGATAGCAGTGCCCTCTACTGTCCGAAGTACTCTGCTAATCACGTCTAGCAGCCTAGACTCCTGAGTGAAATTAATTTTGACTTTCCTTTAGATAACTACAGCCGTCTAATTATCCTGTATAAAGACCTTCTCCATTGTCCTCTCCTTTGAGGACAAGTAGGCACTTCCAAGCATGGTTGATTTTGCTTGATTTTAGCAGTCCCTTTCCCCCCCCCCCCTTTTTTTTTTTCCAGGGAGTCTAGATGACCAGTATGAATATTTAGAATGTAGACATCTAGATTGAGGTGGGATGAAACACACACCCTCATGCTAAAAACTTAAGATATCAGCAATAATGGTCAACACTTGTAAGAAAATGGCATCCAAAAATTGAGTAATCACGTGAGTAATTACCAATGTTTGGTTTTATGTTAAAAAGACATTTTGGTTAACTTGATGCACAACATACATTCAGACATGCAGATCTGCTGACCATCTGCTGTAACTGCTTTTAAACAGAGGTATTCCTATCTCATCATGCATTTACTCATGTAGTTAAGATCAGGTAGGCAGGCAAAATGAGGACACAACCTTATCTGGCATTATGGTGACACCTATCACTGGTTTCATTGGCTGTGTTTATGCTGGTAGGTTAAAGTTTTTGGGAATGTTGCTGGGTGCTGGACTTCAGTTGATTATTCTAAAAGTATTCATAATTGACTTCGGCAGTCTTTCAATCTCTGCCAATTAGAAATCTCCCAAACAGTTCTGGGCCAGGGACAATTCACAGTGAGCGGTTTCTATGTGGTTCCTTTATTTAGGAGGCTAAGAAGTTACATGAAGGCACTCTGTGTCAGCTGGCCTTAGTATTCTGCTTTGTTTAATTTGCTAGCAAAGTAGAATTTGCTAGCAAGAAGCATTTGCTAGAGGTAGCAAGTGAATAGAAACATTCTGGAAGTGCCTGGTAAAGAAAAGGGTAGTTCACCTTTTTTTTGACCACAGAATCACAGAATCACAGAATGGTAGGGGTTGAAAAGGACCTCTGGAAATCATCTCTTCCAACCCCCCTGCTTGAGCAGGTACACCTAGAGCAGGGTGCACAGGACCGCGTCCAGGCAGCTTTTAAATATTTCCAGAGAAGAAGGCTCCACAACCTCTCTGGGCCCTCTCTGTCACCCTCAAAAATAAAGAATTTTTTCCCTCATATTCAAGTGGAACTTCCCATGTTCCTGTTTGTGCCCATTGCCCCTTGTCCGCTCATTGGGCAACACTGAAAAGAATCTAGCCCCATCCTCCTGATACCCACCCTTTAGACATTGATAAGATCCCCCCTCAGTCTTCTCTTCTCCAGGCTGAACAAACCCAGGAGTCTCAGCCTTTCCTCATAAGAGAGATGCTCCAGGCCCCTGATCATCTTGGTAGCTCTCCGCTGGAATCTCTCCAGTAGCTCCCTGTCTTTCTTGAATTGGGGAGACCAAAACTGGACACAGTACTCCAGATGTGGCTTCACTAGGGTGGAGTAGACAGGGTGGATAATCTTCCTCGACCTATTGGCCACACTTCTTTCAATGCACCTCAGGATACTGTTGGTCTGGGTTCATTGTCGACTTGCTGTCCACCAGCACTCCCAGGTCCTTCTCAGCAGAGCTGCTTTCCAGCAGGTCAGCCCCCAACCTGTACCGGTGCATGGGGTTGTTCCTCCCCAGGTGCAGGACCGCACACCTGCTCTTGTTGACTTTCATGAGGTTCCCCTCGGCCCAGCTCTCCAGCCTGTCCAGGTCTTGCTGGATGGCAGCACAGCCTTCTGGTGTATCAACCACTCCTCCCAGTTCTGTATCATCAGCAAACTTTCTGAGAGCACACTCTGTCCGTACGTCCAGGTCATTGATGAATATGTTGAACAGGACTTGACCCAGCACAGACCCCTGGGGAACACCGCTAGTTACAGGCCTCCAGACAAACTCTGCCCCATTCATCATGACCCTCTGAGCTCTGCCATTCAGCCAGGTCTCAGTCTACTTCACTGTCTTCTCATCTAACCCACACTTCCTTAGCTTGTCTGTGAGGATGTTACGGGCGACAGTGTCAAAAGCCTTGCTGAAGTTGAGGTAAACAATCAGTGTTCTATCAGAATGATAACCCATTATAATCAGATTTCTACAGGTCTTCATCACTCTGTTCCTACATATCATTGTCTTACAAGCTTTTACGGTATGTTTAGGAGCTGGCATTCAGCTTGCACTGCTGATTTTTGAATAACATGCTAAAATACTAAGAATTCTATTGTTTTCCTGCATTTATTCTGTGCCAAACTACGTGTATTACAGCTTACTATAGGCAAATGCTGCATAGAATAAAAGTAATTGAATGCTAAATCCTAAAAAGGATTAATCAGAAGGAGATTAAAAAAGCTTCTCACTTTTCCTAAATAATAAATGGACTTGAGGCTGTGTTGTTTTTTCTCTCAATGGCAAAAGGAAGGAACTGGAAAATGTAACTGTAAGAGTGGAAACTGTACTGCAGTTCATGTCTTTATAGCCTCCTGGAGAACATCAGCTGCAGTGGATAAGTTATACCCTTTTGTAACCAGTATATTTGGGGGTGATCTGTGGTTCTGTAAGAGAAGCACTAAAACGTGTTTATTATTAGATAGTTTAGACCATTGGACTGGCCACAAAATTAGGAGCTAGAGACACTTTAACTTTGTTATCTTCTACAAAATCCTTAATAACCCTCTGCTGACGTCAATAGAATTTCGTCTTTGGTGTTTACTGCCTCATCTATAAGAGAAGGATAATACTTATCAACCTCACAGGGATGGTATAGGATTAATTATTTAATAGTTACACAGTGATGTAAAAGGCAAAGCATTGCTATCGCCTTCACAAATGCTGAAATATGACCCTGTCAGCTTGTTGTAACTAGTTGAAGGTGGAAAGAGACAGTGCCTATTGTGTCAGCAGTAACCTGCATGAAAAACTACATCATTTTGTATTTGCTGAAGAAAAAATAGGCTTCCATAGCAGTAGCTTAGCTCCACTTCTAAGCAAATTTTATACCCTATGTGCAGTTTGAGTAAGCTGGTCATGGGAAAAAGACTGAAAAAAATTAAATAGTAGTTAAAAAATGCAGTGCAGGTCATACACAAGCAAAAAAAAAATAAATAAATTTGGGAGACTTACAGATTTGTCATTGTTCTCAGAGAGACATTTCTGTGGCAGTCACACAACAAGTATATATTATTGGTCATACCAGCCGGTTGTCTAAGTCCTAGCCTGTAAAAGACTATAATCTTTTGAATCTACATCATCTGAACACTAGAAATATTAAAAGAAAATTATACATTCTTCAAAGCAACTTGTTCTAAGTAATTATTTTTATTTTGGCCATTTTGCCAAAGTCAAAATGGCGTTGCTACCTTACACGATGCAAAGTACATTAGCATGTACTGTTTTTGAACATCAACAAGCACAAAATTTTCAAATTCTAAATTGATTAGTGTATTAAATCATAATAATTCATTTTGCAGTAAAGAAATCTGTGAAGCAGAAAAAGGAAGTAATGAAGTAGACTGTAAAAAGGAGAGACATTCACTGATGATATGGTTTTGCATATACTCTGATGATTGAATAATATATAGCTAAGCATATTGATGAGAAAATGGGATGTTGAACAAGATGCTTTTACCAGAGGATGAGCACAATAGCCAAGCTTCCATTCCACTTTTCTCTGTAGTGGTAGGGAAAAAGTCCTGCTCTGCACCTCATGTGATGATTATAAAGGTGTCCTGTATCCTCATCTTTCAATAACTTTTTAAATTTTAAATTATAAATTGTACAATATAATCTTGATAAATGAAATAGGTAGAGATTATTTTAATTTATAGAATTTCTAGCCATTTTGAAATATGTATTTTTTAATTACTTTTCCTTTCTCTTTCTCATTTTTCCCTTTAATGCTATTGGGATGTTTCTGTGTTTTGGAAGAAATTATTTGGAATTTGAAAGAAAAACAAATTAATTGTTTTAACATTAAGATTGGTGTTGGAAATTTGGTTAAAAAGAGGAATGTAACACTGCAATAGGCATCCAATGTGCTTTTGAGTTAAACTGTAGGAAGATTATTACTAGCATTTCTAACATCTAAAAGAGTAGACAAAACTGATTGAAGTTATTAATTTTTGAATAGTGTCTCTACTTTGTGTGCAAACATTTAAATCAGTTAAAAAAATCCACCAAATTTATTTCATTCATCATCGTGTACAGTCTTCTGAAAGGATGAGAGTTATACTGCAGGGATAATTCGGATCCCAGGAATGAGACATTCAAAAACATAAGGTGATTTGATTGGTTGATTGATTAGTTGAACCAGGTCATAACTGGACAAAACCACAACCAAACAGAAAAGAGAACATGAATCTCCTTAGTTTCATTTCCAGCTTCCTTTACTGGATTTTACTATTCATTTTTGTGCTCCATTGAGTTCCTATTTACATTTCACTGTAGCTGGGAATAGATTTTTACCATTCCTCTTCAGCCAGTTAGGTATTCACCATTTTTTGAAAAGCAGTTAGAGAAGAAACTGGAAATTTCTGGGACATTTAATTGCCAAAGACATTCCACCAGACAACTGAAGAAATCTGATGAAAAGGGTAACAATGAAGGTGCTAGCACACTGCGATATAACAAAGAAGCTTTCTAGCATAGAGAGGGATGACAGAGGTTTGTCACATTCTAAATAAGGAAATAGAAAGGGCTTGGACTAAATGAAGTGTGGCCTGCCTACAGCTGACAAGTAATACGTATCACATTGTTCTACGTATGTGACATGCTTTGTCCATTGACCATTAGCTAGGTAACCCTCCCCCACTTCAGTGGATAATCTGCAGCCAGCAACTGCCTTCCGCATAAAGTCTTTTTGCTTTACATTGGTAATGAGAAAGGTTTATTCTTGTTTTCTCTTATCAAAATGCTGAAAGTAAGATCAGCAAGGAATTACGATTTTGACCCTGAGTCATCTAATATATGTGGGTAAATTTACATATCTGAGTAGCTGCATTGACTTCATTATGACTATTCACATGAGTAATGCAAAATATAGATGCTTGCAGATCAACCCTAAGGCAGCATTTTCTGCATTATGCATTTTACTTCACTGTGTGACTAAAGGCATAGCGTAAGTCAATAGTCCCACAGTTGTATGCAAACAGAAAAACAGCATTATTACGTGCATGTTTTTTACTTTCCTTTCAAAGCAATGTGAATACATATGCAAAGTAGTAATTGGCAGAACTCAGTTTCATGCAGTCTTTTGTGGTTTTACCTACTTATCCAGTTCCAAACTCATTATCATCTCATGTTATGTATTTATAAATGACATATAACTCTAATCAGATTTCCACCAGAGTGTCTCAACAGTTAAAAAGTACAAAAAGCTACAGTAGCACTAATCCTAGTCACATCATACCCATAATGTGCCGCTGCACTATTTTATTAGGCAATAATGTAGTTCCAGTCTTAGAATAAAGTGTTCATCCTTCAGCCTCATAGTTTGGGAACAGGATTATAACCTCATAAAACAGCACAATAGTACTATTATCACTTAATTAGAAAACCAGACTTTCTAGTGTACCTGTTTATTGTAGTTTTATTAGATGTCTTCTGTAACTACTAGCCTTCCAGCATCAAAAAAAGTGTCCACACTTGCTATAAAAGTGTTTCCAAAACTTGCTATTTTTAACTTGTTTATTACCAGGGAGAAATCAGATTTTAAATACACAGAAATCTACACAGATAACACAGCTGGGACATCTACTGGAAGCAATATGAGTTTAGTCTTATGCAATTATACTGTCCATAATTATTTCCCCTGTATTTCATAGTGCCATGTGGTACTTAAGCCACATGATTCGAACTGACTAATGGAAATCAGATGCCTAAAACCATTTGAAACTGAGACTTTGAGAAAAATATGTAAAATACAGGACATAATGATAATCCCATTACAAGCTCATTCACCTTTTCTACCCTTCTCATAAAGATGATTGTTATGATAATTCACAGTCCTGCCCCTTCTCTAGGAAGTTACTCCTGAACAAAACAATGCTTTAATCAGAACCCAATAAAATTATATTCAGTTTGCATTCACATTGCACAGGTACAAATGGCTACTCAAAATGCCATGCAATACATTCATTGAAATCATATAACATAACTGCAACTAGCATATTAAAGTAATATAACTTCCTATAACATATATATATATTATAGATAATACAGAAGAAAAAAAATCCACATCTTTGTTCTTTCACTAATCATCAGGGAGTTAGAGCATAACATTTTGTACACCTCTCTAAATTTATCAGCAAGTTTATTTTTTAGAAAGAAAAGAGGATTATAATTCTGCCTAAAGGGAGTGATGGTAAACCACGTGATAGAAATAAAAAGGACAAATAATGATTAAAAATACACTAAATGCAGAATACTAGGAAAGTTATTTGTGTTAGCTGAAAAGTATCTCATATAATTGAATTTGATGTGAGAATTCCCTTAGATAACCAAAGTCCTTGCATAAATCTACTGAAAATTGAGTATATTTAAATGTCTACTTATACACTCAGTAGAGCGTGCATACTGTGTAGTTGTGTAAGTCAGTGTAGGAAATCATCGTGAGCAAGCCAGGCTCACCAGTGAGCAGAATAAGATCTTGGGAGCCAAGTACTGGGGAGGCCATAAGCCTGGGCTGGGTACCAGAGAGATCAGCAAGTCTGAGAGTTGGTTGCTGGGGGGACCAAGGTGGGTTGTGATGGGTTAACCTTGGCTGGCTGACAGACCCCTACTCAGCCACTCTCTCACTCTCACTCCTCAACAAGATATAGGGAGTAAATAAGATAGGAAATCTCATGGACTGAGATAAAACCAGGGAGACCACTCATCAATTACTGTCATGAATAAAACAGACTCAACTTGGGGAAGATTGACAGAGTAGGATAGCAAGAAACAAAGACAAAACTAAAAGTACCTTCTCCCTACTCCCCACTTCTCCCCAAGCTCAGTTTCATCCTTTCATTCTTGATTTTTCTACCTCCCCCCATTGCTGAGTTGCTCAGGGGGATGGGGAATGGGGGTTGCGGTCAGTTCATAACACGGTCGCCGCTGCTGCTCTTTCTCATGCTGTTCCCTTGCTCCAGCGTGAGGTCCCTCCCACAGGATACAGTCCTTCATGACCTTTTTCCTGTGCCACATAAAATTTGGTTTTCCCTTCATTTGTTTGTTGAAGAAAAAATCAGATTAAAAGAAAAGGAAAACTGTTAGGGACTTTCTTCCTTGGATAAATTTATCCATTTGTCTTTTTAAAGCAGTCTTTTGTTTTGCCAATAAACGACTGGCTTGCTTCTGCTTTATCTCATACTGAATACATTGTCTCACACAAAATATTTGTAAAATTGTCATTCCAGTCAACATTGTGAATTTTGTCCTCAATAACAGCATCATAATCATAAATATTTAAGGATGAAAGCTCTGCATGCACACCTCCCAAAGAAACAACACATAACAGAACCAAAACCCACTCTTTATGGCCCCCTGAAGAAATCAGATTCTTAGAAATTTAAACAAGGACAAGTTTATACTAGAGCTTTTAGTGAGGACCCCAAATACACAATATGAGGTTGTTAGAATATTAAGTGAATTCCAATTATATTTATATCTGCTTGTAGAGGACATGACCATATAGTAAGATCCACTATTTTAGACATGATGAAACTTTCATTTCTTCTATATATTAGTTTATAAAAGCTCACAGAATTAGGGAAGTAGTAGACTAAGAATACAGAGAACTTTTTTCCCTTCACTAAAAAAATAAGCCTTCAGTTGCTGTAGTGCTGGTACTTACATTTTTTACATTATCAGAAAGTCCTTTTATGTTATACAGAATATTGGCTATAGTCTATATATGAAAATATATGTTACTTGAATATATATGTATGGAATAGTGCATATTCTTATTTTCATTATAGTATAAGAATATAATATGCTTATATATTTCAGATATGCTCTCATTTTACAGGGAATACTATGATCTCCCTAAAATTAATATTATTAGAGTGGTTTTTACTCAATTATCTGTTGGTTTGAATTGTTCCACTCAGTGTTACACTGGCTGGTTATATTTATAACTCATGTGAAGTTGCTACCTATGCAATAGTATTGAAGTAGGTATGCAGTAAAGAAGACTTTCAGCTGTTTAAACCAGTGTGCAGTTATTGGTTTCCAGCCAAGGATGTTGAACTCCATTTCATTTCATACAAGTTGCTTGACTTTAATAAGAAGGCTGTCACTAGCAACATTCTTAATAAACTGTTTAATAATAGCTTCATTTTCAAAAACAATTCACAGATGAATTCTGGAAAGAAACATATCTTACCTCTTAGCCTTTCTGATGAGCTTATGAAAGGATATCTTTTGTTATAATCTTGGCTCCAATGAATCTTCATACATGTATTGCATTACTCTTACTTATTTTTTCTTGACTTTTCTTCAAATCATGGCATATAAAAAACATGCTCATCTGTATGCATATTTGTACATGTGAGTAACACATGCATACAATGCGCATACAGAAGATCTAATATTTGCACTTTTTTTGAAAGTCTAGTGGAAGAATTCGTAAAGAATATTTTCTGACTTTTAATACTATCTTTCAGAATAAAGCATTTTAGATGCAACTGCAAAAAATTCAATATCAGAAATGAGAAAAAATAGATATGAGACTTTTTGTATGTGTCAAAACAAGAGAGACCTAGAGGGATTTCAGTCAAGACTCAGTGTAAAGGTTTGAAACCCTGATTCTGGAAAAGAGGGAAGACATTGGTAGTGCAGCCTTTCTTGTCCTTCTAGAAATTGAGGCACAGTACAAATTCATATGGGCTTTTTCATTTATCATTAAATGCATCTTGGATATACTTTAAATCATATACTCAGCTGATCAGAAACAGAATGATATTTTTTACCTTTGTGGATTAGTAGCATTCAGTCATGTTCTGCATTTCTCTAGCTGAGTTAAACTTTAGTGGCAACCTATTCCTTGGCTTCTCTGGCTCTAAGTTCTACCCTACAGCGAAGCTTGCAAACAGAGATAGGTTCTGAAAACTCATACTGGTGTCAGAAATCTATGGTAACAACTGATTCTCATTTATTTTAACTTTATAATATTTTTAGATTTTCAGGAACAGTGAAAAAAAGCAATGTTGCCTTTGAATCGTCTTATTGGTTTGATCCATGTATCTCTTGGCTAATTCTTATGTTACTGTTATCTCTTTTGCTCTCTATTAAAAGAAATGGAGAGGAACCACAGATTTTTACTCTTCATCTTCATCTTACTTTTCATCTTGTTGTCCTGTCTTTGGTTGACACTGTGTCTCTCTGTAGCTACTAAGGAGTTAACAACAGAAATTAATAAAGTGGTGTTTTATCAGTTAGGTATATACAGAATAATTTACTGTTGTGAAACAAGAAAATTCTACTAAAGAAGGATGTTAAGAGTTGACAGCCACTGATTAACACAGTGTAACAAAGAGACTATTCACTTGGGAAATCATCCCACTCAATATGTTATATTTGTACATGCTGATATCCAATGACATCCACAGTAATATTTACTTAGTGTTTGTCATCCATGCAGGTGTAAGTTAGTTTGCTGCTTTTAAAGATTAATTGTTGGCAAAGGTCACATATAGTTCATTAATATTGTTTAACAAATATATCTCTATGTGTTTTAGCAGTAGTAGCTTCCTTTGCAAAGGCTAAGAACAATCCAGAGGTATCTTCTTTTTTTTTTTTTTTAATCTTTAGGTTAATTTTATTTCCTTTTGGGGGATCATGTGGTAATACTGATAGGGCTTGTTGGATTTTTTTCAATACAGACTTTCACACAGAGAGTTATTTTAGGCTATTTTATCATAAATAGATTTCACATTGTTACTTCTTAAACGAAGTAAGACTCGTACAAAGATTCTGAATAACATGTTGAGAATAACTAGACATACTCTATGCTGTGAGTCAAAATATAGGATGTCAATACCGTGCATGACAAGTAGATCAAATATTTTATGTATAATCCTCAAAGGATAATGGAAATTTTTTGATCTTCAGAACTTTTCTTTCAACCTATATCTAAATGTCACTTCATCAGTTTTCTATCTATTGTAATTTTCTTGGATAATCTCACATAGATTTTCTTTTACTTTTGGTGTTATTTGACATTGATTTTTTTTTCTTTTTACTAAGTCATAATTCTGTATGAAAACTATACTCAAATGCAGGATTGTTAACGTTTATTTCTCTAAGACTTTTATTTGTATCAAATTCACTTTTTTCTTTCTCTTACCACATTAGATATTTCTTGTATTTCCAGTCCCAGTGTCAGCTGTGGACAGCTGGGACAGAAAGGGTGCAGGATTATACAACTAATGAATTGTTCACCATCACCTGAGACTTTCAAACATCCTTGGCGCTGGCTCCTCCGTATGTCTACTTTTTGGGTTTTACTGTTGGGTAGTAAACTTGTTGTATTAGCATTAAACAGTATTCAGCAACTCAAGAGATGAGATCACTTTCTACTTTCCTATTCATCCATTTTGATCAGAGTAGATAGGCAGACCTGTGAAGGAAACACTGGTTTGTTCTTAATATCTAGGAATTTTAATCCACAAGTCACAACTTCTTGATTTTTTTATTCTTTCTCTGTAGCAACTGTTTGGACATGATTTCCTGATTCATATTCCCTAACTGTAGTATGAAATGGATGAGATCTTTAAGTCCTATGGAAATAATACTCTCCAGAGTGAGAGTACTGACAGCTACAGAGAGACAAGGAAAGGAACAGTGAGAAAAAAGGGATATTTTTGTGCATGAAATATAGCTCCCTTCTCTGGTAAAATGTTGTTAGGCAAAAACAAACAATAAAAATTATATTGACTGCACTGCAATAATCTTCTTCTTAATTAAAATTACTTTCTTATTTAAAAAAAGTTGAATAAAAAAGTAGCATGTTCAGTATCAGTAAAGGAAAAGAATACACCTCCCCTCAAATCTCTGAAAATAGGTAAATAAGTACTGTGAGGTTCAGATGTGCAGGCAATTTACTCTACTAAGACAACCAGTGTGCTTTACAAGAAAGGGAACATTTTAAAAAGGAATAAGTTTTAATGTTCATTTTCTTTTTGCCTTAATGATCACAGATACTAAACTGGGAAAAGCTCAGCAGTAATTGTGTTATCAAGTTCACACAATGAAATATAAACAGAAATGAAATGTTCTTGTTAGGAACAGCGTGAAAATAAGAGTGGTAAAAATACAGCAGAGGTTTTAGAAAATGAATGGTAAGATAGAAATGTAAATATCTCAGAAACAGATAAATGCTACTAACCTGAAAGTACGGCTAAAAGCAAGTAAGGGCAGTATTATCACCACTGTACTATAGCAAGATCTTTAAAGAGTTAGTGGACACATTCATGAAAGCAGTATCTACATGTTACATATGTTAGCAAAAACTCCAAGAACCACCAGTAAGGAGACAAATCTAGTGATATGATCATGAAAAATAATCCATTTATTAAGCAAATATCTAAATGCAATATTGCTTTGTCTAAGCTGTCTAACTTAAGTAGCTGATGAATTAAATAGCTAAGATTGGAGAAAGGCAGACATAATATCTATCTCTAGAAAACAGGGGAAAAAGGCTGCAGGCAATTATAAACCAGACAGCTTTTTTTAGTAGAAGATGTGTGACAAGAGGAATAAGAGGAATTATTAATAAGCATTTGAAAAGTAATGATAGATGAGCATGAGGCAACATGGAATTCTAGAAATGGATCACATTAAACCACTGTGTTATACAAGAGAGTCATAGACCTTAAGGTTATGGAAGAGGTACTCTGCAGAGATGCCTTTCATATGCCATGTCTATAACATCTTAAAGTTGATAAAGTTTTCACACCATATTACATATCAGCCTTAAAAGCAAGGTAAGGTCCTTTAAATAATATTATTATATGTTGAATAGGAAACTGAGTGTCTATTAAAGAAGAAAAACATATTGGTTAGAAACTTTAATAATTTTATATACAACAAGCAAATGAGCAGAAGTCTTACTAGAACTATTAGATTTTGACGTTTCCTGTTGGAAGAGTCATTGATTTGATGTGTATCCCATTTCGCTAGTGTTTGTCTCTAGGTCATGCAAGTGCTTAAGAAACTGTAAGAGAAGAACTGAAGATGAAACCAGACTGTAAAATGTTAAAACAAAACAGTAATTTACCATATTATGCAATGTTGTAGTAAAATAACATATAATAATAACTAAAACATTATTTTTGCAACCTACTATTTCAGAGTTGTAATTTTAAGGAGTTAAACATAATTCAATATAAACTCAATATTAGAATTATTGGTCTTTTTAATTTTATTTCTACTGCACTCTCACAACTCTGTTCTCCAAAATCTGCCAGTCATTCAGAGAACAATCTAGATATTCATCGTCTCATATTTGGTCTAACAAAGCATCTATTAATTGTCTTATACTAGGTCTATCGAACTTTTCCAAGAGGAAAAGAATAAGACAGTGAAGCTTGTTTGCTTATAAAGGGTCTTGTTGTCATTGTGTTTCTTAATATATATGTTCCTGAAAATTTATGTTTGAGTCAAGAAAACTAGGTTAGGAGGTTTTCAAAGGTCTTTGTTTCTGCAGATGTTTTTTTTCCCTTGAGATATGATCGAAATCCAAAGAAAAGCCTGCACAGCAAATTTTTGGTTTTTTTATTTAGAAAGTAACACATTTAAATACCATTTTCATTTCAGAAATACAGATATTCTAAGGTCTGACCACCAAGGTCCCTGAAGTTAATATTGAAATGTTGAACATGAAAATTAATCAAATTCCTTCTGAAGGAGTTTTATAAATATATTTACTTTGGTCATAGGTTTTTCAGTGGACATTTTTAACTGGACAGAAAAAAGATTTAAACTGTTCAGCTGATGCATTAAGTTTATTGTTGACTGATAAGTGTCATGACCCAAGATATAATGTACCTAGTCATGTATGGAAAATTCATCTTTGTTTAGATAAGCATGACTGCTTTCATTGCTTATCTTTCAGACATTGCAGAAAAGGATGTGCCATCTAATTACAATTAAAAGTGTAATTGCCATGTTACACCATTTTTAACCCTTTTGGGTCAAAAAGAATGAAACTTACCCCAGGCAGCTTCCAACAAAATTATATGTGTAACTATCTGACAGATACCTGGAGGCAGTCCATGAAATTTGAACTTGTCCTGGTAAATTAATGTCCTAGTTTCAGCTGGGATAGAGGTTTTTTTTTTCATAGTAGCTACGTTTTGGATTTATGTTGAAAACAGTGTTGATAATGTGGAGATGTTTTAGTTGTTGCTAAGTAGTGCTTACACTAGTCAAGAACTTTTTCATCTTCCCATGCTCTGCCAGGTGCACAAGAAGCCGGGAGGGGACACAGGCACGACAGCTGACCCCAACTGACCAAAGGGATATTCCATACCATATGTCCTCATGCTCAGTATATAAAGCTAGGGGAAGAAGAAGGAAGGGGGGGACATTTGGAGTTATGGCGTTTGTCTTCCCAAGTAACCATTACACGTGATGGAGCCCTGCTTTCCTGGAGCTGGCTGAACGCCTGCCTGCCCATGGGAAGCAGTGAATGAATTCCTTGTTTTGCTTTGCTTGTGCGCGTGGCTTTTGCTTTGCCTATTAAACTGTCTTTGCCTCAACCCACGAGTTTCCTCACTTTTACTCTTCTGGTTCTCTCCCCCATCCCACCAGGGGGAGTGAGCGAGAGGCTGCGTGGTACTGGGTTGCTGACTGGGGCTAAACCACAACAATTAAAAAAGTTGTAACTGTAAAACCAAAGCTCATTTGAACATGCAATGGAATCTTGAGTACCCAGAATTTAATTGTGGTAATTCTCTTTAATGCATACACATAAAAAAAAAAAAAAAAAAAAAAAAAAAAAAAAGAAAGAAAAGACTCAAACACATAAAGTTGTGCAGACAGTCAGCAAAGCCCTATAAAAGATGAATGACGAATAGGGAGAACAATATTTGAATAGGGATATGGAGAAGTAGTAGGAGGGAAATTAAGATATTAGAACTACACATGTTGTAAATGTTCACTTTAAAATTAGTTATAGTAGGATCTGTTATAATTATTAGAAGATATTAGGCACTTTTAGGTGGTGTGATACATCTCCTCCTAGCAGTGACATCACACACCATGGATGGTTCCTTAAAAATGTCTATTTCCCTCTTCTAACTACTGAAGAAGTGCAGGATGACTTGCTTAAATCGACATATATATACCATGGAGATGCACAAAATTAGATGACGTTAAATCTACTTTTAGGGCCTTTAGTGCCTTGAACACATCCAGGGTGCTTTATCTGGAGAATACATAGCATTATTATACTACATTAAAACAACAAATAAACTTTGAGTTCATTGCTTTTATTAAGAATTTCCTTTCTACAGATATTTCTTTAATAAATACGTAAAGTTTGAATGTTAAAATAGATATGTATTGCCTTCCTACCTAATACCAAACATTATTAAGAATTTAAACACCATTGTTAAGCTACCAGACCTATCCAATTGTTATTGTGAGAAGTTATTTAAATGTCACTGTATTTTTTTTACTTCATACGATGCTTATATCAATAGTTTTTCACATCAGTTAGTGTCTCTTGGAAGAATTTATATTCAAGTGGATACACCTCTTTTTTTATGAATAACCATTCATGATCTAGTGCAAAACATACAGATGTTTCAACGAGCAGACTGGGACTCTGGTTTTGTCAGTCACAGATAGGTTAGACTAAAGATTTTTCTGGTCCCATAACCTTTTCATTCTTCACTCCAGGATGTCTCAGCTCCAAAAGGCATGGTAAAGTGTCCTGTGCTGCTGCACATCCTGTGCATTTCTATTTTGTGGTGCTTTAAATTCCATCAAGATGTGGCAAAACTTGGGTGAATGCTCAAGATATTAGACACTTCAGCAAAACAAAAAAAAAGGTGGGAGGGAGCTTGTGCTTGTAATTCATTAGCTCTCTACCTTCGAGAGAAGGCTAGGTGTAAGAGACCATGAGTCACAATGGATGCCTAGAAGTTCCTGAACATGTGCTGTACCATTCATAGATAGAAAAAAGCAGCTCAGTTAACCAGTCTGGCTTCTCACCTGGAGGTTTTCTGTTGATTTTAGTGAAACTTCAGGCATTTACTTTGGGAGAAATAAGTTTCTTCCCAGTGCTGAAAAAAAAAATTCAAGTCAAGCACTGTCTAAAATATGTAGAATGGATTTCACTTTGTAGATTTTTAATTTGTATGTCCTTTTTGTCTATTGCTATCTTTGAGACAGGGATTTTGCCTTTTAAACTATCTTGCTGAACAATAGTTCTGGAATGAAAGTAGAAAGTACTCATAAATTTAATCAGGAGTCCAGGAAGAAAAATTTATTTTCTTTTTCCAGGAAAGGAAAATCCAGTTGTATTGTCCTAGGGTTTTAAACCATTGATCTTTCCTGACGGTCTAGATAACCCATGCATTCCTCTCTCACTAACAAGATGTCCCTTCTTTCTCCATAGTAGAAGAACTAACTAGGCAGACTTCTGATTCTTCTCTTACCTAGTCTGGGCTAATAAAAGGCATATGCTAATTAGAAATTACAACTAAACCAGCTTAATTATATTACTGTGAAGTGTTAATTATGGAAAATAAAATCCATGTTCCTTCCATCAGCTAGTTTTTGGAAAGAAAAGTATAGATGAGATCTTAAAAAGTCACTTCAAAGCTCATCACAATCTTTGTTCCAAGTGTAAGGTCATATATTTTACCTTTCTTTCAGTAATCACAAGCAAATAGGAGAGCAGACATTCTTTGGTTTATTCTCATATCACTTTAATGGTTTTGGGGGTACAGAAGATGAGAAAATTCTGCATATCAAATACTCCTCTCATCAGCTGAAGTGTTTTCAGAGGTGTTTATGTCCCAAAGGGAAGAATTTTGGATAAAACAGCGCACCTACCACTCTCACAGTGAGGCAGCATGCAGCACTGCAGTAATAGCAAAAAGTGCAGCCTTTCCTCTAGAAAATCAAGCATCCTCCTTAACTAGTTCTCTGATAAGACAATCACATCTTCAAATTTAATTTTGTAAGTATTTGAGACTTTCAGACTTGCTTTTTAACCCATGTATTGGACAAATGTCATTGGGTATTTAAGTTTTCCCAAGTAAGCCTGTGAAGGTTTGTTCTGCTGATCTGATATCTCTAGCCTATAACCTCTTACAGCTTTTTTACAAGTCATACTGTTTGACAGCTTAGACTACTCTTAAGGTTGGGTTTGGTTTTTTTTTGGTGGGCTTTCATTTCCTTTGAGTTCTGTGTTTCAGATCAGTGAAGATTTGTTTTTAAAGATAAGGTGACAGGGCAGTTGTTAGTAATACCAGATATTTTGAGAGAATACAAATTAATAGCTTGTTGCTGTGCAGTCAGTGTTTGTTTCCCTAATAACAGAACTCTAGTAGTTAGAACAGCTAAGAAAACTAATGGTGTCCTAGGCTGCATTAGGCAAAGCATTGCAGGCAGGTTGAGGGAGGTGATGCTTCCCCTTTATTCAGGATGGCAGCACGTAGAGTGTTGGATCCAGTTCTGGACTCCTCAATACAAGAGAAGCATGGACATACTGGAGAGAGTCCAGCAAAGGGCCACAAAGATGATGAAGGCACAGGAGCATCTCTCTTATGAGGAAAGCCTGAGAGACCTGGCACTGCTCAGCCTGGAGAAGAGAAGGTTCAGGGGATCTCATCAACCAGTTCAAATATATGAAGGGAGGGTCTACAGGAAGATGGAGCCATGGTCTTTTCAGTGGTGCCCAGTGACAGGACCAGAGGCAATGGACACAAACTGAAATACTGGAGGTGCTGCCTGAACATCAGGAAACACTTTTTTCCTGTGAGCGTGACCAAGCACTGGCACAGCTTGCCCATCTGCCCATTTTAAATATCTCATTTCTTGGAAATATTGAAAAGTTGTCTGAAGATTGTCCTGGTCATCTGGCTCTAGGTGGCCCTGCATGAGCAGGGGCATTGGACCATATGACCGTCAGAGGTCCTTTCCAACCTTAACCATTCTGTGATTCTGTGATAATATTTTTTATTAAAAGCCTAGATTATTTTCCAAAAAGTTTTGTATCAGCTAAAGTACACAATCATTCTTAGATATTGGCCTCTGTCTGTGATAGTCAACATCATGTAGCTGGTGTAAAGCAAATAAAAAATCTCCAGTTTCAGTAAAGAGATACAGATATTTTAATTCCACCAAGTAAGCCTGTTGAGATAGTTGTCTAGAGACTATTAAGATACAGTTTGAGAGAAGGCAGAAAGAGTTTTTTTTAAAATACTTTTATTTTTTATTTGATTATATTATGATTCCTTATAAGGCAAAACTGGCATGTCTTTTAACTGATCATACTGTATCTGAGCAAACAACGCAGTAGACATTTAGTTCCATGTAGGGGACAATCCTGGTATAGAAACCAGTCTCACAGTGCTCCTAGATTTCTTATGAGTACCACAAGACTAACAGTGTGCCTCCATTCAGCAACATGAGCTGTGTTAAGGTGTATAGTATGGCTTTAATGGAGAAGTGTCTTCGAAATTCTCCCGAAGCAAGATACTGTGGACAGTGACTGAACCACAAATTTCCAGAAATACCAAGTGTAGTCAGTTCAATTTGGTATTGGGGACACTTAAAACAAAGCATGTAAGACAAGAAAGGAATACGTGATGTTCTAAATTAACCTTGTGCTCCACAGGGATCATGAGGTCTGTATACACTCTATCAAATCCAAATACTGGGCAAAACAAAGATTTTCATTTACTGGCTTACATAAATGAAGTCAGAAGCAGGGAAAAAATAGATAACAAAACATACTGGAGGAGAAAATCTGTTCAGTCACAAAAAGAAGATTAGGTGAAGTATGTCAGATGATCCCAGGCAGAGCAGCCTTTCACCTGCTGCAGAACAGGGTAGAAATCCACAAAAGCTCTAAATATACCAGCTGAGTCTCCTCTCAAGCTTGTCATTTATCAGTAAATGGAGCTCCCAGGTCCAATATGGGAGGGATTCAGATCACAGAGTAAAACACAAATATAGATGTCTACACGTTTGCTGAGTTTAAATTACAATTCAAGTCAATAGAGAACAAGGTGCTGGATCTTCTTGCCTATGCATAGACTCTTAATCCCACTTGTAACACTTTCAGGTAACTCAGTCAGCCTGTGCACGGCTGCTGATCTGGATCTGGTGCTATATCTGACAGCCACATGTGCTGTCTTAACTACTTTGGAGCATCACAGACATGCCTGTGTTTAGACAATTGAATTCAGTCTTTTACTGTCATACCAAGTCTTGTTTTGCATATCTCACATTTCTCCAGATCTGGAATAATTTTTTGCCCTTCTCTGAAATGCAGTAGTTGTAGCAATTCCACCTCTTGTATGTCTTGAATTCCAAAATTTGAGAAGACCTTGAAGTAGTTTTATCAATATTGTGCCCAGAGCCTCAAATTATCTCACATCATGGTCATTACTACCCTAGCAGTAGTAGAGGACGAAGTAATAAGATTCAGTTCAAACAACTGACTCAAGGAAATAGTTAAAGATTTTGTTTTCTTGGTTGGTACAGATGTTTATATAAGAAAACACCCCTAACATTATATTTTGAATATTCTTTACCAAATTGCAGTATTACATTTAAACAGCTGGTGTGAGAAAATATTTGCCAACTTTCTATATGCAGAGATTTATACTTATGCATTCCTTCAGTGAAATGTGGGTGTAGATGTCACCTAAGATATTAATTATAGAACACCTATTAATTATTTTAAAAGACTTCTTACTAAGGCAATGCATAGTGATGACTTGATTAGATTTGCTAATATGCCTCTTCATGTTCTCTCTGGAAAGCTCCTGGATTTTGTCATATAGTGAACTTTGAGTTTATTCTAAACCTTGGATATTATGACCTACAGTAACATTGTTATTGCAGCTGAAATAAGTGAATATGATCATTTGCCTTTCTTTGTGTGAGTTTAGAACTAAGACATATTTTTTGTTTATTTATATGTCTCATACTGCAGTTTTATAGGCAAGGCAATTTGTGAAACTACCTGCACAGTTTTTATATAAAAATGCTGTAAAATTAGTAGAAAACTAATTTGGAGATCATATCCACTGTTAATGGGAAGACGTAAGAAGGCAACACAGGAATGACTTTTGGATTCATTACTATTCATTAAATATTTACTGTTATAAGGAGCTTCAAATAATTCCCAGCCAGAAAGAACAACAAATAAGTTAAAGATTGAGTTATAATTGTAGCTACAAGGTACAAGAACTATAACCTATAACAATGCAGGAAGAAGAACAAGATAGACTGAAGAAAAAGCTTGTGGTGGGTGCTATGTATTAGAAGACACTTGGATCAGCAATGTTATGCTGCTGCAGAGAATTCAAATGCCGTTGTGCGATGTGTAAGGGTGCAACCTAAAGATAATCTTTGCAGTGATAAAACTTCCACTGAGTTACTGTGTCACATTTTGGGAGATCTGTTACAGTTTGTGCATTTCTAAGATGTAAAACAATTTTTAAAAGTCCAGAGGAGAGCAATTCACGTGATCACAGTTCTAGAAATTCTGATTTTTGAGGAAAAACTGACCAGAGTCACTTTAAATACCCTAACAAACTACAAACTAATGGAACTCTTTTCTAGCTTTCAAATACATGAAGCAGTTTCAAGAAAGAAGAAAATGAACTGTTTTCCTTTCCACTGTGGGCTTGGAAAAAAATATTGGGTTGACATTGAAGCAAAGCAGATTAAGTTCTTTGTTAGGTCATACCAAAACAGTTTTCAAAATTAAGAGGAAAAGAGTACTTTTTTTGCTTCAGAGAGGAAGGGAGTAACATTTTCTCTGTAACAACACTGAAAAGGAAAATAGGTTTGGGGGGGTGGGAATCGAACAAGTAAAAAATGTTAGGGAAATGAACCACTGGATAATCTAGAGACCTGTGGCTTCTTTTCCCCCATATATCTTCAAGAATGTCATGACAGAAATGCTAGAAATTACATAGTACCAAATGCAGGTTTAACAGCCAGTCATCCAGGGTAAGTTATCAGAAAAAAAAAACACCCTGTGCATTTTATGTAGGCTGAAGAAGCACACCTTATGTGCAAAACCAAGGATTTATGGCTAGTGTAATTAAAGTCTTAAAAATCCAATCAAAGAATTATTATTAGTCCTGTTACAATGTTATAGTCCCAATTAGCCAATTATTACAGCTCATTCCCAATCATGATACAGTTAAAATTGATGTAGTTTTCTTTTTTCTCTGATGTTGCACTCACCTTTCTTATATTCTTCTGGGTTCAAAGATCGATGAAGAAAGAGCGGGGGTTAGAGGCATTAACATCCCAAGTTATTTGCCAAAGGAGTTTAATGTTGATAGTTTCTCACTCCTTGCTCTAGAGACTACTTAGGATCATTTTTTTATGTTTTGTAATGTGCATTACACCTTAACCTCCTTCTTCATGGGTTCACTTCTCCATTTTAAATCCAAACAGGCTACGTATTGTGTGGTTTACTCATGATGCATATGTTTTTCTTGTTCTCTTTGTTATCCTTAAAGCAAATTATATGCAACTCCCAAGGTTGCTTTTCTTTAATGACCAGTAACTGACCATTGGTGAGAGGGCCTGGGGCTTCTGGTTTCATCCATTGCCTTGTACTTTCAAGACCTTTGCCACTATTTTGTGCTTGTATTTTTGAGGAACCCTGATAAATTCTTTTTTTTCCTTAACAGACCTCAGATTGTGGTTTCCTGATAATACAGCTAACATTTATTAGCACAGCATTGTCAGAAATAAATATTCAATTTATAGTTAGTTTTATGAAAACAGTGATGTACTGGAAGGCATATATTCATACAGAGACTTATATGGGCAGACACAATGCTCTGGTAACTACTTGCCACCAATAACTTGCAGTTACAGGAATTATCACTGGTGCATTATCAGAATTATTCTACAACAGTAATTACAGATAATTGTAGTAGGAAAAGGTTTAAATACATTCTAAAGGTGTCTTTTAGCACTAGAATTCTGTTGTATACTCTGTACCACAATGATGGTCTTCTGTTTCAAAGTTAATATTTCAAGGTAAGAAAGGAAAATATGCTTCTTCCTATGTAATAATAGGTTAATAACAAGGTAGTGTCCACTCCTATTCCAAATGTGATACTATCTAAAACAGGATTTAGTGTCTGTTGAAACAGATATGGCAGCAGGAGAAAAGCTGTATAAGCACCTGTGTTATGTCATAGCAGCAAGCCAACGCTGCCAGAAAAGGATTATGGTCTTATTGTGCATTCTTCAGTGACTAGCTGTGATGAAAAACTTATAAAAATCAGTTTTATTTCCAGCAAAATGTTCTAAAAATGTATGGAACTTAACTGTAGGACTTTGGAAAAGTTTAAATATTAGCACATCCAATTAGCATACTTTGCCTAACATATTTAAGAGAATTTCTGTCTATTCTCATTGGAATTGTACTTATATTACCATAAATCAAT
The DNA here is from genome assembly GCA_031468815.1 of Morus bassanus. Classification (NCBI taxonomy): domain Eukaryota; kingdom Metazoa; phylum Chordata; class Aves; order Suliformes; family Sulidae; genus Morus; species Morus bassanus. The sequence continues at coordinate 93,541,056 of CM062569.1, forward strand.
GTCTCCATAATTTTCTGTGAACAGTGGGCAGATACTACAAACATTAAGGCAGTTTTGCAAAATGACTTATCAGTGCTATTACAGACAAAAACTGTAAAGTTTTTGTGTTGATGTGTATGGGATCTTACATAATGACTTTAATGAACATGAAGATGACATTGACATGCATTGCTCTAAAACTAACAGTAAACATTATGCTACTTCACAGGAACATACAGCGTGTGACAATTGGAGACAAAATTCAAAACTGTTCCAATGTCATCTGAAGTGAACTCTTCTAGAAACACTGAGTCATGGTAGGGAAGCAACAGTTAGATCACCCATCTGAAAGGATTGCAAAGACAACTCAGATGCTGTACAGAACAACCTACCAAAAATATGTATATATGTATTTCATCGTATTATACTTAACTTCGTATATTTTAAAGCATTGGTTAGTATGACTCTTGTCTGATTTATACAAGATGTTCATTCTATGAAAAATAATTTTACTGTGAAAGTGCAAAGCCAATAAGAAATTAAAATCAGTATTTCTGTTTATGAACATTATCTTTAATGGATAATTTGAAAGTTAACAGTGGACATAAATTGAATTTTAGTACCACTTATTTTGTGTAATGTGTTAATATTAAAATACATGGGCAGAATATTTAAAGCTTCAAAGTGTCAACAATTAGTTGTCCTAGATATGATTTTCCAGTCACAAAAAAATATAAATCATTAATAATACTCATAGCAAAAGAACAGTGATGAACTGTGTATAATTTAGTTTCTCTTTTCACCTTATCACTCTGGTAAGTTTTCTTTGTGAAACTGATTATCTATGAGATCCCTGTTGAGTCCCTATCTATGAGATCCCTATTGTACAAGAGGATTTGATTTATATTGTTCAATCTTTAAGAGGTTCTTTCAAGACACAGAGGGAAATCAGTTATCACAAATGAGAAAAAAATGCAAGGAATTTCAAAAGAAATATTTCTCTTTACAGTCACAAAAATGTATAATAATTGTAAAAAAGTGGATTATTCTAATCAGTAGGTCCATAAAAAAAAAAAAAAAAAAAAAGACCTGTATTTATTTATTTAAAAAAAATTCCAAAAACTTTATCATCTTTTTTAAGAAATCTTGGTATTGTTGTATTGTACAGGCTTAGCTGCCTGAAAATATGGCAAATGTTATGTGAAAAATGAAGACATTTGCAACTTGTATTAGTGTGCACTGTTCTCATATTCATAGAATAAATATGAATGAATGCATTTTATACACTAGTGCTTCAAACTGGTAAATAGTTTATACGAATTAGAAGAGGCAGATGGCTCAAAAATATTGTTTGCCTTGTCTATTGCAGGAAAGCAAGTACTAGCAATACAGCTTGTGTACTTGCAGAGTGAGGGAGCATTTGCAAGATACCCAAATACATCATTCAGTGAAAAAAACTTAATGAAAATTATCAGCAAGAAATCAGTATCTAAGGTTTCCAGATTTTAATTTCTTGAGCATGTGAAAAAATTAATCACTTTTTAAAGCACTGAACAGTTATAAAGAAGATTTTGAAAATTTCTGGAAATTTCTGTAACATATAGGGAAATAATTTCTACTGGAATTCATAGGAAACAGAAATTAATCCAGAATTTCTTAACACTTTCTCAAACTCATTGCAAAAGCTTCAAACGCTCAATTGTGTCCCAAAATCTGTAAATTTATTGAGCAATCAGATAGTGATAGATTATTGGGAAACACAAAAAAATGAAGAAAGAAATCATAGTTTCAAATGCGTAAACAGCTTTTGTACCTCATGATTTTATGAGGTATTTTTAATTCCTCCTCTGAATCCTTTCAGAGAAGAAAGAAGATTATCTGAGGTCAGCGAATGGGGAGAATGTTAATAATTATGATCTCATATACTGTGAGTGCAAATGATCCCAATGTTAGCACTGAAATCATTAACATGAACATTCATTTTGTAGCAGCAGCTTATTTACTGCAGCTAGAATTCTCCCTGGTATATATCTGAGGATAAAGTGATGTGAAATGTTTCTTTGCAGAAAGTGTTGGCTACAAAATATGTGAAACTGGAAAAAGATATTACGAGAGTCTGATGTGTACAAAACTGAGGACAGGGTTTCAGGTGAAAAAATCAAAGGAAAATCTGTTTATGGTCAAAGTTTTTTAGTCAGAAACAAAAAATATAAAGTAGATAAATCATACAAAAGTTGAAAAAGACAAACAGTGTCTTTTCATCATATGTTAATCAGATTCGTCTTTTCTACACAGATCAGATTCTTCAGGTATAATCAGCAGAGCTGAAATTACTAACTAAATATGAGTCTGACAAGGGTTTCAAAAATACTTTTTTGACCTACAGAATACTGATCAGCAGAAGAAACATACTTGTCCTTTTTCCTTTGGTTCCTGGAGTTTTCTCTGGAAAGAAGATTGCTAGAAGGTGTTATCAATAATTTATAGTCATTGATAATGTTTATATACACGGAATATAATTTTAATCAGTTAGAATGAAATTCTCCATAATGAGTTAAGACATGGAAAATTATATTCCTTTTAGTGATTTGTAAAAGAGAAAGGATTTAATAGTTCTATAGGATTTTATTTTCTCACATTTTTTAAGTCCCCTCCACAAATAAAACCTGAACTAGGCCTAATGTATCTTATCACACATAATAGAGCCTATATCTGGGTTTTTTTGTGCATTTGTACAGAGGTGGCACTTGCCATGGAGGAAGTTGGGTCCATTCCCACCAGTCATCTATAACCCTCTGACCACGGCAGTCCCCCTTCCCCACCAAGCTAAACACTGATTGCACACATGCTGGCAGCGAACAGAGTGCCATGCCACACCAGGATGGGAAGTACACTATGCCTGCAGGGCAGCCACCTCCCCCACTTTCAGAACCACTACTGCATTGAATGAATTAGGGACCAGCTGGAATAACCTACATGTTCCACCCATTGGCATAATGGAATATAGATAATAAGGCAGGACAGAGTCATAATATCTTCTTGTGCTGGTTTTGGCTGGGATAGAGTCAATTTTCTTAGTAGTAGTTGTATTGGGCTATGTTTTGGATTTGTGATGGAAACAGTGTTAATAATAGAGGGATGTTTTAGTTACTGCTGAGCAGTGCTTACACAGAGCCAAGGCCTTTTCTGCTTCTCACCCCACCCCACCAGCGAGCAGGCTGGGGTTGCACAAGAAGTTGGGAGGGGACACAGCCGGGACAGCCAACCCAAACTGACCCAAGGGATATCCCACACCATATGACATCATGCTTGGCATATAAAGTTGGAGGAAGAAGAAGGAACAGGGGGACATTCAGAGTTACGGCATTTGTCTTCCCCAGTAACCGTTACACGTGATGGAGCCCTGCTTTCCTGGAGATGGCTGAACACCTGCCTGCCGATGGGAAGTAGTGAACGAATTCCTTGTTTTGTTTTGCTTGTGTGCGTGGCTTTTGCTTTGCCTATTAAACTGTCTTTATCCCAACCCATGAGTTTCCTCACTTTTACTCTTCCAATTCTCTCCCCCATCCCACTGGGGCAGGAGTAACTGAGCGGCAGTGTGGTGCTTAGTTTCTGGCTGGGGTTAAACCTCAGCACTTCTTACAGGCATAAATCTCATAGGTTTTATTAAGGTGTTTTGTCACAAATCCTTTATCTCAATAGTGTTTAATTTCCTGCTGTGTAATTCCACATAGGACAGAATGTTTTAAAACTTCAGTTATATCACAAAACTTTCCTGGTAAGTATACTTGAGATCAAGGTGATTTTATAACACATAGCAAGAGTTATCATACACATCATTGGCAAGATAAATGCCTGTTTATGTTTGGTAAAACAGAACTGAAGTAAGACTATAACTTACGTATAACACCATCATGTTGTTGCTCAGATGAAATTTTTATTTTTCTCTCTGCAGTTTGGTCCATGTGAAGAAATGCTAATACAAGATGGAAAAATAGGGGTATGAACATTTAAGACAAATAAATGAAAGAAGGTATTAGTATATTTTCAGTTCTAAACCAAAATGAAAGAACAGGAATTTCTGATCCTTTAGCTGTAATTTCCTCAAAATGAGCTTTTCTATCTAAATAATATTCTCTTCCCTCATAATTTCATCTTTATCCTTCTCTATTGCTTCATCACTCCATTTGCTCTCCCTACATGTTCTTATATCCCTTCTCTTCCTCATTCCCTCCCCCACCTTCTTTTTTTCTTCATTTTTGTTTCTGACACATAGCAATGGTACATCTGAGTTCTGGATTTTTAAGTAGTCCTGACTTGCTTTCAAATATGAAAGAATTATAAAATTAAATTAAAAACCAAGAAAGTCTACTTTTTTGACAGAATTGGGACTAGGGCCTTTTGTCAAATTAGCTCTGGAGAATACAAAAAAACCCCAACAAAAATCCAAATTGATATGACGGAATGCAACACTGAACCCAGCACATACAGCACTAAAATTCAGAGGTTGGGAAAGGCAGGAAGGGACTTGGGTTCCTTTTCTAACTCCCACCTCTTTCCCCATCCTAAAGTAAAAAAAGAACAAGACAATTGCTCACACTGTCGAGAAGATTTATGAACACACATGCTGGGGAGAGTGTTTCACACTGTCATAGAAAAAATTTTTTTCATGATTCTTTCCTTGGTCATTCATGTTGGCTGTGTGTGCTCTTGGCTACTGCGCTAGCCTCTGTACTTTCCATGTAGTACAGTAAAGTAGGTGTCTAGCCTCAGTTTAGGAATTCTGGGAATTAGGCACCAAAATGTGAGACAGAGCATTAATGAGTCTACAGAGCCTTTTGTGGCCACAGACTTCAGTGAAATATCACAGCTTTTGAACATAACGTTTCAAAATGCTTCAGGTACAAGCTGAGGGTCTTACATATGTAAGATAGAAGAGATCCTAGAACTCAGACCACTGCTTCTGTTAGCCAGGTGAAACCAAGTTGTTTGTGAATGTTGAAGCTGCAAGTGATAGAAAAGTTGGGTAAGCTAGAATTCAGAAAGCATTTAATGGACATTTGATGGTATATTTAATTCTGAAAATCTACCGTTGCTATTTTAACTCCATTTTTACAATAGGCAGTAGTATAAAAGTTACCTATTTTTCAGAATTCAGCCTTGCTGAATTATTGCCTAAATTATGTACAGTGAAGTTCAGCCTTATTTAAATTATTTTATATATACTTCACTGTGAAGGGATTAGTTTCTAGCAGCAACTCTACAGCCACATCTTGTTGTGGTTTAACCCCAGGCAGAAACTAAGCACCACAGAGCCACTAGCTCACTCCCCCTGGTGGGATGGGGGAGAGAACTGGAAGAGTAAAAGTAAGAAAACTCATGGGGTGAGATGAAGACAGTTTAATAAGTAAAGCAAAAGCCACACATGCAAGCAAAACAAGGAATCCATTCACTGCTTCCCATGGGCAGGCAGGTGTTCAGCCATCTCCAGGAAAGCAGGGCTCCATCACGCGTAATGGTTACTTGGGAAGACAAACACCATCACTCCAAACGTCCTCCCCTTCCTCCTTCTTCCCCCAGCTTTATATGCTAAGCATGACCTCATATGGTATGGAATATCCCTTTGGTCATTTTTGGGCAAATTGTGTAATTTGTAAGGTAAAAAAAAGGTTGATTAAGTGTAAGTTCCCTGTATACAAATGTAATACTCTGCTGTAGATCTTAAAAATGCAGATTTTCCATAATACTAAGTTACTGAATCTGACTTTGCAAGCAGTGAATTTGATTTCTAAGAGCATCTATCAAAGGTGGGATCATTAACTAAGTTAATATACCCTTTGACAATTAATGGATAATGCCCTTGTCTCATTAAGACAGAACTTTAGATTAGATTTACTGCATACATGTCACAAATGCCAGAATTTGTATTTGTCTTAAGGTTCCCAAAGTTTGAGTGAGGGGAAAAGAATTAGTCAGTAGTTTTAAATACATTTAAAACTAATAGTCTACTCATTTTTTCAAATTAATTGTTCTTTGATTTGGTTGAAATTTGCACAATAAAATCATAATCAAATTCCAGCTCATACTGTCAGAAGTACAAATAATTTTTCATTTTCAACACACCTATTTTTAAAAAATACTTTTGTCTGATAGAATAATTTGAAAAAAAAATCTGAGCTTATTCTAGTAGCTGTATCAGTTGAGTTTATAGAAACAGAACGTTTATAAATAGTATATTTTAAAAAAACTGCATAGATTTTAATATTTAATTAATTTTAATAATTTAAAATATTAATATTCTTTTGATTTGTTCTTTCTTAACCTTTTAATTTGAATATTTCCTAATCATTCATTAAATTCATCAATTTTCCACTTAATGAAATATATTTGGAGAATTCCCAACACATTTCTACTGCATCCTGTTTGTCTAAGCCATCTTGCCTTTCAAACCATCTCTATGGACACTGGGAGCTAGTGTTCTTTTGAAAAAATATTGCAGAAACATGAAAGTTCTCAGAGCCCAGTTAGAGGGAAGGGTCAGTCTAACAGGTTCTTATAAAGAAAGGCAAAGTGTGTTACAACTGCTGCAAGTGCTTCAGTTCAGTGGTTTCTTAGAGGTTGTTTGGCAGCCTTTTAGAAAATGTTCCCAATTTGCTCTATCTTGGGCTTTGACAAGGTTAACATTGGTTCTTCTCCTTTTTATCCACCTTTTTTTCTCTTTGTATATGTGCTTCTTGCTTGTATGTATTGGTTTCAAGTTTTTTTATTTCCTTTTGAGTATACATCTTAAAAAAACTTAACAAATGTTCTGTATTATGTCCTTAAAAGTAATGAGTATCTTTCCTTTTTGGAGGGAAGCTTAAAAATATAACCTTTTCTTGAGAACAAAGATTATTTTTGTCTTTTTTTCAGAATCAAGATATGCTCCCATCTCTGTGGAATGTGCATTTTTTGAAATGGTTCTAAAAACACATGAAATGACAAAATATTTTTGTACTTGGCCTGTCCTATCCACTGTGAAGAACAGAACAGTACAGGGAAACACAGGAGAGCTCTATAATCAAATTTCTCTCACTGAACACAAAATCAAGATATTTCAAGGAGAAAGCTTCTGCAGAAGCAACTTTCATGTGGATGTTGGAGTGTGAAGACAGTCATCAAGGGAACTAGACTTCTAACAGAGCAGCTAAGGAGTGCAGATCTCAAGGTGATACTGTAATGTGCAAAAGCCCATACTGAAAATCATACATGCAGGATTCTGGTAAATTGTTAAATATTACTGACTACAAGACAGAGTTGAGTATGTAGGTGTGGGATTTAGAATGCAGTATAAGTGGTTTATAGATTTTTTTTCATCTCTGAACTACTGTGCTTGAGGGACTGTTGAAAGAGCTGGTTCTCTAGTTGCCCCCAAGTCACTCCCTTCCTGACATACTTAAGTTTAATCAGCCAGTTCCCATAAACACAGAACTACTGAGATAAGGAGTATGCCACCTGTCCTTATTTGGTGGGAGTACAAATTTTTCAATCTTACTAGGCTTTTGGAATTGTGGAAAGCTGAGCTATAGGAGCTATAGTCTATGCCCGTACCAAACAAAACTCTGGTGGGAAAATAACAGAGGATACGGAATTTCCTGCATTTTCCTTCTCTTCAGGTGACTGGAAAATAGGCAGATCAAAAATATATTGGGAGGGAGTGGAGTCATTTTGCCCTTTTAGCATACAAGGGAGATTAAATTGTTGGGTTTTTTTCTCCTCTTTCAGTAACAACAGAATGTGAGAAATTTTTTTTGTTTTTAAAGGAAGGGGTCCTCAACACTGTATACCATCAAATGTATTCAGTACATTAGATCTTTGTCTTTCAAAGACTGGTACTTTTAAGAATAAACATAAGAAAAAAAACCCTTTTAAAACCTTTAATTTATCCTTTCAAACTTATTCAAGTAATTACTTGAAGAGAAAAACAGTACTGCTATATCTCCTGGTCACCTGCAACTTAGCTATATATAAAATTAAGTAATTTTTTGTGGTGCTTAAGAAAAGAGATACACGCAGGGGTATGGTACATTTGTTCAAACCAGACCTTTCATATTTACTTTGCACATTAGTCTTCAACAATATAGGTAAGGTAAAAGTATAAAATAAATAAGTAAAAGTAAAGTAAAGAACAGTGACTTTTTGACTTGATGGATTTTTAGAAAGTCTTGGGTTCTATCACACCATAGCACATTACAATTGTTGCTTAGCTGGTATGACAAAAAGCAAATTTATGTTTTACTTTGTGGTGTGACATGATATTGCCTGATGAGATCTCAGAAAACTTAAATAACACTTGCTAGGATTTGAAACCTCTCTTACTGGGTGACATTTCATTTCAGGAGGTGATTTCACCTAATATATCTTCTTGAGACATATTTGTGAAATTAGAGACATACTGATGGTTAATTAATGGTACTTGTAGGGCAAACAAATAATGTTAACTGCAAGTGTGGTAAATAACTTTTCGCTTACAAGTATATCTGTGTCAAATGCTTTATCTGCAAGTTGTTATCATCCTAAAACTCCTCTTTCTCTAATCTTAACAATTGTTCTGCCATCTATATCTCTACTAGTACAGCCTAGAATCCTAGGATCTCTTGGAAGGTCATAGAGTGAGCATCCCTATAACATATTTCTGGGCACGTGAAGGAGAGGAAATTGATCAGGAATAGTCACCATGTATTTACTAAGGGTAAATCATGCATGGTCAACTTGATTGCCTTCTGTGATAACATGGTGGGTTTGACCTTGGCTGGCTGCCAGACCCAGCTGCTGCTCTCTCACTCCCCCTCTTCAATACCATGGAGGGGGAAAATAAGATGGAAAAGCTCATGGGCTGAGATAAAGATAAAGATCACTTACCAATTACTGTCATAGGAAGAACAGACTCAACTTAGGGAAGATTAATTTAATTTGCTGCCAATTAATAACAGAGTAGGATAGCAAGAAAAAAAACAAACCTAAAAATACCTTCTCCATATCCCCACCTTCTCCCCAAGCTCAACTTCATTCTTTCACTCTTCTACCTCCTCCTGGTCCAATTAATGCAGGGGGTTGGGGAATCGGGGTTGCAGTGTCAGAACACTTCATCTATGCTGCTGCTTCCTCCTCATGCTGTTCCCTTGCTCCAGCATGGGGTCGATCCCATGGCAGACAGTCCTTTATTAACTGCTCTAGCATGGATCTTTCCTGCGGGCTGCAGTTCTTCAAGAACTGCTCCAGCATAAATTCTTCCCATGGCATACAGTTCACCAGAAACAGACTGTTTCAGTATGGGTCCCTCATGGAGCACAGTTCATGCCAGAAAACCTGCTCCTCTGTGGGCTCCTCTGCACAGGACACAATTCCTGCCAGGAGCCTGGCTGTACATGGGGTCTCCACAGGCTGCAGCTTCCTTCAGGGTGTACCCACCTGCTGTGGCGTGGGGTCCTCCATGAGCTGCAGCGTGGATATCTGCTCCACTGTGGTTGTCCATGGTCTGCAGAGGGACAACCTGCACCACCATGGTCTTCTCCATGGGCTGCAGGGGAACCTCTGCTCCAGGCAGGCCAGTCCCTTCACAGCAGTGCAAGGGAAGACAAGAAGTATAGTTGAAACAGGAGATGTTCAGACTTAATATAAGGAAATTTTTTTTTCATCTTGAAGACAGTCAAGCACTGGAACAGGTTGCCTAGTGAGGTCATTTAGTCTCTGACCTTAGAGGTTGTTAAAACTTGCTTGGATGAAGCCCTTAGCAACCTGGTCTGATTTCATTACTGAGATTGCTTGAATAGGTGTTTGGACTGTAGACCTCCTGAGGTCCCTTCGAGCCTGAATTATTCTATGATTCTGTGGTAGATATAGTGATTCTGTGATAGATATAGATCTAACTGTCTCTTTATATAACTAACATATATGTATATGTTGGGTTTAAATATATGCATATGTCACATACATATATGTAGATAAGTATGCAGATAGATAGATACCTGCCATACATATGACACATGGTCCCCTCATATATATGATAGATGAAACTATCTATTTATCTATCTGGGATATATCTTGGGTCTATTTAGCTGCATACCTACATCTTCTAGGTTCTAACTATACACTAGTGAAGGTTTGTAGAGATCTACTGATATTAGGCTGGGGAAAATCTTACATAGTGAGACATATTGAATATTTTCTCTCCTTTCCCTAAAATGCTACTGCATAATCTAGCATACATGCATCTCTGAATTCTCTCTCTTGCACAGAATGCACTGAGATTCCCACAATCAGTCTGAAAGGGATGGTTAATTTTATTGTATACTTTTGCCCTTGACCTATGAGTTGGTGGTTTAACAAATAAGCTGCAAGCTGCTTAGCTATTATTGTAAACTAACTCTTACAAACCATTTATCAGTTCTGCTATTGCTCCCTCAGTCCTTTCCAGTGAGCCATTAGCCTGCCGCTAGCAAAAGACAGAAAATCAGCAATGTGCACTTTACTGTTGTTAAGTAACATTACAGAGAGCTGTGTGGCTAGAAATAGCCTGGCACATGCTATCCTTGGTCTTTCATTCTGTGCCACTTTAGAACAAATTATCTTCATTCAACCATTCCTTCAGGAATAACACTTTTTTTCCATACATGTTCATCACACTTCCTTCATAGAGGAACTGAGGAGAGTGGAGAAGAGTGGTGTTTGTTTTTTTTTTTTCTCTTCCTGTTTTAATATCTAGACATCTATTGAAAGACAGTGGGAGATTTTTTTTTCCCTGGTAGCCCAGAGAAACAACCATCATTGACTGTGTGTTAGGTATCAGTGTAGTTCAGATTAAGGAGACTGGTGTATGACAGCCTTTCAATATATAAAGGGGGGTTAGAAAAAGTCAGAAAAATACTTTTTACCAAGGCCTGTAGTGACTGGACAAGGGGCAACAATTTTAAACTGAAAGAGGGTAGATTTAGATTGGACATATGAGAGAAATTTTTTACATTGAGGGTGGTGAGACACTGGAACAGGTTGCCCAGAGAAGTTGTGGATGCCCCACCAACAGTCTTCAAGGTCAGGCTGCACGGGCAACCTGATCTAGTGAAATACGACCCTGCCCTGGTAGGGGGGTTGGACTACATGATCCATCTTCAAAGGTCCATTCCAGCCCAAACCATTCTGTGATTCTATGATTCCATGAATGTTGCACCATTAGAACCCTCTAGAAAATAGGATTATAAACATCAGTGTTTTATGATGGGGGGCTCCATGCATATGCAGAAAAAATTGAATTTTTCTTGCAATGTGTACCTAGATAGTCTCAGATACTGCACTGTTCATTTTCTGTGCACCTTTTAAAAATGTAGCTATCATCCAAGCAGGTTTTTTACCTAGTAGGTACATATTTCTGAGAAGGGTTGGCCACATTTCCATCTCAGTTTCATTATGTTTTTTGTTTATGATTTCTTTACAAACCTTTTACCCTCTTTCTCTGTCCTCCTTAATATTAGTACCCTGTGCAAATTTATTTAATGTTCATTGTCATTTCACTAATGCATTTATCCTGCTTTCCAGATAATTAAGATAGCAAATAAACTTGGAGCAAAGAATGGCCTTGATATTACTAGATATTTATGGACATTCAACAGTTCTTAATGCAGACTCAGCAGTCTTAAACACATTTTGGTTGCTTCAGATGTGTCTTCAAACACATAGTAGTGAAGAGCGCTGTACATTGGAAGTGACGTTTGAACATTCTCTCTCTTCCCTGTCTGCTATTAGTTAGAAGTTTTAAAAGGAAACATGTCTGAGAATGATCTAATAGTAGTATTTGAAATCTTGGTGCCACTGAAGTCATTGCTAAGTGTTTCCCATGTACAGTTAAGAGATCAATAGAAGGACTCTTTCACAAAACCACCTTTCTAATATTTGGGAGATGTAACTTCTGTGTTTCTAACTTATAAGCCAATGCCTCAGTGGAAAAGAGGATAATGAAACCTATTTATCTGTGTAAAGCTTTGAGAAATGCCACACTACTATCTATATGAAGTTTTAGAGTTATAACACACCTTAACAATCTAGCAGATAAGCTTCTTTGAAGCTTCTTGCCAGTTTAATTTAAGCTGACAGACTTATTAAAATTCAAGTTGCTAGATATACTTTTCTCATTGAAAAGCTAAACACCATGTCATTAAGTTGTCTCTCATGCCTTGCAACTGAAGCTAAAGCATAAATATCTTAATTTGTCTGATTAAGATTTGCATTGACAATGAAATATTAGATGTCTATAATGAGCTGTGCCTGGATCCAAAGACCTCTGAAGTCAGTTGGATTCTTTCTGTTGACTTCACTGACATTGGATTAGACCTTTTGTGTACTTATACTGCTCCTTTAAAATAGAGACGTAGTATGTAAGGGCCCTGATAGACAGACAAATATATTTGAATAAATCAGTATGTGAGAACATAATCCATTATGTTTCAAGACAATTTAGTAAGATTGCATCATTTCATAGAACAACTCTAATATTTCAGAGGATGAAGGAAGAAATTATGCACCAAAAGAGCAGAAAGTAATTCGTGAGGAGTATTAAATATTCCTCTTACATACTTTGTGCTGTTTTCTTTCTAAAACCAAATAGCTAATTAAAAAAAAATGAATGCTCTATTAATACCAAGTGGGGAAAAATGTCATTGTTCAAACAGCCATAGCAAATTCAAAGACAAATATAGTTGCTAAAGACAGTATTGTCCAGGAGTCCTTGAAATGGTATCTAGAAATAAGCCATTTAAAGTGCCTGTCCCAGGTTTCAGATTACTTACTTCTCACCATGAAGTGAGATCTATAGAAGTCAGAAGCTTTGAAAATTACACCAAACTTTAGGAAAGAAACTTTAAAATTAATTTTAAAATGTTTCTCCTTTTCCAGGGCATAAAACCCAGTAATTTAAGTTCTCATTTTATTGTATTGGTTAAAAAAAAAAAATATTTTTCTTATTTGTAAATTTTTGTTCATCATAATGAAATCAGAAGGCAACTTTCTAGCAAAATAGGACAAAATTATCTAATCAAAAATTGTATATTTCAGAGAGGATGATGCTTATGTAAAATGTCAGAGATAGGAAGGACAGCAAAACTAGGTAAGAAGTCTGGATTAGGGACCAGAGAAAGAAAATGGAAGGAGGTGGGAAGTGAGCTGAGATAGTTCTTGGCTACAAGACAGACACTGGATTACAGGAAGATCACATGCATATTCAGTCAGTCTCTGTGTAGGGAAAAGAAAATATTAGTATTTTAGGCACAATCTCCTATTGTCTACTTAGACCAAGACCAGAAAGGTGCAATATTATTGTGGGGTAATTAAGTTTACTTATTATGTGAAAGGATTTGGGATTTTGATTTTGATTTTTCTATGCTTTTATTCCTTTTACCATTTGCTTTTTATAGAATCATAGAATCATTAAGGTTGGAAAAGACCTCTAAGGTCATCAAGTCCAACCGTCAACCCAACACCACCATGCCTCCTAAACCGTGTCCTGAAGTGCCACATCTACATGTTTTTTGAACACCTCCAGGGATGGTCACTCCACCACCTCTCTGGGCAGCCTGTTCCAGTGCCTGACCACTCTTTCAGTAAAGACATTTTTCCTAATATCCTATCTAAACCTCCCCTGACGTGGCTTGAGGCCGTTTCCTTTCATCCTATTGCTTGTTACTTGGGAGAAGAGACCAACACCCACCTCGCTATAACCTCCTTTCAGGTAGCTGTAGAGAGCAATAAGGTCTCCCCTCAGCCTCCTTTTCTCCAGGCTAAACAACCCCAGTTCCCTCAGCTGCTCTCTATCTACTCATTGCCCAGCTTGTTTCCGTGTTTGGGACTGCCCTGGCCCAGGTGCAGGACCTTGCACTTGGCCTTGTTGAACTTCATGAGGTTCACATAGACCCACCTCTGTAGCCTGTCAAGGTCCCTCTGGATAGCACCCCTTCCTTCTAGAGTCTCAACCACACTACTCAGCTTGATGTCATCTGCAAACTTGCTGAAGGTGTGCTCAATGCCACTGTCCATGTCCCCGGCAAAGATGTTAAATAATACTGGTCCCAATACAGACCCCTTAGGGATACCACTTGTCACTGATCTCCATCCAGACATCGAGCCATTGACTGCAACTCTTTGAGTGTGACCATCCACCCAGTTCTTTATCCACTGAGTGGTCTACCCGTCAAATCCATGTCTCTCCATTTCAGAGACAAGGCTATTGTGCAGGACTGTATCAAATGCTTTGCACAAGTCCACATAGATGATGTCAGTTGCTTTTCCCTTATCCACTAATGCTGTAACCCTGTCATGGAAGGCCACCAAATTTGTCGGGAATTTGCCCTTAGTGAAGCCATGTTGGCTGTCACCAATCACCTCTCTGTTTTCCATGTGCCTTAGCATAGTTTCTAGGAGGATTTGCTCCATGAAGGTGACTGACACAGAGGTGATATTGATTGGCTTGTAGTTCCCTGGGTCTTCCTTTTTTCCCTTTTTAAAAATGGGAGCTATGTTTCCCCTTTTCCAGTCAGTGGGAACTTCACTGGACTGCCATGACTTCTCAAATACGATGGATAGTGCCTCAGCAACTTCATCCGCCAGTTCCCTCAGAACCCACGGATGCATCTCATCAGGTCCCATGGACTTGTGCACCTTCAGGTTCCTTACATGGTCTCAAACCTGATCTTCTCCTACAGTGGGCGGTTCTTCATTCTTCCAGTCCCTGCCTTTGCCTTCTGTGAGTTGGGCGGTGTGGCTAGAGCACTTGCCAATGAAGACTGAGGCAAAAAAAGTCATTAAGTACCTCAGCTTTCTCCATCTTGGTTGTAGCCAGGTCTCCCATTTTGCTCATTGAGGGTGGTACAGTCAATAGTATACAAGTACACTTGTCCATTTGGCATTTGCTTTGGTGTTCTGTATTGGCTTACAGAGGTCAAAATAACCACCAACATCTTGAAAGTAAATCCTGGCATGACCTTTAAATATAAAGTCGCTTTGTCTAGTATCAATGCAGAAAATATTACAAAAAATGTCTTTATCATGGAAGTATATACTTATTTGATCTGGTCATCACGGTGAAAAAACTGAACTGAACTTTGCTGACTTTTAGTCTTCCAAGTGTTCCAGCATAAAGCTGTCTTAAAGTCCTCTATGTCTACTTCCTGAAAAAAGTTAGTAATTAAACCACTGAGCTGTGTAATATCACCTTCCTCCTCACTGTTTATGCAAGATCTCACAGGTTTGGCTTTGTCTATGCCAATTTTGTGGACCAAAAAAGGGAGGATGTTGACCAGACAGCTGAATGCAAACAACCACTATGCAGATAAGACCTTGTTTATGAAAATAAGGAATCTATACAGAATACAGAAAACAATGACTTCCTTTGAAATTTTAGTTTTTAGACTCAGTACTCCCAGGTGGATCCCATCCAGCCACATAGACTTGTGAGTGTCCAGGTGGTGCAGCAGGTTGTAAACTGCCTCCTCCTGGATTATGGGGGGTTTATTCCGCTCTCCATCCCTGTCTTCCAGCTCAGGGGGCTGAATACCCTGAGGATAGCTGGTTTGACTATTAAAGACTGAGGCAAAGAAGGCATTAAGTACCTCAGCCTTTTCCTCATCGTTGGTGGCAGTGTTCCCTTGTACATCCAATAAAGGATGGAGATTCTCCTTGGCTCTCTTTTTTGCCACATATAGCACATTCTACATATACTACAGAACAGATACGGGTAGCTTAAAATTCTAACAAAGGGATAGCTTTTTTTTGCTCTTGTTCCCCTTTTCAGACTTTATGAAAAATTAGTATTTCATATGATAAGATCTCATTTGTTTGAGTAAAATCCTAGCCTAACATATTTCACTGTTTTATATTTAAGTTCTGATTGTTTGGTATTTCAAAGCATAGAATATCAACTACTTTTTGTTGTAACCTACATTTTTGGTTTGGTAATGTTGAAAATTTGTGTCCTGATTCTGACAAAAGACATAATTTATTCCAAACTTTTAACAATATAAAGCGTTGTAGCAGGAAAATTGTTTTCTATTTCATTCTTTTGACATCTGCTTGTAATTCTAAGCACTATTGGTTTTGTCATATTATGGTTAGTACTTAAACCTCATTGAGAATCTAACAATAAAGTTTTTGTATATTTGCATATTTGAAATGGCTTTTAAAAACATGGTCATTAAATTAAAGCGGATGACACTGATAAGAATGGGTAAGAATTAAGCATTTTAAGTTACTTTGGTTGTACTGTGATATTAGGTATCTGAAGTATATTAATAATTTCAGGAATTATTGTTGTGTCAATGACTTTCTCTGTAATTAAATTTGGGGAACAATACCAAGAAAAGTAATATTGCTAAGAATAGAGAGAAGAGGGGATTTGGCAATCTTTTCACCCTGTCTTGTCCTGTATACCAGACCTGTCTCTCATCAGCGGGCCATTTATTTGCAGAGGTTTACTTTCAGAAAAAGTGCTTTTAGTGACTAAACTGCAAGTTCCTGGGTAAAGAAACATGTATAGCAAAGTCACGAAGTGAGAGTTTCTGAATGTAAGATAAGTAATATCTCCTAGAGCATTGTCTAAGTGAGCACTAGATAGTGGACACTGGGAGATTTAACACAATCCTTATTACTTGAACATTAGAGAGAGTTTTTTAATTACTTGTTCATCTGGCAACCTCTTTCTAAAAGAAACCACCTAACTGCACTACAAAAATACATTATTTGTAATCAAAAGTTTAATTGTGTGTGGTATCTAGGACCACCAGGAATGCTCCAGTAAGTGGGTAGGGTATATAGCAATTTAGGCTAACATTAGGAAAAATATGATTTGACTGTGGAAAGCATTAGTTTGGGAACTGGAATTAGAATAAAGGCCTTTTTTATAAGTGCCTCATTATTCTTAGTATGACCTAGGTCTGGAGTTAAAGTTGTTATTTTTTAAACCTTTTCAGGATAATCAGGAAGCCAGATGCTTCATTTTCTGGAGGCTTGAAGTGATGGTCTTTTGGTTTCTTACCTACAAGATGTTTGAAAGAATACTTAATGGAAATTATTATTAAATATATCAGTTAAAGACTTTTGAAAATTGGTCTTAGATACCTATTGTCAGCTGCCCAAAATTAGAGTTCAATTTGCATTTTATCCTTTTGTAACTAAATTCCCCATGTGTAAACACTCACATATCATATCATTGTTTCACCAGGTTTTGTGTGAATATACTGCAGTAATCACCAGGAGCCAAAGACTTACAAGAAAATAAAATGTCTATTTTCATAGAATGGTTTGAATACAAGTACATTAAATGGGGCCTGGACAGTCTTGAGTAGTGATGGTAAAACAAATTATTTGAATAACTTCTTGTGAATTAGGTGCTCTAAATTCTGTGCAATAAGTTCAAAATGAAACACTGTATCTAGAAACATTTCATAGTACAGTTGCACAAGATTATTCCAACACTGGATACAGCAGTCCTGGTCACTAAAGGAAAGAAATGCTGGGAGCTGAGTAGCACCAGTTTTAGCTAAACAGAGAGCATACATCCAACAGATATAAACATCTGCTATTTGATGAAAATACAGAGGTCTAAATGGAAGACCCCATGCCTACAAGAAGAGAAACCAAGGGAAAGCAGAGAGAGCAGCCGCTGCAGCAGTGTCTCCTCTGGTTAAGGATGCTGTGCCTGATCAGTGCTGCTGTTTTTCCTCAACAAAGCCTCCCTTTCTTTTTGGTGGAGAAGGGAGTACTGCTTTTCATTTGCCATTCACTATGTTTTGCTATTGCAGCCCACCAACGATAGTAAAGAATTTCTCTTTACTACATCTTTGGTTTAAGCAAATTAAAATTTTAAGGAACAAAGTGTGTGTATACATGCTTTTTATGCTCCATTCTTCCCACAAATCAAGTTGACTGACAACAGAGTACCGAGCAAGAGTAAACCCACACACCACACCAACACCTTCTTAAGGATAAAGAGTAATAGCAATGTGATCCTGGTCTGGTTTCAGTAACAAACAAAGTGAAGAAATTTTACTTTTCCTCATGAAACTGAACAGAGAGGTGAGAAGCGACAGAATTATGGAATCACAGAATGGTAGGGGTTGGAAGGGACCTCTGGAGATCATCTTGTCCAAACCCCCCACCACCACCACCACCCCCTTGAGCAAATACACCTTGAGCAGAGTGCACAGGACCGTATCCAGGCAGATTTTGAATATCTCCAGGGAAGGAGACTCCACAACCTCTCTGAGCCCTCTCTGTCACCCTCAAAATGAAGAAGATTTTTCTCATATTCAGGTGGAACTTCCTGTGTTCTTGTTTGTGCCCATTGCCCCTTGTCCTGTTGTTGGGCACCTCTGAAAAGAGTCTGGCCCCATCCTCTTGACACCCACCCTTCAGATATTTATAAGTATTGATGAGATCCCCCCTCAGTCTTCTCTTCTCCAGGCTGAACAAACCCAGGTCTCTCACCCTTTCCTCATAAAGGAGATGCTCCAGTCCCCTGATCATCTTCATAGCTCTCCGCTGGAATCTCTCTCCAGCAGTTCCCTGTCTTTCTTGAACTGGGGAGCCCTGAACTGGACACAGTGCTCCAAATGTGGCCTCACTAGGGTGGAGTAGAGGGGGAGGATAACCTCCCTCAACCTGCTGCCCACACTCCTTTTAATGCACCCCAGGATACCACTGGCCGCCTTGCCCACAAGGGCAATTGCTGGCTCATGGTCACCTTGCTGTCCACCAGCACTCCCAGGTCCTTCTCAGCAGAGAAGCTTTCCAGCAGGTCAACCCCCAACCTGTACCGGTGCATGGGGTTGTTCCTCCCCAGGTGCAGGACCGCACACCTGCTCTTGTTGACTTTCATGAGGTTCCCCTCGGCCCAGCTCTCCAGCCTGTCCAGGTCTTGCTGGATGGCAGCACAGCCTTCTGGTGTATCAACCACTCCTCCCAGTTCTGTATCATCAGCAAACTTTCTGAGAGCACACTCTGTCCGTACGTCCAGGTCATTGATGAATATGTTGAACAGGACTTGACCCAGCACAGACCCCTGGGGAACACCGCTAGTTACAGGCCTCCAACCAGACTCTGCCCCATTCATCATGACCCTCTGAGCTCTGCCATTCAGCCAGGTCTCAATCCACTTCACTGTCTTCTCATCTAACCCACACTTCCTTAGCTTGTCTGTGAGGATGTTATGGGAGACAGTGTCAAAAGCCTTGCTGAAGTCGAGGTAAACAACATCCACTGCTCTCCCTTCATCTACCCAGCCAGTCACGCCATCATAGAAGACTATCAGGTTGGTCAAGCATGATCTCCCCTTGGTAAATCCATGCTGACTACTACTGATAACCTTCTTTTCCTCTACATGCCTGGAGATGACCTCCAGGATGAACTGTTCCATCACCTTTCTGGGGATGGAGGTCAGGCTGACTGGCCTATAGTTCCCTGGGTCCTCCTTCTTGCCCTTTTTGAAGACTGGAGTGACATTGGCTACCCTCCAGTCCTCGGGCACCTCTCCTGTCCTCCATGACCTTTCAAAGATGATGGAGAGTGGCTTGGCAAGAACGTCCGCCATCTCCCTCAGCACTCGTGGGGGCATCCCGTCGGGGCCCATGGATTTGTGAGGATCCAGTTTGCCTAGGTGATCTCTGACCCAATCCTCCTCAACCAAGGGGAAGTCTTCCTTTCTCCAGATTTTCTCTCTCTCCTCTGGGGGCTGAGATGCCTGAGGGCCAGCCTTAGCAGCAAAGACTGAAACAAAGAAGGCATTCAGTAACTCTGCCTTCTCTACAGCCTGTGTCACCAGAACACCCACCTTGTTCAGCAGCGGGCCCACAGTTTCCCCAGTCTTTCTTTTACTGCTGAAGTTTTTTAAGAAGCCCTTCTTGTTATCCTTGACATCCCTTGCCAGATTCAGTTCCAGGTGGGCCTTGGCCTTCCTTGTTGCATCTCTGCATACCCTGACAATGCTTCTATATTCCTCCCAAGGGGCCAGTCCCTTTTTCCACATAATGAAAACCTCCTTCTTCCATTTGAGTTTGTCTAGAAGCTCTTTGCTCATCCATGTGGGTCTCCTGGCTCCTTTGCTTGACTTCTTCCTCCTCAGGATGCACCAATCTTGAGCTTGGAGGAAGTGGTCCTTGAAGACTGACCGGCTCTCCTGGGCTCCCCTACTTCATAGAGCCCTAACCCATGGGATTCCTCCAGGCAGGTCTTTGAAGAGGCCAAATTTAGCTCTCCTGAAGTCCAGGGTTGTAATCCCGCTTTTCTCCCTGCTTCTACCACACAGGATCCTGAACTCCACCATCTCGTGGTCACTGTAGCCAAGGCTACCCCCAACTGTCACATCCTCAACCAGCTCTTCCTTGTTTGTTAGTATATGGTCCAGCAACACATCTTGCCTTGTTGGCTCCATACAGACACCCTACTGACACCTCCAAGAAACCTCACTGTCTTAGAAATTGCTTGCCCGTAAACTGAATAGTTGTTTCCCAGTCCAGTCCTCAAATGTAAAATTAGTAAGTGTATGGAGAGTTTTAAGCAGTTCCTGTTGTCATCGCTTGCCATCATTTCTGTGTGGAACCTGCCTAACTCCCACAAGTGCCAAATCAGTGATTTGGTTATATCCATAAGTTTCCGGAAAGCTCTTGTACTGAAGGTATTACAACAATGTTTTGCCCTCAGAGTAATCTTCACAGATATAACAATGGGGTGCAAACAGGTAATAACATCAAATTATTGTTACCAGTTCCTATATAGCAGTCACAATATTCAGATGGTGGAAGGAGAAAATAAGATAAATCCATAAATCTCTTGGGTTTTATATTTCTTATTCATTGGCTATCTTAATAAGACAAGTCAGATGTTCTTAATTCCCAAGTAAAATTTCTTTAAAACCATTGTAAAATCATTATTTTTTGATTCTTTTATATTAGGGTTGAGCAAAAATGCAATGTGAAATGAAAGGACTTTTATTCTTTGTCATTCTGTAAACCAAATCAGCTACAGGATATTCACTGCAGAGTTTACATAATAGCAATTAATAAATATCTTCAGTGCTTCAACAGCTATTTAAGCAATTGAGATGGAATTCTGCTAGGCAAGGTTTTTATCTGTAAAAATGTATCTTCTGCAAGAATTTGCAAGGAAGCTGTCTAAGTAAAAGGGTGTTACTGACACAAACTTGCATTCTGGATTTTAAGCATTTCTGCAGTATTTAGTATTTCTGGTGTGGTTTTAAGATGTGTTATAAATATTGAAGAGAATTCTTTCTAGACAAGTTTTAAATATTAATCACTTTATTAATTTTTTCCCAGCTTCAGAGCACTTCTTAGGCCTAGTGGCTTGGTGCTTATTTTTGATCTTTCTATGTTCTGAAAAAAGGACTTGTATATCAGGTGCATCAGTTGCCCTATTTTTCATTATGAATTGCAGTTAAATTGATATTGGGTAGTCATGCTTTTGATATCAAGACAACAAGGTATCTTTTTCTTCCTTTTGGCCCTGCTGAATGTCAGGTTACAGAGTGGTGTGTGTGCATGCAGACTTTCACAATCCCTTGAAATGGAAAGTGCTGTGCCAGTATAAAATATGTAGCATTAAATATTACTTTCATGATAAAACTATGATTTTCTTGTCCTGCAGCAATTTTGAGTTACAAAGCACCATTCTTTCTGCCCCCAAGCATTTTATAGTCAATGAAGTTTAAGTAAAAATCTAGGTTTTGGGTACTTCAGCTGCCTGAAACATCAAAAACAATTTATTTCCCTCCCAGGAGTAGAATTAATAACCAAAGGTTAAATAAAAATATTATTCTCCTGCCCTCAAGCTAGTTTAGATCTTGTTTTGGGTATTTATTCCATTGATATGTGAACATTTTCAGGTATATGACAAAGTCTGTGTGACAATCCCCTGGATGTGTATAGCTCTAAACATTCTGTGCTGTCACATCCCCCCAGAAACATATAGCTGGGATATATTACTCAGGCTAATGGTGGGGAGTTTGATCCAAAGAATAAAATTTTATCAGGTTTTATGAAACGCCTCATGTACCAGAATTCTTCTGATCACTGGGATTTCAAAGCATCTGGGAAACATAAAAAAAGGGAAATTTTGAGTCTGAAGAAAGAATAGCTTGAGAGGCAGCTATGAGAGTGCCGTATGGTTAACCATTCCTGTACACGCTTTACAAAGTCTGCACCTACAGACTTCTAAAAGGCCAAACAATCAATTTAGTCAGTCATTCAGTTTAAATCCTTTTACAATCTACTATGCACTATTGTAAATCTCTGATCCTGCAGAGGTCTTCTACAACAGTCAGTAGCGATTTCCACAAGGCTACAAACTTAGACTAGTTAAATTTATTTCAAACCTGTGATCAGTGCAAACCTCTAAATGTAATATTCAGCTTCTCACAGTTTTCAGTATTTCTGGTAGGTTTTGACTGGCTATATTTCAGTATTCATTTGGAATTTTTACAGGTCCAAAGATCAGAAATTACTAATCTCTTCCTTAGTCCTTCACATGTGTTCTGTTCAAATGAAGTGATAGAAAAAATAAAAAACTGGAAATAAGATAAATTTTTTGTTTTGTTTTCAGAGTTATTCAGGACACAGCATTCGTGCCTATGAGTACAGGATATAGAGCTTCTCTGGAGAAAATTTCAGTCCAAGATGAGGCAGTCTTTTCAGTTTTCCAGAATTCTTTATGCTAGTCCAGTTAGATTCAATGTCTACTTGTATGTGCTAAATTAATATTCAGACTATTCCTAAGTCTAGGTAAGACTGGAGACTAATGTATTAAGGAATATCAATCTATAACTAGTTAGTAAAAATGTTTGTAAGATTCTGTGTCTAATATTTGATATTTACTGATGTCCAGAGTATACTTCACCAATCCCTTAACCTAAAGTCTATCTGATAAGAAAAAAGAAGCCATTCACAGAGCAAGGAAGTTAGGAATCACGACAGTGATATTTTTAGAGTGCTGCTAAGGATTTATTTCTTTTTTAGGTGCCACACTTCATAAAAGTATGGCACTTCATCTTCTTAACATTTTTTCCTGCACTCTAAAACTGCCTTTTCCAAAGAAGACTGCATTATAGCACAAGTTGAAAGTTCATCTTTATGTTGTTCTTCTGAAGTCTATTCTGCAAACTTTCTTAAAAAATGCTTAGAATGAGGGCATATTAAGTGTCAATCCCTTTGAAGGCATAATCCAATTAATTAACTAGAGCATGAGAACTCTCTTTTTTTATACACTTTGTACAAGTCAAGTTACAACATCTAGCAAAGTTGTTGATCTGTGCTACTTCAAAAAGTCCTACGAATAAGATTATCCTAAGCTGCATAGCTGGGACAGCAATTATGGTACTACATTTACTTTCTTTCCTTCAGTCATATGAAAATTCAATCTGTACTAAGTTATGTTTACTTTAATTGATAGCAATGGTTATACCATATTCACCTATCATAGTGAGCTGACTAGCAATTAGCCAAGAGAAAAAAAAATTAAAACACAGCTTTTTTTTGTTTGTTTGTTTGTTTTATTTATGTGCTCCATTTCAGAGTGTAACTCACTTTGAAAACTGCCAATAGTGTGAACTTGATAGTGGGAGGGGGTTTATGTTACTTTTTATCAAAAAAAAAAAAAAAAAAAAATAGAAACCGGAGAACCCTCACTACAAACTTTTGACATATGATTAGGAAAAAAACCTTTTTTTCTCCAGGAAAGCAAACTCATCTTGCAGCTCTGGTGTCACCAGTGAAGAGAAAGATGTCTTTGGAAGCTATGATGTCAGAAATATTAAAGCAAGGTAGAACAGGACCAATGCTGTTTGGAACTTTTAAGGAAGAAATTGAAAAAGTTTCTTTTGATTGAGCCAAAAATGTATCTTTTCGCCCAAGGCAAAAAAAAGTTCTTGTCTTTCTTCATAAATAAATATTTTTTTTTACCTTAAAAAAAACATATTTTTTAAATGGAAAATATCATATCAAGAGCAATAGAAAATTGTTAGTAGCAACTGTCAGAATAAAACATTCCATAATTTACAAATGTAGTTAACAATTTTAATTACATAGTATTTTTAGTTGTAATATAAATATTGTTCATCTCTGACAGTTCATTTTATTTTTTTACTATTGCTATTATTAACAAATTATAAATAGAAGAATACAGCATTATTAACAATAGAAGAATAGAACATTATTAACACATTAGAAATAGAAGCATCTCTGATTAGAAACCATCTCAAGGACTAATCCCAAAGCTGGGAGGCCCCACGGAAAATGTTCTGTGCTGTTGTGCTGCATAATTTTGAGGAACATATGTGTAGAAGGGGTCAGGAGAGTGAAAAGTTGCTATTGATTAGAGAGACATTTTGTTGAATCCTCCCTTTATTTTTTGGATCAAAGGCAGAGCTATTGCTGATACCTGCCTTTTAAACTCACTTTCTGCTCAAACTAGTGTCCTCTTGTAGTGAAGAAACCAGTTAAAATACAAGGAGTATGACTGTTCTCTACTGTGATTTTTTCCCCCAGAAACTGGGGTACTGATGTGATTAAAGCTTTTAATGTATTTATACTAAAGACAAAGTAATTATTTTACATTGATAAGAAAATATGAAAATATATTCCTTTAATGTGCTGTCTTTGCTATACATCTGAGAGATTGTCCGTAGGATCCTTTTAAGAGACCCTCCAAAAGACTCGGGTTTTTTCAGGTTTCAGTTGACTTATTTTTAAAACTGTCTTAACATTTCTTTTTTGATAGCTCGGCATATTTTTCTTTCTCAGGTGCATAGTACAGACAGAAGAGAAAAGATGAGTGAAGCTAGGGAGCATCAGCTATTTTACCTTTGAAGTTGGTTTGCTTTGTAGCCGTATAAGCATAATTTATCTTCTATAACCCACATCTAAAAGTAATATTACACAAATATATGAATAATTTTTTTGATACTGGTGCTGTTAAAATTATTGGGAATGATTTTTTTTTTGGATATTTGCTGGACTTTGGCAAAGGTTCACCTCTACTTTTTTGTTTCTAATTAGTAGAGAAGCATAAGATCTTTACCCAGAAAGGCAAGATTTGAAGAGTATGCTTCTAAAATTAAATGTTGTCTTTTACACTTTTGACTTTGATCCAAGAAATTGCAATTAAGGAAGCAAATTATTCTCTAGTTACAATACTGACTTCTCTGTATTTTTATATTATACTACTTTAGAAGCTTTCAGTGTTGGTAACCTCATTTCTTTGGAGTGTCAGTGATATATTCCTCCATAAAATAATGGAGTCATAAATTAGTCATAGAAATAACACAACCCTCCTCTCTAAAGAGTAAGGATATGATTTCCTCTAGTAATAAGTATTGTCTGCTTTTGATCCAGTGAAAAAGAAACATGAAGATTGATTCAATTATAGTCTGTTGATAGAGTTTTCTCAGGATATGGAGTGACTGTGTGCCATACAGTTCACTGCATTTTATGTTTTATTTTTACTTTTGCTATTCACTGCACTGACAGCTAGACCACTTTTGTAAGAGTATTTTAGCCTTTTTAATAGTGTATATTTATATTGCAATAATGTGCAGAGATGGAAGTGGAGTTTAGGACTCCATTTTAGTAATTTCCTTACAAATATAGTCAAAGACGTAGCTCCCAAAATGAAGACCTTGCAGAAGTTCACAAGTTACTGGGCCAACACAGGAATAAGTGAATGAAATTTAATGAACTGTGATAGATATGAGGACAGATTAGATGATTGAATAGTCCTTCTGGCTTTAAACTTTCTAAGTCTCTGAAGTTACATAGTGAGAAGGATTTGCACTACTATTGTTATTTTCCAAATACTTAGAGTAACTTCGTTATCCATGACCCAACCTTCATTATTAGGTGGCTGATGTCTTATAATCTTCTTACACTAACCATGTATGTTTTGTTATAAGTGATAAAGCACTTCTGTCAAAGGAATCCCTATCTGATTAATGAGAACATCTGTTGAGGTTTTGTTTCTTATCTCAGAATGAATTAATGATATTAATGACCATTTTCTTTAAAGAAACAGGTTTGCATTAACATATTAATACCACCTACCAATAGACATTTGGAAGCACTCAGCCAGAAATGTGGACAGCAAAGAAATGAACTTAAATATTAGGGAGTAAACTTGAAGATGTATATTTATTACAGCATGGCATGTTTTGGTCATAGAGACCCAATGTAATTTCAAAGTGAAAGAAAAGGCAAGTCTTGTTTTTCTAAAGCAATGATATAAATAGTATGTAATGCACTAGAAAGGGAAATCTAGAACACAGCCCAAAATCTAAGTTTAAGTCTGATATTTTCTTTAATTCAAGTCAGTTTCCTGGGCCCCATGATGTTGCTCTGTCCCTAACTGCCCTCTGTACAAACACAAGAATAAACTTGTTTAGTGTCATTTTCTACCATTTCATACAGAGGGGACCTATTTTCTACCTGAGAGTGAAAAAATATTAGTTTCTGTTTTTAGCAGGAACACATGTGACATGGCTGTGGGAAAACTTCTAGGCCTAGATGAAAAAGGAGTTATTAGAGTTACAAGATATTACACTTGTGCAACCTGTAAAGCCAAAATATTTTCTATGTATTTTCAGGGTCTTAAATGTTAAAAATACAAACCAACAAATGTGGCAGCTTCTGAAAAATGAAGCAAAAGCCAAGATAAATCCAGGCACCAAATCATTTGTTAAATTTCAGTTAAGGAGAAGATAAATAATCAGTAAAAATATTGTAAAGTATTAACTCTAGAATTGCACACTGTTGGTCTTTTTCCAGGTAAAATGAATGAGCAATACAAAATTACTGTCCCTGGAAATGGTCCTAAAAATTAGATTAAAATAAAAAGGAAGAATTAGTTCATGTTTTCTGTGCCAGATTAAGCTGAATTGACTTTGTTTTAGGAAAAGTAAATACGTGCAAAAGAAGAACTTCTGTTATATTATTTGTTTCTAAATCATACTGTAATTTCTCTGTGTGTGTGTATATATATATATGAAGAAGATTTCTGTTACAGTTTCAATTAAATCTAAGCTAAACCAAATTAAGATGGGATGTACACTTACTGATTTAGGCATAATCCAAACAGAATCTGGAATGTTGTTCGTAAATTCAAAAACGCTAAAGATCTTTTTGGAAATTTGGGGGAGTCATTATCTTCAGATAAGCTGGATATTTTCTATTTTAAAGTGGAATGTCAATACATCTATTGGTACTTTTTTCAGAAGAAAAGTATTTTGGACAAAAATAGGATACAAAAATGTCATACTGTTTACTCCATGATGTCTGTTTTGCATTTTACTTCTGTACATCTCCTTGTATAGTCTTTGCTTTCTTTATCTGTCATCTCACACAAGAAATGGCAACAAATTTACTGTACATGTAAAAACCTTCTCATTGGATATATTTGATAGCAAACAAAATACTTTTCTGTCAGGATACAATAAATCTATCAACGTCACAGAAATTACAAGTAATTCTATAAACTATCTAATCTAATATTTATCCAAATATCCTAAACCAAACTCAGAATGTAAATTAATTTCAGTAGAACAGTATATTAAACTTGAAAATCCATGTCATATATAAGTAACAGATAATTCTGAGTGACTGAACAGAAGGAACAAGATCTGGACATTACAAGGTCAAAACCAGCTTCCACAAGACAAAATTCACTGACCTACTCATATGGTGACAAAAAAAGTAAGATGGAAGTCGTTACTGGTTGATTTCTGCTTGGAGAGTATTTCTCTTTCAATAATCCTTACTCAAATGTTGTCCAAAGGTAATCTGGAGAACACTTGCATTTATTTCAATACATTTTGGATTAGGCCCCAAAGCACATAAAATTCACTCTGTCAGATACACTGCTCAGTAACCACTACTTCTCATTCCCTCTTTCATTATAATAATATGCTTCAGAGTTGGTAATTACAGCAGGTAATACAGCAAAACATGCCTAAGATCTAACAAATGTGATGTGGCCTTTTTCAACAGTTTTCTGTAGTAATTTGTTACACCCTTTCTGTCATTTGTTATGACTAATTATGAGGGTGGTAGGGGGAGCAAGGTAAAGGTTAGTGATGTCTCAGATCCTGTATTTGTTGCTACTGAGGAGAATGTAGCTTCTGAAGAAGCCAGATTCTCTTTTAATGACTACTGGGTCATTACTGAGCTAATTAATTTTGGAGCAAAAGAAAGAAGTTCATGAACAAGTATCAGAAAGAGGAAAAGATAAAACTTCCCATAATAGATCTTTCAAGTCTGTATTTTGCAACTAGATCATTGTAAAACACATTCATTTCCAGTAAAGTAATATAAACTGGTACATAATTTACAATTTTCATGTCTCATTATTAATACCATGGCAGCCATCATTTTGGCACACTTTATCCACAGGGAAGTAATTAGGGCTTTCTGGGACCATCAGGGCAGTTCTGTCAGCTCTTACTCTCATATTTAACCATTTATCAATAACACTAACAAGCAAAGAAAAAGGAAAAGCACCAGAACTGTTACTGAACATGGTTTCTTCTTTCACTCATGCAAGCTCCTGAAAGTGGTAACTTTTCCTGCTTTTAATCTTTCTGTACTGTAACGGAGACCCATCAGTATTAGTCAAATGAGTAGAATAAGAAACATTTACATCCTAACCAGTAAAGAAAGTTTTCTAGTATGTGTGTTTTGCTATAAAATGATGTAGTAACTGATTATAGAAACAAAGTTGTCTGATTTCAGAGCATACTGCAGTCAGATATATTCCCTTATTGTGCTTTGGAAGGACAGATTCACAGAGTAGTTGTGGAGTAAAGCACTTAAAATCAGTAAATATGTCCTAAAAGGGTTATTTATGATTGCAATTCAATAGACTGCAACCTTTTGACAATGACTGACAACCTCGATATTTATGTGACAACCGTTCCAGAAATGACACCACAGAATTCCATATCAGAACTGTATTCATTCCTCAGCTTTGAGCTATTTGTTTTTCTCATTCATGTGCATATATATTTAAACAGGTGGATTATGCAGCTACATTCAACAAGGAAGGAAAAAAGCCCACCACCTCAGTTGGTTTGTCATGCCAAAACAGAAAATGCCATGCAGTACTACTATCACCATCAAACAACAATACCTTATCTTAATATGACCAGAATGAGGAGAATGTAAAGGCTTCCAATTTTTAATAAGAAATAGGCCTATTTTTATCACAAAGTCACAAATCCAGTCTTAACCTCCACTTGCGTAAAAATGCTGTATTTTTGCAGTGTACAATATATTGTTATTTTGGAATAGAATTGGGGTACTGAGGGAGGGATGTGAGCAGCAGTATATTAGCAGAGTATCTATAAAATAATTTTTGTTTCAGTTTTGAAAATTATTATAATTCCTTGTTAACTCATTAACAATTTATGAAGGTTCAATTGGATCACGCTACTACCAAAATACTGCTTAGCTGGCTTGCTCATTCCTATGGTAATTTCATGGAGTACAGTTACACTAATGATGAATTTGCTCTACAGTACCAGAGGTAGGTGGCTGGTATTTTATAAGGTGCTGACCTACTTCTCCATTATGTCCCAAGGGTTTATTTAGTTTTGAACATAGCAGGAATGAAGCAAGTAGTCAGAAAATATTCTGAAGGATATTTCTTTCATATCAAAACTCTGTAGGCCATCTCTTTATTAGTCATGTTTATTGTCTTCAGGTAGAGCTGTAACCTCAGTCAATTTGTCTGTCAAATGTCTGAAATGACCAGGCTGATGTTTTCCACCTGTAGATAGAGAAGATGTTGCAAACACTTATCCTGTATCCGGTCAATACTTCTGCAGTCCTTAACTGGACTTAACGTACTTAGTCTGAGACTACAGCTACAAGCAAACTGCAGAAAAATGCCATTAATCTGTGGTAAGTCAAATTATTCTTTCACAGTGTCAAGGTCAGTGACTAAGATGCACGGAGTTTTTACTTTATCTCACAGGGGTGCATTTTGCAGTTACTTAAAATGCTAACCCAGATTTCTGGATAGCAGAGTCCTGTTTATTAAGCATGTATGGGCAACCTGCATGATAACATATAACCTGGCGAGATGCTTCCCTCAAGGACCTTAAAAACACTGTGTACTTAAGGGGACTTTTAAAAGCTCCTTTGAAATTTAGTAATGATTTATCATAATGTAGCCAGGAAACAGCAAATCATCAAAACATCAGGATCTCAGCTTAGCTTCCTTTTCATCTGGAGGTTGGGATGGACCCACCAAGCCCAGTATTTCCCACTTGGATCTGTAGGGCAAATGGATCTCCTGCACTTTCTCTGTACACTGGGGTCCTTTTGCAATCATATTTCTTAATCACAGCTGATAATTAATCCACCATCTTGTAAAAGTAGGAGTGTAACTAGATTTTAAGACCTACATGTGGAAAAATTTCCTAGCCTAGATAACAAAATAACATACACATTTCTTTGATTATATATTTGAATTTTGTTGATTCCAAAGTATCTTGTCTTTTGTTCTTTGTACCTTGTCAATAGGTTTTTTTCCACATAATTTCATGTAGTCAGGCATACAGATATGCTTAGGAGACTGAGGAAAATTTAACTTCCTTAATGCCAGTCTCAAAAAAACATTTGCATGGTTGGCACAAAACTTTTGCTTTCTTTATTAAATTATCATTATATTGACCTAAGAGTCTTCTCACCTCCCTTCTATTTTGTCCCTGTCCCACAGGAAAGGGTACTCAGTGAAAGGCTGGGTGGGTGTTGTCTGGGGTCAACCCACCACACCTACAAAACCCAAAATTTGAGAAAGAAGTTAAGCATAAAAGTGGACATTGCTGTGTATGACATGCCATGTTTATGACAGGTTTCTTTGTTAAAGTAATTTTGCAATTATTGGATACAATGAGATGGAAAACTGTTAGTGTTCATTTGTCAATGAATCAGAAAACATTGGTTGTCTTTCCAAATCTGCATCTTAGTACACAGCTCTAAAAAAGACTTAGATTTTCCTATGAAAAAAATTCTAGTTACATTCAGATAGTAAGATCATATCAATTTAATGAAAAATCATCCTCAGGAAGTGAGTGAAGACAATGGAAGCTTTTTTCAAAAATCAGCTGTCCAAATAACTTAATCCTACCTGAGATGAGGGTTGAAGTTTAAACATCACAGTAGTCACTCTGAAGCCAATGTTTGCTAGATCCAAGCCTTTATCATGTTATTCATGATAGGCATAATAACTTGACCTCTCTTGCTACTCACTCCACTAGTTTTCCTAAAAGATTGCAAGGGCTCTTTCAAATGGCATAGCTATTTCTGAAAATGCACAGCATTTTACAGGGCAGGATTCAGTGAGCAAAATTAGAAATATTCAGTGAGCAAAATTAGTAGACTATAAAAAATCAAGGTATTTTTAACTACAGACAGTGCTTGGAGTTGCTTGGTTTGCTACATACCTAGGAATGAAACAGTTTTCCCTGTTCATTCCAGAAAAAATAATGAACTTATGCTGTAGAGTGATATATTTTCACATTTCAGGGAATCTCAGTGGTATTCTGGGGTTAATATTTTCTTTGCCAGAGAAAATACCTTCCAGGCATACATCATACTATAAACAGAATATGCCACTAAGAAAGAATACTAATGCATGTTTAAAAGGAGTAAGTCCTTAAGGCAGGGCTATTCTGTTCATAAGCAATAATACACACTTTCTCATGTGAGGGTCACATACTATTGCAGGCTGAAAGTCTCCATGATGTTCTTCACAGGAGTTGCTCTTTATGTGCAACTCATGATGGGGAGTTGCTCTTTATGTGAGGAAGCAACTGGAATGCATCCAGCTCTGCCTTGGAGTGGAAGAAGTTGAAAGCTCGTGGGTAAAAATTAAGAAGCAGGTAAATATGGGTGAAACTATTGTGGGCGTTTACTACAGGCCACCTGATCAGGAAGAGGTACTTGATGAAGTCGTCCACAGACAGCTGGAAGTAGCCTTACAGTTGCAGGCCTTGGTCCACTTGGGGGACTTCAACCACCCTGATATTTGCTGGAATAGCAACACAGTGAGGAGTGCACGATCCAGGAGGTTTCTGCAGAGCATCGAGGGTAACTTTGTGATGCAGGTGGTGGAGGAGCCAACAAGGCAAGATGTGTTGCTGGACCATATACTAACAAACAAGGAAGAGCTGGTTGAGGATGTGACAGTTGGGGGTAGCCTTGGCTACAGTGACCACGAGATGGTGGAGTTCAGGATCCTGTGTGGTAGAAGCAGGGAGAAAAGCGGGATTACAACCCTGGACTTCAGGAGAGCTAAATTTGGCCTCTTCAAAGACCTGCCTGGAGGAATCCCATGGGTTAGGGCTCTATGAAGTAGGGGAGCCCAGGAGAGCCGGTCAGTCTTCAAGGACCACTTCCTCCAAGCTCAAGATTGGTGCATCCTGAGGAGGAAGAAGTCAAGCAAAGGAGCCAGGAGACCCACATGGATGAGCAAAGAGCTTCTAGACAAACTCAAATGGAAGAAGGAGGTTTTCATTATGTGGAAAAAGGGACTGGCCCCTTGGGAGGAATATAGAAGCATTGTCAGGGTATGCAGAGATGCAACAAGGAAGGCCAAGGCCCACCTGGAACTGAATCTGGCAAGGGATGTCAAGGATAACAAGAAGGGCTTCTTAAAAAACTTCAGCAGTAAAAGAAAGACTGGGGAAACTGTGGGCCCGCTGCTGAACAAGGTGGGTGTTCTGGTGACACAGGCTGTAGAGAAGGCAGAGTTACTGAATGCCTTCTTTGTTTCAGTCTTTGCTGCTAAGGCTGGCCCTCAGGCATCTCAGCCCCCAGAGGAGAGAGAGAAAATCTGGAGAAAGGAAGACTTCCCCTTGGTTGAGGAGGATTGGGTCAGAGATCACCTAGGCAAACTGGATCCTCACAAATCCATGGGCCCCGACGGGATGCCCCCACGAGTGCTGAGGGAGATGGCGGACGTTCTTGCCAAGCCACTCTCCATCATCTTTGAAAGGTCATGGAGGACAGGAGAGGTGCCCGAGGACTGGAGGGTAGCCAATGTCACTCCAGTCTTCAAAAAGGGCAAGAAGGAGGACCCAGGGAACTATAGGCCAGTCAGCCTGACCTCCATCCCCAGAAAGGTGATGGAACAGTTCATCCTGGAGGTCATCTCCAGGCATGTAGAGGAAAAGAAGGTTATCAGTAGTAGTCAGCATGGATTTACCAAGGGGAGATCATGCTTGACCAACCTGATAGTCTTCTATGATGGCGTGACTGGCTGGGTAGATGAAGGGAGAGCAGTGGATGTTGTTTACCTCGACTTCAGCAAGGCTTTTGACACTGTCTCCCATAACATCCTCACAGACAAGCTAAGGAAGTGTGGGTTAGATGAGAAGACAGTGAAGTGGATTGAGACCTGGCTGAATGGCAGAGCTCAGAGGGTCATGATGAATGGGGCAGAGTCTGGTTGGAGGCCTGTAACTAGCGGTGTTCCCCAGGGGTCTGTGCTGGGTCAAGTCCTGTTCAACATATTCATCAATGACCTGGACGTACGGACAGAGTGTGCTCTCAGAAAGTTTGCTGATGATACAGAACTGGGAGGAGTGGTTGATACACCAGAAGGCTGTGCTGCCATCCAGCAAGACCTGGACAGGCTGGAGAGCTGGGCCGAGGGGAACCTCATGAAAGTCAACAAGAGCAGGTGTGCGGTCCTGCACCTGGGGAGGAACAACCCCATGCACCGGTACAGGTTGGGGGTTGACCTGCTGGAAAGCTTCTCTGCTGAGAAGGACCTGGGAGTGCTGGTGAACAGCAGGCTGATCATGAGCCAGCACTGTGCTCTTGTGGCCAAGAAGGCCAACGGTATCCTGAGGTGCATTGAAAGAAGTGTGGCCAATAGGTCGAGGGAGGTTATCAACCCTGTCTACTCCACCCTAGTGAGGCCACATCTGGAGTCCTGTGTCCAGTTCAGGGCTCCCCAGTTCAAGAAAGACAGGGAACTGCTGGAGAGAGATTCCAGCGGAGAGCTATGAAGATGATCAGGGGACTGGAGCATCTCCTTTATGAGGAAAGGGTGAGAGACCTGGGTTTGTTCAGCCTGGAGAAGAGAAGACTGAGGGGGGATCTCATCAATACTTATAAATATCTGAAGGGTGGGTGTCAAGAGGATGGGGCCAGACTCTTTTCAGTGGTGCCCAACAACAGGACAAGGGGCAATGGGCACAAACAAGAACACAGGAAGTTCCACCTGAATATGAGAAAAATCTTCTTCATTTTGAGGGTGACAAAGAGGGCTCAGAGAGGTTGTGGAGTCTCCTTCCCTGGAGATATTCAAAATCTGCCTGGATACGGTCCTGTGCACTCTGCTCAAGGTGTATTTGCTCAAGGGGGTGGTGGTGGTGGTGGGGGGTTTGGACAAGATGATCTCCAGAGGTCCCTTCCAACCCCTACCATTCTGTGATTCCATGATTCTGTGATTCATCACAAGCCAGTGCACGATCAATAACTTGTTACTGAAATGTACAGCGTTGCTGCAATCAATTCCTTCTTGTATCTTACAGCATTTTCTTGACAACCTAAGGCTCTTTTCTTGACATTGTCACAGTATTTATAGTTTTATTTTTAAAATATCATCAAATGACATTTTTCAAGTTCATATACACCATATAGCCCCCTTACCACTTATTATTTGACAGTATAATCAATTTATTTGTCTCATTCCTTATTACAAACAAGTTTCATAGTCTCATACATTTATATTTTGGATACTTGGAGAAGCTGGGAAAGTATGGATGGATTAGCTTGCCTGTAAATACTGAATCAAGAGGTGCTAAGATGGATTGAAATATTGGGTATTGTCTTTGTCAATGCTCATAGAGAGAATCTTTCAGAAAAGCAATCAAACAGAGTTATATTTATTTTAGAACTATTCAATGAATTTGTCAGAGCAGAAAATATTTACAAGGTTTAAGAGAAATAAAAAAGCATCTTCTGTGTGTTTCATAGTTGCTTTTTAACATGAAGTACAATGACATGATGCTTCCCCTTCCTGGAATCCATTCAAATTTGCCAATAATTGGTCAATAGCCAATAACCAAATTGAATGCAACTGATTTTTTTTTTTTTTGTCCCTGCAATTTCAGTTTCAGATTTCAGTGTACTTAAACAGAGAATGAGCTTTTTTTGACAATGTTTTAGTCTTCTATAACCAAGTGTGAAATTCCTCTTGAGAAGAAGAGAGGGTTTTATTGGTATAAAATGTTCTCTTACCTCAAGGAAATTTGTACACTACGAGGAGTTTCTCTTTAATATTTATGGTCTAAATATTCTATAGAAGCAGTTAAGATGTCATGGAAGTTATCATGGTAGATACACTTCAGTCAAAGAACAGGTTTCATCAGTCCCAAATTGCTAAGCTGAATATGGGTTAGCTTTGGGGACTGTAATGTTTTTTTACATGCAGAAGGTCAGAATAGATGATCCTTAATCATTTCTTATGGTCTTGAACCCTGTAATGAATAACATTGCATAAAGGTCTGATATCATCAGACTAATGGAGAGTCAGTTTAGATAGGAGTAATGAGCTGTATGCCTTTTCACAACCTATGCATACCCTAGTTCTTTGCCCAACAGTAGCAAACCCTTACTATTTATCATATGCATATATAAGCCTAATGAGAAACAGTAAGTGCATAAATGAATGTTTTACATAGGCTATTTTTCTGTTGGGTTGTGATGACATTTTCCCACTGCCATTCAGACTTTCCTGCATTTCAAATTCCCAGTTTAGTTCTCACTATCCTTTCACTCATAACATTGTTTCCTGCTATTTCCCAGCTTTAATGTGAGGGCTTTTACTGTGATCAATTAAAGGAGCTATGAAGAGTATGAAGAAGATAAGGCAAAACAACAAAAAGATGTATTTTCTTATGTTTGTTCTATCACATAACAGTTATTCCATAGAACAGTAGGCTTATTGTAACATTTGAATAAAAAGTCTCGAATACACCTAAATCCTATTGTCAGCCATGGCTGAGGTTAGATTTTCAAAGATATCTGGATTCTTAACAGTGCACAGCAGAAGGTACAAAAAGTTAACAATTGATATCCAAGAAGAGACAAGTGGACTAAGTGTGATTGAAAGATGAGAAAAGAATTATACATAAAAAATTAGTGAAGATACATCTATTTTAGAGATATGGTTGGATATCATAGCTGTAATACAACTTTGAGAATACAGGTCATATAACACATCAGAAGCCTTAAATTGTTAAAAACAAAGCAAAAGAGAAGAAAATAAAAGCAAATCAGGCATACTGAACAAAAAAAAAAAAAAACCAAAACCCTGACTATAACAAAATAGGAAGTCGTTCTTGATGAAATTGAAATGCTGAATATGTTTTACATCGTTCAAAATTGCCCAGAGAGTATAAATCTGTGCTACTATTAAAGGAAGTAAATTCTTTCTGTCTGCTTACAGTGAACTCTCTTCAGAGAGTTATGAAGTTTTGACAGCAACTGTCTGAGTAATGGAATGACAAAAAGAAATACAGTTGTCATTTCGGACACCAACAAAAGGAAACTAAATTTCTTTTTCATGAACTACTGTTCTTGCAGTCAAATTCTGCTGTCAGATACAAATCTGACCTTTCATGTGATGGCAGCATTCAGCCCAAAAAGAAAGTGAAAGGAAAGTTTACCATAAAATAAAATAAAATATATGAAAACTCAGCACAATAAATAACATAAAAGGATGCAACAGAAGAATTGTGATCTTCCTCCTAATCTCAGAAACACACTCCCACTTGAAGTGCATCATATCTTGGTACAAGAGAGGAATGAATATACTTGAACTTATGTACTTTAAGCGTTATGTTAGAAGATATGTCAGTAATAAAATTTGGTGAGGACACTGCATATACTGTTAGGTAAGCTAGTACCTCCACTCACAAAGTCTGTGCGGTTTTTTAATATATTTTTTAATATCTTGTATTAAATTATTATCTGAACAGAACTGCCTTTTTTATGGACATGATGAGAATTTCTTTTAGTCAGAAAAATGAAATCAGTAAAAATACACTGAGATTATTATATCAATGATTTTCCATTACTTGGAATGTTATATTCAGTTCTTGTCACCCTCCTTAACTATATATAGTAGGAAAAAGCAGATTTCAAGGCTGTTGAAAGGCAAGACTAGAAGTGTGGAAAGATTTTGCTATGAAAAAAAATCTGAAAAAAATGGTTAATTTAAAAAATATAAAGAGAAAGACTATAACAAAAATACTGAAAAAAATATTCAATAGTGTGATTTAAAAGACCAAACGTTCTGTTTATACCTTCTAATAACATGAACCAAAAGGTATTTAATGAACTTAATAGCTAAACTGAAGAACTAACTGTTTCAAAATATATCTGAGATCAAGAACTTAAGATGGCTCAGAATAGCACAATTTAAATATATATAAATAATTTTTGTAATAGTAGTACAGATAGAAGTGACTAAATGTAACCTTGGTCATATATACTACAGTGATTATATATTATGGAGTGCATAGTGTTACAGAATAATTGAGACCAAAAGTAGAGTGGAGGGGAAATTGTGTTCCTTGCCTGACGATACATTTCATGTTTTTTAAATATTGCTGTGCTCTAACCAGGCAAAAGTTGTAAACACTTTCTTTTAAAAACTGATTGAAGTGTTCCATTTTTTGTTTTCTTGAGCACAAAGTGACACATGAATCAGAGACAATCACCAGTACACTCAGTGGCTGAGGTACTCTTCTAATGTGGGAGGTGGATCCGGATTGTATTCCCCTGAAAAAAGTGGAACAGATTAGGCCAGAGAGGCAGAGAAATGCAGACGCCAGCAGCTTTCAGCATGGTGACAGAGGCAGATGGTACTAAGGTGGGTTCTAGTCACTCAGCTCCTCCTTTGTTTTGGCTTTGTCATAAATGCCAGCCTACGGAACATTTCAGAAACATTTCCCTAGGCTTATGTAATTTTGCAAATGTTCAAATTTTTCCAGAAAAAACAACTTCATAAAAATAATTACAAAATAGTTCTGATTCAAACTACGTCCAGAGAAGCCTTGCAAATTTTCACAGTCTGTTCAGGCATAAGATATACAGTCCAGATAACCAGATTATTTATTTATATCTTGAAACAAAGAAATCACTTTTTTTTTTTTCTGGAGAGAAGCTGAGAAAACACTTGTTTCACTAGAAAATTATTGGACTTGCTGTCTGTGGTTGTGTAACTTCTTTCTTCCAAGTAAATCTTGCTCATGATCAGAGTCAAGATACTAGGATGTATGTAGCATTATTTTGCCTTTCTATAGTAAGCTTGTGATGCTACATCACTTGCATTCTAAGTTAGACACTACCGGTAGTTGTACAAGATACAAAAGTTGGGGGTTTTGCATTTAGAAATGCCATCAGCAGACAAAAAAGTGGACAGTGCTGTTGTGCACAAGTATAAATTATATTGAGTTCAATTCCAACAAGAGAACCAAAACATCACAACTCAATACCATGCTTCTGAGTTTTTCCTTTATTTACTCATCCTGTGGGAGCAAGTGACTATCATTTCTGGATTAATCCTCTTCAAGAAACAAAGAAGGGTAAGCTTTATCCACTTGTTATTTAGTTACAAGAAAATTAATTTTGTTTCAAAACTTTTGACATGCCTCCAAAAATCAATCTCAATAAATGTCAAGGAACGTGGAGACAGAGGTTATTTGTCTGTGATCAATTTTTATGTGACAAAATAGTGAAATAGTGAGAAATTAATTTCTTTAGTAACACAAGTAATTCTTGGAGAGAGAGAGAGAGATGTTCTAGATATTCTGGGTTTGTATGAAATTGCATTATTCATTCAGTGAAAAGCAGAGAGTAGTGACAATTATTACTTTTCTGTTGTAGTCTTAGAATATATATGCTTGGTTTTTCATTGTCCTCTTTTACACATAGTGGTTTTCCAAAGGTTTTTCAAATTTTTAAGCTGATTTGCAGTACTCAAACCATCAGTGTGCATCTGAATTACTTTAATATGTAAAATGGAAAAGTTGAAGACATAGGATTATTTTTCCATTGGTGTTTCTTTCTGTATACTTCTTCATGTTTGACACTTCACCAGATTTGGATCAGAACTGATATAACCTTATAAACCACAGAGCAAGAAGGATATTCACAATACAATCTATTGATATTCAGTAAGTATTATGAGAAAGAAGAAAAGTAAGTAAAATGAGTTGATAAATTTATTTGATAAATTTTGTGATCTTACTTTGGTTCTTGGAATCAGGGAGTTTTTAATATGAAATACCTGCTAGACATCCCTTTTCGTCCATAATTTCCCTGAAATGGAAGCATCAATATATTTCTCCTTAAATTGCAATATTTTTATTATCATCATTGATGAGGTTTCTATTATTGCCATTATTTGTTATTTCTCTAATTAATCTATCAGGAGTTTGGAATCAGAAAAGTCTTTCCATTATTTTCATACACAGTGTTTTGCAATAAGGAAAATTTTAGGGTGTCTGGTAATTTTATTCTTCATCTTGTTGAAACTATATAGTCTAGAGAATAAGAAAAGGTAGCCCTTATCCTAACAAGATGACTAATATAAGTTAAATTAATTGTGTCCTTGAACGCAATCTGTTTTTCTTCATTAATTAACCCAGATTTAGTTAGTTTAAAGTCAGTCTAGCTGAATCGCGCCATTCTGAAATGGGTAGAGGTAAACATTTTTAGCCAAGTTGTGTGAAACAGAAAGAAATTTTGAAATTGGCTACTATAAGCAGTTTTTCAAGGATTACTCATTTCAGATAACATTTTTCCTTTATAAACCAACTGGTTCTCCCTCCTTAAAGAGAAATCTTGAGAAAAATTAATACCAATTTTGGACCATAATTTCAGATTAAACCCTAGGTTTTTTTCATTTAGAAAAGCTAACAAAAGACTTTACTCTAGAAAAACACTAAGGTTAAAAGGAAAAACAACTAGCAGTTCCCAACAACACGTCTCTAACACCTTTAAATCATTCCAGGAAAACATTAAATGTAGTCCCTTAGCAGTACTCCATCTCATGCTGGATGTGGAAATTTCAATTATATCGTCATGTAGCAGATTCAATACCAGACTGTGAATTGCTGGTTTTTTCAGGCTGTTGTACACTCTTCTTGTCTTACAAAATAACTGGCAGTTCTAGGAGTGGCATCTTACTTCAGAAAGATTTATACTTTGCCATTTGTCTTGCAGGGAGTGAAAGATGTACATCTTTCCAGATGTTCCCTGGATCCAAATATTATCCCCGATTTTCATTGGCTCCATAGTTACATGAAATAGCTTGGGGGAATCTTTGTTTCATGAATGGGCCATTCCGTAATGATTATTTAGGAGACTGTGTTAATTCTTTTCCAGCTTTGTGGCTATATTACTTTTGTAGCATGAATAGATTTTCAGAGTATCTTTAAAGGGAATTTTTTTTCTCTCTCCCATTCTTGTATCATGTTGTGATTTGGTTTAGCTTCAGGGATTAATATCAGTGGAAATTCTGCTTCCCTTTACTATGTAAAAATCTAGCTTTTAAAGCATTATCTTTGAAAGGATACATTTAAGATGCTTTGGTCAGTGTTTCTTATTTTCCTAAGTTTATTGAAGTTGCTTA
Organism: Morus bassanus; assembly: GCA_031468815.1. Lineage (NCBI taxonomy): Eukaryota > Metazoa > Chordata > Aves > Suliformes > Sulidae > Morus > Morus bassanus. Next base: position 93,581,763 of record CM062569.1, read on the forward strand.
AACAATGCTAGAAAACACTACATTTCTCAGGGAATATAAATAATTGAATATTCAAAATACTTTTTAGGCTAGTAGAAAGTTATAACATGGTCCTTTGGTTCATCTAACAGTAATTTTAAGTAAAGATATCATGAGTTTGCATTAGAAACAAGAAATGAGGGCATGCCCTGTTCTTCAAGGAGGTGCTCAGGTTGGCTGTTTGGCAATAATCAAGTAATTTCTGTTATTACAATGCTATTAAAAATGTTCCTTAGTGAAGTCTTGAAGAAGCACTCTTTTAAAACAGTGGGGAAGTCTGGAGAAAGAGACTTACCCTCAGCGGAGGAGGATCTGGTTAGGGAGTGTTTAAACAGACTGAACATGCACCAGTCCATGAGGCCTGATGGGATGCACCCATGAGTGCTGAAGGAGATGGCTGATGTCATTGTGGGGCCACTCTCAATTATCTTCAATATATCATGGTGACTGGGCAAAGCTCCTGAAGACTGGAAGAAAGCTAATACCAGCCCTACCTTTAAGAAGGAGAAGAAAGAGGATCTGGAGAACTACAGTCCCTCAATCCCTGGGAAGGTGATGCAGCAACTAATCCTGGAAACTATTTCCAGACATGTGAAGGACAAGAAGGTAATTGGGAGTAGTCAGGATGGATTTATTAAGGGAAAACAATATTTGAACAACCTGATACCTTCTACAATGAGACGACTAGCTTCATGGATGAGGGTGAATGAGAGCAGTGGTTATCTTGATTTTAGTAAGGCTTTTGACACTCTTTCCCATAACATCATCGTAGACAAACTAATAAAATACAGGTTAGATAAGTGGACAATGAGATGGATTGAAACTGGCTCAACAGCCAGGCCCAGAGGATTGTAACCAGTGACACAAAGCCCAGCTGGAGGCCAGTGACTAATGGAGCAGTACCCCAGAGGTAAATACTGGTGCAATGTTTTTTAACTTCTTCATTAATGGCCTGGACTCTGACACAAGAGCGTAACCTCAGCAAGTTTGCAGGCAATACAAAACTAGAAAAAGTGACTGATACACTAAATGATTGTCCTGCCATTCAGAGCAACCTTGACAGGCAGGAGAAATGGTTGATGGGAACCTCTCAAAGTTCAGCAGAAGGAAATGCAAACTCCTGCACCTGAGGTGGAATAGTCTTAAGCACAATTATGCACTGAGTGCTAACTGACTAGAAAGCAGCTTTAATGAAAAAGTTTTGAGGGCCCTGGTGAACAGCAAGTCAAACACAAGCCAGCAATGTGCCTTTGAAGAAAAGGCCAACAGCCTCCTGACCTGCATTAGGAAGAGAAGAAAAGGCTCATTGGGGATCTTCTCATGGTGTGCCTAGTAAAGTGAAGTGAAGAATTGAAGAAGATGCAGCCAGAATCATCATGGTAGTATCCAGCGAAAATACAGGAGGTGATGAGTGCAAATTGATATACAGGAATTTCTACTTACCCTACCTACTGTGAGCATGGTCAGACACTGGAACAGGGCGCCCTGTGGTCCAGGTTATCAATCCTTAGATTCAAAACCTGACTGGACACAGCCCTGAGCAATTTGCTCTAGATGATCTGCTTTAAAAAGGGTGTTGAACCAGATGATCTCCACAGGTCACTTCCAACCTCAACTACCCTGTGCCACTTTTATCTCATCTTCTTCATTCTATTGTAATACCTCCATTTTCCCTTCTCTTCCTTTTTATTCCTCCACATTCTTTTAAAGCCCTTTCGTATTGCAGATTTGTCTCCCACATTTTGTGCATCTTTTACAAGGCTCAGATTTGTCCACTATTTGTGTGTGAGGTCTTGTTGTTGTATATGCCTTCCAACGAAGCATGAAGAAAGCTTTCTGGCAGAACACAGCTCCATAATGTGCTGCCTGTGCCCAATGATGTAGTGCACCATCAAGCTGTGAATAGCCAATGAAGCCTACAGCAGCCTCAGTGCCCCAGTTAATTGTTTGTTCAAGTTCCAAAACAGAGCTGACACCTGTGAAAACTTGGCTTGTGTTTCTTTGTCAACACATATGCATCATCCATAAATGCCTTGTTGATGCTAAATAGAAGAGATTCATCCATGGAATATCTGTTACATACTTGCCTCTATTAGATGTTTTAAAAATAAAGAGAGATTGTAGCACAAGAAGGTATCATTCCTTATGAATTACAGTATGTTTGCTTTATGACAAAGAGCTATAAAATTGGTATTGGTGATTGATCAGTGTTATTTTAGCTGCCTAAGACTTAAACTACACAACTTGAACAGCAAGAAAGAGAATTATCTGGCTGGTCTAAGCTGTAAAATCATCTTCCGTAGTGTTAGCTCCCAGTGCATTCTAATAGTTTAACAAATTTGTTTACCTAGTAACTTTTCATTACTTAGCTCATTTATTACTGTGTTAATAATTACTTCATTATTCTGAGCTCGACACGTATTTGTTTATTTTAAAGATATTAAAGTTAAGGAAAACATTTTAAAACTGAAAATCTTGAGATGTGGAAAATATAAGAGAATATTTTTCTCAGCAAACTCAATAACAACTCAAAAAAGCCTTTTTCTCTCACTGTCTATCAAAAGAAATAGAATGAGCCTGTGATTGCCTACTGAATAAAGAGGAGGAGAAGATTCTGAGTAGGGTTGAAAGCCAGGAATTTTTGGGTTACTGTTCTGCCACTAATGAGACTTATTAATGTTTTTCTATTGGCATGCATAGTGCTTAAAAAATTTTGGATGAGATCCATGAGATCTTATAGGTTGTATGCTAGGTATGGAGCCCAGCAGTGAAAATTTTCAAAACCAGACTGCCAGGTAGGCCTAGGATAGGTTTCAGTCAAAGCAAATGTGAAGAGGACTTAGGATAAAAGAAGGCAAAGCTTGAAAGACCTAAACCATTGCCTTTCTGGACTAGCTTGGCCCAAAAAGTACAACTTGAAATTTGGTTTCAGTTTAGAGAACCTGCAGCTTTCTGGAATACCTCCATGCTGTGGTTGCACTATTATGTAAGTTCTTACTTGAAGACAACCCTTTTTTTTTTTTTTAGCATGGTTCTTAAAGTGAATTAAACTACATTAGTTAGTCCCTGCACTTCTGCACAAATAAAAGTAGTTGCCTTTCTGAATAGGGTATATGTGCTTTATGAGTTCCTTATTTCTAAATAGATTTTATTCATTCTTTTTACATTTTACTCACTTAAATATGGTAAAAATTAGGATCTAAGAAAGAGAATAATTTATCAGAGATCACAGGATGGATTAATTTCAAAGCTAGTATTTGATGTGAAGTCTAAGTTAATGTTTAATTCATACATAACGATATTATTTAGACTCATCATTTTTCCTGTTAATTTTTTTTTAATTACAACTTTTATATTATTTGTATTAAAGTGAAAGGAGTAGATCAGTTGCTCTTGTCTTTAGCCATTTTATGTTTCCACTGAAGCAAATGTATTGCTCTCAACATTCCATAACAATCCCTCAAGGCCAGGCTGGTGTCTGTTTTAAGGGTAATAACACAATTTTTTTTCTCCTTTTCTTACTTTATTTTTTTGTCATCTTTTTTTTTTGGTGTCTTATACTCTCTTACTGCCAGGAAACCTAGAATCGTGAAACAAAATGTAAACCAATGCAATGATGCCATCTGAGACCAAAAATAGCCTGAAACAAAATTCTATAAGCTGTTAACCACTCCATTTATCTCAGTCAGGGATGTGGAATTAGGCATTTTTCCATGATGGAACATAATGGAATTTTCTATTATGACATTCGTGATTTTCTTTAGCTCAATACTCAACATGAATTAGTTACAGTAGTTCTACAGGGAACAATATAATCCTGTTCCCCCTTTTTGTCTTTCCTTTTCTGTGTAGCTGCAGCAAGCAACCTATTTGGCAGACTGCAAAAATGTATTTTTGATATTCAGATGATGAAAGGGACTGTACATTCTCAGATGAAACTTCTAATAGCTAGTAATAACTGCAGGCTTTTCAGTCATCCAATGAAAGGAGCAAGTGTTGAATCATGTGGAGTCTAAGAATCCTGCCTTATAGAAGAAATACCAATTTTTTTAAGAAATTGTTTTAAAATTAGAAGCACACCTGCCTATTCTTACATACCTATTACCTGTTGTTCTTCACCCTTATTATAAGCGTGAATTTCATTTCAGAGAAAACCGCCAGACCAAGCATAAAAATAAGAAGCATAGAAAGCATAAGGTATTAGAATAATTTCTTCTTATTATTTTTTCTACAGAACCAATTAAGCTAAACTTCTAAGATGCCCTAGATTGTAAAAAACAAGTGTTTCAGAACTTAAGTTCATGCATGTGATTCTCTTTTTGGAGTAGGTATGGGGAGTATACCAGGCAGTACAGGACAGAGGTAGGTATAGGGTAGCTTCAGAACTATCTCTCAGGAGAGTAAATCTTTCCATCACATACATGAAGCACCTTGGAGGTGCTTCTTCCATTACAGGTAGTGTAAGTGATTAAGCTCCTAACTTTAACACTTCCATTTTGAGGTCTAAAATAAATGGAATGAAATGGACCTTCACATTTATATGTAAAGGGAAGCCAGTCCCACAACCTTCATATCTTTAATCCCTAGCATTGTAAATGTTACATTAGGATCTGCTGCTCATAATAAAATCAAAGTAATTTATTTCCTCAGTGACACAGTCAACTTAAAAATCTATGGTATGGCTATACTAATTTGTGGTCAGTCACCTAGTAGATTTTTGGAAAGTTGGTACTTCTTAAGACAACCAAATGAAATCATGGTTATATTTGTCCAGAATGAATCCCTACATAGGAAATGTCAGGCTGTTTCACAGTCCCCTGATGCAATGTGCAGAGGGGGAAAACCAGAAAAAAACCTTTGTATTATTTCAATAACTATTCTTCTCCACTGGAATGAGCTTGCATTACCATTCTTCTTGTGTTGACGGTGCATGTAGTATCATAATGAAAAAGCACTAGGCTTTAGACAAGGGTCCAGCCTACTACACTTACAGTCATTTTAACATTGTTTACTTTCATGGGAATCTGTGAGTACATAATATGGCAGTAGAACAGCACAAAGTAGCTGATAAGGCAATGAAACTTTTTGTTTTAATGGCTTCTTCGATGGAATTCTTCTCTAGTTTAGATAATGATACAGGCATTCTCCACCAGACCTCCGTATCCATCAAACAGCTGTTAACTGCCTTCTTGCCATTAGAAATACTGTGTTTGAGCACAGAGAAGAGATTGTTTCCTTATTGCATGTGGCCTGTTTTAAAGAACACTTCACTGCCCAGCAGCATAGGTTTTTTGAGAGATATTCTTTTCATGGACAGAATATAAAAGCTCTTCATCTCTTCCCAATACCCCCAGTTTTGCACCAAATTTGCAAAAGAGCTATCAGGGAGCAGTTTCACACAGGAAAGGTTGAAAGTCACTGTATTAATTGTAGTCTTTCTTTATGTAATACTGTAGAACTGAATTATTTGGGTTTTTTCCTCCAGTCTAATTGATGGAGAAGCAGTTGAAAGTGGAGTGCTTTGCTAAGTGAATGAACAGTGCAGTGTAAATAGAAAATGTGATGCTGCTTAAGTGGCTGCTGACAAGAATAAGAATGTCTATAGCTACTAATCCCTAAGGAATGTATAAAGTGGCAAAGTGCCAAAAAATTGCAATATAAATAGACTGACAGGAAAATATGAAAAGTTTCTGTAGAGCTGTAATGTGAACTAGAATGCATTTGGTGCTTGAATAGGGCAATTATTTAGCAAATTAAACATAAAATCATTCAGTTTCTGCAGTTTGACATGATTCCTAAGAATGGATGACAGTTAGATAGGACCATATTTTACCTCATGGTGATGTTTTCTCCATGTATTATTTAGCACTTAATTTAACTTATTGATCCGCTTTTCTTCCCAGTAGCTTCCAGTCATTTCTTGTTACCTCATATTTTGTCTAACGGCCATGCCGTGGTAATACTGTGCTAGCAGAGTGCATGCAATATCACACCAACAGCAACTTGAATGTAGAGTGGCAGTGTCAAATCAGATGTAAAAACCATAATAATAGCAAGCAATAGTAAATAATCTAGAACTATCCTTTCCCTTTAAAAACAACAGAAAAAAACCACAAATTATAGTTTAGAAAATATTAAAAGCAAGGGTGAAAGACGGTAATTGTATTTCAAACGGTACAATTAGCACATCTGAGTATTGAGCTAAACTTGATGCTTGTAAGCAAATGGAATTTCAGATTATGTCATTTTAAATAGCTCTTCTGAACATGTTGCAATTGGTATAACTTCAGATATTATGTCCTTCACTCTCTTTTTATCCCATTTTATTCCACAGCTTTTCAGGTTGATCTAACACTGCCTCCTCTGTTCTTTTCTTCTGTCTTGGTTTGCAGCCTTGTCAATTTGCCTCACATAGAACAGGCTTCCTCTGTCACTCTGTTTCTACGGTTTTTCTTTAGTTCAATCTAAGAGAAAAGCTTCTTCCTGATTCTTTTTTCTTCCTATGATTACAGTCATGTAAGTTTGTAAGTTCTTTTAGTTTCCAAGAGTATTGATATGTGACAGTACATTCCCAGCTTATGTTTACTGATACTTAAATGAAGCCACATAGATTCATACTAACTCAGGTCTTGGTCTGTGGTTTTTACAAAAGGCACATTATCTATTTTTGTCTTCTCAGTCAGGCTACTGTTGCCTAATACTGACTTGGTTAATAGTGACTTACCATCTACTTCCCTCAGGGGATGACTTTTATTCAATGTAAAATAAATACAAGTAAGATATTTTGTGACAGATTATGATAGCACAAATTTAGACATGGTCATTTTATACTGATGATTTTACTTTTCTTTTTATATATAAAATATTTATGTTAACAATACTAAAAAATTTTATAACACAGGTCTTTTTTCACCATACGTAACAAAGCAGTACTATATGGAGAATCTCTGGAAAAAAAAATCTCCAAATATTAATGACTGTAAAATTTTGTTTTGAAGCTCTAGCAACAAAATTTGGGATGAGAGAGGGTAATATCAGAGAAAGTTTAGGATCTGGTCTGTATTTAGTAAAACCAGAACCTAAAAAAATGACCAGTTGCCTGGTTACAAGATCTTCTCCTACTGCAGACAGGATGACTGTGTTCCAAGGACTGGAAAAAAACAAATTTATGTCCTCATCTAAAATTTCATGCTGCTGCCATGGGGTAGGAAAAATTGTCATTTTCCTGGAAACTTCTTTTCCCTGCCTTCCTCTTGGAACAATGCAATCCAAAAAAAGAATTAACTTTGGGGCAGACAATGGTGACAGGGATCATTTAATCAGGAAAGTCAGTGAGAAGAAAAAGGTTGAAAAAGTTCTTTGAAGTCCTGTAGGGAGATGCTCCCCAGAGAGAAGGAGGTGAAGAGGAAGGACTTTTTATAGCTTCTTGGATGATTGGAAAGAATTCTTTTAGAGAGAAGGTTACTATGAATTTTTTCAAAGACTCAATTAAAACTGTAAGGTCAAATCAGAACTGGGTTATGAATTTTTATAAAACTCAGGTTATGCTGTATAACGTATACATGTATCAGTGTTTGATTCTAGCACATTTAGATTTCATTTAAGTATGAAATTACACTATTTGCAGCAGACATATAAACAATACGTACGTGCTAGAAAAAACAAAATACTGCAAACCTTACAAATGTAAAACATCTAACTATATACTCGAGAAAACTTGATATTTGTATGTTATATACATTTTACTCTTCAAAGCAGCACCATACATAAGTCTGAAATTAAAACACATTAATCATTAAAAGAAATTACTCTCATAGGAAAATACCATAGTAAATTAAATGAAATGAATCAATGAATACCTTATAAGATCATTTTGGTTTATTTTATTCTTTTATTCTTTATGTAAAAGTAAATTTTACTTCAGTTGATGAAGTGGATACCCCTGGGTTATTTGCTGTTTTCCTTGAATTGTTTGAAGTTCAGAAATAACATGAAGGTGTACCTTCACTTAAATTTAACTAATAGTCAAGCATTTTCTGTGGAGATGAGTGAGTTTAACTATAACTGGGTGAATTCAAACACTGAAATGTTTGCTGAACCATGCACTGAATAGGTTACCATTTACATAGCATACTGATTATGAATATTTTGGTAGAAAATAGTGACCTATTATTTAAAGAATTCAATCCAGTAATGAGCAATTCTGAGTCTTTCAGAATATTAGAATTTTGAGATAATTGCATATGAAACACTGCAGTAGGTTCCACAAAGTATAAGAAAAAAAAATCCTTAAAAGTTAACTATGAGTTTTCTCTGATTCCCTCCCCATCTCGTAAATATAAGGTCCACCCTATGGATATGAAGCCAGAACCATACATATGAACCTCTTGAAGTCATCTCAGGTACAGTATTCTGAGATGTTACTTGTGGCAAATTCTGATTCATAACATAGAGGTAGAAAAACAGGCTAACTAGCAGAAAAGAAGAATAATTTTATAAGGAAAAAAGAGATTCTTGTCTGGAAGTTCTTGGAACTTTTTGCCTGTTTCTGCCTGGATATTAGCATAAACTGATGCTAATGACTAGGTCAAACAAGAAAGTCCCAGAGTCTTAATGAACCACTGTTCCATCCTCTCTTGCCAAGGAAAAATACATATAATACATACAGTACAGCACATATATTAACAGTTTCTTTCCTTCACCTCTCAGATTTCTGAAGTGTCTTACAGATTTTAGAATCTTACGGATTCTGCTCAATCTTTCCTATGGCACTACCTTCTTTCTCAGTACTTTAGTTTTTTCTGTTTCATAATTTAAAAATTCTCAATGGATTTCTTTCTTTGTTCATGCTGGGAAGCCTAGAAGAGCAGACCTATCTCTAGCTCCTTGTCCCTTAACTGCATCAGATGGCCTGAGGAACTTCTTTATGCGTCTTTTGTATCCATGCACTGCAATTATACATAGATACACAGCCTCATGACTGCAAATACTTCAGCTCATATAACCTTCCTTCAAAATTTAGTTTCCGTTTGATTTGGAACTGTTATCTGTGATGTGTTGGTCAATGGTAAACTTAGGCCAAAATTATTAGATTTTACAACCAATTATGCTCAAAACAGAGATATTCAGAATTCGTACAAGTATCATAAAAGCATATGATAGGAAACAAAGCATAAGATAATGGAACACATGAGTAAAGATACTATTTTTAAGTGTGTTTATCTGTAATTAAATCAATTTTAATTCTGGATCTGAGCAAGATTCCATAATTTAAGTAGGCTTTTGAAAATTTCTGATACCACTTATTTGTCCTTTCCTTCAGAATTCTATATCACAAAATTGCAGAACAGTTGAGGTTGGAAAGGACCTCTGGAGGTCATCTGGACCAACCTCTCTGCTCAAGCAGGGCCACCTAGAGCAGGTTGCGTAGGACCATGTCCAGATGGCTTTTGAGTATCTCCAAGGATAGAGACTCCACAAACTCCCTGGGCAACCTGTGCCAGTGCTTCGTCACCCTTACAGTGCAAAATTATTTCCTGATGTTCAGACAGCACCTGTTGGGCTTCAGTTTGTGACTGTGGCCTCTGGTCACTGGACACCACTGAAAAGAGCCTGGCTTCATCTTCTTTACACACTCCCTTCAGATATTTGAATGCATTGTTGAGATCCCCCCTGAGCCTTCTCTTCTCTAGGGTAAACAGTCACAGCTCTCTCTGTATATGAAATTATATACACAGCTGGTCCAACAGATGAACACAGACATAAAAACACCTCACTCACATAAACACAGGGTGCACCAACAGCCTCATTCTGTTCTCCTTCTGGGCTACTTGGGGTGAAAACCCATTAGTGGAAAATACATATATAGGTACAGTGTTGATGCCCCCCAGCAGCTGAGCTCTGATACACATTCTGCTCTGTGGCTGCCCCTGGATCCCAGTCTCCCCAGCTGTTGGCACTTGGGCATACAAGCCCCTAAGGCTGCAACCCACTCCAGTTGCTGATACTCAGACCTACACATACACACACAAACACACACACGCGTGCACAAATACACACACACAGACACTGAGAGGGATACAGATGCAAGTGATGCTCCCTATAACTGGTCTTAGACAACCAGTCTATACAGTTGCTGGCACCTGGATTCCTAGCTCTCACAGTTGCTTCACACAGACACACACATGCAGACAGGTGTCCTCCCCGCGTTGCTGGTCCAGACCTATGACTTTACCAGTAGCCAACCCCAGATGCCATGGTCTCTCCAAGAGCTATGTTGGCCAGTAGCCAACTCTAAGGCTTGTTTGTTTTTCTAGCCTAAGATTGGCTATTGGCCAACATAGCTCCCGATCAACTACATCTAGCCCAGACTTACTGTTACGTGGTCTGACTCTAGGTGCTGACACTCAGACCCCTGTACACAGACACACACACAGGATAAAGTCACCCACCCAAGAAAACAGTTATAAATGAATCATAGAATCATAGAATCATTTAGGTTGGAAAACACCTCCAGGATCATCAAGTCCAACCATCAACCCAACACTACCATGTCTCCTAAACCATGTCCCGAAGTGCCACTTCTATGCGTTTTTTTAACTCCTCCAAGGATAGTGACTCCACCACCTCTCTGGGCAGTCTGTTCCAGTGCCTGACCACTCTTTCAGTATAGACATTTTTCCTAATATCCAATCTAAATCTCCCATGGTGCAGCTTTAAGCTATTTCCTCATGTCCTATCACTAGTAACTTGGGAGGAGAGACCAACACCCACCTTGCTACAACCTCCTTTCAGGTAGTTGTAGAAAGCAATAAGGACCAGACCTCTGTTTGTGGACAGCAGATGAAGCAAGGCACCTCCCCTGGTAGGCTCACTTACCAGCTGCATCAGGAAGTTATTTTCCACACACTCCAGGAACCTCCTGGACTGTTTCTTCTCTGCTGTGTTGTATTTCCAGCAGAAATCTGGTAAGTTGAAGTCCCCCACCAGAACAAGGGCAACCAATTGTGATACTTCCACCAGCTGCTTGAAAAATGCTTTGTCTACCTCTTCATCCTGGTTGGGTGCTCTATAACAGACCCCCAGCAGGATATCTGCCTTGTTGGCCTTCCCCCTCATCCTTACCCATAAGCACTCAACCTTATCATCACAATCGCTAAGCTCTGTGCAATCGAAACACTCCCTAACATACGGAGCCACCCCACCACCTCTCCTTTCTTGCCTATCCTTTCTGAAAAGCTTATAGCCATCCACTGCAGCACTCCAGTTGTATGAGTCATCCCACCATGTCTCTGTGATGGTGACTAAGTCACAGCTATCCCGCTGCACAATGGCTTCCATCTCCTCCTGTTTGTTGCCCATACTGCATGCATTGGTGTAGATGCACTTGAGCTGGGCTATTGATTTCACCCCCAACCTCAGCATGCCACCCCTAGGCTCCTCTCAAGTGGGCCTGGCTATATCCCCTTCCCCCTTCGAAACTAGTTTAAAGCCCTCTTGATGAACCCTGTTAACTCATGTGCAAGAAACCTTTTCCCCCTTTAAGACAGATGAACTTCATCTGCTTCCAGCAGGCCTGGTGCCATGTAAACCTCCCCATGATCAAAAAACCCAAAAATTCCTCCAATGGCACCAGCTTCTGAGCCACGTGTTATCAGATGAGTTTTCCTGTACCTATCAGTATTCTTCATTCCTGCCACTGATGGGACTGAGGAAAACACTACTTGCGCTCCCGATCCTGCAACCAATTGCCCCAGTGCCCTGAAGTCCCTTTTGATACTCTTGGGCTTCTCTCGGTAACCTCATCACTGCCCACGTGCATAACCAGTAGTGGGTAGTAATCAGAGGTCTGTACCAGACCAGGGAGTTTCTTAGTAACATAGTAACATAAACATGAAGTTTAATCAGGAGACAGGACAGACCACCATAGGCAGTGACACCCTCCCTCAATCTGTGAGGTGCCCCAGAAAGCTGTTCCCACTGGCTCCTGGTACTTGGTGTGCCCCAGCCTCTGGGGCTGAGGTTCCGTGGGACAGACTTATGGAGATAGACCTTTAATCACATAATCTAACACTGGTCACTGCTTTGTGGAGAAAATATTACAATGCTGATATAAGGTGGGAAGAATTTTCATGAAACAGGTTTTCAAACATATTACCTAGTAAAGCAACATATATATTGTCATTTTAGGATAATAAAAACTCACTTTACCAAATATGAAATAAGATGTTGTAAATGAACTTATTCAAATTATCTTACATCTTTGTCAAAACAAATCAGTTAGGGGAAAATATGAAGCGGGGAAGTATGTTAAAGGATTAATATGCTAGCTGGAGAAAATAGATTCCAAATCCAACTCTATTCTGCATGCACCAAAATTGTTCCTATTTCAAACGCCTTGAAAATAAAAGAGCTGAAGAAAATGCTAATTTTCTATTTGACTTCTTTTCTTCTTCCATGCAAGAAGTACACAACTGAATCAGAAGCCCTTTCTTTCCAAAAAACTGATGTTCAATTTACCTTGATAAAGGATTAATACGGTATACATCAAAGTATCTATATAATAATAAATATTTTTCTGTAACTTCTGATCTTTCCCAAAACATGGTAGAGGAGAATTGTCATTTCAAATTTAAAGACTATATTGGGCTTCTCTTGATCTTACACCAATTTGAAGTCATAGCTGGCTTTTTAAAGTATCAAAGAGCAAATATATAAATTTAAATCCATTTCAGGAAAATCCGGTTATATCTTGTGTGCACTAATTTCGTGATATGAAGAGTTCAAGATACAAGGATTTAAATGAGAAAGTTCAGCAGTATTGCTGAAACTGACAGGGCACCATGTTCAATTTTTAATGTGCTCTTGTTATGCCAGTGATTTTATCTTATAACATAATCGGTTTGGTTTTATTATGTAGGACATTATAACTCAGATAAGTTTACTGAGTAGCCAAATAATGCAATTTATCAGAATCTTCCTGTTTTGCTTAAATGAAGTGTATTAACATTTTATGAGTTTAGTGTATTATCAGTTTATGTCAGTCAACTCTACCTATATCTCATTTATTGGAATACCTCTTAAGTGTCGAGTTTAGCCACAATAAACTAATGTATTTTCTATATTCCATAAAACACTGTCTGAACGCCTCGATGACCTAGCTTAGCTATGTAAAAGGCTTAGAGATCTAAGTAAAAGCTGGTAAGTTTTTGCTGGCTGCACAAACAATGGATAGTCATGCAATTCTGACAATTGTGGCTAAGATAGGTAAGATGAATTGCCCTCTTGAGGTACTTGTATATTTCTGGAAGTATTTATGTTTTTCTCTAATTCTGTTGACAATGAACAGACAGTAGTTTAGTCTTACTTTTTAAATAGCCTAGCTACCTAAATTGGTATGATGAATACCATATATTAAATGGTAACTACATCAGCCATTCTGAGTATTTCGAAACTGTAAAGTGTTTAAAATACATTTTTATATTGTTTCATTTTATGAAGCACACTTCTTTCTAAGGAAGAATGTTTTGTCTGAACTGAAATATTATTTTGTTGTGAAAAGTGGTTTTGTACAGTATACACAACACTATTTCTCTACAGGAAAGTTGTATCAATTAATCTTCTTGCTCTACTACCCACAGAAAAGCATCCTCAGCTTCCTTGTTTTTTTCAGCCAATGGAGGTGATGATGTAAAGCTTCTTATATTCCGTGGCTAAATGTATTGTCATTTAATACTCTCTTGGAACTCCTTGGTGGGAATAGTTTTCCTGATACAGGTACTGCAGAATGGCTGTGTTTTTACAACAGGGTCGATCTACAATATTCTGCAGTATTTTTATGGTTTGTGTCTGTTCTCTTTAAAGGTAATGTGGCCAATGCAGCAGCATCTGAAAAAAAAGGTCAGTCTCAAAGGTCAACTGTTGCATACCTTCTTCTTACCATTTGGGGATAAAGAAGGCCAAATATCAGACTATTTTCATCTACCTTCACTGAGGAGTTTCTAAACTAAAGGAATTTTCTTTCTGCTTTTTCTATTGCATTTCTGGTGGCCAATTGTCTTGATGTCCTTTGTGATATTAAGCAGGTATTTTAAGATGATCTTCCTTGTTTTTACTATATAGTGATATACAGTTTATTAGAACGTGAATAAATCAATTTAATTGACCATCTATGTGACTCCAAGTCATGTTAATGTAATAGTTCCAGAACAATGACAAGAAGATACCATCTAAATCTAAGATGATCCAAATTTGGATAGGTATTTATATTTTTGATACAGTCAGATGTTACTATGAAAATCAAAGATTTGTAAATAGGATTATTTTGATTAACACAGATTTTTGTTTTGTCCACTTAATTATTGTAAATTCTTCAAGGAAGAATTAAATAGTTTTTTTCTAATAAGTAAAATAAAAAATCACAGTATTATAGAAACATGACATTTATACGTATCTTAGTGAGAGTCTTGAGGAACAAATGTGTAAAAATCTGTAATAAACAAGATCTAAAATTCAGATAAAAAGGGGAAACATAAGAAAAAAAAAGTCATTATGAAGATGTATGTTTGTGGTTGGAATTTGATCTTTGATATCCATATATCAACCCGGAAAATACATAAATACTCTAACTTCCCTCAAAAACATTTTTCAGGTAAGATTCTGAATTATAATTTTAGTTTCAGTGGGAGATCTCCATTTGTTATAAATTTAGGAGAAGATTATCATTAATAAACAAGCGATGTCAATTTAGATGATGCTTACTGATTTACCATCTTCATTATTGCTTTGATATCTACAGAAATTGGACATCTTTTCCAGCAAAATGAAGAAGTTATTATGAGACAATGTATGAAAGTCTGTACTATGTCCTCTATCATAATCCAGAAATACAATAAAGTGTGTTCTTTTCAACTCCCATTTCTGCTTATGACTATAGTGATAAATTAGGACATGAGAAGCAATTTTCATTTTTCTATATAATTGAGGACTGACAGGAATAAAATACTTCAGTAATTACAATATTGAAAATAGCACTTTGAATTTAGATACTGAGGATTAGATTTTCAATGGTTTCAAACCCACTAGTTTCTATCTAAACACTAATCTAATTAGCTGTATTTCCACTTCATTTTATTTTTTCCTTTTGCTTTATTTTTTTGTAACAAATTTAGTCCATTTGCTACCATTCCTTTACCACTTCTGGCAGTCACACAATGCAAGCATATAGTAAGAAGGTCTGATAAATTTATATGTCAGTGTAGTTGGGCACTCATATGTGAGGTATTTAATTAGCATAAGGGAGTGTCCACTACACTAAACACCAAAAGTTTTTACTATAGATGTTACTATACTTTTGTTATTGTAACTACTATGTCAAACTTTACAAGAAATATGTTTCCTATTACATTGTAAAACCAATGTGAAAATGTCTGAGAAAAAGACATCTGCAGCCTGCAAGTAAATAAGTGCATGAAGGCAATTAAAAAAAACCCAAACATCCCTTTTCAGGGATCCCAGCAACCAAAATCAAATCATCACTTTTATTACATTAACCTAAGGTTGACATTAACTTTGGCTTCTGAATGCATAGCATAGAAAAAAATATATTATGCAGAGAAAGGAGCTTTTACAGTATTGTTTGTTTTGCAGCACTGTGGGACAAATGTGTCAGACAGGAGAGAAATGCAGCTCCAGCTGGTTAGACTGTTACACCCACATAGAAAAATTCAGAAATCATTACATGTCCCTAGGTCGAGCCTAAATTAATACAAGGATTGGTACACAAATGAAGCCAACATTGGAGTTACAGGAGCTCAGGTAAGGTTAATATCAAGAGGACAGTGATATGCATACATTTTTGTGTGCTGAGCCTGCAGTTTACAGATATATTTGCTTATGTACTCCTTAAAAGATTGAACAAACAAAACATTTTACCGCTGGGAACTCTGGCTGAGAACTGTTCATTCATCTCTGGTGCACAAAAAATACACAGAAGCGTCGAACTTACTTTCCTTAATGTAATTTAAGATAAGGTAATTTATGTACTAAAAGAAAAACTGAGATTCCTAGGTTCCTTCTGACTTTTGTGGTGGTAGTGAACTACTTTCTAAACTCACATGCACTATTTACACAGAACTCATTTAATCACAAGTACATTTATGAACCGTCAAGATCCCACTCATTTTCCTAATTGTTAGTGGGGAGATTTTCTGCAAGACTTCAATGACATTCATAGGGGTTTAGTTTGCCAGAAAGGTAAAATTTTGTAGCAACCAGATTGGTTATTAAAGTTTCCAGATGTGCAACATCACCACTATGCGTAGTCTATGGACTTCAGAGAAATTTCAGAGTACCTAGCTGTCTTTCTTCTGCATTTGTAGTACTTCATCAGAGTCTAGACTGCTTTCACATAGACAGCTTTACAAGAGGTCATGAACCACAGCAGGGCTTTTGCAACATAACCATTAATTGTCTTGATGAACACTTAGAAAATCGCACAAAGTGTTCCTTATGGAAAGCATGAGAAAAAAAAAAACCTCATCCACTCCACTAGAAAGGTAGCAAACTATTTATTTGACTTTTATTTGACTGATTGTGAAATGGTTATAAAAAGTATGTTTGTGAATATGTGCACTGGAACATTCCTTTTTTGCAGAACTGTAATAATAAAATATAGCTTGACATAGATACCTATTGTTATGTCTAAAAATTCACCTCAAATAAACCATACTAAATAGCAATAGCATAGAAGTAGTATTGACTGTATGGTAATGGTAAGAAAAACATATATCTTTCCTATATCTTTCCGAGGGAGTAACCACAGGAGATATATCTGATGGCTCATCAGTAGCCTCAGTCTACAGAAAGCTACAGAAAAGTAAATGCTGTACTTTAACAGTATTATATTAGCAGACATTTTGTACAATTTGAATATGCCCTGCTTTTTCTACCATTAAGGATTTTCCCTATCACTATGCTCATGCCAGGACATTTTAAAAAATCATGGTCTTTTTTCTGGTCCCAAGAGTAAGTAGAACAAATATGTATAAGTTGTAACCATATAAATAAGCTCTCTGCCTTCATTTTATCATCCAGAAATAGGAAGGCTCCATCCATTATAGCATGCTGAGAGCAGTGTCTGGGTCATGCCCAGGCATTGCCTGGGACAGGCACGGGCTCACTAAATCATAGAATCACTTTCTTTGGAGAGGACATCTGAGGTTGCCTCACCCACCCACCTGCTCAGAGCAGGGCCAATTTAGTTAGTGTGGTCTAAGGACATGAGAGTGAGCATGTTAACAACTTAGCAGTTCGAACTGCTGCAGCACAGCATTTGTGCCCATCCCCCCACCCTGCTTCTTGGATTTATAGTTCATAGTCCCGAGGGAAATGTTCTGGCAGGACTTCACGCATACCTGTAAAACTTCAGATGTTGATACCAATGTCATCCATACCATAGAGTAGAAGATCTCCATTTCCAGAGGAACCAGCCAGGAGTTTTCAAGAGCACCAATTTCAGAAACACTATATATCCACTCTATCTCTCTATTCACTCACTCTAATAGGCACTCTATCTTCTGATAGAAAAACTGTACATCTGGGCTCTTATCCCTTGGCTGGGGTAACAAAAACTTACAGCAGCAGGGGCAGATATGATCTCCAGAACTTTGTTAACAATTATTTCTGGTCTGGAATCATTATTTGATAATGGTTTCAATTAAAACTTGTAAAATGAGAACTGAGTAATACTATCAAGATGTTTTGTAGACTTTAAGGCTCTCCTATTATTTTGTAGCCAGGACAGAGCTTAAAATTGTTATCCTCTGATTTATTGCAGAATGACATATAGAGATGAAATAGCTTAATAATATGTCAGTAACATCAACTCTTCCAATTACATCTCAGATGTGTATGAAGGATAAATAAACCAGCAATCTCACTCCATTTTGCAAAGATAAATAAGATGTCTGATTTATTAAAGGTATGTCAAAATAGAGGTATTATTCTGTGGCCTGAACATAGGCAACAGGCTAATATTTCCTGAATTTTAATCAAGGTCAGATAGCCAACCCGTGAAAATGCCACAATAATCTGTGCAGAAAATAACAAACCTAACACCTAACGGTTACTTGGGGTCCCTTTGAGAAACATCAAAGACCAAATCCTAGTGTAAGTAGCATGATAACTGCATGGTACTTGGAGGCTAAGGTACTTAGGAGCTTTGAAGGTGGAAAAGAAGTCATTTTACTTGTAGCTAAAGCGTGGAATTGCAAAATTCTGTCCTCACCTTCTTCTGCCATGGGAGGGCTTGCTTAGCATATTTGTGTGTTTCTATATAAAGTCCTCAACACTAGCCATTGAAAATATACTCCTCAGACAGACACTTTTCATTTGCTCTTCACACTCTTCCTTTTACAGAACAGACTTTTACCCGTTCAGCTCTTATTAATCTGTAATTTTGTTAATGATAACATTTGCAAAAGTGAATAGAAACTATCTACTTCAGATGTTGAATAAAAATGTCCTCCATTTTCATTCTTGGAGCCAACCCAAATAATATGTGAGCTCATCATATTCCTCCTATAACTTCAGAACAATTATTCACTCCTTAGTCAAATTCAGGCTTTATTATTAGAATATATGTCTTTTGGTGATTAAATATGATGCTTCTTTACATCATTGTTTAGTTAGACAGCTTTGAACTTGTCAACATATTGTATTTTTTCCACAAAGGATTTATGTAGTAAAATAAGAAAAATAAATCCATCCATTCTGACTTTTAGACCTTAGCTGGCAGCACTAAGCTCAGCCTCCTTCAGCCGCATAGTCCAATATGAGATATTAAGAGGATAAATGACATGTAAAGTTATTGTATCAAATGGATCAATAGGACATTAATATTTGACTTCATTTCTGCTTGTTTCTTAGCTGCAAAATAAAGTCTAGGTAATATTTAAAGACATCAACCAATATTTAACCACTTGCTATTTAATGTCAAGTCTGAGAAGATTCCTTTTCAAAATCATTTATTGTAAAGTTAAATTAATTATTCTTTGGAGAGTTATAAATTATGTACCAAGTTTATCCTTCTCAGACATTTTCACCAGCAAAGCATAAATATATGAAATTCACAAACATTGATAAATGTTAGCTTTCTTCTATTATTTGTAAAGTCAAAGATTTATTACAAAAGAATGTGTTTACTTCAAGTTAGCATATTCAGCATGTTTTTACTATGCTTGTGATTATTCTTACGTGGTAGATGCTATCAGTAGACCTAAAGTAGTTATAAGAGAAAATTAAAATGCATCATGAAAGATGTGATGAAAGAGCAGATAGCTAATAGTATTAGAAATTTTAGAAGCAATATTAACATGTAAATATATGTACATAACTAAACAACCTGACTGCATTACCGAATTTTATTCATTTAACCAATAAATTTGATTAAAATCGGCAAAAGCAGTCCCAGGAATCTAGAGTCCACTGTTTTCTTAATCATCTGCTCATTCTATTGATTTACAAAATTATGCTCCCTGATACTGAGTTTTATCTAGCTTCATGATTATATTATTCACTGTCCTTGTCTAATGTCTATCTTAATGTTTAGGATCTTTGCCTGGCATGAACTAGCTATGACAAAATTATGTTTCCTGAAGTTGAGCTGAGCTTAGAACCTTTTTTCTAATTCCTTGGCAAAAGCTCAAAAGTGAAAATGGAAAGGCATTAACATTGTAAAGGATAGAAATCCCTTAATGGATTGAAATGGTATTTAAATGTCTTCTTGACTGCTTCTGAACTGCTCAAACTTCTAAGCTCCAGCTCAAACAGAAGCACAAACTTCTAAGTTCAAATACCAATTTCTATGGAAGTGCAAGAGCCTGTCCATAGGTACAGCGGTGACTTTGCTGTCCAAAATGAAGCTAGGCATCTCAAGGCTTGGCATCTCTAGACAACACATAGTCTGAATGGCTGTCCTGAGCTTAAGCATTTGTTTTCCACCTGATGCCGCTTTATAAGCTACCGTCAGAGGCCTAAATAAGTCCCTGAGGATCTTTTTTTGACCCAATGAATATACTAGGTAGTCATAGAAGATGAAAAATCTTCAACATTAAACACTTGCTTTCAAAATAGTCAAAAGTAATAGATGTGAACTTCAAGACAAAAGAATCTGTATACAAATTGCTGCTGTGGTTCACGCAAAAGGGAGATTTAAAAACCAGTCTATGCAGTCTCAGATGGCAGCCATAATCCTGAGCTAACGCCATGGGGACAGCAATTGAGAACAATGCATTTGGACAATATCTAATTTTCTTTGTCCCTGAATTCCCATCCTTCTCCTCAGCACTTCTGATTGGTTAAGTTAGTATTTGGGTATTTATTTGTATAGCTCCTTTATTTGTCTAATTTCCCAACGTGTTGTACTGACGGTCTAACAACAACCTAGCATTGTGTATTCTATCATCAGAAAGACACCTGAAAGTGAGAGATTGCACCAGTCAAATCATAACTCTTAAGTTATTTTATGACCTAGCTCTTAATCTCTCTGTGCTTAAGTTCCCCATCTGTAAAACAGATAAGTGTGTTTGCTTATCTCATAATGGGGGTGTAAGGATAAGTATTTAAAAGATGCAAACATACTATGGTTAAGTACCAGGCACAGACAGCTATGGAAGATGATGAAATTCCAAAGGTAAAGCTCTTACACTGATAAGGAAAATGGATCATGGACAGTCAGATTTAAGAAACAATGCAGATTTAGGAAACTGCACTGAAGTATATTTCAAGGCTGGAACTTAAGAGAGTAATGGTAACATTTTCACATGAGAGCTTATCTATAAAATAGTCTCAGTGCTTGTCTACATTTTTTAATACAGCAACATGTGCTTAAATTAATATAATAAGAAAATACTAAACATCTTTTGAAAAATAGTACAGAATCAGAAAGAAGGAAAAGAGAAGACAAAAGCACCTATACCTTTCACCTATATACAAAAATTCTTCTTTTTTCTAGTGACAGGTCAGGCAGTAGAAGAAGGAAATGCAATTTTTAGGACAAGTTAAGAAGTTGTGGATATAAAGCTTTTGGTATGATTACCAATTCAAATTATTTGAAAATCAAATCTTTGGAATATTTTGAAATTAATACTTTTTAGATTTCTTTTCCATTTAAACAAACTCCTAGGAAAAATCTAATTCACATTCAAATGAAAACACATCTTTCTTGAATCTCAACAATCAGTATGTCTCATCTTTCAGCATTCTACTGTCAGAATATTTGATATCCAGTTTCCCATTACTCTGGATCATGTTACAGAATTACTCTATTGCAGTCAGGGCAGGAGGAAAATATGTATTTAAGTCTCCCCTGCTGATACCTTTCCCAGTTGTATAACCATTTCAATATTAATTGAAAGAAATTATGTATCACAAAATAGTGTCCCTAGTCTTAAGAATTTACTTGATAAAGATAGGACAAGAAAAGACATTAGGTTCTCCATCTTCATCTTTTTTCTCCATAATAACTCCAGCAGAACTGTTCCAGATGAAGTGACAATCCTGCTTACTGGGATGGCTTTTTATTGCCATATTTTGAAATATTCCATGTCACATCTGAGACATCTCAAAAAAACAATCAGCAGCTATTGTCTCATGACCAAGCGGTTATATCCGTCACTAAGCAAGACAGCCAGGTTTAAATTCACTTTTCTTATTAAATTGAGCTATTATGTATATGGACCATAAAAATCTCAATTTTTGTGTGAAAATGAATTAATAAGAATTTTGTAAATCACTGTTGTTAATAGCACTTCCAGATAATAACCAGAATGGATTAACCAATGAAGTGGAAAAACACCATGTAGATAAAGTAACACCGTACACAGGAGAGATGACATTGTGCTTGGATCTATGAGCTTTAAACAAGGCAATCAAGCAAAAAATTTAACAGATGCCTAAATTTGTGATGTAACAAATGGATTAACTGATGTCAGCATTTTAAGCACTCTGAATAGCTCTTACGGGTACTGCCTGAAGAAATGCCAGTGTTAAAGTACATTTATTACCTCACTGGGGAGATATAGATGCACTCAGTTACCCTTTGATTTTTGAGCTCAATAGCTTTTACAGAAGCATAGACATTATATAAATTATATATTTTAAATGGTTTCACTTTGATGAGATTAAATAACTCTTGTCAAGATGTGCGTTTTAGCAGTTTGGCCTACCACTGAATTTCAAAACAGGAAATTACTTTAATATTCAAGAAGAATAAGAAATTGATTATAAGGAAAACATCAGAAGCTTGAATTTAGTTTTAATTTTTCTGGTGATTATATTTGTTTGATTATTATAGTGACTAGAAGAAAATCCAGGATTCAGTTATTTTAATATGATTCTTTTTTTGGGCCATAAACTGTTGGCACAATATACTCTCAGTTTTTCCACTGAGATAACACCACATTTGTTTATCTGAAAGTTCTGTCAAATAATTTTTTAAGTAATTTTGGGGGAAATGAAATAATAGACTTATTTCCTGACACATACACTCCCTACACTTTCAAAGTGCTAACCTAATTAGGACATTTTTTAAAATTCACTTCACCAAAAAATGTTTAAGAAAGGCACTGAAAGATGAAATTACCAAAATTTTACAATTACAGTTATTAAAAGGTAAAGGATTAAAGCAAGACATCTTGCTTTTCAGGTCAGAAAATCACTTGAGTGAAGACTAGTACTAATAAATGTGTAAGCCTGATTACTTTGAAGGAAATTACTTGCTCAAATTCCTAATTGGAAGAACTTTCATATTTCAGAAATAAAATTCATGTCACAGAGGAAGGCAGAATGGTCAGTAATCCAATAACTGGAATACTTGCCAGTGATTCAAAAGATGCAGGTTCAAGATGATATAAGTCAAGGATCAAGGTAAAGACATAGAGATCACTTAACAATTACCATCATGGGCAAAAGAGACTTGACATGGGGAAAATTAATTTGATTTTTTGCCAATTAAAATACATTTGAATAATGAGAAACAAAGATCAAAATTAAAACAACGGCTTACTCTCACCCTCACCCCTTTCCCAAGCTCAACTTCACTCCTTCATTCCTAACTCCTCTACCCCCCTACCCCAAGCCATGAAGCAGGGATGGGGAATGGGGTCCATAACAGCTCCTCTCTGCTGCTCCTTCCTTCCCACACTTTTCCCCTGCTCCAGCATGGGTCTTTCCCTTGGGCTGCAGTCCTTCAGGACTCACCATGGGCTCACCATAGGCTGAAGTACAGATATCTCCTCCACCATGGTCCTCTTCACAGGCTGTAGGGAAATCTCTGCTCCGGCACCTGGAGCACCTCCCTGCTCCTTCTCTCACCTGGGTGTTTGCACTGTTGATCTTCACTCCTCTCTGCTCATTGGGCATTTTTGTCCTTTCTTAAATGTGTTTCCCCAGAGGCCCCCCCACCTCTGCTGCGGGGCTCGGCCATGCCCTGGGGCGGGTGGGTTGGAGCCGGCTGGAACTGGCTGTGTCCAGCACGGGGCAGCCCCGGCCGCTCCTCACGGAGGCCGCCCTGCAGCCCATCTTGCCACCTACACCCAATCCAACAAGTGCTTTCAATAATAACGTATTTAATCAGATTCAGAAATATAGATTTGAGTGATTTTGATACGTTCTTTCTTTATTGGCATCCATAATCAAATGTACATCTGTTTCTTACGAACAAGCATTGTTAGTTCTTAGTACTGATTTTTTTTCTGTTTATTTGATGATTTAGCTAAACTAATATTGAGATTAATTTGTTGGTTCCAAGATTTTATCTTGATTTGTTATTGTTTTATGTGTGTAGGAATATTAACCAGAAGTATGGATACTATATCATCTCTATTTTGGCACTTGTAGATTGACTGAAATATGCTGCTTAAACTCAAGAAGAATAAATAGATGACAGTTCCCAAGAAAACCCATGAAAATGTACCGCAAATAAAGATATAAAAAAAGATCCATTATAAACTGAAGCTATGAATAAAGTGTGTTTATTTAACTCTTTGGTTAGGTAGCCATCAGAACAACTTATCAAGGAAGAAATCTCCCTTCTTGTTATGGTGGTGCAGCATCACCTTCTCCCCCCACCCCCACCCGCCACCCCACCCACCCCACCCCCACCCCGGGCGGCTCCGAGATCCCAGGATAAGCCCTGTTGTGCTGTTATCTTGGTCATCAGGCAATCTCTGTCCACACCTGGGCTATCTGCTGCCTGAAGGGTACATCAGGACCACAGTGAGATCTCAGGATAAGCCCTATCATGCTGTTATGTTGGTCATAATGACTTGAGCAGGAATTGTGGCCAGAATGTAAAATATTGACCAAAGCCAATCATCTCGATCCTATAAATAGCGATCCAAGAGGGAGACCTTTTGAGGTCTCCAGGACTGCAGCGGGCTGTGTGACCCAGTATCTCCCCTGGGGCTGGGATGCCTCTCAGGGTAGATTTCGCGAGGATTGAAGGATGTCTGTCGACAATTTCGCGAGGACTCAAAGGCATGAGGTTCACGAGGTTCACTGGCCGTGCACTGATGAATGCCAGCACATAAAAGTGAGTAATTCATGGAACTCATGAAAAGGGAAATCTTAATCACAAGTTAACCTCGGGGGGGTGTGGGTGTGGGTGTGGGTGTGTGTGCACGTGCGCGTGCATTTTGACTATACAGATATATATATATTATTCCTATTCACGTAAACCGTTGACCAAGTCTGAGACTAAGACTGGACCTAGCCACACCTAGACTTCTCTCTGAAAGGAGTTTAGAACACAAGGGGGTCTATTCTGAACCTTGTGACTCAATGGGAGGGTCCTCCTTATCCCCTGCATCCACGATCCCTCTGTAAATCATTCTAACTTGAGCATACCTCAGTTTTCCTTTGTGCACTTCTATGTAAGTAATACAGTGAACCTTGCAATTCTTGAATCTTTAAGTCGCTATGTTGATTTTAATAAATTCCATCAAATTGTTGTTTTAAATTGTCTGATGCTTTTAAAAATTATACAACCTAATACTGTGATCTATCGCAAAAATATTAATAAATCTTAAATTGCTAACTAAAACTGTGTAACAAATTATATTCACGACAATTTGGTGTAGTCAGCAGGATACACAAGGTTGTATTTGCAACAATTTGGTGTAGTCAGCCGTATCCACAAATCTGTATTTGCGACACCTGTAAATCTGTAAATTGAAAATCATAAATGCGTCACATTAAGTGATAGTAGGGACAACCAATCATTATTTCAGTGCAAATCTATACACTAAATAAACATCTCCTCTTATTTTATTTCTCCTCAGAAATTAATCAACTAATCTCTAGGTCAGGTATTATGAAATACAGTAGGCTAAATAAAGAGGTAACAATTCAGGTGGATGAACTTCACTTTGAGAAAGGAAATCTGGGCTTTCTGCATCCAGACCTTTTACATGCATGGAAATAAAATATCCCTTGCTCAAGGGGTATATGCTTCACTGCTAGAACACCACCAATGCTACAAAGAGTTGTAATTCCTGAAGAAATATTAATTATGTTCAAAAGTAAAGACCAGGAGAACATACACCAGATGTGATAACATAAAATTCTGGCAGGGCAAGCCAGTTCAGAAACCATTTTAAGTGCAAACTAATTGATTACCCAAATTCAATTTTTTTTAAAATCAAGAAACTGGAAAAAGAAGTGTTTATGCCACTTATGTACTTATCCACAATGATGAAGACCTCCTGTGCTAAAGCAAAACAATTCTGTGTGTTACACATGATACAGACTTAAAGAGTTTAAGAGGTATTTAGGGTTCACAGATATGCATCATAGCTCTTTCAGTAGGTATATCTGGAAAATCAGAACTTTAAATTATTACACTTAAAGGATAAGGCTAACAAGTTAAGTTATATCAGTCAGCATGGACAGATAGAAGGAAAAGTATTGTGAAACAAAACAGAACACAAGTAGTCAATAAAGCGTCTGAAAAGACTATGCCTAAACTGTATAGGAAAGTGGGTGTAGCTAGTGGGGAAAAAAAAATTTATTGTCTACTAGTAAAATAAATTACTACTTAATGGAATTACTACTTAACAGGCTGAGTATCATGAGTGAGACAGAGGTATTCAGTATTCACAGAAGTTTCTCAAAAATATTCACACGGGGAAAAAGGCTGGATAACAAAATAAATTTAATAATGGGAAATACTGTAACGAAAGAATAAGGAGTAATAACATATTTGCATTAAATACTGTTGTGGAACATGGTAAAAAAGTTAGTGTTGGCTTTAGTGCTAAGATTATGCTGAAGCCACAAGATTAGATCACAGATCACAGATACCTCTACAGGACTTTTATAAAAATATTTCCTTGTACCAAAATATAATAAACAGTACTTTTGTACTAACAGCATACATTCTTGGAACAATGATAGATGTATTGATTTTCATATGTGTCAGATGAATTGTCAAATAATCACCTGACATAAAAGAGGTTATTTTTTAATGAAAGTTTTGGTGGTAAGGTGATAGAAAATTACACTAGATCAACTGATAACAAGCTTATTCCATTTAAATTATGTTACGTACAAGTTTATAGTTCTCTAACACAGATTACTGATTTCCAAGGTCTGCCTTTAAAAACACTTGGTAACAGTTAATAGCTTTAGTCAATGAAATTAAATTATGTGGACTAAGTTTTGATTTTGTAAGACAGTTAAAAATTGTTTAGGTTAAAGGTGCAAAGCCTACCATCGGAGTATTTCCCAGGACAGATGAATTCTACAGCAAAGGCTTTTGGACCTTTCTACATGAATAATAATGCGAAAACAGTGAAAATAAAAAGACAGCTTAGAAAAATGGAAAAAGATCAACAAAGTAATTAAAACAAAAATGAAAAAGGTTCTTCATTTACGGAGGTAAAAAGGATAGCATAGATGGGATAAATTTAAAGTAATTTAAATTACTTTAAATGATCCCCAAGATTTAAAAGAGAATTTACCGTTATTACATTTTACATCTATATAAACAGTCAGTATAAGGTGTCTTCCTCCTTACGGTGTTTTGCCGATAATAATAAGGTTATTGATTATGTCCTCATAATGTGTAGGTAAAGTTGGTGTATAGCTTTTTTTTTCTTCTTATCTCAAATCTGGAGGCAAATACAATGACATGCTGGATCAATTAAGGTGCTATAGTGGGAAATCAGGAAAGGAAACGGCGTTGGCAAAAGATGAAGCAGTGAAACTTTTTACAAAGAAGCAGAAGTCAGTGACAACAGTGGTTTTAGAGGGATCAAAACTTAACAAATGGCTTGATATTATGAGATTTGTGTTTCATTGCTTATCAGGGAAAGTGGAATGATAAAAATAATGTTTTCTAGGGGAATTTCAGAGTCATAAAATTAAGGGTGATAGTAGAATTGGCTAAAAATAAATTAAGGCAAATGAAAGAAAAGAAGATTTAAGCATGGTCTCAAACATATGAAACAGATGGAAATGAAATAATAAGATTTAGACTGTTTACTTACTTCTCTTTTAACTCTTCACTGGTCTTAATAACACTTGGAAAAATCCCATAGGAATATTATATTGGAAAATGTCCAGAGGAAAACAAAAAGCAACATATCTTTAAGCTCAACCTCAATTAAAGAATATGATTCCGGAATAAATATGAAGGACTTATCTAAGAGCAGCTAGAGACTAGTAAAACTTTATGAAAGAGGACATGAATGATAAATGAGTGATTAACGTAAGGAAATAAGAATGAGATATTCAGGATTATATCAGTACATAGCAAAAGTATTCAATAAAAGGTTTTAATAGAGTCTCTGCACATAAATAAGAACAGAATGGCTTTGTGTGTCTCTTGTGCCCTCTTTCCAGCAATGGCTGTAAGTGAGTACTTAGACAAGAGTAAGAAAACTGCAGACTTACTTCAGCTTAATGTCCTATTTTCAGCTCAGTGGCTTGCTGATCTAAACAACGTTTCTATACGTTTAGTAAACTGAATCCATTTCTTTTTTACAGATATGACCTGTTTCCTTCTGTAGGCATGCAACTTTTTATTTCCACTGTGCCCTTTGACAAAGAATTTCATCCTTTGGAAGAACAATCTTACTTTCTTTGTTTTGATCTGGCTTCATTTATTAGTCTTTACCCTCTGACCTGCAAGAAATGCTGAATCCTCAAGTCCTAGCCACACCTGGCCGTGACACTCATACTACTCTGTCATATCCTTCCTCTCTTTTCCAGACTTACAAATTTAGTTCTTCTTTGCACTGAAACTGGTCCATACTTTTGATCATCCTTGTCTTCCTCCAGTTTTCAGTTCTACACTATCCTTTTAGAGATAGAGACCATAACTGTAGACAGTATTCAAGGTGCAGATGAACAGTCTTATAATAAAGGGGGAGGGTTTCTCTCTTCTTTTCTAATAATTTTGAACATTTATTTCTCACTGTTACTGAGCACTGAGCTGACATTTTATGGAGCAATCTGCAGTAAAACAAGATCTGCTCCTAAATGCTATTGGTGAGTTCAGAGTCTATAATTTTGTATGTAACTTTTCCAGCTGCATTTTTTCATATTTATCTGCACAGAATTTTATCTGTCATTTAACTTCCCAGTTACTCAGTCTCATAACTCTTAATATCTTCAGCTGACCCTTGTCTTTATTATTCTAAAAATCTAGTATCTTCAGCAAACTTTCATGCCTCTCTATGCTCTCTGCTTTACATCATTTATGAATATTTTGAGCAACACATATTGCAGCACATACCTCTGATGAGTTCCACTGCTGACATAACTCTGCTGCCCTGAAATCATTTACTCCTGTTCTGTTTCTTATTTTAACTGGTTACTTACCCATATGAGGACCTTCGTCTTGTGCCCTCCCAGTTTAAATTCTCTTGCTGAGACTGTTTGCCAACAGCCTTTTGGAAACAGACTTACTACATCCAAGTTTACACTGGCCCAGTGTTGCAGAACTAGTCACTTCTGATGTTTGGGAAGGTTTGAGCAGAAACATATGTATTACTTTTTAAAATGTTAACATACTTATCACATGTAATATAGGGTAACACATTATATATGATTGCCAAGTTGCAGAAGCAAAATGTGGTGAACAACATTACTTCTTTTTCCACTGAGGGTGTGGGGACCTGCTGTAGATTACTGGCAATGTGCATGCAGTGCACTTAAGCAGGAGAGGCACTGCTAGACCAATCTGCCTCTCTGTTCTTCCTTTCTTCCTCTTCTCATAGGAGCTCTGATATCATCCTGTGCTTGTACGCTGTGCTACAGACCGTATCAAACATGTTTCCCTTATCAACATGATTATGGAGCGTCTTGGAAGGTTTGTGAGGCCGTATTGACCCTTTCCCAAGTATAACATATTAATTTATGTGTCCACTAATTCTAGCTCTTGCAGAATTTTTATTCCATAAAGGATTATCAAGGACAAGCTAGGATTCAGTCATGAGAAATGAAACCCAACATCGTGCTCAGCACCTTTCTCACAAAACTAAATTGATAATGATAAGGCAGTTTGGTGGTTAAAATCATGCAAATTGGTGTTCTGTTTATCTTTGATATGAAGCCAGAAGGGGATTTCTAAGGAAAGAATATAAATAACAGGAGAGGGGGTTGTAGTTTGCATCTATTGATAGCTAGTGATGGTCCTGTTTCAATTAATTTATCCAGTTCTAAATTCATTTATTTATAATTTCTGGCCTCCACTTAACTTCTAAAACAAAAGTATTTCCTTTTGCTAGTTTTAACCTACTATGTCACAGTTTTGGCTTTTCCACTGTCCTGTGTCCATTCTACCCCATTCATCGTCCTTTGTCATTTAAGGTTTTATAGATCTATATAGTATTTTAGTCGAAGGAGAACTAGTTGAAAACCAGTTGTCTTTTTTGATCATCTTTGACCTTGCTGTTCAGCTGGATTTCTTTAAATGGAATTACCTGTATGTGACAAGAATCCTGACTGTAATTCTGAAAATATATGATATACATCCTGTATTTGTGAGAACAACTTTCTTCACTGAGCCTTTGGCTAAATATTTCTAAATCTTGATATTGGTTCATTGGCTTTAATAAGCCTGCTGTTGGTATACACCTCTCCCAATAGAAATTGCAGACTCAACATAATAAATCCATGTCTTTCATTGTTTTTAAAAGTTCCCCGTATTTGTTTATATTTCATACACATTAACTGAATCAGGGTTTGGGATTTTATCTGAAAAAAAAATATTACCTGGATCTGTAATGTATAACTGTCATTCAGGAGACTGTAAGGTAAAAATTAATATGAATTTACGAGCAGCCTATATATTTCAGCACAGCTTCTACTCTACAGAGAAAAGGGATTTCTAAATCTTTACAGATATGATTCTCCCTTTCTTGGATGATGTTTTAGTCTGGAGATATGCATTAAATCTGTCATAAGTAGGAATTTTAAAGAAATTAAATTGAACTTCAGGATGAGCTTTGTGAACAAGGCTATTTTTATTACCTAGACCTTAAATAATTCACAGAACAGTGTCTCTGAGAAAGTTGTTGAAATCTACAATGTACATTTTTTGGTTAATTATTTAAGTTCATTGGAAGGACTTCTAAGGGGCACAGGGCTTTTTCAGGGTAAGAGGGTATTTTGCATATTGGCATAGTACTTTAAAGGATGAATTGTATAGTGTACACTAACCAAAACACTGTGCAAGACATAAACAGGAAAGAGGAAGACAAGAATGTATTTGAAGAGTTTTCACACAAAGTTCCTGTTGCTAGGGAAACCACTTACTTCATCTGTACTTCTTCCAAAAGCATCTATCTCAAGGTCCCTCAGACAGTGCAGATCACAATCTGGTATCCTGTGACATGGAAAAAAAACCCATGTATATGTATGCACAAATACATGTATGTATATATGTTACAGAGTAATAAATGGGTTTTTTTAATAATCCACAGAAATTGTAGCAGATTCATATCTGCAATGCCATTTGGAAGTGCGCAAAGAAACCTATACACAGAAGCCACTGTATTTTCATTTTGTCTGCAAGTATTTTTACCTTACCTAAGTACTTTTCTTTGTTGTGTGCCTAACTTCCACTGTGTCACTGTTACACCTACACTTAACATTTTTAAATAATAAATGCATAAGACGTCCTACTTTTATTAATCACTTACTGAATCCTTCAGCTTGCTACATATTCTTTTCAAATGAAGAAGGAATAAGTCTGGCTATGCATATAGTTGCCTGACTTGAACTCAGGGTTTGACCCAGAGACCAGATAGATCTACCACAGTTGTGCTCACAGGCACACTGACAGCACCAAGTTTCAGCAAGCACTGCCTGCCATCACTCTGCCTCATTTAATCTGCTGGTTCAGTAGAGTAGAGAAGTTCACAGAACTAGGCATAATTTTTGTTTGAGGAATTGTAGTTTTTCAGTATCCGTCACCTCCTACATAATACTGAAATCTGTCCATGTGAGTTCTTCTTCCACTCCATTCTGCCCCGCCTTTGACTTAAGAAAAACTACTTTATGCCAGCACTGAAAGGGTAACTCAAACACTTATAGAATGATTTAAGATGAAGAGCAGAAACTAATGGCATCATTCCTCCTTTCAGACTGGAGCCCACCACCTCCACAAAGCTCTGTCTTTCAAATGAAGTGAGAACCACAAGCATAAGTGTGCCAAGAATGAGAAAATTAGGCTCACTCCATCCTTAAAATATTGTCTTCTGTCTCCTAAGATGATCGAGGAAGAAGAGCTTTCAGAGCTGAACTCTGGTTTCAGCTTGAAAACACAGGCTGGAATTCAAGAAGCACTTTAAGGACTTATCATTGTGGCAAGATATGATGTAAGACATAAACACAGGTTCAAATGTCCGTTTAATGTGGAATATAAAGGGGTGATTGCTATGCTTTTTGTGACTCTGTAGGACACGTCAAAACTTGGGAGTTTGCTGTTGTTCCATTTCTGTAGCATATCTGGTAGTGAAATAGCATACATTGTCTTTTTTACTACTATGTTTATGCATATTCTTCAGACAAAACCATAATAAGCTATGCCTGTCCTTAAATTTAAGCATGAAGTGCTTTGCCAAACTAGAGTCAGAGAGAAACCTGATTTTTTTGAAACAGTTTCTTGAAGAGGAAAAACAGGAGGAACAAAGAATAACTCTGGAATCAAAATTAAAGAAAATAAACTTTTAATTTCTATTCTCTCTCTCTTTCTACTTTCTGGGTTGGATTGTCATTGATGACATTTTGATTGTCAGGAATGTCATTTATTCCTGCCATTTGACAGCAATAAAGGAAGACGTGAGCTCAGTTGAAGGACATCACAGTTTGTATCAGAAAAAAATGTTGCTATTTAGGCCAAATATTTTGGTTAGAAACAAATTTGGTTGAAATCTGAAATTTTGGAAAGCAAAACCGAATTGTTTCTTGGTGGGGATTTGGTAACACAAGTGAAAATTTCTTGGATAGTGACAGGTGCTAAGGTATTTTTAAGGAAAAGGAGTTGTAAGAAAAAGGAAATTTTTTCCAACATCTATATACCTTGAGAGTTGGTAGTCCTTGATCAGGTTTATTCCCCATTACTCACTCCACAATGTCTATTTCTCATTTTTAAAGTAAACACATACAAGACATTTAGGGATGCCCAGTGCCTGGGATTATGCAAGAAAGTGTAACTTGTGTTTTTCCTTCTCTGTGAAATTTCTTCTGATGCTTGGTAAGACAGTTTACTAGACAGACTCGTGGCAGGAGTTAAACTGCCAACTTGTACCAGAGCTGCCATTACCATCACTAAGTCTCATGGTTATCTAAACTAATCTGTCTCCTGAAGTTCTCTGTCCAGCACTAACTACCACAGTAACTAAGTTGTCAGTACATAACTTTAAACCTGCCTGTGCTGGCCACAGAATGGAGTGCAGGCAGCCAGGGGGCACATGGAAGGGACAAGCCTGTCCGTCTGTGTGGAGCAGCCCTCCTCCTCCTCCAAACATTTTTCCAGTCTCACCCCACAGAAATTACTTACTGCTGCTGGAGTTGGCATGCTGGATGCAGGCCAAGCAAGGGATCTTATTTATAACCAAGCTCATTGTGCAGCCATCCCTGAATTTGAAATTCATGTTGTATGTTGTTTCAGCAAACTGATAGATGCTGAGATGATAAACACGCTATACTTTATCACTACTAGTTGTGCAATCAACAACAAAGTAACTGCAGTTTCTAAATGACACAAAATTTAAGCTCAGGTAGATGCAGTGGAGAAGGTACCTCTTAAAAATGGTGACCAATGACTGTTTTAAGGTGGACTGTGACCAGATATATATCAACAGCATATCACATTAAATGTTTTAAACATCGGCACATGGTTATGTGTTTTCACCCATCTGAAATAAAGTTTTGATGCCACACTGCTCAGTCGTTAATGTGTTTTGGTAGCTGGTAGGATTTGCTGTTGCTTCATCCTTTTTAATTTCATGTGTTTGCTGTAAATTAATAACTTGGCTCCTGACTAGTATAAAAGCCATTCTCCAGAAGCTGACCAAAGAAAGTCTTCCAGGTAATGCACAAAAAGAAGAGAAGGATGGCTCTGCTCTATGGCTCTATGGTACATACCTATAAAACTTAAGTAATGAAAGAAAGTAGTTTACAGTTTGGCAATTCCCAGTCATGTCCTTGGATGGAAGAGAGAACCTTCACAACCCTAAAAGGAAAAAGGAGAAGGCACTCAGTTCTCCCGCTCTGAAAACAGCTACAGAAAGGCTGGTGATGCAATACCAAACATGTCCACATAGCTCTGCACTTCCCCTTTTAGGAACATCACCAACATTGCAGGGCCCACTTGAAGGAGGTCCAGAACCAAATGCAATGACACAACATGAATTTTTCCTGAGAGAGATCAACCTAGTATTGTCACCAGCATGGCAGCAGCAGGCCTGCACAATGCCAAACTGCTGTGCTACAGCTGCGTAAGTCCCACACCGGGAGGAAAGTCCAACAAGACCAAGATCAGGCTGGGTCCCCAAAACAGTTCTGCTGTACCACACTGTACTGCTGAACCAGTACCAGCTCCCACTCAGTCTATGAATACTTGCATCCATAAATCAGTGGTATCATTCTCCATCTGGAGAACAATGTGATCTCAAAACTCAGAGGAGCTATTTTAGCAGCCTCCAGAAACCTGTCAGAGATAAGTCAGTGTGGCATTTGTCACTGGGACAGCTGGCTTCATGGAGACTTCTGACACTGCTCTCATGGCAGCAGGTTAATGTCTCTTCCTGGATCGCAAAATCATTTGGGTTTTCCTGAAAACACATTAAGAGCATGAGACAGCCTTTTGCATCAGTTCTCAGGGTGACCTCAGAAACTACTCTAACCAGATCACTATACTGACCTATTACAATAATATTATCATAAATAAATTATAATAATAAAATTACAATGTTAATCTCATCAAATTAATACTTTCCATATTACCAGCCATAAACTTTGAATGAATCTGTCTTTCCAAACTATGTAATTGGCTTGAAGTTTATGAGATTTGTAAAAAAAATGAGGTTTGGATTTCCACTGTTCAGTACATATTCTGAAACTTAAATGTCAACAAACAAAATGTCTAAAAAGATACTAACTTAATAAAAGAAACTACAGAATGACACTATATCTTAAGGAAAAGTATTTCTGATATTGCTTCGTTATAGGTTTTAATAAAAACACAATATATAACACGGAGTATGTGAAACTTGAGATACATATCCTTTTAATACCAGGTTTATTTAATTAGGTACAAACTTTATCTGCATTTTAAAAGCTGTACTTCTTTTACCTTGTACATTTTTATTGCAACATTTCATTTTGATTGCCACAGATTGCCTCTGAGTTCAGAGTAAACTTTTTTTGCTTTTTTTTTTTTTATTAATACTTTTTTGTCTACTTTTGGTGGTCTGACACTTCTTTGTGTAATGATCTTTTGTGATGACTGAAAAGGATGATTGATGGTGTTTTTTTCCCAAGATACTTTTAATTGAATGTTTGACAGTTTTCTATTCCTCTAAACAATTCACATCCACTGTTTCTGTGCTTAGTCTCTGTCTTCATTTCATCTGTGTTGTCAGTCAAGGTTGGGTGGAAGAAATAGGTATTTTGTCATGTAGTTTTTTAAAAGAGGGAAGGTGTAAAGAGTGCTTTTCTGTTTCTTTCTACATTAGGTAAAAAGCACAACAAAATTAATCATATATTAAATATTAGCTTTATGTATGAGCCTGATTTTTATTCATATAAATAATAAATTTCAAAATTATGATTCATCAGACTTGTTCCTCATATATAATCCTCATGAACAAGTCTACAGTGTTAAGCAAAGTTAAGACAAGCATGCCTTGGCATTTTAATTCCACTAAAATTCTGTTGTGCCAAGGTGTTGTTTTGCCTTTTTCTCCCCCAGAAGATGTGTATGTATATTCACAGTTTTACAATTTAAATACTGCAAGCAGCCAAACTGCAAGTACTATTTCAGCACAAAACCATGGATAGTTTACAACTCACCTTCTGAATGAGAAATATCTTAAAATATTCTTTCAGAAGTTTTAAAAGTAAGAAAATAGTTTCTCATTGCTGGACAGAATTGTATATTAATTCTACCTTCCCTTGATTTCTGGAGTGAAAGTGGAAGACAAAAGCCCTAGACTTTTGTTTTGAAAATATGTTTGAAATATTATTCATGGAGCCTGAAATTTTATAAGGAAGATCCTTTTCCATCACCTGTTGACTTTAAGATAAATGCAGTGGAATTGTCAAAATAATTCCCATGTTTGAAAATGCTTTGTTTGCTTTCAGTAAAGTATGTATATTTTCCTTGCTCAGTTTGAATTTTTATATTCATATTTGTAACTGAAAAAAAAACAAGTGCTGCAACCGCTCACCACCTGCCAACCGATGCTGCCAGTCCCCAAGCCGCGATCGCTGCTTCCCCTGGCCAGCCCCGCCCCACCCCCTCCAGTTAATATACTGGGCATGACGTCACATGATATGGAATATCCCTTTGGCCAATTTGGATCAGCTCTCTTGGATGTGCCCCCACCCCTCCCAGCTTCTTGTGCACCTGGCAGAGCATGGGAGGCTGGAAAAGTCCTTGACTAGTGTAAGCACTACCTAGCAACAACTAAAACACCAGGGTGTTATCAACATTATTCTCATACTAAATCCAAAACATAATACTACACCAGCTACCATGAAGAAAAGTAGCTCTATCCCAGCCAAAACCATGACAATTATCAAGGCAAAGCATATCCAGTCAAAGATATTCAGGGATTAAAGAGTTCACAGGTTCACAAGCAGAAGAAAAAATCACTTCATACCTGTCTGAAGGAATGGATTTTATTTTTTTTTAAACAATAGGCTGCAGGGTTCTTTCTATTTCTTTTGTCTGTGGTCTGGAAGAACAATTGTGTGCCCTCAGTGTTCATACAACTCTTTTTGTCTGCTTGCAATGACCCCGTTCCAAAGGGGAAATGTAAAAACCTGCTCCCTGTATCTCACAGTGAGGGTGAAAGCTTCTTTCAGTTGCTACACAAATCTCCCCAGCTCCTTTCAAAATAGTTCCAAGACCTCTGAATAATTTCACCTTAAAGTAATAAGAATGCTTTTTCTTCCCCCTGTGTTTGAAGTCCATCAGAAAATGGGCCCCTGTTTTAGGGGAATATTTACAGAGCGTTTTGTGGTGCAGACTTTCCTTAAGCCAACTTTGAGTATCTCACCTTGGAACTGGAAGCAGAACTGGCATATGGAGAGGACCCCAAACAGCACTCCCAGCTAATCAACGCAGCACAGCATCCTCCTGGCACCCTACTCCTGAACTTCTCTTGCTGCCTTGTGGACCTTTCTCACTTGCAGCTGGCCTGAAGAGCTCTGTCCTGTGTTGTACTGCACTCCGAAAACACACCTCAGGTCTTGATTCAGGGTCTGCCAAGTGGCTTCTCTTGCACGACTCCTTAGCATTTAGCAAGCATACTTCTCTGTTTTTTCTGATTGGAGGCCAATTACTGTGAGAGTCTAGTTGGAAAACTGAATACTAACAAAGTTTCTGTTCAGCATTCAGTAGTGAATTCCTATTAGGTTTGAAGTTATCTAATTATACTTCATTTTTCCCTTTTATATCACACTATGAGATATTAACATCCAAACAGGGCTTGTATCCTTGCTTAAAACAAAACTGCTGTTTATTTATTGTAGTTTTGCAATTCAGGGCATTGTCCCCTGTGGTGGACTTACATTAAAAGTAGACACTGTTATAAAACTATTTGGAATTTCATGACCTTATAATGGTAGTTTTTAGCTTGGAGTATTTTTGCATTTAGTGGATGCGTATGTAAGAAAAAATTCTGAATACAGTGAACGATATTTTAACAATTGGAAGGAAGGGAAGGGAAGGGAAGGGAAGGGAAGGGAAGGGAAGGGAAGGGAAGGGAAGGGAAGGGAAGGGAAGGGAAGGGAAGGGAAGGGAAGGGAAGGGAAGGGAAGGGAAGGGAAGGGAAGGGAAGGGAAGGGAAGGGAAGGGAAGGGAAGGGAAGGGAAGGGAAGGGAAGGGAGAAAGGAAGAGGGAAAAGGAAAAAGATGACAGTCTTCTGCAATTACCATTGTTGTTATTCTCTTTTTACTGTAGCAGTGAGTTGAACTGTAAAGAACAGGAATCACTGATATAAGGACCACAGGGGAAATTCTTCTCTCAGTTAACTGATGCAAGCCCCATTGACTTCAAAGGAAGCTTCAGACATGTAACAGAGCACAGAATTGACCTCAGGACTTTAAGTCAAGGTCTGGTTTCACACATGCATCTAAATCAAGTAATGACATTTCTGGGCTTCTGCTGTGCTGTCAGTTGGGTATTTTTCAACAAAGAAGCTATTTTTTTCTGAGAAACAGTGTCTTCCAGCAAAAAAAAAAAAAAAATCTCTAATTTCCAGACAATTTCTGGTGATACATGAGTCATAAGAAGGCTCCTTTCATCAGTATTTAATTTTTGTTGTTCTATGTCTGTCTTACAAAATCATTTCTTATTTCTCACATTTCTTATTTCTTCTGAACTGTTTACTTAGGGATTATGCTCCAGGATATACTCTTCCATTCGTGCACCTATATTCTGTTCAACCATAATGGGATTTAGTGGCAGGACTCAGTCATGCAGTCTGCAAAATGCTGACACATTATTTCACATAGACAAACACTTCTTTAAGTAACATTTGCCCCACTCAAAACAAAAAAAACTATATTTTGGTACTGTAGCTGGTTTTATAATCTTTCCTTCTACATATAAAATTGCAATATTATTGTACAGCATGCCGATTCTAGGCTAGGACCAGCACCTCCCATGCTATCTTCCCCAACTGTCTTTCGGCAATAACAGGATCCCACAGATTAGTGGTTGAAGAGACATAGATACTTAACTTGACCGAGTGTTCTGCCATGGAACAACACACCTATGCTGCATGATATGGGGACACCTGCTGAATTGGCTGATTGTAACTGAAAAGAGCAGGAGGTAGTAAAGTTTGACCTCTAAATCTTCCTTTTATCATTGCTTGTGGAGCATTCTGCAGATGATCTGTGGAGTAAGCAGCAAAATTTACAAATCTGTCAACTCACTGTCATCAGAGAGGAAGTTTAAAACTGGAAGTGGTCCTTTGTTCAAAACAACTGGGAAATGTAGCAAAGTCTCAGCTCAAGGATGGATTTGATAAACCTTGCAAAATATATGTATTAAAAAACACAAAGTATTTTAGAGAAGGAAGGCAGAATTATGTTCAGATATTTATGACTCTCTTTCTGCCTGATTCATAATTTGCAGAACTTAATGGGTAAATGAGGACAAAGTGTTTCTTTTTCTTGAAATAAAATTCATCAAGATTCCTAAGTTTTAAACCCAAAAAGTGCATTATGATCATCTATCCTGACCTTCTGAAAAATTATAGGCCATGCAGCTTCTGTCAGAAATGCTTGCACCTCAATTTTCTTTGACTTGCTTTATGTAGCTGAATTTTTCTCATATACCAGCAGATGTTTGCATTATAGACACCTACATCTGAACTAATCACTTAGTCTACCTTTAATGTCAGTGGAGAGAAATGGGTACTTTTAGGGTGTGGTTGACCTGACCTATTTTGAGTGTCAACATTAAGATGGAATAAATTGCATCTTTAAAATGCCAGATGTAGGCATATTCAATGTAGGCATGTATCTTTCCTCAGAAAAATCTTATCAAAAATAACTAGGTAAATTGTTCAAAAAGTAACTATCTGTATTAAAACTGGGTACTTGAATTGTTCAGCATCAACTTCAGATCACTGGGCATTGTTATAATTCCTTCTCCTAGTTTAGAGAGATGTCAGCTGCCGGTTGTTCCTGTTAGTTCAGAAGATTTTCTCCAGTATGTCCATTTGCAGAAGGATACAAGGGTTTGGGGTTGTTCTCTTTTATTTGTTTTTATGGCTTTTTTTTTCTCAACATAATCTTTTTTAAATCTACTCTTGTGTTTCATTTCAAAAAATCACCAGAAATTGAAAAGATCTAAACACAGGGCAGTTTGTCTTCTTGTTCCCACTATTGTAAATATGGACGAACTCTAGCAAAATAAAATGGAATCACATTAGATTTAAAATGAAGTCAGAGATCTGTTACTGGTAAGTAAATGGATTTAAAGTTTGTGCTTATTGCACTACCTTGAACATCTACTTTGGAGAAAATGCTATAGCTCACACACTTATACATTGTTCTTAAGCAGAGCCAACCCTAAAAAAATGACCAGATGAACACAAAATTTCTTCTTCTTGTTCCTCTTAATACATAATGAGTGATTAGTGACAGAAATCTCTAGTAGCCAAAGTTCCGTCAGATCTTCCATCCACAGGGATTTATACTGCTTTTAAAAACTGGTGGTAACTCTTTCAGTTCACAGCTATCATATCTCTATTAATTCATACATTCCAATTTACATCTAAGCCAGAAGAGAGGTACTTTTATTTCATTTCCTTTCATGTAAATTGGTTTGGATACTTTTGATTTAAAGATATTTAAATTCATACTACCAGGCTTGTCAACCACTTTGATGGAAGTGGGCATCTTTAATCTCTACCTCACTGGGGCTCATAGATAATTTCCCATAGGAGAATATAATGAATCACTTGTTCTCAGCTAGCTTAGATGAAATTTTGAGGTGGAGAATACTGTATCTCACATCACTGAAATCCCTCCAGGTAGATTTACTAGGCACCCCCAGTGTTTTCCTGATTTTTTCACTGGTATAAAATCAGTCTTGCCAGAAAGTAACCTACTGTTTCAAAAAGCAGCAATATGTTAATCTCTAATCATATCCTCAATACTTGCTTTTCAGAAATATATGCAGCAGAGATATGAAAGAAGGTA
Source organism: Morus bassanus (assembly GCA_031468815.1). Classification (NCBI taxonomy): domain Eukaryota; kingdom Metazoa; phylum Chordata; class Aves; order Suliformes; family Sulidae; genus Morus; species Morus bassanus. The sequence continues at coordinate 93,622,239 of CM062569.1, forward strand.
TACAAAATGTACAGTACCGCAAATTATAGAATCACATAAGCACATAAGAGCTGTCAAAAACAGGAAAAGCAGTGCAAGTATTTAAAGGCACATCCCAGATAGTAACTGATATTAATTAAAAAAAGAAATTGTAATAAAAGATGCATTTATGGTATGTAGCATATTTTTAATTTCTTTTCTCAGGGATTTCTTTCCAGCACCTATTAATGTTTTGTTTAACTTCTTCTATAATTGGCCAGTAATACACAGGAATTTCTCCAGATGAACTTAGGGGTTTGAGTTTAACCTTTTGTCAGAATTTTTTTTCAATTTATATGTCACTTTTGGGAGTTTTATTTTATCATTGCATTTCACACTCCACTCCATGCTCCACTGATCTGTTTCTGTTATTGAGAATCTTGAAAAAAAATAAAAATGCTGTGTTATAAACATCTATTTATTAATTTGGTTATTATTATTTTCATAGGCCACCTTTAAGGTAAAAAAGCAGACTGAAACAAAAGTATATGTATGATTAATCTTAAAGGTCTGACACACGAACATTTTGTTCTCTACACCTGTGTAGAGAGATCTTTTACTTAGCAAAGATGTTGTCACTGACTTTATCAGTAGGAGAAATGCAAGCAACTGTTCAGGGAATAATACACTCTACTGAGGGACAAGAAGACAAAAAGGAAGACAATGTTACCTTAGCCCTTATTCTAGTCCTTGGTTACAGAGAAGGAAACAATTAGGAATAAGAACAATCTATACTGAATAGGAAAAAAAGATGTGGGAATATATCAGTATAAATCAGATCCTACGAACTGCAGAAAACTAATAAGAACAATGAAGTGATCAAGAGGAAAACTCCAGTTGGCAGAAAAAGGGCAATATGAAAGAAAACTGTAGTTATTTCCTTAAATAAATTAAGGACTGAACAAACCTTAAGAACAGCACAGGACCATTATTGAATGAAGATGATGATACTATTAACAATAAACAGAAAAGGCAACCTTATCCAAAAATAAAACTTCTTTTCCTTCTTTTATAATGGAAGATAAAATATATATACACACACATATATCACAGGAAGAATATGAGGCCCTTTTCTCTTCATTAGAAAGTAACAATTGTCTCCTACAGGTAAATATTTAAAAACCAGCAGCCCCACTCAATCTGTATTCAACAGTCTGTATTCCAAAACATTAATTGAGATCTCTGGCTTGAGGTCACAACAGGCTCATGCAGCAAAGGCAGCAAATGATATCCTGGGCTGCATTAGGCAAAACATTGTCAACAGGTCAAAAGAGGCAATCCTTCCTCTCTGCTGAGCACTGGTGAGGCCACACGTGGAGTATTGTGTCCAGCTCTGGGCTCCCTAGTACAAGAGAGACATGGACATGGTGGTTAGAGTCCAGCGAAGGGCCACAAAGATGATGAAGGGACTGGACGAGAGCATCTCTTCTATGAGGAAAGCCTGAGAGAGCTGGAACTGTTTAGCCTGGGGAAGAGAAGGATCTCATCAATGTCTATAAATACCTGAAGGGAAAGCACAAAGAAGATGGAGCCAAGCTCTTTTCAGTGGTGCCCAGTGACAGGACCAGAGGCAATGGGCACAAGTTGAAACACAGCAGGTGCCATCTGAACATCAGGAAATACTTTTTACTGTGTCCGAGCACTTGCACAGGTTGCACAGAGAGGTTGTGGAGTCTCCATCCTTCAAGATATTGAAAAGCTGGGGACTGAACCAAATGACCTCCAGTGGTCCCTTCCAACCACAGCTTTTCTGTAATTCTGTGATTGCTGATACAGGCAAAGAAATACAGGCAAAGACTGCAAATTGTTGATATTGTGCTAGTAAGACAAGGGGAATGAACATTAATTACAGATAACTTAGTCTAGCATCAATCCCTAGCAAAATCAGACAAAAGATGACATAGAATTCAGCTGATAAAAGAGTCAAATACTAGAATGTAATTAAGTACAGACCAGTACAGCATTATAGAAACTAGGTTTTTTAAAATGAACCCAATTTCATTATTTTATTCAGTCACAGGTTTGGCTGATACAGACTACTGTTTTGATATATAGTTCATATAGCGTTTTATGCAGTTTGGTACAACATCCTGGGGGAAAAAGAACGTGTATTAAATCACTGTGGTTTGTATTAAACGTATTAAAAGGGGTCAGACTGTAATATTAAAATAATGTGATATTACAGAAAAATCAGTTCTGCTGTCCACAATGATAGGTTAAAACCTCATGGCAAGATGCTTATAAATGAGGACAGACACTTGAGATTGCTTTTTAACATAGGTGTTAATAAAGGGTTTAAGACAGAATGTAGGCTAAACACATAAGAAGAAAGCACACACATATTATACATATAGGATGAGTTCATCCCCTGAAGATAAGAAAGTTTGCCTGATAAAATTACTACATAGCATGTTACTTAGGACCTCACTCCATTTTCATGAAGAATAATTGGTGCTACATATTACAGTAAGCAGCATTTTAAATGGACCTGACTACCTGGCAAGTATCTGATAGTAGTTGACAAATGGAAATACCATGAATGGAGTTATTTCTATGAGGTTCCAGAGGGACCAGAATTAGCCTAAGGCTATTCATCCTTTCAATTAATTATCTGGAAGTAAATGCAAAATTACTACTGACAAAATTCTCTAGATACCATAACTAGAATTTTTGCACAGTTAAACAGTGGTGAGGATAAGATATAAACAGATGTTTAAGAGAGAAAAATGCATAGGCATTTAGAAAGAAAGAAAGAAAGATGGAAAGGATCACTGAATTTTTGGAAAAACAGCTCTGGAGAGAATCTGTATTTGCGCAACGTTTGTAGCTATAACCTGTCATGTAAGTCTTAGAGACCCCTCTGCTTGCTTCATGAAAAGAAGGCTAAGAATTGTCTCAATGTATAACATCTTCCTGGAGAAAACAAATTGAGTTCCTGCTACTCTAAGATCTAGTGGAGAAAGTTATAGCAAGACATAATGACTGCAATGGGAAGGTGCACAAATTGAAATAAATAAGACACTGTTTTTTAAGAAAGAAATGGACAGCAGTTTTAACAGACTACTAATAAAAACAGATACACTATTAATAAAGACCCTAACCTGAAAACAAATATTTTCCAAGTAAAATATACTTCAGCGAAATCGGATTATGTTACTGGGCACTACACAAAAGTAGATGCAATCTGGTAGACTTTTATGTAGGACATGAGGTAAGATGTTCCGTTGATTTCTTCTGGCCTTAATTGACATACATGCAAATAAACTCAGGAGATCTGGTTTGGTCGGTTTTTTTCTGTCTTATAACTCTTCCTGACCTCCTTGTGTTCTACTTGCTGCAGAATAAGTGAGAGCAGAAGCCCAAGGGAGTCAGCCAGAAGGACTTCTGATGAATTATGGAAAATCCTCTTGCAGCCAATTTGGAAATGCCATTCCTGGTGGTCCACAAAGAAAAAGCACCTGTTCTCCAGAGTGGGTTGCCAATGATGAAAATACTCAAAAGTTCTGGTTCCAAGTCTTGTAAGGTTATGCAGACACCCTATTAGTAGTTTTTATCTGGAAGATTATACAACACTATTTGTGAAAGTTGGCAATTGGAAAGTTGGCATGGGAAATGGCATCTTGATGCTTGAGTACCAGAAACAATCTTCTAAAGGTTCATTAAGGAATTAAGTGGTGATGCTAGAAAAGTCTAGCCAGCAACCAAGGACCACACAACCACTTGCTCACTCCCTCATGGTGGGATGGGGGGGAGAATCGGAAGAGTAAAAGTGAGAAAACTCATGGGTTGAGTTAAGAACAGCTCAATAATTGAAATAAAATAAAGTAAAATAGTACTGGTAGTAGTAGTAGTAGTAGTAATAATAATAATAATAATAATAATAATGTTAATATACAAAGTAAGTGATGTACGATACTGTTGCTCACCACCTGCCAAACGATGCCCAGCCCATTGCTGAGCAGCGATCGCTGTCCCCAGACAACTCTCCCCAGTTTATACACTGAGCATGACGTTATATGATATGGAATATCCCTTTGGCCAATTTGGATCAGCTGTGCTGTCCGTGCCCCCTCCCAACTTGTTGTGCACCTGGCAGAGCATGGGAGGCTGAAAAGTCCCTGCTTAGTGTAAGCACTATTTAGCAACAACTAAAACATCAGTGTGTTATCAACATGATTCTCATACTAAATCCAAAACACAGCACTATACCAGCTACTAGGAGGAAAATTAACTTTATCCCAGCCAAAACCAAGACACTTACCCAGACAAATTTGAATGAGAAAACTTTTTCTTACAGTGCACAGTACATGACTAGCATTCATTTGTCTTTGTTTAACTTGTTAAATAATGTGAAATTAAGATCCTTGGGGCCTTTTTTTTTCCTGTTTAAGTTTTCTTTGGTAATTGATTAGTTAAGCTTTTTAACTGATTTCATCTAATTGAAGAAAATAATTATGTATTAGCTTATGAAAAAAGCAGAACCACATGCATTAACCTCCCAAGTGCCCATATAATCTCTTTGTCCTTGTCTTATTTCTGTTCTTTTACCATTCTTATGTTATTATGTTCAGTGAGTAGAACAAAAGTGTGGAAATGAGATTATGTGGTCACTTAGGACCTGCTGTCTTCAATGACTTCTGCATCAGGTTCATATTTTGCTAGGGACTAGTCCTTCAAAATTTACATCATACCTAAGAAAATGATCTAATAAATGCAAGGAAGACAGCTGAATGTATAATTTAGGGACAGCGATGAGAGAATATGTTTCACATCTTAGAAAATAAAGGAAAAAAAAATTCTTATGTCAGTCTCAGAATCACAAACTATTAGCAGTTGGAAGGGACCACTGGAGGTCATCTGGTTCAGTCCCCAGCTTTTCAATATCTTGAAGAATGGAGACTCCACAACCTCTCTGGGCAACCTGTGCAAGTGCTCGGACACAGTAAAAAGTATTTCCTGATGTTCAGATGGCACCTGCTGTGTTTCAACTTGTGCCCATTGCCTCTGGTCCTGTCACTGGGCACCACTGAAAAGAGCTTGGCTCCATCTTCTTTGTGCTTTCCCTTCAGGTATTTATAGACATTGATGAGATCCTTCTCTTCCCCAGGCTAAACAGTTCCAGCTCTCTCAGGCTTTCCTCATAGAAGAGATGCTCTCGTCCAGTCCCTTCATCATCTTTGTGGCCCTTCGCTGGACTCTAACCACCATGTCCATGTCTCTCTTGTACTAGGGAGCCCAGAGCTGGACACAATACTCCACGTGTGGCCTCACCAGTGCTCAGCAGAGAGGAAGCATCACCATCCTTACCCTGCTGGTAATACTTTGCCTAATGCAGCCCAGAATTCTGTTCACCTTCTTTGCCACAAGAACACACTGCTGGCTCGTGTTTAAGTTGGTGTCCAACAGGACCCCTAGGTCCCTTTCTTGAAAGTTGTTTTCCAGCCAGTTGGCCCTCAGTCTACGTTGGTTCACGGGGTTGTTCCTCCCCAGGTGCAAGAGTTTGCATTTCCCTTTGTTGAACTACAGGAGGTGTTTCTCCAGCCTGTCAAGGTCCCTCTAGATGGCAGCACAATGCTCTGGCACATCAGACATGCCTCCCAGTTTTGTATCATGAGCAAATTCACTGAGCATACACTCTACCTCATCATCCGGATCATTAATATTCAACAGGATAGGACTCAGTATTGACACTTGGGGTACACTACGGGCCTCCAACTAGACTTCACTCCACTGATCTCCACCTTCTGGGCACAGCTATTCAGCCAGTTTTCAATCCACTTCACTGTCTGCTCATCTAGTCGACACAGACACAGCATCTCTATGAGAATCTTATGGGAAAGAGTGTCAAAAGCTTTAATCTTTAAAAATAATTGTAGGACCTCCCTTACTGATTACATTTAAGTAACCACCCAATCCTACATGAAACAATTACCTATTGCAGTTTGGAGCACTTACGTACAATAACTTTAATTTACAAAGTGCAACCTTCCCTTTCCTTCCATATTGGGATTCCAGATAAAAATAGTTCATTTTGTATTTACTAAATGCATGGCTAATTTCATGTCTCATGATTATTTCACTTTTCTTCCCTCTTGCATCATTCATATGAATATGAATACACTACAGCTCAGGATGCTGAAAGCACACATCTGTTCTTACTAAACCTAGGTATTCAAAAATTATGTGTTGGACTTCATAAAATCTGAAGATCAATTTAAAAAAAAAAAAAAAATTAGTCCTCTTCTACAACTGGGCTCTCAGGATGCTTTTCCTTTCTATTTTTCTAGGTATCATTTACAGCTATCTACTCACAATATATACATTGTCAATTACATCGTTTGGGAAAGTTTAAGGCTTGGATGAAGACAAGCAAGTTGAGTCCCTACCTACCCTCATGTACTATGAACAGGCTGGGAAAAGCACTTTGAAAGGCAGGGAATATCTGTAACAGAACCAAATCTGTTTGTCCATAGTTTATTTTAAGGAGTTTGAAATCCACACGTCTTTCAAATGACTTCAGCTGTTTCTAGATGATCATGTAAGTGTTATAGACCAAATGACTTTTTATTTATAGACTGCTTGAAGCCTAGGCTCATTTCTTTTAGATGGTGGCCCTGCAGTTTCATCCATGCCTTAGTCATTTCAAGACTGAAGTTATATTGGTACAGTAAAAAAGTGCTACATCTTTTTGGTACTAGATAGAGTGTATCATTTGTTAAGCAGTGCTTTTTCTTTATTATGTGTGTGCAGTATGATCTGTATTAGCTGTTGTTGGAGATGTCAGATTGATATTACGCTTTGGGTTTAGATCTATAAAGGCTGGAGACCCACACATATAAGAGACTTACCTGTCTTTCACCCTCTGCTGCATCTCTATAATTCTGAGATAAGAAAAACCTGACCTGAACTTCAGTATATATAAGAAAAAGTAGCTGGCATCTTTTTATTATTGTTTCACTATCTCTGGTAGTATTTCCTGTCTTGGTTCATAACATCTAGAATCTGGCTTGTTTTTTTTTCAGGGCATACCATAAAATCAATCATATTTTTCTATGCTCACAAAAACACATCAGTTAGTTAAGGTTTGACAGCAGTACTCTTACAGACATTGTGGGAAGAATAATTATTTTTGTCATTTTTCTTTGTTGTGGTGATTCTTGATGTGTCTGAAGCTAGATGAAATGTATTAATTTGCTTTTAATATGATTGTACCCAGAATGCTAGATGCATGTTTTTCATTGTGGAGCTGAAAAATTCAGATAAACAAATAAATGGATAAAGAAATCAGCATGGAGACATTTTCCATGGACTGTGAAAAATAGTAAACTACCAATTTAACATTTATAGAACAATCTGGTCTTTTATTTCTGGCTTCATAATGACTAATTGCTTAATTCAATCCTTTTTGCTGCTCCAATAATTTCTCTGATTTTACTGTAAATTCAACATTAACATACCATACCATATCTATAATAACTTTACACTTTTATTTAAGGTCTTTTCTTCTAAGTTTACCATATCTGATATATTGGCTAGAATGAGTATAAATGGATTGCCTTTTGCATTACTTTTTCTGATGAAGCATTTTGTATAAACAAAATACACATTTTTACTACAGAGCTTAGTTTGACTATTTAAATCATGAGCTGTGAAATTAGTGCTTTTTATTAATCTACTATCTTGATTAACTTTTCTTTTGAGAGCTAATAAAACCCCACCTAAAGCAACTCACTTAAACTATGTTTCAAAATATGTTTCTGTAATTGAAGTGAAGGGAAAAAAAAATTCATCATGGATACCTTAGATTCACTTTAACTTGGATCAAATGAACACTGCTTTAGAGAATAAGCTGCAGTTCAAGTACAGACTAGATATGTTCTCAGTATTATGAAATATTTCTGTTGTGGTGGTATCTTGGATCTTTAGGCAAAATCAAAGTGCAATTGACTTAAATATTGTAAAAACTCTTAATAAAAATGGTTTAGAAAGCTTTCATATTTTAGCAATCAAACAAATATATGAGACTGGCCATTTCATAATACAGCACTTTTTATTTTTTGGCTTAAATGTTGCAGTCTGTAATCATATAAAACTCTGACACCACTTTCAAATAGGGACTTTGCTGAGTTAAAACCGTCATCATTATAATCCTTCAGGCTGAATAAATGTGTTGCTTTTGACTTCTAGAGAGTACTCAGTCTCAGAGAATTTTCTTGTAGATATTCATTAGTCTCTAAGTATGTTATGATTTTACAGTATTAGAAGAATATCAGGAAAAGTGTGAGTACCTTGAATGGTTTGTCTGCAGGTCATGAAAGGTCTGCTAAGTATGGGAAGTTTCATTCTCTTCCTATGCCTCACATCACACAGACACACCTTACAATTACATTAGGAGACTGTCTCCTCCCAGGATATTTGCAATAGGAAGAGATGCTAAAGGAACTACAAACTTTAATGAATACAAGAAGTCAAGAAGCTTTGACATTTTTCAAATAATGGATTGGGCAGATATATTTTTCTTCAGGGTTCAGGTCACAGCAAAACATCACCATTATTTGTCACCAAACAATTGCAAGGAGAGGCTATAATTGTTGAAGGTAAGAGCATCTGGCTAAGAGTTTATTTTAAATGCCTCAAGGCAATTGCTGGTGTTTTTCAGGGAGCAGTACAAGGTAAAAATGGCCCATAAATTATAAATTAAAGAGGTATTTTTAAAAGGTCACTAGTGAAATTCTGGCCAATAGGACTTGATTTTATAATTTTGGTGAGCTTTTTTTTGCTCAGGGTTTTCTGTTACACACAAAAAAAATTGAAAATATCATCTTCAGGTAATTTCAGCCAATCCCATGTTGGCCTCTTTTAAAGAATTTTAGGAAAAGATTCAACAATCAAGCTCATAATGAGAAGCTAAACTTTACCCTTACCAGAGGAGATACACCCTTCTTAATACATATCACTCAATAATCATGATAACGAAGTATTAGCTTTGTTTGTCTGCTGCTTGAGGGCTGACTACATGAATTCAGTGATGCCAGAAGAGAAAGACCCATACATACACCCTTTCCTCCATTGTTTGTGCACTCTGTATTCTTCAGTCATAAGAAAAATATCAATATGTATTTCACATTTTAGCTTCTGCCTGCTATTCACACACCTTTTCTCCAAGGCCCTATATGGTATATTCCCCTATTGTTTTATTGGATTTAGAACATTGTTTTTATTTGTTTTCTATTACAGCACAGATAATAAAAATGCATAGCATGATACTGGGCATATATAAAGAGCACAAACACTGTCTGGGAATGCAAAGTGTTGCTTTTTTTGCCTCACAAGAAGAAATGGATGATGGAAAATACAAACGATAAACATTCACAAGACAGTGAATAAACAGGAATTGCTATTAGGGTTCAGTGCTGGATATTGATAGTTCTCTCAGTCTCTGCTTCTTTGTGAAATCAGTGAATGAAATTCCTTAAGCACTTTCAGTTTCTGGTGTTTGCTGCTGTTATTAAGTGGAAACCCAGGCCCCAATAGTTTTCCTATCATGTCTGGGGAAAGAGTGTGGTCTCCACTGAAGTTATAAAAATCCTGTATACAACCTAAGAATTGCCTTTATCATAAGATACACTAAACACAGAGAGATATCTGGAATCACACCTATCTCTGGAGTTTAGGCACCTAACTCCAATATCTTGGGATCCAGAGGCTGGGTACATCAACCTTTAAGAAACAAAGCAAAGCTGACTCTTAAGAAGAAAAAAACAGTCTGCTGTACCATTCCTTTTGTAAGTGCCTGGCAGCTGTATCATTCAAACAGTAGGCTGGAAATTTTATGCTAATTTCATTCTCATGCTGAGCAGTTTCAAACTCCATGTCTTCCAGTTCAAACCCGTGTAAGAAGCTCAAAGCTGAAATATCCTTCACCTTGAACTTTTTAATGGAAATGCTTTTTGGCTGTGAATGTTGTAATGAGTAGGCTACAGAGAAAGAGGTAAACAGCAACTATGGTGATCATTTTTCTTTAAAAAGTGAGCACATTGCATTTCATGAAGGATGTAGTGACATCATTGTGCTAAATAAGCTCTGATAATGGCTGTCACAATGGGTTTCTCGGGTCTTTGAGAAACATCATGTCTTCTAATTCCCAGACTCACTCTGTATTTAATGCTACACTTGACTCTTGTAAAATTCATGAACAGTTCCAGAAGCAGAAAACAGGTCTCCTCCCTTCTGGCATTTCTTCTCTTTACCATTTTACACCTCGACACCTAGGAAATAGAAAATAGATTTAAATCTTGCCAGCTGTAAAAGGAAATCAAACATGGATCATCCACTACTTGGCCAAATGCCCCAAACATGAGGCTCTTACTGGAAATTGTGGATGAAACAACTGTCACTGTTTTGCTTCTGGCAGAGCAAACTTCTTTTCCATAGTATCCCATGTTTTTAAGCTGTTATGGCTGAAGAATATTCTGTTAAACTCAAATTGTTGTGTTTGGAAATAGGAGGCTGAGAATTGCTTGGGATGTAGCAGTTTGGACCCCTCTCTTCTAGATTGCAGCTAATTTCTTTCTCAGGCTGTAGATGTTTAAATCCGCATACCTACCATCTGTCATCCAGAGGCTAGGAAGAGCTTAGGCAGGGCATTCCTGTGTGTTTAAATTAATTTTGGACATTTCTGTTGTTTACTAGACCAAAGTATAAGGAATGACTGCATTTGTGTACCACTAAAACTTGCTGGCACATTTTCTTATGTTTGGACTTAAAACTTCCACCTAAATCCTGTTTCCGTCCCTTCTTTCAATGTAGTGTATCTGCATCTGATCCCACCATCACTTATATCATTACTCCCCCTGATGTCAATAAGCCATGAATTAGACCCTTAATATGGTTTGTAAATAATTATCCAATATTTTTGTAAAATCATGAGAATTATTATTTCAGTTATATCATTTGACAAAAATTTGGTAAAAATTGATAAAAAGTTGTTACATTTTTATTTTCATCACTAGTATGTATCTTGTTCTATCGACCTCATTGTTCTAAAGATCAGTAAAACCTACTGCATGCAATGTCTTGGGACAGATAGGAGCAAACTGCAAAAGTCTCATGTGAATGCTCTCTACAGTGTTTTCTACCAAGAAAGATGTTAGAAGTTTTTGCTTGTTTTCAAATTCTACCATAGAACAAGCCTATTGTACTCAAGAATTACCCTGTGTTATTTTGAGAAATGAAGGAAAGCAATACAGATTTTAGGTCATTGTCCTGCAGAACACTCTTGAGGCAACTTAAGCTGGTGATTTGCAAGTGGCAGGAACTCAGTGCCTCTATAGAAATAGATGTGCATTGCCCAAAAGAGGTCCCTAGAAAATAACAACAGGTTTGCCTCCTGGTTTAGAAAACATTGTAGGCTTTGGTCCTTCTCACTGGAATACTCAGTTCTTAGATTTATGTGTGTAATGTTTGTTATTTTTTATGACGTCTCTTGATAAAATTCAAAACACCAGAATCAGAAACCTTGCTTTGAGAAGAGGGATGCTGAACTGCCCCCTCTAGATAGCAATCTTCCAGAAATGGCATCAGAACAAGTTTGTATTTATAAGGAAAGCTGCAGAGGTAAAGCTGAATGCACTATCAGACAAAAAAAGGTATAGAAAATCTTTTGGAGATGGAAACAAACACACACTGGAGAGTAAATAATGTAAATAATCCTTCATGGCTGGCAGTTCTGCATCTAACAATAAGATGCTTTGCTGAAGATCCTAGTTTATGAAGGGTTTAAAATAACTATATTTGCCTGTTACTGCTTGAAATGCAGAATGAGGAGAAGGTAGTGAGGGAAATACAAAGACTAAAGCTATACCTGAGGATAACTGAGAAATTGACTGTTTTATTTTATTATCCTGTTTCTGTTCTTCTTTCAATTTTTATTCTCTTCTTGTCTTTGTAATTTAAAAAAATTTTTACATGATACCCTTTCTCAGGGTACTTCATTTTACAAGTCCCACCAGCTCCAGCCCACATTCCCACCAAACTAAAACTGTCTGACATATCTGCTGACTTGGCATAGCTTTGCTTGTCAGAACTAGCTAAAAATTATCTTTGAGCCCCTTTGTATGTTTTCTACATCTGTATGAAGTCTTTATTCTGTAGCAATGATGAGGAATTAGTCTTGAATTATTAAACAAATACAAGTTTTTACATTGCTGTGGATAGAAGATCAATATTTCTGTGACTGCATTCTAGTATTAGGCCTTTCTAAAATTCCAATCACTTGTGCATACTGTTATGGGATAAACAGTGTTTCTGACATATGCAAGCTGTTCAAGGCATTTCTAAACTCACAGGATCACAGAACGTCAGGAGACCTTTAGTCCAACCTCCTGCTTAAAACAGGGTCAGCTATGGGGTCAGACCAGGCTGCTCAGGGCTTTACTCACATCTTGAAACTCTCTAGCTATGTAGACTGTACAGTCTCTCTGAGCTGCCTACTCACTCTCTCTGCTCCACTAGTTGGCTGCCCTTATGGTGAAAAAGGCTTTCCTTATATCAAGCACTGTTAACTGATGTTGAGTTTGTTGTGCATCACAACCTTGAGTCTTGTTCAACATTCAGCCAGTCATGTGCCAGTTGGTATTGTTGCAAGATCCTCTTCCTTCCCAGGCAAAGGACTTTGCACTTGTCATTACTGAATTTCAGGAGGTTCCTGCTAGCCCATTCCTCCGATCTGGCTAGATGCCTTTGGACGGTAGTGGCAGGAGCCACTAGGCAGAGTCTGTTCCCCTGAATTTGGTGTCATTGGCATACATTACAAGAGATAACTCTGTTGTTTCTTTGAAGTTATTGAAGAAGATATTAAATGGAACAGGTCCCAGGACAAAACCCTCTAGCATTTCACTTGTTACCAGCCTCTAGACAGAGTACGACTGATTAATCACAACTTCTGAGGGTCATTCTGATCATTAATTCAGTAGTAAACCCTTCCAGACTGTAACATCCTAACTCAGGTACAAGAATATTTTTGATACTGGCAAAAGCCTTACTCAACTTGAAGTGAGTGGCATCCACTGCTTTCCCCAAACTTGTCTCTCTGGTGTCTCCCACAAAGGCAGCCTTATAACAGAAGGCAACCTGGTTTGTCAGGCATGATTTCCCCTTGGTAAATCCATTTAGGCTGTTCCCATTCACATTCTTCTCCTTCACTTGCCCAGAACTGTGTGCCAAGAGGTCTTTCACCATGATTTGCCCAGGGCCTGAACTGAGACTGACTTCCACACCTTTCCCATACCCTTTTTCAAAGCTTTTTGTAATATTTGGTTTTTTTCCAGTCATTGGGAGCCTCTCCTGATCTCCATGTACTTTTTAAAGGAAATGAGCTGATGAATATAAGAAGGATGTAGGAAAACTATGAGTACTTAAACACAAAAATTTCTTGCAAAAAATTTTATTTTTATAAGATTTCCATCTGATTCAGGTTGAAATAAGTGATGATAAGTAGGCTGTGGCTCTATGTGTCTACCTGAAACTCAGCTTAAAATCTTTGTGGTATTTGATATGGACTTGCAGCTGCATTTTTGCCATTAGAAGATACTGTGGAAAGGATCTTTCTCTTTCTCCTTACAGTATGTAACAGTCTGGTCTGATTATTCTGACTAAAGTTGCCTGGTCTGATTATTCTGACTAAAGTTTCCTTCCTTTAAAAGAGTAAGTGGGTCAAATATTCCTCTCTGGAAGAAGGAGGAGGTTATTCCTGCCTTGGAGAGCTTCCTCAGGGAGAGGTGCTTTCAAAGACACTAGGGCAGAGCAAGAAAGAGAGTCATAGCAGAGAACTGGTCAGCCTGAGGGACTGCTGAGAGCAGCAGGCACCAGATACACTAGCCAGGAGCCAAATGGGTTAGAAAGGAAACTTTCTGGGCAAAAGAGAAGATTGTGAGTGGACTGAAGGATGTCTGATAGTGTGCTGAATTTGAAGTCGTGATCTAGGCTCTGTCCAGAGCCAACAGAGAAAGAAGCATCTCTGGAGGACAGTTTGTCTCATTTATTTTAAGCATCTAATGGGATATGTGCTGAATTACCTACTAGATGCCTTTCTTCACCCCCTCTCCATGAAAATGGCCTAGCCACTAGCCAAGACCATCTGCCTCACATTTAGGCAGTAGAGGCAGGTGAAATATGTCTCAGAGAATTTGTTCATTTTGCTCCAATGTGGAGCTGTACAACTTTCACTGATACTGTGAAGTAACAAGAATGTGTGAAAGTCACTGACGTAGTTTTTAATTTTCAGATTAATAAGAACTTAGCTCCAAAGCAGTAGCATATAAACAATTAGATTCAAATGGTTTGCTGTGATTTATATGCTTAATTAAAGACTTATAAATATTCATTAATAAGTTAGATGAGTTGTTATTTTCTCCCCCAAAATCAGTCAAATTTGGGTCAATTCAAAAGACAAACCCAAAGTTGTAGTCTGTTAGACAACCCACTTTTTCTTGCCATTTTTGAAAACATGAAGAAGGTAGCTACCATGCTTTGGAAAGAAAGACCTGGTTTTGGTTTTCATTAAACAAATCATGAAATATAGGGCATGAGCTATTTATTTCCAACCAAAGTAAAGCATAAAATTAGTCATGAGATATTCTTGATCTCTATGGCTTTGTTAAACAGGTTTTTGAATTATCAAGAGAGTTACATTTGTTATAATTTAGACAACATGTCATATTAAGTGTGCCTTATCAAAGTCAATGACTTCTGTTAGCATATTTACCAGTAAACCCTATGTTTACAGAGCTTCTTCACTGTTTGCTTAACAGAAGTCACAAAGGTACGTGTACCTTTTTTTGAAATCTTTACTAAGGACCAGAGAAACAGAAACTTTCCACTGAAGTAGAGGATAATGTTCCTTTCTTCTGAATGGCGATTTGTTGGTGGTTTTGAACAGTTTTTTTTATTGTTATCAGAAAATAGCTTAGTGACATCAGGATTATCCCATGAGAGGATATACGGCGTGAAGAAAGTATGTGGTTTCTTGCCAACTTGGAGGTTTTGCCACTTAATGCCACTTAGGGACAGTGTTTGTCCCCTGCTAATCATCATCTCTTTCCTCTGCTACTACCATCCCCATACACTTTGGATCATTCCCTGTGTTGTTATTACTGCTGATAGAAACACAGTGATAAAGGTCATAAACCTGAAAAAGTTTCAGAAATTTTGGTAATATCTCATTTTACACTATTAGAAATAGCATAATGCCTTGGGTTTATTGCTGTCAACAACATAACAAATGTGACAATAAAATATGTATCTGCAAATGGTTCTAAATATCCAGCACTACAAAAACAGTAGCCTGAATCTACCAAGAGTTGTTATGAATATGCACAACAGAGACAAAGAAGGGCCAAAAAGGAACGTACAGTCTTGGCTTGCCAAGCATCTTAAATAACTGCATACTAAGAAAAGGTTTTTAAAAGAAGAAAACAGAGAAGCCTGACATCTTTCTCTGCAATCAGAGCAAGAATCTAATTTTTACAAGTTTGGCTATGGCAAGTGCTGAGACAACTTACATGAATAGGATTTTACTGAAAAAGCATACAACACGCTAAACACAGATGAAAAAATGGAATAGGAAAAGCAATGTTTCCTTGCATATTATAGACTACTCTGGGGACCAGAACACAGAAATCGGTACAACAGTGAAATGTTCTTTAGTGATGCGTAAAAACAGAACAGTGTAGTTTCCATCTAGCAAGGGAGTCTGCTATAGGTTTATATTAAACCCAGAAAAACAGAGTGAGGCTTTTTTTAACAAATTGCTAGAGTTGTCCTAGTATCCCAGCTAACCTGACACCCAGCTGGCAAAAGAAGAGGTATACCTAACAAGTTGTGAAATGTACTTGTGGCCACTTTTGGTAGAGATAATCATCAGAGAGGAAGATCTTCCAGGCTTCCTTTCCCTTTCAAACTGAAGAATGTTGAGATGGAAGGAATCATAAGGCAGAGAGATTTTCTAGGGTAGAAGTGCAATGGATTTTGGGAAAGACGGCTTCAATAAACTCAGAGAATTGGTGGACTGCATATCCTAAGAGGTTAGTCTGAGTAGAAAAGATATTTAAAAAATCTGGCAGTCCTTTAAAGAAAGACTTAAAAGGCTCAAGCACAAACTATCCCCCTGCAGAGGAAAGACAGAAAATATCGTAAGGGACCTACTTGTCTAAATGAAGAACACTTCATGGATTTAAAAAAGAAATGAGGAAAAAGGAAGTGGAAACTAGGCCAGGCTAATAAGGATGAACATGAAAGTATAGCATGAGCATATAGGGACAAAATAAAAACCACAGAGGCAAAAATAAAAGAGCTGCAATTAGCAAAGTACAAGGACAATTTCAAGTACATTAGTGACAAGAGAAAAACCAAAAGAAAGGGTCAGTCTGCTGTTCAGCAGAGTGGTACAGCTAACCACAGCTAATGACAAGAAGGCTAATATCTTTACTGCTTTTATGTACCACTTTTCAAAATATAGCTCTACTGCAATTAGGAGCTATAACAACCACACGTGGCAGATATAAGAAAATAAGCAGGTAAGTGACAAGTTACATGGATTTGTCATGAATGGATTGTGTCAACCAAAACATAATTTCTCTCTAGTAGAGCATAGCAGACCTTGTGAATAGAGAAGAAAAAGTAGATTACATATATCCTGACCTGAGTAAGGCTTTGACAGACATTCTCATAAGCAGCCTTAGGAGACATAATCTAGATGAAAATAATACGGACTAGAGACAGTATTAATGTTTCTCTGTCAGAATGAAGGTTGTCTCAAGTAGGGATTTCCAGGGTTCTGTCCTAAGTCTGGTATTATTCAATATTTTCATAGGCTTCTTAAATTTGCTGTTCAATGGGACAAATAAAGGATACTAAAATTATGCAAGGATACACTGCTATGCAAACACAAGTCACAGTTCTGATGCAAAAAGAATAAATATTATTCTACGCTACAAGTTGAACACTGAATGACAAAGTCATGCTGTTATGAAAGGAAAAAAATCATACCTACAACAACAAAGAGGAATGTAACCCATAAAACACATGAAGCAAGTGGATCCTCTGCTGTGTATTGGCAACACCTCAGCTGAAGTGGTGCACTATTTTGGGCACTGTTTCTAGAAAGACAGAATATAACATAGTAGTTTTCAGACACAAAACAAGATTCAGTAAATAGGGAATCTATCCTTTCTCTGTGTCCATATCAAACAGAAGAAAAAATAAAAAATTAATCCTGAGATTGACTGAAGTTGGCTAAAGCTGGCAGCACAGACTGAGTTATCTTCATCACTAGAGATCTTAAAAACATGGGTTACCATGTGTGTCTATGTATATTTGTGTGTGTGTGTGTGTGTGTGTGTGTGTGTACATACACACACACACACATATATGTATTTCTGCCTAGAAGCAAGGATAAGGACCTCTGGCCATATCTTTCAGACATGATTCTGTAGCTATTCTAGTGGAAGCTTTGCCTTGGGCTCAGAATAAAGAATCCTAGGGATAATTCATTGCTGGTTAGAAATTGAATGAAAACATACTAACTAGCCTGAAGTCATTAAAAATATTCAATATTTTTTTGTTTATTACCAAGAATATCATGACTTTTTTTTCTCTTGCTTGGATAGCTACCATGTTCATTCAGAAATAAAATCTTTTAGTTTCTATGATGTGAAAGTTTGGCAAAACCCTGAATACTTGGATTTTATAGCACTGGAGATTTCGAAATGAATTTTCAACAAAACTGGTAATTAAATACGTATAGCTACATTTCTGTTTTTTCATAAAAGGCATCCTCCTTTCCTGAGCTCTTCATGCATACATGCGATTATTCAAATTCTACATTAAAGTATGGTGAGCTATATGTATAGATGGCATGTATTAAAATAACATTGTTTGATAAATAAAAAAGAAAGCTAAGTGAGTAAAAAATGTAATTAACACAGTTTAAACTAGTCCAAACTCATTTGTAAAAAAAATCTAGCTCCTCAACTTTTCTGCCAACCAGAAGACATACAATTATGCAAAAAGACAGGTAGAAATATGTATACATAGACAAAAGCTAAACTGCAAATGAAATAGGCATTGAGGACAAATTCAGAAAACTAACATCAAACACTTCAGTCAGAATCCTGTAATCCTATATTTATAGTCAAATATTGCAGAAATGTATTGTTAACCTATATAGACATTGAATTCTGCAAATTTTGTTTGATGGCATTTTAACCTCTGATTCTTTTACAAAACATTTTTATCAGGCAATATTTGTTCTAAAAATGCCGTGGAAAGAGAAGGTATTATGAATATTCATGGAGTGCAGTTTGTATTAGTGCAAATGTTCAAAACAGGATTGTTCTTTTTTGCCATTTTAAATGTCCTATGAGCTTGAAAAACATCCAGTCATAGAATAAAAACAGTCTTGTGTCTCAGCATTAGTAATGAATTTGGAATGCAAAATATGCAAAATGGTTATTGAAAATTGTTCCCAAGTATTCTATATGCTGAAAGAGATTTGTATTTCAGTAATTATTCAAGTTGTCACTGAGTAATTTAGAGTGCTGAAATTGTTCATGAAAACAACTGGACTTGAACACACAGCCATTTTGCAAATATAGTGGTCTGAGAATTTAGCATTACTCTTTTGCTTGTTGTTATCTTTTGCAGGTTACTGCCCACCACAGCTGAAAACAACGAATAAGAACATAAGAGCATGTCCTGGCATCAATCACAGATGAAGACAATTTGAATTAATATGGTTGATCTAAATTCTGTCAAAGTCTGACTATGCCAAAGTAAATACAGAGAAAAGAAAGGCACAATAAATGCAAAAGCAATTAGTAGATACGTGTTTAATTTTTTGAGAGCCTTCATAATGCATAAATTGCTTTTGATTAAAAGTAATTAATATGTTCTTTTGAAAATGGTATTTGAAAGGAAGAGCTTAAGTCTAGCTCAAGTCTGGCTGTTCCTGTAAAGAGAGAGACAAAAGAAGCAAATAACCCAGAAGGAAGGATTTTGAGTGAAGAACATTTTATTTACATAACTACAGTTACATTACATGCTAGAACAACAAAAATATCTTTTCTATTGTTGATGTGCCTTTAAGAGCAATATATCCTTCCTGAAGCACTCACAGTGCTGACACAGCATAAGTTCATAAGTTAAATTTTTATTACTGGGGACAGTGACTTCCAAAAACGACTAATGAAGGATGCAGAAAACAAATGAAAGAAAGAAAAAGTATCGAACACCAAAATGTCAACTCTATCAACAAGTAGGAAAGTCAATAATAGTCATCTCTCTACTAAAACATAATCAAATATTGCTGAAAAATCAACATGCAATATAAAAATGATGACCATAATTACAAATCAGAGAAATGACAACTTACTTAGCTATTTTCAACTGATAAATCACAAGAGATTTTTTCCTTTTAATCTGATTTACTTCAGAAATATTTAAGAGCTTAAATGCTTTCTATTATTTCAGTGGGCCAAAATGAAAATGTGTTTAACTTCTTGTTTGATGTACAAATTACAACTGAAGCAAGTGTTCATCTCACATAATTTCAGCTCTCTAAAAAATGAGTCATCCACACGAAAGTTAAATTCTTAAAGTAACTCTGTCAGTGGTAGAAGGAAGGAGGATCATCTAGAAAGATATTAAATATGCCTTTCTTAAATATCTGTTTCCAGATGGGATGAGTAATATCACATAAAACTTTCTACGCTGTTCACCATGACTTTATAAGTCTCTGTTTATACACTCAGGATTCTGCGCTTGGGACATGGAAATACGGGATGTACATATATATGGGGGGATGAGAGGCTGGAGTGCAGCCCTGCAGAAAGGGATCTGGGGGTTTTGGTTGATGGTAATCTCAATATGGGCCAACAGTGTCCCTGGCAGCCAAAAGGGCCCACTGTATTCTGGGTTGCATTGAGCACAGTATAGCTAACTGGTCGAAAGTGATTGCCCCACTATACTCAGCATTGGTGCAGCCTCACCTCCAGCACTGTGTGCAGTTTTGGGCTCCACAACATGAAAAGGATATAAAAATATTAGTGTGTTCAAAGGAGGGCAACAAAGACGGTGAAAGAACTAGAGGGCATGACTTACAAGGAGCAGCTGAGGATACTAGGTTTGTTCAGCTTAGAGAAGAGAAGACTGAAGGGTGACCTCATCACTGTCTATAATTTCCTCTTGAGGAGGAGTGGAGAGGGAGGTGCTGATCTCTTGTCTCTGCTGTTTAGTGATAGAACACAAAAGAATGACTTAAAGCTGCTTCAGGGGAGGTTCAGGTTGGATACTAGGAAAAAAATCTTCACTGAGAGCATGGTCAAGCACTGTAACAAGCTCCTCAGGAAGTGGTCATGGCCCGAAGCCCACTGGTATTCAAGAAGCATTTGGACAATGCCCTTAGATATATAGTTTAACTTTTAGGTTGCCCTGTGTGGAATCAGGAGTTTGACTTGATGGTCCTCATGGGTCCTTTCCAACTGAGGATATTCTGTGATTCTATGTGTATTACAAATCTTTTTTTTAAAGGAAGAGCACAGACAGAAGTCACATTTGATATATTTTTCACAAGTCCAATATACAGAATAAAACTATGGAACTACCACCATATAACAGTAGCATTCAGTGTTAAGAGTATATCTGTCCCATATATACATATATAGAAAAGTACATAAATATTTCTAGATAGTATCCAACTCAACACAGACCTGTCAAACACAGACGATGGCAATGGGATTCCTGAGACTCTAATAACTTAGAATTGAGAAGGAATGTTTCTACATCTCTTATTTGTACAATAGACACAAATAGGACAACATTCCCTGTTGATGTAAGAGGACAAAAAAAAAGAAGGGTGAGATTGTATTAGGAGAGAATTTGGGTGGCTGTGTGTTCTCTGTATGCTGATATTGGACCTGTACTGCCAGATCCAGATATGCAAAAACTATTATCAGGTTAGAAAATATTTCATAATTAACTTCATATAAAATTTACCTTCCATTTTCTAAGTTGATAGAATGTTTTATAAGCTTCTCTTTGCAGCAAGACTAGGGGTATTTTTGTTGTTTTCTTTTGTTTTTCAAGAAGGATGACATCATAAGAGAATTTAGAATTGTTTGATCTCAGAAACTGTGTTAGAAAAATACACCAATCTACATTTTTTTTTCCAAGTCGTAATACCATCGCAACATGAACACAAGCCATGACATAATAGGAAACAACTCAATCAGCAAGTGATTTAAAAAGGAAAAGGTAGTTCTCTGAAAAGTTTTGTTAGTTTGTAAGAACTTCAAATTATTCTTGCCTTTTCTCGTCAATATACAGAAGTCAGGTTCACTGTAGGAATGTTAAATGAATCTTTAATTAGTACTGCTGGAAAATATGGATTGAGTAAATGTAGAAATAGTGTAAATATATAGGATTTTGCTTATCTTAAAACAAAGTTTAATTCTCAGCAATTTTATATTATTCATATTATATTAGAATTGGTTATTATTTGCAAGTCCATTTATATATTAATGAATCTTATGACTATCATAAAGCATAGCTACAAAATGGGTGGCACACTTAGCCACCCACGTAACGCTAGTATTATGTGTTTTGCGTATGAGACGTATATAGGAAGAGAGAGTATGTGTTCATGTATCTATCCACAGAAACATATACCTTGATTTTTTCTGATCTAAGTATAGCAACCAGGACTAAAGAGAACATCCAAAAGCATTCAGGAACTCATAGGCTAGAAACTGCAAGTAACCTCAGCAATTAAATCAAGGTGTGTGCTGTTGTTTTTTAGTTAAACTTTAAAGTCTAGACACAAAATATTATTATTTCTTTTTTGCAAATCAGAAAGCTAACTGTTAGGTCTTTCAAAAGATGCATGATTTTTACAATAGGCTTCTTAAATAATTATTTTAAATAAAAGGCTTTTAACTGCCTGGCACTTGAAGATAGGAAATTGATTTATAAATACAGTCTTTTATAACTGTCTTCATGCTATCCTATAATGTCTACTCCTCTCTGAAAATGTATTGTTTCAACTTCATCAATCAGAAATACTTTGAGAGGGATATTTCAAAAATATTTAAAAATTTAATCTTAATTCCACTGTAGGTGTCCAGGTGCCAGCAGAGAGAGAATGCCTTCCAGGTTTCTGTAAAACCTGAAAGTTCTCTAACTGCAGCAGCTGAAGTCCGGATGGGATAACAAGTAATTTAGCTAAAACTGTCCAAGTTCTTGCTACATTTTGCCTTTGGGCTTCTTTTTAATGCTGTATATTGTAATAGGGGGACACTGATCCACTGTTGTGACAGACGCAAACTTTCATCCAGCCAGATTTTTATTGCAGGTGTTATAATCTTACTTGATTCACGCAAGCACACAGAGAGATAACCACTAACTTGAGACTTCATTTGAATGCACATTTCACTGCAGCTTTCGGCAACCTGGTATAATGCTACTGCAGATCAGATACGCTAATTCTAAACTGATGCTTGCGCGGATTTTCCATAGCATATTTATAGCTGCAGTGAGACAATTCAAATTAAATTTCATTCATTTGAATAACATGGATGGAGAGAAATAATAAAGAAAATACTACATTTATTATTCCATATTACTTAGGTTAGCTAGAGCAGCAATATTCCCTCCACATCAGTGTATATAATTCTTGTACTCCATAACCTGCAAAAATCTCATCTTAGCTACTATTATTGCTGCTAAAGGACATGGATAAAAGAACAATATACTAGTTGTATAAAATTCAAACAAATGCAATAATAGTAATGCTTCATTAACACCTCCCATCACAAATATTAGGAATTACTAAGCAATAGCTATAATAGACTGCAAATCTTACTGTGTTGTGATTTCTTGTAGCAGACCATTATGTGACATGTATCAAGCAATGCAATATGACATCATAGCTAGAATATGAAGCACTGATTTTGTATTTCAGGCTGAAGGCATCAGCTAAAAGCTACATAATCAAGCAGAGATAGTATTCAGATGACTAACCTGTACATTATGGTGGTCATTTCAGATCAGTGACTTTCTGCATTGCATTTTGATATACTGATACTTCAATGTGAATAAAAAACCAGTTTGAAATTAAGCAATGGAAATACTGTAGAGTTCTAATGCCCTTGACCTCTCTACAAGTCATGTCAAAACCAGTAACTGTAGAGATCATAACTCAGATATACATCTCAAAAAAATTGAAGAAAAAAGCTTTATAATAAAGTAAGCATAATTGCATATTGTTGGGTGGAGATGAAGGTCCAAGTCTTGGTTCTTACTGAATCTCATCCATACTGTTTCGGTGATGGCAAGGGACAACACCCATCCTAAATCCACAACAGTGGGTACTGAGCTGGCTGTGAACTGATGTAAACAGTTTAATAATCCCCTGCTTGACACCCCTACCTGTTATATACCTATATAAAACTGTTTTTCTTTTTGAGTCAGTGCTAGGCAGCAGCTTGAGAATATGTAGTCCACGGTAGAAACCATTTGATAGGATTTCTGAGTGTTTTTTTATTTTCTTAGTAATACAGAGCTCGCAACAGAGGTGTGGGAGGGAGCCCTGTACATAGGCTCGTTCAAGCTAGGAGAGTACTAGAGGAAAGCACCACTGTAAGGAAAAGCAGAGCTCCCCTCAGTATTCCTTGTGATATCCCAACACACCTGTTA
The DNA here is from genome assembly GCA_031468815.1 of Morus bassanus. Classification (NCBI taxonomy): domain Eukaryota; kingdom Metazoa; phylum Chordata; class Aves; order Suliformes; family Sulidae; genus Morus; species Morus bassanus. The sequence continues at coordinate 93,646,005 of CM062569.1, forward strand.
AGCAGTCATAATAAAGGCTTCTCCATGGCATGGAAAGGAAATCAGCAAGTTTAGCCCTTTCCTTCCAGAGCTGAAAGAAGTTGCTCACCTGGAAAGATTGGCAATCCAATAAGAAAAATTGTGCAAAGAGTAGCATCATGGAAAAAGAAAATTTGCAATTAAAATGACACCATAAGAAAAATAAATTGAGAACTTCCACTTCAAAATCTTCCACACTAATTTTTCTCATCTCCATGAATGACTTAAAACCTCCTCACAATAGTCTCCTGCCCTCTTCTGCCATGCCACCCATGCCCTCCATGCCTTTCCACCTCACATAGGACAGTAGAATTCTTTAGCAATTTTTTACTATCCTACAGCAATAGCTTGGGACCACTGTACTTTCTCCTTATACCCTTAGAAGTGGGCTGGATCCAGTCTCCTTGTTGAGACTGAGGCATCTTCTTATGAAAAATCCTGCTGTTGATGTATGTGCACACATTTGAAAAGGAACAAGTGTGGCTGCTGCATGGAAAGCGAGTCTGAATTTGCAGGATGTTAGCTAGTCTGTAGTAGTTGCCCATACACAGATTTTTACCCAGTTTCATGTTACCCGCAAAGAAGCTTTTTCCTTTTCATCCTGAGAGGCAAACTTTCTAGGGCATGACTCAGCCTGTTTTAGGCATGCACTTTAGCATGAGATAAACTGCCTTCTCAAGGTGTCTATTTTTCTTTATTGACAGTAATGGGAGCCTCAGGGGTAATTACTGTAGATGAGTTGTAGTCACAGTAGTTTAGTTAAATGAATCCTACCTGACATGAACCCACACCTTTTTCATCCTGAAGATAACTCAGTTTCATGCCCATGCCCAAGGACAATAACAGCCAATGATAATTTAATTCCTATACTGTGTTTAGTATGTCACTCATTCAATAGAGGGGGGGTTTGTTACAGGTAGACAAGTGAAACTATAGGTTCTTAATTAAATTACATCATATCCAAGGACACTTTGTCCTTTTTTCCAAGGCAGTTCAAAACACTTCGTGGCTGAGTTACCAGGAAGGAATGACCAAGCATACAGCAATCTCTGTCTGTAGCAGTAAGGTTGAATGTCTCTCTGTTTATTTTAGGTAAAAGCTTACCTGTGAAACATCTTTCAAAGGCAGATCTCATTGAACAGTAGCAGAGAATTTCATCACTGCCATGAGCTGACCCTTTTCCACCTACCTGCTACTCACTGTTACTCCTCCTGCAGCTGGCAAGACATGTAGAGGGTGAGGTATTGCTGTTCAGCTCAGCAGAATTTACAATGCACATTGGATCATCCAGTTTGCTGCTCCTTGACAGGTGACAGAGATGTGCAACCTAGTAAAGGGAATTTAAACTATATTTTCCATATGTTTCTCATTTGCACTTCACTGATGGAATTCCAAATCAACTTGATGGCTGTTGTTATAGTTTGTAGTATTCTTAATTAAAAGTATAAAGCAGAATTTAAATTTAATTCATGATATATTTGCATTGTTGAAGTGAATGTTATTTTCAGATGATTACTGCCTTGAAAAACAAACATCTATGCATAACATTTAAGAATTAAGCATATCAAAATACAGCAGAATTGGTGGCATTTCGTTCTTAAAATGTGGAAGTGCTTAGGTGCAAGAGATGCATGTAGTTTAGGGTATCTGACTATCACTTGGGACTTTCAGTTCACTGTGAACTTCAGCAAGTCTTGAAGATGAAAATCTGGGAAAGACATTTTCCTTCACCTCCAACAGGGCCAGATGAAAGCCTGAGTCATTCTGAAACCATGTCTGTAGTCTAGCAAATAGGACATTTTCTCATTGCTATTTAAAGGACACAGTCTTTGTATTGACCTGAAAGGGCATGGTCTCAGGACCTGTTTGAGCTTGTCCTAGCATATGTTCATTTCACCTTGTTTTAGCTGTAATAACAATTATCTAAGCAGTCAAGTTTGGTCTAGGATAGACGTGGCTTATACTGTAGCTAGTTGTTATTCTGTGTAGAATGACTTATCTGTGTGGTTTGTGAGAGTGTAAAAGCAGAATTGTACAAGTCATCCCAGACTGTAAACACAAATCTCAGTAGCCCATCAGCGGTCACTGCAGAAGTAACATCTTGTTAAAGCAGTTTAGGTAGAACAGAGAACAGAAAACTGAGTAATTGAAAACCAAGAGAGAGAAACCTCACATATACAGATTCTGTTAAGAAAAAAGAATAAAGATAAACACAAGCAGATGCCAAATATCAAAAAGGAAGGGACCAACAGCATCAAACTTTTCCTGGTGAGGAACTGAGGACACTGATGACTCACTGACACCCCCAACACCTCCAGCTAAACAGTTTGAATAAATTCGAGGCAGTGCTGGACACATAACATCATCCTGTTTAAATGTGCTAGTATAGGTACAGCCATACATACTCGAAAATAAGTTGAAATACATGTGATTTAAAGCTTTTTGCCCTATAAATCATTTCTACAAGCTCAATCCAGATGGCTGGTGATTGAAAACTGTGGCCATCTGATAGCTCAGATATAGTAAGTTGGAAGTTTGTCCAGTTCCTAGCAGACAGATGCCCACATTACAAAAAAACACCATCGTAATTGACACTAACTGACACCCTTGTATAAAACTAAGCAGTGAGGCCAAGGATGAAATAGGCACAGAGACCGAACTTCCCAAAGGAGGTTCTTTCTGGTCACAGCTGAAGGATACTGTCTGGGCAATTTGAGAAAATGTGCATTACTTCTGCTTGAGATGCACCTTTTCTGAAACTGAATAGAGCAGTCATATGAGCTCTGAATTAATTTGCAAAAATTAATTGTAACAAAAATGTTTCCAAAATATTATAGTCCCTCATCCTGCTGTATTGGGCAGATCACTTTGTATTAGAGCCATACAACTGACAATAAAACAAGATAATATTCATTTTTCATAAATTATTTCTGAACTCATGTCCAGAAAAGACCATTTCAGCAAGGAGCTTAATCTGTAATTAATATGCACATTCATTTGTTGGTAAGCAAAAAAGCACTGGCATAGCTGAAAATTTAGGCTTGTTAGATGCTGCTCCATTCATCATTATAATTTTTTTGTTAATTTAGAAAGCAAGGTCTCATTTTTGAAGGTGATTTCCTCTCACATGCATCTTGAAGACTCTTTAAGTGCCCAAATCCAACAGCTAAACAAAATGAATCCCTCTGAACTGCTGCTAAACTTCTCCCTAAGTCTATACACACTTGTGCCCCTGGCCCTAGCTTTCTACTAGTTGACATTTGCATGGTCATCTTATCTTGATGCTAGTCTCACATTAGGTTTTGCAGTAACTCTCTTGGTTTCCATAGAGCCAGTGTTTACTTTTTGCCAGTTGTCTGTGCTGACCTCCACAGTTCGAATCATTAAACTAGTGTAAATAAGATGGGATCCTTTCTGTTTCAGTAAATGCTCTGTAGTCATCCAAAGATTCAAATCACTACCTATTGAAGTTTTCAAAAGACACATACACCCACATCCAATTTGTATTTCAGTTTGAATTCAAATTAGGCGAGTAGGAACCTTTGAGAACCACTCTAAGTCTCAGACTACATATTCAGAAGATAAGCACCGTAGAAAACTTGCCCATTTGCCTTTGGCTCACAAAAAAAAAAAAAAAAAAAAGAGGAACATAAGCTTCTATAAATGTAACTATATTAATTAGTACAAAGAAAACATTAGTGGTATACTACACATCTTCCTGCTATTCAAAAATTCACAGATGCATATAAATAGATAGTGTGAGAGACGCATTTCAAAACTGGGTCTGTATCAAAGTACAATGTTATGGTCTAGATGGGTAGACAACTAGATTGGTAAAAGACTGGTTGGAATACCAGATGACAGGTTCAGAGGATCATGGTTAATAGGTCATTCTCTACCTTATGACTGGTGACAAGTAGAGTGCTGCAGGTGTCTGCCCTGGGACCTGTCATGTTTAACATCTTCATCAGTGACTTCAAGGAAGTGACTGAGAGAACTGTCCTCAGGTTTGCAGATTATGCCAAGTTTTAGGAGGACCATTTAACTTGAGAGCAAAGCTACCATTAAATACCTAGGCAGATTGGAGGAACGAGACAACAGGAATCTTATGAAATTATAAAGTCCTGCATTTCAGAAGGAAAAGCCCTTGACAGTGTGACAGATTGGTGCCTGATCAGCTGGGGTGCAACACCAGGCATCTTGACAGACAGCAAGCTCAACGTGAACCAGCAGTGCTTGATATAAGAAAAGTCTTTTTCACCATGAGGACAGCCACGCAGTAGAACAGTGTGACCAGAGAGGTTGTGCAGTCTCCATAGTTAGAGATTTTCAAGATCTGTCTGGGCAAAGCCCTGAGCAGCCTGGTCTGACCCCATCATTGAGCCTGCTCTGAGCATGAGGTTGGAATAGAAACCTCCTGAGGTCTCTTCTGAACTGCATTATTCTATTGAGAGTATGTCTTACCAGCCAAAAGAGTAATGTAAAATTTGATGGCTCTATCATAGCTTGTGATGACAGACAGATACTTTACATTGTTTTGTTTTTTCTTTTCAAGAAAAAGACTAATGATGGCTAGAAAATACAGGAGTAAAATTAAGGACATAATTTAATCTCCTCTCTATCTGACACTGCTTGAATCTATGTTGTCCATTATCTACTGTGTTTCTACTGATGTCATTTCCAACAAAAGGTAGAAGAGAAAGATGAGGACAATGTAACAAAGAATGTAAGTTACAATATGGAAACTAATCTGAACAGAGTTAGTTTTCAGGTACCTAGATATCCACTGATTTTAAGGTTCACACTACAAATTTTACCTCTTACCTTTTTATAGACCAAGACTTTACAGTCTAGTAATGCCCAGCTTGAAAGTCAAACAGAAAAATAACTTGCCAGAGTCCAATATTCTGACCATCTTTTAGATATTTCATGCATGGAGGGTGTAATGTTTGGTATCATATTTGCTTATTTGAAGATAGTTGATGTTACATAGGATTTCTGATTTAGTGGAATGATACAAAATATACTGCATAACAAAATACAAATGTAAGTTACACTTAGCAAAATATAGCAATTGAAGTACACAGTTCAATCACAATATCAATGTGATTCCCATTACTGGTGTCTATAATATGCTCACTGTCATAATGCTGAGCATCATCAATCACCAGGAAGGAATATGTGGGTTGATGCCAGCTCAAGCCCATTGGTCTCTTCAAAACACTTTTGCTAGTTGTCTAGTTTTTATACTCTATGTTCAGCTGGGCTACATATCCATTCCCCTCCCATGCTGGTCTGTCTAACTCAGGGAGACATTCACACTTTTTTAATGAACTCAGGAAGAAACATTTATACCACCAGTTGATCCACTCCTGTTCACAGCCATTTATCTAAAACAAAGACCACCCTCCTTTGCAAAGGAGTCTATTGCAGAGAAGCCAGCTTCAAGGGCTGTGGTCACACCCTACTTTATTCCCTGAGCTTCACAGGCACATTTCCCGTGCCCATCTCCTCTCAGCCTTCTTCCATTTTAGGGCTTTATTGGTCAGTCACATGCCTTTAGACCTCACCATGCACTAGATACTGTGGCAGTTTTCATTGTAGGAAATCTTGTAATTGATCATAGGTAGCTGGGTTTGACAAGATACAATTTTATTTCTGTTTTTTAACATTTCTTAAAACTTCCCAGAATTGATGTTTCTGCCATCTCTCTTAGAAGTATTCCCCAGCTTTCTAATGCTATATGATACATTTTCCTCAGTGATAGATTACCAAAAGTAAATGTGGTAATCTAAATGTGTCATTGGAAAACCACTTTTTCCCTATTAGAAAATTCACCAGGTGGTCTTCATTCACCTTCCAATATCCTTTAGAATATTACATGCAAAGGGAATTTTAGACAAAACCGTAAGTACCTTAGGTAATCATAGTGTTTTCATCTTAATTTGGAAAGTCTAATAAAGAGAATATTTTTCCATACCATGAATAACATCACAGCTGATTTTGTTGATTACACTGTTGCTATGTCAGCTTTATTGTTTGACAGAGAACACTGTAAGTTTGTAACGTGAAATGAACTTTTCAGTTGTGTCAACAAAAAAACATTATATGAATATTAAAGAGCATAGAGACCACACTGAAATTGGAAAATCCCACTTTTTGGATCTAACAGTTAATGAGATGAGAGCATTGATCTTATTATACCACACACTAGTACTGCTGAGGATGGAAATTGTGTTTTAGCTCTCTCATTATGACTTATGGATCCAGAGTAGACCTTGTGCATTTGCAATCACATTGGGATAAAAATTAGATGTTCCTCTTGTACATTCTGAAAATTACTTAACCTTATTCATTCATAATGTCAGTTATTTATTTCTTTAAGGGTTTTCTTCTGACAGAATCCACAGAAGCGCGGTATGAAATCAGAAGACAGCATGATCCATGAACTAATAGTCTAAGCATCAGAAAAAACAGATGAAGACATGTAGGAAGGAAAAGATTACAACATATATGAAGAGAGATTATATGGTAAGTGATCAAGGGATAAAAATACAGCGTATTATTGTTATACAATATATTATTATATGTCACAGGCATCATCCTCCTAAGCTGTTCACTAGCACCTGGAAACTCAAGAAGATGACTCATCTCACCTGTTTTAAATACCTGTTAAATGATTACATGGATGATGGTCTCCTAGTTCCTTCCTCTTTTGTTTATAAAGGAAACTCAGAAGAGACCAATTAAACATGAAAGATCAGAGTAATTCCATCTTCAGTATCACAGGGCAAATGTCAGCTGCCCGATCAATAGACGTGTTGAAACTTTGAAGTGTAACTTGTTATGAACATTGGCGGTATCCTATGTAGATACAGTATATAAATATGTTGCTAAGGCATTAGTCTAGGACCAACAGGAAATATCAGTATCTGATCTGTAGACAAAACAAAGATTTCACCCTTCTGTTATATACCAAAGAAAATAATGTGTCCCTGTTCAAATAACACCTTTCTCCCTCTGGACTTTCATGCAGCTCATGAAAAATTAGTTTTTTCAACTGTTCCATTTAAAATTAATTAGAAACTTTGGGAGTGCCAAATATTTCCATGTAAATATTATAGTTCTTACAGTATGTTTTCTCATTAATTATTTCAATAATAATGTACATTCAATTCACCTCGCCTACATAATTACCTTATTCACAGATTTATATGTGAGGGAAAAAACCTGTAAGTAAACTCAGTAGTTATTAGGAAGCAAATTTAATGCTTAGATACAGTAAAGAAAAGCTCATCTCAACACTTCAGTAACTCTTACGAGAGCAGTCAAACAACAGATTTAATTAAACCAATCATAACCATTTTTCTATATTTGAAAACAGCAGTTTTATTCTGAAGCTTTTGTGATGCTTCAGTGTGGAGGATGGATATAATTTAAATTAATACAATGCAATTCAAAGGTACGGTTATTATATGGGGTCATTACAATGTAGAGTTTATATTGTTTGGGTGTCTTAACTCTGCATTACCATATCTTATTATATTTTGATGTCTTTGTGTAACAGTAAAATTACTTTTCCTGACTTTGTGTCCCATTATGATGTTGCCATGCTCAAACAGTGATGTGTTTACTCAATTCTATTTTTACAGAGCTTTCTAAGTTTGTGTTGTCTTGAGATACACACACTGTATTTGTATTCCTGTCAGCAGCTGTGGAGAGAGAATATAATGGGGACATAAGCAGAGTCAAAGCAAATCATTTTATGAAAAAAATCTGACTTAATATTTTCAGTGTTACGCCAGTTCCACTTTTGAGTTTGATTAGCAGTGATGGCAATAGCTTTATTCTGAGCTGACCCTTTACTAATATAAGATGATGTTTCTAATACCATACTTTGTGTGGCCACAGTTATTAGACAAAAGCCTGTCTGAACCTAGTCCTCAGACATAAAACATTCCCAGGGATCATTTTCTAAATTACAGTATGAGAGATTCATTCAGCAAGGTAGACAGGCACCAGTGTCTGCATTGAAGGGCATGTCTAGCAACAGAGCTTGCTGACTGATTTAATTTGATGTGATACAAAAGTTTGCGGTAGCAAGCTGGTATGGTTTTAAATGAATCTCTTCATAATTCTCATTAAGTAGGTAGCACATGTTCTTCCCCACATCCTGCCATTACTCAGGGATGGAAGCAGGATGCATGACTCATTGTGTAGTGTAAATTATTTTTGGCTATAGCTTTGATACTGAGGAACATTTTAACAGACTCAACAGTTTCAGTCACATTTTGTTTTCCCTCCCCTTCTGTGTGTTAGACATCATACATATATGCATATATCTATTGATTGGGAGGAAGGGAATTGCATATCTGTGCATTCATGTAACAGAAAGTTCTGATGCTGCCTTAACAGTTCATCTCCAACAAAGCATCAGTCCCAACACTTGAAGGTGGTACAGCTCCATCTGACTGCACCTTGAGCTAACTGACCCTACTCAAAACCAGGATGAATTACCCAGGACAAAAAAGCATGCTGATGCAGCTTTCTTGCTTTTCATCTATGGCACTGGCCTGAGTACCAGCTTTTTAAGAGCTAGCTCAGGAGTCTGCCCTATGGATTTGCTTGGGCATCCTAAATCAGCAGTTTCCGCACTAAGTACTGTGAACACCAGTGGCACTGTAGCAGCTGATGTGATCATAGGCTAGGAAGAGTGGTCCTTACAGCAGAACAGGGGGTCATAGCTGCCGAGAATTTAAGAATAATCTCTAAATATTTCTGTGGATCTTCATTCTGGCCATTTGATTAAGATTATAAAGTGTGTTTATAGTAGAGCAAGAAATTAAGTGCAGTTGTTTTTATTTCATGGCTGGCACTCATTATAATAGCATACTTTTTTATTCTTTTTTCAGATAAGGCAATAGACGGATAGACAGGTAGATGAAAATTACTGCATGTATTTGATTGCACTGGGTAAACTGCCCCACTAACATAAAAATTGTTGAACAAATTCAAAATTAAAAAAAAAATCCTTGAGGCCAAGGGAATTTTTTTTTCTTTATACCAAATTAATCTTTTTTTCTCTGAATATTCTCCTTGGTGGTATCAATATGGGGTTTGAAAATAATCTGGGGGGACAGACAGATCTGCCATGTTTTATGGGTTTAATGTATTACATTTCTTTTTTATTTCTATTTCAGTAGAAATCATCTTGCACTGCTTAGAAGCTCCATTATACATTTATTTTCTGTTCTACTCTGCACGTCCAAAGACCTGTACTAAAACAAGCAAATGCCCTTACAGCATCACAAGCTATAGGTATCAGACTCATCGAAGTAAAGATTTAATCCTTCCTACTTGTAGTGATCAGCCTAGAGGACTATTGTACAAGGAGCTGGTTATCCACATAATGGCCAATTTGATGTATGCCTCTATAACATAAGTACTGTGCAACCACAAGATGTATCTAATCAATAATATAATTAAACAATGTATACATAATCAACATGTGGTTAATTAATGTACATGTAATCAATGCTATTGGTTTAGCCACATTCCAGGACTGATTGCTCTCAGTGCCTGATGGACCAGTACTGTGAGCAAGCCCCTGTAAGAATAGTCATGGCCTTAGATCTGCCAAAGCTCGCCATGGAGAGGATCTGTGCAGCATGCTGTGCCCTGAGCAGAGGTCCATCCAATGCTGTAATACCTCAGGTTTTCCTACATGAGAAGAGGTGTAAGATTTTATAACTTGCTGTCACCTTTCCCATGACTGTATCAATAAATAGTTATCTGTCTTGAAACTGCTTGTGCCTTTCTTGTTGGGATCTGAAAAGAGCTAGCACCTCCTGGTTCCACCATGAAATGAGACACTTACTTTCCCCTTCTACCTATTATCTGCCTCTTTTTCTGAAGTGTGAGTGAAAGATGGGGTATGCAAGCAAAGACATTTGCTTTACCAAACTAATACATTTGTAATTAATGATGAGAAAAATGTAAACATTTTGAATGCTTGGTATGTAGGTCTAGAATCAGATTTCAAATTCAGATGTTTAACAAAACATTTCTGAAATTGTATGGCTGTTAAAATGGGCTGGTAATGGCATTGTAACAAGTTAATTTCATAAATTATTGATATTGATATTAAAAACTATTTCTATGATATTTCTGTGTTTACTACCCTAATTCTGATGAAAAAATTGTTGATTTTTTTTTTAATTGCTGCTTTTATTTCAGAAAAATTGCATTCAAATTTGAAGATACAGTTTAGATCGACTCATGCCTTTCTTTTTGTGGTTGCAATAGCCTCACATTAAGAGACGATTTCTGAGCAAAGTGGTGACATTTAAAACGTCTGCAATATTATTCTTTCAAATAGTCAAGAAGGTCTTGATGCTGCCAAGTAAGAATGGAAACTGGAAATATTGGAAATAGAAATGGAAAAGTTAGATTTGCGTGTCATACTAAGTCCTCTTCTTGCAAAACTGCATGTATTATCACAGTATGTTTTACAGTGTTTCCTATAAAGCATATTATTTCTACAATGCATTAAACATACTTTTGAGTAAGAAACATTGCTAACAAAGATGCTGAACTGTAAAGGAAAACATTGATTACATGAAGGGTCTCCTGCCTCCAGGCTGTCTCAGCTCAATAACACTTCAGGGGGACCAGAGTCTCTTTTTAATGCAAACATCGCTTTAAAGTGAGGAACAAAGCTAACCTGAAAAGTGCTAAAGTTATCTTTATACACTGGAGGGCCTGAGGAGACTGTTTCTTTATCTTATCTGGCCTACCTGCACCCATCACTGTGTCATCAGAATTCCTGTCTGTTGGTGAGAGGGTATTTAGTTGATAAATAATCTTTAAACTTTATTTTTAAAGGACATTTTCCTCTTCTCTAAAGTTCTTTCCACCTTCCTAGTTCAGTGGAGATATCAAGAATATAGTCACACTTTCAAATGGAAGATAGTAAGATAGCAGTTAACACCAAAATGTTTCTCAAACAGGCTTTCCTTTTCCAGATAAACTATTTTCCCTCACTGTACATCCTCTGCGTCTAACCATATGTCAAGTTTCATTGTCTCAAATTCAGAATTAACCCCTAACAGCTGCCACCCAAGAGAGGCATGTGCATAAATAGAGCAATAAAACTACTGCAGAATACTTTATATGCCCTGAACTTTTCTAATGAGGTTTTCTTCGCAGTTGATGTCTGACAAATGAGCCTCTGTCCTATAAAGTATGCTAGCTGGGGAGCTGAGAGCTGGCGAGTATTGAGTAGGTCACACCAGGAAGCAGATGTGTGAGCTGTGGTCTGACTCTGACGTGTGTCATGTCAGACTACCCTGAGCATCTCAATGAGCCTCTGAGGTCCCGATCTTGCTTTCTCTATTTAGGCAAAAACCCACTGAGACTAAGGCAGGGGTCGCTTCATTAAGTATGCAAAAATCAACAGCCCACAGATTCAAAAATCTCAAGTACTTTTAAATGACTCAAAGCTCAATACCTGTTTTAAAGGCAAAAAAAGGATTATTCTCTATGAAAGAAATGTATAAGGTCCCTAAATACTCTTACAGCTTAGACACCTGACCATCATTTCAGGAATCAATGAGGAAACTTTGCTTTTCTTAATGCTCTTCAGTGTTGCTGCCTAAACCTGAAGACAAAACTTAGAAACTTAATTTTCATCAGTAAAATGCCCTAGACCACACTAGGAATATGCTCAAACACCTCAAACCTAACAAGTCTCAGAATTCCAGAGCCTAAGTCTTAAATGGTGTTTTTATTGTTGCCATGTGTACATAAACCACAAGGATGGAAAGAGAAAGGCAGGCCATTCTTTCCCATCCAGGAATCCATTACTTTTTCCATCCATGTGAGGTTAGAAAACCCTTCTTCAGTCCTTCATCTGTTTTGACTCAGGTGCTTTTGAAAAAAATGACTTAAAATAAAATAAATAAAATAAACCTTCAAAAAGGTTCACAAGATAATCTAAATTTATTCTCTTGCCCTAAAAGAGGTTGCCATAATTTCCTTCTCATTCTTCAGAGATGTTTGTCTAATCTGTTGTTGAAGTTCTGTACTTACAGACTCCACAACTTCTGGGCAGAGTGTTTCAGCACTTTTATTTGGATTGGTTTTTTCCCCTAAAATATAACACGAATTTTCATTATTGGAATAAATGCTTTCACTTTTTTTTTCTTTCAGTTGGATAATAGATTGTTTTCTTATTGTCTGCAGCAACCTTTTACACAGTTAAAGGTTGATATCACATCCCCATCAATCACCATTCCCTTCCCTCAACTAATAAACCCCAGATATTTCAATCTCTGCTTACATGTCAGGTTTTGTAGTGTTCCAGTTCTTCTCATTGCTCTTCTGTGGATACTTTTGCAGTAGCTCAAATTGGTCACAGCATTCCAGCTGATGTGTTGCCCAGGCAGTTTTAAGTGGAGATTAATAGCAACTGGCAGCAAAGGCAGCGGGGAAGAATCCTATTCCAGAGCATCCAAGCTTTTTTTCTTTTTATCAGGATGTCTAACTAAGCTGTGTAGCCTGCTGTGGCATAATAGTATGAATTTCATCCCATCTGAAAGTGTTAATTTCACTACCCTAAAAACATCTAGATCTGAAAGTCTCATAAGGCATTTGGAAATGCTAAACTAACAGCCTGCTGGATAATGTCATGTTCTATATTTAACAAGATAATCCACCTTTTATTTCCCCAACCAGAACAAAACTTCACATCAGTGTGAGGATAATGCATTCATTTAAATGTGATAGTCTCAGCAGTTTTCAAAGTTGGGGTTTTTTTTAGAAAATAAATTTCCAAAAGAAAATAAACACAGAATTTCAGACAAAAAATTTGCCCCTTAGGATATAGCAGTAATTAATTCAGTTCTACCAGAAGTACTATAATACAGAAAATCAATAAAGCCCCTCTCTAAATACAGACTATGAGCTTGAAGTTTGTCTGTTTTTATTTGGTTATGCTTGATAGTCTCTTTATTCCTATGATCCATAATCAATATTAAATTAAAATAACTGGTCTACAAATCCACAATAGTGAGACTTCTGGCTTTCAATTATATATCATAAAAGTATTTTTATGTGTACATTTTTTTAGTCTAATCCTTTGCATGCTGTGTGCAGTTATTCTATTCAGCAGGCAATCAGACAACAATTTCCTACTCAGAAATGTCATTGTTTTCCTGCCTTAAATACACTGAGACTGTTCATCATTGCTTTACATGTTGCAGGAGGGAAACCAGAAATACCTATTTACTACCTATCAGGGCAATGGGAAATGACCCTTGAAATTCTAGCTGGGGAGAACAGGGAATTTTCACAAAGTTTTCACTTCAGGAAGCACATTTTGCCTAACCAAATAAGACCTTGGTGCAGACTGCAACAGAATAAGAGAGGTGAGAAACTTGGTTATATAGAAAAGATAGAAGCTTACCTAAACAAAGTGAAAGCCACCTTCTCTCTGCAGCAGAGGAGGTGAGAGGAAAAACAAAATAGTTTGTGTACTGTGGTACTCTCTTGTGACTTCATCCTCAGCTGACTCATCGCTGGTGAAAATTACTGTCTCTGTGTATGTGAGAGAAGGGTTGGGTCCACACTTGTCTAGGAAGTTGAATATAAATTGCCCAGTTTGTACTAGCTGTTAGCTGATATCCATTCAAATGTGTTCATTTCAGTACTAATTTAATAATAAGACTTAAGGATTTGAGCTGAGCTCTGATCCTGTTGGGATCACCTACCCTTCCCAGTAACTGCAATCTCAAAATCAGCATTTAGGCTTTAATCAACTAGCAGTATGAGTTTCCTAGATCTAGGTTTTTCATGTCTGATTAGTCAATATTGGCTTCTCTTCACACTCTGAAGTAGAAGGAAGCAGGTGGGTGAAAGAACAGGACTTCATTCCCAACTAGGCAAATGGCAGATGTCACGGGAACATCATGAACTTGCATTGACCAAGAGCTGAGGACTGAGCATCATCAGCCATGGCAGACAGGACAATACAGACAAGAAATGAATGGGATGAGCCTTAGTAGGGGCCCTGGCCCAAAAAGTGACAGGAGAACGACACCTGTGGGCTGAAAATGTGCAGTGCAATATCACCATGGACTGACTTGACTGGTGGCCTGTGCCAACATCTGGCCACAAGCCTGTCTCCAGGGACAGAAACTGGGGGAAACACCACTACATGGACATCTGGCACTGCATATGAGCAGAGAGCCCACGTCAGGGCCAAGCCACTGACCAGAGCCTGACACTGAGGCTGACTGGGGTGAGCACCATGTTTCACCAGGCCCGGCTATGCTGACCCACCAGAGGGGTGCTGGGGAGCAGGTCTTGGCTAACTCCCACTCTGCACACATGTATGTGTGTGTGCACATATGCACACAAAGCTTTTCCTGACGCAGGCTGTGTCTCACTTGGCCCGCTTCATAAATTGAGCTTAGCAGTGTCTATGGACAGATGTTGTTTTTTGCCTCATTGCAGCAGAGAAGTGTTTCTTGGGACAGTAACCTATATAGCTGGATCATGCACTTAAACCTAAGTATGCCCTTCTCTTGGAGAAGATGCATGTCACAGTTCCCTCACTTACTAAGAAAGAATCTACCTCCATTTACTGAAAGATTTTACAGTTTCTTAGGGGTTTAATGGAACGAAGATATATTATAGCAATGCCCAATTTTGCTGTAAATACGCATTTTCCTTGACCGCCTTTAGTGTTCTAAGTAGTTTTCATTACGTTATATAATTATAAATTCCTATCCAACATTTTTTAACAGCTTCCAGTAATGCATTAAGCAATGTTACTAAAAGTTACCATATATTTCTTTTGTTTATTCTAACACGATATTGTCCTTTTCCCTGTTTTCTAACAGTTACTTGAGAGTTATGGGGCTGGGATTACATGTTTGTTTGAAAAAGAGGAGCAGAAATGTGGAATAGCTTGAAGAAAATATATCTGTTTCACATTTATAATTAAACTGACAGTTCTGTAGTATTTCCTTAAATTACTGAAGTTCAAATAAAACTATTATTATAAAACTAGAGAACACTGTTTTGTGGAAAAGGAATTCTTTCAAGTTTCAGAATTTAGCATATTTGGTAAAGACAGTTATTTGATTTAAGATATTATCAAAACAATGAAATAAATAATATTGTCTTCTTCCTAATGGCATTTTTTAAACAGTCTGAGCCAAGAATTATACATGGAATTATACACTTTAAATACTGGTTTTCATATAGACATACTGATTTTATCAGCAAACTAATCTTGCCTAACAGGAATGCATATATATATACACACACACACACATATATATATATATAAAGATTGTTGAAAAAGTTTTGGAGTTTAACTCCAGATTTTTTTGTGTTGGTGAAAGGTAGCAGAGATACAGGGGGAAGGATGACTCTTCTTCGCTCTTTTTTTATTTTTCTATTACACTGAAACCATATAACCTACCTTTGCCTGTGCAGCTATAGATTATATATGCTTACACCTAATAATGATAATTGTATTTTCTAATTATTATTTATGTTCTCAATATGGTTTTATAACCATTTTCTTGATGCATTTAAACATTTATTTTTGCTGTAAGAAAGTTTGCTACATAATCAGGTCTCATGAGTGAGGACAAAATGTTGTTATTTTCTCCATGAAAATGACATTATTTTAGTCAGTTTGATTAATGCTCCTTTCTGAAGGATGTCTGTCTTGTAATGGTATATTTTCTGATTCTTATTATGCTGTTGTGCTGCTTCCAGTGTGAGATCCATAGTACCGTAAACAGTTGATAACCCACTTGTGGCTTTCATGACCACTTGTCGTGGTTTAACCCCAGTCAGCAGCCCAGCACCACACAGCTGCTCGCTCACTGCCCCCTAGTGGGATGGGGCAGAGAATCAGAAGAGTAAAAGTAAGAAAACTCATGGGTTGAGATAAAGACAGTTTAATAGGTAAAGCAAAAGCCACGCACACAAGCAAAGCAAAAGAAGGAATTCATTCACTCCTTCCCATTGGCAGGCAGGTGTTCAGCCATCTCCAGGAAAGCAGGGCTCCATCATGCGTAACGGTTACTTGGGAACACAAACGCCATCACTCCAAATGTCCCCCCTTCCTTCTTCTTCCCCCAGCTTTATATAATGAGCATGACATCATATGGTATGGAATATCCCTTTGGTCAGTTTGAATCTGCTGTCCTGGCTGTGCCCCATCCCCTCCCGGCTTCTTGTGCACCTGGCAGAGCATGGGAAGCTGGAAAAGTCCTTGACTAGTGTAAGCACTACTTAGCAACAACTAAAACATCTCCACATTAACAGCACTGCTTTCAGCATAAATCCAAAACGTAGCACTATATCAGCTACAGTGAAGAAAATTAACTATCCCAGTCAAAACCATGACACCAATATTTTCACCAGGTTATTCTGTAGCTGTCCCTATCTGTAAAATCTTCTTTATCTTACTTGCCTCACATTACTATCATTTCTGTTAACAATAATTATCATAATTCCACATTTCTCCTTTCCTCTTTGCTATATACAACTCCTCCAAACACCACATAGGGTTAACATTTTGATACAGACATACAATATTTTGACACACTGAATTCTTGTAATTTACAGTACAGAACAAGATGATAATGAACACTGCTCTGAACTAGACCTTTGGGTTGTTATTTATCTCGCTGTTTGAATAAGAATGTGCTTTAAGTTATCATCTAAGAGGACACTTCTGCCACCTTCAAAATGAAAAATAATGGCAGGAAAAAAAAAAACTGCAATGATTTTATACCAGTCAAAATCTCCCAGATATTACAAAGCCCTTTATCTGTGTGATAGACAATATTAAAAAAAAAAAAAAAAAAAACCCAAAACAAACAAACAAAAAAAAAAAAAAACACAAAAAACCAAACTAAACACAACAACACAAACCTTTAATAAAATATAAGAAAGAAATGGGTCACCAAACAGATGACATATATTTGATAACCTGAGGAAATATTTCCTAGTGTATACAATTACTCTTTCTGTTGAGTGCCATGACACCTATTATTAGATGTAATATTACGTGGAGAAGACCTGGGTTGTCCACTTGAAGAATAATTAAGTTTTCTACTGCACAGTAAATTACATTTGAAAGCACAATCATAGATGGAGATAACAAGGCAGAAAGGCAAGCTTATATCAAATTGAAATCATAAAAGAGAAAAAAAAAAAGGAAGAACAGCACAATATTTTTACTTTTAAAATATGAAGGCTTTTTTCCTGCTCAAGTGTCTCGGTATTATTTTTTAAATTTGGTTTTGGGCAGCAGCAATCAATTACAAATAATTTATTTGTAGAAAACCAGTTTCTATTTGAGTACATAAACCAGCTTTAATGACATAGTATGTTATTCTGCACAAAAGAATATTCTAGTTTAGAGAAAACTGGCCATAGACTGGTGAAAAAAGATTGCATCCAGCATCAGTTTATCATCATGTTTACAATAAATCTTTGTTTAAAGTTTTCCCAAGGCCTGAATCTACACAAGTTAGGGATTTGTTCAATCTTTTCTTAGTGCACTTAAAACTACTGTTAGTGTGAATTCCCATAACTGTCCACTATATAAAATAAAGTCACTGAACCATATCCTGAGAGCTAGATACCTACACTATTCAAGTACCTAAATCCAAGAAAATAATCCATTATATCCTTGCCTCACCTGAAAACATGCATTGAATTTTTCTCTAGCCAGATCCCAAATTCTGCTACTGTACAAACTCAAAACCTGACAGGTCTGATCACCTTACACTGGCACTGAATTGTAAAGGATAGGAGCAGAGAGAAATTACAGAGGTTACCTACTCCATTCCTTGACTCAAGGTCAGATCAGCTATACTTGTGTTATTCATAACAGATTATTACAATTTGGTTTTAAAGAGGTTTTCATTAACTAGGAGAGTCTAGCTTGACTGTTCTAGATGCAGACATCTAAAACTAGGTGAGATGAATCCCAGTTTTTGTGTGAGGAACAGGAATATATAAATATAATGGGAGGAAGGGGTGGTAAAAAAATGGGTGAAAAAATCAAGAACTGTAGTATGTGACAATTGTCGACCTGAAAAGACAGTGAGGACAGTTTTGAGGCACTATCCTAACAAGCTGTAGATAGATACTTATAATCATGTATTGTTTAATGACCATCAAAATATTTTTGCCCTAGCAACTGGAAAAGCCTGACCGACAATAGCCAGATATAACCACTTGTGATTTTAAAGGTCACACCTAGATAAAAGAAAAAAGACTGCAATAGTAACTTGGGTATTAAACAATATAATATGGAGTACTATTCTGTAATAAAGTGGTTGGGATTGGATCCTATAGATACTTCCATACATTGCAGACAGGAGTTAGATGACTAAATTATTCTTTCTGTTCTGATCTAAATTACAAATACACATGTGATAGCATTTATAATACTTTTCTAAAGGGCAGTACTCTTTTAGTTCAGCTATGGAAAATACCTATGCTGCTGAGGAATAAATTTTCACAGTTTGATATTGACATGAATCTTATGAATTCTACTGGAAACAAAATACCTTTTAAACTCCAACTGAAATTTTCTGTTGAAGCAAATGAGGCAGAACCATAAAAAATATTGAGATTTTTGAGTTAACAAGACCTTGCATGACATGCTGCATGAAATGTGAGATGTTTGCTCTAATCAAGAAATAAACTAAGATGTATTTGGCAAACTTAAAAAAATCCCAAAGAGATTGGGAATTTCAGCTCTTTTGTATTCCTGTAATCTTATTTTCAAAGAGTAAAGGTAAAAAAAAAAACAACAACAAGCAAACAAACAAAAGCAACAAAAAAACCCTAAGAAAATGACAGGACGTTTGAAAGTCTAAAGTTTTAGCAAGTGGGGAGGGCATTCAGCTGTGTGCCAGAGACGTCTGTGTCAGTTTATCTGATGTGTCATTCTGTCTGCCCAGAAGAGGCTGCCTAACTTCCACACAGTAATCCAGTCTGCTTGTATTGTAGCATTGTAAGTCCCTAAAATCACCTATGTGTTTATTGCATGGGCACCTATCACTATGAAAAAGTGTTCAAAATTTTCTGCTGTAAGAGAGATGCCATTTCTTATCTGGTGCTAGTCATGATCTAAGGACACACCAAAAAAGAGGGGTAATGGTGAACCTCCAAGCATACTTATCCCATCCCTCCCACATCCTATAAGCTTGAACTACCATGCTTGGAGGTATTCAGAGTGAAAACACTATCCCTGCTGAAAAAGAACAGGAGAATGCAGAGCAGGAGAACAGAGGCAGGAACAAGCCTTATCCTGCGGTTGTAATAAGGGCACCTGATCAAAGGAAAAGGTTCAAGATTGACATTCCCCTTCAATAACTACTGTTGGTCATTGGCCAATGAATGGTAGCTAGTGCAAAATGCAGTACCACTTTTTTCCATCCTCAGTGAGAGTCAGACATCTTGTTGCCCCCTCTCTGGCCATGCGGCCCTAGCATAGTTAGCTGCAGTGGGGCTCTACTTCAAACAGAAGAGTGAAAGCTACATTTAGCCTGTGTGCTCTGGTTTCAACCTGCTAAGGCTGAGATGGACCTGATGCTTCAGGCTCTTGCTCTCACTGGTGGGGAATTATTCAAAACAATAGGCAATTAAAAAAAACTCAAAAAATTAAACTTTCTTGCTTTATCCCTTATTTTTTAAAGCAGTGTTGTGAGACTATCTTCAAAAGAGGGAGGAGGGTGAATCCTTGCTGGATGATGCTTCCCAATAATTAATTCCTACTGTTTTCTTATATAATCAGTGGCAAATGTTAGAGCCTGATGCTCAATAGGCAGATGTGCTGTTCTGTTAGTCATTGCTCTGTATGCCTTTCTTGGGTCTCGCCTGTTAGCACAACTACACAGTTCTTGCCAGGTCATGGGCAACACATACTCTGCTTCTCACTTTAGCATTATGCTTACATTCAAAACCCTCTTCAGCTCTGCTGAACAGATTGAAGTCCTAGTGAGGCCAGAATAACCTAACAACAGCAACAACAAAACCTTTCCAAATTATTCAACATTCCTTACAGATTTTAGTTTCATTTACCTTAAGATAAGAAAATTCCATATCACAGCTGGATAAAATCCGTGGACTATTTTTCCCTGGGTTAACAAAATACACAGTAGGTAACCTGTCTCCTAATAGAACTCTTCTTCTTTGATGTCTTTTATCCAAGATTTTTATGATTGTGTATTTTTATATTATGAGGCTCATAATAAAAGCATACCCTTTTGATCATTAGATTTTTGTGCTATACTTTTCAAGCTAATAATAAAGGCTAAACTTGAAACTATATCCTGTTTGTTTGACTTAATAATATGAGACACAGGGACACTTGTTTAAGGACTGAGGCTTGTTTGTGCTTATTCAGTGAAAACCACCCAGCATAAATAAGTTGCAGAATGTTTATAGCCTACTTAAATGTCAGGAAAGCATTATGTTAATGACTTAGCTGCTAACACACCAAGAGGCTTATGAATACTCTGAACACATAAATTAGTAAAACTACTTGTGTACTTTGTTAGATTTTATGAGGAATTTCAGTATAGTTACTTTACTCAGAGGTTTATATTGGTGATTATCAAATAACCCCGTCTTTTTGGTATTCATTTATTGGCCTAATCAATTCTTCAACATTACTCAGCAAAGACTTTCAATGTGCCAAAAAAAAAAAAAAAAAAAAAAAAAAAAAAAAAAAATCAGGCTTGTTCTAGTATTACACACTCGGGAAAGAATATGGCTTGGAAATAACTGAAATAAACCAGCTATAATCAGGAAGATATCATCACTCATCAATAGAAATAGTGTTTCTGAAGATTACATTGATTACTTTTTGGATAATATAGAACAATTCAGCAGATTCTGACATGTATACCAGTGTACAGGGTCAGTATAACATCTAAGAACATACAGTGGCCGTATAAACTTCTAATGAAACTGAAAGATAGGACTCAGTTAAAATAACATGTCATGGTCAATACACAGAAGAAAGACTGTAACAGGGAGTAACTAAACATGAGTTTATTCTAATATAGAACAATTCAGCAGATTCTGACATGTATACCAGTGTACAGGGTCAGTATAACATCTAAGAACATACAGTGGCCGTATAAACTTCTAATGAAACTGAAAGATAGGACTCAGTTAAAATAACATGTCATGGTCAATACACAGAAGAAAGACTGTAACAGGGAGTAACTAAACATGAGTTTATTCTAACAACATTTAGGGAACAAAAATAATTTTTTCAGTTAAAAGTACTTACTTTTCTAGACAAAGTTAAAACCAGTAAGAAATACAAATTAGAATCCACTAAAGTAATAATAACTGATGGGAACAGAGATAAGATGATTCCATTAGCTGGATATCATTAACCATTAGCAAAGGCCAAATTAAAAAAAACTCAATTTTCTCATGCTTTTTTAAAAAAAAAAAAAACAAAAAAAAAAAAACCTAAGAAAAATGCATAGAGTTTTTAACAGAACTGACCCATTCTCAGAGCAGGTGAATAGTCCTGCATATTAAGTGCGTGTTTAAAATAAAGTGCAAGAAAAAAGCAGAGGAGGGAATATTCCTGAGTTAATGAAATACAGCATCATATCAAACTACAGTATCAAGCTTGTAGCTATTCTGCACAACAGGGAATGCACAGGCAAAGTCAGGGAGACAGTTATGTTCTCACTTTCCTGAGACTAGATTTGAACATTAAAATTTAAGAATGAAAACAAGTATCTCATTTTCAGCATATTAATGGGAAGAATCAAAGAGATTTTTTACAAAATGTGGAATTCTATTGGAAAAGTGTCACAAAATTTAGGCAGAAATGCATGATATACGTTGGTACATAATTAACTACAGAATAATGAAAAGCTCCAGATATAAAATTACATCAACTATATTTTAAATGGCAGGAAGCATTTACCCCCCTCATACTAACTGCCACCACAGAGCTGTGAAGTCCAGTTACATCTTTATACACAGACTTAAAGGTTATAGGAATATGGATAAGGGCATAGGCAAGGATACACAAGTGAAAATAAAACTGAGTGTATAATTCCCAGTTGTCCAGATCTAAAAGCATTTGTAAATAATGGTATGTTATGGCATGGGGAGTTACAGAGGAAATGCAGTGGAAAAGTTCATGGTAAATAAAGTTCAAAATCTGTCTACCCCTGGAGTTAAATAAACTGTTTCAAATTCTTCTAATAAATTCTGTCAAATGCTAGCAATTTGTAGCAGTCCTTATGAATTATATGCAATATTGTAGCATCAGGTCTGCAAAGTTAATAAATCTACCCTAAGGCAAAATTCATGCTCATGTATAGAAACAAAACCCATGCAACAGAAATCAACCCTGTCAAAGCCTTTAAAATATTTTCCTCAATGTAATTGTGTGTTTTTTGCAAACAGAGGTTTCCTGTGCATGTCAATGCATTCCTCAGACGTTTGGGATATACATCTATGAAATTATGTTACATGATCAAAACTTATGATTTTCTGATACTATCTACAGAGACAGTTTTCTTTCATATGGGGAGTTTAAAGTAAATGGAAACTGATTCTTTCCTGAATTCTGATTACTGTATGTATTTTATGTGCTATTAACATACTTGTATAAGTAGACTAAACTGACAAGAAAAAGTTTCTTTCAGCACAACAGTTACAAATACAACTATGTAAAGCTGCAGCTGAGCAAAGCTTCAAATACTTGCGTGTAGAAATAGCTAGCGCTGCTGCCTATTAACTTACTTTACTGTAACTCAACTGCAGGATGTCGTAAAAGTATATTTCATTTCGTATTGTTCATACACAACATCCAGAAGTCTGCTAGGTCATTTGCAGACATAAAAGAATCCTCCCTCCAGGAGATGGCTCTTCTATTCTTCCTTTTCCTTCTGTTACCTTTAATCTAAAATTAAAGCCGTTTACACTGATAATATATGCTTGCTTCTTGTATATTGAAAGCAAAACATAGACTCTGGTATTGAAGCAGCCTGCAGGATCAAAAAGCCTCATCACTGCCTGACAGGCTATGAGGTAGCTGCCCCTGGAGAAAGGCTGAACTTCTGCTCCTACCACACAATTCCTGGCCGCAGAGCCTGGCAGACCTCCTCCCCTGCACAGCGGGGTGCACCACTGGCAGCTTCCACTGCTAAAGAAAACAGAAGCAGCAGCAGCTATTTGCCTCCAGGCTGTAAGATGGATCATTTCAGGCAACTAATCCCCATTAAGAGGGCTGTAGTAAAAGACTTACTCTTGCAGGGATAGAAAAATGTGAACACACTCTTAATTAAGGACTGGTATAAAGTGACAGCGGAATTGGGACTGTATGATAATATTAATGACATTTTGAACTCATGCAACTTGTCCTTCCAGCTGAAGCTTGCTTCACAAAAATGAGGCCCCAGGGGCTTGATCTGCCAAGGTGCAGAGCTCTGACAAAGTACTGAGTGGTGTAACTGACACAGAAAGCAGAGAGACTTGACCACACTCAACGCCCCACAAAAATGCCAGGATTCAACAAGATCAAGTGTGTCTTGAACTATGAACAAAAGGCAGGCAGAAAACAATCTTCTGATAATGTCCAGCTTCTTTGTCTCTTCCAAAGTCCCTGCATGGCTAATTAAAAGCACACCAAAATTACACAATGTCAACCATTCCTGTTAGCACTGCTGGTTTTTCTTTCTGAATACTTTGTCCTGTACCCAGCAGCACCTCAGTCAGAATTCAGCCTCCAGCAATATTGTTAGTCCTGTGATTTATAGCAGGAGACCTGACACAGATTTATACAGCAGTATATTGCTCTGCCACCTTCCTTCCAGACTGGGATTTCAGTCTCTTTCTTACATTTAGGTGTATCTGTCATTTTTCATTTCATTCCCTTAGATGCTAGACATACTTTTCTACAATTGGTGATGCTCTGCTATCGATTGGCAGTGACTCTGGCTTGTCCTTTAAACCACCATCTGTCTTTGCATTCCCCCAGTCCTGGTGATGCCAACTGTGCTGGTAACTGGACACCATTGCTGGAAGATTGTCTCTCACTAGTTGACACTATTTGCAGAGGAACCCGACAACCACAGGAAAAAAAAAAAGTGCTCATTAGTGCTCATTATACCAAATGTTACTCAGTGGTTCCAGCACTGATGGCAGCCAGACATTGGCAACTAAAGAGAGTCCAGTAGCAGTGCTGGGATATAGAAATCCAACATATGAACTCAATAATTCTGAGTAACATTAGAACGAGCAGCTTGCCTGATGCTCACAGAACCACTATCAGTTACACTAAGTGTTTCAAGGTATTGTTGTTTGTAAATCTTTGTAGTTTTTAAATAATTATTATGGTTTTTATGTGCATTTGTTTGCATGCATACCCAGGGGTGAAAAGGATATGCAAAAATTCTGTTTGGAGATTCAAAGATTACTCTATGAAACCTCTGAGAGTCTGAAAAGAGTCAAAATGCATGTCTGAAGTGCTCATGTTGCCCACTGCCTTACGCTGCCCATTGCACATATATATATATATGCATGTATATGTATATATCATCTAATAAATAAAGTTGCAAATGATGACATGCATAAACAACTGGATTTCTTGTTCTGTACTGCAGATTTTTTCCATGTGTGCAGCTATTTATGTATGCTCTTAATATGAAGTTGATCCAAGCCTGCATCAGGTTTGCTTTTTCAGGTGTGAATCATGAATGCATCCATTTTTCCACATTACTGGATTTGTTTCTGATTTAAGATGTGAAGAGAGGTTAAATCCAAGTGATGGTTTTGTGCTGAATGCGACACGAGTTTGACATGTATTAATGGAAGATCTATCCTGGCTATTCCAAATGACAGTCAGTATAAATTTTATGGGAAACATAATATTTGTGTTATTCATTCTGTAGTGTTACAGAAATATGAGTTAGGGATCTATTTATTTATTTATTTTTATTTATGGTGGTGGCAGTACTGTCCTTAATAGCTGTTTGTCTGTAAAACCAGGTGTAATATTTACCAGGAATTCAACTAGCTAAGACACAGACAGTTTCATAAAGGCCCTTAAAACAGCCTCTATTAAAATGTCTCCACCACGAGACAAGATAGAAGTACTCTTTTCTGAGACTAAAAGTGGAAATGTCATTTGTCATTTGGAAAGCAGAAATCTCTCCCATCCCTGTTTTTAGATTGTGGTTTTAAAGCTCTGACATTTTTCACTACAGCTTAAACTACCATGTGCATAAATACATACACAGTTCTGCAGACAAGCCATTTTTCCAAATCAAAGCAAATCAACAGCTGCTTAAAACATAATGCTGCAGATACTTGTGGGCAGGAACAGTCTGATTTGCCCATTGCATGAGTATTGATTTTTGATTGCAGAGGTTATTCCGCAGATGAAAAGATCATAATCATACTAAGAGATGCTTCACCGAAAACTTGCACTCTACAAAACAAAGCGGAAAAACCCAATTCAGCTAACTGAACAAAAAAGCAGAGATTACTGCTGTCTTTGTCCTTGTTTCTAGGACCCTGCTGTAAATGACCTTAAATGCCTGTTCATATCAGTACACCCTAAATAGCCAAAAGTGGAAAGTGGGAAGTTGGGCAAAAGAGAAGAAAAAAAAAAGAGAAATAAAGAACTCTCTAGTCTAGTTTCTTTATGCATGGCAAGGACTTGGCCCCAGTTCCTCTCCATCCTCCATTTCAGAAGCCTGGAGAAGAGATCTGTAAACAGTGAGAGGCAGGAACTCAACAGGTCAGAAAAAAATGGATTTGTGGATTGTAGAGAAAAAAAAAATTGTTAAAAATTCAAGACAAGAAAGTGCTCAGCTGCTGAGCTGTGTCCTGGAAGCACTTCAGGGCCACAGGCATGTCCCTGTTTGACTTGAAAGTTCCTAAAATCACCCCAACTTCTGCATCAGTGCATGTGTAGTACAAGACCCCGGGCTGTGGAACTCAGTTAATCATGTCAGGTTATAGGAAGTAGACTGATTTCATGCTGATATCCCACGAAGTCCCTAATCTTGCTATACATACACAGTCATTGTATAGCACACATAGGCTATACAAAAATGCAGATGCAGCTTCCACCTTCTTCAAAATGAAGAAACTGTGGTTCTCCTGCTGACCTTTGGTATTATAGTTCCCTGATCAGAGCACTCACTCTGCAAACAAAAGACCCAGGGTCATTTTTCTGCTCAGCATGAGTGGATTTAACCTCACATCTTCTACCTCCTATGTGAGTGTCCTAAATATTAGACTGCAGACACTTCTCTGCATGTGACAAGGAAAGTATCATCCCCTCCTACAGAAACTGCTGCTTTGCAGCAAAAACTAAAATTCACTGGAGTAATAGTGGAATATAGATACCCGAAGAAATTACCAGCTATTTTTGTACCTAAAACCATCAGCTTTCTGGATAAGAAAATGAAGAGTTGGCATTAATCAGGGTAAAGCTGAAATACCAAAGTAGGGGTATGGAAGCACTACCACCTCCATTCAGAAAGCATTAGTTGTCCTTTGCATCTTTTGGGAAGAGGCTGATTCTGTAGATGCCACAGGTGTGTTTGGAGCATATATCTCAGATCAGTCCTCCCCAAGGACTTACAGAAAGCAACATGGAGTCCAAGGAAGAAATTCAATCTGCACACCTCTGGAGAGTAGAAAAAGCATTTAACTAATAGATATAAGGGGATTGAAACCTCTTGTGGGTCTAATTCAAGGAAGAGCCACAAGAAATACTGTAGACGCCCACGTTTCAGTTGTAGCATAGAAGTACTTAAGATAATTCTGTGTTAAGAATTCTGGGGGAACTGGTAAGCAGGTAGGATGCAGTCCCAGCTCTAGGGCTTGCATACATACTTTGTATTACACCATTGCCACCTAAAATGGATCAAATCATTGGGCTACAAAAAACATATTCACCTTGTTTTCTCCTCCCTTTTTTATCAGCTCCATGAGTCCCTCACTGCACAACTGAGATGTTATGAAAAGAGACCTGGAGATGGCTCAGCCAGTTCCACCACAGCTTGCTGCCTGAGACAAGGGCATCTGCAACTGCAGTCCAGGTCTCTGATGTTCTGGTTGAATATTTTTGTCCCGAGGGTATTATGGGGATGTAGATTATCCCAGATGGCCTCCAGAGCCACTGTCATCACTGAAAGAGTAAGAATCCAATTGCTGTACTCTGTGTTAAATACAAGGTTGTTAGTTTATCTCAGACTTTATCTGAGCATGGCTTCCCAATCATTCCCTCACAAGATGTGGGCACCCAAATAGTTGGTGATTCAGAGCAGCTAAAAGGAGAATGGTGGAGGCTGAGCTACTTCGGTGAACTAAGATGGTGACCCCCCTGACAGAACTTTAACCTCTGAAATCTTTATTGAGTGGGCACTCAAAATTAAATGTTTAGAAGAAATTCCTTTTTGTTGCATTCTTGGATTTAAACATATAATCATGTGGTGGGTTGACCCTGGCTGGCCACCAAGCCACTCTTTCGCTTCCTCTCTTCAGCTGGACAGGCAGAGAAAAATACAAAAGGTTTGCAGGTTGAGATAAGGACAGGGAGATCACTCAGCAATTAACCATCATGGGAAAAACAGACTCGATTCAGGGAAATTAATTTAATCTATTGCCAACCAAATCAGAGCGGGATAATGAGAAATAAAACCAAAACTTAAACCAGCCTCCCCCCACCCCTCCCTTCTTCCCAGGCTCAAGTTCACTCCTGAATTCTCTACCTCCTCCCACCCTGAGCGACACAGAAGGGTGGGGAATGGTTGTGGTCAGTTCATCACATGTTGTCTTTGCCACTCCTTCCTCTTCACACTTTTCCCCTGCTCCAGCGTG
This sequence comes from Morus bassanus, assembly GCA_031468815.1. Classification (NCBI taxonomy): domain Eukaryota; kingdom Metazoa; phylum Chordata; class Aves; order Suliformes; family Sulidae; genus Morus; species Morus bassanus. The sequence goes on from CM062569.1 coordinate 93,673,947, forward strand.
GGGTCCCTCCCACGGGAGACAGTTCTCCATTAACTTCTCCAACATGGGTCCTTCTTCCCATGGGCTACAACTTCACAAACTGCTCCAGCCTAAGTCCTTTCAGTGGGGGGCAGTCCTTCAGGAACAGACTGCTCCAGCGTGGGTCCTCCACAGGGTCACAAGTCCTGCCAGCAAACCTGCTCCGGTGTGGACTCCTCTCTCCACAGGTCCACAGGTCCTGCCAGGAGCCTGCTCCAGCATGGGCTTCCCATGGGGTCACAGCCTCCTTCAGGTGCATCCACCTATTCCAGTGTGGGGTATTCCACAGGCTGCAGGTGGATATCTGCTCCACCATTAACCTCCATGGGCTGCAGTGCGACAGCCTGACTCACCATGGTCTTCATCCCACGCTGCAGGGGAACCTCTGCTCTGGTGCCTGGAACATCTCCTCCCCCTCCTTCTTCACTGACCTTGGTGTCTGCAGGGTTGTTTCTCTCACATATTCTCACTCTTCCCTCTGGCTGCAGTTGCACAGGTTTTTTTCTGCTTCTTAAATATGTTATCCCAGAGGTGCTACCACCATCGCTGATGGGCTTAGCCTTGGCCAGCGGTGGGCCCATCTTGGAGCTGACTGGTGTTGGCTTTATCGGACATAGGGGAAGCTTCTAGCAGCTTCTCACAGAAGCCATCTCTGCAGCTCCCCCAGTACCAAAACCTTGCCATGCAAACCTAATACAAATAATCTTTTGGATCTCATCTTTAATTTGCACATGCAAAAGGTTGGGTTTTTTTTCATTTACCACAAAATGTTTATTTGTTTAACACAGTGAGGTTTGTGCAATAGAATTCATTGCGGCTAGAAAGCAACAGTGGATAAGCAATAGCACTGAGTACTGCAGTGTGATGGTGAACAATGCAAAAGAATAACATCAAAATTGTATATTTTTCAGACTCAAACTTCCTAAAATTTTTTCATTCCAATGAACTGACCATGTTCAAATTTGCAAAAATAGTTCCTTGCCTTAGAAATGCTGCCTTTTTTTAGCTACGCTACAGTTCTTTCTCCTGTTCTAAGAAGTTGCTTTGCCTTTCCTTGTTCTTTATTCATCATTTTGGTCAGTTCTGTTCCTGCAGAAGAACATACTATCATCTTCTCAAATTGCTAGAGATTTTCTGTGAATAAAAAGCTTTGAACATAGAGGAAGGGGTTTTATATTATAGCTGAGTCCAGCTAAGTTAAAATGGATGCCTCACTCCTTTACTGTGAACATAGAAAGCAGCTTTCTTCGCATTTATTTGAGTAATCTAAAAGGAGGTATTTCTGAGGAAAACTTCAGTTGAATCCATATTTACTTATGTTTCCATTTTTAGGAATTTCAGGAATACATTTTTTCTCCACCATCAGCTTTAAAGTATACCAGCTCTAGATGAAAAGGATGAAAGTCAAAAATAGTTTATAAATTATGAGCAGGATTCAGGTTCTGAGTGCACATGGCTGGAGATGTAATAAAGCTACATTTTTTAATCTCCCTGTGGTTAGCTTCATGATACTGCTAGGTATTCTGCTTTAGATATCTGAAGAACTGGCTCACATGTGGGGAGGAAAATGGGCAGGTTTTCATTTCCACTCTCCAATAGTATGACTTTTTCTTGAACTGGCATTAATACTAGAATATACCATCCTTCTTTCATTTCTATTTTGAGGAATAATGGGCCAGAGAGATGAGACTTTACTAAAATATAATGCAGAGCACACAGAAAAAATGTGTGTGAAATACGGAATTATAAGGTTATTAAGGGAACGGCTATGGCTGATGAGGCAGTTTCAGCTTCGTAACTCAAGCAGCAGAGGCAGCATGTTGTGGAGCAGAAACCACCATGCCTCAACAGAAAATGTCAAACAGTATTTTGCTTTTTTACCGCTGTTACAGGGCTAGCTGCACCTTTGTCTTTTCAGTATCTCTGACTACATTCCTGAAATGTTAGGTGTCTTTAATTGTCTTTGGATATAACTTAAATGTTCTTCACTCAGACTGAGCATAAAGCACTGCCACATCTAGTCATACCAAAGTGTTTCACCTAGTATCCTGTGCCCAGCAGTGTTCAAGAGAGGGAAAGATTATAAGAAATTGGGCATGCAGTGAGTGACACAGTCCCTCTCTGGCTTTAGCAGTCTCCCAGCTTTAACAGTCTCAGCTTTAACAGTCTCTCTGAATGAGAGGCTGCATCTCAAACACTGTGTCCATGTCTCAGAACAGAAACAGAGCTTTTTTTCTTTTTTTTTCCATCCATGTAAATCCTTACCCCGTGAATTCCTCTGATAGTCACGTCCTCAAATCCCAGTGCCACAGTGCTGATCAGCAGCTACTAAAACAAAGTTGTTGGAGTGTTTGTTTACTTGTTTGTTCAGCAATTGGAACAAAACAGCAGGCAAAGGGCTTTTAAAACAATCAGTCCACAGACATATCCAGTCTCACCGTATGCTTTCCTTCAAACACAGTCAGATAAGCATTCCTCCTGAGTTATGGAAATGTAACCAGGTCGAACCACATCCATGACTGCTTGTCCTACTGGCCTCTGCCTTCCTTAAGTTGCATATATCTGCTTCTAGGAATCTCTCTATAGTTTCCGAGAGTTTCTGGGCATAGCTATCATAAAGATCAACAGTTTCTTTGCTTCAGCCCCAAAGTGTGAAGTCTCTGGGTTTTGAAATTGTTTTTTTTTTCTTGGACTGATGAAAAATCCATACAGCAGAAGTTTATCCAGGAGAACATCACATAATACTTGCTCAGTGGCTTGGAAAGTTACACCTATAAGATCCTGCTCATGAGCTGTGCTAGCACTTTCAAGGGTTTGGGGTCTGCTGTCAGTAAGAACATTAAAATCATTGTCATTTATTGGTCCTGTGCAAACTCCTTTACTGGTACCTCTTCTCTAGGCAAAAACATACAATCTTAAATACAGTCTCAAAATATATGATCTTATTAATAAGTATACTGAAAATATAAGGTACAAGAGAAGGGAATTTTCCAGTTTACCAAAAATCAAAATAACTGAGCTGACAATTACAGGAGAGCTGAGGTTATCCTTCAAGCTACCAGATTTTTAAAACGTACTGAAGCTGTTACACTTTGCTAGTTTCCAAGGGATAAGTGGCATGAGTGAAGAATGCCTGTTCTTCTAGGTTATCAGAACATACAATTCGGTCAAAAGACACATATGAAATATAGCAACTCAGTTATAATAAGATCTTATTTAACTTTTCTTCTACAGAAAGACATTATTGTACTGAGTTGTACAAGTTGTTCTACTGTAGGAAATGGAGGTGCTTAGATATGGGGAAGTAAAGGGAAAACAGAAAGGAAATAGAAAGTAAATACAGTTCTCCAGAATATTAGAAAACAAAACAACACAAATTTTGCATAAAGAAATTGAACAGGACAATGCCTCTGTTTGTGTACTTGTACTGAAAATTCAGACACAGAAGAGGTTCTTGCATCCACCAATTCACTATAATTGGACTGTAACAGAGCGGTTCAGAGCCAGCATGATAAAGCTATTCGACTTAAGAGTCAGTCTGTTAATGTACTGGAATGAAGAGCCTTCCTTGGTATAAAATTGACTCTACAGTTCAGAAATGTTATGCCATCACAGATGTATTTACTTTTCCAGAAAGAAAATTTTCTCTAATAAAAAAATCCCAGCAAAGCTTGTTTTGAAGTCCCAAATAATATAGACAACTCAAAAATGTTTGCCAACATAAGAAATGAACTGCACAAAGAAAAAAGACTACTTTCTGCAGGAACGTGGAAGATGACTCTGGAGTTATTATGGGAAAGATTAGGGGTAAGGGTGGAGGCAGGGTAGTTTAGGAGAAGAATGGTGGGGTAGGGTAGCTGTTGAGTTTCAAGTTATCCACAAGCCATTTGCCATCGAAATATTGAAATTGCCATATAAACTATTAAAAAATAGAGCACATTTTCTTCTTGCTTTTCTTTCCTTAAGTAATAAAAATAGTAAGCCTTAGTTTTATATAAGTGAATCTTTAGGAAAAATCTTTTTATTATGAAAGCAATGGTTCTCTCGCTATCAGAATATTAACACCTAGAAGCAGTAGACAGTTTACTGCCACAGTTACATGCAGACAGTTGTATCATGCAAAAACTGAAGATAAACCAAAAAGCTTTTCAGATTGCTTTGGCAGTTCTACTTCAGAAATATTTCTTCCCATAACCTGAGACCATTTTTATTGTTTAGAAGTTAGGACTTTTTCTGTCTGCTAGAGTTCAACAGGAAGCTTGAGCACGTACCTAGCTTTAAGCTTTATAGTACCTCCATTGACTTCACCAGGATGTGTCATAGCCCAGATTTGTAACATGGATCAAAACCTAGCTTGGAGACAGAAAGTAGAGAGTGGGATTAAATGGCCAATTTTCAATCCTAGCAAAAGGTTAATAGTGGGGGCCTCAAGGCTCAAGAGCAGATGTCATGATGCTTAATGATCTGGAAAGGGGATGAGTAGTGAGAAGAAACTTTTGCAGACGCCACAAAGATGCTTAGGATGGTCAAGCCCATGCTGTACTGGTAGGTTCTTCAGAGGGGTCTAGAGAAGCCAAGAGGATGGGCAATATGATGATAGTGAAAAAAACAGTGTTTTATCACTGAATGTTCATAAATGGAAACTATACTAGAAGGAAGGGGAAAAAAAAAATCCTGCACAAAGGCTCAGCAAGATTCAAAATTTATTATCAGATCATCAAGACAACTTACAAAAATATCTAACCACTGCTGTAAAAATTCAAATGTTAGAAGCTGCTTGATACATAGTTGCAGTTAGAAAACCAAATGTTGGGAATGCATGAGCACTGGGTGATTGCTATGGTTACTGACCTCGATAAACCTTGAATCTGGTTCAATACCATAAAGTCGTGTTTCAAGTAGAGAAGGATCCTCAACAAGTAAGTCCAAAAATTATCTAGTAAGGAAATCCAAAATGCTGTGGATCTCCTTCCTTTACTATGAATAAGAATTGCTTTAGCTTTAACTTGATGATTCTTTAGTTCAGTTGTGAATACCTTTTCAAAAAGAAAGGTAAGGAGAATTAAATTAATTTAAGAAGTGGAAATACCTGTTCTAAAGCTGTTGATACCCTTTGAAATAAGGTACACCTGAGTGTTTTGCAGGGTTGGGTCCTTAAGCTGGAGGAGTGAGACCAGATGTTTTGCAGCATTAACTGAGTCAAAATAATGGCTTGAAAGCACAATGGGAAAAGCGCTACTATTATACCAGTCATTTGATGCAAAACACTGCATGTATTAGGGATTCAAAACAGAAAGGGCAAATTCTAGCTGGAAAGAAGCAACATCCTTAAAAAAAGAGGAAGTCATCAAAGCGGAGAGAAGCAAAGGGCCTCTCCAGGCTGCGCTGCTGTCGCCCAGTACATCACTGCTCACTTATCACCAGGGACATGACTGCATTCCTAACATACAGCTTGTACTAGGCTACAGGAACTGTGTTCCACCTGGTTTTAAATACGATGTATAGCAAAGAAATTATACCTGAGGAAATTGTAGACCTAACTGCAAAGAAAAAAAAAGAACCTGATTTTGATGATTGGAGAAAAATCTCAAAGAAAGTAGCATTTTATGAGGATATTTTACACAGATATACAAAATAAAAACTGAGAGTTATTTTTGTTGTTTCTGAAATATTGCATCTCCTGTTTTATAATTTACCTATGTATGTTTTATTCAAAAATTTCAGTATGTTCCAACTACATTCAATGAATAATACAAAAACTCTCTAATTAATTTTTGAGTAGTTAATAAAACACTGTGTAGTATAGTAGATAAAGAGTGTCTAAAACAACTAAGGAGACACAAACATTCAAATGTTTATGTAATTCACTTTCTGTCAATGACAGTCTGATTTCTGGTTTTTATCAAGCATTAGATTTATGAAATTACTTTTAATCCAAAATATATTATGCATATTTATTTGGCTCACTTTCTTGATCCAGGGCAAAAAAAAAGTAAATTCCTTTTTATGCCCCAGTTCACAGCCCATCTTTCAGATAGGAAGAGTTCTTAGTAGCAGAACAGAACAAAATCCACCATCTCTGTTGCAAATGAGACATACCACAGCACGGAGACTGTAGCTGGTGCTGGCTGCTTTCTAATCTTCCTCAGAGTGTTATTGCTCTTCTGGGATCTATTATCAGATGAAGCCTGGTATAAATCTGGTCCCAAAATCAGGGATCAACAAATGATATTGTGACTTGGCCACAGTAGGTGGGAAAAAGCTGTGACTGCAGGACTGCAGTTATGACTGTGATACCACAAGGGATACGGCAGCTGCGTGACCGTCTTACAGCATCCTTCTGCAGATAGTCTTGTCAATTGAAAATCCCTCTGAATTCTTCCTGAAATCTGTCATCATTTGACCCAGCCATAAATGGGTGCCTGATTGCTTATTCTGTGGAGCCAAAGGCAGTCAATTATGATGCTGGCCTTATCGCACACTTGTGTTTTGCTGGCTAGAAAAACTGGTATGCCTGAACCAATTAAACCAGTGAACCATTTGGGCTTAGATGGATATTTGACCTCTGCTTATGAAGGCACGTTAGTCCTGCCATCCATCAGTAGAATTGCTGTAGGGCCCGATTAGGCTTCATTCTGCCATTTAGACTGCCAATCCAGTACAGATACTGTGGCTAGTTTACTTTTCAAATTGACAGATTTCAGCCCACAAACCCTCTTCTTTCAGTACAGCCTTGGACACAGTACTTTGTAGCCAATGTTTGTTGTGTGGTAAAGGAAAATATTTATTTTCCAGAATATGTACTCACTGTAGAAGACCTCTGATCCTCAACTCCTCATTCATCTGATACGTTATTGCTTGTAATTAATTCCCTGTCAGGCTTCCCAGCTTTCTGGGCTACCCTTCAAGTGGGTAGTAGACATAACGTATTTTCAATCTCTGAATTTGAAAACCTTCCATAAGGAGCCATGTGATGGTCAAAGTGTGTCAGAGGCCATCAGAGGATGCATATAGTATATTGTAAAGTCCAGCTATCAGAAAAAAAAAAAAAAAAACAAACCAAAAACCAAAAAACAATGAAGAACAGTTTTCCTGCAGAAAAGGATTACAGTAACACTGGCACCATTTTCCTGAATAGATCAAATCTCATGTGGTTTTAGACTCATATCTACTTACTTTAGTGACAGAAATAAACATTTAACCATTTTTCTATTTCTCTTAGCCCTGCAGAAGTAACATAACTATTTGAGACAGCTGGGTACTATTCCATCTTGAGCATCATCGGCAGAATTTCCTGCTAAATCCCAATAGCTACACCTGTTCAAAAGCCTTGCAGGCAAAACAATCACACAGGTACCAATAAGGGCATCATTTAGCCCTCAGAAACTTTGTTACTGGTGATGATATGTGATGTGGAAAGAAGCCTGCCTGCCTCTTGGAGCCCAGAATGACTTTAAAAGACTGGTGCTCAGGAAAAGCTCATTTCACTCTTTAGGTGAGGTCCTGGGCTGTGAAAATGAGTGTGACACCTGGACAGAAGGAGAAGACCCTAGTTTCAGAAAATGAGCTAGTTTCACTGCTAGTCTGGCAAATGAAGGACTGACTGGAATTTCACCGTGAATACTATTTGCAGCCCTAGTGATTGCTGTCAGTTAGACAGCTCATCCAAGTAGCAAACATGTGAGCTGATGATATGTAGGTAAATATTATGACAAAACTTGCTAGGAAAAGGTATCTTCTGCGAGCAAGTAATTTAATATAGGAGATTACTATTTCTATAACATAAACTACATTAAGTACTTGGTGTCAGCAGTTTCAGTATATCCTTCACTGGCAGTAGTAAGTATGCCTGGAAAATCTGACTCATAGTATGACAGGATTAAACTGGTGAAACCAGTGGGAGACAAAAATTGTTTTGTAGCCTGGGTGGTGGAAGATGAGGTACTTAACACCCGTCAGCCTCCAAACAGCCATCGTTTCTCCCGCAGTGCCATCTATTGGTACAAACCCGAGATGTGCTGAAAGTAACTGATTTACATTTGTCTGTTGCAGATTGATGATCTGATCCTGTATTAAGACACAAAGAAAACAAGTAATCATTATTATTCTAATAGCTTTTCTCATTTTCCATAATTTTAAGTTAATATTCAGGATTTCTTTTATAGATGAATATTGAGTATAAAAGGTGCCATATGGTAGAGAATGCTTTCAAAAATGAATGCATGTACTATAGCCAAGCTAGAAATAGCCCTATTTAGCTTATATGAATGCAGAGATAACTATTTCACGCTTCATTCATATGCAGATACATATCTTATTTTCACAAAAAACAAATGGACATACATGTTCTACCTCATGTGTATTTTCCAAATCTGTGGACTGAATAATAACTCTAAATGTTTTAAAAATTCTATAGCTCTGTTAATGTCCAATGTTTTTCCTAGATTTCATATAAGAATTTAAGAACTTTACATAGGATTTCATACAGTATGAAACCTGTACAGGGACAGTAATTGCATCAAGTATAAATCCCTAAAGTTTTACAAGGATGTAGATCAGATCAGTCCTTCCATTGCAGGAACTGGTGGTGAAACGTTGTGGTTCTCATTCTGTTGGACCTTCCCTTGTATTCGGTCATATTGATTGACAGATATTTTGTTCCCATTTCTAAAGCTGCAGGAAAGCAAGGAAAGGATAATATCACAGTTTTTTCTCTAACTCAGCTCAAAATATGATTATAGCAACAATTCCCCCATCCACCTCCTCAACTATGGAGACCTCCAAGATTTATTCTTATCCTACTTAACATCAGTCTATTAGTGCTTAAATGTATTTTGAGGCAGCACAAGCTTAAGTGCCAGAAAGACAGTGATAACTCAGTATTTATTTTATAAGAAGCACAAAGCAACATCTCCTTATCTCAACAACCAGCTGAAAGTAGCATCTGGATGAAAAACAACTGACAAGCACAAACTAGGTGTAAGTAAGCTTGTTCTGACAATACAGGGACAGAAATTGTCATTTTTACATTACCCATTTCTGAAATGATCAGATACCCACAGAGATAAATTGGCTTTGTAGCACTAGTTTCCCAAATAACCAGTAGAGCAGAAAATACACATGGACTTCTGTGCCTGGTCCCAAGATAGCACCTTCTTATTTTAGATAAAGGTTCATGATCTCCTTTCCTGAATGTGGGTATTTATCACAGGTAGGAATGAAGCTTGTGCTCTACATTAAGTCCTCAAAGGAAGCTTCACAGTAATATTTAGCAAACTACATTGAGGAAGTCAGGATCATCTAATTCTGTATTCTTCAAATGTGTTTCTGCTTTTTACTTTTACTAGACAGGGGACTCAGTGGTCATATATTCTAGTATCAGTCAGTTTCAAAACAGTATATCTTCTAAAACAGGGTATTTGAATGCATACACAGTAGAGATTGTTGAAAAATGTTCTTGTACTTCCCAGTCATCTTCAGAATGACTTTAGTGATTAACCAACAATGTGTCTGAACTGAACTATCGTTTTTTCTTTTTTATTGTTAATACTTAGAAAGAGGCTATCAGTCTGCCTCCGCTCTGAATGTCTGCATCTGACCTCTACTTGTCCTCACACCATGAGGTTTCATTATTTATTTTGACAGTAACTGTCTTTCCTCCTTCTTGGCCACACAGCTTCATATTCTTTCTTAAGTTATCTATTCATCAAAGATTAATTCATTGCTCAACAAACATTGCCTATTTCTCTTCTCCTTCTTCCCGGCTGGATATACATGCTTAAAGGTAACGCCTCTAGAAATCTACAAGGTTCATGAATTCAGGTGACTATATATTCCTCAGTCAGTATCACTGAAGAGCACACTGACTTTTCTTATAGTTTCACTGAGTTTTATACTAGCTGAATAAAGCAACTCCCATTGTCGGTACTCTTGTGCAAACCGTTCCACCTCCATGATTTTAGTTGTTCTTCCTGAAAACTCTATTTTGCATTTGCATTTTTATATTGCCATTGCTAAAAATTTCATGGGTGTAGAGATGCAGTGAGAAGACTATCATACAAGGAGTTAGTGATCCACATGATTGCTTCCTTCTCATGTATACAGGTGCACTTTGAATAGCCTGTGACCACTTACCAACCATCTATGGCAGACTATCCATGACTTCTTAGGTGTAAGCCTATGTATCACAGATACCATGCAAATGTTCTATAAAATAGTATAATTACTCAATGTGTGCATTAAAAAAATGCATAATCAATGTACATGTACTCAATGTGTATTTAAAATGTGTATAGTGCATTGTCTCATCAACCTGAAACATTATTTGTACCTGTTTGGGAACTATAACTTTATTGAGACAAGGGTGTTGGAGCATATTGTCCAAGGGACTCTTCAAGGCTAGGTCCACACTCTAAACTTGACTGCTATCAGTGATTGATGAATCCGTATTGTGAGCCAGACCTTATAAAAGTACTAATGAACTTAGAGCTGGTGAACCTCACCACAGATGGAACGTCTGCACAGCGTGCCGTGATCCACAAGGAGGTGCTCATCCAATGCTGCAATAGTCAAGATTCCCAGCATCAGGAAGGATGTAAGATTGCTACCACCTTTTCTGTATTTTCCATCTTTTACTCAATACATTAGTTAACAAGCTTTAAGTGTTGGTGTCTTTCTTACTGAGTGCCCAAAAGAACTGACACCTCCTCAGTACAAAAGAGTAGGAAATTACTATGCCTTCATCCATGAGGAGAAAGCTTTCTTCCTATATGAAAACAGCTTCTGAACACCTTGTAAAGATGGTAAGAATAGTGTGGAGAGAGATCTTTTCCAAAGGACTTTCAAAACAACCAAAGGAAAAACCACACTGAAGAACAATCACTACGGAACGGTCCTGGGCTTTAGGAGAGTGCTAGTCCTTCCCTTTACATCATAAAGGAGTTCCTAATTTAAACAAAATCGCTTACAAGTGACATTGGTATCTTTGAATATGCCTTGTCATAGCAGTTCCACAAATTTGTTAGGAACTTAAGTGCTCTTATCAGTCCACTGCTGACCCAAATTTATACTACTACAGATTTTAACCTATTAGGCCTGATTCTCTTCCCAATTTACACCAACATAAAAGAGAGAAACCCTACTCATTCAAGGTACATCAACACAAAAATGGAAGTTACACAGAAGACTGAGCCCTGTCATTGCAGATACTCTATTCACTGTGGGAAATGGCTTGATGAAATATAAAAGGCAAAAAGGCTTTTGTGAAAGCCCCTGAATCAGGAGGGGCAGGTAGAGCTACAAAGAGAAGAGGAAGTTCTGTCTGGAAAGCACAGAGCATGCTGGGCAGACAGGATTTTCTGTTTCACCAACTTGACTAAGATTTCTGCTTTATCTATGCACTGTGCTCTGAGGGACAGACCCTGTCATGCCCTCTTGTGTTTAGGATCAGGCCTTCTGTATAATCAGGGGGAAACTAGGATTGAATCCATCTTTCTCTACAATACTAGAGATTTCCAAAAGGGTGCATCCTAACCTAGATGAAATTCAGATACTCAGGGAGAAGGTACACATATCTTGGATTCAGGAGAGAAAACAAAGTTAAGTGCAGGTTGAAAACTCCCAAATGCACACGTGATCCTGTGATCCCTCCTAGTTCATTTTCATGCAAAGCCAAGCAAATGAGCTTAGACCACTTTCAGCAGCTGTTTAATCTGTTTGATTTTGCAGTTGGAGTCACCTAGTCAATCTAGCTGTGAGATAGTTTAAGGACCTACCATTTTGTGGTTGTACTTCTCAGCCATTCAATTCTGTGAATGCTTCTAGCCAGCAGCGGTACAGTCAGACTGGTCAGATTAATGCACAGCGGTTTAAGCAAGCCTGTTTGATTTTGTACAGTAGCAGAGGAGATGAGCACTCAGGAAGTCTCATCAGTGACAAAGTGACAAATATCAGCTCATGGTGGTAATGGCTATACCTGACTCAGAGGGTTCTTCCCATCCAGGGTGAACCTCAACAGATTAATTTATCTACTGGCAGTGTCAGCTGCATCCTCATTCTCTGTATAATGCTTTGTCCTTCTAGTGTAGAGAGAGAAACTGCTGGCTTAAGCCAAAGCAACTTCATAACTATGTAACTGACTGCCAGGGAACAGAAATTGTTGCTCAACTATTTATTCCTCAGCTTTTTCTGACATCTGATTTGCTACTTAGCACAATTTAGACTGAAAAGCAAGAGACCAGAAGATTAACCAGCCCAAGGTCCTGATTCCACATCTGGGCTAAACACACACCAAAATTCATCTCCACTATGTCCATGTTCTTCCCTCAGTGATATCTGAGCAATAACACTCAGGACAACTAATTGGTGTGAAGGAAGGCAACATTTGTCACCCATATTTTGCTATATTATAAATTCTTGGCAATAGCCAAAAAGGAAAGAGCAGATTGAATTCCACATCCTTGACTAACTTTGCAGGACCTGCTGTTGAGGTCACTCAGCTTTTGTGTGTAAACTGTAAATTTGATACGGAAGTTGTTGTGGCCCAATGAATATGGAACAGTGTCATTGTTCAAATTAGGAATGCCTTAAGCTTTGACTCACAACAGCCTTTTTAATCCCTTCTCTAATTACAAATTCTGCCATATGAAAGGTCATGAAACTGCAAGGTAGGCCAGCGTGTGAGGGAAAGGGATAGAGCTCCTTTGGTTTGGCTTTGACCTAAATGAAGCTGACAAGTCAACCAGCCTTTTTAACTCTGTGATGTTTCTGAGTAAAGGCTTTCAAACTCTGAAGCAATTTTCTGAAATCAGTAGACAATGACTAGCTACCAGGACCTAAGGCTTAGACCTCTGAACTCATCATTGTTTATACCTAAATCAGATATGTATTCATCTACTGGTCTAGTATTATTAAATTTCCAGAGTTAGATGCTGATCTATCTTAAAATCAACTCCAAGCCTCCCATTTTTTCTAATTAAAAAAAAGGTTCAGTTTTAAGAATTTGATCATTACTGCTATCACAATTTTAATTCATTAATCCTCTAACACTTTTTGAGGAAGATAAAGTAATTCCCAGTTGCTGATTATCTGTCGACACAGAGATAATCGAGACCTAATTTTAGTGGAACTTAGACACCTAAATCCCCATAAGGATAGGTGTATATTCATTGAAGTGATTTGTCCATGCTCAGTTGGAAGATTGGGATGGAACCAGCACTGAACTCAGCTTTTTCAAATCCAAGAGCAGCACCCTAACATGAGAGCTTCTGCCATTAAAAATTATTAATATTCACCCTCATTGTGAGATTAGGGGGTTGCTGAATTCATTAGACAGACTCCAGATGACACTTTAGGAATAGAAGTGACCTTGTCAAGAAACTATGACAGTCTTAAATGTCCCCAACTGTAATTATCATAGGACCATAGTCTGTATCTTTCTGAGAATTATTGCCTATTACACACTCTTTTTTTTGTCTTGAAAATTGTTTTAAATTTTCTTTTTGCTTACCAGATCATTCATTAAAAACATGGGCAGTTCTTTTGGAAAGTCACTATCTTGTGTTTGATAAGCATACCACAGGGGTTTGTAGTTTGTGCTCAGGACTTTGTGTGAAGAAGGCTTGGGGTTTTGAGACAAAGAAAATCATGAAATATACATTGGAGAAATAAAGGTTTTAAAGCAGTGCAAAATTTATATGCAGAATCCCCTGCTGAAAAAGAGTCTAAATTGGATACAAAATAATTCAGAGGAAATTGGGGAAAAAGAAAGGGAAGGGGAAGAATATCTCAGACCATGAAGTCCTTTTACAGATGTAATTCAGAGGTTCATAAATCAATTATAAAAATGTGCCACAGGCTGCAACTTGGAATTCCAGTTCCTAGATTTGAATTTATTTGTTTGTTTGATTGTTTTAAATACAAAAATGAGAAAATTTTTCTTGTTTTTAAATCAGATGAGTAATGATGAACATATTCACTTAACATTTTTTTCTTTTCTTTTACATCTACAGTATCTCTTAGAATGAAACTTTATGTCAATAATTTAAGAATAAAAAAATGTACATCTTTGTAGGAAATGTTGCTCTTGGGTCAATATCTACTTTTAAAAAACACTAAAATATTTAAATTTGCATGATAAGACATAATATTTTATTCATGGACTGAAAACACCATTTGAAAACATTAAGAATTATTCTTGCAGACACACTGAATGTACATTTTATACCTTTGATAGAAGGCTCCGGTACCAACAATATCTATTCCACTGCTGCTGCATTGCCATCAGTTAAAATGCTGCCCAGTGACAGCTTTGAAGACTAGCAAGTCTCTGACAAAATTCAGAAATAGATGGCAAAATGATCTTCACATAGAGAAAATAAGATTATCAACAACACTCATAATGTCTGGTTGACTGCTAGAACCTACTGCATAGTATAAAAATAATCCTTGAAAATTACCAGAGCCTTCCCCAACACCAAAAAGGAAGGGAAGCTGGACATGGTATGGTAAGGACAGCAAATAGACATATTACTTCCTGCAAGGCAGTGATTCCCAAGTACTAGATAGGAGTCACTGCATCCTCACAAGGATGCTGCTTCCAGTTCCTGTGGTGCTGCAGCACAGATGCTCTCACACTACCCCAAAAGAGTGATTTCCATGGGGAGGTAGCTAAATGCTGCTATAATAGCAACTAACCAAGAAAAGTATCAAGATGACTGTCCTGGTTTTGGCTGGGATAGAGTTAATTTTCTTCCTAGTAGCTGGTATAGTGCTGTTTTGGATTTAGTATGAGAATAATGTTGGTAACACATTGATGTTTTAATTGTTAAGTAGTGCTCACAAAAAGTCAAGGACTTTTCAGCTTCTCATGTTCTACCAACTGAGAAGGCTGCAGATATACAAGAAGCTGGGAGGGGGCACAGCCAGGACAGCTGACCCAAACTGGACAAAGGGATATTCCACACCATATGATGTCATGCTCAATATATAAACTGGGGGAAAGGTGGCCGGGTGGGCCACTGCTTGAGGACAGGCTGAGCATTTGTCAGTTGGTGGTGAGCAAAGTTGGTGGTGAGTAATTGTTTTTCATTTGTATCACTTGTCTTTCTTGGGTTTTATTTCTCTCTGTTTTTGTTATTTTCCATTATTATTATTATTATTATTATTATTAAATTAGTAAACTGTTCTTATCTCAACCCATAAGTGTTCTCACTTTTTCTCTTCTGATTGTGTCCCCCATCCCACTGGGCAGGGGAGTGAGTGAGCAGCTGTGTGGTGCTTAATTGCTGGCTGGGGTTAAACCACAACGACATACCTCCCAACACTACTTTGAGCATAGGACTGCTTCTCACAATTCAAATAATGTATTTGTGGAAGAGAAAAGACAACATAAGATCTCTTTTACTTACTCTAAAAATCATGGAGTTCATGGGCCACCAGAAGATGAGCAAAGCACATATACTAAGAACAGTCCTCAATTTAGGCTTCAGGTTGGCACACTCTTATCGGAGTATCTAGCTCTTCCACAGTGCCTGAACCTAGCAGCAGTGCCATGGCAAGCTCACGTATGCATAAGCTGTCCAAGCAGAATAGAGGAGCTGGCAGGACACAGAAAGATGTTTTATCACTAATGTTTTCCACAGTAGCAGCTTAGCCCTGGCACATGACACATCATGTAATCTGCTCCTCCTCATGTACATGCAGCACATGTTTTCTGAGGAGATGGCTCACCTTTTATATGTCAACACAGTAGGATGTTTCTGGCCAGTCTGTCTTATTTGTCCGTTCCAGTCATGACAAGTAACACATCTTCAGCACCCTCGGAGGACACTTAGGAAATCAGACATTAATGGCAAGATAGAAATTCTCCTGCCTACATTACAAATATTTTTCCCATGGCCCCCAGGGTTTCCATTTGTGTTAGGGCTCTCATCAGCTCATTTGTTGGCAGCAACAGTTAGGCTTCTTTGAAAATGCCAGCTGTAGAAACATAGATGCCTTAGGGAGCTTAGGCATACAGGGAGATTAGTGCCAGCTCTGAATATGTTACTGTTGCCTACCTGGTGCACTTTGGTGGCTATTTGCTTATTCAAGTGTCAAAATCACCTTTAAAAGCCTGGCCAGAGGCTCTTAGCGCTCAATATACAAACAAGCAGACTAAATGACTGTCACTACTGGACTGATATTCACAGCAGGGTTTCCATGTATGCAGCTAATAAATAAGTAAGGACAATAGAATTTTTTTTCTGCATTTGATTCTCTAATATTGTTCTGCAGTGCTTCCAGAAAGACAAAAGGGACAGAGATTAGTTGAGTTTTTCTTAGTCCCACAGAAAAAAATTGGCCAAGGCAAAACCAAAACATCCATTTCAGTCCTTGCTTACTTGGGCAGTCGTCAGCTGAACAGAATTACATATCTAAATTGGATTATTTGTGCATTTACTCTATGTCTATGAAAGCAGCAACTTAGAGAAAGAATATAGAAACATCTTAAAATATATTACACATCAACCCATTTTTTCCCTTATCATCTGCACCCATGCCAAATACTGTCCTTTGGAACAGTTAGTAGTGCAAAGAAAACAGGGACTGCCAATAATTTCCTTAAACTCTTTCTTCCATTCTGCCTCCATACCCCAAAAGAAGGCAGTCCTGATGTAGCTGTAATGCTGCCACAGCCAGTTTCCAGCATGCCCTCTGCGACTTAGCAGAAGTAGCTATAGAGATAGGGAGGGGTAGATGAGAGGATGAACGGTCTTAAATGGATTCAGATATGTTCCCTGGAGAGTATTTATCTGTTAGCACAAATTGAAGCAGCCCTTAAGATGTTTTGACCTGCCTTTGAGTCATTTGAATAGAGCAGGTACCCTAATTACCATCACAAAGTTCATCCTCTCCACTGTATCCAGAACAAAGTGCCCAGCACCAACAACTCTAAATAATTGAATTAGACTATTAACATTCAGCAACAGCACCACCTGATTCAGTGGACATGAAGCAGCAGACTACCTAGATGTCATAAGTATGGTTGGAATATAACTTCTGCATCCCAAAGCAGGAGATACCTGATAAACTTATTGTGAACTGCAGCTTCAAAGATCAAAAAACTCTTAGCAGAAATGCAGCAGGGAATATGGCTTATATCCCATAACAAAGAAAATCTGAAATGTACTGAAGAACTTTGAATTTAAATAGCCTTAATAAGGGGATGAATGAAAAACAAATAAATGTAAAAATAAACTTCTAAACATATATTTAAAGAAGGAAGACAAGAAAAAGCTTAGATGATAGTGGCTCCTAGAGGTTACCAAGCATTTAAGAAAGTCATTAAAGATGATCCAAACAAAGGGGAAATGTGAGCAAACTGTGGGGAAAAAAAACAGCTCGAACAGTGCTGAGGCAATCAAAGAACAAAATAAGAGACACTAAGAACAGTACTTAGTTCAAAACAAACTGGTACACTGCTGAAGCGAATGCAAGCAGGGCACAGCCTTGTTGTTACATTCATTTTTCTCCTAACCTGCTAAGTGGAAGAAAGAACATGGCAAAGAAGTGAAGACCACTCACCTGTTAATGGTTCTCTCTTTCTGTTCCAAACAGGTCTTTGCTACTTTTCCAAAACCAAGAGGTCTTCTTTATTTTTCCCCCCTTGCAACCTTCTCTACATGTTACTGAAAAAGGTCATAGACTAAAAATAAAACAAATGATCCCCCCATCCTCTCCCAGAAAAGAAAAAAAATCAAGGAGACATAGCATTACAGAAAAACAAAAGTGCTTAAATAAAAACACATATTAAAAGTTCTTCCTACTCTGTGGATGCCACTTTTTTTTTTTTTTTTAAGGAAACACCAATGACATTTTGAATACCCTTGTCCATATTTTTCACATTTGCTGTATCTGCTTGTTCTCTTTTTCTCCCTTCTCTACCACTTTCTTAAATGCTCTTTCTCTGTCTCTGGATCCCAGCATATTACTCAGTCACAGATTGCTGGACTGCATCATAGTTTTGCACAACCACCTCAACCAAATCAGCTTGCCTGTAGTTCCTACACACTTGCAGAAATCTTCAAACTTTCCTCATTGCTCTCCTGTCTCTTCTAAGCACTCATCCCCATAATTCACAACATTTCTTTTTGTTACCCTACTGACAAGTAGTGGTTACACGTGGCTGCTCTATGGAAGTCTGAACCTTGGTTTGTGCCAGGTAGCAAAAGGCTCACACATGCCACCCCGCAGAACTCCTCAGAAGTCAACAAACATCACAGACTGAGAATGACATTGATCAAAAGGAAATGATTTATTAATACCACTGAAGCAGCATGTCAAAATCAAGCCTGTTAACTCTCATACAGCCCAGAAATGATGTCAGCATCTGAAATTGAGTTTAACTGATGAACAAAATAGTAGGAAAATGAGCCATTATAACCATCTTGGGAGGGTGGGGAAGAATTTTTTCTCTGGCAATAACTCCAGGAGAACAGATGGGTGCAATAGACCACACATTTCCCGGGATTCTCTGAGACACTGTAGCACAATTAAGACTTCATGGTTGTATACCAAGAGACATCTTTGAAAAAAAAAAGAAGGAGGAGAAAGAGGATATCTAAGTGTCCTAGAGAGATTTATATCCTGTTTTCTATTTTTCACAATACAAGAATTAGGGAGTTTCTGATGAAATGTGCAGACAGTACTGCCTGGCACCTGATACTGTGAGATTTAGTATTCTTTTTCTGTCCCTTGTCCAATGTCTCTTTCTCTGGTCAACTGATTTTTTTCTTTAGTTCGCTCTTCTGCCTTCTGTTTAAAAAGTCTGCCTTAACCAGGCAAAAGTGCCTCTTATGCAACGTGACTATGAATTTGTGACTAAAAAAGCAGCTATTAGAAACAACTTAATATTGGAACAATTTTTCTATATCTTTGGTTGGCCAGTAATACTGTGTGGTTTTCCTGCTTGTCCTTAGCAGTGAGATTAGAAAAATGTACCTTCTTGTTATGATTTCAAATGAGACAACTATTCCTCCCTGATTCTGCACCATACATGGAATTTGGGAGCACCTGATAAATTGAGGTGCCTCAAGGACTTAAGTGAATCTGAGGTCCTTTTCTGCCTTACATCTGGAAAGAGAATTTGGTATCTTTTGCCCTAGATAAAAGCACCTAAATTTAGGGTCATACTTCCAAAATTTAGGCACCGTATTTTGCGACTAATCAAACATACTTTCTGGTTTGCTCATCTGGATTTAAGAACCTGAATTCTAAATTTTCCCATTGGGTTCTAAAATAGCATTTAGACTTTTCCACTCCATATTTCTAAGGGGCATATAAGAAAGCAGAAAAAGGAACATACACGTTATATGCAAAGCAAGAGCACTAAGGCTCAGATGATCATTCCTTTCATCAGCTCTCTTACACAAACTTTTGCAAATATGCAATCAATTTCAATGAGATAAAAATAGTAATAACATGCTGAAAACAGTCACTTTACCTGTCTTAAAAGCAGAATTACTCCATGACCAGAAAAATTTTTTATTTCACAAGCGTTACACAGGTCATAGTGCCAGTTCAAAGTAACTCTTTTCAGTATTTGACAGAGAGACTGCCTTTTATTCTGTGTTCACACAGCATCACACTGTTGGGTGCTGCTCCATCACTCAGGCTCATAAATACTATGATGATATAAATAAAAAGTAGTAACAGGTTTATCTGCCAAATACAAAACTAATTTTTTTAAAGAACTTGGAAACTTGTATAAAGTACTCTTAAAGCATTGATTTCCTTAGTCAGCCTCACTTTGAGGAACAGTGGTCTATATAAGGCAGCAAGTACAGTTTTCAGTACCCATCAGTGGTTGCTGGATGGCAGAAGGACCGAAAGCAGTAAAGATTTCTGTTTGCAGTACTACTGAACAGGAACAGAGGCATGAAGGAACTCAGAGTCTTGAAGGAACTTTCTCACCTCTGAGAATTAAGCTGTCAGTTACAGGCATGACTCATGATCCAAGAATGTTATAAGTACCAAAAGCCCACTCCTGCAAAAGATGACTTAGATGAATTGAATTTCTCAAGGAGAAGGTAATCTTTTCTTAAAGTATTTTTGTTTTTTAGTTTTGGTGCCTCTTCATTGATATTCCTACTACAGCTAACAAGTGGTTTCCACCTTAGAAAAATTAAACTCAGTCTGGGAAGATGTTGTGAGTGCTGTGTCTCTGGGGAGATTATGCTTATAGTTCTAATAAATAGCACACTGCACTCACATTTAACAAGTTACTTTAAAGATAGTTACTTTAACTGTAATGAGTTTCATGTGGATAAATCTGCATGGTGCTCCATTGGATCCTGACTTCTGCAGCAGAAAGTGATCCCTACAGTAGATGTGTGCTTCACAGTTTTCCTTGTTAATTGTTGTAATAGCTTAAAAACTAGATTACCAATAATCACACAGCAGTTGTATATTATTCTGTTTTGAGATATATGAGTATTATTAGTGTTCACCAGTTCAAATAGAGAACATACTTCAGGATGATAAATCAGGGGGCACACTTCAGAAATTGCTCTTTTTTTGCATGATTCTGTCTTCTAACCAGTCTTTTAAGAGAATAAAGAATAGAAATCAAAAGATGAATGGTCGCTAGATTCCCTGTCATGTGCAAACACCCTTAACAAAATCATTTGGAAAAAGAAGTACTATAACTCAATGGAACTCAAACTTTGAAAGTGCAAACGCAGCGTAAAATGAGGTTCACTTTGAAAAAATAAAAATTAATACTGTGACATGCACAGTTACAAAGTGATTAAGCTATAGTTTTGACCCTGCACTTCTTTGGATGTATGAGACTTTACAACCAGAAAGACGCTCAGTATAAACTCCATAAGAGAGTCTGAATCTTCTGCAACACAGTCGCTAGGGGTGAATTATTTGTTTGTGTGAAGTAAGTGAAGCCCAGCAACTGCCTAGCAAGCCTAGAGACCAGCTTTTGCTGTGTTCAGAGTAGGATTCAAGCACATATGCCTCACTGAGACAATGGTAATCGTGGTCTCAGCAGCCAGGTGGTAGACACAACCAGATAATGCCATTGCTTATCATGCAAATGTTCACCTTTCTGTTTCGCAAAGCAGAGGAAAACTGGGGCAGAGCAACAGAATTACCAGGAGTATGAAAGGAGTGAACATAAGTAAAGGTTGAAATGTTGGGGATTTTTTAAATATGGTTAACAGACAGCAAAGTTGGAGATGATAAATATAAATCTACCAATATTTGATGTCTCGAGATCAAGGCTGAAGTAAGTTAGTGTATTCTCCTGGAATGAAAGTCGATCAAAAAAAAAAGTAGGTTATCTATCAAGAAAATGTAATACCTGCAACAGAAATTGTCCATGCTACAGAACTTCTGTTTCAAAACTGTATTAGTATGGCTTGCACACTAGTGCAGGGGTTTCTGCCAGCATTGCCAAAGTAGCAAGGATAGCAAAAGATAAATTCACAAAAGTCCTCCACATTATGATAGCGATGTCAAACAGGGAATGGCTTATTGTTGACTACAGGAAAAAAGGAACAAAATATTGCAGTGATTACCTGACCTTATGAATCTGTGGATTTTTTTGAAGGGAACAACTGGAAGAAAGAAAAGTGTATAAGAAAAATTAAAAGGAATTACTCCTGTATACACTTGACAGAACGAATGGGCAGATGTCATCTCATTTCTAAAAGATCCTGATTCCACAAATCCTAGAGAAATACAACTGCATAAGAGTTCAAAATGAAAGAATGAATCTCTAGATAATGTTTTTAATATCTGTGCTTTTGTTGTGCATCTTTAAATAAAGCAATCAGCTTTTCTTACATTTCACTTTATTACCCTTTGTAAATCTAAGGGTCTTGTATTTTTGAAGCTCATCATTACTAGAACATGAATAAAGAAATAAAGGAAGAATAAATAAGAAAAAAATTTCATAGGAAGGGAAGGTAATGAACCTGGGTTTTTTTAGTCTTGAGAAGAGAAGGAAAGGGGAGAGGGTGAATCTAGCAGCACCTAAACAGGAGCTACAGAGAAGATGGACAGATTCTTCTCAGAGATGCACAGCAAAAGGACAAGATGAAATGGTAACTGTTTGCAAAAAGGGAAATTCTAACTGGGCATAAGGAAGAAATTTGTCAAAGTGAGAGTGGCTAAGCACACTTTCACAGGAACATTTTACCCACAGAAATTATGGAATCACCATTTTTGGAAATTTCAGAAGTGGGCTACAGAAGGCTCTGAACAACTCGATACAGCTTTGAAATTAGCCCTGCTTTGCCACAAGGCTGGCCTATATCACTTCCAGATATGTTTTCCTTTTCTTCCCACTTAAATCTTTCTATCAGTCTGTGAATATCCCCAAGTAACACTCTGTTGTTTTTCAGTCTGTCCTGGGTTGGTTTGTTTACAAATGAGATTTTAAAGTCAGAAAAAATGTTAACATCTTGTTGCTTAGCCCCACACATGTTAATTGCTATGCTTTGCCACCACAGAATCCAGGAAACTCCTTCTATCCTACTATTGTATAATAATGTGGAAGGGTATTTCATTTGGAAACTGGTGTTTGACTCCCACAAGTACTGGGTTCTTCAAACAGTACTCTTTCACTACAAGCCCTGTTTCTCTACAGGTCACTGTGTGATATGTTCAATATAGTTCTCAAAAGTAGGAAAGCACAGTGAGAGAGCCTGCATAGTAGAAATACTTCAATCATGAGACTTATAAATTCCATAGGAATCAATTTATACCAATGTGTTGTTCATCTCTATATGGCCCTGCAGCATAGGCAATCAAAGAAAAAGCATTATCACTGTCAACCCTTAAGTGATTTACTTTAATATATCTCACTGTCAACCCTTAAGTGATTTACTTTAATATATCCTGTTATAAATGTTTGTTAGGTTTTATAACTGTTTGTTTATAAATGTTAGTTGCATCCTCCTGAATAGGGATGCAACTAAGATCCTTCGAGTCTTCTAGAGACTTAGCTATAGAGTCTTAGAGAGTCAAAATTTGCCTGATTTATATGAATTGACATTTTTAAAGGCACTGGAATACACTCATGCAGTTATTGCTTTAGCTAATGTAATTCAATGCTGTGGCATGGATGTGGACTGCTGGTTTTCATCAGGATAAAACTCAGAGCATTCAATGGTGAGTTTTTTCCTTCTGTAGGATTCCTTACTGTCTAACCAAATTTTAAAGAAAGGATATAACTTTAAATATTAATTCTATTCAATCCTTCTAAAAACAGGGACTTATTCGAAATGTCCCCAGGTTTCATAAGTAGATGCTGGTAACAAAGTACCTGTATTTAATTATTCATGTTCAGCTCCTGTCTGAAGTGCACAATCAACCTTCTTCCTACTTATGAAAGCCTTTTTGCTTTTCTTTTTTTTTAATTTTTTTAAAGTTATTCTGTCATGATCTGAAATAAGATTCAACTTTGTGATGGACTACCAGTGGAGAAAACAACAGTAATTCAGGTACAACATTCACAGTTCCTAACGTCCCTATAGCTTTAAAGTTTGTTGTACATACAGTTTGTATGTACATAATATTTCTTAATGCGTTTTCAAACATTGTTATTTCTACGTTTCTCCTCAAGCATCACTCTAGGACAATTTAAGAGCGTATAATGAGGTGTTCATCACCATCTCACTGTATCCTATGGCATGCCTTCGTAGAAAGACTGTTCCAGGTACATCATTTTAGTCAGTTTTTATAATAGTTCCTGTGGTAGTGCCATGTTTGGGAGAGTTAAAGAACGTATCTTCTGCAAAACATTTGAGCAGTATTGCTGTGGCATTTCAACATCAAGCTTTTGATCTTTCTGAATATCATCCCTATAGTTACTGGTTGTGTGGATACCACTGTCACTATTGCCTGTGTAACAGCATTACTATGAAAGCTGGTGTAATCTCCAGACTGGGTAAAGCTTTGCAAAGAGGAGACAGCTAAACTCTGAATTCTTCTCCCCCATGACGTCTTGGCTAGCCATAATGCATATAGAAAAATAAAATAAAATCAGGGAACACACAAAAAACCTGACATTAGTTTTTTGTTAGTGTGGCATCTTTTTTCCTCCTTGATAACAGAAATATGCCCAGAGGAAAGACAGCATGAACTACAGAACCTGGTAGAAATAATTAGTTTTAAGACTGAATTCAAGGCTTCGAGACAGACACAGGGAGCAGTGTTGCTACAAGAGCATTAGAAGGAGCAGGAGTTACCCTTATCTAAACTGGAGGAAGCAGGATAGGTGGGGCAGTCTGGATGATTAAGTTGATTGACTTGGTTGTTCCCTTTCTGTGACACTATTTCTATACATGGGGACATAAATGGATGGATAGAACTCTGTTGATAGGGATTTCTGGTACTATATTCCCCTCCTCAAATGTTATAGGAGAAATTCTCCAGCTCATCATACTTAAAGAATCACTTCAAATGAAAATGCATAGAAATTATAAGGCCAGATTTTGAACCCTTAAACTCATAGTAAAAAACACATATATGTATATTTATAAAAAGCAAAAAAAGTCTTCCCAATTTTAAAGTGTTTATATCTCAATGATGTCCCAAAGTAATTAATTCTGTTTTAAATTCTTAGCATTAGGAGAGACATTACTAAATGGGAAATAACTACCACTGGGTGGAGAGGAGTTGTTTGAAAAACTTAACCCTCAGGGTACATAATTAACTGGAACCAGGCATTGTTCTCAGAAGTCAATGACTCAAAAACTTTGTAAGCTATTCTTCTGGCAAAAAAATACTGCCTATCCAGAGCCTAAATAAGTTACTATACCCCAGTGCCATGCGTAACCCTAGGTATTATCAGTTAACATTAAGATAATTTCAGGTTTCTTCAAGCGTGTTAGGAATTTCTGATTATTTCGATGGTTGAGAATCAATTTGTTTATATCAAAGCTACTCTGTTTTATACACATCATACTGAAAGAATCCAATCCCAAAAAGCACTTAACATCTCCTACTGCCATTAAAGAAAATCAAAATTGAGGATCCTGAGCCCTCTGAGGACTGGGCAGAAATACTAGTAAGATAATTTTTTTTCCCCACTTTCTATCTAAATTCATTGCAAACAAGATTCTCCTCTCCTCTTGAGAGGACAGTTTCTAATTTAAAATCTGATTATCTTCTCATTAATTTTAGCCAGTAACTTAGCCTTACAAAAAATCTTACATAGTTCTTTATTCTTTTTTGTAGAAGAAAAAGGATAAAGGAAACTGTGTTAAATTGGGAATTAGGGTTTGTCGTTGTTGTGACACTCTTTTTAGTTTTCATGTTTTCCCTTCTTTGCCTGCTCTGCTTTGCCTCTCATCATTATGCACCTACATTTTCTCCTATGCCTACCTTTTCAGAGCACAGTTTCTAGAGGGTAAACATTTTTATCTGTGTAAATAATATATACACATACATATATATAAATATACACACAGTCATACCAATAAACAATGTCAATATGTGAGTTCCTACAATTTCAGTCCTCCCTTCCTGACTTCACCCTTCAAATTTACACTTCTCATCAGACTATATGTTAGATAATGAATTAAGTTCTTCCTTATTGTAGAGTCTTATTTTCTACTACCACTACTAGGAAAAGAAACTGAGTTCAGTTGTATGTATGTATTTTTTTGCCCAATACTAGTCATAGTTTATTGTCTGTCAAGGCTTTAAAAAAAATCTCTGCAAGTGTAGCATTATTTAAAGTCCTAAATTAGAAGAGAAAAGAGAGCAGGATAAACAGCATATTTGCCTGGGGTGAGAGCTACTGCTATAGATTAAAGGAATTAGAAAACCCATCTCTTCTTTGCAAGATTAATTGAGCAGGTGTCTCTGCAGTACAGTGTTCAAAGAAAAGCATCAACTTAGCAGAAGTGCAGAAATGCTATTCTAGGGTAACTCAATAGCTGCTAAAAGTCGTGCTTTGCTGTGTGACTACTGGACTTTCCCATAGGCTACTGGTACCTGTTCCCTTTCCTGCAGCACCTAGCTTAAGCCTGAGCATTACCTTACCTTTTGCTGTACAGAAATAGGCACCATGAGAATTCAACTGTCACAAAAGGTAAAATCACGCTACATTCAGCTTTGCACTCGGGATCATCTTTTCCTTGAATGGAAGAAACAAGTGTGTTAGAAGGACCTCTGGAGGTCTGTGGCCCAACCACCTGCTCAAATCACAGCCAAGTGAGATCGGGTTGCTCAGCTCAGGGCCACATCCAGCCCCATTTTGAGTATCTGCAAGGATGGAGAATCCACAGCCTCTCTGAGCAACCTGTGACAGGGTTTGGCCAACCTCATGATGAAAAAGCCTTTTCTAGTCTCTGATTGTATAAGCTTTGTTTGCAGCCTCGCATCCTATCACTATGCAACACTGAGAAGAGTCTGCCTCTGTCTTCACTATGTTCCTCCCCCCATTAGGTAGTTCCAGGCAACAGTAAGATTTTTTTCTTAAGATTGGGCAAACCCAAATCTTGCAGCCTCTCCTATGTGCCCCAGCCTGATTGCTATTGGATGCCTTGTAACAAGTCAAAATGATAGACGTGTCTTTGCCCCTACCATTTGTATGGCTTACATAGTCTGGCACATCTGCAGACTCTGAAGTTATAAACCTCTCATTAACAATTTACCTCAGGGGGAGAGGACAAAACAAAGAGACACTGGGCAAAATTTAAATTCTTTTTACAGTTTTTACACCACCATTGTGTATGTAGATTCTATGCCATAAACTATGTTGACTTTGCTGCAAAGTATTTCTTCATCACGCATGTCAGGATCTCTTCATTAATACATATTAAGCATTGTAATGTTATTTACCCTTAACAAAAATTTATTTTCATGTGTATTATCTAATTAACTGTAAAGAAAGCGAACAGCATCAATTAAAAGCAAAGGAGAAAGGTTATTTAACTTGTAATGCCTGATTAGCAAAGCTTCAGGCTCTACTGATCAATTACAAATTTGTGACTGATTCTGATTAGTGTCTTCTTGAGTGCTATTGAGTATCTTATACTTTTCTTAGCTATAGTAAAATAGATTTTTTTACTTGCTGCTTTATATTATAAGATACAGTTACTCTGTATAATAGAAAAGGTTGCATTTTACCATGTTAATAATTAGAGAATTACAATTATAGTTGGTCTCGAGCATGAATCGTAATTTAACTAATTGTGAATAGCATGATGGTGGCTTGAACATTTAATGGAGCACTTCATATGTGAGCAGGAGCTCACGAAAATGTCAGTGAAACAGAGGATACCTTAGCATGGTACAACACATTAGATCATTTCCTCTCATATCCCCTGTTTCTGCCTTTCAGTGTGAAACAGCAGCATTTCTTTCCATGCAGTGCTGCTGAAGCAAAGCTCTTCCCTAACCCAGATGAGGCCATGATCCCTCCTTCCTGTGGGAAAACCAAAATTATTACTATTGAGTCTATCTGCTGTCTTTTTTAACAGCTATTTCTTGCAGAGGGAACCCAGCTGGAATGGAAGAGACTGGTTAGTGGGGAAATGATTTGGAGTTCATCTGAGGCTGAGGTCCCATACAGCCAACCTAATGGCTATTTACAGTGCTGCCATCTGTGCCTGCTGAATCCTGCTATTTCAGTTCACTAACAGGGTGAAAAAGTGTCCATGTTGGGATGGCCTCTAGAGATGCTGCAGGGAAAGGGGTGGGAACATGTAGAATAAACTGGGTGAAGGCAAGGGGAGAAAGGGGCACAGCAGCCAATAGTTATAGAACAATGGCAGCCAACTTACCTCATTTAAAAGAATGATATGTGGAAAGAGGTGTGGATTGTATGTATGGATCCAGGTAGTTTTTTGGGGGTAGGAAGAGATCCTTGCCTTGCCCTTAAAATCATAACTCCTTCCTTTAAGTGATGAATAAGTTGTCCTTCTGTAAGTTGGTGGAACTTGCAAAGCACTTTGGAATCATTTGTAATCATTTATATTAATACATTACATGGGGAGAAAAACACTCATGACAGGGCTCTGAAGTGGCTCCAGTTACTTCCAGTTTACATTACAGAGGGAACTATTACTAACCTCCTCTGATTTCAGTTCTCTATATTTTAAAAATATGGGCTCTGCACTGCATTAAATACATGACCTTAAAATAACATTACAAAGCTATATACCTTGTGTATTTCATAGAATCATAGAATCGTTTAGGCTGGAAAAGCCCTTTGAGATCGTCAAGTCCAGCCATTAACCTGGCATTGCCAAGTCTACCACTAAACCAAACACCACATCTACACATCTTTTAAATACCTCCAGGGATGGTGACTCAACCACTTCTCTGGGAAGCCTGTCACAATGTTTGACAACCCTTTCGGTGAAGTGATTTTTCCTAATATCCAATCTAAATCTCCCCTGGCAAAACTTGAGGCCATTTCCTCTTGTCCTATCACTTGTTACTTGGGAGAAGAGACCAACACCCACCTCGCTACAACCTCCTTTCAGGTAGTGGTAGAGAGCAACAAGGTCTCCCCTGAGCTTCCTTTTCTCCAGGCTAAACAACCCCAGTAATTTGGGAAAATTAGCCTAACAGTGTTTTTTGCTGGCCTGTTAGAACTGATCCTGATACTACCGATAGGCCAAGTGCTGATTAATCTATCCAGAAACAAAGGAATGGCTTAAAGGACAGTAGATTCAATCTTAAAGGAAGAAGGGCACCATTAGCAAATACCTGGGGATAGGTTTGAGGTGACTGTTCTTTTATTCCTGATTTCTATCTGGTTTGAACTAGGCCCATGAAAATGACAGTTTAAATTGTAGGAGGCATGTTGCTGCACTGAAGAGCAGCTACAGCAGAGTGGACATGAATGACTTCAACTGTGCAAGCCATCTGGATAGAGCTGCAAGCTGACACTATGGCCACGTGGCCTTAAAAGCCTGCCCCCATATCACAGTTTGCACAACATTGCTGTAGTGGATATATTCTGAAATTGCCTGCAAACATGGCTCACTCCTCTCCTCCCCCAAAGTATCAAGATACATGCTATACTGCTTGTAAGACTGAGAGATTCATCCTCAACTTTAAGAGCTGTATTTCTCACTTTTCTGCTTTATTCCCAACTAGTTAAAAGGTACAAATATTTTTTTCAAGTTTTTCTGTGTATTTTGTCCGTCACATTCATATGACATATCAGTTTCTCCATCACCACAGTAGTGAAGTGCTTCATAATCTCAGACCACACTTGCAAAGCAGAACAGTGCCTCCATTCTGAAGTAAACTCCAAAGTGGACGTTACATATATAAATAACTTTGGGGAGTTTATACTAGTTCCAAAATTTAGCAGAGCTGTCTTGGGACCAAGACTAGTTGATCATCTACTTGATATTTTCCCTCAAAAAATGGTTAGTCAATGGATAGGAAAAAAAATAGGAAAATCAAGAAAATGCCAATGAGGGGGTGGTGACAGATTTAACAGGTATTAGTGTTTTCTTCTGTTGATGGCTTATGGAATTATGTACCCTGCAAATCACAGGGAAAGAATTTAGAAGTGAAGGTCAAGAAATCCTTTAACACTTCAATGACATTAGCATCTTGTAGACTGCTGGAACAAAATTCATATTCTGGAACAAAATTCATATTCTGGGTCATGTTAATCCTGGGTTTGCTAACTAAAGGCTTACAATTAGAAAATAATTTTCTATTGCAGACAACCTGGCAACCTCCCATTTAACTATGTGTTACAACTGACCTCTTACTCAGAACAACTTTCACCACATACTATTCCTTTTTTTAAACAGCAGCTTTCTAGCTGCACTGAAAATTATCAGGGGTATATTCTGTCTGGCCTGTGACTGATGGATTTGTGAGGGTGTATTATTGAAATAAATACATGCAAATTCTGACTTCTTAAAGGGATGATGACCTTTTACACAGGATTTCAGTAAATTAAAATTAAAAAAAAAAAAAAAAATCCTTGCAGCTATCTCTTCCATATTGTATGTACTTATAAATATTTCAAAACTAATGTCAGAACAAAATCAGGTAGAGCTGGAAATGTGTGATCCATAAATGAATAGGCTTATAAATGTTATACAAAAAGGATGGACTTCTATGGATAAGTATGAGGCAAATTATCCTCATCTTGGTTCTTTCAAGGCAATAGATATACAGATCTAGCGCTGAAGACCTTGCTTGTATACAGAGTTATTACAAGCCCTTCCACCACAAAGGCCCAGCCATTATGGTCACAACTCTGAGATCCATGAGAAAGACCACACCAGACTCTGAAACATATAGACTTTAAACTGTATTTTAAACTTTCCTTTTCTGTATCATGTTGAGGTGCTCCATGTTTTCATTTTTCCTGAGCCCTTTTGAGAGTGAATGTCAGGACTGAATGCAAGTGTCTGTTGTTGGAAAATGGCTGCAGCTGACTAAGTAACCCTGAAATCTAACACAGCTCTCGCAAAATTCTAAGAATTTTCTTAATTCAGGAAAAGAATAAAATAGGATTTCTACCATATAATATGTAACTATGATGTAACTACTTTTGTTATGAAATAATTTTGCATGTTTTTGCCTTATGTATGACAGATATTAAAGGAAGTAAAAAAATTAAAAAAAGTGAGATTTAATGATGGTCAGTTTTAACCATGAGAGAAAACAAATAATTTCCTTAAAACTGAGTGATACAAAACAAGCCAAATGTTTTGGTTAGAATTTAAAACCAAAATGCTGCACAGATAAGGTTATCTGTCTTGACTGAGAGTTTTTTTA
This sequence comes from Morus bassanus, assembly GCA_031468815.1. Lineage (NCBI taxonomy): Eukaryota > Metazoa > Chordata > Aves > Suliformes > Sulidae > Morus > Morus bassanus. The sequence continues at coordinate 93,704,733 of CM062569.1, forward strand.
GGTAGCAGTAGTGTTAAAGTAAACTCGGTGCTTCTCTCGGTTTCCTGGTACACTTAAATAGTCTGATTCTTTATACATCAGCTGGAGAGCGAAGCAATCAAACTGTTTGGAAATACTTAGGACAGACTAAGGAGGTGAGTAATGGCCAGTGGGGATTTGTTATGAACCAAATATGTCAACCCAGTCAGATGTCTTCCTGTGACAGCCTTCTAGGCCTTACGGATAAAGGGAAAAATAGACAAGCTATGTCTTGAAAACAGTAAAGCCTTTTGACAGTCTTTCTGGTGACTTTCTTATGGATAACTAAGTGAAAGTATTGGAAGGTGGATACAAACTGTTTGGAGAACTGTACCATGTAAGATCTACTGTTTGAGATTGTTGTGGTTTAACCTCAGTTGCCAAACAAGCACCACACAGCTGCTCACTCACCCTCCCCCCACCCCTGGTGGGATGGGGGAGAGAATCTGAAAAGCAAGAGTAAGAAAACTCATGGGTTGAGATAAGAACAGTATAATAATTAAAATATTATTATAATAATAGTAGTAGTAATAGTAATAATAGCAACAGCAATAATAGTAATGAAAACAATGAGAGAGAGAGAGGAACAAAACCCAGGATAAACAAGTGATGCAACCGCTCACCACCCGCCAACCACTGCCCAGCCTGTGCCTGAACAGCGATCACTGCCCCCAGCCAACTCCCCCCATTTTATACACTGAGCATGACGTCATATGGTATGGAATATCCCTTTGGCCAGTTTGGATCAGCTGTCTCAGCTGTGCCCCCTCCCGGCTTCTTGTGCATCTGGCAGAGCATGGGAAGCTGAAAAGTCCTAGACTAGTGTAAGCACTACTGAGCAACAACTAAAACATCAGTGTGTTATCAACATGACTCTCATACTAAATCCAAAACACAGCATTATACCAGCTGCTAGGAAAAAATTAACTCTATCCCAGCTGAATCTAGGACAGAGATCCTAAAGAGATCTGCTCTGGTTTTGGAACTAGTCACGCATTCAGTGTAATAGAGACATACCTTATTTAATTTATTGATGATAACAGCAATGGTGGAATACACGATTTAGAAAACATGCACTGAATTCAATTTTGTTCTAATAAATTAGAAGGGTGGTCTGTGTAAAACCATGGGCTGTTCAGTAGGGTTACGTGCAACAATCCTAGTCAGAAATAGTCAGTTAAACAAATACATAAAAAGGAACAACGGGCCAGGACTTCTGTAGAAAATTATTTCTAGGTCTAGTGGATGACAAGCTAGCTGTGAACTAGACACATTATGCAAAAAAAGCACAAAAAGTGGACAATTTCCTCAATACCATTCTAGGCTGTATGGCCCAGAAGTTTGGTCTACAAAGTACATGATACAAGGCAATACTATTTCTGGTAAGGCAAAGGGAAAACAGTATTCCAGGAAAGATGTAGATTTCTTGCAGTGGTGAGCAATGACAATAATCAAGAGGTCTTGCAAATGTGATCTATGAGAGAAAATGGAATGAATTTCTATTGTTTAGCATCAGGAAGAGAAGAGGATGGGAAATAAGGCAATAGATTTCAAGCATGTAAAAACAAACAAAAAAGATTACTGCAGAGAGGAAAGAATAATCTCTTCTTCATGACCATGATGAATAGGACAAAAACTAATGGGTGCATATTGCAGCAAGAAAGATTTAGGTTAGATATGAAGGAAAATATTATAGTAAGAAGTATAGTGAAGCACTGGGATGGATTGCCTGGCATTTCCAGTACTGGATGTCTTTACGAACAGGTTAGCAAAACATCTATCAAGAGTGGCATAAGGTATAGTTAATCTGGCCTTGAACAGAGGGGTGGACTGGGTGAAATATTGAAATTTTCAAACTTCTGATTCTGTGCTCTTATTACTTCATTGTAGTTTATTATCTGACCTACTATTTATTTAAAATAATATTGCCTTTAACTCAGCCACACAGTTTAATCATTACTTTGATTTGACTACAAAACTATTTGGCTGCTTTGATTTTTTGTTTGGTTTTTTTTTCTTTTTTTCTAATGTTAGCCTTGACAATATGTATGTTTAATGCCTGCTTTTCTTTTTCTTTTTCTTTTTTCTTTTTTATTTTTCTTTTTCTTTTTCTTTCTCTTTTTCTTTTTCTTTTTCTTTTTCTTTTTCTTTTTCTTTTTCTTTTTCTTTTTCTTTTTCTTTTTCTTTCTCTTTTTCTTTTCCTTTTTCTTTTTCTTTCTCTTTTTCTCTTTTTCTTTTTCTTTTTCTTTTTCTTTCTCTTTTTCTTTTCCTTTTTCTTTTTCTTTTTCTTTCTCTTTTTCTTTTCCTTTTTCTTTTATTTTTTTAGATAAGGAACACTGAATGGAAAAGAATTTGGACTGATTTTTAAGTGAATAATAACAGAGCTAGTAGGATTGGACCCCACTCCAATGTACGTCAAGACAGTTAGCTATATAGTGCATAATATATACTGTACTAGACATGACAGCAGAAAAATTATAGGATTTTGATCCCCTTCCCTTTAGCATAACAATATCTATATAGGACCGTGTAAAAAGATTGCATTTTTTCCTCATTCAAAAGTTTTTTTCAAATAAGTTCCTCTGTGAAGAATAACAATTGCCTCAGATAATAGTTTATAATATATACAAGTGGCATATCACTAGAAAACTTTCAATGTCCGTAGAAGCTAACAGAACAAGTTTCCTCTTTTGGGGTACTGGCAACATTGTTTTCTTCAGATTTGCAAATGATGGATTTGGAGTAGCGGTTGAGAATGGCAGGAGATTTTAGATTCTCTGATACCCTTGATCAGTTTTGATAAGACTATGGGAGGCTGTATGAAATATAAAAGATTCAATGCAGAGAAACTACAGTCTATAATGGTGCACAAGAATGCCTTTTCAAACTGGCAGATATGAAAGAAATCTTCCCATGGGGAAAGAAATGAGAGCATCTTAGCATTGTTCAGGAAGCAAAAAAAAAAACAAAATCTGGGCTTATTTTCTTTTATTTTATCTTTTCCTCCAGAGTGTAGACCCATTCCTGCAACAATAAAATCAAAACTTAACTATATGATTAAATGGAGTTAGGTGTTATGCTCAGAAAACATCTGAAATCCATGGATAAAAAATGTTCTCTGCTTTTTAGGGACCAGAACCATGTATGAATGTTTAATGGTTTCCCCATGTAAAAAATTCATGATGAATCAATGCTTATCTCATCAAATGTGTTTCTTGTTTCATCTGATCTCCTTTTATTGAGCTGTTTTCTCTGTTTCACATTTCATCTCAAGTTTTGTCTCAGCTTGTCAGTGCTCGAAGAAAGTTTGAGAGGAAAATTGCCACTTTTTCTGGGACTTGCTTAAACTGTGAAAATTGTAAATTGGGTTTTATCAATTAGATGTACATCTTATAATCATAAATTTATTTCATTGTTTCTGATAAGACCAAGTCTATGACATGGTATTATTTCATTCATCTGAAGATGGGTGAGGACAGTGTTGTAAAATGTAAAGAGCAAATGACTTTCTATAGAATGTTTATCTGCTGTATCACTCCAGTGCAAAATTATTGCAAGTGGAAACAAAATCAACTCTACAATGTATTCTCATTCTAAAATAATCAGACAACTCAGTTGTTACGGATTGTCAAATATAAAATCAAATTATCGCACAGTCCTTCAAATTAAGGGTGAAAAGTTCTAATGAGTAACATATTCAGACTGAATTTCATGCTCATATATTTAGTTCTAATGTTAACACCACCTCAGATAAATACTACTGACAAACAGGAAGCTATTAAAAGAAATCTGAAATATGTCTGAGCCTAGGACCAGTCAGTCTATTTTCATATACAATACTATACATCTTTAATGTTATCTTCCTCCACCAGTCTTGTTAACTCAACAATTATCGCTGTCCAAGTACTCTGCTCCTGAATGAGTTATGGTCAATTTTTTATTAAATTTGCATACAAATGTCACATTGTATGGTTCTTTTGCACAACTTAGTGACAGAATTCATTCCCGGATAAGTAACTAAGTTGGTGTTCAACGGCATATTTCATCTGCTAGGTGTTCAGGTGGGAAAGGTTGCAAGTTTAACTGAGATTAAAAAAGAATGGTAATTAGCAAAATTAAATTAGAAAAACAGGATATAAGGGTGGAGGAAGATAAGTAAGTTTGAATTAAGCTAGAAAATGTAATTATTGGACTACAGGTTCCTTTGACCAATATTTCAAACCAATAGGTTTGATGGAAAAAGGGATTTTCCATCAGGCAGATGTGCCAGTAGACAAGGAAGGATGCACTGGAACTGTAAGGCACTGGAATTTTCAGGGCCTCAAGATAGAAACATTTCTTTAAACGAAGACTGATTCATTCTTCTACTGAAAGAAAAGTTGTCTCCCCACTTACTCCCCTTTCCTCCCTGGTTAAATCACTGGGGCCAGAGAATATTGATCTGTGATTTCATCATGAATTTTTTACACAGGGCAAAAGATTTTTACTCCCTTAGAGGGTAATAGAAGCGGAACCAGGAAGACTAGTAAGTAACTTTAAGAGACGTGGGCACAAAAATAATAATTTCAGGAACATTCTGGTTTAATAGTGTTCAAATATGTATTAACTTGAGTGAAATCCCTCTGACTCTCACAAAGAAACCTGAATATTTGTTAACCTACATAATCTTATGGTGAACACTTCTAATAGCAATAAATTCTATTTCTCATTAATCACACTCCTACAAAAATATGCAATTTAATTCACTAGCTTTTGTTTGCATCATAATCACTATAAAAGTCTCCTTCACATAACACCAGGGCGTATTTCAACCCCTTCAGTGCCCTCAGCTAATACAATCAGCTTTCACACTCTGTGACAAAAATCACAAGTGACAAGCCTCCCTAGTGGTCAAACACTCTCTCACATTGCCAGTGATAGAGAACTTCTGGCTCACATGCCCAAATTTTTCCTACAAAGACGTCACACACAATGCCTGCACAATTGCACAAATTGCAGCAATTATTGTTTTGTCTATTGTTTTTCTATATTACTACCTGCTTTGTCATAATCGCTCTTTATTTAACTGTAAAAGAAAGAGATTTCTGAACTATTTTTCTTCTCACTTTAGTAAACTATGACTTAACCAGATTTGTGGTAAGTACCATGTGTTGGGGTCAGAAAACACAGAGCAAGAATTTTTTTTCATGTTAGCAGAGTACCAGTGTTTTCACAGGTAACACTTAACTTTTTCTTGAGATTTTTTTTTTCCCACCATGTAATTTACCCATTTAAAATTTATTAGCTAATTATGTGTGTGTGATGGTATTTGAGATGTAAGGATCTCTTTATTTTGTTGATAGCAATTAATTAGTTTTCACTTGAGTGTTTTTCTAGCTGTGATATTATGAGATGTTCAAAATAATTATTGATAGATTTGGTTAAGTGTATTTCACTAATTAGGGCACTGTGGGGATTTTTAATTGATTTAATTGAAGTTGAATGAGTTAGTACATATATGGATAGCATATAAAAGGAACACATAAGACTGTGGGAGGCTGGGAGATATCTGGAAACAGAATAACTGTCTCATGTGTTGGCTGTTCATAAGGACATATCACAAACGTTTAAGTTTTAAGTGTTTTAAGTGTTGGCTGTTCATAAGGACATATCACAAACATAAGATGTTTTCCTAATTTTTGCATTGCATGTTAAATTAAGAAATGTTATTCTGTAACATTGGATTTTAGTATATGAACATTTGTTTGTATATGGACACTTGCATATATTTATATATCTATAAATACACACACATATACATTCTACATACATATATATTAATATACTTTAACTTTTGAATCTTATTCTTCCTTGTTCTCTTCCCTGTTTTTACTACATGTAAGTATATACTTATATGTACAAACATACGTTCAAACACACATATGACATGTTTGCTCTTTATATATACTCAAAAGGGTAATGAAGACAAGGGAGATAACTTGTTTTCAGAGAATAAGTAAGAAATTAAGTGATAGCACAAATTTGGCACAGAGGACTATACCTTTGAGTATATAATAAAAGCAAAAAATGTTTATGAGAAGAACAAATAGGACTGGAGCCAAAGCTGTGTGCCAAGTATTGCTCAGCAACAGGGGCCAGGGAAAACAAAATAAGGACTTAAGTCCATTGACCATTTGTCAGTGTATGTTGCTGTATCTCCTCTCATCAGTCAGAATAGCTATGGGTTTCTCTGTGTCCTGATGGCCAAGGACTGCAAGGGGAGTCACTGAGGATATTCTCAAAATATTTTATTTGTTGGCCATACAGAAGGGAGCAGGAAAAGAACACTGTCTGTTGGGCTATGAGCCTTTCTTTATATCCGGTGGCCAGTTATGCTAACAGGCAGTTTTGCATCATTAGAAATGTACGTAACATTCTGCCACACCAGCCCAGTACGTGGCCTGCAGCGTTACAGGAATTTTTTCTTAATGTTTTGTGTACATCTGAAGTGTAAATACATTTGAGTAGATTTTTCTTATTCCACATATTATTCACTTCCTTTTTACAAGCATAACTCAACACTGCTGCTCTGTAACAGTACTCTGTACTAGACTGCTGCAGTTTTGTACTAGATCGTTGCAGGTTTTTGTAATAGACTGTTGCAGTTTTGGAAATATGTTTTGATACCATTTGCATCGCGAGACAGAGGAGCAGTAATGTAGCTCAGTGCAGCAGAAGCACTTAAGCACTTACTTAACACCATCAACAAAAACAAAGGCTGAAAAGTTGCCTGTTAATTTATATTACACACAGCTTAAACCTGGGGGGCGCTGCCTAAAACATGTCTACAATGAAAAGGTGTGCACATTTACTGATGCATAGCCCGTTTTGGAAAACAAGCTATACTGAAAATCAAGACAGGTAAAATCCATACATCTGTTACACTCAAAACCTTGTTTACAGACAAAGAGGAAGCACACCTCATATATAAATAAAGCCAAGAATTAATTGTTAGTATAACTGAAATCTTATGAGTCTAATCATTATATGCCCAGATATAATTGTTACAGAGAAATAAGGGATAACAATTCAGTCAGAATTGTTCTATGCACACTTCTCAGTTGCTCCCCCTTCTCATGCTCTTTCAGGGTCCTAAGGTTGGTGGTTTCATCTTGGGTGGAGTTTTATGGGATTTGTACACCATGTGGAGTACTCGCCAGAAGGTGTATGATGTCAGTGGATTCTTCTTCCTAAGTCTAGGATCCACCCGGGGACAGTTTTCTATGTTTGGTAACACACTTTTACACCTTTCTTTTTCTTCATTGGTTTGCAACTCCATGCTATATCCAAACTCACTACATATGGTGTCTTTTATGTATGTTAGATATTACTTCTTTGTTCCCTCTGTTACCCCTAAAAATATTTTTTACCAGCTCCAAATCTCCATTTCTTTTACTGACCATGGGTTAGTGGTTTATACCCGTGAGGTTTCCAGTGCCAAGCTTGTACCTCATCTCTCATCGCCGCATGCCTGTACTTCCCTATCCTGCATCCTGTGTCTCCACTGCTAAAGGCCTCTGCAGTTAAACCAGGCCTGCATCTCTCTGTTTTATGTCATTATGTTAAAGTCATAAATACCTCATTCTACATTGAGCAACTGCTTGTTACGGCTGTCTACATAAAACCGTGGTTGTAATACACAAAGATAAACAGAAGGGAAATAAATTAGCCATAGGCTTCTGGTGTGTTGCCTCAAGGGGCTGTTGGTTCATTACAATCTGAGTAAGAAAGACATTCAAATTTTGCAAAGTATCTCTTAAAATACTTTTTACTGGAGTTAACACTATAAAGGAAAAAAGGACAGTATAGGTAATTTTGTATCCCTTCAGATGCTGGGAACTCCGAGTTGTGTGGTATCAAAGGGGGTCCAACCACAGCACAGCATGCTGTTAAGGTCTCATCCATGGAAATGTTACCTTATTTTGGTCATTTGAACTCTTATAGGACTTTCTTAAAGGAAAGCAATTCTATTAGCTATTTTTACCATCAGATAAAAAGGATGCTGACATGAGCACTTCTTGCTGCACTTCTGGATAACGGTAAGGACACACAGGTGATATATTAGCTGAGTGGAAGCTGCCCACACGCTCCTTGGTTACAATTAGCCAGCTAAGTTCATCCTGCGGCCAGGGGAAACGTGCAGCACAGCACAGGCCTGAAAGCCATGCTATACATGCCTGATAACACTGCACAGCACACGCCTGCGCCCACTCAGGTTAACTGTTATGTGGATCACTAACTCCTCAATGCACGATGGTCTTCCCTTCAGAATCAGTACACCCAGTCTTTTAGAGAAATTGCTATCACTGCTAAACCAAGTGAAGCAAAGCTGCAGGCGAGTCAAGAAAAGTTGAGACAGACCAGTTGTCTTAGTCCTGAAACCCTGCAAACCCTGCAAAGATTATGGCCTGTTGCTAACAATGGCAATACTGTATTGCAGGGCTACATGATTACAAATCAAACAATATAACAAGTGTTATTAATAAAATTAATTGTCTTATGATAGAACTTGGGCTTGCAGCTGGGATAGGGACACCATCATTTGTACCTTATAGATTAAAAGATGGTTTAATGTTCAAGTGGATTAACACCTACAAAACCTAAAGGAGCAACCCTTGCCTTTAATCTGAAAAATGTTTTTTAAAAAAGACTGATTATTTGAATATATATATCTCTAAGCATTAGTGAAATGTGCAGAATTAAGTTAAATATAGTACACTGAATCTGAAGGATTTGCATGAAGTATATAATTGAATTCCCAACCCAAAAAAGCTGAAATTCTCAGGGCAAGTTGGGAGGAATAATAACACGATAAAAAGGCAGGGAAGGGAATAGAAAGTGTTTAAAGCTAAATTAACGAATATCCAAAGGTTATGCATGTCATGTAGCAATAAATACTGAAAGAATAAAAAAGGTCAGCAGGGATGTACAAGAAAGTCTAAAAATAATTGAAGCAGGAAAATAGCCTATCAAAGATATAAAATATCCAGCAAGAACTTAGAAGAACTTAGAATAAGCCCTGGATGAGAAAAGCAATATGGAAAATAATAAAAGGAAGAATCAAAGTGATGTGATGTTAGGAGCACATTTAAAAAAATATCATGACCATCTCTACTTAATATGAGGTGGTCATGGCAACTATGACATCAGCTCCTTCATTGCTGCAGCTCAAAAGGAAATAGATGTAGATTATTCCAGAAGTCCACCACAAAATTCATAATTAATTAAAGCTACTTTGAGGACAGTTTTATCTGTGTTCAAGTACGAAAGTATAAAAGCATCAGCATACTACTTCAGCTCCTACCTTCTTCCTGTTTCTTTCTCCCCTCCACAGTATTTTTAATTAGGATTGAATTAAATTTTTCATTTTTCAAAATACTTTATTTCAAGTTTGAGCATCAGGCAAAAGAAAATTGCAAACAGGTACTAGGAAAAGAAGTAGAAAGAAGGAAATTCTCTTCTTTCACACAACAGCCTAAGCCTTTCTGTTTTTAATTCAATGATGGTTTAAGGCAAAATAAAATGTTGGAATGGACACTGGGGGTCAAATCTGTGCTCAAAACAGAACTGACTTTGCATTCAGATCAGGTTGTTCTGAACCTTCTCAAATTTCAGATACCACAAAGAGTAGTTTGGCAACTTTCCCAGATAACCTGTTCCAGTGTTTGATCACCCTTGTGGTGAAAAACTTTTCCTTATAACTACCTGGAATTTACCTTGCTGCAATGTCCGTGACCTTCTGTTCTTTCACAATGTTCAGTAAGAATCTGGCTCTGTCCTGTCCTTAACCACCTGTTAGGTAGTTGAAGACAGCATTAGATCATCCCTTAGCCTTCTCTTCTTCAACTTGAACAAAGTCAACTTCCTTGGCCTCCTCTCATACATGCTCTTTAATCATCTTGGTATTTCTCTGCTTGAGGACTTTCTTGTACAGGGAAATGCAAAACTGGACACAGTTCTCCACATGCAGTCTCAGAAGAGCCAAGTAGATAGGGATAATCATTTCCTTTGACCAATTGGCTGCACTTTGCTAATATGGCCCAGTATGCAGTTAGCCTTCACTGCTGCAAGGATACATTGCTGACTCCTGTTCAAGCTGCAGCCCCCTGTTCCTCCCTTTCTCTTTTTGCTTTGTCCTCCAATCCCCAAAAAAGCTAGTTTAAGATCCTACTTGCTAGATTAGCAAGGCTGTTGGTAGATATGCTCTTGCTCTGGTTTGTTATCTGACTCCTGCCCCTTCCCAGCAGTCCTTGTTCCTCAAGGAGATAACCAGGGGGGATAAAAGCATGTCTATAAGAGCTTCTCCATCTCTCAGTTGACATCCCTGATGCCATATGACTTGCTTATATCCTGATCCAATCCCTTCACCTGGTGGTTCAGCAACTCAGCTAGAGCATACGTTCCCAAGGTTTCTCCTCCAAGCACTAGGGAGGAACACTCAGCATTTCATAAAGCCTAAAACATAGATAGCTTTGTGCTTCCTACTTTTTGGGTCAAGGCCTCTGATGTGACAGAGGCAGTTGTTCCAGTCAGTGCTGAGGACTAGGTCCTGTATTGCATCACCATGCTCATTGTGCTGAAAGCCTTGCACGCCAACTGCTGTGTTAAGTGCTAAGGCCCTGTCCGCATACCCTGCTTGCTAGCACGTCTGGTCACTGATGCTCTCTAGGTGTTAGTTAAATCAGATCTCAATTGCCTTATGGGCAACTACTTCTGCTTTGGTTTTTTGTTTCCTGACTGCAATGTGCTGACGGCATGAACCCTGAATCTCCTGCACATTCCTTCTCCTCACCCTGTGCTCCCAACAACAAGCCCATAAGTAGAGATGAAAGCAGAAACAGTTATCATGGCTTAAAAGGTGCCCTCTCTTGCTTTCTTTTTCTAGCTTTGGAAACTTGTGTTCCCCTTTGCTGATCAGCTGCTTTTTTATGCACATAAATGCATCTTTATACCACATACATGATGACTTTAAATAAGGCAATTATGTGACTATTTTTGCAACTGTTTAATAACATTATATACAGCTTTCTCATCTGTGTAAAACTACATTACCTCAGGTTTATTTAATTGGTCCAGATTGCAGGACTGTAAAATAAATCTCTTCATTGGAAGTGTGAACTATAGAAGAATAAGAAAGACAATATCTTTCACAAGAAGAGACTTTCCACACCTGACAATATTTCATATGTTGAAATAACTACCTAATCTACTGGTTGGTTTTGTTACTTTGTTGGCTTTTATTCACCTGTCCGTCTGTCTCCACTGATATCACTTCTCTTAAGCATAGATTTTAAATTCTTTGAGACAGGGGCCAGCTCTGAGCTCATTCTTTGCACAACAGAGGGCAATGGGTCCTGATAGATGTCTGATGCTCTTATGAAATGCTACAGCAAAACTGTTGGCAATAATTTACAGTTCTGATGAACTAGCAAGGCAGTGGCCACTCTGCATTTCACATCCAGAGGAAAGAATCTAGAATACCGCTATGCCAGCCTGATTTTTTTTTTATTAGTTTGTTCTCAGCTTTTTGGTATGCTCCTTTTAAAATTAAAGTCACTGGGCAGACGTTAAGGGTTGCTCACCAATACCCATGCAGAGAACAGAAGCCTTTTCTTTCCCAGTCACATTGCTGCTGTAGTGCAATTGCTCTACCAGAGGGCAGAGACACTTTGAGACTGCGAGGTGCAAAGCAGAAGAAAGGAGTCAGCAAAGCTGAAAGCTTGGGAAAGTCCAGTGAGAGGAGCAGGGGGCAGATGGACAGGGCCGGACCTTCATGGTGACAGAAAGAAATATTTTCTAGGGATGAGACCAGTGATTGCTGAAAGTTGCTAAAAAGTACTAAAACAAGGACCTTCCTTGCGGGCACACAGTAGTCAAAAACAGATTTTCATGTAAATCTGTCTCATTTCTATTCTCTTTCACCTGCTCTTTTTTTTTTTTTCTGTGAAAAGTGAGTTATTCTAATTTACATTTTAATAAAAGATGCCCTTTTGAGTGCAAAACCTCTTGTGGTCTTCTATGAGAATGCACCAGGAGGAAAATGTTTACAGAGACTCACTTTAAGGCTCAGATTAACTTATGATCCTGTTGTGGCACTATGATACCATCATGAGAAACCTACTTTAAATTTATTTGGGTACCATTGGAAAAAATGTTCCTCTCAGAGTCTTGACAGAGGAGTGTATTTATCTCCCCTCTGAACCCAAAGCAGGACTAACATGAGCATTTCCCTGCTTAGACACTGTAGAAAAGCCTGTAACTTCTTCATGTTTCTTGCCCCTACCTACAACACAGAGATGTTTGCAGTCCAGACTGACTAATTTGTTTTTCTCCTATACATGTGTTTCTTAGCTATTTTGAGTGATCAAATCATGGAAGTTCAAGAAACACTGAGATAAAAAAAAAAACTTTTAAAATTTATCTTATTTTTCCTTGGAACAAAGATGCATGCTGATTTGAGAAGCTGCATTTCCATTTCTTCTTGATCTTGAATTCTCCAGGAAGATGGACTGAAAACAAATGAAGCAAATTCCTTTCAAGCTTTCTTTTGCCTTTTTGGAAAACATATAGTCTCCAGTCCCCAGTGTGGCACAGAGATCTGCAGCACCTTTTTGTAAGCAGAGCAAAGTGTGCTTCCAGAGTGAGCACCCTGAGTCTCCCACTTCCTCTCACACATTCCCATGACTTCTCCAGGGACTTTTTTCTTTTTCACCTTTTTTTCCAGTTCCAAAGACTAAAGGTTACTCAGATCCAGTTCCACGCTAAAGTGAACATATAAAATCTTTTTGTCTTTTTTGAACATTCATTTTTTTTCTCCCTTATGATTCTCACTGGGATGTTATTGCAAATTCTGGCACCTTTTTAGTTTGTCATTTTTTTCCTACGTAACTTCTCACACTTCAGAAGCCTTTGCTACATCTCATACTGGATGTGACAGCAGGATTTTCGTGCTTTCTCTTTGTATAAAAAATTACCTCTTTGAAAATGTTAATTAAGATATATATTTTTTTGAAAAATATGACTGACAGTTCTCTTATTACATCATCACAAAACTCTTTTTTTTTCACTGAAATCAATTTACACCAGTACGAATAAAGTAAAATTTCACCTCTAGAGTCTCTACTGTTCACTATATTTTCTACTGCTTCAATGTAGTTGAATGGTAAGAGAATGAATGATGCAATTAATGTAAATATACTGTTTTCTGGACAATCAGCTCCTTGGTTTTTTGTTCTCTGCTGGTGGATCCCTGTGTTCTGAAGCCATTTCTATTCCAGTTTTTTCTCCTTTTGGTTTCTACGCTTCTCAGGAGGGTTTATTCTTTACCTTCTAGACAGCCAGGCTTAAAGAATCAGTGTGACATAGTTATTCGTTGTTTTTATCTATCCCATGGTGCGTGCCATTCTCCCTGCAGCTCAGGCTTTTAAATTAATCCCTAACTTCTCTCAAGGTTTTACATGCTGCTGCAAGGCAAGGGGAGGAGGGAGCATATAGTCTGCAGGCTGTAGCTGTCTGAGAATTATCTGTAGTCTGCTAACAGAAAATTTAGGATAGTGTCCTCTTTTTTTGTAAATGATGACTCAAGTTCTAGTCTCATGACAGTGTAAATCCAACTCTGTTAGGGGCCTAAAGTGAGATTAAAATCTTTTCCAGCATTTCTGAGTATAGGTATTCTACAGTCACTTCATTTTTTAGGCTAGGTTTAAGTATGCAACTGACAAAGAAAAATTTCTGTATTCCAGAAGAGCAGTAAGAGAAACCCTTTACTTGGTAAAGAAAACCCTCTCTATTCAATCCATAGATTGAAAAGATGCTTTGTATGCCTAACCCTAGTCCAAGTGTTTTTGCAAGGGAGATGTCTATGGAAGCCATGGAAGTGGTGAAGTGCATACCAAGTTATAAGATGGAGAAAGTGTGTGGCTAAGCTGTTGTTACTATTGGTGGAAAAGCACTGGTACTGAAACTTTAACACTAGAAAAGGTTAAGCAGTTCTCTTAGCATGGTGACTAAGCAAAAGTTCAGCATTCAGGCCCTGCATGCACCCTCTCTGAGCAGGGGGATTAACTCACTGAGTGGAGAAATACTCACCAAGAGGAGAAGGCTTACACAGGACAGAGTGCCACCGGGTAAGCGCCTACGTCTTGCACCATTACCTTATTTCTTTCATTTCCAGATTCCATTTGTAAGACAATGTTCTAGTTAATAAGTGTAACATCACCTTAGAATGCCCCTTCTCATCTCTTCTCCTTAAAAAGGTGGGCACATTCCCGTCTTCATGTTGGTGCACAAGCGTATTCCCATTAACTTTGGTGAAGGAGATAGAAATGCCGCAGTGAGCAAGCAGTCCCCCTCCCCAATCACAAAATAACAGCAGCAAATCAACGATATTTTTTGTATGCCTGAGATATGAACTCCAATGAAAAAAAGCCCCTCCAGGCTCTCTTGGAGATGGTAAAAAACTCAAGCCAGGCTGAGAATACAAAATAAGCCTGAAAGCTGCCAATATTTAAATTAGTAGAATCCAGAGGTGGGGTTTTATTGTTTTGTTTATTAATATGAGATAGGACAATCAGGGAGAAAAATGTCATTGTAAAATCAGAACAAAACCAGCACATTTGAGAGCTTGCTTTTTTTTCTCATTGTTTTCTTCACTGAGTTTAATTAAACTCTCCGTAGCCTGATGAGCAAACTTCCAATTAAGCTCTTGTAATAAAAGAGTAAACATATAAAATAACTGCCTTCATGGGTAAACACATTTGAAATTTAGGTATTCTAGTAAATGTTAGTGCTGTGAAAGAACTACTGTATGTTTTTTAAAGTTGTGGTTTTAAAACTGGTATATTCAGAATTAAACTGCTATTCTAGTGGAAATGAAAATAGAAGATAGTAAGTTTATATTTTTCATTTTTATAGAACTTTAATTCTCACAGTATCATTATGCAACAGGTTGGTGATATCAGCAGCATTTTCCAGATGCAGTGGCTGAGATGAGTTGAAGGGTCAGTTAACTCACAGAAAATTCTGTACAAGAAGTGTCAGAGGGGTGGGATAGTAAGTAAAAGGCTTGAAGAAATGAAGGAAAAAAATGTAAACTGCTGTTTCCAACAAGGTCAGGGAGCTATAGATTCAACAGACCCCACCCAGCTACTAGAAACCATGAGGCACTCTATAGGGTGGCCACATCCACACATCTTTTAAATACCTCCAGGGATGGTGACTCAACCACTTCCCTGGGAAGCCTCTTCCAATGCTTGACAACCCTTTTGGTGAAGTAATTTTTCCTAATATCCAATCTAAACCTCCCCTGACACAACTTGAGGCTGTTTCCTCTCGTCCTATTGCAGGTAACTTGGGAGAAGAGACCAAGACCCACCTCGCTACAACCTCCTTTCAGGTAGTCATAGAGAGCAATAATGTCTCCCCTCAGCCTCCTCTTCTCCAGGCTAAACAACCCCAGTTCCCTCAGCCGCTCCTCGTAAGACTTGTGCTCCAGACCCTTCACCAGCTTCGTTGTCCTTCTCTGGACATGCTCTAGCACCTCAATGTCCTTCTTGTCCTGAGGGGCCCAAAACTGAACACAGTGTTTGAGGTGCGGCCTCACCAGTGCCGAGTACAGGGGCACAATCACTTCCTTACTTCTGCTGGCCACACTATTGCTGATACAAGCCAGGACGCTGTTGGCCTTCTTGGCCACCTGGGCACACTGCTGGCTCATGTTCAGCCAGCTGTTGACCAACATCCCCAGGTCCTTCTCTGCCAGGCAGCTTTCCAGTCACTCTTCCCCAAGCCTGTAGCATTGCCTGGGGATGTTGTGACTGAAGTGCAGGCCCTGGCACTTGGCATTGTTGAATCTCATACAGTTGGCCTTGGCCCATCAATCCAGCCTGTCCAGATCTGTCTGCAGAGCCTTTCTACCCTCAAGCAGATCAACACTCCCACCTAACTTGGTGTCATCTGCAAACTTACTGAGGGTGCACTCAATCCCCTCATCCAGATCATTGATAAAGATATTAAACAGAACTGGCCCCAAAACTGAGCCCTGGGGAACACCACTTGTGACAGGCCAACAACTGGATTTAACTCCCTTCACCACAATGCTTTGGACCTTGCCATTCAGGCATTTTTTTACCCAGGGAAGAGTATGCCCATCCAAGCCATGAGCAGCCACTTTCTCCAGGAAAATGCTGTGGGAAATGGTATCAAAGGCTTTACTAAAGTCTAGGTAGAAAACATCCACAGCCTTTCCCTTTCCATTGGATAAACAATAAGAACTGATTTAAAAGAAAGAAAAGAAGAAAACATTCTCTCATGAAGCCAAAATTAACATCCCATATTGATACCAGGAGTCATGACACTTTGGAGATGGAGAAATTTTGAGAAATCTTTTTCAGATTGTAGATAAGCACAGGAGCTCAATTGGCTTCATGAAGTGACAAGAAAAAGTATTTCAGACTTTGGTGTTTGTAGAGCATGTGTTTTTTTTAATTTTTGTTAAATTTAATTTAATTCAATTTAATTTTTAATTTTTAAGTGTATTTTTTTTAATAAATGCAACATGACTCCAGATAGTAGGTGTGTTAATGCACATACATCTATAAAATCATCCTCCTGAACACACTTAATTTCCTTGGAAGATGGGAACTATTTCAGCAGTTTCTATAGTTAGAGGAGATATTATCTGCAGTATTGTTTACATTCACAGTTGTCCTATTCTGGTCAGGCCCTAAGAATAATATTGTGGGGAGGACAGATGACCTTCCAAACCTCACTTTCTCTTAGAGGCCATGTTGACTGATCCCAGGCATGGTCTTCACTACCTTTCTGCTTTTCTCTCCATTTTGTTCTTTGTGTTGTATATTTTTGTGAGATATTGAAATGCTATATAATTATATGACTTTAAGTAATACCATAACAACCTGAACAATGACCTGCCTTTCCCATGTCCATTCACTTTCACCTCTGACACTGAGTTCATCCTTTTCAGATTGTGCTCTGTGAGGAAATTGCTGAATATAATGTTAAACATAGATACTATAAAATAACTATTAAAGTGTTAAAAGTTATCAAATTTCAAATAATATTCAATGACAGAAATTGACTAAGAATTTATGTTAGACTTAAAATACCAAATATCTGAATATTTGCATTTTGAAAAATATTTGTATCCTGACTCATCTCATAACTCACAGACTTTCCTGATTAAATGGAAATATAAATGGCAGATTTATATGGCACTTTATCATTGAAAGAGACTGATTCTTTTATTATGATACTGTTGCTGCACATTGACTATAGAAGTACAGCTTACTGAAAATCTTCTAAACTAAAAAGATGACTAATAAAGCTAATGCCTTTTTTTGGAAATGAGTCTCATGGTATGAAGAGCAATAAATATCAGTTCTACTATTTACGGTCCTGGCTTTATTACTGCTCTAAGTAGTAGCTGTGTGTCTTAGCATACCAAAATATTCACAAGTTTAAAAACAAACAAAAAGTCTACTTTGTTGTGCTGATTTGTATGGAGTTCTGCAACTTCACTTATTCCTTGTATCTATAAATCCTTGTTGATATTTGTGATATTTCTGCTCCTGTATAATGCATCTGCAGAACAAGTCTGGAAAGTTAGATTTGATGCAAACTGTACTGAAGTCACCCATTGCTTGAGTAGCTTTTCAATAAGGATGCAGATTTTAAAAAAAAATACTTAGAGAATAGAAGTTACATTTTTGGCTTGGAAAAGTCACTGAATATGCGCTTCCTTTATGTGAATTTCTAGTTAGTTAACTGCTAATGGCAGTTGATGTAGTTGTTCATTTCAAATAAACTTTCTGTCTGAAACACCATTAATTCAACACTATGCCAGAAAGAATGAATACCAGCAAAATAGAAGTTCTGTATTTCCCACTAAGCTATCTTACCATTATTACTGGTCACAACAAACAGTGGATGACGCATCAGAAATTTATTTCCTCTCAGACTGTCCTACAAGATAAATTTCAAAAAGAAAAGGTCATTAAGTGACCTAGACTTCTTTTCCTTGGGCCTTTACAATCAAATTAAGTCTGGGCCTTGCAGTGTGTTCATATTAAGTGTTTTAGATTGGATCAGAGTATACCTTTGAAGTGAACATCCCAGTCATCTCCACTTTGCTTTGGTTCACATTGCAAACTATCTTGAGACACATGAATGGATTCTTTTAGGATGAAACTAAACTTGAAATGCACTTCAGTAACAAGCTTAATGGTCTCCTGAAGCAAATCATCATTCATTTAATGAGTGCCAGCCTAGAACTGGTTCAAAATAGAAAACCCTGAAAATGTGGTGCCAAGCCCACCAATTATTTTGCTCTGCACATCCCTACTTATTCATTGGCACTGTTGGTCATGTAGACGTAGCCTCAGTGTTTCATGGGGGATGATAAATTTTTCCTAGCTGACACTTTGCTAAGGAACTGGTTGCCAGTAAAAGTCTTCTTGCTTTATTTTTGTGCCATATAAGTGACTCATGATGTGTTGGGAAATCCCATGCTAAATCATTCATATTGGGTCATACATTTGTTTTCTCTGAAATCTGAAAAAAAAAAAAAAAAACCAAAAAAAAAACCCCTAAAACAAACAAACAAAAACCCTCAGGATACTTTGGACAAACAAGAGTTCAGGAGCTCTATGGCACTCCATTTTCCAAAGAGCAACAATAGGTTAGTTATAGGAAAGTTGACAAAAAAGGCCTTGTGCAGTTACAATGTAGCAGTATACAATATTAATGAATTTTGTGACTTGCACTTTACATCCTGGAGTGTTGTGCCTATCTCAGGGTTCCCCAGTGTAAAAGAAACATGGGCATACTGGAGCAAGTCCAGCAAAGGACCACCAGGAAAATAAAGGTTTTGGAACATCTGACATACAAGAAGAGGCTGAAAGGGCTGGGACTGTTCAGCCTGGAGGAGAGAAGGAACAGAGGGATTTTATTAATATAAATACCTGACGATGGGGGGGAGGTGGGCAGTGGGCATAAATGGAGACACAGTCTGAATATAAGAAAACACTTCTTTTAATGGGAGCGTGGTTGAACACAGGAACAGGTTGCCCAGAGAAGTTTTGGAATCTCCATTCTTGGGGATAATAAAAACATGATGGGACACAGCCCTGAGCAACCTGCTCTGGCTGACCCTGTTTTGAGCAGGGGCACTGGACTAGGTGATCTCCAGAGGTCCCTTCCAACCCCAAACATTCTGTGATTCTGTTGTTTGAGAGAACTGAGCAAACTGTAACTTATTAATGTTAAATGCTGAAAGTATTCAGTGCCTCCAGTTGCACACTTTTAGAGTCTGTGTAATCATACTTTTTTAGGATCTGTGTGGAGTAGTCAGTCAAAATGACAAAGTCATTGTGTTTCCCACTTAACACAAAGCCTTCTGGTATTTAAAATACATTGTCATTCTTTATTTTCTTGCCAGGTTTTCACGCCTGTTAAATATGGCCTAGAGATATGCTGTACAAGAGAATATGTTAACATAAACTCACACCTGAGTAGTTTTTATTTTTCAGGTGTCTCAAAATATGACTGAAAGTTTGCAAAAGAAAAGATTATTTTTGTCCTGGCGGACAAGAAAAGTGAGCCTCAAATACGTTATAAAGCCTGTAAATATCTATCTCATTAATATTTTTGTTAGAAGTTTTGCTAATATATTACTGCAGAATATACATAATGAAAATGCTCAAAATGATGTACCATCTCTATACCAGTGTTTCTTTAAAGAGGGAAAGAAAATATTAAATTGCAAATTTTTCATGAACATTCAGCTGAATACAGTAGCTATTAGATTAAATATATTGAATTGTGTAAAGCTGTTAATTGGCTAAGATTCCAAAATATCTTTTACTGATCTAAAATGAGCAATGGAGAGATGTTGCCATCATAGAATACAGTGATCCAGAATTTTCTGCAGCAGTGACTTGCTGGAGAAACTCTAAATTTTTCATTATTAGTCTTCAGTTCTAATACAATATCAAAGAATATTTCCAAGAAAATTAAAAAGCTGTATAAAATATAAAATATAAATATACAGGAAGATCCTAATTTTTCTTCTAATTTTCCCTGACTCAAACAAATATGACTCATTTATGTGGTTAAACCAGGCACTAAACATAAGGTCTAGTGCATGGAGCTGCTACAGGAGAAACGTCAGTTATGCTGGAGGATCTCTCTTCGTAATAGATTTTGTTCTTTCTTAGAATTGTTAACTACTGCATAAACACTGGTGAGACTTATGCTACAATTCATCTTAAGTAACTTATTTATCCTGGAATGAGCCAGCCCAGTAGTTTCCATCAGTAGGGTGAAAGAAAGCAGTATTTCTGTCTCACTTTATCTCTATCCATTAATTATAAACATAATAAACCACAAACTTAGCATGTCTTCTAAACCACAAGTAACTATACTTTCTGGATATGCATTTTCTTTAATGTGACAGGTAGGCCATAAGATGTCTGGTTATTTTTGATTGACAAGTATTTGTCTGTATATAATGCAATGCACACAGAAGGTAGTGGGTTGCCCTTTATGGTCCATCTATTCATAGGCTAGACAGACTATGGCCAGCATCCTGGTCGTGCCTCGACCATATGCCTGCCCCAAAGATAAAACCAGCTCTTTATAAAAGAAACAAAGTTGTTTCTATGACCACATCACTTTTAGTGCATCTGTTGGCCCTGACAGCAATATTTCCACTACCCACAGAGACTGTGGTTTTTAGAAAGCGTAGGAGCTGAATAGAGACAGGACAGGGCTGATCACTTAAGTGATAAGTGTAACTAACCAACATATATTTTGCATAAAGCAAGACCAAACTTTCAAATAAGAAGAAAGCTGGCCACTTAGCCAGACTGGTCATTCATCAAAACTCGAACTAGAATTGATCATTCTTACATGTCAATATGAATATCCCTAAAATTGTATCGTAAGTTGTAAGGTGGTGTTTTTTAAGCTTTCATCTTAAACTCCACTTTGTCTCTTTTCAACCACTAAGAGAAATTATTGCCGAGATATAATTTGATAGGTAAACTACAGAATCACAGAATGGTTCAGGTTGGAAAAGACCTCTAGAGGTCATCGGGTCCAACCCCACTGCTCAAGCAGGGCCACCTAGAGCCAGTTGCCCAAGACCATGTCCAGACAGTTTTTGAATATCTCCAAGAAGGGAGAGTCCCTAATCTCTCTGGGCAATCTGTGCCACTGGTCAGTTACCCTCACAGTGAAAAAGTGTTTTCTGATGTTCAACTGGACTGTCCTGTGTTTCGGTTTGTGCCCATGGCCTCTTGTCCTGCCACTGGGCACCACTGAAAACAGCCTGGCTTTATTTTCTTAGCATCCTCCCTTCAAGTGTTTATATATGTGGATAGGATCCCACTGAGCCTTCTATTCTCTAGGCTGAACAGTCCCAGGTCTCTCAGCTTATCCTCATAGGACAGATATGTCAGACCAAAGATTGGACTAAAGCTGCCCCTGAATTAAAGACCTAGTTGTTCAAGTTCAGCTGTGATTATGGAAGGTGTTGTATAAGTCTATTACATCAGTGACCACACTACTACTCTTGACAGGGATTAGCAGCAGATAGTTCAGTAATTTAGGCTTTATTGCCTTACTTAATACGTGGTTCAGTACACCACAGATTGTCACTCTCATGTCAATGGAGATCAAAGGTAAGGACTTCTTTTGAGACTGTGTTATAGTTTCTGCTAGCAGTTGAAAAGTCACTGCAAGAAGCTCAGCAGCTAAATGTTTTAGTTGATTATTTCATGTGTCGGTACAGTGTTTGCTAACTAAAGACAATAGGACTAACGTAGATTTCTTCAGTATTAATAGACATTGTATACTCTGTATGGTTTACCTTTATTTTGCATTACATTTCTTCACACAACCCCAACAAGTTACTATTTTCCTGCATTCAAAACAGAAGTGAACTGGGTAATATTTTTCCTCTTTTCCACCTCTGGCTTCATGCAAGTACTACGACATATAAAATGCATTTTCATTTAGGCAGACATCATATAAGGAGTCTGTATTTTCCCACAGCTCTTTCTGCTTTGCTGCAGATCCAGGGAATTGAACATGATTGCACTGATATGACAGTTGCTGAACCACTATCCACAGCCTAATGC
Organism: Morus bassanus; assembly: GCA_031468815.1. NCBI lineage: Eukaryota > Metazoa > Chordata > Aves > Suliformes > Sulidae > Morus > Morus bassanus. Next base: position 93,726,950 of record CM062569.1, read on the forward strand.
AAAGCCATACAGCAAGAGCAACTGGAGGCAGCGGCAGAAAAACTCTGGCAGAGATCGCCAGTAGTTGGCCTTTCTCAACTACCGTCTCACTCTGAATGACAAATGGACACCAGACTACAGCAATTAAACTCTAGACACAGCAAAGGCAGGGAGTCAACAGAGGAATTTGAAGAGATGGAGCTTGAAGCCAAACAAAAGCTGCAAGAGGGAGGTAAAAAAAGAGAAAATTTAGGAGAGCATACATTTATCAGTTATGCCTCTAAATGTCAGAAACAAAGTGTTCCTACTTTTGTGTCTTCAAATATGAAAATCTGTTTTCTAGAGGTATTACTAAATGCTATTAAACTATTACTTTATGTTACTAAAAGGACACAAAGATCTGAAATTTATCAGGTGGATCCTTTCTTTTGCTCCTAAGTTTATATACTGCCCTACAGATGACAACATGTAGTGTTTAGTGTACATGAAGTTTGGAGTATATAAAGTATTCCCTCATTATCTAATGTGAAATGTGGTCAATATAAGGATATATATGCAGAGTGGTCTCGTTTCCAGCAATGTTTCAACTTTTAGGAGTGGTGTAAAGACATAATTAGACAAGCCTGAATCTCTTCCTGACAGACAATTGCCTTCTCCATCCATGGCACATCATCAACACTTCTGTCACCTTCTGTTGCTTTTTCGACAACCACCTCCAAGAAATCTCTTCTACAATGCTTCTAACATTCTAGTTCACCAAAAAAAGTTCACAAAAAGTGCCAATAATTAATTTTGGCTAATGTTACACAGCTTATATATGCAGGTTTACACTCAAGTCTGTCCATCCTATTTAAGACAGACAGTAGGTCCATATCTTATTCAAATTTAATTTTAACTTAATTCCTTTTGGAGTCAAAATTAAATGTATTACAGCAAATAGAAAGTTCATAACCTTCCACTTGTCTGCAAGTTATAGGCAACTATCTTGGACATTATGAAGCAAACATTTCAGCCAAACAGCTGCCCACAGTATGCTCTGCTTGGCCAGACTAAATGTAGCACAAAACTTTCTTTAATTATTTAATGCCAAGAAAATTTCAAGTATCACAGAGATGAATGTGGTTTATACAGATAAGTACCCATGGGAAAAGGCTTCTGAATATGTGTATTTAAAGAGCAAATGTGAGCTGACAGCATACCTTTAAACATACCATTACAAACCAACAAGATTACTGTAGCCATAACATAAAAATCCCAGAATGATTTAGACAGTTCAGTAGTTGAGGCAACTTTCTCCACCAGCTCAGACATGAGATGATACTTGGATCCCTGCTTCCTTGACTAATTCTGTACAAAATGATCTTACAGTAATCCAGTTTTATAAATCAATGAATATAATGCTTGGGCTTGCACAGGTTTTGGCACCTATTTAGAGATCTGCATTGCAGGTTCCTCACCCATATTAGGAGAATGTGGAGGTATATAGAATCAGGACACATCATAGGTACAAAAAGTAAGCAGATTAATTCATGGGGCACTCCAACTTGAAACACTACAGCTAAGTGGCAAGAGAAATAGACAAAAATGTGGCACTCCCTTTGCCATGTATTGCTTTCTTAGAAGCACATTGCATCACCATGAGTGAATAAAAGCTGCTCTAAATTTAGTAGGGTGAACAGGAAGGTTGGTGTATCTTGTGTTAGAACATATGATAGGCGTGGAGTTGCAGCTATAGAAACATCTGCATCAAGCAGAAGCCCACCCATACTTATGAAGTATATCCCTCCCACAAAAAGCCTTTACCTGATATGGGTGTCCTGAAAGCAAATGATAATGTAAAATGATCCAAGTAAGAAGAGGCACAAATAAGACAACATCATAGATGTATGATCTGTGTCCAGTTTGCATAGGTGTGTGGCACAATTAAATAGGGCCTGTGTTTCAGTTTTGGGTTGCTTGTTTTGAAATGATGTCTCTGTCGTTAAGAAAGGATAGAAAATTATGAAAATTATATCTTTTATATCTGAAGTACACCATGTATTTAAAAGTACACTCACAAAATGGAACCCTGTGAATGATTCTCTAAAGGAAGCTGGTTTTTTCATGAAGAAAACTCATGACTGGACAGCTGTTCTTAAGGAGGGACCAAAGGTCTATTCTGGACCCCTTCTTTTAACACACTTAAAAACAGTGCTTTAAAATGCATGTCAAAGATCAGTTAGAATATGTATGGTCTTGTTTTATTGTGGAGTTATGTAAACTAATAACAACATAAACATGACAGAGAATAGACAAAGTTAAGTGACCACAATTTGAATTTCCCTTTACTGTCCTAATAAAGTGCTTTAATCCTGATAAAAAAAGGTCACTGGTAGCATAGAACTCATTCTTTTCTTGCTTACTCTAATGACCTTGTTTGTTTTTTCTAATAATAACAAACAAAACAATTTATTTCTCTGTGGTAATTACTTCCAATAGACCAATAGAATTGCAATCCAGGCTGCCCAATACCTTCACCTTCTGGTATTATACAGTGTTCTGTTTTCCAACTAGCTTTATATCACTACAGTTTTGAAAAACAGACAGTAGCTCTAAATGATAGTAATAACTTTGAAGGAGCAGGTTTTGAGCTTTGTTTACTCTCTTACCTTTCTCTGCTTCCTGCTAAAGCTAATCCTTGACATTCCAGGGCTAATAGCAATCCTTTTCTGAAGCACTGAAAAGCACAGAGTATATACAAAAACATATTGCAGTGTGAATACTTGTAGTAACTTACCATTCACATACCCAAAGCTACAAAAATGATCGGGGAACTATTGAGCTAAACTGCATGTTCTTCAGTTTCCTGGATGTTATCAAATGTATGTTTATACTATTATTTAAGAATGTCAGGTAGATAATTTAAGCATCAAAGAATGTCATGACAGTCTGTAAACAGAACATATGTAAGTGGATTGTTTCACTCAGGTGAAATACTGATGTGATTTTGCTTAGAAAAAAGTCATTGATGTGTCAGAAATACATATTAAAAAAAAAAAAAACCAGAAACTTCTAAATGTCTAAAATGTATCTTAAGTCTTTTTGTCAGCTGTGCTTGGGTATATAGGGAGAGAAGCCACCCTAAACAGTACGCATCTTTTATCAATATAATCCAGGATATGTTTGTTTATATTGCAATGGCATTTCAGTGCCTTGTCATATTTGTCTAATTCCACTGCGGCCATTGGTAATCTAGTTTGTTATTCTGTCCTGGCTTTAAATAGGGGATGTTACTGAATCTTAGATGTAAACCAAGCAAAGGCAATGGAAATGAAAGTAGTGGCGAAACCTTCAAATACCTAGAGACTGGATTAAAATAGGCTGAATGGAAGAGCAGAAAATCCTAAAATTAAAGAAAATGAAGGGGCAAAACCTTGTTTTTAAAATACCTTGATAAAGGTTTAAATATTATGGTATAACATGCTAAAATCTCTAAAAAATCTGTAACTACTTGCTTAGCAAATAACATGTAGAAGTTCTGATTAAGCATCTTGAAATACTGATTAATATTTTATCAAATTACCCAAACACTATTTTGAAGTAAATCATGTTAACTGTTATTTTTAAAAAATAAACTGTTAAACCCACCGGCACTTAATATTTCATGCACAAATCAGAACACTAATGCCTCAGGCAAGGCATGACTACTGTTTATTATTGCATTTTTTTGTTTTAAGGAACTCATGAAAGCAGCAATGCCAAGTAAGGTGGTGACTTTTGACCGCAGAACTCAGAACAACAATAACCTGTGGGCTGAAAGAAAATGTGTATTGCAGCATGATCCCTAGTGGACAGTAGTGCACATAATAAAACTACCAGACATAAAATGTTAGGGGTATAAAAACTTAAATTTTGCAGAAACTCCCTGTTGACTAGCTGTTTGAAATATGGCCAATGGGAAACACGGAACAAGAATGACACCTAGTGGTTTCATAGTCTTTCCATCAGGGACGTTTCTTGTTTCTCTTCTTCATTTGCAAATATACAGTCATATATGCACACAGCCATGTATGTGTTTTCTCGGTCTTATCATTGATATACTTTTCACACTGATAAAATCGGTGTTCCTCATCACCACATAGTCCCTGACTCAGCTTGTAATCTAAGGAGACAATCTATAAAAATAAGGTGAAGGAGAGATGTGCTAATCTTCTTCGATTTATATTCCTCAAGTCTGACACTCAGCTGCAGATGTGTTGCTGATGTGCAACAGCGTGTGTATATACTTCTTTGACTTAACTTCTTTTTTATTCAGTAAACAGCCATATTTAAAATCCACTGATCACCCAGATTTGCTTTGATTAGCTGCCCCATTTCTCTGAGACATTCTTATAGGAAGGCGTATTAAAAAGAGAAGAAAATGTTTTTGGACTTTGGCTGAAAAGGGTTGTTCCATTACTATCGGAGAGCTTTGAACAAGGCTGAGAGATGGATTTGTGGAGAAATAGCAAATGGAAATAGCACCTGTGTGTAGATTAATGTATTGAAAGAAAATTCCCAGGCGTAATTAAAATAAATTAGCATCTGTTCTTTTTTAAAACTGTTGCTGACATAAGTGTTTTCTAATGCTCAGTTTCATTTAAAAATTAATAGCATTGTCACATTCCCTTTCTTAATATTTACCTCAAAAAAACAAATACAAAATCATATAGAAATGGTTACCTATAAAGCAGAGAGGAAGAGAGCTTTTCAGAAACCACACTCCTTAAATAGGCAGTAATGCTTTCATTGCTCCCTGAAATATTCTGCCCTGTGCTCTCCTCACAAATACATGAATATTGTTGATTGACAAAAGCCTGCATAGATATGAATCAAAACCTTTTTTATGTTAATTTATATGAAGATGTTGTGATATTCTACTGCATAATTTTCTACTTCAGAATCTATTTCTGTACTGCTAGTAATAAAAAGGCACTACTTCTTTCAAAGGTCTAATTACCAATCTCCAGAGAAAACAGTGCAGTGGAGTTTAAACATTGTCACAGTCACTGACCTCAAGCTGAACAGAGAAAGCAAATCTGATAGAGTCCTTCACTTTACTTCTAAGTGGTGTTGAAAGTCCACATCTAATATTGGTTATATTTATTTACACGCCATACTACATTATAGTAGCAAGACCTAAGAAAATACCTGGCCTAAATCAAGACAGATAAAATATACTCTGCCCTTTATGAGCTTATCCTTGGGAGCCAGGCTTGAGAAGTGCTATGAGCTTTCCTATGATATGAATAACAAAGAATTTGCTTTACGTGGAAAACATGATGGGCTGCTAGCTAGGTGTGTTAATATACTGGCCATTTCACTGAGGATGCATGCAGGTACCTGAGAAATCAGTTTTCATATTACCAAAAACTGCAGCCTAATCTGAATCCTACTTGTGAAATGCTCTTGAATGCTGTTGGTAGACTTGATTCGGAAGACAGCTTTCAATAAAATCTAACACAATGGGCAACATGTCAGGGTTTCTATGACTTGCATCAGAAGCGGTGGGCTTGTACATGTTCTGTTAGAAGATTTGTGGCTTTATTACTGTGTTATAACTGTAATTCATTTTATAGCAATGTATTTATTCAATGAATGTAGCAAGATTTTCCTCTTCTTTTGCAAGAAAAATGTGATTGTCTGATTAGGTTCCTGGAGTATAACGTAGAATTTTGTGGTTAGGTTTCTGACTTCTGTTTAGACTGAGTCTAAACCTCTGAACTTCTTTGTGACTTACGTTCTCCACCTGTAAAATGGAGAAAGTAAATTTCCTTCTACTCCCTTTTATTCAGCTCCGCCTGTTTAGGTTATAAACTCTTCCAGGTAAAGCATGTATTGATTTCTTTGTATATAGAGAGTTTAGCAGCAACAGAGCATTGGTTGTGCTCAGGTCACCACAAGGCTCTCACACTGATTAGGATTAAAAAAATATGGCAGTTTCCTAACATCTCAGGTCACAGGAGTCTGACTTGTCTGTTGTCCCATCCTTCACATTCTTCATTTGCTGATGTATATTTGAGTGTATCTTTTGCATATCTGAAATTGTTGGGAGGATTTTACAGGTCACAAGGAAGGCAGCAGAAGTTAGCCTTTTCTACTGGCTCCCTTAGTTGCATCTTTGCTAGTAGATTTGAGACTGCCAGGGAATGTTCCCAGACATGGAACTCTATTATGTATTGGGTTAGATTGCCAGAAGAGTTCCTCACACAGCTCTGGGCCAGGCAGTTGTCAGTTTTCCAAGCAATATCTGGGCACGGTTCCGGTTCCAGTTTTCCTTTGTAAAGTCTTCAGTGGCAATGGTGGGATATAAAAGAGTTAAGAGCATACTGTGTATGGTATGGTCAATGTTTAAGAAATATGTGACCACAGTGAAAGATGACCAGCAAAAGAAATTAATAATGCCTTCTTTTCTCATCAGAACTGTAACATCTGGATGCTTCTTTGAAGCACATATTTCTGAAGCTACTTGGCCTACAAACTCAACATGACATTTTGTAAGAACTTTCTCTCTGAAACTTTCCTTAAGCTTCTGGTGTATGGCTACTCCTTTTAGGCCGGTTTTACAAATACTTCCTGCATCCTTCTGAGGCATTAGGCATATTCTGAAATGAAAAGAAAAAAGAAAGCAAAGAGAGACTGTCTAATTTTTCTCACCTATAAAATCTTAATTTAAATGGTGTCTAAATTAATAATTAATAGCAAACACATTATGTGATTAATGAAGTCTTTTGCATTATGCACTCATGTAATATTTGCATTACAAATATACATTGTTTATTTTCTCAGTGTAACTGTTCTTAAAAGGATAGTTAAAGAAAAGGGCTGGAGTTTGACTATCTCTGGGAGAGTTAGCAGAAAGGCAGTATTTTAAATGTGTTTAAAATATTGGTTTTGGGTCCTGTAAATACTGTTTAAGTTATCATCCCTAAAATAAATTTGCTACCACAGTATTTAGCAGCCAGCTGCAGAATAGAAATTGAAGACCTTAGTGTAAGCCCATGCAAATTACTTCAGTGGAACTGCAACAGTTTACTTGCAGCTCATATATACACACAAGAAGTCCTAGCATACATGTTAGATCTTTGTCTGGCTCACTTAATTTCCTCTGTACCAAGTGTATTACAAGGGGAAACTGGACCCTGCCCTTCGCTGTCACAATCTCCCATATGTCCTACTTGCTGCTCATTGATGTAAATGTGAGATTATTGTCCCTCTGTTCTTTGTGAATAAGTCTCAAATTGCCTCTCTTTGTGGATTCATGCTAGAAAAGCATCCTGCCCTGAATGTTCATTTGAAAGACATCATTAAAAAGAGGCACACACAGTAAAACAAATTCTTTTGGACAAATATTCATGATAATCCTTTTGTGATGTTCACCCTACACCATCTTCAAGTCTGGGTCTGGAGTGAAGGCTCAGGTCAGTTCTTATTCTGTCCCCACACAGAATAACGAAAAATTCCAATTTCCTTTTACAGTGTGTGTGTAGAAAATCCACTTTAACAGTTGAAATAGCTAAGATTTGAAATATTATGTCCCTAACCTACCCAGGTGAGTCTTCATGTGACTTGCTTGCTCAGGAAAGTGAGGGGACTATTTCACCACACTCAGAGTCTGTTGAAGGAATTAAACCGTAAAAGCAAAAGAAGACTCTATCAGACAGTTTTATCTGCTCCAAGGCTTTCTGGCTCTCAGTGCAATGAGTCTTGCTTGGAAAAACATGGCCCCAGGACCTGTGATTAAGGACTGTTAAATACTCAGCAAATGGTCACAGCATCAAATAGAAGGAAGAGGAGAGATGAGTGGAGAGAAGGAAACCTTGCATATCAGACCACTGTAAGAGCAAAATGTAAGCTCTTACTTTATCACTTTCACTCGATGCAGATGACTGCTGTAAAAAATCCCTTCTGAAAAGTGACTTTCCCAGGAAGATAACAGTAAATAACAATTTAGAAGAGAGAATCATTTGCTGATATTCTGAACCTGAATAGTTAGTTGCCTGGGTAAGGCTTGTTTTGCTATCTTTTTCTTTCATTTGTTCTCACTTTTATTACAACCCCTCAAGCTCTGGAAGTGGGTGTCTTCAATTACAAGTTATTTAAATCAGCTGTTCCAGTAATGTGTTTGCTATTTTGATCAACTTTTGAATGCTAATTAGAACATTCTTCCTACTGCTTTTCTCCTTAGGAGCTAGAAACTCAGCTGTGTAAATCAGCTTTTGATGATGTACACAGTGGTATGTTTGAACGTTTAAAGAGAAGGGAGATGTTGCAACAGTGTATTTACCATAATGGTGTTCAAATTCTCTTTGTCAGTGGTAAGAATGGCAGAGGGAAAATAAATAGCTTTGTATGTCAGATTGCAGTTCAGGAGGTCAGTTCTTTTGAATCAGTTTTTCTGAATGAGTTTCTTAAAAGACTAGGTCAGTTCTTTTTCCACAACACATTTCCTGTCTGACAATTAAATCCCAGTCCCTCATCTGAAAAATAGGAAACAAAATTTCCTACCACACCAAAATGCTTTAAGGCTGTTTCTAAACCTTTCATCAGTCTCCTTATAAATGATGAGTGTTATAGTTGACCTGGGGAGTACCTTTATTTTTTTATTTTTAAGCAGTGCGATATCTACAGGAGAATGAATGACATTTTCATTGACACTCTCCACGCTACCTCTCTCCCAGCTGAATTTTCTTCATAATTAGTTTGTGTAGGATGCTAAAGAGCAGCCAAACGTAGTGCACCAACAGGATGCACCTAGCAAGACTAACATGATTTCTTCTCTCAGTCAACTGAAATAAATTTACCAGACTTCAAGGTACAGAGTGATTCCTCTTTCCTGGTCTGCTAGGAGTGAAGGTGCTGTGGTTCCTGGTGTCCAGGTCCAGCCTGCCGTGAGACTGAGCACACACACTGTCTGTACACAATATACACACTCTGTTCAAAAACAGCCAACCACTAACACATCAACCCCAACATGAAAATAGTGCCTTTAGAGCTGACACCACAAACAGCACTCACATAAATTTGAACTAGTCTGATCAGGACCAGAACTGAATGCAGAGAATTAAATGGCCACATGTTGTTCTTACTTGCCAGCTAACCAGACTCAAGATTGCTAGCAGATCTCACGCCCTCCATACACATATACTCACACAGGGCCCTCTGTAGCTGGCCTAGACTTCCCAGCAGCCAGCCCCCAGATCTCATGTCATACTTACTAGCTAGTCTAACTTGATATCTGCTACTGTCTCACAGACACACATAGATCTCTCCAGTAACTGGCCCATAGACCTGTGTTCTCCCCAGTATCTCCCAGACTGCTTGAACTACTTGCCAGTTTGTCTGCCTTGAAGTCTGCAAGCTTCTTGTAAACAACCACGCACACATATGGAGCAGAGAGCGCATTCACGCAGAAAAATGACTAGTGAACTTACCAGCTACCTGCTTAGATGTGACTGGCCCCTTTTATTCCCCTTTCTCTCTGTTTTCGCATGCTTGTTCTCTCCAGATCCACCATTTCTCTGCCCATGCCTCTTCCCAGCTAAACAGCCTGCCTGGAATTACTTTTTCTGCATTTATCCCAGTGTTGTTACATCCACACCCAAATCTAGTGTTTCTGAAGGACTGGAGAGATGACTACAGGTTTGTTTATGTTAATATTTTGTGATGGTAAAACCTCCTTAGAAGAAAACCGACCATCTTGTTTGGTCTGTGGAGTTAATACCTGTACCTGGATGCTTGTTGGTATCTGTATTCTACTCTGTAGAAATTTATCTGGGCAAAGAACTGTGAGGTTTATCTCACTTCTATGCATAATCCTAAACTAACCAGGTGTTAGATGTCAAGAACAAATGAAAAGTAATTAAAAATTTACTCAAAACTTATGATGATAAGACTAAATATGCAAGAGGAGGCAGTATCAGACTGAAAGCAATGTCAAGATTTTAGGGTTTATTTCATTAGTTAAACCTTTTGAATGTCAAATATCACAAGCTTTTGCAGCCTGGCTCGTCTCTTTGTATAACTGAATATCTTTCAAAGCTAGCATTAACCACAAGCTGATTCTGAATTAGAATCAGAATTCTGACTTCGCACGGACAGCCAAGACTTGGCTGGGTACTGCTACAGGGATCCAAAAGGGTATCTACAGTTTGTTATGAGGGAATATAAAATCAGTTTGTTACAGTGGTATAATTACAGTCTTCATAATCATTTTTTTCTTGCATTTTGGATTTGGGCACTCCTGAAGAGATCTCAGATGTGTTACATTTCAGAGCATTCTGCCATGCTCATTGTTTCCTCTCAGGACTTGGAAAAGAGTGGATTCATGAGTATGAAGTACAGAATAGCAGGTCAAGGGTTTTCTATTCATAACATAATTGTAGGGGTCTTTTTGTATGAGTAGTTCAGTAGGCATCCATATTTGGTGATTCTAGTTTGGTAGTTGTTTATGTTACTATCTGCAGAGGTATGCAGTGTTAGGGACAGGTGCTTCAGATTCAATGGGAATAAACGAAGGGAAAAGATTTTTTGGCACTGTGTATTTATGTGACTATTGACATCACCTTAGAGAAAGCAGTATACTAGTACAAAGATTTCCACTTAATGTGATCACTAGCTAATTTGATCCTCCCTGTTATTTGATTTGATCTCCAGGAAATAAATGATTTCCATTGATTTTTATTTTGGATTCTTATTGCTTATTTTGTTCACGTCCACTTCAGCTAATACTAGATAATTCAATCAACATTTATTGAATCTGCCATGGAAAAGGGAAGAGTAATCATGTTGTTTACAACATAAAAATAGACTTCTATCATGCTTTTTTTCTACTCTCCTTTTCAGTTTTCCTGCACCAGTAGATAATGACTTGAAATTAGTAGTTACCTTTGAGAGAAGCTGGAAATTAACATTTTATGGCACATGCAACATGGCCAAGCACAAGTTAAAAATAAAAATGTAAAAAGCTATTAACATGTTTCTGCTCTCATTTGTACTGATGTATAAGAGTCCACACTGCTAAAGTCAGGAGAGCTACACTGGCATGAAAGCAATCAAGCCAACAGATTACATCCCTGGTCTGTCTTAACATTAGGTAATGAGCATGAACAGAGTGTTGTTTTTAAATGGAAATTTCAATACTTTTGTTTTCTCAGATCATTTTATCAACACACATTTTAGGTGCTCTCCTAAGCCTCCTGTGGATAAATCACCCACTTACTTAATATGATCCAAGTAAGGTGAAACCAAAAGTACTAAATAGCCAGGTTGTGCTGAGAAGTCAGTTGAATCAGTGGCTATGAAAAGTGCAGGTGGCAAAAATTAAGTTAATGATGATGGGAGCATTAATAAGACTTTTGAGCCAGTAATGCAAAGGGATTTTACACTAGCTACTACTATTAACATGAAAGGAAGCCATGGAGGTGATTCCTCTGCTCATTGATCGGTGACCACATTCATTAGGCAGGAAGTATGAAAACCATAATCTTCTAAATACAAATACTTTCTACATTTTTGCCTCAAAATGTGGGCTCCCAAACAAGTTCCCCTACTGAGCAATGGATAAATAGGGTTGGGTTTTATTTTGATTTTCAGTGTTGTGACAGCCCTTTTAATAAAGACACCAGTACAAAATCAAACAGCAACTCAGTGGAGCTGAAAATATTTCATATGCAAACAACTGATTCTAACTGAATCTCTACTCTAATTTTATCATGATTCAATTTTATGGTCAACCACTCAAAGAGAGTCGATATTTTTGGAGCATGACCAAGATGGGTGTATTATATTTTTCAGCAAATAAGTACCATTTTATTATAAGGAGTTGCGTGTATTTTATTTTAAATTGTTCATATATACATTGCAGAGTATTGAACTGTAAAATATGAGACTGTAGAAAAAACCTAAAGCTTGATGTATTTACATTTTTATAACATGATTTTAATAAAGGAATAAGTATAAAGAAATGCCTGAGAATGATCATTGTTTTCAGTTTCTTGCTAAGGACCTGTCATATATTTTACTCTAGAATGTTCCCTGCTCCAAAGAAGATGGGAAATCTCATCATAAAAGTCTTCCTTTTATAAACTGGTTTTGGCAAGAGATGGTCATTTTAGTGAAATGCAAATGATTGTGCTAAATAGTGAGATGGAGAGGAAAGTTGTCATGTGTCTAAATCACGCCTCACATTTTGTAACTGGAATTACAGTATGCATACATCAATGCAAATTAATTTCCAGTAGTTTTTCCCATGTCTCTTTACAAGTTTCTAAAATATTTATAATTTTCAATTCTAAAAGATCTTTAAGAATTGTCTTTCATTAATTTATCAAAATGGAGATTCATATATTATATCATAGGAGATCTTATGCTGAGATGGTTATTTTAAAACCAAATATTTTAATTACTCAGATGTTTAAATCAGCATAAAAGCTAATTTGTGTATTGTGTAGAGACTGGAAGAGAACAATGTCCCAGTCTGGAAGAAATCAATGTTCCAGTCTCTGGTTCCAAGGCCCATATACTGACTCCTCTGCCAGATACAACAGACAATACCTAAACAGACAGACTAAATTTTCTCCGTGCTGCATAAGAAGAAAACTTGTGAAAGGCAAGCCATTCTGACCTGATGGGAACTGTTTTCCATTCCTAAATTTGGACAATCCACAAGGAACATATGCTTTTCTTAGACAGAGAACTCCTCCAACAGCTCAGGGTAATAGTCCATTTTGACTAGTGTCAGATCTCCAATCATGGCCAGCCTCTGCTGATTCAGAAGAAACCAGCAAAAATAAAATAAATAGCATCAGTCTAGCTAACTATGCACCAAGGATAAACCATCTTCATCTTCTAAAAATTACTATTTCTCCCCATTAATTGTAAAAGGAGCCAAAGGTGACAGGCTCAGATGTAGATAAGTATATTTTGTAGGTGGATGAAGTCTATCCACCATGCCTATTGAAGTTCAGGAAAATAATGTGCCAAAATCCTGGATTAGTGCAGTTTATTTCATACTTCAGGAGTGGCTGCCTTCATTGTAACACTTTGATATTTTTGTGTAAAAGATCCTGTAGTGAAATCAATCCCACAATCTCAGTGCAGTGGTTATTCATGTTCTTGCACAAGAGAGATAACTCCAGTCCAGCTTCATTCCATGTCACTTCTGGAATTAAATGCAGGTCTTAGAAGGGCTACAACATCTTCTGAAGAGAAGACAGACTTTCTGTTGCCTACAGGAATCCAGGGTGATTAAGTCCTTAAATGTATGGGTTTTAGTTAGTTGCCTTAAGTTAGGAGGGAGGAATCTCAAGTTCCATGACTTTGTAGAAATCAGTGAACTGTTTTCACAGTAGCTAGGAATAAGAAAATATGAGTCTTGCAAATTCAGTAAGATATTAACCGTATACTCAGAAAATGTAATAGCAATGTTGTTTTCCTTGCAAACATATTGCGCTAACCTAGTTAGAGCGAACGTTAGAAATTCAAAGAAAAGGAGCAATAAAAGCATATTTGAATGAACCAGCACTGATCAAACAATCTGTATAGGAATAAAATAAACCGATGAAAAAAAGATATAGTCAGTTTAAATGACTAATGACTGAAAATTGTGTATCAGGCTGAGAGATAAACATACAAATAAAATTTTCTTCTGAAATTAATTGAAAAGTGGGTTCAGTGTTACTGCAGAAAATCCATGAAGCTCAAGTACCCTTGCCATTAATTTGTTGATAGGCAGGACAGAGGCTGTAGATCTTGTTGCTGGAATCAGTGGTGCTGAATCAGACCCTCTGGCAAAGACAGCAAAATATTTATCTGGTTATGTAGTACCAATCATAGTATTACAAGAATTAAGTTCTCTTCTTATTTAGTAGCATCTCTTTCAGATTTGGAAAGAGTAGGACTGTTCCTTGTATCTATATTCTACCACCTTTATTTAGCTTAGTACTATCCTCACTGCAACTCCCGGCAGATTAAGATACTACATAACAACCACAAGTCAAGAAAGGGTGTTGAAAAGCTGTCACAAAGCTCAGTATTTTTCACACTTTGTCATTAAAGTGTGAAGAAGTAGAGAGCTGGACTTTAATTCCAAGACAAATGTAAAAGGCAGCCAATACTAAGGCACAATGAAGTCCTCTTACTATTCTTAAGAATCCAGCAAAGAACTACAAACAGAAGTATTTTTGGTCTAAAATAAGTACTATGGCTTATACAACACCATCTGTTAGTACCATCAGAAAGCTATTTACATAGAGACACAGACATCTGATAACTGTATTAGGATGAGCATTATTTTAAAATATCATGACTATACTAAGAGTCTTCAGGTCTGGAAAAAAAGATTAATACAAGTCCATGCAATAACAAGTGGCATGGATAGAGTGGATACTGTTTGATTGTTTCCTCTCCCTTTCAGAGTAAGAACACCGGAAACCAAACGAACCCATTAAGAAAGTTAAAAAACAGCCAAAAGGGTGATTCTTCAAGCAAGTGGAACTCCTGGCCAAAATGTTTTGTGAATGCTGAAGTTTTACACAGATTCAAAAGCAAACTGCACAAATTCAGTACAGAAATCTGCTGTGGTTCCACATGGAAACAATATCTAACTCAGGCAGTCATAAACCCATGGAATCATTGAACAATTTAGGTTGGAAATGACCATTGGAAGTCATCTAGTCCAACTTTCTGCTATAAGTAGAGCTAACTTCAAAGTTAGTACAAGTTACTCAGGTCCAAGCATGAAGATCCCACAACCACTCTGAGCAAACTGTTCCAGTGCTTAACAACTCTTACAGTAAAAATATTTTCCAAGCATTTACTTGAAATTTCTCTCACTGCAAGTTCTGACTGTTGCCTATTATTTGTTGGCTATGCACCTCTGAGAAAACTCTGGTGCCTTTTTCCTTCTAACTCCCCATTAGGTACAACAATTAGGTCACTCTTTAGTGCCCTCTTTCAACCACAGAACAAACCTAACCTCTCCATTGTCTCCTTTGATGTTGTATGCTCCATCTCTCTACCTATTTTAGTTGCACTCTCCTGGACACCACTTTGTAAATTTCTCTCTTGGACAATAAAAAACTGGACATAAGCCTTATGCTGAAAACTATCACAGGTTGAAAATTAGAGATTACAGTGAACAGTGGAGTAGTACCTTTCTGCTGTCCTTATATCCTTTTCTGGGCACCCATTTTTGGCTACTACGGGAGAAAGAATACTGGGCTAGATGCACTTTGGATTGACCCAGAACGTTTGTCTTCATGTTCATTATTATAAACTTATTGGTTTTTATTACTTACTGCCTTTAGTTATTACTTGTATTACGACAGTGCTTTTGATCAGAGTTATCCTGTTCTAAGCAAAGAGGATCAGGGCCAAGTATGACTTATTCTGAAGGGATTTGTCCTGTCTTCAGCCAATATCAGGTCTCCCTTTTGTTTTCATGTTCTGTGTTTTATTTCACTTTATTCAAATGAAACCTAGCCTGGCAGTGGTTTAATAATCAAGGACTGCTGTTTTTACTGTATTCATCAAAGACCAAATGCCAAAAATACTGCACCTCAATCTTCTGCTTGAAATATGGCTCCAGCGAAATAAAATGCATGAATGGGATATTATCTATTAAAATAAAAGTGAAAGTATACACTCCTTAATTCCCTTTTAATATTTTAAATTAATAAAGATGCTTTAAAATTTTACTAAATTAATCTATTGTATTTAAACTCCACATTAAAATATTCCTTCTGTAATGCTAATCAGAATGGTAAGTGATTATCAAGTAGTACAATGTTTGCCTGGGGCAAAATTTATTTTCATAAGAACTGTAATATTTTCTATTCAAATATGCCAGCTGTTCAAATCTTCTTTAAGAAGATGAAATCTGAAGGATGATTTTTTTTCATCTCTGCTTTTCATACTCTCTTTCACCCCACCATAAACAGAAAGAAATTCTTTCACCTCTTGAAGTCAAAACTCTAGCAAACCAGGATTTCCTAGTGAAGATTTTCCAAGCCTAATGAAAGCAAATACAGAAAGAAAAAAAAAAATGAAGAAATAAACAGGGAACAGCCTCATTCCCTTTCTTAATCAGAAGAGTACAGGCAACATGAAATTCCATAATCTTGCTCAAAACCTGAGTATTAATGTGTATGATGATGTCTAGTGACTTGCCGCTCTTTTGTGCACACTGCATGGCTTGCAACGTCAACAAGACTACCATAGCAGTCAACATTTGGGAGCAAGCCTATTTGTGCCTGTTTGAAAGAGGAACAGAAGATACATGTTATTCGTTTGCCTGAAGTCTAAAGAAAGAATTAGCACTTTTTTGTGTGTTTTTCTTAAGTCATCAAGCATGAATTCCCAGTGCTTCCCACACCCTAAGAATTGAGGTCTTCTGCTCACTCTCAGACCATTGTCATAAGCATTTTTCTTGCTGTTTACACACGTTCCCTGGGATTTTCAGCCTCCAATACACAGAAACTTGCAAGCAAACTTGTAGCCTGTGAGCTGCAGCTGCTGTTGAAAATATTCATTCTCTAATCAGGTCCTGCCTAGTTATCTTCTGTCAGAGGAGGGAATTCTTTCTTCAGCCAAACTCACAGAAAAAGTGTTTGGTATCCCCATCGCACCTTTTCCCAGACAATTGTCCCTCTTCTTTTCTGCATGTTACCAGTTTTCTCAATTCTGCCATGTAACTCTCTTGTACAAGCACTCCCTACTCTATTCCAGCCAAAACAAAATGTATTAACAAAGGCTGTTTAAAAATCTCAAGGATTCAGAGTTGCTGAAATTTATATCTTGGAATGTGTCATGGTCCACCAGTAAAAGAAGGCAATGTACAGTCCAGTCCACAGTCCCCCTACTGTATAATGTAGGTCTACCTCTATTAGCTAAAGCTTAAGCATTGACCTTTGGACTGAGCTGAGTAAAAATACAAGTCGGTATCTTTCCACTGAAATTAGAGTTCTGAGTTTTGTGGTACAGAGAGAGTTTTTTTAATATGGTGAATCAACAAATATGCTTTGAAATTATTATGCTTTCTAATGCATCAAATGCTTAGACAAGTTTCCTTTTAATTTGGAAATGACATTGTTCTGGACCTCTCCCAGCTACTTCCACCTACAACAGATAACTATCTTTCTTCTTTCAGCCACATAGAAAGAACAACACAATTCCAAACCATATCTTAAAGCCAAATTACAGATTGTCCAGGGACTGCAGCTGTAATTCTCTGTGATACCTCTCTTTCACAGTTCAAGATGTCCATCCATACCTGAGACATTTCTATTGTCAGGATTTTTCTCCACTGTTTATAATCTCTAATTTCATTTGCTATAGGGACCTCATCCTAGTCAATACTGCATTCACCTCCTTGTTTTACTCTTCCACTTCTTGTCATTGAAGTTTCCTTCCTCATATACTGCGTTTCTTCTCTGTTTTGAATACTGGTTACCTAGTCTTCCTGATTATCCAATGGCCTTTTCATTTTTTTCTCCCATTCAGCTGTGATCTGCCATGTATCCACACTTGCTAACAAGGAGACTACTTTGGGTTATCCTGACTAAAAATCTTTGAACATGTTGAGAGTTTCTTCCTTCTGATCACAGTTCTGAAAAATAAAGGCCAGCAGTGGTTGGACTAAAATCACTGTCTTACATGAAGATTACCATACCTTTATATAGAAGGATTTCTGAAGTCAGCTGTAGACACCAAGTACTCAGATGCCATTTAAGAGATATAAACCAGCTGGAATGAGATTAAAAGCACATGGGGACATCTACATGACTAGATCTGGAAGTACGTGTGATTTCTCAGATTCAAGAGCTCATTATGACTGTATCTTTACTCTATTATAGGGTAAAATCCAGGCAAGATTAATGTGTTTACCTTTTATCACATGCTCTGGATTCTATTGAGAGGAAAGTTAGACATATATTTGGTATATACGGCACACTATATGGCTGCCTTTCTAGGTGGATTATCAGGGTGCCAGGTTCACAGGAGTACAATGTGATACATTCCAACCAGCAAGTGGCAATGCATCTTATAAAACCTGTATGTCCTTGGACCACAGGTGAGATTATGTTGCCCTTGCAGCAAATATATGTTCAGAAAACCATAGCATTCATAAATGAGAATGCCTTTCCTAGAATGTGTAAACAGCTGACTGTGTAAATGCATTCAAAGACTCTTCTTAACTTTGGCATATTTTTTGCTAAAAAGATCATTGTCTGCTCAGTGAAACTAAATCCAAACATCCAGACCAAAAGTTCAAACTATTGCTCATATCTGAGGATTTGCATACTGTTGCTATCTGCCAGTAATGAAAAAGTATACGCATTCTTTCTAACTGTTAGTGTCCGTATTGCAGCTCCAGTTGTTCCTCTTCATTTTTGCAAGAACAATATATTTTACTAGTGCTATATTATTCTTCCTACACTCCCCCCTCAGAAAAAGAAAAAAAAAAATTACTACCACTGTCTATCTTGAGGGGTGACATTTACTGAAGTTAAAGGATTCTTAAAGGATAACCATAGTGTGGTAGTGGAGCCTATCACTTCTAAGGAGAAAAGGTTAAAAAATAGACTTCCATCAAATAAAAGGCTTAGACAATAGGAAACAGAAAAAGACAGGTTAAGACAGTCATATGTTCTGGTTATGTTTACTCTAGGAGACCTGAGAATTTACCTCACTCCAGTATCTGGGTGCAAACAAAGCTATATCTTGACTCTACACAGAATACACAGTTCTGGATATACACTGCTGCTTTTGCATGCTGGAGTCAGATGCTCAGGTATCAAAGCAAGCAGGTTTTGGCAATAGTCACTTGCTTGCCTTGAGGGAAGGGTAAGTATGCTGAAACACACTGGGGCAGTCTTCATGCTGTTCAGTTAAAAGACTAGAAGCACAACATACCACAAACTCCCTTATTTCTTTTGGTCACAGTGCAGCTGCTATTACTGAGAACACACTGGGCTGATAACATCCTGTGAAAAATTGAAAGATGGTGCCTCTCCAACAGTGTGGTGCAACAATGAAACTTCTGTATGAAATGCAGGAACAAAAATGTATAGGTGGAGCATTTCTTGACTGTCAATGAGCTAGTTCACACCATTGCTATTTCTGGAGTACACACTTTCCTAACAATAAGATTTCCTGATAGTCTCAAGAAATGACTGTAGAAGATGTGAGAACAAGACTGGGCCTAATGAGTGTTGCTCATCACTTGGTGATGAGTCTTAAAAGCAACCAAAACAAGTACAGTCATGGCCCTCACCTCCACAACGTGTGGTTCTTTTTCTCCCTGTTCTTACTGCCATGGTTAAGTTTGGGGAGCAGCTCAATCACCAGAGACTCTTGATCAGGGGCTGTGACTAAGGAACCACACGGGGAATTCTGGTTTCTTGCTTATGTAGGGCCAAGCGGAGTCTGACTGAAAAAATAAGGTTTTGTCTATCCTCTGGTCAAAACTCTCAGCAAGGGCTAAATTGGTTACCAATTTTCTTGGGATTTAACTTCTCTCTTTAAAATTTCCTGGGGTTGCTTAGAAATATGTTCACAGTAACCTGTTCTTTGATAGAAATGTCTTTCTTGCTCTAACCCTTTCATGGAAAATCTCTTTCCATTTCAATCCTTACCACGCTGGTTAAAAAAGAAAAAAACTTTTATAACAATCTTCAAAATATTTTTTTGCCTTCTCCTACATTAGTGTCAGAGGCTAAGATATCTTTCAGACTGTTTCCCTTTCAAAGATTTTGCCTTCACAAATGCACATGTGCCTAATTAGAGCCCTTGGCCGGAATACTTCTGATGGAAGAAAGCTCACATTTAAAAGCCTGTACTATTGCAACGCATCCCCTAAAGGAATCCAGAGGTAAGCAGTAATATCACAATGGTGAATATTGTTCTTGAAGAGTAAGACCACTGGAAGATTTCCCCTGTATTGGGGCTAAAATTTTTGGATGATTGTAGCCATGCCTAAGTTAGCCTAAATTTGAGCTGAAAAGCAACAGTTTCCTCTGTCACAGGAGGATCCTTCACAGTCATTCACTTTATCCCACTATTTCCTCCCTCAGGGAAGAACACAACATCATCTCATAATGCAGTGTAGTACTCTGTGTGTACTGTCTACATCCTATGGTAACATAACTGAGATCCTGCTGTTTAGCAAACATGCCACAGTGATTGACAGTGCTCCACTGCACTAGGCTCTAATTGTACTGGGGTTAAAGGCGTTGCTATACTGTACCTAAACAGCCTCTGTCCTCCACAGCTTTGTCTAAGCAATTCCAGCCAGTTAAAGGATTAGTGTCTCCCTAAATATGTGGATCATTAACCCTGGTGAGGTAGTATTTGAACTTTACAGGCACCAGCTTCCCCCAGAAAAAATTGTTCATTCATTTATAAATGTAGACGAGAAATGCTTGCTTAGTAAACTGTATGGTCACCTCTATTATGCAGCTAAGATCTCTGGAACAGATGGATTGAAAAATAAACAAAAAATCAGTGATATCTTTGCAGAAAGAATCTTGTTACAGGACTGTGCAAATTCCAGTACCAGTGGGTACTTTGCACCTCCTCCTTAGGGATACAAACTGAGACAATACCTCTCCCAAGTGCTCCAGGGATCTTGTTCCATGATTTACATGACATGACACTGCAGTTTCTCCTCTTGCCCATATTATTTAGCTTGACAATACTCACCACCTGCCTTTTTTCTCTCATTTTATTCATATTCTGGCTTTATTTGATTTATGGTATGCCTTCCTTTCATTTGTTAAGATAACATGTTACTTACAAATCACTGTCAGGATGACCTAAGGCTTTTACAGACCACCTACCTTTCACCCTGATTTTGCAAGTGTCTCTCCTAATGCTCACCCTCTTCATTTGTATTACCAAATAACAGAGGTGATTGTAATCCTGTGTGTGCTAGTTACTCAGACTTCAATATAGTTCTGATCCTTTATTAGCACATATTCTTTACCAGGTGCCTGTTCACTACCTCACTCCCTCTTATCCCCTCATTTCATTATCCTTAAGGATGCTCAGCATCACTACCCTTTGCCTCTCTAACCCAGAGGTCTAATGCTATTTTTTTTCAGTTCAGGCGAATAGACGACCAGATACCAGCTTCCCTACCTGAGTTGTATTCACCATAAATGCTTTTGGATAACCAGGGTTTGCCAATGACATCCTCTGTGTAAAGATTTCTGGCAGCCATTTTTATGATACTGAACAGTCAAACTATTCCACAGGGTGCTGCTATTTCTGACTACATATTTTCAGATGATTTTCACCTTTTTTCTTCAATCCTATATTTAGCTTTGTTAAATACGTTAGCACTGTGTAACATACACTGTCAGACTCATGACAAAGTGCAAAACATAAAGAAGAACTGCATGTACATTTATGAGGTAAGTTTATTCTTTTCAAGTGATAGCTGGTCACTTTTACCAGGTTTTAGATGTCTGGGAACCATCTGTTTAACTTCTAATCATCACTAGACACTCTTGACTCCATTTTGTTGATTTTACAAATGCATTTTTTATTCCTATGAGATAATTCTGGATTTACAGGAGAAATCTGTCAGAATCCCCCTCACATATCTTCTTGACATGCTTTTTATATCTTCTGACCGGAAAGTCTCCAGCAAAACCCCATTTTTGCCTTAATTTTTAAGTCACATTAATTTTTGAGAAAGGTGCTCCCTGGGAACAAAGTAGAAACTCAAACCCTCAAGACACTGAACTATTTCATCAGCAACAGTTAGTATAAGCTTCTGTGTCTCTGCCCACCATGAATGGGAATTAGACCATAAGGTTAATTTACGTAACTGAATAATGATGTCTTACGACCTTAGTGACCTGAGACTTCAATGAACTAGACATGAAAAGCACAGGATAGAACAATTTTCCTAAGTCATACTTACTCTGCTTCTTCTCTGTTGGAAAGGTATTAATTCACCAACTTGCTCAGAAGTTCAACAGACTAAAGTTAAAATATTATGCATTTTCAATGATTTACCAGGTGCATGTGCTCCCCATCTAATTGCAAACTTCCTCTCCTTCAGGAATATGCATAGAGTGTTGTGCAAAACTTCCAGGCAGTTTTGGAGTGTTGCTGTGTATATGGATGCTTCAGTTCCTTCCACATGAGAGAATTAGCGTGCTCAAATCATGGAGACATGTAGCAGGGGAGCTACAGAGGTGGCTTCTGTGAGAAGCTGCTAGAAGCTTCCCCTAGATCCAATAGAGCCAACGCCAGTTGGCTCCAAGACGGACCCACCACGGACCACGGCCGAGCCCATCAGCGACAGTGGCAACATCTCTGGGATAACGTATTTAAGAAGGGGAAAAAAAAAACCTGTGCAACTGCAGCCAGAGAGCAGAGTGAGAATATGTGAGAGGAACAGCCCTGCAGACACCAAGATCAGTGAAGAAGGAGGGGGGAGGAGGTGCTCTAGGTGCCGGAGCAGAGATTCCCCTGCAGCTTGTAGTGAAGACCATGGTACAGAGCGCTGTCCCCCTGAAGCCCACAGAGGTCCATGGTGGAGCAGATATCCACCTGCAGCCCATGGAGGACACTGCACCAGAGCAGGTGGATACACCTGAAGGAGGTTGTGACCCCGTGGGAAGCTCACACTGGAGCAGGCTCCTGGCGGAACCTGTAGACCCACAGAGAGAGGAGCCCACACTGGAGCAGGTTTGCTGGCAGGACTTGTGACCCCATGGGGGACCTACACTGGAGCAGTCTGTTCCTGAAGGACTGCACCCCATGGAAGAGACCCACGCTAGAGCACTTCATGAAGAACTGGAGCCCGTGGGAAGGACCCATGTTGGAGAAGTTAATGGAGGACTGTCTCCCATGGGAGGGACCCCATGCTGGAGTAGGGGAAGAGTGTGAGGAGTCCTCCCCCTGAGGAGGAAGGAGCAGCAGAAACAACGTGTGATGAACTGACCCCAACCCCCATTCCCCGTCCCCCTGCGCTGCTCGGGGGGAGGAGGTAGAGAATTTGGGAGTGAAGTTGAGCCTGGGAAAAAGGGAGGGGTGGGAGGAAGGTGTTTATAAGATTTGGTTTTATTTGTCGTTATCCTACTCTGATTTGATTTGCAATAAATTAAATTAATTTTCCCGAGTCGAGTCTGTTTTGCCTGTGATGGTTAATTGCTGAGTGATCTCTCCCTGTCCTTATCTTGACCCATGAGCCTTTTGTTATATTTTCTCTCCCCTGTACAGCTGAGGAAGGGAGTGATAGAGCAGCTTTGGTGGGCAGCTGGCATCCGCCCAGGGTCAACCCACCACAAGACTGAAAGACCTCTACAGATGGCACCACTCTAAGGACACTGTGAATAAAAATGACAAAAGTGCTGTGACAGCAATGAATCCAGCTAAATGGACATGTCAATATGTAATGACTTCATTCCAGTACTCAGTATAAAGGAAGTCTGGGCTAGTGGTTTCTACTTCAGACCTCCTTTATTTGGGTGTACTGTTGTTGCTTATTAGAGTAAGAGTTTAAACAAATGACTTACAGGTTGCACTAGTTTAGAATATCCCCTGGAGACTTTATCAGGCAACCATGTGTCCTCCTTCTGGGCTTCTTGCTCCCTGTTCAGACTTACTACATGCACATATGCCCATTGCCGGCATAACTACATGCCTAGTCCCCCAGAGGACTAGGGCACATGGTCAAAGATGTCAGTGTTAAACCAGAAATCCATTTGATTATTGCAGCTCCAGCTGCATCAGCTTCACAGGGTTAACAGTTTTAATGGATGATCCCATTCTTTGACATCCTTCACGTAGATATGTGGCTCCAGCTAAGTTTGATAAACTTCATTCTTCAAAATTATCAAATACTTTTTTTAACATAAAACACTCACAGATGTCCTCCTGAAGCTAGTGTCACTTTCCAATAGCATATGAAGGTCAATCCTAGTAGAAAGCTTTTGTTTCATTCTGCTAGTTAGGGTGACAATCAACTGACAATCAGTCTATGAGATACTTTTTTGAGCAACGAAGAATTTTCTAGATGTCTGGGTTCCCAGTTTTAATAAGGCAAGCAGATACTTTGGTGTTTATCCCAGTCAAAGACAACCAAACCTGTTATGTTAAGTCAACCTTCTTTGAAGCTATCAGATTTGTCTACTTGGCTGATACAAGGTTTTAAGCATTCAAAACTAAGTTTTGAAGAAAATAAATTATAGAAGAGTGGCCAGCATCCATTTACTGGATGATTATCCTGTATAGAAAACACCTGTGTCCATAGAAATGGGTATTTTGCAATCTTGTCTGAATCTAAACTTAAGAGTCAGAAATTAATTCAAAGTGCAATAGAATCTCACTTAAAAACTCATCAGACTGATTAAATTATAGAGGTTGTAGGATGCAAGTGGCCTATTTGATAAAATAATTTCTGATTATTGCAGTTTAGATTGAGTCTAAAAGTAGTTTGTGAGTAGCAGAGAACCAGTGAGAACCGGGGCTGTGTCAGGGATTCTGGACAGATGGATGAAACTTTTGTATATCCATGTCTGAAACTGAGCAGCTTTGCTGAGACCCCACTGTTTCCTGTGTCAGAAGCAAAGAAAGGAATAATACAGGTCTATTACCTCCTCCCTTCCTGTTATCTCTATAGGCAGAGGTTCCAACTCAGTATTTCCCAAATTCTGCAGAACTTAACTAATTCAGAGACTAATATAAGTTTACAAACATTATGATCAGATGAACAGTATATCACTGCATAAGCTTAGGAACAAAATTACAATAACCATCTATTCCATGAAATTGTCCATGGACACGTTCTGCTCCTACACTGAATGTGCAGCAACCTACTCCAAGCCCCCATGAGCAGACATAAGCTGGGACTCCAGATGTCACACCCTGTCGGAATTGCAAGTCAAAACTATGGAACTACTCAGCAGAATAAAATAATCAGCAGGAAGGTAAAATTTCAGTGACCCAAGCTGAGGTAGGAAAGACATTTCATCTGTCTTACCGAGACTTCAGATAAATCAAACAAGGATCTTTTGCAGAGAATTGTCTGTGATGGCTTATCTTTTAAGGTTGAATTTGTGTTGGTCTTTGGGCTGTATGATGCAGAAGCCTCCATCCCTCTCAGACCGTTGACCAGTAGATGTGCCAGCTGTGCAAACAGATGATGGCACCTTCATCGGGAGCAAGTAATTCTGTAATAACTCCAAATAAATGGACAGAAAATAACACTATATTTTAGAAAGACATCCAATGTCTGTGACCTCATTCAGAACAGCTATAGAAAAGTTTTATTTAGCCATCACTGAAGTGCAACTATAACTGAGTGAAACATAATCATTGCTTTAAAGCATTACAGCAACATTACACAACAGTCAATGAGAGGAAGCAAAAGAGATTTTTTTATAGCTGACTATACTGCTAAATTTGTAAGTAATTCCCTTTTGACTGAGTTAAGGATACATATACTTGGCACTATTATTTTGAAAAAAAAAAAAAAAAAAAAAATGTCTTGAAACGTTATTGTTCATGAGCACTCAAAAGTGTAGTACTGGACTTCCAGAAAATGCTTTCAGCAGTTTCCTTCTAGTATTTAGTGCAGTATGCATGTGGCAAGTAGCAAGTCAGAAGCTGACTCCTTGCACAGAATTTGAGGCCACAGAATCGTCTAGCCAGGACTACCATGGGGGATTAACAGTTAATTCTTGAGCTCAACATGTTCAGTGCCCAAGCACTTTGGTTAGACTAAGGACTAGATTTATAAAAGAGTAGGCAGATATTGCAATGAAACCTGCGTTCTGTATTCTGCTTTAGAAGCTGTATTGATCCTGACCATGAGACCGTTGCCTGTTCAGGAATGAGATAACACAGCAGTTAACCTGAGTAGGTCCTGGCCTGTGCTGCACTGCGTGACTGTCAGGCCTGTGTTGAGGCACCCAAATCCTTTGGCCGCAGAATAACTTCAGCCAGCTCATTGTAAAAAAGGAGCCTGCGGGCAGCTTCCACTTGGCACTGGCACTTACACCACCTGTGTGCCCTTGGCTTTATCTAAAAGTGCAGCAAGTTCTCATGTGAACATCCTTTAGGAATAGATCTGTTTTCTTGTAAGATGTTATATCAGCTTGAATGACCAAAAGGGAAAGGTTCCCTCCACGGGCAGGATCTGCTCTATGCAGCATGCCATGGGAAAATCTATCTGGGCTCCATCTGAGGCTTCATGAATGTGAGGTGCCCAGCATCTGAAGGGATTTAAAACTTGCTTGCTATGTATATTCCTCTTCTTATTCTGTCTTATTAAAGCAGTTACCTTATTAAGCTATTTGCTGTTGGTCTTATCTCATTGAGATCCAGAAAGAACCCTGTACCATCTCTCTCATCTCACCTCACCCCACCACCCCTGACGGTGCAGAACAGCAGCATCCTGTATAGTTCAAGGGAAGAGATGGACAATTGCAATGATAAAGCTGGGACATTTCTTTTGCATTATTTTGCTATTTCTTACTGACCAGCTCTAGCAATCCTTGCTGGGCGTGTTTTTCTCTCAAAGTATTTCAAAGTAAGAACAAAGCCACCAACAGGTGCTATAATCGCTTCCAACAACCCAGAGCTTATTAAGATCAGATGCTTCCAGATGACCCCAGCTTTGGAGTTGTGCCTCCTCTTGTCAAGAAGAGCTTCAAGAGCCAATAAATTTTTACAACTAGATGTCCAAGACACGACTCCATTTCAAAGTGTCTGCCAACAGCCATTACTGTCCTCTCTCCAGTCTCTAGCTGTCACCAGAGATTGCTGTCTCAAGGGACTGCAGAAGTGAATGAAAAAGAACTGAACCACAACCAAAATAAAAATACCACATTGTGTATCTTTACTTATATACAACATGAAAAGATATCTCACTGGGCTCTGCACATATGTAATGTGTAAGAAGGAGTCACAGACAGTATTTCAGGAGACAACAACCGTCGTCATCATCCTATTAAAGGGGATTTGAACAATCTCGGACTCCCCTGGAAGGCAGTCAAAAGGGACTTAATAGTGCTACAGCTTCCAGAGCTGAATGAAATCAGCAACGACTACACCAGGGCCCTACCTCTTCTCACCTTAGACAGTTCTCAGCATTGTGACAAGTTCATTA
This sequence comes from Morus bassanus, assembly GCA_031468815.1. Classification (NCBI taxonomy): domain Eukaryota; kingdom Metazoa; phylum Chordata; class Aves; order Suliformes; family Sulidae; genus Morus; species Morus bassanus. The sequence goes on from CM062569.1 coordinate 93,754,077, forward strand.
AATGTCACCCAGGTTGAAACATCACACAGTTAACAGCTTCTGCTCCTTTATGTGTGTATGTAAGAAAAACCATTCTTTAGACACACATATCTGCTGAGAGATCTATAATATTTGCTACGGAGTTCATCTAGTCTTTCTAGTCGGATATTTAAGGCATAAGCATTCAAAAGTCTATGAAGTACCTCTGCATGACAGGGAAGTCCAAAACTAACCTTGTTTCACAGACTCGATTCAGTGTTGTATTGGGTGTCTGCCCACGGCCGGGCGGCGGGCGCTGCAGGGCGGCCTCTGTGAGGGGCGGCCGGGGCTGCCCCGTGCCGGACCCAGCCGGTTCCAGCCGGCTCCGACCCACCCGCCCCAGGGCACGGCCGAGCCCCGCAGCCGAGGTGGGGGTGCCTCGGGGATAGCCGAATTAAGAAAGGACAAAAATCGCTGCACAGGCAGTGAGGAGTGAGGAAAACCAGTGTGAGAAACAGCCCTGTGAACACCCAGGTCAGCAGAGGCGGAGAGGGTGCTCCATGGCCGAGCAGATAGTCACACTGCTGCCCAAGGGGAGCCCGCACTGGAGCAGGAAAAAAGCGTGAGGAGGAAGGACGGGCAGAGAGGAACCTCTGCGTACTGGCTGTGGCCCCTGCCCCCTGCACTGCTCCGCGGCAGGTAGAGGAGTCTGGAGTGAAGTTGAGCCTGGGAATGGGGAAGGAAAGGGGTTGGTTTAATATTTGTCTTTTTGTTTCCCTCTACCTGAATCGCTAACTAAATATTTATTTTTGTTGGTAATAAGTGAAGTTCTTTTTCCCAAAGTATGATCTGTTTTGCCAGTGGTGGTGACTGGTAAGAGATGTCCCTGTCTTTCTCTCGACACAGGAGCTTTCTCCCCCCCCATCCCACCGAGGGGCTGCAAGCGAGCACACGGGTGGGAGTTTGGCTGCTAACCAAGGCTAGCCCACCACAAATGGCAAAGATTCAGCCAGGTTATTCTTCTACCCATAGTCCTGACACACTTCATCTGAAAAGATGTTATCAAGTGCATGCCCACAACAGGGCATTGGCACAGAACGATATCCTGTAGGTCAATAGAAAGCTTATTTAGTTCTGACTCCCTTTTTTGTACAGAGGCGGAAACAAGTCACACTAATTAAAACACTGAAGAGATTTTTCCTGTTTCTCAAACCATTCTGAACCTTTGGTACATTCTGACAGGGATGTCCTTTCCCCATATCTGTCACACAGACACAGGGTCCCCCTGTGTTTACCAACCTTCTCTCCATTATCTCCTCTGTCAGAACTGCACACCTTGTACCAACCTTCCACCCCACTTAGCTCATTCTCTTGAATAGATCAGCTGTTGGTCACAAGCTCTATGAAGTATACTTTGAATATTGCTTTTAGCAAAACCCTTATATAAGCACAAATGCTAAACAATCCTTCAGCAAGATGTTCATTATGTGAGACACTTTTTTTTCCCCTCCACATTTTATCCTAATAGAAATAACCGTTGTATTTTTTATCTTAATGAACAGATCAAAAAAATCACCCCAGCAGGTTTTATCCAAGTTATAGTGCTGCCTCCCAAGTTAGCAGGGTCCCTTCCAAATGCACAAGGTGTTCTGTACTTGCATACTTAACTCTATAAATAGGAGGATTCTGTTCATATAGATTCAGTTGTCTTATCCCTGACTCACACACATAGCTATAATTGAGATCTCTTTCTTTATGTCTCCTTGCTAAGACTTTAGGTCTGTGAGTATTCAAGAGGAAGGATGAGAAAGTCTTAAAGTGCTTGATACTTGCCAAGTTCTAGGCATAAATTAAACTCCATAATTTCAAAAAAGAACTTAAATTCCATTGGAAAAAAAAATATTAGCATAATCTAACTTGTGTTGATATGCAGCCATGTAAATTCAAATAAAGAAATGAATAACAGTTTAAGCTATCATCTGAGGTATTCTCACTGGTTTCCTAGTCATTTTAGAGATGAATTTATCTTAAAGAAGCACAAGGTATTCTATATTCACAACATGTAATAGGAGAAGCAGATTTCAGTAAATAATATCATTTATAGGTGATAATATCTTTAAAATCTGGTTTCTTGGAAGGTGTGCAATGTTTCTGTTTCTTGTTTGATAAATGTAACTGCAGCTAAATCACTCTGCAAATTTATATGCAGGAACTGCAGTCACTAATTGGAAGTTGAAAGCATCAGACACTACACTAGCCCTAGCCTATTTCTGTACCAGGTAATAGGATTATTGAAAACTGTCCTTATGTATTGTGTTCAAGGAGAAAAGCACTGAAAAATTCAAAGGCTTAATTTAGGCACCTTTAGAAATATATTGCAATTCGTGGACTATTCTATGCAGATCAGCAAAATGAGCTGCTGAGAAGGAGTAACAAACAGAGTGTATATATATAAAAAAAAAACAGAATAGTCTTTACATTCATCTCACTGTACGGCACGTACTTTTCATTACTGCTTATACACATTTTGGTTCATAAAATTCAACAGTAAAAGGTGCACATAAAACATATATAGCAGTTTCAATTCAGGTTACTAGAATAGACTTCTTAATGGAGAGGTATTAATATAAGCTATTTCCTTCATGGATGTCCCTGAAATAAAATAGTTCATCAATCACTTCCAGCTACATTTGCAAGTTGAGCAAAAGTAATAGACTCTTAAAGGTCAACATATTGGTTGGTATAAACATGTCCAGTTCACTTCCTAACAAAATGCTTTAAGTTTCACCTAACTAGAGAATTACTTTCTTTAAATAAGAGATTCTGGGAGGTCATCGGTCCCACTATTTTCATTCATAGACGTTCACAAAGTAGGTTGTTTGGACCATAGGTTTTGTATTACTCACTCCTAGGAAGAAGTAGGAAGGCTTCCTCAATTCTCACATGCAAGAAAAAGCATACTTTTGTACATATGCAAAATTTCCTTCTGCTTACTCTAAAGGATTTGAATACTCAGTGAAAATCATTTAACATGATCTGTGAAGTAAGTCCATTTGAATGCTAAGGTCAAAGTCAAGTGGCTTTAAAAAGTATTTAATCTTTTTTTCTGAATAGCAATCAACTATTCAGCTCAACTGCAGATAGTTAGTCTAACTTATCTAGATTGCCTAACTTGGTTTTTCTTCTTGTATTTCACACCTATATCATGAAGGATAATTGTTCCTATGAACAGTTAAATAACTACTGAAATTGATCTAATTTTCTCTCAAAGGGAAGCAATTTTTCATTTTATGTCATCATGTTTTCAGAATTTCCCTAAATTGAGAAGAATATTTAAATATTTTTATTCTTTTGAAAAGCACACTGAGATATGGATGCTATAGAAATGCAAACCAACCTTACTTCTCTGTTCATTTTCCCAGGGACTAAATTTCTGCTTCAGCAGTTGTAAATCATGGCACATAGTTAAGGGAGTTTTAATATGTTTTTATACTAAAGACATAGATTATTTGTTATTTATCTACCTTTGCAATATTCATGTTTATTCCATCTGTTTTCAGATTACCTTTCAATAATAAGGGTATATGAGCAATTATTCTATATATGATTCAAGTAAGTTCATGTAGTTTTTACACTTGCATTTTTCGCATGTTTATTTCGTAAAATATTTTTCATTTGCTCATTTGTCTGTGATGCAAAGAATATCATTGGTTTTTGAACAAAAGAACAGATTAAGTTTATTGAAGCAAGTAAGAGTTTCATCTTGCAATTGTGATAATTCATGTTGTTTCTCACTCTACTTTGATCCAGTTTGTTTTACTTCCTGTGACTCACTTTTTTTACTAGTGGTTTCCTACTATCCTTCCCTGTCATACATTTTCAGTTTGGTTTAGTAAAATGCCAAGTCTTGAAAAGAAATTACTGTCACATTATGAAACTTTCAGAGCTAACCTCAGCTGACCTCAACATAAAAATGTACTTATTTACTTGATTTGCATGTACTCTGACTAGTCACTTCACACAATCCTTTTTCTTAAAATGTTAATAAATTCTATCTGTTGATATAAAAGAAGCAGCTGTTTCTTCTCAGTACACATCATGGCAAAAGGGCTGCCTAGGGAGAGGAAAAGCAGTTGCAGCCGGCAATCTACCCTGGCTCTCCCTGCCTGGCTGGGGACAGGTGAGGACCCATTCCCAGCAGAGGCAAATGGCCCATTCAGAGTGTTTGGGTGCTGCCTGAGTTCACAGCAGTTCTCCGTCTGGCTTGGGGAGAAGCAGTGAGCCCAAAGCTATCCTGCCTGTGCCCATGTGGCAAGGCTGCAGTAGAGCCAGGTGTGTCAAACCATGAGTGAGGGTGAGGTGTTTTGTGGCAATTGTGCAGCTTACATGCACAGGCTTTGGGGGAAGGGATCTGAGGAAGAAAAACAATGGGCCCCGATAATTTATGAGCTTCAATACCTGTTGTTAGTGGCCCTGATCCTTTTCCTGTGTGTCAGTAATGCGGATGCACTTTCCCATGACTATATCCTTGAAGGGTGGGGATGATGAGAAATACTCTCCTGTGCCTTCATTCCAAGATAAGATTTCCACTGGTGTTAAGTGCTAGATTCAATAAGGCAAGAGCATAGAGGAGGGCATGTGCATAGACCCATGGTTATCCTCCACCAAGGTGTGCAAGCTGTTCATCATAATCTTAGGGATGTAAATGTCGATGTCTGCCAGCATTTCTGTCCATTTTTTTGCAATGCTGAGTTGAAGAGGATGAAGGGGGTTTGAGGTGTGAAGCGTGTTCATGGTATCAAATGCCCAGGATGTTTCTCAGTGCTATAAATATTTTCCTACTCTGACTGCTGTCTTCCCATCCTTGTTGTCTTTCAGGGAAATATCCTGGAGAAGCCAAAGATGAAGCTGTGGGACTTAAGGTAAGACCACTGAGTATACAAACAGCTGAGCTTCAACTGATTTGTAGCAACATCTAATCCTATGATATGACTGGACAGTTCTGAACTCTGTTCAGAAAACAAACCTTCTAAGCAAACCTCAGGATGAGGCAAACTCATCCTAGTATGACTGCTGCTCTGCTTCTGTCATGCACAATGTTGTCAGTGAGGCTCTTGCTACATTTTGTGTCTTTCATTTCGTTGTATTTCATGTGCATGTAGTATCAAAAGTTTTCAGGAATGTTAATTATAGATACCCCACAGCACATCATCACAATGTAGTGACATAAGGTTTTTTCTTCCCCTGTCAAAATAATTTTTCCTTTCCATTTTTTCTTTTTTTTTCTTTTTCTTCTTTGTCTTTTCTTTTTTTTTAACCTTATTGCTTGAATATAAAATAGGGTTGGTGTCATCCTTTGGAAAACACGAGGATTCGAAGAAGATGGTATTAGAATTCTAATTTTGCTCAATTTCTTTCCAACAGAGTAGTTTTGCAGGCTTTACTGTCTTTGCAACATCAAATCACAATATTATAGACTCCTTGATATAGAAATAAATTCATCAAGGAGGTGCAAACTTTATTTTTGAAACTTGATATTAAAAATAAAGTATTCATGGTATAAAGTGTAATTTTTATTTCCGATTGATTTATGAAATCTAATCTGTACCATTCAGCTTATACCTTAGGATTTAGCCATCTTTTCTATCTGAGGATGATTTTAAACTGAATATTTTAATTAAGAAATAATGTTAACAACATTTAACACTAAACAAGTTTCAAATGTATGAGTTTTTTAGACAGAAGAGAAGATTAGTAAAATAAAATGCAGAAAAGTATTAGTGGTAATTTGTAGGACCTAATACATTAATGAAAAAGCAGATATTCTGGGATTTGTTTCAACTCAAGAAGGTAAACAAGATATTAAAATTAACTGGTTTGCGGAAATGAATTTAAAAAGGGTTCTGCGTGAGTGAAATGATAGTACCTCAAAATATCTTGTATTCTCTATTCATAAATGTAAAGGTTACTGAATTCTTCCTGATCAAAATATAAGTTGGTTCTATTTTAGAGATAAAGAATTTCTGAGGTAGGCAGATTGCTGGGATTCATTCCAGGTTTTGTAATTATGAAAGTTTACCTTACTTTAGTTTTTTAGTCATAACCCAAGAGAAATTTCATCTAGACAGGGTATGAGGCAGCCTTTTTTTGTGAGACAAAATCAAACAGAGTTTCCTCTTTCACCATCCACCTTCCTAAATGAAGACATTTGCTCAACTGTAACACCATGATGAAACATAGGTCAGAGATTTCAAACACGTTTTGAGACTCTGGACTCTTCTGAGGGGACAGATGACCTCAACCTTTAGAAAAAGGGGCAGAGAAAAGGCTTGACCATCTGCTGTATTATCTTTGCTTCCCTGGCATTTGTATGCATGCTGCCTCTCTTTTACAGGTGATCCAGCATGTATATTCTTCTGAATAAGAGCTCAAGAAGCCACAGTACATGGTCAGATCTCAATGAAACAGCTTAAGCCTGTACATTACCTACAAGGAAGACAGCACTGAGACAACACAAGCAAAGGTCACCTTTGCTAGGTCAGCATCTGGCATTATCCCTGGTCATTGTGTGTATCTTGCCTCACCAATGCAATTATTTCATAGTGTGGTTATGTTATAGAGTGATCTGTGCAATCCTCCAGCATAGTCGCTAGCTGTATACTCATCAAGAAGCCAAATTTTTATGTCAAGTGTTGCAATCTGTTCCTCTCATGTGGTTTCTTTCATGAAAAATGCTAAGGGTAAATCTTGATTTAGCACCTTCTAGATGTAAATAAGTGCTCTGTTGGCTTTTTGAACATTTAAATCATGTGGATAGCTGCAGAGATTATTAGCTCTATTATTTGGTGGATGGGGATGCAATTTACTGCCCCTTTTTGCAACATTTATCATCCTCTCCAAGTTGGAAATGTTTATTCAAACAGCACAAATAAAGAAAAACTAGAAAGATGAGCTATTAAAATAAGTAAGATTATCTTTATTTTCAGGAGACACAAAATAAACATATTTCTTTAAATGGAATAAAAAAGCAAGATAACCCAGGTGGAGGAGGATTTAATTAAAACTAAAAAGTTGGATAGAAAATTGAATGACTTTTTATTAACATGCAGTGAAGCTGAAAGGTCAAATGCAGGATTCACTCTGGGATAAAAAAAAGATACTAGTATCTCAGTTTGGTCAGGAATGGAAAATATCTTGTTGGTGCAGCAGGATGGAGATGGCCTTCCTGATACAGCTGCCAATAATACGGTTCACAACAAGGGAGATGAATCAGCAGCACTCTTTTGCTGCATCATGCACTTCAAACTGAATGCTTTTTTTCTCTTCTGCTTGTCAAGCATTATTGTCAAAGTTCTAGTGGCTTTTGGGAAATCTTTGTGCAGTAAAAGATATTGGACAGGTGAGAAAAACCCTGAAATAAGTTTTACTAAGACAAGGGATTCCTTATTGAGGAAACATTGTAAGTACAGTACTCCTTTATTTTGGTTTTCCTTAGAAAATTTTATAGAGGCCTGAGCAAGTGGTGATAAATGAAGTAAACATATTTCAAAGAAATTAAAGCCAAATCCATCAACATTTAGAGACAGAAGTGGTCCCACTGATATCTGACATCAGTTGTGTGACTAAACACTTCATGTACAAGTATATTAGTGCACAGGGTGCTGATGCACTGGGCCCCATTGAGTATAAAATAAGCGCACTTCATTTATACTTTGCTGTTGAACACTTTTTTCCTATTAAAGCTAAGTATTATGGATTAACATATATGAAAAAAGATAAAGATTTTGGAAAGAAAATGTTAGGATACTCACTGACAAATGTTTAAGATCTATGTTTATTTAAAGACTTACTTTCTAAACACAAGCAATCTATTACTTCTGCTTTTTCCACATGTAGTGTCAAATTCTACTGTGTTATTTCTAGGTAACGCACATGGTCTTAATCGAGTCATGTCTCTCATTCTGTTATTCTTACACTTTTTCAAGGGTGATTCATTCCATAGATTAATTAGCTATCTTAAAATGGGATGAACCTCTTTTTTGAAGTGCCTATCCCTCCTACGGACACCAACAGTCACGTTTAAGTAGCTATTGGTTGCTGGGATGAACATCAGTGAAAGAGACCGGCATGTTTTCTACTTGTTCCTGTCAAATTGTCCTGTCAGTAATGGCCCCGCACTCCAGAAACTAGTCTATTTTGGGAAAATTTGTGGAACTGTTAACATCATTGCCTTTTCCTAGCATGTACAAACCTTGAAGGTCCACGTTGTCACGGTTCCAGATGCACTGCTGGAATCCTGGGTGGACATGTACAATTAACTTTCATTAATGTTTATTAATGTGCATAATTAAGTTTCATGAAGGCATGCTATGTGTGTGAGGATGTATGACAATAACTTCAGAAAATCTAAAATAACTCCACTACCTTCTTACTGACTATCTGATTGATGGTTTGCTACAAAATGCATATCATTGTGTCTTATACTATGAGGGTGTACTGTGTTCTCATCACCTTCAATTGGCACTTCTGTTAGAGTCCAGAATTATAAAGGAAGCAGTTTAGAGCCTGCTCATTTCAAAGTGGTCTTTTGGGGCCAAAGCACAAGAAAAGGAGAAAACAGTTTGATTAGAAAAGTCAAGATGAGAATGTATAAAGTCCAAATCTTGGATTCAATACATTCTTACTTAAATTGTGTGTGTACACTTTTACATGACAGAAACATATCTTGACACTATTTGTCCTGCTTTTCCTCCAGGCATGAATTCCTCTTTGGCTTACTACACTCTTGAACGTGATTCTAGCTGTTTGCTACCTCATGCTTCCTGCACTGTTTCTTTCACTGATTTAATCTCAAATTATGAATTCTTCAGAGTAGGGATTATCTTTCTGTTATGTGTACTCCCTATGCTCGGTACAATGGGTCCTTGAACTTTGCGTCACATTCCCAGCCAATACTTGAAAGCAGAAGGCTCTTAATGAATCTCTAAACCCCATTAAAAATGGAATTGTGTATAATGTCAAATCATTTAGTAATTTCTCTATGGATGAATTAAGAAGAATTCATGCACTTCTCAAAATATACTAATGAATAACAAAACATGCTGATAACTTGGAAATGACTAAAGGGGTACGAATGCCAAAGTGATACACTCTTTACGCACCAGCACAAAAAACTTCAGAAGCTATGTAATTTCTGGGCTGACTGCTCTACCATTACCTGAGCTGTGTCCCAGCCTACTCCAACCCTGAGCCCTGCAACATCATCACTCTGGGAGCAATACAGGACACCACTGGGCAGCTAGAAAGTGTTATGAGGCTGGGGAATGTCTTCACACTGAAGCAATAATAGGTGAAAAGGCAGGGTACTGTGATTAAAATGTAGTTAAGAGCAAGAAACAGGTATTTAAACCCTATGTCCTCTTCAAATTCTTAGCTTTGAGAAAAATGAACCCATGCCCTGAAGCAATTGTGCATTGCTAAGAAGAAAGACGCCTCTATATAATTGTTTGTTTCCTTTTTGAGGAAGTAAATACATCAGCAGTGTTTTGTTAAGAAATATCCCTCGTTTACTTTTTAGTTATGCACTGCAAAAATTAAATAGGAGCACAATACACAAATAATACAATAACACAATACTGATAATAAAGGTGCAAAGCAAAAGGTGAGAGTCCTATTTTACTGCACAGAAGCAAGGTGCTGAAGGTCTGTAAAACCTAAGTATGTCTTAAAGACAAATTCTGATATTAACAATATATCTTTTTTAATAGAAACTAAGTTCTAACCACCTACTGGAATGCCAGGCAGCATATGCAAGAGACACTTTTGTCACTACTGCAAGAAAAAATATGTGTTTACTGACTGTTAAATTTCAATGCAAATAGCTACACTAAAACTAAGCAAAACTTATTCTAAAATCACCTGCTTAAACCAAGTCACAAATATGTAACCACATCAATTCAAATATTCATTTTCTGCCTCAGCTGATGAAGATGAGATTGCAAGAACAGCCTTCATTGAGGGAAACAACCTGATATATCATTGAACCAGTGCATTGAAAATCTGTACATAGTTAAACAGAATTTTCAGACACTTTATTCAAAGTGGCGTGCTTCATTTTCATTTAAGGTATGTGTTCACTGCAGAGATGAGTATTATGGGCAAGTGGTTATTTATTCCATCACACATTGACTACATCATAAATTCCAAAATGTAAAATTTTCTTCGATTATTTGAGGTGGGAGTGTAAAGACAAATTCTTGGTGTAGTTGCTCAGGAAATACTTGAAAGAAAAGTTTCTGTACTAATCGCATGGCTATTTAAGGATAACATCCAATATTTACTCATTTCTGACAATTTGATTGTTAATCATCCTAGCAATTTTCCACATGATATTGTACATAAAATGTTTCTTGTGTTTACTAAAATAGAAATTACTCTTTCATTTAGCTCCACTTCTTTAAATTTGAACACACTGTTTCTCTACAGGAGAATCGTAATAACAGATTTGCCTTTTATTATATTTTCAGGCACTCACTGTTCTTAATTCCTCATTTCCACCATTTTTTTTCATTTCAGAGAAGGAGAAGATATTAAGAAGTACATTTCTGGGAGTACAGAGAAATGTTCATTCTGCTGCTGAAGATCAGGAATTCTGGAGGTTAGAAGTATTCCATTTTGAAGACAAGGCGTGAGACCCAAAGATTGTCATCTTTCTCCTTTCCTAATCTCCATCTTTTCCTTTTGCTCTGCTTCACTAAATAGCTTCCTTCCTTCTGCTTCACAGCATCTGTGTTCTTTCTATGCTTGTCCGTTCCACAGCTGCCGCCACCAAGGGATGAGGAGGATTGTTTTACTCTGGTAGTGAGGAAGCATGTGAGAATATCTCACCACAGGGAGGTGGCTGCTGTGGTCTTCCTCTTTCAGCATCATTATTTCTACCTTTTAGTTTTAAGAAAGTTCTCTAGAGCTGCAAGAGTGAACACAGCTGAATACTAGTTTGAGGGTCTTTTAGGAAGTGTCTCAGTTTTCAAACTGTGTAATAACTTCTCTTGTGATTTCCGTAGAGATCGAGGTGGAGGTGTTGTTGCCTCAGTGCCTCACAGAGCTGAAAACATCTTTTCTTCTGTTGTGCAGTATGGAGACAGACTAGGATGACAGATCCCAGCCATGATTTTATCAGTGCCTGAATTTCAAGGAAATCTGACCTCCTCATACAGCTTGAGGTTAAGGGTCCATGAGAGTCTCTTATGCCAGGAAAAATCTACGAAGCAGTAATCTGAAAAGCAAAGTTTGCTTTTATTAATGAGATTTAAATGACATTGGGGCCTTTCCCTATAGCTTAGTGATTATAGTGTGTTTCATTATCTCTGAGTCCTCATCAAAGACAAGATGCAGTGAGGTGGGAGTTCATCTAAGACACAGAGTGTACAATAAAAAAAAATCTTTCCAGGCAAGGCAAAGTCAACCTGTCCTTTCATCAGCTTCATGTATTACTTCTCCAGCACAAAACACACTTTCAGTATCTCCATAACAAACTCATATATACAGCCCAACATTTCAAAGGTAGAACATAGCTATAGAAAACTAGGAATCAGAGCAAAAATAAAATGATGGTAAGCCTCAGATAGTACACAGAGTTTTTTTTTTTTTTTGTCATCTGCCTCTGAATTTTTACAAATATTCATTCTTCTTCTCTGCTTTTTAATTAATTTCTTAAATATTGAGAGAACCTGAAGGGAAAAAATATGCAAAAATTGCCATTATTCTTTAGACATTCTCTGACACACACTTGGATGTTTGAAATACATACCCAAATGTATAGTTTATATTTTAACTTTTTTCTATCATTTATAGTGTAAGAATACTTGTCATATGTATGCATGTTGTTCCTACAGTATCTGTGCCCTTCATAATCTAAAATGTATTTAGCCTCCAAAAATTCCTGGTGTCAGGGAAATAGCATCAGTATTACTTTATGTATAGAAGTAGCAGTAGTAGTAGGAGCAGCAGCAGTGGTAGTAGTAGCAGCAGTACTGTATCAGTAGTATTGTATAGTACAGTACAGTAGAAGTATTGTATAGTACATTGTATAGTATAGTAGTACTAGTATTTTATATGTGGCTGGGCAGACATATAGTGAGGACCAGAATTCTGTAAATATTGAAATATATACTGAGGTAACTAGGTGTATAGAGGGCTTTTCAAATTGGAAATTATTTGAGCTTTTGAGTATTTTCCTATTTATATCTTTAACCCTCTATATAGTTTTACTGTTCCCACAACAAATGTTCAAAAGGCTTTCTTTACATTGCATTCAAATGTTTTGAACAGTTCTAGCAGCTGCATAACTCTTGCTGCAAATTCTAGATGAAAAAGGCAAACCCATGGTCAAACTCAGCAGAAAATATTGCAGATAGTGCAACTTTTTGCAGATTATTGAATTTTCTTAACTTAAGCCCATAACGTTGATCAGATGCTGACTGTATGCAGCCATGACACTCAAATGCAGTACAGAATTTTCTTTACCGAAGTTCAAACCGTGAGCTGGTGAAGTCTACAGAGCCTCTACCATACCTTTGTCCACATTAAAGATGTAATATAAATCCTCTTCAGCAGGCAATGCCGACTCTATTTGTTGCTGGTTTTATTACCTCATTACATTAAAATAATTGTTATCCTACTGTTAAGGTACAAGACAGATAGCAGACCTATAGAGGGATAACAGTCCATACACCTGAACATCTGTAGTGAAGAAGTACAAACAAAGTTCTTCATTTCCACAGCTCAGAAAAACTGTCTGATTCTCACTGTGACCTTGTGCTTCTTACTTCAAACACTGAAGTAATGTAATAACTTACCTGAATACATTCTTTCATCAGTCAATTTCAGAACCTTTTAGAAATATTAGTTAATAAAATCTTATAATACCTGAAATGGTAGGTTTCAGTAAGGGGAGACAATAAGTAGAAACGTCACATTAAAATATAATTTATACAGGATTTTTTTCTTAGATTTTAAATGCACAATTTAAAAAACAAGTTTTACGTCACACCATCATATATTAAGGTCTATTTTCCTGTTATTATGCATACAGTAATATTGTAATTATAATTAAAACCCCCAAATCTTCTTTAATTCAGAATAAATTTAGAAGTGGATGAGAACTGAAATATAGATTTCTTCAAATATCCTCCGCTAAGCAAAAATCATGATTTTCTGCAGCTGACTACACTGCTGGGAGCCATAGTAGGATGTAAGTAGATTAGATAAGAGATACTTTGGTTTTAAGATTGTCCCACACCTGCAAATTGGCATTATCTAGTGCTTACTGGATGATTTATGAAATAAAATATTATGCCCTCCAGGATCTCTTTGGATGGTTACATGCTTGTTAGAAACCAGGCAGGGAAGTATTCCAGTGTCCCTACACTTCTAGATTATGACAGAGGTTAGTTCAAGGATTGCTGTGGTGGTGCTCAGGGTAGTTATGGTGCTTCATCTGAGTCCTTACCTCTGAAATCGCTGGATTCTTGTTATCATCTAAAGTCCCACTAACTGTCATTACTGATTTGCACTGAAATAAAACACACCTCCAAATAATAATTCCTAAGCAATTTGCAGCCTTCTCTTTAATTACAGTTTTACATGTTTCTCAAATTAAAATATCTCATGCTTTCAGAAATACCTTGAGCATGTAGGCTATACTTCAGCCTGTTAGAAAAGAGACCTCAGAAACATTTTTCATACAGCTTTTGTTTCTCATTGGTTCAGGCTGAAAGAACAAAACAAAAGGCTAGGTTTTACTTAGCTGTGATGAAGATGCTTTGAGGATGTTATGTAGAGCCTTCATTCACCAATACTTTATGAGTGTATAAGAGTGTCTAAGAGGGAAAATATTTGGTGAAATTCAAAACAAGAACAGAGGGCTAGATTAAGACTTTGGCACTGAAAGCAAAATTGACAGTGCCTGGAAAGAAAGGCCTCTCTTATTCTCTGTGGAAACAGTCATGGACTGAATGGAGGCAGAATGTTTCCCAAAATGGTGTGCAACAGTTACACACTATCCCTGTCTCCTTCCAAAGATTGACATGAGCCTGGGGGAAGGAATGAAATGGAACTCCCGTTCAGTTAGCCACCATGAACCAGCTTCCCAGTCTTCAATAATGGGGGCTAGCATTCTGCCTGGTTTATGCATATCAGCAGAATGGTACCTTCTATACAGTCAGCTGCTGCACACTTGCTAAGGGGTTTTTACACAGCTCAGTTCAGCTCAGAATGAATATTGATAAATGACTGCAGGAAACGGTGGTCTGCCAAAATCACGCATCTACATGTATCTTTTCCAGATGGCTGTGATATGTGATAGTGTAGCCCTTTTCTTTAAATATTAGGCCACTGAGTAGGTGGAAATAATTTCTTTTTTCTGTTGAAGTGATTTTTGAAGTGAGTTCCCATATAAATAGCTTTTCTAACAGTGTTGCTCAGTGCAGTGGAATGAAAATGATAGTGAAGGGGAACATTTTTCACAGCATACTCCAAGTCAGCCAATTCTGACGTGACAGCGAGAGCATGTAGTGATTTGAGAGTGAAGCTCAGACTTCAGGCTTTGAAGTGTATGAGAAGATACCTTCTTTGAGTCTTATCACTGTTTATTGATCTCTCTGAGCTATGTTTTCTGAGATACTGTGAATTCAGTTTCTTCTTCTCTTGCAAGTTGTGTTAAATAAACTCTACAGGTTCACTGTGATAGTATATTTATAGTTATGCTATAGGTTTCGTTTTAACCATAATGTACTAAGTCATTTGCTTTATATGTTTTCTTGAAAAACACTAGGAACCATGATCATGGAACAAGGCACTAACAAAACTGAAATCTTCTAACTAGGTCTTCTTTCTCCTGGAAGAAGGTGCTGAACGGAGTGCCTCTTGTCTTTGACTATACAAATTCCATATTCATAATTCACTGAGTTTCACTCATTATCCCCATGACTATTTTTCAAATGTGAAAAAAAAAAGAGCAAGTTTACTTTTGTAGTCACACTTAGGGTCTGGTAATTGTTTCATAAGGTTGATTTGCATAATTTAACACGAACTACTAATGAAATTTTACTTTAACTGTGCTTTTTAAGTTCTGATCAATGTAATGCAAAGTTTCTGTTTCATGCATATAATATGATCAATGAAAATGATGATGACTTTTTCATCCTAAGAAGAAAAATATTTTCAGGTCACTCAGAGTCTCCATGATTAGTGAGCAGTCTTACCAATTTAAAAAGATCAAAAATTTCCAATCAAATGAGTAAAAACCACCAAAGTGTTAATACAGGTAAGATCTTCTTTAAAAGATTATGCTATAATAGTCATGTATCTGTAGCATTTGAACTTTCTGTGCTAATCTGCAAGGTGTGTGACGGTGACTCATACTCGCATTCATACATGTATTGAATGGCAAATTTTGGCCTCATCATCCTTCCCACCAAACATCTCCATTTCCTGCCACCCCTCCTACACTCTGCTCAGAAACAAAAACAAACTCCCTTCCCCAGTTTCCAAAACATGCCCATTTCCATACCTCTTGCATCATGTCTGATCACAAATTCTGTATGTTCAACAGCATTTATCATTTCAGCAGTTCTCCCTCTCCTCTCCCAGCTTTCCCACCTTTCCTGTCTTTGCACCAATTTCATCCTATTCTCCCAAGCCCACACAATACATCTTCAGCAGCAGCCTGTTCTCCCTAGACTTAGTCTGCCAGACAGGCAAACAACAAAAAGAAAGACTGGATGGCAGCCTTCGCTTCTCCCAATACAAAAGCAAAATGTAAAGCTACCTTGGACTTGTAGACATCTTGTTCTCACCTCCACAGTATACTATTAAAAAGGTATATCTATGTGCAGCCCTGTTCTTTTTGGCAGCTTTTATCTGCAGAGGTAGGCAAACAGGGAAGGGAGCCAGATAGATGGAATAAGATCTCTTGAGCTGGCAGGGACCTGTGCCTGCAGTGCCAGCCAGGACACCTGCTTAGGCAGGAGTGAATATGTCTGGCAATTCTGAGTGAGTTCTACTTCTTTTTTACCTGCTCAGGTCTTCCAGAATCCCAGAGCATTTCACATTATGAAACGTTGGTCAGCTAAGCAGAATAAGCATTAAATCATAGATCAAGTTTGTCAAGTTCAGTTCCATTTAGGTGAGTAAGTAAGCATCAAATGTGGATCACAATATATAATAAATGTTAAAAGCAAAATAAACATTTTAAATCTCCACAATTCATTTAGCAGAAGAATTGAGGATTCATTAATGGCAGTGAGTCACTTTTTAATGAAATCTATCAACAGAACATGTAAAAAGCCCCTGTGGTTTTCATGGTATTCAATATAAAATGCATGGTAAGGTAAATGGCTGATTTTTAAGGAGAAAGTATCAGTCTCCTCCTAGCAGTCCAGTGGAAATTTGTTCCTGATTTACCTGGAATACACTGAGTTGTCTCTGTGACAAGCAGCAAAGAAGCCCATACGTAACTGGGCAGCTGTCCCTATTTACTACTTTTGCATTCTTTCAGTTGGTACTCCTAAGCATCTTCCTCAGGACTGTTGCTTTAAGGGGTGGGAAAACTTATCTGCTCACTAAATGTCTCTTCATTGCAATTGTATTACATATTATTCATAAAGGAATTTATCATAGTCACACAATGCTTTGCAGGGTGAATCCTGGCACAAAGTAGGTATTCCTGGGTCTAATTCCTGAGCTAAATGTGAGCAGACACGAAGATCTTACAGGAACGGAGAGGATCTCAAATTGCTGGTGTCACAGAGCACTCAGTCTTGTTTGTCTGCCAAAGGCCTCAGGCACACTTAAGAATAAATGTGTATCTGAACAGGTTTGGTTAGAAGTGATGTAACAGGACTAAAATTTGGCCAAAGCTGATTTCCTCGTATAATTTTTGGGTGACTAAACAATGAAAAGTAAAATATTTCCATCTATAATGGTGATGTCCCATTAGAACTCTAAACAAATACTAAAAGACCAGTTTGTTAAGCAGGAAAAGATCAGAATCAATAGGTAATTTAGATCTAAATAGAGAACTTGGAAGGAAATCTCTTACTTGATCTTTCCTTCATTGAAGTGTGGATTGTTTTCTATGTCAGGATTTTATTTTAAACTTAACCTGTGAATCCCAGTTTAGAAATATTGCAGGGGATTCCTGTTGTCTCTCCAGAAAGTTTGTCCAGGACCCGGACTGCTGCCCTAGGACTAGGCAGATGCATAGACTTGCTTTCTGCTCTGTTTGCCTGACCAATGATTTCTTCTCTCTGTGCACTGGGATGGGGCACCAAGCTCAACAGAATACAAGTAATAGGAATAAAAACAGAAATTGGAACACTGACTGGTTTGGGGATCATTACTTGTAAAGTGCCTGAGTGTAAGCACTAGAATACAAAAGAGACAGAGTGAATAAGATTCTACTATCTCTTTAGTATATTTTAATACAAGGAAAAATTGTGTGACAGTTAATATGGTGATTATTTTAAGATTTTGTAAAAAACTAGAAAGTACATGCTTTGATTAATTGTGTTGAGCTGAATGTTCATTTAGGTTACATGAAATACAAAGAAGAAAAAACAGTACCCATATTGATTTTCAAGATCTGTGCTCAAAAAATTCTTGAAGGCACAAAGAAAGCTGAAACAGCTAACAGCTTCTCTCTCACTCTTTTGTCTTTTCTCAGCAGAAATTTGATCATTCACTTGAACTTCTTAAACCAGCTTCCCCAGGTACCTCTCAGAGATCAGTGAGGGAAAAACAACTTTATAAGGGAAGGAACAATATGCCATCTGGCATCTGGTTTCAGTATTTGTGTGTTTGAGACATGCACCTAAATGTGCAGAAATACCTCCATACGCACATATTGTGTTCACACTAATGGTAAAGTAGTAACAAATCTGCTTTGTTGCAGTTACCCTGATCAGTTTCTGATCAGCTTCCATTACAGACAAGCAGGAAGTGTCACTCCCTTACGTGTTTGTCACACATGTTCTAATATTGCTACACGGGGACAATTCTCAAAAGCAGAGTTTCAGTAAAAACATAAATTAGGTGACATTAAGACATATCTAGATTTTAGGCATGGGTTTCCACTAAAGTTGATCATAAATATTTAAATGCAGCTTATAGGCAGAGGTTAACAGTACTATTTGATGACTACCCTAACTTACAATTTATTCTTTAAGAAGACAGCCTAAAACCTGTGATCTAATAAAGTTTTGGGTCCTCGACATAAATGTCTGGTGCCAACAAAAATGTTGCCGTAATAATATTGCAGTAGGATTTAAATATATAAATGAACAGAGGTACACTTATATTTAACAGTTTACATCAATGCTATTTCTTTCCTCTCTTTTTTGACAAAAAATATTAAGATGAAAATGTCTCTGTATTATACCTTATATTGGATAGTCCTCAGTTTTCTGTGATATGAGTACAAGCTGAGGACATCATTAGTGAGGACCTGATGTTAAAGTAGTTAAACTAATAATAGCATTTTATTTTGAGCGGCTCATGTTTGCTAAGCCCAATCATTTTATGGAACCTCTATTAAGTGCTATGTTTGCTGTTCTGAAATTCTGTATGTTTTAGACCATATTCTAGGCTGTATTTGACCCTTGCTTTTTTTTTTACCTCTGACCTTACTAATATTGTTACTGACACTGCCACTATTAAGTGCAGTTCATGGTCACATGTTTTAAGAAAATTACAGGCCAGTCATAATTGTTTTAATTCTTGAGCTAGGAATTACTGAGTGTCTTTCTCTGCAATCTGATTAAACTTTGTAGAGTCTGATTTAAACATTTTAGTCATGACCTCACTTAGTCAGTAACTGTTAAAAGAATATGCATAACACTGTACCTGCTAAAATCTTGTTAACAACTCTCAGCAGTCCTGACCTTGTCTCACCAAAAGTGCTGTTAGTGACTTGTGATTTAAGGAGAAAGAGACTGAACAATAAAAGATTTACTTAGTCTGTTGTTTTCTGAAAATAAATGTTGTTTCAAATCTTCAAAGAAAATGTAATACATCTTTAAACTATGTGTGGCAGGGAGTTGCTATGAAAACCACTATGTTTTTCCATTTTCCATCCATACTACCTCATACCTTCATTTTTTTTTTTTTTATCAGCAGCAAAAAAAGAGAAAGAAAAAACATGAATCAGCAAATATATTCATATGCCTAAGCTAAGTTGCCATGCCACTCTGTTGCTGTATATATTTGCCTCCCATCTGCTCTCTGCTCTCTGTCAATTTTTTGTAGAAAAGCCATATGTTTCAGAGCCTTCTTTGAAGCATTCAGCTTATTTTTGGATGCTGAGGTATCAGTTATCACACTTAACATGAGCAAAAGAGACCTGAGCTCTGATGATTAGAGTGGCTGTGAATACTAAGAAATTAACAGTTTATGACCTATGAAGAGATTAACAACACTTTTCCATCTCTGATAATAATTCCTAATGTGTAACCTAAAAATGACATAATAATCTCCTTTCATCACTATGTAAAATTTATGACGAGGACTGTGATGTTTGCATTTCCTGGCTTGTGAGTTCCTGATTGTAATTCCATGGTTCATGATTCTCAACTCAATAAACCATGGGGACATGCATTACTACTCTGATTTGAGTGGAAGCTTTGGGAGAGAGAGGTGGGTCCAGGTTGAACCTTCTCACTTTGGAGCAAAATTTCACTCCATCCATGTGCCGTAACAGTTTTCTCTTCCAGGATTTCATTTTTTCAGATTCTTTTTATTACCCATTTTTCTGAGTATCTTTTACTTCTGTAAAAACAAGAAACTCAAACATAAAAGCTCTATTTGCTACTGATTTTACCCAAGTGATTATGTATTTCATTTATGCTGTAGAAACTTCTTTGTGTGTTGCTGGATTCTTTTTAGCATAATCAATGTATCTATAAACAAGAAATACCTTAAAATACTCTTAGCCTTTTGACTGAGGCTGTAGTTTTATTTAGCTTTAGTTTGCACAGAAAGAAAGATCTACTGGCATAGAAACCTAAATCTAAAGGCCAGCACAAAGATGATAGATGAGCAAAGATGGTAGATACATAAATAAGGTTATTTAGAGAAAAAGTTTAAGTAAAGGAAGAGAATGGAGGACATGACCTATGGGGCACCCACAGGAAGCAGAGATATGGAAGAGCTTCTAAAAGATATGTCAAAGGAATGATTAGACAGGCAGAAAGACAGACACAGGTGAGATCAGTCACAGAAACAAAGACAGAAAAAGATTTCAAACTAAATAAAAGGCAGTGTAGAGGTCAAAGACAAAGACATATTGGAGAAGTCTGAGATTTTGCTAAAACATTACTAAAGATTTTGGCAAAAGTAGTTCCTTTGGAATTCAAGGGAGAAATTGAGTATAAATAGATGGGGAAATCGAGGCTGCAGCAGTAAATGCTGTGTTTAATTAGCTTGAAGTAAAAGGGAGGAACAATATAGGGCAATAAATGAGGAGAAAATTTGAGATAAAGGTGGGATATTTTTCAAAGAGCAAAGACTGCCCTTTTTTGTACTGTGAAGTAAAACATCCAGAAAATAGTGAGAAGTTATGTGGAAAATACAGGCAAGGGTAAGAGTGCTGCAAAAGAGTTTCAGAGATGAAGAGGTCACAAGAACAAGAACAAAGTTGGGGGAGAACTGTTAGATAATATGCAGATCAGCAGCAAGAAAGGAGGAGAACTGAATTTCAGAAAGAAAACAAGCAGGGAAAGGAAGGTGAGAAGAAAGTCATGCTGCATGTCAACAATGTCATCTTGCAAGAAACTGGCAGGGTCCCATATGGGAGAGAGGGAAAGAGAGAGGAAAGGAAGGAGGGAGGGAAGAAAAGGTAAAAGGAGGGAGGGAAGGAGGGAGGGAGAAGACAGAGAAGGTTTTGAAGTCTGAGCCAATAGTGGGAAAAAGCAGATGGGACTATGGAGATTTAAAGTAGTTGGGAAATAGTTATTTTGGCAGACATATGGTAGAACTGAACAGAAAAAGCAGGTTTGTAGTGAAAAGAGACTGACTTCACAAGCCCTTCAGAAAGTATTCCACTGTGTGGGGGACAGTGTGAAATCTGCAGAATCAAAGACATGAGAAAATGGTAGTAGTTGAATGAAGTGGTGGAGAACCTGATCAGGAACCATTGTGAGAGCAGAAGAGAAAATAAAGAGAAGAGAAATATGCTAAACTTAAATGTAAGCTGAAAGCTCTGGAGAGGTTGTGAGAAAAGGGTATTCCATAACAGAAAAAAACAAAATCATTTTTTGAATGGACAAAAACAGTTCTCAGTGACAGCCACAAGCCAGTGGGAAGGGACTGTAGTGAGACTGTGGGCATTTTTGAAATTTTAGAAAAGGACTGTGGGATCATATCTGGAAATTTTATCCCTCTGCTGCCATGATCCTCCTGCAGGAATTTATTAATCTTCTACATGAAATATACATTTATATTTTTTTAACTTTTTAAAATTTCCAGAGAACTTACATGGTTCCCTAAAAAAAAAAAAACCATGAAAATCTCAATTACATTCTTCAAAAGGTTGGGGGTTTTTTTCCAATTAATTCAAGCTTATAAGAAAGCTCAACATACGAGGAAATTGACTGTCTGCATGCTTTCTCTCAGCTCCTCATTGATGTAAGCTTTTCTATGTCATTGTTCTTTCTGTGCAGATATGTGTAACTGAGTCCCCCCAAGGTATTTTGCCATGTTTAGCTTTCCTCTCATCTATTTAAATCCCTTGATCAATTTATTAGCTATTCCCAAAAAGGGTCATGCCATGGCACTCTAATTTGCCGATTCAACCCACCTCTGAAAAGTGCTGATAATTTTCTCCTACTCTCTTTTTAAAATAGCAAGTGACAAGTCTTCCATTATTCTTTGACTTCAACACAGATATTTAGAATGTCCAGTGTCAGAAATTATCACCAGCTCTGCAAACATTTTTCCCCTGAGGAAAACACAAAGCTGTAACACTGATAAATACTGCCTTTTTACCTTATGTTTCACCCTGACCTCATATTGACTTAATAGAATCTTTACCTCTGTAAGGGAAGAAGAGACAGTCAGTGCCACAGGGGCAGTACATGTTTTCAAAATGGTAGAGAATAGAGCAATTTCCATTGCTCTGTTGTAATTCATTTTCAAAAAGCTTTGTAGCTTCTAATGACAGATTCCATATGCTGTAAAACTGAGCACTACAAAATCACTATACATATAGGACTTGAACATTTGAAACAGATCATAATTAGGGAAAATCTGAATATTCAAACCAGAATAACTGTACTATAAATTACTCACACATAACGTTGCATTTCAACAGTGACCTTAGTCCTAATCAAGAATTTAGGAAAAAAAAGAAAAACTCTGGAGAGGTTTTTAAATGCATGCCTCATCAAGTTATCGTAATTAAATCATCATTTTCGTCAAGCAGTAAAATGTGACCAAATTACCATGCAAAACTATTAATCACAGCACATATACATTTCAATTGCAAACAGTTTAGGATGCATTTATAAAAGTCTTCCTAAGATAATCATGAGCTAAAATTATGTTAATGTTTTGCCATTGGAGGAGGAGATAAAGTTATTGTAGAAAGTTTATTATTAAAAACATTAAATCCCCAATTCTGAAAACTATTGATATGGATAAGAGATTCATTTTGATATATGTTTACAGGATTGTTGCATCAGCAATTAATAGACTGAAAAAGTTAAGCATGTTCTTTATAAGCCCAATTTTAGGTGCACTACACTTAAAGTTATCTTCAAAGACAGCCAGAAATCATCACCCAGAAGTGTAAGCCCTCTCTACTTAAAATTTGCACATCCTTAAAAAGGTTTACTTTCTTATTGAAATCAGAGGCCTATTAATGCATAGCATCTGAATGTGCGTACATAGCATACCCCATGTGAAGTCATCTTATTTAATTACATGAACATTTTAACTGTTTTAGAAAATGAAACCATGTAATGTAGAGAATATAACTGAGATTGCATTAAGACTCACATATTCTGCAACAAGAATGCAGTGTGCTAAGCAAAATTAAGCTCTGGTGAAAAAATGTTTTGACAAGAAAAGAAACTGAAATGATGAAATTATTTGTTTCAAATTCATGACTCTAATCTTTTGATCCTCTTTGAAGCAAGCATCCCATATGATTTGCAAGAACGCTGTACTGTGTGGATATTCTCCACTTCATATTAGGTTCCGTGGTTTTTATGCTGATGTCATGAGTGGTGAGCAACTTCCTTTCATAGACATTACACCTTGCTGATTCAGCAATCAAAACATGACAATTAGATCTGCCTTTCTAAGGAAAATCAGCAGTGTTCCACGCTCACCTTTCCATATTAATTTCATGTTTCAGGGTACACAAATATTTCTGTCTTAACTCCACATGATCCTTTTTTTGGGATCCTCAGCTGTCCTTTCTTCCTACAGGTTTCTGTTGGGTTTAGTTGCCATCTTTCCGGCAAGTACAGAAGGGACAGTGTCTCCCCCATTCTCTCCCCTGCCATCCATTTCCTTAGAGAAAGAAGGTCCACAGACCTCAAGTTACAAGACCACCACTTGGGCCAGTCAAGGAGAGCTACGCTCCTTGATCTATCTGCCTACTTGCCCTTCTATCTTTCTTTGCCTTTACAGAGGAAAGGCACTCTTTCATGTCAAGTGTCCTGAACCACTTCTGTATTTTCTGATCAGAGTTACAACATTGACTTGATGAGCCAAGCAGCTGAAGAATCTCCTTGCTGTCTGCCTGTCCATTGAGTAGATTTGTTTCTAACAAAGATAAGGTGGTCGGAAATGTTTCTGGATTTTGTGAGAGTGTTTCTCCTGGCTTGCTTTGTCACATCTGGCATTTTGCTGCTCTGATTCATGCTTAGATCTCTGAACTCGGTTTTCAGTGGTGTGAAGGTGATATCACATCCAGCTGAGAGAACTAGGTGGGACAAAACATCCCACTCTCCAGATTTTGCTGGGAGGTCACAGGTGCTGCCTGAATGTTAGCAGAGCCCAACTCCATGTATCTTCATTGCATTTGTGAGCAGTCCAGGCTCCAGCTGACTCTGCAGCAGACAGTGCCAAGGATATCTTGCCCACTCAAAATCAGAGAGATAAAGGAAGACAGCAGTCCTAATGTGCTTTGCTCCTTCAACACTGTAAAACATTAACTAATGCAATAATAAAGTATCAAAATAGGTGTGCTTTACAGCTAAAAGTATACCTGAAGATCTCTTCCCTAAGAAAGAGTACAAACTGATTTATCTCAACCTCAGACCCTGGTGGACTTCTGAAAGTGAATGGCACGGGCAGTTAGCAGATTTGGCTTTGAAACTGGCTCTGGGATTATTCTGCAGGGAAAAAAAACAGTAACAACACTCCCCTCCCCCCCCAAGTGTAAACTCTAGCTCAGAACCAAAAGAATAATTTTAACAATCTCTTCTATGCCAGTAAAGAACCAGGTGAATTCTTATTTGATCTGTGTTACTCTGCCATAGTGTTGTGCTGCTTGTTAGAGAGATAAAGGTGTAGATTGTACCATGCTGTTGCAACTGCTTACGAGGACAGGCCAGAGCCCAGTCTAGTGATTGTACACAGTCCTTGACTGGAGGTGATATTCTTGTAACATAGGGGCCTCTTTTTTACTTTCCTGCCATTTAGAAGAGAGACTGCTAGCATGATTTTATGATTTTTACAAAGCTTAGGAGAATCGAGAATCAAGCCTATTTTGACAATGGCAGAAATTGGCTGTAACTCAGCATTTCAGACTGTTTTGGTAATATGCAATTACTTAAGACACAATTTATCTTTCTAGCAGTGGAGCTTAGTACAGAGCTAAGTTATAGAAATTGTTTCCTTCAAGAGGACCAGATTTATTTTGTTTGATTTTTTGTCTGTATTTTTAAATAGTGCTGCCTACACAAGTAATACAAGGAGCTCAATAACAATGAAGTCTGTTGTTGGACTTGATGAAAAGAAGATCATCTTTAATATTGTAGGTTCTGATTAAAAATATTCCCATTACTCCTATTTAGTGGGCAGGTAAAATACAGTTTGGAGAGCTTTATCTCTGTGGTATGTGGAAAAAGATATTGCTTATGTCAATAAAGCTCTGCTGTGTTTATTATTAAGTTGCTAATCTGTAAAACATCAGCTCTATTAAATTAGTTAAAAAGGCTAATCAAAAGAACATTCAGCTCTGGTTTCTAACATATGGAACTTGGTTGACAGTGACAATCTGGCTAAGGAACACGTCTTCATGAATTGTAATATAGTTTCAGTAACTAAAACTAGATTCTGGGCCTGGAGAGTTAATTAGTTATAATCTCCAGTCATCGGGGAAGGAGGCGGTTACATAAGTACACACTCATAAGAAATCAAAATCCAAAAAGGAGAGGCAAAAGGAAAAGTCCAGGACATCTAAAGCTACTGGATATATATTCAAAATGTAATTACAATTTTAAAAATATGTTGAGACCAATCTAGCTTTAGTTTGTTTCCTGACTTTCATTAAATTATATCTCTTTAACTATAGCAATACAGAAGACAACACCCAACGTAAGGCAATCTAAATAAGTGCTTTCAAATACATCAGTGAGAACTGTACTTCTTTCTATGATAGTAAATGACAAGGGCAAGGGCATGGGCTTCATCACTGGTCCAGGATTACCACAGATTCTCAGACTGGTTGACACCGGAAAAAACCTCTGCAGATCATCTAGTCCAATGCCCCTACTCAAAACAGAGTCAGCCAAAGCAGGTTGCTCAGGGCTGTGTACATCAGATTTTTAATATCTCTAAGGATGTAGACTCCACAACCTCTTGCTGGGCAACCTGTGCCAGTGCTTAGTCACCCCCACAGTAAAAACTTTTTTCCATGTGTTCGGATGGAACCTCCTGTGTTTCAGTTTGTGCCTATTGTCTCTTGTCCTGTCACTGGGCACCACTGAAAGGAGCCTGCTCCATCCTCTTTGCATCCTCCCTTCAGGTATTTATATACATTGCTAAGATCCCCCCTGAGCCTTCTCTTCTCCAGGCTAAAAAGTCCCAGCTCTCTCAGCCTTTTCTCATATGAGAGATGTTCCAGTCCCTTCATCATCTGAATGGCCCTGTGCTGGACTCTCCACAGTAGCTCCATATCTCTCTTTTACTGGAGAGTCCAAAACTGGACACAGCGCTTCAGCTTTCACCTTACCAGTGCTGAGTAGAAAGGAAGGATCATCTCCCGTGACCTGCTGGCAATGCTTTGCCTAATGCAGCCCAGGATACCATTAGCCGCCTTTGCTGCAAGGGCATATTTTTGGCTCATGATCAACTCCAGAACTTCCAGGTCCGTCTCTGCAGAGCTGCTTTCCAGCTGGTTGGCCCCCAGCATGTACTGGTCCATGGTGTTATTCCTCCCCAGGTGTAAGAATCGGCATTGCCTTTTGTCTAATTTCAGGAGGTTCCTGTCTGCCCAATTCTCCAGCCTGTCCAGGTTAAATACAGCACAACCACATAGTTTACCAGCCACTCCTCCCAATTTTGTACCATCTGTGAACTTGCTCAGAATGCACTCTGTTCCATTGTCGAGGACATTAATGCAGATGTTAAAGAGGATTGGATCCAGTATTGACCACTGGGGTACACCACTAGTTACTGTCCTCCAACTAGACTGACTCTAGCCATTCAGCCAGTTTTCATTCCACCTCATTGTCTGATCATCCAGCCCATATATCATCAGTTTCTCCATGAGGATCTTATGGGAGACAGGGTTGAAAGCCTTACTCAAGTCTACGAAGACAATATCCACTGCTCACCCTGCAAATACCAAGCCAGTCATCTTATCATAGAAGGTTGGTCAAGCATTACTTCCCCTTTTTGAACTCACGCTGATGACTCCTGATCACCTTCCTGTCCTTCATGTGCCTGGAAATGGCTTCCAGGATTAGCTGTTCCATTAGCTTCCCAGGAATCAGGGTGTGGCTGACTGACCTGTAGCTCCCTAAGTCCTCCTTTTTGTCCTTTCCTCCAGTTCTCAGGCACCTCTCCCAGTTGCCATTTTCATTCCCAAATAATCAAGAGTGGCCTCAAAATGACATCAGTCAACTCCCTCGTGGGTGAATTCAGTCAGGGCCATGGACATATGTATGTCCAATTTGCCTACGTAGGCTCTAAACTGATCCTCTTCCACCAAGGGTACACCTTCCTTCGTCCAGACTTTCTCCCTGGTCTCCAGGTCCTTGGGTATCTGAAAACCAGTATTACTAGTAAAGACTGAGGCTAAGAAGATGTTTAATATCTCAGTCTTTTCCATGTCCTGTATCACCAGGGTACCTGTCCCATTCAACACTGGCTCCACATTTTCCCTAGTCTTCTTTTTGCCATTTATGTACTTATAGAAGCCCTTCTTATTGTCTTTGACATCCCTCACTAGATTCAACTCCAGATGGGCTTTGGCTTTCCTAACTGTGTCTCTGCATATTCAGACAGTGTTTTTATATTCCTTCCAGGTTTCCTGTCCCTGCTTCCACCCCCTGTATAGTTCCTTTTTATGTTCGAGTTTTGCTGGGATTTCCTTGTTCATCCATGCAGGCCTCCTGCATTATTACTTGTCTTCCTGCTCATTGGGATGGGCTGTTCTTGAGCTTGGAGAGGGTGAACATTGAATATAAACTAGCTTTTTTGGGCTCCTCTTCCCTCCAGGGCCATATCCCATGTGACTCCACCAAGCATATGCCTGAACTGCCCAAAGTTCACTCTTCTGAAGTCCAGAGTTGTGTTCTTGCATTTTGGGCTGGTCCCTCCTTTCAGGATCCTGAACTCCACCATCTCACGGTCCCTACAGTCAAGGCTGTGTTAAAGCATTACATCCCCAACTAGCCCTTCCTTGTTTATAAGTATGAGGTCCAGCAAAGCACCCCTCCTCATTGGCTCCTCTATCACTTGGGTCAGGAAGTTGTCATCAGTGCCTTTCAGGAATCTCTTGGGTTGCCCCTATGTCACCCGTACTGGTCTGCTCTTTAACCCTTACTCCTAAGCTCTTAGTTGGCTCATCATCCATCCCCAGGTAGAGCTCCACACACTCTAACTGTTCTCTCATATAAAGGGCAACTCCCCCTCTTTGTCTTCCTGGCCTGTGCTTCCTAAAGATCTTGTATTCCTCCATTGCAGCACTCCAGTCGTGAAAGTCATCCCACCAGGTGTCCGTGATAGCAGCAAGATCATAGCCCTGCAACTGCACACAGTTCACTAATTCCTCTTGTTTATGAGCGAAACTGTGTGCATTAGTGTACAGCCACCTCAGGGAGGCACCCCAGCATGCTGATTTCCCAGAAGGGATCAAGGGTAAGTGTTCCATCATCGTGCCTTGTAGGCACTTATTTGCTTACATGCAAATGCTTGAGGTGACCCCACTTCAGCCCTGCTTTGTTGATATTGTCTTCCCTTTTGTTCACATCACCCCAGACCCTTTGCTCATGAAACTTGCCTTTCATTCTCCCCACCAGAGATGCTGGTAACTCTCTACTGCCCCTGGAATTCCTAGCTTAAAGCCCTCCTTAACAGGTCAGCCATCCTGCTGACAAAGATACCTTTGCCATGCTTAGTGAGGTGGTTCCCATCTCTCCCAAGCAGACACAGATCTTCAAATAGAGTCCCATGGTCATAGAAACCAAAATCCTTCTGCCAGCACCAGCTCTGCAACAAACTGTTGACACACAGAATCAGTGCCTTCCTCCTTACACACTTTACCCTCACCAGCAGGTTTTGGAGAACACTACCTGTCTTCCATACCCCCAACCATTGCTCTCAGACCTCTGTAGTCACTTTTGATACTCTCCAGGTTGCCCCTGGCAGTACCACTGGTGTCCACATGAAAAAACAGCAGGGGGTAATAGTCAGAGGGTTGGACAGGACTCAGCAGTCTCTCCACAATATCCCAAATCTGGACCACTGGCAAGAAGCAAACTTCTGTAGACAACAGGTTAGGTTGGCATATCCATACTGTTTATCAGCATATTTCTTGAAAAAGTTTCCACTCAGGCCAAGATTTTCCCCCTTAAAATGCCCAGGTGCAGTTCAGGCAGTATAGGCAGTTCCCAGCAAGCAGTAAGGAAAAGGCCATGGTGTTTTTCCCCTCTGTGGGGCCAGGGAAGGAGTTTAGCCTGTCAGATGTGCCATGCTGCTCCTTCTGAGGTCAGCCTAGTGGGCCTTGGTCCATTCTCTTTTCTGGAATAAAATATTTGGGGAGACTGAGGAACTGGAAAGGCAGATCTCTCAGAGGAGGAGGTGTGTTTAACATCATGAAAGTAGAGGAGAAAATGCTAGTGTCAAATAAGGAAGAGTTGGGAACAGAAATCATCCAGGATACATTTGATTTATAAATCTTGATACAATGTCAGAAAGAAACAAGTTTTATATAAGCCACAAGGTGTTATTTGGAATTGAACGGGTCATATGCTGAAGGAATTTGAACAGAGGATGACTCTTTGTTAGTGGAGTGGTTTTAAAAAATGAAAAACATTTTTCAAAATAGAACAGAGCACAAAAAGGCAAACACAGCAGTATAAAGCAAAGGAAGAAAGGTGTAAAGAGAGGTTGATAGAAATAAAGATAAAACCAAAGTGTGCACTCAAGGTAGAAATGAGCTAAATAAGAGATTAAATTTGGATTTATGGAGACTAATAAAGGGGGACATAAGCTCGTTAATAGAGGATTTTTGAAGTCCATCCAGCTATCTGCATACAGATAAATGTGTGATACTATAAGCCTAACCAGAACTTTGCTAGAAGGTAACAATAAAATTGTATTAATATCATGGGATATAAATTGTTTTTAGAATGGACATCCAGCGTAATGATGCTCGGGAAATTAAGACAGAGAGGGAGCATTACAAATGTGATATATAGGCAGGAGGCTGATTTTGCTGATATATCTTTTGATGTCAATGCCTATGTGTATGAGTTAAAAGAAAGCACAAAATGTATTGTTCCAAAAACATGATCACCTTTTCACCACTATTTTAAGGAGATATTTCTGTCCTATTTCAGGAATGACAGGGGAAAAGGTATTATCCTATGGAATGATTTTAAAGAAACAAATAAAGAGAACACATAACCTAACAAGAAGTAGGGACAGATAAAAAACAAAATTATATTTTGTTTGCACTGCCATTTTTATGATGGGAAGATATATTCACTGACTCAACTTTTTTGCCAAGAAAAATTACATATACCTTTTCCACCATATACTTCTAGTGGAAGACAAAAGTTTGATAGAAAGTTACAAAATGGTTGACATCAACTTGATAAAATACTTTCAGCATACTATCTGATACTGAATATTTATATCCTTCGGTAAAATTATGCTGTCAGTCTGTGCATTCCAGTGGGAACTTGGCTAACTCATTGGTTATTTTAATATATAACTCATAAATCAAAGGCTCAGGTTCAATCAAAAAGAGTAAAAATTCCCAAAGAGTAGAACAGAAAGGACTTCTAAAAATCCTAGATACTTGCTTTTTTAATTATGGAAAATATTTATTAGCAGATTTATAATGAAAATTTAAACATGCCATCAACAGCATAATTTGATTTTGGCATCAGTATATTTACTCATATGGTAAACTGGTATCCAGAACTGATTCTTGCAGTACTTGAGGAATTTACATTTCCATGGAAGAAACTGAGGTCTGAACCTGCCACAGGAGAAGCCATTTTGACAAGACCAATACAGACATTCAAAAAGTGATGAAGAAGGCTTTATGCACTGAAGGGAAACCCAAATAAATTAGAAATAGAAATTAAATACAAATAGAAATAGAAATCATAGAAACAGGAATAGAAATAGAAATATTGCAAAAAAAATCCCAGATAAAGCCAAAACATGCCCCATGAATAACATATTCTTAAAAAAAAATTGAAATGTTGTCGACAGTAAAAAAAGTCTAGAAAAGCTGTCTAAAATAAATGCTAAATAACTCTGTGTAAGTGGCTGAACTTATCCTTCTACTTTCAAGGAGTTTGATGCAAAAAGAAAACATTAAATCAATTTGCTTATCATAGACCTTTCATTTTTATCTTGATTAAGTTAAATTTAGTTTAATAATATTACAATAAAAATTTTCCATTACTGGGAACTCATATGCAGCACAGTGAGATCAAGCCACCTTAGCACTATTTATGATATAGAAGAACTAATTCGGTGAGAAATAACAACAAAAGGTAGCCCTCCACAAACTTACATGCAGTTAACTTCTATCCAACCTCCTTGAACTTTCTTCTCAACCCCAGGTCCATTAACTGCTCAGGCTGCTAGAGCCAAGCAAGACCCTGCAGCCCCATGGTCAGGGGAAGCTCCATTTCTCTTAGAACTGGACACAGTTCAAAAGGCAGATGGGCCAACCTGTGGCATTTTAGAGGGCATCAGCTGCCTGAAAGTCTACATAAAATTCAGACCTGGAAATGAGAACAGGTACATTAAGGCAGAGCTAAAATTGTTGTCTGTTGAGGTTAATGTAATGGTTCATATTCTCCCCATGAAGGAAGGAACAAATAGGATGATTTGTAGCTTAATAAACTCTGAAGACAAAAACAACCACCAGAGCTATCTGGCTAACCCCTGTATGTGCACTGACCACTGCAAGGGGCAAAAGGATAAATAGGTTCAAGTATTAGTCCATGGGATGCAGAAGATAAAAATCAAACTTTTTTAAAATTAAAAGTTTGGTTTTCGTAATTCCCAATTGTTTTGTTGTGATACCCCACAGCAGTAAGAATCCAGAACCAAGTAAGGAAAACAGCAGCTAGACTTTTGAGGTTTTACCAGTGGTGACATTTTGTTTGTTTCATATTTTCAGTAAAAATGTGGTTAACAGGAAGAAATTTCAAAAGTATTTTTCTGAAGAATGATTCTTCCCTTTACAATCAGTTTCATGTATAATAAGGACTAAACAAAAATAAACTTGATTGAAAGAGAAAAATCTCTGCATTCCCTGGAAAACTGACCTCACCATACCATGGAGAGTACCACCATTATAATAATAATTGTCTATAGGATATAGTATATTTTTTTAACAGACTGAACAAGCTTTCAGACCAAATTTGTCAATATCCCCCAATTACTACACTTTTTTCATGCTCTGAGAAGTCCTGGAGCATGCAAACTCAATTACTTTTGGATGAATCTAAACTTCATGAGTGCACATAACATTTTCCAGTTGCTAATGTGTATGCAGTCCACAGGAGCACTCTCAAGCTGCTCAAGAAGAAAACCTTCAAAGAGCAGTGTGGATGTCAGGTCCTCAGTACCAGTCATTCGATTGTGTCTGTCCTCTGATTGCACCACACATGCTTACATAGACACAGATTTCCTCAAATCAATGCTGGGATAAAAGCCCAGGATCCTGAAGGTATTTAAATACTTATCTTCTAAATCCATAGGTGTTAGATGCCTGAGAACCCCTGAGTGTGCAGGAATAATCTGATGTAAAAGATGAAAAAACAGAGGAACATCGATACGTATTGTCAGAGCAAAATATTAAAAACAACCCAAGCATATTCCTCACAAACAGTACACTGCTCTGTGTTATGTTTTTAATGTTGCTTTTCTTCAGTCTTAAATACTTTGGCTATCATTAACTGGGGGAAAAAAAGGATGAATAATTCTTGTAAATATCAGCTTGGTCTATTAATTTCAGTTTAATGAGCCAATAGTATTACTCAAAACTTGGGTACGCTATTTGATTTGGATCTATTTTTAATTTTAGTTCAATGGCTTTTAAATCAGGTCACTGACCAGTACATTTACCCATCTTCAGTTAAAGCAAATACATCCACATTATGCTTTGTGGAGCATTTCAATGTAGCAGCAAGCTCTAAGATTGCATTATAAAATCTTGCAGATAACAGCATATAATTTTATCTGAACGGCAATGCTAGTTCAACATAACACATCAGTACAGTTTGCAGTCATTTCTCTTTACTGTTCTTTACCATTTGTATTTAACACCAAAAATTTCTGACTGGCAGTTAAAAAGAGTATTAATATCTACTGAGATCTCAAGAGTTGTGTAACTGAAGAAACAGGGCCAATTTTTTTAAAATTCTTGAAGAAAAGAAACTGTAATACTGTACAACTTTTGTTTTTTTCTGTTTGCTATGTTTGATTACCTTTCAGTTCCTATCACTAGAAGTGACACAAGTTGCTATACTTAATCTTAAATAAATTTCTTATTAAAAATTTGGGCTTTTTTTTTTTAGCTATGCCACATTGCATTAGAGTGAATTCTACATTGCTGGATTTTTTAAGATAGAGATTTTTTAATTTGTGGAGATTTTTTTAAATTTACATTATTATTTGTTTATCCTGCCTGTCACAAGGCCAGCCAGAAAATCTCTTATTGCTTTACATCCCATGTAGTAGTACCTCAAAGGAGAGAAATGTTGAAAGGCACATTTAAATAACCTTTAAAATTACATGATATAAACATAAACTTCCTAGAAGAACTTCTGCAAATCAAAACATCCTAAAATGCTTGTCAAAAACCTAAAGATTTTATGGTAATATGAAAGAAATCTTTGATACCACGATATAAGCAAGGACATTAAAATCACACAATGGGACATGATTCCCTGCTACAATGATGAAAGTGGAATTGAAATTTAGGAGGAATAATCTTAATAAAAAATTGATTCAGATTAAAAAATATCTGATCTAGAAAGAAAGCTCTCAACAACTATAAACTGATACTGTAATTCAGAAGTTACTATAAACACATAAATTCAGTCAAATACTTAGAACTGGGGAAAAAAAAATTCTACAAGCTTAAATTTAAACATTGAACAACAATATAGTTTCCAGCATCTTAGGTATCAGACCTGGAATAACAGTATGCCAATTATCTGCTGAAGAAGAATTTGCTGATAAATATGAGTCATAAGACATAAAATATTTTACATCTCTCCCCATTTTACTTTAAATAAAACAAATATTGCTGGCATTTAGGCATTTATTTTTTTTAATGTTTCACTCTTGCTTCATTGGGTTTCATGTATTACCTTATCTTTTAACATTAATCTAAGACATATGTTGGAAGTCTTGTCCAACATTGTGGCCTTCCAACCCAAACTGTTCTCTGATTCAGTGTTCCACAGACCTCTGCTTCTCAGTGATGGGAAAGATGTCTGCTGCAACTTTTCTGCTGTATTGTGAGACACCCTTCCAATGGGTGAAGGTGGTTTACCGCTGGAACAGAGAACTCCATCCCCACACATTTAGGGATGCTGGTTTTGATGTTCTGGCTCAACATGGGCAATTAGTATGCCCAAACTAAAAGAGCATATAATAAAATTATGTTTTTCTTTTGAGACAAGTGAACTGTTACACACTTTTCTGAGGTTCTGGGCCCTAGCCAGGAGAATCTGATCTATGAGAGACCACAAGGATCACATGATAAAGAAATGTTTTGAAGAATTCCTTTTTATCACCTCATAGTATGTCACAGTCAAGGACCTTCTTGTTAAGAAAAAAAAAATAAAAGAGCTCTGGTCATAGATAGAGCTAATATAAGCAAATCCAGCAGCAGCATCAGTAGTATGATCAGCACCTACTGTTGCTCCAATGTGTACAGTCTCTTCTGAAGCATCTTATCTGATGCCTGAGTAAAAATACAGGAGAAGCAATATTTGACATTAAAATAGTAGAGCAATAGCTACAGTATAAAAGTGTTCTTTGTCCTTCTAAACGTCCTTAAATTCTGGGAAAAGTACATACTGTGCACATATTCTACAATAACCTGACAGTTAAAATAACTCATGATTGTTTTAATATGCAAAGTGCTTGGTACTTAAAAACAGTCTTCATCATTTCCTAATAGAAACCTTTTAAGGGGAAAATGGATGCAATTACAAAAATAATATTATATTTTCTCACTTACATATTAATCTATTTTCTATCACACTGATACAGATGGTCAAGGTATAAGGGAGTCATCCGGTTGCAAAAGAATATTAAAATTTGAAAATGGTCTTACAGTTCATTAAGGATTTTAAAAGAAGTGTAACCTAATCAACATTCAACTTTTATGTTCTAATTATGTGATAATCAGTAATCACCATTGTCTCAGGTTATATGAACTAATAAAAATCTCTCCCAAGTGCATAATAAAGTGCCACAACATTAACTGAATTACATAGCAAGCAATTTTTGGTTTTAACATTTTTAGTAGACTTGGTTGCATTGTTCAGAGGTTGGTTTTGTTTTGTTTTTTTTTTAATTATAGTGAGTAGGTGGAAATAAGAGATCCTTTCCAAGATTAAAAAAAAAATCAAACTGATTCACAAATCTCATTTAATGAGCTTTATTTAGTTTCTATTCTACTGTAGTGTGTTTCAGAACAATATCCAGCTGAATCCTGCAGTGGGGCTATGGGCTGCAGGCTGTACATTGGCTTGGAGGAAATTTCCACTTCTCTCTCCGATAGCTTTGATAGCCAGTTTAGAATTGAAATGCCACTGAATTAGTAACTTTCCAATCTATCAAACGTGTAGATGATTCATTTCTTTCTCTTCTCTCCCTATTGAATAAGTGATACAGAAATTATTGATGAAATGGTCATATGCTACTACAACATACTGAGCATACCAGCTCAGGCTGTAATTTATGCTTTTTGTGCAAAAAAAAAAAAAAAAAAAAACAACCAAACCTATTTTCAGAGAGTGACAAACGTCAACATTCAGCACCTTGTGATCAGTTTTAATTTCTGTATGGTGTAAACACATATGTTAATTACCTGTCATTACAGTAATCTTTCAGTAATTATAATTAAAATAAATATGTACCTGCAGTTGCTTTACAGTTGTACCTTGAGCTATTACTGCTTTTTCTGATTCTAAATGTGTGTACCTAACTGCAAACATCACAGAGAAATTGAACAGCTAGTTTTTAGTGTAGCAAACACTGAAACAACAAACATTACCTGTTCTTACAGTTTGGGACTGGAACTGAATACTCTCATATATGAACTGATGAAGTGAGGAGAAAGATTTCAGAAGCAGGATATTCTCATACAAAAGCAGATTGTTTACATTCTTGATGTCTGCAGAGATTTGTACTATTCTGGTAGAACTTTACTAAAGGTTAGAACAAAATTCAAAAATTGGTTGTTAACAGTTATAAATGTATGCTAAATTTAGGAAATGTACGCTTTTAAAGAATACATAACATTTTGAGAAAAGCAAATCAAACCTTTTATTTTGGTAAAAAGTACTTACTTCCATTTTTTTTTTTGTTTGAAGAGAAGACTTTAAGAACAAAATTCACCTGCATTTAATTAAATTTCACAAGACCCTGAAAATAACAGGAAACTGTTTTTCTTTCAGATCAGATTAAATTCTTTGGTTTGTTTATAATCAGGTTTAGATGCATTTATTCATTATTTTGTTGGAGGAATGAAAATGGCAGTTTGGTTTTTTTTTAAAAAAAAAAAAACCCTGCATGCTTTGTATTCTAGCACTTGACCTTAGCTGAGGGAGGGCTGCGAAGCAGTGAGGAGATGTAGATTCCTGCTGGCATATTCTGCAGCTTTGCAAAAGTGTTTATCAGTCTTGCAGGCTGGAGCTGGACTCACTCGTAAGGACAGTCTCAGCTGTACTCCATGACTCTCATTCCCTGACTGCCACGGTACTTGCCTGCTCTCAAGATCAGCACAACAGTGTTTATGCTGCAGAAGAGTCAAACTCAGCAATGCCCAACCTTAAACTGGCCTCCCAGCACCTTCTTAAGCAGGAACAGGCCCATACTCATTAAGCAGCATAGAAAAAAAACAATATTCTGTGTCTGTAGATCACATACCAGTATTTGCTTGCCTTCACATATAAGATGTCTAGTCCTCTCATTTACCTGGACCATCAGGCTACAACAAAAAACACCTGAGGTCTTGTTAGACAGAAAGGCACACAGCTGAGAAAAATTTTAAAATCTCATTAAGCTTCACAGGACTCCCAGTAATTTCTTTTCACTGAAGGAAGTCTCTCCTTTTGTCACCCACCTCACCCTCATAGTTAGGCGTGGGAAGGGCTCCAGGCAGATTCCCCAGGCTAACATCCAGAAAGCCTGCCTGATGTTGCAGATTAAATGCCTTCTTTTAGTTTGCTGGGCAAAACAAATCTTTCTAGCAGTGAAACTCTTCAATACTACAAGTGGAAAAAAAGTTGTGCTGCTAGCCAGTACTATATGCATCCTAGAGTCCATTTTGATTTCTGGCATCTACCACATGTGATAACATCTGATGCCTTCTAGCTACCTTTCTTTTACTTCCACACAGCAGAGGAATTGCAAGGTGCTCTGCCTTTTTCTGTCATCTGCACTGTACATTCAGACTCCACAAGTCCAAATCAGACTCTTTTTTCAGACCTTCCCCAGCCCTGACCAGCAATGCTGGTGCTATGGAGAGAGGAAAGAATGCACACAAATGCTAGCAACCCAAAAAAGAG
The DNA here is from genome assembly GCA_031468815.1 of Morus bassanus. Lineage (NCBI taxonomy): Eukaryota > Metazoa > Chordata > Aves > Suliformes > Sulidae > Morus > Morus bassanus. The sequence continues at coordinate 93,791,555 of CM062569.1, forward strand.
AGTGTCACTTCTGTCCTAGCACCACATTTTGCCTTGTCTTGGGATAAGATGGTCACAGCTTTGAGAAAGAGAGGATAGCACTTTCTGAACCATCTCCCAGCTGTGTCCATGTCACTCCCTGGCTCTTCAGCAAGTGGGAGTGGAAGTCAGCTAGGTGAGCATTCTATTCCCAAACCCCAAGAACAGAGGCCGTCAGGAGCCAGCTGTAATACATGCAGGTAGAAGAGCAGTGTGGGTTCAGCATTGGCATTGTGTTGTGCCTGCCTCTGTCTCTTCCACAGTGAGCAGTGTGCACCAAGCACCAGGCCAGCGAGGACACCAGGGACTGCCCAGAAGCCTGACACTCCTGAAACATCACGAACTTCCTGTTTTGTCTTCCCTGTGCAGGGAGAGACACCAGCCATTCTCAAGGCAATCCTGCCCGCCTGGTCAGGACCTCTGGGACTGCAGCTGTGCCTGTAAAGTAAATGTTGCTAGGGCCACACAGTCAGGCAATTTCTTTACTATTAAATCATAGAATCATAGAACAGCCCAGGTTGGAAGTGACCTTAAAAGATCATCTGGTTCAACCTTTCATGGGAAAGGGAACCTAGATGAGATTATCTAGCAACCTGTCCAATCACATCTTGAAAACCTCCAGTGATGGGGACTCTACCACGTCCCTGGGGAGGTTGTTCCAGTGACATTGTTCTCATTGTAAAAAATTTATTCTTATATTGGGATGAAACCTCTCCCGGTGCAACTTGCACCCATTGCCCCTTTGTCTTCTCCATGTGGCTCCCTGTGAAGAGAGAGGCTCTGTCCTTTTTGTAGACACCCTTTAAGTACTGGAATACTGTGATGAGGTCCCAGCCTGAGCTTCCTCTTCTCAAGTGAGACAAGACCTACCTCCTTCAGTCTTTCCTCATAGGGAGTTTCTCCAGCCCTTTGATCATCTTCATAGCACTCCTTTGGACCCTCTCCAGTCTGTCCTCATCTTTCTTGAATTGTGGTGACCAGAACTGGACACAGTACTCCAGGTGCAGCCTGACAAGCACTGAGTAGAGTGGGATGATCCCTTAGCCTTAAAACAAAATGGTCACATGCAGGTTACGTACTGAGGGTAGTCTCCGGCCTGTGCCAACTCTATGACATGCCCAATTGACCAGGACAGTACTAGCTGGGCCAGGTCAAAAACTGCGCCAGGGAGCATTGCAAAAATTTAGCAGTAAAAACAATTCAGTTCAAGTGCCTACTTGAACACTAGTTAATTTACTAGTAGAGACACACCTACTATTTTAAGTGATGGGATTGTGCTGTAGGTTCTAAAGGAAGCGCTCCTGGTTTACCAGCATTTAGGAGAGCTGGGGAGGATCATCTCTCACTGTGAAGGCACCGGACATCCCCATGAGTCATGCTGCAAAACAGGTTCTTCTGTCTTCACTCACAGTTAATACACCAGGTCATGCACCTGGAGGCTACAGGAAGTGGAGGCACAGGAAGGAAAGCACCAATCCTTAAAAATTCTTATACAGCTGATTATCTTGGCCCTTCTTGCAAACTTCCTCTTTCTCAACACTTCCATATCCATTCCCATTACCTTCTGTCCCCCAACTTCTTAGCCTTATCTTTGGGAAGATCAAACTGCTCACTCACATTCCTCTGAGTGTACATTCAGGGTAAAGGAAAAAATTACTGAAGACATGAGTCAGTTCTGAATATTTGTCAATTCCCAGTTTCCTGTATCTATCAGTATCTTTTATATATCTTTATATATGTATACACTGTTTATGAGTTGTGTTTTCTATTTTGACATTCACTGGAACTCCAATAGCCTTTCTCATGTTAGAAAGCCTGCACTTAGTAAGCAGTACGTGTAAGAAGAGTTGTTTGGGAAGTTTCTACTCCTCATGGGTCCTTTCATCCTTCTTCACAGACGATGAACCCTGATGATACTAACTGAGCTAGATCACTGCAGCTTCTTTGACAGCTGGAGGAAAAAATGCAAGGTGTTCAGTAACACTTTCAAGCAATTGATGCTTGTGCTATTGCACTCAGTAGTCAACATGTCAGCTGATATGAAAGGGGTTCCTTTAAGAAAATGCATGAAGGAAACAAGAGAAAACTCTTGCAACAGCTTGGTTTTGTTTCATAGCTTGTACATACTGAGGGTCTGCAAGGAATATTTCACCTGAACACTGAAGCTGCACCAGGGTAAAGTTGTATAGGACTGGAAGAGGACTGGATCAAATCTGTTCTCCCATCACCTCAGATAATGATAACTGTGATAAACTGACCAAGATCCAGCTAACTCAGATTCCACTCACTATTCATAACTGAGCTTCCCAGAGCCTCAGTCCTGTGGTGACAAGACTCCTTCTAATTCCCAGCCTAAACATATTTATAGTTCCTTTACACCTCTTTGTCCCTATACCAATATTGTCTAAACATGAGCACTTTTGCTCTTTTGCCTTCCTCTCATAAAATATTTTTTCATCCCTTTTACCATCTCAGAATCCTTGAGTCATCTTTATTAAATGCATTTTACTAGTGTCTTATAATACTTCTTTATCTTTCCTGGTAAAATCATCACCCATGATTTTACCCAATAATGCCCATGATCACATTTATTTTTTTCATAGCTACATCAGAGTGATTGCTTCTAGTCATCCTGCTATTAATGAATGCACCTTTTTCTTATTATGTTTTCAGTGGCATAAAACAGATATGAGCTCTGTTGTTTAGGACTCATCTAGGCTAAGATTGGCTTAAAAGGTAGCAAAAGAAAATCTCTTTGATAAGTTCACCTCTTACTGAAACAGCATTATATAGCAACCTTGGTAACTAAGGCTACATGATTTTATGTTTGAAAATTATTTGTTTATACTTAGACTCAAATTTACCAAATTTCAAACTTTCATAACGGCATTTTCTGCCTCGGCTTTCTGCCTGAGGTGTTTTTGTGTGACATGGATGAAAACAGTTCAGCAGTTTTTAAGTACAGGGAGCAAAATAAATACTCTGCTGTCATTATTTAAACATTTTAGAATAAATTTAATACCTGTGGTTTGCAATAAACCTTTGATATTTGACAAGAAAAGTCTTGGAACAATAAAGGATCAACAGCTCTCTGTAGAAAGCCTACATCTATGTGTAAACTAAGCAGAATAATTTTTAAATCCAGATATTCCCAAATTTTATTGGTAACAGATATGTACCTATAACAAAGGAACTGAAATGAGGAAGAATCCATTAAAAATTCTCTGTGATTATGTTTATAGGATAAAAGACGAACTTCATTTCATTCAGCCAAACAGAACAGCTGAAAGACCAACAGAGAGGCAATGAAGTGCTTTGAGTCTATTCTATAGGAAGGTGGTGTGAAAACCAGCAGGCAGGTTTCCTTTACTTAGGGGAGTCTGCTGTTGTGTTCTGCACTATTTGGAGCTTCCAAATAGCTGGTGATTGTCTATTTGTCTTCTCTTTCCAATAATTAATCTTAGAAGAGGAATATTAGAGCCCAGAAACATTCCTGACTATAAGTAGTCTTTGTAGACAACAGGACTTGACCCACAGAGAACACTTAAGACCATGACTCTACTAGTACACAAGATGAGCCAAGCAACAATTTTTAAGAGAGATCTATCTAGGCAATACAGCTTTCATCCATTTAACTAAATCATCCTCCAATATAAGAGAGCTGACTGCAAGTTGTCTAGTGAGAGTGGTCCATGGCCCATGTTAACCCAGAACCATGCCAAGGAATTGTTTGGGAAAGTGTCAACTCAAAGCATGCCAGGAACTTCTCTGGCAACTCACATGATGAAGTTTCAGCATGCAGAAATGTTCCTGGCCATTATCATGTTTTCTAGTCAAAGTAGCAAAAAAATTTAGTCACAATGTACAAATTTTATGCCCTTCAGCAGGATTCAGCTTTGGTTAGACAGCTATTATTTTCAATATGGTCTGAGAGAAGGATTAAGCATCCCAGAAAGTATCTGGCTGTAAGGACCCATGGTTAATATCCTGTGAGATATATGGCAGAGAAAAGTGTGCCTAAGTGTGTGTCTCCAGAGAGAGCTAAATTCAACTACAATGTCAGTAATGGGGGCCTGAACCTCAGTTAGGTCCAAGTTCCTTGCTCCATCTCTCATTTCTGAAGCTGTGTTTGATGTTACCTTCCAATAAAATCCAGGAATAATCCTGTGAGCAGAGAAAAGAAGCCATGTCATCCATCCAACAGGAATTTCCTGCCTTATAGAGTCATACTTATTCTTGTATGTTCTTATTATCCAGCAAATCTTGTCACCACCTTTGCACAGCAGTGCAGAAAGTGCAATTCCATGGAAAGGCTGCAATGTAGCTCTGTCCAGAAAAGGCCATTTCCTCATGGTTCAAACACTGTCATGAGGAACATGGGCAGGAACACACAAGCTGAGAAGGGAATTATATTGGTTTGGAAGAATTGCAAAAGAAAGTGGTAACTGCAGATGTATTTTGTGAGGCAGCAGGTTGGTGTGGTATTCTGAAAATTCAGCCTGAACCATGTTTCTATAGACTCATTTGGAAAAAAATAATTTACTTCTACATCTTCATTGGGTTTACAGATGGGATAGGCTGCTCAGTCAACCTGGGATATCATGTAGCATCAAATTCCACTTCTTTTACACTTTCTTTTATACATTCTTTCATCACAATTTGATACCATAACCTTTGGCTGGAGAAAGAAAGGAAACAAATGAAAAGAAGTGATTCTTTTTTCTTAAGTCCAATTACCAGTCTTACAGATAAATTCACATGCTTTAAAACTCCTCTCCCAAAACAAGTCATCTATAAGCACAGAGAAGGATAGGAAACAAAATAATTTCCTCCACTTACATATTCTATTTTCTGTATAGCTTTAATAATGTGCAAACCATTCAAGTGAAATAGTTTCTTGGATCAAACTGAGCTGAAAAAGCATTAGTGACTGCCTAAAGCAACATAAATAAAAGAACAAAGTGATGTTTTTTTATTCAGTGTTTGACTTTTTTCTTGTTTTCTTTTCCATTGCTGAACCACACTTCTCAACAAAAAAGACACTGAATGTTTGCAGGTCACTTACATAATTTCACCTCGGGACTGTAAGCTTTAGTTCTCCAAATCTACTCCAAACACAGTCAAAAACACAAACAAAAAGATCAACCACTTGTAAGCACTAGGAAGTTTCCAATTTTGAATTCTGCTGTGAAGGAAATACAAATTTCAGCATGTAGACATAAAGTCAGCACCCTTGTAAATAAGTGTTCAGGACACCCATATCCTTAAATAATCTGCACAAGACTGCAATAATAAGGGAGAAGTAACATGAGGAGATTCAGCTGCAAGGGTAGTACTAGTGAGGAGGGGGCAAGCTTTTAAGAGGCGGGACTTCTCAGCTCTCAAAGTTCTTTACATTGCCTATACACGTACATCACCTGTAGTGCTTATGAAACAGAGGGATTTACAGATAATTTACAGGTCACTCATCTGAAAATATGGTAGTGATTATCTGTCACCACTTGCCAACCAACAAACAGACCACCTTATCAAGTTTGATTTTCATTTTCATCAGTGTAACCTCGAGCATGCCCTAGACGTGTGTAAACAGACATTCTGTTAAGTATTATAATTCTTCTTTAAATAAAGTGAAAAAGTAATAAATCCACATATTGCAAAGCAAAGTTAGTGATCTCATTGTCCCTTTGTGTTGCATGCATATTTGTTTATCGGCATGAAGCAGCTTCTTATCTCTTTTCCAAGCCCAAGGCAAACAAAGTTAACATTTAATTAGAAACCTCAGTTTCTAAATTTATTGATGTCGTTGCTTTACAGTGATCTCCCTGCTCACTGGCAAACACCCAAACAGCACAACTTTCTAAACACTCGTATCTACTGATGTGGGAGAAGTTTGTATTAATATCATTGATTGCCTGTTCTTATGCAAGCTTCTTTATTTCAAAGTCATTTGAAGAACCATTGAGCAAACATGGGTTGATGGTCTAACCTGATAAACTAGCCACTAGTGTTTTAGTCCTGTGAACACATATGCAAATGGATGATGATGACTTTAATGGAATTTTTGCCTACATAAACATTGCCCTCTAATGGGGGAGGGGGAACAAGAACTACTCAGAATTTATATTTGGAACCTATGGTTCATAACCCTTTTAAGGGAATGGGACTTATTGTGGTTTTATATACTACTTTGATTAACCTTCCATCGCTTCATAGAATTTGAGGCTTCAGGGATCTTGAGATCATCTAGGCTGATTTCCTGGATATCACAGACCATTTATTTTCACCCAGCAACCCTTTTATTAGTACAAAAAAAACCCCTAACTGCCTTACATTAAAGCATTTCACTCCACAGAAGCTGGGACTCTTGCATAGCACAAGCAGAGAAGCAGAGAAGCTCAGGGTACAGCAGCTCTTCAGGGCCCCAAAATATTAGAGAACTAAATAGAGGATATACACCTCAATAATCCTTCAGGTGTTCTCTGCTTCAGGTTGACAAGGAGGAAAAAAGGAGGAACTCTGCAGCCCTGTGAATCTGAAAGGCAAGAATATTTCCTTCCAACTCCAGTGCTGACAGTTGCTCAGACTGTATTTTTCTGAACACAAATGACTTTTATTCCCCAGACAGGTGTTGCGGTCCACCTCAAGGCACTGCCTTACACAGTCTTGGTCACTTCTGAGGTGGTGAGAGAGGAAAACAAAATAAAATATATAACAAAATACCTGCTTGATTATGCCTAGATGAAAACTTTCCTTCGAACCCTGGAGAAAATATTAGAAATCGTACTTTTTAATCCAGTTTGTCCTAATGCTGAGCTGCACTTCTTTGGGCAATATGAATGCTGTCAAAAGATAAATTAAAGCTTTTTTTTTTTTTACTATCCAAACTTGTTTATATTTTTCTGAACTATGGTGATTCCATCACCTCCCCTGTGTTTAATTACCTACACTGTAGGTAAAATTCATCTTACCTTAAAGCTGGTTTTGTCTAACATTAACTTTCAGTCATTGAATCCTGTTTTGACTTTTTCTAGGAATGTTAGAAAGTTTCCACCCATCAGATTCACTTATGTGTGAAACAATCTTTCAGCCTGCTTTTCAATAAACTCAGTTAGGTTGAGCACTTTAAGTCTCACATTGTTTTGCAATTCATAGATCATTTTGAGTCTCTTCCTTCAAGCTGTCTCCATACATCTCCTTTAAATTATGGAAGCGGATGCAGTGGATTATCATTTCAACCTTAACAGTGGTGCAGCCAGAGGCAAGTTCATGACCCTATTTCTACTCTTTACCTCTACAAGGATCACATTACCTCTTCTTGCCCCCAGCATTACACTCTGGAGGACATGGGGAGCTGGCTATTCCTGGTATCTTGAAGCCCTATTTTCCAAGATTTACATTCTCCTCCTGTAGACCATCTGCATTTCTTACCTAAACTAACTTATTTTTCAGCATTAAAGTGTATTTTGTTGGCATCTGACCACTTACCTTGGCAATTTATATCCCTGTATGAGAATATGCCGTCCTCATTGCTTATTCTTCCATCAATAGTCATGTCATGGCTGGATTTGCCTGGTAAGTTGCTTCATCATCATAAAGAAAATTGCTACATAAATAAATACTAAAATGTTAGTCCAAGGAGAGACTTCTGTTATTTGCAACAAATACAGAGTAAATGTAGAGATTTGCGGTAGACAATACATTCCAAATACATCAAACTTCCCTACCTTGTTTGTATCACTACTGATGATTATTCTTTTATTATTAAAATACTATTATATTTTATTATCTGCCACCAGCTGAAGGTACGGTTTTAAAAAAGTTTATTCCTAAGTTGTATCTAAATCCAAATAGTTCATATTCAAGGATCACCTTCTCCAAGCTCAAGAATGGTCCATCCCAACAAACAGGAAATCAAGCAAAGGCAGCAGAAGGTCCACATGGAATATAAAGATGCTGTCTGTGCACAGGTGAGATTAGGAAAGCCAAGGTCCACCTGGACAAACAAACTGGAGAAACATAAGTCCATGGGGCCCAACAGGTTGCACCCACAAGGTGATTGGGAGTAGTTGACAAGGATCCAAGGATCAACTTGTCCCCAAGTTGACAAAGGGGAAATCATGTTTACCCAACCTAATAGCCTTCTAAAAGGAGGTGATCAGCTTGGAGGAGGAGGGCACAGCAGTGGATGTTGCTTACCTTAAGTTTAGCAAGACTTTTGACACTGTCTCCCATAATATCATCACAGACAAGCTGACAAAGTATGGGTTAGATAAGTGGATAGTGAGGTGTATTGAAAACTGGCTGAACAGCTGGGCCCAGAGAGTTGTAATCAGTGGCACAAAGCCCTGATGGAGGCCAATAACTAGTGATGTACCCCAGGGATTGGAACTGGAGCCAATGCTACTTCACATTTAACCCAAATTCTGGGACAGAGTGCACCTTTGGCAAGTTCACAGATGGTACAAAACTGGTAGGAGTAGCTGATGCACCATATGGTTGTGCTGCCATTCAGAGGGACCTGGACAGGTTGAAGAATTGGGCAGAGAGGAATCTCACTAAGTTCAACAAGGGGAAGTGAAAAGCCCTGCACCTGGGGAGGAGCAACCCCATGCACCAGTATATACCAGGGGCCAACTGGCTGGAAAGCAGCTCTGCAGAGATGGACTTTGGGGTCCTGGGCAGCAAGTAGACCATAACCCAGCAATGCACCCTTGCAGCAAAGAAGGCCAAAAACATCCTAGGCTGCATTAGAAAGAGTGCTGCTAACACAGGACTGAGGTGATCCTTCCTCTCTACTCATCACTGATGAAGCCACACCTGGATTGTCCAGTGCTGGACTCCCCAGTACAAGAAAAGTATGGGCATGCTGGACCAAGTCCAGCACAGAGTCATGAAGATGGTTAAGTGATTGGAGCACCTGGCATATAAGGAACGTCTGACATATAAGGAACATCTGACGTATAAGGAGAGGCTGAGAGAGCTGGGACTGTCAAGAGAAGGCTCAGGGAGGATCTTATCATCATGTTTAAATACCTGATGGGAGGGAACAAAGACTCTTCTCAAGCGTCCACAGGCAGAAGGAGAGGCAATAGGCAAAACGGAAACACCTGAGATTACATCTGAGCGCAAGAAAACACCTTTTTACTGTGAGGGTGGTCAAACACCAGAACAGCTTGACCTGTTGGGGAGGTTGTAGAGTTTTGATTCTTGGTTGTGTTCAAAACCCAACTGGACATGGGCCTGGATAACCTGCTCTGGCCCTGCTTGAGCAGGGAGCTTGGAGTACATGATCTCCAGAAGTCCCTTCCAACCTCAACCGTTCTGTGCTTCTGTGATTCCATAAACATGTCATACTGTTTTCGTAGTCTTTAGTCTATCAGACTCTAATATTTCACTGAGTCTTTCAGTTTCTCTTTTTAGCCAATGAGAATAATAATACATAACTTACCTGAATTACTACCTGCTCTATTTTTTGCAGAAGCTGACATGTTCATGCAGACTGACTGACAGGAGTGGGGCCTGCCAGCAGCAGGGTGCAACATCCAAGACTCTGAGGTGATGGAAAGAATATTTTCTTAAAAATCCACAGGATATTGTTTGGTTTTTGTTTTTTTTTAAGAAAGCCACTGATAAAAACTAGACTGGAAAGAAGACTAGAAGAAGGGATCTGACAAGAAAGGAGACAAAGAGTAGGAAATAAGTTTTCTAGCTTTCTATTTAATCAGGGTTGCCCATCATATCTGAATTTCCCCATGTTTAAAATTTACCTTGTTCCAGTTTAATATGCTTTTAAAGCACTGATTTCAAGCTTGGAATATACTGATGCCTTTTGGTGCTTTCACTCTGAAGTTCAGCTCTGATCTCAGTGCATCCCAACATACCTTCACCTGCAGTTGTATTACAGTGATTTCAAGATGTCTGGCAAACACTGAAGTATTCAACTTTTATGCATTTCTATTTTTAAAACTGGAGTAGAAGTTCATTCATACTGTACCCAGCATCTCAATGTCCTCCACTGAAATGCAAACACTCCCACACTAAGTTTTAAGATATCTACATACTGGGTGCAGGTGCCCAGGTGCTGGGGCAGCCTCTGTGAGGGGCGGCCGGGGCTGCCCCGTGCCGGACCCAGCCGGTTCCAGCCGGCTCCGACCCACCCGCCCCAGGGCACGGCCGAGCCCTGCAGCCGAGGTGGGGGTGCCTCGGGGATAGCCGAATTAAGAAAGGACAAAAATCGCTGCACAGGCAGTGAGGAGTGAGGAAAAACAGTGTGAGAAACAGCCCTGTGAGCTGGGCACAAGAGGAGAAGGAGGGGAGGAGGTGCTCCAGGTTCTAGAGCAGGTATTCCCAAAGGGACTGCAGCCATGGAGGATCTGTGCAAGAGCAGAGGAGAAATATGAGAAGGATGGAACGGCAGAAAAACCCCAAAACGTCCAGACCACAACCCCCCCTGTGCCACCCCATTCCATCATGGAGGGGTCAGTGTTCCTGCTGCGATAACAAGGGGGAGGAGAGCTGTCTGTTGAGCCTGAGGAAGAGGGAGGGGTGTGTTTTCCCTAGCTGTTTTAATGTTCGTGTCTTCATTTTGTTGTTATTTCCCAATATCCTAATTAGTAATTAAATATTTATATTAATTGGCAATAAATTAAGTTAATTTCCCCAAGTCGAGTCTGGTTTTCCCACAACAGTAATTGGTAAATGATCTCCCTGTCATTACCTCAACCCATGAGTTTTCTCACTCTCGTTTTTCCAATTTCCCCCCCTGCCCTGTTGAGGGGAGGGAGGGAGTGAGAGGCTGCATGGAGCCTTGGCTGCCAGCCGGGGCCAATCCGCCACAGACCAGAGGCTTCTGACACCCAGCTAGATTCTTGAAACCTCACATCTCCCAGAGCTGCAATAAGGGCACACTTGATCAGTGATTTGACTTTGTGTATTCACTGGAAACAGAGTTTGTTGGGGATAGTATCAGTAACACTGTTGGGAGACATGGTTTTAAGTTGAGTTATTTTTTGTTTCTCAATATAGAAAATTGGTTCTGAAAAGTGTAATGAAACTACAGCTGATGTTGCCTTTTGACAGCATGTTAGCACAAATAACCCATGGGAAAGGAATGGGGTAGTAGATGTCTAGCTTCCCCTGAAAAGTAGATACAGCGGTGGAGGGTTCAGCCAGCCTTCTCTTAAGTTATACCTTAATTTATATATATATTTTATCTATAAACATTGGCTTCTTTTCTTCTCACAATATCATTCTAAGGATCAGTCTTCTCCTTCCAGCTAAGCAGATCATCGTGCGCTATAAAGGGAACAGGTACAAGAAATCTGCTGCTAGTCACTTAGCGCTGTAGCGCTTAGAGTTTAAGGAGTGGGGCAGGGTGACTTGGAGGCAAAGCTTTGCCTTTGACCATGACCTTCCCATCATCTCCTTGAACTGCAGCTCAGAAGTTCTTACTAGAGATTGCCTGTGGGTCCGGGTGTAAAGCTGACCATTAGTTTGACTGCAAAAATCAGTGTGCATTGAAGGCTCAGTAATGCTCAAGACATTTCTGAAGAGATTATTTACCTAAATACTGTCTATGTGAATGGAAAAGTTATCCTTCTTTGTTTTGCAGTGCTTTTACAGTGAAGTCACTGTTGTTATTGTTCTTCGCTTGTGTTTCATTGGCTTCCAGAAGTATAATAACCTAGTCCTCAATTTTACATAGTGTTCCTAAGGAACAGAAATATTTCTGCAAAACCAGAGAGGTCTCAAAGGTCCTAAGACTTACTGTCTTCAAAAATGTTAAGACTCCTTGCATAGAAATACCTCTTTCAAGGCTTATTGACAGCTGCTGATTCAGAAACGCATTCAATAAAACAGCTAGTCAACTCAAGAAATTGGCAATAACAAATAATGAACACTCCATTAGGAATGAGAACATCTGGTCATCTTAAGAAGTGGAGTAAAAACTACAGCACTTAAGGCAAGTTCCCATTGTCTTCTGAATATTTTATCATAAACATCCAAACTTACTCAGCTCTGTCTGTAATTAATGTCAAAGAAAGTATTTCACAGGGCTTTGTCACAAGGCAAAAATCCAAAAGCAGGAAAGTGCATTAAGAGTGTAATATATAACTGAAATAATGACTATAATCTAAAAGTGCTACAAGCTCAAATGAGAATAAATATTTGATAATCAGACCTGTCCAACATTCTTAGGAAAGCTAAAAAGACAAACATATGTTCTTTATCCAAAGGGCTCCTATAAAAACAGTACATTTTACCGCAAAAATAACACTGTATCTCTGATGTTACTAAGAGTAGACAAAATGAACTGTGAAATATCATCATATATTTAAAAGCATTGTGAAAATACTATGTGGTTCTGTATTGCTTCTATGAGGTCTAGTGACTTGGTTTACCTGTTTAATTTTATGTGGGGGGAAAGGGGGGCAATATAAGGAAATAATTTGTTTCAACAGCCACTCCCTACAAGTGGCAAACAGCATGCACATGTTCTGTGCATCATATCATCGTATCTTGTTTAGGCTGAGCAGACTGTGAGGACTTGTGCATTTTTGAACATGCCTACCTGTGTAAAACTAGCATATACAAGATAAGTAAAGCAAATTCAAGTTCTGGTCTAAATTTGATCAAAAGATTAAAATCAGATGATCTGTGGTAATATTAAGCTCAGATATCATCCACAACATTTGAGTAAATTAGCCTTCATTTAGCTCTGTGTCATCCTGCCAAACCGCTTCCAAGCAGTTTGTATTATCTCTACTTAATCCCGCAATTTAGACATCCCATAGAAACTAAATATGAGTGCAGACTTTAAAACCACAGAATTGGGAAGGGAACTATAAAAACATCCTCTTGAGGCAGAGAGAATTTCTCTTATTTGATCAGCTATGAATGAACAAACACAAGTGGACAAACAGAAAAAAGAGGAGTGGCACTCTGTAAGTTTACGACTGAAAGAGAAGGCACATTTAGGAAAAGACACTCTGGAAGGTTCAGACCATATGCCTGAGATTATTTCTAGGTGTTGGGTATAATAAGCAATATGTATCGGTTGTTTATTTCTTGTGTCTGGTCCTACGCATAATTTGTGCCATCAAAATTAAAGAGCAGTTGTCCTATAAACCTTTTGTCAGTCTTTCTGTTTTGTGGTTGTACTACAGATTGACCATGAAAAGGTTTGTTTGATGACAGATACCCACACAGCAGCCAAGGTGAGCATTGGTACCAGGCGGTAGGGTAGCTGGATCACAAAACTGAAGTGCTGTGAAGATCAAATCAGAGCCTACAGAGCATGGCAATGAGACCAAAGGAAGGGAAAGTTATGGAACCCACTTGGACCATAGGAACCACAACAGTCCTCCAGAAGGAGACTCAATCACAGCAGATTTGTTCAGGTCAGAAATTTGGGGTTTGGGACTTTTAAACAAATCTGCCTGGTTGTGTGAAGGATAAGCTGCAGGGGCAAGAATGTGCAGTATTCCTTAGTGTATACAGATGCACATATACATATGAAAAAAAAAAATACTTGTGAAATTAAGACCCCAGGAAAATCAGTGCTCTGTGGATATGCCTGGCAATCACATGATTTTGGTACAATGGCATGAAATACTGAGGAACACAGACAGCGTTTAGCTATGATGAGAGATCACAGCCCTAGGAGAGAGGAAAGCACAGGACTGAGAGTTTAGTTTGCCATGACTAATTAAAATCAGTATAGAAAATGATGCAGAAGTCATTCTCATTCCTGTATTATCTTCCTTCAAATACTCTTTAAAGTTTTCCTTTGCCACAATGACTACAAGGACCTAGACGACATGGCACCTATTTGTGTGCAGGGCTAACCAGGATTCTCTCATTGTCTTCTACACATCCATCTGTTCCTCTCTCTCTGCTGACTCTGAATTGTCGATTCTGTGGCATAAGATCAACTATTCTGTGCCCTATTTGCACACAGTGTGTTTCATGCATTTGATTCCTCTATATTACAATATCAATGTATTACAGTCCTATTTCTGCTTTTTTTAATATGGCGTATTGCAAAGATTTTCTCCTTTAAATAGATTCAGAGAAAGTAAACATTGATATGTTTTATTGTCAACTTATAACTATATTTCCTACACCTCTACAAATCTATGTATTTACATCTGATATTGTTATAATTAAACTGTGGTTTACTAACACCTGCTTTTACTGTGGTAGATTTATCAGGCTTTGTAGCAGAATCCAACCCCTATGATAACAGCTGAGATGGAACCAGGCTGCTTGCAGCTTTATTTTACCTCTTCTAATTAGCTGCAGGGGATATTCTCTTCTGAGCAATTGACAGAGATGCAGAATACCTACGAAATCAGTTTAAAAAATTAAACTCCAGCAATTATTGCCCTAATCATATCAATACAGCCAACAAAAATACATAATCCAGTGCAGAATAGAGGAATTAGCTTTTTTTTAAAAGCAAGTGTCCTGTTTCACTAAACAAATTTTTCCAAGGCAGCAATGTTGTATTCATATCTGAATTGAGCCTTGGAAGAATGTTCACATGCTTTCTTTAACTTCATTTTAGACATCTTTAATGAAGAGAAGAATTCAAATAATTATAATTATCTTTCAGGAATAAAAAAAGTCTGCATGTAACTTATAGTAAATTCCATTAAACTTTTAATGCTTTTTGAATGTGTTATTAGCTACATGATTCAAAGACTGAAAAGAAAAACAGAAGTGAAAAAGCCAGTTTTATTATTACCACATTTATGTACGATCACTAGCTGTAACCCAAGGCTTTTTTATAGCATAGGATATTCTTTTAATTTATCCTTCAGCCAGGAAAATGTAATTAATTGTATATACTTATTTCTATAGCTGTGATAGGAATGCATGTCACGACTGTTGTCACTTCAGTCTTTTGGATGTTTCTACATCCCTAGCAACAAGAAGATACTGAGGTGGTGGTGTTTGGTTCAGTGGAATAGTGTCACACATTTGTTAACACCTGATCATTGAATCTGTCATTTACACACACAAAATATTTGAGGTTGGAAGGGGCCTGAGGAGGTCACCTAGTGTGCAAGCAGGCTCACCTAGGGTTGCCCAGGACCATGTCCAAATGGCTTTTGCATATCTCTGAGGTGGGAGACTCCACAGCCTCTCTGGGCAACATGTGCTGGTGCTCAGACCAAACTTACATACAGGTTACTTCAATTATTTTTGATACATATGCATGTTATATATACGTAACAAATTCATACTCAGAAGACCTATAGGAGGTAGGAGATATTATTCAAGAGATCCCAAATTCTCAAAGGTAGTTGGGGACATCACATAGCATTCCTTTCATCTAGCCTCAGACACTGACATCTGCACTACTCTCCAGGACACAAATTGCCTTCTTCCAGTTTTGATGCAGAGGAGAAGTGATGATCTATTCACTTAAGCTGAGGCCTGCAGGTCAGACATCTACACTTGAGAGAGTCACCTGAAGTACCCATTATAGCCAAAGTAAAGAAATTAATATTTTTTAATGTGCAAGCCATTTGATAGCTTTAAAAGCAATGCAGAGAGTTTATGATTAGCACAACATAATAAAATAATGTTTGTAGTATGACTTCTTATTAATCAAAAGTATCACTAATAATTAAATGGAATACATATAGAAGATCTACAAAAGTTTTCTTAAACTGGACTGATTTGCTGAATTAAAACATCCATGTTAGAGGTGCTGGGTACCACTGACCATAAAAAGAAAAAAAGAAAAAGAAAAAAGCAGTGTTTGCCTTCCTGCAGTTAGTGCCAAGCAAGTATAAACACCTTTCTTCTGTCCCTTCTTTCCTCATCTTACACCATTTCTGGTTGTCTTCTACTCTACATTTGTTTTTCTTGAAGAGCTCCCTTGGGGCTTCTTTCAGTATCTTTCTGCTGCATGTTATTCAATGACCCCTTTCTTTTTTTCCTCCCTCCAACTCATTATGCAATGCTGTCTTTGCTTCACAGTCTCTAGATTCAACATAATGGAATTACTGCACAGAGTTATGTATGGTACATGATGATGCCTGAACTTATTTGGTGGGCACCAGGAAAATAAGTTTTTTGCAATAGAAACCAATGTATGAAAAATGAAGCCTTGGTCAGGTATTAAAAATATGCTCTTAAAAACTAGGGCAGACCTTCAACCAGAGTAAATGACCCTAATTCCATTGTCTTCAATTTACTGATGTACTCTTGAGTAACTGCTTATTGCTTTCTGCTTTGGAAGTAAATATGTTGTGATTTGCTTGAGCCAATAGCCTGTGAACAGCTTTTCAGCAGCAGACAGAATGAATTGGATAGAGAACCACTGCCCCTTTACCCTTACAGTGAGCAAAGCCCTTCTGCTTCGCAAATAGCATCTTGAATAATGTCAGCCATGCTAGGTTTGGGTGAGTGGAATGACGCACACCACTCTAAGGGAATGAAAGGGAACATCAGGAGGCAGCCTAAATGGCAGCGTATTTACTTCAGCACTATTCATATATTCACACCAGCTGAGGATCTGGCTCCTGAAGCTCCCTTTCAGTCCAAGAAAGCAAAGTGCCTCATCACAGAGCAACAAACTGCTCACAGTTGGTGCCATTCAAGATGCAGTTTGCAAAAGCAGAACTACTTTGGAAATACTGGGGAAAAAGAAAGGACATTGGTTTCATATCCAGTCCGCTGACATACTCTTTTCCCAGATTCAGGTGAATCACCAAAGCACTATAAGATTTACTGCCAGTTCATAAACTACTGAGGAAGCAAAAACCTGAATAGTTACTGATGATTATGTTTGAAAATTAATAACTCTTCTGTTAACATTTATATCGTGTCATAAAAATCGTAGAGAGTGGTTTGTGGATATGAGATTTTCTTGTTTTCATAATTCAGGAAACTCCCTTTCTCAGGCAGGCAAGCCACCCACTCAAGTAAATGGATAAATCCAAAAGAGGCAGATCCCGTTAAGATGGATGTAGTTCAACAGTGCAGAAAATATGCTTTGTTACAGAAAAATAATTCTCTAGCAAGGTATATGAACAAGTAAAGTAATGATATTGGATTTCCATGTATTTCTTTATCAGGTATTGATTTAATTTACAAGCTAAGGCCAGAAAATGCTTACAGAAGTAACATTGTTCAATTATATACTGTTCAAATTATGCTATTTATTTTTTTACAGGATGAGTGAATTTCTTTTGCCCCATTTTCTGTGCACTCTTAAGCATCATGGGCCTAATTCACGCTACAGAGGAGACTTTGAGACAGGTTAGATTTTGGAAAGATGGCACTGAACAGGGGGTGACTACTCAGTAATATTGCCTAACAGCAGTTTTGCTGGCTCAAAGAGCAGCAGTGTTTAAGAAACAGCCTACCTCTATACTACCTCCGCATGCCATGTACTTGTGGAAGAGGAAAATATGCAGAACAGGAAAGAAATCTGGCTGTGGTGAGTGCACATTTCAGCAATTCTCTCCCTTCGTAGCAGGCCAGCACAGTAGCCGTCAGCGAAGAACTGCAGTATGTGCTGCTGTGACCTGTGCCAGGAAACATTTCTGAATAGCAGAAATGCAGAAAGCCAATGAGGCAGGTGGCCTGGTGCTTGTAGCAGTCTGCAGTAGACCAGTGTTTGGTGACATTGAGAAACTTGCATTTTCCTGCATCTCCTCACCTTCTAGGACATCTGTGTATGAGAATTTACACTTGATTTCTACCCAGTTCCTTGGAAAATAGTCCCAACTCCCCCTTTTTTTTAAGGAAAAAAAAAAAAAAAGAAAAATGGCATAAAGCATACTGGAGAAAATGCAGAAAAAGATGAAGGCAGAGAGCTCATAGAAAGCAACTGAAAGTGAGAGAGGGCAGCATGCTAAGATCAGCATTCATTTACTTAGGGAACTTGGTAGTGCATCCTTCTTGTCAGAGATCTGCCCTCTATTCCTGGCAAAAGCTTCTCTGCAGCCAGGAGAATTCCAACCCACAATGAAGATGACAGAGCTTAAAATATGCACCTGTTTGAGCTAATCATATTTAATTTAATTTTTTCTAAGATAAATTAACACTCAGCTTAGCAAACTCTTTTTCGAAATCACTGTCTCTCTAATGAGCGGCTGAGGGGACAGAAAGGGGAGTAAAATTTTCCCCAAAATGGAGAGGAGAGTAACTGGTCTGTGTTAGAAACAGCACAAGCCACAACTAGTGCACTTTTATCTGCACAACTGTTTCTCTGGCACCCCTCCTACTGTTGGCAGGCCCAGCTATAGGCATCAGCAGTCCAAGAGATTGCTCAAAACCACTGGGCTCCAGAGCTTGACCCATTACCCTTCTCCTCTATCATCCCACGTACCGTCTTCAGCAAGCAATTTTGTTCACCCTATTTCCCCTTGGGTCTGCTTTCATACAACTCCAGGCAAATTTGTGTTATGCTAGCCTGTGGACAAGCAATTTCTGCAGAGTGCATGGAAGCTGTTCCTGCTTGAGGAAGCAGGCTGGTGCTCCAAAGCCTTCCCTGGTCAAACCTATGTCAGGGTCTGCTTGTGCATGGGAGTGGGTATCCAAAGAGCAGACTTTAAAGAAGGGGAACAAGCAGGAGCTGGGGGAGTGGGCAGCTTTATGGGATTGGCTGTAGGAAACTGAAACTGGCTAGTTGTTTTTTTGGAAGGCCGTCTTGGGCCCAGACTCTGCATCTTACTTTGAGCCTATATTTTAGTGTTGGCATTATTTTTATGTTCTCTGGAATCACCAGTCTGGATACAGTTTCAAAAGCCATCTGTAGACCGTATAGGTGGTCAACATGCTTTCTGCATGGCCAAGATCTGTTCTTTATCAGCTGTAAACAGTGGAAATAAAAGTGATTAAATAGCATGCATTTATCTCTGCAGCCAAAATAATACACCACTGCCTGTGCATAACCCATACATTCACACTTTAAGGTAACAGTACAAACATGAAAGATGAAAACTTTCTAAGTTCCTTGTTGCCATATGTTCAAAGGATAAAAATCTAGACAGAATCAATCATCTTCTGTATAACCCAAGTATTAATTGGAGTGAGACTAATTAGTTGCCTACCTTTGATGAGAAATGAGAAATGAGATATCCTCCTCCTCTCTTTTTTAAAGTGAAAGATTTACTGCTCAATCTTAATGACATTTTAAACGTTTCATTCTCTTTTAATCTGTGGTACTAATTTAATACAGATACCTCTGCAGCAGAAAGGCTCTCTGCAAACTGATTCTGATACATAAGGTGAAACAAGATCATTTTTCAATAAATTGAAGGAGTCAACAGTAATCTGAATATGATGCTCTGCTGCTGAGCTCAATTAATAAATATGGACTACGGATTTAAAATGTCAACAGCTGATGTAAACTCTAATAAATTACATTATAATTAGTATCTCTAACTATAAAATCCCCATTCCAATCTCTCTTAAAATCAAACCAATATACATCGCAATTTGGTGCGCTGACCCAATAAAGCCACGCTGATTACCAAACAGTAATGAATGTATATATCATGAATAGTTTCAGTGGCTTAAAACAGCTGTAGTATATGTAAACTATATATTAATGGCAAAGAGCCTTCCCTGAAACAATTTTTTTAAGTTCTGCTGAATGTAAGAAAAAAATCTACTTTTTGCAGTGTCTGATATTTGATGGATGATACTCACTGTTTTCATTGTCCATGGTATTGGCAGGATTAGTATAGCTACCATGTGTTGAAAGCATAAAACACTCATTATGGAAGTATTCTTCTTTGCTAGAAGATGATTTAAATGAGAAAGCTGAACCTTCTAAAAACTTTTGTATCAAGGAAATAAGTATACAACAGTTCTCCCTCAGATAGCTGGATTTGGGAGATTCTAACATAGCTGGAAGTCTGTTGGTACATCTATTTTATCAGTTAATGGCGTGACAAATTCAAGAGAGAAAGCTTAACAAAAGCTTCGTGGACTACCTCAAGTCTTCTGAGGCTTATACAGAACAATTCTAACCTTTCATAGCTCAATTTAGTAAACTGTACCAGTTCCATGCATTTCTAGTGCACTATGATTTAACTTGCAAACCAAAATGGAGCATCATTATTTTGGGTAACAATGTGATAGATAGAATTTTATCAGCAAAGATTTACCAGGATCCAAATACATCCTCAGGACCTTAGCTTGAATGCTGATTTTCTATTGAAGAATTCACTTTCCCTTAATAGCACATTCAAAGGTCATCAGCCCTGTGGGGAAAAGCTTTCCCTACATAACTTTATATTTACAAGCAACAAAAATAATAGCCTTTCTCAATCTGTGTCTTTTTGGTATTATAAGTTTAGATTTTGTGTAAAAATGAGATTTTCCTTACACATAATTTTATTTAATTGGAAACTTTTATAATGTTACATATGGGATGAAAATACTGCACATTAAAAAAGACTTTTGATATAAAAAATTCTTTATGGTGTACAATTGGACCCTTGTGCATATAATACGTTATTAAAGATTAACAATAATGATTCTTTGCATGGCAGTTTTCTCCATAATATCCATACTGTAATTTCTGAAATACTCTACCTAGTATATATTACTACTTAGGGAAATATTGCAATGCTGATCTTGCTCAGGGAGTGTGATTTCAATGGAAGTGATTCCAAAGGGTCTCTGTTATGTCTGGATCTGGGTTTAGGCTGTGTTCATAATGTCTAAACATCAGTTAATTCATAATCAGTGATCTAGCTGCTGCTGAGCCACCCTGAAATATTTGTGAAGGTTTTGCAATGCACTAACCTAGTAAAGGCCTGAGTTAGTATCCTAAATTATTTCACAAGCAAAATTAATTTTTAAGTCTCTATATGTAGTGACATGACAAAACATAAATGAAACAAAGATAAAACTGGGCAGTAGGGATGCTTTAATTCTGCTACTGTTACTAGCTCTGGCTGTGTTTTTTGCCACAAGTAAATCACTTAATTTTCTGTGTCCTATTCCCCATCTCCAAATCAAAGATGATAAAACATACCTTGTACAGTTTGAGGGAGGCTTGCAATTGCCTCCTGCCTTACACACTTGGTAGCCAGGCCAATGTTTTCGCATATGGAGATCACACAACAAAGAAGATCTGTAAATATTTCATCTACTGGACCAAAAGCATAGAGTAAGAATCAAGTATTGTTTTGCCCTGGTAGTATTCTGCAGCTATAACATACCACCATGCTGAGACTGCAATAAACAACTCTCTTGCCAACCATCCTGACCATCTCCTGTCATAGGCTTCATCCTCCTCCTTCTTCTGTGTGACCCAAATCCCCTGCCTGCATTCTTCATTAAGTGCCTTTCCTAATGGGAAAAAGCTGGCATTGAGGGAAAGGAAAGGGAAGCCAGGGGCGGAGGTTCCCCCAGCTGCAAAGACTGCTCATGCTAAGGGCAGTTGAAAACGCTGGTACACACATCCTGGTTCTCCTGTCAGTCTTTCTTGCCTCTCCTCCTTCATTGCCTTTCTTCCTGGCAGCTATTCAGTTGAAGACACAACCAACTTCAAACATTTGTTTCTAAAATAAAAGAAAAAAATCAAACATTGAAGGAGGAAATGGAGGGAGGATAAGCCTTGTGTGTAGATGGAAAATGAAATGGAAAAAAAACAGCTCATCGGTTGCTGAGAAAAAAGCTTTGTATGATTAGCTATTTACTTGGAAAGAAAAAAAAAGTCATTTTGATATATCCCTACAATGTGAGTCTAACACAAATTCATCACAAACCAAAGATATTTAAAATGCAAGTTACACTAAGGTCCAAAAAAAACCCAGATCATGAGTTGATTAATGATAAGATAATTACACTTAACAGGTTTTTTTAAGGCTTTGATATAACAGAGATCCACAAATGTCAAGCACTTGCCATCTTGTTGAAATCAAAGATGTAAGTAAAACCCTCAAGTAATACATTACATGCTTTTCCTAAAATCTAAAGCAGCACTTGTTACATCTGTACATTTTTCCAAGAGGAAAATGTACTCCCATGGAAATTTCCACCCTCACCCTCTCTTTTACAAACTATTAATTCCAATGCAAATGCATACAAACTTATGTTTCCCCCTTCATAACCCACTGCGTACTGTTGAAACTGACAACAAATCCTTTTCCCAAGAAAAAATGCACGTACAGTACTGCATTGTGATCCCATAAAGTGACTTGCTTAGGAACTGTTGAAATATTACCCCCTTAAATGACTACTGAATGACAGAGATCCAGACTGTGGTCCTCGCACCCACGCTGAATCCTGCCTCCCTCTGTTGGGAGTCCAGCTAAGGTGCAACTTGCCGAAAGGCGAGTCAGAGCTAGATTTACGGCTTAATTTACATGCAATCATTTTAAGAAAGGACAAATAAATTCCCATAAGTATCAGATGGTCTCAGAGCTCATCAGGTGCTTTTTAAATGCTAGCTGGGACACTGACTAAAGCAAACCAGAGGGCTGCGGTCAAGCAGACAGATTCAGAGAAAATGTTTCTCCTGAGTGGGCCTGCTAATACAGGAGAAGCTTAAAGTGTTAGAGATGCAAAGAAACCCAGTTTGAAAAGGCTGTGACTGGTAACAGAAATCAAGCTATTTCAATTAGAATTGCCCCCAAGGAGATGTCTGAAGCTGCAATATGGGTACAAATTGCATTGCATTGAGAAAATACAGAAACGGTCTGTTTCAGAACCGCAAAATCTACTTTGAACAGACAATAGGCCTACTAGCATATCAAGTGGAACAAATTAAAACTGTCAACATCACAGCAACTGTTTCAAATTGGTAACTTAGCATGACCCTAAAGCGGAATAGAAACTAGATGTTCTGATAATGTTCAGAAAAAGTGAAGGCAGAGATCGGCAGCCTGCCCTGGCAAACGGCAAAGTTGTAACATGCAGAGCCCTTCTACAAAGTATTGGCTCACCCACACAAAACAACAGCTTTAGAAACTGTTATAGGTTGTGCAATAATCTCTGACAGAATAATCATCCAAGGAAAAGAAGTCATCAGCGGTGAGTAATCATCAGATGAGTGATTTATCACTAGTCTTCTAAATAATTGGTCATGGCGATGGTGAAAACTTCAACTAATATTTAAAAAATGTTATGGAATCAACATATAATCTCTACTGTATTGTGATACATAATTGATAAAAGCATGAAAAGTCTAGTAGCAGACACCACTGCTTTCTTCCTAGTGCTGCTGTTTGGTTAAAAAAAATGTGTATGTATATACACATATGTAAATTCAAGAAAACTAAGCACCTGTTCCTGGCATACTTTTTCAAATTCATCTGACAAAGTGACAGATTTGATAAATAGATTAGAAAATTCTTACTCCCAAAATATTCCCCATATGCACAGCAACCACTCATAATCAACAAAATATAAGATCCCACAAGAATTCAGGAATCAAAATGTTAAGCAGTGTGGTACCTAACCTTTAGGCACCCTAGAGACCCAAGACAGCTAGACCCACAAAAACCAGTATACCAAGCACAGAGCAGCCCAAAGGGAAGCCCTGAAGCTTGCACTGAGTTAGTGCCCCAGCACTACCAGGCAGCACAGTCTTCCATTTGGGATTTGCAACCTGGAAACTTCTTAGACCCTTTTCTCTCTACCTTCAAACCAAACCAAACAAACAAACAAACAAGCAAACAAACAAACAAAAAAAAAAAAAGAGAGAAGGAATTATTGCTTTCTTTCAAGGTACTGCTTTGTAGGAGGAAGTGTCTAAGACAGACTCTGCAAATACGAGCTCAGGACACAGGAGGAAGAGGCAGACTCAGACAGATGCAAGCTTGTCCCAGGAGCTCCCTGGCCCCGTCACAACTGAGATGCTACCAGATAACTTTAATGTTCTATACTAGGTATTTAGCAAATGTAAATGGTGAGGATTACACAGAAGCTGGATGAGGGTTTGAGGATCATGATTTTGGTGTTAGGTGTTTCCATTCAGTCTAAATCCCCCATCAGACACCATGGCTTTTTTCTAATCTTTGAATGAACAGCTTTAGGCTGGCCTACAAAAGCTGCCTCATTCATTCAACGTCAAGGAAAACAAAGCATGGGACTGCAGCTTATCTAATGCTGGCCAGATAAATGTAATAATGTGGTATTATGCTGAACTGATATGCTCGACTGGTTGCTTGCTGACTGGCCCACAATGTGCTGGAGCCGCAGTCTGTGACCTTTCAGGGGTGAAAGTTGTTCCACGGTGCTGACATTTACCCAGGCTTTGGGAGTTTCTGTCTCCTAATACAGTGACTGCTTTGTGAGAGTTCCTGGCATATTCTACAGGGAAAAAAAAAATGAGAGGAGGGCAGTGTAAAAAGGACTTCAGCAGCTTAGGCTACCAGGATAACAAAAGGAGAATGTAAGAAATCTAGACATGTAGGCTGACTATTATCCCCAGGGAGTGGCAGCTCACCAAAACCCCATTAATTTTATAGTTGTGGCTTAAACTGCATAGATTTTATTGCGCAGATGAACAGTGGCTGTTCCCTGCTAGCTCTGTCCTAGATTCACATGATTCAATTGCTACCTCCGAACTTCTCTTTGTTGGTATCCCTGGCTGCAGATGTTTCTTCCTGTTCTTCCACTAGATTAATTTCTGTTAGTTTGTCTGTAACAATTATCTGCAGATGATAAAACCTGAAGATCTTGAAATATACTCAGAAAACTGCAAAATATACAAGGCTCTGACCAAAAGCCCCTGCAATATAATAGATAATATTTATCACTAAAAAGCAGGCAGCAGAGCAGGCAGGCAGCTTTAACATGCACTAATATCATCACACTGTGAAAACTGTAGAGAGGATGCTGTTGCACTGATGGGTAATTTTGTCAATAACGTTGCTTTTGAGTTACCATTTTTTACCCAGGTGAATAGTCTTTTGATACCGTTAAAAGCATTTTCTTGGATCTAAGCTTTAAAATTTAAGCAAAATTAGTGTCCTTGCTATTACAATAAAACAGAATGTAAAACAGAAACAAATGCAAATCAAGGGAAAGTATATTGCCTTAGCTTGTCCCTTGAGTTCAAGATGACCTACAGCGTTTTACTGAATTAAAAGGGCCATGAGCAATGGAAAGATTATTCAGGGTGGGGTAATTTTCTAGATGGGCCGAAAAAGTGTAGCAGTTCCCATGTTACCTTCAATCCTACACCCAGAGTAAGGAAGGAAAGGGGAAAAAAAGCCTGGCAGGAACTCAGCGTGACACTGGGATTACATGACTGCCACAACAGCCATTCAGGACCACTCACAGCAGCAGTTAGAATATTGTAACTTATGCCACCAGTCTGGTCTGATACATAGCTGGCCCAGGGTCATGATAATGGCATCCAAAGTAATTTACAGCATCTGTGCACCTCCCCCAAGTTACACTGTGTGCCTCATGGCTGCAGTGAAGAATTTGGATCATTAACTTTAGAGTCATTTAACTTATGCTTGCATTATGAGTGCTGCCTGATGGCATCCTACTCCTCTATCTGCTCCGAGGTTGCCATGACAAACTAAAAATCTTGATGCAATGAGAAGTTAGTAAATCAGATGAGTTTCATGAGAATTTAGGGGATAGTAGCTCTGCCTCCAATATCTTACCAGATAATCATTTTCATGGCCACTTGACAGTGGCAACAGTTATGACTTCTGCATACTGCCTCATTAACATTTCTAGGATTCAGCACTCTGCAAAGATGCTGCCATTCTTTGATTCATGAATACTGCAGCACTGCACAGAGGCTACACATGGCCAAATATTAATTAACCCGTATTTAGGCACCTATGTGCGTGATCTGCTTTTCATCATTATGGGAACATTTAACACATCTCTTTGGCATCATGAGAGTCTTTCTACTTATATTCTGATAAGAAATCAGCTCCTCTTTCTCGTCTTTGTCTTCACCCTTAAGCTAAAAGAACATTTATTTCATGAAGTTGTACATAATCATTTTAGATGTTGGTAAGTTGGACTTTTTACCGTGAACGTGAGTTAAACTGGTTGATTTATGCGTCTTTTTAATGAGCACATTCAGGACTAGGTATCTCCTAGACCTTTATTTTCCCCTCTAAACAGTAAATACTGAAAATCTGCCTTAATATAAGCTCAGTTCAGACTAACCTTCCTTTTTATAAAAGGACTTCTAGAATATTTTTTTTAATTCAAAAAGTATGAAAAATAGGGCCTTGTATTTCTCTTGTCAAGGGCAGAGATATTATGTGACAATTATGTTAATAAGCATATAAAAATTTGCTTTAGAGCAGCAGAAGCACAAGCTGCAACAATGAAAAGGACAGCCCGTTTGGTTGGGTAAAGAAGCTTATTTATGAATTTACAGCTGAAGATAACAGTTCTGTCATTAGAATCGTACACTGCATTATTGTATGTTGCAGTAAGTAAACTATTATGTGAAAATGATCAAGAAGGCTTCTTACACAGATAAGCACATTGCTATGCCTAGAAATCAGACTCCTGTATGAAGGAAAGCTTTGGGTTTGGTTTTAAGCAGGTTTTTTTCTGATAAATCTTGATTCTCATACCATTTTAATTGCAGGTGAAGGTAAAATTCATCTCACTGTGTTCGTACATAATTAACTATCAGCCAAATGCCTTCAGGTTTATGATAAAATTATAATCCTGGGTTGCTCACCTCAAATCCAGTGGGGATTCATATGGCCCATCAGAAAAAATAGTCCAGCAGACAGCTGCTTTCAGCATCCGTCTTTCTTCAGGCAGTTCAGCAGCAACCAAGGAGTAGGGGTTAAATCTAATAAATTGATTTGCTTTTGTCATGTCATGAGGGAAGGATCACAGGGAGAAATGGTGATGTGGAGCCGGTTGCAGTTGTAACAAGGACAGTTCATGTGGCCTGAGGAGAGCTTTCCCCACCCCATGCTACCTCCAAGGAAAGAGGCTCCATAGCAGATAGTTCTCCAATTTGCTCCAGTGACAGCAGCCCACTCCTGGATGCTTTGCTTTGGGTGCATCTGGGGAGGCCACACTTGTGAATGATGTGGTTAGAGTGGACACGATAAGCCCAGTTCTCCTGGGAAGTGTTAAATGCACTTGAAATTTTTTTTCCCCCCAAAGGGTAAATTCTTCTATTTGCTGCCTTCTCATTTTTCTTACCTTTTCTAGTTTGTGTTCTTAATCTTTTCTGAATCACCACAAGATTAGAAATGCATTCTTATGTTTTAAATTAAAACTGAGATACTTACATCAATCTAGGTCTTCGAGTCTAAATTATGAGGTGGTGCAGCAGAAATTGCAGCCATTGGCAACATTACATCTCACTGATGGATCTGGGTCATTTTGTACCATTTCTAGCACCATTCAGCCATGATTTTCAGCAGAATTGTGACTGTTATTGTAATAAAAATAATGAACACTAATATTTTCAGTGTGATTTTTGGACAGCTTTTTTTAATCTTTCCTGTATCACAACCACTTGACAGATAAACCATCCCACTACTGAAATGTAAAATGATTTAATGAGACACACTACTGTAAACTCTCTTTTATTCTCATCAGCCTTTTTCATTATCAGGGGAGTGCAATATCAAATTAGTTTAACTTCTTGACTCACAAGAGAACACAAAGAGCTCACAAATTAAGATTCTCCTGCAAGAATGTTTTAGTGCCAGGATTAAATGTGAACAACCAGTTGATTGATAAGCAGAATTAGCACAGGCGAATAAAGTCCTTGGGGGCCAAACCTTCCCAGTGCCCAAGAACATGTCACTTAGTATGACCCCATTTATTTCAATAAGATGACAAGCCTGTGACTCAAAATTTCAGCCTGATGATATACAAGGAGTTGCACCCAACTCAAGATCATTAATGATCCCCATCTCTGAATGCAAAGACAGCTGTATCTTGTCATATATCTTTTACACTGGGAAAAGCTTCATCTCTCCTCCCCAGTAAGGGAGGAGATGTCTCACAGAAACTTCTAGCTGAACTTCCCCTTTCGGTTACTTCTCATTGTTATTGAGTCATACACCCTTCATGATGACAGAGTCACTTATTCTTTTGTTCAAGACCTTGTCCCTAAACCCATGAGGCAAAGAAAGAATTAAGGTTTCACTTAGTATCACAAGATTATATGGGACTACTGCAATTGCTTTATAGATTTTTTTAAGGCAGAAAGAAAATAATTGACCAGCCTGAACAAAAACACCACAAACTAAGTTGACCAGCAATTATTAAATAACTTGTGATTTAACTAATGTGTAACTATTCAGAAAGACCCTCTGTCTTAATTGTTACCGAAAACCCTGCCCTATATGTTAATTGATTCTCAGTGTTGAAAACCAGCTACTTGCTTCCAATTTGAATTCTGCTAGCCTCAAGGAGGGTTATTTCCTCCTAATACCTGGATTTGAATGTTTATCTGCTAGTCATGTTTCAAGCAACAGAATGAGGGCTGAACATTAGTACTGCCGATATTTTCACACATTGGTTTTCTCACATGGTTTCATGAATGCTGCATCATACAAGACACAGAATCATCTGTTTCTAGAGGTATATGTGCTGTAGCCTCTATGAAGAACTTATCCCTATAGGGAAGGATACCCCAGAGAGAAACCGAGATTTTATGGTGGATCGGTCACTGTGTAGATATGCTCAACTTTTTTAATTTTTTTCCTTTAATTTCTTCTTTAAATTATAACAGGTGGGACAAGATACAAAACATCTATTTTTATCAGATTGTGTTGTCAGAGCTTCCTACATTCCCACTCCAGCTCACGACTTCAGTTTTTCCAAGAAAGTCTCACTTGCCTGTGCTTCTTCCTCATGATATTTCTTATGCCTGAAGAGCACTACCTTTTCTCTGCTATCCTGTCCTCATCATTTTGTTTTTCTGGGAAGAGTTTAAACAGTGGTCTGCTAAAGTCTTTCACAATAAAATGTACTTCCAGTAAATTATAGCTAAGATGTTGCCATTCTGGGTTGAATAGGAATATCGCAGCAGTTGTTATCAAGATTCTCATATGTGATTTACACTGTATAAGAGTTTATGGACTCAATCGAGTCCTTGTAAAAAAAGGATGTGATACTCATGTCCTATCTGCGATTAGTCACCAAAAAAAACTAAAAAAGGAAAATAAGAGCTACATGAAGTAGCTTCTATTTGTCTTCCAAATTAGGTGTTGGTTCATCATTGAAGCATTCATTATTATTCAGGAAAATAAAAAAATCTAACAGGGCAGGGCTTAAAAATCAGAAAATGGCAGTTAAAATATACAAATATGTTTTCTGCAAATGCAATGGTGCAACTATTCACACAATAGCTCATGGCCACAACGGCAAGGTAATAAAACCAAAAGAAAACCTTGAAAACAAAGTACTTCTACAGGTGAGAAAAATATATGCTAGCTTCTTGGTATTTGTTTTGTACAATGCCAGAAGATCAAGAAAGTCATAAACATTAAGGTTATGGCCACAACATGTCACTGGAGCTGGGTACAGGGAACTAGGGACACATCAGTGAAAGTGGCAGGACACGGTAACTCATTATTTTTTTTCTATTAAAGATTTTGGCTTTGTAAAACCAAAGCAGAAAGCTGTATGCAGCTTGACAGATGAAATCACTGCAGAGAGAATACTGATAGCTGTGCAGTTCCTGCTCTGCCCTATTTGAGTTCCATCCTACCGCCAGTCAACCAGAAAAGAACATTTAATCAGATTGTGTAGCCTAAACATAAACTTTCTTTTGGACAGCTGGTAAGAAGAAAAAACTCCCCAAACTAAAGAATTCCCTACCAGCATCCCCTCAGATAGAAGAAAGTGTCCTACTTCTCATTATGACTAGCATATTCAGATCACTCTATGTATTAAGCTTAGCAGATCCAGTGCTGTACAGAGATCCTGAGAAGAGGACAGGTTTAACTACCAGAAAGTTTCAGATCAAGATCTTGCAAGTTTGTCTTGAGGATCTGGTCACAAAATTCATGTATTTATTTAGAAACATGTAGCTGACTGAGCTTGGTATTCTTCACATGTAGAAGATCAGAGCTTTGCAGGGATGTATCTGTCATAATTAAAAGAACAACTGTTACATTCATCTGACTAACTTGAACCTTCTTGTGCAGCTCAATCGCACATCTCTGCTTCTGATTCCAGTGTCTTCTGCCACCTAACACTTTCAGCAATCTGAAATTCTGACACTCCCACTGCAAATATCCTCATACAGCCATGAATATACCCACTATCAATCTCCTTCTCAGCTTGCAAGCTTGGTTGAATGTTTAATTTCTCTCTTTCTTCCCTGCATACTCTGGTTGGTGTTATTGCTGAGTCTTGCTTTAGTATCTCAGAGTTGGTACTTTTCCATATCACTCTGGCTTATGGTCTGATATGGACTACCCCAGTTACAGGAGCATCTTTCCCTCATTTTCTTACCAGAGTATCTCTTCCTGTCACTCTATCCTACTGCTTAGACCTTTTGATTCTCCTGAATTTCAGCCCTGTTACCCCACCCGCCTGCCATGCTCTGCTTCCTTAAAAGCTGCCACCAATAATAATTTTGGCTAATCAACAGCAGATTTCATGAAATGTACTAATCTAAGATACACAGAGATGTCCATGATCTCAGTCTCTGGAGAGAAATACATGTCAACCAGCCCATGCTTTTGTCTTTACTGCTTTGGTGTCTTCCTATCCAGCTGTATTCTGTTTCACTATTGCCACTCCACACATATATCTGGGTACACATCTCAGCCTGACTGCCCATCCCCTTCATTGCAGTCTCCCTCTCCTCTAGCTTATGTTCCCCCTTGTAGTTTCAAAACTCTCCTCTCTCCCTGCTGTTGTCTGTTTTGGCAGCCAGGCCAGTATCCCCACGATCAGATGCTCTCTGAAGCTGTCTTGTTGACTCCCTCTATCAGCTGCCCCGCAGCACCTCCACGGTCCCCCTTCCCCACTCCTCCCTGGTCTTCCTGCGGTCCCAGGCTTCCCACAACCATCTCCCCTTGCCTGCTCTGCACCAGTATCAGCCAGCTCCCTCTTCCTACCCTGCCTGAATCCTGCAGGGAAGCAGCAGGAAGAAAAGAGATGCTTTTCGCTGCAGCATCTAGTTAGGAGGAGAGCAGGCACTGCCTCTGGCATCCCAGAGGAGTCATCTCAGGGAAAGGGCAAGCTGCTGTCAGCTGGAGCTTGACCTGTGCACACAGAACCATCAGAGACTTTTACCTCTAGGAAATCTCTACTCATGTGCAAACTACAATTTACCAACTTGGCCAGATTTAGACAGGTTTTCAAGAGGACAGCGAGAGGCAATTTTCTTCTGCAGATCCCCTTTCCTGCTCCTCTCCATTCAATCTCAAGACAAATTTCAAGACTATGTCCCAAATGTCCGGTAGACTGAAAAGGAAGAGTTTTGAGAATGCTTTAGTCTTCATAAAATGGTTAATAAACATATTTTGCAGATAGACTTTATATAACATACGTGCACATATGTGCATGTATGACATGTGCATATATGTAATGTACTTCACTTAATTCCTCCTGACTTCAGTCATAGGAACAGCTGATATGTTTTCAAAGGAATTACCATTTTTCTCCCAAAATAAAATAATACTAAAAGAAAAACATTCTAAGACAGACATCTGCCATAAAGAATTTCAGCAAAAAAATATAATAGCTAGTCAAACATATAAGCAACTGCAAGCAGGATTTTTAAAAGGGACTTGCTGGTGAGCTTTCACATGTACCATCTTTAGTCAGCGGGAATGTAGATTTCAAAGAGAAATAAATATGATTAAGTTTATTCGCGTAAGTAGAGCAGTGAAAGAGACATTTTCTCTTGCACAATGTTGCTACTTAAAATAACTTCAAAAAGTGTTAAGATCATTAATCTTGGCTTTCAGTGTGCATTTTATTGCATTGAAGGTAGGATCAGGATGGCAGTACTCAAACAATGAGTGGAGGTACTATTATCAGTTAGCACAAATTTTGTACAAACTATATGCTTTTGTGTTTGTGTGGTTCCATGTGTGTTTTCTATCTTATTATCCTTAATAAAATCAACTCATTTAGTGGAAAATAAAAGTAAAAAATTGCATGAAAATGCTTTTTAAAAAGGAAGACATTTTAAATTAACACAGTTAAAGAATTAGCAACAATAAAAATAACAGGGGTTTGTGGATTTTTTTTGTAAAACATATGTATTGCCTGTGCACCATAGATTATTGCGCATGAAGAATTGAAAGAAGAGATTTAATTGCCATTTTTACTACTTTTTTTCCCTTTCTCTTTGTTCGGGCAATGAATATAGACCAGCCAATTGGTATTCTGTTTGTCTGTGTTTCTAGTCAATTCTAGTCTCTTTGGCACAAGCCCAGTTTTGCACTATTTGAGTTGCAAACACTGCAGAGATCTGTTTATCTGTTGATCCAAAATACCTGAAAGCATTGGGAATGTTCAGAGAAAGAGAATGCTACCAGTGCTCTTAGATTTTGCAGACTTTGTAGAAACATTATTACGAAATACATATTTCAGGCATGTTTGATATGAACAGAATCTTCAGTTTTGTTTTAAACTCGGTTTTCATTTTCAGTACTTTGATTAGGAATTTGAAATTAAAATATTCTGTAGGTGAATTTTCTATTTGACAGCCATCTATTCACAATAGCTTGCCCTGAATGTTAATAGCACAGAGATGTTTAGGACATGGGTGCTCCCACTCCCTCTGCTACCCCATCTTTCCATCTCCTCAAAAGGGGGATGGAGAAGAGCAAGAATTATGTGCATTAAATAGTGTAGGCAACAGAGTATAGGCAAAGAATTAGGCCATAATCTGAGAAAAATAAAAACTTAAGTTAGTCCTTGGTCCATATCAGCACAGCAGTTTTGTTTTCCTGCTAATTTTTGGTATTCTTCTTGGGTCAATGAATGGCCAAATTCCATCCTCCAGAAATCCATGAATGCCTCCCTCGAATTCAGTGACTCCATTTCCTGCTGTCTGTGAGGGAACTGACTTATATCCTGCTTTCCTTCACCCTATAGCAGATCCATGGGGTTCTCTGTGCTTATCCTAGATTTTCAGGCACCTGTTCAAGCATGAGAACAGATCCATTGTGATAACTGATGGCTAACATTTGTGATTCAGCAAAGGAGGAGATGGTCAAGAAAAGACTGAATATGCGAGAAAAGACAAAGCACCTGAAAGAATAAAGAAATTGAATAGGAAGTCAACTGAGGCTTGGGAATGTTTGAAAAAATTTTCAAAGTTTAAGTGTGAGCTCAATGTAGGTAACTTCAAGTCAAGCGTACAATAAGAATCAAAGCCCTCCTACAAGTACATGCTTTCTTTATTGGCAATGAAAGACGTGGTCTTTCTAGCCTTTATATTCCCTTTTTTCAGTTATCTGTCCACAGACAACTCCTGCTTATGGAGTATAAACATAAAGAGATGCCCATGTGCCAAGGTTTTTGCTGTCCCAAATAAATTTTATAGACTGTTGAAAAAAGGTTCATGCTATAAAATTAGAATAGTTCCAAAGAAAATGTTGGGAACAAATGTTCTTCCTACAGTCAGCACTTATCAACTCCTCTACATCTCTGAATCTCAGGAACTGAGAGCCTTCAAGGAAGTATCTAGAGATGTGCAGGTGCAGAAGGCAGTTTTTCTACGTTTTGCACTTTCATATAAGATGTTTGTGAAGCTGAGGAATACATAAGAAACCATGATGTAACAACCAGAATATCAACATACAAGATCATCTGAAAGAATAAAGATTAATGTAAGCAAGCTGCCAATCTTGAAATGCCTATGGAGTATCTGTAATTACAACCCAAGGCCTCAGGAGGAGACTGGGGAGCACAGTTACTGCAAAGTCATTGGCCCATGGCATTTTCAATTAAAGCCTGTCAGGCCCAAAGAGACTGTGCTCAGATGGAAGGGGAATTGCTAGCTGTGTTCTTTGGAATAGAACAGTCATATCAGTTCACGTTTTGGCATGGGATGGACATGAGGCCTGACCAGACCCCATCGGAAATTATCATGCAGAGCTCTCAAAGTGATAGAAATTATGTTTCTGTCTTTGGTACTATGAGGTAAGGATAAGGTTCTAAAAAGAGAACTCATGGTTAATTAAATGAACTACAATACAGGTGATTTGATGATGCAGAAGACAGAGAGGTCTGCAGGAGATACTCTCTGATTTGCGACGGGACACTTCAGACAGTCACAACAGGACGGAACATAGTCTTGCTTCAGATGAGTAAGCCTGACAAGAATAAGATCCATAGGAATTTAGCTGCGTGAAACCAGTAAAAGGAGGGCTTTGCATGTAAAACATGATTGTGTTTAAAGGGAACACAAAAGCAGGTTTAAGACCTGGTGACAAAGTGAAACAGGTCTGCATGTCACACTTGGAGAAAAAAGACACATCTGAGGCAACCTGGAAGCCCATTGACCAAGCACAAATGCCAAACAGACTGGAGCAGCAGGGGTATGCACCAAGATCAGGAGAAAGGTCTCATGAGAGCACAACCTGTTCCTGAAAGGTCAGAACATAACCTTTAACAGCAAAAGCTGCCAGAGGTGTTTACTGTACGTGACCTGGAGGTCTATCAAAAAGCCAAGAAGAAAATCAGGAAGTTCAAGGTCTAAACCTGCAAAGTGCTGTATACATTACAGAGGAGTTCAGGTACTAATGTGCCAGTTAATCATAGCCTATTTTTCCAAGTTACCCAAAAATTAGTGGGAAGACAATCAGTGGCAGATGCTGATAAAAAGGCATCATGAACAGGAAAGGGTCAACATCCAGAAATGCTGGGTTCAGCTACCAACAGTACAGAGACACACAGGCTGCTGACCCAAACATTTAATTTTTATTAGGATAGACTTACTTGCTGAAAGTGGTTATGAGAACAGCAGGCCATGTAGGCTCGATTATTTACTTACTAACAGGGCACTAAGTCTTGATACTATCACATACACATTTCATATGGCTACTGGTGCTTGGACACTTTAGTTACAACCTCTGCTAGTAAATTAAACAGTGCTAAAGCATCAGCACTGAACTTAATTAGCTAGTACTTTTATTTGTTCAGACTGACCTTAGCCAAGTTTTGGTGCAGGTCAGCTCTCACACTCCTTTTCTGAAGTTAGGGTGGGTAGGTACTGTCTCCAGTGGGCAGTTCAGACGACATTACACTTTGTGGTGGATGCTAGAAGAGGTTAATGTGATGGGTACAGGGTGTTGGTCTAAGGACTAGATAATCAAGCCTGCAATTCTGCCATTAAAGCAGTATCAAAAGACAGCAGATTGAATGACAGAGGAACACAGATCATACCAAGAAACCACAAAGTCTAGAGAGTAACAGAGCTGAACAGAAAGACAACTGGGAACCAGTTAGAGACAACCAGAAGACAAAAGCAGGCAGGTTCAAGCCCAGGATCAGGAGGATTCAGAGCTTTGGCCAGTTGCTGAGCTGCCTTGGGCACACTGGAAGAAGTCTGGCATATGAGAACCACAGAATCGTGCTTCTCTAGCCAGAGGGTGTGCCTGGCCAGCACAACAGAGAAACTGCACAAGTCATATCTTATGGACTTAGCAAAAGGCACTAACTGACCATGAAAGGCTTACGACGTCTATTAATTGAGGTGTTGCCACAGAGCAATGGCACTGAGAGGAGCAAAGGCAGAAGCAAGTCCCGCACTACAGCAGTGTCACAGCCAATCAAAAACTGGGATGAAGACATACATATTTAAAAGAATACAAGGCCTAACACAATGTCTTGGTAAAGGCCAAATCACAAGAGTCAGCTATGAGTTGGGACTAAGTGGCTGCTGGAAGTCAGCAAATGGTTACACAGAGATTTCGAAATAACATGTATGTCAGAGAAGGCAGCAGATATATTAAAATACAAGAGTTCAGTAGAGGAAGACAGCTTGTAAAAACATAACAAAAATTCCAACTACTATGAAGCATTTCTGTAAATAGATTTTTCAACTAAAGAGATAATTAGAGAAACATGATGCAGAATTTTTCACACCTAACTTCAAGTATCAGCCATGTAGATGTCTCCCATCCAATCTGGTTATACAAAGCTCCCTTTACAGTCAGTGGAAAGAATAGACATGATTCATCTCACTTATTTGAGACACCTGCTTTAGAATGACATGACTTGTGCCCTACTAGTACTTGTTTCCCTCCATTTTCTAAGAAGGGAGTTTCAGTGATTAGCTCAGATGGAGACATCTGCATGTGGCCTCATAACTCTCAGTCAGGGAGCCGTCTTGTGTTTTACCTCCCATTAAGCACCATGCAGGAGGTTGATTGCCATTTTCATATGTGGAAGGCATTTCTTCCCAGACAGCAGAACTGGCACAAGACTATGTGGGATTCTTTTTCACATACTATCTTGCAATCAGGAGGGCTGGCTTTGGGGTTGATTTACAATTGTTGGATTGGCTTTTAGTGCACTTCATTCAAAATGGCCCGGTGGAGGCCACTAAGTCAGCAGAGTAAAATTTTTTTCATCATTTTTACCATGATTTAAAATGGTAAAAAGCTACACTGGCTTTGTCTTTAACAGAAATTGTAGCTCTTTCCATCTGCCTCTCTTCTACATGCTGTGTGCGCCAACATCATCAGACTGATAATGGCTTCCTGCAGAGGCCCTTGGCGGGGTGGAGGGCAAATTCCCTCTTGGGGGACACTGGTGCCCAGTTAAATCTGCATGGGACAACCCTGATGGATAGTTTAGGATACCATGGGAAAGGCTTTAGATGCAGCTGTTAACCATATTACTTCTAACTGCAGTAGGGTATCTAAGTCTCTTTTTCCTATCAGACTCTCAGCTGTACAATATTAATGTAACAGAGGAGCAACAATAACAGAAAATGAAGTTACATTAACTTAAAAAATGAGACAAGTTTATTACAAGTTAACAGTCCTTTAATGCACCCACACAAAGTTCAAATGTTCATAAAGGAAATGATGTGAGGTCAAGTGTGCTATTTTTAAAATATAACAATCTGATAAACCTTGAGCTAATACCCAAGGACAAAGCTGGTGCTGAGTTACTGCACATTTCAATGAGGAATTAAATATTAATATAGAAGGCTACTGGTAGTTTCTTACAGGTCTTGACATCACTGAATCTTGCAGTGGCAGTGCTGAGAGCCAGACCCTGCAGTCTTTGCTCCCAGACCTCCCGTTAATTTCAGATGGAATCATCCCTCTGTGAAGACTGAACAGAAATTGTAGGGCATGGGCTTTGCAGTATTAGAAACAGTGTTTTGAAAAACTATGGAAGCTGCTAAGTCTGAGAGGTTTGCCTTTAGATCTTGAATTCAAAACTCCTTTCGTAAATACAGTCAATATGCTGGGGTTTTCATATCCTAAGGAGAAACTTGATGTAACATGAGTCTTGCAATATTTTACAAGGCATGCTTAACCTCTTAATGTGTGTCATGCAAAGATTAAGAGGCAGCGTTATTGCTTGCAAAATCACCTGCTATTTCCAGGAAACAAGTCATTTGCTGGACCTGTCCTTGTCACTGGCATAAGTGTAATGCTTTTAATAATCTCCCATTCCCTAAGTGATGTGTTTGCATCAAAATGATGGATATGCTATAGCTGGCAGAATTTTTTAAGATCTGCTCATTTTTATCTTGTTCTTCTGGTGCCACCTAGAGGTTTTATTCTTACTTCTACAGAACAGAAAATAAAGTGCTTTATTATATTTCAAAAGTTTCCTCTAAAAACTGTCTGTGCGTTAACATCACTTAGGGTGCTGTTATCACTGAACTTCTGTCTCCATACAAGTGCAGATTAATGAAGTGTGCACAAGTTTTTGAGCTGTGGGATGCAAGTGAACTTTATGGGCTGGGGAAAGATTTACACTAGAGACAAATACTATCATAAAAAAAAAAAATCTTTTCCTAATAAAAAGCACCTGTAAATTGGCCTTAGGAGGAGTTTTCATAGAACTTGGTTTCAAGAAAATAAAGAGTAATATATCAAAGCTGATTCAAAGGAAGCAGGTGCTTAAAGAAAAGGCAGCCTTGCCAGCCTTGTAGCAGAATGCCAATGTGACAGACACAGCCACGACTTTGGCCCATCAGCACAACTGGCTGACATCTTATCTGCCTCCTGTGACAAGTCGACGATGCTCCATTTCACGCTAGCACTGCCTAGAAAAACGCAACATGAAACTCAGACAACACAAAACTCGCCAGTGTGACAGAAAATCATTCTAATAGAAGTATTTCTTCTTAAAGGTAACAGAGATGGCTAATTCACTGTAATGGGCCCCTGGATTTGTAAAAATAACAGACTAGATTCACATCCAGTATAAATGAGTCGATCTCCCTTGACCTTAGTGTGCGTAGGCTCTTTTGGCATCAGACCTTCTCCAGCAAATCTTACTTTATTCTCTTCTCCCTTCAAAATGTTTATTAATTAAACTAATGCTGTCACCAAGTCTGTGAAGGGGTGTGCAAATGCTAATATGCCTCATCATGTAGTCCCTTTGACTTGATTACCAGAGCATCCTATTTGTCCTTCTAATATCCATCCAATTGTATTGCACCTCCATGCAACTAGATGCACATTCACTCTGAAAAGGTAGTCCCTTTCAAACAGAGTTGACCTGATAACAAGATTTTTAAATGTGAAGAAAAGAATCAAAGGTACACTGAACACTGAAAAATGTGAAACAGTTTATAGGAATTCTTGAATACAATGTTCCTGTGAATGATAATTTCTGTACTTCAGCAGAGGATTAACTGTCATAATAAATTATTTCTGTTTGCCTGGAAGGAAATAAGTGAAGCTTGCTTAACTAAGAAGGCCAGCTAAAGGTACAACTGAGACGAGACTAACCTTGTCTCCTGTGCCCAAGGATACCTCTGAGAAGCTGCCATAACATGCAATAATTTGATAGTCTCAGCTAAAATTAACCTGTGTACTGTACAAGGAGATAAGAATAATATTAAATTCTTGCTGATACTCACTTTGTATGCTATGGAGACTGGCTCTGATGTTTTGTGAGCCTGCCATAGTAAAATTTTGAAAAGCTCAAAGGCCTTTAATAAGAAATTAGAATAGAAAAGAAGAAAAATTGAGTTATTTTACTGAGACATTTGCTGCAGTTCTTGTGATCACAGATAAAAATATATTTTCTTATTTTGATAGATATTTGGAGAATAAATCCTTGCTTTGCTTTGTGTCTTAAAATTTCCTAATTAAACTATCTCATGGCAATATCATGTTATTGAGTCTTTAACCCTCTCAGACACTTCCATTCAATGGCCAAACCCAGAATGTGGTTCTATAGCCACAAGAATTTTTCACCCAAAAGAAGCTTTTCTCATCACTGTCCAGTGTAATTCCTGGCTGTTTATACCGTACTTTAAAAACACTTAAACAGTGTTTACACTGTTCATTGGCTTTAAGTACACAAACCTTTCAAAAAGCTGTTTATTTAAAAACAAAGCATCTTTTAATAAAGTGTGATTAAAGACTATTTCCTTTCCAGAGCTGGCTTGTTGTTTTTTATCATGACTACTCACGGATATCAATGAGTTGCAAAGGAGGCTTGCAGTCTTTCTTGAGGAATTTGAAACTACAATGAATTCATCCTCATCCTCATCCTTATCTGTTCAAACCATAAGGTTCTTAAATAGTCTACAGTACCACACCCTCATTCCCTCCTTAAATACTGAAAACTAAGCTAAAGCACAGGAAAGGGAGAAAACCTCTCAAATCTGGCGTTTAACATGCTCATGTGAGAAGTAGGATGCCTAGGTCTAGTCTCTTTTTCAGTCTGTTTACCTAGTCAGACAAAGTAAAAAAGGATAAATAGAAGCAGCACTTCCAAATACAGAGAAGACTGGGGGTTAGCACTCTACCCTTGGTGGTCAGAGATACAGGTTCAAATCCCCATGGATGGAGAGCAGGGGGAAGGGGAATGCTGCTCTCACATCTCCCAGATGAGTGCTCCAACCTACTTTATCTGACAGCTTGTAAATTGGCTTCTCATTTCCTCTGCTTTTCATCTGTCTCAAAAATAAAACATTTTTTGAATCAAGTGAAGTATTTGTTTGCCAGACAAAACAATGGAAGGTCTATGTCATTTGGATGAGATAAAAAAAAGGAAAAAAGCCCTGAGATTAAATTTACTCTGAAACTGTTCATTTTCCTGTTTTTTTCAGTTTGTCTGCTGGCAGGGGACAGAGGGGGAACCCAACCCAGAACAATTATTTCCATATTTTCCACACTTAAGCTCAGAGGCTGTCAGAGACTCAGTACTGGCTTTCAGTCATGACCCCAAACACAAGTTACAGTCCTGATATTTGCGCCAAACACTTTTATCTAGTTTCTTCAGTGAAGATTTTGTAGAGTGCCATTTCTCCAGGCCACCCCTCATCCAAGCTCCCCTGTCTCCCACAGTGCTCCCTTTTCCTTGCATTTATCCTAGAGACTGGGAGAAGTCACAAGAGAGGAGGGCTGCATCCGGGATGTTTGTATCACCAGTGTTACTTACCATTAGAAGAACTCTTTGCTGGAAGCTGCTTAGCAAACTACAAAGGTTCATCTAGGTAGATAAATGGACTTTTATTGAACAGAGAATCTGATCTGAAAAAGCCAGCGCTGCAAACACTCAATCATGTATTGTATGACAGATATGTGAGTAATCTCACTGAAGCCCATTCTATTTGAATGTTTCATGATATAGCATATATTGAAATCTTTGCCTAGCAGAACATCACTTCACCCATGGAACAGTTCTGTTGTTCATTTTGGATAGAGGAGAATCAAAGACATAATTATCTTAAGTGACTGAATTGTATGCATGTCTTTTGGTACCAGTTTAAGCTTGCATCTTGACCTGTATTGTAAAGAGTAAAATTAATGTTCCAAGTGCCACCCAGTGACTGTGATTAACCATAATTTGCATTCTTTATTGAAAGTCGATAGTCTGCATGCTACCAGCTGTGAAATTGTGCAATAAGCAATAATTAAACAATGAAAGAGAGTAAACAGAACTAGTTAGGTGTGATTTGGAGCAGTGAGTAGCAAAGGTGACTTTTAAAGTTTTATTAGCACAAAGCAAGAAAAACAAAATACAACCATGTGACCTATGCTTCAATGAGTAAACAGTGTACATTCGTAAAAGTCTACTAAAGATAAAGTCACACTATAAAACAACAGTATCACTACTAAATAGAGACTATCCACTAGACTTGCAGGATCAGAGGCTTCAAAGTCAGAGGGACTGTGTGTGGAACAAAACAGGAACCATCTCTGAATATGTATCTCACTGCAGTTCACTACCTTTTCTGATGGGACATTTGTTCTCAGAGGGTTGTTGGGTTGGGGGTTTTTTTGCAGAGGATTGGGGAGGGTGGAAATGGAGGTTTACTGTAGGTTTGTGCAACCTGCCCTTGCATATGGGAACCTCTGGGAGGCATTTGGCTTTTTGCTATTTGCAAGTCCCACTCTATTACATATATTCAAAATGAGATGGTTGCAGATGTGTACAGCACCATAGCACAGCTACCTCCCTAAAGCTAACTCCTAAATGCTCAGTTTCTCTTTGGACATTACTAATTAGTTATGTGTGGGAATACCTCAGCTACAGCTCATGTATTCTATTTTGTTCATCAAATGTAGTGTCAGGCTTTACTTATTGGATTTTGCCTTTCCCTCAGGTTTGAGGACTTCTTCTGAGGGTGGTATTGGCCTGGGTTTAGCCAGCTGGCCTGGATTAATTTCTGGCATTTTTTCACCATGTCTGTACACACTTACAGTGACATCCACTGTTTCCCCACCATACTTGTTCTTGACATGAATGCTATATTTGCCCGAGTCTTCTGAGGTCACTCCCTTGATTGTTAAACTGGCGTATTTCCCTTGTTCCAGTGAAAACACATAGTGCTCATTAAGTTCAAAGACCTTGTCATTCTTGAACCAAACCACTTCGGGGTCAGGATTTCCAAATACAGTACAAGTCAGATTCAGCGTCTGAGGGAGGAAAAAAGAAGTAATTTAAGGATCAGTCAGATTTGTTTAACCAGAATATTCTCAGCGTTCCTTTCAGGCACTTCTTATTCCTAGTTAATTAAAGCAAGACAGATATCATGTTCTTGAGGACTGAAACGTAGAGTTCCTAATATTTTTTTTCTCTTTGATTCAGTCTTTCCACCATCTTACCAGAGACTGTGATGCAGTAATAGCCTCAGGATAACAGTGTCTGAAGATGGTAAGTTGGACTGTCATTGCAGTCCTGCCTACAGGAGACTCCTGACAAACCATTAGTCTGACATGAGGTTCAGGCAATGATATGTTTAAAAACATCCTTGAAGTTTCCCTGTACGCAGCAGGGAGGAGAACTGAGCAAATCTTTTCTGACCAAGGCCTCCTGAGGTTATTGCTTGAGATGAAAAAAAAAACCCAAATCACTTAAAAATAGAGTGCATAACATGAATCATTGGACATTGATTCCAGATGCTGCTGACTAGTAAAATGGAAATATTTCACAAAGAATAAATAAATGTTGTAAAAGTGTTACATGCATGTATAGCATATTCAGAGAATAGCTGAAATGATCTAATAGGCCATCCTGGCAGTTCAGGTATTTTCCAAGGACTGAACTGAGATTGAAGAAGCCCATAAAATTTTCATGGTCATTCTTCCGAATTTTTTTATAGTTACTGCTGAACCCCATTTTGACCACCATACGTATATGTATGTAAGCTTTATGTATTTAGGTGCAGTGATGACAGAATAAATGAGAGAATCATCTGAGAAGTTGCATAGATTAATGCCTACTTTGTCCACCTTTGCTTGAAATTCAATCTGCCCAAAATTCTGCCCTAGATAATTAAAAGTCACCTTAAGAATTTCACATATGCACCACTGTATTAGGGGAAAAAAAGAAAGGAAAAAAAACCCAATGAACAACCCAAAACTGATAGTTTCTACCAGAATGCTTCCTTATCCTCCATATTGCCCTTCAGGTTTTGTCAAATCCTGACCCAGAGGGAGCACAGAAAGTCCGTCTGTGTGCACATGCATGTTTTTGTGCAATATTTTTCTTGAATGATGATGACTGAATAGGTGTGATATAATTCAGAGAAAAAAATGAAACAGGAAGACATTTTAAGTGATCAAAGTCCCGTATGTTCACAAATAGAAGCAGTCTTGCATACTACATGCCTCCAAAGCCAGAGAGGAATGTTGAAGGAAGATTTGCATGCTCTGGGTACAACCTAGTGACAACCTAAGTGTGTGAATACTCTTAAAGAAGTGATATCGTGCAGGATGTGAAGTTAACAAACAGCCTATAGGAACTAGCCTTACTATAAAATATTTAAAGGAGTAATGATGCAAACATGAAAATATAATTTGGGGAAATCAAACTAATGTCTAATAGCATGAGTTTGAATATTACTGTCCTTTCTGTAACTCAGGCAACATTTCATTACTATTGCCCTCAAAGGTGACCTCATTTAAGAGTAATTAATAATTAATTCATAATAATTAATCAAATCTTAATAAGTTAATATTAAAAACTTACCAGAGAACAGATATATTCCAGTCATTTTAGATCATTTGGGCATGTTCTAATTTATTAAATTATAGATGTGACCTAAAATAATTTATACTCTTTTAAGAAGCACTAGTAAGGCTTTGTCTTGTGTCCATATATTTGTGTAGTTATACCATTCCACTGCATGAGGAAAACTCTCTGCTCTTATTTCTTTTCTGTATAGTTACTTCTCACACTTGTACTTACACAGCTCTTGCATGGTGCCTGTTCATATTTAATTTAGAGGTGATTTTAAAGTTTCAATTCCTTGTGATCTATTTTGTTTTGCCTGACTTCAGGAATCAGAGATTTTCTTTTCACCTATTCAGTTATTTAGTCCTCACACGATTAGGTCTTTTTTGAAGCATTTTACTTCTGGAAACGCACTATGTAGCATTTCCTTAATTTAAGGTTGCAGTCTTTAGGGCATTGTTGTATGAGGAAACTGCAGCTAGTC
This sequence comes from Morus bassanus, assembly GCA_031468815.1. Lineage (NCBI taxonomy): Eukaryota > Metazoa > Chordata > Aves > Suliformes > Sulidae > Morus > Morus bassanus. Next base: position 93,835,590 of record CM062569.1, read on the forward strand.
TGTGCATGCAGTCAGGGGCGACTTCACCAAGCTGTTTCCTTATGGTTAGACTGTTTTAAGATGTTGGTCAGAGAGTTTGGGCTGAGGTTGCATGAGATCCTGCTCCACCATGACAAAAATCCCAGTGAGGGACACCAGCCAGTCAGAATGATGAAATTTAATCTCCACCAGTCAAGCTGATCTAGGAAGGGACTTTGCAAACGTTTACCAATTTTGACTTTGTATCTGGGCATTTAGTTATTACTGATGTCAAAAAAATATGTGTATTCACTGGCCTTCAATCTCCCACAATTATATACTCTAATGGGGCTATCTGCCAATGTATAGGAAGAGGGGACAGTTTAGCCCCTTAGCCCAGGTAGGTTCTTTACCCTCCTTTACTCTTACCAGCCATAACACTCTATGTCTAGCACGCTGGAGAATGACACCTAATGTTTGTTTCTGTTATACTGGCTCTCAGAGAGTGGCTGCTGCCTCCTGTCTACAGGGCAGGAGTGGACTCTCCCCTTGAATTGCTATGCTCAGTACACAGAGCTGAAAGCCAGCCCAGATTTGAGTATGCAGCTAACTCGGAGCCTTCTACAAAATCATCTGCATTCCCTTCTCTTTTGCCATCAAAGCAAACCTCTCACCAGTCAGCATGACTCATTGACAAAAACTGTCCTTACCTTCCCATCCATTATAGTAACGACATCAGGCAAACCACCAATGACTTTGCCACGATCTAGGAGTTAAAGAAAAATATGTGGACCATGTGAAGTTTAGACCTCAAAATTACTAATTTCTTAATGATTTTATAACTTGGTGCCATATAGGTCACAGCTTTTGTTTGGAGTTGTCTTTAAAAAAAAGTAGTCCCTGGTTAATTAAATGTAAAATAATAATCTTTTTGTGATATTTTGTGTTATTTCTTTTTAATGTATTTTATGATCCCCTCAGATTTTTTTAGCAGAGATTGTGCTGTAGCATTCTGAATGGATAACAACCTTGAAGCTACTGCTGAGCTTGACAGTCTGTGCTTTGGGCACAGAGCAAAGCAAGGAGGATGCTTTTAGCATCTTGCTGGTATCTAAGATCTAAGATAAATTTGTTCAGCCACTGTCTTTGCGGACAGAAGCATTTCATCATTGCCAGGGGAACTGACATCAAAGTAACAGAATTCCTACAGCCCCTAACAGTAACAAGCTTCCCCTTGCTTGTCTCAGCAAGCACTGCCCAACAGGCATTAGCAGGTAATTTTTTACTTAATAGGTAGATCCCAATATTCAGTATCATCAGCAGTTTTCAGAATCAACACCTCCTTGTATGGCACCCAGAAGCTCACACCTCACAAAACCCCTTCAGACACAAGAAGATACAGTGGAGGCTTGCAAAATGTGTAAAACTTTTAGTGGGTTTCCATTGGAATTAAAAACAAATAAATCCACAAATTACTATTATTACTGCAGTATTATGTGCTAACAGGGGATTTCTGCAGCCACAAAACTCTGACAGCTGTGACAGCGTACTATGATGGATGCCTTAAAGAGAACACTAGACTACATTGTAGAACACCTTTGATAAAATGTAAAATAAACTTACTCTTCTCAGCAAAAGCAGCTGCCCTAAAATTGTTGAGGAAGAGAGGAAGAGAAATATATAATGTTATTAATGGAATTACTAATAAGTTTTCTTCTGTAAGTAAAGACACTGTTACAGCATTAAAATGCAAAAGATGTAGCACTTACTTGAGTCGCTGGAATTCTGCATATGCATCATCAAAAGCTGTAAAAAACCAATTGAGACAGTCATTGTCCATGAACATAACTTACACTTGGGGCTCAGTAAAAACATTTAAACACATACCCATGTCAAAGCTCTTTTAAAACCCATACAGGGTTACACAGTAGCAAAATGGGAAACCATACCCCTGAAACACAATGCCACTGGTGGTGAAAACAGATATAAGACTAAAAAGATCCTAACAGTTATGTAACTAAACTACAGCTGGTTCTGACCAAAGGCTTTCTTTTTTTGCTGTCATTCCTCTGATTATTGCCAGTAAATTCTGTTCAATCCATGAAAAGTCACCGTGTAAGTATGGTCTTACAAATATACCTTGCCCAGACAGATCAAGTGTGCGTTTGTAGGATTCCTTGTCTCCAAAGATTTCAAAGGTGTAGTTCCCCTTATCCTTTTCAGTGGGTTCAACTATCTGTAGCCAGGCAACACCCTCTCCACCTCCAATCTTCATCTTTTCACCCGAAGTAATCTTAGATTCCCTGGAAAAAATTAATAGAAATTAGTTTGGACATTCTTTTCATGTATATTATCCATAGGAGATCATCTATAAAAGTCACAAGGATAACATACTATTCCTAAACTACAGATAAATTGCAACTGATGGGAGCAATTTCCCAGAAGATTCTTTTCTTCCTAGTAGGGGTATGAAACACTTCAGAACCATTAGCTTGAGCTTTTATTCTAAAGATTAATTTGTTCACCCTCTTCTCATTCTCCTTCTCTCCACATACACAATCATCTGTGTTTCTATGTATATACATGTCTGTATGCAAAAATGGTGCATGACTTTAGAGTTCTGTACCCTTCATACACACTAACATCAGAATAGTAAACTAAAGGCAAATAACCTTTTCTGATTAGGAAAAAAATCTTTACCTTTCATTAACTTCAAAAATCAATTAAGAAAACAATATAAGATTTCCATAGAATTTATTATTCTTGCATCAAGTCAAAATACACCTTTGGGGTTTTTTAAGAACTAGACAAGAAGCAACTTCCCTAACTGCGGATAATTAATAAACACATCTTTAAAAGACAGTGGCATTATATTGACTTATCGTCACTTCTTAAGCTAAAAATATAAGAAATGCCCTACTGATTCAGATCAGGGTTTCTTCTGGTCCTTAATCTGCCATGAAGAGTGGAAATAGAAGCTATTTAATGAGAGCATGCAAACCAGACCACTTTCAATGGTTTGAAGTCAAGTTTCCTCTTTCACTCATTAACTAAAGTTTAAACTTTTCATCGTTCCTCCCCAAGGATCTTTAGCTGGAATTTTTAATAGGTGAAGTCAACATTAACTTCTCTTTGATCAGTTATTTTATTTGCCCAGACAGGGCTGATTTGTCTTCATAGCTAGAGAGTTACTTTGATGGAGAAAAGGAATTTTTACTATTACCCTTTCTGTAAGATGACTACATTGAGTTCAGTGTACCAAACTAGATACCTGGATAGAAACTACTATATATTATAAAATACTTCATATAATATTCCCCACTGTGCCATGAGTGAATGATGCATGCTGGCTTTAGGACTTGTATTATGTTCCCTGCTATGTGGTATAGTGGATAATTCAAAGCTAGCTAGAAATTTACGTGGTATGTTTCATGATGTGTAGACAACAGTAAAAAAAAATATGGATTGTCTAGCCTTTCATTTTTTCCCAAGAAAAAATTTGCTAGAACCCCATTTCAAAGAGCAGGAAGGTTTGGAGAGGCTGGGGGAGGTTGGTTGGTTGGTTTGTTTGTTTTAGTCTCTGTTTTAGCTTTAACAACTCCAACTTATAATCATTGTATTCATGGAAAAATTGAAATTTTATTTCTTCAAAATCTGTGTTCAATGATCTTCAAGACAATCAATATGTAAGACATGATAAAATATGAAATATTAGGAGGGGGAGGAGGTGTCTGTAAGTAAATATAAATATGCATGCTGAAATTTCCATATTAGTCATGTAGCATTCTCTAGTTTTATATTTCTGTGAACTGGATGGTAGAATGGACTAAGTCACTTTTAAAACTCAAGCAGATACAGTAAAAGGCAGAGGCAAAAAGTATTCTTCTTTTCCTTTCCTTCATATTAGTATCACATTTACTGAAGGAAGGAGCAGAACTTACTGAATACAAACCTTCAGTTATGAGTTGTACTGGTTTTGGCTGAAGTAGAGTTAATTTTCTTCATAGTAGCTAGTATAAGGCTGTGTTTTGGATTTCTGCTTCTCACCCCACCCCACCAGCAAGAAGTGCACAAGAAGTTGGGAGGGGACACAGCTGGGACAGCTGACCCAAACTGACCAAAGGGATATCCCACACCATATGACATCATGCTCAGCATATAAAGCTGGGGGAAGAAGAAGAAAGGCGGGGGGGGGGGGTGTGGGATGGACATTTGGAGTGATGGCATTTGTCTTCTCAAATAACTGTAACTGGAGCCCTGCTTTCCTGGAGATGGCTGAACACCTGCCTGCCAATGGGAAGCAGTGAATGAATTCCTTGTTTTGCTTTGTTTGCATGCGTGGCTTTTGCTTTACCTATTAAACTGTCATTATTTCAACCCATAAGTTTTCTCACTTTTACTCTTCTGATTGTCTCCCCCATCCCAGCGGGGGGAGTGAGTGAGCAGCTGTGTAGTCTTTGGTTGCCAGCTGGGATTAAACCACGACAGCTGCACACCCTTGCAGAAGTGTTCTCAAGCTCCCTGAACCTAATGATCACTGACACTTTTCTTGTGTTCCTGTCTTTGTAGAAATCAAGGGCTAGACAGCATTGCAAAACTAGGACAACATGCTGATAAACCAACCTCTTCCTGCCCAAGTTAGACCAGTTCACTGTGTGTTGTCTTTGTAGGCCAACAAGGAATGTGAAAGTTCAAACCACTCAAAGAGTTTTAAAATCCTTCCAAACCTTACCTGCAGTTTCAAACAAATGAGGGCCTGACATAGCAAAGCATTTGAACACATTTTTAACTGTAAATACACAGATGAATAGAGTGCCTCCAAATTCAAAGATTAATGTAACATGAGAGTCGAAAACTATTGGGAACTTTAAAGCTCATGTTTGGTCATATTCTCAACTCTGAGGGCTATTCTCAAAGTATTCTGTGCCCCAATGAATATCTTTTCAAAGAAGAGGAACAGAATTAAAATATTTTGGGTTACTTAAGATTGTATCAGTTTGAAAAAAAAAAATCCTTTCTTAATACAAGCTTTTATTAAACTGTGAAAGCAGATCCTTGATAGTCATCTAGTACTGGAGAAGCTCATCCATTTAAAGAAAAGGGCAGCCCTGAAAAGAAAACTATGCTTGAATATTTTGCTGTCTTTGAACCAACCAGATAATATAGTGGAAGACAAACAGTCTTGTGTTGAATAAGAGGCTGGAGTTCCATAGATTCTTTTTTCCTGGTTGTTACAGCCCTCCAGATAGGTGTTGGACAAGTCTGTTAATATTTGTTTTATTGTATGTACTATCATATGAAAAAATAATATGAAGTGCTGGGAAGAGAAATTCATTAATGTGGTCCAGTTACTAAATGAATGCCACAGAATAGTAAACAGTAAAACATAAAGACCGCAGTTTTTCTCAAATAAAATTGAAAAAATATGCTCATCTACCTGTGAGACCAGTTGATTTTCATTTCTTCATTGTAGTACTTCAGGAAACACTGGAGCCTTATTCCTTCCTCGGTGCAAAGGATCTTCAGTGGAGAGGCTGACTTACCTATGTAAAATAGAATATATGCAGATCAAACAGGATAGTGGAACGAACAGGGAACAGCCAAATGGACTACTTGTACTGTCAGGACAAAAAAAATTCAAGATCTGGGCCATAATTTTCAACTACCACAAAGAGACTTTAAGAGTTCATGCCTCTTAAAGGAGATCTGTCGGTTTATATCAGGTGAAGTTTATGGTTTTATTGTCATATACAAGCATTATGACTAGCAAGATCCATTGTGAAGTAATAAACTAGTCATGTAATTGCTGTGAAACAGTAGTGACATAATTGTAATTGCACAAAAATTTTATTCTTGTGCATCCCCTGTTCTTTCAGTGGAATGACTCCCAACTTCTCGCTGGGAGCACGATCAGAATCTTGTTCTCTCTGTATCAAGGTTTACTTACTAATAGGAATTAGGAAGAAAATTATTGCTACAACACTGTCACAGTATCTAAACCAAACAAGCCAGGTGGAATAATACTTTGTTCCCTTTTAATAATGTCAATTAGCAAGGTCAGCTGCCTATTCAGAAACTTAATAACATATCCATAGTAATATAAGCATCATGATTCTCAGAGATTTCCCACTTACAATAAAAATTGTCTGCCTCAGGCTCAGATGAATGAACATAAAAAAACTACATGAAAATCCAAGACAACATTTACTTACCACTGACTCTGCTCAAAGCCAGAATTATATCATTATACACTGAAGAGAAAAAAAGAAAGAAAAAAAAAAGTACCATCAAAATTCAATCAGAATACAGCTTTGTTATGTTCAGTTTAATTAAAGCAATATGGGAAATCTTCACATCCTTAGGCAAAGAAAACCATTAAAATTGCAACAGGTGTATGGGACAAATTGGAGACTGTCTGGGTACAGTATACGAATTATCTGCCATGTCACTCAGTATTTCTGCTGTGTGTGGAGTCAGCTGTCTGCTGCCAAATCTTCGTCTTTGTATCCCTCAGGCCAGAAACAATAAAAGGTCATTAAAACTGGATAGTTCACATTCAAAGGAGAGTGCAGGAGAAAGAGAAATTATTGCAGTCTAAGTGAAAACAGTTTTCCCTGTAGGATGGTGTAATGGTTTTAGCTGTGACAGAGTTAATTTTCTTCACTGTAGCTGGTATAGTGCTGTGTTTTGGACTTAGTATAATAATGTTGATAACACACTGATGTTTTAGTTGTTGCTAGGCAGTGCTTGTACTAGTCAGGGAGTTTTTCCAGCCTCCCATGCTCTGCCGGGTGCACAAGAAGCCAGGAGGGGAGGGGGCACAGCCAAGAGAGCTGATCCAAACTGGCCAAAGGGATATTCCATATCATATGACATCATGCCCAGTATATTAACTGGGGGGAGTTGGCCAGGGGAAGCAGCAATAACGGCTCGGGGACCAGCAGCGTCGGTCGGCGGGTGGTGAGCTGTTGCATCACTTGTTGTTTGGGTGTTTTTTCCCTCCTCCTGAGGTTTCACCTCTCTCTTTCTCTCTCGTTATTTTCCTTTTCATTATATTATTATTATTATTACTGTTTTATTTTAATTATTAATCTGTTCTTATCTCAACCCACGAGTTTTCTTACTTTGGCCCTTCCGATTCTCTCCCCCATCCCACTGGGGTGGGGGGAGTGAGCGAGAGGCTGTGTGGTGCTTAGTTGCTGACTGGGGCTAAATCACGACAGATGGCATTTGATAAATGCAAACCCCTTCAACAGCAAGTGAAAGAAACTAGGTATCATGTGAAGTTTTTGAAATATCACAGAGCTCATGGGTTTGCAGAAGGGGAGAACCCTGGAGACAAGGGCAGAAGAGCAGGGAACTCCTTAACAGCAGAAGAATCCTATTCAGTGTCACTGTGTAAGATGGAAAGAGAGAGAAAGAAAGAAGCACAATAATCTGAAGAATGCATATTCAAGGCTGAAGAATTTTTATGAACAGGGAAGACAACAAAATGCATGAAGTTCAGAAAATACTACTTGTATATTTGGTCTGTATTGATCTGTATCCGCAATTTTTTTCTCTCTGCTAAAATAAATTATGATTCAATTCCATAACCATCTGCAAATTCCAGTATGTTTCTACTGCCATGTTGACATGAGGACATGAATTGCATATTATATATATATTACATTACAGATGTCTGGGAAAATGGGGTTATATTACCTATACTATCTAAATGGGATGTTTTTTCTGAAAGAATAATGGGCAGAATTTATGCAGAGGAAAAGCACCTGAGAGACTATCAAGTAATGATACAGCCTTGTGAGGTAAACCACAGCTTAATAACTCAGCCTGTTATTTATCTTTTCCTCTTATTTCAGGTACTTCCCCAACCTGCTGAAAAAAAAAATCATTATCTTTGATAAACTGACTTAATTTTTGAAGATGTGTTTCTCTTTCTATTAGGACCCAGCAAAAAGTATTCATTATTTGGGTCAAATGTCTACATGCAGGTGGGATGAATCCAGGTTCACTTTGGCTTAGTTGATAGGACCTAAGCAAAGAAGCCCAGGGAAGCTCTCTTTACCAAAGTGGAGTAAAAATCACTTATGCTGGCAACAGATCAGCCTTTGCTATAGTCTCAGAAGTAAACTAACTTCTAACTTACTTCATTTCTTGCCTGTCAGAGTGCTAGAGATCAATTATTACAATACCAAGTGCCACCCCTCCTAAATGGTGATCTGCAGTTCAGGCCTCTATAACACAAGAAGAGAATTGAAATGCAAATGACCCCAAAAATGTTTGCTAATGCCATTTGTAAGGATTGATCTCTGACACCTCTTGAGAACATGTGGAGACCATTATTTCAATATAGTAAACTGAATGTTACCTTTTCCTGATAATTCAAGAGTGGATACATCATGACCTCTATCATCTGATAGTGTCGCCTTATAAACTCCTTCATCTTTGCGAGACAGCTACAAGGAAAACACAAGATGTTTACTGACAAATTTGATAATAGTACATTTGCTCAACCCCTGAATGATTTTCTAAATCAAACAACATACATTGTACTGCATTCTGGTTAAAAAATGTTACCAGAGATGAGATGGAAACTCTGAATGGTTTGTGCATGCTTTTTTATGGAGCTGTAGTTAGTTCTTAAGCCTAAAACATATTCTGATTTCAGTTGAATTGCCTTGTGAAACTGTGTTTTTTTCTCTTATTCCAAAAAGACAAACAGATAGATCACAGTCAGTAAAAATTACAAGCAGTGTAGTACAATGAAACAGAGGGTAATTTCAACCCACACAAACTTCGGAAATGCAATTTTTCTTCAACCAAAATTATTTTTTTGAATCTACGTAAAGTGTAACAACAGATCTATATCCTTTAACTGTCCAACATCAACTCAGTAGCTTTCATTCAAGCAGCAGCTGTAGTCAAATTATATCTATGCTAAGTAAATAATGAATTCATTACCCTTTGAGAGCTTACATTCTAAAATCTAACAGTGTTATTGCATTAAAGGCAGTAGGGGTTTTTGGTTTGGGTGGTTTTATTTTAATTTATTTTAAAACCTGAAGGAAAATATATAAATAATTATACATAGACTGGAGGTTATTTGAGTTTTAGACTTATAGAAGTCCACAAGCAAGTAAATCATAGTAGAATCATCATATAATTGAATGACAAGTAACAAGACAAGCAGAAACCACCCTCTCCAATAAAAGTCTACTCAAGAAATATGAAGCCACTGGAAAGTCAGTATCCTCTTGCAAGTGAAATGAAGAAAGGAAATTAGAAGAATATGAAACCAATAAATAAAAATAAATCAATCAATTAAATGGAATGCACATTATGCTGAAAGCAGAAAAACTTGATCCAGGAGGTTTTGGCACTTGACTAAGGCAGCAACTATGCAAGCTAAGACTTCAGACACAAGTTGGGTTGTCCTGTTTGCATAAAGATAAATCTTAAGAAGCCATATACCTCAAACCTATTCATTTTAGGCAATAAAACTGAAATACTGTCAGAAATGAGGTGCTTGAACAAATTGAAAAATTAAGGAACAATAAGAAAGAATGAGATAGAATTCACCTAAGGACACTGAAACAACTTAAGCATGAACTGTCTGAGCTGATAACAAAAATAGATACTCTTTTACTAGCGTTAGTTACTCACCAGCTAATTGAAGGGTAGCAAATATGCTTTTTCTTAAAACGGTTCACAGAAATCATGATAGCTGGTTTAGTGCTCTGCCTGGCAAACCTATAGCATGTCAAGCAGAAGCTGTCAATTCTAATCAGCAGGTGATACTGTACCCTGGGAATACTGAGGTGACATTCTCCCTTCTGCAGATCAGGCACCTCATCGACGTCAATCCCAGAACCATCCTTATACCATCTGAAAGCAGTCTCTTTCTTTATGTTCGCAACCTGTACAACAGAAAAGGCACATAAGCCTGGTGGTGTCCTGAACAAAGTTATCGCACTGTAGGTAGTCACATAGGTACTTTCAACATAAGAAACCAATTTTTTTATAGCACATGTCAAATAAAGCTAAGTAAAAAAACCAATTTCAACCAAGTCCTACTAAGGAAATCTTAGTGCTATGGTATTTATTTGCAGCACAGAACTGGTCAGAAGTATACAGTTTACAGCTTCAGAGCTTTCAAATCCTTAAAGGCAATCCTGTCAATCTCTTCTCTTAAAGGGTTTTGCATCCTTGCTATGTGGTTGTAGTTTGTCCAGAGATATCTGTGAGAAGTATCTTTGAAATTAGAGCTGCTGAACTCTCCTTTATCTTTTTGTGTTTGCCATGTGTCTCATGAGAGCTGTAACACAGAACTTAGGCCCTATCTTAGAGAGTCTTAAGCCAATTTGTAGATTTATCCCAGCTACCTAAGCAACGTCTTTCAGGGCTAAACTGCAGGCAGCAACTGAAATTATTATTCTGAAAGCATTTGAGACTTCAGAATTGTGAGCTGCACCAGAAATCCCTTTTTTCTACTACATTCTGTCCCATGGGAATACAAAGACTGGAGGAATCCTACAAATTGCAGTCTCTCCCAACACAAAGGGGCTTAACAACATAGTGCAAATCCAGAGAAGTTTCTTGAAAGCCAGAATTTTTCTGTAGTAGCAGCAGCTCATCTAAGCAATGTATAAATAGGCTACATCTATACCTCAAGTACTGCTATAATTTTGAAATATAAATTGTGTATTGTTGATGCTGAAAATATCGCTGGATGAATGACTTAAAACTGTGAATTCAAAGACGCTAAAAGCCCAGCTTTTTTTAGAAACCCTGGCAATATATTTTATTTGTCTCCATTTCAAAAATGCTGTGGTTTATTTGACATCACTATCCCCGTATCCTTCTAAAAATCACAAAAATGCAATGATATTTCCATGCATAGCCTCAATTCCCAGTCAGTGTGGCTTTGGTAGAAGGACAGAGCTGGCAGGACAATTCTCAGTTCCCAGGCAGTTTCTTTATAAAGCTTCCTTAAAAAAGAACTGAACAAATGGATAGAGGGCAGCCCAGAAGTTAATAGAGATCTGCAATAGTTTTCAAGTGGCTTGCTTGGAGGGAAAAACATGCACCAGTTTCTAACCTTTCACATTAGAGAAGTCATTCCATAGATGAACAGCTCTATGAAAGCTCTCTATAGAGGTGACTAGACAAATAGGAGGGACTCCTATACCGATTCCTGGACATCTCTATAAAACCTGCTCAAATTAATCACATATATATTGCTGCTTAATAATCGGTGTGGTTGCTATGGATCTCTGACAGTACTTGAGATCACAACCTGGCCCAAAGCAATGCCTTCCTTGAGAAAAGTGAGTAGCACTTTACATTTACCAGTAACCACAAAGTGGCTATTCCTGTAGTCATATGACATTAGTTGGCTATTTTATTTGAACAAAGCCTGAAGGAACAAGCCTTTAATGCTTTTCAACAATTTTTCATCAAAGACTGTTAGCACTCAAACTGACAATAAGTAGACTGAGTTTCAGACACAGGCAATTTGCAGTGCCAAAGTTATTTCATGTTGACATTTACTATGAAAAGTTACCTTTTTCGCTGCTTAGCCACACACCAAAAATCTTGGTTTTAACAGACACAGTACAAATAAGGGTCAAAGTTATGCAAGAGCAGGTAGCTTCTGAACATTCTGAAATTCAGAAGTACTTGAAGAAAAATGATAGTAGATACCGGCATATGAAGAAACATAAACACACAATAAAAAGCAAATACCATCAAATTATCATTCAGATGGACAAACATGTCCCATTGGCATGCAGGGGCTACAATACCAAGAACAAGGTCATCAGTCCCAGCTATTTCAGAATTAAACACTAAGTTCATTGGAAGTCCAAAAGGTCCAATCACTTAAAAATAAGTGGTACATGAGGTAACATGTATTACTTTTGATATACTTTTTTATAACATGATCCATATTTGTTCATTATTACTGTTATGGACCTGGATTATACAATCAGTCCTCTGCCCAACGCAAGCTTCCAGATGGCCTGGTTTCCTAAATCCCCTATTTCATGCCATGGCTTTTGGGAAAGTCAAGGCAAAAGGCCCTCTCTTACAGGTATTTCCTTCACATTATCCCAGGCTCTTTCAAGAGGTAAAAACACCCATGACAATTATTTTTGCACAGAAGAAATAAACAGAGCCTAGAAGAGACCTGGGCCAGGTGCTATGATAGGACCTGGGGAGGCAGAGATTGTTCTTTGGATATTTTTATTACCATAGCAGTAGCCCAGGGCAGCCACACTTCTAACTTGAATGTCAGGTATCTGAAGTTCATAGGACAAATCCAGGCTTTATTGTTCAAACTCTTCCTATGTACAAATATCAGTTAAACAGGCGTAAACAATACTACCACGTGAACCTAATGGCTGGTCACATACTAACAGTAACAAATATTATAAGGTCAATGGCATAGTTAAAATGATGAGTGTGCAAACACTCACATCCTAGATTTCATTTACATAAAATGTTCTGACCTTGTGAACAAAAAGTACACTGGTGAAAAGCATATAATCAGATGCTCAGCCTTTCACAGTTTCAGTGGTATAAACAGGCTTGACAGTCAATGAAAATAAGGATAATTTCAGATTAATTTGTAGAGAATTAACACTAGTATGACTGGTTCAGCAACATTTGATTCTCCATGTGAATGAAAGGATAAACAAGGTTCATGCCTGTGGCAAATGCATGTCAAGATTATAAAGTACTCCAGCTATGCAGCTCAGTACCAGCAAAGGTACCATGTTAGCTAATGAGTGTTGAGCCCTAAAATGGGGGCACACAGAATGGCAGCTTCACCACCCAGGTCAGTTCTGCTGGGAATAATTTGAGGTTAAAGGTCTTCTAATTAGTGAGCAGAAAAAAATGAAGGAAAAAATCCCACAAATGTGCATGTAAATTGCTCATAATGAATGATTCACGTTAGTCTAATTAAAGGCCAAAAATTCATTCAAAAGAAGTGGAGAAAATCAATACAAAAGAGTCCTTATTACAGGAAAAGGCAATGAAGAAGAGCTTGATGCCTGTTGAATTCAATTAACTTAGTTATTCAGACCTCTAATTAGTCACTCTAGAAAAGCAACAAAAATGAAAATATATCAGTTCAGAATAGCATATAAAGATGTTAATAGCAGAAGTTACTCCGAATTCCATGCACATTAGCATTAGTCATTAGCCAAATATAATAAAAATAATTTTTAAAACTTTAATTCTAGAAGCCTTTGTTGCATGTTTGGTTACAGTTGATTTAATAACAGATGCTTCAGTAGAGGAACCTGTAAATCAGAAAACAGTGAGGAAAGAGTTTGAGTTCTGGCTTTTTGTGGCTATTTTTTGAAGAAGGAACAAGGACCATTAAGGGATGAATATTTTGTTTAAATGATTTTTATGGCTCACAATTATTATAAAGAATTAGATCAGCTAACACATTTGGAAATGTCCTATAATTTTTTTTTTGTTTTGTTTTAATGAAGACTACTGCTGAAGAGTAGTAAGTCAGAAATTTTGATTTTAAATATTTCTAAATAATAAAAAAAAAAGGTTTCATATGGAACTCTTAATTTTAAAAACAGCAAAATCTTTCCTTACATTTTCCTACCTCAATTTTTAATCAACACATTCTAACAAATTATTTCAAGTATGTTTCCTTACCTTACAAGCAAGTAAAACTTCACATTCCTCTGTAACTTCCCAATACAAAAACTCTGAGAAGTGAGGACCTAAGAAACAAAATTGTCTTAAAGCATACATTGTAGAATGAAGAGCACCAGAGAGATCCAGTGAAAGAGAGAAAAAGGATGACAATTATATTATAACATCCTTACACCAGAACAATGGGAGGGAACTCCTGAACTACCCATGCACTAGAAGAAAAATCCTGCAGTAAGCTTTTACCATATTGACCTAGGTGTCTACAGTATGGCTTAGAAGCTCACCTCTGTTTGTATGATAAGTCAGGTAGTATTCCAAAACGTAAAATGGTGAGCGAGACAAGTTAGTTTACTAAATATGTTTATGCCCAATTGCCAACTAAGTATAGGATAGAAACAGAGTGTGCAAACAACGTATTTAATGCAAAGGGAACTGGAGAATAAACAAATGTCTCAAAATACCCAATTAAATATTCAAAGCAAAAATCCCATGCCAGACATGCATGAACAATTTGTCCAAATTATATAAAGTTAAAAAATTTATTAATTATTACAAGTGGTACAGGAAATATTCTTTTTCCCCACTGAGGTTCCAGTCCTGCAAATTTACATATCCTTAAGTAAATTTACTCTCATACATAGCCTCTTTAAGGTTATTGTGGTTACTCATGTCAGTAAATTTATATGTTTTAGTGTCTGCAGGATCAGGGTCCGTAATTGCAATATCCAAACCTGGAAGGTAGCAAAGTCCCAGACTTTCATTTAAATCATTGAGAACTGAAAGATCTTGTGAGTTTATGCTGTAAGCGGCATAATTTCTTTTCTAAATCTAGTAAAAAGGAATCCCTCTCAAAAAAAAATAGCAAATACTAGAATTACATTGCTTATGTAGAGAATGTTACCTAAGCTATTTAGAATAAATGCTTTTAATTATTATCATTACTTTCATCCTAAAAGCCATGTGCTTGCCAAGTGAAAATTACAAACCAGAGCTTAAACTCAATTTTTTAAGGATTTCATGGTGATAGAACTCTGAAGTAGGTATCCAATAGTAATTCTTACTTTCAGCTGCAAACAATATCAATAAGAAGTGTATAACAAACTCTGCAACAGAATAACAACTATGCAAAAAATATACATTTAGTATCTGGAATTTTGCCTGGACAGAAACCACAGGATCAGGTTCTTATCTTCCTTGTCTGACACTATGCTGTCTACTCTTCTGTCATTTATATTGAAGGGGCAATTTGTATGCTTAAAACTAAATGTGCTGAAATGTGTTGTTGGATTACAGCCTACAGTAGGCACACTTCTCATGAATATTTAGCAAAGATAATGTCTTGTAAGGACGCCCACTTTGTTTCTCTACTAGTGAAAGTTCTGTCACAACTTGCATGTATCATATGACAATATTGGAAAATAATATCCACCATGGGTTCAGTGTCTCCTCAAACTGTGCAATATACTCATCTTCTAATGAAATCAATGGAAGTTGGAAGCACTTAGTATTCGCCAAGGGTGCATCATGAGCTGCAAATGGAGCCTAAAGTCACCAGTCTACTCTATCTTACCTTGCTTCCTAAGAAATTCTTTTCGCTGGAGCTCAGACTCAGCCAATACTGCCTTGAATGCTAAATTTTAGAAGAGATGAATGAAAAATGAGTTAGTTACAAAATTAGTCAAGGAATAATTGAAGTTCATTTCTTCATCAGAGTCAAAGTTTCAATGTTTCAGCGAACATACCATCACCAATGAGAACTAATGAAGACTGGTTCTTGGCCTTTCCATCTTGAATCTGTACTGTGTAGGTACCTTCATTGTCAATTGTAAATCGGTCCATCACCATTTCTATAATGCCATTTGAACGGTCACAATTTATTTTATGCCTCTGAAATAAAAAAGTAACAACTTTACTGTAGTATAGTGTAAATTACTTATGATGTCCTATCGAATTAATCATGTTTTATATCCCTGACTCTACACTCAATATTTTTCATGCCCTTTTAATTGTAAACGATGGAAACAGGTCTGTGCTTGTATTACTCTTGTACAACAAGATTCCAGTGGTGACAGAAACCTTTGTGTGCAGCTGCATTTGGAATCCTCGAGTCACCATAATACGGCTGGTTTGGATTTAAAAATAATAGTTTATGGCACTATGCATGTTTGAAGAAAAGCCTACACAGCCAGCCTTTAGCTGCATCACAGCTTCCAGTTCAACAAGGGGTTTTTCTAGGCTGAAGCACTATTCCTAGCAGAGTCCAGAAATAGCTGGAAATATTATGTTTGTAGACACAAATGTGGATGTCCAACTAAATCCATCACAACAAATCCAAAAAGTCATCACAACTATCTCTGAGACATACGTGGCAACTCAATACTGGATCTTATTTTCTCACTAAAAAAGTTTTTTAGGAAAGGTATAATGATTTGCTCATCTAATGCTAGGTATTCTTTTGAAAGAACACTAAGGTGCAAGACCATGAGAACAGTAACTTGTGCAAAGCTCTTGGGAACAAAAAGATCGATGAAGTCCAGCAAAAGAGGATTAGAATTCTGCAAAACATCTAGTTACCTACTAAAGTTCTTGTAGAATACCCAAACCACCAAATATTGACTTGAATTCAAAGTTAAATATGCTTTTCACTGTTTGTGCCCTTTTTGTGTTTGCTTTCTGTTAAATATTCCAGAAAGATAAATTATTGTCAGGCATTGTCAAAGAAACAGAAAATCGCAAGCAAATACTGGACAATACTTGCAAAATGTGTGTTTTGAATTACTGTTGAATACAGGTACTATTTTAGATACAACCACCTTTTACTAAGTAATATCTTCTTTCATTCAGTGAGTAACAACCATGAGGAATGTGTGTCCCACTAGCAGTGACGTTGTTTGAATCTCAACTAACAAATTCCTAAAGCAAATCAAAAATAATCCACAGAAGTTACTTGGCAAATACTTTTAGGTAACCAGTGTGGCCCAGGATATTACATACTAACTGTTCCACTCATGATGGGACAGAAAAATAAATGTCGCCAACTAGAAGGAGTTCTATGCAGTAAATTATTATAGACCCTGTTACTGTTAAAAGGAGATGTGATGCCTTATAACAGAATGTTTTGATTAACCTTTTTATTGGACTCCAAAATGAGAAGAAGGTACCTGAAGCAAAGGGACATAAAGTTTAGGAAAGAGGAAGAAAGAAGGAAGGAAAATAAAGCTAGTAAAAATAAACTCTCTATTAAACTCTCTGGGACCACTTCCTTAAGTGGAAGAACCTTTAAGTACTGATCCAAAATTAGTAGGAAAGATCCCACAGATACATCTGCTTCAGCTTTGAGGGACACCTTCTGGCCAGCCTCAAGAACAGATTCACTGTTGTATGGATAACAAGCCTGGAAGAATAGTGTAGACATAGTTAAGATGTTTAGCATCCATTACTGGTACTTTCAAATGTACAAATGGTACTAGTTTAAATCTTAATGGAGTAACTAAAGAATGAAGAAAGAGAAAAGATAATGGAATTAACAAAGCAGTAGCCAAAATATTGATTAGGGTAACAATTTATTAAATAAATGACTTAGAGGGAAGAGACTGAGGTGCAACATTTATATAAAATAACGGGAAAATGCTCATACAATTTGGATATGCACTTTCCCATATATAGTTCAAAGAAAGATATACTATCAAAGAGTAAGACAAGATTTAATTAATCAGGAAATTAAGTAGAAAAATTACTTATGTAAAAGTTCATCTGTAAAAACTGAAGAGATAAAGGTAGTTTGAGGTAGGTTAAAAAGAGAAGTTATAAACTTCATGAAACTATCAAAAAGTGTAAATTCAAATTTTTGCTTACAGTCTCTTGCCCACAGAGGTCAAGGACAACACTTGCATTCATTTCCTGAGTTCTCAGGAAGAATGTTAAATGGAGATTTGCCAGAAGCAGAAAAAGAAGAGCAAGATGTATGTTTTAATCTGATCCTTTATCACACTTCTGGATTTCTTTTTTTATTTCTTGCTTTTGGGAAAAGGAAAAAAATTAGAAGATTAAAATGATAGCTGATTAAATAGGGCCTGGTTGATTCCGTTCTCAGATTATTTTGAAATGTTACTGAAACCATTCCCTGTTAGGACCTAGAAGGAAAAATTTATCACTTCAGCCAATGTCAAGAATCAGACTACAATTCACCAGCATAACGGTCTATTGAACATGTTCAGTGACTGTAGCCCAGTCTCCAGGCAGGTTTTAGAGTGTAATTAGGCTTCTAACTATTGCCATTATGCAGCAAGATGAAGTTCAATGATTTTATGGGCACCATAAATACTAGGCTTTTATGTGACTTTCCACAAAAATATCATCAGTCTCCAAACGTAAATGTCACCTGTGGGTTACTAATTAAAGAGTTGAAATAATGCAGCTCCACTTCAAGACTCTCTCTGATGTCAACACTTCCAAAACATATGCGAACTAAAAATAGCTCGTTCTGTTCCACTAACATTGCCAAGACAGAATATTGTCATTTCAATACATCCTAGTCACTAATATTCAGGTTTTCAGTGCTATAGTTTATTACTTCTTAAAGTAAGAAAAACAGAGAAGTATTTTACTCAGGAACACTTCTTCTTCCACTTGTCAATATGTAATTAAAGTAAATGGTCTTTGCTTTTCTATGGTATAAAAATGCTGATAAGCTTCTCTGGCCAAAACCAGGCTTTGCGTCCTCAAGAATAAACTGAACCTTTCAAACAGCTGCACTGGAGGTGGATTCCTCATAGGAAAAGATATTTCCAGTGCTATACTTCATGCCCAGTAGATGAACCGTACTCCAGCCCTGCAAAGGCATGACCTTGCTTTCTTCTTGGCCCAACCTGATCACTTTTTTGTGTCTCTATTTATGAAAGGTCTTCCTAGAGCTATAAAAATGCAGGAAGCCGGTGTCCTGCCCTTTCATCTCCATGTAGCCATTCAATGGCCGTTTAGTGTCTAGGCCAAAATTTAAAAAAAAAAAAAAAATAGAAAGCGACACCATTAAAAGTTTTATATCTATGACCATTGTTGCATTGTGAAGTGCTTCCCATGTTATATGCAAAACTAGTAGCAGTAGCCTCAGAGGGTCTCTGGGAACAGCATGTGTTGCTGCTTTGGAGTCCAAAACTGTACTTGAGGCAGCTTTTTTGTCTTGAGCTAGTTTCCTAAAATATTTGTGCACTACTTTTAATCAGGTGTGTTTAATACTGGTCTGTGTGTAATTTCTCCTTCTCTTTGGTTGTTGATCATCTAGCTACCCAAAATGAATATGCACTTCTGAAGGTTAAACTTTGCTCTCATTTTTCGGTATGAATAGGCTCACCCTGCAAAAGAATTTCATATTGCAAAAAAGATTCAAGTTGAAGATTGGCATTCCTTTGAGGTATTATCAGACCTTAATAACATGGTTTTAAGCAACTATAAAAATAGAATACCTATTAATGCATAAAGGTTTATTAAACAAAATCACGTATATATAGTACTCAATAGGTACTTACATCACTGTTTTCAACTTCTTTATCATTAATAACGAATCTGAAGGTAGAATCTGGTGATAAGCTTTCAGCCTGAATCCAGAAACGAACTTCTCCTTTGTCAAGAACCTCATAAGCTAATTCTGATTTCAGAGGTATTGCTGCAGAAGGAAAAGCAATCAAAAGTCAGTAATGCGTGAATCCTTGTGAGAAAAAGGACTATTGTAGTAAAATATTAGTATCTCCCTATTATTTATGGAATGCTGGATATAGAATAAATTTTATGCAGGGAAAATATGTCTAATGCAGTCTTTGGCTGATTTTTAAATTAATTCCTCAAAGGGCAAAAAGAATTTACAACTTATAGTTGCACATTGTTTAAGGAATTAGCTAGTAGCAACCTATAGTCTATTGTCAAAGTTAAACTTTGAAAGACATTTAGGCAATGATGATTTTATTCAATGCAAACTAATATTCTTCTAAATGAATGGAAAGATAAGGAAACAAGTTGTTCCATGAAAAATGAAGCTGCCGCTGTCTCAGGAAGAACCTTTTTGGAACTCCAGTCATTAGTATGTAATTGTATTTCTTCTAGAAGTATCAAACAGATTCAGATCTTCAACTTACTTGGATTCTTTATTTCATTGCTTAATTCCATCAGACGTTCTAACTCTGAAATTAAGAAAATACTCATGTTTTAATTTATTCTGAAAAATATAGTCAGAAAACAAGTGTCAAAGAAGGTATGTATCAGCATCAGCAGATAATCTTAAGTCTTATATGTGAAATACCCAACTCTTCAGAAAATGATGACTAAAAAATAAGATTTAAGAAACTTAAAATTCTGATACATGGATTTAGCAAGTGTTCCTATTTCATGCATTTTCATGCACACTGTCTTATGCAAAAGAATCTAAACAAAGGAGGAAAAATATTTTAAGCTCTCTATGGGATTTAAATGAAAGATGGGAGACAAGAGTTTCTAAGCAGTGTATGAGGTTCCTTTATCTGCTGACTTCCTTTCTGACACTGTACCTGAAAAGCTTGTTTTACTGTGGCAGGAAACAAGATTGAGTGCAAGTTAGTCTGAAAAAGGCACAGAAAGTTCTATTTAATGCACTAAATCCTCATGAAGACTGCATGAGAGTCTAGAAATCACTTTGTTAGATTTTCATACTAACCCTATTTATCATATTCATTACTAATAAAGATTTGGAAGATGAAGATTACTGCCAATTCCAAATTTACAGATAATGTAAAGACCAGAGGAAATTAGCAAGGATTTATGACATGGTCGAGGATTTAGCAAAATAACAGGAGAATTTATACCATTTCAGGAAGTAAGTGGGCAGTGAAGTAATGGTTTTCAGTGCTAAGATACAAAATCTGACACTTGTGCAGGGATCCAGTACAAATAAAAGTGTAATTTTGAGTGACAGATATGACCAGGGAAGACATGGGCTAAGTGTGGGATGGGAAACACCTTCAGTGCTGTTCTACAAAAAAGCCTTCGAAGGTAGGATTGATGGTGACAAGACCTACAGACAGGTTTCAGTGATGCTTCAAAACTAAGCCAAAGCAAAGTTCTCATGATCAAATGCATATCTGTCTTTTCCTATAGTATTCATTGGTAAATTAAAAACATTACAAATTTAGCTTCCCTAGAAGAAGCAGATATTGGTAATGACTAAGAGTCCACATAAATGGCCCATGTTCTGGAGAACCGTATTTTCTGTGGCTGCACATGGATTTCTTCTCAACATGTTCTTTGAATGAGAGGTTTGATGTGGTTTGCACTGTGATAAAGTCCTGCCTACTATCAGACTCACACTCAGTCTCATCTCCTTTCCTTAAATGACTTAGAAAGAAGGTAAGTAGAGGGATTTTCATGCTTAAGGAACTGGGCATAGCAATTACAGCCCTTGGACTGGGAAAGCACCAAAGTAATTTTTGTGCCATTTAAAAATAGCAAAGTCCCCCCTTTGCCTGTCACCTCAGCACCTCTCAATGGTAAACCAAAATCAGACTGAAGCAAATTCATTGCAACTCTAATGAAACAAAATAGCTACAATGAAATAAAGCAAAACTAATCTACGTTTAAGCCAAAGAATAGTTTAACCCAATATATTCAGATCTTGTTAAAGCAACATCCTTTTTTTCACACTCTTTTCACTAATTCTCTGCATCTCAATTATATGAAACTATATCTAGAGCCTCAAGGTCTGTCTCTATATTAGGCTCCTTGGTAAGCAGAGATCTGATGGTAGCTTTACAGCTAACAGAGAATTAATTATTATAAGATGTGAAAGGCTATAAAGTCAAAGCACAGCAAAAGTGACATACTAGAGAAGTTCAGAAAACTGTGAAAAAAAGCAACATTTTCAGACATTGAACTGAAAGTGTAACAGATATTTGCAAACAGCATTACAGTCCCAGCATAAAGAAAACAATTCTAGTTGGGCATATTCTTTATCATTTTTTTAAAGATAATATTGCCTTAAGTTATCCCAACTTTCATTATTGTGATGATCAGAAAAATAAGTAATCACACAAAGCCTGTTGTGTGGTCTTTTTAGGTTTTTCTTAAACCATAGGAAAGAATGTGAGAGTTGTTGGGTTGTTGTTTTTTTTTTTTCTTAGACAATTTTTAGTGCAATTGAGGTGATAAAATGAAGAAAGACTTGAGATTATAAGGAACTTACCTTCATCATCCATAATGAAGCTGGATGAAACTCCATCTGTGTCAGTAACTGAGATAGAATAAGTTCCCAAGTCTGATTTATCAGGATTTTTGAAGTACAGCTTAGAACTAAAATCATGAATAAAGAAGGATATAATTAGTGGGGTCTCTCATGTTACTGAGATTTTTAACAGGACAAACTTCTAATAATTTGGTTGACTTACTGATTTCCTTCTGTTTCAATCTTAAACTTATCAGAATCATCAATCTCCTCATATGATTTACCCCACACAAAATGAGATGCATCTGTAGCTTCTTTGCACTCAAAACCCAAGTAAATATTACCCTCGTCATCCACACCTGAAAAGATTTCTTTTGTTCCTGCAAAATAGGAATCAACTCAAATGTCAAGGCTGCATCTTTCTTTCAAGCTGCAATTCAGAAATTACTAAAGCCCATGCAAATTGTGTCCATCTTCACTAACAGATACTGATCTGAGTTGCAGATCTTGAAGCATGTTTATGTCATATGCTGACTCAGCACCACATACTAGCAAGGTTCTTACTCTACACAATAAAGGGAATACTAAAAATAATAAATGCTTATTGAGAAACAAATCTACAAAATGAAACTGAATATGAGAAGATATGAACAGTTTAAGTAAATTAATTTTATTATCACTCTTGAAGCTTAATAAATATCATACTTCTTTGCACTCACAGCAAGTAGCACCTTTGTTTATCAGAATAAAAACTAAAATAACTGATTATCAAATATTTCCTGCAGTAAGTAAAGCAAAAAGTCTTGACAGTACCTCTCTATCCACATGATTTTTTTTTTTTAAGCTTTAAGGCTAATAGCTTCTTAACTCTTTAAATACATATCTGTGCTACAGTATCAAATCAGATTGATTAAATTCACTTCTAAGTATTTCAGTATTTTAGAAGCAGAGGAGATAAAACAGTTCGTTACCTGGCCGTGCCTCAACAAGCACTGGTTCAGATATCTCAGATGACTTGCCTACCCCAGCATCATTCACTGCACGAACTTTGAAAACATACGTATGACCCTCATGTAAATCAGTGACCTTGAACAAGATAAAGAGCCAAGCCAATTTAAAAAACAATCTAAACACTTTCATTTACTTAAATGAAGATGTTAGCAGAAGCCCAAGTTCAAATACACATATTTGTTGTACTCAAGCAGATGTTTTTAGAACTCAGTTTTGAATTAATGCTAACTAATGAAAATGTTACCTTAAAATAGCGCTTTGAAGTAGGTTTTTCATTAGCAGTGATCCAGTCTTCTGTATCTACTTCCTTATAGTCCACTAAATACCCAGTAATAGGGCTTTTGCCTTCATACACAGGAGCTTTCCACAGAAGAACCAGTGATGTATTTCTAACTTCACAAATTGTGAGATCATAGGCAGGACCTAAAATAATTCAAATATTGGAAGTTCACTTCAATATAATAAAGTTTTGCAAACTGGCCTTGTAGAGGCCAAAATGCACCACCTTAATTTTGTTTTGACTGTGTTTGCTTTCAAAAATCTCATCCTTTACAATAAACCTGGTATATGTGGTATTCAGGCTATTTTCCCCTCATGGATGTATACAGCAATACCTGCTTTATGCAGTGAGTGACGTTAGTGTTCTGAAGCATACATTCTTAGCTAGATCTCAGTTAACACCATTTTAAGGGAAAGTTATTCATGTGGAAAATCCATGC
Organism: Morus bassanus; assembly: GCA_031468815.1. Taxonomy (NCBI): domain Eukaryota; kingdom Metazoa; phylum Chordata; class Aves; order Suliformes; family Sulidae; genus Morus; species Morus bassanus. The sequence goes on from CM062569.1 coordinate 93,859,146, forward strand.
AGTTTAAAATTTTCCAACAAGCAACAGAGGTTTCTTGTCTATTATTTAATTCACCACCTCCACATCAAAGTTGCTTCACTAAGCCTGACTCAGGGTTATAATTTAGCATCATGATTTTTATTTTTTGTTGGTATACATGAACCGTGATCCTTCAGACTAATCCAAAACCCACTGGCACCAGTGGACTTTGGATCAGGCTTCTCGTTCCCTGACAGAATTTTTCATTGTAAGGTGGATAATGATGGCAAAGAAGAACTTCTCAAGGGGATATCTGTTAGGAGAACTATCTACACCAAAAACATCCTGATGCTCTATTAATAAGTGATAGTTCATATCTTTGCAGCTATCAGATTATGTTCTCCCTACTATAATTTCCTTCTCCTTCACTTAACTGTGCTAGTGCTATTCAGTTTAACTTGAAGCATTTATTTTTTACTATACTCCTGATATTTTTATACCAGTAGACTATAAAACCATAATCATATCAGTTTCCTACCATGGTGAAAACACCCATGACAGAATACTGATACTCAGCCAAATAATGTATCTGGAAGATTGCTTCTTCTGCTTTAAATTTAGAGTAAGGAAACCTGAAAATACCTGAGACTTAGGGATTTTCTCAGTGTTGTCTGTTTGGCCTAATTCAAGATATTACTTTTCCCTACAACATCTCACCATTTAAAATAAAGAAGAGTAGAAAAACCTTACAAATAAGCCTGATTGCCATTCCAGCCTACATGATGCTAACCAGTGATGAATTAACATGAAATTTGTAAAGGATGATATTCAGCAAATACACAGCAAAAAAAACAATAGAAAAATGTTTCTCCATAGTGGATAAGCACATTTCAGAAAAGAAGCACATAAGTACCCATTGGAGACCTTATGAGGAAAAATACTAGATTTCTCATGGAAAGAATGCAATTTTCAAGGAGCCTCTCTCAAGGTTCTTTAAAAATCCCAACCTAAATGTCTATATATCCACAGATAATGAAAATTCCACTGGCAGATGCACCTGCTAAAAATCTAGACAGTAGAAGAAAATGTGTAATGAAGTATGTTCTATTGTGAGGATTCTGAGACCACAGACTTTTCATTCTTTTTAGTCATGTAAAATAATTCATTAGCTATCACTGCTAACTCACTGAGGCTTACAGAGATACCTAAGACTAGAGTTCTGCAGAAGGATGAAATAATTATGGGCTCTGGGCAAGGAATCCATCACTCACGCTGGAAATCCTGCAAGGGGCTTTGGCCTTTCTAAGGAAACCTCCCTTCCATATCAAAAGGTGGAAGAATATTTTGTTGACACTGGGAGTATATTGCAGTCACATTACATTAGTCTTCAGTGTCTTTAGTAAGTCAGGGAAGAGGGTCAGCCTCTTTCTCCCAGTCTTAAATCTCAGTTATTTCATTTCATTATTGCTAAGCCATTGTTTAAAATCTTATTCTAAAAAAGGCTTGTGAAATATTTTAACAGGTTTGGCAATTTGAGGGGAAAGGGGATTGTTTGTCTGTGATGTTTTTTTAAGCAGGAAGAATGCAATACTCTCAGTTCAACTAGTTTCATAATGAGAACAATGTAATCAGCCAAGGAGTAGAAAGGTCAGATTGTTCATTATGAAAATGGAAATTTCACTCTCTTCATTTCCTGAAAGTGCCTTTTATTTTATTTCTTTATATATCATTTAAAATGAAGGATAATCTTCCCTTGTTTACACACTAGACCATTTCATTGATGTTTTGAAAACACTGTAGAGAGTATAAATCACAGATCCTTTCTCTGAGGAAAATAATTGTTCTGCTGATGATGCATTTATACTAAATATTAAAAAATGATAAGAGAATGTAATTAACACAAAGGGAGTTGAGGTCAGGAGATTAAACATTTTGTTATTGACAGCTTTGCCATGTCATTAAATCCAGAATGTAAGATTTATGAACTCAGAAGAATTTAGCTAGAAAGCGTGCAGAACAACTTTCTGACAAGCAGTTCTGCAGAAAAAAGAAGTAAACTTGGAATTAATGGGCCATTAAGAAGAAGTAAACTTGGAATTTAGCATAACAGTGTAAAGTTTTTTTAAAGATACAAGTAGAAGGGAATTTGTAAGCAGGCAAATAATTGTAGGACGTGTAGAGTTACCATTTCTCTGCTCAGCATTGAAAAATCTTTATTTGAAATAATGTCTCCAGTTTGTGCACTGCCATTCAAGAAAAACATGAACCAACTAGAAGAAGTTCAAAGAATAGCAAAAAAATTGTTTATTTAGAGATAGAGAACACATGATCTATGGGGAAAGGTTGCATGAGCTGGATTTTGTCAACTTAAGGGGAAAGCTAGGGGTCTGATAAAGACTAAACACATAGAAAAGCTGTTGTCAAGAGGAAAAGAATAATCTCTTCTTCATGTCCTTGGTGGACAGGACAAGAAGCAAACAGGCTTAAATTGCAAGAAGAAAGATTCAGGAATATTAGAAAAACTTTTAAATTTTAAGTGTAGTAAAATTAGGAATAGATCCTGTCCAAAGAATCAGGACATTTTCATGGGTATAAGTCTTTAAGGATGGATTAGACTAGCCTCTGTCAATGAGATAGGTATTTTTGATTCTGTGTGTGGGCAAGTAATTGAATTAGATGACATTTGAGAGTCTTTCCTAGTACATGATTCCATGATCTTACTGAATTGTTTCTTGTTCCAGGCAAGAATTACTTTTTACATATAACATAGAAAAGAAAACTTGAATTTTCCTGCCTTCTTATGCTAACTATGTCTTTCTGAAATCACTAAAAATTCCAATAGTTTTACGAAACCAGATTTAGGGGTTGGATTTTTTTTTTATTTTTTTTTACTGAGAAAATAACTGCATGAACATTTAGGCATGAAACAGATGTGTGTAGGTGTCAGACAGATCCTGATGACATAACAAGTATTAGAATGGATCCTTAATTGCATACCAAAGCTCAATGTCATAAATAGAATTCAATTTAGCAACACAGCCGTATTTTACAGCATTTTAAGGAAAAGAAGGTAGAAATATATTAAAGTGGTAGGTGCCTGTGTTTTCATTATCGGTTGTACTGTGACACTCTTTGTTTAGGCAAATCGGTACCAGACATCAGAAATAGTTGCAGCAAAAGTGTGGCTTGGTATGAGCGAGGGTGTTATAAAATAAGCTGATGGGCCTTCAAAAACCCTTTCATAGATTATTTATAGAGCTCGAGCATTACTAAGAGGAACCAATTCCCTAGATGTCTAACATTTAAGCATAAATGTATATGCTTACATGAGGTAGACTAAAGTTTTACTTTCTTCTGCCGGGGGTCCTGAATTCAAAATACTTCATATTTAACATATTTTACAGAGTTAGCATGACAATTAACAGTCTTCAGCTAATCTACACTGCTAAACTACAGAAAACCTAAACACAGGTTTGGGTACTAGCGTGCAGTCATTCCTACTCTGTGTTTGTTAGCACATTTATTCTAACACCTGACTAATAATCTCTCAGGTAACACCTGGGTACAATCTGGGGAAAACACATAAATAAGGGCACACTAGTTGAGACAGGGATATTTTTGCTGTAAAATGTGAGCTACATTGTGCTACTTGCCTCTATGTCAAGAAACAGGCCCCTGTTGTGTCTTATTTATGAACAAAAAACATAGTTTTGGAGTCTGGAACTCCAGGAATATTTTTAATAGACTGCAATTATGGTGCAGGGATGCCTATGTGTTGTATAGGTGGTTAGTGTGAGGTGGAGCTTGTAGGGCTGGGGGTGAAGAGCTGATAGAGATAAAAACTGACTAAAGGCTGAAGACTTTCTCCTCTGAGTTGATGTGGGCAGTGAAAGGAGGAGACACTCAGCGAGCTAAGTAAAGGTCACCCACTTCCCAGGACATGCAATGTCATCAGTGGGGACGTGGAGGTAGCTTTTAACAGGAGGCCTCAGAAGAAACTCAATCTCAACAGGTAATATGGCAGAAATTAATCAAAAGACATCCAGCAGAGTTTGGCTGGAACATGACACTGCCTGTGTTTTAAGGAGTTTATACTGAATTGAAATTCATGAGGAACTGATAGACTTACCAGGTTCTGGCATAGTCCAAGCTTTACACTTGAAATGCTCACTGGGATCTGAAGGTTGGCCTATTCCAACCAGATTTGAAGCAGCAACTTTGAATTCATAGAAGGCATCTTCTGTCAAATCCTCTACCTTTTTTGAGAAAAGAATTCAATATATCAAAAGCCATGATTTATATTCTTTTAATAAATTAAATACTTAAAACTAAGCATCCTGACATTGGTTAATTAATTAGCAGGCCTTACTGCTGTGCTGGAGTACTGGAAGAATCTAATTTGAAGATTTAACTCTTAAATCAAACACACTGCAGAGATCTACATTGTACTTCCATGTTTCAGCCACATCATCCTCGGAATAACACCTAAGCACTCAATATATTGGTGTGAGAGGCTGTAAAAGGTTGGAGCAAAAGTCCAGGGAGTCCACTCAGTGAATGACCACTAGCAGATAATTATGAGTGAGTGTTCTAACATTGAATAGCTTCTTGCATTGCTTATGAATGTCTATTCATAAGCCATTCACTTAAGCAAGAGTTTGAGTGGTGTTTTGGTCTAAAGAGGTCATAGTGGACTGACCAGGGAAGAAAGGAAAACAACAGCAAACTAAAGGAAAACCAGTCCAATTAGTTCAGCAGTGTGCTGATATAACTCTGGGGAAGATTCTCTCAGTAATTTTTTCTAGATTTTATGCATCTTTCTTTTAATATTACTTGCCACTACAAAGTAAGGAAGTAAGCACTGGAAATGGGATGACCAGAATCTGTGCTATACCTCTGCAAACATCCTGGAAAATGAACTCTGACTTATCTAATGAGTCCATCACCACATCACCATCTCAGATTTTGAGTTCAAGTAGACAAGCTATAAGGCATGACTTCTTGACCTCCTGAATGCATCATAGTAGCAGCTCTCCTCCATCCTTCTTCTTCCAGACTACCTAAATACAATAAACAAGTCTTCTGCACCTCAGTACTCTGCATAATATTCCCAAAATTATATTTAATCATATGTCTCAAGAGAAAGAGGCAGCTAAAGGTAGTACTCCTAGTGGAGATACTGAACAGCTTTAGATTTTAATGAATAAATAAACTATAACTATATCCTCTGAGAAAATGTGACATAAAAAAGGATTTTGGTGTGATTTTTTTAATGGTAACAAACGTATGATGGGATTATAACAAATATATGATGGTGTAGTGTATTGGGTTTGTGTGTCAAGGTTTTGGTAGTGGGCAGGCTGCAGGGGTGGTTTCTGCGAAAAGCTGCTAGAAGCTTCCCCCATGTCCAATAGAGCCAACACCAGCCGGCTCCAAGATGGACCTGCCACTGGCTAAGGCTGAGCCCATTAGCGATGGTAATAGTGCCTCTGTGATAACATATTTAAGAGAGGGTAAAAAATGCTGTGCAGCAGTAGCCAGAGAGAGGAGTGAGACTATGTGAGAGAAACAACCCTGCAGACACAAAGGTCAGTGAAGAAGGAGGAGGAGGAGGCGCTCCAGGTGCCGGATCGGACACTCCCCTGCAGCCTGTGGTGAAGACCATGGTGAGGCAGGCTGTCTCCCTGCAGCCCATGGAGGTTAACGGTGGAACAGATATCTATCTGAAACCTGTGGAGGACTCCATGCCGGAGCAGGTGGATGCACCTGAAGGAGGTTGTGACCCCGTGGGAAGACCGGGCTGGAGTAGGTTCCTGGCAGGACTTGTGACCCCATGGGGAACCACGGCTGGAGCAGTCTATTCCTGAAGGACTGCACCCCATGGAAAGGACCCACGCTGGAGCAGTTGGTGGAGGATTGTCTTCCTTGGGAGGGACCCCACGCTGGAGCAGGGGAAGAGCGTGAGGAGGACAGAGCAGCAGAGACAACATGTGATGAACTGACTGCAGCCCCCATTCCCCATCCCCGTGTGCCGCTCACGGGGAGCAAGTAGGGAAAATTGGAAGTGAAGTTGAGCCCAGGAAGAATGGAGGGGTGGGGGGAAGGTGTTTTTAAGATTTGGTCTTATTTCTCATTATCCTACACTGATTAGACTGGTAATAAACTAAATTGATTTCTTCAAGTGGCCCGTGACCGTAATTGGTGAGTGATCTCTCCCTGTCCTTATCCCAACCCATGAGCCTTTCATTATATTTTCTTTATATATATATACAAAAGATATATATTTATAATATATATATTATGTATATTTCATTATATTTTGTTTATATATATACGTATATATATATGTCCTGCTGAGGAGGGGGAGTGATAGAGCAGCTTTGGTAGGCATCTGGAGTCCAGCCAGGGTCAACCCACCACAGGTAACATCAAATATAAGACCAAAGCAAACAACATAAGCTAGGAAAATTCAGGCGTTAATACAATTTAGATAGAATTTCCTGAAGATAGAGAGCTATATAGTGATTCACAAGAGAGAGTAACAGCTCAGCCTGTAAAAATGGTTTTGAAATCCTAGGTTATTAAGGGAAAGAATATTTCTGGGGTTCCCATAGAATTATTTAATAAGAGAGAGTTAAACCTTTAGTGATTTCCTGGTGCTGTATTGTATATCTCAGGGCAGCATACTGCATATATGTCATATGCAGTATGTCATAAAATATTCTGTGCTACTAAAGGCTGTCTTGCTTTTATTTCCCATCAGTATTTCAGATTCCAGTCATTCAAACTAATATATGAAGATGCACCTTCAGGCACAAATACGGTTACTGGCAGGACTGAGACTTAAATATCCAATTAATTAAACTCTGAATGGTTTCCCATAATTTACATTAGTCATTTGTTTACAAATGCATTAAAAAATGAAAATATCTGGAAAGCATTGCTTAGCATTTCCTTGCCCTTGCCCTTTCATACCTATCCTACCCCCCTTTTTAATTTCTCAATATTCATGCTCCATCTGCTATGTTAGAGGTGCCAGTTATAAAATCATTCACAAGCATACATACACCCAAGTATTGCCTGCTGCCTTCTGTGCATAAAACATTCTTCCTGAGCACATCTGCAGCATTATTTTCTACTTTAGTGTCAAATATCTGCTAAAGACTTACTTGCTCCCTGAGGAAAGTTGCTGATTTGCACAAATAAATTTAGGAAGTATTTGGGAATAAAATCTGATTGTTTAACTTAATTTAACAAGTGTCAGATTGATTAATTACTTGCTACATCCTATCTTCCTAACCTTTCTTCATGGAAGTTCACATCAAAATTTTTCTCTTCTAAGAAACATTGAATACATTGTAAGCGCAACGAGAAGTAATTTATTTCAAAACTAAAAACATCGCTCTGGTACTCTGGAAAGGAGGCAATGAGGCATAATGCTAGGTTTATTAATATACTTCCCTTTCCATCTGAAGGCAGATTTTGAGAGTAAGAACAGGTACAGTTACATTTGTTCTCAGCTCACCTCCATTTCATTTACAAGTCTCTAGTTCTACAGACAGCACGGTCATCTGTCCTGCTAAATGCTTCCATCCTTTCTCTGCATGTTATTACAGTGGTGATACACATAGTGTTCATTTATGAAGACAGTTTATGAAGCATTTTATAGTTCATTTTGTTCTTTGTGAAAAATGTGCTTCACAACTTTTTCCTCAAAAGTTTCCTCATCTGAATGGCCTTATTGTTCTTAGAATTTCATAGCAGGGGATGGCACTGATTCTCTACCCCAGTTTTTAGGCTTGTTGCACTCCAAAATACACAATGGAAGGGCCTGGTTTTGTTGTAGTATGTAAAGAACTTCTCTGCAAGAAATAAGAACTCTGCCAAAAGCAAGGAAATGGTACAAATCAACTCCAGAAAGATAATGATTAAAAGTACCAACCGTATAAATCGTCCGGGTAATAAGGGAAGAATTGACTTCATGCCAGTTTTGATGGTTAGCTTCTCGTTTATCCATATAATAACCAAGGATTGGTGAACCTCCACTGTACTTTGGTGCTTTCCAGCCAAGAGTCATTGAATGACCATCACAGTTCAGAAGTGTGATACCGTGAGGATGTGATGGACAAGCTAGAAGGAAATAAGCATCCCAAGAGTTAGGACAGAGTCTAAAACACCACAGAGTAGAAGTTCAGTGGTTTTTGTATTGCTTTTGTTTTCTGCAGTGTACTGCTGTCAGTTACTTATCAGTAACAAAGTTGTAAAGCTGTTAATCAACATTCATTTTATCTCCAAACATAAATGTGGAAGCTTTTGAAACATCTGCCTAATGTGCTGCCCTCTCAGGAGGTAGCAAGAAGGAATAGATGATCTTTGGTATAGAAATAGTAATGTCAGCAAAAGTGTCTCCAGACCAAACATTATGCTAGAAGATTGAAATGGATCAGAAGATCTTTTCTTGCTAAGAACCAAATAAGCTGCTCAAGTACTTTTGGAATACAGTAAGAATCACCTAAGAAGAAAAAAAAGAAGGCTATAAACTTGAATGAAATGAAGTCATATGTCTCTCTGATCTATGGCCTTCATGGTTTTCCCCTCCTATCCCCATATATGCCTACTTCAGACTGAGAGTGCTTTCTGCCCTATAAGGAATAACAAATATTTAGACTTTCACTAGCTTAACCAATGTTGAGGCAGAAAAGACATTTCCTTCATGAGTTTACCTTCATGAGTTTACTCACATCTGCAGCAGAAGCAGGAATGTCAGCCAGGCATCTTCCTAGAGATTACAAAAACTGTTTTCCTGAGCTTTTTACACCCCTACTACTAGCAAACACCCTTTCTAGCAAGCAGTTTTGTATTTGCGATCCATACATGAAAGTTTGCCCAAAGATACTCCGTTCTTGACACTGCTGCACTGCAGTTAGTACAGGCTAAGCTCCTAAAGCTCATCTGATATTTTCAGTTGAATTGCCAGTATAACTTGAGAGAATGTGACTTACCTCATTCAGAAGAGAATATGTTAGCAGAGGCCCTTAATACAGTCCCTGATCTTCTAGCTGTACTAGAGATCAGCATGAAAACAGATAGTAATCAGCAGAACTGGCCTTTTGTTCTTTTTTTCTAATGTGGTGTTTTACTCATGGGCCATAAAACATGGCCTCTTTGTGGAAAATAAGAATAACCATAACAAACTCCTATAAATGCCCTTAAATTAATACTGCAGAAAGATTATGTCCATGATAATGCAAGTCACCTATAAATAGTCCTGTTAAATTCTTGTTAAGGCTACTGAAATGGGTAAAAGCCATCCACATCCCATAAGTGTGTGTGAGATCCATTTGCTCTGTGTTTGGTGACATACCCCATGCAACCTCATCTTCAAAACACACAGTGACAAAATAAAAGGTGCAAGTGCATTTACGACATAGGGGTGATAGATGTGAAAGTGTTTGCACACCACCTACCCATATGAGACACGCTTTGTCCTAAAAAAATCAAATAGAGTAAGTTTGTAAGTAACGTGTCATCCAAATTTATCTTCTAATAGCCATTCCAAATTATAAATCTTTTAGAGGATTATTTCTGACAAGTATGCCTGTTGATCTTCTTCTCCAAGAGGTGGAGGCCATTCAGGTAGGGGAAAGGTGTTCTATTTTAAATTTTTCAGTATGAAACTGAAACTGTGCAGAAATGAAAATTGGACCATAGTAGCCCAGATCTGTGTACTTTTTGTTCTAAATAATTATCCAGCCTTCCGCTCAGCATGTATCATTCCTACTGAAGATTGCACAATGGATTGTTCTTACACTGAAATATTGCTTGCAGGGTACCAGAGGAGGTAGACTGTGCTCCAACATGGAGTAGCCAAAGGGAATATTCTGTTTGGTCCAGCTACACAGTAATGAAGTTTCCTGAAACTCTTCTAAACTGAGCAGATTCTGTGCTAAACTGATTTGCACCACTCCAAATCACCCAGAAGTTACTTGTCAAACTTAATTAAGATTTACAGTTTCTTTGTTACAACTGAGGAACAGAAGGCAGCCTGGCCATTATAGTGAATCTGACTCAACATTTCTATCAGATATTACAAAAACCTTTTTTTTTTTTAACAATGTCTTTTCTTTGTAGTACTGCCACATGCCAGAAGATAAACGTCACTAAGGGGATGTGCTTGATAGCTGCAAAATGTACCATTATAGCAAATGAGACCAAAGGAGTTGATTGCTGAAAATACGTAACTCATTCAAGAAACAAGAAGCTGAGTTGCACAGAATTGTACTTACTAAGGGCTGCCTGTACTGTTATAGCCTCCGACTCCTGTGAGTTTTCACTGAATCCTACAGCATTCACAGCTTTCACACGGAAGACGTACTGCTCTCCAGTTTCCAAACCATGGACAACAAACCTGGGTTAAATAAAAATAGCATCACATATTAGTATATATTTTACAGGAACCATTCTGTGCTGTAACATGAAATCTTGGCAACAATAAGAAGCTCAATTTCATGAATGCTTCACAAAAGAAAATATTTCCAAGAGGAAAACTGTAATACAATGATGCAATGTAGTACAATATAACTGGATGGGACACTGGAACAAAAGTCACAATACTCATTAAATTGCTAGTGCTCATCTACCAGATAGAGTCAGATAAACTGATTCCCTCTGAACTTTGGCTTGCTAAATTCTAATCTATTCTGAGAAGGGACTTTATTTTTCATTGTGTTTTCATAGTCACTATCAAAAATAGCTTTGAGTTTTGATCTCAGGTTCTATATAATTATCATAGCAGATAGAATAGTCAGAACTATTCTATTGTAGGATATGTTCACATATGAACAAATGAAATATTTTTCTTATTTTTGGCTGTCCCAATGACTTTGACCAAGAATTAATCTCTACTTTTTCTTTGATCACATTACTTGAGTACTTGATCAAAGGATTCAGCAGAATACAAAGTCACTCAAAATTAATTAATAACTGACAAAATACACTAAACAACATGATGTACTTGTTATATACCCATAAGAAAATATAAATTACACATCTAAACTTTGTATTTGGCAAGTCATTCCAATAAAAGAAAACATGATTGTCACAAAGGAAATTACTTGAAGAATCACATAATGAAGTGTGATATTTTCAGGAGGGAGTAAGAAAGCATCAGAAATAGACAGGGCTAGCATCATGACAAGGGAACAAGAAACAGAGGCTACTGTCCTTTACCCATACATATAGCTGATCAGGAAGCCCGGATGTTTCTGTAATGGGACACTTGGATTTCCTGCACAGCAGTGTCAGCAGCAGAAGCATTTTTCCCACCATGTTTATAGCAGACATAGCCTGTCCTTTTGCCCTGATGTCCACAGACTATGGGCTTCAAGAGGAAACACCCTGGAAAGCTTTTGAGTTCCCTCTCCTTGTACTCTTCTTCATGTACATCAGGTCCCTTTACCCCATAACATAATTCAGACTTTAAGAAAGACATCTATTTTATGCTTACTTATGTCCAAGACATACAGAATCATAACTCTAGAACCTGCTTTTATAGCTCAAAGTCATGGATTAGACAAAAGATGCTTCTCTTTGGAGAAAAAAAAAAGGGGGGGCGGCGGGGGGAGAAGTCTGCCCTGCAATCTGAAAAGGTTAGCTCTGAGTCTGCAGACTGTTTTTCTTCACATTCATTCAACATTCACCTTTCATGATAACACCACTGCTTAGCACATAAATTAGCTTAAAAGTTTCCTATGGTTTTCAAACCTCCCCAAAATACAAAAGTATTGTCAATACCTGTTATATTTAATAGGTTTATGGTTACTAGGTTCCCAGTGATTTGAACCCACCACAGAATAGTCAATATAGTAGCCATATAAATCTTCTTCATGTTTTGGTTTATCCCATTGAACTACCACAGATGTTTTTGTATTCCTTGTGGCCACTACCTGACCAGGTGTAGATGGGACAACTAAGAAAAAGAGAGAAAACATACACTGTTATGAAATACATAAAAATAAAAGTAAGCTGAGGTAGATTCAACACTGTATACTTTTATCATATTTAATCACTACAGCTATGACTTCTACCATGTTAATATTGCTATATGATATATATTTTAGTATAATTATTTCACTGTAAGTCTGGCTACTTCTATATATGTACGTATAAATCTATTTATTTTTCTATTTGTTTACTTAGAGTGAATTTACTCTAAGCTATAAAGCTCCCTACCTGTCTGATTTTGCATAGTTTTTCTGAGGAGTGAGTTATAGGAGAACATGTTTTCAAATATCAGTGTGGATAAAGGTATACAGATACGGAAATGTTCTCTCTCAAATAAGAGGTTTATGTATAGCTTGTGTCCCTGTAGCACTACTGCACCAGTAAGAAATGCACATAAACTGTAAAAGTATGATATCATGAGTATTAAGAAATACTGCCTTTCAGTCAACTAATGACAACCACAATTCAGAAAAAGGCCAGCTTTTCAGGACAACTTTAAGCATATGTTTGAATGCTAAATGTGTGTTTAGCTAAACTTAGCCAGAAGGATTTCACAGAAGCACAGGAACATTGGTTGGAAGGGATCTCTGGGGATCATCCAGTCCAACCTATCACTGAGAGTGGGATTATCACCAACATTAAACTGGATTGTCAGTCACAGGTTTGTCCAAGTCTTGAAAACTTCTGACAATGGAGATTTCACAGCTTCCCTGCACACCCTTTTCCAGCATTGCACTCTCACACCTTTTTCATTAAGAGAGTATACCCAACCTGAATTTACTAAGCTACAGTTTGTGTCTGTGGCCTCTTTTTTTGTCACCTGGCATTGCTGAGAGCAGTTCAACACCATCACCTTTGTAAGTCACCAACCTAAACAAGCCCAGCTACCTCCACCTCTAGGCCCCTGGCCGTCTTGGTTGCCATCCAGTGGACCTCTCCAGTCCCTCTGCATCCATCCTTCTAGACTAAGGGAGCCAGAACTGGAATCAACACTCCAGGATCAACCTCAGCAGCACCGAGCAGAAGTGCATAAAGATTCCTTCGATCTGTTGATGACAGTTCTCCCAATGTAGTATAGTACACAGTTCACTTTACATGCAATGAAAGTTCACTGTTGTGAACAACTTCATTTGTTATCAATCACAAGTGTGTTCCCAATCACAATTATATTGATCTAAACACCCTGAATGTGCATAAATAGGACCAGAAACATCAAGATCTAAATGGAAAAAAAAATCTTAAGGGCCAACACACAGTGTGTACACTATAAAATATCTATCTGAGCTTTCGTAATGTGAGGAACTAAGGCAGTGTCTTAGCCTTTCATGATAGGTTAAGAAAGGCATCCAGCACTTGCCTAATGAAGGCATTTTAGTTTCCTCAGTTTGATATGTTGCGGAGAACTACAAGCAGTATGAAACAACAGAAAGGCATCAATTTTTTCATTTAGTCTTTCAATCTCAAAATAAAAAATGATACTTACACACTATTGTACTTTATGCAGTAAGTCTGTAAGATCAAATGGGTTCAGTCTGAGATAAAGGTACCTACTTTTTAGGAGTTTATGTGTAAGTGTCTACAAGCACATTTTCTTAAGCTGCCATTCTAGTCAAAGAGCTACGGCTTAATTCAGTTACCCAAATTCATTTAGGGCCATTTTAGAGCATCTGAGACTTCTTCATGGAGCTGCCAGGTATGACTCAGGAGATACTGAATACCTACTTCCCTCTGAAATGGGAAACTGAAAGCATTTGAAAAGGTAGTAGATGTCTGTTTGGCCAATTACATTGAGCCTCTGATCAGTGGTTGGTAAAGTCCTGAAAATTATTCATGTCACCCCAATGTAGACACTCCATAGCTGGGTGCCATGGGGCAACTTATGGCAACATCAGCCAACTTATCCTCCAGGCTCCAACTGCCACAGTGAGAGCAGAGACATCTAGAGCACCTGTAGATGCCTACATGGAAACACCTAAATTTAGTTGTTAATCTCAGACTGAATACTCTTTTACCGCTCAATTCAATTGCATAATATTACGTGTCATTTTGGATGGTCAAGGATCTGTCCCACCTCTAGTTTCTGCTCAAGAGAGAAAATTACCCATAATTCCTGTGTAATGATTGCCATCCCCATGAAGTTGTTTCAGCTACCCTCAGGACTGTCAAATGGCACTATGTGCAGGCAAGTAAAAGGAGCCATGTGTGTCTGACGTATTTTAGCTCAAGTAGTAAACTCCACCTCTGAAAATAATCCTGCACTTTTTCTTTAAAATAGCATCTTCTGCTTTCTGCTTTCAGCTATTGCTATGATTTATTCAGAACACATTGTGTTAACCCCTAAGGGATAGCCTATTTTCTGTGCTAAGTGAAATAAATACAGTATTTTTCTTCCCTACCTTGGGGAATGTTGAATGGCTTAAATAATTTATATGCATTAATGAGACATCAAATCAAGAATACATAAAAGCAAAAGATGTTTTTATTTCATCATGTATAGTTACAGATCAAGCTAAAGGTGATGGATTTTATTTTTTAAAGTTATGGTAAACATTAAGGAGGCTATACCTATCAACATTTAGTGAACTATGGTATATCAGATACTGTAACTATTTCTTATATTTCTAGCAAGTGTACTAGTAAGATATGTGCTTTTAAGGTGACAGCTGTCAATACATGGGGCTGTTATATGTGACCTCTGCAAAAGTACAAAAGCAAACCAAATATTTGAGCAACAAGATGAATAACCACTCCCTAAATTTGCACTTGTGTTTTTGAATGTGGCCCCAAGATAAACACTGCATTTTCATTTGCAAAGTTACCCCTGAATATGTAGATGTATCTTCCTCTATCCCTGAAATCTACTCATCTGCATGCCACAGGAATTCTGCACCAGCAGTAATCTGCAACTTAGAATACTAAGAAAGAAACAAAAGGCTACCTTGTCCAGCTGAAATTGTAGGGAATTAGGTAGCATATAATTATCTGAGGCAGAAAATATAATTATCTAAGTTAGCGATTAACCTGTATTATCCTATTTTTTGACAAGTCATATTAATAGAGCACTGTGAAGAACAAATAACTAAAATTAATGTAACTTTTTAAAAATTCTTGGTCTCAGCAAGGAGGCTTGTGATCATTAGGAAAATTTTGGAATGTTTCTAAAATTTAGCCTCCTGGTGTGTTTTAAATCCTTTACAGTATGCAATACAAATCAATTTGATTGCTATTATTGTAATTATACTAAACTAATTATAATTAGAGTTGCCTATTTACATTTTGTAAAATATCAGCTGTTTTTAATATTAATGCTTTACAAGTAATGCCTTACCAATGGTATCCTGTGGTTGAATAGGTTGTGTGATTTCAGATGGATCACTGATGCCATGCTTGTTTGCTGACAAGACTCGGAAAACATATGATTTTCCTTCTGCAAGGTCAAACACTGCATAGCGAGGAGATTTTACTGCAACCTGTGCATTGACTCTTTGCCAGCTCCCACTGCCAACCATGGACTACAAAAAAGAAAAAAAAAAAAGCTGTGAATCACTTCTGTGAACTGTCAAAAAATGAACATATTGCTGTATTGCATCTTGTCATGAATTTATTTAAGAGCTAGAAGGATCACTCTCAAATGCCTCACTTTAACATATGCAGATTCTCATAGCTCATGCATTCCATTACTCTACAAAAAGGTCTGAATACCTCACTGTCTCCCTGCCTGTCTAGACTTCAATATATGTACACTTGTACATACAGCTAGCCCTCAGTTTGGGCCATGACTGTCAACTGTGATTGGTCCCAAAAGAATTACTCTTATGTCCTGCAAAACTCACTTGAACACCACAAAGATTCGGTATAAAGCAAGCAAGTCCTAATCCATTTTCTGCAGAAAGCCAGGGAAGGGGATGTTACCTTACTCACTGCTTTATCTTTATGTATTCTGTTGAGTAAGGTCATGTCTCTAAAAGCATTCATCAAAAGAAATAATTGCTTTTGAATATTCTCAATACAGCAGCTAAGCTAATCGTCATCACAACTGCACATGGAAGAGAGCCAGCAAACCAGCACTCTGAGAGAAGTCTGCTGTCCATTAGGTTCTCCAGATAAACTCTTGACCCAAAATAAAAATTAGTCATGGAATCTTTCAGCAGTTTTAGCAAAACCCAAGTGCCCAGTAAACAGTTTAAATAAAATTTCCTTCAAGCACAGAAAGGTGCATACAAATTAAATGTTTATAAACTTTTGGAACAGACAATCTGGGAACAGAACCTGATAGACTGTGAACTTCTTAGAGGAGGAACAGTGTTTCATGGGTGCTTGGAAACTACCCTCTATATAACAAGGCCTGCTATAGATAAATAATAAAAATGTAACTGCTGGAGCCCCTATATTGAAATCTTTTTCATGGATACTGAACCTGCCTAGTGCTCTCAACAGAAAAAAGAAATATAATATCCATTTTCTTCATAATAAAAAGATGGAAAATATTAAATAAACATTATTTTGCCATATCTTTTACTTTCTGACATGAAAAACATTAATTGTTGAATTTCATTTTCACAGAGGAAAGAATCAACATCACATTTTATTCCATAGTTTGATGTGATTTATCTGTTAAATAATGATTTTAAAAGAACATTGCTATACAGCATAGAGAATTCATTTCCATTTTGTGTTTCTTAAAACTTTTAAAAATTCATTTTTATTCTTCAAGACTAAGCCTTATTTGAAATAAATTAATTAGAAATTGTGCTTTTCTAAATTAACAGATGACTGCGGAAAGCAAAAAACAAACATTCACCTATGAACTCTCTGAGCTATTCATATATATAAGTTATTTATATGCAAAAATATTTTAGATTTGGGTATTAATTCGTATAATGAACCTTTTTTTCTAATAGTAGCCTTTTAGTCCTCATTCTCACTTTCCCTCAGTAAGTTTGGCATTTAATTAAGACTTGTTTGTTCCTCATTGTCATTGCTCTATACTGTTTCTGGAGCTATATAAAGCTATTTCTGTAAAACAAGCAGATACATATATTTTCCAATTCATACTTAGAATGAAATTCAACTAACCAAGTGCATGTGTCCACTCAATGGAAATCTACATCTCAGCTTTTTATCTGGGCTATTTCTGCATATTCTGGAAACAACAAGGCATTTTCATGCCAAGAGCTGGTTCAAAATCCTTAAGTCAGTATGCTTGAAATTTATAGATAAGAGCAGATGTGTGCAACTGGGAATAAGTACAAGGAAGACATGCTATTTTATTGCATAGAAAGAAAACTAGATACTTATTTCTGCGGAAATTTTCATTACTTCTTTTTAATGTGAAAAGAGGAGTGGGTGAAATCATGGACATGCTTGCTTGGAAAATTTAACTAGTGACTGGACTTCACTTTATGCCTATTGGTTCAACATCCAGCAGGTAATGGATGATGAAGAATGTAGAGATGGGCTATAAAAGTCTTTTGAAGTGGAGATTTTGCTGTGACTGAGAAGGAAAAGACAAGATGGGGGCTGCAAAAAGAGGAGTGATGTGAACAGAATGATTGGCTGGGAAATAAACTTTGGAGGAATGTGCTGAACAGATGTGAGAAGACAAAAACTTGCATGGTAAGGGCCTGAGAAAAGGCTGTCACAATATTCAAGATGCGAACTGAATGTGTGGCAGTTTTATGGACAGTTTTAGTGTTTGTGAATTGTTAAGAGGGGGCATATGGTAGAGGCATAATTCATAAAAACTAAGTATAGCTTAGCATGTAAGAGTTTTAGAGGTCAGGCAAGAGGCCCAGTTTACCTACTGGTGAAGCTTTGTAACAAGGAGGAAAGATTATGACCTCTGGCTGTAATCCAACATACTTAATTTAGAAACCTGGCTCAGGGACAGATGTATCTAAATCTTAGTAGCTTAGATGGGACAAGAACAAACCTCCCCTACTGTGACCACTGAATCCCCCTGTCAAGTCAAAGGGAAGAGGAAGGCAGCCATGAAGACTACCACGGAGTGGTGAACCTGAGACAGGCATCTGCCTCTCTGCTGACCTTGCAGGGAATAAATTGGAAATGTCAGGGTATAGCAGAGGGTGCCGTAAGCCTGCAAAAAGGTAAGTGAGGATCAAATTATGAGTCATTGTTTATTCCTTGCTCTGCCACAAGACTACCAGAAACTTCCCTTTAATACAAGCAGACTGCAAACCTCCAGTCTTGCTGGTAGGGTTGGGAAATCTTAAGATGTTTCTTTTCCATTAAACTGCTACCTTACACGTGTAGTTTGTTCTCATTTTAGACAGCAATAAGCAAATAGCACAGGGGTATCCTTTTCCCCAGACCTTGAATTGCAATGCTCATTAAATCATGTAATAAGACATTTGATTGTCCCTGCTTCTCTAACATCCCGTTACCAAATCCTGCAAGATCTCAGAAAGTGTTAGTTTTATTGTTCATTCTGTAGTTCTAAAAATTAGTTGAACATAATTGCGCACAGCAATGAAACACCTTACAGCCGAGTGCCACAGTACAGTACAGTACCTTCTCAATGAAATACGTCAGTGGCTCCCTGCCACGGGGAACAGGTGGATCCCAGCTGAGTACAACATATGTTTTGCTGATTTCTGAAGCATGTACATTGGTGGGAGGGCCTGGAATCTGAATATCGCCTGGAGGAGTAATAAATGTAGCAAGTGTTAAACAACAGATTAACCCCTGGGTCAGCACTCATGCTACAGCTCATCCTTCTGAACTCCCACCCTGTAGTGCAATGCTCAGCTATTAGGGGCTACGATATCATCTGTGCAGTTCACTTGCTCACTTCAATTAAATTTTGAGAAATAAAGCATCAGTATTAAAAGTTAGTTATTTACTTTTTCAGTAAAAGTTAACAACAACTGACAACTTGTGCATTTGTCACACTTTTTTAGTTTGATCACATTTTAATTACTTCTATCTGCTGGGCAGAATACCTCGGAAAAAAACCTGCTCACTATATGCAAATAAGAGATATTTTTTTGATCAAAGACAGAAGTCCAAAGAGTTATTACAAGAAATTAGACTAGAAGAAGATATCCGGAAGGGAAGTACAGTAAGGAGAAAAGCAACTTTAAACAAAGCAGAAAGCAGAAAAGGAAGAACCTATTAGTAATGTATCCTGTAATGTGGTGGTATTACCAGCCATATAGTCTAAAGCACTTCTAAAAACTGTGGACCAGAGACACATAAATATGTCACCAGCCCTCTGGTGACTCCACCTGCTGGTGTGGCCTAATCAAAGACCTCTTCCCACTCACCCTGCAGGGTTACAGGAACATGAGGCAGGACCTGTGTACCCTGGGCCAGGCTGGAGGAAATCAGCGTGGGCCTTTGTGGTCACACTCACACACTGCAGCATGAAAAGAAGCCAGTGTCACTATCCAAGGAACTACAATGGTGTAAAACACCGCTAGATAGGAGAGGCTTGGACCTATGACGGACAGCTTCAGGCATAGTTACACAGTCCTGAAGAAACTTCCTCTTGGTAATAGGTCTTAAACAGCAACCTAGCAGATAGATACCTACAAATATTTTGTTTTTATGGCTTGCAATAGAGAAAGCAAAAAGTTTCATTTTTTTAAGGTAAGTTTTGCCACTTCTCAGGCTAGCAAGGAGCATATATCCTCTACATGCTCAGGATTTAACATTAAAAGAGGGAAAACATTTCAATAATAATCTCTAAATCATGGAAGTGATGTTTTAACAGTCTATAAACATCTGTATAACCAACCAGGCTCAAAATGTATACTGCAGTCAATTCATCACACATGTTTCCCAATCAAAACCAGACTTTTTTAAAAGCAAACTGACATATCCAAAGGAAATCTACTTTCCCTCAGTATCTGGGGAAAGTATTCTATATTTGATTTCCTACAAATACTCTTTTTCTTTAAGAAAGGCACAGGAATTGGCTGAGTTTAAGACAAAGTTGTCGACATACAGTCAAGAAAATTACGATAGTCCTTTACAGCATAATGCATTAGGTCAACAGCTTTCCAGTTGGTTTCACATAACTAAATCTCAACATGTTTTCTTACATGCTTGAAAATCCCAATGCTGACATAATTTCTAATGCTATAATTTGATGGTACAGTCTGCTCTTTCAGAATGGAAGGTCATCCAGCACTAAAAAGGAAATCAATTTGTGATCTATGAGATCACTTTTTCAGAATGGTCTCAAATCTTGCAGATGAAAGTAATGATTTATATAAAAATTATATTTGGATATTCATACTCCTTTATTAAATATGCACCTTCATGAAAGAGAAATCCAAATATCGTTATTCATGGTTACACCAGAGTGGCCATTTAACATTTCCAATCATTCTCAGGCAGTCCTGAAAGCAGGAGTATGTTCTTGGAAGCCAAACAAGTCAGACAAAGGTATTCTGATCCTATAATGTGATTCTGAACCTATAACATCCGTATCAATTCATTTAGGGTATCATTGTAAAAATAGAGAAATTTCATCTGTCTTGCATGTGCACTGGAGAAAAAATGTAACGTCTGATTCTCCTTCGAACTACAGTTGTTCTCAGGTAGGTTTTCTTTTATTATGTTTTTATATGAGTTACATCTCCATAACCTTTGTGGAGGTTGGTTATTTTTTTACTACTTAGCCATTATAGTTAACATTTTTGACAGTTTAAATGAAAAGAAGACCATTATCCAAGCCCCCCAAACAATCAGTAGATACAGAAACAACCAAAGACAGAAGAAATTCAGGCTTTATCTCAAAAGTTGACAGAGATCTCTCCAGTCCTCCGGAGGAAAAACAATATTTAGTGCATAACCTTAACCTTAAGAACAACCTCTCTATTCACACAGATATATTAACTGAAGAATTGGGATGGATTGAATAAGTTTTTATGAAAATGGAAATAACTTGCTCAGATCATCAAATTCAGTCTAAAAAGCTATGTTTAGCTCCCAGAAGGATAGGAGGAAGGAAAATGTAGGCGATAAAATGCAATGTTCAGCTGTTTAAAGTCAGCTTAGCACTAGCCAAAGAAAAAAGGTGAGGAGATGCTGTCAGCACATAATGAAAGTAGTGCTGTTGAGGGTCCTTTTAGACCTCACCTTTCACTTGTGTTCTCTCAGACTTGCAAGCCAGAATATTTGTCTTTATTTATTATTATAAAGAGTTTACTCACTAGGTGGATTTCTTTTCAAGCTGTGTTTCTAATTATAATGCTAAATTGCTGGGATATAAACAGATGAACTGAAATCATAGAAATGCTACATACCTTCAAGATCATCCTTACTGATCACAATCTTTCGCCCTTCATCCACATGAATAGCTGTTAATCAAAATATTCAATTAGTTTCTTGAACCAGTTTAATATATTTACAAATTTTGCAATTTTTCATCAGCTGTTCAAAAGCCTGTATACTTTTATTTCTATAACTCTGTTATTAATCCTTCCACAGATGGGGTCAACTCAAAGTCATACACTGCTTCACTCATTTTCACAGGAAACAGAACATGGTAAGACAGTACTAAAAAGCAAGAATCATATTCACAGTATTAATTCTCACAGATTTAATTCTGTGGCAGACTAGTAAACAATTGTATCATGAATTGGACTTCTGTTATAGGAATTAATCATAAAGCTAATGGTAACACAGCATATTCAACTCAGATTTTACAAGCAACATTGGGGCAGTGCTCTGCAGTCTTCATAATGAGTTTAATTCCCCTCTGAATAAAAGGAGCACACAAAACAGAAGGTGTGTAGGTACACAATATATGGAATCTGCAGATGGGTTTAGGGCACAGCTAAATCAATAAAACTACTCCCCAGAGCAAGCCAGCTTACTCTATTAATGGAGAAGCTCTCATAAGGTTCCTTTGCAGTCTGCAGTGGCCTTGAGCACAAGACCAGCTTTCAGAAAGAGCTTGTTCATTAGATTGACTTTTTCCATCTGCCAGAAAAGTCACAATATCAGAGACCCCCCAACTTGTAGCATGGGGGCTTTGTGCCAGTACTGGCACTTCACTGAGAAAAAAGGATGTGGAAAAATACAACAGTTTGTGGGCCGGTGAATTCATATGACAATTTTTATTTTTTGTTTAACTAAACCAGACATATTCAACAGCTTTTTCAAAAGTTACTACCAGCAAACGTAGAAGTTTATGGGATCTAAGGACCCATCTCCCAGTGCAAATGATACAAGCTTCCAGGGCATATTACCTCATTTGAAAACATTGCTCCTTGTGATAGAGTGTCTACATTTAAAGCTAAAAAACAGCCCTAATTGAGATGGCATCCCCAGGTCCTGCCAAATTGTCTGTATGGACGTTGCCATTCCAACTACATCCCCACCTTGAAATTAGTGAGATATTCAGTCAAAGGAAGAAATAAAATCTGCTCTTTAGGTTAACTAAGAAAACAGAATCTGAGAAAAAGTAAGACCAAATATTCAATCTCTTTCAGCCTTGCATAACATACTTTGTGTTCTCTCCAGGTCAACGGGGTCAAGAGCTGCAACCGGTTCAGAGACTCGAGAAGGCCTGCTAATGCCAGCACTGTTCACTGCTCTCACACGGAATATGTAAGACCGTCCCTCGTAAAGACCAGTCACAGGATACTTGCAGATTTTTACAGGAGCATCATTGCACTGGACCCAGTTTTCCAAACCTACTTCACATCTTGGAGAAGCAGAAGACAGCATTTATCAGTATCATCCCACAATAAATATACACCATCTTACACACATCAAGTAAGAATCACAGAAGTCATTTTCACTAAGTTGAGGAATCAAACCACACACCTCATTAATAGAAGTCACACATTTTATACACTCTTTCCCTCTGATCAGACAACCAATTCCCACCTTGCTCATATTTATTCATAATGCAATTGCAAAGGTCATTTTTCTTGCATGGTTTTTGGCCTTTTCAACTCTCTCTGCTTCCCTTCCATTTGGTTCTCTTCCTTGTCATCTAAAGAACAGGTTATTTGCTTTTATTTTTAACATGCATCTCCACAGAACGTGCATCTCCACAGAACGTGCTGAAATTGCAACTTTCACCTAATCTTTTCCATCTCTTTCTTGTCATATTTTTAAGCAAGCACCCTTGTGCTTTTCCCTCCCACAATGGTTGGGCCACAGAGTGGTGTCATACTGTCTCCTTTGTGTGTACACATCTGTTTTGTGTCTTACTACTATAAACTTTACTGGAGAAGACTGCCTTTTGCCCTGAGAGTACCAGGAAAAATAGGATCATGATCAAGGGCTCCTTGGTGCTGCAGTAATCCAAGCAAAATGTCAAAAGGCACAGCTGACTAGATTATACACAAAATAGGTGAAATACTCCCATGATCTATGCACTGCACAAATTGGATATAAATGGTAAAGTCCCCAGGGCTTAAGTTAATTTCCTCATACTGACTGCCACTCATAAGCCAACATTTTCCAGCAATTCCCAGACAGTTGTCTCTCAAGTAGACCAGATTACAGGGTAGCAAATAGCAATGAGCTGCAAATGTTGCTTTTAAGTGTAGAGCAGTTTATATTATGAAATCATTTCAGTAATATTTTTGCTAACTGACAGTTTCAGACACTAAGGATCAGATGTTCTGCTCTGGCTACAAGGGGCAAGCATGCACTTCAGTGGAAGAGATGTGCAAAATAGCACTTGGATCCCCTGGTCTTGGGCTGCCTGGACTGAGCTGAAACCCCAGCAAAGTGCAAAGCAGACTGAAGGAGAGAGGACTGCCATTCTGATTTAAACTACCAGCTCCTGGGAACCCATGCCTTGAGCTCCTGGTGTGCCCCAGTTAAGACAGAAATAAAAAGATAATATAATAATTCCTCGAGTTCAGCTTTTGCAGTATACAGACTGAAAAGACTAAATCTAATTTAAGATGTCCATGGATTCTGGCTTCTATAAATTAAATATTGCCAGGCCTTATTCTCTGATTTGGCCACATCCATGCTATAGAACATTTTTAGTGTCTGATAAAGTGTGGCTGCCTGCAAATGATTACTGGAAATGGCCCCTGGCCCTTGCTAACTCCCAGACTGTGCCCAGAATTGCCTGGGGAAGTACTAGATCATCTGGGCTAAAAGTTTGCCAGGGAACAATCTAGTAATTTAACACAGTGAGGAACTGAGTTCCAGTGCCTAGGGTCTGTAAAAATGTATCTAACGAACCTACGTATTGAAGGATATAATGGTAATCTTTTTTTTTTCTTCAGTACATACATGTTTTTGGCAATGAACAAAATTAAATAAATCCCAATGTTTACATACTTGTCAACAAAATATCCAATGACTGGGCTCTCACTAGTTGTGTTTGGTGGTTTCCAGGTAACAATAACATAGTCTCTGTTGGCATCACGGCATTTAACATCCATCGGTGCCCCCGGTGCTCCCGCGATCAATGCATCAGCATCTGGACCACAAATAAAAATAAATCAGTTTTGACCCTGAGTCCTCTGAAATCTACCACAAAGACAAAAGGGAGGATTTCCAGTTCACTGTGCCATTTGTCTGTATGAATGGGAGCCCAAAGATTTCATTACACACTAATGCACTGCACTAATGAATCAGGCCCAAAATGTCTTTATCTCTACATAGATAAAAATGTTCAGGGGTATTTTTGAGGGCAGAAAAGCAGTTTAGGCAGCAAACATCCATTACTTTTCACCAGAATTAAAAGCCCAAGTACCTCGTATGGTTTTGATGCTCTTTCCCATGGAAAGCTGTAGCTCAGTGGGTTACTGATCACACCAAGGTATTCAGTAAAGAACATGTCGCTGAGGAAAATAAATCTCTTAAGGAATAAAAAATTTGCAAACTCCTGGTACATTTCTAAGGCTACTTTTTATTTAAAGTCTTACAATATCAACAGGCATAAGCAATCATTGTTCTACCATTAAGATACCTTTCTGTGGTTTCATTTTGAGACATATTGACTGATGTGGACCCACAACTCCTAATGAAGTCTCCTAACAGGTAAAGTTCTCTCCCTTCAAAGAAAGATTTCTATAACACAAAAACTTCCTGTATGGAGTCTAAATTTATAGACTCTAATCTCAATCAGTTGTGAGGTGGCTGGTGCTCAGTATCAGATCACAGCCTACATGAAAAAAAGGCAAGAGGAAGGCCAACAGAAGACACTTGAGACTCCAGAGGCCATAGCTCAAGTCCAGGGTCCTGTGCATGCAAAGGGATCAGACATAGAGTAAAATGGACAATAGAGGCACCTAAAATTGACCCACCGCTAAAACAAGAACTTCTAGGAAAGTTATTATACATTAGTGGACATTTTTCACCTGAGTACTTTCTTTCTTAGAAGGGAATTGGGAAATAGAAAGATTTAGCAAACTGTTTCCAATGAGATCAGGGTGGCAGAGTGGCCTGTTCAGGACATATTGCAAAGCCAATGAAGTCCTTGCACTAGTCCTGTGAGGAAGATGGATCTCAATCCCCTGAAAAAAACATTCATGTCCTTGCACCCCACACAAATTGTCTGGACGACACTTCCGTAAGACACATATGTTCCAATACATTCCCAAGAAGAACAAGGTTTAAAATTAATACAGCTCCAATGGCTTCAGTGGGGCTGCTCCAGTTTGCCACCATCAAGGATATTGTCCAATGTATTTAAGAGAGTGAAAGAACTGCTCAGCCAGAGATATTTTCATCTTTCAATGAAAAGGTAAGAAAGAGAAAACTAAGTTCTGCTCACAGGTGTATGTGGAAGATCATTCTCACTTCACTGAGAGCTGTGCATGCAAATGTGAGGGAAAATTCTGACCTTTATTCTATTTTAATACATGTACCTCCTTTTATCTATGTCCCTTGTGAAAACTGTATTTCTTCAGTGAGCTAATTTCTTACTTTGCTTCTTTTCTTTGATTATTGAGACAACTGTGACTGGTTTAGTGATGGGAATATTTCTTCTGCTTTCTCCTGTGCCTCCTCCTAAGGCCAGGCACAGGATATGAGAATGCCCAACAAGGCTTGTTCCCAGTTGGCAAACTCTAGAGCTAAAACCATCACAGTGAGGACTGGTAGCATGCAAAGATGTCTATTTCCTACCAGGAAAGGGGATGGCAAAGAAAGAAACAAGCTGTTTCTTCACAAGAATGATTTCTCTGGTTCTTCAGGAAAGAAAATGTCCTCGGGAGCATGCTCCTCTTGAAGCTCCCCATTTATGTAAGGTGATTGCTTTTTCTATCACAGGCTACTATATAAATCAAATGACTATGAAATACCACAAGCCTGGATTTCTTTTGTACTTCAGTCACTACATGGGATTGTTTAATAAAAGTAATCTTTCTACTGCTCTTTTTAATTTCTCCCCGAGTAACAGATGAAAAGTTTACCTCTGACAAACAGGTATGCACTGTATTCGCTCACTCCACCTTTTGTAACCATGCGCAGGGTATATAAACCTTCATCATCTTTGTTCAGATGGGTAAAGGACAGAGCTGCCTGGCCTTCTCCAAAATACAGCTTTGTCCACTTGGAGTCCTTTATCAGCACGTCTGGAAGAGAAGACCCATCAGATGCGTTACTATGCCAGCCAGAACAACCTACATCATAGTGCAGCTCTGTGCTAATCAGGGGTACAAACTAACCTTTATGCCAGCTTTATTCAGAGTGATGGTGCTTTGGTGCTATGAAAATTCTACAGAGAGTAAGCTGCATCTCTCTAAACTTATTTTGTCAGTGAATTTTAGAGGATGTGAGGTCTCACACTACCCTATTCAGTGCCAACAACACAATTTCCATCACTATAATTTTTAATACACTGACAGGGAAAAATATTATCCACATTTTGAAACAATGACATGAAAACCTGCCATGCCCTGTAACAAATGCAGGGTGGAACTTTGTTTCATTTTTAATAAGTTTTGCTACCTGTTCAGGTCAAATGTCAGATTACTCAATTTCTTCCTGCAAGTTTAAAGACCAGATTTCAGTTTAATCTGAAGGCTGCTATAAATATACACCAAATTTAAATCTTCAAGGCATGCCCGTTAAGCAGTGAATAAAATTAAATTTGAATCTCTCACAGGTGAGAGGTGGTGACCCATGATTAATGCAAATTAATCTGATTGCCTAGTGAAACCAGAGCAAAAGAATGAGCAGGATATTTTATGCTAGCCAAGGGACTTTCTCACATCATCCTTTTTAAAAATTGATTGGATTATTTTTTATTTTTAAATCCCTAAGACCTATTGCATACTAATTTATTGTAATCAATGCAGCAGAACTGTATTTAAAGGAGCTGAATAGCTATAAATGTTTATTATTCTATTGCTTAAATACACTTTGAGGCAGACACTCAAACAATTGCAAAGGAATGTTTTCCCACCTACCAGCTGAATTGCATAAGAAGGTATAGAAAATGACACATGTGCAGATAATAAAGCATCTGGAAGACACATGTTACTAAAACATACAGCAGTAAATTACATAACCACCTAAGCATACAGTTGTTTTCTGAGAGCATACAAAGTAAACTGAGTCACATTCTTTCCTATGAGATCCTTAATCATGCAATCCTTACCTAGAAAATTTACCTCTCCCCTTTCTGTCATGTATGTCACATTGGTACTGAGACTTTGTGTAGAAAGACATGAAGTACTTTAAATCAGAAAATGTCTTTGCCTAGAAACTTTAAACAATGCATGAGTTCTGTGGAAAATCCTGAAGAAAAAACAAAGTTGAGTGACCAACACCTCTGAAAAGCAGGTCATTTATTTACACTCCAAGCTTGAGTGGAATAGTAGACACTCTAGCTTGAATAATATAGAAACTGTAGGCAAACCTGTATTGTTTATTAAGGCCAGAATCATCCATATCCACCCTTTATGTGTACCTGAGACCAGAAACTGTGGAGGCAGTCATGTTTGGTAAGAGCAGAAAAACTTCTCTCCTTCACACAAGGCCAAAGACCCACCAGATCCCCTAAGAAAGCAGGAGCTCTCTTTTTTAATGCAGTCTGGATGGATGACTTTCTAGACAAGTCAAGAAGAGGAAATTTTGGAGGCCACAAACATATTCAGAACTTCTAATAGAGCAGCTATTCATGCACCTGCCATCACAATAATATTACAATTACAGGGTCTCACTACTGCACTCAAATTCCCAGTCTATTCACATGTTGTGCTCTGTCACTTCTCCCACAACTTACCAAAGAACAAACCTGCAGGATACTAACCCTTGGAGGCAGTGTGACTCAAGCCTCACATGCTGTTTTCAGTACATGAGATAATTTTCGTAAAACATTACTCTGCCAAAAATTCATATAAAGAGTGGGGAATTATTATATACTGAAGCTTCTTTTCATCATGTATTTTGGTCTGCTGAAGTTTCAGCTAAATTCTGCACTCCATGATTATTCCCTCTGAATTCAATTATTTTATTCTAGATTACAGCATAAATGGCTGCAGAATGATCTTGCATATAGCTTTATAATGTTTATCTTACATAAGAGCTCAATAACAGAAAGCTCCTGTTACCAGCTGAACTCATATCCAGATTAGATATACATTGCTGAAGTATTATTTTGATTTAGTTCTTTCAGTATCTTAAATTGTTCTAAGCGGGACATGAATTATAGACAACATATTCATGTTTGTCAAATCCCAAACCACTTTAGAGGATTTGGTTCAGTTGACTTATATGCCCCTAGGAGTCTAGTAGACATCCTCAACAAGGTTCACTCATGTGAAGCTTATTAATGCTGGATAAATACATATTTCTCTTACATATAATTTTTGGAAGTAAATCATACGTATCCATGTCAGGGCTTTAGTTGTTATTATTTGATTAACACAAACTGAAAAATTTTAGGAAAAGTACAGTTTGCCTTAATGCAAGAGTAGATTAAGTATTACCTCTCAAAAAAATCAGAATGCCTAAAGCACATGATGTTCAACAAATTATTAACCTTCTCATTGTTTATATTTATGCATTGCTTCCAGCTCTTAAGAGCCTCAACACAGGGAACTGTAGCACGTAGCACAGTGAATTCCTGCTGTGTTTAGAAACAAATTTTGCCAGTTGATGCACCTGTACACCTCTTGAAAATATTGCAATCCATGTATGTGCAATGAAGCACAAATCTAAGCTTGTTTGTATCATCTTATTTCCTGTAACATAAGTAGAATAATGGGTTGAAAGCCTATCTGACTCCCTAGCAAAAACCAATTGGCTTCAAAAAGACCAAGTTTTCATTTCAGGTTTTCACAGGGAAGGTAAACTTAAGTTAAATAAGGGGAAAAACAAAGAGCATAATATTGTTACATATCAAGAGGGAATTATCTTGGCATCATGAAGGGTTAAACTGAAAGGGCTGCAAGCTTTTGTTCACCTATCCACAGTGCAAGAACAATTCATTTTGGATGAGAAGTGGAACAATATGGAACATCCCTTGAAAATTAGCAGTTTATCATAGCTGGAGTTCCAAACTCAAAATTTCAGAAGTTTGACACCTTGAGAAACTGGGTCCAGTAAAGTAAAGGTACCATTAAAACTGATGGCTCACCTCAGAGTGAGGTAGGCAATTATTTACAGTGATTACAAAATCTCTGTACACTTCAGTGAGAACAGACTCTGGATTCAAGGATGAGCCTTAGATATTAGGTATTCACCAAAAAAAAAGACATTTTTATTATTTCATATTTGTTTTAGTAACATCTAATAGTTCCATCACAATGAAGTATCCATAGTGACAGACAAATAGGAACGAAACAGTAAGTATCAGGCCATTCCCTGAAGGATTAGATGCCAATCTGTGTAAAACTATGATGTACATGAAACAAAAGGCATAACTAGCAGCAATAAAAGCACCCTTTTTCTGATTCTCCTAATCCTGAATTTTCTTGACTGCCTTATTAATCTTACTGTCACTTCTTAGTTTATGCACCACATTTTGTCAGCTATGGAAATTTCTGCCAGCTTGCCTGGAAGTCCACCATTCTCAAATGTGGTCCCTTTGGGGAAAGGTCTCACCATTCACAAGCAACCAAGGCTTTCCTTAAACCCTCAGGCAGACTAATTACTTTAGAATCCTACACAGAGATTGTGGTTGGTGAAAAGTGGTGAGCTAAATATCTACAATAGCCTGCTATTCATTAAACTTTAGGTAGTTAGTTTTACGTTTCAGGACCTTTTTTTGGTGAGCTGAACAAACGCTACTCATTCAGGGTTTGTGTACCATCCACCAGAGTATATGATAAGCTTTAACAATGTTATTTTCAGTACTTGCAGTTAAGATCACTTCACTTGGCATAGCATAGCTTTTCAATGACAAAAGAGGCACAGAAAGCAACCTACCAACGTGGCATTTAAACAGCAGAGCAAAGGCATGTGTTTCAGACCTGGCTCCTATACGTATTTCTGAACTACACATTAAATTGATTTTAATATAAAATTCACAATAAATACTGGAGCAAGATGGAAGTGGAGGCCCACGCCTACACCTCAGTGCTTCAAACTTTAATCTACTGCTCTGTGAGTACCCTTCAGCTCAGCAGTCACAGCATTCAATTATAAATCATGGCAAATCTAGGAAGCGAGTTTGGATCTCCACCTAGTCAGTAAATGTTCTAACTATTGTGTTATTAGATAATATGAGATTACCTCCTGTTGCTGTAAATGAGTGCTCAAGAAAAGGTTGACCAAGTCACTTAACTGAAAGAGGGTGCAGGTCTATAAATTCGAACTAGAGATATTTGTTTGCTCTATTCCAAATTTAATTCTGTGAATCTCATGTTCTAAGCTGATCTGTGTCCTCAGTGTTTCCTCCAGCATTTTCCAGGTAGCTTCTATCCAATGTACTCACTTACCATCTCTATACCACTCAGCACGAGGTCGTAGCCTTTTCAGGTCTGGGGTGATCAACATAGAACACTTCAGGGTCAATGTTTCACCTTCAGTTCCAAAGGTGACTCCAAACTTCTCCAGAAATTGGACATCAATGTGGGTGAAGCAAACATCATACGACAGGGGCACTATGCATGAGAAAATGAAAACATTCCTGAGTATAAGTAAATTGTATTTGGCACAAACAAATTACTGTCTGGTCTGGATGGGAGATGGAGCTCTCTATTATACTGTATGCTGATCTAGAAATGCAACTGGGAAAGCAAAAGCATTTGGACAGCTCCTATTGCAACTCAATGCTTAGAAAGCAATGCCAGAAGCAGCAAGTTGTATCCAATTTTCCCATCTGTAAAATGTTATGCACTCTGATAAGAGTACATAAACTATCTAAGCAAAGAGAAAAAAAATGCTTACAGTGGAAGGGCATTATCCCAGCTGGGTGAGGCTCTTCATTCTCTCTGAACCCTATAAATAAACATACAATAAACTTTCAATGACATGAGCATGATATATATTTCTTGTTTTAATCGTGAAGTGGGACTTACTTCGCACAATCACAGCACAATTAGTTGATGCCTGACCATGGACATTTGTTGCAACTGCTGAATAGGTAGCAGAATCATCAAAATCAGCTCTGAAAAGGGGAAGGAGGAAAACAGATGACTCTTTGTGCAAATACAAATTCTCTTAATGACCGATATTACAAAACAAGTTACATCAACCTTGAGGAAAGCGTATAAAGCTCTTTGCTAGTGTCACACAGTGCAAGACATTGATGAAAGACAATCAGAAAGCTGGTACTGTTTTTTACTCCAGTTTTATCACAGCTTTGTGTGCAGGCTGCATTAACTTGAGTAAACTGGAAATGACCTTTAGAGAATGATCAAAAAGGAGATAGCTGGAGGATGCCAGTCTGGCTATTCCTTTTTTGTATGTAACCTTCTTCCTTAATCCATCTTGCCCTTCTGCCACATATTTTAAGAAAGAGACATGGAAGAAAAGTACATGTGATGGTTGCAGAAATTCCTCCTTCTGTGGCTATTCCCAGAAGACAGATACTGGCATTTTTGCCTCTGTCATATCTCTTAGGCAGTCCAGAGGAGATGATACAAAAGCAGGGAAACTGACCAAAATTGTTTATGGGCATAAATGTTTTGCCTTGATATATTTTTAGTGAGAAAAGATATTTATTATGCAAGGTAAAAATAATGAAAAAAAAAGCAAAAACCAGTTACTTCATGTAAAATAGGACCCAGTGATGGATTGTCTCACTTACTACATCCTTCCCTGAAGAGGAAGTTACATTAGCATTTATATGGCCAGATGTTAAGATATAGGTACAAACTTTGATGTCCCAGTTCCTTTCTTATTTAAAATGGGGTCAGTTGGAAGAAGAACTATTGACATAAAACTGAAGTAAAGGAAAGGAAACTGAACAATGTACAAATACATATTTTTGGTGCAATTACAAAAATTCACAGTTGAAATAAACTTAGTTGCTATGTTTCCAATAAATATAAGCGACTACTGACTAGAAGAAGTTAAAAATATTTTGGACTAGTTTTGGTAAAATACAGATTTGGGTAGAATGAGATTTCCTCAATTTTGCTGAAAGAACTTAGCCCAAATGAAGAAACAGTTTTTAAAAATGCAGAATATTTCATTTTTACGTTTCAGAATGAATATTTTAATTAAAAAAAAAATTATTTCAGAATTCACTTCTTGTTTTCAGAAATATACTAAATACTCTAATATGAAATAAAACATTTTAGTTTTGAATGAACAAAACTTTTTTTTGGTCCAATTCAATATTTTTTCTTGAACTTTGCCATTAGCCAAGTATTCTACAATATGTCTGTCGATCTAAATTGTTCATTTTTTTTTTATTATTTCTTGGAATTTCTATTAGGTTGAGCCATCAGGTATTCAGAGTGTTTTCTGAAACACACACATACTGCTTCTGTGTAGTTGATTTAGTAGTGCATTTAATAGAGGCCACTCTGAAATTTCCAGTGATGAGATACTATGCTGTGCATGCATGCACTTAGTTTCCTCTCAGAAGAACAAATTTGTATCTTCTTGGCAACTGCCAGATGAAAGGGATGAAATTCTGCTTGTACTTGTCTTCTAAGAGGTCATATATCCCAGGTGGGAGAGAAGAAAGAATATGTAAAAGTGTTTGATGTAAATTGGATAACAGGATGCCAATTTTGGGGTATGTAGCACCTCTGACAGGCACATCAGACACCTATTTTTCAGCTCTTGCATATACTCTGGACAGTGTCATATCACAAAATGATACTATCTGCACTGTGATGTTTAAAACACAACTTGATGAAAGCTCTATTAAATTCAGATTTATCTCTCTAAATGTACAGGACTAACAGCTCCTCCTGGAGGCTAATCTTCAGCCAGACTTTTCACAAAATAAAGAGGTAAAATACAAAGTTTATCATACAATTAATTATCAAAGCCAGAGGGGTAAGTCCTAAGATTAGGCCACTTAACCAAAAAGCCTGCAGTTGGCTACGAAGGCCTTGAGCAACGTATTAAAGTCTTGACAGGCAAAGTAAGTCTGAAAAACAATTTTAAAAATTGAAATACTAGGCTTGATATTATTCAATTTTTTTTTGTTTATTTTCAGGAAGGATTTAAAAAAATGTCAATACCTGTTCACAGATCTATATAAAGCTTAACTGATTCTGGACTTGCTTGAAAGCTGTTGGACTTGACGACATTCTTTACACTAACTTGTTAAAAACAAGAATGATTTTTTTACTATCCCAGTTTCACACTATTTAACATTTGGGTGATAAAATGCCAAAAGTAAGGCAAAACTGCAATAAAACTGCAGACTTCTTTCCTGAGACATGTTATAATGTCTCTATACTGAAACGTATGTAACTCATACACATCTCACAGACTAGTACAGTGTCTTGCTATAATGAAACAAGCTAACAACAAATGAGGCATCTCAAAAATTTCTTACAAGAAGGGGCATTGCAGAACTGACTGTACTGGAACCATAAGGTGTTCCTGTCACTCTGTCACGGTTTTAGTTGGGATAGTTAATTTTCTTCACTGTAGCTAGCATAGTGCTGTGTTTTAGACTTGGTATGTAAATAGTGTTGATAACACACTAATGTTTTAGTTGTTGCTGGGTAGTGTTTACACTAGTCAAGGACTTTCTAGCTTCCCATGCTCTGCCAGGTGCACAAGAAGCCGGGAGGGGAGGGGATACAACCAGGAGAGCTGATTCGAATTGGCCAGAGGGTATTCCATATCATGTGACATCATGCCCAGTATATTAACTGGGGGAAATTGGCCGGGGGAGGCAGCGATCGCGGCTCGGGGACCGGCAGCGTCGGTCGGCGGGTGGTGAGCGGTTGCAGCACTTGTTGTTTAGTTTTGGTTTTTTTCCTTTTTTTCTTCTTCTTCCAGTGTTTCATCTCTCTCTCGCTCATTATTTTCCTTTTCATTATATTAGTATTATTGCTGTTTTATTCTAATTATTAAACAGTTCTTATCTCAACCCATGAGTTTTCTTACTTTGGCCCTTCTGATTCTCTCCCCCATCCCACAAGGGTGGGGGAGTGAGCGAGCGGCTGTGTGGTGCTTAGTTGCTGATCGGGGCTAAACCACAACACTCTGCACTACAACCCTACTTTAAGGAGTATACAGTAAATAGTATATAGTACGTATTATATTTAATAACATATATGATGTACTAGTAAATTAAACAGTGTAATGTAATATGCCCAGAAACTGGATCTTCATCACCTTTGTGCTGATGTGTTAGAACAGCCCTTGACATGCCTTGGTGTGTGCCAGGTCTCCAAAAGTATTCCCAACACAGGTCAGGAGTTAGCAAGGGTCCATTCCCAGAAAACAGTCCGGCTGTAGCTACCCTGTCCTGAAGGACAAGAGAATTAGCTCATCCCATGTCAAGAAGCCACTGTGACAGAGGATAAGTTTAATTTACTATGCCAAGCAGGTTTCAGAAGTGCAATTCCTAGGCACTAGTGGCAGGTAAATGCTAGACCCTCCAGGAGGATGGTGCACACTTACATCTGACAGGGCATGTGCTGGGGGAACCATGCTGTGATTGCTGATGAGGTGCTGATCTACCCCTGGGCTGGGCATGATTTAGGCAGCTTACAGCACCCATATTATAACTGAGTGATGAACGCTACCCCACCTTTGCTGTATTAGGCCATTCCCTCACAAGCAAAGCATTGCTTCAGGTTGCTTTGCTTCTGTCAAATCCAACTTAACTGCTCTTTAACATTTTGTTGTTGTTACAGAGTTCTGACAACAAGAATAAAATAACAGTATATCTTAATGGAGGTTAACTCTGATTAACTATCATTCTAAAATAGTCATCATCTGCTCTCAGTGTTGGTTTCATTTTCCATCGAAACAACAGACAAAACAGTCAATAGGATTTCATTTATGTAAGAATTACACAGGATCTAGAGTGATTTATCATTAACCACAAGGTGGTGTAAAAATAATCCAGAAATTATAGAAACATGTATTCTGAATAAAAGCGAGGCCCCAGTCTATGCTTGACCACTCAAAGCACCAGAAATTTAGGGGTGTAAGAACTGCAAAGTTGTCTCCCTAAAATGAAGAGGCAGAATGGCAGATACCTGATTAACTTTCCAAATGGATATATCTCTGTGCTTATCTCAATCCCCTCTCCATAGCCTTGCTCTTTCATAAGGAACAGCAAAATACATCTCTTTACAAGATTTTCCTGTTTGTGAGGGTCTCCAAGGTAGACAAAAGATGGTCCTAAAAGTCTCTAGAACAGACAGGAGATTCACAAAAGGATTGTTTCTTTAGCCCAAAAAATTCAATCTCTGAAAGCAACTATTTGACAGAAGTTAGTGATGGAATGAGAATTAATTTTCTCAAGAACAAAAGGAAGAAGTTATTGACTGAATAACTGACCACACTGTTACAACATCCTTTGGTTTTATGAAGAGAAACAAGTTACTTACAGTTATTATGAACATACAGGTAACAATTCCCTGGTCCAGGCACTTTCTGCTATTCAAGAGATCCTAACAACTCTCCCCATTTTCTGGAAGTCACTGCTTTGAAAGCATTTTACAATTCTTTGCTATGATCTGTAACCTGACTCACCAGGAGACAAATCAAACCAGTTTAGATAGCCTAGTACTCAGTGGACTGCCTTCAGACCTGGTATTGGTATATGGGGTTAGTGGGAAAGAGCTACACAGCGTGTTTGTTTAAGACACACTTTGAAGAAAGTTGGACAGGATGGGAAGTCACATAAGGTCCTGACTTTCTTTTTGTGCCATGTAATACTCAGACTGAGGATTATCCTGGAAACTATCTACTTCCCTGTATGCTAAAACCCCTAGATTTCCTAAATTGCACTGTAAAGTGCATTGAGTCAAGGCCAGTTAGAAGTGACATTTGAAGTAACCAGGAGGCAAGGTGTGGTCTCTCCAACGGTTATTCTTGCATCATGATGGAGAACGTGTTTTCCAACCTTTACAAAGGTCAGATAAAATATGCATAGAGTACATTTAGATAGAATGAAGTGTGAGTGCAGCGCTGTATCTGTCCCAAGGTACTAATACTTTTTGTGAAAATTAAATTGCCTTGAATCCACATGAGGTTCTGAAGTGCTAATGTTTGTGCAGGGAATATTCCCCAGGCAGATACATCTATTTAAAATGCATATATTCATCCATCTGCCTAGTGTAGATTTAAACACAGGAGTTAAGAGTGAAATAACATTTTTGCCTGAATTGGAACACAATTCAGTGCATGTCAAGAACGGGAAGCAGAACATAGTAAATTACACAGAGTTAAAATTGCCTCCTTTGAATTCAAATGACAAAATTTTCAGTGTTATGGCTATATGACAACAAAATGTGGAAATACTCTACAGGATTACCATCTCATGTACTGAATCTCCAGTCAGCCTGAATCTGACTGATTCTTTTTGTTTGTTTGTGTATTGTTTTTACTGAGGAGAGGACCTCTGTTGCAAGGTGGCCACTTCCTCAAGCTCCTAACTATTGAAGCTTATAGGGGACAGTGACTGACAGGTCAGAAGATCACAGACCAGTTCATTTGGGGGCTGTTGTTTGCATTTCAGCAAGGAAAGAGAGCAGAAGTAGCCATGGCTGCTGCCTGTACACTCACTGGTACTGCATACCAGCGAAACCCTGGGAGCTGCAGTTTATCACCTGATCGACACTATACAGCTCAAAGGCTCTGCCAGAGGACTGCCTTTGCTGCAATGCCTCTACTCTGCCCTGCTTCCACCTACAGCAAGAGAAAGGGCAGGCCTCACTCTTTATCTCTCCAGATTAAATCATCTCAAGCCTTTTGTGCCTAATCAAAATAAATAGTGCTGTACTGAGTGCACAGTGTCATTTGTTAAATGAGTGTAGTTAGAAGAGAAGGTTCATTCAATTTTTAAGCTTTTTTTTTTAAAGCAATGCTGGTGGTGCTGAGGAGCACCTGATCAGAGGGCTAGCTCTGCCTACTGGCAGCAGGTATTACACTGCACTCTGCTGGCTCTGCCACACATTTTTGCTGATGCAACCATAAACCTCTTCTGCTGCAATTACAAGCACTTCTTAAGCGATGACTTAATGAAACGGGAGAGGGCCCTAATAAAAGACAAAATACTGCCAAACTTTGAGCCTTGTATAGGTGAGACTGTGCAGCCACATTACGCTGACAGAGCTCTGGAAAATCAAACTTCCTTCCCTGCTCCTTCTACTGTCCAGCCCCCCTCAGCTCACCTGCGTGCTCACTAAGGGGTGGGGGTCAGGAATGCCTCCAGGCAGGAACATACTGCTGTCCCCTCTATGCCCCAGCCAACACATCAGGAAATGTAATATGGCCATTCACAGTTGCATAAGGCTAAGTGATTCATTTAAGGAGGCATCACAGTAAACAAACAAAAAACCAAAACCTGTTGCTAAACAAGTAGCAGCAACTAAGAAATTAAAAATGTTATGGTTTTTAATTGTTAAGATATACACCAAGGCAGAAAATACTTTGCAGCTATGTTGTAAAGCAACAGGGCATCCTCTTCTGATATAGAAATCTTTTCTTGTATTATGTGCCTATCCATAGTTAAATTAGGTGAGATAAAGAAATACATTTTAAACAAACCCCAACATTCTCAGACATGTATCAATCACTTCAACTACCAGTAGCTTTCCCTCAGAGGATTCTTTATAGTCTCCTCTGAGTCGCCTATCAGAAGTGAGATGAAAGATGAGATGAACCACTACCCCAGTGCAGGCTGGCAATACATCTTCTCCTATAATTATGAGATGTGTAAAAAATATAATGGAATTCCAAATGCCTTTTCTTTACTGCTCAAAGGAGACCTTGAGCTCAAGCTCCCAACTGAAGAAGTCTAAAAGGAGCAAGAAAGAAGCACTATATGATAATGATAGCATTGAATGCATGCAGAAAATGTGGTAAATTGAGCACAGAGCATCATAAAAATATGAGACAGAGAAATGAAAATTATCTGGTTACTGTATAGGCTTATGGGCCCTGGAAGACAGCAAACAGGGGGGATGAAATTGTGTCCAGTTACCACTTTAAGATGACAAGGTGACGTTCTGGTTTTGGTGCCTCAAGAATTTTTCCACTGGGATCAAGGAATACTCATAGGAATAAATATCACACTTGCATCAGAAGGAAAAGTTCACTCCCTGAGCTTCACTGCAGTGCTAGAATGAAGCCAAGAAATTCCAAGGCCATTCTGAGCGGCTACAGATCAGATGACATGCAGCTCAGCACTTTGGTATGAACAGCTGAGAAGAACACAGAAGTGGATAGGTAGAAAATCCCCACAGTTCTACTTCCCGGGAAAAAAATAATACTCCAAATATATGTGCACAAAGATATGTATGGAAGATCCAGAGTTAATTGATACATATTTGTATAAAAATATTAATAATATATATATTTTAACCACGACCTATACATCCATTGTTTTCAATACAAGAAACACCTAATATTAGTAATACACTACCAAAACATTCTTCCATTTCCTGCATGTTGATTTTCTGTCTTTTGGGACAGAAAGTACAGCTGATGGTCAAGTTTTGAGATAAAATAGATTAGTAATAAAGAAACAAATTTAAGGTTAGAAATTTTAATCTAATAAACTGTATAAATCTATGGTAAATAAATCATAACTCTGGGTCTACAATCCTCCAGTATTCATTTAATTGGAGAAGGGAAACCTGTGGGAGAGCAGCCAGGCATATTTAGGCAGCAAAAAGACCATACTGCCAGAGAGAATTAAAGAGAAATGGAGCAACAGTCTCTGAAGGTGGCAGCTTGGTTGAACGTAAGCGAGTTTGCATGAATACATACAGGTCTGGGACTAGTAAACATTGCGTGATGATGGGTGGGTGTGGGAACCTGAGTGGGTGCCAATAAATTACTCTGTGCTATGCCTGAATAAATATGGCTGGCTCTGAACACTCCCAAAGCTGATTATCGATGGTGTCTACATGAGAGAGACCAGTGAAGGAAAGAAAAAAAAAAAGCACCAAGGTGATGTAAGCCATTAGTATCCTTCAGCCTGATGGTTACAGATGCTCAGATATGAGCATCAACACTGATTCTTATTTCTTCAAAAAGCCATTTACTCCCAAAATGTCACAAAAGGAACCTATGCACTGCATATCCAGCATCTGGACTCACCAAGCAGCGGCATACGGACACTAACCAAAGGAAATAAACACAGTCACAGTCACTAACTGGCAAGAAGTTACCAAAGTTTCATCTCTTGTCTGCCACTCATACACATCCAGACAAAGAAGAGCATTTTCCATTTTCCCTGTTGCAAGGCAGAGGATTGCAGGAGGACAACCTGTTTTTAACTTTTAACCTCCTGCTCTCATCTCCAAAAGTAATGTTGGTGGGAAGAATCAGCTGTGTTGAGACGTCTCATGAATAGAGAGAGCAGTCAGCAAGTTACCCATAGCCTGGGGGCAGAAGACTACGAGCATCTTAAAGGTACTCATAAGTACCGCTACTCCTTGAGAAGCAACCCTTAAAAAGGAACAACACAGTGGCTCTTAGCTGACAGCTTCTGTACAGGGATATGTTTCTCCCATCCTGAGCTATGGAAAGGTGGAGAGTTGGGCTGGATTTTGTTGCAGGATGACAAAGGCAAGTAGTTCTTCCCAAAAGCAGAAAGAATGATGCACTTATTTTCTGTACTAATGCCACAAGGCTGTGCTCAGGGCTGCTTCCATTGCTGACAGATGGAGACGGGGCAGAAGATTAAATGTTTGGCTAGCCAAGCAGTAGCCACAAATATTCCAGCTGTTTCAGCACAGCTGATGCTCATGTTCCAGAGAAACTAAAAGGCGGGGGGTTGTGTCTCCGGTCTAGATATTTTCTTTTTAAGTACCACAGTCATGTCCTCATTTTTCTTTAGGTTTTTATATTTTTTAAAAAAAGCTTGTACCAAGTCACATGTAACATGCAATATTTCAATTGTTTAGGACAGCACGGGATTAGTTTTGGGAAGATGTTCTACCCAGGCATTTTCTATACCACAAGTTTAACATCATTTTAAAAAATAAAATTAATTAAATTAGAACTTTTAAAAAACAAAATTACACTTCATTACTTCTTGGAGAATAAAAAAATGGTGATCTAAAAGTAAACAGAACCTGACATGTAATAAATCAAATACTGACTACTGGGTATCCTTGCCCTGACCGGCTAAATTTTTGCTTACCTTATAGAGTTTCATCATGGCAAGAACACAAAATACATGGACAATTTTCCACTTTGAATGCTGAGAGGATATAATTTAATAAAAAAGTAACTACCTTTCTTTCAGCTGCTTACCTCTTCTTTTCTATCTTCTTGTAGATTGCTGGAGTTAAATAATAGAAATATCTAATTTTTCATTTTATTTTTATGATCTAATACTTAGCTACTTAGTGAACATTCTCTAGCCTAAATGTGAGTACCAACAGAGAAGTGTGCTGACTTTAACAACTCTCTTGCAGCCTTTGTGTGAATTTTTAATTGTATTTGATATAAAATACTTCATGTATAGTGTAAAAAATATGGTATTCCCCAGAATAATCTACCTGTTTATATGCAACACATGTACTCCATATTTGCTTTCAATTCTGTACTTTACTGGATCACTTGCAGGGGTAATCAATTCCTCATTTTTGTACCTGACAATCAAGAAAAAATGAACTCATTAATATCAACTATTATTCACTGCATTAATTTAGTAAATTTTTACATCTTGATATTTACTGTCATCTGAGCTCTCTCTATAAATCTCCTCTACCTGTACAAAGCATTTTCCAGTATGTATGGCTAGATACACATTAGGCCATGAAGGCAAAGAAGGACCATCACTGCAGTAAGAAAGTGGAAAGAGATGATGTGCACTCAAACCAGAAGAGCAAGCAGTGGAGAGATGTATGTAACTTGAACTTTCTCGTCCACTAGCCCCGACACAAGATGGGAAGCAAACTTTGTCTTAGATCACAGTAAAGCACTTCAGCACAAACAAGGGAAGCAGCAACAGGATTGTGCCTCAGGTTAGATCTTCACAATCCTTGGCTGGAAAGGAGGGCAGTTTCAGGGATGTTACACTAATGTCCACCTCAATAGAGGCTGACACAAAGTGAACATGGATACAGCCCATGACAACAATGGTGCTGTGCAAGTTTACCCAGACTTAGCAAGTAGCCTGTGAGCTCTGTGTACTTTGCCATTTGCTACTTCATCATCAGGGAACTCAGTGTCCAGAAAGACTGGAATGCCTTCCACAGTCTGCCTTCTGAAATACTTGAGTTTGCTTCTCACACTGCACAGGACCATTCAGCAAGCTGTCCTCCCACTCCTTCCACTGCAGTATGAACTGCTACAATCCAGCACATCTATGAGGATTATAAAGGGGGTTTAACATAGCCATTATGTATGTGACACTTATCTGTTATGCCATAACTTCCAAATGAAAAAAGCTTAACAACATTTTTAGAGGGCTAGGAAAGGCTAGTCTCTTACCATTGTACAACAGGGGTGGGAAATCCTTGTACAGTGAAGCAAAGGCTCACAGACATCTTTTCCCAGACAGTGTGAGACCTCAGGCGCACTAGAATTTCAGGAGCTCGACTTATAGTTTCCTCAACAGCGTGTCTTTCCAGAGCCATATTTTCTTCTACCTATTAAACACAGGGAAAGAAAAGAAACATCTAGCACCAGACTCAAATGGGGTAGATCTAATCTTAAATCCACAAAATTAAAAGATGTTAAATTACTATTCGTATTTGAAACACAGGCCTAAATTTCAGTATATCTTATAATTCTGCTTGGGTGGGAACAAAAAGGTTCAGCACTGTACCATCCTTTGTATAGCAAGTTTATCCAGCTGTTCTCTAGCACGGTGCCTGGCTGTGTGAATCTCTTTTTCCAAAGCAGACAACTCACTGGCAAACCGGATCCTTTTCTCTTCACTCGCATGAGACTTTTGTTCATGAGTCCTGTAGGACAAGAAAAAACATCAGGTAAGAGTAACCAATATGAAGCTTTAAGATTGTCACTCATACACATTAGGCAACGGAGGGCTCTAAAACCATATCAACAAGATGTAAAATTTAGTTTAGGAATTTTTCTTAGTGTCTCTCTGCCTATCCTAATAAGCATGTGAAATGAATATGAATTTTCCTTCATTTTCTTTCCCCTGTACATGTGGTGCCATAGCTTCAGGTCTTGAAAGCTGGCGTGGTCATGTTGACGTGGTACCCCACAGTCTTAGTCCTCTGGTAATCAAGATCAAGAACCTTCCCGGCTTCCCTCTGGCCCCCAGTTTTCCTTCCCATGGACACAAGAAGGCAGAGGAGTGAAGGCATGTTCTGTGCCTGTTCGCACCCTGATAAAAGTTGGGCCTTGTTTATGGTGTGCCCTTGGCTCTAGCACCTGGGAAGCTCTGCTAGCTCCATGGACTGTATCAGCTGACCTCACCTGAAAGATACAGACCAAGGAGTTCACAAGGAAGTGATGAACCGCTGCATGCAAAAAAGCTGCCCTTGGTCAAGGGTGAGCAGGAAGTATCATAGAAACTGACAGGAAAAGACAATATTTTGAGAAATCTGTGGGTTGTTCCCTGAAAATCTAACTCCATAGATTTTTCAGAATTCCTAAAAAAAATCAACTCATAAATGTTTTTAGGAGGAGCTAGCTCAAGCTCTTACATTCATGCCGATTCTGTAAGCAGCCTATGCTACTCTTTGCCTTGCCAACATGACAAGAGAAGGGAGCTGAATATCAGAAATTTCTAACATGGCTGTCATTATAGAATATGGCAGGACTTTTGAAGCATAACCCAACATGCCATG
This sequence comes from Morus bassanus, assembly GCA_031468815.1. Taxonomy (NCBI): domain Eukaryota; kingdom Metazoa; phylum Chordata; class Aves; order Suliformes; family Sulidae; genus Morus; species Morus bassanus. The sequence continues at coordinate 93,902,393 of CM062569.1, forward strand.
AAGCAAATGAGAAGACTTGCATGAAATTCAATGAACAGTAGATCAAGACATTATTTGTCTGGTATTTTAAAAATATATCTTTGTACCATTTCAACGTACTTTAAACATCAGCCTTGTTCTGCCATGTATTTCTTTATATTGATAAAATTTAAGACAACTTTTAAATAAAATAGAGTAAACAAATTAGTTTGATTTTCCTAGAACATTCTGTTTCTAAGATATATATTTCAAAAACAATCAAAGTACCAGAATCATAAGGATGTATATGATTTTCGCAACACATTTTCTACAAGAAAGGCGGAATTCATTCTTGTAGTGTAATTCTCTATGTCTTTGGTGTAGTCACTGTAGAGCATGGCAGAGAAGAAACAGTCAAATTCACTAACAGGAACATTGCCATCAGCACATTTACTATAGGACTTTGTGTCAAGGCTGTAACTGAGATGTGACAGTAAGCCCTCTTGATATTAAGGAAAGAACTTGAAATGTTTAAATTGATCCAAACCTGAAATTCAGGAATAGTCAAGTAGATCTGTTCAAAAATGAGTTTTGGATCCCAGGAAGATTCCAAATTATTTTGGTTTTAAAGCTGTTTTCAAGGGTCAGAATGGGGATTAGGGGAACAACTCTGGGTTGAAATATGAGATTGAAAGTGACACTCAGTCATTTAATATTCCAGCCAAAATAGATTATTGAAGAACAGAGACAGAGAAGCCACCAGTCTTGTCAACTCTGAAAAGAGCCCTGGCAAGAGAGTGATACTAAGTGGGACCAGAGCCACTACACAGCTCAGATGGGATCAACAGAGCTTTACCTTTTCCTGGATTCTTGTATTGCTTCATGAGCCAAGGTGCGTGCCCTCCTGGCACAGAGCCTACATGTCGTTTTTCCCAAGCCAGGTGATTCATAATAAGCAGCCTGTCTAGAAGCAGCCCTTCAAATATAAAAGACACTGTTATAACCCAGCAATTCTGGTAAAACATGAACTCACAAAAGTCAAAGAAATTACTTGAAATGAGCTGAATACCATAACTGAGCACTGTTCAGTGAGAAACCTACTTTGCATTCCTTACTAACTGCACTAGGGTGGTGATTCTCACTTCTCCTTCAAGGGCTTAATGTCCATCATCTGTCACTGGGGATCATTAGGCATTTTATTTCATTCAGTTCTATTAAATTTATACTTATCTCAGTTTCCAATCATCCAAGTGCTATGATAGCACTCCAGTGAACCATGAGGGTACCAGCCTGCCTAATACACAGAACCCCTACAACATTGTCTATTTCTAAATATTCCTGCCTTTCTATATTTCACATAACCTTCTGCATAAACTCTCCTCTGCCATAAGGGAAGCTGGACAAGCTAGACAGCTAGCTAGGCTAGCTAGGCATCTTAATTACTGAGTGGGGAGGACAGTGATTCTTCAGCAACCAATATTCAAAGCTCCAGACTTTGAGATACAAAGAACGTGTATCTTGTGGCTAAAACTCTGAGATTTCACATAAGAGGGGATAAACATTTATTTAATTTTGAAAAAGGAAATGGAATGATAAAAACTATAATTAGGAATAGCCAACCTCAGGTGAAGGAACATCCTCATGTCGTATGGAAGAATGGGTGAAAAACTTTCTATGGTTTACAATAAATTTCATGGCAATTTGTCGTAAGCCAGAGTTTCAACTGGAGCCTAAAAGAAAGAATTTCCAACTTGGAGGTAGTAAATAGGGCAGATCCTGAGCTAAAAGGTCTGTGTAGGTGAGTTGCAACATAGCTAGAAAAATCTAGCTATGGTGGTGGAAGACTATAGACAAGGAGCATCCCAATGGAAGGAAGTGGAAAACTACCATTCTGAATAAATCACTATTTTAGGTGGAAGAGGGGGAAGCTAAATATCTTGATTCTAAGACCTGATTACGCAAAATAGAAACATCTCTATGCTCTGTACGTGAAATACATGGCACTTACTTCCTTGCTGCATATTCCTCAAGTATATATCGTGTCTGAATGTTGCGGTAGGACTGATCAAAATGCTTGTGCCTCCTCTGGTAAAACGGCACTGCTACTGATGACATAATTCAGTTTGTTACAATCAGTAATTCCTGCAGAGAGTGAAATCACATCATATTTCAGACACTTAGGTTTGACATTTTTACATACATACACATATGTGTGGACATGTAAAAATGTATGAAATTCCATCAATTTATGACAAACAGAGCCATCAGTGATATACATGGGCACCTCAGGATGTATTTTATCAGCCACGCAGTGAGCCATGGAATAACAGATGATAGAGCTAGAAGAGAATTTGTCAGATCATTTTCCCCTTTTTTGTAGATGTCATTTAATACCTCCATAGAAATTTCCAGGGATGGAAATTTGACAGCTTTTTGGGAATTTTTAGGTGTTGTAGCTCTCCACTCTTCAAACTTTTTACTTTGTCCTTTGTTGCAATTTATGCTCACTGTTTCTACACCATGACAACAAAAAATAGACTGTATTCACCCATTTTCACAGCAGCCTGTTGAAGATTTTGTTTGCATCTCCTTTCAGCTCTCTTGTTTAAACTAAACAAAGCTGGCTCATCCAATTTTTTCTCATGGGTTACTTTTTCTAGACTTCTCATCGTTCTGGTTGTCCTCCTGTGGACTTTCTCCAAAGCATGGCATAGTTCGATCAGTATTTGGATAGAAGATTCTCAGGAACATTCAGGGAGCTCCCAGAAGCAGTATGGGTGGGAAGAGCATGTTTACCACTGAGTTGGAGTTAAGAAAATTCCCAACTATGGTGATAACCCAGAGGTGCCCACATCCCTCTAGGTTCATTAGAAATATGATGATAACTTCTTGCAAAAGTGGGGAATGTTACTAGCTGTGTCCTGAGTAGGTGCCAGCTTGTGTAATTACTGTCTGCTGAATAAGTCCTATCTACAGTCTTGGTTGGATGTGGGGCTCTTTACTTCTGGGCCACTTGGCCTAAATGGCAGTGAGGGATTCCAGAGTGCAACTGAACAGCCAATATGATCCCCAAGAAATGGCTGCACTGCAGTGACAAAGGAAGCAATTTCCCAATACAACGTCTATAAAGCAGCTTGGCCCAAATCCTGAAGTTTTTAGTCAGGCAAATTCCTGCAATAACATCTAATTTACTCCTGAAAGGTAAGGGGAGCCCCCCCATTGTTATACTCCTGTGTGGGGTGCAGCCTGTCAGCTGCACCCCAGAAGCTGGGGCACAGGCAGAAGCATTGCCTGGGACCTATCTCAGGGCTACTCATGGGAAGTGAAGCAACACTGGCTTATCCAGGGGCGATGTTTAAGAGGGTTTCAGGGTCTTGGGGGCAGCAATGGACCTGACTGGCTCTGCCCAGCCTCCTCCAGGTCTCCCTCCACCCTGCCTGTGGCCAAGGACCCCATTTCAGCCCCTGGGGCCATCAGCACTGCCCCAGCAATGCTGCAGCAGGGCCCGTCTCCAGCTCCCCACAGCCCAGCCTTGCCCAGCCATGGTCTCTGCCAAGAAGAGCCTGCCCGTGATGCAAATCCTCAGATATACACTGCATTTGTCACAAAAGGTCCTGAAAGTAGGTAACCTCATGACACGTGTAAAATGAAAACTCAAAGGGATTTGAATAGAAATCTTATAAACTCATTTAGATACAACGTGAGCTCCTCTTACTTCATTTCAAAGGCACTGGTACTGACCAGTTTTAGGCCATGTTCTGTTTCCTATCAAATACCTGGAGATACGTGCTTTGGGGACAAAAATGAACAATACTCATGTTAACATTCAATTAATAACTGTTTCAGGAAAAAAGTGGTTTCTGGTAAAACGAGAAGTAGTTCAAAATTGAAGAAATTCAGTCACTACTTCATTGCCAACTTTCAAATTCCATCTAATTTTTTTGGTTTCATTAATCTTTTTACTGTGTGAAAAGTATATGCAATCAACCTATTTTAATGAAATATTGCTGAAAATAGGTTTCTAAATGTTTATTACTTATTCTGAAAGGAATAATGTTTTCTGTCACATAATGGAATTTTAATAGTATCTCATGTTTTGAAAAATCATTTTGCAAAATCCCCATTTGAGAACGGGAAACAATGACAAAATTGTTCAAAAATTACGGATATTATCAAGAATTTTGCATGAATTTTTAGTGTTACCTGTTTATGTTTTTTCTAATTGTATTACTAGCCAGATTGCATACACTGAAGAAATCATTTTCCACATTTCATTGAAGCAATTTATTACTGAAAAATGAGAACTAGATTTCTTATACAACACATAATATTTTTACAAAGAAGAATGTAAGATGATTCAATGAAAGACTGCAATTCTTATTTTAGCAAGTCACTTCATTTTATGTGTTTGTTTGGCAATTTTGCTGGAACTGCATAAAAATTAAACTCAAATTAATTAAACCCTCCCTATGTTTTATAGGTTAAGAGATTGAAGTTTTAAACATGGTAAAATACCTGTAAATACCATATTTCCAGCAAATAGTATTTACCAACAAAAGGAAATGCTAGTTATTGATTAAGTAGTATAATAAATTCCAGCTGTGTCTGATTGTTAGTTTCAGGTACTCAAAAGCTGAGTCAGATGCCCCCAAGTCATGACGTTCTCACATTAGCTAGTTTTACTTTTCCAAGAAAAAGGTCTCTGCAGGAGAAGACAGTAGGTATATTTAATAGCAGATACATCTTATTAAAAATGTCGTGAGATCTAAAGAGAGGAGTTTTTACAATTTATCATCTGATAGCTGCATCTTCTGCATAACCTTTAGTTACCTTTTCAATCCTTTTTCAAGAGATATGAGAATGACAAGTCACACGTTCAGGAATGAGAGCTTTAGGCAAAATACCAGACACTGCAAGACAAAAATAAAACAAGTTTACAACATTATTATGGGACATTAAAGAAATATATTACCTCGTTTCTAGAGAAATAAGGAAGTTAACATAACCCAAGTTAGTACAGCACGGTGCAGCACCTTGCAGAGATGCTAGCTTAGTTAGGTGCCCTCATGCAATGCTGAGCTGACATGGACCTATTAACTCATCATGCAACACACTGTCTTATTTACATGAACACAGTTACATGAAGAGCCTTAGCTTCTCCTGGTTTTGGTATCTGTACATGACTTTAAGCTATACTTGCAGACATCAGATACTCATTTTCTTTCTGCTGTCTAACTGTGTGACTGTTGTGTATATTACATTTGACTTCCCCCTTAGTTTGTACGTTAACCAGCCAGTTAATGGTATAACGTTCCCTCTTTTCTATTTTTAATTAGCCCTTTCACTTAAATGAAGGTGCAAAGGGCAAACCCACAGATTAAGCTGACTCAGCTGTTAAGTGCTACTCATATTTACATGTGGCCCAGTTAAATAATTCTGTGAATTTATCAACATGTAATTTATGTGTTGCTATGTATATAACTCCCACTGAGATCTGACGTATAAGGGTTGCAGAGTAATGCCCATGTGTCTGGATGGATCACAGTCCGGGTTATTTTCATTTATCAGATAGGATAAAATATCTTTGCCATTTACAGTTCAGCCTTTTCTACTCAATGTAAAACTCACATTTTAATTAGCATATGTTGTTCTATTAATCAGCACCCAGGGTTTCTCAAAATCTGGGTTCAGATATTTTTCACATTTACCCACCCTTAGAATAGAAGAAAGCATAGCCGTCCACTCCCAGCCTCCATAGAAGCAATTAACTGAGCTTGTTAGCAGCCAGACTAATTTTGCCTTCTGTTAACACAGAGGGGAGCTGCCTGGCAACAATTCCAAATGTAATAATCATCATCAGTTAACTACAATGATGCTTGCAGAGTATGTATTTAATACTTAATAGTGCTGCAAAGACGAGTATCTAAAGAGCAAAATCACAGCCCTATTGAAAAGCCAGCTTCAGCAGAGTCTACAGAGCATGTAGGGTATCTTGACTTCATGATAAAAGAAGTTTCTATTGTCTTCCTATGAACACTGTGCTGACTGTTTTCCCAGTTTTCCACTGATACACATTTATGTGAGATGTTTGAAACACATGCTAATACTTAGTCAACCTACCACTAACAGAGTTAGATAACATGATATGTAGATGACAGCTTAACCCCAATGAAATTGATTTAGGTGAACCAAGATTTTATTACTGGCAGTGGCTGGAGACCTAATTATACTGGCATATCAATTTGTGGAACTGACCCAAGAGCAAGATGCAGGCAGTGGTCTGGCAGAGGTATTGGGGAAAAAAAGAAGCATTTCCCAATGTGGAATTGAAAATTCAACAACAAAAAAAAATGCATAAATAGGCCAAGAGAAAGAAAAATCAATTTTCAGGATAATTTTAACAAATTAAAAAGCAAATCCCAAGTTTTGTTCACCAAGTTCTACTGGTATGTGACTGCAAGAGTTACAGAGAACTTGCTGAAATATATGGCCCGTGTGTCAAAAACAGCCCTTGAACTTTACCTACACAGATCCTATTAACTTCCCTGGATTTAAAAGAAAAAAGACCTATAGTTACAGGACAAGGTGGTCCTAAAATACTTAGTTTTTCATCTGACCTTTACTTCGTTGGTGGAACACAGCACCATTGTACTCCTAGTTGTATTATTATTATTATTATTATTATTATTATTATTATTGTTTTTGTTGTTGTTGTTGTTGTTGTTGTTGTTGTTGTTGTTGTTGTTTTGGTGGAGCACAGCACCAGTGTACTCCTAGTTGTTGTTGTTGTTGTTGTTATTGTTGTTGTTGTTGTTGCTATTGTTGTTGTTGTTGTTGTTGTTATTATTATTCCTGTTTATTTCTACAACTGTAAATGCTGGGGACATCAGCATGACCTAAACTGCACTAACCTATGTTCTGTATGAACCATTCAGAAGACTATTAAACCCAAGCAAAATTATTAAGTCAGCCAAAATGTCCTTAAGGACTAATGATATAAAACACTAATGAATTAGACAGTTCAAACCACTTAACACAAATATACATTTTCACTTGCTTAGTGGCATGTATATAAAAATTTCTACTTGGTCATGAGTAAAAGGCAGAGTTTCCAAGCTAGGATATGCATAGTTTCATGCCATAGTAATACTGATCTGAATAGAAAGGAATAATCTAGGACCACGTGACAAGGGGCCACATTCTTGAGCAGAGAAGCCAAGGGTCTGATATAGACATTGTTAGTTTGATAAGTGAGTTAATTTAAGATTTAAAGGACAGGCAGTAAATTCTAGCATGATCATTCACATAGCCTCAGAGAGCAGGCACACAACCAAATAAACTGATGGATGGGATGGACAAATGTCATGGGAAGGAGAACATGGTTGTGCTCACCATAGATAGACAACTTGCATTCCTAAGCTCATGCACTATAAGTCATGCACTATACAGCATGTACTTTCTCTGCCTGACCTGCCAATACTATACCATGCAAACTGCACTTTCTTTGCTCATCTCTGTCCTTGTCCATCTGCAGAAGTGCCAGAAATGATTCACAGGTTCTTGCCTGTCCTCACATAGCCTATCTTCCTCATTCTGGCTGAAAGATCAGTACATCCTGCCCCTACGTGCATATCCTCATTCTTGATCTTCTTCTGTATCTCATCTTTCTTAAATATTTTTGACCATTTGTACTGACGTGAGGGTTTGTCCTGTTTTTTCCCATGACGTAGGCTTTGTTTCCTCTACTTGTCTGTAGTTCTGCTTGTTGTTCTCCACATTGTTCAAAGTTAAGTATTTCTAGGAAGCCCTGTTTTGTGAATTTATACTTATGTGATACATTAAAGCCCATGATATTTAGCTGATAAAATATATTTAATTCCATACCACTTATATACCACAATGAAAAATAAAAGGAGGAAAAAAAAAAAGAAAAAAGGAAAAAAAAACACCTTCTATTCATCAGTTGCTTCTAATGACCAGTTTAAAGAATTACCATATTGCCTCAGAAAACGTGGTCCTTTCCAGATGGTTATGTCAATCCTGTAGAAATTGCAGTAGATAATAACGTAAGAACATTTTCCCCTGGGAGACTTACTTTGGTGGAAATCTTCTAAAACCTGCATGAATCTTTATGCAGCTCATAGACACTGCAGTCTAAACCAGACTGGGAGGTAGAGGGTCTGGTAACTTCTTCCCCATTTTGGTAATAAACTTTTAAAATGTTATTATGTCTCTCCAGTCTTTCACCTCAGTGTGTATGTGTGTTTAGTTCTTACATAGAAAATTATGTTCTGTGTGTGAAAAAGAATGAACTTAAAAAACCACACAATCTACTGTCATTTTGAGATGCTTCTGTCTTTCCCGTTGGATAGTTTTTTCCTTCTGCATAATAAGAATTCAGTTTTAACTTTTTTGGCAACAGAATACAAATGCTTCTGAAATTAAAAAAAATACATGGAATTCCCATTTGCTTAAACCATATGGAATTCCAGACATTACTCATCAAGCTTTAAGATTCCTTGTCTTTTCTTTTCTGACGTCTTTAGCTACACCATAGCTGATCATACATTTTACTGATCATACCTCCTCTGTATGGGAATCGTATTGTCCCAGTTTTGCGAGTCAGTTTTAAACAGACATCTGTGGACAACAGATTCAATCAGAAGTACATGCATTACTCTTCTCATTCAACCCAAAAATGGAGTTCTCTCATCAATTTCTAGTCATCCGAATGTTCAGCAAAGCAACATTTTCAAGCAGTTGATGATGCTGGCCATCACAGAAGCGTCTATTCTTTAATACTTTCATATGAATGAGTAGACTTTTAACATTTCACTACATCAAGTGATTCTGCTTACAAGGACATACAGGTAGATTAACCAGTTTAATGCAATCATTTTGCTATTACACATGTATTATCAGTTAGAATGCACACCTTGACCTTGTAATAGTCCCTGAATGGTTTTCTTCACCCTCTAGCCTTAACAGTTAGTGAGGAGGCAATATGGAATATACCATGGGTTGTCATGGCCATGGTCATAGCCACAGGCCTTGATCGAGTTAACCACCAGCTATGTTCTGCAGCAAATTGGTATGAGGCAGAAGACTAGGTACCCTTCCCTCAAGTGAGGTCATTGTTGTGGAGGGGAGCACTGGTTTCTGCATTGTTGTGAGTCAAAAAAATGTAATTTTGGCTTTTCTATGACTCTCATGATGAAAGGGAATGGAAGCCCCTAGTTTGACTTCTCTTGCCGTATCCTTCTTACAAGCTAAACTGTATATAGTCCATAGAGAGTAATTCTGTAGACACTTTCTTATGAACTCATGATCTTACATGACTGGTAATTAAATTAGGCTGGATTTGGCCACATTGACTTGAAACCATGCCATCCTAAGACTCCAAATGCACAAAAAGTCACAACATGTTCCCATAAAGTTTTAAGGTTTCCCTTCACTTGGTGAGTGTACTACATCCCTTCAACTGGACAGCATGGACTGTGAGGCAGTGAGACAGTGAAAGTCAGTCACTTTCCATCATCCCAACATTTATTATCCTTCATTGTGATACTTTCATTAGCTCACAGGTATTATCAACTCACAGGCATAGTTTCAAGAGCAAGAACATGATTTCCCAAGGCTCTATCAGTGGTATTTAACTGGAATTTTCATGTGGCACAGAACACATTACGTAGCCTAGAGCAATACAGACACCAGAAATGCATCTTCTGAAGACATGTACTTGAAAGTATGGTAGACAAAAAATAAAAGTAGAATTTTTTATCCTAGCTACATCCTATTCTTTGGCATGCCAAATAATTTTGCCAGCTACGATAGGATTTTATGCCTAATTATTTACTCACATACTTCAGATAAATCATGTTTTATTCCTTGTACAATATAAGCACACAAGAAGGTGGCATTGCCAATATATGTGCAACTGGAGAAGCACATATACCAATAGAGCTATGGATTGATATAATGTAGTTCTTTATATGTAGAAAGAAATGGAGGAAATATAATAAAATAAAATCAAGCTGACTATGCACAGAATAAAACAATTCTACTTTACTTTTTTGTCTTTCCATAAATCAATCTGTGTCCTGCTTATTGCTTTTTTTCCCCAAGGAAGGTAGTTTGTTTTTTACAGAAAAGCACCCAACACTGTCCCACAATCACTCCCATTTGTTCTGAACAAGAAAAACCTAGATGAAAAATGGACTTACCAAGGGATATAGAAAAATTGCAAAGCAGAGAGGAAGACCAGCCTTTCCCAGCTTAGTAAACTCTGGCTGAGGAAAACAAAAATAATTCCCCTCTCTAAAGGCTACTGCCCCTTCACTCCCATTTAAGGGCAGATGCAATGCTATATTTAGAACTTACCAAGTGATTCTCCCAAACCTGAGGTCAGCCTAATAGGCAATAAGGGTGTGATATAAAGACAGAAAAGCCCTACCCCATATGCAGTTTTATACTGTATTTTAATAAAAGATAGACCTCATTCCTAAAAAAAGCAGTTGTTTATGTTAAAAGTGGGGTTTCTTTTCCCAGCAATGTCAAGCAGATGGGAAAGGGTTTAAAGTCGGAAAACAGTTTAAACTTTTTATTTAGAAATGATTGAAGTTTTAAAATAATCAGTAACTTAGAAGACAACTGAGGAGACATAAACTCCAGAATCTTATTAGTAGAGAAATGAGATCCCTGTGGTGCCTCAGGCTGTAAAATGAGCTTCCACATTGCCTCCTTAAGAGCTTCCTGGATTTGAGAACATGGCTGCAATACGTGAAGGCATAGCAACTATATAAAAAACGTGTTAACATGGATTTAAAGAAAGTCCAGTTCCTACTCACTATTTCCATCTCCATAATGTTACCAGCCAACCTGAAAGACATTTCTCTGTGTCTTGTAGGTAAAGTAAGAGCAATTAATATGCATAGAGGCATATAAAGGCAGATGAAAAAACACAGCCAAAGCACTCAGTTCTTATGGTCCCTGATGGTCCCTGATTACTACCAACTGAAATGGAGGTTTAGTGCCTGTAAGGCTCCTAGATTTCTATCCAGAAGGTCCAAGGCACTGCTGTGGTGGCTCTGATGTCCAGATGAGATGGGGTAGCAGCACTTGCTCTGCAGAGCTGGTGGGCGTGGGCTCAGTCTCTCTGCCCCATTCTGGTGGTGTACAACCCCATAGGGATTTGTCCTGTGACGTGAGTCCATATGAGGGAAGGGAAGGGAAGGAAAGGAAGGGTAGAAACTCTGACAAGGTTTAGCGACAAGTGTGAAGAATTAATCACATTCCTCTTATTCTGCCTGGAAATAAGGACAACATATCTGGGAAAACCTGGCTATATGGCAGACTTAATCACACCTCATGACTTGGCCCATAATGACTCAAATATCCAGTGAGTCAGCAACATACAGTAAGTAGGGAATGCATTAATATTAAAAGTATTTGAAAATAACAAGAACTATTTTCAATATACATATACAGGAGTGGGATCAAGACCAAAATCAGTGACAATTAAGATCTTTCAGTGCTTAGTATAAGAGGCTTTGATACATGAATAATGGTCTTTTAAGTCATGCTTGCTTCTTATGCTTACACATACGAGAAGCAGAAAAAGATGTGGAAAAGCCTTTAACTGACTGCTTCTAATCACATGTGCAGTATTCGTCCAAGTTTCCTAAACAGCTCTGCTAAGGATCTTTCCCACTTCCCTGTTGTCTAGGGCTACCATTTGCTTGACACAGAATTCTCCCTTCCTCCCATCGATCTTAAAGTATAACTCAGTCTGACAGAATTAGATCTACAGAGACAGACACAGTGGAATGAGTGCATATGCACTGAGCATAGATGTTGTTTCAGAACAAGCTGTCAAAGTAATTAGCATGCAATAATCCAGAGCAAACCCACTTTACTTACACAGCTCCTTCTCTTGTCTCCTATAGCATTTTTCTGTGGGAGGTAAGAGGTCGGTTTTCAGGAAAACTTTAAAGTTATCATTACACTCTCTGCTTTTAATTTCTTGTTCTATATTTATTACCTTTAAAGAAATGGAGGAATGTACAGCTTGCTCTGTCTGCCTTTACACTTGAGCTCTCTTCTATTTTAAGTTCTTTCTTCAGGGTGTGGTTGGATATCAAAAATGTGAAATTGCATCCTGAGGGCTGTGGGGAATGTGCCATAGGCAAGAACCAGGCATGCTCCGGGGCCAGTCCCAGGTTGTCTCCAGATAAGTAAATAAATAAATTCTCCTGCTTTTCATAGATATTCACAAAACAGAACAGAAGGGAAAACTGCAATACTGTGTTATTCAGTGGTGTTGAAATTCAGGCAGCAGAACACCTACCATCCAAGAGGTATCCAGCATTTTAATCATAAAATAATTTACATTATGTTCTCAGACTTCCTCCCTGACACTGAAGGCATCTTCCCCTGATCCTGCACTTACCAAATAGAAGTTCTTCCCTAAAGGGTGCTTTTTTAAAGCAGAAATTTAGCAGAGTATCAAAAGGATTATTCAAGCACTTAAAATTGAGCATGTGCTAAAATCCTTTAGTGAATGTGGTATTTTAGAATTATCTCTCTATCTTATACCAGTCCCTTGATGTGTGTTGTTTAATTGATACGGCTTAAGTAATGGCTCAACTACTCCCATAAAGGGGAAGACCAAGACCTGAAATGGAGCTCAGAAAAAAGATGCATTAGCTTTGTAGCTACTGGAGGAAACATCAAAACAATAATTAAATGAAATGTAATGGTGTTAGAATGTTTCTAGCCTGTAAGAGTGCCTTAATGTGGCCTTGTGCTTTTAGCTTTCTCCAGTTCCAAGAAAACCTAATGTAGCTTTGTATGGCAGCTTCTGAAGTCTCACTTTGTTAATATGTTAGCTCTTGATTTCTTCAAATGTTTTTAGCATATTTATAGTTTTATATGAATTAAAAGATTGGTAACTAGCAATGAAGTTCCTCATCTCTGCGGCAGTCCTAATTATTCACAAAGCCCTATGGCAAGGTTTCTGAAGCCATGCTAGAACAATGGATACTATGCACTGGTGATCATAGAGCAGTTTCTTGGATTTCCTTCACAGCTACCCAGGTCCTAGCATCTCCTTTGACATTACAAATGAAAGGCAAAACAATGCATGCAAATTCAACCATACGAAAAATAAATTGTGCTCTTTCTTCAGTTACTGCCTTTGGTCAGAAGTTCAGGATTATCAAGTATAGGGTCCATATAGGTACAAAATAAAATGTGACTTATTCAAAAGAGAATACCACCACCTGAAAGACTTAATGAAAAAAAATTTTGGAGCCAGTGCACCTGCTTATGAAGATCAGCTAACAAGAGAGAAGAAACAGATGCACTTGACTGCTGACAGCACTCTAAATGTGGTCACACAGCTGAGCACAAATCTCCAAAGGAAAACACACCTGAATGCCTCTTTCAGGTGAGGAGAGAACAACCCCGTCCCAGACCCTAAGCAGCTTAAACAATTCTCTACCTCCTGCTTTCTGCTTACTTTCATTTTTCTTGATGTATTTTCTCTTCCTCTATTAGAACTTTTTTATTTTCTTTTTCGGCGCCCAACTTGCAAGTATTTTATGGCGGGCTACGTGCAGCTGCAGACTGTCAAAAGCTAAAACTACCCCTCCCAGAAATGAGGATAGGTTGTGTGGAGATGAGACCATAGAAGAGCCAAGACATTTGGAGGAGGAGGAGAAGGAGACGCTTGCAACCAAGGAAAGGCTGTGCAACTCCCGGGAGAGAGGACAACAGCAGCTGCAAAAAAACCCACTTGCTAGAAGCTGTTTTAAACAGTCAGACAGGGATTTTCAACCAGCAATTCAACAGAGCTAGACTGAACTGCATCCAGAACATCAGACACTTGTAGTACAAGCCTTTGAAAAATAGTTAAATACCTGAATATGCAAAATGTTGGGATTTTTTTTCCCTGCAACATAAGATAAAGTGAATCTCTTAGTAAGTATACTTATTTATATCTAAGAAGACAAACACACCACTGAGTTACAGTGAGTCAATCATTTATAAGATATTTAAACATACTGTGTCACCCTGCTGTCCAAGGACCCACTCTGGAACACATCAGAGTCAGTGGTAAGGTTTTACTGACTCAGGAAATCTCTGATTCATATCCTCTTGATTTAATGCCTCTTTAAAAAGTTGGCAGAGTGTTAGCTCAGCCACAAACAGAAAATACAGGGTTGCCTGGTGCAGCAGAATGTTTCAACTACTTTTTTTGTGAGTTACTGAAAGAGGCAACAAGAGTATATTTTCCACTGCTTTGGACAGCATAAAATACTCTAGAGCCAGTAACAGGCTGACAGTGACACTTTAATTAAAATTGGGGTTTTAGCCAGTGGGAAAGCTTAGCTAAATATGTTTTGCTAAACTTTAGGGTGAGCCAAGCAAGTTGCAGTCTCTCACAAGTGACATGAAGTTACAGGTCAGATTTCAAATGTTGTTGGTTTTTCTTTTTATTTAATCATATCTTTTGGAATTGTTTCTGATAAAACTTATTGGAAACAAAAGCACTTACTACAGTTTATTAACTGTAGTTAGTTAGATAAACCATACCATAGGAGACCCCACCAGCAGTATATCAGCTCAGTGGCACCTTTTCATTTACCATTACAATGAGATCTATTTTTCAAGCAAGTGCAAGGATAAGGATCATAATGATTTTTGTCTTACCCTGGTATATTTATTCAAGTGTCACACAGTACATTCTGCTGATATGCACTGTAGCAACAGTTATTTCTATCAACTAATCTCAATGTCAGCAACAACAGATTACATCTAGACACAGTCTAAGGTTGTAAGAGGGCAGAGGCAGGAACTAGTTGCACTGCAGTCATGTGGGCCGGAGGTTTCACCACCCTTGGAAATGCAGGCAAGACAGCTACTGTCCCAAATCCACCACTGGGTAGCACCATGCAAAGTCTATTGTAATGTCTTCATGCTTTAGTAGCTGCCAGCTGTGGGGGTTACTGCTTGTAACAGCACCTACATACAGGACTTACACCAGACATAAGCACAGACAGCCCAGTCACAGAATCACAGAATGGTTGAGGTTGGAAGGGACCTCTGAAGGTCATCTTGTCCAGCCCACCTGCTCAAGCAGGGCCACCTAGAGCCAGTTGCCCAGGACCATGTCTAGATTGCTTTTGAATATCTCCAAGGATGGAGACTACACAACCTCTCTGGGCAACACGTGCCAGTGCTTGGCCACCCTCACAGTAAAAAAAAAAGAGTTTCTTGATGTTTGGAACCTCCTCTGTTTCATTTTGTGCCCATTGCCTCTGGTCCTGTCCCCTCCTCTCCTTGGGCTGGCAGACACTGAAGGTCACTAGTGCAGGCACACACACGACACTCCCCAGGTTCACAAGCACACACACGTTTGCTGTCTGGTTGCCTAATCTCTCTCTGGTCTAAGTCAGTGCTCACTGCAAACAGATGCATGCACTCATACACTCATCCCACAGGCACCCCACACCCACAGGTCCACCCCAATAACTACATGTAGGGTGTAGGGGCATCGACACCCCCAGTCTGACTCCAATAGCTGGCACCCAGTCCACTCATGCCAGTCTCCCCAGCAACTGGCACTCAGTCCATGCAGCACTGACGTACATGGGATGATGAGTGAGATTACACACAGAGAGATAGTTAAGAAAGGTTTTAAAGAAGACAGGAGAGAATGCAGTGATCAGGTGCAGGGCTCAGTCAGACAAGCATACTGACTGGCCCTATTTTACTCATGACTGGCCCCTTTTATACCCCTTTCTGTCTGTTCCTCTCTTTGTTGCTCCCCAATTCCTTCCCCTAAACATCTCTTCATCACTTTGCACAGATCTACCAATTCCCACTCATCTGGTCCAGCATTCAGGATCTTCCCCCACCCCATCCCAACACCTCCAGTTATAATCTTGTCAGTTGCAAAGTCCAGGTTAGTTTTTCTGGAATAGCCCATCAATTACTGTGACTGGCAAGGTTTGTTTCTTCTCAGAGTCTCCATTATTGTTTTTCAGGTCTGTGTTTCTGTATTTTTATTGCCTTCACCTTTTCCTATCAACCTGATTTTAGGTGCTCCTCAGTCAGATCCTCTTGCTGAAATAAGCATTCTTACACTCCATTATCCTTATTAATTAGTGCAACTAACCAGGTTTGTTTCTGGTTATTGACCTTGTTACCACTAGTCAGTCAGGTTTTTTGTGTCTGTGTTTTTGGCTCTCCCCTTTTCCTTATCATCCCATTTGACATGGTCCTTGGTCAGATAATCTTACAGAAAAAAACATTCTCACACTCCACATATCCTCACACAGATAACATGGAAATTATCTCCTCCTGTTTCACAGGGAAAAAGGAGAAGGAAAGGAGTACGTAACAGATCACACGGCAGATCACCTGCATGATGAGTCCAATGTGAGAGCTGACATGAAACCGTCAAACACTATCAAGTTCAGGCATATCCCACTATTCAAGGTTATTGAACTTTGTGTGGCATATCCATCAGTTCATGTCACTAAAAGCATGTAGCTATGCTGCATATGGCCCATGCCATGCATGATATACTATCTGACTTATATACAAATGTAAATGTGCTCTAGGGTAATGAGCCTTTTTCTTTATTCCTGAAGGCAGGTAACTCTCATTAGAAAAATGATATTGTTTGGTTTCAGGGTTAAATGACTCACATCCACAATAGCTTGAAGGAATGATACAGTGGAGGTCTGATCATATTTCACTGTCAACAGGCAAGAACTATTGGAAATGCAGCCCAGGCACAATTTTCTTTAGGAACGATAGCAGCTGGAACCCTAAATTCCTGTTCCTCACTACTGCTGGATTTCTTTGATTCTTTGGTTGTTACAACCAAATGAATTGAGTTCACCACTGGTAGGTACAATGAGAAGCATGCTAAGACTGCCAGTCTCAGGCAGGCCCCAAATTTACACTGCTTTAACAGGTAGTATTTGGCATTTTTAGTAACAACAAAGGAAGAAGCCACTGTTTTGCAGAAGTGCCAACAAGTCACACTGATCCTTCTTTAACTGCTCTGTAGTTTCTTCTCCAGGTCTTCAAGAGCAATGCCATAGTGCATAAAACAAAGCAACATTTCATTTCAGAAAACACACTGAAGAGTCCTACTTGATTATTCTATCCCAGCCTCTAACAACTGTTTCTCTCCATGGTCCATATTCTGGTGCTTCAAATCAAGCTACATTTGGAGGTCACCAGTTCTCACCATTACTGCTACTGCTCCTCAGTTATTGTACAGCTGCAAGTGTTCCTGACGGGGAGGTTTCGCTGAATTCTTTGCCTATGCCATTAACTGATTTTTTACTCTTCTCAGTCTTTGGCATTCAGTTGCCACTAAATCAGTCACCCACTAGTGTCCTTGGTCCTCAAGTTAAAGACTCATTTGATTTCAAAGTGTGCTTTTGCCCAAATAACGACTGTAGGATTGCCCACATGAACACTCTTCACGTTCAAATGCAGCTTAGACAAGATATTCATATTTTGTCCTTTTTATTTTTTTTCATAAGTCATCTAGCCTGTGTCTTGTCTCACATGCTGAGCTTGCTGAGCATTTCTCTGCAACTATATTTTTATCACAAGGTAATATTTAAATTGCTGACTGAAAAACTTTTACAGATATAAATATATACATTTTGATTCCTACCTTACTGATATAAAACATTTTTTCCATTATTCTTCATTTTAATCTGAGGAAGTTATGGGTTCCAGATCCACAGATAGCTTGAGATGGCACCAATTTTTTTTTCTCCATGGACAGTATAGAGTGTGTTTCTTTTATTCTGAATTTCTATTGCAATAAGGCATCACCAAGTACCGCTCTAGGTTCTATTGTAAGGTATTCTAAATAACAGGTAGGCACATTCAGAGAGCTGCAAGACCAAAAAAGGCTTTCTTCCAGCTTAATAAATATCTTGAGGCCCAGGTCACATCAGAGCAACACAGAATGTAAAGCTTTGAATGCTTAGGACAGCTGTCCTCCCTCCCTGCCTCGGTGGCCTGTCTGGTTACACTTGTACCCAATCCCACTCACTGGCAGTGTTCCCCAAGTGACACAAATACTACAGCAGTGCAGGAGAGGAAAAAATCTTGAGCTGAGTGCGGTCGTCAAGATGTCTGGGCATTTATGACAGGACAATAACAGCAACATCGTAACATCACAGCAACCATTGCCATTGCTTAGGACACCTCAGGGAGTGACAGATCGTTGCCCCCTCCCTGACAAAGGGACTGATATCAGCTGCTCAAAGTTTCCAATGCACGGGAATTCTTGAATGGAAAGATAAAGTTTGAGGCCAGAAGAGTTATCATGATCACCTTAGTCATACCTCACAGTCTATTCAGTTATGTTTGCTATTTTTGTGCAGTGACATCATGCAATTAATAAAATATTTGGTCAAAACACCAATTGCCTAAAAGGCTTGTTCTGTAAAAGGAAATCTGTCTTAATTCAGAAATATCCTGAGATTAATTATTCCCTATTTTTTGTACTTTCCTCTAACTCTTAATCTCATTTAGTGTCAAAAATCTGTGCCTTTTTTGCTGGAGTTGGAATTTGCCTAGCATTACCTTCCATCCAGTAGTTATTACAGACTTCTCAGATTTAAAAAAAAAAAAAAACCCACAGTATTTTCTTCCTCTGAAGGTGCTCACACCCTAAACCTCACACTTCACCTTCACACTGCGATTGCTAGACAGAATATCTGTTTCTGACCATATGATGCTGGTGCAGCCTGCTAGCACACAGCAGTCGAGACTTCTGTGAACAATGAGGTGGAAAGGACCAAAGAATTAAAACAAGTTTGGTTTTGGGATGTTTATAATAGTAATTTTCCAGATGTAGGAGAAAAGAGAGTGATTGCTTAGAAAATATTAGAAGTAGGCAATAAAGTAACAAGGAAGTTGGCATTACGTGTTGACCTTTGGAAAATTAGTCAGAGATGAGGGATAGACATAGGTCATGATAAACATTAAGCAATGGAAGAAATAGTTTGCAGTGGTGTATTACAAAAAAATGAGTCTTCTAGAAAGAGGAAGTTTGTAGAAAGAGGAATCTTGTCAAAAGGACACCTTAGGATTATGACCTTTTCAAAAGCTTTCTGGGGAATACTAACTGAGCAACCTGCATTGCATTCCTACACTGTAATATAAAAGATTCAACTTGAACTTCAGCTGTGTGCATATAGAAAGACAGAACACTATACTTTGCAGATGGTTTCTCCTGCTTAATCCTAGGTAGAATTAGTATAAAGGTGTAACGCTGATTGTGATAGTTGCTGGTTGAGAGGCTGCCTGACAGCTTGGAAGGTCACGTCTTCACAGGAATCATGAAAGGAGCCAGCAGAGGCATGTGGAAGGGAAAATAAGAGCTCCTTTCTGGTCTTGGTGAGTTTAGATAGGCAACAAAAAGTGACGGTTGGTTTTCTGTGGATCTCTGACCAGTCACACATTTTAAACTAATGCATGATACATCTGGAACAGAAATACTGTCTCTGTTTCCAGTTTTAAAAAAATATGGCACTGAAAAGAGAACAGACCACTACACATATATCTCCCTACTGGCAGAAAGGATACACATGTGCAGTGTTACTCACAATTTTCTAGTGTGCCACATGCCCTGGGAAACAATTGTGTCTCATGAGAACCACATGGAAACAGTCCATTAAAGTTCCAGTCTCAAGTAATATACAGCGTTTGTCTCAATATTTGGACTTCAGACTTGCTGTGTGCCTTGTTCATTATTACTTTTTGCTATTCCTCCTCCTCCCACCCCTCTGCCCCCATTAATTATTCTTAAGAAAGAAAAGGGACATGTCCAGATGTCCCACTACCAGTGCCAGCCCAGGGGATGAGAGGACTAGGAAGACAATGCCACCATCTCTCACCACTCACAGAGACACAGAACAAGCAGGGTTACATATAACTTACCAGCATAACTAATCATGCCATCCGTCAGTCTTCTGATGGGGCTCTCTACAGGCAGTTGCACTTCCTGCTTATGGACCTCACAGGCACCTGGAATGTGTGGCGGGCTAATGCTGGTCCCGAAAGCAGCCCTCCACATCCAGCCCTTCTGAACTTGCAGCTGCAAAGGTCCTATAATCCTCTCATAGAGCCCTTGAACTGAAATTGGTTAAGAGGATGGAAACTACTCTGGGGAGCAGCACAACACATGCATTTGCTTTGTTCTTTAAATACTTCCTAGGGACTTGCTATTTGCTGTAGACAGGAAAAAGACAGTAGATGTACCTCTGGGCCTGGTCTAATAAAGTAATTCTTGTGTTAAGGCAACAGTTATAAAATATACACTAGGGATCTAAAAGAGGAAGAGGTCAAAGAATTGATTTGCATTCCAGAAGCTAATGAACATTTGCTTGGTGAATGCAATCTGTTGAAAGAAAAGACTAGGGAACAGCAACCAAGTAAGGAGGAAAGATAAATCAGAGTATGTATAAAAGAGATCAGAAGAGGAGCCAAGTACCATGACGTCTTTCTAGGTAGATACATTACAGTTAAAGATCAACATCAAAGATCAACAACTCCTTCCAGGAAATAATTTAAATAGTAGCCGTCCAAAGATGGGACTGTCTATACAAGGTGTTTAATAATATTCAGAATCACCTCAGATTTCTTTAAACTTTCAAGGAAGTTTCATGACTTGCTAATTTTGGCCACCATTTACAAGACTACCAACTAGCATTTCATTTACCGTCCTTGGATTAATTGCTATGTACATTATTAAAATTTGCATACATAAGCATTTACACTGAAATGCCATGATGATGATTAAGGGATTAGAGCAACTGACATACCAGGAGAGGGTGAGAGAGCTTGACTGTTCTGCCTGGAGAAGAGAAGTCTCAGGGGATCATATGAATACGTATAAATACCTGAAGGGAGGGTGTAAAGAAGACAGTGCCAGGCTCTTTTCAGCAGTGCCCAGGGCTGTGGGGAGCTGGAGACCAGCACTGCTGCAGCATCACTGGGGCAGGGACTGATGGCCCTGGGGGGCTGACATGGGGCCATGGGCAGGATAGGGAGAGGCTCTTATTGACTCCAAAATTACATTTGGGAAGGAAAGTTGGTGAAAGCTTCCTCCACACCTCTGACTTCTCTTCAAACACACTGCATAGTGCTGGCCATCAGTGAGACTACATTGATTAGGAAATGTCTATTGTCTTACTTATAACACAGAATATAGCTTTTTGTGCGTAAGGAATACAAAATAACAGGGCAGGATTTCTGTGGTAGCGTATTTGCACATAGACAATTGGCCCATTAAACTGGTCAATTTTCTTTTAAAGCCTCATTTAACTTCTGCAATATATTATGACTCACAAGCTCCAGTTTCAAGTAGGTAAGCTGCAGTGAGCTGTTATTCCAGTATTGCCAATTATTTAAACATCACGCTGCAATATACCTGATAAAGATCAAAGTTCATATTAAATACCATATTTATAGTACATGAAGTATTAGCTTGCATTCAACAGAAAGGGACCCAACATCTTTCCTGTCTAAGAAATGTAAGCCAAGGCCAGCAGACCATCAGGATGTATCTATACCAGGCAATGATAAATGTTTCAGAAAACTGGATGGCACCAGTCAAGCCCCTTTAGGACCCAAACACAGTTTAGCCATATCAACATGAAGGTAAACCCAAGTTAATAAGCCAGGCAGCTGTATTAGTTTATTCATGAACACAGGGTAACATAGCCACATTCCCACAAAGAATGACGATGCCCCATGTAGATACCACAGCTCAGCTCAGCGCTGGTTTACGTGGATCTGAAGCATGATCCACCAGCCATGTTCAGTGTGAAAATATATGGACTTAAGCTGATGTTTTGGGGAACTGAACAGACCTGTATAGGAACTTTGGGGATAAAAGTTTGTTTCTTGTGGAAAAAGATCTGTACGAAAGCAACTTACCTTTACCTCCATATCATTACATTTGTGTATATGGAATTTCTAGGAAAGGCTTCTCAGGTCCAAGGAGAAGTTTCAGTCCACAGTGAAGATGTATTTACATTGTTTATGAATTCTTAGGCTCCACTTCTGCCTTCCATTTCACACTGGGAAAGCACAGGACAGCAGATTAGCCCTGGGTATAGGACTCCATCTGTACCGTGTAGTTTGAGGAAGAGATGAGAGGCCAGGCACACACCAGGCGAGTGGCTGGATTTGAGGCTGCTCCCACCAGGCTTGTAGCTGTTACTGCTGCTGGCTCACCAAGCTTGACCCCAAGGTCAGAAGACCTTCCTCAGCATGAAGGAAGCATGAGACTATTTTCCGAAGGTAACCTCAGAGACAGCCTGCCCTCTGAGCTGTGAGAGGAGACAGCCACGGCCCTCAGCCATGCAACTGGAGGCTTAGCACTCTGCCCTGCATCTGCCCATTCCCTCCCCTCAGCCCAGTGCTGTTTGGGAGCACCTCTGCTGCTCCACTGCAGCTTCTCCTCTTTGGTATTAATTTCTGCATGGATTAAAAAAGGGTTTACATTTTCCCTCTCCAAATGACTTGTTTTTAATACTGTGCCCAGTGTCTCTAAAATTTAAATAGTCAAATATCAAATGGAAATAGCTTAACTAGGAAAACATACAGGTGCCCAAGCTCAGGACTTGACACTCAGTACAGGCAAGGGAAGGACTTCCATTTACCACGAGTATCAGTACTGCTTCAGTTCAAGAACTTTCCCTGAAATTCAGAAATCATAGTGAAAAATATATTTTCTGTCTAGTCTGGAGTGGAATATAGCTGGGATACAAAGGTTCTCTCACAAATCTAATTCCTGAAAACATTACCAGCATTCACCTCTGTGAGCCCTTCATGCCTTTCCTGGGGAGCTGAACTAGGACAATTGTTGGTCAGTATAATAGGTCTTACAGGACCATTCCAGCTGCTGTAACTCCAGCACTGTACTTCAGATCATTTATTCTGAAAGTCATTTTTTTCCAGGATCATTTATTTTGGAAACTGTTTTAACTCCTACAGGCTGAGAAAGACAGTGAAAAAAAATAATTTAGAGCTTCTCCACACCAGGAGAGAATTTAGAGCTTCTCCAGGATTTGCACAGCTAAAGATCTGGCCTGCTCCTGAGACAGTGTAAAACCAATCTAGGCTATCAGAAGAGAGAGCTGTAAGTGTGCTGTGAAAGGGACATTGGTTATAGAAGCCAAAGAACAAAATAAGAGAGGCTGAAAACCAATAGAAAATAATACAAATTATATTATGTCAATAAGAAAAAAGGGAAAAATAATTTGCCAATCACTCTTTCACCAAAAACACACACTCACGCATTCTTCCTTTAAAACTCTTCCTCCTTTATAAACAATAAACTCTACAGTCAGATTTTCAAGGCATGGAAAAACTTCTAGGTACTACATCACTTGTCTTTTTTCCCCACACTTAAAAAAATGAAACCAACAACAACAAAAAAAAAGAACTAAGGCAAAGAGTGCAAGATCATGGTTCAACAGTCAAAGTTAAAAAAGGTTTTTTTCCCAACAATATTCTCTTTGTTTTAGCCAGACCCTCATTTGTCTTCCAATATCTCTACCTTGGGAGTTTCATGCAGTGTTTTTAAATAAAACTGCTATGCAGCTTAATGAAAATAATCAGCCTACCCTTTATGAAATAACTTTCTGCGAAATAACCCTGTTACACAAATTCAGGAATAGTCAGTCTGCACCCCTTATGATCCTCTCTGAAGATACAGATAGCACAGAAACTCTTCAGAAAGTGCTTTCATCGGGTTTCATTTTAAATTGAAAGACTGCAAGCTATGTATGGTTACAGACACTCTCTTGAAAATAGCTAGTTCTGTAAAACACATTAGTCAGAGAAAACAGCTTTATCCTTACCAGATAGTTTAGCTAATTCCTTCTTTCTTTTCCTTTTTATTTTAAAAAAAAGCAAATTTTTAGACAGCTAGGGCCATATGTTCTGTCTAGCTATCCATCTTACTCCTTCGGGTTACACTGAATGACTTAAATGCAATTGAAATCCAAATTCGGCTCACTAAATTAATTTGACAGATGGACTGGAAAAATGTCATTTGTAAAAGAAACTTGGATATAGCCATAAAACCTTTTTCCATTTCTCAAGTCACTTTCTTTTCTTTTTCCTAATACATATGTACAACAAACAGTTCATGTCTGAACATGGTTACCATTTTAGCAATCTGGCATATAAGCAGTTCTGTCAAGACAAAATACAGATTTTAAATGTTTGGCTCTGATAGACCTTTTAGTGTTGCTGGAATGCTTCCTTTTTTCAAGGTTACCTAATAAGCCTCTTAACTTATGGTTAACTTCACAAAGTAATACTGATATCCTTGAATCATTTACCAATTACTGCAGCATACTCAGTGAAATAATGCAGTTATTCCTTTAAAAAAATACAAGAAATGCAGGGGTACAGAAGGGATGGATAATGTTCTTTTCTTTTCTTTTCTTTTCTTTTTTTACAATTGAGGTATGTTTCTGCTATGTTATGAAAATGCTTTGGCACATAATGCAAAGTAAGATTGTCTATATAGAGAGACATAGAAACAAAACGTCAGCGGGAGAAGAATGAACACACAGTGATTTCATTTGTGATTATTAAGCTCTGTAGGGAATCTTCATATCAGCTCTGTTTACCTCTTTCTACTTCTCAAAGCAACACAAATAAAGTTGCTCTTGGTGCTGCTCAGTGCAAGCCGCTACCCACTAGATGGGGCCCCAAGGCAAGAAGTTCTCAGCTCACAACACCGGGTCCGCCCTGAGAAGCTGCATTTCCAGGGGAGAAATATAAGGGCAAAAAGTGGTCTGAAGTATCAGCACCACAAACTAGTTTAAGAGCTCGAGCTGAATTTGGAACTTAGTTCATAAGGAGACTTGAATTCTACTAGCATCTACACCAGAAGGAAAGCACAGACCCTCTACCCTCCAAATTCTTGGCTACCTAATCCTTAAAACCCAACATCCTTAAAAAAAAACCCCGAGGTCCCTGTATTTTACCAATAAAATTCACAAGACTTTCACATATCTGTTTCTGACTACACAGAACTATGGCTTCACCTACCCACAGAGGAGGACATGGACAAAATTATGTGATACAGGCAGCATCATGTACTTCCTCCCTGTTGGTCCAGACAACGGCAGTGCCAGCATCCCTCAGGAAAATGTTTCCAACAAGCAGTAGTCTTTGGAGACCTTTCAGCTATGGCTTGGTCTGCTGGGCACTCAACCTCTCACAGAAATGCATCAGCTTCCCTGCCCGGTTTCTGCTTCATAGATCCACACCTACAGAAAATGTTGATCTTCACATACAAAATAAGAGAAGGGGTCAAGAAACAAAAATCTCTGCACTCCAAAGCCAGAGCCATAACCACTGATCCAAAACATCATTCTGATTTGTTTTCACTTTGACCCACAACTCTTCTTCATTTAATCTGTTCAAAATTGATCCTCAGCTGATGATTTACCACCTTGTAGGTGATTGTCCTACAATGTGAATGTAGACTGCTATTATTATATAGCTTATCCCCACATTTGTACCTGAACTCATTAGCATGGGCTATCTTTACTGCCAGTGGAGAAAGCCACTTCACAAATGGACTTCATCCTATTCTGAAGTAAATGTCTAAAATTGGTCCCCCTGGGGTAAGTAGTTCAGATATAGATGTCAAAGCTGCAGAGGTCTTAGAGGTAGGCAAAATGGCCCCTGCAACTACTACTCAGAGGAGATAAATTTCCTTAGCTTTGTGTTTAACAACACATGCAGTAGCCTTCTGAGTAAAAACATGAACTTTTCTCTCAGATTCATCAGTTTTGCAAGACAACTTTACAACTGTCTAGCTGTAACCATCTGATTCTTTTCTGGGAGCATCCCACTGCTGAAATGAAAAAAATTCAGCTTTTAACTTAAATTTATAAGCCTAAGGTTACAAAGATAAGCCAGAAAGTGTTAATTGCAAAAGCTTAAAAAAAATGTTTGAAAGTTTGGAAAAAGCAGGGTGGGAAGTTATTAACATGATAAATCTCATGCGGGAGAGAGAAACATAAACCTTGAGCCTTGAAGCTAATTATTCCAGGGAAGTCTAGTCACGTTATGGTTAGACAATGCCATAAACCTCCACACACAAACTTTTGTCAACTCTACAGTCTGTTTCCATTCTTGTGAAAAATCAGGATTCTGTTGTTTACCAGCTTGCAGGACAATTAATTTTTCATATCAGCTCTGCAACAGCAGCAAGTGTTGTGAGGGGCAGCAGATGTGCTGGGTGAAGATAACCTGGACAGGCCAGACATCTTAGACTTGCTCATGCCAGAATGCACAATAGCCAAGCTGAATTGTTATCCTGTTTATGTCTGCCTGGATCAGACCCTGGAGCACCAGCCCTCTCCAAGAGCAACTTCTGAAGGCAGGACTCGTTAGCTGCTCATGAACCTAACAGAAGATTCCCAGGCATGGTAATTCCACAGCTAACACTGTTACAATGTCAGAGTGCTCCTTGGCACCCTTTTGGACTAGGACACATGGTACTTTCCTAAACAATTTCTGAGTACAGGCAGGATTCAGCCTGAGCAAGGCATCATTGCCCATGGAGGTTTCGAGATGGTCCTCCTGTTCCGCTAGCTAAGAGAGCTTTATAGTGCAATCATGGCCACGCCTGTGCTGTAGTAGTACATATATATAGCTGATAAGCCCAGAACCTGGTAGATTTAAAAATGGAGCACTTGCTAAGAATGAAAAACTTCTAAGCAATATTGGAATTTGGAGGGAGGCCAAGGTAAGAGATATGCACCACAGGAGTAGCATGGAGGTAAAGCAGCTTGTGCATATTAAGGCAAGGTCGCCAGCAATCTTGGAAGCTTGTAACTGGAGCAGGGGAGAACAACATGTCATAAGAAAATTGACAAACTTCAAATGAAGGAATGTAATCATTAACGTGCAAAATTCAGAATTCAACTGGAGCACAGAAGCCAAAACAGACAAGACTTTTCTCTTTTCTGTGTCCACACAGGCTGGCACAGGAAAAGGAACAGGAGCTCCAGATACCACTATTTGTGGTGTTCAAAACAGGAAAGTGCTTCTGACCAGGCAGGCATGGGGAGAGCCAGTGCTTTCTGATGATGCTAGGTCTTCCCCAGGAGCTGTGCAGGGCAGCTCCAGACTGAAGAGTGCTTTCTCCCTCCTTTACAGCTCTTTCAAACTAGACCCACCTCCCATCCAGTAATTTCAGGAAGGGGGAAGGAGATCTATTACTTCATCCTCATGTATGTTGCAGCTTTTCTTTGCTGCCTCCTACGCTTCATCTGCCACTGCTTTAATCTGCCCACTCTCCCACTTTCACACGGCTCTTTTACAGCTCTATGTTAGGGAGATATTCCTTTGTCACCTGCATGCCTCGCTTTGCTGAGGTCATTTTCTCACATGCCAGCAACTGTTCCTTTTCCCCACAGCAGCTTCAGACATTCTTTTCATTAATCATTTAATCAATCAATCTTTTTCCATGTTTTTGTTATTCTCTTTGAGGGTTTTTGATTTTCCAAGTTACTTTTCTCCTGTGCTTTATTAGAGAGCATGCTTAGCTCTCTCCAAAGCTCAACATGAGAAATTAATAGGAACGGGTGAGCTCTCAGACAGTGCTCTCAAGATAATTAGAAACACATATAGTTAGAAACGTGGCGTCTTTTTTCAATTTATTCAGAAATTACTCAGTAGTTCTGTGTGGCCTGAAGACACGTCAAGAAGTTACCAAATGCAGAGTGAGTGTATCTAAAGCACATTTCAGGTACTGAGATTTTTGGTAATAAACCAATAAAGAAATGAGGACGTTGTGCATCCTTAGGTAGACTAATAAGAATATTACTACCTTAACAAACTTTTCGTAGTATCCAGCCTGAGTCTTTTTAGCTGCAGAGAAAGCAAAAATTAATCTGATTTCTTCTTGTACTTCCTAAACGAACAAAGAGAACAACTGATCATTATCTTCTTTAATAGTGCTCTTTTACATAATGAAAGACTTCTGATGTTCCACACTCAGAGCTTAATTTTCTAGAGTAAACACAGCCAGTGCTCTGGAACTTTCTTCATTTCCTAAACCTCATGTTCCCTTTGCTGCCCTCTGAATTCCCTCCAGTAAGTAGTCCATATTTCCAGTCAAGGACAATGCCTGAAAGTAGGCGCAGTATTTCAACCGGTCTCACCCCTGCCCAGAAGAGAAATGTAATTAATCCTTGTTTTACAAATAATGCGGCTGTTCAGATTTTTTTTAAAATGGCAAATTTCTCTTTGGTACATAACAGAATCACACTGTAACCCAGTATCCTTCGCTTTCCAATATCACCCTGACGGAATTGATGGGATTCTGCCACCTGGCCAGCTGCTCCCTACTTCCATTTAACATTTAATTTCTCATCCACAAGAGCAGCACTTTGTGCCATTCATTACTTTTCCTTAAGGTGTGAGGGAAATGCCCAGCTTTTTACTCCACTTAGGAATAGCCCACAATTTTCATGCCTTACTTCAGGACCCCTTGCTTTTCGCAATATCTATTCCCTACATGACTCCATCCCCAGAAGAAGATGCATGCTGTTACACTTTCTGTTCTGAAGAGCAAATTCCTCCTTGCTGTCATGAAGTTCATTTTCATTGCCAGCCATGGCATATGGGATAAAAGACACACTCAGCCTCTATGTGGGTGATGCAGAAGGTAAAATCTGAAAAGGAAACAGGAAGAAACTGGAATGCTTGTTACTACAAGACAGAGATAAACATGAGACACACCAAACAATTAAAGCAAGCATATATCAGGTGTCCAGGATCTTGTCCAGAAAGTTGACATGAAACAGATTATATGGCATTAAAAATTAAAACAAATAAATCTTACTTTAAATATTACATTGCCTAAACAGTCTGGGAATGGGATGGAAGAAAACTGGCCTTTCATCATGTCCGGGAGATGAACAAATTTGTTCTGGTGAACTCAGGGAAGAAAACTCAAAATTCAATGGCTTTCAGAGGAATAGCATGTTCAGGTCAACAGCCTGAGCTTACTTTGGGCACCTGCAAAACCAAAAAAGTCATGGAGCATATGAGGTACTTGCTGCCCACCTGGAACGTCATGTACAAGGCAAGGCAGTCTCAGGTGTGTCTGCCTGAAAACTGCATGACTGTAGTCATCACCTGAGGTAGCAAAAGCAAGGTTTGCATCTACCAAAATATTCACATCATTAGGTACAGTTTTGAATATACTAGGCTGTCTGGTTAAGAGACTTTATGTCCTCTTGTTGGTGCACCTTCTAGTTATTCTACATTTACTATTTACCATCTTTGTGCTACCTCCTCTTGACAGCATTGCAGCCAGCTTGTCCAAATCTGTCCTGCAATTTCCTACACATTTTCAAAGCCATTCTGAAAGAGAAGAAAGGTAAAGCCAAGGCATTTCATTCAGTCCTAATCTGTTACAGCAAAGTCCTCCAGAAAAGACACATTTTTAGTATCTCTACCTGTCATTAAATGACATTTTCTCCCTGAGGTATTCCTCTTTCTGTGCTTGTTTGCAAATATGGCACCAATGTGGCACTGACATCATCTTAGCTTCCAAGTCAAATAATCCCAGTGGACCCCATGGGTAGAATTCAATCCCATTACAGTAGAAAAAAGACATGTTCTCCATTGACTCACCTGGGTACAGCATTTCACCAATGAGACTATATTAGCACGAACAGGTAAGCTATGAACAATAGTTTGCAAATAAAGAGGTTATTCTAGTTAAGGTTTGAGGATATTTTATACATATTTAGGAAGAAAAATTATGCATATGTATGGTGCTATACAATACTCTCTAAATATTGTTAAAGTTATTCAAATGCAGAAAAAAAATCCCAGTGTGACACAGAATAATAATGACTTTGATGAATTCGTTATGGTTTTAAAGAGTCGGTGTATTTTGTGTAAGCTGCAATGACCCCTTTAAACAGCGGAGGACATTTAGTTACCCCAATTTGTCCCTTGAATGGTATCCAGAGGGGAGAACAGTGGGAACAGTGAGGAAACTCAGCCTGGGGATGGGTGGAGAGAAAGGCCCTTTTGTACAGAGGCAGAATCCCACATGCTCAGTTTCACACACAGACAAAGGAGGAAGGGGAACACTTATCTTTTCTGGTTTTTCTATTTTTTTTCCAAGGTCTGCAGCACAAAAACCCTCCCAGGCAAGTTGTCAGCAAGGAGGAAGCATCCTGCATGCAGAGGCCCAGCCTGGGAGATTAGTGATATCGCTTACCGCAAACCCGACACAGCAGGAGAAACTGCTGTGAAAAGACGCAGCAGAGGAGAGGTCTGAGAACTGACTGCGTGAGCAAATAGTAAATACAGCTGCTGCTTTAATCATTGCACCAAGTTTCCAACGATGAGCTTGATTCGCCATGCTACTGAAGCAATATGGGATGCCAGAGGAACTCCACGGTAGTCAGTGGAGAAGCTGGGATGAATTAAAGCTGAAGTAAAACTAGCGTGGCAAAGTTAAATATAAGTCTAATCCTGTACACCACACTGTATTGCTGCTGCATGTGACTTCACTTGTTAAGCAAGACATGTGCACAGCAGCAATGGGGCTTGTCTGCTGAGAAGAATGCAAGCTCCAGGAGACTGGAGAGACTGCAAGAGACATCACTTCCAGCAGTGACGGTGACCCACAGCTGAGCAAGGGCCAACCATGTCGGTTTTTATCCCTGATCCCAGAGCCTTTTGCATTAAAACTCTCCTGCATAAAAAAACTGAACAACACTGAGAGCAGGGACTGGAGTCTGAACCTGTCTGCAGCAAACTGCAGTGTCCAGCACCTTCTTGTGTCATGTCTCTCGTGCCCTGTAGCTCTCAGCATCATCGCACTGTTGTGACAACACAGGATGAGACTGCCTTCAGCCTGGAGGGTCTAGGAGAGTGTGGTTTTAAACTTCTTAAAGTACGAAAGGTACTAGGAGAGGTCTTAGAGACAACACTATTAAGAAAGGGTATGGCAGCACAACTGCCACAGATTTTTAAAGGAACAGAGCCAGTCTCACATTGAAAATAGTCATTTTAGGCAGCTAATAAAAGGGATGAATGCGCACAATAAATCACAGTGAGCTGGAACAGTTCTGTTCCAGAGGGAGAAAAGATTTGGGACAAGCCCCCATTTTGTGCTCACTGCCACCCATTTAAGCATACCAGTCATTGTGATGATCTTAAGGGTCCTTTCCAACCTAAATGATTCTATGATGCCATGAAACTAATTCATCAGCATCAGCCTTTTTTCCAGGCGCACTTAAACCACTTATCTCCACCACATTGAAGACTGAGTCTAAGTGCCTAAACGCCCTCTTGGTCACACCTCAATGAAATAGTACAGCACTATCGTACAGCTCTGCATTTACACTATCTCCATGTGCCATCCAAGTCCATCAAGGCCTATCACACTTACAAGCTCTCATTCAGCCAAACCTCTCAGAACCTCTTTTTTGGGTGAGGATTTGCACAAAATGCAGGGAGAGAGATTAGTCCTGTGTATCAGAGGCAACTTGTCAGAGCTTTAATGTAAATGAGTGAAAAACAGTTTCATCCCTTTTCTCTGCCCAGGGAAATGTGAGCTCTTATCACCACAAACCCTTGATACAACCAGCAGTCCAGAAGGTTTTCTAGATGCCTTCCTCAGTCTTTTCTCTGCAGACTGCTACATATGGCATTGAATAATGAAATAGCTGATGGACTGTAACAGGGAAATAACACTGTAGCCTAGTTCAGAGAGTAGTCACTGGGAGAGAAGGGGTATGCATTCCTGACAGCTGTTCAGTGACTCTTTCAAGATCTTTTGAAAATAATCTGGAGTACTAGCGTATCCAAGCCTTTTGATGACTTAAGCTCTAATGTTTTGCCTATACCTAGTTTAGATTTCCTAGTTAGCTCTGCCATGAAGCCTCCCTAAGTGAAATGCAGCTGATCCTGGCAGAAAACATTGTCTTCTTAATTGTAGCACTGCACCTTTTTCCCTGGCCAGAATCAATCATGCAAGCAGAAACCTTCTGCCAGTTTAATTCACCCCATCTACACCAGGCCATTCCTGCAATCAGCTGTCTTATAAATGAAGACCACAGTGCTTCAGAGACCCACCACACCATGTCCACATTGCCTCCATACAAAGTATGAGTCCAGCCAAGCTAAAAACCCAACCCGCATATCCTTCAGCCATGCAGATAGGTAGCATCAGAGTTCTCCTAGGAAGGACACCGCCATCTAGTATGCGCTTAATAAGGGTCACTGACTTTGCCATGAAGAAAGGTGGGAGAGATGGAGGTGGTTGGGAAGGGTTCAGGGTGTCAGGGGCTGCCCACACAGCAGGGAACCGCAGCCTTCTGCAGAACTGGGTAGTCTTGATATGACTACAAAAGCTGATGTGCTTCAGATATAGCCCGGAGAGTGGAAACAGAGTGGAGAGCCAGTAGGCTCTGCATCAGAGGTTTCCTCCATCCTGTAAATAGGATGCACAGCTGTAACAAGGGCCACAAGTCCCTCTTTTACCATCCAACCAAACAAGCCCCCGCAACCAATGTCTCTACCATTACTACAACCTACTGCTTCTCCCTGCCTGCTCCCCTCAGCCTCCCTTGCCTGCTGCTGCTGCCGTGGGAACTGATGGGAGCAGCACTCTGGGCAGTTAAATGAAGCCATGGGGAACAAGAGGGGTGGAAGAGCAGACTACAGCTCCCAGTCCCTCTCCCTGCTCATCGCAGGCTTCTGGAGAGATCGCCCTGGTGGCCACAGGAGTATCCAGTAACTCACTTCAGCTCTGGATTTAAGCACTTTGGATAGACTGGAGGTAGAGACAAGACAGGTTTGACACTCTCCTCCTGCACAACTTCTATCTGACTGCATGTTATGCCATCAGTGTTTTTAAATTTAGATTAAGCCTGCAACAGATAACACTCGATGCTGTTTTGCCCAGGCATCCAAAATGACAAACTTGAATTTTTCAAAATGGTGAAAAGCAAACCATCTACATTTTTGTAAGCATTTCAGTCTTTCCTCCATACCCTAATCTGAAACCACAAAATACAAATGGTGTGTCTTCTTTTGATGCAACAACTGATTTCAAGGAAGCTCAATAGGTAACAGCAAACCAAATACATGACCCAGGGGAGGCATTTGGGCAGGAGCCAAGCAGAGCTCTCAAACACTCAGGCTGTAAACCTTTCATCCATCACTCTCAAGCCTCTGCTTTGTTTATGCTAGGAATTAGTAGAGTAGCAGTTAGCAATGTTGTTGAAGGAAACAGCAGGCTGGGTGTGGGAACAGGCCTTCTGTCTGAGCACAGTTCTTATCTTCCCTCCATGCTTATGCTCCAGTCATCTCTTATCTACCACAAGAGATCTTTATCCCCCTGCCTGTCCCAGCACTTCTGCACTGGCAGTATCACTTCATAATTTGTCAGCCAACCCACAAGTTTACATGTTTGTGGGCATCTTGGCTGTCTTTTGCTTTACTATTGCTTGCTTCATTTAGCTTTATATGCCACCTAGTAGTAGTAAGGCAATAGTTTTATTCCTTCTGTAATAAGTAATTTACTTCTGGAAGAACTTGATTTTATAACAGTTGGAGGAACATTCATCGAAAGACTCAAAGTACTGTTTCTTTATCCTGTGATACTTTTGACTGATTTTTCCCCTCTTTTTTCCTATCTCCCATCCAGTTCCACTGATGTTTGTAACAGTCAGATAGACAACCCAACTTAAAATACCGCCACCAGCGCTTTAAATTCTGTCTCACACGGATCTCTTTGAGCTGGGTTAGCAAGCACAAGTACAGTCCCAGAGGTCTCTTAGAGCTCTCTGGCCTAGATACCAAACCACACTACCATCATCATAATTCAAACAGTGATTGTAACCATGGGATATTTTTATTTTAAAATATCTTGGAGTATGTGCAGTCACTGTCACCTAGGAGATGCTGAGTGAGTAGGAGTTTAGCCACAGATAATTTTGAAAAGTCATATATTGCAGGGTGAATCAACTTATCCTGTCTCTACCTCGGAAGCTGTCCATGTGACTATTGTAAAATAAAACATTAGAAACAATTTCTCCTGAAAATGTAGCTGCTCGCAACTGTAAGTACTTTAAAAATAGTAGTAAAAGGAGTTAGGTAGGAGCAGAAAAGAGAAGAACAGTATAAGAGGGAGAAGCAACACACAGGATAAGGAAATTACTGAAATCCCAGTTACTTAACAACAGACATAGAAGTGAAATCTAGGGTTCTCGTATATAATTATGTAAGTTATTACCATTGGTGCTGTGCCCATAAAAACACTAGTGAATACAACAGAAATAAAAGTGTCTTGTGCATGTAGTCTGCCTAGACACAAACTCTTGAGGTGGGGAAAAAAAAAAACCAAAACCAAACAGGTATCCTTTAAAACAAGGGACGTTATAACCTTAAAAAAGGTCATATGAAAGGTGTCTTGCTTTTCCAGATAGAATAAAAAGGTGGAGAAAAACAGAGCCTGTAGGCTTAGTTTTGTGTGTCAACACAAATATTGCCCTGCAGACAAATCTTTGTCTACTGTCCCTAAATTAAAGGAGCTGTCCCAGAGTTTTCTTAGATCAAAGAGAGAAACAAAAGAAAAGAAAACTATATGGGGAGAGAGAAAACAATAAGGTCTCTGTTTCCTTCATGAAATTTACTGGGAAGTCCGCCATTTTACTGCAAAGCCACAGGCCTTTTCTATTTACAAATTCAAAGCCCAGTGCTAAATTTTCGAAGATGCTTGTGCCAGGTTCTGTTTCCAATTACCTGCATGCTGTGTGGTTTCTTAAGTGAGGTTTCTGCTGAAACCGTAATCAGCCTAAAGTAAGTAATATCCACAAATGCTGGCTTGGATCAACAGGCTATGCTCCATGTCTCCGGCAGCCTCATCCTGCCTGCCAGAAAATCCCTTCTTTACTATCAAAAGAACCCAGCTAAGCTTAGATATATTTGGCTTTAATTTAGATGTAGGCCAACAGCCCAGGAGAAAAGCAGCAAGTGGACATAAGGGGAAACTGATAACTACTCTTTCTGTAACACGTCTTGCTGGGTTTTCCCTCCTCTCAAACAGCTTGCAACGGTGAATGCAAGAGGCTACGCAGGGTGCTTGAGCACCCAGAAGTAACAATTGCTAAAAACCCATATCTGTAGAGGACTTTCAGCTTAGGGACCTCCAAGCTTCCAGTTTTGTAAGGACAGGGAAGCTATATGCAGAAAGACTGCAGGAAGCAGCTCTCTTGGTAAGCAGGCTGTGCCCTTGAAATGGAGCAAAGCACCCTTGATAACTAGTTTGGATGAAGACGGTGTTGCTGCATTGCCGAAGGGAACTGGCTAGGGTTGCTCCACACTTTGTTTTGAAATTTTAAATCAGAGATGCTGTGGCAATCACCAGCGGGCTGGCAGAAGCAAGAACTGGCTGTTCAGTGAACTATACCACTGAAAACATTTAAAAGGTCTTGACACAGGGATGGCTAGTGCATTTTAGATATCCTTAAAACCTCAGATTCTTACATCTGCATATGGAAAGACACTGGCAAACATAACCCAGCAAGCAGATTTTTGGGAAGCACAAATCAGTGTTGTTCTGTTGACTGCGTGTATCTAGGTTTGCAGCCTTTGACAAAACCTATGAAATCTAATAAAAATGCAACCCTTTTTAGGGAATACAGTTGGTTGTTTCTTTCCTCTAAATATTAGAGGGTTTAATCTTATTACACTTATTTTTTAATTTAGTTTTTTACAGACAGAATTCTAAATTCTCTGAAGTCGACAAAAAGAAACACTTCAATTCTCTAACAAGGTTTTACTTTTTTATGACTTCATCTGGAAGAGAAAAAAAATTGAGGTCTCGCCTGTTTGGATTCACACAAAGGACTCTAATGACCTGTCCAGTGCTTTGGACTGTTAGAGTTAAGACAAAGACATAATCAGCCCCAAAATCTTAAAAAGTTAAAGTTACAAAAGTTAAAATTTGAACATTTGTAGCCTTAACTATATGCAGACTGTGAAGTACTTAACTTCATTTCCGATAAAGGGAGCAGGGAAGAGAGAGAGAGGAAGACTTTTTCATTGCACTTCTCTCAAGACTGTGTGTCCTTCTACGAGTATAAAATACATGGGCAAGAGGGGAAGGTAGAGGAACAGCCACAGCAGCAGTATTACCACTCCCGAACTGTGTATGTCTGTGTATTAACTCACCTGTTTCCTCCGCTGCAGACATCTGTGCATCAACAGAAAGGCAGGCATCCCGCTGCCCTTGTCCTGGCTTCAGGGACAAAGGGTGTTGCAAAAGGCCACAAATAGGGACCAAAGCAGGGACAGTTTCACTCCACCTTTTTTATTCTGTTCAGCTCCACAGGAAGAAAATATTATTTTCACATGGAGCAAATGTAGTAAAAAAAGGAAACAGTAAAATAATAAACTCTGCAGTACGAGCCAATATTCCCATAGTGCTTTACTGATGCAAAAGATGAATTTATTTCCAATATCTGATGGGATGAATCATCCTTCTCTCCCTCCCCACCCCCACTTTTCTCTTCAGAGAAAAGTGATGCTTAAACAGATTTTCCCTGGCAATAAATGGAAGTTTATGGTAGAACCAGAAATAAAACTAGGTCTTCCTAATGCCTTTATTTCCTATTGCATGAGGAGCAGAAACTAACCGTAATTCTGTTGTTCAGTCATTGCTCATAGATATCTTTTTCTTTTTTCGACTGAGTGTGTGCTAGCATATGTAGGAGTCAGAAAAACTTTAACAGGGAACTGTTTCCCAGGTAATCTGCACCTATGATTTCTCCTTGCTGAGGATGCTTCGCTCAAGCCTCCTTTCACTCCCCACACTCTCTTCCCTCCCTGCTGCCCCATCAGCCATGGTAGAGCAATGCAGGGATTCCCTGCGTAGCTCTGGGGAAGATGAACTGCTGCAGTCACTCAATTGGCTGGGCTCATTTGCCCTCTTCAGTGCCCTCAGAGAGCAGGGCAAGTTCAAAAAAAGTGAACCTATTGTCTGGATCCCTTCGCATTTAAACTGTGCATGATGAAGCCCTGGGACTGATGAGGAAACCTACAGTACATTCCAGCTGCTTCAAATACAGTAGCAACATCAAGAGTAGCCAATGCAAATACTGTTTTTTTTCACTGCCCCTTCAAAAATAACTTCTTTTACAAGTTCTGTTTTACCACATGCAAGCTGAGCTATTTTCTTGGCTCTCGGGAATGAAGGGCAACCTTGTAATTTGAGTAAGAGGAAGGCTGGAACTGCGCTCTCCCTGGAGACCTGCAAACGAGTAACAACTGAGCTGTGGCACCAGTCTTGTTCTTGGGAGAGGGAATATACAGCTTCGCTCCTTTCTGCGGGCACTGAGCCAGACAGTCTGGTCAGGAAAGCAGCGGGAGCCAGAATGACTTCTGTTCCCTGTGTCCCTCCAGTCGTTGCTTACAACAAGGAGTTATCAGGTGAGCAGCCTCTGCTCCTTCCTCTTCTCGGCTGGAGGCACAATGCCCCTTTCTAGACTGGGATAAAAGCATGTTGGAGGCATATATAGGGATATGTATATTGATACAAGCCTATACACTGACAGCCTGCTTGAAAAGTCATAGCAACGACAGCAAGTAGATTGAGTTAAATGGCATTAGCACATCAAAGTTAGCTGAATTAGAGACTTGTCTGGGCTAGGCTTTTCAAACAAACATTACATATATCAATACGCACTATCATCATACCTTTATGCTCCAGCTCTGTCAAAGGCAAACCAGAGTTGGACAGAGCCAGACTCTATATTTAAATAACACTTGGTTAATTGAAATGGTGCTTAACAAGGAGATATAAAGGAAGTTGCTGATGAATTAAGGTGATTCTCTCAAACTTTTCCATTAGTATTTTGACACTTCATTTTGTTTTAGGAGGGAATGATAGAGTACTGCACCTCCAAGGCATTATCAAATCACACAACATATTTAATTTGATTGTGAAGGCGGAGTCAGTATTTGCTTAGAAAAGATACATAGGAGCACAGAACTAGAGTGAGAACTCAAAGCAAAGAGGCTCAGCCTCCCTTAATTAGCCATGGAAGCTCCCACGCAGCACTGCTCCCGGTCCAGGAGATCTCTCATGGACTTCCGTGATTTTGATTTTTCCTAATGGTTTAAATGATATTTTTAAGAAGACTCTTTGCCTGCCTAGAACTTCATTATGATCTAAAAAGAGGCTGGCAATGATGGCAAAAATAGATTGTCTTATTTGCATTCCCTAAAGTTAAGATATTATTAATCTCAGCTTTTATTCTAATCAAGATTTAGCATCTTCTTTAATCAGAAAAATATGGCAGAGACATATAATCCAGCACTGCAGATGACAGATTCACTTACCCGTGCAGAACGGGCAAAGATTTGCTGCAAACTTTCCACTCACCAACTCTGCAATGTTTTTTCCACATGTGCAAAGAACTGCAAAGCAGCAGAGAGAAACATCCCGCCCAAATGACCCCGTCACCTGCAATGCACTAACAAGCTGTCAATAAATTAGGCCCTGACCACTGAGATAATGGTTTCTAAATGGTGTGGGAATTAACTCTGCAGCAGTTTGTGCTCTTGCTTTATTCCTCAGAGACCTCCTACCTGGTCAATACTTTAATCCTGCAGTTACTTTTTCTTGTAGCTGCAGTCTGCAGTGACTAAAAGCACAGGTAAGCTTAACAAAAGGTGAAGAACTCTTGCCTTATGACTAATTTAATTGCTCACAACTTTATTTATTTTCTTCGGAAGCAAACAGCTCGGGGTTTCTTGTATCATTCTGACAAGGTGCAGATGGATTGTCTTCCCTATTTCATCTAGAAACCTAGGGCTTCATTAAGGGAAAAAATTAGCAGGCGAGGGAAGGGAAGTCTGCCTCCTGTGGAAAGGAAAAGGAGTTTCATTGGTTTCCAATAGGTAATTTTTCCAAATTCACAGACCCCCTGTATGATCTATTGGAATATTCAAGCAGAGAAAATAAATACACACAACCTGCAAAGGAAAAAAAAAAAGAGAGAAAGAGAAGGAAAATAGAGGGGGGAAGAGAGGGTGAAAAAGAGAGGATGAAATGAGAAAAAAAGGAGGAAAAAAGAAAGAAAAATAGAAAGAAAAAAAAGGGAAAAAAAGAAAAAGAGGGGGAAGAAAAAGACCTCACCTTCAAAACTCCCCACGCATAAGCTGCTCACTGGGGAACTCCTTGAGAAGTGGCGCAGCCAGCACACTAAGAGAGCAGAGCGATGAAGGGCACAGCGGTAGGACTGCCAGGCATGCACCGTTTCCTCTCTCCTTCCCGAGGACTTCACGTCAGGACAGCTGTCATTCAGAGGATGCTCACTCAGCTCCTTTCCATTATTGCTCACTGCTGGAGGGACCTGCCAGGCAGGTGTCACGGTTGTGTCAGGCCCTGCTCCCTGCCCTCGGCAGCTGAGCTTGCTCGCTAAGAGTTGCTCCCGGTGGTATTTATGAGATGCAGATGCTCTTCGCACTCATTTCAAAAAGAAGCCTGCAGGTACTGCCCCAGCTGAGTAATAAATGCCTATTGCTCCCCTGACCTACTTTTAGCCACCTAGGTTTTTTTTTTTAGTCTATGAATGCTTTCTTTTCTGTTTACAGGCACCTAGACACCACAATCCCAAACCAGGACTGGGGTTTCTTTCTAGGCAGAGTCCCAGTATTAACTGTTACTAATCGTTGAGTTGCCTCTGTCCCCACCCACAACGGGTACATCTCTCCACAGGTTGTAAACTCATGTTCACTGACATGGTTGTTTTGTACACTTGATAATTACTCGGTATGTCCTGGGAGTTCCAAGGTATACGTGACTTCCCAGCTTGCGCGGTCTAGGAACTGAAGCAGATTTGTCTTTCCAGCAAGACTTCTCTGCCTTCAGGGGAATACAAGTCAACACCATCTGCCTCCGGATGTTTTCATACGAGAGCTTTTGTGATTTCTGAGGTCCAGTACGTGGACACAAGTGATGCTAAAAACATGCGGTGTACCTGGAAACAGATGATAGCAGGGGATCCTCCGTACCCAACTCAAGAGGGCTTTGAAACCCGAATCCTTTGTGCTACGACTGGTGGTTTCAGTGTTTCAGAACCAGAAAATTACTCTTGTGACATGCCACAAGTTATTGGACCCGGCCACATCACTGACCAGACTGTGGATACACCTGAAGCTTGAGCCCGGGGCCTGAGCATCCTGAGAGATGTAGGTGCAACATGTTCAATGAACCAAGCAGGAGTACATACTTGAGATACAATTTCATCAGCACTAAGCTTCCCAATGTCTAGTTCACAGCACAGATAAAAATGACAGAGTTAAGGAATTTATGTTCTAATGAAGTTAAAAAAAATACACATTCAAGTTCGTGATTGCCTGAGTCTTACTCTATCAGAGCTTCTCTTCCTCTTTTCCAACGAAGGTCCCTAGTAAATTACAACAGACTCAAAACTCTGGGGCTGAATGGAACAAGTTTTCTGGCAATCTAAGAGGTTTGGTTGAGTTATTCCAGATTTACCCTGGTTTAACCAGCAGCAGAATTTGGCCATTCTGAAGAAAACGTAAGAAAGCTGAAATAGGTGGAGGTTGCGTGTTGGGGCAACTAAGGAAATAACAGAAATGACACCAAGTCCAACCCCACCTAGTCTCTCTATGAATCTTGGAGTTTTCAAAGAGATGATATGACTTCATTCCAGGCAAACTATCTGATGAGAAAATAAGTAGGAGACAAGGTACAAAATACAAGTTGTGTTTGATTCTGCTTTTACTTACACTGCTGTAAATCTACTCCAGACAAAAATCTGACGTGTGACAGAAGACAGGAGAGTATCCTGGGAAAACCTACATTAACTTCTATAAACAAATAATGCACTTTAACATACTGACAAGAAAAAAAAAGGGGAATAAAAATTAACTGAACTGGAGCTTATGCTAATCTGCACTTAGGAAAGTGTTTTTGCTGCAGAATATTTCGTGTTTCCAATATCCAGGGCACTGTGGAATGAAAATATTCCCTTTTCCTTAGCCTTAGAAACATTTCCTAAACATTTTACCTTTGTGATAATCCATATAATTTTGTCTTTGCTTTATAAGAAGAAATATAATACTGTTTACTGATTGGATGGATGACAAAGAAAAAACACCAATTATCCAGAAGTCCCTAAGGGGGAGCATAAGCTTTTTGTATGTATTTATTTCATTACAGCATAAGTCAGAGTACATAAAAAGCTTTACCTATATATACTTCAAAAATGAAACTGTTAATACATCAGTTACACATATAATTCACCTGAACCGTGAACAGTGCCTAAAGCATTTGCATTAGTTAATCTCTTGTAAGTGGCAGCATCGACATTGTTATTTCATGACTTCACAAATTTGTCCAAGGTTTATCCACTAAGACTTAAAAGCAAAGCACACGACTCCTGCAAAAAGCAGCTTATTAAACACCGTGGTTGTTTGAGATGTATTGCAGGTGCAAAACAATAAGACTAACAACATCATTAGTAAAAACTCGGGCTGTTTAAGAAATATTTGAAAAAAAAAATTGGCCCTTTAGTCATCACCGTCTCAAGCACCAACTCTGGTTCCCCTTTCCCACTCTTTGTTTCAGCTGGATAGATAGTAGGTATTTTTGACTCCTAATTCTTCTCTTCCCTCCTATCCCTCTGCCCCACGCCCCCATTTCTTCCCATTGAGCAATTTATGAAAGTTAGAGAGCCTCCTAAATAGCCTGCTGATTCCTAATGCCGATGGGTTCATTCCAGCAGCCCTCAGCATTCAGTAGGCCAAAGCAAATGAAAAGTGTGTGAGTATATATTCTGAGTGCACAATTTGACTGAGCTTGTGTGTCAATCTCTGCTTTTAGTAGCAGGAACGTAAGTCAGACTAGTCCCAGTAAGCTACTAAATGTGTGGAACTATTACAGACTTGCATTAAATTATCTCAGAGTAGGAGTTGAGGCAGTAAATATACCTAAATAAAAACATGCTTTGCTACAATAGTACTCGGGCTCATACTGGTAATAGCTACACAGAGATGTTCTGTCAAATCCAATGTGAGTCTGGTGCGCAGAATAACGGCAGGCAAAAAAAGAAATTCATTAAATGCTTGTTACTACAACTGCTCAACACTACCACCATTTCCCCTTCTTGTGCTTTCTTAGGTTTCCCAGGAGCAATGCCACTGGAAAAAAAAGCCCAAAGATACAATTCTGTCTAAATCTTCTGGGTTCATTCAAGCAGAAAGCATACACGTCAGGCCAGACACAAAGCAAATCACCCCGGTGATCACCACTACTGATAATGAAGGGTAACACATCTATCGAGCAGTCAGTGGAATGGATACCGTGAAATAGGAAAAGCAATAGGCCACTCATGAATAGCGATAATCAGGACACAACACTCTGAGAGCCAATCAAACAGCACAGGAGAGTTACAGCTTTCATGTGAATAATTTATTCTTTTATCACTTTAAGTTTTACCAGGTACTTATTTACAAAGAAAATTTTTGTGGACAGAATTTACATCAGCTACTGCACAATTTTATTCATTAATAGGGTATGATTAGCATCCTTCCCATGTTGCTTAGCAGCGCCTGTTCTGATCAAATAGGGTTATCCTTTTGCCAATTATTCCTTTGACTTAGTTTCCCAGTGTAAACAGAATTTGTACAAATGCCTTTGCTGCAATTAAGATTTCTTTTTACGGAACCAGTTAATAGAAGGAAATAATAAAGTTCCATCTATTATTAGCATTTGCTAAGACAGCTTGTTTCTTTATTGAAGCAGGGACTTAGTTTTAGATGCAATGAAGGCTTTTTTAGGCATTTCCATGTTAGGCACCTCTTTACCAAGGCATCCCCCTTGAGAAGAATCCAAATTACCAGCTTGGCCTCCCAGTACAGCGCATGGAGTCCCTCACCTCAGACTGGCAGCCCAAAATACAGAGCCTGCCTGGAAAAGCTTTCCACAGAAGAAAACTTGCCCAATTGCACCAACACGTACTAAATGTGTCCTGAATTACCCATCCAGGAGCTGGAGCCTGGAATCCACCCAGAACTCGAGGTGCAGGAGCCTATGTGTGCTTTTGGAGTATTTGCATGAGTTTCACCCCTGAAAAAGAGCTGTAGGAGGTGGTCCCGATACTCTTCTTCTAAATAGTCATCTAGATTTCAGAACACACACACATGAAGTGGGAGGCCTGAGATCAGTCCTTACTCAGCTTAAGGGAATTCAAGCCTGCGTCCTCTAGCAGATGACCCTGAGAACAGGAGTACTCGAGGGAGGAGGAAGCAGAAAAATTATCTCCTGCATGTCCTGTTAAAAGTGGGAGAAGGGGACTGTGCGATTCATGGAGAAGAAAGACAGCAGAGAGGACTACGTCCCTCCAGCTAGTCTCAGATCACTAAGTGAGGGTGGGGGTTTGAATTTACCTACCTGACTAATTTTTGAGTTTTTTAGCCCATTAATGTATAACACAAAATGCATAAATATTTAGAGATCAGGGGTTAGCTCCAAGAGGCCCTTCAATCTATTGCCAATCAGGCAGTGGGAGATGCAGACTGAATCCTTTGCAGGCTAAGAAAGCGAACACATATTTCCATGTTCCCATGCAAATACCGCAGCCCTCAGGTTATTAGATAAAATAGCTCTGTTTTAAAAGCAAAACATATGCAAACACAATTTGATAGTGGCCTGGCCCTTTAGTTTGTACCATAAAACCGTATTACACCAGTGGCTTCCGGGTATCACATCATCTAGTTTCAAAGGAGTTGAGGCGGTAGCCAGGTAGGTGAGTAACTCCTCGGAGGGGAGCAGTTCTGAATGGGCGGAGGAGAACTGCTCAGCACCCTCCACACGTCAAAGGGACAGTGGTTGCTCAGTTTAAGTTAAACTGGAGAGTTCTGGGATGACGATTTTGGTCTTCAATGCCTGAAGTCTCACCTAAATTCTGCTTTTAGTACCCAAGTTTGGTGGGGTTTTTTTGGATATGCTGAAGATATAACTAGGGGAAAAAACAACTCTCAGCAAACCTGCCCCAGGCTTACCAGGGAGGAAAGAGAGGCCACAGAGTAGGAAATCTGGCTAGAAACATGCCTCTGTTGTCAATCATCAGGCTGTGATTATGCAAAGAGTGTACAAAGGAAACAGGTTTGACGGACAGCTACTAATGAAGACCAGACTCTGCCCTCACAGTGTGTAAACAGTGAAAGCGGGCAAGCACTTGATTCAACCTTTTCCAACAATAGGAGCTAGCAAAAATACAAACCACTGCAGGTTCGTAGAATACTTATTACTGTAAAGATTATGTTCAAATATATTTCTTCATGGTGTACAGCAACAAATAATGGAAGAAAGGATAAGTTTCATACTTTCCTGAAAGTCTGTGGCATATTTTTGCAGCTTAAATCACAGAGGCTT
Source organism: Morus bassanus (assembly GCA_031468815.1). NCBI lineage: Eukaryota > Metazoa > Chordata > Aves > Suliformes > Sulidae > Morus > Morus bassanus. The sequence continues at coordinate 93,946,887 of CM062569.1, forward strand.
CCCAAAACTCATTTAGCAGCATTTTCACGCATTAGCAAGAATGTAAATGCTTAATTAATAGGAATGCAAAAGTTGGCTTGATTCCTCACTATGCTGTAGTATAAGAACTATACTACATAATATTTTGAACTATGAAATTTTATTGTATTGTAAGATAAAACCGATATTTCCTTGTGTGTTCCTGGTGACCCTACTAATTCAAAGTCTGGCCTAGTGCTTATGTCTTTAGTTTAAGTACGCACCTAAGGGTTTCACTACACAGCTTGAAATACTTTCTACAATTAACATAAAAATGATGCTGAAGGCAAACACATCATTTTTCTTTCCCGCTCAAGCTACAACTCTGTAATTTAATTTAGAGTCAACATTTCCAAGGATTCTTGTCTGAGAATTAAGTCCATCGTTCAGTGAAAAAAAAAATCAATTTCTTTCTGAATCGGAAACGAATATGCCATCTGTGGTATTAAATTCCACTGCACCAACCTGCACTGAGGCTAAGATAAGCATCACACTCTGCAGGGCTACAGCTGCTTTAATTAGCTCACTAGGGAATAGGCTTGCTTGGCTAAGAACTCTTAGGACTGGACCACTGTGTTCTACAGGATGGCTAATCAGATCAGCTGCATTAAAACCCTGTGCAAGACGGATGGAGCAAAGGAAAAAAAAATCAACATGAAAGTGAAGGAAAGAAGTATCTATAAACTTCAATATTCTCTTTAGTGAAGATGGTGTCCCTTAGGTCAGAGCCTGCTGCCTTCCTTTGGAACTAGCAATAACGTGTAAGAATGCTAATGTCCTGTTTAACAGAAACATCTTAATAAAACATAAAAAGATCTGCTTTCTTTGATGTAAGGTCCCTATGTCTTCCTAAAATATGAACCTATACTAGAGCTTTGAGTATAAACAATTCCATTCCACAGTCCATGCCAGTTCCAGGCTGAGTTACCAACAGCAAAAACACTGGTTCTGTTTTTCAGAAAAGGTTTCTCAGTGATTTACTGTAAAGCTAAAACATTTGCCTTGACTATTGATTTTTTTATATAAAACGTATAAAATAAATGCATGTGCCCTTTTCAATATAGTCTGTCTGCGTAGACGGTTTACACTTTTCCAGTTCTGAGTAACATGACAAAAAGTATGCTCCAACTTTCCGCAGGCAGGAAGAAGCTTTGTATGGTTTTGTCTCGTTAGTATGCTGCTCCACAAACAGCGCTCTCGGGCGGTTCAGAATCCCAATGACAGCGTACGCTATCAGCACGTACTGCAATTAACAAGGACTTACTGATTACAGCAATCATTAGATCGAAATAAATAAAGCAGTCTCTCAATCAAAAGATAGGGAAATAACATCATGCTAGCGCACAATATAATCAACATATGTAGCGCATTCCTATTTTCCACGTCTGCCTTTGATGGTCTTGCACTAAGTTGGAAAAGCCTCTTGCCACAGGATACTGAACATACAGTGAAACGTTTAAGCTGTCTGCAGTCACTTTCAAAGAATTTACATTTGGTTTAGGTTAATTTTCCTTGACCTGCAGTTAATTAAAGAGCAGCTGAAGTACAAAATATTTCCCCCAACTCTAGTGGCATACATGGTCATGTCAATCGGTTGCAGCCTAAACAGCTTCAGTTCATTTTTGTTATAATTCAAAATCTCTGATAAAAAAGGTAATAAAATGATGTCTTTTTATACAGAAACCATTGCCTTTTTCAAATAAAGAACATATCAACATTTCATATCTGCTATAATATGCCACATTTTAAAAAGGTAAATTGCCGTTTTCTTTTTTTTTTTTCTATTCCAAATACAAACATGTGGCACACATTTGTGTTACTTAAAACTTTAAGTCTGGTATCTGTTAAATCATTTGTGGTTGAAATTCCTGGGACCACACAGTGCCATGCCTTCCTTAAACCATCTATTGCACCAGAAATGAAAGGCTGTGATGGAGATATTCTTCCTATACTTTTCTAACACAGGAAATAGTTGGTTTAACATAAAAACAAATGCAGCTAAGCTACGTTGCCAGCAGTGTTTATCCGTCGGTATCATCCCGGAGAGAAAGAAAACAAATGGCAGAAAAGGCTCCAGCCCAGATCACAACTATGTGTAAACACGCAACCAACACAAACAGTAATGTCCCATTACGACACTGTTGTCAGGAATTTTTCTGAAATCCAGGTGTAAAAACGTTTTTCTCAGATTGGGAATTGGCACAAACATAATCCAGAGATTATCCTTTATAGCAGCTTTGCCTTTCATGTGCTTGGCTCACAAAGCACAGCAAACATGAGAAGAGTGACAACCGAGTTACAACCAAGTGGCTCCAGCTCAACATCTTGGGAGCAGAGAGGAGGAAAGGGGGAGCCCCTTCTCTCTGCAGACATGCCAGAGAGGGTCCCCTCTGTAGGGGGGAGTTTGTGGGTCCCCCACAGCTGCAACCCAGCTCTCCACTCGGGAGGCCAGAGCCAGGTTGGCCACCTCACAGCGGGAGGGAGCCCTCCTGGTCCCCGGCTTTGTCCAGCCTCTCAGGCAAGGTGAGCACAAAGGGTAGGAGGACACCCTTGACATCCAAGGGAGCTTTAAGAAGCTCTCCGTCGAAGGTGCCCTTGAGCCCTCCATCCGCTTCCACCTCACCATCCTGGGCTAGGCTGAAGCGGAGGGTGCCGGTCCGGTTGACGCAGTAGATGGTGTTGCCCAAGGGGGCACAGCGGAAGGGCTGGATGGGGCCGCCACTGGGCCGCAGGCTGGCACACTGGCTCCAGCGCTTGGCCACCGTGTTGTACCGGAAAACTTCAACACCACCGCCAGTCCCACCGCCTGGGCCCTGCTCCCCACCACGGCCGCTGCTCACGTCGAAGCGGTAGATGAAACTCTTGAAGGCCACCATGTCAGCAGAGCGCCGACGGCTGCTGTTGTAAGGGCACTCCTGCCACTCGTCGCGCTTGGGGTCATACTTGAGCAGGCGGTAGAAGAGGGAGCCTCCCGACACATAGATCTCCCCGTTGCAGGTGGTGGCCTCATGAGCCACAGCGAAGGCACCCTTGGGCAGGGGTGCCACAGGGCTCCAGCGGTCGGCCCGTGGGTCGTACCTCTCCACAGTGAAGAGGCACTCACCCCCCACGGCGTAGAGGTAACCGTCCAGGGCCAGCAGCTTGAGCTGCGAGCGGGGCTGAGCCAGTGGCCGCACCTGGCTCCAGGTGTCGGTGAGGGGGTTGTAGCAGAAGACCTTGTCAGAGAGACGGGCTCGGGGCTCGCTGCCCGCTGGCCCTGCCACGATGCCCCCTGCTAGGAAGAGGTAGTTGTGGAGGACACACATGGCACAGCCCTTGGCATTGGCCTCCTCGGGCAGGCGCGTCAGCACCTTCCACTCGCCGCTGGCCTCCTGGTAGCAGTGGATGAGGGAGCCGCTCTCCTCCAGCGACACCACGGAGGAGGGGCTCTGCGGCCGGCTACTTTCACGGCTCTGTGGCCGGCTGCCGCCACCTGGCCGCTCGAAGGCATCGCTGACCTCGGCCACCAGCAAGCAGGGCCGGCCGGCCTCCATGCGCCGCTGCAGGATGAGGTCCCGCTCAGTGCCACTGAGGCGGCCGTAGACGCCGGGCTCCCGCAGCACCTCCAGGTAGTGGTCACTCATGAAGCGGTAGGCAGCCTCCCGCAGCTCCGCTAGCCGCTGCTTCTTGGCCAGGCAGAGGAGCTGGTAGCAGTTGTCGAGGCGGAGCTGGGCACGCATGGCCTCGGCAGCACAGTGCAGAGCACAAGGCATCTGGAGGACGCGGGCGCCGCTCACCACCTCGGCCAGGTTGTCGTGCCGCACCTCGCCCATGCGGGCCGTGTACACGTAGTCGATGAGAAGCCGCAGAGCCCCGTAGCTCACCCCCTTCACCCGCAGGACGTCCCGTGAGGCGCGGGCGCGAAAGTAGTCACTCTTGGCCGCCAGCACTGACTTGTGCGCCCGGATGCGATGCCCTGACACCTCGATCACCAGGTCGGGCTCCTCCGTCAGCGGCTCCCGCGTCCCCACCGCCTCCTCTTCCTCCTCCTCCGGCTGGCAGGCGGCGTTGTTGATCTCCCACTGGCTCTCCACCACCCGGCCGCCGGCGGCGGGCGCCTGCGGCTCGGCAGCGGCGGCGCTGAAGCAGAGGGAGGAGCTGAAGCCGCAGGGGGCGGCGGGGGTGGGCGGCGGCGGCGGCGGCGGGGCGCCGTGCCCGGCCCCGCTCTCCTCCTCCTCGGCCGCGCCGCTGCCCTCCATGGAGCCGCGCTAGCTGCGCCGGCGCCGCGCCGCGCCCGTGCGGAGGGCTGCGGGCCGCCGCGGAGCGGCCATCACCTGCGGGGGAGACCGGAGAGCGCTCAGCTTCCCGCGGCCGGGCCCCGCTCCCCATCGCCGGCGTAACCCCCCACCTCCTCCGGCTGAATACTGCGAGCCACCCGGGGCCGGCGAGCCGGGTTCCCGGGGCTGAAGCCGCGCTGCTCCTTCCCCGGGAGGCTCCATCCTGCGGCTCGGCCGCCCCCCGCTGCCCGGGGCTAACCGCGCTAGCTTACCGCCCGCAAACCCGAACGGCCTCCCGCTGCGGGAACGGCCCCCAGGAGCACCTCGACCCCCTGAAAGGCAATTCTGGTCTTCCTGTGACTGCGCAAAACTTGAGGCGTTTCGCACGCATTGCGTCCTTTCACGGCAAGTGGTCCCTACGCTGTGCTGGGCAATACGGAAAACCATCCTTTGAAGGCAGATACGTAGGAGCACTACCGTAATTTATTCACCTTGTGCAACTACTGCAGTGGAAGGTTGTGGTCGCAATCTGTTCTGGAAGGAGATTCCCCGCTAGCCAAGTTTTCCTTTATGCGACCTTCGCAAAGGTTCCTTCATATCACTGCTCCTCGTACGCATGCCCCCTGTTTAAAAGAAAGCGTAAAAAATGGATGAGCTTTAAAATCGATACATTCTCAGTTCACTCAGAAGTTTGGGATTATTAGAGTTACGTTTCCTTTAAAAGGATATCTATATAGTATCCTAAAGTGACCAGAAGTATGCTAATAGATTCTAATTGTTTACAAAGCACATCAAAGGATTTTTTTTGTTGTTATGACAAAAGCAATCTGACGTGTATGTAACAGCATATGTAGCTGCAATGCATTAGCAAGATGTAAATCAGACTTCACAGGGACTGGTTCACGTCTGAAAGATTTATGGCTTCTGCTAATAAAAAGTAGAAGCAAGGAAAAATCACAATAGATAATTAGAACATGAAGTTTCTTCTGGGAAAATGGCAGGCTACAGGGCACGGCTGTAAGTAGGTTAGTCCCTGTCAGCACAATCGCCACCCAGTCGTATCTTCATTTCACAAATGTAGTTTTTAGAATTTAACAAAGTGCTGTTTGTTTGCCTCATGTTTGTTTATGAATTTCCCAGGCTCGGTTTAAATTTTGATGAATGGTGCATGAAAACTGTCCAAATGTATTTAATTTTGTTTAATAAGTATCTGCAGCTCTGATTCTATTTTTAAGGAGTTTATTAATTTCCATTTAAATCCCCATTGGCAGGTTTTTCACAGTCCTCAAGGAACACTCATTTCTTTGTAAAATATGCCTTGTGACTTCCTTTCAGCAGAGATGATTTATTAACCCTATTAAATTAATATTAGGAAAATCTAACTTTTTGATTTTTTTTAATGAAAGTATAATTGGTAGGTGACATTGTCTGGAAGCTCCTGACACGGATGTGAAACCTAGAAGCCTATACTTGTGCAAGCAAACATCACTTAAATGACAGTATCAGTCTTCTCTTATGGGTTTTTATTTTGTGCACTTGCCCTGTGAAGGACTTTCTGCTACATTTGATCACATTCAGTTAGGCAATAAATCAATACTGAGGTTTGATTTCTGGATATTTGAGCCTTTGGGACCATAACTAGGTTTCAACAGCATTTGAAAACTCCTTGCTAGAATGAGCAGATTTCACAGACTTGGTATTTCTTATCTGGGTGTTTAAAAATCGGGCATTTAGGAACTTTCTATAAATTTTATGACCTTTGGATAGCCCTAGTGGCAAATTTCCTGAGGTCGAGACCCAAACTCAGTAGGTTAGGCTTTACTGACTTCTTTTCTGCAGCTTTAACTAGATGAGGAGAAATGCAGTGGTCCGTGTGTACACTCGGTGTGTCTGTGGAAGATATATTGGTTCATTAATAACTTAAACTGGGCAGCATCCCTGTCGATGTAGTTTTGTTTTTCAGTGAGTCTTCACAGTACTGAATTCACTATATAACCACTTTTTATTCTGATTTATTGTGCTGTAGACACTGAGATTAATCTGCTTTCTGCTCCAGGCCTTCCAGAGCCCTGATGATCAGCTGTGTTCACGAGCAGCTACTGTAACTGACACTGGCAAAATGACAAAGGTCAAATGGAGATGGTTACAAAAATACCTAGAATGTCAAGCTCTGATGTACTGTTATATTAAGAAAATTGCTACCAGTGTATCATTTGCAACATAAGTAAGTAATTGAAACGTTTTGTGTCTCCTCTGTTCTTTCCTGGGCTGAGTGCCCCGATATTCAACCCTTATCTGGCTACAGTTCTGGATAGCTTGGCCTCCTCAATCATGAACATCAAAGGGTGCCAATATACTTTCCCCCGTTGCTCTCAATATTATGATCTTTCCTGGATCCAGACACACCTCACTTCTGAGACCAATTCTACTTACGTTGCCCTTCTACAAGAAGGAATGAGTATCTTCAGGTAGTTTCAAGCTCAGTCTACCACTTGATTTTGCAAGTGAAACTATAAAGGAAGAATGAAAGAGAATGCTACCAAGAGCTAAAAAGTGTAGGTGACTAAATGTAAGAAGTAAAAAACAGTAACTGTAATACCAATAATATCTCCATATGGTGAAACGTATTTCCTGCATCATGTCTTGAAGGAAAATCACCAGTTAGAATATTCAAGGTTGTTAACAACAGCATCCAGAAAAAGTGGTCTTTTCAACTTTCTCGGGTAATGAAAATAAGCAGGGTAGATCCTCCAAAAGCACAGTAATCGTACCTTTTCCCATATTCAGTTATCTGCTTGGCTTAGAAGTTTGACTTGACACTGAAATGTTATTAAGAAAGAAGCTGCCTCCCATCATAGCCCTAACAAACACCTGTGTTAACATCCTCTTGAGGAATCACAAGGAGGAAGAAGGACTGATGGTATGGCTTGCTAATGGCAAGCAGCAGAATTCTGAAGAAAATTGTTTTCTGGTATATTTATAGCTAACTACCAAGAATATGCTGAAATTCATGCTGAGCATGAGGAGGATTTGAATCAAAGTATCACATGCAATTTAGGCAACAAGGAACTCTAGAGGGAAGCTGAAGACTTAGAAAAGCTAAAAGAGGGTTTGGACGACATTGTCAACGACAGAGCAATGACTGCTCCAGCAATCTCAGCACCTTTGTCTAGCTGAAAACAAAGTACAGGAATTACACAAAGATGAAGCTGAAAAAACAATTCAGAGAAGTTGTGGAACCTTCCCATTATTGAGCAACGTGACCGATCCGAGTTAAAAGGTCATGGCTTTAGTATAAAACTGGAAGAAGCTGAAAGGGGCTGATGGAAATACAATACTAAACTCCTTCTTCATTCTTTTCTTAGCTACAGTGATCAAAGAGTTGTATTGCTCTTCTGGTGACACAGAACATTGAAAAACTACAGAATCGCAAAAGACACTTTATAGCTGTGCTGATTCAAAAGGATCTGAGCTCCTAGTGATCTCATTTGACTTAAAACAAACCTGGTTTTAGCACTTTTTTCAAAACTCACGAACAGGATAGGTACTGAAAGATGAAGCAAGCTGTTTAGAGTACGTGGCATCTGTGGGCTCATGTCACCTTTTATACTGGGGACTTTTAAGTCAGAAGCTGAATTACGTGGACTGAAACTGTTTTCATTATCATGGGTTTGGTCTAGGGATGATGTAATGTTAATGGACAGAGGAACTGCCAACAAACATGAACTGTATTTACAGACTTGGCAATGACACACTTACAATATCCTGGATGTGTGCCCCCAACCTCAGATGCTGTGAGACATTGCTCAAGTAACAGCACAGATAAGGCAGCGTAGCTTTTTCTGACTGTAATGAAGAGCTGCAGGTAAAGTTTCCTGGCACTGTGTTCATTTGGCAGTTCTTCTGATAAAATCCAATTAAATGCTTGTTTTTCATTGCTCTGTCTCTATTTTTTTTTGTGCAGTGCCAACAACCTTTGACCCAAACCCTGTCCTCTAGCAAGACCCACTTTCTCTGGGGAATATGCGCATGTGGGAGGAACTGGGTTACTGCTCTCAATCACAAATGGATCACAAATGGAAACTGCTCTGACTCAGTCCCAGGGTAAATAAAAGCAGTGCTTTCCCTATCATAAGCAACTCTAATTTACATAAGTAGGCTGTCCTCCCCAAGAGACACTACACCACTTCAGAACTGACAGAATGCTGTTCTGCTCCACCTTAGTCCAGGAAATGCTTTTGTAAAAACTTGTACTGCCAAATTTTACCCCAGCAGAGAATTCCCTCAGGATAGGGGCGTCATCTGATTGAGATGATTAAGGAGTCCAAAGAGGCAGGATCATCAAAAGAGAGAAAACATTCCTTGTATTTATTTTAAAAACTAAAAGATGACTGTTAAAAGTAGAACTGGCCAGTACTATCATGCACACTGAAGACATCCAGCTCAGCCCAGGAGAAGGCAAAACCTTCTGGAGGGCAGAGTCAAGTGTAGAGAAGTTTGCATATTTATAAAAATGATCTGTTACACACCTGCTCATTGAGCAGTTCTGTGAAATCTGCGGGAAGAAAATGGTCTCTTTGTAGCTGGGGAAAACATCTGGAGCATAGAGATGCCATTTCTCTGAAAGAGCTTGCAGGACCTGAAATCTTGCATCCTATTTCAGATTTAAACTCTTAGATCTTAACTGCTTGATTAACCTCCTGCTTCTAAGAAAAAAAGAATTGTCTTTCAGTGGCCCACCTCAAGAAAAACTGCAGGAAGAATAAATTTTTTCTTTCCCTTTTTTTAAAATTAGGAGTGCTTAAATCGGGGTTACAATACAATCCTAGCGTCTTGCCCTGCCTACTGGATATATGTCTTACGTAGTATTGCATCCACACTCAAGTTGCCTATGCAGCTTCCTTGTGACCTCTCAAGGTGCTGTAATTTTCTCACAACATGTAATGGAGGTATGAATATTTTTATCTCATAACTGCAAAATTTTCATACAACCATAAAGAAAAGTAAACATTTAAGAAATGCAGCTTATGATTACAGACCACACAAGAAACATGTGGGCAGCAGTTCCTCATCAGAAACTCAGAGGAAGAAAAGGCTGTGTGTGTCTGGGTGGGGAGGAAGAGAGAGAGGAAGTAAGTAATAATAAAAATATTATCAAAAACCTGATGAAATCAATATTATAGCTAGCAAATCTAAACTAAAAATACATAAATTCTGAACAGTCATCATGACCAGAGGCAAGGTTTCCTAACACTGATAACCATAGACACAAACATTTTCTAAAATAGGAAACTATATTTCTGAGTTCCTTCCAGTTAAGACTCTTCAGAAGTAGTTAGGGAGGAGCAGCGTCCCTCAGGAGTTCTCACACCAAAAAGGAGATAACACTCCCACAAAAGCAAAATTGCAAAGGTTAAGTGCAAGTCCTCTCTGATATCTCTTAGAAGAAAGAAAGTCTAACAAAAACAAGAACAGTCAGAAACAAGTTTTTGAGTGATTACAATACCTTTGGGGAAAAATCCAGGGCTGATGTGATGTCTTCATCTACAGGTCAGGAGATAACAGCATGGCAATACCATAGTGGGTTTTTTGTTTACAGTTTACAGAAAACAAAAAGTTTACAAACAAAACTTTTTGTGGAGAATTGCTGCTAGTTCTAGACATGTCCTCGTAATTACAGTTCTAGATATAAGGTGAGAGCATGTGGTCGTGTCTGTGATCAACTGAAGTTTGGTTACTTTCATCCTATCTGGACACAACTAACACTACATTAGAGGAACAGCTGTACCTCACATACCAGCGTAGTGCTACAGCTGAAAGGATGAATATAGTCCTTGAATGTGTGTACTGGGAAATAAGGAATAACAGTAGGGAAAAGGTTACCTTTCATCTACAGAATTAGTAGGTTTGCAATGGAACGGGAGGGAGGGAGGGAGGCAAGCAGGCAGACCAGCGTGTATGTTCCAGGCTTTACAGTTTGGAAGTAGTATTTAAAACTCTGGGAGGACAGAGAAAAGTACCAAAGTATTTAAGAGCTATAAAAAACCCGCTTCAGTGAGAGACTTGCAACAGCACTCTGCAACCAGACACGAGCTCACTCTGTCTCCACACGGTGTACGCCAGTCTCGAGCCAACTCCAAAGCAAAAAGGTGATACTTAGCTTAGGCACCACCTCACAGCCACACTTCCATGGCTTTGGAGAGAAGGTGGCTTGTGCTAGTAGCTTGGGGAACAGGTAGAGCAAGCCTTAGTCAGCCTGAGAAATGCAGCGCTGACACTTCTTCAGGGCTTGGTATGTTTGCTCTGTGACTTGATGAGTGCACAAGTGTAGGCACATGAAAATTCTGCATACTGATGGCTGCCTTAGGCTGGAGGAGAAAGCCCTAAACAAACCAAGGGGTGGAAGCATAAACAAAGCAAAATATTTACACTACTGAGGGAAAAAAAAAAAAAAAAAAAAGACTACCACAGCGTATTGTGGATACTGAACATTTACGTGAATTGATGGGGAGAGTGAAGAACGAGGTCAGGGAAGGGAAATCTATTGAAGGTGACCAAATACATACTGAACACTAAAACTGCATCCAGCTTAGGATGATCCTGAGCTGGAAAATGGTCAGGTTATTAATATTCAAAGATAAAATAGTATCCCATGGGGAAATACACATTTTTATCCTGCTACACGTTTATTTCAATACTGGATTATGGTCCATGTGAAAGGCAGGATGCTGGGCTAGGTGGACATTTGATCTGACTTGGGAAGACCTTTATTGTGATGTGATGAAGGAGATTGGGAGTGTGTGCCTTGCTGGAAGGCACTTGGGAGTCCAGGGGGAAGAAAATTTGACAGGAGCAGACTTCTTGATCTAGTGATCTTTTCTGACCTTAAATTCTGGAAATTGCTGTCAGTACACCAGGAGTACCGACAGCAAGCAAAGCATCAGCTTGCGATGATTAAAAGCCTCATCTGAGCATTAGTGGGGTTAACTGCCGTAATGTTGATTGCAGAAATGCTTTTCAGCATTAAACTGTGTTGTCAACAAATAAATAATTGCAAACATGTTCAAAGCCTCTGAGAACACTTTGGTAATGTTGGTAATAGTACAGGAGGAGGAGAATATCCAGTGAGAAGCCAAGTCAAGCAAACCAGCAGATTTCTTCATATAGAGCATTGAAAATAAGAGTCAGGCTTGGTTTGTGTTCCAGAAGATCCTTATGAATGTACTGTATTCTTGCAACACACCTGCTACGTATTGCATTTAATACAGAAGTTGGGCCAATATATTTGGAGGAAATGAAATTCCTTGCCTAAGATAAAACTGGATTTTGCTTTTAATATCATTATGGAAAGGACATACAGATTCAAGAGCTCAAAGCACCAGAAATCTGCCAAAGAATGTCACCATTGTGCTTGAGAAGACAGAATTTGAGAAGTAACAATAGACTTCAAAAGAAAGCCAATAAAGTCCCATTCTTCTGAGGCTCATGCCTAGGAAAAGAAAGTAAAAGGAAAACTTCTAGAGGAGGGAATAATGAAAACATTTCTTTTACCAGACAAACTCTAAATCAGGTACTTAAGGGAAAAAAAGCCCCACTTTTGAAGACTGAACAGGCTCATTGATTTCTTGATGAATTCAGTAAGCAATGCTTAGAAAGGCAGAGGTCCTTCAGATACATGGTGAATGGCACCCTTCTCATTTTTTGAGATCATATATTGTTTCTTTGCCCAGACCCTCTTTCAAACTTAAGGTTTACAGTCACTCTAGCTGCAGCGAAAAGTTACACTACATCTAGTTAGATTTACAAAATAGTTCCAGGTTTCTGCAGAAATTATCTCTACACAGACTTTGGACTGGATTCAAAGATGGAGAGACATGCCGCAACACTAAACATGGCAAAGGCTGAATTTGAGGGCAGTTTTATCTGGCTGATGGCAATGCAACAGAGATATAAGACCTAAGACAGCCAGATCAGATAGCAAAAAAAAACCTCCAGCATGACAGCCCTAATCTGAAAGGAGAAAAAGAATTAGCTTGCACAGACTTCTCTCTGCCATGGCAGAAGTGCTGCTGGTAGAGTTTGCTGCTGGGCCTATAACTGTGAACTATTAGGTGACTCATGGGAGTCTGATTTCTTTTATTTGTTATTTCATGGAAACCAGGCCAACGTGGTGAGACATGGGGCAGGCCTGAGGCCATATTCCGACACAGAATTGATCTGGGGGTGGGATGCACCTCCCAGTTCTGCAAGGGCAGAGACGGATGTTGTGTGTTTGAGCTGTGCAGTACTGCTTATCTACCTGTAACCAGCTCCTGGAATGGCATCTGGAACACATGGACAGGTCCTGTACCCATATGCATCATGTGGGTACAGTTAGATGCCAGCTGATTGGGATCCTCAAAAAACAGCCTATGAGAGCTACCAAGGGCTAGCCAGTAGAGAAATACCAAAGACTGTGGTGATGAAACGCTTAACTTGTGCGATCAGGAGGTGTTAGTTCTTGCTTGGAGTGCCTTAGCCCAGAATTCTCTCCAAAATAAGTCTAAATTATTTTAAAAGCTAGCAGTACTGACTCTTGCTGCTGCTTCGCCTGTCTCTACAATGGTTAGAGCTCTGACCAACCGCCATGGGAAACTTGCCGCTGCTCCTTCCTTTGTCTGACAAGATTAAAACCCCCAAATGTCAACTGAGTGCCCAAACCATCAAGACTATGAGAGGAGGGTTACTCTCCTTCAGACCAAAGCTGTATTACTTTTCACAGAGGCAATGAAAAAATGTTACTGAGGGAGAGACAGAAGAATCCTGGGTTCTGTTCCCTGATGAAAGGGAACTTTCCATACTGCTTCCCATTACCTTTGGTGGGGCAGGGCTCCGTTATACTGCCTGGAGAACCAAGCCATCACGGCTTGTGCTAGGATTGAAAAACACTTTTGCTGATCTCAAAGCAGAAACACGTGCTAGAGTCATAGGTACTCTTGTGGTGAGACTTTGCTATCAAAAATACCTATAGGCTGTCAGCACAGATTTCACCAAGCAATGGGAATGTTTTTAGCAGCAACTATGTAACTGAGGGCTTAACAAAATATGGAGGACACTCTATGCGGTCATCAGAACTGAACAGGGGAAGAAGAGAAAATTGAGCGTAATGCATGCTGTTTACCTTACTAGAAGGTAACAGTTGCTGGCCAGTCTGAGACAGAAATAAAATAGGTTTCTATGAAAATACTCTTACTTCCATGGCCTGACACTTTCTGCATTGGATGCTTTACTTTTTTTACTATAATGTGAATTTCATATGCTGAGCTGGGGTGTTTGGGCAAAGGCTTTCTGGCTGCACTGATTTCTCTGACTATATTCAACTTTTACATTTATAATGTAGTGCAAGCAATTCAATATCTCTCACAATAATTTTTTTTTCCATTTAACAGGGCAGATAGGTAACAGTTAGGATGCCTGAATTCAAGGGACAGAAAAGACTGCCTGGTTATCTAATCTTATGCCTGCAAGAACAGGCCAAAGAATTTTACTCCTCTACCAAGCCAATAACTTCTGGCTGAATTAGGTCAAAGCATTGTTCTGCTCAAATCATCCGTCTCACATCTATATGGTTTCTCTGTTTTGGCCAATGACCTTGATGGAAAATCAGGTGTCAAATGGATCATCTTGGATACCCTGAAGAAATAGACGTGCTGCTTTTCACTTTGGACTTCATTTTTTTGACCTCTACGCTTTTATATCTGCTGACTTGGCAGCATTCTCTTTTTCCCAAAACGATCCATGTTCTTTCTGAAGAGACATACAGGCTGGCAGCGTAACCATGAAGGGTGCCTCAGGACTGTCCCATCTCCTTTTGGACTTCCTGACGCAGAGGAGAAGTAAAGATTGTAGTATGGCTGACTAACCGATGATTCAAGCATGTCCTTTTCAAGTGCTACAGGATAAAGGCATGTTAATGCATGCAGTTAAATTTGCACCATGTGTGACAGTCACAGTGCTATTCTTGCATTTGTCAGGGGTAGTAATGTGGGCAGAGCTGAACAGAGTCAGGGCCTGGAGTAAGAACTAAGACCTTCAAATAGGGCTGTGAGGCAGAGAGGTGTTTGGTTTTATGGTTATGAATGGGGAGATGCGAGAAGAAGCACAGATTCGGAGATGCTGGCTTGTGGTTTTTGAGATTTTGAGATTTTGATATTTCGCTTATAAGTCTAAAGTTTGGTTGCTTCTGACTAGGGAGAAATTTTAGATACATATCAACAACATCTCCTCAAAGCAGATATTGAGGCTTTTCAGCCACTGTACTCTGAAAAGTTGCCTGATTTTGGGGGTGCAATGGAAGTATTTATTTCCTTGTAAGGCTGCAATGTGTCTTGGCAGGGATACTGTCCAGGCATTGGGCTAACAATCTAATAGATCCATGCAACTCTGTTGCCCATCAGAAAGGCCTTCTGGTTTTCTGTCACAGAGAATGAGTGGTATAGACCTCATCCTGACCAACGAGAAGCAGCACCAGTGAATTTTATCATAGGAATGCACGTGAACAGTCTTTGCCCTCCTTTTCCTGTTATCACAGTGTAAAAATTCGTGGGACACATGGCACTGCCTAACTCCAAAGCTCACAAAGCAATACACTCAAATGACATTTACTTTACCGTTTCTGCATCTGCTGTGAAAACCAAACTCCTTTGGGACTCTTATTATCAGTTGTTATTAAACAAGAAATACACCATCTGTGTACTGCCCACTTCGAGGCTTTGGAGGGAATGAGGCTTGTGCTAGCACCCTGCAGCTAGAAACTTCCACCTAAGTTTCACAGAGCTTTTTGATAAGGCCAGAGTCTGATAACACTTTAAATCCCATCCCTCTTGTAGTCAAGGGAAAATTCCCATTAACTTCATGAGCGTCTGGATTTCCTACACTGTACGTACAAATGTGTACAGTAGCTTTTTTTGAACTGGGGCAATGCGGGGAGTTGCAGTAAAGGAGAGATGAAAGAAAGCTACAGGATAAGAGGAGAGCTCTCCCATGAAGAGATTTGTCTTTGACTGACAGAATCGGAACATTTGTTATTCGCATGCCATTCCAGTAGCAAAGGGTGGGCTTTCGGTTCTTACCATCTAACACTTTAAAATATGGGTCGCAGAAATAATAGTTTATCTCCAGAGCTTAGGGCCCGTTCTTCCAATCTACTTACAAGAGAGGGAGAGAGGAAAGCAGAACTGCTTCCAAGAAAAAAAAAAAAAAAAAGATTGCAGATCTCTGACAGATTGATAGTCTAAAACGATTCAGAAGTCCAGGATCCTTCCAGCAGTTAGAGATCCACATGCAAAGCTTACTCTGCTCCTTAAATACTCCTGGAGAAATCAGTGTCCAGAAAAACAACAGCTTGTGCTAATCTGTGAATGTGTATGTGCAAAATAACTTCAACGCTATTAATTAATGCAATTCATGTTGTGACAGACAGCATAACAGCATGGAAGTTGCTTGTCCAACTTATGTGAATTTGTATGGAAAGGTTGCGGTTTCTGGTGTGTTTCCGAGTGAATTAAAAAAGGCTGTCAACCCATCTGTTTTAGCCAGAGGCATAGCAATGGCAGCTCATGAAACATCGCACCTGAAAAGCATTTATGTGACACATCTTTCTTCTCCCTCTGAGACACAGTGCAAAATCTGTAGAACTACTGGATTTTTATTCAGCTTGTTTTGCATTAAATAAACTGACTTAACCGATCATGAATTCCTGCCACTCTCACTGATGAGGTATAAGAAACTGGAAAGTACCAAGTGTGCAGTGCAGAACAAAGGACCTAGCCAACTCTTTTTTGCATTAACACTCAGTCACCCACAACACTGACCCAGTCTTGTAATTCTTTCAAAGCCAAAACTGCCGGTTAGCATCCAAGGAGCATTTTAGGATGAGGACAGAAAAAAGGCTACAGAATTGTCAACACTGTCTAAGGAAAACACAGCACGTATGGGCCCAATCCTGCAGAGAGTTACATGCACATTTAAATGCTTTGGCCACAGGACTAGCCCCACTCGTAATGCCAACATCTACATACGTAAACTGAGTGCTTAATTAACTGCAGGAGGAAGGCAAAATCTCTATCCGTTCACTGTATTGTCACGTGGTTACAAGTGCTGGCACAAGGACGCAGGCAGGAATGTATGGCCCAGGCTAGGGAAGGAGCAGGATCCCTTCCTGCTCAGTGACAGCTCAGTCATAGATCAGGTTAAACTGGTCATCACATCCTGAACTGCTATAAAGTAATTCTTCAGTGCAAAGAACTAATCATGCCTGTTCTCTGACAAAGCAACACTGAGACCAAAAATGAAGCAGAAAGAACGGATGATGACAATTCCATTGAAAAGTAAAACAGAAGACATAAAAATATCATGTCCCGAGAAGGCTAATGAGATCCAACACAATGAAAATGGGTTCATTTTTTAAATGGGTATTTCTAAGGATGAAAAGTGGTATAAAATGACTTCTCAGCTTCTGTTCATGGGAAAGAAACAGCCTCCTAACTGCAATGCTGCAGAATCTCAGTAGGGGTAAGCAGCAAAATCCCTGCAAAATCCATACAGGATCTTGACCAAAAAAAAAAAAAAAAAAAAAAAAAAAAAAAAAAAAAAAAAAAGGAAAAATAAAAGAAAAAAATAGTTTAATTAGTTTAATTCTACTTTAAAAGAAATTGCAGGATTTCCTTTCATGTTTTATTATACCCTTCTTTAGCAGCCAGCTGCCCCCAATATCCTCTTGCAACAGGATACTACAGGATGCCGAAACCCCCAGTAAGTAGGATCTGGATCCAGTCATCTAACCACATCACTGTCTCTACGGTAACCTAGGCCAGCCCTAAATACTATAATCCTGCTTTACTATAGTAAAGCCAGTTAATGGCTTTCATTGAATGTTCCTGCCAAATAATGGTGCTCTAATATTTATTGACATTTCAAATCTGTCCACCTATTTGGACTATTTGTTACATTGAAAAGTGATGCAAGCAAAGAAGCATTCGTAGAAGAAAGGAAGCTATTAAGGATTTCAGTCTTTTGATATTGTCAAGGCGCAGTCCTGCAAACTCCAGCTTCTGAGAGCGTCACCATTGACTTTGGTGCCACTGCTGCCGGGAGCGAGTCCCTGCAGAGTGGGGGGAGCTGGGGCAGGCAAGGGACGAGTCCTTGGCTCTTTGGCAGGTTCTCATCAGACAGTGCCATTAGCACTGGATGACCGGAGGATCCCGTTGGCATGCACTGGATATCCTAATTAAAGAGTGAATAAATACTGTGTGATGGGCTCTGGGAAGAGAAGAATGCAGAACAGGCAGGGTGGGCCAGAGAGTTAAACTGGGGAGCAAACATTGCTTTGTCAATACTAGTGACAATTTAATTACTATTTTCCATACACATTCCATTTAATTCCTTTTTGGGAGACAGATGGTTAAGTCTCTGAAAAACAGAGGAGCTCTTCAGCTTCTCAGATCGTATAAAAGGATTGTTTTATTGCTATTCTATTTTTATTGCCCTACTTTTTTTCTAGCTTTTTGTTCTACTTTTCTATTGTTCAGTTTAGCTGCTGTGGAAAAGCTTTACAGTATATTATTTCTAGAGGGTTTTTCTTCCTTGATGGGTGAAAAAAAAAGTTGGCTATAGGATTTAATACTATCATTTGCTGCGCTATGTGTAAGTTTGGGTTTGGGAGCCAGCTTTTTGTTGCTTTAAAGGACCAGACAGAAAAGCTTCGGACAAACGAAATTCAGTAGGACTTTTCTTCAGGCATCGCCACCTCCCACCCTGCAAAATCATGCAGGCGTGTGTGCACCCAGGGCTTGCACCACGCGTGTGCTTTTAGCAGGACAGGGAAGCACGCCATGAAGAATTTATAGCGGGAAGCAATTTGCTGCTGTTACACATCCCTAAAACGTTACAGCGTCATTTAGATTTTTAATAGGTCAGCAGGATAAAAAAAAAAAAAAAAAAAATACGCAGGCATCAGGTTTGGCTCCTCTGCGACATATGGAGAAGGGATATGGGGATATGCCCGGCCTCCCTCCTGCCCAGGGGAGGTGGATTAAGGGGGACTGAGGGAAGAGAAAAGCACGACTAAACCTGACGGTGCTCCAAATCCCCCCCGCCCCCCGGCTACCGCGGCTCCGCGTCGGGGTTTTACCTCAGCTTTCGGCGGACACCGGCACCGACCCTCCCCGGGGGCTGCGCGGCGGCGGGCCGGGAGGGGTGGCGGGCACGTCCCGCAGCACAGCTCCGGCCGCGGGACGTGCCCGCCGCCGCGCCACCCCTCCGCTCGCCTCCCGGCAGGGCGAGCGGGCAGAGGCTTACCTTTCGGCGGCGGCCGGCGAGCGCCGCATCGCCCGGCGGAGGCTGCCCCGGCCCCGCCGCCTCGCTCAGCGGAGCGGGAGCCGGCGGGGGGAAGCCGGGAAGGAGAGGCGGGAGAAGGGAGCGGCGGGGAAGCGGCGAGGCGATGCCAGGCGACGCAAATGGCTGAAGCGCAGGGGCCGGGCTGGCGGAGGGGGCCGGGCGGCCGCGCTCAGCCCCTTTGTTCGCCTGACACACTCACGCAGGCTCGGAGGGGGCGCAGACCTGTTGCTCGGGGCGGCTCCCGGCGAGGGGCAGCCGCCGCGGCGTCCGCCTTCCCCCGCTCCGGGGAGGCGGGGGACGGCCCCACCTGCCCGCGCTGAGGAGGAGCTCCCTCCTGGCGGCGCCGGGCGGGGAAGCGGCGAGCCCTCACCTCCGGGCGCCGGCCCTGGGGTAACCGGGGCGGCGGCGTTCGGCGCCCCCGGCCCCGGCGCGGCGGCCGGGCAGGCGGGGCGCCCCGGCGGGAGCCGCCGTGCCGGAGCCCTGACCGACCGCCTGCCCCGGCCTCGGCACCCGCGGCGCCGGCCGAGCGCGCCGCCGAGGGGCTCCAGCCGCAGCCGCCGGGTGAGCCGGCCTTCTGCTGGCCCGGGAACGGCGAGGCGGAGGCCGGGTGGCTTCTCTTGCGCTGCGGTTGGGGTCTAGGTCCCGTCTTGTCCCGCTCGTCAAAGCTGAGACCCTCATCGGGATTCCCAGAGTTAGACCCGTTTCCCAGTTTCCTGAAAAAAAAAAAACCAAACCCGCTCGTGTTAACGTTAGTTGTACCCTGGGTCTGCTCCCGATGCGGTCGGCGGCGCTTACCCGGCTCGCATCCCGCTGCGGGCTCCAGTCCGACTTACACCGAGGCAGCAGACGCTGACACCGTGCTACCCAGGTCTTTCCAAACCATTGCTGGTGCTTGGACGTATCGCATCGCCATTGCAACGTATAGTTTTCCCATGCTACGGCTGTCTCAAAAACACTATTCGTCTGCAGCTTTTCTCTTTTCCCCCTCTTTCTGCTGACTCCAGGGCCCAGTCAGACTGGTTCTCCTGCAGCCACCCGCTGGGCTCCCGGCCCTGTGAGGCACTCCTGAGCAGACTTGCAAAGCCGCTGCCGTCTCCCCTCTGGAGTTAACCCGACGATTCATTTCTTCCGTGCTGGCGGTGTAACCACTGCAGCTGTGTCTTCTTCTAGCTTCCTGGTGGTGATGGTTAAGAGTGGTTGGGTGTCTTCTCATTCATTTCGTCCCGTTGCTCCTGCCCTTTGACTTCAATTTTGCTAAAACTCTTATGTCTTGAGTTAGCCCTTAATACACTAAAGTGCTTGCGTGCAGTGCTGGGTAAGTGTAACCACTTGAAACCCTTGGCTCCGCTCGTGGTGTGCACTTAAGTGCAGGGCTTAACTGGAAGTCTGGTTTTCAAGCTGAGGTTATGTCTCATCTCTACCGAGAGAGGCCAGCATGCTTTTTGGTGCCGTAAGATAAATAAATAATAATCATACAGTGTCACAGGGGTCTTAGAATAATTGATGACTACAGTGGCTTTGGAATAATTGTGAATTTCCTGCTGTCCCCTGATTTGGGTCCATTACATGACTGGACTGTTAGTTTCAGTACGTGGTTTTGTTCCTAGCTAGCTGGAAGAAGTTTCCATGTGATACACCAGATCCATTAAAACCTGCCAGAAATAACTCTTTGGTCCTGACATCAGGAACTAATCTTCCTGCTGTTTCATTTATTTTAAATACATATTTGAAGATGACACTAAAATTAGACAACTGATACAGTTCTGTGAAATTATTTTCAGTTTTAAAATCCCTGTTATTCTATTCCTATGTGGAGGATCGTCTCCCCTGGAGGTACCTGACTTCTGTTCACACTGATGAGAGCTATGCAGCTGTACCAGCAGTATCATATCCGAGATCATTTAGGATCGTTCTGACTCATGCTTTCTGACTATATGACGATTTTAAGCACTACCGGATTTGCTTAGCTCCTCTTCAGGTTTAACTGCCGCATCGCGTTCCAGTCCGTGCGTACACAGTGGTATCTGAGCTATGGTTTCTGGGGACGACTGAAAAGAAGTGGTGGGTGGGAAGTAGCGTATTGTGTGTTTATGGGCCATACTTGCCCCTGTGGCTGGAGCCAGCAAAAGACCTCTACAAAATCCAAGCTCCACGGAGCTCGTAGCCTGAGAAGTCTGGTAGCACTTGGCTGTTGCAGACTTCATCCTCTGCCCTCACTGAACATTGCCAGAAGCATATCAGGTAAAATGACCTCAGTTCTGCTTTTTGAAAGTTTAGCTTTGGGCAGTGATTCCCCAACTTCGTGAGCCTTGGTCTACTGTCCTCCCTCCAAGTTTCCTTCCGGTCCCCCATGCACCTTTGTCACCAAACCTTTAAGTGAAAACAGATATAAAGGAGAGTTGCTGACCTCTTAGTACAACTTTTGCAAAATACTGCTGCTCTGTGGGCCATAGGCTGGGAAACTTCCCATGGAGAATAAAGCTGCTCATCGACTAGCCTTTCAGTTTTCAGTAGAACTGGAGATGATGCTAAAACCTGGGACACCCATTGTAGAAATCATCTCAGTTCTAATTGTTTGATTTCCCTTTTTAACTTGAGTTCCCTGAGGCCCCGCTTATAATTAATGTACAAGAATAACCATGTCTGGAGGGCAATTTTTCTCACCTGTCTTAGACATCTTATCTTAGGATGAGGTGAATCATCCTTTGGTGTTTCTTTTTTCTCTCCATTAGCTGTAAAGTCAGACTGGTACAGCTGTAGACAATTAACTCTTAAACACCTAAATTACATGAGATGAATCATTGTCCCAGTGTAGAGAAGGCCCTGTCCTAAAGAAATCAGGTATCATGCAGCTCATAGGATACACCATTTGGTGCCTGTCATGCATTTCTGTAGCTCAACCAAGAGGACAAATGCTCAGGGGGACTGATAGCTTGCAACTGCTGCTACTGGCTGTCAGGACTTGCTGGGATTGCCATGTTCTGCAAGGGGCAATTAGCCTGGAGCAACAACAGTAAAGCGGTGAGCACAGCAAGGTGAGTAAAGGTGGGAAGGGAAGAGCTAGGTGTTTACTCTGCTCTGCCCCAGAAGCCTTAGCTGGTTCCTGCCTGGTCACATACAGTAGATGTCCTTCTGGACATACAGCCCATCCTCTTTGTCTCTCCTGTACCAGCAATAGCGCTCAATAATAAAAAGGAAATATGGTTTGCAACAGAAGAATTTTATCAGATGTTTCTCTGGTAAAAAGAAAATAATAAAATCCAGATGGAGAAGTAGGAATAGGAAGGTTTCTTCATCTTATACATGTTTCTGTCTGTTTAATCCACATCAGGCAAGACAAAAGATTCTCAATTTCTTCTTCCTAGAATACGTCAGACTGTGATGCCTCTAGTGCAGAAATGGGCAATAGAGCTGGATGCCATTCTCATGATAGGGTCACAAAAGGGCGTCCCGATCCAGAGAGATGTACACCTGCTCAGAGCTTATCAGGGCCCTGCTCTTCCTGGGAGAGGTGCTGCATTTCTTTTCTTTCCCCTGCTGGCTGCAGCAGCGGCTGCATTGCTGCAATTCCCAGCTCTGAGGCTGTTGTGCAGGAGTGGGCTACTTTGGTAGACTAGAGCAAATGCACTGTTCCTCAGTAAAATTAGCTGGCAGATCACATCAAAAATTAATCGGCGCAATCTGAGGAGGTTTGATTCTTGGCCAATGAAGCTACAGAATGTCTCATTTAAGGAGGTTAGGAATCATTTAACAAAATCGTTATTTCACCCAGATGACATACTCAATCCATACCCTATGGACCAAGAGGCTTTAAACCTTCCAAGATAACGGGCTCAGAGTGTAGCTCACACAGGCATACGCCGGCCAGCTTTTACAAGTAAGCAAGGTAGAAACCTGCAGGTAGTGTACCCATGGCAGCACGGAGCTGAGCATGGGGCCATGCTCAATTATTTACCCAGCTAATTAGGCAGGCTGTGCAGCCTTCACTCGCCGAGTCCATTACATTGTGGGCACACGTCCAGCACACTAGGTAGGATGGGTATGCCTACACAGTCTAGGCTTGCTACCAGCATCTATGCAGATGCCTGGCTGTTGGTATGCTATTCTTCTGTACTTTAGATTGGCACAAGGATGTCTTGGATAGATAAACATTGCCAGCATCAAAATTCTGGAAATGGCACAGGTGAAACTCAGTAACGTTCCTCCCATACACACCAGAGTAAGGATCAGATAACCTACCAGCAGTAGCTGCTGCTGGTGGTGGTCCCTGCAGTACCCAGAGATCTGGTTCATGGCCAGAAGCCAAAAAGTGAAAACAAAACAGAGAGAAAAGAAAATCTGACCCCTTTTGCTTATCCTGTGTTTGACAGCTGAACACTCCTGTGTGAAATGCTTCTTCGTTATTATAACACAACAGCCTCAAGGACTGGTTTGATGCTATTGCTGGCACAGACAAATAGCTTATTGTATTTCTGCTGAGCAGCCAAAGGTGCCTAGAATACATTTTGTATATTTAGAATAGAAACCCCATATGTGCCGTAGGCATGTTACACAGGTGGGGTTGTATACGGCTCATGCTGACCCGAGCTGATGTCCCTTTGCGTATTAGTTTTCACACATCCCTGTGATACACCCAAGTAGGAGAATTGAAAGAAAAGGGCTGGCTGCATTGGAAGGGCCATCAGCTTGTAGCAGATAGAGTGGTAGTAGTCATAAGGAAAAACAGATCATAAAGATTTCTTCAGTGTTAGTTTGCATGCTTTTATGCACCAGGGACAGATCAATATTGTTTTTAATTTAAGAAAAAAAAAACACATCAGGGGACCACAACAAAAGAGAGTGTATTAGTGCAGATTTGATCACCCAGAACAATGCTCTGAATCACTAGAACAGCTTTTAATGAGGTTGAATGCATTTGATGAGGTTAGAAGATGGAGAACATACAGCATTTACTTAGATGACCAATCGAGAAAATGCGCACATCATCTCCTGATTCACTAAAAAGATAATAAAAAACAGAAGATTTGAAAAAGAATGAAAGCCCACCCTTGCTCTTTACAGTGCTCGGAGATTAGCCAGTCAACATTTCTTCCCAGGCACAATCAGCCACAGATTGTCACACCCCCTGTCTCTTCAACATGCGCCTATGGCTATGGCTCTTTGGTTTGTGAGCAAAATACCTCGGGATCAGGACATTTCTCCCAAAATACTGCTGTATCAATGAAACATCATCATGTATCGGTATAGGCTATAACCAGCTTCGCTTGCCTGGACAGTAGGAAGGGCCTGGCACGTGGATCCCACCTGACACAGCCTCAGGATGTGCGTCAGTGACATTTGAAGTGCTCTTGAGCTCAAGGAGCGTAGGTGCAGCTCAAGTTAACCGACGGTGTCAGTTGCTTGTGATCGGGATTAAGAGCGTCACAGACTGCTCTGAGCAACGTTGCAGAAAAGTTGTTGTGCTTACAAATCTTGGCTGAACTAGGGGTAATCCTCCTCATTAACGCACGCGGCCTGTGCTACCCAGCTCTCCAGAAAAGAAATCTCTTTAGAAAGGGAACATTAAAAAAGCATTTAGTGTAGTCTGACAGGCGTGTTCTGCACCTTGAAATGCAGACAGAAAGAACAAACCAGAAAAGCCCACAGGAAACAACTTTTACAATTTGCTTTGGAAGGTGTGAGTTAATACATTTTTTGTGCCAACATTCAGGTTAACCCTGACACTCAAGGTGAAACCCAAAGAATTTCTCTCCAATGTGGAATAATAAAAAGGAAAAATGAAAATTCTGTAACTCTGTAGCTAAGCTGTATTTCTTGAATTTAAAACCTTTCTCGTTATCTGCATTTGGGCATGTAAATATACAGATTTTAGTAGAAATTAGGTACTTCGGTGCTTGAGAAAACTCTGCTAGAGGCTCACCTGAATCTTTTGATGTCAAAATACTCCTTAAATTGCATTTCCAGTGAATTCTTACAATGATTTCATTTCCCCCAAGGTGTGTCATTTTAATCCTAGGTGTTCTGGCTCATCTTCCAGGTTGGGACAGAGGTTAATGATAAATGTGATTATCCCCAGAGTATAACAATACACATAACAGGAGAACTTGCAGTTCTGCCGTCAAGGCCTGTTTTGCTGGAGGAAAAAAAAAAAATTCCCTTTGAACACCTTTGAAGGTCGTGCTGTGAAAGACTAACTGCTTTTATAGCGCGGTTTATGGAGCTTGGCCAAAGCACTTAAAGTGCTTTCGGTCATACGTTGACATTGTTGCATTTCAAATGGAGTCACACAGTAAATCTTCATTTGCCTGGGAGATTTTCAGATCCTTTCATCTGAAGCTGTTTCAGTGTTGCTATTTCAATTCTTTGTTTTAGGAGGTGAACAGTGTTTCTGGCAGTTCGGTAGCTGGGCATGCCTTTAAGGAAAATGCTGTGTTCAAGTAAGCACAAGTACGAGAAAGCAGCAAATCAATGAATTCGCAAAATCTTGAGCTAGATGTCTCAAATCAAATAGCAGAGAGAGATCTAGCAGCATGCATGCTGCATTTGGGAGGAAACTGGGATGTAGATTGAGCATATAGCTATAAAACCCCTAAATCAGAAAGGGTGAAGGAAGTAAACCAGAATTTTGAGCTGTGGCGTTGTGCAAGCAGCTGA
The DNA here is from genome assembly GCA_031468815.1 of Morus bassanus. Lineage (NCBI taxonomy): Eukaryota > Metazoa > Chordata > Aves > Suliformes > Sulidae > Morus > Morus bassanus. The sequence goes on from CM062569.1 coordinate 93,972,191, forward strand.
TAAACCATCACAAACTAACACCGAGACTCCTTTTACCAACCACTGCTATCTGTAAGGTAGGTGTCAAGTCCACGCTAGTACACATTTCTGTCTCCTCACTGTAAGAGGCTGGTCTCAAGTTCTAGACTGTTAGGTGTCCATCCCATATGAAGTAGGTTGTATGGATACATGTTAGGCTGCATCAGTATCAAGAAACCAGAGACAGAGAGCCTGTTCTGCAAGTGGCACCACACAATTTACACTCGTGTAGTTAATCAGTCCCCAAAATATCCCAGGTGAGTGGCCTTGTCAGTGTGGTCTGACGGGTGGAGCCCAGGCCAGGCTCAATCCCAGAGAGCCTGCCATGGCCAGAACTACGATCACAGGTCAGTGCTTGAGCCGTCACCCTAGTCCTGGCCAGTTTACTAGCACAGACAGTTTCAACAGCCACACGTACAGGATGCCTGCAAGGAGGAGGCAGTTTAAAGGGCTAATCATGGGTTTAGAAAGCAGCAATGGCTTTAATCTGTGTGCTTTTGCAGACTCATCATGTGGCTTCAAGTCAGGTAAACACTTTTCAACTCAGTTTCTTCCTAGCTACGGATGATATTAATCTGCCTCTTAACAGGACTATTATTATGTGAAGTATTGTTACTATGAAGATATGTAAAGCAATCTAAAAATACTGTATCTACTCCATGGTATCACTCGTTGCAACACAGATTAACTCTTACAGAACCCTCCATTATAGTTGCAGCTTTCAAACCACAGATTTTCCTCACCCCAAAATGCATTTCGCAAAAACTGATTTGTCTTTATGCAGTCAGAAAATTAAATACGGCAGAAGAGAGAGGAACCGTGAAGTTCAGGCAGCAAACCACTGTTCAGGAAACCCTTCCCAATATTCAGTCCTCTCTCAAAGGGGCAGTATGCAATTTTTAGCCCTCAGTCTCCCACTGAGGGCTACAGTAATGAGTTGTAAATTCCCATTGGGACAGAATCTGCCTTTAGGTGTGTGAATGTACAGTGTCCTGCACTCACGTGATTTGATTTTGATGTTTCAGAACCATGTACTCTCACAGTACCCTCCTGGACAAAATGTCCAGCGTACAGCTGGATAAACACATAATGCAGTGGGTGAGCAATTGGCTGATGGGTCGGGCTCAAAGCGTCACAGTAAATGGGCTTACATCGGGCTGGCGGCCAGTCACTAGTGGGGTTCCTCAGGGATCCATCCTGGGGCTGGTACTCTTTAATGCCTTCGTAAATGACTTGGATGCAGGACTGGAAGGATTACTAATTTTGCTGATGACACAAAATTGGGAGGAGCTGTTGACACTCTCAAGGGCAGAGAGACCCTGCAGAGAGATCTGGACAGACTGGAGAGCTGGGCGATCACCAGCCGTATGAAGTTTAACAAGGGCAAGGGCCGTATTTTGCACCTGGGGCACAGCAACCCTGGATGTACAGACAGTCTGGGGAATGAGAGGCTGCAGAGCAGCTCTGCAGAGAGGGACCTGGGGGCTCTGGTCAACAGCAAGTTGAACATGAGCCAACGGTGTGCCCGGGCAGCCAGGAGGGCCAACCGTGCCCTGGGGTGCACCAAGCACTGCATTGCAGCCAGTCGAGGGAGGGGATTGTCCCACTCTACTCTGCGCTGGTGCGGCCTCACCTCGAGTACTGTGAGCAGTTTTGGGTACCACAGTACATCAAGGATACAAAGCTACTAGAGAGTGTCCAGAGGAGGGCCATGAAGTTGGTGAAGGGTTTAGAAGGGAAGCCATATGAGGAGCAGCTACAGTCACTTGGTTTGTTCAGCCTAGAGAAGAGGAGGCTGAGGGCAGACCTCATCGCGGTCTGCAGCTTCCTCACAAGGGGAGGAGGAGGGGCAGGCACTGATCTCTTCTCTCTGGTCACCAATGACAGGACCCGAGGGAATGGCAGGAAGATGTGCCAGGGGAGGCTTAGGTTGGATATTAGGAAAAGGTTCTTCACCCAGAGGGTGGTGGAGCACTGGAACAGGCTCCCCAGGGAGGCAGTCATGGCGCCAAGCCTGGCGATATTCAGGAAGCACTTGGACAACGCCCTCAGAGCTATGGTGTGAATTTGGGGCTGTCCTGTGCAGGGACAGGAGTTGGACTTGATGATCCTTGTGGGTCCCTTCCAACTCAGGGCATTCTATGATTTATGATGTATTAAAGAGATGTGGTATGAAAGCAGGAGCAAAAAGGCGGGTTTTACTAGCAACCAAACAGCTCTGAGTAACATTTCTTCTTTATTTTTAATAGTGCAGGTGCACACATGAAGTCTATTGCCCAGTCTGATAAATACAAGTTTCAGAATCTAAACACAGTCATGGGATACTGTATATATCCTTTAGGGCAGATTAAGTAGAACAAATTGCCAGTTAACAAGTGAAAATTAATTTCTTCTCTTAAATCTTTTGCTCTGCAATACTCATTTTGAATATTAATGCTTCTCATTTTTATGCATCATGCCTGCTGCCCAAGTGCTGATGCATGCTCCTGTAGACAGCATAGTATAAATCCTACTGCTTAGGCACTATTTGTGTCCATTATTACAGGGGTCAAACTTATTATAAGAAACTGCATCATTTTCAGAAATTGCATTTGCTGGTTTTTAAATTCTAGAAACTACAATACTCAGAAATATACATCTTTGTTGTCCTAATCACATATCCTATTTTCCCTTTCATGAGTCCATTAATATGTTATTCATTAATGCATGCCACAAGTTCTAGCCTTCTAGTTAAAATGATGACCCAAGAAATGTACTTCTGAAGTTAATTTTTGCCACATTTTTTTATTAAATATTTTTCTCAGTTTATACTTTGAACATAAATACACAAGTTTTATGGCTCATGTTATAAAAGACGCTATTATGTTAGAAAACATATATAGAATATATTGTAGTGGTTACACTTGCTTCCCTCTTTTCCTAATATTTTCCATAACTTCTACTATTCTAGAAAAGCAGTATCAGAAAGAAAAATCCAACCTACCCAGCAGCACAGTCTACAACAGCTGTAAAGACTATTTGCCAGCTGTAAGAGAAGCTTTGGTTCCTGCCTGTTTTCATAGTAAAATAATACCAGTTAGCTGCATATCAGAAAACAAACATCGCACCTTGTGCTCAGTTAGTTACCAAAAAACTAAAAATACACATTGTCATGAACTAAAGACAGACATACAGCTTGTCTTTTGATTTACAGTTTAGTAAGATAAATAGACATGCATTTTCAAAACAGTATAATGTCAATGAGGGGCCCTGTTCTGTTCTTACTGAAGTCACTGGCAAAACTCTGATGTACTTTCAGAAGAGCAGATTTGTACTTTGTTTCTACTGTTCTATTGATAAAACTGAAGAAAATGACACTCCATCTGGAAGATAGAATGAGTTTCACTTTAAAACTCTGATGCATTGCTGCTAGCAGATCCTGTAATAACACCACATGTGGATGTTGAATGTGTGGTGGACTCTGCTTACTGCTCCTAGTGATAAAAGATCTGTGTTGGCCTTGCGTGGCAAGGTTTTGGTAGTGGGGGGCTACAGGGATGGCTTATGTGAGAAGCTGCTAGAAGCCTCCCCTGTGTCCGATAAAGCAAACAGCAGCTTGCTCCAAGATGGACCCGTTGCTGGCCAAGGCTGAGCCCACCAGTGGCAGTGGTAGCGCCTCTGGGATAACGTATTTAAGAAGGGGGGAAAAAAAAAAACCCAAACAAACCTGTGCAACTGCAGCCAGAGACAGGAGTGAGAACATGTGAGAGGAACAGCCCTGCAGACACCAAGGTCAGTGAAGAAGGAGGGGCAGGAGGTGCTCCAGGCGCCAGAGCAGAGATCCCCCTGCAGCCCATGGTGAAGACCATGGTGAGGCAGGCTGTCCCCCTGCAGCCCATGGAGGTTAACGGTAGAGCAGATATCCACCTGCAGCCCATGGAGGACCCCACACCAGAGCAGGTGGATGCACCTGAAGGAGGCTGTGACCCTGTGGGAAGCCCATGCTGGAGCAGGCTCCTGGTGGGACCTGTGGACCCCCAGAGAGAGGAGCCCACACGTTTGCTGGCAGGAGTTGTGACCCCGTGGGGGACCCACGCTGGAGCAGTCTGTTCCTGAAGGACTGCACCCTGTGGAAGAGACCCACGCTGGAGCAGTTCATGAAGAACTGCAGCCCATGGGAAGGACTCACACTGGAGCAGTTCATGGAGGACTGTCTCCTGTTGGAGGGACCCCACGCTGGAGCAGGGGAAGAGTGTGAGGAGTCCTCCCACTGAGGAGGAAGGAGCGGCAGAGACAACGTGTGATGAGTTGACCCCAACCCCCATTCCCCATCCCCCTGCACCGCTCGAGGGGAGGAGGTAGAGAATTTGGGAATGAAGTTGAGCCTGGGAAGAAGGGAGGGGTGGGAGGAAGGTGTTTATAAGTTTTGGTCTTATTACCCTACTCTGAACTGACTTGTAATAAATTAAATTAATTTTCCCCAAGTCGAGCCGTTTTGCCTGTGATGGTAATTGGTGGGTGATCTCTCCCTGTCCTTATCTCGACCGACAAGCCTTTTGTTATATTTTCTCTCCCCTGTCCTGCTGAGGAAGGGATTGACAGAGTGGCTTTGGTGGGCACCTGGCATCCACCCAGGGTCAACCCACCACATGAGAGCAGACATGATCCTCCAGTCCTGAAGGGACAGACATGGAATCCCACACCCGAGGACCATGCAGAACAAAGCCTGGGGTCTTTTTACTGCAGGGGTAAAAGGGTACTGCAGTGTAGCAAAGGGATACTAGATTATATATGCTTCATACATAGAAGAACTTTAACATGTTTTTCAACATACATACATTAAACTGTACAATGTAGTACTTCCACACAGTGGGCAAAGAGCAGCTCCCAGGGCCACAGCTATGGAGGAGTATAGAAAATGCAACTGGCCTTAGTCCCTCAGGCCAGGCAAGCCCAGCCAGTAGGCCAGGGAGAAGAGGAAAAGTTTGGGAAAATGCTGCCAGCTGCCTGGCAGAGAGGCACTGTGCTTTTTTTTTTTTTTGCACCGGGACTCATGCCAACACTAAGCCCATACCAACGCTGACAACACCCAACTAAAGTTGTGGGATACACAGCGAAAGACACAGGATAAAAGCACAAAACAGTAATGAAGACCCTAAGCCTACAAACCCATCTGTAACAAGTCGTCTTCGTGACTTGTTGCAGTCTGTGCTATTATGGCTCAAGAACCCTGTTTTGATCAGGATGTAGGATGTGGGCAAAAACTCTGAAAAGAAATCGGGGTGCATATCTGATTTTTGAAATGCCTATTTTGGTGCCACCTAGCAGGCAAAGACGGCATGCATTGGCATTCCCTCTGTCCCACGTACTTGGTGTCAGGTGGCAGGGAAGACCTGACGCTACTCCAGTGCTCTGTCAAACTTGGTAAGTCAGCCCACCCACTGATTCTGGGGTCACCTTGATAGAGGTTTGCTTTTTAGAGCAGACAGACTGAAAATTTAAGAGATACAGAAATCTGCTGCAAAATAAAGAAAATAAATTTCAGTCACATTAAAAAAAAAAACCCCAAACCTACTGCTATTTTGAAAAAAACTCCTTTATCTTACATCGAACAAAATAATTCAGTCTCTAGTACTGATTACCTTGAAATGTCATGTGCTGGGAAACACTGTAGTTATGGCTGATATTGACTTAGGCAGATTGAAACAAAACATGGTGGAATCAAGGAGTTTGTATTAGAAGTAGCTGAAATAATTTCAGGGCAAACCACCCCCATACTGGGATAATAATGGTACCAAAGTAGCCAAAAGTTTTACTTGATTCTAGTCAATGCATACATCTGACAAACGTTCTGCTTCGGATATATTTAATTTACACTTTACTGAACTGATGGACAGTATTAGAGTTCTTAACGTATTCAACTGAAACTTAACCATCCTGATTTCTCTGCATCTTTTTGTCTATTGACAAGGGGAAAGGATGTTCCCAGTGACTCCATTCAACATGTTACCTGTATTAAACATATTCTGACTGAAGGTTGTGTCTCATCACCATTTTTGGCAATATCTTTCTGAGCTGAAGGCTTTGTCTTCTATTTCTCATGTGCAGAGACCAGCGCAAAAAGCAATTTCAGTAGGAATCCCAAATTCAGAGTTTCCTTTGGAAGGACATCGATTCATTAAGAAATGATGATTAGGTCTCTATTTAGAATTCAGCCCTCTAATACTACCGAAGCAACGCTTGCCCGACCGAGTTAATGAAGCTGTGCATGCTGTTTTGCTGTGCATGCTGTTTTCACAATATCCATTTAGAAGACCATGCTTTGCTGAACGTCTGAGTGAAAAGAGGTGACCACCACTCAGATATGACCATATCTCTGCTGCTGCTGTTGCGCTGTGACGTGATTTGATAGGTGTTTGCCTGAGGACACAGCACAAATCAGCTGATGTAGGGCCTATACCCACAGTGATTACCTGCACTTCCTATAGATATTCCAATATTAGTATATTTCTCCCCAATTAATGATTAATATTATAAATTTACCGGATGTGCACGTGTCCTTAAAAACAGCATAGTCCATGTCTAGCTTTGATACCCAGTTGCTGGGGGAGAATGCGTTAGCAGCACTACAATGCACAGCTGTCCTGTGTCTGTATTTTCTACTTGCCCTAAACCATAGCATCCTTCGAACTTTCTCTGTATAACAAAGGAGAGTCACAGACACGTTGCACCTACCAAGAAAATCAATGCGCTTTTCATACTGCAACATTTTTAATAATACTGAGCATTAGAAATAATAATAATAAAAAAATCTATTTGCTGTGTTGAAATAAACAAATACCAATCAATTAATGTAACTGCTTTTGTCCAGACCAAACTGTGGCATGCGGAATGATGTTACAAGCTATTATAGTAATTACCAAAATAATATTAGCTTGCATTAGACTATTTTACGTTTAAAAATATTTGCTAATTTGTTAAAATCTACAGTCCATGCAATATGTCACTTTGGAAAAAGAAACAACAGCTGATTTACATAAGCAAAAACCAGCATGAGACATGGCATGTCTTCCTTGCCTTCCCTAAGTGCTATAGAACATAATTATGATATTTATAAATGTGAATATAAATAAGGTAAAGATTCTAAAACCATTTAAAAGTGTCTAAAAGATCCTTTTTGTTCTAAGTATCAAGGACAGCATCAGTGGCTAAATGTTTTCCAACACCCTAACACTGCAGCACGTTCTAAGTTTGTGAAGACCCTGTTTTGCAACCCTTAATCCTGTGATCAAAGCCTACTGAAATTGCTCCCAGGTGTATAAAGTCTACCCATTTGGGTCCTAAGCTGGCATTTGCTGTAAAAGGCTATCAGATTTTTTTTAATACCATAAAGTATCTTGGATTTAGTTCAGTTAGATATTTAATAGTGGGATTTGCCAGACCATCACTGAAGACACTAGTTCATCTTGTCGCTGCTGCTTGGTCTTCTTGTTCACTCTTCTGTGTCCTTGGCCACCAGAAATGACTAATACTGAACTTGCTTTCATTTTCTTGGATCTCTGTCTTTTACTTTTAAATGAGATATTTTGATCCTTCAAAAGCTCATAAATGTTACTGTCCTCTGGCCTATGTTCTAGGGAACTTGATCCGTGAGACAAAGTAAGGGATCCAGAAGATGACGACAAGTCACTTTTTTGTGCGATAGATCCTACTGAGCCTCCCAGCCAAACTGCGGTGTCATGGGTGTTACTAAGGGAAGAGCCTGGTCTTTCACTGTGCAGAACATTCTTTTGGTCGTCATCTTTAGGCTCTGAGCCAGGAGGCAAGCTGTTCCTCAGTTTGTTTCTGTTCTTCTTGTTTATAGATGTAGCCATTACAAGAAACTTGACTGGGCCACTGTGTGCATGATATGACACCATTCCTCTTCCTAGAGCCAGAAGAACAATTAAAGAACATTATTTATTTTACCAGAGTGTTGCACCATAATTAGTTAATGAAATTTGCTCAGAAAACCATAACTCTTAAAACCCTATTATATGCATCCAGTCTGTCTTTCGCCTTGTATGTACATGATTTACAGAAAAAATGTACCAAAAAATAATCTATTGTACCACAAGTGTTTTATGACTGTACTAATAAATCAGCTGAAACATGGCATTTTAGTTGACTGACTTTTGTGCTCTGTTCTCACAACAAAATGAGTACAGAAATGCTGCTAACTTCTTTCTGTTGGCATCAACACAAATATAACAGAGTTTTCTCCAGTAATCCACAAACAAAATACGTGATTTTCAGTTAATCCTATTATGCTATTCTGGAGAGGTACAGAGGTACAAGAACATCTGTTTCATTGTAACAGACCCCTCCACACTATACAGCAGGAACTAAAACTCATCCTTCTGAATGGTTGTCTCGTTACCATGGCAGATTCATCAGGAAATGACTGAACAGATATTATTTTCTCTCTTTTTTTTTTAAAGTATTTAAACAGTGGGATGTTGGTGGTACAAGGAAGATTTACACTGTGCAAATCATTAGAATGTATGAAAAACAAATTGCATACGGCCGAATTCAGAAGCTATAACAATATCAGTGTATGTGGCTTTTACAGCAAAAAAGAAGGAAAAAAAAAGTAGCATTCTACAAAATCAGCTACAATATGGAAAAGAGCTAGGCTATCAAGGGAAAAACCCACAGCCCTACAAATCACTCTGTCTATCCCTAATGCATTCCAGGTTATGATAAAACGTATTCTGCTTTTACAGAAAGTGCAATGATATAAAGATGAGTTATCACTATTGGAAGCACAACTGGAAAAAGTCACAATTTTTCAGTTCAAATTCCAAATATGGTATCAAAGGCTATAAAAATAGATCTTTAAATGTAACATTGCTAGATCTGTGAAATCTGACAAATCTTGACCTAAAATAAATGCAAGAATATACAGATGCCATAAACCACAACAATCAAAACAGAAAATGGAAGAATAAAATGAGATTTTTTTTTATTCTGCAACTATGCATTTTCTTGTATTGTGTTTACCTTCACCTACCACAGATTCCATATTTTTAAGAAGCATTTATCCTGTGTCACAGTAGGTTATTGCTGTGTATTTTGCTGAACACAGAGGATTTTGTTTTTCCTTTTGCAAAGTTACATAAGCTTTTTTTTCCCCTGAAGGAAGTTGCAAACAGCTTGCCTGATAAAATCTGCCAGCTTCCCTCCACAGTGCAGAAGCTCGAGCAGAATTCTGAGCCCAAAATGTAGCATGGCAAAGCCCCTATTAAACACACTTTTAAAATTTTGCTTCTGCTAGTAGCTTAAACATTTGCAAAGTGACACAGCAGCATTCGTGTGTTTGTATTTCAAGTGGGGTAATATGAAAGTAACTCAATAAATACATCTCTCCAAAATGCAAAAATCTTTATCATTCTAAAAAAAAAAATATATACTCTCATCTATTCCAAGTCTTATGTTCTGGGGAGAAAGGGCACAAAACCAATTTACTGAATAACCAGTCAGACAACATACTAAATTTTCAGTACCTATGTCTGAACCTAATACATCTATTTTCCCCAAATCTGGAAGAAAGATTGTTTACATTCTCTTCTCATCCCCATATATTTGGTCGTATTCCAACAGGATTAATGCCTATCCTATTCTTATGCCCTAAAGAAAAACAGTTGTCCCAGCTCAAACAACTGGGACAAACTGGATATCCTATACATCTCAGGAAGAACAACAAATATAATCACAAAACTCTGATATATATCTAAACAATACATATTATTTGGCAGATTCACTTAAACTAGTGACAGAAGAGAAATTAAGTCTTTACTATAACACCATTGTACTTGATCCGTTTGAGAAATTTCACTCACCAGTTACTTTGGGAATCCCCTGCAAGCGCGGCACTGGCAATGCTACTATTATACCCAGGTTTGTTCCAACCAGCAATAAACCATGGCACACCAGGAGGCTGGTCACAGAAACACGCTGCTGCCCTGTGAAGTTTAGGAAGTGCTCCATTACTTAGGAGTGATGATCTTTCCCTAGATCAAAGTAACTTCAGGCAAACACAATCGGCTGTACCGTCTCATTCAGCACAGCACTCATCGCAAAGGCAAGTATTTTGCTGGATTGTGGAATTAAACTTCACATACATGACAATTTAAATAGTATTAAACTTCTGAAACATTCTGTCCTAAATCTCTAAACCACAGTATCTGAAAGTTGACATAGATTATCTTTACAAATATGCTTCTATGAATAGACTGTTTATTCTCAATAATAAAACTGAAAGGCATTTCACTTCACAACACTCAATAATATATTGCCATACACACTTTACTCAAGACTCAAACCTGCTCATGATTACTTTTTTTTTTTCCTAGTTTTTATTCTGTGAAACAGCATCAGAAGTGCTGTGTCCCCCGTTGGCGTTTGAGTCCTCCTGTATAAGAATGGCATTGGCATATTGGAACAAGTCCAGTGGAAGGCGACCAAGATGATCAGGAGACTGGAGCACACAGTGTACAAAGAGAGGTTAAAAGAAGTGCTGTCTGCACCTCTCTGATGGGAGGGTGCATAGAAGACAGAGTCAGACTCTGTTCAGATGTGCATAGGGTAAGACACAACGGATCAATTTTGGAACATGGGAAATTTGGATTGTAAGCAGGGAAAGGCTTCTTCGTCATAAAGCTGATCAAACACTACAACGGATTGCTCAGAGAGGTTGTGGAATCTCCATTCTATCCAAAGATATTAAAAATTTGGCTGGACAAGTCCTTGAACAACCAGGTGTAATCAGGCCTGCTTCAGGAAGGATGGACAAGATGACCTCCACAGTAATTTCCAATCAAAATTATTCTATGATTTTCTACAACATATTATTTATGGGATTGCTATTTTTCCAATGAAAACAAAGTAATTTTTGCTTGCAATGCTTACTAAATATGTTTGATTCAGTTTAGATCGATTTTCAAAATGGCTTTGCCAAGTTTCAGAAATGGAAACTACTGCCTGCCCAAACTTCTGCCATGGCCCAAGTTTATGTGGAGGTATATTAAACTAGTAAGACTAAACTAGAGAGTTTATTTAAACTCTGGAATCCTCCAGGTTCAAAACTTACATGTTCCTGTATTTATGATTAACTTTACATGCAAGAGAGCAGTCGTTCCCATCTTCATCACAGCTTTGAAGTTGTTAATCACTTCATCAGTAAGTAGGGAATTTGGATTCCATGTCTGATATAACTTGGATGAACCTGCATGTTCCACACTTTAGAAAAGGATCTTAATTATGGTGTATCACAAATGAATGCATTTTCCATCTTGTCCCTTGAAGCTGAGCCAATTTACATCCAAGAATATATGAATCACAGACCCCCTGGGAAAGCAGGGAAGGAGCAGCTTGACTGTAGCCCAAAGCACTCAACTGGAAAGCAGGAGGTGGACCACAGTTCAAGTCTTCCCTCACAGAACTTTACAAAAACAAAGTATTAACCCAGCAGTGGTGTGTTGTAAAAGGCACACATAGGCTGCAGGGCCAGACCTGGAATCCCAGCTCTGTCTACCCAAAATCACATTCTAAAATACCCTAAAGGCGTGACAATTGGGTCACCCTCAGCAGGTGTAACAAGCATGAGTAAGTTGAAAAGGCTCCATCTACTCATGCAGGCCTTCAGAGACACCTGGTGTTTTCCATAAACTGTAGGTGTTTATGCTGGCAGGACTGCATCATCCCTCTTCATCTAGAAAAGCATTGATTGTCTATGCCTATTGATAAATTACAAGGCTTTTGAAGCTTGGCGTTTGCTCTTTTAATGGGGTTTTTTGGTTGGTTGGTTTGCTTTTGGTGTTGGTTTTTTTTTTTTTTTTTTTTTGTATGTGGGTTGGTTTTTTATTTGAGATATTAATGGGATTAATTTAGTTTCCAAAACAAAGCACACAAAGGCGCTCCTTCAGCACAAAAGAAGTTCAAATGGTGATGCCCAAACGCCTCTGTGTATTGGAGTTTTCTGAAATCAGTATTTGAATTCTGTGATTTAGAGCTCAGGCTTGCTCAGGCTATGTATGACATGCAAGTCCTCTCCCACAACTGGTGGTGCCACAGCGAGTGCAAGGTAACTGCAGGGTAGCTTAACCTCACTCCATTTCACTTAAAGCTTGTTTTACAAAGTAGAAACATAAATATGTTAAGTACAATTTTTAAACTTTTAAAATTATCAGAAACTCCGATTGTACTTTTGCCTCTCAAACCCCTTGCAGAAGCAAGATGATCACATTTTTAAACAACAGATCTTTAATGCTTTTTTAAGCATTTAAAATGTAAAATAATATGCAAGATTTCGTACTCCAACCCTGAAGCAATGTCTAACCAGTAATTTTTACCAGTGAAAAGCGGTAATATGCATTACTATTTCCATGGGTAAAACCAGCAAATTATCAGCCAGCAACTTAGAATCTTTAACACTGAGCACAACCTTTAGCATGAACCATCTATATATAGTGAGGTCAAAAGGAAAACCGCTTGCTTTGAAATCTTGGAAAAGCAGGAAACATCTGCAACTGAAAATATACTTTGAAATAGCACATAACTCAAAAAATTATACACAGATTAAAAAAACTATTAAAATATTAACTTAAAATATTAGTTTTCTGCTAGCCAAGGTTTGAAATCATACTTTTCTTTGTTATTTTGTGTCTTATTTTGATATATTTCAAATTCAGAGAAAAAAAAACTTGTAAAACCAATTCTCCAGAATGCGTTATGCAGTAAGCACAGGAATTAACAAGTTAAGGGAAAATGATACACATAAATGCCAAAACCCACCAAATACTCTTATCTTTAAATGACAACTTTCAGATCGCACTGTCCCAATGCAATGATAGAACTGTTAAAATCTGTAAAATAATCCGACCAAGATCTTGACCTTACAAAGAACTGAAGCCTGAAGAAATGAAGAAACTGAAGAAATTAAGCTTATAGATGAACTAGTGGGTTTATTGCCTATGTTCTGCTCTATGTTCACCTTTCTCAGGTCTCAATTACAACAACCACCAGACCTGGGTAAATCCTCATGTGTTCCCACATAGATATTCTGAAGTCAACCCTGGGTAGGTGCAAGGGCATACTGCTGCATATCCTCTTACATGACTGTGCTGCTTTTACTATATAAAAAATAAGCTCGCTGTACGGATCTGTTGGGCTGACCTAAAGTTTTCCTCAAATTTTTTTATCGTTTCCCAGCAGTAAAAATCATAAAACAACTATATTTTATGGTCTGGCACCTGGTGGGGTGGTGACAAAAGGAAGTCATAAGCCTCAAAGTATAGTTTGTTTTCCACAAAGAGGAAAGGATACATTTTTTTTCTTTGCTTTTCTCATCTGTTTCCAGGAAACACACATGCCATTAGAGGATATATGGATATAAACAGAATACAGCAACTTAAGCAGAGATCACCTCTTTGTTAAACAGGTAACCTCTCATCATCCATATGAGCAATGAAATTACATGTACCAAGGTCACAGAAATGTCTTTGAAAGGACAAGCAATTTTAGAGCTGAAAGGAAAAACATGTTTAAGGATGTTCTTGAGTAATGAAATATTGAATGTGACTATGAAAAGACAAGTGGACTGACTACTCAGGTATGGTGTTTTTTTTTTTCGGTGCGAGCTGAGATAAAGGCTGGTGAAAAGCTGCCTTTGTTGAGACTTCAACCACAGATCACAAATGCTAAGCATAAACTTGCTCTACAAATGAAGTATACTGCACTAGTGAAGTGTGTAGATTTGTCTTCAAACATTAATAGATTTCTTTTTCTGCTGCTCAGTATGCCCTCTGTTCAGCTAACAGAGCTGTGCTTGGGCCACTTAAAAGCAAGACAGATGTACTGTGGTTTACTAGACAGTGAAATAAATAGTTACCTGGACCTATAGCAATGATGATGCTCTTCCTCTCAACCATTCTCTTCCTTTCTCTTACAGCATTTGTGCTTTTCTGGCATTTTGTTATAGAACAGAAGCTTGTTTTACATTACGAGGAAATATTTTTGAAGATATATGAAGCAAAGGTATGATGTGATACATGAAGCGGACTACTCTGGACTAAATGCCTATCCCACGGTTGCGTCTGTGACCCTGCTTTTATTTCCAGTCCTGTATTCCTACACACAAACTTCCTTCCCCTAACTCCAGAAAGCAAGAGCCCTCCCAGATCCATTCTTCATAAATTGACTGCCACAGATTTAAAAAGTTACATCCAGCAGATAAAAGATTCTGCCAGACACAGTCTGCTTTTCTACATTACTGAACTTTGCGGAATCATAAGGACAATCACATCCTGTGCGCCATTTCCCTTACACTTCATTCCTCTGTGATTCTGTCCTGCCCACTGTGCTGCAGGGTTGTCTTCCTCAAAGCAAGGGAGGCATGTCCTTTACCACAAGGAGAGCAGGCAGTGATAACTTAAAGCCGTCTTCTCCTAAGAACAAAATTGGGAAAATCTAATGCTATGAAAACTGGTTACTAAGGTTATGAGAACCTCCTACTCCCCTATCTTAATTAGCTTTCCCTTAAATACAGCACTGTAACTCACAGCAACCACTCCTGACAGTGATAATAATTTTTTTCTTCTACTTCTACTGTATAACAACAAAACAAACCAAAATAACTTCATTAACTTCATGGAGTGACATTCCTCTCATTTACGTTGCTTTAAACGAAGACACAGATAACACCTCCAGGTAGCCTACCAGGCCAGTATTACATACTGTTGTTCCTACTAAAATCTTGGCAAAAGTAGTCCAGCTTCTTTGAAGTTATATTGAGATCTTGCCTTTTTCATCTCTCTTCTTAAGGCTCTTAACAATATTTTTACACCAATTTCTTCCCTCTCATTTCAATACAAGTTGAATTTTTAATTATGTTATTTTTGCATATTAAGGAACTTCTGTTGGATTTCAAAAAACTAACAGAGCTGTTTCCTTTAAAACTAAAAATCCTAAAAATCCGCAGTAAAGGCAAATACATATTTTGTAAGTACGCAGCTATTTCACTCCTCTTCTGTTTCACTTGGCTTTTTTTCCTTTTTAATCTCAGTATATACTACACAGAGCTTGATTTATTTTTTGGCTGCTTTAAGTTCCAAAAGGTCCTTACTGCTGCTTTATTATGTAAACCTCCTACTCCTCTGATTTTTAGCCTTTGTTGTGGCAGCATTATTGGGATCATATAAACAGGCCCAAGAGCGACCGCTAAATAACTGAAATTAATTTCATTTTTAGAATGGATTCTCCCTGGGAACATTTGCTGTAATAATGTTCTACTCCTGAAATAAATATCCATTTCCATTCACTAGCATGCTTTTTGTGAAGACACTGAGGGGAAAAAAAGAAAGGAATTAAAATGGGTAAGAATGACACCAGGGAGATATAATTAGCTAAAACTCTTTTAAAAAAAAAAATGGTATGTTACATCAGCAGTTTTATTACCATGGCAATAAACACTAAAGCTAAATTTGTTGAAGGTTTTTATATGCAGAAAATATATGTATAAGGGAAGCCCTACTTCCCTTCCCCCCTTTCCCCCCCTCCCCCCTCCCCCCGCTATAAACAGCGGAACATATTAAAAGTTAATCTTTTTACAACTGATCTTGATTTCTTAGCATAACTGTGATGAATTCGACCAAATGACCTATTTAAAGGCAGGTGATTTGCTACTGTTCAGTGTTGGAGCTACAGTCAAACACCACGTGTAAAAAACACCCTGTCTATAACATGATATAAACGGACAAAATTAAAAAGAGCTTTATGGCAAAGCTAATGTCATCTGAAAGAAAAGATGATAAGAAGAGAGAGACTGGAGAAGTGAAACATTTTTGATGCAAGATTTACACCCAACTCTTGTAAGAATATAAATATAATCTCAGTACAGGAAAAACTGGCTTCTGCTAGAAATGAAGCAATAAAGCTGGCGCACACATTGCCCATAAAAACCGCAGAAGCTCGGTCTACTGCAGTCTATAAACAGGGATAGACAGAAAGAACAGTTGTCCCCTCATGAACACCTTGTGCTCAGCCACGCCAGTATCACTCCTCTGTCCATCTCTTCTCCTAGCACTGCCACAGCTCCCACCTCATGTGCTTGCTGATGCTGAGGTCCTGGCCACTCACTTGCAAAACTGATACAGGCCAGTGCAACTGTCTGTGACACTGATGATTTGGGGATGATTGAACAGCTTTTGTCTTAAAACACTTAAAGATCTGTTAAAATTTCTCCTAACAACCACAGGTTCCATCTTATAAAATTAACCTTTTAATTCAACAAGTTAAAGCTCCAATAAGCAAACACTGAACACGCTCCGAAATGGCAGTGTGTGAGTCGTTCAGCTGAGTTCACCAGGACTACTGATGTAACTCAAGTTAAGCAAGTGGTTTTTTGGTCTGGATCCTAGGCCAATTGACTCCATCATGTGCTTTGATACTAAGTTCCAGAAGTAAATGCTAAACTCTGCAAAGCAAACACATTTTCATGGCAGACTGCATTGTCCTACTGCTTCACAGTCACAAAAAAAAAAAAGACTAAACAGAAGAATCCACCTGCTTATCTATATAATTACATTTATAACTTCTAAGCAGGAGAGGTGCTACTCAACCAGCTCACTGCACACATTGTTCGTCTGCGCAGGCAACTGTGATATACTAAAGCAAATAGTCATGTGACAGTTATCAGACTCAAAAGTTCGAGACAGATCTTCTGATTCTGGCCTAATCTACAACACTCTGGAGAACGACAGTGATAAAGACAAACCAAAAATGTTATCATACAATGTGATTCAGCTACCTGGCAACATATTGTGAACAGGTGTGGCAATGTTAATATCCTGGAGATGTTTCAGTGTCTCAGTGTGGAACAGGCGAAGCGTAGATCCAGATGTGAAGGCAATCCAGATTCCCACTCCAGCAACAGCCATGTGAGAGATTACCATCCCTTCCTCTTGATGGGCTTCAAAATGGCTCTGTAAGAAAAACAAGGACTCTGTGGGGAGATGCAGCTGAACAACATCATTCAACCTTCCTTATCAGCTCTTCAGTGTAGGCACTGTATCTTTGTCCTCTGTGTCAAGGACAAAGCTCTGCTTCACTCAGGATATTTTATGGCTGCTGCATATGATGTGTTAATTTTCCTGTTACTTTTTTGAAAATACATCCTCATTAGTATGGAAGAATTCTCAGCTCGAGCCGAAGTTCTACCTAATAATAGAGTAATTTCATAGTATCTTAGATATTGGATTTATTAAAAATATAACAGCTCAGACTTAAAAGGATTTTGTATTTCTTCATTGATACTTCTTTAGGAAAACTACCACAGATGAGGTTCCTGGAAGTGGGCAGATTTTTTTCTTAATATGTTACTTTTATCTACAGCAGAACTCTTCCTTAAACAATAAAAAATATTTTTCTTCTGCTCTGTTAGGTGGTCTTTTCAGAACAAGGATAATAGAATCAATGAAAAACTCATCTTTAAAAGTAGAGTGTTTATGAATATAAATACACAATTATTTGCTCAACTACGTACTTAACAATATGAGCCTTAATACTGTGGCTTGCTTTTCGACTCAGGCACTTCTGAATTTCACAGGTATTAGCTATTTTGTTTTCCTGTCCTTCAAAATATTGATGCTTCTCATTAGAAAGGCCAAAATCTTCCTTCTCATGATAAGTAATACAAGACTTTGAGGATAGACCTTTTTCCTTGATCTAGTGCCTTCAGTTACAACTTCTGCATGGCTACAGGAAGACCAAAACCTCTTTACATGCCCCTGTTAACATGCAAGATAAAGCTGTAGAAAAGTTCTTTAATCATTAACAAGAAGTAGGGATTTTTTTTCCAGTTTTGTCTTGTAAGTAGACTGCCTCTGAAGTTAGACACAGCCTTTTAATGTTGTGCCAGCTATTAACAAATACAGAGAGCTATTCTGATAAACATAAAAATTCCTTGGCTAAATAAATGACAAACTGTTCCTTGGATACAAATCTCTCTCTGAGGGATATAAAAATAAATATCTGCTCTAATATTCACACCACATATTATATACTCGGTCTTCAACACCAGTGATGGACTCAGGGTCCCCCAGAGCCCTGGGCTAGAGAACCATGACTGTGGGAATGATAAACTCCTAATAAACCCTGAACTTGTGCAGGACTTGCTGCTCCAGCTGGATCCCTATAAGTCAATGCGGCCTGATGGGATTCATCCGAGGGTACTTAAAGAGCTGGCTGATGACATAGCGAGTCCTCTCTCAATGATTTTTCCATGCTCTTGGGAATCTGGAGAGGTCCCAGTTGACTGGAAGCTGGCAAATGTTGTCCCAATCTTCAAGAAGTGCAACACGGATGACCCTGGTAACTATAGGCCTGTTAGTCTCACATCTGCGCCTGGTAAAATTGTGGAGAAGATTATTCTGGGAGTTACTGAAAAACACCTGAAAGACAATGCAGTATTGGGTCCTAGCCAGCATGGGTTCACAAGGGGAAAGTCCTGCCTAACAAATTTGATTTCCTTCTATGACAAGGTTACCCACCTGGTTGACCAATGGAAACCAGTCGATGTGATCTTTTTGGGTTTCAGTAAAGCCTTCGATACTGTCTCTCACAGTACCCACCTGGACGAAATGTCCAGCGTACAGCTGGATAAACACATAATGCAGTGGGTGAGCAATTGGCTGATGGGTCGGGCTCAAAGCGTCACAGTAAATGGGCTTACATCGGGCTGGCGGCCAGTCACTAGTGGGGTTCCTCAGGGATCCATCCTGGGGCTGGTACTCTTTAATGCCTTCGTAAATGACTTGGATGCAGGACTGGAAGGATTACTAATTTTGCTGATGACACAGAATTGGGAGGAGCTGTTGACACTCTCAAGGGCAGAGAGACCCTGCAGAGAGATTTGGACAGACTGGAGAGCTGGGCGATCACCAGCCGTATGAAGTTTAACAAGGGCAAGGGCCGTATTTTGCACCTGGGGCATGGCAACCCTGGATGTACAGACAGTCTGGGGAATGAGAGGCTGCAGAGCAGCTCTGCAGAGAGGGACCTGGGGGCTCTGGTCAACAGCAAGTTGAACATGAGCCAACGGTGTGCCCGGGCAGCCAGGAGGGCCAACCGTGCCCTGGGGTGCACCAAGCACTGCATTGCAGCCAGTCGAGGGAGGGGATTGTCCCACTCTACTCTGCGCTGGTGCGGCCTCACCTCGAGTACTGTGAGCAGTTTTGGGTACCACAGTACATCAAGGATACAAAGCTACTAGAGAGTGTCCAGAGGAGGGCCATGAAGTTGGTGAAGGGTTTAGAAGGGAAGCCATATGAGGAGCAGCTACAGTCACTTGGTTTGTTCAGCCTAGAGAAGAGGAGGCTGAGGGCAGACCTCATCGCGGTCTGCAGCTTCCTCACAAGGGGAGGAGGAGGGGCAGGCGCTGATCTCTTCTCTCTGGTAACCAATGACAGGACCCGAGGGAATGGCAGGAAGATGTGCCAGGGGAGGCTTAGGTTGGATATTAGGAAAAGGTTCTTCACCCAGAGGGTGGTGGAGCACTGGAACAGGCTCCCCAGGGAGGCAGTCATGGCGCCAAGCCTGGCGATATTCAGGAAGCACTTGGACAACGCCCTCAGAGCTATGGTGTGAATTTGGGGTTGTCCTGTGCAGGGACAGGAGTTGGACTTGATGATCCTTGTGGGTCCCTTCCAACTCAGGGCAATCTATGATTCTATGAACTGTTAACTATATTTGCAGATAAAATGCAGAAGTACCCCCTTCCTCCTTGTAGAAGTACACTTAAATTTTCCATGCATTAAGAGCTACATTTTGGTCATTTTGCATTAAAATCTAAATTACATGTTTCTCAGAATAAGCTCTTAGCCTAAGACAGTTATGTTTTGAATATATTAGGGTTATAGATATTGTTCAAATTCTCCATTTAAATTCAATAAACAGGCTAAGAGCAGAGTTAAAGAATAGAAGTTTAAGCTTTCATAAAGTGTAACTTTTGATATTATACTTAGTAGGCACGTAATTTTCTTTTCACACTGTATTACTCCATAAATTAGTACTTTCCACTGAGAAATTGGCTGTTTAAAAACAAGGGGAATTTTGTTTTTTTGTTCATTAACACTGTTCTTCAAATGTTCAATTTTTAGTAAATGAACAGATAAGTTTCTCTTCAGCTATTAGGCAGTGGTTTAGTTTTTGAGTGTTACCGTGCTACCTTTTGACTCTTTGAATAACAACACTGCAGAATGCAAGGTAAGCACCTCTGGCAGGTACGTTTATATTCACTGTTTTCCTCAAGTAACCTCCACTCATTCTTTACCAAATGATATACATAATTTGAAAATCATAAAATTTATTCAACAGAAGAATTCACCCATGAACATCTTTCAAAGCCAGAAACAGGTCTTATGACTGAATTTTCTGGTATTCTCATCATGCATGTTTCATTGTAAAAAGGATTTTACAATAATAACTTCTGTTTACAGATTCATACATCCCTACACTGATAACCAACTGACTTTTGAAAACTTCTCAGGGACAGATCCAAGGCCACTAAAGTGAACCTGACCACCAACTTGCACTGTTTGAAATTAGAAGAAAAATGAAGCAGATCATAAGAAATTAATTTTCTCTGGAGTGGTCTGACCGCAGCTGACAATTCTATTGGTGCCACTGTAAACAACTTGCACATGCATTTTTGTCACATTCCATTTTTACCAGCCAACTCATACTCCTACACAGTCTGTCCTGCCATTCGTACAGCTGTCTGCTGAAACACATAGACACATTTAAAGTACAACTGTAATACTGTCAACGCCACAAGAAGCACGAAAAAGAACTACTCTTCTCATTCAAAGGGTCTTCTAACATGGAGCAGGAATATACCCCAAACCTGTTTGTTCTTTTACAAATGCCTAAGTTTTTGTATAGAGGACAGCTTTGACATCTGTTTCAATTACATGTTTACCTGAAAACCAATAGCTGGCCTTTTTCTTTAATTATTTTTTTCTTCTCATAACAAGAAATACAAAGGGTCTAAAAATGTCTTATTCCCTTTGTTTTGTTATCAAAAAAATTGAACTTCATCCTGATTTTCTCTTTTAGTTTTCATACCTACATTCCTCTCTATTCAGAGCCCAGCTTTCTTTCCCTCAGGCTCTCTCATTCAAACTCTATAGCAACACAAGAGCTGCAGAAGACATTCTGGATGCTGCAGCCCGCCTGCCCAGCCACCAAGCCCAACACAGCTCACTATTGTTTCAGCAGCACAGGGCATAGCTGCAGTCTTTCTTTTGAGGGGGTGCTCACTTGCACCAAACAGCTGTGCCAAGAACTGAACCACGATTTCTCAAGCTTCGTGAGAGACAGATAATGGGTATCATTGTCCACAAGGTAAAACAAATGACTTTTACTACTTTAAAGAAGTTACAGTACTCAGGCAACATACAGTCACGTATAGGGATTTTCATTTGTTTTGTTTATTCAGCTGAACATTTCAGAGTAACTTGTGTATAGTTAGCCAAGTTTTAAAAACAAGAGAAAACAAACCAGGATAGAATGCCATTCAATTGGTGACTTTATTCCGTTAAATACTCTGGCATTTTCTGTTGTTTTTAAACAAACACATACTGCTTTTGTAGAGTGTGAGGGTCCACAGGCAGAGACCACTATGGGATCAAGGTCTATACCGAACAGCAATACAACAGTCACATCTAGGGTCAAGACTAAGGACACATTTCTTCACAGAAAAAGCATCAGTGTATGTAATTAATATATAACAGCAATTGATGCATTTCTCACATGTCCCTTGCCAAGGAACTTGAGGCATTGTGCCAGTCTGGGGCACTGTGCCAATAAAAGACATTTCCTAAAACATTCTATTACAGTAACGTATCATTAAAGCAAGTGAATTCAGAGTCTTATCTGCATCAGAGGGGAAAAAAAGCAGGAAAAGTGAGTAACATCCAAACCTAATATATAGGATGCCGAACCTGCTCATTTATTAATAGTTATTAAAAAAAAAGCTTCAGTAAGAATCTTAGAAAAGCAAGGAGGCACAGAATGAGACTGTTCAAGGATAATGTACTTTGCACTTAGCAAATGCACAGACAGTTAAATACGAGGTACCTGCCTCACAAGGACAAAGCTTACAAAATGGTCTTGAATATGCTCATGGGCTTGCATAACTATGGCCTTAGAAACCAGTCAGGTGCCTTTACAGATAACATATATGACACAGAGCATATGATATGTATGCATGATAGTAGAAAGCAATGAACAAACAAGCAGCTGTAATTTGAAGTATACAGAGATACAAAGGAGTTCAGCAAAGAGAGAATAACAACAGTTGAGCCCTGTGCAACACCTGGATTCCTGTTGACAGAGCAAAGATTAATATTATGCAAAAAATCTTGAGTCAAACCATTACTACTAACCCTCAACAAGAGAAGGCACAGAGGGAGAACAAACATTTCCCTGCTGCTGTTTTCCTTCGTACAGCAAAGCTTCTGCTCTGCACAGTAAGGAAAAGGTAGCTCAGATGCATTCAGCTGCTGATATTGTTAAAATATTCCCTATAGACAGAGTCTAAATTGCCTCATGTATAATATAATATTGAAACAATATTGCCAATAGACATGGTATGCACGTCATAGCAGATCACTTTTGGAAAGATAAACCCAGGAAATTATCAAAACAAGTCAGGTAACTGAGCAGGTAGCAACAGCAAAAACATTAGTGAGCATTTAGTCTGGTGAGATGGTGAAAACAAGATCAGTACTTGTGTATGTCTTAGGACCAGTGAAGAAGCAACAGAAAATCATCATTTGTTCACAGTTCTATGAGGAAGATGGCATACTACGGTATGGATATTTGTGTGGAATAAAAAAGATGACCCTCAGCCAGCCATACAAAAAATCATCATGTTCTTGAATGAAATTATCTGTGTCGAGAAAATATTATTCAACCCATATGCACCATTTCCAGTTGCACCATTTCTTATACGTTGTTTGCTGCAGCATTCATTGCCTGTATATCAATTATAGCTGTAAGAGTCAGTGTATCTATAATAATCTGAGCTCTGAATACAATGGATGGGTTAGTTCAAAAAAGCACTCTGGAAATTAACAGAAACCTCCCGCAATGCTTTTGTAGGAAAATTTGTAGTAACAGCTGAAAAATGAAACTACCATGCCTAAGAGATAGATAGAATTTGTTATTTTATCCCTCTGAACTTGTTTTCAATACTGCAATCCATTATGCTACACTGTATTTTGATAGAGTAAGCTTTTTACATTCTTTAATCCTCAAAGCTTGTCTAACTCTGGTTTTGTTCTCCTGTGCCAAAACAGCACAGCATAGCCCAAACTGCAGTCATACCACCTGATCTAGGAAGAGCTTTGTGGTAGAATTAGGCCAGAATTGCCTAACTTATTTACAGAGATCTGACTGTATGTAACCAACCTCACACAGGAACACTCTATATATTTCTTGGTGAGAATCAGAGAGATTCATCATCAAAATCTGTACGACAGCAACCAGGTGTCCCAGAGGCTACCCTGCCACCCCAATGAAGCTAACAAAAGTCCATTTCAAGCACCTATCCAAATCACTCTTCCAAAGTCTTTTTCTCATCATACCATTCAAACTATCAACAAAACAAGCCTTAAAGAAAAACAAAGTAGGAAGATATGACCTGAGCATCTACTTGGATGAAACAAATCACCCAGAAAGCACAGATAAAGACAGAAGAGATCAGGATGTTAGCTATTTCCCTGCAAACCCATGACAATGACTCACAGAATCAATTGTACCACACAGACAATTGTTGGGAGAAAACACGATCATCAATGAAACAAAAAAGCAGCAACAAAGCACACAAAGAAGGAGGCTGTGAGCTCATCAGCAACTCCTGTTTGAAATAACTTCATGGCTGTAAACATTATGCAACTCAGTGTAACTGTGTTGTAGGTTGAAGGAGAGGCTTAATTCCTAACATTTCATCAACTCTAAACTTTAGACCACTAAGACATGCTTTTGGTGGAGGCTGCAATTTTGGCAGAAATGAGGGCTTAACGCTTTCTGGAAAATGTGGTCACAAATATGAGCTCGAATCCTTAACACTCCTCTCCTTCCAGAAAAAGCTCACTTTTGTATGATTATTCATTGGAAAAATGTCCTTACGCAAAGGAAATTTTTGTAGGCCACTGAGAAGCAAAACTCTGAAGAAATATATTATGAAATCATCACAAGGTACAAGTAACATCTAACTATGCAGAGGCAGTCTCTTAATTAAACCTTCTTCTGGAATTAACAAGCAATTCCTATAGGCACCTACTTCTTCGCTGCCTTTCCTCAGATCTCATTTTTAGGCAGACTTCTTGCCCCAAATACTCTGAGTTCCAAGCAACTTATGGAAACCTGGAGGAAAACGAAAGCAAACCTTGGTCTAATGAAACATCAGCAGAGAACATCACGGCAGAGTTTCAAACTCCTGGAAGTAGGATTTAACAGAACTGAAACGGTATTTCATGAAAAGGTTCCTGAATTGTGAAGCTTCTTAAACAGATTTTAATGTTTAAATTTCACCACTTATACACTATAGCAGAGTTATGTGAGCAATGCTTTTAAAAGCATTTACCTCTATGGAATGTGTCACAGTGCTGATTATAAAAATTTGTCCACCACATGCAGCCCAAATGGTCTCCTCCATCACAAGCAGACTTCTAACAGGCAGAACCCCCAGTTTAACTATCTTCTGAGGTTCCGTGTTCCACGTCCCATCTTCAATAAAAAAGAAGAAAGGTTATACACAACAAAATGGTAATCTTTGTTTCAAAACAGTTTTGAAAACACTCTCTCTCAAGCCTACTGCTAGAATCTCTGCAAGTTGCCACTTCAAGCTAGACTGTGATGTACATATGTTTAATTTTAGCTTCCAGGGTAAGTTGGTAAGGGTAATACAACATTAAGGAAAAAAAACAAAACCAAACACTCATATTTGTTAACTGAACAAATTTTATTTGGATTAATTGATAAACAAGGAATCCCACATTGCTGTTCTGATACATCTGCTTTCCTTTCCAGAGGAAATAGAGCCAGAAAGCCATGGCTGATATAATTTTCTCCAACTCAGAAGGAGCTCACAACTGATCTATTTCAAGATCAATCAACTTCCAACTAGGACAGAATCATTTTTCATGTGAAAAGTAGTCAGCAAGACTTTTAATGTAGGTTCTAACAAGCTCAGATGACTCTCTAAGAGCACACTGATGGAACAGACTTCCTGCGACTAGATGCTTCATTTAAGGTGGTTTTTTTTTTTTTTTTTTTAAGAAATTAAAACTTAGTTTTATGTCATGTCTTCACTTTTCCTATTTTTTGTTCCAACTATTATCCACAGTGTTTTCTGTGGACTGCATTCAGCAGATCCAAATCACAATCAATTATTAAGAGACCTTCTGATAAAAACTGCATGCTGCCACTTAACGCTCTGGTCACCCTCACTTGCCATCTCTTTGAAACAAGGATTAGCAGATTATTTCTCTCCAAATTCAAGAGTTAGCAAAATGGGCTTTTTGAAATAGTTGCAGCTGTGTCTTTTATACATCCAATTTGACATACCAAATATGTCAATAATCATTTTAATACTTTTATATTAGTTTATTTCTACTGTAAGCACTCATTGAACATAAAGTCTCAAAACCCAAATTTCTCTCCATTATGCTTTAGTAACAACATTAAAATCTGTTAAAGTACCTGTTTTTATATTGACATAAAATATGTCCAAAAGGCCCCATTTCCTCACTTTAAAGCCTTCTTCCTGCATAAGCTGCAGAGAAGTTGTCTACTGACACCGGTTTCAACTCAGTAACCACTTACATTTTGATTGATGAGACCAAGGTAAACACACCTTCAGGCAAGCAGTTAAGTACAACTTTTTTTCCTTTTTCCCCCAATAACAAGTGTGTCTATTATCTGCTTAGGTAAAGGGGTACAAAGTTTCCTGCTTCACAATAACAGCAGCAACAACAATAATGAGAAGCCTCAGCTCTGGAGTACTTCTCATTGCTTCTGCCATCTGCATGATAGAACCTTTGCTGAGTCATTCTCAGGATGTGGCTCTCTTCAGAAAGCATCTTTGTAAAAATGACATTTTGTTTCAGGCCATCAAAATAATTTTCATGATTTTAGTTTGCAAGTGAGAAGAGTGTTTCCAGTTATTATCTTGCAAACTCTCCCAGCGATGTCAAAGTCACTCTGTGTTCTTCGTGACTCATATGTACCATTACTAATAAACTTCTGGAAAAGTTTTCATGTGCTAGCAACCACATTATTCTCAAATTAAATTCTTAAGTGGAGGCTGCCCATACCCTATGAATGCTTTAACCACTGCAGGCAGTTCAGCACAAAGCCTTCAGAGAGCAAGGCTGCACATGTGTGTGTATCATGACTTCCGTTGCGTAAGTTATGCTGACTGCCGAAGTTATAACAGCATCCAGTATGTAGCACCCTCGTTGTTTCCTTTTTAGGAATAAAACCAGCATAATTCTAGTATATTATCTTTCAGAAAAGACAGTAAGAAAGACACTGAATTTGGGCAAACAGCAGATAAGCTGAGCAAGAAGCTATCTTTTCTTCTGTAGTTATATTTTCACACTGAACAATACATCAACGTACAGACAAAACTATGTACTGAACTCACCAGCTCTTCCTGTTAAATACATTCAAAGTATACATTAATCTATATATAAAGCATAGCTGATACTGAAGTGACAGGTGAACAGGGATTTTCAGGATCTCAACTGTGGACTCGAATTTTAAGCAAAATTTAAATCCACTTCAAGCTTCTAAGGTGTTGTTTTTGTTTTTTTTAATCTGGTCTTTATGGCCCCAACTTCCATGCAACTCCTCAGATGTGTAAGCATTAAGCCGTGCTATTCATTTTGATCAAGTCTTATTTAAAATCATTACCTAGCTTTTGTAATAGTTTTGAGTGAAAAGGAAAATTAGTACTGGTGTCAGGTAGAGGTTGATTGCAAAATAAAAATTCTAAAACATCCTACTGCAAGGTAAGAAGATGAGTTCAATATTACCAGTTATGAATACTACCAGTGTTATGAATATTTGATTCAACAAATATACATATCAGATCTCAGTTCTCACAAAACCATTTTCTGTTGGTGCTATTATCACAGCACTTAACAATCCAGTTAGCTTTAAGAGTTCAGTGGGATTGGACATATGGAAAGGGTGAGACAGAGACCTGATGTCTTACATGTTACCACGACCTCATGCAAAGAAACTGCAATCCCACTTGATACATCAGTCCAGGAAAAATCCAAAGCTATCACTCTATCCAGATACCCTAGCCATGTGATAAGGCTATTCTGTAGTGCTTTTTTATTTCTTCCTGCAAGCACTGCTGTCTTCCAGATCAGACAGCATCTGAGACGGATGGGGGTGGGGGGGGAAGAGCAGGGGGGAGACTCTCTAGTCTGGTAATTAGGGCAGTATTTAAACGATGGGTCAGCTGTGTTCTGGTCCTTGCCTCAGTGAATGCTTAATTAATTATACAAAGTGAAATCGCACCAGGAGGAGAAATTAAGCACTGTGCATCTCTCTCCTCTTATTTTGTGGCAGCCAGGGAAATCTCTTGAGAGTTAGAAGCATGGGTACAAATCCTCTCAAGCAAGGCAAGGGATTAAGCCTGGTAATCCAACATACTTCTGCGAGTGATTTAACTGCAGGCTGCTGGCTAAAAGCAAGATCATGACTTCATTTTGCTGACCAAGAATTTTATCGCCCATCACTAAAATTACTTCGCAATTTTGTGTCTAGTTCACAAGTTGTTTCAAGACTTATCAAAATCACACTTAAAACATAATTCTCTGCCTCTCTCTCTAGATCTCAGCAGACACTATTTGATACCTGCCTGCACAGACTTCATGTTTGACGTTGGCTATTTCATGTTATCTGTCTGATCCAAAGTTCATTGCTTCTAAAATCTAAGTGAAAAGAAGTATTCTTTCTATTCTACTTGTGTAAACGCCTGTAGATGCAAGCCATATTTATGTAAGCAGATCCAACAACTGGCACTATCCATGTATTTAAAATTAGGTGCAGTACTTGCAAAAGATAAAGAATAGCTTCATTTGATGTTATCAATCCTTGGTTAGTTACTGATTTAATAAATTTATTTTTTCCTAAGAAAAAAGAAAAGAGGTGAGAGAAACAGTAGCTGAGATAAAACTTTTGCCAACAAGATCTCAAGGCATACAGTAGGACAAAGACATTGCAAGGAGCCCAGCAAACTAATTTCTGAAAAGCAGGAATTGAGCAAAAGAAAAATAAGCAATGGAGATGTACATAACGCGGCTCCTGGAGACCTGGCTGGAGAATACCTACAGGAGTGCCCACAAAAGTGTGGCTTGTCTTAAAATTCTGCTCAATCAATGCCTTGTTTCTGCTCTCTAAATAAGCACTGTTTTAGTTTTAGGAAGATTTTATGGTCATCGTTGTCTCCTGAATGCTGAAAAGCCAGGAAATAAAGTTTTCTTCTACCTATGAGGTAAGCATATAGATACTGAATGAGATGCAACATGCAGTACCTATATCCTATAACCAGAGGCTAGTCTGTATGTGGAAAAATCAGTTATCTGCACCCTGAGCAAACACAAGATTGAAGCCTGACACCTGTGGAAACAGGAAGGAAACAGTGGGAGAAGAGATAGGGGTTTTCCTTCTGCTTTGTAAGAGAAGTCCATCCTCATATTAACAACATACAGATTACTGTATTTGCAAGTTTTAGACGACTTGAGTCTTAAACTGGCCACATCAAAGCAGCTATAGACTCTTACTATAGATACACCAAATGCCTAGTACACAAGACATGACAGTCATTGACAGTCTCTATAACATTACTGTAATGGAATACTGGCATCTATACGAATTGCAGGTACAGCTATTTGCAGGAATGAGATACATCTACCAAATTTGGACAGGGTCAAATATCAAAACAAATCTAGGGGCTCCTAGAAATAAGATGCAAATATCAGAAGTTATGATATATTAGATTAATATTTAAAACATGAGAACACGGTTTTAAGCACTGTTGTGTCTATGTACTAATAGATCTGTGTTATGCCCCTATTTGTAGTACCCTCTGTAAGTTATATTTCTCCAATAGTTACGTACCATAGTTTATACCCCAATGTTGAACAGTGTCTTCCAATGCTTGTATCAGACTGTTTAGCTTCAAAGTAAGGTACCTTATGCTCATAAAATATTTCTAAGACTTTAATGTATAAGGACATTGTTTCCATTAGTGCATTTGGTTATTAGTCTTGTGATTTTTGTGAATTTTAGAAGAACAGTTATCCTTCTATTCACTCAAATGTAATTAGATAGTAAAAGTTTTAAAACAATGTTCATTTTATAGGACAGAATGTTGGCTATTTTCTCTTTCTGTGATTTGTTTCCATAAAAGTCAAAAGAAAGTAATATTATTTTACAATAATTTATAAAAATAAGTTTCTTATTATTTAATTTATAATTTATTAATATTTAGTGTTTTAAATAATTTGTTGATGCTCTCAAGTCTTCATATGAGATAAGCTAATAACATAGTTTATCTCCTCAGAAAGTCTTTTTAAAAAGTTTGTAGTAGTTTTCCCTTCCTTTACACTTTCAGTTGAGCTGAACTGAACATGCTTTTTAGTTAGTAGCTTCCTCTCTTGCTTAGCAGTGCTATTGATGATTTCAACAGAGCTGCCAACACAGCCCTGGGAACAGTGGTTGTTGGTTAATTTGTGCAGTGGAGCACAAACATTTTTTCCATCACGTGGTACATAAACTAGCACTGTTGAGGAGTAAGATGGTAGCTACAGAAGTAAAAAGTTTAGCACACTTCTTATCCCTTGGAAATAAGCTGAGACACTCAGGTCTGCTCTTCTACACAAGGTGTAACTAGGAATGTCCTGTGCTACGCATGCATATAGTGATTTTTTCCTACATATGCAACAAATTCTTCATGCTAAATAGCTGACAGAGCTCTACCTAAAATTATAGAGAGGGTGGTGCTGGAAGTCCCAGCATGAGATATGCAAATAATACTGATAGCAATGTCAACATATTTCTGGTAACAAGTATTAGGTGACACTGCTAATAGTGATAACATAGTCAAGACAACAGTATTTACTTATTTTTCAATATCACTGCTCTAGTCCTCTCCCTAACAGCTTAATACCATTCCTTACTTTTCATAGCAATATCTCTCACCACATCTACTTTAAGTGGCAATCACACGCCAGAACTGCACTCTTCAGACACACTGGAGCAGTGCATGGATCCACCCAAACTCTGAAGTCTGACATCAGTACTTTACATTCCACATATTCCTCCTGTCTTGCATTTGTCAAAGTACACAATTGTCTTGCCAAATTGATCAAGGTATCTTGCTAATGAACTGACCTGCTACTCCTTCACTGTTATAACTGTTTCCCCTTACTCTTATATTTCTTTTCAGTTTCGGTCCTTTTTCTTGATATTAATCCTCTGATTAGTGTCACGAGGCCTCTTTGGACAGGTAAGTCATCAAAACTCTTGACCAACTTCAGAGCTGCCTAAGTTTTTACCAGTGAAGTCTCTCTGAAGAACGTAAACTTCTGTTCTGCACATGGCCAGAACTGCCTTAGCAATTGTTCTTGTTTCACATTCAATTGCAATCCTCAAAGTTGAGCTCTTCTTCCTTTCATAAACCTCAGCGCCAGAACCTAGCAGCGTACACCTACAGGAACAGGCTCTGCAAAAACCTGCTAGAAAATACAGCTTTCATTAAAACATGCAAGAGGCTTCCTCTTATGGGTGCATGGGCTCAGTTCTCTCTGCCAAGACTGAGAGGCAACAGAGCAAAAGTTTATGTATTAAATAATCATTTGATAAAATAGAAATCTCTTCAGCTGAGAGCCTAGTGCCTTAGCCGTTAGGATACTATATAAGAAATTACATGTTCTATTTCTCCTATCCTATTAAAAAAAAAGGCATGATTCATCCTCAGCTTAAGAAACTGATCAGAGGTGTAAGCTCCACACTCTGAATCACAACTGGCACTTCTCTTCCTCAGCAGCAGCTGGAAGTAGGATAACATTAAGAAATGCCTTGTTTCAATTTCTTACTGGTTTGTTTGGACAGTTCTCTACTCACAGAGTCACAGGTTGAAAGGGACCTCTGGAGGTCATCTGGTCCAACCCCTCTGTTCAAAACAGGGCCACCTAGAGCTGGCTGCCCGGGATCATGTCCAGATGGCTTTTGAAAATCTCCAAGGATGGAAACTCCACAACCTCCCTGGACAACCTGTGCCAGTGCTCAGTCACCATCACAGTAAAAAAGTACTTCCTGATGTTCAGAGGGAGCCTCCTGTGTTTCAGTTTGTGCCCATGGCCTCTGGTCCTGACACTGGGCACCACCGAAAAGAGCCTGGCTCCATCCTCCTTCCACACTCCCTTCAGGTACTTATAGACATTGATGAGATCCCCCTAAGCCGCCTTCTTCTCCAGGCTGAACAGCTGCAGCTCTCTCAGCCTTTCCTCACAGGAGGGATGCTCCAGCCCCTTCATCATCTGAATGGCCCTGTGCTGGACTCCCTCCAGTATGTCCATGTTTCTCACATACTGATGAGCCCCAAAACTGCACCCAACACTGCAAGCGTGGCCTCACCAGTGCTGAGCAGAGGGGAAGGATCACCAACCATGCTAAGCGCTATGAACTTAATTCTAGGGGTGAGCGTGCAAGGGCTCACTGTGGGTGCTGTACACATACACATACCAATCATGGGCTGAAAGGATAGCCATTGCAGTCAAAGCAGCATGTCTTTTTTATGCATCTATTCTCTCATCTTAACCAAACTCTTTCTGAAGCTACTAATATATTAATTATTCTACTCTTTGCCACAATCATTCTGAGTTTTTATTTTCTTTTTCCTGTTTCTCTCCATACTCTTTACAGGATTTTATGGGAAGGAAATGTATATCAATGTCTAGAAGAAAGGAAGTAGCTGGAACTGACTACAGTATATCAGGAACAATACACCTATATTATATAAAGATTGTGATTTCCCTTTCCTAAGATACTTTTGTGAATGGAAGTCAAACACGCGCTGACCTTTTTTGCTGTTACATCACTCAGAAAACACATCTGCTGGGCTGTCTGCAATCATCACAAAGGGGTTTTGTTATGGTTTTTAAACAAAGACAGTACAATGTACTTTTTCCTTAACCTCATCTAGAAATGTTTTGCCTGGAAATATTCCTAATAATTCAGCCTGAAGCAAACACTAAATACACAATATTTCAGACTGATAACTGTGCAAAAGTTAATAGCACTGTAAACAAGTTCTGAACACACAAGGTGTCAGAAACTTTACAATCTACACCACTACCATTCCTATATATAACAGCATTTAATGTATTAGTTGTTTCATGGTTCCCCAAACTAGTCTTCTCACCCACATAAAATTAAGGATTATTGAGAATAATTACCAGGGCTCCTATTTTCAGGATTAACATATTAGCAGACCTACATCCTAGTCTTTCTGTGACATTTTCACAGATCACCATGTTAGCTCACATTTAAGAAATGAGTAGATTTTATGATATCAGCAGCTCATTGACTTTGCTTTTAATTTATGTTCAAATACATTCAGGCTTAAGTACTTTTTAACTCAAAAGTGAAAATACACAGATACAGAGGTTTCTCAGTAAAACATGACTACTCTCCACAAAGGAAGAAATCTCACTGTGCACCTTCAACTCTCCCACTAACATGGCATGTGTTCCTTCGTTTCGTATACATACTACTTAGCTTCCATTTTAAATTACTTCAAGACAATACTTTCTACAGCCAGAGAGCACTCTGGATGCTGTTGATCTGATAAAGTTCTCTTGTGAAGAAAGTCAGAAGAGAGCACTAGCTGTTTGTAAACAAGCTGGTTATTTACATGCATTGAGCCATCTGAAAACAACAGGAGAAATTAGAGCTATTTGGTTACTGAAAATGGAATTAAAGAACTCGCAGGTCTTTGACTGCATACATAAAGGCATCGAGCTTCAGTGACTGAACTGATCCATCACACTTTCTGCCCAGAGAGGAAGACACAAGGATCACAACTCTGAGACTGTGAGGTAGATTTTCATCCTACGAGAAAGATTACCCCTTTTCATTCATGGAGTCCCACAGCAGGCTGAACAACCATTTTACCTGTGCATCCCATATATTTGACCTTCTCAGGCTTCAAATCAAGATGCCTTGTAATGCAGTGACCATATTTCATGTTCACTTTTAAATCTTTCCTTAATCTCCTTTATGCTGACAGACCAAAACCCAAATTGAAGTGTATGGCTGGAAAGTAACACCCTCTGTAGAACAGAAAGCAACGCTGATGCATTGCATAAAGCTCTTGGGAGGCTGCATTCCCCCTCCCTGCCGTTTCACCACTTGAATTCCTCTGCTTGGTAAAATAGGTCAGTACTCATAAAAACACCCCTCCAGGGCTGACTGCCTCACATGACCACAGCAGCCAACTACAAGGAATACGAATGCTAACATGGGAGCAGCTGATTCGCACAACTTTCATGAGGCGTGGAGAACTGAAATAATACACACAGACCAAACTGTAAGGAACGGGACTACAAGATGAGTCAGAAAAACACGAATGCATATTCCCCATCTCAGAGCTTCAGCGATCCTGAAATAGACTGCGACAGGTTCTATGAATATCTAGCTGCACAAAACCCGAGTCTTCAGAGGAAGATGAGCAGGGGACGCTATGATCCTGGTCAATACAACATAACCACCAGCTCAAAGTGATTCTGTCTGGTTAACAGCTCTGCCCTGTCCCTAACACCCTCTGTAGATATGCAACCCATGCATCCTTTCTTACCCATACTGCCAAGGATGCCATGCATGTTTTTGAGGTGGTCTTTTCTGGAATAAGTTGAGTGACAGCAACTGCAGTCTTAAAACAGCTTAAACACACCAATCCCTTTCAAAGAAGACGACAGATTCACTTTACTATCCCACCCAGGTATACACAGAAACTGAAACATCAAAAATTATGAGCCTAGGATCAAGGCCTCACTCCTATGCCTCCAAAACAAAGAAAAATTTGCTCTTCAGTGGTAAAAAAAAAAAAAATCTTAAAGGGAACTGAAATCTAACATCTGGTTTCAGATCAGAAATGACAGTTCAACAGGAAACCTACTGGGCTGAACGTGACAACTGGTGACAGGGAGTCTCTTTCGCAACACTTTTTTTTAGATTCTTGCTTGGAAAAAAAAAAATTGCATCCTGTACCTTTCCCAAACTAAGTCTTTATATGATCTAACACTGGCCATATAATTTGTTCCAAGATTCAAGATACTGAGCTTGGCTCCTCAGTTAGAGATTGGCAGGATTTAGTAGCCAAGGTATAGTGCCACACAAACGGTGTGGTTGCATTTACAGGGCCCATCTCATCAGAGAAGTATGACAACCATTGTTACACAGCTCACACTAATAAGGTACACCAGATCTCTGCTGGCTCTGCACTTTGCAAGGTTAGATGTATATGTGCTAACACCTCACTTAAAAACTCAGGTTTCAAACTTTGAGCAAAGCCTTGCTGATTTTGAACTGAATTAACTATACGTGTACATAGTACCATAGGAAAGTTAGTGAGTTGTACTGGAAGTACACAGACAAGTGCCTGAACGAGCTCTGGAGAAGAAAGTTCTGCTTTAGAAGTATTACCTGGGATCCTCCTTTACTCAAATTATTTTAGCCAATTACTTTGCTAGATACAAAACAACCAACTGTGATGCTATTGGAAAAAGGAGTCCTACTGTGAAATACATGTGCCGCACACATAGGAAAGGCTTCTCCTATCTGTACAGTAAAAATGGAGTTGTCATTTCAAATGAAATATACAGGAATCTCTACCAATACAGAATTTTTGTCTTTCATAAACACCAATACTGGATAGTTGAGTGGAATTAACATTGTGCTGTGTAAAATACAGTATACTGCCCGTTATCACATAAACTTCTGGACTCTTGTAACACTGATGTCCTTAGGGTTTAAGCTAAAGGGCACAAATCAGTTTTCATATGTATCGTATGGTAAAAGCGGGAACAGTATCAAAGTTTCTACCATCCTTCAAAAAGGGATAACAAGTCTTTTCAGAAGTACTGAAAAGTGTAGTAACCATAGTTCAGCAGTTTTACAGAGAATTTGTGGAAAATATAATAATGGAAAACTAATTCTGCCAAAATATACTGACATGGAAGTTCCTCAGGATGTTATCAAATCATATCACTACATTACCTTCTGCTTTTGTGTAGATTGAGATGTTTCCATTTACCAAGCCAGCAAACAAGTATTGAGACATATATGTTAAGCTCATAACAGTTGATTTTTCAGGAGTGAAGAAGTGTTGAAGTCGAATTTTCTTTGAGCCTTGGCAACTTTTGTAAATAGAAATGCTATAAAAAGAAGCAACAAAAAATAAACCTGTGAAATTATGTTTTATTTAGTTCTCATGGGAATATGCACGAAAGAGGTTTAGAATAAAATATTGGGGGGAAAAAAGACTTTTTTCCTTCCATTCATAGGAAGATGAGTGAAGAAAGGAGTATCTTGACCCTCCAAAATGTCTGTGTAGACAATTTGCAATTACTCATACATTTACATATGACAACACTTTGCATATTATCTTGTCTGGAGAAACATTTATTCAATGAGACATAAAAATTCTGCTCCAAAGTCCTTATTATGAGTCTATCCAAAACTTTCTATTAGTTTAAAAAAAGATATGGATTAAGTATTACCTGGAGAACTAGGGAAAAGAGAAGAAAACCTCACCACCAGACATCAATTACACTTAAAATTCCCACCATTCCTACAGATTATTACAATGGGTATGTTAGGAATATGGTATAGTTACATGTGGAATTAATTGCGCTTCACAAGCAAAGATAATCAGCACAATTAGATGTTGGAACTTCTGGAAACACAGCATCTTCCTTGAAGGATTTTATTCTCCTTCATTTATACCAGTTAGGAACACCTTCAAAAATCACATGTAGTTACATACTTAAGCCCTCACTAGCTATAACAAGATCTGTTTGCTTACTGACCTATAAGTTTAGAAGACATAGCTTTGTTCTTCAATATAAATCAAGTGATGACTCAGTAAGGCCACCAGTTCAAACAGAGCAAAATAATTCATGTCAATAGTAAACAGCAATATTATTTATTCACATGACAAATCCTGCACAATATCACAATGCAGAGGTTAATGGGTTACTCATTAACACTTCGTCATTCTGAAAATTTTTTAATACCTAAAGATTATGTTGTAACATTACAAAAGTAGTATTTATATTTTTCAGACATGATGTATGATGAATTAATTTTCTTTCAAAGATATGCATTATTTTAATTTCAAATACTACACTGTGTATTTTAAAATCCTGTAGAGTGTATTTTTTTCCTTGATTTAGGTGGAAAGGAAAAGTTGAGGTCACTGGGATATCACATGGATGCCTTTTTTAAAAAGAAAACATTTTCTTGGAAGTAACTCACACAATTTTGCTATAGAATAGTAAACCTAATGAATAAATCATACACAAAACACTAAAAACAAGAATCACCTTCCTTCTTCCATGCCAAGGCAAATAGTAGGCACATTAGAAGATTTTGCAAGAACATTTTCAGAGTCGAGTGCCTTATTTTGCTCTTTCAGTTTCTCCTCCTCTGGTATGTAGACCATGCAGAGAATCCGTGATTCCACATTGAAGCACTCAATAACCTTAGGGCTGGAGCTTTGAAATGAGACTATTGCAATTTGGCCCATCTGATTAGTACAGCTGCCGATCTGAATTTGAAAGAGGAAAGAAAAAAAAAAAAAAGACCAAGAGTGATAACAGTCTCCAGGAAGATCAGCATTAACAAGAAGGAATGACTGGAATATTAATTGAAGAATACAACTCAAGTTGTATGCATGAATTTGAGTTTTCATGCATTAAGACATAAACAAGAAAATAATTCAGTACAAATACAAGAGACTTCAAAACATTATTACACAAAATTCCCTTGTATACTCACAAAACCAGTTCATTCTTTTTTGAAAGGAGGAATATTATGGCATATTCTGATGTCTGACTCATATGTATATATATAATGTAATGCAATTACAATAAATATCTGTGTAATATTTTAGTATCCAGTGTTCTAAGTTATCTCAGATTCTCTTAAAATAGATAATATAGCTGAGGCCTCTCCTTTGCACAGTAACAGGTCTACAAATAAATGCTCTGTAGCAACAGAAAGAGGAATTATTAATATAATCCCTTTCCTAAACTTGCTGATACAGGATCCTAAACTCCTCCCTGATCCAGAACTAGGTATCATCAATACGTCCACAAATCTGTACATTTTAGGGATCTGGGAAGAGTTAAAAAAAACCAAAAAACCAACCAAACAAAAAAACCTGCAATAAGTGTTTTTGTATAGTAACTCTATGTTTATATGAAATGAAAAACCCTTGTAAAGAGAAAGAAAGAACATTTTGTGGCTGTAGAAAGATTTTATTGGCATGTATTTGTGATGACCGTTTACAAATAACGAAGATAAAATGAAATTACATTGGTCACTGGGAAAAAGTCGACTCGCAAAAGCATTTCTAACTTTGACTCTTAATTCACATGTTCCCTTAAAATTGCAGTATTTTAGTAACAAGAAAAGCTACTGAAATCATTAGCATTTTGTTTAAAAGTACTGGCTATCTCACTTTGCCTGCAGGAATAGCTGCATATTTGGAGTTATAAAATATGCCAGAATAGGTTTTTTTCCCTATGTACAAACTTAAACAGATTATTTATGGCTAAAATATTTTTAAAAAATGGAACCAGACAATAGGACAGTGAGAGCTCATATGGGTTTT
This sequence comes from Morus bassanus, assembly GCA_031468815.1. Lineage (NCBI taxonomy): Eukaryota > Metazoa > Chordata > Aves > Suliformes > Sulidae > Morus > Morus bassanus. The sequence goes on from CM062569.1 coordinate 94,010,214, forward strand.
AGCAGCCCTCGTTATAGATTAGCACATAACTCAGTTCTGAATATGCTCAGCAGTTTGGAATTTGTTCCATGCCACACTAACAAATCACACACACATAAGTGACACCCTACAGAGAACAGCAAGATCACTGGACAAAATTACTAGCTATCCTTTATAGAATTCCATCTTAAAACAAACAAGCAAGCAAAAAAAAGAGAAAGAAACAACCCAAAATATTTCAGATCCATATGTTTCTGAGAGTCACAAAAAACAATGCAGAGAAACAGGAGACAACCCCCTTTTTAGCTTTTAAAGATTACACTTACCCAAAGAAAACCATGTTCCATGGCACAGGAATCTGACTCTGTTTCGCCAGAGAGGTATGGTTCAGGATTATAAGCAGCACATTCAATCTTCAAAACAAAGGAAAAGAGAGAAGTTACCACATTAAAGATATGCCTGTTTCTGCCTAATTTAGTCTGTAACTAACTAAAGCATTTAAGGATATCAAAGAATCACAGAAGGCAAGAAGTCAGTTTAGTCTGCCCAGCTTCCCATGGTCAGGGTCAGCTGCACATGTGTTGATTCCGACACACTCCTTACCTACTCTTACAGACATTAAAAGCCAAAGACTACAAATTCTCTAGCTGATCTGCTCAAACACTTCATGACCTTTATTAAGTTTTTCCAAATACCCAACCCAACGTCATCCTTGTTGTAATCATTAGTCTGTTACTTCTCATCTCAGCCACCAGGTACTTCCCTTCTGCAGTGCCCTTTCACATATAAGGCTGATATATGTCATGACCCTGCCTGAGTTGTGTCTTCATTAAGCTAAATTAACATTATCACTTAATTAAATTTTAAAATTTTAAAAATAATATTTTTTTATTCTTGTTTTTTAAATTCTTGATTATTATCACTTTTCCAACTGGCATCTCTCCAGCAGATATATCAGCTCCATACATTTGGGAGTGCAGAACTTTCTCACCTGAACACGCTATTCACAGAATCACAGAACGGTAGGGGTGGGAAGGGACCTCTGGAGATCATCTCGTCCAACCCCCCTGCTTGAGCAGGTACACCTAGAGCAGGGTGCACAGGACCGCGTCCAGGCGGGTTTTGAATATTTCCAGAGAAGGAGACTCCACAACCTCTCTGGGAAGCCTGTTCCACTGCTCTGTCACCCTCAAAGCAAAGAAGTTTTTCCTCATATTCTGGTGGAACTTCCTGTGTTCCAATTTGTGCCCATTGCCCCTTGTCCTGTTGTTGGGCACCTCTGAAAAGAGTCTGGCCCCATCCTCTTGACACCCACCCTTCAGATACTTATAAGCATTGATAAGATCCCCACTCAGTCTTCTCTTCTCCAGGCTGAGCAGACCCAGGTCTCTCAGCCTTTCCTCATATGAGAGATGCTCCAGTCCCCTGATCATCTTGGTAGCTCTCCGCTGGAATCTCTCTCCAGCAGTTCCCTGTCTTTCTTGAACTGTGGAGCCCTGAACTGGACACAGTGCTCCAAATGTGGCCTCACTAGGGTGGAGTAGAGGGGGAGGATAACCTCCCTCAACCTGCTGGCCACACTCCTTTTAATGCACCCCAGGATACCACTGGCCGCCTTGCCCACAAGGGCAATTGCTGGCTCATGGTCACCTTGCTGTCCACCAGCACTCCCAGGTCCTTCTCAGCAGAGCTGCTTTCCAGCAGGTCAACCCCCAACCTGTACCGGTGCATGGGTTTGTTCCTCCCCAGGTGCAGGACCTTACACTTGCTCTTGTTGAATTTCATAAGGTTCCCCTTGGCCCAGCTCTCCAGCCTGTCCAGGTCTTTTTGGATGGCAGCACAGCCTTCTGGTGTATCAGTCACTCCTCCCAGTTCTGTATCATCAGCAAACTTGCTGAGGGCACACTCTGTCCCTACATCCAGGTCATTGATGAATATATGGAACAGGACTGGACCCAGCACAGGACTGGACACAGTACAGTACCCATTCTAGCAGAGCTGTTAGCAGCACTACATCATGATTACCTCTTCTGAAGCCTTTTTGTACACATCCTGTTGATTATTTGCTCTTTGTAACAATACTACATTCTTAACCAATCCTTAGCTTGCTTGTCTATTAAGAATTACTTTTAGAGACTTTCTACTCAACTACCTCCTCAATCTGTACTTGTGAAGCTCTGTATTTCTGCCTGAGTATACCATGTATCTGTCCTACTGACTGTCATCCCTGTTTTTTTTTTTCTTTTCCCCTCAAATTATTTCTCCAGGTGCTTTACTCATTTTGAATGCTAATGCTATAATCCATAATACTCCTATTCTCTCTCAACTTCATGTCATCATGTTTACTGTCAGTAAATTAATAACCATACTCATGATTTTATAATGCAGGCCATTTAAGAAAACCCTGAGAACTACATCAGACTCAAGATCTATATTTAAGTCCATTTCAACCCTGAAAATCACTCAAGCACCTAGGCTCTGAAAACAGGCATTTTATGAGCAGTCATGGATTTCTATTTTCCCTAATTTCCCTAATATCCATGGCAGAGCTCCCTAAAGCTTATGTAAACACTTTAAAATACGTAAAAGCAATTCATAACCATGTAGAGAATAAAAAGGTTTCTGATTAGGTGTGATACTACATTTTTAGACAAGATTCTCTGTAATTCACATGAATGTTCTCATCTCAGACATCAACATCATTGCAATTATACTGCAGTACCAGAGACAATTTGGTTAGTATTAACTTAGACAACTTCACCATAACCTGGCAACATCACCTCCCAATAGTGAATAATTAAAAAAAAAAAAAAAGGGAAATAAGAGGCATAAGTTAGAGTTCTAAATTCCCAGTTTACTTAATTTTCAAAAGTGCAAAGAATTTCACAAATCTCCCTGAAGTCAGCAGTCATCACTGAGTGATTAGCAGTAGTAAAAATAATGTTATGTATTCCCCAAAGCAATTTAGTGTAAGGATAAAAGATGTAAACTGATAGATGAGAAAAAGAAAAAAAGAAGAGCTACCCCTGCCTGTCTTACCATGTCTCATTTAACACCTGCTGAAGCTATCTACTCATAGTGGTGATTTACAGTAGCTGCAACAGCTAAATACATCAGTAGTGAAAGAAAAGACAGCCTGCATGTTGGATATTTCTCGGGTTGCTTGTTACATCTCTGTGTTACTTTGCATCTTAGTCAAAACCAATTATGTTTTTCCATAGTTAAACCCTGGTAGTTTAGCTCTCAATCTTGACAGAAGCCCTTTGCCTGGGGAGTAAACTTGCTCTGATGGAAGCAGTTGTTACAGGCTCCCTGCATCACTGGGCAGCCTGAGCAGCACGCAGAGAGATAACAAGCAGGATCAGCCAAGCAAAGGGTCTCTTCCCACCCCAAGCTGTGGCCTGATGCCCAAACTGCAGCTGAGGTTGCAGAAAACCACCATTAATACTTAGATCATCTTTTCCAGTACTATTGAGGACTTAGGAGCATCAGGCGTGACAGCTGGGCTCACATCCATGTTATCTTTAGGAGCTGCAAAACTGACAAAGTTGACCCAGAGTTCAGGCAAATACTGCCACACACTATTCTCCTGAGGTGACCAAGGCAAAGACCACCACCCAACTGTATGGGCAACAGACCTTTCTTTCCTTTCAGAACAAGCAGATCCTGTTGTAACTTGATTACAGGAGTTGAGCCTGAGCCTTCACAGCTCACGGCATGGACCTACAGGACTTACAAAAATGCATAGACTCCAAGGAAATATAAAATATTTTAAGTTTCTGCAAAAAATTAAATTAGCTTGGTTATTTCACCACTGGTGACTTTAGAAAATATTCAGTACAGAAAAAGCTGACTGTTTAATAAGACAAGAATGACTATGGTTGTATGGGAGACCGGAAACTGTCAGTAGCTGCGAACTGCAGCTCTGCTTTGAAAGCCAATACCATAGGAATGGCTTGATTTAATACTGTTACACATTTCAAATCCATTTCCAGCTAGCAATTATTTTCCCCCAACATCCAGGCCTGTATACTCACACCTGAAGTGAGGCTGCCATCTGAACTTCCCTCCTGTGTAGGCTGTCCTAGCAACGAGAGTCTGCAGACTTACTGCTTTAAGCAGCACCCATGCCATGATGTTAATTTAACACTGGGATTCTGGTCGTACATACACAATTTTATTTCCAATAGCGTTTTTGCACAAGCCTAAATGACTGATGGTCAATAAGAAATCCTGTTGATGCACAGGAAAAAATAGTATCCAGCACCTTTCCCTTCCATCTGCTGGTGTGGACATGCTGTACTTATTTTCACTATTAAAGCCAGTGGTCAACAGGACTTCGAGCTGACATATTACTTTAGGAAATGAACCACTAAGACTATTTCTGTACCATTGTTCAGAACAGAACTACATTTTATGTAAGACCCCATAAAACTTAATGTTTTTAAATTATTTTAAAACTATTATTGCTCTCTGTGCACTAATGAAAATCAGAATTTTGAGGAGGATTCAACATAGTTACACCAGTACAGGACAGCTATCATGAATATCAGATTCCTGCACCTTGTAAGCTGCAGGTTGCTTTGGAGCCTCAAACACACACTTGGAAACCTCAAGACCTATTCAAAATTCCCAGCAGTTCTGTCTTCATTGAGTGATGAGCCTACATCTGAAAGTGAATGTCAAACAATATAAAAGTAAACACTATGTTCCTTAGTGCCTCAAAGATCACAGTATTTTGCATTCCTGTGACCCTCTTGGACCTTCCATTGCTACCGGTCTTACACCACAGTAGTAACTCAAGAGAACTAATAGATGTATTTACAATACGGTATTCTTTAGCAGTTATATCACAAAAAAAGCAATCAAACTCATACAAAAATTCTGTGCACCTTAAACTCCTGTTGCTTGGCCATCATCACTGGCATGTGTCTAACAAGGAGAGGATGTTTCTCCTTTTTGATTTGATTCCCATCATCTTCCACACAGAACCAACCTAACAGGTTATCCTCCGCTGTAATGGAGATAAGAAACAACAAACATCCCACAATACTTTCACTGAATAACCACTTACACCTCTATAAAGGAATAGAAAAAAAACTCTGTTAGGGTTGGTTAATACTGATCAGGCTGTTCTTATAGCATATATGCATAAATGACAGTGTAAAACGATGAGCAAAAATTCAATATGGTAGATTATGTACATATTGATAATGCAAAAAAAGAAGACCTTACACTAGCAAAATGTTAAGGGTGTTCTTGTAATGAACTTGTCAGTAGGTTATTAAAAGAGGAAAAGGCACATCAAAACTCTCCTCAGGCTCTAGGAAATCTGTTTTGCAAATAGCATTTCTCTGCCTCTATAAGTGACATCACCACCAACTACTACTAATCATCATTATAAGGATCCTCCTCCAGTTTTTGTTATTTTGCCTGCCTTCAGTGAGATACCATAAAAGCACTGTGTTTTGAGGATGTGCTGGTGAAACTTGCTTTCTAGCAAGTGCATAACCTCAATGTTTCTCAATTTAGGCATTCAAAATCCCAGGTATCTTTGGAAACACAGGAGACTAATAACATCACAGGACAGTACATTCTTCATTGCTCCCACTTAGATCAGGTTTGTTTGTGATAATCCCTTCAGTGAAGGCTACAGATTTATGTTAAAAAATAAAAACTCCCCCCCCCCCCCAACTTCAGTTTTACATATCCAGCTACAGAAATATTGCATTACATTAGAACTATACCCAGAAGTTTATTTCATGCTCAAAGAGCTAAACAAATGAACCCAACAGCTTTACTGATATTTCCTAGCTAAAATCATTCTGAGCTAAAACCAAGAAATTTGAACCTGAAGTTCAAAGTTTAAAAAGTTCATAAGATCTGAGAGAAATAAGTTTATAATGGTATAACTTCCTCACCTGTCTGTCCTGTAGTGTATCTCATTCTTGTTGATTTAGATATAACAATTAGTAATGAGTATCACAGACTTCATTAAAATACTGTAGAAATTATATTCCTTCATAATGAAACTCCCATCCTACCTATAATGTCATTATGTTGTAGTGATACACAATCGCTACTATTTCCTGTACTGCAATTTTAACAGCTGCAGATAGATTTTTCACAAAAAAATAAAAATGAAAAAATTACACTGTACATTAAGAGCTATCTTAACTTGATGGTAAATTTAAGTAACTAAGAATTACCAAGGGCCAGCTTAGCCATCTGTAAATTGTTGATCCAAGACTGTTTGATGGCAGGGGTAAATGTATTGAACACAGCTGTAAAGAAAGTGGGCCGCCCAGATCTGCAAGACAAAAAAAGAGCCACTCTAAATGCATTGAGTATGAGATACAGTCAAGGCTAGAAATGTTGAGCAAGATGAAATTTCATTATTTTCTAACACTTAGACAACACTTAGATATAAGCATGCAGGCTATGATATGCCATACGCCCGTCTTCCTATATTTTACATGAAATAGTATCAGAACAACACCTTTCTTTGTGAAGGAACAGAACAGTGGTGGTTCCCTATTAGCTGTCACTGCCACAGTTCCTCTCTTGCTTCTTGCATCTGAAACGCAGGATTGAGGAATGGGAGAAAAACTACAATGCTGTCCTGGAACATGCAAGTTGCCAGCATTGTGGCATGACAGCAGAAGTCAGAGGCTAACTGCGGAGACAGAAGAGGGGGAAGAGCTACAGATTCCCAAATCTTCCTTGGTATATCTGTGTCTAATACATAAGCCCATTTAGAAAGTTTTGTAATCAAGATTACTACTGACTTGTCCTGTTTTCCTGGGAGTTGCAGCTGAATTCTACAGCGATCTGCCGCTCTGATTTCATCTTCTTTTTTCAAAATCAGTTTTTGTAAACCTGAGGTCCAGTCATGGGCTACAGATTGGTTTAAGTTCTGAAAAATTAAAAAAGCTATGATTCAACGCCAGCCTACTGGCCTATTTCCAACAGGCTAACGAAGGTGATCTCTGCATATAACAAACAAATCTTGGCACCTGGGCCTCATTTACTCCACATTTTAATCATAGATAATTTAGCCATATTTGTAAACACATTTCAAAAATATCTGTAAAAAATTTGCTAACATTTTATCTGATGATTTAATCTCACATTGCTCAGAGTTCGGTGATACACAAATGACGTTCCCAAGCATCTGTCAGATTAAGGAATATAAATTTACATCAGGTGTACACACTACTTCATTTCAATGAGTAGTTCAACAGAACCCACAAATTTTGTTTCTAAAGAAGATCTCATTAAACTGTCTACAAATCATACTGCCAATATGTTTTTGTTCAAATCTTTGAGCCAAAATGTTTACAGAGCCATCATGAAAGCTGTGTGTGTGGCTGGAATCTGTTTAAGTAGGATGCTTGAAACAATAACCCTCTGCTAGCTGAGTGTTCGGTCACAGAGGGTAAAAGCACACCTGCATGACACTTGAAGCATCAATAGTAATGAGCATTCTTACACAAAAGTACACTAATTTTCCACAGTCAGAATTTTATGAAAATTGAAGTCTTTTTCAAAAACAGAGAAGCTGACCTCATTCCCCAACTAAACTGTTCTAATTATCTTACACATCTCTACCTGGAAACACTGACTGAATTTTAAGTTTTCAAAACATAGTTGGCTCTGACTTGCAGTACAGGCAGAAAGGTTTTGTATACGTTAATGGGTGAACGTCTTATGGTATTTGTGCTATACACATTCCCAATAACGCAGCTGAAATTCACCTTCAAATACTTGTGAAATTTTGTCCAAAAGTACTGCTTCCATGAACTTTCTTCAGAGTACATATTTTCACAAAACATTACATTTTATTTAATGCCCTTGACACTGAAGACAAGATATCCCAAGAGAAACTCAGCTTTCGTATACATATGTAACACACACACACAAATATATTTACAGCCTATGGCGGCAGTTAGGAGTTAAAAATTGTGCCTAAGCATAGGTAAAGCATATAAAACAAAAGGCAAAAAGCAATTTGTTTAAGTCTTAAGACTGTGGAGAACTCATTCTGAAATTTGGTGTTAAAGTACTATATCTGTTTACCAGAATATAAGCTAAATAAAAGGGAAGTGAACAAAGCCAAAGCAAATTACTTTCAAAGTTCCTCTGAAAATTCTTTTATATTTTTGTGATTTGCACTCAGTTTTAAGTACAGCTTCCCCCAAAAGCCAGGATTATGAGCTCGGAGGGGCATCAAGAGCTTCCTCCAAACAACCATCATCCTCCTACTACCTTGTCTAACCGCAAGAATCCAATTTCTTAAGATCAAAATGTAATTCTGTTTCCATATAAGCTTATCAGCTACTGAGAAAATGCAGACACTTGTAGTATCCACCTATGCTTAAAAACAATAAAGAAAAACAAGATTAGAAAGACAGCTGTAATATACTTAGAACGCTAAGCAGTTAACAATAAACAAATTACTAGAAGTAAAAATTATTATACTTTTTACAGAGAGAACTAAAGAATGTCTTGCACAGATCCTAGGGAGAGGCAACTATGCTACTTTGCAACAGGAACATATTTGAAAAATAAATCCAGCTTTGTTTATTACCTGATAGTTTCCTTTAAGGCTGCCTATTAATTGACTAATTTGACCAACTACATTCAAGTCATGTAAAAGGTTCTGCAGATCATGGTACAGTTGCCCTGGTCCCATATAGAGCCTGTCTAAAATGAATAAAAACATAAGGTTATATATAATAAAAAGATGTAACTCTCAGTTGAAGGAGGAAAGCATGACAAAGATAATATTAACATGTATCGCTATTTCTTAACACTATGAAAATTAAGCTTATCAAAATTGGTGACGCTCTCTCTAGATTGTAAAAACAACTAATGCATCAATGTGCAGCTAGGGTCTTCATTACTTCTGAAAATCAGAGTGGTTCATTTATACATATAACATTGATATTGCACTTTGCTGCTCCAGGTGTTTATGTCCCTGCAGACAGATAATTCTGAAATGCATCCCAGGAAATTATAGGTAGTAATAGTATGTTATCACATATTAGCTTTGCATGTACAGGTGTTACCATAGGCATTTCCTTTTAGCTCACCTTATCTTTGCCTTTTATAGTTACAATTAAGATTCAAGTTTGTTCACCCAGTATGACGGATAGCATTATCTGTAGTTTTAAGAAGCACGCACTAGAACTGTGACGAATATCGAAGCTTCACTGGCCCCATAATCTCTTAGTGACATGGAAGTTTTGCTTCACATCAAGTAGCAGACTTGCTGTTACACCTTAGTTTAAACATTCCTCCTGAAGGTTGCTTTTGGTCACATGACAAAGCCAAAAAATTTATTTGTAGCATTCACCATGGTGGTTTAAAACTCCAAATTTGTTTGATCGATTGCAAGACAGTTCTGGATGATATATCCACATCCTAACTCTTAACATGAGCCTGCAATTTCACTGAAGCACTTGAATGTTTATTGCAATCAAGGTTAAGTGAAAAAAGGATCTGCACTGAGGTCAGCAACAAATATTAACAGCAGCAGAAATATTTTCCCCTAACCATCAGTAAGTACATATGTTTATAACAATAACTCAGAAAAATATTCTGATTAGTAGGATAAGCTGTCTATTTAAATGCACAAAGCCTGCAGAGAACCCTGCTAATACACACTGACTCCCAGGCATGATGTTAGGAGCAGGATGGCTATGTAATTCTTGCGGAAACAACACTCTCCCTCTCCCCAAAAAAAACCCACCCTGACTCATACAGAGTCAGCATGTTTCCCTTTGGCTGAATGACAAAGGGGCTGGACTATCTTCCCAGGAAACCCCTGCAGATTATTTGCCTCACGCAGTGTAGTATCCAGACTACAGATCCTTCACCCTTACGACAACTTTGGAAGCTAGTCTGGAGCAGAAGGATTTCAACCCTCTGTTGGCAAGAACACGATCTAAATATAATGCTGGCTACCCGCTCTGCAGACAGATCAGGAGCACGGACATGAGCCGTGCCACCTGGTCTGGCTGCCAGGGCAGATCGGTGCTGGACACAGCGCAGCTGCCAGCCAAGACACCGCTAGCACCACCGTTCCCTCAGTCTGCTACAGGGACCAGCGTATAAGCCAAAACGCAACAAACCAAAACACAAAGCTATCAAAATAGCATGAGCCAGAATAAGCATGAAAAATAAACACGCAGGAGACAATTCTTAAATAATTAGTATATTCTCAGTTATGTATCAAAATAACTGTTTTCTAAAGACTTCTTCCTATTTGGAGGCATCATACAGATCAAGGCCATCACTGGATGTTTTTCTTTAACGCAATTCACTATATTAAGCTAGGAGTCTGCCTTAAACCTTGAAGAGTATAAAATTTCAAGGCTCCAGGACAATGTTAAGGGTTACTTTATCTCTGAATTCTCCCTTTCACTGCAGCAACAACATAAACCTGAGATATTACATGTTCCCATAAAATTTCAAATTATTCTCTTGCCTTTAAATCTTCTGGTAAATTGAATCAATGAAAGGATTTCTATGCATTGCCCTTAAGCACTAAACAGGGGAATGACTGCACTTACTACTACTTATCCAGTCAGAGAATAGATGCAACTTTCATCCATCCTTCTTTGCCTGTTCTGAAAGTTAATTAAAAGAACAATCTAGCCTTTCTTACCCTTAAAACCAAATCAGTCCGTAAGAAAAGATAGTTATATTTATTGTACACAATGAAAAGAAATGACTGCAAAGTAGACCTAAGTTAGAAAAGTTTTGAGATTATGGTCAGCAGAGTATGTTTGCAGATTAAAAAAAAAAAAGAAAAAACCAAAAAAAACCACACACCACCAAAACACTTTTCTGGAACTGCAGATTACATACTTCCCTTAAGCTGCATTTTCACTTTCTTCAATTCAAATCCTTGAAAAATTAACATCTAAAAGTTGCAATCGCTTCTGCTAGCTTACACCTTTTTTCTTACTAACATCTACAATAATTGCAATTTGTTAAGCACCAGAATCACCAGTTCCTAGACGCAAATTGTTGATTTCGACAGGGCTACTTGCAACGAAAGGGGTTGGTCAATGTTAATACAAGTCTGGTGAAATCTAGCCAAAAGCCATGATAACGTGTTCGGCACTGTAAAGAACACAAATGAAATCAGTCTTGCCCAAAATTTCCGTAACAAAAAGAAACCTTCTGCAAAAGAAAATTTAGACTGATTAGAAGTAATTGACAGTTTAGTTGAGTTTCTGGCAGAAGTCCATTCACTTACCTGTCTTTTATAAACTCCACTACTAAACAAACCAAACTGCTGCACTGAAAAACATACTACAAATATTTCTGAAATTTATCCTTGTGAGTTTGAGCCAAGAGAAAATTTACTACCACCAGGCTGTGAAAAAGTGAATGTTTGTGAAGATTCCCTTGTATAGGATGGATATTTTCACTCAAGTGAATTACATTATTTTTAATTTTTAAAAGCCAGGATCACTCTTTGCAGCTTCATAAAGACAGAGTTACCAGACATTTTATTATTGAAAGCAGGTTGGAGAATAGACACTAACCTGCAATATAACAGCAAGCATTCAGGCAACTCAGATGCTGCAGGACTTTATGCCACAGTCTTCAACTGAAGCCATAAAGAAAGCTTTAACTACTTACACAGATGGACTTGCCCTGTGCAGTATATACATTCACCATGCCTGAAAAGAGCTGTCCTCTACAATCCACTTCCTGGAGCTTCAAATGCTCTTGCAAATATCCTTGTTCCAGGTTTGGAAATAAGGCATAAATCTTGAATTTCATTCAGTAATTATCACCTGAGTCTCTTTTGTCTGCACCATGCATATTTTATAAGCTTTTAATAAGTCAGGATAAAAGGATGCAATAAGAGTGTCAAAGCAAATAAACAAACCTGGCATGTGAAATTATGTCACACAGAAAAACCAAACAGAAGTGATTTTAGGCTCATTCATTAAAGACCACGTTCTTAGCACAGGAAAAGAAGCCAAAAAGCAAATCAATAAATAATTAAAGAGAGCCTGCTACCATCCTCTGATGTTCTAGAAAAGACAAATGGCCCACTTAAGAAGACATTTTAATAGTTAATCAAGGACTAGATCAATAGCCACAGCTAGTATCATTCTTTCATGGAGGTCCTTAGTGGGTACAAACTGGAACAGAGGAAAATAACAGGGCTTCAGAGATCAGCAATGATGGACTCATAAGAGAGTTCTCCGAGAACTCACCACTTGGTTTGTGTCTGGATAACGAGTTACAAGATATAGCAACTTCATCTCTGAACTGGGTCCTGTAAAGCTTACCCACAAGGTGTTTTAAAACAGGATTAGCTTCTCGGTGGTTAACAAAATGTTGACTACCAGTTGATCTGGCTTAGAATTGTCTGACAGAGGGTTTTTCCTGGGTGAAGGAGGTGGGGGCGGCACACTAGTCTGTTCATCAGATGCATTTCTCAGATCACAGCCAAAGACTGGCTGCTTCAGCCCACACATGTTCCCTGACCATTCGATTGCAGGCTATTTTGGAGTGGGTGTTCACTCTTTCTTTTTTCCATAGAAAGCACTGAAAAACTCTTGGCTTCACTCCAAAGCAGATACATGGTTGGTTTCTTTTTGTACTTTGAAATGTTTTGCAAACGATAAAGCCATTTCCTTCCATTTCTAAGCCACTCTTGTTAATTATCAAGCTCCAAAACAACTTATTTTTCCAATGTGAAAAAAGCCCTCCATGAGTTTAGAGAAGGTTCTCCCCAGCTCTACACATCCCACGTGTTACAGAGGACTGTATGCCCGGGCAAGAGAGAGGGCAGCATGCTCTTACCGATAACCACGTATGTGGCTTTGGATGCAAGGTTTTTTGCGTTCCACCTACAGATCAAGGGTGAAATCCTGGCCACATGTAAGTTAGCAGGAATTTGTTTCATCAACTCCTTTGTTGCTAAGATTTTACCAGAGGAATTTGTGCCTCCCTGCAACAAGCAAGTTTACTGCCAACAACCAGTAATTCATGCAAAATACTTAATTCCTTGCTCAGCATTATTTTGAAATATATTCAAGGTTAAAAAAGAAAACAAAACTGCCACTTGCTTTAGAGGAAGGAAAGGAGGTTAAAGTTGAAATTGATTTTCGCTGCTATGTAAAATTGGGGTGGGAAGATTCTGCTTTTTATAACAATTGCTCCTTAGCCGAGATATATTTTAGTATAATACTAAACACTTATTTTACCTGCTCGTTTCCCAGTGTTACTCTCAGCGCCACAGCTTTAAATTCACCAGTTTTGCCTGGTTTGAAGTAATTCTTATAATTGAACCAGAAGCAATTTTAGCCCATTTACATCCAGGCATTTGCAAGCCTGCAGGAAACTCCCTGGGTGTGGTTAAACTCAGTTAACTTGGCTGGGGCAAAAGTGGGATTTGGAAGGTTGTGCATAAATATACACATGCAAGAGAAGTGTCTGTGCTTGGGTGTGGGCAGAGGGGGAGAATTCCCACCTCTGGCAGCAGGCTGCTTTCTAGGGCACACAGCCAGCAGCTGCAGCTCTTTCCCTGCACAGCCAGCACAGCAGCAGCTGCTTTAATGGGCACTGGCAGAGCAGCTGCTCCCTTGGGATTGCTGTCTATCCGGTTCATCTAAAATTTCAATTCTTAGGGGCACCACAAGCATATTGGATATTATAATCCTGAACTGATCATGCCCTATTCTTCCCTTCAAAGAATTACTAAGGGACACATTTATTTACTGTGGTGATTTGCTCCTTGTACACATTTTCCACTGGCTTTTGCTGTGTGTTCTGATTCTCACTTGTGAATTACTAATTTATGACAGATTTATGCTACTAAAGGGGAAACAGAAAGTGTTGCAATGCCTGGAGTAGATGCAGTCACCCATAATTTAAACATCAATTCCTGGGTAAGCTCAGGTGGTCCCTTCCTAAACTCCCATTTATTCCCAGTTAGGAGGACTTTTTCACGTAATAGTATTACATAAATCCAAATGACACGCAAATAAAATAAAGGCCTCATTCAATATACTCTCAATATTGCAACTGTTCTTGCAAACATTTCTGTATTGTTAAATTATCATGTTAAAGCCAAAGACTGTTAATAGATACACTCCTGTGTCTCTCTTTTACTGCAAAGTATCTAACCTCAATAAGATCTGCCTTGACTGTGATTATAGGAATAACCTTTTCCCCACATGGTTCAAAACCACAATACATCAGTGTAAACTGCTTTGAAAAAAGCCATATTGACATAAAGTGACAACCGATGCGTCATGGAAATTCAAGGTCCTTAGAAAGATTACTTTACTTCTGAGAGACACAGAGCCCTGAAGTCAGAGTAGGTGTTACACGAAATCAAAGCTCAAAAAACACAACCAAAACTGAGAAAGGCTATTTTCCTGACTATAGTTCCAGCATTACTGAGGGGTAAAATGAAATTAATAATACGCTCAGAGAACATGCCACATTTGAAAACTACTCTGAAAGGCTGGTAGATCCCAAATTCGACTTGCCATTTGCAATCTGGTCTTTGAGGCTGAGCGCATTTGTATTGCTTCCTCCCACTGAGCCATCTGTGTGCATCCAGGCAGTATACTGAAACATCAAGTGTTATGAAGGAAGAGATTTGGAAAAGATTCAATCCTCATCTTGAGCATAAAAATCACCTGGGATGGAGGAAGAAGTTATATATGTGGGAGGTAACTTTTAAAATTGCTGTGTCTGAGGAAGGCATAACAAACTGGTACTTGTGTAGAATTACGCATTCAGAACAAATAATAAAAAACAGGTCCCTTCCACAACATTTAAGTCTACATTTGAACCCGAGAAGCTTGTACAATGTTTTGGAAAGCAAAGCATCATGATACCAGATGAATTCTTGATCCGTTCATAATAAACTGGACAGATTTCATGAGATTGTTTTTCCTCTGTTTGACAAGATCTCTTCCCCGTAGCGGCTGTAAGACGTTTGTCCTGTGGGTGTTGCGTACCAGTGTACCTGTAGGAGCAGGATCCAGTACCAAGTATAGCAGAAGAATTCCTCAATTGCAGTAATTGAATTGTGGGCCTTCATTAATGGTTTCTGGTTTTCCTTCTTTAAATTAATTCTCAAGATCTTCAGAGATCAGGAAACTATTTTCATTCAGATGTAACATTGTCTCAAACACTCTCCATTCTTGTGCTTCCTAAGGGTGGGCATCAAACTGAGCAGTGGGATGCTGTCAGCCTATTGTTACTTGATGAAAAAAATCAGTGAAACATTTCCAAGACAATCAAAGTCACATTTGAAACATAACAATTGAACAGTTCCAACTGCACTTAAGTAGTTTTAAATATATAACTGCTACATCAGCATAGTTTAACAGGTTAACATTCTCTCTAAGGAGGTCTAGTGGAAGTAATTTTCTCAGTGCAAGTAGAAAAGATAACCTTTACATGACATTTTCATACACAAGCCATCTATTTCAGCAACAGATAAACAGAGCTGGCAAAAAGATTATGAATATTGGGAATACCAGGAACATTGTCATTCATTTAGCAGTTGACACTGACGCCCACTGTTAGGTATTATTCCCTTTTCCTTTACAAAACCCCCTTTGCACCACAACACCTAGCTTTTGCTGGAAGGCCAGTGATGAGGATCCCCTGCTGCACTGAAACCTTCTCTTGCACAGAACTTGACAAATCCAAGCACCAGCTATACGCAAGGAAGGTGCCTCCGTACCTGATACCTAGTGTCTGGAAATTCTGTATGAGTATTAAAGCCAGAGACAAAGCAGACGAGATTTTACTTTTAGATGCTGAACTACAAGCTTCCTGCACATTGTGTTATGTAAGCAAAGCCCTTGACAGATCCCCCAGCGCCACCCTCCCCCTATCTGTGTGTTTTTACTTGCTCACTCACACTGCTCCTGTTTCCATAGGCACTGCAGAGAAGCATGTGGGTGGGTTGTGTTTTCTCATTTCTCCTCTACAAGAGCATTTTAATAGTCAATTGGACTTTCAGTAAAATAAAAGTAGTCTTGTGAATCCAAACTCCTGATTTAAGACACAAATAAGCCCACAGGTCAGTTTAAAGTTCATAAGAGAAAAGCAGACTTTCTGCCTTACCCCTGTTTGTTCTTTCATGCCAAATCCAATTCATCATTTCCACAGTTGCATACTCCCAAAAAATCTGAGCCACCATAGCCCAACTGT
Organism: Morus bassanus; assembly: GCA_031468815.1. Classification (NCBI taxonomy): domain Eukaryota; kingdom Metazoa; phylum Chordata; class Aves; order Suliformes; family Sulidae; genus Morus; species Morus bassanus. The sequence goes on from CM062569.1 coordinate 94,026,408, forward strand.
AGCTCACCTGAGATTGCATCATACTCTCAGGTCCAAACTACACAAATATTCAGAGAATGGTATCAATCTCCAGGTTTGGAAGTTTAAGCAAATGGGAAGTCAGGAATGATCTCAGGAAACAAGAGCTTAGTTGGCAGCCATCAATGAAAAACTGAGCAGCTACTCACACAAAGCTTTACAGCATAACCCTTAATTAGGTTTAGTAACCTGGTGCAGAAAGGAGCAGCACAAACACGTATATAGTATTAAGTGATAAGCAATAAACCCCTGAGATTACTAGAACACAAACTAATTCAGACATGGGGTAAGCAAGCCTAATTACCAATATAGTCAGGACGAATCATCATCATCAACCAACATGAAGGGCATTATCATAAACTTGAAATTACATTATTCACTCTAATCACACTTTCAACATGTAAGCACCTAAAGGTAATCTTTACGATCTTAATTACTGAATCTGATAATCTGAGCCTCTAGAACTCTTTAAAGTATTTATTCTCACTGTCATACAAGACAGGGGAGTTCTGCAAGTCCTAATCACAGACAAAGAACCAAGTACCACATGCCACCCAGTACACATAGAGCAGAGCTGGGAAACAAACCTCCCAAGTCTCAATTCTGACAAAGTATTTTTAACATATGCTTGACTTCCCTGGCAGCTGTTAATACCTTGCTCTCAACTGGTAATTACATGAATGCTGAGACCTGTCTCGCTATGCTCATTGTATCATCATATCTGAACACCAAAAAAACAAGTTGCACAAAATCTACAGTCCAACCACAAAACTGCTTATTCACACAGCTTGAGCAATGCAAAGATAAAATCAACAGCTTGCAACTGCAAATATTGAGTAAGGTATTAAATTCACAGTGCTATACCATTTGTGAGTAAAACTATGCAAGAACACCAAGGAAACGCAAAGCCGTTTGAGAGGGTGAGAAGTAACTCATACATTGAGGGCATGGCTTCAGGATTATATTAAACTGCAGCTAATCCTGACCGTGCAGGGAATTTCAGAGATAAAATGCCATAAATATTTTTCCTGCTGACAGAAGCAGCTGTGCTGAGCCAGAGATGAAGGAGGAAGCGAAAGCAGTAGGGAACACAAGGGAGAAACACCGGAGCCCCAATATGCTGACACGTGTGGACCCCACAAGCCCGGCTCCTCAACATCACACTAGGAGGGACAATGGTCAGGTGTATTCCTGGACTAACGTATCAGAGAAACTCCAGTTCCTGGCTCTGTTCCCACAAGGAAGAAAAATCCCAGAAGCAAAGAGACTTTAGAGTGAAAGAAAAGGTACCATGGCCCTTTCCTCTCGCAGGTCCCTAAGGGAAAGGCTGAGGGCAGCGCAGACCTGGAAGCTCCTGCCCTCCACAGAATCTGTGGGCTGTGCCTGCATGGGCACGAAGGGCAACAGAGGAACTGGATGAAAGAAGATAAACACTGACATAAACAGGCAGTGAAAGTACATGTGTGAAATTGTTTAAATGATGAAAGTACTGCAGAGATATTGAGACAGATCTGCAGGTGACTGTAAAGTGGCCAAGCTGCTAGATGTTTACACTGGAGTTTCCACCAGACTCTCTATAACAACTCATGGAAATTGTACTGTGAGAAGCTTACCTTCCTCTTTCATACTTGCTTGCTTATAGCTAGGTTTCTACTCATTTTACTACTATGTGTCAAGACGTGGATGAGACCCTGGCAACACAGAAAAAGGTTTATAGGAGGTGAACATCAAGTTCTGAAACCACTATAAAGAATATAAAAGGCAAAGAGAAGAATCTCATCCTAAGTGAGTGAGACAAACATGTAACACCTAATTTATTCCACACCTAATCCACCAGCTAGAAACATATATCCGCTTAACAAGTGAACTATTTCATGTCACCCGGTTTGCTCAGCTGAACAGGCTTTTTCGAGTCAGATTCATTTAAAGTCTCTGGTCTTTTGTTTGCGTATATCAATGATAGTTTACATTTATGAATATATTACATCTCCTTTTGTGTACAGTACTATTTTCAATAGTTTTAAAATAAAGGTTTACATTATTACTCTATACATATTTTGCAGAGATGGAAGTTCACCTAGCAATTCATGCCACATCATCCTTTTTAAAACCTTATCACCAGTGCTAGAGTTGATAAGCCACTGAATATTTAGTCTTGCTTACTCTGGACATTGTATTACAATCGTCCAGCCTTAAAGTGATGATAAAGCTGACTTTTTTCTTCCTCCCTCAGTTCTGTATTTCTCATTAGACAAACCAGCAAAAACCCCAGCTTTAATGGCAATAGCTATCACAGCAGCACTCTCTGTTTTTGAGAAGAGCTGTCCTTCCACAGAGTGAGACGTTGACAGAAACACAAGTGCACACTGTAGCCCATCAAACATCCCTACCTGTTTCCCTGGCAACACTCAGAGACCTGCACGAAGTGACTGCACCAGGCAGAAGGAAACTCGGAAGAGAGGAATCATGCCCACACTTCAGCGTCGTCACTACTACATTTGACAATAACAAAACCCACAGGGATCAAAACCACAGGTGAGTGGAAGGGGAGTACAAATGTATCTCTGGAAGCCTGACCAGGAAAGGAGAGAGGCTGTGGTTTAGCAGTGCTGAGGTTTGATCTCTGTTATGAACTGTAAACTTGTGAAACAAAAAATAACACTACAAACACAGCCACAGACATAAATGTGCTAACCTGTTTTTTCATTTTACTGTTATCTCCTACGCTCATCACTGCATGATATATAGTACAGATGGGTCTTGCTCATTTTCTCTTTCAGCCTTTAGCCATATGGCTCAAATTAAATGGTTCTTGGCTTAAGTAATAGGCTATGCTGTGTATGGCTCCTAATCAACATCAGCAGCAGCAGAACACTGCTGACAGGCACTGGTTTCCCACCTAGAAATGGCAGGATGCTTAGCTCTCTCCCTTTGCTTCTTCAGAATCTCTGTAGTCTGGTCCTCAAATAAAAATCACTGTGAAGAACTTTTACAGCTCACCACTGCTGTGAAATGTGAAATAGCCAGCAGATAAACCCCTTCAACTACTAAAGATCATTCAGGACAAAGCAGCATATATTAGCAAAACAGATAACATCAGAACAAATGCATTAATTGCTTTAGATGTTTACAGCACCTAAAATAAGAAATAAAGACAGAAAATTCACAAAAAAATAGTTAGCAAAAACCTAGTGCTTGAATAGTCACTGATTACTCTTTCAATTCCTCTATGAGATAACATGATTATCAAAGATACCAATTTACCTGTGGGCATGTTTAAGTGGTCTGTGGCCTCCATTAGACTTCCTTTGGACACATTAGATGTTTGAGGTCCTTTGAGTGTTTAGGGCTGCCACCCAGAGCACAGCATATTTTTTATGTGGGGAAACTGAGGTACAGAAGTAACAAGACTCATGACATACAAGTAAACCTGTGATGGAGCAAACACTAAAATTCAGGAGCCCGTCAACTTGATGTCCATTTCTGCAGATCCATAATAAATGGGTTACCTATTGGTATCTTGGAAAAGAGCAAAAGAGAAAAAGAAAGGGAAACCAAACCAAGCCAATAACCCAAATGTGAACACTGATTCCATTACCTTCAGTAGTACACAAACAAAGGAGGTGAAATCAATGCAGGTATCAACACACCATGTGGAAGACCAGGATTCACTACTTAACATTACATAAGGAAGACATGTAATTAAGGAAAGTGTCTCTTTTTGAGCTTTTCAACCATTTATAACCTAGGGTCATGCCCATATTACATAATACTTGTGCTGAGTTCTTTTCAGGTCTTGAATCACAATTCTTGTTTCTTCCATTTAGCAACCTCATCTACCATTATATGGTAAGAAATGAAAACTACTAAAAACAAGTCAAATGCTCCCATAACTACCTAAAACATGCTTGAAATACCTCTTACTGAACTCCATTAGACAACACAATTCTTGCAGCACAAGTAAATCAAAACCAAGAATATACAACTTCCTGTTCCTGCCAAAAATATTCCTCTTTTCCTATATTAATTCAACTTTTCAGTACTATGAATGTGTCTGTGCTTCTGCACATGGACCAATTGGGAAGGAGAGGAGAACAGCAATAGCCTACCAGAAACAGTATGTGGATTTATAGGGAAGACCTTTATCTCACATCTTTCTGCAAATGTTTCTAAAGAAGAAAATTAACACATCGGGCCTCTTTGGCACACAGAGTTAAGACAACTGCTTCCACAGGAACCATCCAGTTGGGATGCCAGAGACTCATACTCAAAGACTTTCAAGCAAGACTAACTTCAATACATGAAACAGGACTTTGCCTGATTTGCTCAGAGAAATGCGATCTGATAAACATGCTATTTTTTTCTGAAGATTGAGAATGAGAAGTGTTTTCTGCTTTAAATATCATTACAGGAAGCAAACACAAGTTATAATTGCACTCCACTAGGAAACAGTATTAGAACCATACAAATAAAGGACTCTGCCAAACAGCTGAGATTTCAATCCTTCCCCATGTTCATAACTAAAGAACTCATAGCCTACTTTTGGTGCCAGGGGAGAACAACAAGAACAAGGCAAAAGCACATCATGGACAGGAGCAGCATAGAAGAATAGACTCTAGGAAAATTATCCTGCTTTCCTGCCTACACCCTCAGGCCACACAGTTTCTCCTGCCAAAAGACAAAGGGCTTAAAGACATGAACCTAACAACTCCTAAACGTGTTCTCCTCTAGAATTCAGAGACAAAAGACTGGTATACAAAGCAGAACCGGGTAGAAAACTGCAAACTGATGATTTTGCCAACTGAAAACAAAGCTCACACAGCCCTTGCTTCCCATCTTAGGACAGTACTAAAGCATGCCCTTGATTTATATGTACTCATAAAACCTTTCAACCTTTCAAGAAGTTGCATATTACAGCCTGTATGAGATAAATTCAAATTCAGCTATTAAATTTCTCTGTAGCATCCAAAGTAAAGTTTGCATCTTTAAACTATACTATCCTTTCTTGCAGCATCGTAGAACACCAAAAGCACCAATTGCATTTAGCCAATAATAAATAGCGAGATACATTTGCAACAGTTACCTCCTCATAAAAAGGATCTTGGCAGAGAAAAAAGTGCCATGATTAAAGGAGTGTAACCAACAACCAGTAATCCTTACAAGGACACAACCAGAATCCGTCAAGAATCCTTGCTAATCACAACAGTAATGTGAGAATATCAACATTACAGGGGTCAAGTACTTAACCTGGTGTGCTGCAGATACAAACTAACTTTTCTCAGTCCTGCAGGAATGGATGAGGTAACCCCCCTACTACTTAATACTTTTAAACAGAATCGTCATTATTCTGTATCTCTCCAGTTCCCACAAACTGGAAACAAGAGCTTAAAAGTAAGGTCTGAGACATGGTTCTATGTTATGGAAGCAGGATTTTGCCTGCAGCATCCCAAATTGTTCTTGATCATTAGATGTTATTAAAACCACATTCTGTGAGGCCACTGGGATTTCACCACAGCAGTCCCTTGGTATACTTCGAAAAACAGAGGGAAACATAACATAACTTTATGACTGCAGTGTCATGCAGTTTCAGGCAGAGAACAACAATATTTTGCTGGTAGTGCTTTGTAATTTGTAGTAAATATCAAATATTCTCAGCAACAATGAGATACTACCATGATAAAGATTGTGTCATCATCAACTATAAAATGCAGGATCTTGGTGGATATAAATAAACACACAGCAGTGAACTATTACACAAAGTCTTGCCAGTCCTTTTCTTTTGCAGGAAGGCTGTACTTTCTGAGCTTCTGTAATCTTTAGCAGCCAAGACAACTGGAACTAAGGGGGCAACTCTACAGAATAACTAACAGAATTAGGCGTAAATTCAGACTTGCCTATAAAGGCCAATTCGGAAAAGCCTGCATTCAGAGTAACAGCTAGTGCAGACACAGCAGGACATGCAAATAGCAAGGCTACGTTCTTCCTCTTTCATGACTGGTTGTATTCAGTTTAGTTGGATCACTTGGCAGAAATATTTGATTAAAGCCGAGGGAAGATTTATTCATTTGTATAACCAGTATCCTTCATATTCTTTTTAATTCTTATATTTGATCCCTTTTATTAGAACACTGAATTAATACAACAATCAGAGCCCACCAAGAGAACAATTAGTTCAGCTCATCTTTTACCTATTGAGTACCATTTAACCTGAAGGTTGAGACTACAAACGATGTACAAAGTAATTTAATTTTCTGTGATATTGTCACCACACATCATGAAACTGAGAAACCTCAAAGCCAAGAGGTTCAAGTAGGTTCTACAGGACTGTTTGCGTGAGGGTTTTTCTTTCTCCCCTCATGTTCCACTTCTCCATCTCATCTTGCTGACAGGCAAGGATTTGATCTAATCGGCTGTGAAGCTGCTACGCCAAGTTGCAGTAAGAATATTCAACAAGCGGTTCCTCCCACACTCACCTATGAGAGGGACCCCCAATTCTAAGTGATACGCTCCCTTATATACACTCCTCTAAGGGTCATGCATAGAGCAGCTGGTAAATGATAATGTAAGAGCTTTAATCTCATTGTTTAAGTAGCCCATTAATGCTTAAAAAGAGTTACAAGAATGAAGTCATCCTTGAAATTGAGACATAAGTACTGATAAAAATTTTCTGTGGCTATTTACAAACAAAGGAGCAAGAAGCCCTAACAATAACCACCCTGGAGAAAATGGGGAGTATTAAATGCTGCAGCTGCACCTCACACCATTCTGAAGTATAACATTTACGTCTCCCTACAGCACAACTGTGGGAAAATTCATGTGGCCGAGTGTGCAATATTAAGTAAGCGTAGTGTGAAATTATGCCCAGAGCTAGCACTGAAACCCATGTAAATTATAGTCCATTAATAGGGATCACAATCTAAATATACTAAATACACTTAAAAAACAATATTTAGACAAAATACAGGATATAAAAATAACTCATTACATATGAAAGACTAGCTACTGAGTAAACTCTTGAAATTCATACACCTCTTGTGCGTAGTTGGCAGGCCTGTAGGAGGGATTAACAAGCACAAAAAGAACTTGCAAACTTCAGAGCTTGAGGTCAGTTTTGGAGAGAGGCTAGGAGGAAATTACTTATTTGCATCTTGTTTCAAAAGTATTAATTAAAATGAAAATTTAAGGTTTTTTTTCCTGAAGCACTTGTTACTCTGTTTGAAGGGTGAGATACTATGGGCTTGAGAGAAGTCACTTCTACCCTGCAGTAATGACCCGTGCCCAGACTCTTATTCCACAGCAATGGGGAGGCTGGTCATTTCTGTTGAGAGAAACTTCATTGCTTTAACTATGGTATAAAGAACATATGCACAACCAGCTACCATGGGACAGATGGCATACCACACCAAAACCACCTTTGTGCATGCCCACACACATTCATGCTTTAAAACTCTTTATGCATTCATGCATAAAACTGAACCAGGACACATACAAGTAATTCATGTTGGAAGGCAGGAAACTGGCTACCACTTTATGGATTCTCAGTTTCCAAAGAAAGAGGTTATATTACTGTTCATGTTACAGAAGTTTTCATGCACAAAATGCTCCCTTTGTTTTCAGTAGTCCATTGATATTCAAACATGGATTTTAACTAAAAAGTCTGTAAAAGTCAGTAACTCCTGTCACTTACTTGGCTTAGAGTTAATGATGACATTTTCAGCAGAATGCTGGGGTGGAAACCTGCAGTTCTCTCCTTGGCCCTCGCTGCTGCCATATTCTATGACTTCCACTTGTCCCAGCGGTACGCTCCACTTCAATAAATACCTCTGGCCAGTTGTCACGGTGCCACTACTTTCATAGGAAGAGCTGGAAGGTGCACAAATCATTGCTGTGACAAGCAATTATGTTTCATGGCATCCTATTTATTATTTTAGCTTCTAAAATCTGCTGCTTGTCAGTCTGAGTACCATGCACAACTTTAAACAAATACATGCATCAGGCTGACTTTTGTGACTAACCTTTCCTGTGAGTGCAAAGAGCAGCTATGCAGGTGCAGATAATCTTGTTTACAAACAGCATAGGACTGCCCACAGCAGTCCCTACATTTCTATAACAAAACATAAATGACCGTCTTTTAAGATCAATGTGCATTTTGACATCCTTATACAAGTGCTTAGGGTGATACTGTGGCTCCATCTTTTCCAAATTCTTTTGGATTGTGCTGTCCTTCAGGACAGTACTTGAAACAGTGCTAAAAAGAAGTAACTGCTACATTTAGGGAAATATAAATGATGGGACCTTTGAATGACTACTGGCAGCAGGAAGAGCAACATAACCTCCCAAGGGCTCACAAGCTAACATTTCTGCTGAGCCCCACAGCCCAGGATGTTCTTTACAGCAGACCTTTGCAACTGCTGTGGCTTCCCAGAGCAATCCCACGTGAGCTGCTGTTGCTAAAGGAAGTGTGAATCACAACAGGCGTTTCAGAGGAAACAGCATGCTGAGGAAGCTCACTTGGAATACAAATGGCATTAGTACTCCTTTTCCTTTGTTCCCTTCATTCCCTTTTTCACATTCAAGCACATAGAACAAACACTTATTATAAAGGACAGAAGAGATGTTAAAGTAAACAAAAAAGGTTTACTTCACAGAAAGCATGACTGAAATAGAGAAGTTAAATGCTTGGGAGAAATCAGCAAAAAGTATTTATTGTGAACAGTATCTTAACACTGGCATTCAGCTACTCAGCTACCTATTCACAACACAGCTATGCTTTTGTTTCATTCAAGAGGCAGTATGAACAAAAACCACAAGTGCCACAGCTTAAGTAAATATTTATAAACTCTTGATCTAGTTCAGAGGAAAGAAAACAAGACAAGTCAGGACACAGCTGTTCAGTCCCTAGGGATAGCATCCACCCCATCCAACTCCTGCTACTTATAAAGTTAGGTCTCTGGTTAGAGAAGGTCATCTAGACTACACATGAAGAAGGACCTTCTGAGGGCCATGTACTTTGCAGAAATACAAGTCTTCTAACAGCTATACAAAATTGTTCTGGAACCAATGGCCCCCAGGTTCCTGAAACATCTGACTACTTTTTCTGTAAAGGCTGGACAAAAGGCGGTTAAGAAAAATGAGCTGATACATACTGTGCAGTTAAGTGTCAAGTTTCTGAAGAAGTCTACAGCTCCAGGGTAAATCTGCAGGCATGCACCTTGAAAGCCACTACTATAACAGAAACCTAGCTTAGGTAAGATGCCTAACTTCTGTACAGCTAAAATGACTAGAAATAAAGCTCATCCTATGTAAGCCCAACAGGCAAGCGGTACATTCTATAGCATACACTTATTTTGAACCAAAGATTCTGGACTGGATACAGGTGTCATATGTGAAATTTGGCAGTTGATTTCCTTCAGTCCATAAATATATTTTGCATGACAAAGGTAGTTCTTTCTGCACTAAAAATCTAAGAGCAGTCCATGAATTCATGGAGGAATCCTGAATCCACACACACAGCTTGCAGGTGGACCCACCCGCAACTGAACACCCCAACGAACTGACAAACCCTTTTTTCTGCTGGTGAATAAAGCTAGAAATGCATTCAACTATTCTAAAATCCCACTGATATATAAATAAGCGGCTTGGAAAGCAAACCTTAACTGCTAGAGAAAACCACAACTAAATTTTTTCAGAGTTAGCAAACCCCCATGACACATGCATGCCCAATTACCATTCCAAAGGAGGTTGCTCAGAACCAGTTAATGTCCGTGGGAACAAGAGTGATGCTAGTGATCACCAGAACTGTTGACTTAATAAGGAACCCAGAGACTTGGCATAATCATGAACTTTTCACATGGAAAACAAAAGCAGACTGCACAGTTGCCACTTTAGCGACAATTACAAAAAAATCCAAGACAATAATGTCATGGAAAAGATAAAATGGTTAAAAGCAATTTTCTCCCAAACATAAGAAAATATCCAGGTGTTACTATAGAAATGAATAAATTGTAAAGGAGTAAAAAGTCATAATTCCTACAATAATTGGACAGAAGGTTGTGCATTTTCTGAAGTGCAGTTATTACATGGCACTTCCCACTCACTAACATGAGACCCTGCATTCACACAATTACAAAAATATGTACTCTATTCATACTTCAGTGATGAACTAAGATATCAACTGATATTATGCTTAAGACAAGCTGTTCTTGGAAGATTTTAATGGTCCACATTTTCTCTGTCAGAACATACCATCACATAAGGCAATTTATGATACAAGCACCATTTGAATGTGAGTGTGACCTTGGCATACTCAGATGTATAGTAACAGTAATAATTGCAGCCAACTAAAACACAGAAGGCACTATGAAAAAATGCTTCCTTCCAAGCACATCAGCTTTAATCCTTCAATGTTTGGTCTCAGAGATAAAAAAACCTGCCCCAGCTGGAACTTTGTTAGTGAGTTCCAGGTTTTTTTTCTGGCTGCCTCCATTAGCTTTGGTTTTTTGTTGTTTTTTTTTTTTTTTTTTTTTTTTTTTTGGTGTTGGTTTTTTTTTTTAATTTGCAACTGGTGTCAAGTTACAGATTTGTGTGTGTGCCAGTATCAATTTAAGGAAGAGGAGAAAAAAGCCTACCCTGGCATGCCTGCACTCTGCTAAAGACTAATACACAGCAATAACTAAACACTAAAGAGCATTTCTATCCGCAATCTCCAACTGATTTAATTTTCTTGCAAATTTACTCTAGCACTTCTAAACACCAGCAGAAGTTTAGAGGACTGTAGGAAAGCTAGTTATCCATTTAACATGACTACTGCTAGAAATCATTAGCTATAGTAAAAAGAATAAAAAAAAATTCAGTATGTGTAATTTATTCTGGCTGAAGCCTGAATGATCATTTAAAAAATATGAATCAAGTCTTACCGAATATTTACTGTTGCACACATCAGCACATCATTTAGCATGAAAAGTCGTCGTTCTTTGGTTTTGATAATTTCTCCTTTATCATTGTAAACCGTCTCAACCATATCATCAGTCCGTATGAGGTATCTGTTTCCACTGCTCAGTAGCTAAATTTTAAAAAACAATCAACATCCTATATTATACATGGTACATCTAACATCCGGTACAAAAAATAAAAGAAAATACAACAGGTTATCACTTGCCATCCTAGTACAATTGTTTGCAGGTGGATTTGCCAAGTGAATTAAGTCTCTTTACTGATTTGCTTTTCATTTAGAGAAACAGCAACTTCTGCTGCCAGCAATATGGCCTGCAGGGGTTTTCGGTCTTAATATGGAACATAATTGCTCTGAAAATCTTGCACACTGACAAAGGTCCCCTAGCAAAAAAAAAAAAGAAGCATAGCTTCCACAATTTCTGTTGTTTTCTTCCCTCATCCCTTCTTTCACAGCCCATTTAAGTGCTAGGCACGGTCCCAACCATCCCAAAGGGAGAAGTCAGGGTGGAGGAGGAAGAGCACTCCTGCCTGCTCTGTCCACCTGGGCTCACAGAGCTGGCTGAAGAGTGTGGCTGGCAGCCTTCCACAGGCTGCCAAGAAGATAACACATACAAAAGATGTATGGCATGTAAATCGCTCCTGCCATTTGTCTTGAAGGACTGAGGATCAACACTGTGTGCAAGCATGAACTGATTCCTCATAGGTCAAATACACCTCTGTAGTGGCCAAGAGAACAAAATTGTCTCTAACTCACCCATTTCCTACCCATCCACCTCCTCTACCACCTGTTTCACCCTGCCTGGCATTGCTCCAAAACTATTAAGCCACAAGGCACACAGGGCCCTACATAATTCGGAGCAACTATCCAGGTAGAGCTTAATTTGTGTGTTCTGCACTGGGGGGACAAGATTTTACAGTTTATATCGACTAACGAAAGGAAACCTGTACCACCTCTTAAAACACACATTGTGTGACTTGAACTCCTTTAACCATTTGTAGATGATTAGTAGCTGCTTCAAGAAGCAGGAGTATGAAAACTAGAAAGTAAAATGTCTGAACCCATCTTCTAATGCACTTAGAATGGAAATACTGTTCCAGTATGACAATAAATTCAGTAGCCCATTTTTTATCAATGGCCTAAAACAAGTGTGTTCTGGTTGACTACTCTCTTTCCTGAAAACTATGTTTTCATGCATCACAAACAAAAATACTCCTTGCGCTCCTTCAGCATCTCCCCATTACTCCATCCCAGAACAAGTCCAGTATAATCATCTATAACTTCACAAAAGCAATAATTGAAGTATTTATGCCCCGTCTCACGGGAAAGGAGGAAATATGTATGATGTAAATAAGACAGGCATATATGTATCCACAGTACTGACAGCTACTGACAAACTCAAATGAAGAAGATTGTTCCTTCCTTCCTACTGAATATCTTCCACAGTTCTTCAAACACATTTCTATTGAATGATCCGAATACATGAATGAAATAGACTGGGATGTTCCTTAAAACAAGGAAGATGTTGGACAGATTCAACAGTGTATCTTGAACTGCTGCATAGCAGAAGCACTGCAGTATACAGAACTGGTTCCTTCCTTTATACAGGAGTAATTCCTCAGTTCCAGGATAAATTCAAAATTTAGTTTTGACTTTATCAGAAGATGTGCATGAGACTTTACTACAGGACAAGGAAGCAGCTTTATCTATACACTGCCAAAGAACACTAATACTGCTGCTGCTGCTGCTATTTCAGCATGTCGCCCACTCCAGCACACAGTGGTTTAAGCAGTGAGCCTATTCAGTCCTGGAGGTAGCTCACGTCTCACACCTACCACTAGAAGGACCCCACAGAAAAACCTCAGGCGTCTCTTTGGTGTCTGTTCTAAAGATTGCTTAAGGCCCAGAAACTGATAATATACTAACTCTTCCATCACACGTTCTTGCTTCCTAACCTTGTTCAGATAACGTTCGTTCATTGCTTTTGCTATTTGTTTTATTTCACAGCGCTGATCTGCATCCCTTTTCCTTTCATTTAACTTCTCTGCCAGTGTTTCGAGTTCTGTAAGAGCCATCTGTAGAGGTAATCTATCGGGATGTCCTTTATTAGTGTTCTTCAACATATCCTGAGGCAAAGCAATAAAACAAACAAACAAAAAATTTAAGAAAATCAGATTTAATTTCAAAGTCAACTGCAAAAGATTACAGGATGTAATGTTATTGCTACATTCTTTAGCCAAGTACTACTAAAGAACAAGACTGATGAACACCTAATGAACATTCAGACAGCACATCACTTATTTTCCTGAATACCTTAATATTTCTTAAAAAAAAGTACTGAATGGGGTCACATAATCTTATTTACATGAAGAAAGTACAAAGGAACTTGAAAATAAGTGTAAAAAATGCAAATGTAAAGGTAAATTAAAAAATGCACACAATGTTAAGCACAATTTGAAAATCAATATTATAGTATAATAGGTAGGTGTCTGTAAACTATGATTTAAAATTAAACTTTTCTGATATTTACTATCATAATAATATTGTATTATCTTTATCACTGTTATTATTCCTCACTAAAACACTGACAGCATGGTCATCCCAAAGAAAGAGACATTACTTCATGGAGGTTGCAAGAGCCTCTTAAAATCTTTCCCTTTTGTAGGCATGCAGTGGAACTATTTGAATGAAGTTTTTGCTTCTTTCCCGCGGCGCTTAAAAATCCCTACATATTCACTACGGCTTCCTGCCGCAATAAACTCCATTTCTTTTGCTAACTCAAAAACTCTCGCCACGACTAGCTACTCGCATGCTCCCACCATGACTACCTGTGCTCCTTCTCCCACACTGATTCCTGGATCTGCATCCCAAAGCCTGTCCTCCTCTGCAGCACCTGCAAAACAGCTAACGCACTGCGATAGACCTGCTGTGGTCTGGAAGGTGTTACAAACAGCATAAGTTGGCCTGGAGCAGGTCTGCGCTGGGGTATTGTGCTCTTCCTACAGCTCGACTCTCTGTTAAGAAGAGACCTGAGGACTCCCTGCCAAATCCTTAGTTTCCATGGGAAGGAAAACAAGATGCTGCAGGTCAGAAGGAAGCTGCTCCACACTCCAGCAGATCCTGTGAGCCAAGTAGTCAGGGAGAGAGAGCGTGCTTTTGTTCCACATCCCACATATATTCTGAACTATCCAAGGAATGAATTATGTCCTCTTGTACTTTTCTTAAACAGAAAGTAATGCCACAAAGTTCCTAGTGGTGTTTTGAAGTGTTATTAGCTAACGAACTGACACGAACAAGTAGCACATTTGAACTACAGCTTTACTGCAAAGTGATTTAAAAGCTAAATCTGAACTAGCAAGTAATCTAGAGTAAATCTAGTGTACTAAGACTTTCCTGCAGTGTATTTATTGCCTGTCCCTGCAATCAGACTACGAGATCAGCACCTTATGATGCACTGAAACTTTTTCTTTGTTATTCCTCCATGATCCAGCAGTCACTGCAGTGTGCTCCTCCAGTAGAAGACAGCTACCACGTAATCCCACAAGCAAACCACTTAACAATGCAACAAGAGTATCCCTTTGGTAAACATTATTTACCTGCAATAGCAGAATGAACTGTGGAAAGCGCTGGATAGGTTTCATCATTAAACCATACAGTGTAATTCGATCAGGGCTTGACTCCTGGCACTGCTGCAATGTAAGAAAGCCACACTGTTTACTACTGTGAGTGTATTCCCATCAGTTGCAGAATGAAAGGAAAACATTGCCTGAAAATTCTTCTATGTCATTTATGTTAATTTTAACAGTGGTACTGTAAAGATTCCATTTACTATAAAGATTTAAAAATATTAAATCTTTAAAAAAAAATCACTATTAAAATGATTGCATGTTAGTGAACTGAAATCTCCTCCTTAAACACAGCTGGGATAAAGCCGCACCAGCAATGCAGCACCTATGTGTATATCGATACAGCACGTTCCTGCTTTTTACATAAGCACTGCATTGTAACATCTGCTTAACTTCAAGCACAAAGGGAATGCACTTGTTTGAAGTCTTAAATTTGAAAAATATAAGTGATCTGTTGAATTATAGTCCATAATGTACGACTGCTGCTTTGTTTCTTGGGGCTAAGGGACCATAAATCTCTAACTACCTACGTGTTTTTAAGAGAAAATCTAAGGAAAACATCATAATCTCAGTGCTATGCAAACAAAAAGAGATATTTCCATTTTCTTTATTAAAAGAAACTAAGGAAAAGAACATTGATTTATGTTTGGAAAGAAAAACATAAGAATCCATTATTTTGGTTATCGGGACTGGCAGATAAAACCAGACAAATTTCATTTGCATGTGCAGAAAAGCCCTGTTTGTGTAAGACATTTCAGCATTTGAAAATAATTTGGCCAGAATCACAGCTAATCCAAAAGAAGGAGAGTAGAGGAAATACTCAATATTAAAAACAAAGCAAACACAAACAATATTAAACTGGTGTTATGCTTAAATTGCTATTTATTGCTACAACTATCAGCTTCACAACAATTTGTTTCCATACTTATCTCCACAAACACTTTGCCCAGTCAGCAGCAGTGAAGATTCCCGTCTTCACTGCTGGTGGGCAAACAAAAAAAGGAAGGTACAGAAATGTCTTCTGTCCTCAGAGTTCAGCTGTGAGTCCCCAGCTGAGAGCAGTACCAGTGCTGGCAATGACAAGCAGCGATGAGAGGTGTAAGTTATGCCTCTATCGGATCAATGGGGTTTTACCAGTGTGAGAGGTATGAAGTGACTAAGCTCACTAGAGAATTTGATCTTCACGGTGCCTAAAGCTTCTAGAACATAATCCTGTGTAGTGCTGGCCACACTCCAAAAAGCTGTTAGTTAATTTTAAGATCTGAAGTCAGATTAGGAATGAGGCCCCCCGCCACCCTGCTCTAGGCAACTTAAGAGCTTCACTATTTAGCTTGCCTAGGGCACCCAATTTCAGTGTTTGGTGGACCACTGCAACAGACCTGACAGGGTGACAGCTGAGAGGCACAACTCAATCCAGGACTCTCAGGTAATGGGACAAGCAGACCTTCCAGGCTCTCAGCAGTGTCACAGACAGCCTAAAAGCTTTGCAATGGATTTTGTGTACCTTCTATAAGGTATATCCCTACGGATTCACAGCACTACTACTGCATGTACGAGGCTCTCAATGCACATCATCAGAAGCATCGTATTCATCAGAGTAGTACGCATTCTGCGCAAAATTTTTCAATTTCAACCCCAAACTGGAAACGTGATTTTCCAAATACTAGCAAATTGTGGTGGAACAGAAATCTAGTTACACTACTCTACACAATACAATAAAGAAGTCTGAAATAAAATAAATCCCAAATAAGAGGAGGCCTCAGATGGTGAACTATTATTTGAAGCTCACCTGCTATGAAAGAATCCCAATGTTTTGTCAAGTACAGTCATGCAAACACCAATGAAAACTGATCTGAACAACAACAAAACCACTCTGTGCTTCAAAATACATCCTAGATTTAACATGTTATTATTCTGAAAACAGAGTAGTGGAAGTGAATTCTCTGGAGATTTTTTTGTGACAAACTCATAAAACATAAAACCGAAGTCCTTAAAACAGTCACACAATATACAGTATCTGCAGTCAAATTTCCTCCTAACTTATAATTTATACTGCCTTATTTATATCATATGCCCAGCTGTTTTAAGATTGAACAAACTCACCTTTAAGAAGTCTAAAAAGGCAGGTTTGGTGGCACATGTTTTCTTGAGAATCCCTACTGCTGTACTGAAGTTGTTCACATATTCGCTGTACGCATCCAATACCATAGACTTAGAAAACTGAAAACATAAAAGGGTAAACCTTAACTATAAATACAAAAGATCCCTGAAAGCATAACTATCTAAACCTCTGACCGTTAAGGACTCGCCTTGCTCAGAGCTAAGGGCTTTGCTTGGCCTAGTGCTGGATCTACAGAAATACTGGTGATGCCCAATAAAACCCTTCTGTAGAAGACTGGTTGGAAACCTAAAGATGTAACAGCCGTGAATTACAAAATATAAATTTACAGAAATAGCTTCATCTAGGCTACAACACGAGGGCAGAGCCTGGGACTATGGGCAATTAAAGGGCATCCACTGAGATTCAGAGTGGCTGCTGGGATCCCCTGAACATCCCACTGCTGCCTGTCTTCCAGATTTAGTGAACCAGCAAAGTCCCAGGGCCTTCACACCCCATCTTCCACTGGTAAGGGTTTACCAGGAAAGCATACAGATTGTGTGGCCTGCAAACAGCCATGTGAAGGGTAAGATTGCTGCCCATTGCTTCCTTTATAATTTTATCCCTCTCTTCTGCAGAGCTGTCTCATTAATGCTACCTAACTTGCTTCAGTCAGAACAAGACAGGTTTGCTTTACACAGCAAATCTTTAGTAATCTTTTCATTTTGACTGAAATGGGGTCAAAGCACTCAGAGACATAGAACCCAGCTGTCTTATAGCAAGCATGAAAAGGTGGTAATTTCCAGCAGTTGGGTGGCAACAAAACAAACTACTCAAACCAGGAGAGAGGCAGCCTTTTCCATCCACACACTCATGGTGGGAACAATGTCTTTCTATCAACCAAGGCCAATTCATGTTTTCTCTAATTTAAAGCAGTGGCTAGTTCAGTCCTTTACAGGATACTTTCCCTCCTTTAAGGGTGGAATAGCGTTTTACAAATACTCTTTACTTGTGCCCCAGGCTCAGGTCAAATCCAAGAATTCAGGACATCACCTACTGTGTTTTCTTCTACTCCCAACAAACACACTATGTATGACTACCTACTTCAAGAGATGCTGAACCTCAATCTCACCTTAATTTTGGTGGGTTTCTGAATCTCTATCTCCTTAGAAAAAGAAACTGTTTACTCAAAAGTCTGAAGGCTTGATCAAAGCCTGAAAATGGTGCCCACAATCCTTTCACATCTGCCAACCAAGCTGAAGACGTGTTGGTGTCAGTTTCCTTACCAGGATGGTACATACATACTCTGACAGTTGCCACAGGCATTGGAAAATATGGGAATCATAGAAACACAGAATCACAGAATGGTTTGGGTTAGAAGGAACCTGTAAAGGTCATCTAGTCCAACCCCCCTGCAGTGAGCAGGGACATCTTCAATTAGATCAGGTTGCTCAGAGCCCCGTCCAACCTGACCTTGAATGTTTCCAGGGATGGGGCATCTACCACCTCTCTGGGCAACCTGCGCCAGTGTTTCACCACCCACATGGTAAAAAACTCCTTCCTTGTATCCAGTCTGAATCTACCTTCTTTTAGTTTAAATCCTTTACCCCTTGTTCTATTGCAACAGGCCCTGCTAAAAAGTTTCTCCCCATCTTTATAAAGTAGCCAAGTTAAACAGAGAGATATGGAGATGGAATAACAAGCCTAAAATAAAAACAGGTTATCTGTTCAGATGCATTTGCTTACTGAAGCAACAAAGACATCACCAATCATTTCAACAGAGTCCCACTCAGATACACGACTCGCCAGTGCAATCTGAAACATTGAATGGCACTGAAGAATTTCCTTAATTCGGTAAAAGACCATTTTGAGTTTTCTTTCACTCAATAATTTCGGTTCCATATCTGAAAGGGGCTTCTCATATTGCTGTGGGGAAAAAACACATAAATAGATTTAAACAAACAAACAAAAAATGGGTCTTCTACAAGCAGAAAAAAACAACTTATGTAACAGTATACACTAACAAAATCTCTAAACATTGGGCATGAAGCATCTGTAGCAAAATCTATGTGAGTCATACTACAGATTCTTTAAGGACGTGACTATTTTTCAAATTTCCAAATGATAAAATGCAAATATATTAAGGTACCTCCAGAATTCTTTTGAGAGCATCCACGTAATTCTTCTCACTGTCAACTACAGAGCCCAAAATATACCTTCTCACAACCTGTTAAGAAACAAAGTTTTGTCTGAAGCTTTAATCAAGTAACACGTTTTTTTCATAGTTGGGAATGCTGATGATAAAATTCTCACATTAACGAAAGAAAGACAAAGCAATTTAATTACTGGAACTGCAATAAAATAGCGCTGTACCTCTTCAAACAGAATTAAATTTACCATTACTGGAAAATTATTTATTTATTTTAAAGAACACAACAGTTACTGTATCTATACCCATAATCTTTACTGACTGTTCCAATTCCAAGCTTTTCTAAAATTAAAAGACCAGTTTCAAAAGATTTATAAATTCAAGCATTAATATGAATAATAATAGGTATAGATGATGTTGGCTGCTTCAGTGAATTGCTGCAATAAAATAGGTAACCAGTTTTCATAATCAGTCTTCAAGATTAATTTTCCTTTTTTATTATGTTTTATAAATTTATTAGGAGTAACCTGAAGGACAGACAAGCAAACAGTAATTGCCTTTTTAAGGTAAGGCCATATAAACTGTACCACTGAGAAAGTACCTGAGTAAGTCAGCTTTCTTTTTTGGGCATTACCATGCATAAGCGAAAACACTGTCTCATCTATATTCATACAAATTGATAGAGTTGTAAGAGCTTCAGGAAATACTACCATATTTCATGTTTACAAACTACAGGCTGTTTATCACACCTCCTTCTCCACCTCCTGCTTCTGCAATTCAGCTGAAACACACATTGTACTCATGTGCAGGTGACGTGACAGGAAGGACTGGGAAACCTCTTTGGTTTAAAAATTAAACTTATTGTTGTTATTGATTAGATTTCTTGCTCTTTTTAAGGATCTGTTTTCACCCAAATCTATTTCCTAATCCAGCTCATCACAGGGCTTTCAAAAGCACGACTCTGACAGAGAGGACAGCACAAGAAAAGGATCAAACCACTCCCCACGACTACAAGGGATGGCAAAACCGCTTCTTTTGCTATTTTAAGCCAGCCTAAATGACCATGAAACTCAAATCTCAGACTTGTTTCTCTCTGCTCCTGATCCCCATGGCCTCCTGCCTCCTCCACCACGGCTGCCTTTAATTCTCCAGACATGTATTTTGCATTATTAAGTGCAGGTTATGCAAAGATTTTCTTTCCAGCACTGGCATTTCAAAGGAAGACTTGAAAATTATCTGAGGCCTTCCTCAAAGATATATATGGTAAAATTAGTTGTGTCTAATTTGTGTTTAGAATGGATTTAGCAGTGTCTTATTTGGTGTAATATATCAGCTGCTCTGATAAAGGATACTAACTCTACTTTTAGTCACAGTTCGTTCTTCTAAAAAGAATAAACATCTGTAGAAAATATTTTTTTCAGGCTCTATAAAACACAAAATTGATACTTAACAGTGCCTACAGGTTATTGCAATAGATAAGCACACCTTAGGAGAGGCTTGCATGTAAGTCGTACATTTATATTCACATTTTTGCTAATAACAGTAGCATACAGACAAAAACGACTCACTCTAAGAATTCAGGTCCCAGTATTAAAATGAAGCAGAACCTACCACAACTGAGACCCAAGGCGGGACACAGTATTTAAACAGGCACCAGTTTTTAAACAAACGCTATCATGCCACCTGCTGTTTAAAACAAGCATATTCATAAAGTCCATGTTGTCTGTGGCCGAGAAGTCCAGGTTGGAAAGGGCTTCTGGCCTTCACCCTCTCCAGCTGGGATGCCCGGGGCTGCTGTGCAGTCTGCCGGCCCCCAGCCTGTGCCACGGCACAGGGTTTCTCTGTCCCAGAGCCAGGACTTGTGGTGGCTTCTGGTGAGCTGCTCGAGTTTCTCCGTCAACCTCAGCCCAAAGCCATGTTGCCCAGCAGCCCCACCCTCCCAGGCATGGCCCGCCGCACCCCTCCAATTTGGTACCGTCTCCAAATGTGCACTGCCCCTGGTATCCAGATCGCTAATAAAAGGCATTAAACACCACAGACCAGACCAGTGGACTACAACTTTCTGAGCACGGTGTCCTCGCTTGTTTTGCGGAGGTAAGCAACATCCTCCGCTCTCCGCAAGCCAGCCATCCCAAAGGGATGCAGGCTGGTCAGGCACAAATGGACTCTGATCCGTCTGTGCTGACTGTTCCCAATCACCCTCCTGACCTTCCAAACCCAGAAATAGCTCCCAGGAGCATTTGCACTATCAACTTTGCAGGGGCTGAGGTGAGGCCAGCCTGGATGCTCCTTCTTACTCTTCTTAGAGAGGATGAGAGTGCGACTTTTTTCCAGTCTTCTGATCACTATTATCTTAGACGACAGAGAAAGGCCTCACCCTCAGCACCCTTAAATCCATCCCATCTGGTCCCATGGGCACCGCTATGTCCAACTGGCCTCAGCACCCCCTAACTCCAGGACCTGCCTCTAGGCTCAGGGGCTTCGGAGGCCTGAGGACAAACCTCACCAGTAAAAGCTAAGGCAAAGGTGGCACTGAGCACCTCGGTCTTTTCAGTGCCCTTTGTCACTAGGTCCCTGCCCCATCAAGCAGCAGAACCGTATTTTTCTTAGCCTTCCTTTTGCTGCCAATGTACTTATAAGAAACCCTTCACTGTTGCCCTTAACACCTCACTAGCTCCAGCTGAGCTTTGGCTTTCCTAGCTCCATTCCTGCCCACATGGGCAGCTCCTCCTGGGTCGACAAGCAACATATATCATGACCTACACAACAATTACTAGTTTGTTCCAAACTAAGAGCACTCTGTTTTTCCAAAAGAGGGTACATTTATTTTTAATTACCTACAAAAAAAACCCAGTGAAACTCCCAAACCCCTATTTGGAAAGAAGGAAAAGACAACATTCAGACTGATGCTGAGATCTTACATTACAATGAGATCTTACAGTAACATAACACAGTTTGGTAGTTGCATTGTTACAAGATTAGCACTTCACTGTACTAAACACATTAGAAAAATAAACCTCACCAAGCAAATAAGAAAAACTTATAATACTCTCAACTGCCCCTTGATTTGTTTTTTGTTTTTGTTTTTTTTTGCTAATTTTCTGAAGGTACTGACCAACTCATGATTTGACACCACAAGAAGCTAAAAACTCTCATATAGTTATTACTTGTCATAACAATACAGTAACATGAAGCCACAGGATTTATTTTCAGCCAAAATTTCTAACTGGAGACAATTTCAGCCTTTTTTTGAAGTGGTTTCCACAGTGACTGTAGAGTTTGAGGTGGAGAACAGCAAAACATACTCTTCTGTAGACTTGACTTTATTTGGAACAAGTGTTTTTTTAATCAGGAGAAACCTTAAGATTCAGAGAGCATCTATTTTAAAACAGAAATCCTGGAGCACCTGGAACAATGTCTTCTGACTCAATAAAAATGTTTAAACTCTTCTTTTTCACTCAAAACCATCACATTTAGTTTAAGTGTTCAGGTAGTGAAACAATATAATTATTATAGATGACTTTATAATGCAAAACAACATTTTGCATCTCTGACTGAATTCAGGACTGATGCAACTATATGCACACAGACCAGTTTTCAAAAAAACTACTTATTCAGTTCTGAATTTGATGTCCACTTAATTTATGTTAATGCCAATATGTCTGAAGAGCAAGGCACCTGGAAGCCATTGATGTAGAGCAGAAGGGGAGGAAAAACAGGAAGACGACCATATTTCCAAAAGCCTACTACCTGCTGCTGTGATAATCCTTCAGGCATAGGAGTCATAATTGCTTCTGTTTGCATGCAGTCCACATCAATAAATAAATTTAGCTCTTCTTCCTCCAGGCATGATGACCTATGATCTACAAATAATTGAACAACCAAAATGTCAACTTTTACAACATGTAGATTGAAAAAAGAAGAAAAAGAAAGCAAAGATCCTATCATCCAAGCACACTCTTATTTTCACTTACCAAACAAAAGAAATTTCTAAGCACTTCTGTATCACCTGTGAAATCACATAAATACCACCACTGACAGGTGCTCTAATACAGAATATCTTTCAAAGGTATCTCAAAATCCTAAAATGCACACAGCAGGAGACAGCCCATGCATCTTTTTCCTGACCTCTACTCCCTCTTCACAGCCAGGAGTACAGGGCTGTCCAGAGTACAGGACATGACAACCGGGGATAAAACACTGCGGCTCCAGGGCCAGCAGTTTGACATAAATGACCTTTGGGAAGAAATTAAACACACCCATAACATGATCCAGCTTAAAAAATTCCATACACCCTTCCATAACTGAACTAAAGTAAGTAGCCAAATGTACCAAAATGTTGGCTCTCATCAGAAATGAGAGTAAGAAATTCTGCATTGCTCCCTATGTACTAATTTTATGCAAAAAGCACCACCAAAGTGCAGTGATAGGTGGCAGTACGCAGCCAGCCAAACAAGCAGACTTGAGCAAAGGAGAGAGAAAAAAAGAACAGTATGAGAAACAGTATGTGTCTTAGAAAAAAAAAAAAGGGAAGTAAGAGAAGCAGATCTGTTGGCTGGGAAGAATTCATGAGTTTATGCGACAAATTTGTCACCAGCTCCTTGCTGATTTGGTAAGTGGGTAAGGGATTCAACCATCCACAGATATCCTGTGTCTGCAACCTAACCTCTAGAAATGTAAGGAGGAATGTCAGGTCCACTGTAACACTGCCCCGCTGAAGGAGATCACTTTCTCCTGTGCAACAGCGAGAAGTTGAGGATACATTTTTGATCTCTCAAGTTTGTGCAAATAACTTTCTATTTTCTGTCTATGAATTAGGTAAGTTCAGAAGCAGTTAGAGGCCATCACAGGTATGTCAGATATGTCCTGGTCCTTACAGATAGGATGCAGCTTCATGTGAGCTCACTCACTAAAAATGTCTTGTGCCAGTCTTATGGTTTTAGCTTCCTAAGATTGTAGTTTTATGAACTCTGAAGTTACAACCATTCAATTAGTTGGGCAGAAACTTGAGCAGAAAGACATGCTACCTCCCTCAGACTTATCCTGAAGTAGGTTTGTATTCAGTTAATACCCCCTGCCTCTTGCAAAAATTAACTGTGGACTGCTGCTGCTGAGGCTTATGACAGAGGGCTGACATTTGATCTTAACTAGAGAAAGAACACAAATACTTTTAGCTTTTTGATTTTAGACCACTTTGTTTTCTCAATCCAAACTCAGCTTTCATCAAAAATCACCTAACTGTGATAAGGCAGAACAGTCTCTCCCCCTACTTCCACTCTTAAGCACCGAAAGCCTTTATCAGCCCTTGGCCACAACAAACTTCTTAACTAGTCAACTATCACTCCGCTGAAAACTATGTCATATCAGCAGACTTTCCTGACATTCAGGAGTTACTCGATGGAGGGAACTGGACAGACTTAGTACTTTAACATAATTTCCATACTCCCATATACCAATGCCTAGATAGCATCTATGACACAGTTTGGTGGGAATTTTTGTTGTTGCTGTTTTTTAAGCAGACCCTTCTCTGTGGTGCTTAGGTTTCTCAGGTCACTCAGGTTCTTGCCCCAAACGTAAAACTACTCAAGATGCATTGACCATATTGCCATCTGAACTGACATGGTAAAGTATAACATACTTTATTGATGTAAAGCTGATTTCACACATCCAGTACTCAGCTCCCAGTACAAAAACCTGCTAGTCCATTCACTTCCTTTCTCAGAAATGACTGAGAAACTAACACAGTATAACTGGCACATACCTTGAGAAATAAAAGATTTTGTTCTAATGAAAGAACGACCCTTTTTCACAGCTGCTTTTGTCTTTTCAAGCCCGTCTTTGGTACCCTCTCTAGCAGCTCGCATAAGCTTTTGCATCTGTAAGATAAAAAAATACAGTCTACATATTCAGTGAATAACAGGAACATGCTTGAGCATATCGTGCAGAATACTTTTGATCAAAATATCTTTAAGAACACCACTGTCAAGTAGTTTAGTCTATAAATATAGCCCAAAGTGAAAGGAATATATAGTAAGTACACAGATCCATCAAAGCTCAGATCTGAGCACCTGTATTTTTTCTCAATAAAATCAAACCTTGAGAAAGGGGCTTATTTCACATCAATATGTATGCAAGCCTAAAACAGCAGGAATGCTTAAGAACCCTTCTGCATCAAACATATGAACTCAGTCTCAAAAGATCAGCTTTACATTATGTAACAAATAAATACTATAAACAGGTCATTAACGGTTGGAGTTCTGGCCCATCTTCCAATGTCCCACTAACTTTGTCAAAGTATTTCTGACCTAGAGATAATCCCCTAGACTCAGTTCTATATCAACTATATTTTTAAATAAACACTGTTTTGCAGAAAATGTTACAACTAATCATTAATTGAAGAAATAAGTTGATTTAATTAAGAATTGTATAATTTCATAATACACTACTACAGCAAAAAAATTTCATAAAGAAAAGTGTTGTTTTGCTAGGAAATGTTTATTAAAAAAACCTGCTTTGTACATTTGCTTTCCCAAAATGCCACCATGGAAAAAATTCCCATTACTGTCAAGAGCTGTGCTGACACCATCAGCAACATCAGAACACAAACAAAGCTGTCTTGCTGCTATCTGGCAATTTCTCAGTTTGAGCCAAAGCTTTTAGTAAAAACCCAGCCTTTTCCCGCTGGCTCCATTCAGAATGGAGAGCACTGACTCTGACTCCCGCAATTTAATCCCATGTGGCTGCAGAGCCAGGGTCAGGCTGGCCCTGCAGAGCTCACCCAGGTCTCAGACAGGCGCCAAGGCTGTACGCCTGGCTCACGCTCTACGATAAGGGCACCAGTCAGCAGAGAAGGACAATGCCCCATTTCATCTTCGGAAACTGTTACCATTAAGCATGAGAAAAGGTCCTTGACAAAGTACTTTTAAGACAAACTGCATAATAATCCAGCACATTGAGAACTCATTTAATACAAATTATTGCCTGCTTTTTCAAGTTATTATTAAAAGAAAAAGACAACATTGTCTGTGTTTGGAAAAAGCAATCATTTAAACATAGCTAGTTACAAAAATCAACTACACTACCTTCAGCTCATGTTTTTGCTTTAGTTGCTGAATCTCTACTGCTCCCACAGTGTTTGCCATCAAATCTTTCATCTTTCTTTCATAATGCTCCTTTAAACGCGTTAGGTCATGAGAAAGCTACAGTGTATAAAAAGACACAATCTTTTCAAAAAGCCTGCAGTGCAAACTTCATGCTAAAGTACTCGCGTATATCATGCATGTTGCCCGGTCTGCCTACTGATACACAGACAAGCGAGGGAAAATTACCATTTAGGGAAGCTCTGACCCAACGAATAGATCGTCACTCCTGTGCATCGCTGTACTTTTCTGAAACTCGGCCAGGCGCCTTTGCGCTATGCTGGCAACTATGTAAAGAGTGGGACAAAGTCACTTAGTCTAAGCTAGCTATGTATTAATTATGTTGTGTGCATCTCTTACAAACCATATGGAAACAACGCATCAACTTTACCCATGAGCATCATTTGGTGGAGCACAAACCCTAGTGAGTATACTTCTGACTATCCTTCAAAATGGTGACTCAGAAGAATTCTCAAAGGCTGAAGAACCTGCAGAGGTTGCTGGCACCCAAGAAGATGCAGATCGACAGTGCCAGCAACTTGGACAAGACGATGCTAACGGGGAGGATGCACAGTCTCATAACTCCCAAGTGCATGGGAATCAGGAAGCATATGTTTTTTCCTCAGCTCTATCACAGCCTTATTGTATGACCACGGGTGTCAATCATCTCGTACATGAATATATCCATTCTCAAGGTAAGGAAACTATCCCAGAAAAATGCTCTGGAATACTAATTAACATCTGTTAAACGTTTTGAGAAAGCCAGATAAGACAGGTTAAAATGTAACTAGAAGAAAAAATATTTGGTGTGCCCTATAATTAAAGTCTAATGGAAAAAGCCTCAGCTTGATGTCAACAGAATTATTTGGCAAGAGATGAAAGCATCAGGAAAGAGAAGGCCTACTGAGTTGAAAACAGAGGGAAGATCCAGCATTTAGCTCCACTAGGCTGGGTCAGGATGCAACTACTTCCAACATGATGATTCTGGCTTTACAGCAGTATTATTAAGAACAGTGTCCGGTTCACAGACTAGAAATATTTAATAGCACAAAAACCTTCCTGTCTCAAAATAAATAAATTTAAAAAAAAAAATCATATGTCATAATAAAAAAGTGACTTTGAGGGAAGTCATACCAGCACTTACAACTAAAAATCCCACCTCCAACCTTCCCATACTTTTCCAACAGACAGAAAGAATAATAAGCAAGGCAAGTCCCTCAGAGGGTCTGAAAGACTACAGAAGGAGACGTGCTGGGAAAATACTGTAACATCCATCACAAGACCTGAGGAGAAGTGAGAGTGCAGGGAAAGGATACAGAGAATAGGTATAAAGTGGAGTGGTTTCTCAGCAATCCTAAAGTTTCTGACTTTCCTCATTCTCCCCCAAACCCCTTCTCTAGTTTCCTGACTTCACCTCCCAGTAACCCATCCAGGTGCAGCAGCCCCCCTGCCTTCTCCATCCACCAACTAATGTGTTCCTAGGCTCCTCATCCCCATCCTCACAAGGCAATCCTCAAAACCTTTTGTCACAGGCCTGGAAAAGCCAGCTGCAGGGCAGTACCCTGGAGCACGACTCTGTCCTCCCACCACTCTTCGGTCTCTTGCTCAGATACTCTGTGCTTGATCCTGGCACCATCACTCTGAACCCACTGCCCACAGTTTCCTGTGACAGATCAAAGTATACTTATAAGCAATTAAAAAATGGCTTTAAACCTTGCTTTGTGCACGTGTAAATATGCTTATGGCCAAAGCTGAAGCTACAGATAACAGGAAAAGATTAAAAAAAGTCAAACTCACTTTTCTTCAGTCTAGTTAAAAGACTCCCCAGAAAGAAACAGCTGCAACAACTTAAACTTGTTCTAGTCAGGACAAACCCAAAACAAAACCAGAATATGAGCTCTCAGCTTACAAAGTGCTGATTTGGGTGGGCCCAAGTCTTGCAGTTAATTGCTCACTCCCTGATCTCTGAAGGGCAGGCAGCAAAGATGGAGGTGGGGAAAAGGCAGATAATGTGTACTGGAAGGAAATACAGACAGTGAAGCTTTTATTCCCATCAAGATAAGAAACCTGCAAAACGAAGATTTAAGGGTCCCATGAAAAAACATCCTGGCTGCTACCCCTACCTCCTCCAGCCACAGGGTGCTGCAGCAGCTAACAGTATGCAGCTGCAAAGTGGCTCTTGGGTGTCCGTCCCCAGCCAGCACACACCGGAGAGCCCCCAGGATTCTGCAGTGACTCCAAGCACTAAGCCCAGCCCTGCCCGGCCCCAACTCTGCCCCACATCCCCATCCTCCAAGCACTCAGAGCAGGGCACCAGCAGTGGGAAGCTGCCCAGGTCCCAGGCAAGACTTCCCTCTCACAGAAAGGGCATGAGGGCAGGAGAGGAGCCAAAGCAGTGAGAGCATGGGAGTCCAAGGCTCCTCCTGATGTGCAATCAGAAAGATGCAGCGAGGGCACGCACCCATGCCGTCAGTGTCTTCCTGCCTCCCATGGCACAGATGTAGCCAAAGATGCTAGACCAGAGATATGCCACAGATGCATCATCTTAATCACACCGTGTCTATTCTCTCCTAAGTAAATGGTACAGCCTTCTCTTTGATCACAAAAACCTTTTATTTTCAGGGCTTTTTAAGCTCAGTCACCTTCAACCAACCAAAGTGATACAGATGTAAGACAGAAAGGCAGGGAACACTGGCAAAGTTTTGTGACTTTTGAGCATGTGAAGGATCCCAAAACTTCAAGTCTTGTCAGGCTTACCCCCATTTGTTCTTCACATTATTTTCCACGCTCATTTACCATTTACACTACTCCAGCAGCTGCAAAAGAAGAAAAGGTGAGGAACTGCCCACAAGCAAGAATAATCCCATTTTTAATTTCACTTTGAGTTTTTTCTTTTTTTTAAGGAGCTTCTGTTTAATATTTTCATCTTTTCTTTTTCCTGTTACATTTTGTTGTGGACTGTCATTCCCACACTGATTCACGTCTCCTTTAAAAAGATGCTGCTGGAAACTGGATTGAGGAGAATGGAAATACAGGTGAGAAAGGTAAGTGTTGGAAATCAGGATAATCTCAATGACTGAGCAGCTCTGCAGGATACATACATGTCTCTTGTGGTTGCCTCGCAAAAAGGAGCTGGGAATTCCGTTTTTACACTCAGAATCACTCTGTTCTTCGTAGCTTTCAAACTCACTTGAACTCCACCCATATTCCAGTGAGCTGTTTCCACCATCATCACCGTTTTCAACATCATCATAAATCATTTCCTCTGCAAGAATTAAACCAAAATAAAGAAAGCTATGCTGAAATCTGTTTGTTTAAACACCAAAACACTTGTTCAGGATGTACTATAAAGAACTACACACACTTTTGTATGCACATTTTTAAATGTGAATTAAATCCAATATTCAAACACCCAAAGTGGGTTGTCTTTGTTGAAGCAGAGTACTAAAAGAGGACAGTGTTACGGTTATACACCATGATCCTTTTAAAAATATGCCGTACTCAAACTACACTGTTTTGTCCAAATCCCACATCATATTTTAGAAGAAATTCAAAGGAAGTTCGAACTGTAGCTGTGAACACGTCTGCACTGAGAAGAAGCATCCTTCCATTTGCAAGCTTGCCATTTGTCCCCAGGAACATCATCATCATCAGCTCAAACAAGAAGTGCTAAAACATTGCAAGAATCAAATGAAAACATCACTACTTCAAACAGAACGGATCAGACCAAAGTAGTATGAAACATGTTACGCTATGATATTTTATGACTCGTCATTCTTGCAACTCCACCAGTCACTAGGAGTCTCCCATATCTACAGGTTACCTTGCCCATAATCTAGCCTAAGAGCCTGAAGTATTAACCTTTTCAAGATCTAGGAAGATATATTGCAACGGCTGACTGAAGTATCACCTGTTAAAGACACAGGTCTTTTCATTGGCACAGGTATCAAGTACGACAAACTGACTCAAAACAAAATGGAAAATTTTTAGTGCCAATTACTTAGCAGGACAACAGACATGCACTCTACACGCAGCATCATTTGTCATTACAAGTACAGAAGTGTGGACACTTCTGCCAGGGATCCCTACTGTCAGAGGTTATAATGCTTCATTTAAAACTGTCTCATATTACATTCAGTAAACAGAAGTAGTGCTTTCATTTTAAGATTGAAGTTTTATTTAAATTGAGAAAAAATATGTACTAAAAAGAAAAGCTGACGTTTTACACACCTGTCTAAACCCTGGATTCTGAGATTTTAAAACTACAATTTGACCAATAATAAATTTTAATGTTAACTTTAGTTAAATTCTTGAAAATTAACACAGAAGAATCTCCTCTAATTTGGAAGAATCAGATTTTAACAATTTCTTTAAACCTCCACGCATATCAAGATTGTCCTTAAAATACACTTACGGAAGAAGACATTTTAGTGGAAATCTAGCACAATGAATAATTTAAGAGAATCATCATAGTAAGTCAAAATAAGTCAAGACTTATGTAACTCAAACTTTTGCAATGCCAGTATTGGGACAAGCTATGCCCAGTATTTTGGTGGACACATCTTGTCCCCATGTTAATGTAGACTGAGCTCTGACTGCAACTTTTTCAGAACAGTTGTGTCTCCCTGACAAAATATACAGTTAATAAACATCAAGATCAAGAAGGTACAAAGATGAAATTTCCCTCGCTACCTATTTTCTCAGAAACTTTCAATGTCTTTAGGGCAAAGAGAAAGCCAAAATTTTAATTAACATTATCTGGGTTAGGCTGAAAATTCTGATTGAGATGCTTGGCAGAGCTTTGCTCCATGTCCCACATCCCTCCCCAGCTCAGCCTCCTGGCTTTGGTGTACATGTTTGCTGACTGAGCAGCCACAGCGCAAACATGTCCCTGCCCAGAGCAGCACAGTCCACGGAGGGACCTTCCAGTAATAAAAGCATTCAAGTCATGAATGTAACACAGTACTTTCAAATAATAAATGAAACAAATTTCTGTAACAATTTGTAAAAGACCTTGCCTGAACACCACTAAGGACAAGAAATGAAAATGTTATGGCTTTAAAGATAAATGTGGTTTTCACACAAGAAAGCTTAAGCGTTTTTCTTCAATCATTGACAACTTCAGTATCAAAAACCTACACTCCAAGAGCCATGACAAGTAGATGCCAAGTTCCTAATAAGCTGATCCACTCAAACACAAAATCAGTTAGTAGCAACCAAGCTTTAAGCACAGTCTTCACTATAACCAAAAACTGCAAAACGAATCTAAGTGAGAACTCATTGAAATAAGCTTCCTGAGCCCTAGCTCCACCATTCCCAGTAAAGGTAAAAGTTTGGCTTCAGCAACTACTATAAGATATATTCTGCTCCTTCTAAACATGGTCACACCATAAGAAGCTGGACCACTCCAAAGCTGAAACAAAACATTTCTGTAGAGTCAGAATCCGGATGGTAAGTAGCTGCTCTGAATCTCCTCTTCTATCTATTACATACTTTTATGTTGAAGGGGGACTTTCAAGAATAGAGCAGTTCTCTGTATAATGTATGATAATGCATCATTGTCATGGTTATTTAACTATTTAAAATACCCTTTTCCTACCTACCTTGCCTTGTTTAGGTCAGTATAGCTATAACACCCAAAACTGTAATTCTCTAATATACAGAATACTCAAGCATTTGGGACAGTATCTATAGAATACAGCAGAATTCCGCTTCTGAGAAGAGCGGTGTAGGAAACCTGCGGAAATAAAGTCTTCCAAGAGTTAGTTTAATTCTGAACTTTGTAAGACCTACCGATTACTGACACAGTGTTAATTCCATTTACATTAATTTTGGTACTTAATGAACGTATCTATTCAGTATACATGCACATAATTCCGTATTACATTGCTTTCAATGTGGTCTGTATTACAAAGACTTCAAACCTGGTTCAGAGTCTGAATTTTCTCTTGGCACATCGTCGTAAATTACTTCATCTGGGTCTAAAAGCAGAACAGAAAAAAAAAATGAGAAACCCCCTAAAATGTGAATGGGACCAACAAAAAGTGTTTAAGAGGCATCTGAACAATGCCCTTAATAACAATCTTTAGCTCTCAGTCAGCCCTGAAGTGGTCAGGCAGTTGGACTAGATGGTCGTTGTAGGTCCCTTCCAACTGAAATATTCTGAAGAATTTTGGTTAGATTGGCACATATGAATAAAATGGAGATATGACTCATTTTCCACTAGCATTTTGCCAGTTCATCTAATCATCATTCAAATAATGCAATAAAGCACAAAACCAGTGTAAGGTATTTGTGAAATTTCACACAGTTTTATCTGCATTGTTTCTGATGACCTTTGGTAGCCTGAAAACAGAAATCCACTTCAACAGCCAACATTTCTCCCTCCTTTTTACAGCACTATGGTACGTTCTGTGCTTGTCGAGAGCTGCTCATTGCCTTACTAAAGGGCTGTAGAGAAGCTGTAATAGACTTTTTTTTAAAAAAACAAACAAAAAAAAAACCCACAAAAAAAACCAAACCAAAACTAAATAATGTAGTGATCATTGTAGTACATTAAGAAGCAGGATGAGGATGCAAATTCTTCAGTCACTTCAAGTGACGTTTAAGATGAACCTCCACAGCCCAATGGGAACAGCTGAGAACAGGCAGGATAACCTGTCCTCAAACCTCAGGGCCTCTGTTCTGGTTTAAAAATGCAGCAGCCAGCCAAGAGCGCCACTTTTTCTTAGTGTGTAATTCCCTCCCTTCCACCTTCTCCAAGAACTTATTTGCCAATTACTGCATGAGAAGAACAGTTTCATATACAGCCACAGAGCAGACTCTAAACTTGAGCAGATTTCCACTGTGCATGTATTGATGGAGCCAAATGATGACAGTGACGAATGATTGCACAGACTCCAAAAAGCACTCCATGGAAAACTGAATGTTAACTCTATTCTAAAATACACAATTTTGTTACATTGCTGAATGTCTTAACTGGTATAACTCTGCTCTGGAACATATCTGAAAAAATACAATAAAAGTGAAGACGGACGTATCTGTAAAATATATATGTGCATACAGATACACACATACTATTGATCACAACTTAAAACTGACCTTCTTCTATAGTTGTACTTCACTGCTCACTGATACTTACTTTCCATCCATGCTGTATTTGCAGGATCTGCAACCCACTTGGCGAGAGCATCATCCTCTCTCTTGGCCTGGTTATCTTCACTTGGGAAAAAAAGGCCACAAAATAAAAGCATTAAAAGCTACACCACGCTGTTTTTAAATAACTGTGAAAAGAAGACAATAAATATCTTGCTGCTTTCCAGTTCCCACTCCGAGGCTGCTGATTAATCAAAACTGCTGCTTCAGTATGTAATTAGGAGATTAATAATCTATTTAACAGTCTGACAGTTTTAGTCAAGAAACTGAAAACACTTCCTTTCAATCTCAAGAAATACTTTGCTTTTGAATTCTAACAGAACACAGAAAACTCTCTTAGAAAGCAGTGAAGTGAGAGCTGCTCTTTCACTGTAAATAAGACTAAAGATGTTCTGGACTACATCAGGAGCCACTGGGCTTGGCGAGGCTGTTATCCTCATCTGGTCGGTGCTGGTGAGGCTGAACCTGCAGCAGCACGTCCAGTTTTGGCTTCCCAACACCCCTGTTCTAGAGAGTTACGGAGAAATCGAAGCTAACTCTAGAGAGACATGGAGAAATTGAAGTCGGGGAACTAAGCCACATAGCCTACAAGGAAAGACATGGAAGACATGAAGCTTATTTAGTCTGATGAAAAGGATGCTATGGAGTGAGCCAACAGCAGGTACAACTCCCTGAAAGAGAGCTACAGAGGTGATGGAGTTGTTTTGTTTGGTTTTTTTTTTTTTGTTGTTGTTGTTGTTTTTTTGTTTGGGTTTGTTTTGGGGTTTGGGGAGCTGGTTTTTTTTTTTCAGTGTCAGACGATACACAAGGGGGAATGGTCAACAAACTGAATATTGGAAGATTTGGTTTGGACATTAAGGAAAAAAAATTCACCAAAGGGTAGTACAGCAGGGAAGCTGCAGCATCTCCATCCTTGGAGGTTTTCAAGGCTCAGCTACCAAGGCCATGCCTGACCTAACGGCGTGTTGGCAGCGGTCCTGCTGAAAGCAGCAGGCTAGACTACAAGATCTCAAGCAACCTGTTGCAGCTGACATTGCTATGACTCTATAGAAATTAAACCTAGTTCCATCAAAAATGTCATGCACGGTTATACATACGAAACTAGCACTGATTTTGGTATACAATCAGAGTTACTGAGTTAAGACGATGAAAATAAACAAACATGAAAGTGTCACACAAGAAAAATAAAATATTTATCAAATGTAAGCCTTCTTAGGAATTAAGGTTTTACAGATCATTAAAACATGCTGAACTGGCAATCACCTATTTTGAGGCTCCTCTGAGTTTAGAGAATTACAATGACATTCTTCAGTTGCTGACTGTGTACCTGCTAAGTAGAAAAAAAATACAATCAGCAAAATGTTTGGAATAAAATGTCAGTGTGGTTCAAGTGGTACGTTTTAGCATAAAAAACTGATTTTACTAGTTCATTGCTAATCAATAATCTACTTCTATAAAATATTTTTATTCTTAAACACGTCTAAAATAATTTAGAAGTTTCTTCACGCTATCTATTTTTGCAAATAAAAGAACTCAGAGACACAGCTTTTGGTATAAGAGCTGTTAAGAGGAAATTACAGTGTCTGATGAATTTAATTCTAATCTCTCAAACAGATATTCCTCTACAGGTAATAACAACCACACAAATACATTTGCTTTTACTTGCCAATACTCCTAATGGTGGTAGACAGCAAAGGCTGCAAAAAAAAAAGTATCATAGTACTTGGAATTACAGTAGAATTGCTGCCCAGTTAAAGAACAGCATATTCAAAATACAAGAAAGAAAAAAGGCAGGATATGGGGAGCTTTCTGTTCCTCCTGCTCTCTTGACATTAAGCTGTCAGCTTTGCCAATTCTAGTTACAAAATGGGGGATCATTCCTGTTTCTGTAATAATCCATAGTTATTACCCTTTCAAGTTTCCTATTCTGTCTTAAAATTGTTCTAAAGGACAAACATTATTTGTCAAATGGTCAAGGAAAACATCCCACAGCAACTCTAAACCCACAAGGATTGGAAAACAAATAAACAGAAGTGCATATAGAAAAGGTAAAAGGGACAGGAACTCTGCCAGGGCATAGATAAAGCATGATAAGGTATGAGAAGAAACCTTTTGGCTTGAACACAACTGTGGCTCTGGAAATTATTTCATTACATTAAAAGGGAATTAGCATTAATCATTCTTAATGGCAAGATAAGACAGGAATCCTCCCTTATACTATATGTTGTAATACAGTGCCAGCAAAAAAAAGGTCAAGCATCACCAACTCAAAGAAGGGTTGAGAAAGAACTGACTGCGTACATTTGTTTTTTCTTATGCATCTTTACTTAGGTATCTCAATCCTAGTACGGCAAGCGGAGTCCCATAGGAATTTTTTTTTTTTTTTTTTTTAAATAAACCGACATTTTTCTTCCGAGTCTGACAAGAAGTTTTAGTTCATACTGAGGATAGAGGTTTTTTTCTGTTTTGACACAAAATCTTCCACAGACATCCAGGCTGAGTGCTACACAAGCATTTACAAAACAGCACAGGGACCTGAAGTTAAAACAAGGATTCCCCTTCAAATAAAGTAAGGTGCATAAATACAGTACCTTCTTCATCTACAGAAACACTGCGTATTATGACAGGACTGGAGTATGATGGCAGTATCAAAGGTAAATTAGATGGCACAGCATAGCCACAGGGGACAGGAACAGAATATCCACCGGACAAGTTTGGACTTGCACATTCGTCTTGAGGACTTGGTTCTGGTGATGAGGATGGATCCTTGTCTTGAATTGGTGAAATATTTATGACCGAGTAGGGATTTACTTTGGCTGGAATGCCTTCTGCAGCAGGCGCTGATGTTTGTAGCTTCTCACTGTCTTCTAAATTATCAGCCCCATTAGCTGAAAAATTAAAGTTTTATTTTTCATACCTGTTCAAGCTGCTTAATATTGCTCTTTGCAAATACCCTAAACACTGATATGATCCTTACTACACAAGTTGCTTACAATCTATGACTCATAAAATTCCCACACAGTAGTGCTATCCTCCCCATTTTACAGATGAGGAATGCAACAGCAGCAAAACAAGCTGGGTTACAAGGATGCCTACGGAAAAACAATAACTGGATTCTAAATCCTGGATAGGAGGATTCCTGACAAGTAGCCAGGATCCTCTTTTGCTTGTCATAAGCACAAGGCTGAAAACAGCCTTTAACCCTGAAGGTTAAAATCTGGATTCTAGATGAATTTGGATCTTATAAACACAAATACAAGAAACATTTTAGGAATAGCCATGAGGACAGAAAAAAGTTCACTGGAGGGACACTCCGGAAAGAACAGTCCTGAAAATGCTCTGTTAAGAAAAGGGGAAAGAAAATAACTTTCCAAGTTTTCCTCTTTGAAAATATTTTCTGTTACACAAAGTTCCTGGTATTTCTTGAGACAAGCTGAGGTACAGCAGAAATGCATCCCAAGCGATCGAAAGTTTTTGAGCTTCAAGTACAACTTCTCAGAAGGGTGAGTGAGCAACAGATTTTCAGGGAAAGATGGTGTTTAAGTTTCAGGTTGTCAAACTGCATAGTCACGTGAAAATTCATCTATCTTTAATTGCCATGAGCACAACAACTCTGCTTACAAAAAGAAATTGGATCAAAGTCAGCAAAATCAGCTGTTGTCCATTTGAGCAGAATACAGCCATTTCCAGACTACACCTCAGCACTGGGAACATCTCCATGTGTTGTAACAAATGTTTTAATGTTTAATAAAATAAGACTTCTGTTTATGAACAAAACTCACACATTCAGACGCCATTTACTTTTATGCATATCAACTTAAGATCAGCAACCAGCATACTTAGCTGTGAAAGCAGCTTATCTCAAGCCATCCACATGCCATTAGAACTGCAAGAGCATAAAGTTTTCCCGTAGCATGGCACTGTGACTGATGCCCATTCATTGGTTTAGATGTCACACTTGGATGGGAAACCTCACAGAAGCTTGTCATGGTTTAGCCCCAGTCAGCAACTAAGCACCACACAGCCGCTCGCTCACTGCCCCCACCCCTGTGGGATGGGGGAGAGAATCAGAAGAGCAAAAGTAAGAAGACTCGTGGGTTGAGATAAGAACAGTTTAATAATTAAAATAAAACAGTAATAATAATAATAATAAATAATAATAATATTAATATTATTAAATGAAAAGGAAAGTAATGAGAAAGAAAGAGAGGTGAAACCTCAGGAGAAAGGAGTAAAAAAAAAAAAAAAGTGCTGCAACTGCTCACCACCCGCCAACCGATGCTGCCAGTCCCTGAGCCGCAATTGCTGGCTGCTTTTCCTGGCCAATTCCCCCAGTTAATATACTGGGCATGACATCACATGATATGGAATATCCCTTTGGCCAGTTTGGATCACCTGTCCTGGCTGTGCCGCCTCCCCTCCCAGCTTCTTGTGCACCTGGCAGAGCATGGGAAGCTGGAAAAGTCCTTGACTAGTGTAAGCACTACCTAGCAACAACGAAAACATCAGTGTGTTATCAACATTATTTTCATACTAAGTCCAAAACACAGCACTATACCAGCTACAGTGAAGAAAACTAACTCTATCCCAGCTAAAACCATGACGGTATCCACCCCTTATTCCATACCAATTACGTCATGCTCAGGTCCCATACTATTCAATACAACCTTAATAACCACCACGCGCCTTCCCATCCTTTGATAAAATACACGGATATCATTTATCATCCCCTTAGTCTACAGACCACCCCTGTAAAATGTCTGTAGAGGGTCCACAAATGTCCACAAAATGTCCATTGAGTCCATTTCGTCCATGACTTCGGGCTGCATCTATCATAATAGTCTTTCAGGGCCGGACAGGTGGTGTGTGTGGTGCTAGATTGTTGCATGCTGAAGTCAGTCTTTGTTCCATCAGTGCTACACTTTGCTGGGTTCAAAGTTCATTTTTTTAATTAATTTGGGAGATTCCTATGATACCGTTGATATGGCATATAGCAACCATAGTAGTGATGACATGCAACATTGTATAAGCAGCATGCCATTCAGTTCATTGGCTGTTTTCACCCAAAATCAAATCCCCTTGAGGCACACATCAGAATTCTCCATCCAGCCGCATTACCCACCAAGTGCACCCAGGTCCTCGAGCAAAAGCAATCCCACGAATGGGTTTGCCTTTGCCTGAGACAGGAATAACCCAGACGGTTTTCCCCAGCATATTTTTACATGCACTACAGGGACTTTATCCCCTTCCACAGTACGTAAGAGTTCTGACTGGGCAGGACCAGCTTGACTGGCAGATCCCCTAGTGTTGACTAGCCAGGTGGCTTTTGCTAAATGTGTGTCCCAGTGTTTAAATGTCCCACCCCACATTGCTCTCAGTGTAGTCTTTAACAGTCCATTGTATCATTCAGTTTTCCCAGAGGCTGGTGCATGACAGGGGATGTGATACACCCACTCAATGCCATGCTCTCTGGCCCAGGTGTCTATGAGGTTGTTTCAGAAATGGATCCCATTGACTCAATTCTTTCTGGGGTGCCATGTCGCCATAAGACTTGTTTTTCAAGGCCCAGGATAGTGCATGGGGCACGGGATATGTTTCCAGCCATCCGGTGGTTGCTTCCACCATTGTAAGCACATGGCGCTTGCCTTGGCGGGTTTGTGGCAGTGTGATATAATCAATCTGCCAGGCCTCCCCATATTTATACTTCAACCATCGTCCTCCATACCACAGAGGTTTTACCCGCTTGGCTTGCTTGATTGCAGCGCATGTTTCACATTCATGGATGACCGGTGCAATAGCGTCCATGGTCAAGTCCACCCCTCGATCATGAGCCCATCTGTATGTTGCATCTCTTCCTTGATGGCCTGAGGTGTCATGGGCCCACCGAGCTATAAATAGTTCACCTTTATGTTGCCAGTCTAGATCTACTTGAGCCACTTCAATCTTAACAGCCTGATCAACCTGCTGGTTGTTCTGATGTTCTTCAGTGGCCCGACTCTTGGGAACATGAGCATCCACATGACGTACCTTCACAACCAGGTTCTCCACCCGGGCAGCAATATCTTGCCACAATGCAGCAGCCCAGATGGGTTTGCCTCTGCGCTGCCAGTTGTTCTGCTTCCACTGCTGTAACCACCCCCACAGGGCATTTGCCACCATCCATGAGTCAGTATAAAGATAGAGCACTGGCCATTTTTCTCGTTCAGCAATGTCTAAAGCCAGCTGGATGGCCCTTCCTTCTGCAAACTGACTCGATTCACCTTCTCCTTCAGCAGTTTCTGCGACTTGCCGTACAGGACTCCATACAGCAGCCTTCCATCTCTGATGTTTTCCCACCAGACGACAGGACCCATCAGTGAACAGGGCATATTGCTTCTCATTTTGTGGTAGTTTATTATACAGTGGGGCCTCTTCAGCACATGTCACCTCCTCCTCTGTCAATATTCCAAAATCTTTGCCTTCTGGCCAGTCCGTGATCACTTCCAAGATTCCTGGGAGACTGGGGTTTCCTATTCGAGCCCATTGGGTGATCAGTGCAACCCACTTACTCCATGTAGCATCAGTTGCATGATGTGTAGAGGGGACCCTCCCTTTGAACATCCAGCCTAGCACTGGCAGTCAGGGTGCCAAGAGGAGCTGTGCTTCAGTACCGATCACTTCTGAAGCAGCTCGAACCCCTTCATATGCTGCCAATATCTCTTTTTCAGTTGGAGTGTAGCGTGCTTCGGACCCTCTGTATCCCCGACTCCAAAACACTAGGGGCCGACCTCGGGTCTCCCCTGGTGCTTTCTGCCAGAGGCTCCAGGTAGGGCCATTCTCCCCGGCTGCAGTGTAGAGCACGTTTTTTTTACACCTTGTCCTGCTCAGACTGGCCCAAGGGCTACTGAATGAACTATCTCCTGTTTAATTTGTTCAAAGGCCTGTCATTGCTCAGGGCCCCATTTGAAATCATTCTTCTTCCAGGTCACTTGATAGAGAGGGCTTACAATCAGACTGTAATTTGGAATATGCATTCTCCAAAAACCCACAACGCCTAAAAAAGCTTGTGTTTCCTTTTTGCTAGTTGGTGGAGACATGGCGGTTATTTTGTTGATCACATCCATTGGGATCTGCCGACGGCCATCTTGCCATTTTATTCCCAAAAACTGAATCTCCTGTGCAGGTCCCTTCACTTTACTTTGTTTTATGGCAAAACCAGCCTTCAGAAGGATTTGGACTATTTTCTTCCCTTTCTCGAAAACATCTTCTGCTGTGTTGCCCCACATGATGATGTCATCAATGTACTGAAGGTGTTCCGGAGCTCCACCCTGTTCCAGTGCAGTATGGATCAGTCCATGGCAAATGGTAGGGCTGTGTTTCCAGCCCTGGGGCAGTCGATTCCAGGTGTACTGGACGCCCCTCCAAGTGAAAGCAAACTGTGGCCTGCACTCTGCTGCCAAAGGGATTGGGAAGAATGCATTAGTGATATCAATTGTGGCATACCACTTGGCTGCCTTTGACTCCAGTTCATATTGAACTTCTAGCATGTCCGGCACAGCAGCACTCAGTGGCGGAGTGACTTCGTTCAGGCCACGATAGTCTACTGTTAGTCTCCACTCCCCATTAGACTTCCGCACTGGCCATATGGGACTGTTAAAGGGTGAACGGGTCTTACTGATCACTCCTTGGCTCTCCAGTCGCCGAATGAGCTCATGGAGGGGAATCAGGGAGTCTCGGTTGGTGCGGTATTGCCGCCGGTGCACTGTTGTGCTGGCAATTGGCACCTGTTGTTCTTTGACCCTCAGCAACCCCACAACAGAAGGGTCCTTCGAAAGACCGGGGGCAAGGTGGGCAGCTGTTTAATTTCCTCCGTCTCCAAGGCAGCTATACCAAAAGCCCACCTGTACCCTTTTGGGTCCTTGAAATACCCTCTCCTGAGGTAGTCTATGCCAAGGATGCACGGAGCCTCTGGGCCAGTCACAATGGGGTGCTTTTGCCACTCATTCCCAGTTAGGCTCACTTCAGCCTCCAATACAGTTAGCTCTTGGGATCCCCCGTCACTCCAGCAATACAGATGGGTTCTGCCCCAACATGGCTTGATGCCATTAGGGTGCACTGTGCACCGGTGTCCACTAGAGCCTTATACTCCTGTGGGTCTGATGTGCGAGGCCATCGGATCCACACAGTCCAGTAAACCCGGTTGTCCTTTTCCTCCACCTGGCTGGAGGCAACACCTCTCTAGTCCTGATCCTAGAATTCGCTACTTACTTCTTGTATATGCGAATCAAAAGTGTCTCTATTAAGATCAGAAATAAAATCAGCGCTTCTACTCCTCTGTCTGGGGAACTGCTTACTGGGAACTGGGGCAGCAACTTTCCTGGAAGAACCCCGCTGAGTGATTGTTTTTCCTTGCAACTCACGTACCCGTGCCTCCAGGGTCGAGGTAGATTTTCCATCCCACTTCCTTATGTCCTCTCCGTGGTCACGCAGGTAAAACCACAGAGTGGCCCATGGTGTGTATCCTCTCTCTTGAGCAGAGGGATGCTTACTTCTAATGGCCGAAATACTGGTCCATACAGGTAGGGAGCAGGACATATCTTCTTTGAGTTGCTGAACCTCCCGCGACAGTTTCTCCACAGCCAAGACGAGGGAGGAAGAGACACGTGCTTCCTAATCCTAGAGTTTATCAATCACATCCCCCACTGTTGGTGCCTCTTCATCTTTCCAGGACATTACTGCCAGTGAGTTTACATGGGACAATGGTGCGCTCCGTACAAACTTCTGCCACTTGGGTCATGTGCGGCTTCATCTGGATCTTTGGATGACTTCACTACCCAGGTCACCATAAATCACCTCAAGCACAGCTAATTTCCTCAGGTACTGGATACCTTTCTCTGTGGTGGTCCATTTTCCTAGGCGATAAATAACATCTTCCTTGCAGGGGTACCTTTTTTTCCACAGCAGACAGGAGTTGCCTCCAGAGGCTGAGGCCTTCTGTCCCTGTTCCAATTGCTTTGTCAATGCCCCCTTCCCCAGAAAGGGATCCCAGTTGTTTGGCTTCCTTACCCTCTAATTTCAGGCTACTGGCCCCGTTGTCCCAGCATCGGAGCAGCCAGGTGACAATGTCCTCACCTTGACAACGGCCAAAATCTTTTTGCATATCTCGCAACTCCACTCAAGGATAGGGATCAGGTGGTTTCCATCTCGTTTATGAGTTCTTCATCTTCCTCCTCCTCTCCTCATGATGGCCCTACTTTTCCATCATCTCTTTCTAAACACATTGACTTTCTCTTCCAAGATTTCTTCTTGTGTATAGGGGCAACTGATACTGGCACGGGTTGATTCTCCGATTCAGCCGCAGCGCCTGTTGTGGGTGTTTGAGCGGTCACAGTGCCTGTCGCCGGGCTTGGAGCAGCCGCAGCGCCTGTTGTGGGGGTTTGAGCGGTCACAGTGCCTGTCGCCGGGCTTGGAGCAGCCGCAGCGCCTGTTGTGGGGGTTTGAGAGGTCACAGTGCCTGTCGTCGGGCTTGGAGCAGCCGCAGCGCCTGTTGTGGGGGTTTGAGAGGTCACAGTGCCTGTCATCGGGCTTGGAGCAGCCGCAGCACCTGTTGTGGTGGTTTGAGGGGCCACAGTGCTTGTCGTTTTCCCTTTCTTTGTTCTTTTAGATTCAGAGGCCTTCTCTTCCCCTTGAGGGTACTGAATAGTGTTAAACAGGGCTCGGTAGGCATGGGCCAGGCCCCAGCACATTGCAA
The DNA here is from genome assembly GCA_031468815.1 of Morus bassanus. Classification (NCBI taxonomy): domain Eukaryota; kingdom Metazoa; phylum Chordata; class Aves; order Suliformes; family Sulidae; genus Morus; species Morus bassanus. Next base: position 94,069,274 of record CM062569.1, read on the forward strand.
TGATTTGTATCTCTCTGGAATTGCTAGGGTGACAACATACTTCCTCCAAATATTCTACTAATTTTTCAGGATTCTGCACTTGTTCAGGGGTGAAGTCCCAAAACCCTGGGGGTGCCCACCGTCTCAGGCATTTGCCCATACTATCCCACATACCCTGCCACCCATAATTATCGAGCCTTGGGGCAGATCTCTGGATGATATTCTTGAATTGCTTATTAACCTTAGACAAAACCGAAACAATCTGCCATAGGTATACCAACAGCTGTATCTTAACTACCCAAGGATGTTCAAGATACTGAAAAGTTGTTGTAATGAAGGAGGAGACATTACAGAATACGGTAGCTAAGGTGCCATTCTGTATTTCCTCCATAAAGAACCTCTCAGAGGAGGAGGTATAATTGCTAATTGTCTCCATGAGGTGGTACCCGAGGTACAGTAACGGCTTCCATGCCAGACCCAAATAACCGATAAAACTCAAGGCCAGTGTTTTAATAACAAATCTCCTAGGCAAAACATCTCTAACCACTGCAGAGCACAGCAAACTACAAAACCCAACGACAATCTTTAACATGTACTTCAAAATCAGCATGGTGTAGGTCTGACTAACTAATATCGAGAACAGATGAATCAATGCTGTGACCAGCAACTGTTATTATCTCAAACCCTTCTTGCCCCATGTTGGGCGCCAAAAAGGAGTTTGTCATGGTTTAACCCCGGTCAGCAACTAAGCACCACACAGCCGCTCGCTCACTCCCCCTACCCCTGTGGGATGGGGGAGAGAATCAGAAGAGCAAAAGTAAGACGACTCGTGGGTTGAGATAAGAACAGTTTAATTATTAAAAACAGTAATAATATTATTATTAAATGAAAAGGAAAATAATATGAGAGAGAGAGAGAGAGAGAGAGATGAAACCTCGGGGCGGGTGGGAACAAACAACAAGTGATACAACCACTCACCACCCGCCAACCGATGCTGCCAGTCCCTGAGCCACGATCGCTGGCTGCTTCCCCCGGCCAACTCCCCCAGTTAATATACTGGGCATGCTGACATATGATATGGAATATCCCTTTGGCCAGTTTGCATCACCTGTCCTGGCTGTGCCCCCTCGCCTCCCAGCTTCTTGTGCACCTGGCAGAGCATGGGAAGCTGGAAAAGTCCTTGACTAGTGTAAGCACTACCTAGCAACAACGAAACATCAGTGTGTTATCAACATTATTTTCATACTAAGTCAAAAACACAGCACTATACCAGCTACAGTGAAGAAAATTAACTCTTTCCCAGATAAAACCATGACAGGACTACATGTGATGGTCACTTCCCTTGTCAAATCTACCATGAGTGTAACTAGCAGGAATATTCAAAGCACTTGTATGGTATTTCCACGGAAACATCTTTTCACAAGTATTGTTATTGCATTGTCAAGAAAACGCATCCCATAATCAGTCTTGACTACTTAGCCTAGTGGAGGCATAGCCTGATGGGCTGACTTACCTATGGCATTAGCCTCTTGGTGCTCTATGCTATTTCCAGGATCAGGAGGAGGTGGCATAAGGGCTTGCCTGTCTGCTTCTGGTATCTCATCTCCACTGTCAAAGTCAAACTGTTCTCCCTCGTCCTCTTCTTCATCGTTCGTACCTGTGGCTTTTGGTTCATGCTCTAGAACTGTGCAGAAAGACACACTTTTGGTTGTTTGCTCTTAATAATAATTTCACGGGACCAGTAAATGTTCCACATTACAAATGAAGCTTGTACAATGAACCCTTAGATTTTTAGGTTCTGGAAGAGAACAAAAGCTCCTTGAAATGTTGAGAACCTCATGCAGTTTTCAATAAATCCTTTAGTGTAAACAATGAAATTACTTGGAAAGCAATTAAGAACTGATAATGCAAATACCCCTGCTTTTGTCATAACGAACCAAAACCAAAACATTTTTAGGAAAACACTTAAGCAGCTGATTCTTTAAACAAGAAAAGTACACAGATTAATTTATTTGCACAGGGACTTTGGTACTTTTTAACTTCAAGTCATTTTTCCTTTCTAACTCAAACTTCTAAGTCTATTTTTTCTTAACAGTGCCAAAATGCCAGTGACAGTAACTTCCTTCACACACATCATGAGAGTCCAGCAGATTGGTTTTCCTACTCCAGTCCGGGATAGTTTTAAACCGACCTTCTGCAACATGCTATTAGCCCTATTACCACACACAAGGTGCATTTTGGTGGAGGTGGGGGGTTGACTTTTCAGTTCTTACCTTTGAGGAAGTAATGGCTGAAATAATTACACCCTAATACAGCTAGGAAGTGGCAGCATGGGGGGTATTTTTGTCTTTGCTTGTGAATACCCTGCAGCACAGATTTGGCACTACACACAGGGCTGGGGAGGGGGAGCAGGAAGAAGTGCTGGGCAGTTTCCCTCGTGCTATTTTTCTTACCCACAGAAGACTTGAGAACCCACAAAGATTTAAAACCCTCACTGCCTTATCCACCGCTGGTTTTGCTGTGCGTTCACATCTCAAGAAGCCTGCCCGCAGCATCTAAAGCTTCTGTCAGAGACACTGCATGGAGGAGGAATAGCCAGAGCAGCTGCAGGGAAGGATGCCCAAACCCACCAGCCTCCTTCCCTGCTTCCAGAAGCCTTCACTGCAGCTCCCCAACACAAGAGGATTTCATCCCGCCCTCCCTTGACCTGCCTTAGCTGCTCTCCCACCTTCTGGAGGAGAAACTCTTATCAGAGGTCCCCTTGAGGCAGAAACGTCATCTGCAGAAATTTTTTGGCCCAGCTGACCTTCCTCCCACCATCTTCCTCAAACCCACAACTGATACGTAACTTTTACACAGGTGTTCAGCAACATATTAAAAATGTTATAAAAACCCCACATAACTATGGCTTGAAAACATATACTAAAATAGATAAATATGTAAATACACAAATACGTTATGAAAATACACATGAAGTTGATAGGGTTCCACCTGCCCCCTCTTCAGGTAACACAATATCAAAACCAAAGTCTTACAAGGACAATTGGATCTCCTGAGTCATGATGATACTATCAGCTTTTCTACCATCCAGAACACGTTTTCTATCTTTATGATAAAACCCACACAAATCACAGCTCTAGACTGCTTAGATTGTCATGGTAATCAGTATTCCTGTCAAGGCTTCTCTTTCTTCAGGCCGGCTGAGCCAGCATATTTTATCACAGCCACAAATAAGATCTTTCATGAAGCCTCTCTGTAGGAGAAAAAGTGAACTAATTGCAAAAATAGTAAGGAACAAAAAAGGGGTTATCCTGCATTTATTGTCATGGTTTATGGCTGAGGCAGCAGGACACTTAATTTTGATGCTTTTTTAAAAATCTTTCTGTAAGAAGTCAGCCTTTGGATTAAGGCTTTTCATTTTTGCTTTTGTCCATTAGCAATGTTTTTTTTCTGAAAGATGCAAAAATCCTGCACAGCTCTTCCACATGATTCACGACAATCGCAGCATTCTTCCCAATTCACCATCCACCTGACTAGACTTTGTACTACTTGCTGATTGACAGTAATGGGGAAAAGAAGGAAAGGCGGGTGGTGGTAGTGTTTTATTTCTGTTTTTTCAGTTTCTTTACATTTTCGGTACATCTGTGTCCTTCAAACTTGGAAAACACAAACCTGTGAAATACTAAGTAGAGTGTTTTTTGTGATTGCCAGTGCATGAAATGTTGGTTAGTGATGCAGGCTAGGCAGATAAGCACAGAGACGGCAGTCTCAAGCAGGTAACAGCCACAAAACCACAGCTTTCTGTGTACATGCACTACTATCCGCCACTCCTCTCACTGTACTATGTAAGTGAACCACAGCAGCAACCACTTCAAATACATAAAGTGGCTCTGTCTGCACTTCGTACGCTGGTAGGATGAGGAAGATGAGGTTACTGTAATGAGTTGATAATTTCTTCAGGATTAGGCCACTTGGGAAACAGGGGTGTTGTTGGAGCAAGGCTCAGCCAAGAGCCATGAACCCACCTGCTCACCCGAGGTCAATTCTAGCCATCAGCAAACAAAAAAGCATGTATGCTTACGAAACGTCCAAGCCACGCAGGGAAACATCACAGGAGCAGCAGGCACATCTGAGGTTTAGCAGCTGCTAGGTTAGGGAGCTTCTGCATCCAGATGCTTTCTTAGGGCATATGAAGTAACTTAGGTATCAGATGCCTGATAACTCTCCTCTACTCCAGCACTTTTACACTGACACAATTCCCCATAGACTCAAGTCCAGCGCAGTGCCCTTTGACAGAAACAGACACGACCTGCCACTGGCAAAAACAAGTTAATTTGAGACCCTAAAAGCAAAAGGAATGACTCAGGACCCGGGAGCAAAACCTGGTCAACGGATGCACAATCTCCCCATTCCCCCTAAAAAAGCAACCAACCTATATTATATGGCTGTAGGAAGAAATCCTAACATAGGAATTGATTTTCTCAACTCAGGTAAAATAAATTGAGGGTGCCACCTAATTTTTTTCTGTTATGGCTGTTTTCACTACCCTACACTAACATTTACTTTGCATCAGAAATAAACAAGGCACAGAACCCTGTAATTGGGCACTATTGCCTGGGAAGATCCCCTAAATCACATCACTGATGGTACAGTGGGTTAAGATTACAAAACACACACCAAAAAGTGAGAGAAATTCCTTTCTCAGATTGCACGTCCTTTAGAAAGGGCGGACTAAAGACAAGTATTCTCACTTCAGAAAGTTTTAAAACTGTATTTCAGCTTTGCATCACTTCTGCATTTGCTTAATTCTGCAGGTATAAAGATAAGTTTTAACCCTTTATATGTACTGATCCCTTTGGTCTCATACTTAAAAATATTCTCCTTTGAGCTTTTAATCTCAACTGCATACAATTTCATTTGATGGAAGAAGTATTTTAATAACAAAAATAGAGGGGAGGAGGCTTTTTGCTTCAACTGAAGAGCTCCTCAGCACTGCAGATAAATAGGGATTTATGTCATACAAAAAAGACATCTTAACTACAGTTTTGAAAATATGTACTTTTTCTACAGTTGTTTGTGTTATGTCAAAACAACACACACACACACGAAAGCACTTGGGAAGTGCCAAAATAAATCAGGAAGACACACAGCACAGTTACACTTGAGCTGAATCTGGCTACAAAAAACCACCACAGATCTTGCAAAATCTCATGCTCATGAATAAAGCCCCAGTTCCTCCAACCCTTTAACTGTAAATCAAAAGGATCAAACCAAAATATGCATTTCCAGGCAATTGTGCTTGCAGAGAAAAACACTGGGGGTGATGGGGGGGGTTCCAAAAGCACCCCCCCTGCCCCTCCCAATCACATAGAGGACGACTACTTTTGTTGTTGTTTGGTTTTCTGGGGGTTTTTAACATAATTTTAAAGGGCACTATTTTTTCAGTTTTTTTGCCAAAGTAATGATCACAGACTGCTTAGCATTACAGAGTCTGCCTGGAATTACTTCAATTAATTAATTGAGTTGCTAAAAATCCAATTTGGCCTTTCACCACTACTCACATCCTTACCTTTAGGTGTGCCAACCAGAGCAATGAGAATACAATAACTGATTAAACTTCTTCATCTTATGCCAATACCATTCTGCAGCATTTGCAAATGCTGCAGGGAAATTCTTGCATTTCTAAAAATTTCTATCTGGAGTTTTAAAGCATTAAAAAAAAAAAAGATGTAAAGGAAAAACTGCCTTGAAGTTAAATTAAGTGTGAAAGTGCGAATTTAGGATTAGAAAAAGGAATATATACTCTCAGAATTGTTAGCAAAACACATGGATTTATGACTTTTTTTCTGTGGTATGTTATTCAGTGAAATGACTTTTTCTTAAGCTTACTTCAAAAACAAGCTAACTTAGGCTGTGTTTAGAGAGACCTGCTGGGGCATAAGCAAATTTAATCAATTTTTGGTTGCTCCGCCAATTGCAAAGCATTTTTGGCACCATCTGCTTTCCCCGTTCATTTTCCTTAAACTATTTATAGTTCCATGTAATACAGCTAAAGAGTTACAAGTTTAAGAGTGACATTAGTTTTAAAGCCAAGATTAAGCTAGTGAAGCTTTATTAACAGTTTTCTTCAATGGTTTATTTTAGAGATACAGAAGTAAGACAAAATAGCTATGCACTTACTATCAAGTGCACTTTGAACACAGTACAAACGCACAGGAAAAAAAGCACCCCAAAACTCTGTCCTCCCTTGCAATCGTGTAAATCAGAGATAATCCTGAAGAAGTCAATTGGAGTTTCTTCCATGAAAAACCGTGAGGCAGGAAGAAAGAAACAGAACCCCCAGCAGGAACAGTTCAGCAGTCTGCAGCATGGTAACAACAAATCTGGAATCCCTGGACATAAACAGGCATGCTGCAATCAAGAAACATCAATATTTTATGTTATGTTTTAAGGTTCGAAAAATATCTTTAGAAACCCAAGTCAGGCTTCTGTATAATTAGGAATGTCATCCTTGCAATCAGTTGTAGTTGTTTTTTGTTTTGTGGGGTTTTTTTGGTGGTTTGGTTTTTTTTTGTTTTGTTTTGTTTTTTTTTTTAAAGTTAGCAGGGAACTATGGAACAAAAAGAGGAAATGCACCTATTATATTTGAAAGACTCCATGACAAAAAATTTTCTAAAGGCTGCAGGACATGGTAAACATGCATGTTCTCAGAAGAGAAAACTTTTTCCTATCTAACAGTCACTTTTCTTCCAACACATTAATTTTTTGAATTTTTTTGAGGGAGCAGGGAGGGGCCTCTAGAGTATAATCTATCTTGTATATCCACTGAATGCCAAATTTTCTTTTTTCTAATTGATAAACATTTCTAGTCACTTTTACCATATCACCACCTTACACTGACCGATGTAAGCATACAATGCTTCAGCTAGAAGATATCTAATTATTATTTAGTGGAAAAAAAATTAAAACAATTGAACCTAAAGCAGACTGGCAGGAGCTGCTTGTTCTTATTTGAATGTGCAGTTTTAAAACATTTAGCTTTTTTACTCATGTATTCGGATTGCAACAAGACACTTGGGACTGCATAGACCCACTTTTGTTGAAACTGAATTCCCCAAATGCTTCAACTTTCTACAAATTCTTGAGTATCTTAAAATACGCAAAACTTTTCAGTAAAAAAAATATTAAAAAATTTACTATCTCAGAATATTTTTAGGTATTTTAAAATTTGAAAACTTACAAAGGTTACAAATCAAAGCAAACAGCCAGGCATAGCAATCCAAGTGCTTATTATTTAACCTTGATACACTCCAGAGATTTCTCAGATGAAAGACGCTTGCCTTTTCAGACCTTATTTCTAAAGAGTTAAAATCCAACCAGCTCCTTACATAAGTGTACAAGGCCCTACACAGCAATAAGAAATGGAAGTGTGCAGATACCAGGAAATAACTGAATTTTTAAAGTTATCATTACTTTTGTAAAACTAACCATTTGGGCCCAAACATACCATGCTGACTGTGCTCCATGATGAACGGGCTCTCGAGCTGTTCACTTTTTATTTCAGGTGAAATTTCGTAGCAGAGTCTTGGCGTTCGTCAGGAAGGTGAACCTTGTGCTAGGAAACACTTGTGCCTGCAAAATTTCCCCAGTTTAGCCAACTTGTAAGCCTTTGGAAAATGATGGTTGATTCATATTCAGCAGGAACTTGCAAAAAGGTTTTAAGAGACTTGGTCGCCACTGGATAGCCTCTAGTTTCTCACAGCTTTTTAGCACTGATTAGACTGCATTCCTACAGCTAGAAAGCAACACGGTATTTTCTACCTGCTCATGTCTCCCACTTGTGACCATGACTTCTTCAGCATCAGGAGAGAAAAGGGAAGCTAAGTATTCTTTCGCTCTGGTACCCAGCTTATGCATCTCGCTTCTGCCTTCCCCAAATGACACTTCTACTGGCACCTGCACAGGGAGAGGTGTGAGATGTGCAGAGTGTCCAGGCAGGGCAGGAGGGCCCCTCTAAGAGGAAGGCTGGCTTTAAGAGCAAGTGCTCCTGCAAACACTGCCCTTCACCGACACTTCCAAGTCACAGTGTGACATTTGCCAGCACACCACTGGCATCCATAAATCAGCTCCTCATATGGTCACGCAGGTGGAAAGAGTCTGTTTTGCTGGGGGAAAAGAAAAGTCTAAAGCAAAACAGTGTTTGCAAAAACACACGGGTGAGCACTCCTTCCCACGGGAAGCAGATCGGAGCCAAGGACTTCCATTCCCCTTTCACTTGCAGTTGTGCTGAGCTGGTGCTGCAGGAAACCCAGGTCCCCGCGGTACAGGCATGCTGCTAATTACACACAGCTCTTGCACACATCCAGAGCATGACCACAATGTCACCATTACAAGTCTCTGTGGAAAACAGTTACAAAAAAACCCCCAACAGTACACATTCATGCAAGAAGTGTTTCCAGTGATGGAAACAAAAGCGAAACCACATGAATTAACAGGCTCTCCCTGCAAACAAAAACAAATAAGTAAAAACGCCTCTTTAGTATTTCATAAATACAGACATTACGTACCAATTATGTTGTCAAGCATGCAAAACAGATATTATTCTTCTGGATAAAAAACAAACTCAAAATTGAAGTCAAAAGAATGATGAATCTGCCTGCTCAAGTTTCAGAGAGATACTGCTAAAAACAGCATGCCGAATACCAAAGAATTTTATTTCTTGAAGTCAAGCCCAGAGCTGTGGATGTTAGGAAATATTTACAAATACCAAAACCATCTAGCCTTACAAACTACTTACAATGCTAAAAATTTAAGCTTAAAGTTAGCTAAAAATTAAAAGAATTGAGTTGCAAAAAAACCAGAAGTCTAAAATAAAAACATTAGACATGAACTAGGCTGTTGAGACAGTAGTCGCAGCAACACCAGCAAGACCTGTACTCTTTCGTAACTCCACAAGATGCTTTTCAGTGCTGGCTACAGTATAATCAGAAAGGCTGCTACATAAAATCAGCATTTTGTGACCCTTTACTTTAAATGCCTTCATTCTTGGCATGCTGGTGACACTGGTATGGCCTGCCATGGCCAGAAATGTAGACCGAGCCCAGTCCCTGGATGAGCAGGTCTTTTGCACCTCCTCAGCATCACATCAGTAGCTTCTACCATTAAAATTTCATAAAGAAATGCTGCTGATGTGCAGCAAGTGAAGTCTGTAAAAGGAGATGCTCTAAGGAAGGTAGGTACAGAAGGTATTTGGAAAACTGGGTAAATACATGATAGATCCCTATCTACGGTGAATAACATCCATCCGTATTAAAGGCTATTAGCTTTCCATCAGTATTAAAGGAATACTAACACACCTCACACTTAATAGTACCAAGGTTAACAGTCTGAATTAGTATAAATGCCACCAGGCAGCTAACATGAGGCATAGCAGGCAAAACACAAAAGCTACCTTGCTGTCTAGCATGTCTGCTGGTAGAGGTAGGTGCTGACGGTGGCTGTGTAGCCCAGCTCAGCCTCAGCTACTGTGCGTACGAACTGCTGAACTCGCCTACAACATGCTGCCAAATGGAGAGTCCACCCAGGGAATGGGAAAACCAGAGAGCTTTAATAAAACAGAAATCAAACAGCAGAAGGACTACAAAGTCATTGAGAAAACAAAGTATCCAGCTCCAGCAGCGCAGGGATGGAGCATGTTGGCTAACCATAGGATACAAGTGTCACGTGAAAATTTTCTAGGAAATGTAGTTTTGACCACATAGTTGATAAGTCTGTGAGAAAATAACCATTTTTAAGGAAATTTCCACCAGTGAGAGCAGTCTGGCTTGTTCTTTATTTCTTCACATTTTTTTTTCTAGCAGATATCATCTATTAATATCTGGTTTTCTCAATAATTACTTTTTACGTTGAGGCAATTACTGTTTAGCGGTTTGAGGAATATGTATTTCTCTAACACAGTCTATTTAATTCTAATTAGCAACACGAAACTGCTGTATCATCTGATAATATCTTGGACTTAAAGGGCTTTAAGCATAATTGGGAGTCCCACGAAGCAGAAAGTGGCAGAAAGAGACCTTGGAGGCCTAAAACAAAGAGCATGAAATCCCACTTCTACAGAAAGAAACATACAGTTCAGATACATAAACATTATATTACACTAAAAAGAGCTGAAACCCACATAGAGCAAAAGCTTAAGTATCCTAGGTCTTGGATCATGTCTAGCAACATCCTTCTACCAGGCTGACACATTTAGGACATGAAGTAGCAAGGGATTTGACTTAATTTTTGGATCATGTTTCATTCTCTATCTTGACAGCAACTGTACATACTTCCTAGACCAAACCTTCAGATGACTTCGGCAAAGGGATGCCTAAATTCTAAGTCATTGGTCGAGGCCGAACAACCCTTTATCTAGCAATGGCAAAACTGAAGCGCTTGCTGGCACTCCCAAAAGCAGCGCTTTGAACACCTAAAGGCACCCGACTTCCTCACCAGCATCAGAGGTGTTCATACGCTCAGCCTCCTTCCATGGCAATGGCCCAGGGGGCTCAGAAGATGCATGTGCCTTTGGGGATCCCTTTGTCTTTTTGGACACGCTGCCACAGATTCCTTTTTCCCAACAAAAACTCCATCTAATACCCCCAGAGCGCTGTGTGCAACCTGTTCACACACTTAAAAATAACTTAGATTTAACTATTTGTGTTTTCTCCTCAGTGTATCCTGAACAAGGAAACAATCTAGAAATCAACTTTTACAGCAACTCCCAGCACCTTCTACTACAGAAAAGTTCATAGACTAGAACAGAATGGTTATGTCCTGTACAACACTGGGAATATTTTGGATTTCAGCTGGCTTCTCACTTATTCATTTCTGTTGTTACCCCTTCCCTAGCCTACAGAGCACTATACAGACAAACTTTGTTTACAAATCAGTCTAATACATGCAAAATCTGATAAATCCATTATCCCAGTAACTAATGAGGACAGAGTTTTATAGCATCCCCTTTCTTAGCATTTGTTTTAATGACTGTTTTAACGTGTCTTGCTCTTCTTTGCCCTAACATACTACAGTCCTGTTATACCTCAAAAAAGTATACCTGTGGAATTCAACCAAACTCACAAAAACAGTAATTCTTACATCAAGACTCACTAACTGAACTCTCTGAAATCCTGTTTTCCGGTACTGTTGTGGTTTAGCCCCGGTCAGCAACTAAGCACCACACAGCCGCTCGCTCACTCCCCCACCCTTGTGGGATGGGGGAGAGAATGGGAAGGACCAAAGTAAGAAAACTCGTGGGTTGAGACAAGAACAGTTTAATAATTAGAATAAAACAGCAATAATACTAATATAATGAAAAGGAAAATAATGAGCGAGAGAGAGATGAAACACTAGAAGGAGAGGGAAAGAAAAAAAAAAACAAAACCAAAACTGAACAACAAGTGCTGCAACCGCTCACCACCTGCCGACCGACGCTGCCGGTCCCCGAGCCGCGATCGCTGCCCCCCCCCAGCCAATTCCCCCCAGTTAATATATTGGGCATGACGTCACATGATATGGAATACCCTCTGGCCAATTCGAATCAGCTCTCCTGGTTGTATCCCCTCCCCTCCCGGCTTCTTGTGCACCTGGCAGAGCATGGGAAGCTGTAAAGTCCTTGACTAGTGTAAACACTACCCAGCAACAACTAAAACACCAGGGTGTTATCAACATTATTTACATACCAAGTCTAAAACACAGCACTATGCTAGCTACAGTGAAGAAAATCAACTATCCCAGCTAAAACCATGACAGGTACCCTTTTAACACAGCTTCTACCAAAAACTCTACCACCTCAGCAAACACTGGCTTGAGGTGTGCAACGAAGGTGTTTCCTTGGGACCTTTCAGTCCATCTGCCTCAGAGCCCTTCTCATTGCTGCCTTTTGTTAGCCATGGAGGGGAAAGGAAGCCCTGCCTCGACCCCAACACTGGCCGAAGACAACTGCCATAACCAAACTTCATGATTCATAGCTTCAGCCAGTCTACATGGAAGTCTGGAAGGAATTTCTTCCAACAGGGAGTCTTCTTAGGCATTTGGCTGGCAAGCGTTCTTCATGTGGAACATGAGTGGGTCACCACCAGCTGGGCAAGTGGGAAAGAGCAATCCCAGCCAAAGTTAATTTTACTTCCACCTTCCTTTGCAATACAGGAGACTGCTAAGATCCTCAGGACACATTACACTGAACCAATTCACTGCTCCCAGGGCAACGTTTTGCAGCAGTGCCTGGACTTCCCTTTGTCCCTCCCTGCGACATACAGAACCGGGAAATACAGAGATCGGGAAGTTGCCCATCAGTGTGGGCATCCCCATGGCACAGCAGCACACACGTCCTTATTCCAGCCACCAGAGAAACCTGTACCAGCATAACAAAAGATTTTTCAGGAACTATCATGCTTTCACCTAACCAAAGTTACTGAGCTCAACAACAGACTATTTAACAATGAGATATATTCCTGCACCAACCTTCTTTGACAGACTAAATCATCTTCTGTATTCTTCTTAATGAAACTATGACAAGGTCACATTTCCTGGAAAGATTAGTTCAGCAAGGAAGAAAAAAGAAAGTCTGTATACGGGGTTGGAGGTTTTTTCCCAAAAAAAGTTTATCAAGTATGTTTTCCCCAGATTGCTAGGGATAGTTTCAGCTCTTCTCTGCAGCAAAAGCAAGCAACACCTAACAAATGTTTCATTCAATAATTCGGACACTTTAACTTATCGTAATGCAAACAAGTTTTTACCCGTGCTCATGCGCAAGGTAAAAGAATTATAAGAATGTATAAAAAAGTTAATCTCTCTGTAAACGCTAGAGTAGGATCATTATAGAGGCTTTAGGCATGGTTAGTGACTATTTACAGGTATCAGCGAAATGGAATTAAAAAAATCCCCAAACCAAAACATCCCTCAGTTATTTGGCAGCAATTTATCCCGGCCAGTTAATACTAGATACCAGTGCTATAAAGGCAAAAGAAGCAAAGAAGAGAAATAAGTCACACCTCTCCTCATACGATGGCTCACTGTTTGAAATTAAAATTTCAGAACTTAGCTTACACAAATATTCATTGCAAGAATACCTAAAAATCAGTACAAATTCATTTTCAATTTGTTTGTCTTTTAGGCAAACAATAGTAGTTACACCAGACCAAAGATAAAGTTTTGCTGCCATCCCTTGGAAGCCCTTTATCTCATCATCAATTGCTCTTTTCGATCAACATGTCTGGGCCTTAACTTGCTAGCTATGCACAGGGACAAGTCCAGCAGTAAAGTCACCTAACAGAGCAGCTGACTGAACAGAAAAAACCAAACGAACTGATTATTCAGAAAGAAAACGTCAAATACTATCAAAAGGATTAAGTCAACCTCTCAGAAATCTATGACAGTGGATCACATTTGATCATTTAACGTATTACAAACATCTAGCAAAGATTTTACCAGATTACTTCAAAACAAAATAAGATATAATTACATCTATGTAAACTGTTTTCTTCGTAGATGTTAAAAACAAATAAATTTTTAAATTAAATTAATCTATTTATTTTCTATTTCTTGTTTTTCCCAATGCTCAAATACACTTGACTAGAAATAAAAACACTCAATTAAGAGTGGCATGTGACTCTAGCTGCATTTTTGCAACGGGAATTTTCTTGTTACTCTTTCTTACACAGCTCATCTGAATTGTAACACAAAATAATTGATCCTTACCTTAAACAATGCATTTTCTTTTATTTACCGAGCAAAATGTGATCTTTAGAAAAATAAATAAATTGTTCTGTTACAGATGGGATGTCAGACACCGGCAAGCTACTGCCAGCTTCAAAAACAAGGGAGCATTCATAACTACAATTCATATTCTGTTCTCATTCTTCTGAAATCTTGGCTCCCCTTTTACCATCATTTGTAACTGTCTGTATGCTGAAAATAGATATCTAACAAACAATGCCATTTAGCCCAAGACCAACTCCCTTTATAGCTGCAGTTTAATTTAAGCGGTGTTCTTATTTCAGTCCCCCAATCACAGTAAGCAACGCCTTTTTAGTTTACTTTAGTCTGAAATGCAAGCTTATGTCCCCTCAGTGTTCTTCACTTCCATAAACTAAATCGTAAAACATAAGTGCTTTTCTTGTCAATATTATAAAAGCCCCAATTTAACTGCTTCTTTTCTGTCACAAGATTAGCTTGCTAGAACAGTTAAATCCTAAATAAACTACGAAATCATTCACTAAGCAGCACAAAAGGTATCTAAATAATCTGAAAGAAATATATATAGCACACAGAATAAAAAGCAGTTCCCCTAGCAGACAAATACAGTCGTCTACAGTGAAACACAGCAGCTGTCCAGCAGCTCCCTACTAGGGTTAATAAAAATTTTTTCTAAGGTTTTTTTTGTTAGACTATGTAAAGTCATCCCAACAGGAACTTTTATGACAGTATAGTTGTTCCTACTTCACTCTTACCCTCAGACTCAAGCCAGACTTCCTTCTCAGGGGCAGAGGAACTACGATTATTTTAGTGTTCCGGTGCTGGCAGGCAAGTGACAAAAAATAACCACGGAAGGACACAATCACAGCACTCGATCACATACAGGATATCCAGATTTAAGTTCTTGGCCTCCTTGCTCTATGTCTCTCCATATGAGGAACAAAGAAATGTCCCACTCACAGTCCAGGAGAGCTGATCGTTGGTATAAAAAGGTGTATAAAATGCTTTTATGATCGGTGTCTAGGAGACATCCTCAGTCTGTTTTCAGTTTTTAAAAAAAACACATTTCATCCCACTGAAGAACATCTTAGATCCTACACTTCAGCAGAACAAGGTTTCTCACCTAGCTTTACCCACGGTACTGGGGACAGTGGTGTAGGTGACTGAACATCCAAGTCTCCCCTACACCTGGTCTTTAAGGGCACCTCACGCTTCCCAAATGAATAAGAGTTACAAGTGATTCTCTCTCAAGTAGAGAGAGTATTTGGCAGTAATACAAAGACTATGCTATCAAATTCATTCTCACAATGTCCTTGTACGAACATTGATGTTTCAGTACTTCACTTGAAAATTTTAATATAAATGTTAATTTCCTAAAAATAGGAAACAAAATATACTGTCTACAATTCCAGAATGGTATTGCGATGCAGCCATACTCCAAATCTCATCACTATATATTAACCTACCTAATAGACTCAATTAATTATAAAACAGAGCTTAAAGCTTATTTTAGGTCTTACAACAGTTGTAAAAGGCAACTCAGTGTAGGACAACTGGGATGAATTGTTGGCAAGTATACTCAGTATGAGGAAATGCACTCAATGTTTTCTAGTAGTTTTCACAGAGAAATCATATGAGGTATGGTGCCATGTACCAGAAATAATGAGAGACAGACATATTCAGAGATGAAAATGCAAACCCAGAAGCCTATCTGACACAGAGAGCACACCCCCCAGCTTCCCTTGGGCAGGAAGCTGTTTGTCAGCTATCCATCCTGCTGAGCAAACGAAGCTGGTCTTCCTTTTGAAACAGGCCCCGATAAACACCTCTTAAGTCCTCACTTAAAGAAAAGGACTTCCACTTTGCAAGATCATAAGATGTTTTTCAAGCAGAGAAATGAAAACCAGCCAGAGACCACATCTCCTAATAAAGAAGTAATAGCGCAAGCACAGGCCATCACACAAACACCATCTTAGCATCAAACATCCAATCTCCAGACCTAGCTGGTCAGTGTGAAGATGACTCCTCTACAGGAGAAGCAGGATGTGATTCCTGATTCTCAGAATTACCAGCTTTTTAATTCCTCGCAGCATAGTCTGCAGTCCACAGCATATCCTTTTCTTGTTTAAACGGGTTTTAAGGACACTCCATTACAGCAATTAAAAACATAATTACAACCTACAGCCATGATAAAATTTGCCATTTTCATTTAGCTTTTGAAAAAGGATTTTTTTGTTGTTGATAAAGAGAACAAGAATCATCCCCTATTTTGTTTCACAAAATATCCATGGAAATTTTTTATATATGAAATCTTAAATACCAGCACTTTGTGCATAAATTCATATGCACAAACACACTAAAGAAGGGAATACGAGCTAGTACTATCATCTCAAGCGTCAATTTCAGAAGCCATTTTTTTGGATTATGCTCTTAGCCAAGGAAGCCTTTGCATCTACCCACCTCCAACTGCTCCCTGGCTGCTAACACATACATTCATTCAAAATATACAGAGAAAAATACCAGGGAATTTTTAATCAAGGCTAGAAGAAGAATCTCTTTTTAAAGCAGTCTGGAGGAGGGAGCATACAGGCATCAATTTTTCTAAAGTTTCTCAGTACTTGAATTTGCTCTGGGGTACAGGAATTAACTAGCACAGACTTGTCACTTCCTAATTAATAATGCATGAATGGAATGTTCAAACAGCTATGAGCAGATATGTTGCATAAGCATAATAAATGCAATAAATAGAGGTATAGTATGTTATCTTCCATTCTTTTATCGCATGTGGTTCTTCCCTACCAAGAAGCAGCAAAAGAAGCTCCACTATTGACCTTAACTGTACTTAAACAAGGTAGAGATTCAGATGGTTATTGCTAATGAAAAGACATTATTTAACATGAATTTAATCACATACCTTTCATACGCAGTCTCACAACATTCCCATGACAAAGATGAAGGTTTACCATTGTTTTTCCCCTTTGTATACATTAGGAATGATACAAATAAATTTGTGGAAGTTACTCGTCAAAACCATAGAAAACCTACTTGCTGAGAATAAAATTGAGATTTATAGTGCAATGTATATACCTGTAAGTGGAAAGGAACCCATGCGACTTTCAACATTACAGCTATATTTGTTAGCACAACAAATAGGCAAAAGAAAAAATGCCCATGATGTCACAAGAACTTTGAAAAAAAAAATGGCAAGGGATTTTATCTGTGGCCCCAGTTCAGGATTTTAGAATCGTTATGCAAAAGCTAAAAATATTTTTTTATGATGTATCAAAGGGTCCTGCACCCAGCACACAGTGGGATCCTCATCCTCACTGCGAGCTGCAGTAACCCGCCCATGCGCCCACTGTCTAAAGGCACTGGCAGGTGCTGCTCATCCCTTCTGAGCAGACACCATGGGTGGTCAGTGTATATGCATGCCAAAAAAACCCTCAACCACTACAAAAAAATCCTATATGTCCCCTTCCTTTAATCATTATGTGTATTTGCAGTTGTACTTGGCCCTAAAATTCTCACTTATTGTCCACCTGCAAAATGGCTCAGGAAGTGCACTAAAGTGTATTTTAGTATAATTTTTAAAATCTATCTTCACTGATATTCCTTTTATTAATATGCTTTTTTAAGAGAGTTAGCAATGGTAAAGTAAAAAAATATGCACGTTCCAGTAGTTTCAGACAAAGCTTTTTGAGATAACAGAGAAAGCATCCATTGACACAAGATCAGGTAGAGCAGAATCTCAATTTATGTTAAATAAATCTAACCCCAGCCTATTAAGGAGTGACATGTCTGAAAATAAGAATGTGATACACATAGTTCTACATGTCAAAGAGCTTTGCAGAGAAAGAATCTGAATTCTGGAACCGTACTGAACTATGTCACCCTGAATCTCTGTCAGAGTATCCCACACACACTGACATAGTGCACAAAGTTGGAGCTGTTGTCGCAATTAACTGTCTTTGAAAAACGGCAGCCCCTGCTCAAGTGGAAATAATAATTCCTTAGGGATGACTCTTCCCCCACAGCACTGCATTGCTTTGGAGATGGATTATCCAATAGAGACAGTTTCACAGTAACTGTCACTAAACAAAACAGAGCTAAATTCAGGGTCCCGACCACATGGAGTAGGACAAGGACAGGAAAAGCATTTTTGCCAACAATAACCCCAGTGACATCTCAGAGCATAAATAAAACTCAACAATGCTGGCCAGAAATCTAACCCATTAAAAGCTGATTTCACAACTTTCTGCTTCTTTCACATTCCCAATTTCCTAGGTACTATCTAGTAACAGACCTCTATCTGTGGCAGTGTCCAAGTTAGAGAGGAAGCAGTTTTGATCTAGAATGCAATTCCCAAATTCCTAAAGAGTTAAAGGCTGAATAAAACTAAGATAAATCCTGTTTCATACTTAAATGGCTTCATATAGGTATAAGTTCTGCGTGAACAATAAGTAAAATGTCCTGTAAGCAATAATGTACATTATTAATATATACATACATCAAGGTATATAGTAGAGTGTGAGTCCGTAAGTAATAATATGTCCTATATGAGGGACAGATCAAAAATTTATGGGAAAGTTACTATCTATACAAACTATACTAGCAACTTTACCAAAATAAGAACAGCTGTACTGGGTTCAACCACAGGTCTCCATAAACCATGTCTCCATAAACTTGTGCTTTGGGATGATCAGAACAAGCATATCATTCTTCTCCTAAGAAATCTCCCAGCATCCAACTATCAAAAGCCAAATCCTTTTAAGACTTAAAATACATAATACCAAGCACTACACAAAGGTGCGTTTACAGGAAAACAGGAAAAAAAACAGCTACATTCTCTAACAGAGAACACAAACGCAGCAGGCAATGACACGGTGTCTTTGTACATCCTATCTTTATGCCCTCTCCAGGTTATGAAACCTGGCCTATACAAACAGCCATATGGCTACCAATATACAGCAGGCAAGGGGCACCGAGTGCTAACTTTACAGAACCAGCTCCACAGTCCAGGATACATAATACTCTTCCATAAATTCTCTGTGCTCTGACCACCCAGAGGTTCAGCTGTGCATGCTTCCCCTCTGCCTCCTATGGGAATAAATGCTGGCTAGAGAACTGAAGCATCAGAAGGTGGTCCTTCAGCTACAGCCCTCAGCAGACATTGCCCAGATTAAGTACGCTTGGTGGAAGCAGCACATGCCCTAACAGAAAACAACTCACCCCTCTCTAGCCCCTTAATTCAGACTCCAAATCTGTCCAGGCATTTGAGACACTGGTCCACATACCCTGCCTGTGCCACAGGCTTCACTTTTTTTCTCTACAGGGCACCATGTGCATGAACACTTGAGGCTGCCAAGGCACGTGATGGAGGTGTGATGATAGAGTCCACACAATGTTGCCTCAGAAAACATGTATTTGCAGATTTGGACTGTAAGGACCAATCGCTTCCCAGGTTTCTTCTCATCATGCCCTCACAACACCAGCAAGCAAGGTTCAAGGACAAGACAGGGTAGGTGGCAGGAGCTCAGCAGTTTCAGCAAAATACCACCAGGATCAAGTCTTAAGGTGATATGGGGAAAGGGAGTGTTGGGGAGGTAAAAACACTTTCGGAAATACAATCGGATTGTTACAACAAAATTGGCTTTAAACCCCAAACTATTTCAATTACCTTCTGGTGGTGGGGGAGGGAATTCCTCTGTGTCCATTCTAGTGTATCCACTGCGCCTTTAGCAGACTGAAAAACCCTGCAAAAATGAAGGGAACATGTTTTGTAGATGAACATAACTTCCAAATATTGAGACACTCCTTTTCGATTTGGCCAAGCTAATATCTATTAGCTAATACCATTATGGAAGAGAGGAAATGTGCCTGGCTTTTTGCTTCAAAATACATCCAGTCCAAATTTTTATGTACACAGTTCTCAGTATTGGAGCCAATTCTTGTAATGATCTCAGTAAGTCAGCTGAAGAAAGATGAAGTTTTCAAACTATTTGGGACTCTGCAACTCCCACTGTGACAATCACAAGCAGATTACTAAAACATGTTACTTCAATGCCTGTTTGGACTATATATTCTGTTTCAAAATCTTCAGGGATTTTGGGGAGGGGGAGAAAATTCTAGGAAGCTCATCAGTTTTGATGATGCTTTTCTCCATTTGGCAATCAGAAATCACAAGTTTTAATTATACACTTTATACACGGCTGCTTCTTTTCTTTCTTTTGGCAGTCTTAAGAACTCCGCTTGAGTCCCCTTACTTCCACCTCTCCTGAGAGTGAAGCACCAGTCAACAGTCTCCTGAACATCTTCTCTTTCGTCTTTTCTCAAATGCTGTTGGTCTCATGTGTTAAGGAAAAGAATAAGCCTACAAAACATTCCTGTACTTTGGTCCTGAATACACACTGGGAGAGAACAAAGCCCAGAATCCACGACAGAAATTTTCCTTCCTTCCCCGTAACAGTACTTAATAGCGATATTCCAGTATCACCTGGAAGGACAAACTGGACCTGTTGTGCTGAGCAACGCACACACTCTGCCCCAAACCCATTTCCACTCTAACTCAACAGACATCATATCAAAAAGAACGATTTCAGAACAAGGCTGAGGAGGAAAAGTAAGTTTCAAAAAGCCACACAAGACAGTGGAAGAGCCAATGCTAAATTTTCTGTCCTACTCCTGAGTAGCCTGTAGATGTTAATCTCAAGAAGCTACTGTTTCTGCTTCCCACAGCACGCAAAGCAGCTCAAGCCCTCGGAAAGTCTCCACAACCGAAGTATGAGAAGAGTAAGTTGAAGGAGATAGTGAAATTCAAGATACAGTGAAGAAATAATAAATAAATGAATTGGGATACCGAGGTCAAATCATTTACCACTTACAGAAGAGGCAGCAGAGGTACCAGGCAATTTACCTCCCTGACATCAGGTATGCAAGGGCAAGTCATCAGGACAGCCAAGAAGAATAAAATCCTGGTAGTGCAAGATCCTCATACAATGAGACAATTCATAACAACTCGTATTTTCTAAGCATACAAAATTCCCTTTCAAATCGTCTTAAGCTGTGGCAATTCTTAATGAAGTCCTAAACAAAAACAAGTAGCTTCAAAGCCAAAGCTCAGAAAAGATTCAAACACATGTACTACATCTGTCTACAACAGACAAAATATCCATTACGTGCTTTCACTACACAGCGTCCCTTCTAAAGCCTCTCTCTACAATTTATATCTACAGAGCTCAAGGGCGTGTTCCTGCTTATAAGTGTCTGGGATGCATCTTGCCACACCAAAATCGTCAGCCAAAATGAGAGAAAATTACAATTTGAAGAAAAGGCTATTTTTCTTTATTCTTTTAAAGTTGAGTCATCACTGTAACAGATTTTCAAGTGTGAAACATGCAATAACCGGCAAACCTCTGAAAGCTAGTCTCAGCACCTCTTCCAAATACGTCTTTAAGAGAGTAGCTAAAAGACCTTCAGAGTATTTTTTTTATTTAAACATATGATGCAAGTTTTTAAACACCTGTGAAAGTTAACTTCAACAATGATTTTAAAAATCAGTTTCTTCCTCAGAAGTAACTAACAATTAACACTCAGAGCTGAGCTATGGAAGTTTTCAGATTGTTTTCTGTTTTGATCTAGCACAGTGTCATGCTTCAAATCACACAAGAATTGTGTCAAAGAACAACACAGACCCAGTGTTAGAGTCCTAGCCACTGACCTGCTTGCTCCCATCTGAACAGTGTAGTTATTCACAGGAAGAAAGACACACTTTCTCACTTAAGAATGCCTTAGGGGTTGGCTTACACATTGCCTTAATTCATCTCCAGGTTCCACAGATTTTTCTCTGCTTTTTAGATGCTGAGAAAAACATTGCAGCAGCAAAGGGAGCTTGTGTATTGTACATTCCAGCATTACCCTCCATAAAAATAATTGCCATTTTACGTAGTAGATGGCATGCTCACGGAACAATCTCTAACTGCACCATATTTCAAAAAGAAGTTTTTCACTCTTCTATTGAGAGGCAGGGGAACTAACTCAAGTCAAAGATGTTCAAGTCAAGATTAAGCCAGATGATTTAACTCAGCTAGCAGCATATGGCACAGCTTGCGCTTGTAGCTCAAATGTTTTCCCCATTGACTCTGCTGCTAACAGGGTTACACACCGCACAGCTATACAGGTGCATTCAAACGATAACTGTGGAAATCACAGCTCAAATTAAGCTGAAAGGGACCGCTGAATATTCCCTCATACGCTCAGGACAGGTGTCTTCAAAATCAGATCAGGTTGCTCAGGGCCTTTTCCACCCAAGTTGTGAAACCGATATGAAACCCCGCCGAAGGTGGAGGTTTCACCAGGTCCCGGGGCAGCCTGCTCCTGTGCTTAACCAGCCACACCAGGAAGAGTTTTTCCCTTATTCCCAACCGGAGTTACCCTTACAGCAGCTTGTGGCCATTGCCTCTCATTATCCTGCTGTGCACCGGCTGTGCCTGGCTCCATCTTCTTTCCAACCCCCGCTTAGGGAACAGAGGACTGCAGTTCAATCCCCCTCAGTCCTTCCTTCTCAAAAGGACACAAACCCACTTCCCTCAGCCTCTCCTGACCTGTTCCCAACCCCAGCCATGACAATGGCCTTCACTGGACTCACTCCAGTTTGCCAGTCCCTCACTTGTACTGGGTCTCATATTGAAGACTGTACTCCAGATGCAACATCATGACCACTTGAGTATATGTTATTTAGTTTAACACAAAATTATTTAAGAAACTGAACAACTATGTGCTTTTAAGACACAGAATACCAGTATTTTATTCCAAAAGGTATTTAAAAATTCCAATTGGAAAAAAATAACCTATTAAACATGTAACACATCAGCTATTATACTCATGCATATTGCATTATAAAATTATGAATCTGAATAATTGAACAACTGCCCTGACATACTGGACATGACACAAAGGTTATCAAAATATGGAGCTTTATTTCGCTATAAAATTGATTTCTCAAACACAGTATAACGTCTAGTTAATGACTCAAACTGCTCCCTTCCAGGCTCCACAGCACTCACAGAAACACAGGGACAGAAAGCAGCCCTTGAAGTTACCTACCCCAAAGGTTAAGATCTCCCCTTGGCTTCCAGCTGCCCGACAGTTCACCTGACCCAGTGCTCATCACCTTCTTTCGTTCGGGTGAGGCTCAAGAGGGAGTAGTGGGCAGTGTGGACCATGCTGGTGGTCTACAGATTGCCTCCTTTCCATCTCTTCCCCCACATTTCCCAATGTGCCCAAACTACAGCAGATGCTGGGAGAGGGGCCAAGGAGCACCCAGACACTTATGAAAGGCAGGTGACCCATTCTGGCCAAAAGAATTCCCCTATCTGCTCGCCTCCCCTGTCCGCTTCCCGGTCCTTTCCTGTCAAACTGTTAGGAGGAACAGGCAGCTCTTACTCATATTTACAGACTGGAAGAAGACAGACAGCTTTCCAGCTTCGCAAGTTCCCAGTTTAATTGTCTGCTTATAACAGGTTAGTCATTGACCCAATCTGAGCAAACCCTCATAAAGAAAATATTCCAAGCCTAAGAGACAGCTGTTGAAAAAACCTGATTTGTAGCAGGGCAGCGTACTTTTATTCCAGCAGTTTAGCTAGCAACTTTTAAAGTTTGTCTTTAAAAATCAGGAATAACCATGTTAAATGCATGTATTTTAGAAGAAAAAAATTCAGATCTCTTAATATATTGCAATACATTTAAGGCTCACAAAGTCTGTAACGATGTCTAAATTTTAAATTGATATGTAAGAAAAAGAAATTTGTAATTAAAAAACCCCCAAAACAGATGGTCCTGGGGGATATTTCTCACACAGAGAAGTCCTGCACAGCGGAAGCAGTCCGATCTCGAATGGCACTTACACCAGAAACCAGAATCGGCCAAGTGTGAAACGATCCCCAAGGACAGCTTCCTGAGGAGGGGAAGCGGAGAGGGAGGTGCTGAGCATTTCTCCCTGGTATCCAGTGACAGGACGCATGGGAATGGTTCAAAGCTGCACCAGAGGAGGTTCAAACCTGACATTAGGAAGCATTTTTTTAACTAAGAGGGTGGTCAGACACGAACAGGCTTCCTAGAGACGTGGTTGATGCCCCAAGCCTGTCAGTGTTTAAAAGGCATTTGGACAGTGCCCTTAATAACATGCTTTAACTTTTGGTCAGCCCTGAAGTGGTCAGGCAGTTGGACTAGATTATCGTTGTAGGTCCCTTCCAACTGAAATATTCTATTCTACTATATTCTATTATTTCAAGTTTTCCACCAAGAGCGCTTGCCTTCCACCATGAAAGCTGGTACGGAAGGAGGTGGGAGTCTGCAGTGTCCCACAGCAGACCTTACAATCTCAGAGCACTAACACCTCTATAACAAAGGTTGGTGGCCTGGCATCCATGAGACTGATACTCTGATTCCACAGCAAACAGCTATTTTAGCAAAGAAAACAAAAGCACCTTTCTACTTGTCCAAAGACTATAGAAGAAAGCCAGTGTTCTTCTGTGCGACTTAGTTTCCCCTCTCACTTCCTATGGCAACTCCTTTTGCCTCCAGTACTAGACGGTCTCTCAGCTACAGCTGCGCATCAAATTTCATTCAATAGTCTCCTCTAATTGTGGGATGAGCAACAGACCACCAGTTCTCACCTACCTGGACACAAATACCGATCAACATCTGCATTTCCACTTCATCAAAACTATTTTCCCAAAGTCACTACTTACACAATAGTCAGAAGGCAACAGAAACAGGACCGATGCAAACTCTGCCAAAACCATGAGGCAGAGCAGCATTCATACCTGGTGGCACAGTACCTACCCACTGAGCTCCCAAGAGGCACACACAGCCAAGTTTTCCAGCTCTAACACCCTAAGAACAGTAAAGGCGACATACCTTCTCTTTAAGGAGTGTGCACTGTAACTGCAGCGACATCAGGATTCTTCATTCTTAACGGTGCAGAAAGAATGAGCCTGTGAGCATTTTTTAATAGAAAACAGAAAAGATGAAACAAAGAGATTGATTTCCAAGGAGTTCTGACTCACAGAAAGCTTAGTGCAGGCAAGCTGTAAAGCAGCTTCTCTGAGAAAGCCTGAAAGCCTAAAAATTAAATTTAAAAACCAAACCAAAACAAAAAAAACAACCTGTGAAGACAAAGCTCGTGAACATCTAAAACTCTTGCGTCCACATCACTTACTGAATATTGCTGTGTAATGCCCAATTGAGTCTTCTTCCACCTACAACTACAGAACTCCTGCTGGGAAGTAAGTCTTGCTGAAATTTGATATATAGACTCTTTTGAGAGTGCAGAGAAGCAAGGAGAAAAAAGAATGCAGAAGAAGGTTAATGTCTTTGTTTTGTTAATACTTCAAGATGGCTGTTACACAGAAAAAATAAAAATTGATAGCACAATTTGTTCTCCATACAAGACTATTCCTAAGAAACACAGACTTTTTTTTTTTTAAGAGACACTTTTATACTACAGTGGGTGTGAATGAAGCAGGCACTTACATTATGACAGCTTACCATCGCATGCTGTAAGCCACAGAAGGCAGCTGTATCAAGACTGGTTCATTATTTCTTTTAATGTATACTTGGTTTTGTTAATAGCTAACAGTTCCATACTGTAATAATTTTATTCTTAAATTTATCAAAGAAAATTACCTAAGTCATAAGCAATGGAACAATAAGGAATTGCCAAGGTTCAGGTAGAAAATAAATATGAAGCCCAGTTCCTGGCTCAGTTAAATCAGGGGAAATTCTATTACCAGCTGCAACGCAAACAAGGTCAGATCAGCAGAGATGCACATTTTTCAGACTGCATGCAGAATCCGCTTCCCCAAAAGCTACTTTGCTTCTTTTTCTGCCACCCTTTCTCACACCAAGCAGCATCCTGCTAAAAGCTACATAACTACGCAGCAGCAAGCCCTGAAGAAGCAGCAATCCACAGGGACGCCCTGAGAACAGGGCTGAAGATTGGTATTCTGATCCTCCTTTTTCAAGGGTATTATATACAACATTTCTTCACTTAGAGCAGATTCCTGTCCAGTACATCATCTGCAGGAGGGAAAAAGAGGAAGAAAGCAAAGACTGCATTTGCAGATTTGTCTGAGGGCTCCTATCCACAATGCAAGCAGAAAGCACTATGGTTTTCTTAATATTGATATTCTTCCCCTCTAAGGACAGATTATTATTGCAAGGCAAAATAGAGAATCACTGATTCAAAGACTCAGTCAGTTTAGCACATACGTTAGGAGGTCACGTAGTCCAACCTGCTGCTTAAAGCCAGGTCAGTTATCAGGTGAGACCAGGCTAGTTTATCTACTGGGATCCTGAAAACCTCCAAAGACAGAGACCGCACAGCCTTGCCAGGCAACCTGTTCTCCTGCTTGGTTGTCCTCCTGAACAAAAATATTGCCTTCATATCTAGGCAGAACCACCCTTACTTCAGTTTACGACCACTGCCCATCATCCTGCCACTTTCTTGATAACCTTCCGGCAGGTGGGGGCAGGCTGCCGTTAGGGCCCCATGAAGCATCTCTTCTCCAGGCTGAACCAGCCCAGCTCCCTCAGCCTCTCCTCCTGGGCAGTGCTACAGCTCCCTGACATCGTGGTGGCCTTGTGCTGAACTTGCTCCAGTTTATCCACATCTTTCTTGTACTGGGGCGGGGTGGGGTGTGGACATAAAGCTGGATGCAATACTCCAGGTGTGGTCTTGCAAGTGCTGAGTAAAGGGGAACCCTTCCCTTCGAAAGAGCTCTTCCTTCCCACGTGTAGAACCTTGCCCTCATCCTCGCTGGATTTCACAGGCTTCCTGCCAGCCAGCTCCTCTAACCTGCTCAGGTCCTTCAGAACACCAGTCCTGATCCCAAGCACATCCACTGCTCACCCCTTCCCCCAGTTTGGGGTCATGTGCAAACTTCATGAGCAAGGGCTGGTCACCTCCCAAGCCATGCATAACATTAAACAGGACACGTCCTACAACAGACAGCTGGGGCACTCCACTGGCTACCAGCCTCCAGGTAAGTTATAACCAACTAGCCACCTCTAAAGCCAACCATCCCACCAGTTTTTCACCCATCTAGTAGTACATCCACCCAGATCATGACATTCTGCAAATGACCTTGCTGAACCCAGTGCGAACATATGATTTTATTAAGCTCAGTAGCACTAAACATAATTTCTAGATGGGAAAGCCAAGACCTACAAATATTTAAAGAATGAGAGGGAACACAGGTAAAGGGTTATTGAAACCAGGGAAGGGAACAGGTTGCCGAACATGCACGTAGGGCACCTGACTTCTAGTGAATAAGCCTTTGCTCCTGCCTTTTGTGCTGTCAACTGTTTGAATACCCAAAGGAAGAAGAGGGGCAGCACCCTGCATTTTGGAGGCCATCCTGGAGGTCGAGTGTACCATATCACAAGCATCCAAAGAATTAGAAGTGAATGCTGACGTCACATACTTTTAGTCAGGACTGTTTTTTTTGTTCTTGTTTTGTGCCACACAAACTAGAAGACTGTGTTGCTGGTTCAAGACCATGGTCTTCCACGTTGCACGCACAGGCAAAATGAAAATGTATGAATACTAAAAGCATTTTTCTTAATTTCCTCTAAATTTGATTACAATCAAGTAACTTCATCTGGAAAAATAAGATTATTTCTGAAATTTCCTCTTTTAAACTTAATTCAAGGTAGTCCCTTCCAATTCTGGAGATGAAGCCTTAGCTTAATTGGAAATCTCCTCCGAAAGATTTCTATTTTTAAGTCAGAGAAGATGCCTGTATGCTGCATAACACTTCAATTGTGGTGTAAACCTATGTATGGTTTAGTTGCATACTTGTTATTATAATATACAAGTAATTAGAATTATTATGCAGAGACTTTATAAATGTTTTTTACAAAAAAAAAAGCACGAAAATAGTCATTTACTCTAGTAATTCTGATCAGCCTTGCATGTAAAATACAGTATTTTTGTCACAGGGAAAATGCCCCCTCCTGAAAACTATTTTGATTCCCCAACAAACCAAGTTCTTGGATCAAAAAAAAAAAATATACACAAGAATCTTAGCTTCCAAAAAAGAAAACAAGGGTTGTTGGTTTTTTTATGGATATAGTCAATAAAGCATTTTTTTTCCTCCTCCGATTTTACTTAATCTGCACATCCACCCCAAAAGCTGAAAGCCCTGGTCAAACCTGCATTAAATCCGTGAGTCCTAGTTTTACAAAATATAGGTTGTCTTTCAGGATGCTGATGACGATAAAAATTTCCATCAGAAGCTCTTTCCAATGATACAAGTGAGATGATACACTGAACTGAAGATTCAGTTCCTACCACTTGCTCAAACCTAGTTCTAACAGAGACACTTTTCTTAAACATTTTCAGGTTTTCGGTACTACTGTCCTTGGAAGAGTGACCATACCGTTTCTCATCAAGGACAATCCATTAGAGACAATGAATCACATCTGATCATTACAAAGTGTCCAACTGAACAAATTTCTTTCACCTGATGAATAAAGTTATTAAGACTATAAATGCAGACTCTTATTCCTGTGTTTCTAAAAAAACTATTTGGAGTAAAATACAGAAATACATTTCTAATCATAAATTGGAGTCATAATGCATGCTCTAGAAAAATAGCACAAACTTCCTTGATTTGGTTTTTACAACACCAAAATATTATTCAAATAAATCAGAAATCAGGTAATGCAGCCATTAAAACATCAATCAAAGGAAGAAAGAAAAACAGTAATAGCACCTGCACAGAACAGCCCTCATCTTCAAAATCTGTATAATGGAAGGCAGTTTCCCATGGAAGTGTAAGTTCTGCATCTAGTCCCAACATCAGCAGTCTTCACTCTTTCTTTGATTTGGAAATGATCAGGAAGACCTCTTCCTTCTCCAGCTTCTATATGTCAAAAGTGAAGTCTTTAACACTCAAATTAGTCAATGCATGGTTTGCAGCAACATCAAATATCATGTATAAAATTGTAAAAGAACATTGAGGATGTGACACTGAGTGCTTTAAAATGGTGAAAAACAAAGTCAAGAGCCATAAGCTCAAGACTCACTGTGGTCCTAGCAGGAGATCTAGATATTGCTGTTTAATTCCCAATAACTTACGATCCCATTTTACAGAGGAGGAAATAATGTTTATCCCCTTTCTTGAAATTTCTGAGATTTATATTCTGAATCTCTAAGAAAAAAAATATTCATATGATTTCCACAATCTTTTTGAAAGCATTTCTAGAAAAGAGATTACAGAACAGAAGTGAGTGTGAATGTTTGACCTTGAGCTTGGATCCTAATAGTTTGTATTCATGGTTCAGGCCCAAGTAACAAGTATTGTACAGTACAGTAAGTCACTGAAACAGATTTTCCCAAGATAATGCCCCTATTCAGCACCACGTAAGTAGAACAATTTATTTTGCTCTGGTTAACTGTTTCACCCACGCATTTGACATTAAGCTTCAGGCTTCCTGACTGAGCAGCGAACATGTAGGACATGAATCAATGTTGTGCAGTTATGCATCATTTCCCACAGTCTTGCTGATTCAGGCAATTCAGAATAAAATATGAATCAAGTTTTTGATCTAAAAATCACAAGTTTGAAAACATATTTTTCAAATCTTGTTTAGCATTACTTGTCATCATTCCTTTAAGAACAAGTTGTACTTTTACACGTCCCCGCTTTCAAAACAATCTGAAGTATATGGGTGCGACTAAAACTCAGATTCCTTCCTGTAAGAAAATGTCCAAATGATTTAAATCTCAAAAGATGCTAATAATGCAGCAGTTTCCTTCCACAGATATGTGACAGGCCTCGAGTCCCAAGATTCTGCTCTCTGCAAACCACATATGAACACAATGACATTACTGAGAAAGATGTGAGAACAGAAAGAGTATAAAGACGTAGTTGTATAGGTCCATAATAAGAATTTTGGTCTATCTTGCTCCTGTACCTCCCCCACATGACATAAAGAGCACCTCCCCCTCATAACATGCCTGCAGACTCCCTAAGCAATTCTCAGGCTTCAGTTTATGAATCGCTGATAATTTCCAAGCATCCAGGCTTGCAGTTTTTCCACTCTTCAAACTACTTCTAGATCCAGAAACAAATTTACCAATATTAATTTTCCACTAACAGATGTAGTACAAGAATGACTTTGTATGAACAGGCACAGGCGTGGAAAAAAAATATCTGCAATGAATGCTGTTTTTAACAAAAGAAGGTCTTGGATATGAAAAATGCCTCGCTCACGTTTTGTAGAACATATACAAAATGAAAGACTAATTCATACCACTATCAATGAAACCTCTTTATTGCCCTGTTATAACCTATGAAACATTCAAAAAGCAAGACACACTCAACAATTGCATTCACAGCATTTAATTTGACACCATAACGCCAAAGGAAGTTTCACTAAGAGACAACTGCTGCAATAGATATTCCACGAGAAGCATCCAAGGATAGTATGGAAATGCACTTGCGGCTCAAAAGGCCATCAGGAAGCGGAACTTCTGGACACACAGTTTCAAAAATGCCTTAAAACTTAGAGGCCATAAGACAATTCCCCATGAGATCCCTTCTACAGTTCTAAATAAAAACTGTGAAATGGAAAGACGTAATTAAAGAAAAAGCAAACAAGTGAAACAGAAATCACTTTATAGAAGCAGAAAGGAAATTACTATCCCACATAGGTAAAGATGAAGAAAATAAGTACTACACACTGCTCATTTCTCCATCACATACAAAACTGAGAGCAGTATAGTACTATAGATGCATGAATGAACTGACTGCAGCTCTGCACAATATATAAATTTTAATCTGAAAGCCGGAATCAAAACTACTCCTCCTCCTCCTCGATCACAGAATGTTTCCCGACTTCTTCAGAAATAGACTGAAGTTTATAAATTTTCTACAACAGATTCTAAAAATAAATTCTACTTTATACAGAAGCAGTTAATAGACTTCCTGTTTTACAAATGAGTAATGCACTATTCCCCATTGCATGAAATCCCATTAACAATTATGGAGTTTGACAATAGCCCTTCAGGTTTTAGACAAGCTTGTTGTCTTCCTTCAGATGTTTATCAACTACACAAAGACTCCTAAACAGCTCAGAATCGAATGAAGAACTCCTCTGGTGTTGAGACTTCTTCATATCAAATTTATTAATACTGAGACTAAGTACCCTCGATTATAAAAGACATGGAAAACAAAAGACATTTCCAACCCAGCAGTAAGTAGCAGTATCCAGGCAAAAAGAAAAGGAAAAAAAAACAGTACAAGATTTTATACATATAGAATAATGAAGAAAACAAACAAAGAGAAAGCTCTGTTAAACAGAGTAACTTAAATAGACTGAAAGACGTTAAAAAACTCCAAAAGCTTTTAAAAAAAGCTGTGATGTCTAACATTAAAAATTCAGCCCACTAAAACTAAGGCTGTACCTTCGTACACGAGGTCTGTGTACTACAGAGTTTACTGTGTAATACAGATAGTCTGTGTGTACTACAAAGTTTGGATTCCGGAAATCTTAAAGACATGTTATACAGCTACCAGGTTTAGGATAATCAGAACCTTTTCTATTCGACATATGAGTAAAGTAAGTGTTTAGACTTAGTATTTCAACCCAGTCTAAGTCAGCACACTTCCACTGAAGTTAACGGGCTAGAAGAAAAAAAAACCACAAGATGCTGAAGTACCTAGACCCTCAATTTCAGTCACAATAAAAATGAGAATCTAAATAATATTTATGAAATACTGTGGATTTTTAAAGTTAATCTCAATAAATGTTAAAGCCTGTTTCACAGTATTCTACTCCAGGAAAGGACTGTTGGAGGCTACTGATGAGTGAAATCATACCCTATCTGCTGAGGGTAACCATAGCTCCTGGTCAGAAGAGGGCTCCTGTGCCCGGGCACGGAGGGAGGCGACCGCCTTTGTGGTACTTCGGTGTCCTCACCACCGACCTCTCAAAGCGAATAGCTCGGGACTTGCACACGCGGTCTCAACGAGTCCGAGCCGCGATGCCAGCCGGCATGTGCCCATCGTGCAGCGCTACGGCTTCTCTCCATACCTTGTGGTGTATGGACTCCCAAACCCCAAATCCAGAGGGTCCCGCCAGGTCCCGGCACTCAGCAGGAGCCGACGGGCAGCGGGCTCCTCAAGCATTTATCTGCCTCCACCGCCCTTTCTCCCACCACAGCCCCCTGTGGGTATCAGCCACCGAAGCCCCACGCGCTGGACACGCAGTGCCTGTCCCACCACAAGACACCTGTCGCCACTCACGTAGTAGGTCATGTCTCAGGTAGAACACCACGGGTAAGCTAAGAAATCCACGGACTAGATGATAAAACTCTTTAAATGTCTCTGTAACGCCTTCAGAAATATCAGATTTCAATATAGTGTCTGAAGAACTAGTGTTCGTAACCAGATAAACACATGTAACTAGTTCACGGGCTACTCAGCCCGAGGGTGAAGAGAAAAGAAAAAGTCAAGATGGATTAAATAAAGTAAATCAGACAGATTATCAAGATCAAACAGATCACTCAAGTGAAAAGAACGAAGGGCCCACTGAAGAAAACGGCTGAACAGCCAGAAGCCCTGCCCGAATAAAGGCCTTGCAGTCGT
Organism: Morus bassanus; assembly: GCA_031468815.1. Classification (NCBI taxonomy): domain Eukaryota; kingdom Metazoa; phylum Chordata; class Aves; order Suliformes; family Sulidae; genus Morus; species Morus bassanus. Next base: position 94,101,643 of record CM062569.1, read on the forward strand.
AGGCGCCCAACACGTCCCACGTTCAGGCAATAAATCTGTGCCTCCTGAGCGCCACCAGAAAACTCAAAAAATGTAATACTTCATTTCTGCTGCTGAACAGACTGCTCACTGCCGTTCACTATGCAGAGTAAAGGTTCTGGGAAAACATTTATTTTATTTACAATAATAATAATGACAAACTAACATACGTTAGTTTATTCTCACTGTATTTATGCAGCATGAGACAGTTTTTAAACAGCCAATCTTTTTTATTTCCTGAGTCATGCAAAAAAAAAAAAAACCACAAAAAACAAAACAAAAAAAAACCCCACCAAACAAAAAAAAACACCACCTATACCTTTTTACAGTAGCAGTTAAACAGCACAACCAAAAAAAAGAAGATTTTTTTACGTTGCAATTAAACAACTTCAAACCTGCTAGCACAAGGTAAAACCCATGATCTTAGCAGCTTTGGGAACAAAAAGGATTGAACAAATACTTAAATGGAAGAGGACAGAATTTAGGATGGATAAAATCTTTTTGGTCAAGAATACAAGCACCACCTAAAGGCCTTTAAAATAAGCCTTTGCTATGGGCAAATTATTAATAGCTGTCTTTCCCAGCGCCTGGTATTGCCTACTGAGAAAGCGCACTCGGTCATTCAGCCCAGGGGAACGACCGGCCAGTCTTTTAAAGCTGCAAGAACAGGGCATCTTTCAGAAGTAACTACACGGTCTGGGATCACCACAAGCAACTATATAACTCGTCCGATAGTTACAGTGTTAATTACAAAGAGACCACAGACGACTTTAAGACATCCTTTGGAGAAAAAAAAAAAAAAAGAGAATACAGAGACGGACCGCTGCTATCCTGCCAAGGCGTTTTCCCGCTGTTTCAAGGAAGGCAGCTTCCCTGCCGACGCCGACCCCCAGGCCGGTGCGGCCCGCCGCGTTGCGGCGGGGGAAGGAGCGGGGCCGCTCAGCAGCCCGGCCCGCACCCGCCGGGAAGGAGGAGCGGGAAGCCGGGGCCGCCGGGCACGGAGAGGCGCAGAGGGCGGCGAAATCCCCAGCCAAAGCCCCGCGGAAGGAACCTCGCCGCACATCACGAGATGGAAGCTCGCAACAGGCGCAAACGCGCTTACGGACGACCCCCTGCACCCTCGCTGGGGCGCCGCGCCGCCCCGCACCGGCAAAGCCTATTTAATGGTACGTTAGAAGGAGAGCTCGGGCGTTGCTCCCCCGCGCCCAGGCGGGCGCGGACCCCCGGGGCCCCGGGGCCGCGGAGGGACGGCAGCTGCCGGCGGCGGACGGGTGCCTCGCCGCCCCCGCCGCGCACCGAGCCCTGCCGCCGAGGGCGAAACTTTGCGTGACTAACGCCGGAGCGAGACCCGCCGCGGCGGGAGCGCCCTCCTCCTCCTCCTCCTCCTCCTCCTCCTCCTCCTCCGAGGCCGCCGCCGCCCGGCCCGGCCCGGCTCCCCTCCCCTCCCCTCCGCGGGGGCTCCGGCGGCTGCCCCGCTCCCCGGACACGTCACTCAGCTCCCGCCACCCCCACGCGCCGCTCCCCGCCCCGGGGCCGCCGCCGCGCGCGCACTCACCGCCGAGCGGAGCTGCCGAGTGCCGGCGCTGCCCGCCCGCCCTCACCGGCCCCCCGGCCCGCCGCCGCCGCCGCCGCTCCCGGCTCCCAGCCCCCGGCCCGCCGCCGCCGCCGCCGCCGCGCCCCGCCCGCTGCCGGGCCTTTTCGGGCAGCGCCCGCCGCCATTGGGGCAGCGCGAGGCCCCGCCGCCTCCCGGTTGGCGCAGCCGCCCGCCGGTCGCGGCGGGGCGGGGCGGGGCGGGGCGGGGCGGTGTGTGTCCGTGTGTCCGTCCCACCCCGGACCCCCGCCGCATTCCTGCCGCCGCACGTGACGCCGCCGCCCCCGGGAGCACCGGCGGGACGGAGGGAGGGGACGGACGGGAGGCGGGCGGGCGCCGCCGTTGCCGGTTGCGGGGGTGATGCGGGGCCGCGGCGCCGGGAGACCGGGCACACGCGTGACAAACGCGGCTTTCCCCCCCCCCCCCCCCCCCCGCCGCCTCATTCTCGCGAACAGCCCGTGGGCGCGCGGGGACGCGGTCCAACCTCATTTATCAGCGGAAACTCTTGGGGTTTTAAAAGAGTTTTGACAATTAAAGGCCCTCGGAAGATGCCGGCACGTCGCACCCGCCGAGCCGCGCCGAGCGGGGCGGCCGCAGCGTGCCCCGAAGCCCGTCTGGCACAAGCAGGCAACGCTTATCCTCAAAGTAGTGTCAACCGCTTGCACGTCCACGTGGCCACGATCCGGGAGTGAACGTGCCCCTTCCATAAAATTGCAAAAAAAAAAAAAAAAAAAAAAAACCCAAAAAACCCTTTACGAGATGCAATCACTTTGAAAACGTGTGCTTTACAATATACCCGTGCGCGCGCGTGTCACACTTGGATGAAAATAAACGCTCTTGAGTACGTTATAAGTCCTTAAATACATGAGACATCCCTGATACCAATTACAACTACTGAATATTGCAGAGTATTATTTGAAATCTTCGGACCGCTTTTAAGCATGAAAACTTCAAGCTAAACACTGTTCAAGGATCCTTGGGTCATCCAGCAGCGATCCTTGCCTATTTAAGTGCACTCATGCTACAGCCAGTAATGCAATATGCCCAGATATGGTAAATTCATGACTTTAATTTTCACTACATGAAAATGTTAGTAGAAAATGGTGGTGTTTCAAAAGACATTTGATTAATCCACCTTTTTTCTGCATTTTTCATTTGTCTATAGTTTAACACACACTCACAAGTATCCCATATCTTTGTGTGCGTTTGCGCTCATTTTGGCTGGGATAGAGTTAATTTTCTTCTTAGCAGCTGGTATGAGGCTATGTTTTGGATTTGTGCTGGAAACAGTGTTGATAACACAGGGATGTTTTGTTATTGCTGAGCAGTGCTTCCACAGAGTCAAGGACTTCTCTGCCTGTCACCCCACCCCACCAGTGAGCAGGCTGGGGGTGCAGGAGGAGTTGGGAGGGGACACAGCCGGGACAGCTGACCCCAACTGACCCAAGGGATATCCCACACCATATGGCATCATGCTCAGCATATAAAGCTGGGGGAAGAAGAAGGAAGGGGGGGACGTTCAGAGTGATGGCGTTTGTCTTCCCAAGTCACTGTTACGTGTGATGGAGCTCTGCTTTCCTGGAGATGGCTGAACACCTGCCTGCCCATGGAAAGGAGTGAATGAATTCCTTGTTTTGCTTTGCTTGTGTGTGTGGCTTTTGCTTTCCCTATTAAACTGTCTTTGTCTCAACGCACGAGTTTTCTCACTTTTCCCCTTCCAACTCTCTCCCCCATCCCACCGGGGGGCAGGGAGCAAGCAGCTCTGTGGGGCTGAGTTGCCGGCTGGGGTTAAACCACGACAGGGTTCATACAACCTGAATTACAAATTAAATATTTAAAAGTATTACTTTCAAAAATGTTTCTGCTTTCACAAAGTTATTTCTTTTTAATGCAGTTGATCACTGAGGGAACTTAAACCAGTTCTCACATAGCTCTATAGGTTCTACATAAGAAAGAAAATGAGAAAATTGGGTCATATGTAAAGGTTACGGCCAGGAATACCATTAGGGCATTCAGTTCGGCTTCCAGCAGAGAGACCACTTTATCCTGTTGTTCCTGTCATTTTTTAAATATGTTGCACTTCACTCACATCCAGCTGTCATTTCAGGAGCTGAAATGGCAGGGAATCAGCCTTTGGTAAACTGTTTAATAACTGCTTATCATTAGAGGCCATGTTAAAGAACAGGCACATATCTAGACAAAGTACAACTAGCTCAGTTCCATGATTAAAAAAAATCATTTGCCAGCAATAACCTTCTCCTTTTGGCAGCCAACTCATTATCCATGTGCATTAATTTCTTTTTTCACTGTAGAGAGACAAACTTCAAATCCTTTCTGTAGTCCATTTTGGAACCCTTTTGATCTTTCAGAACCACTTCTTTGATTCTGGTGACCACACTTAAATATCCGACTCTAATTCCAGTAAAAAGTCACTGGGGAAACCCTGTTGGACAAATCCAGCAATAGCAGATCAACTTACAAAAAAGCAAAACTAACTTCCAAAATAACTTCCACTGTTCCTACTATTTTCTAAGGCAAAGTCCTATTAGCAGTCACAATCTTGTCACTGCAATCACAAATTAATTATCTATCCATATTTAGTTGTTGATAATTAGAGTACAGATAATGGCTGTCTCCAGAGTTAACGTGATGCTCTTCATAACCAGGTCCTAAGAAGATGATGTTCCAATTGGTTTTACTGGTTATACACGTACACCGAGACCTCACCAGAATTTACTTACTCTCACTGCTACTTACCGAGGCTTCAGCAAAGATACCTCTCGCCTCCAAGCTACCATAGGTCACGCATCTACTCCAGTCCGTGTACTGGGCGTCTTAAGGACACTGTGGACACTGAGCAGTGTCCTGGCCCCATGCGACGCAATGCTGTGGAGAGGGGACCCCTTTTTTCTCTCCCTGGAAACTGGGGTGGTTGAGTGTAGACTTAAATTGTATGACACCTAAGGACATGCAACATCCTTCCTATGGCTTGCTTTCCAAAAAGTTGTGTGAAACCTGAACAAAACTTGGGCTACCAAATTATCCAGTGAAGCCTGATTTTCTGTTTCTTCCTTCTGTTTACCAGCTGATGTAGCCAGCACTTTCTCTTAAGGAGTCTTCATCCACTGGAAATTCAGAAGTTGTTTCTCCTGCTGTTCTCAGCTGTGTCCCCCCCAAAGACAGTACATCATCTGCATACTGTAATCCTTCAGAAACCACTCAGAGCCAGGACATCAAATTGCCTTGCTGAAGTTGAGCACCTGCAGAACTCGTGCTGGAGCCTTGTAAAGTTACAGGTCCCTCCTACTTCCCTTACCAAACAAGGCTGAGTGACGATACTTTTTAAAATTTTATTTATATGTATATATTTAAATATTTTTTTAAAGAGGCAAAACACACAGCTTTCTTAAGTTCAGACTATGACATCAAAATAACATTTGGTTTTATAAAAGCACTGCTCATTCACGTTCTGATATGATGCCTACTGCTGGCCTGTCTTCCAGGTCTCCCTGAAGCACTACTGGGAGACAGTCTGTCAATTCTGAGCACACCAGTACAGGTTAACCTGACAACTGAGTTTTACAATATTGTGATGTTTTACCAGCACTAGAACTTCTTTCGTGCATGCCTTTAAAAAGTCCCTGCTTACGAGGAGTCTTTGCAAGTCAAATTCTCAGACTGCCAATTCAGACTGACTAGGTACAAGTTTTCCTACATTTTAATGTTCCTCAGCACCAGAGTCCTCGTGTTACATCAGCTCCTTGCTGTCACAGGTGGCACATGAGCAACAGATAGTACGGCCCATGACATAACTTCTTGTGGTGGGTTGACCTTGGCCAGCTGCCAGACCCCCACCCGGCCGCGCTCTCGCTCCCTCTCCTCAACAGGACTGGGGGAGAAAACAAGATGGAAAGCTCATGGGTCAAAACAAAGACTGGGAGATCACTTAGCAACTAGTAAGTTGGGCCAGACAGACGCGACTCAGGGAAATTACATCTATTGCCAATTAAAATTACAGTAGGGTGGTGAGAAACACAGACAAAAGTGAAAACACCTTCCCCCCCCGCCCCCTTCTTCCCAGGCTCAACTTCACTCCTTCATTCCCGGCTCCTCGGCCTCCCCCACCGCGAGGGGCACGGTGGGACGGGAAGTGGGGGTTGCGGTCAGTCCACAACAGCTCCCCTCCGCACTCCTTCCTCCTCATATTTTTCCCCTGCCCCAGCGTGGGTCCTTCCCCCAGTCTGCCATCCTTCAGGATAAACCTGCTCCTGCATGGGCTCCTCCATGGGCTGCAGGGGAATCTCTGCCCCTCCTCCTCTCTCCTCGGTGGCTCCAGAGTTGATTCTCTCACTTTTTTCCTTACTGCTCATCTTGCCTGTATCATGGTTTTGTCCTTTCTTAATTCGGCTATCCCCGAGGCACCCCCACCTCGGCTGCGGGGCTCGGCCGTGCCCTGTGGCGGGTGGGTCGGAGCCGGCTGGAACCGGCCGTGGCCGGCACGGGGCAGCCCCTGGGCACGCGCACCCCATACAGTAATGTACGCAGATTATTTCTGTAACACAAAATGCCTACTTTTGGGTATTTCGTCGTGCCGCAATGGCTCTTCTTCGTTCTGAAGCTGAGGAAGGGAAACACTTGAACGAATTCACTGTTCCAGAAGGACCATGAAGCACGAAGGTCGTGCAACTGCAAAGGACGCATGCAACCTTCGGCTGAGGCAGAGCTTTTTCCAGTGGTGGAAAGGAAGTACTAGTGTAATACGAGGTACTGAGAAGACATATGAAATACTATGTGCAACTCTAAGCTGCCAACATTTAACAAAAAGGAATTCAAGTGGCAAAGGTGGCAAATAGAAAGTATTAGGATGGCGTGAAAAATAAAAGCAGATTGATTTGTACTCATAAATATGCAAAAGAGCCTCCAGGGGTAAAAAATAATTATGTACGATAAAAAGGCAATAATGATACAAGAATAAATTACTATGAATTAGAACACACTGTAGGCTCCTTCAGCCCTGGGCAATACATTGCTTGGGAACTTTGATGTCCCAAAAAAGGTCCTCAAACTTATCCTCAACCAGCGTCACAGTGATACTTAAGACAGTATGTTGCTGAGGAAAAAAAAAAGAAAAAAGAAGAGTTAAACATCAGACAATCTGCGTATTCCATGTCCAACTGCCACCTGGTCAGCACTGTACAACGTAACAACCACTCTCAGCTCCCTCATCCCAAAGCCTCCTAATTTTTTTCATATTTATTTCCTCTGACTCCTAAGCAAAGCTACTGCTGCTTTCCAGGATACAATTTCTTCCTGTGATTATAACCCACAAGACAAGATGATCAAGCTCTTGTTAGATGCTCCATGTCTACGCAAACCACTTCTCTGTACTTTTGTAGTTTGCCTGCACGGCTTTGTTTTTCAAGGTAGTGCAGTTATCACCTTGATTTACTCTTAAAAGATCCTGACAGCAGAACTGCATGGTCCAGAAACATAGGAAAGTCAACCCTCTACAAAATTAGTCCTTTCTCAGGTATATTCCCTGCCAGCTCGGTACAAGCCCCACACTTAAACTTCAGTGAGCACAGCTTTGGTGACAAAATGCAGTGTTCACATGGTTAAGTGCTTTTGGCAGCAAAAGTAGCAAAGCAGGAGAGGGAAGTTGCAGACCTATATAGCAATAGCAATACAGAAGTCAGGCCAAGTGAGTAGCTGGAGCTGCCACAATCAATTACCAGAACTAAAACAAGGCACATCCTCACAAGTCTTTACAGTAAATGTCAGAGAACATATTGGCGAACACGTCAGCTTAATTGGCACTCTAATGTGAGCTAAGCATTCAAAGTAAGAGAGGCAGCTAAAAAGAGAATCCTATGAGGAAACAAGTATTTTAGACCAGAAGCAATGCATCCTTTATCTGATAAGGCTAGTATTAAATTTCCACTCTCTCTGCTCAGGTCATATCCATAAGGACTCAGAAGTGACCCTAGCTGACTCATCAGAACACACACACACACACACACAGCAGCAAGCAACAGCCCAGCCAATTTCCTTGCTTTCTTCTTTGTGGAGATGTGAGCAGGCCCCGCTCCTTTCCTTTCACGCCAGGTCTGTCGGCCGCCTTTAACACTGTTACGTCCTTGCATGTTTGCTGCATCATCTTCGTCGTTCCGCCTCACTCAGCGCTGTTTTACTTATGGAAAACAGGAAGGCACAATGTGCTGCAAGAATACTTGCTACTGCTCTGTGACACTACCACTAGCAGAACACACTGGTCAGTCAGTCAGATCCAGAGCATGCAATGTCTCTTCCAACACGGGAAACCCATCTGGGGGCTGATGACTACAGCAACAGGCGTAATTTACTTAATTAATGACCATCACTTATTTTTTTGTTCCAAATTATCAATTTACGTAACAGTGCCGTTACACAAGATCAAAGGATTGTCACTGCTGAATAACACCATCAGCATAAGTGGGCTCTGATACTTTTCTGGGATACGGTTAAGAACTACTAAGGAAAAGATATTTACCTATTAATTGAAAACATCTGAATAACAAAACATTAACAACATTTAAACTCCTTTTACAGATTATTTACAACAAAAAGGACTATTCATACAAAGAGTATGCATTGTTCTTCTCAGCCCCCTCTGTACCCACACACATTCCACAGTTAGTGGAGCTTTACACACAAACATCTTTCTTCTGCTTCGGTTAATCCTTGGGACTTCACTGCAGAGGCAGCTAGCGAAACTATGCCAGCCAGTTGTTTACACAGTGCATTCTTCTAAGAATAATTAAAATGCCAGTAATGACGCTATTTTCCTTTAACTCACTAATACAAAAAAGCATCAGGAATAAATTCCTGCAAAGCACCCTGCAAGACACACACATTTAATGCTTTGAATTGTATTTTGTTATTTAGCAATGAGACAAGGTTTTGGTTTTTTTTTTTTGTTTGTTTGTTTTTTTTTAAAAAAAAAAAAAAAAACCAACCAAAAAAACAAAAGTAAGGTGGCCCATACTAAACCATGAGTTAGAGCCTAATGCAAAAATAGACCGCACACTTCAAATACACAGGCCAGGAGGGTCATTTCCAAGTGAGGCTTTTAAACCGTTTTCAATACATACTAACATATAGCGCAGCTTCTCGTGTTTTAGTCATGTAAGTAAACATGCTCATGTTAATATGTTAAATGTAAACTAAAGTCCCTTCAGCAACAATGTTTTATAGCTATTTCCATGGATATGACATTAGCTTCATCAAGTTTAACACTGTATTTCAAAATAAACAAGTCAACTTTTTAGTGCATGCACTACAAAAACTGTTTAAGCTACAAATTGCAAGTAAAAAATAATAGGCATTATTTTCATCAGTAAATGAAACTCACGTAGACAATTATTCAATAAAATACTTTTATTTAGGTACACAGTGTAAAGAAGCTGTACCATTCAACAAAAGTTATATTGTACAAGAGCAGACTTGAATTTGCTTAACACTTCTCAATTCACTTTAAGTGGGAGTCTCCCTGAGGTTAAGAAAGGTGTCTTATAACTGTACATGACATCAATATTTAATCGGTGTTATCAGGAAAAAACAAAAAAACCCTGAAAGATTTGGACATGGCTATTTAGTGGAAGAAGGGCCCAACAGTATGTGCTGCAAACTATTAGACAAAGACATCACTGTGGTAATGCAACTGCTACAAGATCATGACCAGTACTGCAAGTAAGAGTAAATTTTATAGAAAAATTGGCAGGTGGGAGGGGAAATGATGACAGGTTTTGGAAAAAACATAAGACAGGACACAAATGGAGGCAAACACAAACCGTGATTTAGGAATGTTGTATGAAGATACTAAGAACCAGATGCCTGGCCAGGGTATCTTAGATCAGACATTTTTCTTTAACAACAAAACAACTACACACCCACACCCCTACCCCCCCCCCAAAAAAAAAAAACAACACACCAAACGCCTCCATGACAGTTTGTTGTTTGTTTTGGGTTTCTTTGGGTTTTGTTTTTTGTTTTGTTCTTTTTTTTTTAAAAAAAAGCTTCGGCCAGAAAGGTGACACAAACAGCACTCCTTGAATAAGCTTGTCTAACAAGAAAGCAGGGCGAAGTCTCCAACAATCACCCAGGCAAACAAAAAATTAACCCAAAACCATACTACGCAAGAGTTTTCCAAATCATGGCAGCAGCACACCCTGCGACCTGATCCAGCCACTACTGAAGCTGACTGTTGATATTTTCTACATCGCATTGCGGATGAGGCCTTGTAAGAGAAGCCCAACAAGACCGGGATTAGGTTCACATTAACAAAATCTATAAACAAGCTATGGCTGGTCTACCTTCGGGTTGAAAAGCAGCACTTAGTTGTAAGAGTAATTAGACACCAAAACCCTCGGTTAGAGAACTTTTTCAGTCTTATTTCAGAGCAATGAGACAGTCATCCACAATCATAAACCTGAAAATCCTCTTGAAGGGAGCAGCCAAAAGGCAGCAGACAAAAACACTCGAGTATAAAAAAAAAAAAAAAAAAAGAGGCTCTGTGTAACAGAACTGGTAACTCCAACTCTAGGCCATCCAGATGAAGAAGAAAGGTTGTCTGTATTTTTATATCCTGTTATATTTCTAGCTGGACTGTAAAATCCCCTTGCCCCTCAAACCAACAGAAATAAAATGAGTGCTGTTATTTGCTTTATTGCATAGCTCTCTTTTTCTAGCAGGTCTAGCAGTGTTTAGGTTAACAGGTGCTCTTAGGTATTATTAATTATATAGTTAAGACACACAAAAGCTTTGAGATATGCCATAACAGTCTTTGTGTTAAAAAACTCACACTAAGATGCATACTGAAAAGATTGACTTATTATGATAAAGTAATTTTAATGAAAGATTTAAAATCCATTTAATAACATTACAAAACTTAATAATACAAAATATTAAACTTCAGAAGTCTGGTGCCACTGGCATAACTATCCACCTGTCTGTTTGGACGACACCTAATCTCTTTTTTCAGTCCCAAATTCACTACTAACCCCAACCATCCATATTCTTTTATTTTAGTACACAGAAACTTCACCTCCTTTAGCCAGCCACTGGAAGAATTACACATTTGGCCCAAACTTATTTCTCTTCTGAGGCTTCCATTTTAATTCTGTAGCTGGGATTTTTATAATTATTACCTTGTTTTATCGAATTCAAACCCTTAGAAGTTTTAAGCTGCACAGAGCACACCAGCATTTTGATATTTGGTGACTTATCCTCCGCCTTCCCCCCTGGAAGTCCTGCAAGTGAGGTTTGGATTCTGCAAGATATACATTTGGATCGCCTATTTGGGTTCCGTTTCTGATGAATTCATCCTTCTGCTTTCTTCTAAAGTACTTTTAACATTACTCTCCCACACACAACCCCCCAGGAGAGGTACGTAATTTCAACCTTTAGAGAGCCCTTTTTTCTATAGGATGGCGTCCAGACAGGCGACACCACCCAAACACTGCAACCTCATTCTGGCCTACTTAGAAATAAGAAGGTACCACAAAATTTAGATTTTCTCTATTGAGTATCAGCAGGATAACAGATAGGGTTGCTGTGCAAAATTACTATGACCCTATCGTGGTTTAGCCCCAGTCAGCAAGTTTTGAAAGGGCAATTTCATATATTCACCACTTCATCGTTATCAACAAGATCTGGCTATACATTTGTGACCTAATAGTAGGAAGCTTCCTCTCTCATAGAGCAGCTCTTCAACTCTGCACTCAGACAAAGTGAATTAGGATACACAGCAACCTGACCACTAGCTTCCTCCCTTCACTCAGAACAAAATCAAAGACATTCCCACCAAAAATTAATAAAATGGGGTTGTTTACACCAAACAGTGCTTCCCTTACATATTTAAAACAATATGCTCCACCACAGATCAGTACACAAAGCTTCTAACACACGCCTTGACCTAAAATTCTTCACAGCTTGGGCTTGCCCAGTCTTATTACTTTGGAAAACAGATCTGTGTAGCAGTCACGTCACACTACAGGACAAAGTTTCAAATGACAGGCTTTTTTCTCACTAGCTCAGTGCCCCAGAACTAATTAATATCTTTGCCATTCTCCTGCCACTAGGCGTCACTCTCTTCTGTCGTGATTTTTATACCTTCATCCACTGTCCAACATTTCACCCAGGAACCGACAGACCAATACTGGGAGAACATCCACCACAATTTGCCAAGCCCCTATCTAAAAAGCAACCCTGTTTCTTCAGGTCAAGCAAAGATTTAGTGGTGTGGCAGATGAAGTGCAAAGGACTGTTAGAGTCACTTTGTATGTTCTTCAAAGTCAAATCAAAATACTAAAAGGACAACTGAATTGAAGGAGGTGATGTGGGCTTTCCTCCACAGAGGAGTCACCTCAGATTCTAAAACCCTCTATAACTAAGAGCATTTCCAAAAATAAGAGGAACCCTAACAGGAGACCTAGTGGAACTAACTGCACGACTGCTATGTGGGACCTACAAAGAAAATAGTTTTTCCAATAAACCAGCAATCTTTTCAAGGGTGAAACAGAGTCAAACGTTCTATCATTGCCTCTTGTATTTCATGGATTTGCGTCCAGAAGGGACCACTGTGATTACCTAGCTAGACCGCCAGTATAACGAATACCTGCATCCCCACATGCAGGTTTGTGGTGGATATGAACTCCTCCCATACTGAGGGCAACCTGGGAACTACAACTCACTTTGACAGTGAACACTCAAACAATTAACTTCCTCTTCCTCAAGTGCACTTAAAAGAAAAAAGAAAAAAAAAAAAACAACCCCCAAAGCCAGCCATGACTGCATTCTGCCACTGACCAATTCAGCCACTTGGAATGATTTAATGGCACACAGGAACTAGGTACCCATGCATACCTACCTTGGGTCGTAACTGATCTTAATAAACAACGTAATTTCTAGTATCAGTATCTCTGACATACGTGAAATAGGATTCAAGCTAAACTTGATTCAAGCTGAGCTTAGTAGACAAATTAACTGTAAAGCCACTCTGAAGCATTAGGACAAAGGATATCATTAGAGAGCATGTCACTACTATATCGTGAAATACTGTCCAACCTGACAAAATTGTTGGCGTAATTCGTAACTAAGAGGTTGAAGATGTAATGTGTATGCACATATGAAACACAAACAATGCTTTTAAATAATTCTGATGCATACAGAATACTACCAGCAAGGAATCACTGTGTTAATGAGCTTCTTGCAAAAGCTTCTAGTTCATGGACAAAGAACTATGCATTGCAGTCTTCTGCTATCCTACTAGGAAACACCTGTTTCAGCGTTATATCCTCTTCTTTTGATGTGTTTCACCATTTGATTTTCCATTTTCCATTGCTTTATTTTCAAAGTTCCAGTCAGTTGGGCTGAGAAGTTGCCGAGTTTTTTTGTACATCCAGTATGGGTTAAGTATTAGTGTAACAGCAAATAATCCCGAGAATAAAACAATAAAATGAATAAGTCCCAGATTTTCCATCACAGAATTCCAATTGAAAATACACACCCACCACATGTGGTAAGTAAGAATCATGCGGCAGTGAAACAGGTGGATCATCACCCACTGGTTTGCCTTCCAGAAAAAGGTATTAGCACAGCCAGCCTAGAAAAACAAGAACAGAAAGTAATACAGAAGTGAGCTTGTTACTTGAAGAACTGAGGAATCTGTAGAACTAGTAACTATCCAGCTTCCACATAAACACACTCTCAGGCATTTATTTCCATGTAGAGCTATGATATTCCACATACATATGGCATCCAAAACTCAGAATGAATCTATACCATCTCACCACCCACATGCACACAGCATCACACAGAAACCTATATGGAGGGCTACAGAAATATCATCACGACAAAAGCAGGTATCACAATAACACAGATATCAGTTAGATAAACACAGTTTTGCTGAAAAGCTCTCTAGACAAAGCACACATTACCTACGGACAATCGAGATGTGCCAAAACTGTCACAAACATAATTTGAAAATTACCACGTTCTTACCTTTAGAAGTATCCAGGAAATGCATGATGAGGGAGTAGTCATCTCCAGCAATATGCCCATCAAAGGCAGATAATGTCCAGATTTCACATTAATTACTAGACCAGCCAAGCCACCAAAAGCAAGCAAGTGATGAACTACCAAGAACACATCAAATGTTCTAAAAATAATGTTGGAGATGTGAACAGCTACATTTTCAAGCAAGAAAAATCCAGCAGCTATTAAACAGTTAAACCAACTCCACTTTTGCTGTGAATACACTTTGTCAGCATGAAAAACAGGATCTATGAGCAAAGCCCATAACCCAGCAACACAACTCTGGAGTCCAAATATACCACGTGTGACCGTCATATTCCAAAACACCTTCTCCTTTCCATGTAAGGCACGGTAAGTGGTACTCATCCATGAAGACAACCAGTGAGACAGAAGAAATACTCCCAAGTAGATGAAAAAACCAGCAGCTAAAAATGTCAAACGAACTTCCCATAAGAGATAGTCCCAGTCAAAAATGGAACTGAACACTGGATCATCATTTGTAGGATTCATTTCTTCTTTTTTACAGAGCAAAGGCTTGCAAGGGGCTTGACACTTCTCACCCGCACTACAGTCTCCTTTATGCCTACTCAGCCTCTGCTATTACGCAAACCAGAAACCATGAACTCTTCGTTTCCATCTGGAACAAGGAGAAAAAAGTTAAGTGAATTTTTAAGTCATCCATATGTGTAGCTTCTAAACTATAGAGAACTCACTTCCACTGCAGTTACGACTTTGGTCCTGTTGCCATCAGGCACAATCATCCCAAAGACAGGCAGACAGACAGACAGACAAAAAAACTTAAGCAATATGTTTAACAACTGGCCTGCAAACTCTGTACTAGTACAAAGTAATGCACTGAAACTCTGAAGAGGGCGAAGTAGGAAGGCAAGAAAGAGGAAGAGAAAATATAGGCAGCAAACCGTTTTCTTACTTATGCAAGTATTTCAACAGCAGTGTGGAGTTATTCTCATACTCCCCTGCTTTTCCCTCACTGATTTTCTATCACTTCCTGTAGCTTTGGGTACAATTCAGAACCTCAAATACAAATCTGGGACATAAAACTACAAAAACTTAATCCAGTAAGTGGGACCACTTACACAGAAAAGGGCTTTCAGGATCCTATCTCAAACCAAGACTTTGCAATCAGTTTCAGAATATTAAACCACTTTCCAACATAAAATGTATTCCAAAAATGCAACAAGAGTATGGAATGCTGACAAGCAACATTAATATGTATTATTACCAACATTAGCGTAATTAACTGAACAGCCCAGTAGTTAGTGCCTCAAGTTAGCTGAAACTTCCCAAACACATCATAGTTCAAAAACAAAGATTTGTGAGGAGGGAAAAAGCAGAAAGTACTGAAATATTTGAATGCTAGCTCATATTATGAACGATTTAGCGATATCAGCATGACCACTACACCCACCACAGCCTGTAAATGCTGAGCACGACAACGCGTTTGGGAGTTCGGTGGGAGCTAGACGAAAAAGCCACAAGGAGCACCGAGGGCTGAGCCCCTGGTGAGATGCTCCCGCCTCGCTCCACCGTGCAGCCAATGCCACCACCACAACCCAGCCCCTGTAGGGACCTGCTCACCCGGGCCTTTGCCCGCAGGTGCCCCCCTCCAAGAGGCGGGGGGGGAGCAGTCAGCCCCCACCCCATCCCAGGGCCCCACAAGACGGAGGGAAGGGTGGGGTCCCAGCAGCCCCCCGCTCCCCCCATCTCCCGCGGGAAAACGGGGGTAAAACACACTAACCCGACGGCACGAGCAGGCCCTGAACAGCGCGACCCGCTGCGGCAAGCCCTGGCTGCAGCAGGGCCGCCACAGCTCCCCCGCGCCCCCCAGACCCCGGTGGCAGCGGCGGCAGCACCCCCCGCCCCCGCCGGGCCCCTCACGCAGGGCCGGGGGCCCGGGCCCGGCGCACAGACCCCGCTCGCACCCGCCGCTCCTCACCCACAGCGCTGCCCGCGATGGCGGGCCGGCCCTTCCTGGCTCCGGGACTGCCCCGGGCGGCGAGCCGCCCTCGCCGCCCTCACCGGCCTCCCGGGAGCGCCCGCTCCGACCCGCTCCGGCCCGGGAGGCCCGGCCCGCCGCGTCCCCGCAGCCACCGCCCCCCGCCGGGCAGCCGCCATACGCCCT
Organism: Morus bassanus; assembly: GCA_031468815.1. Classification (NCBI taxonomy): domain Eukaryota; kingdom Metazoa; phylum Chordata; class Aves; order Suliformes; family Sulidae; genus Morus; species Morus bassanus. The sequence continues at coordinate 94,117,467 of CM062569.1, forward strand.
CTGCGCATGCGCCGCACGCCGCCACCGGCCCCTGCGCGCCGGGCCAGCGGCACGAACCACCGGGCGCCTCGGGGCGGGGGGGCGCGGCTATACCACTGGGGCAGGGCGGGGGGCGCGGGCCCGGCGCCTCGCCGGAGGGGACCCTTGTTTACGAGGTGGTTTTCCTCACTTGACAGCAGGCTCATCACCGCCCCTGGAAAGTGAATAATATTTAACAGATGCCTGTTCAACAATAAAGAAAAAAAAAAAAAGAAGTTGCAGTGATGCCATAGCCGGTACCTTTACCTATAATTATCCAATTTCGTTAAAGACAGCAAATTATTAAATGGATGTCATGGAGTGCTGCTACATGATTCTCTCCATACTTGTGGAAATTGATGCTGCCGTCCCAGTGACTCAGCCCGGCTGGACCTTGCGAGCACCCCTGGGGGAGGTCGGCTGAAACCAAGCCGGGCTCAGCTTCAGCCCCGTGCCCAGGACTTCGCCTGGCTCTCACAGGCGTTATTGGCACTGCCTGTGGGTTTTGCCAGGGAAAAGCTCAGTCCCATCACGGACCAGGTGGTTCCAAACAAAAGTGACCAAAAAATAAATTAAAACCAAGCCACAACTTCTCTTACACAAAGGATTGGCCTAGAACAGCTGAACTCCTAAGCTGGGTCTGCTTGTGGTGAGAGATGTGAGCTGGGATGCCAGTCCTGGAAGTCTGACGGGTGCTCGGTTTCCAGCTGGGGAGAGGGAAGTGCCACTATTCCTTGTGGAAAACTGGGTCCTGCCACAGTAGCAGGATAACTGGGCAGGAGGCGATTTGTGCGTTTGCTTTTAACTACTAATGTGATAACCCTATCCCTGATGGACATTACCCCTCCCCAAGCTCTGTGAAAAGTAAGATCTGTTCATATGCCACCTCAGTAGTTTAGATACAGGCAGCCTGCCTCAGCTGTTTATGGGAAACATCTGGGAACAAAATCTCCTGCTTGTGTCTGCTTTTAAGGTGCTGGGTGTGAGGCATTACACCTCCCCTCCGAGCTCCTCCACAGACAGCCCCAAGGGACACCGGGGTTTGGCTGAAGCCTTGCCCACACACCCAGACACTACCTGTGTGCCACTGAGGTGAGTCACACGCTGGAGCACACCGGCCACTTCACTACCAGTAATCTCATCTCTGCCCAGGAGGCCCAGGCTCAGCAGTAAATGCAGGGCAAGAAATCTCAGCCAAAATACTCATTTCATGCAAAGAGCACACTCATGGTCAAGTGACAGAGATCCTAACGACATGGGCTAGTAAGTTGGTCTTGTAGACAGAAAGATTCACCTTTGCACAAAAGCGAGAGTAAGTTGTTTGCAAAGGTTTGGGATACGGTCAGAGCCGTTTACTAACTCTGGAGGGGAAAAAGGGCTATAGGGCCTGAGAGATGCCAAGTAGAAGAATAGGAGGAGCTGTCACTTGGGAATTGCTTCCTAGCTGGTGGTAGATACTCGTTTAATGACCTCTGTTCCCTCACAGATGCCGGTCCTGTCCTGGCTGACATGAAAAGGATGAGAAGGCTGAACAAGCAAAAGCTGGGTGAGCTACTGTTGGAAGAAATTGCTGTCCCAAGTAACATGATAGGGCTGATGCACCAAGGGCACATGTTTTAGCTTCCCCTAGTATTATTTTTCCCATACCTGTCTTTAAAGAATTCCTTTAAATTGTAACACCTTGAGGAAGGAAATTTTTTTACTTACATATAAGGAACTGTGATCGTACTGTAAAAAATAAGATCACAAATAGGCTGTTGTCTTTCTTGGGGATTTTGCTTCTCTTTGCTGCCTTTTTTGCCTCCTCAAGCAAAATCTCATTTTTTAATTACTACCAGCCGTAGCCATGATGTAATAGTTTAGTGTTACTTTCTGAATCTACTGATATTACAACGATACTTAGTGACAGCTGTTTAATAGGTGCCTCATTATGGTAATTATGATCACTTCAAGTATTTCAAAATAGTTCTTCCTGCAGTGAGGCTCATCTTCCATATTATGTCATATTCAGTTCTCCCTTTTACAGCCATTCTGGCTGGATGCTACAGCATGTCCTGTTCAAAGCTAAATTTCCTGACTATCTGCACTGTCTCGATTTTGGAAGACTTTCTTGGCATCTTCAGAGTGCCACAACAGGAGAGCAAAGAGCACCTCCAGGCAGAGAGCCCTGCCTGCAGTCTGGATGATCCACCCCTTGTAGCTAAGAGCCTCTTTATACTGGTTCAGTAGTGCTTGCCTGCAGTCAAGAACTGAAGGTGATTTTTTTGCACTTTACAATATCTGCATTTTGTTGCCTCAGTGGCTACATCTGTGCAGCCCCCCATGTGGGAGCTGCCTTTTACTTTGAAATGAGGTGGCTACATCTCAGCTGCCCATTGAATATGATTTTGGCACACACTATCTCCCAAAACATCCATAGAAATGTTGGCTTCAGAAAGTAATTTTGAGCAGACTCCTGCTTCACATGGGACCCAGGAACCATCTAGAAAAGTACTAATTGGCACAGGCCAAACTTCTTCCAGGTAGCGTACTAATAATTAAATATTGCATGCAGTAATGAATCAGTAGCTCCGCTGTTGTATTTACTAATATACAAATAGCTAATACTTAAAAATGTCTTTATTTTTATCATTTTTTTTTCTTTCATTCCCCAAATCAGAGTGCCACGATCTCAAGTCCTTCTCCTGCTCCCTGTACTTTCAGAGGCAGACTAGTACCCTCCCAGTGGTGTGAGAGCACCTTAAAAGCAGAGGCTTAGGAGATGAGTATGGAGGACAAAAGGCCAACCAGTGAGACCTTCAGTGAGAGGGGAGCCTACAGTTTGTGCAGAGGTTGCAGGACGTGTGAGTGCTTGAGTGTATGTGTGGGGGGAATACAGAATATAGCCAACTGGTGCTTCTGTTGCCATTGGCAGTGGGTTGAGAAATGTGTTTTAGGGGTGGCTTGAGAAGGGAATTTCAATTCCATTATCAAATTAATCCATCCATTGCAGACAACTGTTTATCCTGTAAGGATTTGCCTTGGACATGTAGGGGCAGAAAAGTCCAGAATAAGCCACCCTGAATCCTGCCTTTTGCTATGGCAACAGAGGGGAGTTTTCTGTCTGCAGGAGACATGGCGTGATGGTGAAGTGGCCAGAAATAATCGTGGCAGAAGCGGAGGGATGGAGATTGAAAGAACTCCTGCCTGATGAGGCTGTTCTGTAGTCATTTTATAGCTCGCTCTCATCCTCTGAGTAGCATATGAAGGAACTTAGGTTATCTTTATTAATTTTTTAATTCCAGAGTCTTAAAAACTTGTAGTCACTGGAACTGTATGTTGGACTAAATCCTATGAGCATAAATAAAACCTGAGCTGATAATCTTCCCAATAGAGGATGAAAGATCTACTGCCACTTTAAAAGTCAAGACCTCATTGACTTCTCAAAAGGTTTTAGCCCTCTCTGTCCAAAGTTTTAGAAAAGCTTGCACATTGACAGACACAAATCCACTCAGATGCACAAATTGTGCTGACCTGTCATGTAATCATATATTTTCAGTGACATGCTTCTTGAATTCTTTTTTTAAACTGAAATTTGCTCCTTTATCACCTACTAATCTGCAGTCTGCATTCAGATCTATGGGAGCTGTTCTACTAACTGTGGGAGCTTTGCTTCAAGTCTGTGGGAGGTTTACTACATGCTGGCCTCAAGGAACTCTGTGGCAATACCAAATGTATAATCTCGCTTTGTCAATGTTTTACACATACTCTCTGAGGTCTCCTGATTCTTGTCCAACAAGTAGTTAGGCAGTATATCTACATGCAAACTACAGTTATTCCAAGGAGCACTTTGAACATGCTTGTTTAAGGCATTTTTCCTCTTAGCTGATAGGAAGCATGCTCAACTTCTTTCAGAAAACCTGTATTACAAGGCTTTCATGTGTGCCAAGGATTCAGAAAGTCTTTACACTGCATAACATATTCATCTACCCGGGCTGGTTTGCTTTCCTCAGTACTTGGAGAACAGTACTAGTTGCTACAAACTCTTCTTCCATTTCACTTATGGTCAGTTTTAAATGAGTTAATCAACTCCTTATGCTCCAGAACAGATAGTGAAAATAGTTGCCTTGAAGCACTTGATATTGCCAAAATTTAAAAAAAAATCGGATTTGCTCAGCATCCAGACTTTGAGCTACCAGTTGTGGGAAAAATAGCAACAATGAAACTGGTTGTTTCTGCCTGCTTGAATCTTTCCAGATGGTTCAAATAATGTAGAAGAACTGGAGATTCTTTGCTCAGTCCCTCTCAAGATTATGCCCCGTTCCTCTTTACTATATGAACATTTTATGAAAATGCTGGAGGTATACAACTGCTGTTGAGTAGTGCCATATATCCCAGTCTCACTAAAAAAGCTCCATCTGGTGTAGACACAGTTCAGGATGTTTATCATACCCATGCTGATCCTGTGATGTCTGGCCATTCCCTGTCCACTGCTTAATTGGACCTCACCAAGTTACAGCCTTTGGGCAATTATTCCTTCAGTATTTCCTTCCTTCTCATTCTTTTACTTCCATTCAAGGCAAGATATCCTACCCTTTTTTCTTCTAATCCTAATTTATTTCTATTTTGATACAAGATGCTCTCAAGCTCTCTCCTGCTTGGTCCAATCATTTCTCTCAAGAATTTCTCTAAATCTCAACTTCTCTCTCCCACCAGCCCTGCAATTAATCTGCAATGCATAAGGCTTTGCTGCTCCTTAAGCTCACACTTCACTCCAAAGCCTTCTTATTCTCTTTCCATTTTGCGAGCTTGTCTTTATGTTCCATGTACCATGAATGTGTGTCTTGAATCACTGCTTAAATAGATCTCATCATATAATTTTTTTCTTCCTCTCTTCCCTAATTCTGTTAGAGCCCTGGCCAGTCAACGCCTCTTTATGCTCCTCCCTGAGGATTTTCACCTCCTAGTGCCCAGTGTCACTGGTGACACTATACCACTTCTTTTACCCCATAGGAATAATAAATAAGAATAATACCAACCGTATCCAGTCCTGGATGTAAGTTCCTCGGTTACTTCTGGTTGGCTTCAGGTGACCAGCGTGACATGATGATACAGGCTTAGGGTTGCAGTTGAACCTTTTTATTTCTCCCTCACCAAGCTACATGTCTTAACAATGTTCACTGGAACAAGTTATTCTGCCTTAGTAGTTAGGCTCTTGCTTCACAGCTATAGTCATGAAGGTTAGTCTAACTGGTGTTTCAGGTTTACCCAGAACCTCTAGTCCTTCCTTCTCCTTTCTCACACAGGTACCTCCAGTTCCTCTTCAGGAATCAAAGGAAAATCCTGTGTCTGTCTTATGGAATATATGCTTATCATTCTGGAGTTTTATTTAGCTCCAGCTAGTCTCACCTGAATAGAAACTCGGGACTTTACCAGCAGGCAAAATGATGATTGTCAAGTTAGAAACAGAGCAGTCAGTGGCTGGCTTAGATGTGGGTCTCTGCCAGGGGTTTGATCCCAGATTACCACCTCAGACCATCTTTCAGTTGTATTTCTAGACAGTTTCAATCAGTTTCTGTAAAAACTATCTGAGACGAAGTCAAGGACCTTGCAGTTGCTGCTTGGCAATGGTGGGCAGAGACTGGGAACATTTCTGTGGCCTCAGTCAGTAATCTAATAAGTTTACTTTTGGAGATTTCAGTAAAATGACAGCAAATCCATCATATTGGCAAAGCTCTCAGCAGCTTAAATGACTTCTTGGAATATGCAGTCCATAAGCAGTAAATAGGATGGAAGGTGACAAGCTGTTTTCCTGTTTTCAGCTTCATCCAGGTGGAGACATTCAGGTATTTCACAAGTTGCAGTACTGCGCAATAATGACAACAATATAAGGTGACACTTAATATTAGAAATGGAGAACAAATTAAAGTAAAAATTAAGTTTGTCAAAACGTATTGCTAGGGATGGTCAGGAGAAATGTAAGATGTTTAAAACAGCAACTGAGAGTGAGCTTCTTTCATGGCAGGTTATTCTAGACTTGCAAAACATGGAAATCCTTTTTTATGTAATCTATTTAAATTTATTTAGAATAAGAAGATTCTAACCGTTTACTTCAGGTATTCCTAAAAATACGTTCTACAAACCCATTTTAATGTCAGTAAACGGCAGTTATCCAGTCTCTTTTAACAGTTAATACAGTTTGTAATTTAACTAAGCCTCTGGTGCTGAAAAACCTTCCTAATACTTCCTTTCTCTCCAAAGCTAGCTTCATATGCAGCGGTCAAGAGTCAAGCATTCGATGTCTGCCACAAATCTGTCAGAGTGTTAAATGAGCCTAGAGTTTTCATCAGTCTGCTGTGTACTGCATTATAGCAGCTCTGTGGTGTGCTGAAACAGAGGGCGTCATCCAGCACATGACCACTGAATTGATTTATACCAGTTCATGGTCAGGCCCTGTGTGGGCTTTTTACATTTCTTTGTATTCCATCCTTCCTGAATATTCACTTTCAGTAAAATGTAAACTGGCCTTTTCACTATTTCACTAGACTCTTGCGTACTGCAGTAGGTTCATCAGATAGTTTAATGTGAAGAGAAAAACTTAAGGCCTTCCATTCACAAGAGTCATATCCACAGAGGGGAAAGAATACATTTCAAGGATGAGAAGAAAAGAAAGAGAAATGTGGCAGGGAATCCTCTGCCAAGTTATTCTATCCTATTTCTTGCAAGCTTAATCAAAACCCCACTGAAATAAATCATAACAGGTTATAGATATAACCCATTATAGTAGCCTTCAGAGTATTTTAAGGAGATTTAAAGGAAAACATACTGTCATGGTTTTAGCTGGGATAGTTGATTTTCTTCACTGTAACTAGCATAGTGCTGTGTTTTAGACTTGGTATGTAAATAATGTTGATAACACCCTGGTGTTTTAGTTGTTGCTGGGTAGTGTTTACACTAGTCAAGGACTTTACAGCTTCCCATGCTCTGCCAGGTGCACAAGAAGCCGGGAGGGGAGGGGATACAACCAGGAGAGCTGATTCGAATTGGCCAAAGGGTATTCCATATCATGTGATGTCATGCCCAGTATATTAACTGGGGTGAATTGGCTGGGGGAGGCAGCGATCGCGGCTCGGGGACCGGCAGCGTCAGTTGGCGGGTGGTGAGCGGTTGCAGCACTTGTTGTTTAGTTTTGTTTTTTTTTCCCTCTTCTTCCAGTGTTTCATCTCTCTCTCACTCATTATTTTCCTTTTCATTATATTAGTATTATTGCTGTTTTATTCTAATTATTAAACTGTTCTTATCTCAACCCACGAGTTTTCTTACTTTGGCCCTTCCGATTCTCTCCCCCATCCCACAAGGGTGGGGGAGTGAGCGAGCGGCTGTGTGGTGCTTAGTTGCTGACTGGGGCTAAACCACACACATACAATCAACAAATGATAAAATTTAAAGGAAATAAGTTTTTATGTAATCTTGCCTTTGTGCATCAGCCCACAGGTGATTTTCATAGTACCTTTTCAACCAGTTGGCTGGTTTCATCCAAATAAATGTGTTCTTAAAAGTTTTGTAAAAATCAGTAGAAAGGAGCTTCGGATTAGTACCCCATGAAAAGAAAGGCTGCACCACAAAACAACAGTTCTCTATCCTGTTTGGCTACAGGCCCATCAGTTAGCACAGATAGCCCAAAACCAACAGCACCCCGTCAGATGCAGCCACATGGGCAGCTCACTCTGCAAGTTGCCAATGACCATGCAGGACATCCCCGAGTAATATGTTATGGAAGAATGAGAGAAAATTATGGCAGAAAAATCAGAGGAAACAAGTTTCCTTTGCCTTGCTGCTCTCAAAACAATCTGATTTTGCAATTAGTAATGGCTACTCAGAAGCACAAACAGACTTTTCAAGCCTGGTTCTCAGAAAAGTTCACATCCAACTTTGTAAAGGTTTCAGTGGGATTTCTCACAGTACAAAACATGAATAAATCTTTGTGGACTGAGACTGTAATCTATTAAAACTATGTATATTTCCTCATGTTCGAAGCGTTAGGCTGCAGCATAGGCCCACAGGTGACCAGTGGGCTATGGAAGGAGCCAGTTTTTAGTGGCCTGAAGGCTAAGCTATGCTGCAGTTACATACCCACCCCCCTTTCTTTGAAAATTATGATGCTACAGCACAACGCTATATCTGTTTACTAGGTGCACACAGTATGTCAGAGATGAGTGTTGGTTACTGTTTGCTGCATCCTTTTATTTCGGAAGACTTAGGCATTTGAAAATACAGCACAAGGAAAATGAGAATATATTCTACATAATTTTGCAGTTTTATGCTAATAGAGACTCCTGAATGAAGCAGGCCTCAGTGTAATGATTAACTTCTTACTAGACACTATCTTCTCACTTGCATTGAACTTGACAACTTCCCTAACTGTGAAGTCAGCCTGGTTTTCTTGCTCTTGAAAAAAGGATCCCCATTCTATAAATGTTTGTTCTAACTGATTCTTAGTCTTCTTATATCTCCTAAGACATTATTTTGCAATCAATTATGTTAATAAGGGAAAAGTCCCACTGAGAGTTATAGTAGAGGTCTTCACTGTAACCAGAGTCCATTTTTTCTACAAAGGCGGCAGTCTAGACTGAACTTTGTACTGAAGTTGCTATTTTTGTGAATTGACAGAAAGGTGATACCTGCTTACACAAGCTACAGAAATCAATGGCCCTAATTCTTTGCCAGTTATTTGAAAAAGATAGCCAAAACCCCCACACATCAGGAATATCTTATATTTTAGGAATCCAAATGAAATAAATGTCTGAAAAAAAGAGAACAAACTGAAGGCAGAAGAATCCAATTAATTGGTCAACACCTCTCTTATAAGGAGACAGTTTTGACAGTGGCAAGGTGCAGGATCTCTGCTGTTCCAGCATCTCCAACTGATAGGCTATTATCAGAAACTAGGTTTTAGCTGTGAAGTAATTTTAATTCTGATTTGGTCTTGAGGCAATTCCAGGTTTCCTAAAGGACAAATAAAAAATCCCTTAGGAAATGTTTTTCCAGCTCAGGAACAGAAAGAGGTGAAATGGCTGTGCAGAATGAAACCTCTCTTAAGGTCTTTCTGCAGCAGTGAGCTCACTTTTCCCTATAAAATGAAACCTAAATTTACCTACAGTACAAGAAATCAAACTGACTACCAAGGAGATAGCAGGTGTGCTCATGAAATCATTTTAGGAGAGTTTGCTGAGCATTCAACCCTTCAGCACATATAAAGGGACTCTGCACTGACAAGACAATAGATTTCCGTTTGCTAAGGTTATAGTTTCATTCTGCTGAAGTCACTGGATTTCAAACGGCATGACAAGAGAATCAGATTAATCATTACCACTGCTGAAGAGGATAAACTCAAAGACAAAAAAATACTGTGAGTACTTCAGAATGGCAGATTTCTGAGGAAATCTGATCATCCACAACATATTGTAACAGCAATAAGTAATAAAATACCAACTTCACCTGAAGCCCGAACATAAGGATCCAGATACATGCTTCTTATTTTACCCCATTTCAGTAGTTATACATTCCCCGTTCTCCATGTTGTATTCAATACAGAGCTGGCAGTGGTAGCTGGAAGCAGCATGAAAGAAGTGAATACGCTGGCCATAGCAACCAATCACTCAAGTGCAATCTATTAGATTAAGTTTTTGTGACTTGAGTTATTATGTCTTGCAAACTCCTCATCTATCACAGAAGGTGAAAGTTTCATGAACGGACCTGAAGAATAGAAATGAGAAAATACCTCCAGCTTCTTCTAAAGTAATAGTCAGGAATGAATTCAAGTACTAATTAGAGTGGTACTGCTGCATAACAGAAGTTACAACATGATCAAGGCCAGTGTCTTTAGAAGTGAGTGAATAAGAACAAAGAAGGGAGCTTTAGAGTGCTTGATGGGCAAATTAAAATTCAGCATTAATGGGGAGATATGCAGATGAGATTGGGATAGGTAGAAGCTGCCAGAGGAAAATCCTACTTCCTGTTGTGCTCCTTATTTTAAAGATATGAGAAATCAAGCTGTCATACACTGTTACTGGATTATTATCTGCAGTGTGACAGTTTCTGTTTATTAACGCACTTTGCTGACAAGATGCCAGGCCGTTAACATATACCACAATTTTATTAAATTTTCCACCGTCCTTAAGCAAGTTGCTTTAACCTATGTAGTAAGCTCAATACATAATAAGACAAAAATTGATAGAGCAAGATACATGAAATCAGGGGAAGGAGGATACAACCTATTCGGTGGTCCAGCAGTCCGTGGCAAGGTCAGAGGTGGTAGGGGTCTCAGGCTAGCTGAGAGGGAGCTCCACCGAGTTGCTCCCATTCTCCGATTTTATACGCTGGAGCTGGTGTGAAGCCCCTAGTCCCTACATATCTTTGTACCCAGAGTCTTAATTGCCACAGCGCACCCTGCTATGACTTTTGGAGCTGAACAGGGGCTGTTTGGGTAGATAAATGAGGGGAAAGAGGAAGGAAGACCTCATGGTTCAGCGAAAATGTTCATGCTTTTATAATTTAAAAGAGCAACACAACTAAACCCTCAACCACGAGTTGTGCTTGTGATTGGTGTTTAGCTGCAAGTGGGTGACAGCTTCTTGATTTGGTTTAAATACTTCCCTTAGGGTATTTTGTTAGACATAAGTTTAGGCCTAATTTTCTGGCAGCTGATAAGCAGTGTTGGGAGTGACAGAGGTATATTATTGGAGACTGCACAGCTGGAGCTGTGACTACCAAGTCTTCACCTAGTTCCACCCCTCACCTTGGCCTCATCGTGGCGTTCCCCTCTTCAGCAGACCTTTGACATTAGTGCGGTCCCAGGGTCGGGACCCCACACAAGCAAAACTAAGACTGGGGCACATGTTCACTCCAAGATCTGGCTATACTAGGGGAAGCTATTGTCTTCAGCTGAACACCTCTCCTCTCCCCCGCCATCCATGTTGCAGCTTGCTACCCCTTCTGATCTGCTCCTGAGCTGCTTATATGCCCATCAAAGCGAGCTGGGCTACTTTGAACAAAACCCTTTTCTGACCTGTAACATTTAACTCCATGTAGGTAAGGAACACTTCTGCAAGCAGCTCAGCTAACAACTGGGAGGGAACTAGAGCGTCTGGCAGGAGAGCCGTAAAGGCCTTCTAGCTGACATAGCCTTGTGCTGGAGAAGGAGCTGTGTCCATTGTCTGGCTCTCCACAATTAGTGGTGACTTCCGTGACTGCCATTTGGCACAATTTCATACGCAAAAGATTCATAAAGCATCAGCCCTTAATGGTAGCAAAACCAGCGTAAGTGCTTTACAAAAGAGAAATCCTCGAGCAAATCTGTACACCATAGACCTTAAGTTAGGCCAGTGTGTGACGTGGCTAAAACTGGCAGAAGAAAACCCAACATTGCACCAAATGCAAAACAGCATGTTGTTTGGCTAAAACTAGCAGCAAATTGAAACAGTCTTCTCCCTGAAAATACAATTCCTATATGTGCCAGATGTGAGGCCAGTAGCTGCTAGCAAGTAACTAATGAAAGAGAAATAGGAAACTGTAATAAAAGTGTTGGGTGAAATCTTACTGCTAAGAGTAGTCCATATAAACATTATGGTATGGTGACTCACCACGTAAGTGTGGTGAGCCATGCCAATGCTTTTGTCCAATTCCCAGAGCTTCAGTGTATCATTTGGTGTATAAGAACAGGATATACCTTCACCGCTGAGAAAAGTCCCTTTCTCAGACTAAAGCCAAGTTGTCTTGGATGACACACAATCATCACTTACATGGGTGAAAGACAGGTCACTATGCTGATCTCTCTGAAATACTGAGATGTAACTTCAAGTTACAGCACACTACATAATGCTACCTAATGCTCCCAAGCCCCCAGAAAGCAGATTATTATTGTCATTTGACAGACAGTCACAGAGAGGTTAAGTGAATCATCCCCAGCCAAAAATAAGGCAAAGTGATGATTAGGCTTTGGAAATGCCTGACTGTGAGCTTAACAGGAGGCACACTTAGATGTATATTATCTTGACAAATGAGCACATTGTTCCCAGGCTGCGCTGCAATGCATTTTAAAAGGCGCAACAGTAATAAAACCGTCACGGGACATCTCTCAGTAGGATATACTTACAGCCCCAAATAATTGCACCTTCTTTGTAATCCTTTTGGACAACAGTGCCAGTGAAAACGTCCCTATTTGATCCCAGTGTGACCTCTGTGAGGGCTTGTTGACAAAGGTGGCAATATGATTTAGAGGACAGGATGTGTTCCAACAGTCAATTTTAGGGTTGTTTCTGGCTGTGGGAGGAAGGAGATATACTCTGCAAAGGATATCTTGATATTGTGATTAGGCTAAACAAATCAAGACATAAGCCTTGCAACACATAACCAAGCTATGAGGTTGTTATTTGCAGTGGATAAATTAAAGAACTCAGTGATTAATGTAGGCTTTACAATTATTTACTCCAGTCTTTTGAGTAACACAGGCCACTGGACATCCATTAATTAATTTCCTTCAAGCCCAATAGATGTTGCTGAACTAAAGCATGTCTGTCAAATAAAAATCCAATGTTGATTTAATTCTCTTTAGTGATGGGCAATCTTTGATAGATTATTTCAACCGTTAGTATGCACACAAATAACTAATGAGAGCATTATTTATGGTCTGAATTAGTTTAGCTTCATCTCCCAGCCACTGAATCTCATTATACCTTCAACAGCTAGATTTGGCATTTATAAATTGTGATGAAAGGGTCTTTAATCTTTGATCATTTAAATAGATCAAGCTTTTAGGATGATTAAGCAATCTTTAACAAGGTTTGCAGTTTTCATCTATAATTTTTTTGAATCTTTATCCCTTTGGACACAGTATTCTAGTAGTCGTTTTACCAGCAACATATAGGAAAATACTGTGAAAATGTTATTTCTATTTTTTAGCCCCCTGTTTGCACACAAAGATTTCTTTCTACATTTCTGTTTCCTGAACACTGTTGTGGAGGTATGTCCTATGTTCTTCATGCCTGGAGTCATAGTCTTACTTCTGACTAGGGTAACTGTGCAGACATTCCCTATGTGATCAACCTGTTGATCTCCCACTAATACACTGCATGCCTGCTTGTGTGTCCAGTTGGCATTCCTGTTGGGCACATAAGTAGATGTTAAGCCTCTTCATCTTAGCACAGTTTTTAACTGAGATGCTGTAGTTGAGAACTGATAGATTTTTAAACAATTCTTCAGCTGTAATTGGCTTTGTGAGTTCTGCTAGTCTCTTCCTGAAAGACAAGACAGTGAACTTAAAACATTATTGAAGGACCTTTGGTCTGACACAATATGGAGGGTCTTACTTATCTACATGCAAATAGGCAGTAGAAGGTATGTATTTGTAGAGAAAAGAGCCTTTATACATACACATATTTTTAAATAAAGCAATTAAACTACACTTTTAAGTACTGTCAACACTTCTGGACAAAAAAACATAGTATACCTATTTCATTAAAAAGAAGAGCTTATGTTTAAAAAAGCTTGCTCTCGTAAGATAGCATTAACTGAAATCTCCTTGTTTTCAGGAAAGCAGGTCACAGGCAGACATTAGACTAATGAAGCCGAATGAACCACAGAAACAAGTGTGATGTGATGTGCCGGAACCATATCAAAAAAGCTGGGCTGTGATGATGTACGAACAGCTAGGGACGGCAGAAAAAATGTAAGGCAGACTGCAGGTCTAAGGCTGGTGTGAGTCTTGCCCAGAAGACTCCAGGCAGTAGGAATGCAGGGACTTTTAGACAGAAATTACAACTAAATTTACAGATGGCAATTTAAATAACCGGGTGGATCATAAGGGTCTTCAGCTGACCAACACCAGGCTACCACCACTAGACTCCTGTGAACAGTTAGCCATGTCCAGTGCAGCAGCCACTCAAGAGAAAACATTCATTCTGGATTAAACCAGTTGTAGCTGCCGCTGAACAGTGATTACTCAACAGAAAGGACAGCTAATCTGCTACTGCAAACATATGTTACTGTGCACCATTGCAATGTCAGTAGCTCCTTGCCCAGGAAGAAGGCGTTGGGGGTGTGCTTGTGTGTGCATGGGGAGGGCACTGACAATGATCAGTGTCATCAGGCTTGTCTGATAAATACTCCTGTCATGTCTACTCCCTTCTTCCATTTTGCAATACCCTCAGGCCCAATTCTCAAATCCCTCTCACCTCACTTCAGTGTTCACATCTCCGCTCTTCTGCTGCTGCAAAGTAACACATTCTCAACATCTTTTCCCTACCACAACAACCTCTTCCCTTCCCTGTGCCCCATCCCCAAACCTCTGCTGCCAAACTACCAACTTTTTCTCTTACAAGGCCCTTTATCCAAAGCCATGTGAGTGCTCCTGGGTGTCCTTCTCCTAGCATCTCCATACCATAGCCTTTTAATCCTTCCCCCTGGCATTCCTTTCCTGTGTTTTGGCCTGCTCACACTCGACAGGTCAGGTTGCATAAGACTACTTTAAAAGATGGAGAGAGTGGCTTAAAGATTGACTTCTCAGAGCAGGCTATGACAGCTCAGTTGATAGCATGTTTGCTTTCCTGCTGACGGGATAACAGCTTGAGATGGTCTGAAGGGAATCTTTTGCAGCTAAATCTTAAATCTTCTAAAAGTAATGCTTAAAAGAGCTCCTTTTTCACATGAAGAGCAAAATTTAAGCTAGACAACAAGTGAGGCCTTACTTGTATTTCTTATTTAGCACTTCTTAACAGCTGAGTGATGTTTCTCCAGGGGCTGACAACCCTGAAGGAACAAATGGCTTGATGCCCTATCTGCTTTTAGCCCAGACCTCTTGCCAGATGCACAATAGGACGGGAAAAGAGATCAGAAGCTAACTCAGCAGAAATGTACTAAATTTGGGAAGAAATATGGAATTGAGCCCATACAAGTCCATAGCCATAAAAACATTTACGTGTTCTCTTTTATGAGCTGCTGTGCAATCATTAAGCACCATCTGAGGACTGTGAAGGCTGTGCCACAGATGATTTACATCACACTTTTCACAACTGCCTGAAGTAGAGGACAGAAAAAACACCCTGTAAAATCCAAGGACATTTTGCATTGGAGAGTATTTAAAATACGAATATTTCTGTGTATGAAGACCAGTGTCAATATTTGAGGAGAGTATAGATGAGAGGACAGAGGTAGTGAGCAGAGCCCAGATAATGTGGTAGAGTCATCAGACTGTCAGGCAAATGTTTAATGTGTAGTGTTGAACATCGTCTCTGTTCAGTACATTACAAGCCTCTGCAGAGGGAAAAGAAAAAAATAAAAAAGAGAAGAGACAAAATTGATTCTGGGAAAAAAAAAAAACAACCTATTAAATGTATTTTTGGGCATAATAATCAAATATCAATTTTAAATATGTGAACAATATTTATTGTGGACTACCTCATTGCAGGGATTTGTGGTATTTAATGTTTCTGTTTCTAGTGTGGAAGAAACACTGTAGAAAAGAATCAGAAAAAGAAAAGGAAGAGTAGAAATTTTATTTTTGAGTTTGGGAAGAGTTTCTATATATGAAACTTGTTTGTCCATATTAAACCTAACAGCTGGTAGAAAACAAGTGCAAAATTATTTTAAAACAGAGATTTCACACCCTTGTCAGTGGTGCACTTTGATGCCTTATTACTAATCTTGCTTTCATATTATAGTTAAAAATTTGGATTATGTTCATTGCTATGTCTAAAGGAGACTTGATTTTCAGTTTCTTTGCTGTGATTTAGTAAATGTGCAAAATAAGATAATATTACAAAATATTTCTTTCTGAAGTTGGAAGGTCTGCTTAGACTATGTGAAAGCATTGTTTGCCAGCCGCTTGTTTTTCTACCATAGGTTTCCCTAATACCTCTCAGCTGTTTTGTTTACTGTATGCCATAGTTCATTTTAATAAGTATATTCTAAATTAAGCATTGATGGTGCATTAGAGGGTTGCTTTAATAAGAAGACATGGCTTTTCCCAGGTAAATGAAAAATGGTAGCAGTTCTTTTCAACACTGCAGCATTTTTGTCTCATGTATGTATGCGTTTATCAATTGACATTATGGAGTTTTCCTTAAGCTAAGCTGTGGGTGTACACCTAGCATGTGGAAAAACAAGTAGACGTGCTTGTGATTTCTCTCATTTGAATGCATGCTTCAGGCAACTTATCTATAAAACAGAACAATATGCCGTTTGAATATATACTTTATTTAGGAAAGATTGGTTGGAAGAAAAAAAACTCACAAATGTTCATGGATTGGCTCTGCCTTTAGACAATTGGTGAGTGGAGGAGAAGAAAGGAGTAATCCTAGAATAGAATAGAACAGAACAGAATAGAATATTTCAGTTGGAAGGGACCTACAACGATAATCTAGTCCAACTGCCTGACCACTTCAGGGCTGACCAAGTTAAAGCATGTTGTTAAGGGCATTGTCCAAATGCCTCTTAAACACTGACAGGCTTGGGGATTGACCACCTCTCTAGGAAGCCTGTTCCAGTGTCTGACCACCCTCTTGGTAAAGAAATGCTTCCTAATGTCCAGTCTAAGCCTCCTCTGGTGCAGCTTTGAACCATTCTCACATGTCCTACCAGGGAGAAGTGCTCAGCACCTCCCTCTCCACTTTCCCTCCTCAGGAAGCTGTAGAGAGCAATGAGGTCGCCCCTCACCCTCCTTTTCTCCACACTAGGCAAACATAGAGGTCTTCAGAAAGGAATAAGAGATGGTAGAAAGGGCATTCATGGTGTCTAACTCAGTCTGATGAATCATATCTCCCCAGTTTCCTTCTCTAGTCAATAGAGAGAAAGTGTCTTCTCTAGGGAATATGTCTCAGCAGCTGAGATCTGTGTGTTCTGGGACCCAAAAGACATCAGGGCCTTGGTCACCATCTTCTAGGACCATACCTGTCCTGATGGCCTGGCTGTTGGAAACATGGAGTCAGCAGTAAAAAGATACTCTTGCAGTCAGCATAGGTCAGCTTCTCACAAGGCAATAAGCAATGCTGGCTGAAGGTCATGGCTACATGCATCCTTGCATGGGGGTTATCAGCCCCATACTTCCCCATGTCCCCCAGAAGCAGCCCAAGAAGGATTGCTGAAGCAGAATAAATGTGATATTGGCAGGAAGGTACAACGCATGTCACAAAATAGCGAGCACATCAGTTTGCATAGGAAACGTGCTGGCTAGTACTTTGGGTGAGCTCTGGCAGCCAGGCCACTACATCAGGAGTACAATAGTATTTGCAGAGAGGAGAACTGTCTACACACCCACCCCACCTCCCTACGGTGCTGCCTATTCAGAGAAGAGAAATCATGGCAGATGTGATCTTCTGCTTTTCCCCCATGTCTTTTCACTAGCTCTGAGAGCCACACCAGACAAGGATTCACTGTCTGCCATTGGGTCCTGCCAACCCATCTTCATAAATCCTTAGGCCTGGGGGTGCATTTCTCAGGTGCACAATATTCTGCGATTTTTTTGCTCCTCTCCCCACAAATGATTTGGCATCACGTTAGGGGAAGAGATGGCACTTCACATGAGTGTTATAGGGTACAGAACAACCTCTGTGGCAAGATAGAAGCAGTTGGGGCAGATTCATGACAGCTCAGGAGCAGGGTGTCTTGGAAAGGTTGAGGAAGAGAGAGAGAGAGAGGTCCCTCTCACCACCCTCTCTCAGGACTTTGGGATTTCAGCCCTTTTCTGGAACAGTTGATTGACCACCTACTGTACTGAGACCATTTGAAAGACAGAATGAAGACAAACGTCTCTTGCATCAGGCACTCCAGATAGCTGTGGACCCAGTGGAGGCAGCCCACGGTGACCGAGCATCTCCAGTAGCTCACCATGCTTGTTCAGTCTGGCTGGGAGCATACCAGGACACCTCAGCTGTGGAGCTAATGGAGTTGGCACTTCATCAGCTGCCTTGAATTCTCCATCTACTTGCCAGAGACAGCTTGAAGCAGCAGGAGGTTCTTAATCTACTCAGATCAGACAATTAGAGACAGAACAAGGAAGTAGCACAGCATTTTATCTCTGATATAGGAGGTACAAATTAGCTCATTCTCTCTCACTTTCTCTATCCACACTCCATTTTGACTTCAGACTAATCTGCAGACTGCTGCAGAGCTGTGCAGGTCACTAGTGCTGATCCCGGAGCCCCACCAGCTACCCCAGGCTCATGGGATCCATAGCCAATATGCCATGCTGCATGGTGCTCTCCTGCAGGCATGAGCTGGTACCCGGTCTGCCTGGGACAGGACGTGCCAGAAGATGAGCACAGCCTGAGCTCCACACACACAGCTGCTGTGTTGGAGAACAGCATGACTCAGGAGACTGCATTGAGACAGCAGTGCAGTGACAAGATCGATAGCTCCTCAGGTGGCTCACTTGTATGCTCTCTTTTTTTTGCCCCTCCCTGGCCTGGAGCAGCGTAGAGGGTAGGTGTCTCCCCTCTTGTGAATAGAGGGCGGAGGGTCCAGGATCTAGTGCATAGCTGGTACCAAAGGATGATCTGTGTGGAGAAAGGAGCAATGGAAACAGATATCCACTATGGCTTCATCCTGCAGGGTTTCGGCCTTATGGCCGTCAGGGCCCCAGGAGCGCTTAACCCACCAAGCAGGGGCTCAGCTACATGGGAGATGCCAACAGGGCCACAGCACACGTGGATGCCTTCATAGTGCTTAACATTTGTGCCCCACAGTGGAACAGGGTCCAACCTGGTCAATGTGTGCCTAAATGGCCAGTCCAGCAGGTCTTCTGATCAGCCAGCTTTGTAATGTCAGGAGGCTTCATCTTCCCATACTGCCCATTAGTATGCCCCGAGGCACCATATGGAGGCAGACTCAAAGCTGAAGCTTTGGAATTCAGACTCCACTGGAAAGGAAGCAGCTTCAGTTAGCATTTGTTTTCCACATTTCTGTTTACTTTCTTTAATTAAAATAGGAGATTACTCACAAAAACTACTGCAGTGGCCCCAAATAAAGCAAATTAGATTCTTTCAGAAATTAAGATCTGCAGAAAGCCAACAGTCTAACTCACCTTACGTTCACAGACTGAACTCATCCATGGACGTATCTCGCAACTCTTCCAAAGGCTCCTCTAACGAAGCAAAGTGGTGGGTAGCACCCAGCTCCTGGAGGCAGGAGTTATTTGGGGATGACAGGGGCTGTGGTCCCCAGGGAACGCACTGCCAGGCTGGGTCACTGCAGCTTTGGATACACAGTTCTTCCTCCACCTTGTGGCTGCATTTGGCTTTACAGACTTTTACTGAGCAGCCAGGGACCTGCTGCAGGGTATTCACATGCCATTGCCCGAAGTTGTAGGGCCAAAGCCTTTTTGTCATTGGAGCAGGAGGTAGGGGGCACAGTCACAGGTCAGGGAATACATTTGGGGTCTCTTCCTCAACTTTAATGTCTAAGTCCACATCAGGCTTGAGGCAGGTGTGAGGGTTGCTGTTTTGCCTGGTGGTTGGTTTTGAGGCACAACATCGAGTAAATGGGACAGGGCCTGTGCGGTCCTAGATGGCCATGGGGACAAGCAGCCTTATGTCACTCAAAAGTGTAAGGCAGCATTACCTGGGAGAGGCTGATTAAATTCCTGTACAAGAACCCTACAATTTCTTGCTGTAGTTCCTGAGTAGTCAATTTTACAACTTACGTAGTCTAAAAGCAGCCTGTAAGAAGTATAATGAAAATAATTAAATCGTTGCCCTACTATTCTTATCCACTAATGGGTTAAATGCATGATTTATAATTATTACAAATAAGGTGAAGCACACTGCAGGAGTGAGCGCTATAATAAAAAGCTTCACAATAAAACAACTTCCAAGAGCTTTAAAACAGAAGTGTTGTGGCTACCCTATGAAAGTAAATCTTTTGAAACTAAAACTCTCCTGAGTTTCAGTGCTCAGAAAGCTTTTGGGTGCTGTTTCCAACAAGTATTTTGACTACAAAAGACATTTCTTGCTGTGTCTCACTTGCTACAGATTAAGACATAATTTTCAAAGTGGCATTATAATACACCACAGCAATAGAGGTCAAAGGGTAAATAAATGTAATGAGATGTTGTCTTCTGGATGGGAACTCAGCTGTAGTATTCTGTTTACAAAGATCTGACCCTTTTTGTACAACTCTTCATGGGATTTGTCACTTTTTGGCAAATTCTCTTTGCCCAAGATTCTTATTGCAGAAACAGTGCATGGCTGTGACTTCAGAGCTGCAGGTCCCCAGCTGAGAGGACCTGGGATGAGGCTTGTGGCGCACCTGCCAGCAGATTCCCACCAGCCCTGGCACCTGAAAGCCATGGCAGGTTGGACCCCAGGTCACTTTTTGAAGGACTCACCTGTGCTCCCAGTTTTCACTATTTTCCTTATTATTATTTTTTGCTTTGAAACTGTGCAAACAAAAATAAAAAGAATCATCTCCTGGGGAAAAAGACCTGAGCAAACAAAACCTGCAACTTTTCCCTGCCACTTCCCATCCTGCCCCTGCCTTGCCTGCGGCCTGCCCGCTGCCCCACGGACAGCACGGACAGGGTTTGCCCCAGGCGTGAACAGTGGCCCTGGGGACAAGACTGTAGAGGGGCTTGCTCTGCGGCAGGAGTCTGCTGCCACTGCAGCGAGGCTGGGCTGGGAAGGGCACAGTCTGCTGGAACTCAGCAGAATTTGTCTCACCTTTTTCCCTGTAGTATTTCCAGTCTGCCAACAAATTACGACAGTCTTATTAGAGGGCCTTAAACTGCCTGGTTTAAAGCTTATCAATCCTAAAGCTTCCACAAAAGTTTTCTGCACCAACTGCTTACCCATATGCAGAGGGGTAGAGGGGGTTGGTGGTGTTTGGAGATGACACTCTCTCTCTGCGTGTTTGAACATTAATCCAGGCTTATTACAAAGAAAGAGAATGGGACACTGTCCCCAGAGCAGGAAAACTATTTGTTACCTGTTTCAGAATGACAATAACCCCAAATGGTGAAATAGGGGCATATTTCTTAGTGGTACACAGGGTCCTAACATGGTTCCCAATCATCTTTCACAGCGTTGCCGGCTAAACTTTTGGTGCATAAGTCAAAGCTCCAGACTGCTTTAGTTTCAGCTGCTGCACCTCTTGTCTGTCTCTCTCCTCGTATAACCCATCTCATCCCCAGCACTTCCCCTGTGCAGTCCCTGAGCCCACCTG
The DNA here is from genome assembly GCA_031468815.1 of Morus bassanus. NCBI lineage: Eukaryota > Metazoa > Chordata > Aves > Suliformes > Sulidae > Morus > Morus bassanus. The sequence goes on from CM062569.1 coordinate 94,138,674, forward strand.
TGGACAGGCCGCTGCTGCCCAGTGCCCTGCTCTCTGCCAGCACCCTAAGACAGCAGTGCAGCTGTGGGTGCCTTCTCTTCCCCCAGGTCAGCAAGAACCTGGTGCTGAGAAGGATGCCTGAATATTATTTTCTGGAAAATAGACAGTAATGCTGCTAGGTTAATATCAGGACTTACTTAGAAAGCATGGTGCCAGACACAAGCATATTTAGAAAGAGCCTATTGAAAAGTGACACTGCTCCTCACCTGCAGAATGACTTCCCACACTAAATGGTAGCAGTGGCACTGTTTCTTTGCATCACTTCAACACTTTTCAAGAACAGTATTGTTAACAAATCTGTTCTCCCGTTTAAACTTAACTCAGTGATAGAAATCATTCAGGAATGGAAGATGCAGTGGGAGCTTGATTTGCAAATAGATATGGTAATACCACTTAAGAAGATGTAGCAGGCAGAAGGCTGGTGTGGGACATGCATAACATGCATCTGCAGAATTTTAATTCCCCTACTGTTTCAATTAAAAAAACAAGCCTTTTAAGCAAACAGTTACTTAAACATCTTTAGTGTTTATTTGTTGGTAGAACTGAAATGAGGTCTGAAGCTCCCAAGGAGTCCCTAAAATCTTGTCATTTATCCATGTGCCTGAGGCTACAGCATACACGATGAGTGTCTGTCATTTTTGTGGACTTTGCTATGATAAATATAACGGCCCCAGCTCTCATTTGTATTAATGCTGTATTAGTGTCAAGGGGTCATAAAGTAAATTCTGTTTCTTATCAAGGTTTAGGAGTGTAGAAAATAGCAAAGCAATCATAGGCAAGCACGTCGTAATTGTCTCCCTGTTTTCTGAAGAAAAACATAAAATGGAAAAGAAGAAAAAGGTGGATTTGCTGAATTCTGATCATTACGCTGGAAACAAGTACAATGCTGTATTTACTCAGGGCATTTAAGAGTAGATGATATCACTAGAGTATGTAATCTAATCTCCTGCACATCACAAGCCGTTAACATTCACACAGTCAGTTCCTTTATCAGGCTTCATCACCTGAGTTTGACTAATGCCTGTTTTCAGAAAGCCAGCTATTGTGCTTTTGAAGGCCGAAAGAAATGAAGAATTTGCTTCTTTTATTAGCAGCTTGTTCCAGTGACTAATCTCAGTCTTAAATGCATGCCTTTTCTGCAGTTTGAAGCAGTTTAGCTTCCCTTTTTTGTGTTGCCCGTTACACTTTTCCTTGCTAGATTAAGAAGCCTATTAATTCCCAGTATTTTCTCCCTGGGAAAATACTGATATGTTGTAATCAGATGACATGCTAGTTTTTTGAGTTTGGGGGAGGGTGGGTTGCGTGCGTTTTTTTTTATAAACTAAACAGATTAAATTATTTTTATGCTCATCTGTGAGGCATTTTCTGAAGTTTAATATAACTTGCATGACTTTAAATTTGCTGGTGTCTGTTAAAGACTATACACGCACTATAAATAGTTCATCAAAAACATCAAGGAAGTTTTTTTTTAAGCCTAATTATAGCTGAACTTACTTTCCTAGCTGTTTTACATGTAAATACTTGTTTAAAGTTGTTTTTTCTTTTCATCATTCTTTTCATTCCATCAGAATATTCTGGTTCGTTGGTGTTGAGATGACTTGCAAAATTGGGCTATTTCAGGGAGGAATTAGTAATGGAATGGACAATTCATTGTGGAATGGCTTTTTTAAAAATTTTTTGTTTCTCAACAATTTTTTTTTTCTTTCTGGTGCAGACAGCATTTATCCAAAGAAATTAGTAGTTACATTAATAGCAGTGGAGCTACATTAATCCAACATGGTGCAAGAGAAGCCTACTCCAGAAGGAAACTACTGTCAAGATTTTATGAAGATAACATCTACAGATGATGAGGAATATCCTTAGTCCTCTCTACTCTCAACTAGGTTGTCCACTAGTGCCCTGGCTACTCCATTTTGACTCTCTCTGACTAGCTGTACTCTGCCAGTTAGCATCAGACTCCAGTAAATGATCCTTTATTAGTTCTTGAAAATCCATTTTTAATCCATTAAAGTAAATTGTGAACTGCCCTGTCTTTTCTCTAGGTGGATAAACACAACAGATATTTAATTAATGTTTCAAGAATAGGAACAGCAGATTTTTCCAACCCCATATATACTAAATGATGTTATTTTCCTCATTAGAGAAAAGTTTCTCAGCTTAGACTGAAACCAGCCAGGAGCAAAGCTGCCTTCAGTGATTTTTCTGCTTGACCATTGCCTGTGTTGCTGGGTGGGAGCAGGGAAGAGGGGCAATTACAGCCTTGGAGAAGAAGATATTTTCTCATGTCAGTTTTCATCTTGTGACAGCTCATCCTTATTTTTACCACAAATTCTCATTTTCAAATTGTACTTTTTTCTTCCCATATGAAGCTAACAGGGTTCCCCCCTCCTCACCCCTCAGAAATATGCCCCAAATTCTTACACCACAAATCCTCATGCAGTCCTTGCAAATAAATGGTAATTCGTTCTCCAGGGCAAAGCCTAAGTGACCATGTACTTTTGTAAGATCTGGTATTCCCAAGACTTATGTCTTGACTTGTGTTCAACAAATATACTGCTGACCCTCCCTGGCATACTATGACTGATTATGCATTACTGAAATTAAATTACATCTGCAGTATTTTGTAGTGAATTTGATCTGTTGGGTTTTTTTTTAAAGCATTAACAAGATCCGTGTATTACTTACAACTCTGAGTGGCATGTTTTTCGTAATTTGAGTGAAGAACAACAAATAAAATGAGAAAAATGTGTTCTATGATTCAGCATTCTTGATGTTTTTATTTATTCATTTATGCCTCTTTGCTTGTCTTGTACCTTGTAATGTGTTTCCTGGCCATTAACTAAAATTATTGAAGTTCCTCTGTGTTGAGATAGGAACCTTGTTTAATTTCATTATGTATTTTCCCCCTCACTGTATTACAAATCCCTGTGGTTACTTGTAGCTTCTCACATTTGCATATTATGTGGCAGCACTGGCAGTGGGAAAATGGAGGGAGGGTGCTGAGGAACCCTCCATGCCCCAGCTGGGAGCTTGCTCATCCCACTTTCCACCACTTTCCTTTGGCCTAAGGAGGAGCTGTATTAAATCTGTTCTTTATTGGATGAGTGACAAATTTTTTTTTCCTCTATAAGCACTCTGCAAGTGGCTTTCAGTGCAGACTACTTAAAATCTCCCCTCCCTCCCCCCCATCTAAAATCCAGTTTGGTATTTAAAAGGAGTAGATCCTTCCAACATTTTTGCTGGCTTCCATGTGAACTGGTCTCAGGAGGGCTGAGACATAGCTGAGTACTGATCTACTGACTTTTCAGGGGCATTGGCTGAACATTTACATTGAGTAGCCCTGGTGTCAGTTTGGGCTGGGGAGAGAAGGTCCTGCTCTGTCCCAGCAGTCCGCCTTGGCCACCTTCAGCACCTCTTTCACATGTATTTCTGCCCCTTTCCTGGAGCATACCCCTCCTACGCCCTGGCTCTCCTCCCATTCCTCCCCTCCAGGCTTGCTCCCCTCCTTCCTCAGTATGAGCTAGATTTCTTTCTTGATACCTTTTTCCATCCTGGGCACTAGGCAGGAAAGCACAAAGATCCCCAAAGAGACTCCCTGTTTCCAGGTAGCAAAAGCTCCTCAATTCCTTCCTAGTCTCTTCAAAGCTGGGAGAAACAAGTAGAGGGAAAATCCTGGTCTCCCATCCTCCCCTGTGCTGGGCCCTACATGGTTGCTGTGCCCTGGAGCTCCCAAAATCCAGCCAGCTTGAGCTGCCCATGCACAAATGGCTTCTGTTTTGTTTTCCACACATGGCTCATGCAGAGCCGAGCTTTACTCCAGACATAGCATGGAGCTCTTCAGTGCTACGGCACCGGTGAAATTATTCTCACATTATTTTAAATACAAACAAAATGCCTTTTCTCCTAGTTCCACTTACAGAAATGAATTATTTTACCTAAATTGTCCTGCCAGATAATTTCATGAGACGCTGACAATTGGCATGGAAAATCTGAGATTGAATTGGATGAATAATAAGCATTTCTGTAAAGGGAATTTATCATCTACATACATGTGTGCACCCACGCATGTGTATGTGTATGTGTTTGTGTCTGTGCACACAGATGCAAGCCTGATGTGCATAGTTTTTATAGCAGATGAAGCTGAAGGGAGGAAATTAAATTAAAATTAAAGTTCTTTGAATGACACAAGCATGGTGCAAGGAAACATTTGAAAAACTGTACGACAACCTGAAATCCCCAAAACTCTCTGAAAAAGCATGAAATCAACACAATTCAGGAAAATTCTTGAATACGGTGCTTTGTGTTACACCATCTGCTGATATATTCTTTTGATGTTTTTTCTGCAGTCTCTGTCCACAAGAAAACATGGATTTCTTTATTACAGCAACATTCACTGATGGTCCAGATGTACCAACACAGTCCCAAATGTAGTTTGCTTCTCACCTCATTTTGTAGGAGTCGTAGCTCCCATTGCACCTGCCCTGCAGGTGTAGTTGCTTCCAGTCATGTGGTGTAATGTATCTTGTTGTCAGGCAATGGATGCTCAGCCTCAGACGTTATGAAGACCTGAATTTTCTCCTCTGCACCACTGCAACATGCTGACAACATCTGGAACAAAACCCCTGTGGCAAAGGGACAAAGCTGGGGCCAAAGTATTCCTGGCTGAGAAGAGGCAGGCACCAAAACCAGATCCAATCTGATCACACTTTGCCTTTGAGAAAGCATTTCCACCCTAACCTACGCAGACACACTTCAGAGCCCATTTTCCCCAAATATATCTGTTTGCTGTGATGGAGAGCTGTGACTCCAGAAAGGGAAATGTGCTATTGCGAATGAAATCTGTTCAGGATTTTGCTATCGCTTTCAGGGGGAATGTGCTCAGATACAGCAATGGGTGGCAGTATAAACTTCTGAAATAGCTGTGTTCAGAAGTGCTGCCTGGGCCCGTTCGACACAGCAGCTGCACTCTGCCTTGTGCCAAGCAGCCCCGCAGCCCAGCTGTGTGGCAGAGCACAAGGTGAGGGTGCAGCATTTCCACTGCACGCCGCCTGCCTTTGGAAAGGCACCCAGGAGGGCAAGCTGGGAAGGAGATGTGATGTATTCCTGTCATTCCTTATGCTTTCCAGATCAGGAAAATTGGAGTGCCGAATACTTCTTCCCTCCCGATTGACAAAGCCAGAAAGAACTGAAGAATATAAAGCCTCCCCAGACTGTCCCTCACACAGTATTCAAAGGCATCCTTCAATCTATCTGCTTCTGTGTTTCCTTCTTGACCAAGAAGGGTAGTAGGACCACATTTATACTGGCTTATTATACTGATTTTACTGGTTCATTTAGCCAAACATAAGAAACAGGGAGGTTCCTTGCAGAATCAGGTAAAATTAAGCAAGAAGAGTCAAAGGAGGTTTGCTTTTACCCAGAGCTGCACAGGGCGGGAACTCGCAGGACCCCAGTGATGTCTGTCTGTTTAGAGCAAAAGGAAATAACAGTTATAGCTTTTGAGAGCTTCAGAAAGGGGGGCAGATTAGCAGAGAGAGCACGGTGGTGTGACAGGGGGTGAAAGGGCTGGCAGCCCCTCTTATGCTTTCTGAAATCCAGATCTCCCTGGGGAAGTGTAAGTTAATGTGAGGAGAATTACAGCAAGTTAGATCCTATTTGGATTATAATAATCTTTCATTTTTAGCTACTGAAAATAAGCTTGTGACTGAAAAGCAGCTATTGTTCCCTGCTACCCATCCCTGACATCTCCCACCCACTTCCCCAGGAACAATTTCCCCTATATATTTTACCTTGTAAACTACACCCTTTCATGAATTGACTCAGAGTTATCACTTGTCCCTGAACTCACCTAACCTTTCTTGACAGGTGAAAATACAACAACAGCTTCACTGGAAACCTTTAATCTTTCTTCAAATAAGTCAAGGGTCCCAATATAGCATCAGACACTAGATAACAAGACAGATCATCACATAATATACTTACAGATATTTTGTTTGTGACGATAAAAACAGCAGCTCATGGGCCAGCTATTCCATCTGCTTTCCAGAAGAGAAAAGTTTGGCCCCAGAAAGAAGCCAAGGAAGGGTCACAATCTGTTAGGTCTCACAAGGTAAATGCTATTGAAGCGAAACACATGTCACAGATGGTAAACATGCCCCAGAGGCTTCCTACAGCAAGTCTTTCAAGTGGCCATGAAGTGCTGCTGTCTGCTCCTCAGGTCCTCCTCTGTGCAAACCCCATCCTTTCACTGTATCACCCCGTTCTCCTCCAACACAGTTCATTCAAGGGAGAACTTTGTAACCCCCGACTTACAACAGCCTTTTGATTACAATTATTTTACTTTGATATTTGCAGACAAGCCATCTGGGAAATGCCACACACAGGGAACCTCCCCTCCACATGTGCTGTCACAGCTGGTACATGCATGGCCTTAAATGACCCTTCTGACCGAAGGGATAGATTCACATTCATCTCCAGGTATTAGGCTTTCTTCTTCTTTGGTTACTATGTTGAGAATGTAAAATCCAATGGAGTATTACAGCTTCTTACTAATTACTATGAATGAGGAGGCTTTTGTAAATTTTGTTTATTCCATATCACATTAAATAAGTTAATTGATAAAATGCATTTTGGGAAGATTATCTTGGGAGAATGGAGTCAATCTGGGGCAAGGAATAAAAGATCTTGAATTTGTTATAGAGTAGTTTATCTCAGAATGATACAACTATCAGTCCTAATTCTGGCTGGAAGATGTCAAAATGCATGAGTTAGCTTGTCTCATGTACAGACTGTTTGCTTTCTGGCACAATATATATGCATATATTTGATTTGGGATCTGCCTTTGGAGACAGATACATAATGTGAATTAACTAAAAAATGCTTTTTCACCCTGAAGCAGAATTATGGTAAAATCCTGTTTCAAATCAGCTAAATTAATCAGATATTCCTAATAAGCAAAGAATAAAGAATATCACATTTACATTTGTTTTGGTCTATAGGTTTTCCCTTTGCTCAGCCCTATTCTCCTCAGCCTTCTTTTCAGCTTCTGCTTTCTGTGACTTAGAGAAGCAAATGATTTTATCCTGATATACAGACATGCACAAACCAAACCAAATATAATTTTTTGTCATTTTAAAAAAATAAATGTATATAAAATTTACAGTTGATCCTCTTTTATTTTTGTATGGATAAATATATACATACATACATATTATATATATACATATACATATGTATATATATATACATACACACATACAAAGCCACATAAACTCATACAAATATATAAATATCAACATTCATAAAATTCTAAATACCAGCTTTTTTCTAAGATGTTGTCAATGCTTCATAAGTTTATAAATATTTTACAAAATTTACTTTGACGTATTCAAATCCCAGAGCATAACATTCATCTGCTTTCCTTACTGTTCACTCATGATTTATTTCCTATCTGGCACAACTGATTTATCACCTCTGTTATGACTAGTTTTATGTCACTTTTTAATACTTAGAATCCTTGGTTTTTACCAAAGCTAATTTCCTTTTTAAAATTAGTTTGAAGCAGTCTATTATCATATATTCCTCAAGGATCTGCATTTAAATTGATTTGTCATTATTTTCCATCCCATTGAGCTAAGCCCTGTCCTCCTTAAATATTTCAGTGCCAAGCTCCGCTACAACTATGGTGAGGTTCAGTTGCAAGGAGGCGAACCAAGTATGGCAGCAATGGGTGCACAGCCCTTCTGACAAGCGAGCCGCTGTGTGCTTTTAGGCATTGTCTAAATAGCTCACACCTATGCGGGCGAGTTAGCATGGGTCATGAAGAATACAATAACCACACAGAAGTCGCAAGGACTTTCTAGGAGATTTTGGCTGAATATGTTAATTACTTCTATGTCTGGTGAGGATCTGAGCTTCCATTCAGCGGTAAAGGCTGAGGTGATGCTGCTCCTCATGTGGAGCAGAAACTTTCTTCTGATTTTTTCCCTTAATTGCAACATCTCAAGCAGCCCAGTGCCTGCTAATGATAAAAAGGGATATGAACCTTGTACTGAGAAAAGAACATTGCTGACTCAGCCACTATCATCAATTTTCTGCAATCCCTTTATTTTGTATTAAGGTCTTTTATTCATGAACAGCCCAGCTTCATTCATTTGTGATCTGACAGACCCATAACACACAGGAGAAGAAGTGGAGATCCAGCCATGACCCTGAGCACTGAGGCCGGCTGAGGTATGTGTGAGCAGGATGATGCAGGGGGACCAGCTGTGGCCATGTGGCTAGTAGCCACGGCACTAGCCTCCTCCATCCACCTGCCTGGTCACCTTCTCCTTCTGGGAAGAGCTGGGGAACAGCTTTCTGAGCAGCACTTGCAGCTTTGGCAGGTGAATACCTCTTTTACAGTTGCAAATGGCCAGTTGCTTATAAATAGAATGGTGTGTCAAGTGAGGGGGGGACTGGTGGCCTGGGCACATCCCTTTCAGAGCGTGTGCGCAGCCCAGAGGCTGGGTGATGGTTCCTGTCGTTCTCCAGGGAGTTCAGACATGTGGATCACATCTGCAAGGTTGTATAGGGTATGCTTGCTACCTTGTATTACTGAGTCCTTGAGCTAAATATTTTTTTCCAGGATTCACTATGCTTATGCACACAAACAAAACAAAGCTAGACTTTTATGCTAATTACGATAATAACCTCTTTCCAGTGAATGGATAAACAATTGCATTAACAGTTCCTAACAACCTCTTTGTGTTGAAACAAGTCAGTCTTTTCTTGATCCATTTTCTGAACTCTGTTCACTTAGGTCATACTTTCTAAATCTCTTATGGTCCTTGTTGTTTTCTTCTGAATTTTCTCCACATGCTTCTCCATTCCTCCAAAACAGGATTTAATACTCTAACCAAAACCTTACCAGTACCGAACAGAGTGAAGCAAGAACCTCTCTGTAGCATACAGGAGACATCCCTACCTCCCCAAAATCTGGCTTGCCATTTTCTCAGTGGCATGACTGAGGACTCAGTGTCACTTTTAGATACTCTGAAATGCATCTGCCTATCTAATTTAACTCGTTCCCATTTTTGCTTGAGCATTTGCCTGAGATTCAGAGGGTAATTCCTGCCATCTGAGAGAGAACTTGGGTGGAAGTGGTTGAGTTGAAGACAGTGAGATTCAGAGTCTCTATTCCACCATTGCCCAAACATGACAGTCTGGTTCCTAAATGCAGGCAGCCAAGCACACAAAAAGTGTTCTGCCCTCTGCCCCAGCCCTGCTGTGGTTCAAACCTAGGACAGAGACATGCTCAACCTCCACCAAAGTCCTGAAAGGGGCTCAGGCTGTTAGAAGTCCTTACAGACTTGACATACAGCAAAATGTAGTGGCTGTGGAGATTGATACTGAGCAGCCTGGATGGAAGAGGATGAGCCATGCCTTGGATACCCAGGTTTGATTTTTATGGATCTGAAGACTTCTGCCTTCTACGGGTAATTTGTTTTAGCTTGGCTTGCAATGACAAGTCCAATAACGCGTGTGCGCCATGATTTAAGATTGTGTATACATGGATGATTACACAGCACGATAATTTGTTAAGCCACACTAATTTAATGATATGCTAATGCATTCACTATTAGATTTCCCCTTTCCTTAAGAGCATATGACTTAGCCTGTGTTGATTTAGCATCAGGTTGACTCTTATTTAGCTTGTGATCCACCATAGCCCACATCTTCTTTCCTCTACTTTTTCTTAAACTGATATTCTGTCACATCTAAGCTTGATCATGTCCTTTCAGTATAGTATTTTGCATTTTTTCTTCACTGAATTTCATCACATTGGATTTAGAAAGTGTGTCCAGTTTTTTGGGATCACTTTGAATTTTGATCCTATCCTCTATAGAACCTGTTACTGCTCCCAGGTTCGTATCATATGAGCAATGAATGCTATATTTTTCAGTAAATCATCAAAGTTGTCAATGAAATTACTGACTAGTGCTGAGACCAGATTTTTGTATGATTCTCCCACCTCAAAAGCCCTTCAGATTTCACAATGGGCCAAGGATAATTGTATATTTGAAATAATATTTTCAGCTGCATCAGATTTATTTTTACAACAATTTTATTTAGACAATATTTTACTAGTTTTATATAAAAATGTTACACTGGAACTGTATCAAAAGCCTTAATGAAGTGAAGATCTATCACAGCCTACTGTTTTTACCCCTAATCCATTAGGCCATTCATCCTGCTGAAGAACAAAATTAAATTGTTTGACACTATAGGATGTTGGCAAATCAGTATTGCCTAGTTTTTATCACCATATTATCCTCTAGCTATTTATAAATTGATTGTTTAAAAATTCACAGCAGAATCTGTCCAGGGATTATGTTAGGGCTGCAACAGGTTATGAACGGCACTTGTCTACATTTCAAAATTTTCACACTTCAGCTGTGCTGTTACGGTTAAAACAATAACAGCCTTCCACAAACTCACCGCCAGTGTCAGTGCAGTTCAACTGGAATAAATATGCTAATTCCAGAACATGTATTCTGCACCTGATTATTTGGTTCAGCAATTTAAATAAAATATGCCACATCTATGGTGCAGCTTTACTGACCTTACTAGTTCATCAGCAATGACTGTCCTCATTTATATGGGTATGCCTATAATAGTAAGGTTGACATGCAACCATCTGTAATACTATTGTACAAGAAACAGCTTGCTTGTTAGTCCTGAGATCCTTTCCAGATTGCAGGAAGGATCGCCCTGTTTTAGGGAATTCATGAAGCCTAAGACAAGTAAATGGTTATTGGATATTCAGCTAGAAGTGATCAAGGCCTTTCTTAGTTGTAAAATATCAGTACAGAACTGCTATGAGCCATAGCAGTCATAGTCTAGGTCATAACATCTGTTGTTAGGAGACAGACAAAAAGAAGCGCTAAGCTGCTCTAATGACCTCTCTCTCTAAATGTAATTTTCATTAGAACTACTGACATAGAGCTGGAAAAATTTGAACCTTCCACAACAGGTATTAAAAATGAAAGTTCATCTTTACAAATAATGAGCCAGCAGAGTACTGAATCTTTAATTTTATTGGTCTTACTGCCAAGACCTTTCACAGCTTCTTCGTATACCACGTGCCTACAGTGTACCTAGCGTCATTCATTAACTACAGAGATGTCAGCTACCACGTCCAGTTGACTCATGATGCCAAAATTCATCATCTCTGTGTTAAATTTTCAAACAAATATCTTTCTTGGACTCCATCCTTGCTTGGGAAGAGATCCCTGAGGATATCTTCCAACCCACTTCATTATCCTCTCTTTTTCTGATGGCTATGAAACAATTGACAGCTGATGGGCTGCTGGGATGCTGCAACCACCGCTCTTCATTTTAATTAATAGCATCTCACTTTTTTCCCTTGGTTTCTCTCCTGCCTATCTGTTGTTTCTCACCTAGTGGTTGGGTTGTAAACTCTTTATGTTAAGGGAAATATTTTAATTTTGTAAAAGTACAATGTTGTCTTGGTCCATAGCTAGGCCTCCGAAGTGTTACGATAGTATATATAATAAAAGAGCAATAAAAATCCAATGATTCAAGCAACTAAGCACTTTTCTATGCCAAATACATTCGTATTTGTTACAGTATTTCTGGTACCTCCTTTATTTAGACTCAGAGTCTCCACACATCTTCATCTCATGCCTATCGTGGCTTCTGTCTTATCAAGAAGTGTGACCAATGCAAAGTATTGATCAAATTTTCTGCTGAGATGCTAAAGCCATTCCCAGAAGGAGAATTGTCTGCCCTGGAAGGAGCTGAAAAACATAAAGGGGGCTAAAAGTTCTTTGGGCTATTCTGTTGCAAACAGCAAAAAACACACACACAGATGCTCCAGGATTCACCTTTCCAAAACAAATTCTTTCAGCTACTTCTGCCCAATAACAACTGCTCACAAGTAATTCAATTTCAGATGTTTTACACGCAAAAGAGGCTATTATTCTTTCTGTTAATGACATACAATGGTCTGATTCAAAATCAGTACATGACATTCTATACCTATAGTATTAATGACTGTAAATCAAAACACATTGATAGCATTGCATAACTGATTCCATTATTTGCCAAATTCCTTCAGATTTTAAACGTGCCTTCCTTTGTATTCAGATAAAACCCTATCAAAATTGTTTTATTGAAAATGAATTTCCTGACACTCAAAAGGCTACATGTCTAAAGTAATAATTTAGTGTGGTCTACAAATTGTCTGATGGGAAATGGCATATTTTAACTAATGCAAAATTTAAAATGTAATAAAGAGTGTACTCTTTTTTTCTCAAAAAATTTAATTGCAGAACTATTTACAGGAGATGAACATAAACAATACATAAACCAATTGAAAGAGGCAGCTTCATAAAAGAGCCATGGGGCAAAATAGTGAAGCACATTTTCTTACAATCAGCTGGAGGTGAGTAGAGAATCATGAAAAAAGAATAACTCAATAATAAAACAATTCTCAAATATGTCTTCAAAGTAACAAATAACATTCTGGTAAAGAAGATATTACTGAGAAGCAAGAAATTATTGTAGCAATGAAACAACATACTGTACATTCAATTCAGGTATCCTGCATGCTACTAAATAGAATTTATCAAAAGAACCATAAAAGCATGAGAAAGAGAATTACATAAAATAGTTTAATTCTAGTGAAGTGTAGCTTTATACAGATGGTGAATATTTGGCACTCAGTTCATCCTCATTGTTGATATGATTTCTTATGTATATATATATTTATATATATTTATATATACTTTTAATGATAACTAAACAGCTAGTTTCCTGGTTCTAACATTCCTTGAAATTCTATAGGAGGCATTTAATTTAGTCCTTAGGCCACACTTGATTATTTTGGCATGTCACATGGTAAATGAAAGTATGAGTTTTGTCTCTGTACAGAAAATCCTGCACAGTCATAGTGGCTTTTCTTCAGGAAAGAACAGTTCTAGAGCAGTATAAGTCAGGCTACTTGAAAGGGAAATTTTCTTAATTCAGGAAATTAATATATAAAGTGGACTAAAGAATACATACATGCTGAGCCCTTTTAAAATGAGATGGCCATACTAATAAACCTCCAAAGGGTAAATCAAAGCATGGATATGAGCATGTGGATTCCACGGGTAATTGCAAACAAAGCTAGTATTTCTTTGTGAGGACTATAATCAGAGACTTGAACCTGCTACCAAGCCCTCTGCTTGATTGTCATCTACCTGAAAGGAAGACCTACGCCCTACAAAGTAATTACTCACTTACTAACTTGAGCAGTAAGTCCTTCCTACCTCAGCAGGACTTGCCAAGTCAGATATTGATCTGAATTATACTGGCCCAGATCTGACATTTCTTTCTGATTTCAGTTTCTTAGCGTTGATTCTAATACAACCGAAATCAGAACTTAGCCCAAAGCTCTGCAATAATTCATCTCACAAATAAGAAACTTGTATAACAGTTCAGCTTTAGGAATGGGAGATTCTGTGTTGAATGAAAGAAGAGTAAGGGAAGGAGAAGAAAATTCCTCACTAACGGGCTGTTTTGGTGAATAATGACCATATCTTCAAACAAACCTCCCCCTTGTTTAAGCTTAGGTGAAAATATTCATGGTTTTGTGCTAGAGAAGTAAAAAAATCCTGTCCAACAAGACCAATTTAGAAAAATAACAATTTGGCCTTAATAAAATAGAGAATTAAATTGCTAGCAGATGAAAACTGTTCTGTGTTTGCTCAGTTAAAGAGCAAGCTGTGTAGACATACTAATTTACATTATCTACTCTCTGACTTCAAAAGCCCAGATCTGTTTCAGGAATGAGAGGTAATGGGAGAAACACCCATGTGTGAAAAGGTGAGACCGTGAACATGCAGTCTTCTTCTGTGATCATCATTTATGAAATGCGATACGCATTTAATGAGAAGGGATCTGGAATAGGATTTTTAGATATAATGAGTGCCATGGCCTCTTGCGGCTATCAGAATTTTATTTCATTAAGAGAAGCTGAATCAGCCTAAATATGCTGGCCAAATTCTCTTTTGGGCAAGTTTCCATTTCAATTTCTGTTTTATACTTGCTGTCCTGAACAGCCTATTATGTAGTTAAACAGCTGCAGCATTACACCATAGAGGTAGCTGCATTTCAGAGATACATTAAGCAATTTCTGTACATACAGAGGGCTTAATTCCTGCCAGGAGTCTGTGTATGCTTGTGAGTATGCCATAAAACAGCTGTTCCCAAAAGATGGTCCCTGGAGGTGAACACGGTGACTAGTTGCAGATGGGCCATGGGGCTGCACTAGGCAGTGAACCTGCCACGGCCGTCAGTGCTGAGGCCGAGCTGCAAGGAAGTGCCACGGTCTACAGGAATGTGAGTGTTGACTGGGTCCAACCGTCTGGGACCATGACACCGAAAAATTGTTATATATGTATATCTCTATATCTGTATGTATATATCCTCCTTATGTTATCTGCAGTATGAACTGGCAGCCTCTAGTTTGCCTCTCCTGCCAATGCTGAGAGAGGCGTCCCCATTGCTCTGCCATACAAAGAATCCTTAGGGTTAGAGCTGAGGCTCGGTAAAGAGCAGCTGCCTGAACCAAAGCATAATCCTTACGCCTCAGACCTGTGCCTCATGTTATCCCTCATGTTAGCTTGGCCAGAGGGCAGGGAACAGGGTGCTTGGCAGTTATACCACAGGGGAAGGCTGCTTTTTCAGCTCGTGCCCCAGATCAATCTCTCCCACTAAGAAAGCTGTGGAGGGATGCACTTGCGAAGGAGGGACTTGCCGTGATCTCTGACCAAGAGGGCTCAGCTGCAGGTGCCATGAGCTCCCACGCCCAGCACCTGCAAGGGCTCTCCTGCAGCTCCCTCCCAGGGGAGCTCCTCCACTGCAGGGACCCTCGCTGAATGAACAGGAAAAGCAGACGTGGTTCTGGAACCTTAATTTGATGCTTTGCTTTCCCTGCCTACACCCTGTAGGGATGGTTTGAGCATTGCCCTTGCCTCGTCTTTGCTCAGGTCTGCCTCTTGGTTCAGTGAGTCTTTGCTCCTCCTTCAGCAGAGGCTCAGACCGTAAGGGTCCTCCCGGGCGCCGGGAGGGTGGTGTGGAAGGAAACCTGCTGGCAGCGTGGGAACAGGCAGGAGAGTGCCCAGCATCTCGCCATGCCGGGTCACCAGGCTATGGGCAGGGTAACCTGCCCCAGCTGCAGCCCAGCCTGGAGTTTGTGTGTTGGCTAATAAAGTGCTTGGAGATCCTTCTGGATGAAAGGCACTATATAAATGTGTCAACCTGTCATACACCAGGAAACACCTCTCTGGATCTTAAGGGGTTTGCTGGTATTCCTCACCTCGAATGCAGTTTGCGGATGGTATCACTACATCATAAGATGCTCTGGGAACAGGAACAGGAGTAATGCTGCTTCACGTTTCATTTAAGCTCTGTCTAATGCTGAGACTCCGGCTATACAGGACTTCGCAGCTTTTCAGCGCACACAGCTTGACACCTGGAGCTACCAGACCAACTTCAGCTCTCAAATTAATATGCAAAAACCAGTGCTTGATGGGTCAGCCTCCGGTGTGCCCCCTGCCACCAGCAGCAACGCTGCAAGGCCGAGGAGGACATCAAACCCACAGACCGGGCAGGGCAGGCTCAGGGCTTTGAATGCAAAGGGCTGAGATGGGCTGATCTGGAGGCACGCTGCTCCGGGCGCAGGGGTGCCGGGGTGGAGCTGCGTGGGGAGGACCTGGCACAAAGCAGCCCTGCTGCCTGAGAGTGCCGTGGGGCCAGGAGCCTCGCACGGGCATCGCTCCCAGCAGGGCATGAGGAGACTGCGGGTCATGTATGGCACGTCATCATGTAGCGGTCATTTCTTTTCCTTGCAAAACCACCCAATGGCGGAACGTTCCCTCACTTTATACTAGATGCAGTGCTGAAGAAGATGAAACTAAAAACTAATTTACTGATACAGCAGGACATGGGCTTATTTAAAAAAAAAAAATTCCGTTATATGAAATGTATTTTTATATGTATATATGAAATCCACACACCTTCCTATGCACGCTTTAATTCCTTCCTGATTGATCTCAAATCTAACATAGTGGTAAGGTTTAAGCATGAATTAAAATGTCATTTTTTGGTATTAAACTGTACGACATTATTAGTCTTCGCACGCTGCCAAAGGCCATTCTGATCAGGTCGACAAGAAATAATAAAACACTTCATAATGTACTTCAGCAATTTACAAAGAATTTCAAATCTAAAAAAAATATACAAAGCAAAAATAAGTATAGCAAATATCAACAATTTTACTGGTCAGGTCTTTTTCTTTATTTAAATTTTCAGAATTCTGTTTATTATACTTGTGTTTTACAGGCAATGAAGAAATGAACAGAGACTTTCTATAATTTTCATCTGTTAAAATAAATATTAGTCTAATTAGTATTCAATTAAACACTAGACTATTTTGCTATATCCAGCTGTTCTGTGTGGGTCTACACCATGAAGTCTCTAAGTAGAAAGCATTCCACTTTCTAACTTTATGTTTATTTATGTTCCTGCTACATTGGTTTTGTAACTGAATTTTATTTTTATGATGTGGGATCAGATTACAATTGATTTGTTTATATGTTTATTAAGGTACCACATGCTGTGTTTCTCATGTCAGGGACCGAAGCAATTTGACTTTGATTTAGTTGCAACACAAGTATGATAAGCATAATGTTATTTTTCTAAACTAACCAGATGTACAGTATGTAAATAGAAACGGCTTATTTGCCTTTAATGATAGAATGTTACCTGTACAAGAATTTAATATATTGCACTTTGAAATGTAACATGCACAGATAACATATTATCAGATTTTTCAGTAGGCATCTAGTTTACTTTTGATTCTTTCTTTTCTTTTTTTTTTTGGAACAAAGTTGGAACAAACAGAAATCATAGATATCCAAAGCTTATATTGAACATTTTCTCGTAATGGCATGGGAAATGTAAAATACAGAGTTGGCGTCATTCACCCAGGCCTATTTTTGCCTGAGAATATCCAATAAAATTTTAACATATCAAAAACCTATCAAAATATGATTCTAAAATTAAAGGCTTATACGGACTGCAGCAAGTCAGCATTTTAGGTCAGCTGGGATCTAAGCTTCTCTGTAATCTGTTGTTTTTACAATTTGTCTTTATACAGTCTGATTACTGGCAGGATCAATTACAAATTGTCTTAATCGCATGACCTGTTGCCACAGGTGGAGGTTTTCAAGCGAGTAAGTCAAGTATGATTTCTCCTTGAAGACTGCAGGAAAATTAGATAAAATGTATCAGCTGCCATATATATATATATATGTAAGTATAGGAGTGTGTGCGTCTATTTTAAATTTCTTAATTTTTGGAAAGACACTGGCTTTAGTTTTGTGTGGGTATTTCTAATTAGCAGCTCCATTTTAAATAGGATATCAGTTTTCAAGACTAACGTTGCCAATGTCTGCAGGTACATTTGTATTTAAAGTAGTCCAACGAATATAGGAAGTAGCATCAATATTGTACACTACCCAGGATTCAGCTCTTTCCTTAACAGAAAATGCCTTGAAAACACGAGGAATGGGAAATATACTGTTTTCATCTATAGAAGAATATTTCAGGGATTTATTCTTTTTTTTTTTTTTTTTTTTTTTTTTTTTTTTTTTTTTTTGCATTTTTGAAGGGTATACATTCGTCTTGGTTTTTGCTTCCAAATATAGTTTAAGGCTATTTGGTAAAGTATATACCAGATATCAGGCTCAATTTACAGGGTTTTCTCCTCACAGAAACTTCTCAAGACTTCATCTCTGAAGATTCATATCTTGAAGCTAAACATGCTTTATCAGCTGTGCTCCAAAGACAGAACTCATGCTTAATACTACACACTCTAGGAAAAAGAGAAGGAAAAAGAAAAACAAAAAAACCCAAAAGAAAACAGATTTGAAGCAATGTCAGATCTGCATAACCTATGATACTTCATGTTTTCAGTCATCCGTCAGGCTGCAGGGTGCACGGGCTTCAGATTTAAAGTGCTCATCAGGTGAAGAACCAAAGTGCTCGAGTGTAATTAAATAGCTGTTCTGCCTATGGCTAAATACATTGCATTTGTTAAAGCAGGTAAACAGGGGATGCGGCAGTTGGGGCTGTCTGTCTCACTGGGTTCAGACTGTTTTGACCTAAAGTAGTGTTCAGTAGGATTCAACCCTTGGCATTGGGGGCTGTGGGTTATTCATCTTATTGCGTCTTCACCTGAAGACTTCTAAGTGCTGGGTTGCTCAGTTGGCTCTGGAAGGTAGGTGAAGTGGAATAATTCTGTCTTAATTTGTTTTAAATTAAAGCCTCTTGACTGTGGTAGTTACCAACTCTCTCTTCTGACAATGTGAGGCTTGGGAATATATTATTTTCCTTGTATTCCATGGCTGGAAATCACTTACGTCTTGAGTCATTTTTTTTTTTTTATGTCTGAAGCAAGCAAGAAGCTTATTCTTGCCATAAATGATACTGCATAGAAAAATAGTTCTAAAAAAAAATACAACTGTAAACCACAGTTCACCTTTACCTTAACATAACCATTTAAACTTAGATATACTTACCACTCACATTCATATTTCTTAAACTGTTTACAACATCACAACTGGCATTTTAAACAAGCAAGATTATTTTTTTTTTTTCTCAAGGATACCCTGGAAACTCAAATGATATAACATTTTGAGAGAATTTGAAATATTACATGTAGCACAGCTCTTCAAATGAAAGAGAGAAGGTTTATAAAATAAATGTTAACACGTAAAATAACTGTTAAAAATGCAGTGAGTGTTCCAAAGGAGCGAGTATAACTTTTTCTTTACACGTCTTGCTACAGAAGATCTAACTTTTTAAGGCTTCCGTTTTCCTTTCACCCATCACTCAAGTCCTCTTGCATTATAATTTTGCTTAGGTTTCGGAGTGTCATTATACTGCTAACAGCAAACGTTTCTCAGTGGGCATTCCCACCACCACAACCAGACTTGTATGCTTCTTGGTTTCTGATGAACTTTGGAGTTTTAGTGGCTGGATATCCCTGTTCATCTCCAGAAACTTAACATGACATGGGAGGCCTAATGTTATTTTGCAGTAACAAAGATGAGAAGAGTGGCAGAGCACATGGGTAAATGTGTTAGCTGGGTTCTAGGAAAAGAAACTGGAGGTCAGAGAGATAAATGGGTTCTTTCTTTCCTGCTCTTTACATTTGTAGCACCTTCTACTTGGATTAGCTAATGCCTCTAGTGAATGGTGAGATGCACCCATTTATAGTTTGTTATTCTTATCCCTAATTATCACACATTTTATAAAAATATAAATAACAAAAAAGTAAGCTGGGTTCCATCTCAAGAGGTGTTTCTTGTTGTCCTCTGAGAATATATTGGATAAGTCAGGTCTCAACAAGCCCTATCCATCGTAGCTGATTGTAAGTCAGACAATAAATACAAAAAGAAGTCATTCTTGCGGTGAGCTCAGCAAATTCTGAGGAAATCAAAAGCATTCCACTGTGCTTATGGCACAAAGAACACAACAGCAAGGGCATATTTAGTGGAGAGAATGAGACAAAAATTACCAGGTAAGTGACAAACTGTACAAGCATTTTGTTTAAAAAAGGAACTCTGCAGCATTCTGTCTTTAAAGCCGGGTTTGAGCCTCTGGGATATATATCTCGATGCTGTCTGCACGCTCTGTGGCTGAATTCTGCCGGAAAGAGGCTGCTCTCTTAGCAGCCATTAGCCGTCTTCTAGCTTCTTGTCGCTGTCTGTCAGGTAGGTCCAGAGATTTTTCTCTCGTGATAGGGAATTTTCCTTTTGGGGGCTTCTTTGGTACAGGAGGAGGAACCTTTCTTTCTTCCTGCAATAGGGTATTAAAACTGAGGGTAAACTGCGTGCGGAAGGTACCGTCAGCAGAGCATGCAAATCGAAGACATGAAATGCAAAATACTGGTTACATACATCAAGCATGCTCAATTTGTGCTCTCCAATCAGCTGACTAATGGATTACATGGATAGCTGTCCACACTAGGGACACTGACAAAACCCTGTTGTTTCAGCAACCGTTACAAATTTTGTAGTCCTGTGACTTAAAAAAGACTACGCTTCCTTCTACTGTCCTTGCAGGTACCCTGCACATGCAATCCGTGTACCTCGCTTTCATATGAATTTGTTTAATTTTAGCTGACACATTATCACATTCATTATAAACAGAAACACACACTGGCTCTCCAATAAGAATTCAGCGCATCTGTGTGGTCTGATCAAGTGAAAAGACTGTCTAAGATTAGCAGGACAGGATTTTTAATTAAATTAATCATACTGAGTTTAGCCTCGGCTGGATATGAGATAGCAGCTGTGTATACATATCTATTAGTTTAGTCTCCTCTATGAATTGCTAAATGGAAACATGCAAGCACCAACCAGAGAGAGAGCATAGGGCTAATTGTTCTGCTTGCCAGCCTGGACCATTTTAAAGAAAATTATATTGAAGAATTATCAAATTATAAAGTGAGAGTCAGTAGATTTTGATATCAAAGTAGCTATAAATTGCTCTGCAGGTTTTAAATCAAGAATTGTTTTGAAGTATGAAATTGATATTTTACTCTATTTAGAGACTGTGAAATATCATAGAAGGGCCTTAAAAATATAATGTAGAATCACAGAATCATACAATAGTTTAGGTTGGAAGGGATCTCTGGAGGTGATCAGATACAACTGCCATTCAAAGCCCACTTGAAATTAGATGCAACTTCGAAGTTAAAGCAGGTTTTTCAACATCATATTTAATACTGGACTGAATAGCCCCAAAGACAGAGATTCCACAACTTCATATGGTTAGTATGAACAATCTTTCTGCTATATCACTTTTAAAGTAATAGTAATAGTCCAGAGTATGTGCTGTTCCTTTTGGAGAACACAGTTAATTTGATGCACAGCAGGGTTCAAATAATACAAAAATTGAACTGATGTGCCTATGGTTTACAGACTCTTCATTGTTTGGTCTCTTTTTTTAAACTGATTCTGAGTCTACTACCAAAATGCATTAGCCAAGACTAAATAACTAAGGTTATTTAAGAACATAGTTCTACATTCTCAACTCAGCAGGAACAGTGCAGCAGCCTAGGTGCTATTCCCCATGACAGCCAGCTCTTCCAGTCTTTATTTTCTTTATTTCCTGTTTTCAGCCAGAAACACAAGGGCTCCATTCCTGGTGTCCCTTTTTTTTTTTCTTTTCTCCACTTTTTGTTATTTCCCTCTTAGGAACATCACTGTTGCTGTCACTAAAATAATTTCTTACTTCCAGTTGTCACTAGTAAGCAAGAGTTGCAAACTCACCATCCACCAACCAGTTGGCTGAAAATTAAAATCCAAGAGGAGCATGAAGAAATGAAAGAGTTGTCAAAATGCCTCCTAATTCCTCCCAAACCAAACAAGTATTCACCTGAGGCCAACAGTACTGACTCAAAACAAATGCTGTCTTCATCTGATTGATACAATAATCAGCAAGGATAGTGGGATAATCAAGGTGAGGGATGGAGCTCTAGAAAGGGGAAAGGCAGTTTCAGAATTACGTTACTTTTGTGGGCAATTTGCCGTGTTTGGTCTGTAAGCATGGTGGCTGGGGTGTCTCCCAGGTGGTGGAATTACAGGGCAGAGGTGCAGGCATTTTGCCAGAAGTACTCTTTGTCCCCCAAACTTTTGTGGGCCAAGCTTTAGTTTGACCTACGCTATGTTTTGCCACATGCTTTTATCTCACTCCTGTTCAAGTATCAGTTGAGTTGTGCAAGCAGGATTGAACACTGTAGTGCTCAGGTTTGAGCTGCCTCAAATGTAGCAGAGTGCTGAGTTTACCTTAATTGAATTCTTGGGCTATTTTCCTCAGCCTGAATTAATCAGAACATATTTCAGTTCTAGCCTTTAGAATGTGAATCCAAATAATTTGAACAAAAGTGTTATGGAGTAGACTAACTTAGCAAAATCCATTTTATTTGTTGTACAATTCAGCTCAACATTGTTAAAAAGAAAAAAATCCGCACATCTGATGAAGGTTTCCGTGTATAAATTGGGCCATGCCAATTAGATATTTTCTAGGGTTAGAAACCTATCATGTTTTACTGCTGTATTTAACACAAGGAGACTGCAGGACTACAAATGGGGAGTAAATGGTATTGTCCATGGTCTGCTTACCTTCCTTTCAGGTGATTCTATTATTTTCCATTCATTGAGTTTCAACTGGTGCAGTTCATCAAACTTCATGCTGACATCTTCAATTGAGAGCTGCAATAAGTCCCAGAAACCTGCAAGGTCCTGGGAAGTTGGTCTCGGCATGGCACTCGGGTCCTGTCGTGCACAAAAGAGAGAATATGAATAGACCAGGAGGCTTTAAACAACATGCTTTGAGGCAGGAAAGGCATCACACCAGACGACATTGCTATAGTGCTGCTCAGTGCTAAGGCTATGGGCGCTTTACAGCTGGGAGCTGTGACTGGAAAGTTGTGCCTCCTACACAACCCAAACACGAATGAGTTGGATGTCATACAGAAGCCTTCCAGAATCTATGCAGCATGGGAAGTTCCTTAGCACCATATGCTGTACTGACCTGCATTTCTAAAAAGGAACAAGCTGACAGCCTCTGCCTGCTGATTATTAAACAGAAAGATAACGTGGTTCATACTCTGGTCAGCCTGAAGTCTTTCTGGTTAAACATTACATTCATGATAGCTGATTAGAAGAGAAAACAAGACCATGAAGAAACTACCAGCTTGTGCTGAATTCGATGTTTATATTGTCTTGCATTTTCAGATGCATACGCAAGGTATAAAATTTTGATGGGGATGTTAGGATTTTGTTTTCCAGGGGGTCAAATCATGCTCAGGAACTGGGAAGGCACTATCCCTACACGCTGCAATTAAGTGGCACTATGTACACAA
Source organism: Morus bassanus (assembly GCA_031468815.1). Classification (NCBI taxonomy): domain Eukaryota; kingdom Metazoa; phylum Chordata; class Aves; order Suliformes; family Sulidae; genus Morus; species Morus bassanus. The sequence continues at coordinate 94,161,700 of CM062569.1, forward strand.
CACTTAATGAAGCAAACATTGGTGGTAACATTTATCAAGATGACCCTTCATTTGACTATCAACCTGATGTCCATGCTAGATAAAAATTACATAAAAAGGTATTATACAGAGTCTTAACTCTATGTTTTATGAGCATTGGTACTAGTTCAATAAGACAGGCTTGCCAATTCAATTAAATAGAATTTAATTGGTAAACATCTCTGTGAAGATGATGGAGAAATGTGTTTTCCCTTCCAGGGCACAAGGAAGCAGTTAAGATGGTCTACACAATGGAGTTGGGAGAGATGGAGTTGAAACCAGGCCAAAGGGGCTCTGGATCTCCCCCTTCCTGGGTAAAAGCTGTAATGACTAGTTTACTGTGTTAGAAACACTGGTATTATTGCTGAAGCAAGGCTCTGTGCCCCATCTTTTACAAATCTAGTGGACAAAGGCATTTTACATGTTGAAGACAACCCCACAGGGTTGCCTAAAAACTGGGAGATAAGTCAACATTTCTGTTGAATTCCTCCCTTGAATTGCACATTTCTAGGGGTCTTACACCAGGAATTCAAACTTGGGTTTGCAGATGCCAGTCTGGGACCTGAGTGCCTGGATCTGGGCATGACAACATGCAGCGTCACCCCTATCTAAACCCCTTTGGGAATCCTGGCCAAGAATCAGCCTAAAAGCCTATCCACTTTGAAGTGTTCTTGACTAGAAGGGACTTTGATAGGGAGCTTTGGGGGCTTAACAGAACTGGCTGTATAGATCATAACAGACTTCTGGGAAACATGATACAACTCTAGATTAGTGTTCACTGAAAACAACTTGATTGGGTAGATCCCAATTTACTCCAAAACCATTTAAAATTTATGTCAGTGGTATTAGTTACTCTACAGAGGTCAATATGTCAGGCTTCAGGAAATGACTCCTATGTGAAATTTGTCAAGACAGTCCCACAGCAATATATCTTATATTGCAATCCATTCTTTCCAGCCTGGTCTCCTCAGTCCCTTTCTCCAGTTTCCTCAAAATAGCCATAAAATGATGCCACTCATTGAAATGCCATTGCCTTCTGAATCAAGGCTAGTTGCTCTTCTGTACCTTTGTGCGCCCCACTGCTCATCGCATTTGAGAAGATCGAAGCCTCCAGTGTGGCTGCTTGCAGAGCGTGCGGTGCACTGTCTGGACACAAGAGGGCTGCCTCCTGCTGCTATCGCTTATGGATCCACAGTCCACGGATAAATGCTGGCACAAATGATTACTATTAGAGCTAACTAAGTTTTGAAAAGAATGGCTTAAACCCGTTTTTTCTCAGAAGCTGCTCATTTATTTGTATCTTATTTAGAATTCAGCTTTGCAGCCCTCCTTCTGAAGGAAGACTAAAGCAAGCAAAAAGTACCTAGCCAGTGCTCGAGCTGCTCTGTTTTTGCCTGCAGCCATGACATATTGAGCAATGATCTCACGAGCTGAGCAGGATCTGTGCCGACTAGAGAGTACGGAGGAAGACACTTCAAAGAAAAACCAGGGTGTTACAAGAGACAATGTGAATAATGCAGAAGGGAGTAGTTATTAATCAGTGATGTTTTTTTTCTAGCAGTTAGTGGCAACCGTACACTATAGGAGCTAGCCAGCCAGATTAATAAAAAAGCTTCATCAAAGCTTACATTTTTATGAATTTACCCCAAGTGAGAGTCTTTGGTAAGAGATCTTAACTCAGAGCATAATCAAATGTGTCCCTTGAAGTTCCCATGACCCTTTAGAAAAGTCCATAGGTGATGGGCAAGTTGCCTGGTTATATTTCAGTTTGAGGAATTATATTCCTCTTCCTAAACCCTTGCTGCATTTTGAATTGACAGAAGTAAACGCTGTTGTTCTTTGTCCTACATTTACGCTTATTGTTGAACCCTGTTAGGGAAACTGTTGTGTGGTAGCCCTGTAAGTGCTAGATGTTTTCGAGTGGGGGAACGCATTAACTGGCTGCTATCTGGCAGTGTTCCCGTGGGACACCGAGATGCTGCTGCCTTAGGAGCATACGGAAAGCCTGCTGTGGATACACACTAAGTGACTATTTAACAACAAACTCTGTCATTAGGCATAGGAAGAAAAGTCTCAAAACATGAATGAGCTAAAAGTCCAGTTCTGCAGTTGCTGCTTTCTGCAGAGCTCATTGCTGATTTAATGAAGCTGAAGAATATTCAGAGCCTAAATCTTCAGAGGGGGATAAAGCTGCTGTTATGGAGTTCAGAGGTTTATTATCCAAATAAGAAGGAGAGAAATAAAATCTTGCTGGTTTTTTGTTCATTTTGTCTGCAAAGCCTTAGATTTCTCCTTGTGCTCCTATTGCTTTTGCAGTGATGAATTGTTCGCACTTCCAAACAGCTGATGGTTGTGCTGAGCAGGAGCTGCGCTTGTTATTACAGTAATGCTCTCGAGCACAAGTGCTGGACCCACTTGAAGATAAATGAAGTGGAGTGGAGGTTAGGCTCTCCAAATCTTAGTTTGTATAGCTTAATCAATCAGGTAATGAAAGACACTTTGAAATTTGCAGTGAGAAACTTTTAGACATTGATGAAGATTTCCTTCTTTTGCTATGAAATAAATGACTAGATAGGGAGCACACATGATGTATTTGATATTACAAATGTGGTCATCTCCTGCTTGCCTGACTTTGCATATTTCCTCTGTCATTCTGTAACAGCTATTAAAATTCTTGTTTTGACAGAGTCTTTGAAGTGGATAATTGGATTCTTTCCTAATGAGGACCATATAGCTTATCATTTTCTATCAGAAGGTAGGACATTTTTGGTATGACTGTCTCAGTAATATTTGATTGCAGTTTCAGAAATTCTGGATGTTTAACTTTATGGATGGAAAGTAGCAAGTAGGTCTCTGCAGAATGAATGTTTCACCTTCAAAAGTTATGTGGCAAATACTAACAAGTAAAGAAATGTATCTAACCAGACATATAGGTCATGACTGCTGTCAGGCACACAACAGAATTCAGCACTTTTAATGTATGAGGTGTAAGGGCAGTCAAAATTTGAAAGTTACACTTGATTTTCAAGTGAACCGAAGAAAGTAGGTGCTCTACCACCAGCCACAGCTAGAAGAATTATGTTCTTCTATTGATTAGTATCATCTTGCCACAACATTTATATCACTGATGGCTGCTGTCATATTCATGAAGATAACATTTAGAATTGAATTAGTCTCTAATGAACTTCCAGAACAATAGCAGCAACTCTCACAAGTATTATACTGCATCTGTTTCTTTAGCCCTAGGACATCTTATATATAATTGGCAATGCAAATTATGAAACCCAATTTTATGAACATTATGTATATTCCCATTTCCAAGATCAGTCCTATTTTCAGGTAGGTAGAAAGCTGGATCACATATTCTCAGCTATTCTGCTATTTTACTATCCTCCACTTATTGTAATGTGAAAAATTTCTCATTTCTTACCAGAAATATAGTTATTATTTTCAGGTATTACAAAAATAAGCCATAATATTATGTCTCAGAAAACTTGCATTTGTTTCCTTCTCATTTTTTTTTTTTTAATTAAGACAGCAAAAAAAGAAAAGATAAAGCACAGCCAGACTGAAATTACTGAAATTACGTTTGCTTTGCCAAAAAAAATGTACTAACACCATACTTAAGGATTAAGTTAAAAAAAAAAGAAAAAGAAAAAGAAGGGCAGTAAGACAAAATGTGAGACATGAAAATGATGTTTCAGAATGCTGCTGTTTGGGTACGCTACACTTGGTTTTGTTGTTGCCTTTGAAGTAAAAATATTAAATTCTAAAACTGAAAGTTATGCTTTGCATGAATAGCTTTAAATTCTTCAAGAATGGCCGGACATGGTAACTTACCAGATTTTGCTGACAAAGCCAATAAAATTGCTGGAATTTCTGAGACATGAGGAGCTGAGCACTTCCAACAGCACTTCGGATCTTACCTAGGACTAAGCAAACAGACAGGTTATTACCAAAAGATGTCTTTTGGCAGTCAATGCAAAACCCAGCTCAAAAAATATGTAGCAGAAATTACTGTTTATTTTATATGGGAAGTAAATACTTGGTTTTGCTGTTTGTGATCATATACATAAAATATTTTTGAAAAAGGTGGACATATAGGAAAGTTCTGTGGTACCTTACCCTTTGGCAATAACAAATGATATATTAATAACTCAGAACAGCTAAGACTGTATTTGCTTAAGGAAATAGAAAGAAATGAGGGAATATAGACAGCTTCCTGAAATGGGCATACTGTGCTGGTTTTGGCTGGGATAGAGTTAATTTTCTTCATAGTAGCTAGTATGGGCCTATGTTTCGGATTTGTGACTAAAACTGTTGATAACACAGGGATGTTTTCGCTACTACTGAGCAGAGCTTGCACAGAGCCAAGCACTATCAAAAAAAAGGCCTTTTCTGCCTCTCACCCCACCCCACCAGCGAGCAGGCTGGGGGTGCACAAGAAGCTGGGAGGGGACACAGCTGGGACAGCTGACCCCAACTGACCAAAGGGATATTCCATACCATATGACATCATGCTCAGCATATAAAGCTGGGGGGAGAAGAAGGAAGGGGGAGACGTTCAGAGTGATGGTGTTTGTCTTCCCAAGTAACCGTTACGTGTGATGGAGCCCTGCTTTCCTGGAGATGGCTGAACACCTGCCTGCCCATGGAAAGGAGTGAATGAATTCCTTGTTTTGTTTTGCTTGTGTGTGTGGCTTTTGCTTTACCTATTAAACTGTCTTTGTCTCAACCCACGAGTTTTCTCACTTTTCCCCTTCCAACTCTCTCCCCCATCCCACCAGGGGGCAGGGAGCAAGCAGCTCTGTGGGGCTGAGTTGCCAGCTGGGGTTAAACCATGGCAGCATATACACATATGTTTTTGAGAACAGTCTTAAATTTCAAGGTAAATTACAACCCCCCACACACATTTACATTTGCTCATGTAAATTGAAAACTGTTGAAATAGTCTTGCCTCAAGAACCAGTTAGGTGCCTGTTCCCTCTGATGTCAAAGGGAGCTGTACATGTGCCTTAGATAATATCTTCTGGTTCTGCAATCACTAATGACTTCACTCAGTTGTGTGGATGATCCCTGGATGAGCTCTCTTTATCCTGTCTGTTCTGGGGGTAAGGTTAACACATTAAACTATAACAAAAGATAATCCTACCATAAGGATGAGATCCTCAGAGGAATCATGTCTCTGAGACATGTCTTGGTACCCCCATTAGGAGTCGTAGGTTGCCTGCCCAGGAAAATACACAAAGACCTAAGCACAGGAGCTTCAGACAAAATGGGACACAAGCCGGTGATCCAGGAGTTTGCTGAATCATGATCAGCCCCCAGGGTTCGTTGGGCTTTCCCCACTGTCAGTGTACTTGCCATTTACAATGTGCATAAGCACTGGGGAAAGGGACCAAATTCATTTTACTTGACTTTGCTTCCAGGACTCATCTGTCTAAATCAAAATTTCTGAATGCTCTATAATCAGTAATCTGAGCTCATCAGCTCAGCCATGTTAGGCACTTATTTTTGGATGAGCTGAATCTCTTCCTGGAGATGCCTATTTCTTTCTATTGACTGGACTGCCTAAGGGGACTGGCTTATCCATAGAAAACCAACTCCTCCTGGACTCCCACATTTGCTGGAATAAATACCATACTTCAGTAGGTAGCAATATACTTTCCTCCACCTCCTTCCTTCACATCCTTTCCTCCACTTCCTTTCCTCCACATCCATCACTATGCTGAAAAAAGCAACACTTTAAAAAGCATTATAAGCTGGAGTTTTAACGGAAGATTGATTTTATCTGGACGATTTCTAGATCTCTAAATAATGTTTAGGGTAAAGATAGAGAGAGGTAGTGGTAGGGGTGAGACAGGAATTACTCTGTCATCTTTTAATTCAATTTGAGGAAAACAAATTGATAATTCACACAGGATGCAGAGGGTGGAATGAAGCTACAATAGTACAGCAGAACTGATCTGCAGCCTGTGATATAGAAAACATTAAACTCTGCCAAGGCTTTACATTTTGTTGTTATTTAGAATAAGTATAGGAGGGGACTGAGTAGCATGTGAAAACAATATTTTGGTAGTAGGTATTACATTTTAATTCTGCTCTCTCTAGACCAGTGAAACATCTGCTTAACCACAAGCAGCAGCAAGAGATAATTTGGAAGTTTTGGGCTCCGTTTCTGTGGAAACACACAAACTCTAACTTTATAAGCATATGTTAGTATGTAGAGCTGTGGTTCTCAAACTCTATTCCATTTTCTGTTAGACAAACAGTACAGCTGCACCACAACACTAAATTAAACAGCAATATGCATAATTCATCAGTCCCTTGTGGCACCCATTTATGAAAGGGTTAAGTGGTCCAGGGCTGCATGAGTAATTCACTGGGGTTTTGTTTTTGTTTTGTTATCCAAATGAAATAAAGCATTTTAATTGGTTTGGGGTTTTTGATCAGAAAACCCCTCACTTTCCTCTAAGGAGCTATTGGCATATGGAAAACAATGTTTTGGGGTTAAAACCTGAACAAACATACAAAAACCTAAATAAAAAAGAAATGTTTCATTTGATCTGAAACAAATTGCTTTGATTTCATTTTCAGCATTTTCAATAAAGGCAAAGACTTAAGTGACAAACAGCCTTGTACCCTCCTTTTCCCTCAGTGCTCCATAGCTCAGGACATAAGGCAAACTCCCAGTGTGGGTTCAGAGTCCCTTCTTTGCCAGGACGGGGAATTGTGCTGTAGCAGTCCCTGACATTGCCTATTCCACGCTATGTTCGACTATTCACTGGGCAGAAAGAGATTGAGCACGATTCTGTAGGCTGATGGTTGTAGCACTTGTCTCATAGTGAGTGAAGTTCAGTTTTAGTTTCCTCTGCTGGATTTTATAATTCATAGCTGAAATACATAGCCTGAGCAAGGGACATTGGTTTAGCCCTACTGCAGGAATGTAGATCTTGACAGAATCTATATATGACTGATATTTTCTAGTGACTCTCACAGTTACCCCAACACCCATATTAAAAAAAACATTTGGTCTATCTTCATTATCCTGAAGGATAATGCCAACAAGCATCGGTGATTTAAAGCCTAGTCAGACCAGACAAGACTTGGGCATTGGCAATGCAGCATTTTGGTGTGACACACATCCGTTGGGGATGTAAAACAATGGTTCTGGGCTACCTACCTGTGTCACTGAGTCACAGTGGTGAATACACATGTATAATCACAGCTCTACCATTTACTAAAGATCTAACTCTATTTCCATTCCAATAAGTAAATTACATGTAATAAAATATAGAAGTTAGAATCTCTCATATTCATGCTACTCTGCTTTGCTGTAATTAAATTAAAGTATTAAAACACTTCAATTCATAATCTTTAGCACAATATTAATAGACAGCCAAAGCCTTGTTATTAATTTCATGCATTGGGGAATTATTCTGATGAGTGCAGATTGATTATCTCCATGAAAGAATGATGAATGTTAGAGACTGGAGAGATTGAGATGTTTGGTGATGCCTAGAAGATTTTGCTTGTAAATAAATGATGATAAAATCTACCAACACACATAAATATATATAATTTTCATATAATCCATGTAACTCCCTCCATTAAGTTGATGTTATATTTACTTTAATGTCAGGAAAGAGTCACACAACCTTAATTCTGTTCCCTGAAGCATATGAAACAATTAATTTTTGTTGTATAGTCCTGTATGGCTTCTACTCTGAAGACATACAAAACCCTGACCTTCAGTAGAAGCAGACTCGGGATTTATACCTTGGATAGAGATTGTGTCTGTTGCTAGTATACAACATGCACAATTAACACAATGGTGTCTTTTCCTCTGCAATAAGCATATTACAAAATTGCAAGTAATATATATGTGTTGTATTGCTTGAGAAATGCTGCAAAATCTTGTAATTGAAAATGGTTTCATATCACAAAGGCAGAGGGGGAAAAGTTAGATCTATATTGATGAAACCAAGATTATAGTCTGATGCTGTAACTCTATTCTTGACAGGTTAAAAGCTTTGCTCAATCGTGTCACTGCTGCACCAGCAATGAGAAACTACTAGCAATCAATCTGCTTCTGGCATTCATTACTGTTTATTTAAATGGCGTGTTTTAATTTAAATTTTCATTCCATTTGATTGTTCCATGTTTTTTCTATACTCGTAAATAAATTGCTCCACATGCAATCTGAGAAAATAAGCTTAGAAAAAATATTCAAATTGTCTTTTAGTTCATCCTCCTAACTCAAAGCAGGGCATAATATTTCTCTAATCTCTAAATCTAAATTAGTAATCTTCAGAAATATGTGTTTTTCACCATCAACAAAGCAGGTAGGCATCACAATAAATGTATAATGTTCAGAGTGACATTTTAGGACAGCACAGCTACCAGTTGGCAGTGCTCTGGCAGGTAGGTAGGGCAATGGGATCCTTGCACACCAAGTGGGACTTGGTGCAAATTCACTTTTTACCTAAATGTAGCTGAGTTCAAAGAGGAGAAAATTTGAGCAGAACAATACAAATGCTAGGAGACATTCTTGGATTCCACACTATGGGACTGTCTTTTATTGACTTTAAAGACTGTTTCAGGGCAATTAAGACATTCTGTAGTCATTTGCAACACTCCAGATGTAAATTTCAATAGTTCCTCAAGGATAAGTTTGTGAAAAGCATTAGGAAATTATGTCAGTAATTTCTCTTTGGTTAAAGGATAACCCATGTTTGGTCAAATACCTACAAAAGCTTTTATGAATGATTAGTTGATGAATACACTAAAATAAATTGGTTGTGTGGGTTTTGTTTTTTTTTTTTTTCCAAAGTATGGGAGATTTAACTCTGTATTTTCTGTTGCTCTTCGGCGATGTTACTAAACCCCTTGCAGTACTGTGGAAATACCAGCCAGAGGATTAGCAAGGAAAATCCAGCATCCACAGAATGAAGGGGTAAGGGGAGGGAAGGGCTCACTCTCTCTAATGCCATTTTTACACTAGAGATGACTTTAATGTGTAGCTATGCCAGCAGAGCTCCTAACCACGATGCAGAAGATACTAGCAAAACAACTTTTCTGCTGGCATAGTTTATACTATAGCTAATTTTTTTTTGACCTATTTAGGATTTTTATATGAGAGTAAACTGTGTGGCTGTTCTCCATTTGACTTGTGTACTGAAATATTTCAGTGGCCAAGCATTGGCATTCAGAAGCCCAGGACGTCTTCTGCTTCCCTCTGCCAGACCTTGCCTACAAGCTGTGGGCAGGAACTGCGGCTCCCCGCCAGGCTTGCCTGCTCTCCCCCTCCCTGTGCTGGTCTCCCTGCTCCCATCACAGAGCTTGCAGGTGGCAGAGTGCTGGCCCTCTTGGTCTGCAATAGCTTTGTGACAATTGTGAGTGTTTTTCTTGTCATCACCTACACACCAGTAACAGCCAAACACAATTTTCACGGTATAAAACTGAAACACCAGTCAGCACCCTTGAGAAACACATATCTTTGCTTGAAGGCACCCTGCTAGTGCAAATGATCAGATGACTTACCCTGGGAACAGTTACAGCCACATATATATTTTAGATATATATATCTATATATGTTATATAAACACTGAGAACACAGATAACTGCCCCCACAAACAATATATGAACTTTGCAGAGACTCCAAAACACAATTCATGGCAACTGACCAAATAAACAAATTCTGTGAAAAGAAAGAGAGAGAGGTTATTTTTGCTGCAATGATTATCTTCTTTTCTAAGACCTGATGAGTGAAGTTCTTAAAACAACATTATGGGAGAAAAGCTACAGTGAAGGAAAAAATCAATACAGCAATCAGACAGCAGGGCTATTGTGCTAATGCAGAAAATGAAATTGTTTTCTAAAATGCAGTTCTATTTTAACTCATCCTGTGATTAAAAAAAATAGAAATGATATCATAAAGACAGCCTTCTCCTATGAGATGCAAAGCTATATTTGGTCTTCAGGTACAATTAATATACCCAGGCCAAAAATAAATGATTCAGCATTAACAACGACAGTTTCAATGTGCAGACTGTGCTGTGAAGTGTTTTGGGAATAGTAGCTCCTGCTGGAAGATGAAAAAACAGATTTAGGTGCTTCTGGCTCCCCCATTTGCGTGTATTTTCTTCAGGGAACTGCCAAACGCTTAAATATGTCAAGATACATTTCATGCTGGGATATCATTAAACTTTAGTTCTTGTGGATACATACCTTTCAACTTCCATAGCTCAAACTGGGGATACAACATGTGTCAAAGACTCAACTGGGAAAAGATATTCACACTGAAATTTTAAAATGCTGTGAAGCTCATTGCCTCGGTGAAAATAATTCTTTGATAACTTCCTTTTACTTGATGTAAGCTATATTAGGTGAAGGGATACCATTTCAAAGATAATGTAGTTTGGAAATTATTTGAGGAAGATCTCTTGAAACGAGTGACATAAAATGGAGAATAGGAAGTCTGGGTGTCACTTTTGACAATCAGCTGAAGACAAACATCTGATTTTGCATACACTGTATAGACCTATTCTATAATAATTTCTCTAACCTATTAGGGAGGTCAAAATGTTCCCTCAAACACAAGTAATTAATCTGTTTGGTTAGTTTAAAAAGGTGATTTCAAGGGTCCATTTCAGTTGTGTTTTAGTAACTCTATATCAGGGAATTACTTTCTTTTTCTCTTACAGAGTAGGGTCACTCTGCAAATGGGGATACATAAAATCCTGATATTCCATTTTGTTTTCTGACTGAAATGTTCTAGGTTAAAAGGGAGTCACCAACTCTGAGTATTAATAAAAATTACTGAAATCCAATTTTTCTTCATGTCCTCTGTACAATTTACTGAAAACTATCTTCCTAATTACCATTTCCCCGTGCAGCAAGGTGCTTCAGAGTATTTCTGGAGTGCAAGAGCATAGCTTCACATGGTGGGAGGGAGGGTGGTTCTGCACCTGGGAATGGGTAGTCAACTAAAATCAGCTCCTCCAAGTTTTCCTAACATAGTACACAGACAGCTTCATATCCCAGAGAATAACACTGCTATCTCCTTATCTGTGTCTCCGAGTGAGGAAGGAGTACTGACGTGAGAGTATTTCCACTGCTTATTTCATGTGGTTGCAGATTTGATTAGGGCTGTGCATGACGAAGAGCTCGCAGAGAGAGGAGGTAGGAAAAGTCCACCCCTTACCTGCAGATTTCTCACTGGCCTCCTAGGGAAAGAGAGGGGCTAACTGCCTGGGTGTTTCTATCCTTGCTCCCTAATACTTTTACTCTTTCCAAGGAGATTAAAGTCTTGCTCTTTGAACTTCTGCTTCAGGTTGTAAGCACTGATGTCCCCACATCAGTAACAGGCAACCTTGGAAGCAGGTGCTTTGGGATACTTAATGATGACAGAGAAATGTCAGTCTTCAGCAGTGCAAAAATTTGTGGAATTGAAAAATAAGACATATACAGTAAGGATAAGTGTTAAAAAAATAACCATTATGAAAGAAGGCTTGGAAATCCTCACACAGGCTAAGCAAAGCAAAATATTTTATTATTTGTACTTTAATAGCCCCTAGGAGGGTATTAAATTCGTCACAGTATCCATGCAAAGGGAAAATTCTCAGCTCAGCTCTGCCATTCTGAAAATAAGGACAAAAACCTACACACCGGAAAGCACTGGAGGCTGAAGGAAGAAAAGCAGCCTTATGCTCTCCCCCACCCCAAATCCTATGTTGTTCCTTGGCAGACTTGTGCACAATAAAGTGCAGAAATATGACTGTAAAATAAAAAAAAGATGAGGTAAAAATGTAGATATTCTTTCTTTTAAAAAGGTCAGCTCAAGAAATGGAAATTGGTCTTTTAGTCACCATGCAGGCCTGGCTCAAGACCAGAGGGTACATCATAGCAAGAACTCATTGAGGGGGAAAGAAAACAATCAAGAAAGAGTATTCAGAGGCAATGGTGAGATTTGTGAGAGTGCAGGAAAAGATGCTAGTAAGAAAACTTGATATGAACTAATTTGCGATCTAAGAAAATCTCAGCTGAGACAATAATTCAGATTGGCAGGGATTGAAATATTTATAAAACTGAGCCTGAAGAACAAGGATAATTGACCTCAGAGGGAATCACAGGGAGCTGGCTACTGAGTGCTAGGACCACTTTGATATATTACTATCATTAGTGCTGGCTTGGATCTTGTTCCAAAATAGTCTACATTATTTTTCACTTTATCCCATCACTCCTTTCAAGGTGTCCACAGGATGTGAGAGAATCATAATGATTCTTGACAAAATTGTAATAAGAAAATGCAGCTGAACTATCTAATAGTACATATGCCCATGTAACTGCAGAAGTGCTTTAACTATTGTTCTTGCCTACTTCTTTCTGTTCTTCCAACAGACCCTTTATGATAGGTAGAAGTGCCTGTAAAGGAATGAAAACATTTTAAAAATGGCAGTTCGTTAATAAGAGGCAAATTCTCAGGTTTCAGAAAACCGGCAAAAAATGTTCACGTAGGACCACCTTGTGTGCTCTGGCAAAGGGTCAAGCACTGGAGTGAGTACATACAAGTGAGTAGGAAGAATGTGTCAGAGTTGGAGCTGTGATGGAGCTGTTGCACCATTTGAGCCATATCTAATACCAGACTTTGATCCTGCGCTTGACTCTACAGTTGGCTCCTCAACTACTTCTGCAAAACCTTACTCTGGGAAACACCAGGTTGCACAGTCAGTGGCAGGACAGATATAGCTTATATCTATCTTATATCTAATGGTTTTGTAGAGTGTCTTTGGTGCTACAAAATGAGTAAGGAGAAACTACAGACCACAACTTTATTCTAACAGATTTCATATTTTAGTAGACACCTATAAGAAAAGATACTGAAATGTTCTTACTTTCTTCAGAAAGATCATTTTCTTCTGCTTCTCTTTCCATTTCTTTACACCATCCTTCCATTCTCTTAGTTTCAGTATGTAGCAACTTCATAAACCAAGATCCGTCCCGTCGACAAGGAGACATTCGACCAGACTCTACTGTCTCAATGGCTGGCTCTAGCCAGGGTTCTGGTGGTGGAAGGTTTGAGGTGTCAACTGGGGTCCTATAATCTTCTCTGTAACTGAACAGTCCCTGCGTCCGTACAGTTCTCACTGCGCTGTATTGGGTGGGTGTGCTGGGCTCTGAGTGCTGCTGGAACGACGAGCCAAACTGAAGTCCCTTGTCCTCCATGGTGATGTGTCCTGGAAAGCCCTCCAGTTCCAGGTCAGCCTGGACAGCTGCTGTTACACTGTTTGAGCGCTTGAATCGTCCGTGTCTTGGTGAAGAAGGAGGAAAGAAAAGAGATTCAGACATATAAATACATATGTGATCATACAGAAGCACAGAATAATGTTTCAGTGAATGGATTCTGCTTTTCTCCTTGGACTTTATGCTAAATATTTTTTCTTTGTGCATATGTCACTAAAATAAGATAGTGAGTAACAACAGAGGGGAAAACCAAAATGCATAGTGGCATAATTGATCTGAGCAAAGATACAAAAGAAAATAATTTAAATTATCTCTGGAAGCAAATATTGATTTATTCTTATACTACAAAATACCATGTATCATTACTAAATGAACTGGAAATAACTAGCAGAACTGCAGGGTTACATCTTCCGATAGAAGTCTGTAAAGTACATGTATAAAAAAAATTCAAATATTAAGAATTGTCATTAGATAAAATCTGAAAGTCTACTAAGTTAGGACTGTTGAGAATCCTTTAATAAAAGAAAAATTGTAGCAGCAGGTAGACTGTGGTATATTTCACTCGCCTCATAGGATGCCCATTAAATGTTGATTTTCTATTGTGATATGCTGTGGAATAATGACATTTTAGAAAAGCTTTATGTTAAAAAACATTATTTGTGAAATCTCTTCACATCTTATCCTATTGTTTCAAATTACTTCTAGTCAATGATAGTAAAAGGCAATTATTAGCCAGATACTGTCTGACAGCTGCCGTGAAATGAGATAATGGTCCCAGTCCAGTACTTAGCAGGCAGTACCTGCCAGGGATAACCTGTGGGTTAGTACATTGGCCAGCAGTTTTACAAAGCTAGAGAAGGACTGAACATGAAACAAGTGTAAAAGCTGATTCTAGTTGAGGATAAAGGTACTATGGGTTACATCTTAACCATTATATCCCCCTGTGTGGACTGGAAAAGCCTGGATCAGCATGAGGGATTCTATCAAAGGAAGAGTATTCCAATACACAGCTCTTTGTATTTTTTCTGCCAATAATGAAATTATATTAATCCACTACTTCAATTTAAAACTTTCACTTCCTTCCCTCCAATTAGAAACTGGAAAGTTAACTAAATGTTAAGGAACTGCTAAGTAATCTCTACAAATTTTACCAAATGACCAGCATGCATATAAGAAATATGGCTTTGTGAATTATTTAGGGGCAGCACTTGCCAGATGTTTGTTATTAACTCTGTTTACAAATGTGCATCATGTTATGAAAGACTACAGATTTTTGTACATGCTTGAATTACCTTTTTTCATCTTCCACTTGTACTCCAACGGAGTGGTATTCCCGTAGGCCTCTGCTTTCAGTATCTGAATCAGTTGCTGTTTCCACCTAATTCAACAGAAAAGATACATCTGCAGAGTGAGCACCGAGAACTCAGCACTATTTCTACCTGCACTCCTTCAAAATAAATTACATATTTCCTCTCTTACTGCTAAGAAACACATAGCACAGTAAAATAAATGAAATAGATATTCAGCCTGGTACCATTGTTTTGGTTCTGTGTTTTATAAAGCATTGCACAAGTACTTCAGTTCTGCTATGTAATTCCCTTTTTCAAACCTAAGCAGATGCAATTACTCAGTTCAGTGGAAGCAGAAAGTAAGCTTGGTCTGGAAAAGCTGTTCCTAGAATGAGGAATGCACAGGATAGCCCCTTTTTATATTATTATAAAACAGTCTCATTATAGTCCTTGATTTACAAAATAAAATAAAATCTCAAGTAGCCCGATAAACTTGCAAGTGATAAAAAGAATTGCTGCAATGAAATTTTATCGACAACTGCGTTGACAAATATAGAACCATTTAAATGACGTGAGGGATAGAGCAGAATGCCACATCTTACCTTTTTTAATAACATGGTCCTGAAAATGCTATATCAAGCAAGTAATTTATGCACTTTTTATAGTATTCCCATCTGAAATATGCTTACCAAAATATATTCACAGTAGAGTTTTCTTCATAACTGAGACCACATTGCTTTTGCAAGTTTCTGTGGGATTTTATGTAACACTCCCCACCACCACACCGCCCCCAAGTCTTTGACACAGACATAATGAGTGCTGCAGTGTGCAAATTATACTGAATCAAGGGAGAGTCAGGAAAAAAGAAAAAGAGTAGAATTGACTTTTCCTTTTGAATAACATTTTCACTGTTAGATCAAAAAAATAATATCAGCAACCAGTTTTTCAATATGCACACTCCATGTGTGAATTCAAAGTATATCCTATGATGAAGACAAGATAACTTTTCCCCTTGCAGCAGTCATAGGCACCTCTAGAAGGAGCCCAATGGCCTTTGTAGCTGTCTCTCACCTGCACAGTCCCAATCCCACCAGGTTTCTGGAAGGATGCAGAGAGAAGGGGGAAGGAGGGTGGGAAGTGAATGTACATGTGGACTATACTTCTTGAAGAAGCCAGTTGCTGGTAACTTCTCTTTCCATCTTCAAGCCATAGCTCTATGTACATTCACATGGAAGGGAATTCCAGCCAATAATAAGTACACATTCATATTTACCTGGCTATGGGTATTGGAGCTGTTAATGAAAACAGCTAGTGCAGGAACCCTTTAGTAAATGTTAACGGCATGCTTGAACAGTACAGTGTAGCATCAGGCACAGGTTTGCCAAAAGCTCTGGATACCAGCGTGGCAACTGCCAGGGAAAGACACGTTTCCCAGCAATTTCATTTATTCCGCATGAGGTCTTGGGGAAAGCGCGCATGCTGCCGTCTGTTTCCACCTTGTCAGTTGCATGGAAGCTGGCTATATTCACTTGGACAGGCAGTGCATTGAGATAACTAAGATATCAGACTTGGTAACAGTCTCCAGGATTTGGTGTTGTCAGTAGAAAAAGAAAGATTCCTCTTGATGTTGGCAGTGAAAAAAAGCCTCAACCGCAGAGGTAGGCAGCTTGGGGAAAAAAACCCCCACAACAACCAACCAAAAAACAGGCGAGTTGGTTTCCTAGTTAAGATGGTCTTGGCTACAATGTGGGTGAGAAGCTTAAGCCATACTTGGAGGGTCACCGTCTCCTGAAAGAACACTGCAATAATACAACAGCCATAAGGTCCAGTTTCTTAGTGCGAGTGATATCTGTCAGGAAATACCCCCCTATTTATTGCATAGAAGCATCCAGAAAAGCCTTGAATAATAAGTTCAAGTCTAAGTGAGGGACTAGGCACTCACCTAGCCCTGTTAGGGATGTGAGAAAGGCTGCATATAAAAACATCTTCATTAGAGACAGGTTTGTTTTTCATTAGAGAAGAAATGAATTAATTGGGACAAGAATTAGATACTCACCTAGCCTGTTGGGGGGGAGCAGAGAGGCAAGTTACACTTGCAGCCTTGACTGCAGTGATGAGAGCTCAGTCAAATATGCAAAGACATGTTTTGAAGAGTGAAGTCAACTTATTCTCAAAGGTAGAGGAGATGGTAGGTAGGTAGGAATAAGAGCAGATTATACAAAATGCTTAGACTGTGGCTCTTGGGTGCACCTGTATGAGTGCTAGCAGGAAGATCATGTCCAAGGTGGGGAAACATATTTTGGAGGAAGCCTTTTGATGTTGAAATCCATAGCAACGTCAGTGGTCAGGAAGTCTAAACTGCTGCTAAGAGCTATGGTATTGGGCTTCATTCCCAAAGCAACCAGAGTCAGTCCGAGTTAAAACACATAATTTAGGAACTTGCTGAGTTTAAACTACAATAAATAATGGCATCAAAGGATGCCTCTTCAACCAGGGATTTCATCTTCTTCTGGAAATAAGAAGACTGGAAAGTCTTGTTAAAGTTGCAGACACCATGGCCTTCCAAGCCATATCTGATGCATCATGTAACACCTGTGAAAAGCTAGCAAAGTTATCTTGATCTCAGATAGAGTCACTATAAGGCACTTCTTGGAGGAGGATAGTGACAAAGGAGACTGTAATTTCTGTTATTAAAGAACAGAAAGCGCCTGGCAGTTTGGAAAGTGACACTGGAGGGATGCTTAAGACCATGATCTCAAAACCAACATTTCTTCCTATGTTCAGAAGATGCAGTGGTTATTAAAGTAGGTGATAGTGATATAGGAAATCTGATCTCCTGAGCATTTCCAGTCTATTGTCTTGGTCGTGAACAGGCAGGAGACTGATAATTACTAGGGAATATTAGAGAATTTCATCGTGGCCTTACAGGCTTAGCAAAGATAGGCAGCTATCTGGTAGTGTTAATGTCAGTTATGGGAACATTCAATTTCATACATTCTCCACGAGGATGCATGAAAGTCTGAGCAATTTGTTTCCTAAGTCATGGAAGTTGTGACAGAAGGCAGAGGACCAATCTTCTGCAATGTGTTCAAAGTGAACACAGTGGAAGGTAACTATGCAAGCAGGCTCTAACTTCACAGTGTCCCAGTGATGAACGTAATACCTCTCAGGGCAGTGACACAGGGAACAGGGTTTTCCTTTTATATCTCCTGCCTCAGCAGTTTGAAGCATAATTGACAAAACTGCCAACCTTGACATTATGGACAATAGGCAGTCAGGGAGATTTTGAGGCTGCATCTTTCTCCTTATAAAAGCAGAGGAAAATGTCAAAGTGCCATGACCAGTTAGTCAAAGGTTGGAGAATAGACTGTGTCTTTGTGCACAGCCTCATATGGCAGTGCTTCTGACAAGTTCTAATGACAGTGTAAAGGAGAGTCACAGTATAACTGATGAATGGCAATCCTAAGGCATGGAAAGAGTCATTCACTCTGTCAGGGTTCTTGAGGATTCTTCACACCAGGTAAGATGCTGATGCTGATGGCATGATGAAGCCAGTACACCTGCATTGCTCTGGACCACAGCTAGGAATGTGTTGGACAGCCAGCGTGGCTTCACTAAGGGCAAATTGTGCCTGACAAATTTGGTGGCTTTCTACGATGGGGTTACAGCACTGGTGTATAAGGGAAGAGTGACTGACAACATCTACCTGGACTTGTGGAAAGCATTTCATACTGTCCCTTACAACAGCTTTGTCTCTAAAACGGAGAGACATGGATTTGATGGGTGGACTTGGTGGATAAGGAATTGGCTGGATGGTCACACTCAAAGAGTGCAGCTCAACGTCTGGGTGGAGACCAGTAACAAGTGGTGTCCCTCAGGGGTCTGCATTGGGACCAGTATTATTTAACATCTTTGCTGGGGACATGGACAGTGGGATTGAGTGCACCCTCAGCAAGTTTGTAGATGACACCAAGCTGAGTGGTGCAGTTAATACTCTAGAGGAAAGGGATGCCATCTAGAGAGGCCTTGACAGGCTAGAGAGGTGGGCCCATGTGAACCTCATGAAGTTCAATAAGGCCAAGTGCAAGGTCCTGCACCTGGGTCAGGGCAGTCCCAAACATGGAAACAAGCTGGGTGATGAGTGGATTGAGAGCAGACTTGTGGGGAAGGACTTGGGTATATTGGCGGATGAAAAACTGAATATGAGCTGGCAATGTGCGCTCGCAGCCCAGAAAGCCAATCGCATCCTGGGCTGCATCAAAAGAAGTGTGGCCAGCAGGCTGAGGAAGGTGATTCTCCCTCTCTACTCCATTATTGTGAGACCCCACCTGGAGTACTGTGTTCAGCTCTGGGGCCGCCAGCATAAGAAAGACATGGACCTGCTCAACTGGGTCCAGAGGTGGGCCATGAAGATGATCGGCGGCTGGAGCACCTCCTATATGAGGACAGGCTGAGAGAGTTGGGGTTGTTTAGCCTGGAGAAGAGAAGGCTCTGGGGATACCTTATAGCAGCCTTCTAGTACTTAAAAGGGGCCTACAGAAAAGATGGGAAGGGACTCTTTTATCAGGGAGAGAAGTGATGGGGGGAGGCATAACAGTTTTAAACTGAAAGATGGTAGATTTAGGTTAGATATTAGGAAGAAATTTTTTGCTCTGAGGGTGGTGAGACACTGGAACAGGTTGCCCAGAGAAGCTGTGGATGCCCCGTCCCTGGAAGTGTTCAAGGCCAGGTTGGATGGGGCTTTGAGCAACCTGATCTAATGGAAGGTGTCCCTGCCCATGGCAGGGGGGCTGGAACTAGATGATCTTTAAGGTCCCTTCCAACCCAAACCATACTATGATTCTATTCTATTCTATGATTCTATAGGACTGGGTCCAAAGGAGACGACCAAAGTCATTACTTCCACTTGTGGGATTGTTGATCAAGGCCCTTGAACTTGTTCAGATGAACTGTAACTCCAGATGATGTTGTGAGTGATGCAGGCACAGCCTCCACAGCATTACAAGCCTGAAGGTTTGACAAGGGAAAAGAAGCTTGTGGGTGGCCAGGCTGAAGAAGCTGAGCAGATGGGAACATGGGATTCATCAGGGGCTCCTGCTCACTCACATGGCTCAGCACGGAGAGACAGGACATTGTGTGCTAGACCAGACCTAAGCCGACGACAGGCAAAAGAAGACAAGCTGACATCTCCCCACATCAGTCTTTTCCTTCAGTTCTTTCTAAAGCACTGCACTTCCTTCATAGAGTGATATCCTTAGAATGACCATTTCTACATCCTGTGCTCCTTGGGACCTACTGAATGCGTCCTGGGGAATGAGGTGGAGGCCAGATTGCTGGACATGGAAATAGGCTAAGGAAGGCCAGTGGTATGACTTGCAAGGCTAACATAGAGGTAGTAACACACTGGAGGTGAGCAATGGCCAATGGACAGGGAAGACACTTTTGCCTTCCATGAGGATGTCTCAGCAGCTCAGACACAGTGCTGTTGGAAACATGATGGCCTAAAGATGTAACCAAGGAAAGATCCCTACGGAGAATATCAGTTTGGCCAATTGATATTGTTGGAACAAAGCAGGCAGACTGGCAACACACACTTTTCTTCCGTATTGCATATCAAAAGCATATCTGTTTTTGCCGACTACATTGTTTGGTTTAGTAACAGATAGCATGTCTTCTTTTGAACTCTGCTTCTGATGTGTGAAGGCAGATTTCCCTTTTATATTTTGGATGGTCTGGATCCATTGATGCAACACTGAGAAAAAGTATTTTTCATGTACCTGTTTTCAAGTCCTTTCTTATTTGTATTTCACCTAGAAGTATATCCTGAATAATATGCCCAATATGCAGTTGACACCTAGAATTTACAGGCATAAATGAAGTAATCTACACTAAAATTTCATTCAAAACAAAATTATCAGGAAAATGATGGCCCAGGTATCAAAATAAAAATGACATTAGTTACCTCTAAATATAAACTCTTGCCAAATTATCCTTCCTTCCAGCTTGCCAAGGCTGACACTGACTAAATGACCTGATGATTGCCTTCATATTTTAATGCTTTCATTTCCTCACTGTACCTTGTAACAGCAGGAGAATGCCATTTTTTTTTGGGTGCGTGCAATCTAGGATTGCAAATATTGTAACGACCAACAAAAAAAATAGATCCAGAAAATGGAGGAAAATGCCAACACAAGTAGAAGTGGGAAATACGAAAATAATTTGCACTCACAAAGAAAAAAATGAACAAATAAATTGCATTTCTGAATGACGGATATTTTAAAGACTCCTGCTAGATAGAAGACAACAGGAAACTCTTTAGATTTAATCAGATTGGCCAGGCTAGATTCAAATGAACAGAGGAGAAAAAGTAATATGTTTGGTTTGATTGTGTGGCTCCTGAAACTCAAATAAGTCTTAATAAATCTGTTATTCTCCATGATTCATTATTGTTTTAACACTTGCATGGGTTCTAAAAGCCTTAATATTTGCAAATTGGCCCACAATCTCAGTAAAGCAAAATAATGTGACAAATAATATGCCTATCTGGTTATGAGGGATTTTCACACAGAAGAGGAAACAAAAAATAGCCAGACACTGATCAAAAGCAGAAGAAAGAAGAGGAGTAGATCTAATATAGCAGGTCATCTTCCTCTCCCCTTGCACACAAAGAACTAAAACTTCTTTAAAAATTTGGTGTTTTATGCCATGAAAAATGTTGTTTTATGGGCTTATAGTATGTCCATAAGGCTTATAATATTAATAGTAAACGTAATGGAACAATTTGAGATTATTTCTTACCTTTCAAAAAGGCGTGACACCCCCCTCCATGTTTTTTGCTGCCAATACAAGGAGCAGACAATACTACGAATCCTCTGTGATCAGTCACTGCTGACCGATCCAGCTCAAACTTTGAAAATTATCAGATACTGGCACTGGCTTGGTAATAAATAGTGCACAAGTAAATTATACAAACATAAAATTATTTGAAGAAATGCAAATCACTATTGCAAATAACTTGCTTGTTATAATCAATCTTGGTTTGTTTATAGGCACTCATTCTAGAAAAGGTTGCATGAACTGACTAAATTATTCCTTCGAAGCATTTACTAAGCTTTTTTAGCTGATAATTTTAAGTACTTAAAAGCAACCTTTATTTCTGTATTAAAGTATTATTCTGCTTTTAAACATGAATACTGCAACATAATATCGTAGTGTCCTAAAAATTCCAGTCTAAGCTCCTATACATACCGTCTCTAAAGGAGGCTTGAAGTTAATATATTCAATGCGTGAGAAAACAGATTTTAACCTGGTGTCTTTCGCTTCTCACTCATAAGCATCAGTATTAAGAGTCCTTTGGGCCACATTATCTCTCCCCATGCAACTTCACTGCCCTCAATGGGTTTTTGCTGCTGTAACCGATTTGTTCTATAATTAGAATTTACTAAACAATCTCTCTGATGATGCACAGGAAGGGAAATAAGTCACCTTTCCTCTCTTGCATAGGCTTCTCAGTGACAACAAGAGTAAAAAAGGGAAGAAAACACTAGATTTGACACTAGATCAAGTACATGTAATTGTGAATGCAGATAACCATTCTTAGGTACAGGGAGATCTCATTTGTATGCAGTGACTTCAAAGTAGGAAAAATACTTCAAATAAAACTACAGTACTAACTACTGCTGCTTTCCTTAACTGATGGAATACTTTTATCAGCCAAAAAACATATACTCTTTCAAAATAATTTTTAGAAATCCACCAAAAGAAACCTACACTTTCACGCTTAACTGTTTTTTTATGCCTCACCACAGGGCTCCATTTTGCTACTCTGCTACTTCCCAGCCACAAGAATGACCTACAACAGGCTGAAAACTTCTGCTGATCTTTTAAGGAAGCACTTTTTGCTAAAAATGCATGCCAAAATTTAGAAATGGGATTCGTGTCAAGCTAATATGAGATAGTAACAACAAAATAACGCACACAGCAGTGGTTGCTCATAACTTTTTTGGTGCATTTAATGCTAAGTGGCAAATTGTTCTGAACCAACAAATGTTTTGCAAGGCAGCAATCTGGGTCTTCCCCACTTTGAATATTTCATCATGTTAGATGGTAGTTAAGAAAACAAGCAACAGTAATTTGTGAAAAAAGTAAAAAAAAAAAATAGATGGCTTTAAAATAACTATGGCTTTGTTTTAACTACAATTCCAACTGCTAAGCTTTTTGACAAGTAAGGAAGCCAAAACGCAGCCACTGGATAGGAACTCTGCTAACTGACTAAGCCTGTGAATTCTGACCTCTCCTCTCTCCCTCCCTCTCCCTCCTCCCCGCCCCATTAAGGCCAGGTTATAGCCTCTGTACTACAGAGGTGTTATCAAAACTTCCACTGACTTCTGCAGGCCAAGGACTTCACACTCTTCTCTCACAAAAGCACAGTCTGACAGTGATTTTAGGAGCAGAACGAACAACATTTACCTCTAAAACTTTGGATCATTTATGATCCAAAGACCAGTGTAATCAATGCCAATATTTGTTTTGATTGCTATGTGTACACTGAAGTAGAGCACTGACAAGGATGGTATAACCTAAACAGTACAAAGAAAATGTAGATGCTCATCCAAGTAAGTAGGCCATGTGGGTACAAAATGCTTTGCCTTAAAGGGAAATCCCAGTTTGAGACTGTAGAGTTTCTTGAACAAAGTTTTTGCCATACGATGTTAATAATTTCATTAAATATATATAGGAATATTATGCAGAAGATCCCTTTTTGACACAAAAAATTAGTCAGGTGAATTATTGCACTAATCATCCTGAATACAGCTTTTGATTTATAAGAATGATTTGTTTAATGAAGATTCTGGAAATTAAAAAAAACTCTAGATATTATGAAGCATGATCTCCTGGTGATAAATGAAGATGACAGAGTCCATTCTCTACGCTACAATTAGTGCTCGTCTCCAAAAATATCATCATGAATCAATCTCCACACTTACAACCTTTGTTTCATCTCATCTACTTCCGGGGTTTCTGTTCATTTTGAGAAGCCTTGATGTCTTTTAAATAGAGAGAAACAAAGGACTGCGTGTTTTAAAATACTTGAAATAAATAAGGAGTAATTTCTAGACATGCTTTCTCATATATTTTACGATCCAAATGCTTTTAATATGAAATGGTTTATAACTAGAGCAGTTTTTGAATGTTATTCATTAGCATATATACAAGGGTGTGCAAAAGAGTAAGGAAAATCCCTGAAAATATATTAGCAATAACCTTGTTCTTGACTTAGTAGTTATTTTACTCTAGACAATCTTTACCCTCCTTTTTAATTCAAATACTTTGATTAGTCTTCTGCTGTCACGATAGAAGACAGGTATGAAGGCTATAGCTACTAGTATTACTAGAGTTTTATGCTTTGTTCTATATATATATTCTTAAGAATGATGACTAATTTTTTAATGCTAGAATCAGTATTTTGCAATTCATTTGAATTTAGGAATCAACATTTTTTCTAGTGCTTACTGACACATCTGACAATATTCCTCTTGATTTAAATATGGCAGTGAAAAAAAAAAAAACCCAAACCAAAACCCCAACAGCTAATTTCTGGAAAAGTTTTGTTTCTGAAGCTTTTTTGTTCAAAATTCCCATCTAGGATAGGGCTAACATACTGTGAGATGGGTTATGATATCTGTGTCGTTCTCTGTCCTTGCATCCTGGGTGCTGCTGATCTGCATAGTAAGTCCAATGCTCCCCTAGGAGCTTCGCCTCCCTATGCATGTGAATACCAATCCTATGGCACATGGCTAGTATGCCAGGACTTTCTAAAAGGACTTCTATTCATTACATGTACACTACACAAATCGTATATACCAAAGACATATACCAAAGACATGGGAACCCTAGGCTGGGTCCCTAGCAGTTCCACATGCAGAGACATCGCTGATCATTCTTTATCTTTGTGCCTCTCTGCTCCTGTATGAAGCTCCATTGGCAAACATTCTCACACTAATGTGTTAAAGGAGTGAAACATTAAAAAATGCACAAATTAACCATCCTGATAGCAAATTAATTAATGCAAATAAATGCAAATTCAATGCATTACCCTGGCATGGCATGCTAATGAGAAAACAAGTCATTTAGTCAATCAAGGAAATATGCAAATAAAAACCATCCTTTTCTAAGGTGCTTTGATGCAGAAGTCTAAAAGAAATTAAATACTTCAACTGTATTTGGGGGCATAAATTACTATTTACATAGTTTGCAATAAGAGTATTCTACCCTGTGTTTTTATTCCTTACAAACCTGGCAACAGAAATACAACAGAATGCATTTACTGCTTAGAAATGCTGCAGAAAGGTATTTTTCACACTAATGTGAAGTTTGAAACTTATTGCAGAAAAAACACCAGCCAACTAAAATGTGCTCTCAGGATACTGTGTTGAGGGCAGTTTTGCAATTGTAACCTAATCTAATGCCAAATGGTACAACCAAGCACTCCGTACTTCTCAAAAGATAACAAACAGCTCATCCTTCTAAGACCTGCTGTTGCAAACAGTATTTGCCTTTTTCAGTGTGTGCACCCGAGGACCAGTATTATGGGCCTAGCGTCAGGTGGTAAGTTGCTACAGGAGATCCGCTGCCTCCATGGAAGTCATTGCACAGATGTTTTTGAGGATTATAAGCGCATATTATTAAACACACCACATAACAAGAAAGGTCAGAGCCCAGTGAAAAGTACTGGTCATCATCTGCAGTAAGAAACAGGATAAAGTGATGTAATCAAAGTTTCAGAATGAATTGCTAAAATACCAGGACTGACTAAAGCAAGACACCAACATTGTTAAATACCACTGTGCACAGCTGCTGTAAAGCAGAGATAAGAACAACACTAGATACTATTCCTTTCTGAAGAGTAAGTGTGAGGTTAGGGGCTAAAAGGTACAAAAAATTACTTTCTGCTCCTTTGAGATTTTCGCTGTTATCTGTTAAGCCTCTTTGAACAATTTAGGATACACTAATTACTTTGTAAAACATTTGAAAAGTAGCCACCTGAATATTTTACCATTGCTGTTAAATTGCATTCTACTCTTCTCCATCCAAAGAAGCAGAAGCAAATACTTTTAAGTTGAGAAATGGACAAGCAGCTTACTGGCAAAGCCTATGCCTTCTTATTAGTCTAGTATATTGTGGAACAGCAAAATTATACCACACTAAGATGCTAAACAGTGCAGTTCAATCAGTAGCTGTGACATGCTTAACCCAAATACTTTTCTCTGATTGTAT
The DNA here is from genome assembly GCA_031468815.1 of Morus bassanus. Taxonomy (NCBI): domain Eukaryota; kingdom Metazoa; phylum Chordata; class Aves; order Suliformes; family Sulidae; genus Morus; species Morus bassanus. Next base: position 94,187,529 of record CM062569.1, read on the forward strand.
TTTGAAATTAATGGAAATAGAATTACTACATTGTAAAGAAAATAATATCCTTCCTAGTAGATCAACAGTCACTCACTGGGCTTTTTTATATGGACTATTACCTTCTCAAGACCTATGTTGCTGCCCTCACAATACCTGTAACACCAAAATACCTGGCATTTCTTCTATAGATGATCTGGCAAAAGTAGAGATTTTTTAAGCACAGAAGTGAACCTAGTGATGCAAAAGGGAATATTCCTGTACTTAAAATTATGTATGTGTCTATGTAACAGCAGAACAGAAGCCTAAATTTGCCTCTACTCCTGTTCCTCAAAGGGCTTTGCATTCTTTGCAAGTTCAGCTTTCTGATTTTTATTACTACTTGGTATTTCGTAGAGATTTAAACAAATGACCATTGCTGTCCACAGTGCTTTCCACTAGTAGTAGAAGGGATAGTGTTCAGAATTTGCATTTGGAATTGTCTTATTTCATTCACCTGAAACAACACGATGTAACTCAAGTTTCCACAGTGTGACAGACATTTTGTCAGGTGAAATATATATTCCATTTTTTGGTGGACAAATGGAGGAATGCTCGAAGACTGTGCTTGTTAATGTTATTTAATTACTCGCCATCTATAATTATGCTGTATCTACACCAGCACATTTGTTTCTCTTCATTGGTACCTCCTCCCCAGCACAACTAAAAGTAAAGGTGGGGGAGGCTCTTTTTAGGTAGAATAACTTGAAGATCCAGCAGCATTACACATTTTCCAAGGTCAAAAGAGAAAGATAATGGGAAAAATACAGTCAAGCATTTTAAAGCTGGCATAATTCTATAAAAAGGACCGTGAGTTCATGGAGGGAAGGAGATGAACATGCTGTTCACCTGTAGCTCTGCAGTATAATTTTCATATCAAGTGTTAATGACAGGTAACCTCCCTAGAGATTTATTCATTCATTTTCTTCCAGGTACAGCATATTAGCCGAAGACTTTTTTGCACAGCCACATTGCCATGATGTGAATTACAATTAACGCCAAGCAGCCAGGGGTTGTTTGTTAGATTATTAGAGCCAGTGAAGCTGAATGACTCATTCTATGCTATTTACAGAAAGAAGGCAAGCAATTCATCACAGAACAGATGTTAATGATAGGCTACCTGGATCCCTATAGAGGAACGTCGACTCTTAAGAAACTCCTCTGCTTTTGTTACTAAAATGGCCTTGTCACTGGTTCGTATCGAGGTGCTCTGGCTCTCAGATGCGTGGCGCTGTGCAGCCGCAGTTTCCAAGGCGAGATTCATGGCCTTGTTACTGTCCAAACTGTCGGTGGAGTTGTACATCCCTCGCCCATCCTGCGGCCACGGGGAAATCCTCTGAGTCCGGCTGTCGTGATATGCATCCTGGGTGGATTCTGTGCTGCTCTGTGCCGTGACTGAGATCAGTGGCTTGGAAGTGGTACGAGGGGGTACTGGTGGTGGTGTTTTTTTGTAACTTGTGTAAGTTACAGCTATGGAAAGAATTAAAAAAATAAAAAGGAAAAAGAGACGTCGAGATTAATCTGATGGAAACTTTACAACAGAAATCATCTTAACGTTAAGACTATGCTACTTAAAAATGAAGATGGTGCAACATAGCCCTCTTTGTGAACCTCACTATTAGTTGAAAGTGTCTCTCAGAGTCAGATGGGTATCCACAGCAACATTTTATTTCAACCAGGAAGCAAGGCGTGCAAATTGCAGTCCCAGATTACGGTGAAGATGGAAGAGAGTTAGTGAGGATATATGTGTTTGTGTGTTAAGAGTTGTGCTGGGTAGGTACACACTCGGGCTTCTGAGTTTGTTTCCACATAGGGTTAAGCTGATAAGAGAAATAAAGGAAGGTTTTTTTCCCTCTTGTTATCGTCTGAACTGTGGGGTCTGTATTGATATAGTGTATTAAGAAAGTAGCATCAATATACCGGAGCAAAATACTATTCAGAAACTTCTACTTTACAGTATGCCACAGTTTAACCTTTAAAAATACTTCCAGGTGTACTGGCTGGAATTAGGCAAGATCAGCTACTTACACAGGAAGCATGTTTTAAAAATATCCACAATACAGTTAATACAAGGAAATTCCAAGCATGCAAAAAATGTTACAATATACATGCAGAGCTACTAGATACTTGGACAAAAAGCAAAAACTACAAGTAATACCAAAAGCAGTGACGTTTTATCTATTATCCTGCAGTAAGCCTTAAATCCTTAAAACATACATTGAAGGGTGGTATACTTAATGTAGAGAATATAAAAATGGGTCTGAAACACTAGGAGAACTGGATACACATGAGCAGAACTAAGACTTTTAGTCTGATGAGCAGAGCAGGTCTGAGGCTGGTTTAACATAGATTCTGTCTTGCAGCGAAAGGCTCAATAAAACATCCAGGAAAGCTCCCCCGGCACAGAATTGTGCCAATACTGCTTCCTTACAAAATTTTAGAGATTTCATAGAGACAGATATTTAGTGATTAATACCACACAGCTGAATTTTCTTAATCGTCTAAGCTCACTATACTTTTTTGGTACTTATAAGAGCATTTCTGTTACGGAAGTGTTTTTTCCCCAAAGCACATATAATCATAATTCATAAAATTAGCAACTGATACAAAAATGCATTGTGATATAGCTTTCCATATTCCTGTACAGGAAAATCAAGTCCAATTCATTTCTTGCATAATTGCAAGTAGATAAAGAAAATTATTATGCTTCCCCATATCATACAAGCTGAAATAGCATAATGTATACATGCAGAGACCAGGATAATGAATGACTTAAGGAAAAGGTTTGCCTTTTTCTGGTGTTGTTAAATGCATTGACATTGCAACAGTGACTCAGAAAACCTTGGAATTGGGGTTACTTGAGTCCAAAAAGGATTCTACAAGAGTTCCTCTTCCCATTACACAAATATGGGCTGATGAGCAATGAAGGCAGGAGAAGCGCCTTTCCCGTCATGCTTTCTAATACGAGGCTATGGTACAGTTGTCTGGAGAGAGTAGAGTGGTTTAAGAATTTACTAATACCTGGGACTGCTGAGCCGGCATTGCCAGGCTAGCTTATGGGAAAAGTAAGCCTAGAGAAGTCTACTCATAGATTTTGATTCTTGATATTCATAAGTAAAGGGTGATCATAAATAAAAGAGAGCGAGGCAGAGCTAGGAAGTGAAAACCTTCATTGGAAGCACGTTTTGAATTACTACTGATGCAGCTCAATTCTGGTGGAGATTTAAAGAGAGTCTTGCTCTGAGCTAAATTGCTCTAACAGAGTGAAACACGTTAAAACATGCTCTTCAGATTCTGAGACTGTATGCTTTTTTTGAAGTGCCGTTTTGTTGTCCTATCACCAATCTTATCTCCTGTCAGTTTTGTAACCAGCAGTTAAGAAGAAAGAAAAAAACCAATATTTTTTAGATGCTTTAGGGAACACAGAATGTTCACGAAAGAAGGGAGAGGCTGTAAAGCTTGGAAATTAAGACAGTGTCTTATGAGCTCAAGCAGTGGCTCTAAGGAATGTTTCCACTAAGAGTTGCCATAATTCTGCTCTCCTGCCTTCCCCCTGCAAATGTAGTGATCACAAAGTAATCAAAGTGCTGGGAAACATTAGAAATAGAGACAATGGGGTGAAATAGGGTGAGTGAAACCCAGAACAGGAAGCTATTTTTACCCATAACATAAGACAGGTTATCACTGTTATAACTAATTTACTGGTTTTTACCGCCTGTCTTCATGCAAAAGAATAGCAATGAATAATGAAACATATGGTAAATGTGATAATGAAACAGCAGAAGCAAGTATATCCCTACTACTCGGGCAGCAGATCACTTCTCTGTCTAATGAATATAAATGTTAAACTTCTGTTGCAACCTTCATAGCTAACTTAATCTTCATTTACATTTCTAAAAAAGGAAAATTCTCCTTGTGGCAAAACTAAAACAGTCACCTGCTTTTTTTTTTCTTTTTTTCCTCTAGGATTGAATATTTTATTCTGGAAATTTCTGATTGTTTCAGTAGAGTGACATGTCTTAAAGCCACCATTACAGTTACTGCAGCATTCTGGCAAGCATTTGATCATAAGCACTAAACAGGAATTAAAAAACCCACAGGTGTTCAACAAGGAGAAGAAATCAGGAAAAAGACTAAAAGTTTGTGAGAAACTGGCTACATATTTACAGTGAAATATGGCAGGAAGAAATCTGATTAATTTCTAAGCTACAGTCACAGAGATCAAATATTGAGCAGGGAATAAAAAAATCCATCTCTACCCAGGTAATGAGTTCATATCTAGAACAACACTTTCAGAGCCACAGAAATCTGGGACTAATTAGAGACTAACAAAATCAGGTAAGAGGATGGAAGTGTGAATTTACAAGGCAAATCTTGCTGCCAAATTCTATTTGCTTTAATCACTCAAGCAGTTCTAGTGAAGTAAATGGGATAACTTAGATGAATAATGTGACCAAGACTTGGTATATGTTGCTGACTTAAGGCATGACTACATAATAGATTAGGGGCTTGTTAAAGGAGAAAAGTAACTCTGCAATCCATAGTTTACTGGTCATGCTTGGTCTTAGGTCTCTAAACAATAAGTATTGGCTTAAGGTCTGAAGCATGAAATTTTATGTCTCTTTCAAAATTTTCTTCCATTAATTATTATGTCTGTGAATGTTGCTGTTATCAGTAGTAATGTCTTTTTCTATCATGTCCACTTCTTGGCCTGAGCAGTCAGTTGTACTTACCATGTATTATATATGGGAAGAAACATTTCCTTTTCCTAGCAGAAAATGAACTTCCTTTTCATTTATCATCCCCTTCTTACACTGATGGACAGGAGCTCCTGTCAGCTTTGCATCATTTGCTACTTTGCAAATTTTATTTGCCTTAGTGGTTATTAGTTCAAAGTAAGCACATAAAACCTCCTCAGCGCTGCTTCATGTCTTTGCCCTTTTTTGGTCCATCATTCTACAAACTCCAGAGGTGTGGTGGGTTTTCCCATCCCCACAGGGAGAGCTGGTGCTGGGCAATGCAGCCCCAGGGTACCAAGCACTGGCCAAGGACAGTGCACGAGTAACACCATCCAGGGCACTGGTGCTGAGAGCTGAACTGGGAAAAAGAAGACTGGGATGGAGGATCTTTGTCTTCATTCACAGCAGGACAAGCTGGTGTCAGAGCCAGCACAATGGCTGGGGATGAAACACAGCATGAGGACAGGGACATGCAAAAGCAGAGCACCGGTAGGACAGAGCTGTCGCAGTACAACTTTAGACTGATTTAAATTGCGGACTTCAGCAGAAGCAGAGACATGCTTCATGTTTTGACATATAAAACAACAATCCTGGATAATCTTCTGTTGTTTCTGAGGCTCACAGAAGATGACCAAAGATTTCTGATTTCTTTAGTTTTCTGGGTAGTTTTAGTGTGCATATGCTGGGCACTCCTGACAATTCTCTCACCAATCCTGCTGCTGAGCAATGAGGCTCAAGCAAAGTAAAAGCAACAGCCTTCTGCCGTGCTGTTAATCAATCTGTAAAATCTATAGCTGCTCTGAAATGCAAAGAAAAAGAAAGTAGAGGGTGCAAGAGGTAAATATATCTTTTTAATGTTTAAACTAAACACAGAAGGAATTATGAAAAAGAAACTAAAATTTTCCTCCACTTGTATTCAAAGGCTATCTTAATATAGAAAGCTGAATTTATTTTTTGCATTTTTTAATAAAGCAGGAATTTGGGCTCATAAGATACAGTCTATCTCTATCTTTTAGCTCATGGTCATCAACCAAAAATGACAAAAATGATAAAAAACTGTTCTAATTCTAAACTATATGGGTATTTCAGACTTCCATTTGAATCAAAGTATTAACTGTTCAGGTACTTGCCCTGCTTCAATATAAACACATGCAATTGGCTCCACTGGATTTTCATTTAAGGAAAGTAAGAGAAAGTAAGAGAAAAGTAAGAGAAATGGAAAGAAAACAAAATAGTTCTGTGCTGCTTCAGAGTGGGCTAGACTAAATGACGATGAAAACCAGGTATAAATTGTTTAGGAGAAAGGAGCAGGTAGCAATGCAGCATAACATGCATTAATTTGCCACCTAGGCAGGAAAAAGTGTAACACATCAATTTGTTTTTGTAAGGATCATTGCCTTTATGTAAAGACTGCGGTGCCCATTTATGCTGGCTCCAGCTAGCTACATTTGATACCTTAACTGCCAGATGACCCTCACATATACAAGATTGCCTCTCAGTGCTGAATTTGGCACAGAGATGGCTACAAGTGACATGTTCTGAAACTGCATTAATTTCTCTTATGCACATTGTGATCCCAGCTGGGAAGCACTGGTCAGAACCAGAGTATCAGGCATTATGGCAATACTGCAGAGTAACCAAGAAGACAATCCCAGCACTGGAGAACTGGCAATTTGAAGGTTTGGACACATACAATAGAAAACCAAGGAAAGTTCACTGATAATTCATAAATAACAGGGTTTTTTTTATTATCATTTAATTGATATACCTGGAAGCAGAATATCTCTCTTAATCTACAGTGCATTTGACTAAACTTGCTTAAGTTTACTGTTGCTACAGCATAGGAATAAGTGAGTTGCTCTGCCCATATTTCAGTGCCAACACAGTTCGTACTAGAAATAAAATGACTAAAATAATTCAATTTAGATATAACTTCAGGTTATCCATAGAGATTCACAGACAAAAGACAGAAGGAGAGATGTGATATATTTGATGAAATATCAGTGGCCGTAGGTGACATTCAGAACACCTTTTAAAAGGGAGCCTTTTAATAAATCACTGCTGTTGGTCCATTTGCAAGACAGAGTCACCTGAGGGGCTTTTACAAATCAATATAACCACTAAGCACTTAGTCAAAATAACATTATTTAGGCTGAGATCACAAAGTTAACTGGATGATGAATTTACATGAAAGCATCATCAATTAAATGAAATGGTTGTCCCTTATGACACACGGCAGGAGTAAACTGGATTTTCTGTTTTGTAAGGAGGTTTATTCAGAAGGAGGATAATTACTCTGCAGGGAGCGTGGGGCTGCCTTGGAGGCAGAGCTCCCAGGGGCATGATGCTGCAGGCAGACAGGGCTTCTCTGAGGAACTACAGCATCGAGAGAAATATGGTGCAGACTTCCAGGCTGACGCTAGATCTTCTGCTTTGCACAGGAAAGGTGAATGCTAACCCTGAAAACATTTCAGAAGAGGAAAAGAAGACCTTCTCATAATGAAAGGCCACAACTAAATCTAATCCTGTATGAAAAGAGTACTCAGTTATTGGTATAGTCTTTTGACCATCATGAATACTGTTCCAGCCAAAGGTTTTTACTGTCTCAGCTAACATGGCTGTCCTTGAAATGCCCTGAAATCTCTTCAGTATGCTCTGTCATGGTCGTCAGGACCTCTGAGCTACTCTTAAAAATGTACCCATGGATGCATAACAGTTACTTCTCGAAACAAAGAATTATGAATATTAAAAGACCATTAAGAAATCAAAGGGGACTTTTGAGAAAAAAAATCTCAGCCACTAAAAGAGTTTTTTTCCTACAAAAAACGAACAAACTCTGATGATTTTTGTACCAAGTCATGGATGTTAAAAATAAGAATACAAGTCCCTATTTAAAAAAGATGTGTTGGGACACATCTTTTTATATATACCTCTTGTCAACTTCCATTATACACTGGTCTCCAATGCCAAACATAATTAAAAGGAGACTGTAGAGTCAAACAGGCCAGTTTAATTTTTACAAAGGAAATCTGGCTTTTCCTAAAGTCAGATTCTGAAATGTTAGAAAGGGATTTCCTTCTTGGATCAGTAATACCTTTAATGTTCAGTCATAACAAGATGATTTAGAAATGTTTAATTTTGACATGTGTAGCCTCTGGCTACTTCATTAAGAAAAAGTGATCAGCTAGAATGAGGGGAAAAGGTTAAGGTAAATTACTCTGTTTGGATCTGAGTCTGCTGTTTTCGATGTGTGCCATCAGCGGCCACCTCAAAGACCTACATGGGTGATTCGGGTTCTACTTTCCTTTTTCAATGCTGGAGAAGTATGTGCTCAGGCTCTGCACAGAATTGCTCCATTACCTGACCCTAGGCAGTGCTAACTGAATGTAAATGCAAGTCCCTCAAAGTACTTCTCAAACACACGCACTTTGCACTTAAATTGAAACATCGGCTGTATGTGAGTGTAGGGCAGGTGAGGAAGACATGTCACATTCTCATGCAGTGCGGGCTCCTCCAGCCCTTTTTTCCTGCTCCCTGGATAGGCCCACACCTTTGCTTGCTGCTCTGCTAGTGAAAGATCCTGTCATTTCTGAGGACTTTCCACATTCAAGAGTTTCTCCATTTGTAAGGTAATGAGAGCATTTTTTTTAACTCTAAGGATATTCAAACCTTGCAAAAATAGTCATTAAAACTTACCAATGTCATACTGTGCTTGAAATTCAAGAGAGAATTTTGTTTTAAATTAAGTTAATTCTTTTAATTGAATCTTGGATAGCTTTCCCTCAAACGTAGAGAGATACCTTAGTTATTAACCTATCTTCCTGCTTCTTCCCTTTTCTCATTCAGCCCTCCGCAATGAATCCTAGCCAGTAAAGGGACGAGGTAGTTTCTCAGTAGAGAGTCTTTTTGAGCTTGGATATCTGTTAGAACCCTGTTTCTTGCTTTCCAGATTAAGCAGTAACAAACAGTGATACATTCACAGTGATATTTCCATGAGACATTTTCTTGGAAAGACTGCTTATACCCCGATGAGTTTTATCAGCACAGTTTATACGATGGGCTGCATTTTATTGAAACTATATAACCCAAAGCATTGTCTGGGTGGTTGGTATATATAACTTTCTAGCCTTTTTTCCTGATGGGTCATTTTACATGTATTATGTTTAGGTAAACCTGCATATTTGTTACACCCTAAAGTCAGATGTCAATTAATTGATGGTCTCATGTTGCCATAGTCCATGGGGACAAAATGCTGCATTTATCCTGTGCCAGTTTTTAAGTAGGGTCTTTTCATAACAATGAATTATATCATACCTTCAAGACAGTATATGACAACTATACATGGGAATCCATCTCACCTCACATTAGTCACTTCAAAAACAGTCATCCAAGCCTAAGTTGGTTGTCTGATCTGTTTTAGAATTACTGGGAGAGAAATAAGCAATTCTGGGGGCAATTCTCACCCGTCTTAGATGCTTTTTTTAACGAGGAAATGAATCATCCTATGCAGATGCCTGCTTTTCTCCATCAACTGTAAAGACAATCAAGGACTACCAGCTCAGATCAGGACATCTAATTTTGAAATGCCTAAAGGAATGAGATAAACTCCAGCTAAAAGCTCTGTCCCTGTGACAGCACTGGTAGGATTCTGGTATGCACTGGCACATAACCTCTCCTGTCTTCTGTTACCTGTGTTCATTGCAAAGGTGGAAGCTTCATCTGCTCTGCTCCACAACCCCTGTGAGCTGGCTGTTAAAGCAAGCCTGTGTGGAATTTGCCTGCATTAATGACTGAACCCTAATTTCCTGCTCCTTGATCCCTTCTGCTGGAGCTACTACACAACAGCTAGTAATAGCTTGGCCCAAGGTCCCTTTGTAGCTCCACGGAGGTATGAAAAGCAAACCCTCTATTTCTGTAGTTTTTAAATTGATTGCACAATTTTAGGCACTGGACTAGACCATGCTGTTAATCCCACTGAAGTTGTTGATACTGAAGTCAGTGGAATCAGACCAATTCACACAAACTCAGGATCTGGACCATTAGCATAACATGTTATTGACATAGGCAAGATTTTTGCTTCTTATATATGACTTTTTAAAAGAGTTTTTCAAAATAGCATGTCACTGACACCTTGCTGTCATATGAATCCCATATAAAATGCTATTTTTTAAGCAGCATCTATTTTTGCCATCTCTCTGATAAACAGAATCTGTATAGCTCTTGTGAAAAAAGACTGAAATCATTAGCATGACACGTAACCTCAACTAGAATTTACTGGGGTAAGGCGAAATTACTGGATGAGCTGTTTTTTTTTTTTTTTAAAAAAATCTGTGTATGCATCAGGTTAGACTCAATGTCCAGAGCAGATCCTTTTAGGCTGAAATTCTGTACATCTATCTGATTTTGTACAGGAAACTAACAATTAAGTGGAAAAGTGACCTCTAAATTCGGAAAAGGCTGGAGTCTAAGTCACTACAATCTCCCAGGAGAACAGTATAAAAGAAATTACTGTAATCAAGTCATTCAGTGCGTAAGTTGTTACCTCCATATTGAGGAAACTTAGGTCTGTAGGCAGCCCATGTTACGTAAATGATAAAATCTGTTTTGACAGTGTAATTAATGTTAGTCTCAAAACAGAAATGCAAATCACAAGACATCAAGATCAGAAACTGTAAGCCTTTGCCAAAGTTAAAAGATATGTGGGCAAGACAAACCTCATGGATTGCTGATGGACTAGTTACAAAGGGTTCTATTTTAGATCAGGTAATTAGCGAGAAATTATAGCCTAACCAGCATCCTGTAGATGGCAAGGCAAAGTGCTGACAGCTGTTTTGCTCTTCTAAACAGTTCCTATGTGCCTCTAAAATACTGAAGTTGCATTAAAAAACACCATCTCAGTTTTTCAGTTGCAGGAAGGAAGAATGCACCTTTAAGTATACTCTACTTTATTTACAGAATGTATGTGCAGCTTTTAAGGAATACAGATTACATTTGTTACATCACCAAAACAGTAATAGACAAAGAGAAAAAAGAGCTCCAAAAGCTAAGAATCACTCTTATTGGGCTACTCTTTTCACACTGAAATTCCATACTTAAAAAGTCTTTTCTTGACCTCCCACATACCCTTATCACTCAAGTCAAATAATTTCCATCAACCTCCTAAACCCACTCACAGATGTATCATGTAGGCTTATCATTGGTTTTGTTTGTATATTTTCTATTCTCATTCTTACAGTAACTATATGCAGCTTGTGATTTTCTTTAACTTACAGTAAGGAATTCCAAACTGAATAGGATGAGAAAAATGGTTTGCTCTGTTAATCTTTAGGAAGTGTTGCACAATGGAATAATTTTAACAGTGTATTACGATAATGGTCCTACATTAAATAATTTAAATGATTGCAAAATATTTTAATTAAAAATATTTTAATACCTTTAAATCATTCTTTTAATCCATAGAGAGCTACAAGTCTGGACACAATCTCAGAGTGTACTTTTGAGTTTGGTAACAATACAGGCAATATTCAAATCAAGAAATTGTTTTACCCAAGATGTGGATGGAGTCAGTATCAGTGTCAAAAGCAGTGCTCAGAAAGCTACTTGCAGGCTGCCAGCCCTGTATTTTGGTGCAGCAAATGATGCTGTTGGGTTTGAGCTCTCAACCCTGTAAGTCAGAGCATAGGTCTCTCAGTTATGCTTGTTTTCAGTGGGACAAGGATTTAATCTTTAGTTTCATCCTACAGTGCAATTTGAATAGGCCTGACTTTTATCTCGGATTTATAAAAGTTAGCTAGCTATACGATGCTGTCATTGTAGACTATTTTTGTAGGCAACAGAGAGAAATAGGGACGTCCAGAGGACAACTTCTTTCATAACAGATACCAATCCTAAAGGAGATAAATCACATTTCATTGACTATAATAGGACATTAATGTGACTGCCTTTGACAGCTACATTTTAGATATATGTATTAGGTGAGATGAATTTTTATGACTGAAATTTTATGGTTTCTTTGATTGGGGGAAGGAGACAAAGAGTGGAAATATATGCATTTTTCTGGACACAGAACTATCCCAAAAGGTTCATTTGTATTTAATACAACAAAAAAGAAATGCATATAAAAATCATGACTCATTGATATGTCCTTGATATTCTTTCTCAGTCTCAGAAAGTGAAGTGATAAGTTACTCACTTCAAACTCAGTATCTTCCCTAAACCTGTTTGGATGTCCTCTAGTTGCCCTTGAGGAGTAGTAATGAGCTGCTTGGATTGTTCTGATATTTGTGGTTTCCAGTGTGTATATTTTAATGGACTATATACTGAGACTAAACCTTGGCCTTACAGTGAGTACAAAGTTTGTTGGTAAGTATCAGGGCGCTATTAGGTGAGTGTAAGACATGTCAGTGTAGGTAGCGGTTTCTTGACTCTCTGTTGGTGCGCAATGGGATCCATACACTGTATTCAGTCTGAGTCAAACTCACCTAAACACAGGTATCTAATACCTTTTCAGTGGTCCTAGGCCCTTCTGTCTAGCCTACAGCTGTTGTCCAGGAGGATGCAATTCTCTTGTAGGTCCCATGTGGATGTCTCAAATGGTACCAGCCAATTATCTTTGAACTGAATTTGAATTTATTGTCGTGGCAACTTAGACAACTAGCTTGCATGAAAGCATCTATGTTTAGATGACTTGATCTGGAGGCAAATCCCACACCATTCAACTAATCTGTCTGGCCAAAGGCTAATTCTGTCTGGTTATGCCCTAGGAATGTCACCAATTTTAGAATCTTTATTTTCTCTGATCCTCTGGAAAAAGTTTTTCAAGTAATATTTTAAGTATCACGTTTACCAGTTGCCTTCTAGGGCAGATCTGAGTCTGAATAAAATTCCTGATACAGAAATGGAGATGTAAGTACAAGCTTATCTTGATGAAACTCCATTTCAGAGAAGTGAAAATAGAGGATGGGAATTGCTGAGAGTTTGGCAGAGATGTGCAAGCATCCCAAGAGGTTTTTTTATATTGACAAAACAGAAAATTCTCTGGGAGTAAAACTAAAGGTAATTATAAAAGTTTTTCTCCTACTTCTGTGCCTCTCCACTCAAACATAGATACAACTTTATTTAAATAATTAAGAACTTGCTTTGATTCTACCTTCAGATGCCTCTGTTATCGGGAAGGATTTGGGTGGCAGCTGCGCACTAGCATTCTGTTCTCCTGGTGAAGGCAATTTTGTAAGTTAAAAATAATGTCCCTTAGGAGAATTATATTTGTAAGTGGTGAGCATTAATCAAAATGTCCTCGCCATGAGGCGGAACAGTAGTGAAAGCACCTGAACTTGCCTCCCTAAATGCCTGATAATACATTTTTGGAAAGATCTTTACTATCCAATGTACATTCTAGAAAGAGGGATCCCTATGGAAGCAAAAATTGAGATGCTGTAAAGTTTATTGTTATTTTGAAGTGCAGCTCTCTTTCTTCACACATACCCTCTATCAGCCCCTGTGCCTTTGCTAGGACCCACAGGAGAGGAATTCCTCTGTGGCTGCACATGCAGTTTTTTGGAAAATATATTTTATTGTAAAGAGCTAGACCAGAACATGGCTCACACCTCTGTTGTACTGAAAGCGTAACAAAGCTAAGGGCCAGTTTGTCAGCAAGCAAAATTGGGTCAACTTCAAAAGCGTTATGTTTAGTTACATTGACTGATGGGCTAAGGCCCTGATGGATGAAATATTACACATGAGCTAGTAAAAATTAGTGTCAGAATGCAATCAAAATTTTGTCTATATCCAGCACAGCAAGCACTGTAGTGCCAGTGCACATGTCATCATTATGGCTGCTGACATATATGCTTTCAACAAAAACCAGGACTGAATGCATGCAGAGCTCCTAAGAAGAATCCTTAGATGTTTTTTTCATTCACTGAGGAACACAGAAGGAGAAGCACTGGCAGGAGAGGGGTCCTGCCGTCTTTTTCACTACAAATACAAGACAGCACTATGAACTGGTGCTTCCAGGTTCACCCTCTCTACAAGCCTCCCACAGCTGCACAGACCCACCTGAGAACAAAACCCTCGGGCAACCTCAAGCTAAATAGCTGGGCTGAGATTTACCTCTGCCACTGTTAGCTTCTATCATGTCAGGAAGGCTTCAAACACCTGAGCAGTGAATCATCTTCCTTGCATGACTTTTTTTTCTTTCTTATACATTCTTCTTTTTTTTCTTCCTCGTAATATGATACAAAAAATGAAGCTGAGAAAACTCTGTGAAAACTGATCCCACAGAAGAGCTTTCAAGCCAAATTCTGCCAGGGAAGGGAGCATGGGTGTCCTTTTTAATAAAAAAAGAACCAGCTGTCTGGCAAATCTAATAGGTTACGGAGGAATTATGTCAAGCACAGAACAGCAGGAGTAATGGAGAAACACTCATTACACATTTTTTAAACTAACCATAGATGGAAGGCAGCGACTTCATTTTTTATCTTTGCCTCTGCAGATCATCTGTACCAAGGAGAGTGAGAATTATGAAAAGCTCCTGGCTACTGCTCCAACTGTTTTCATGCCTCATCAGCCTGGAAAGGCCAGGCAGCCAGGCAGCCCCATTTAGCACAGCCTTACTCCATCTCAGGGAATCCCAGACTTAGGAACAGTTGCAATGGCCCCTTGGCCATCTTCTGTTGAACTCCTCAAACCAAAGGGATTGTGTCACCTTCATCCCAGTGACTCTCTGGGCCACTTCCACCACGCAGAGCTACTATTAAACAGCAGTGTCAGCAGAGCAACAGAACTTCAATATTTTTAAAAGAATTAAAGACTAATTATTCCCCCAAGATATACCCAGAGCAATGAAAATGATGTGTGTGTATCCAAGTGTAGAACTGGGCTCATAATTTGTTAGTATAAGATTTATTGTCACCGTATAGGCACACAAGTTGGCATAGCATCAAAGTATTACCTCAGGATCCCCAAGTGCTCCCACAGATATATGGTATGTTTCCTGCAGAGAATTAGAGTGCCAGATAATTCCATGGAGCCCCAAGAGTAATTAAACAAAGTCAATAGGCAAAGTATAACTGAGAAAACACCCTTCTGTATCGTATTTGGACTTAAGGTTTTGTGGTTTTAAGCATACCTGTTGTGGATACCACTGCTAGCTATTACTTAGCAATGGATACCAATAAAAACCTTTAAGACTCAGCATTTATTTCTATAGAGAGGACAGAAATTGTGGAGATGTTACTTCATGCATATGTTTTCCCCCATTTGGCTGGGTTTTCATAGCCATAGTGCTAGCATTGGATGAAGAAAATCTAAGCAGCCACCTGGATGAAGTATCCCATTCTTGAGAAAATAAAAGAAAATCACACATTTATTGATCATAAAGCATTTTTCTTTTAGGATTTGAGGAGTGTGTTTTTCCAAGTTTTATATTTACATACATTTATAAAATCCCCTCTGAGCCTCCTTTTCTTCAGGCTGAACAGTCCCAGCTTTCTCAACCTTTCCTCAGAGGAGAGAGGCTCCAGTCCCTTTGTCTTCTTAGTGACCTTTCACTGAACTCCATTAGCTCCATATGCAGTAGCACCATGACTTAAATTTTTGCCTGCCCTTGGTATCCTCATATCTTTGGAAAAAAAAAAAAAAAAAAAAAAAAAAAAAGACCCTAAAAGAATAACTACTGTCATTAGTGTTCAGAGAGCAAGCAGAGAATCAGTCCTTTTGGGGTCTGCAGGGGTAGCTGTGCCATGGAACAGTACAGTTTCTTGATGAAATATCATATTCTCATGCCTTTATGTTTGTAGGTACATGACCATGCAATGTTTTTACTGGCAATGAGAGTTTTGCGGCTGAATATCAAACATGTGCTCTAAAAATTCACCCTGTGTAGTCCCTTATTTCAAAAATGGAAACCTGAAAATAGCTTTAAGTCAGGAAAAAGGAAACCTGCAATTCCTCAGGCATTCTGAGTAATCATATGAGCTGTAATTAAAAACTCCCTCATGCAATGCGACCTTGTTTGTATTAATTGGTTTTGGAATTAGTGCTCAATAGTTCAGTAAATGTGGAATTCTCTGAAGTTTACTCATTGCCAAGCAGAGTCCTACTGGCTGAGAAAAGTAAAATGGACAAAAGACAGTTACCTACGTCTCATCTTTTTCAGTGGACTCTTTAGTGAGCACAAGTTTAGTAGAGGTATGAATTAGACAAAAGGAGGTGCATATACAACTGATCTGAAAGGTTTGCATTATGCTATGTTTTCTGGACAACTGAAGTCATTGTAACGCAGTGTACTGGCCACTTAGGCTAGTAACTATATCCCCTGAAATCAGCAGTGCTTCCTGCTAAGTTTCTGTCAAGATCAGCTGGAAATCCCTGAAGCGGGAGAAATGATCTCGGACACCTAACATAGGACAGAAATCCAGGATGCCTTTATGTACCATGACCCAATCCCCATTGTGCTGAAGTCCATAGCTATGTGGAATTTTTTTTATCATTAATCCATTCATCAAAAAATACAGTTGTAGCCAAATAACTTGGGTTAGAGGAAAACATGAAGTAGTTTTAAGAAACTGAAGATGATGCTCCCTTTTATTCATCAGCCTAAAAGCTGAAGAACTTAACTGAGGCCACTCAGTCAATGCTTGTTACTGGAGAAGGATTTTGTACCTCTGATTGGAGTGCTTCAGTTCCATCTTATGCGATATTTAGTCTTTCCTGCTTTAGCTGTTTCAATTTGCATATAAAAGCAATATTCACTGAGCAGATATCCCGCCTGACAGATAAGTGTCCTGAGCAGCGGGCTAGAGCAGCAGTGTCTCTCTCAATAAAGGTGGAAGTGTTTTATACAATGTATAATAATGCCATCAGGGAAACTAAGTGTGCCCCACCCCCCATCTGAACACATGATAGATAACCTGGTGTTCAGGATATCCTGGATGGCCAAAGTTGCAAATACCAAATTACTCTGTCTCAGAGGAGGGATTTTAACATGTTCTTCTGCTTCACAACAGACCATCCTAATTGCTACCTCCAGTATCACTGAAACTCAGTAAGTATTTCTGCATTCATGGTAAAATCAAACAACATCAGCAGGAAAAACTGTGAGGAAACATCCTGAAATATTCTATAACTTATGGAGTAAGTCATATACAGGATTCTCTCTACATGTAGGACATGTAATAAAAATAAGTTGACCTTCTCAGGCAAAGGGGAAACAACCAGAGACCAGTTAAGATCTTCCAGATGTCCTCGCTGGTTATGTTTTCATAGTACAATCTGGTGTTGTACCCGGGTATTTGAATTACTTTTCACTAAGACAGCCCGGGTATCGCAGGTGGGATAACGTGTTACTGCGGCACTGCTCCCTGTTTCCCAGCAGGATATACAGGCAGGGTCCACTACGCACTGAGCTGGTGGTGACACAGCTCCGGTACCTCGGGTAGCTTGCGTACCTCCCCGCAGCACTCTGCTACACTGGCCAGACGTTACCAGGAAGGAGCCTTCCAAGCTGACACCGTAGGGTATATACGTGCAGATATACTTAGGCAATAGGGAACCAAGCTGGCATTACCTGGAAAAGTGACCCAGATTTTATGCACTCTTCCTGAAAAGTGAAACATTGCTTGCAAGAGTAGCAAATATGTAAGGCTGTAGTAGTTAGGGTGACTACTGCACTCTGTGACTTCCCATTCAGGAAATTACATGTTGTCTGTGATGGAGGGACAAGGTGGGAAGCAGCAGCAGCTGGAGCTGTAGTTTCTCAGCTGTGCATCTGACAGCTGCAAATGGGTACAGTTCAGAGACAGAAAGCACACGCTGTCATTCAGGGTTTTTAACGTGAAGTATTTTTTTACTGGGTTCATTATCTCTTTACAAAATGAAACAGGATGGCTAGAAATGCCCTAACCACAATGAAGTATGAGTCTTGGCAGGGGTCACACAGAGTCCAGGTCTAGCTTACAGTGTGCCAGCGATGCCGGCTGCCTCCTCTGCATTGTCACTTATCTCACTCATTTACACCTGGGGCAACAGGTAGTACCCTGTGTCTTGTCTCTTTAGACTCTTCATCAGAGGTGGAGAAGCCTAGATCCACAAATAATTAAACTACATGGGTCCATGCAAAAGTTATGTGTTCATAATATTCATTATAGCTGCAACCTTCCTATCTTCTGTTAATGCATCTAGGAACATTTTAGGAAACTGCATGCTGTAAATACATATCCCATGCTTTTGTAATTGAATTCATAGATCAAATATTACATTTTTAATTTTAGATTTACATTTTTAGTTACATGAATTAATTTTTAGCTAAGCCTGTGTGTTATGATTTAATTGCTTTACAACATTGATAAGAGGCAGTCATGACCTATATCACTAAAATTTCAAGTAATAATTAAATTGCAATGCCTATTAATTTTCTAAGAAATTGCTTTAGTTTCTTTGCCAAGAAGGGTTTGTTACATCAGAAGCAAAAAAGGAATTAACGTAATGTAATTTTCCTAAGAATTCAAAAGACTGAATTGGAACTGAAGGCTGATGTGAAACTTCGACCTTTTTGACATTTATTTGAATGAAGCCCCTATAAATATCAACTGTGTGCCAACACGATTTTCACATTTCAGGCAACTGCTTCTTTTACAGTTTTCATAGACGGCTGGAGAAGCAAGATTTTTTTTTTTTTGTAATTATAGTAACAATAGGAAATGAAGCTTCTCCCTCCAAAGTGACAGGGGCTGAAGAGAGCAATATGGAAGAGTTACCCCTAGGGTTTTAAAAATGAGAACTTATTTGGCAACTGAAATTTTCAATTAATAGTGAATCACATCATCCTTACTCTTCTTGTAAATCAGATAAATATTTCTAATTTGAATATTTATCTTATATAGAAGCTGAGGACAAACTTGCTCAGTGGTACAGAGATAATATTTTGAATACAGGACCACACTCAGACCTGTGTACAGTCCATAGGCTTGGAAACAGTTTTGGCTCAGGAAAACATCTCGCATCATCTTTTTTCTCCACAATGTCAATATCACCTCCCCACAACAAAGCGGAAAGATTATATATATGGGCAAGAAAATCTATCTGATAAATCATTTCCGAGATGAGGGAGAAGTCAGGTGTGAAATGAAGGTTAAAGTTTTCAAAACAGCATTATTTAGCCAGCAGGCTGCTAATCAATGCAAAATGTTCTTCATAAGTATGAAAACACTGGGATGCAAACATATTTACTGCCTAATCTGATTATTTTCACAGGCATATTCTATTATTCAGCTTTGTTGCTCTAGAGAAAATAAAATTAATTCCTTTCAGTGAGAATTTTGGGCTTATCTAGCATATAAACTCAAGACAACTTAGGATCAAACCAATCCACTTGGTAACCAAAGTAATTCTGGAAGAATTCCAATTCAATAACTGGAGTGAGACACTAAAATAGATATTTAGTTGTGTCTTTTGCCATGGAAGGTTTCTTCATAATAATCACACAGCACTATATGACAAAGATGAAAATTAGTCTCTGTGGTAGCAATAAAATCCCATATCATGATGGCATCTCTATTAAACAAAGGACAGAAACATCCCTAGAGGTGGCACTGTAAGCCACAACTTCTGGTTTTACACAAAGTTATATATAGCAATTAAAATACTATGCTTAAGATAAAATAACATTTTATGCTACTTCGAGAATGCAAATTTATGGTATTCAACCTCAGCTTGCTTCCTTTCTAAGCTCCCACTGTTCTGTTATACAACAGATGTGTCAAGCAAATAATTTAAAAAGTATTTTTGCATGATACATTTTGAGCTCTATTTTTACCTTTTGTAGATGGGTAGCTAGCACTGCAATTTAATAGTATGTGGCAAGGACAATATCATAATTAGGAACTGACACTAATATATTTGGAAACAAAAGTAAATTTGGATCACTTAACAAAGGATGCATATTTGTTATAGATTTCATTTTAATTATTTAACTATCTGTGCAATCTTTTCTCTACCAATACTAAACACTAATATTCTAAAATGAAGAAAGCTATAATCTGTGCTAAGCAACTAATAAGAGAAGAGAAAGTTGCCAGAAGAATGTTAAAAGATCCTAGAAGTGAATGATATAACAATGAAAGCTAATGGTTGCTGAGGAGTAATAGCAGATGCATGAAACTTGCCTTAATCTTTATGATTCAGTGTATTGCTACAACTGGTTACACCTTTTCTAAAGGTAAGTAATTAATTCCCTGTTAAGTTAATTGCTTGTAAGCGTTTAGACCAAAATATTTAAAATATTGCTTCTCTTTTTCTTTTGGTACTTTAAGGACCTAAATTAAAATCAGTGCAACTGATCTCATTTAGAAGGTCAATTACTTGATAGATAAAAATACCTAAATGTCTAACAACACCTAAATGATACCATTTACACTTGCATTTTTATATTTGTACCTGGATAACTGTATGTATTGGAAATGGAGGTCAATTTAAGGCTATGCTGGCGTCCAGGTCCATTATATTATGCTTGCAGGATTCTCCTGAGAAGGAGCTTATTCCAAGCTGTAGCCACAATGGTACAGCACTACAAACCTAAGAATACTGGTATCAAATATTATCACTGCACAGGGAAATTGTTCCGGTGTCAAACATCCTTTTACAAAACAATACATCATATTTTTACATGCAGAACAGTGGAAGGTTCATCGCAGATTTGCTTACCTGTGGTTGACCTGATAGTTGAGGTGATGTTGGAAGATGCCATCGCAGGTATACATTCATCATCTTGGGAATAGCCTGCCTGAATGGCACGCAAGTAACTGTGGCTTCTTGTTCGGAAACATCCAGGGAGGTCAAGGGCATCCATTGCCTGAGCTTCAACTTCACTAAACACTGATTCACACACCGATTCAAATTGCCCATTAACCTCTGCTTCACTCATCTGAATAAACAACAACAATGCATTTGATTTTTGACTTGCTTTTTTGTGATCATCACGGCCTCAACATCTCAAATGGACACCTGTACATTGATGAAGAACTGTTTTAGCAAATAGTTAAAATGTAGTAATCCCTTCTGATCACATTCACATTTTTTAATTTATATCAGCTGTTTATATGTATATAGTAAGTACATCACACATACCATACAATTAATTTTACACTTGATATTTTTGGCATATTCAGATGATTGTAAATACATGATTTAATGATAACCAACAAGATCACTCTGCACTGTTAGAAATCCATATTCTGCCAGGATAGGAGAACAGAAATCAGCTATATTAATATTAGCCCTCAAAAGGCGAGGATGGATTGTCTGGGCTCCTCACTTATCAGCAAAGTTACTACGCGTGTACATTTACCCTGTATGGCAGGTTGTTATTTTCCTCTCGTTATAAAGGGGCTTAAGGAAGTATCTCATACTTGAAAATGTGTAAGTGCAGAGGAGGTGATGCTCTGAAAGATTGGAGAAACATTGCATCTAGAGTTGTGTCCAGTGAAGCATGTGAAAGAATAACCACTGACTGAAATCGAGTGAAAAGTGGTCAGATGAGAAAGTAATTCTTGGACCACCTTTAGCTGAGAAGGGCCCTAAACCAAACTTATTCCCTGGTTAACTGGGATAGCCATTGAACTACTGTGGAAAAACAAGATGCAGCTACTACTGCTGCCTTTTCTTCAGCAGCATTATTTTGTCCGATACTTCTGCCACCAGGTGTGCTGAGGAACCCTGCCTGTCAGAGCACCCTAGATGTGCCTACTTGCATCACCTACCAGGTTGGACCCTTGGGGGATTTCAGCACCACCCTCCAGCTCCCCGCAGGGCTGGGGCAGGAGCCAGCATCTACCTGCTGACCCTGCCCTGCAAAACTGTACATTTTTAGGCAGCTTTCATAATAAACAGGGTTTAGTGAGGCTGGCCTGGAACTGTGTATTGCAGTTTTGAAGATGAGTGCCTAAATTCTACCTAGACCATTTTTAACAGGTTCTCTGAAGTCAGCCCTAACTACCTGTAAATGTACCTGAATAATTCAAAATTATGTTTATCCAAAATCAGATAGGAAGTTAACACCAGACAGACAAATGCATGACCTCCTGATAATTTTTTTAAAAAGAGAGTGCTAGAAATCAGATTCAGTATAAATACCAAGTTAAATTCATAGCGTCACTAAACAGCACATCCAGTTGATATTATTTTTTCTCTACAGCTGCTAAATGCATTTTTCATTATTACTGTTCCTAGTACATTATTCATTATGGAAACAGAGTGAGTGAAAATATTTCAAATTTTTTAGGATTTTGATTAAGTAAATGGAAATTTCATACAGAACTGATGATGATAATGAATAACTGGTATTTTAACTTCCTGTAGACATTTTGGCTACTAAATCTCTTCTGAAAGGAATTACATTACCCTCCATAAAATTTGCTTCTAATAAAGTTAAGTAGACTAATGTAATCTCAAAAAGATTAAAAAAAATCTTAGAAATATTTTGCATACATCATTGATCAGAAATTTATGATAATATAGTCCATAAACACTTTAAGTCCTAACCACTTCTTCAAACTAAGGTCACTGCCAATAGAAAAATAAAAGTTTTTGCACTTAAATTAAAAATATAAACCATGGAACCCAGCATCTTTCTTGACTCTACCCTTGGTCAAGATAGAAAAATGAAGGCTCTCACAAAAAAAAAAAAAGGCATTAAAAATACCACAAAGCATACAAACTGCTATTATGTAGATGGGACAAGAAGATGATGGTGTCATGGAAAAAGAACAGGAAACAGCAAAGGTTCAAAACTTGTTATTTTAATACATTTACTTTGTGTAATATCTGTTAAATGCCTTTATTACTGGTCTGGACTCACAGCTGGACTGTGAGGTAGGAAGTATGTGTTTGAGACAAATTCACGTAGATTAGTGAAAACTGAAAAAGAAAATAAGGAACTATATCCATCAGGTTTAGTTAATCTGGCCAATTGAGCAATCTACCTGCAAATGAGATCTATTGTGGACATCTTTCCAGGTAATGCATATTGGAATGAAGAATCTTAACCGCTGCTGAAACCAATTAGTCACTGTGGACAGCTCAGTGAACATCTCCATGCACAGGCATGGTCAAAGAGGCAGAAGATGTTAGAATAGTTCTATATTATAACATTGTTAGGTGACAGCCAACAGCACTTGCTTTGAACGCAGGATCTAATTCTTGTGAAACTTTCTCAAAACCAAAGTGTAATAAAAATAGAAAATAACCAAACCAGGGTAATGAAAACCAGAGCATGAAAATGATGGCGACAGGTTTCACAAGGGAGCTATAAAAAAAATGAAAGGTTTGGAAAATGACTGACTGTCTGTTTCTAATTCTGATGTGTGCTATACAAGATTATACTTAGATTTATCCCACATAAATTAAGGAATTTGACTGAAGGGCTTTAGTCAGGTGACTAGTCCCTCCCAACTCTCTACAGTCAGTGGAGACTGACAAGTATTTCCAGAGGGCTCTCAGCCCACTTGGGTTGTGCATTGTCCTGGAATAAACTCTTTCACTCCATTAACTACAGAGGAAGCTTTAGTTGTTGCCTTAGTTAAAAGCCTCAAGTTAGATTAGTTGAATCCAGGCCTGAATAGCCATGCAATACAAATTGAATGTGAATTAATATAAAATTGCTTCCAAATGATTTTTTTTTTAACATAAACATTGTGCATAATTAGCTACTATACCCTTAGATGCTTCACTAAATGGTCAAAGAAAAATAAAGTAACGCATATCTGAGACAAGGGCAGGGCCCACCTGTCATGAAGGAACACAGGGAAGAAATGTCAGGACTAATGAACATTAGAAACATTGGAAATTTTATGTAAAGTCCTCTGCTAAACAGAACATGCACATAATTCATAAGGCTGCTTGCACTTCGGGCCTGATTCAGATCTCACTTCAACATGAATTAGTACTAACTAACCAACATAAAACCAGCAGGGTGGAAAAATGTCTCTTTTCAGAAGTCCCCATATATTAAATAATTGATGGGACTTATTCTTTCACCCAGGAAGAGGGAGGGATTGAGTTTAGAGGTGAAACACTGCTCCTTTGGAGCATAATTATTTCAATCTATATCTTAATCTGGCAACCCACATTTACTGAAATCAGAGTAGATATTTTCTGAGGATGAGTACTGTAGAAGTGTGCCCCTTATGCTCAGTCTGAATCTTAACATTTAAGTATTTAATACAGACTGAAAATGAAAATACCAATATTTACATTTTTAATAAAAATTAAATGGAAAATATTCTGTGTTCCTTTGCTTCTAGCATTCAGTATTTTTCTTGAAATTTTGAACAAGGGTTACATTCCTTAGAACTGAATTACTTTGAAAATTCACATCCTTAGTTTGATATTAATTAAAAAAAAAGCTAAAACCATCTACTAGTAACAACTCTTGCATCTGTGATTAACCTATAAGAAAAGTTATAACAAGAATTTCCCACCTGACTAACACAGCTGGCCTGACTGAGCGTGCTCACTGCTCTCATATAGCTCTGATTCCTTGAGCGAAACTTTGGGGAATTGTAGTTTGCAGAGGGATCCAGGTTGTGACCCCCAGGCACGTCACTTGCAGTTTGAAGGTAGCTCTGACTACAAAGGAAAGAGGAAAAAAAAAGGAAAGGGTGTAAAACTACAGATGGAATCAATTAGGACACTAAAGACAGTAATTTGTATGAGACTCACAAATCCATTACTCAGGGTCAAAATCTCTCTCTCTCTAAAGCATCATAGATCTGTTGTAGTCAAACGCCTTAGCACAAGCAGAGAATCTATCTGCAGTTCTGCTACCTAGATGATATGAAATTTTAAGTCTTTGCTGTATTTAAACATCATCAATCCTCCCGGCTATTAAAGTTGAACTTTTCTAAAAGAGAATGTCTAGGTCAACAGGAACAAGAACCAGAGCTAAAGCATAAACCAAAGTAACTAAAAATGTTTCTTCACAGATAAAATCTGTTACTCGTCACCTGTTTTTCATTAAGGTGTTAGGCATCAAGAGACCTTTTATCTTCAAAGGATTAATATATTTTTACAAAAGATCAAAATATCCCATGTTCAGCTAAAAAAATAGATTAATAAGGTACTCAGAGAAACTGCATGAAGCTCTAGAAATGCTTTTCTTACAACACACCTCCCAGTTTGAAGGACTGGGACCCTGACACCATACCGAGCCCCTTTCAGCATGCTTCTACTACAACGGTATGTTAGTCTTCATCTTTTATGTCAAATATATTGTTTATCTATCATTCCAGGAAAATAAAAGAAGCCTAAGAGAAGAACTTCACTCTGAATACAAAATTTAAAAAAAAAATTAAGTTTGTGAACAAGATTTACCAGAGTTCTCAGAATCTCTGAAAATCAGATTTTAGGAGCCATGTGACACTCATCCTTAAACAGCAGTGCACAAATTAATTCATGTTTCAGAAAATGTTGGGTTTCATGTGGTAAATAGTTTTTTTTTTTAATATTTAATCCTTAAAGGTAGCTTTAACAAAAACACAGTTTCTGGGAACAATAGAGTTGTGCCGGTTGAACGTCTGTCAGTACTGGCAATACAGCTATTTGATGCTGAGCTGGCAGAGTTACTCAGTGCAGCCATGGCTATGGCATGTGCCTGGGCTCTGGGGAATTTCCCTGTGAAAGGGGGAGCTTCCCCTCTGGAAGGACCAGACCATTCAGTGAATGAGAAAACCACAGATTCAACTCCTGGTGCAAAATGAGACACAAACCAGGACCTTGTTTCTTAGACCATACTTATCAAACATTGGGTGTGACCATAGGCTGGTGCTTGAGGAAGGACTCAGCCTTCCTCACTAAGTGGACATAACCTGAGTTTGGGATGGAAGCAATCCCTGAGGAGCACTCAGGGAGGAATCTCAGACCCTTTATCACGGCTCTGACTACAGCAGAAAATAGTGTTGAACTCCATCTCCATGTGTGGCCATGTCCTTTGATGTCAGACATTTGAGGTGACCCAGGGTCCTTCACATTACCAGCTGCAAAAGCAGATGGGATTTATAGACCCCCCCCGACCTTATACTTGGGAGATCTGTTCTCAAGCACTTCCATGTGTTCTCCCTGGCTTGGCCATCTCAGGGTCAACATAGACATAGCCTTACTTCCTCAGTGCATCTGCCAATGGCTGGGCTATCTGATTCTCTAAGATGGGCTGCCTTCTTCTTCAAAAAAAGGACAGGTTTTGTTTTCATCTTTGTGCAAGGCAGGCTTTTTTTTTTTTTTTAACTCTTTAGAAATTTCCCTGGAGGACAAACATTTTTTAATTCCTGTCTTTATTCAGTGCCTTCTATGGAATACCTCTGTAACTTCAAGACAGAGGTAAACTATGTAGAAACTATGCTATAACTGCTAAAACCAAAATGAAAATGTATGAGACTGATGCAGGCATGTGATCAGAGGTTAACTAAGTCATTACAGTCAAAGTGATTTGCAGATTAAGATAGCTGTCTGATAGTGGGTCTAATTTGGTTTTAGATGATGAAAACAAGAACTGTAGCAGCATTTTTTTTTATTCCCATAGGTATGAAGACAAATATAATATATTAGGCGAAGTGGTGTAGAGCCTCCTTATCTATATTTAGTTGCTGGATGTAACTAAACCTCCTTTCCTCTACAGGAAGCAGGCTGATGACTGTCACCTGCTTTGTGTCATTCTGATGCTTTGCATATGCTTTACTAAATCTGTCTGGTATTGTTAATTGAGTATTTTTCAAAACAGTTAGATAAGTCCCCCCTGGACCTTCTGCTTGTCATCAGGTGGTAGAATCTGGGATTCTGAGTTCAGAAGCAGTTTGTGAAAAAAACATTTGAGGTTTCTTCATTAAAACATGGTCCACATTAAGAAAAAGATAGAGGTAATAGAATTAAATTATAAATTATTAATTATTTTAAAAAGTACTTAAAAATGAATTAATTTAAACTCTCTCCTAATAACTATCTCCTTTGCTAAATAATGCTCAACAACCTAGTATTTCATTATCCTTGTGAGGTATTGCTATCACTAAATACAATCAACAATTTCTTCAGTAATAATTTATTAGGGGAAGAAGCCTAGCATTCCATGGTACTGCTAACCAGCTGAGTTTTGATGGATGCATTTGGACACCACCTGATAGTTAAATAATTTTTCATTTATCAGAGGAGAGCAATTGATTCATAGGACTGTAGCAAAATAAAAGAAATATTTTATATATTAGGCTGTAAAAGCAATTCCACATCCATTTGATTAATACTTTGAAATTCTCCTGATAAAAAGAAAGATTAGTTTTCATTTCTACGATATACACTCGAAGTTATCTTCTAGGATAAATGTCTCAATGCATGGTAAAAATTATCATCTTGCTACAAACATGATCCAGAACCAAAATGCAATAGACCCAAAAGTTACATCAGGAAGTTGCTCTCAAATGTCTTTATCTGTTGCTCAAGGAACTTTCATGCTTGTCAACAAAGCTACAAAGCACACATCACATGTGGCATTGGTAAATGATGGCTTTTTAATGACATCTACCCTATCTATAAGCTTAGGAACAAAATTCTTGACCTTATTTCCAAAACACCGTGCATCCCTATCTCTTTGATAAAAGCAAATAATTTTATTTTATACTCTACAGTAGATGATCTTATATCTCAGCTGATCACTGAAGATGGGCAAGACAAGCATGAGCACATGAGATGGTTTGACAGTTCATCTCCAGGACCACACACAAATACACACATTAACATCAAAGAAGTAACTCTAAACTTTGGCACTATGGAAAAGTAGGAAGAAGATGAGACTAACAGGAAAAATTATATTGGTATGTCAGTCCTCTTCCCATTTGCTTTTCCAAACAAAAAGATCTTAGGAATGGATTCCCTTTTTTAAAAGCTTTTTTGCCCTCAAGGGATGCTTTCCCCTTTCCATTGACTACGGCAAGTCCGGGGCAGCTAGGAAGAGGTCTTAAATTTAATGAGAAGTATCTTAGCTGCAAGCAAGGCTTAAAGCCTAGAGAAACTTTTAGGAATAAGGCAGTCCCTGGTAATGACCCTGCAGCTCTTAAGAATCTCTACTCTAAAAGCAAAACTTTAGGACTCCCAGTGAAGATAGTTAAATCTGCAACAGCACTTTCAGTGCTCAGCAGATTGCGTAAGTGTATTTGGGGAGGACAAAATACTGTATTATAACCACATAAAAAGAACTATAGTATGGCACACTTATCTGGGACAGTATATCTGATAGCATATCTAATAGCATATCTGGGATAGTATGTCACACTGATATACAGTGAATGGGAAAGAGGTTAGGTTGCATATTCCAACAGAAAAACATAGATGAAGAATAAGGGAAGAGGTAGCAGTCCAAAAAAAGAGTTCCTGCTTAGAAGTTTCTAGGAGTCTTGCATCACAGCCTCCCTTTTCTTGCATTCCTCTAGTCTGCAAAGGCTCAGACCTCTGTAGCCAAACCTCATATGCCCTGCTGCCCCTTCCTCCAGTCCCAGAACTGGCATTTACCAAAACTCCCATGTCTAGCTCTCCTTCATTCCTGACCAACCCAGATCCTCATCTTTACTGCTCCCTGGAATCCTCTTAATTCCCAGCCTACAGTTGTCCTGCTCCAGATCTTGCAAAACACCATCACAGAAGCCAGCATTTGGCCACTTCTCCTACTTCTGTCCTCTGCAGATTTCTAAAGTACCCTTAACACCCTTATCTGTCAGCAGAGTCCAGCTTACACCTACTACAGCCATCTAATCCTACTGCCTCACTGGGGATGTTGGCTTCCACAAAAGCACAAACTCTTCTCCTTCTTGTAGAAGCAGAATGGGGGAAAATAATTGCTGGAAAATACCTGTTACTTTAGCTGTACAAGCAACAACATGCACTAAAAAAAAAAGGAAATGAAAAAAGACAACATTTTTTACTCTTTTGACTCCAGAAAATGAATTTCCTTCTGTGTTTTGCTATATCTTGTAGCTGACCTTAAGAGGACTCAGTACAGTAAAAATGTAGGAAGACATTTAAGTTTACTTACAGTGTAATCAAAAAGAATTAGATAACATTTGTCAAGAGATTTCAGGAGATGGAAGAGCACATCTACATCTCTTTATCTTTTTCCCACTTATGCCATTGTAAGAGAAGACTTGTAAAACTAGAGAGTTATTTAGAACATGTTTTAATGAAAGAAACAATCATGGACACTAATCCAATAGCTGCAATCAAGCATTAACTAATGATAAGGGAAGGACTTATTTCCTCATCTTTACCCTTCTATTATTTAGCCATCTATTTCCTCCTCTATTAACTGTGTATTTTTAAAGGAGTAAGATGCTTATTTTACTTTAAAGACAGTAAATAACTAATTTTGAGTGGTTTTTTTCCTGCATTCCATTGTTTTATTTAACTTTTGGAAAGTTTATATGACCATGGATCACGTCTGAAACAGCCCAATGACTTCAGCATTTAGGGCTGGGGAATTTGAGGCACTCCCACTGCAGTCTGTATCACAGCACATTCTACCACTCACTTGAAGTCTTTGTCTTTGTGCAGCACTCAGCCCATGCTTTGTCATCACTGAGTTCAGATGCTGATGAACATCCAGGATGGTTTGTGGCATGTTTCCTGAAGTCTCTTGTCGTTGCTGTATGATGAGTATTACCGTAAGCTAGAATTACAACATGCAGTACTGTACCATGACTTTTGCAACCATTGAGTGTTTTGCAGAAGACAAAGATTTTTGTCATTTGGTGAAAATGTATGTATGATAGCAAAACAATATGGTTTCACTTTTAGGACACCTTGAAATGCCATATTTAGGCTGACATGGTTTTATAGCATATAGCTAAGCCAGAGTCAAAACAAAAAAAAGAACCCCCCTAACTTCTCCCTACAAATTCAGATTCCTGAGCAGCAGTACTTGACAGTCAAGACAACCCTAGTGGGAACATGAAGTGTATGAGTCCTGAGAAAGGGATCTCTGTCATTCTGGATTTTTTATTACTGTCTGTATTTTATTTTCTAATAAGGGACTGATATCATATACTTTGTCATAAACCTAATACCTTTCCTTAAAAAAGTATGGACATGATGCCAACAATGCAGCAAATGTCGTACACTTGCCAAGGTCATTCCTTGATCTACTCACATTCAAAATAATGATCACTCCCCAGAGTACCTGTTTTCTGTCAGATGTTTAGCCACCAGTGCACCCTGGGTCAAGAAGATAGCAAAAGTGAATGAAAGTATTCCCAGGCCTCTAAAAGTTGCAGCAAGAAAGTCACCTTCTGACTCTGAATAGGTCTATCAGATTTATTAAGGGAGCATCAGATATAAAGAAAGACCATTTTCCATCAAATTAATTTTTGGAATTATAATATTCTAAAATAGTACCTTTTTATTTTCATGATCATGCCTGCATTTGTCCAGAAATCTGAGAATGAATGGGAACATTAAAGAAAGTACAATCACCTCTGTTTAAATCAGTATATGCAATTCAGAAGTATCATTCTGGGACAAAAAGATAAAATTTGTAAAAGAATTCATCTTGGGCACCTAAAAGGGAGGTGCATTACGATTAGCAAGGTGGCATAAGTTATCAAAAGCTATTTTATTGAGAGATTTACATTTCAATGGATATTCATTTCTCTGTCTGGATCTATCTTAACTATGTCTTTGTAGGTACATGAAATAACTCATCGATCAGAATCTAATGATTAAGCTTAGCTAGCAGTGCCATTGTATAGCAGCTGCGAGGCATACTGTGTCTCTGTGGATCCCTGCTGAAGTCAATAGAGCTCTGCAAAGGGGCACAGATGTGCCTATGTGCAGCCCATTGGAGAACTCAGAGTATAGGCATTAAGTCTGATTCTCCCTTCGGAATAGCACAGTTAGTCTGGTTCTTTGAAAAAACTGAAAGTACACATAAATCTGGTGAATTTATCTGTAGCGAAGAATTTATTTTCTAATCTTTGCCAGACTGGAGCTTCTCTTTGATCAGTGATAGATATGAGAATTTGGGACAAATTAAATTTTTAAGATGCCTATATATTTCATCATTGACCCATAGCCTTTTTTTAAAAAGGTGCCTGAAAGATATTGAACATTTGAGTTATTACAGGAATATGTTAGGAAAGAGGTGGAGACTTCTGTTTCTGTCCTTATGAAATGCCTGCTAATCACTGGTGGGAGAGAACCTTTCTCGTCAGTAAGTATTTAGGGATTTTGTACAACATGAACCAGAAGAGAATGAGAGGAAATCATCCGGAATAGTTAAACAGTCTGGTGGTTTGATCACTCCTTGCAAAGATACAGAGGATGTAGGCTCAATCAAGCCTGTACTCCAAATCAGGCAGAATGTGCGTGTAATAAAAAAAGTCTGATGTGGGAAATCTAAACTCAGAGCTATTGTTTGTAAGCAATGACAGATGTGCACATACAGCTAATCCTAAAAGTCTTGTTCCAATATCCTGTTTTGAGCTTGCCCTGGAGAGTAGGCAGCAAACTGGTCAGCAACAACAAAACTCAGGCAGATGTTAAGGCAAAAACTTAGAGACATTTAAAGCATCATGTAGTAGTTCAGTAAATAGATCTGAAGATCTAAGCAGAACCCAAATATTGGATGTATGTTCCTAAATTCCTTTATGGAATTGAAATATTCATAAATTTCTTCAGGAAGCTGTCTCAGTTTTTTTTTTTTTTTTCTTTTATTTGCTTTTGGTACATTTACATGTACACATGCAAAAAATCATAATTAGGCAGAATAAATGTAGGCTACAGACCATCAGGACTCAGTAAAGCATCTGAGAATGAGCTTAATTTAAACATACGTGTAAGTCTATTAAAGCCAATAGGTCTTAAGTAAATAAGTGACCTTACTTAAGTAAATAAGTAAATAAGTTGAAGATATTAATAAAACTATGTAATTTCTGGGGAAAAAATAGAGTAGGATTGGGAGAAGTGAAAATATATACATTATTTCTGCTTTTTAACCAAAAGCATCTTAATTTTCAAATCCTTGCCTGAAGAAGTGTTTCTACACACATACTTTATAGTTTCATTTAGTTTTTATGAAAAGCTAAACAAATGAGAAAAGCAGCTCTTGATCCTTTTCAAATGAAAAGTAAAACTAACGTATTTGTTGAAAGCAGAAATGAATAAGCACCAGAAGCAAGAAACATATTTTCTCTTGGATCTCAGTATTTGTGTTTGCGAGACTGGCCTGAATGTTACTGCATTTTCACCATAATACATCACATAATTGCATCTTTCTGACCAAAGCCTGTTTTATTCTTGAGAAGACTCTGCACTTTGTTCAGAGCCTTAGGATCCCCTTTCCATCCCCAATTCAGGGTAATACATTTCCGCCCTACAACATAAAGCTGGTATTTGCTACAATGAGGCGGGAGAACTGGGTTCAATTACTCCCCGGGTTTCACACTATGCTACTTCTAAGAGAACAAGGTGCCTAACACTACTTAAGGGTATGTCCTATTATTCTGCAAAGGAAGAAAGAATGGGGACTGTCTTCTGACCCTGTAAAAGATACTTCCTAGGTAGCCAGATGACTAGCTGCTCTTCATCAGCATTCCCTCTTAACCCTGTGGACTAATCTAACCCAGATCTTATTGACTGCAGCAGAGAACACTATCACTGTGCCAGTGGCCCACTGATTGCATTATTAGTTGATAAGGCTTTGTAATTAGCCCTCAAACTCTCCTCAGTAAATCTCCAATTTCATCCCTCAGAGGCTCTGAGTAGATGCTACTACACTATAGGGCCTCAGAAAGCTACTAATGAAGTGTGTAATGAGGCTTTTTAGAGTCAGAAGATTGAGGAAAAAGCAAAGATAAATGAAAAGCATATAAAAGATGAGGATTACTTCTCTAGACAATTTCCCCATCTCTTCTATTGAAAATATTTCTCAGGAATGGCTTCAAAACTATTCCTAATTTAAAATGCAGAAGAAGAGTTAATGGTAAATTGAAGTTTACCCTTAAAAATTAAAAAAGGCTTGCATCACTGGTGTGCAGCAATGGATAACATTGAAATAGGACATTAATTTCTCTAGCAAGGAAGCTTTGCTTAAACTCTCAATCAGTGATGTTTGTGCAGCACACCCACTCCTCCACATGTGCACGCTTACCTACAGTCTGCAATATCAAGACTTCTCTCTGTGTACTTGCCAAGTGGTATTTCTCTATGAGAAATACGCACAAATTTGTCCATCACTAAACAGTATGGTGTTGGCACTGTCATGGGCAAAGATGGATGAAAAGACAGAGGTTTGGTCTCATGCAGTGCTTCCAAACTCCTCATTTGCTTTTCACTTTCTCATGTTGTAAGTGTGTTATGGTAAACACAAATGGTTACAAATGTTAGGATTTTTTTTTTTTTAATGGAGATTTCCCACATGTTTTAGAGAAGCCTGTGCTGTTCCATGATTTCTGCTGAGCCAAGGGCTCTGGCAGTTAAGTGCTGTCAGATCTTCTTGTTGTAGTTTAACCCCCTTGCTGCATGATTTGGCAATGTTTTTGTTGCTGTAATAGAGTCTGCAGAACAGAACATGTGGACATGCCTTGGGTCATAGTCCAGATATTCTTTAAGTCAGCATAAGTTAGTGTGGCCACGGAGAGATGCAATCACTCTGAAAAGGGGAAGGGCAATGAAAGGTTATTTTTAATTCAGATCACTGCTTTGATCTGGTTTACCATAAGCCTAGAAAACATTTATGTCACAACCATTTCAGGTCATACTTAGGTATATTAACTTAAACTACTGAAAAAAGTGGTTTTGCACCAGACTGTGAGGTAGAGTGGATGAAACATAGACATGCATTATGCTCTTCAAGTGTGCCGTGGGCTTTGATAACATCCAATGCAAAGGTGTTAAACATTTGAGGGGGGCATGGCTGCTTTCTCTGCGAACATGACTCAGATTTTGAGCCACTCACTTCCACAGAGGGGCCAAAACCTGGCAGAAAATTAGATGGAGAATACTGCAAGACAAATCAAAGCACCGCTGGTACTATAATGTGGCAGTCCACCGAAGAATTTGTGCTATGGCAGATTTTCTTCCTCATTGAAACCCTACATTTTTGTACTGCCTCTCAGCTCACATGCCTTTCTGTCTGCTCACCCATCAGCTTAAGGTATCTGGACTACCAGCTGCCACAGTAAGGTCTGCCATTAGGGGATCACAAAACAAAAGTACACATTGCTGTCACTAATTTTATTTTCTTGTAGCTTAACCTATTTCATCCTCAGCAGCATCTAGTTTCCCATGAGTCACTTCAGAGCGTAATGGAAAACTTCAGCACAGCACGAATATTCATTTGCGTGAGTGATACCAGTATGCTCTTCAAATAGTGTGTTAACTTTGGGCTAAATGCTATTGTTATCCCTTTTGACTAAATGGTTAGACAGTTTTCAGAGTCTTTTGCAACACTTCAAAAAGGAGATACTGAAAATGGAACTTGCTGTTTCTACAGTGCTATCCTGTTCATTTACATAATCAGTATATTAAGTACTCTCTTCCTGAAAACGAGAAGTGTCAAATAACCAGAACATTATCTTCAGTCATAGAATTGTTTTTCCATCACATAGTCCCAAATTCTTGTTTTCTTTTCAGCTTTCCTTTCTGGATCCCAGTGTCTCTGATGCTTCCATCTCTCAGCTTTGCTTGTTTTTGTCACAAATACAGAGGAATGACATCTGCTAGGTTGGAAGGATACCCTTACAAAGCTCATGGGTCAGTCTCTCTTCCAGGATTGCCCAAAACTTATTTAGGGCAGACATTCCCTTTGTTTCATCTACCAGCTCCATAAACTGTTAAGCTGTTTTGACCTTTACTGTAAATGAAAATGCCTAGCAGCACACTACCTACCTTTTACAAGCTACCTTCTGTAAACTACCTTCCAATACAGTTTAACTCCATCCCCAGTAGCATCACAGCGTGGCAGAAAACAATGGACTGAATTGAAAGGGCTTGCATTTCACCTCTAGAAGACCTGTATTTGTTCATAGGATACCAAAACTGACACCTGAAAGATTTTGTATATAAGCATAATGCAAAATAAAAAAAATAGTTTAAAAAGTTTAATATTTTTTTTCTCCTGGGACTACTGAGAGTCACAATAACTTCCACAATAAATGGGATTGCTGGCTCCTTTCCAAGAAAGCGAAAAGTTGGAAAGGAAGCAGATTCAAGTATGTGTCCCGTCTCCAGCACAGCAAGCCTTATTGCATTATATTTCACTCAAATGCAATTTAATAATAATAATAAATTACACTGGCCTTCGACTTGATGTTATAGGCCTAAGTAGTGCAACATACTACTTAGTCTTTTGAAACAGCGTTCACAAATAAAGAATTGAAATGCATTTATCTTCACTGAGTAATGTAGATATTTAGGCCCATTTAATTTTTGAAAAATCCAGCAAAATTTGAGTCACATAGGTTATAGCTATACTCAGAAATAAACTAGGTTCATTACCTGACCTTTCAGCCAACTGACCTGTATGGTTAAAGTTTCTTATCCTATAGAGAGGGTGGCTGCACCCAGCAGGGTTAGTCCCTGAAACATGCCTGGGCACTATCTAGAAAAGAGCCAGGTGGCCTAGACTGAAAACGGGCTGGGGATCATGCTGGCTGTGCTAGCAGTTTGACAGAGGTGGTGATCAGATGGCAGTGGTTGGGCACATGCCCTGCTTCTGCCATCTGTGTAAAACAGCAGTGGTCAGACCCTGCACTCCTTTTTTATTCCCACTTGGAGTAAAACATACTCCTTTCCAAGAGTAACTTAAAAGAAATGATTTCAGAATTTTAATGCTTCTGTTAAATCAGTTACATTTACCTATTTGTATTTGTTAAATAAAATGATTTATTTGGAAACAAATATGCATTTTTATTGTTCATGAATTTTTAATGTTCAATTTGCTGAATCTTTGAGCAACAAAACTCAACAGAATAGGAGCTCACTTTTGTCAAAGTAGAAACAGAATTTAAATGGGAAAAAACTCTGCAAAGATGCCTGATAAAACTGAGAGGAGAAACACGCACATGTGTCAAAGGTCTGTTGAAGGTTAAGTGAAGGCTTTTCTAATTTTCATTTTATCCTATTCAGGATAGTGATAGAAAACTAGGCTTACTCTTATGAAACCCACCTACATATGTTTTGCAGCCAATGCATGTTTTTATACCTCCAAAACTATCAATATTCAGGTTTTATTACAGGTTTACTGGTGCTCTGTCAGACGCCAGTTCTGAGCTATCCTGTCCACCCAAGCAGAGGACTAAGAGTATAAGCCCATTTTATTTCTGTGCATTAGCTTCCTCCATCCTGGTAAACAAGCTAAAAAGCCAGCTAATGCAACTGACACCTTGAATTATGTAATTTCTCATAATACATGCCAGAAATGCTATTCAGCCCTGATATACGTGCAGGAATGCCATTCAAAACCTTGGCTTCTGGCTCAGCAGCGTGATCAGTGGTACAAAGGGCACTCAGAATGCAGTGGGGATTACTGAGCTGTGCCTGAGGAGGAAGGAAGGCTCCATAATCATCATCCCTTGCTACATCCTTCATAGAAATCCACCAGACATAAAAGGTAACCACAGTGACAGGGAGTCAGAGGTGGACTGGGAGGAGGTGGCTTGTGGTTAAAACCTGTGTTTAAGATCAGCACTTTGTATTCCTGTGAGACAAGAAATTTTCTGTCTGCTTAAGGGCTGCTAAAATTTGCAGATTTTTGCAAGAAAGACATACAGGAAACAGAATAGTTGTTGCATTTCTGCCTGAAGTTTACTAGAAAAAAACATGTATGTTAGGCTGGCAGATTCAAGGTGTTGCCCCTCAGTTTAAGGGAAAACCAAGGATTTAAAAGATATCTGTCAGCAGCCTGGCTGCTCAATTATTCCTAGTGCAGTGTTTGTGACAAATTCTCGACAGAGCCCCTAATAATATTTCACAGTATTACAGAAAGCTTCCTCCTCTTCTGACTGCAGTTAGTGGTAACTATGCCATTAAATCCTTTGGGACCATGAATGGGCACAGCTGTCAACCCCAGTATACTGTATCAGCATCGCACCATGATTTAATCAATTATATTTTGAGTGGTGCATTTGCTATTCATGAAAAACTGACAGAAGACACACCATTTGGTATTGACCTACTAGTAACCATCTGCCTTCAGGATTTAAAAGATTAGAAAGACTTTTTTTCTTGAAACATAACTTTTGCTTGAATACCTATGTCTAGATGCTCTCTGGATCTGTTCATAGGCTGTGGGAGTCTAGGGCAGGCACTGAGACCTGTGACTCGCTGGAAAATTTGTGTTGTATCTACATTCACTTGGGGAACGCCCAACCATAGTCTAAAACAAAGAACAGAATAGAATATATTTTATTTGGTCTAAGTACTTGTAAAGTTAGAACTGTTTCTAAGAAAAGATTTTAGTTTGTGGTACTAGCATGGATATGACATACTCTCCAAAACAGGATGGCCGTATGCAGACTGCCTTCTGGGAACAATCCCTAGCCTACACCAGTGCCCAGAACATGGCCAGGCAGTGGCTGGGAAAGTGCTAATAGACCCAGGCGACAAGTCTGCTGGGGACGACTCCAAAACCTTGTCAGTGTAATGGTCGGGTTTCTGTACTCAGGTCTGTGTTCTGGAAATGTTTAATTTATCAGCAGGAAGACAGCCGGTTGACATGTGGAAGTCTGAATAAGTCGACTATCTCCTCTTTCCCTGTTGCCTTCAGAAGGGTCACTCCTAACAAGCCACAAACGTTAGATCACTCTCCCTTAGTACATCTTATCCCATGAGGACAATTGCTGTTTTGCAGGTCCCACAGCTTTTAGAGTCACTTATGAGAAAATCCAAAACTGCAGAATTCACAACATGTCTCCACCATGGCTGAGAAATTACAGGATCCTCATCCTGAAAGACCTCTACTCCCACTGACATGTACTCACAAGCTGAAAATTAACCACCTTTTTTGTTTTCCAGGGACTTTCACAAATTCGGACTGAACCAGTCAATGTAGCCAGCATGCCTCAAACCCAAAATTCAGCCCAGATACAATGACTGAGGAGGTCAAAAATTCAAATGTTGCTTCCAACCACTGTCATTAAGAACTCCTCTCTTCAGCTTTGGAAATCAGCCAGGTACAGGTCTGCCAGCAATACTTATGTCATAGGCCACGTTTTCGTCATTGGAACTAATATTGTAGCAAATCCTTCAGGTTCACGTTCAGAATTTGGCTCAGTTGCCTAAACATAGGTCTCTGGCACCCTTTGAGAAGCCATAAGGTATCCGGCCTGGATTTTAGTTGCCACTCAAGAGCAGAGACCTGCCAGTCTTGTTTCATGGTATCTCAGAAATCTTACAGCAGCTTATGGTACAGATGCCTTTGTGCATCTGAATTGAGCCTACAGAGACGCGTGAGCAAGCTATCCGAAACAATATAGTTGTAAACTGTTCTCTTCAGTAATAGTGAAAGTTGATGGTTTTCTTCCAGACTGCAAGCTAAATAATTCAATTTAATTAAGACAAAAGGATTTTTGCCTAAGGTTTTTGTTTTGTTTTATTTTATTTTATGAAAAGGTGAGTCACTATGGTATTACCTACAGAACAATAAACCTTTGATCAAAGGTTTCACTCTTAATTTCTTCATTTTATGTATTTCTCCTGGGCAAAAAGATCAATTTTCTAAGCCGTGAGAAACACTTGGTCACATTAACAGAAGCTGCAGATTTGAAATCAGGCTAGCACTTTGAAAATGTCTTCAGAAGTATACTTACAGTTTAGTTATAAGATGATATATTGAAAGGATATAAAGGAGAGAAAAATAAAGATCTACTGGAAAACATATATAGCTACCTATTTTCTTATAGTTTTAAAATTTGCTTTAGTTATTTAATAGGCCATATTTTAGGTAATATCAGTGAAAAAACCACCCAGTCAAACAAACCCCTCCACAATGTGTTTAAATGAGTATGATACAGTATAGCTGGTACATAAAGCATTGTACTGATTAAAAGGGTATAAGATGCCAAATATATGATACAATAATGTATTTGTTATTACACCTAGTATATAATAGAGTGTATCTTCTATTTCAGAGAAAGCAATGAAATAACAAAGAATTATAACATAAAACAATCCTTCTAGAGAAGAAATATTCAGAACTTTAAGCTTTTGATAAAAATATGGATGTATTTCCTTTAGTAAACA
The DNA here is from genome assembly GCA_031468815.1 of Morus bassanus. Taxonomy (NCBI): domain Eukaryota; kingdom Metazoa; phylum Chordata; class Aves; order Suliformes; family Sulidae; genus Morus; species Morus bassanus. The sequence continues at coordinate 94,226,549 of CM062569.1, forward strand.
TAACAAGCTCCTTCTGAAGTAGCAGGTTTGTTACACGGATGGAGGTAGGTGGCAGATCCCGTAATTGCAAGAAACTGTAGCTAATTTAAAACGAAGAACCGAAGGTTAGCTTTTTAACTACAGTATCATATTTTCTCATGGATACGGACCACAACCAGTAAGAGGCAAAAGAAAATCATGCAAGTCATGGCAACTGTCAGAAAGGTGTATAACATGGTATAGTGAAACTTACTTTTGATGATCTCCCAGTGGTCTTTGTCCAATGGATTTTAATAACGACTCTGGTCGAACCGTTAATTTTGGCGATGTCTTGGGGCTAGTATCAGAGTCTCCACTTTCTTCATCTCCCATGGCCTTAATATAGCTCCCACTTCTCATTCTTCTGCAGGGGATCTCTTCATCTTTCCCACCAGCTGGGTATCCTCCCCATTCATCCTGAGGTACCTAATGGAGACCATAAAACACACACCCAAAACATGCATTAATCTTTTCATATATTTAAATATTTCCATCAATTTTTCATTTTACAAAGACAACTCATGATTTTTTTATACTTCAGAAACAGATCGCTTAGAAAGAAATTTCTAAGGTCTGCAAATGATTTGGCAATTTAATTCTAACTTCAAGATCAGAAATTTTCAGTTTATAAATGTTGGAACCTAAGTAACAATCAAGTCATGGTTTGTGAGCTGAGCTGCAACATCTATTTGTAGACATGCTCTAAATTGCAGGAATTAGCTTAGCTTAACCTCTTAAAAGTTTGCACACAGATTTTCAGCTGATAAACAGTAGGTTGATCAGGTGTCTCAGATATAAAACTCATTGAAAGCTGAGGACTTCAGAGTCTTTTACCAGCTCTCCTTATATGGGGCTTTGGCTGCTTTTCAGGAAGGTGAATAAAGTATTTAAGTTAAACTAAGCTGTGATTTTGGCATGAATGGATAGGATTCTGATTTAGGGCAAACTTCTGTGAAAAAAAAGAAAATGTGGCAGTTTGTCTTTTTTTCTTATTTAGAAACTGCAAAATAGTTCATAGAGGCTGTAACATATCCGGAACACAGCCAGTTAATTATTAATACATTTGGTTAAGGCTGCTTTCATGCAGCTGAGGTGGTTTTTCAAGTAGTAAGATTGGTAGTCAGATAATCCACAGCTGTTGGATGGGTATCTCTCTGCACCACAAATTGGCAGAGAACTGAGCAGGAGTAGATTTTCCAATCCAAAGTGAAATAAGCTTTTTTTAAGACTTATGGATAAACTCAGCAAGCCTGTCTCTGCCAGTATTGCTGATTCTTTGCTTTTTGTTTAATCTTCCAAGGTGCTGAGTCCTCTGGTCCTAATCCAGAAACACACTTAAGCATAGAAGCAACTGTCTGAAATCCATTATAATGGCTCATGGTTAAAAAGAAGGATGTGACAGGATACATCAGTGGACCAGGGCTGATGCAGTTGGCAGCATCAAATCCTTTATAAACATAGTGACTTCATATATATTAGACAGTACAATAGCATTATTTACCAATATACTATAAATGTGAACTTCCAGTTAAACATATATTAAGAAGTTTCTGCAAAGCAGGATGACTAATGAAGACTTTTAAGTCAAACATATCTGAGATATTCTGCAGACAGAGTTCACTGCGGAGCTTAAGTTAATGCTCCTTTTGGTTTCAGCAGTCTTGGAGATAGGATTTAAATAACTAACGCAATCTGCCTGTCATTTTTACTGCCTTTCAAGATACATGAATTAGCCACATACCAGGTGAACAGACCTGGTGCTTTTAGTCCCAAAAAAGGATTAAGGGGGAAATGAAGTTTTAAAGAGGGTGAATAAGTAAAGATAGAGATATTAAATTAAAGAAACAAGCTCAGGAGAGAAAAAAGAGCGTTTGAAGATGAAGTCAGATAAGAAGAGATGAAACAGATCACACAGATCAGAAAAATGTTAGAGACAAATATCAGGAAAAAGTTATGAGTTATATTCTCATACAAAGTAATAGGACAGAACATGAATCTAAATGAAATATAGGTTAGATCATGCAAAGAAACAAACTTTTCATATTATTCAGCTTTGGGTGGTGATTGGAAAGGGAGCATGAAAAATCTTCCCAAACTTGAAACCTGTAAATGTGATACATCATCCTCATTTCTTTTCTAAGACCTAGTATGTATGAGATTAATGTTGGAGGAAGGATTTTTGAAATTCTAGGAGACCTAAAAGGTATTTACACATAGTGATAGTTGTAATAGCCAGACTCCTAAAATATCACAGAATCACAGAATGGTAGGGGTTGGAAGGGACCTCTGGAGATTATCTTGTCCAACCCCCCTGCTTGAGCAAGTACACCTAGAGCAGGGTGCACAGGACTGCGTCCAGGAGGGTTTTGAATATTTCCAGAGAAGGAGACTCCACAACCTCTCTGGGAAGCCTGTTCCACTGCTCTGTCACCCTCACAGTAAAGAAGTTTTTTCCCATGTTTAGGTGGAACTTCCTGTGTTCCAACTTGTGCCCATGGCCCCTTGTCCTGCCGTTGGGCACCACTGAAAAGGGTCCGGCCCCATCCTCTTGACACCCACCCTTTAGATACTTATAAGCATTGATAAGATCCTCCCTCAGTCTTCTCTTCTCCAGGCTGAACAAACCCAGGTCTCTCAGCCTTTCCTCATAAGAGAGATGCTCCAGTCCCCTGATCATCTTGGTAACTCTCCGCTGGACTCTCTCCAGTAGTTCCCTGTCCTTCTTGAACTGGGGAGCCCTGAACTGGACACAGGACTCCAGATGTGGCTTCACTAGGGTGGAGTAGAGGGGGAGGATAACCTCCCTCGGCCTGCTGGCCACACTCCTTTTAATGAACCCCAGGATACCGTTGGCCGCCTTGGCGACAAGGGCACAGTGCTGGCTCATGGTCGACTTGCTGTCCACCAGCACTCCCAGGTCCTTCTCAGCAGAGCTGCTTTCCAGCAGGTCAACCCCCAACCTGTACTGGTGCATGGGGTTGTTCCTCCCCAGGTGCAGGACCTTAACATTTGCTTTTGTTGAATTTCATGAGGTTCCCCTTGGCCCAGCTCTCCAGCCTGTCCAGGTCTCACTGAATGGCAGCACAGCCTTCTGTGTCTGCTCTCCTTTCATCTCCCCAGCCAGTCATGCCAGCACAGAAGGCTCTCAGGTTGGTCAAGCATGATCTCCCCTTGGTGAATCCATGCTGACTACTTCCGATAACCTTCTTTTCCTCTATGTGCTTGGAGATGACCTCCAGGATGAACTGTTCCATCACCTTTCTGGGGATGGAGGTGAGGCTGACTGGCCTGTAGTTCCCTGGGTCCTCCTTCCTGCCCTTTTTGAAGACTGGAGTGACATTGGCTACCCTCCAGTCCTCGGGCACCTCTCCTGTCCTCCATGACCTTTCAGAGATGATGGAGAGTGGCTTAGCAACAGCATCTGCCAGCTCCCTCAGCACATGTGGGTGCATCCCATCAGGGCCCATGGATTTGTGAGGATCCAGTTTGCCTAAATGATCTCTAACCCAATCCTCCTCAACTGAGGGGAAGTCTTCCTTTCTCCATTTTCTCCATCTCTCCATCTGGAGAAAATCTCCAGAATTTCTCTCTCACCTCTGGGGGCTGAGATGCCTGAGGGCCAGCCTTAACAGTAAAGACTGAAGCAAAATATAAAAAATGAATATATTTTCTTAAGCTTTTTTTTTTTTTTTTATTTATCTATAGCTGGCAACACTATTAACTGTAAAAATCTGAATTAGAGAGCTATACTAAGGAACATACTCTCACTTTTAAATGTTCTTTATTACTTGTATGTCAGCATAGCTAAAAAAATCCAAATGCTGATAAAGCATTTATTGGCATCTACGTGGGCCCACTGCAAGTTATACTGTTCAATTTTCTGTACTAAAGCTGAATTATTATGTTCAGTCTTAATATTCTTTTTTCTAAAACTTCATACCTTTTTCATAGAACAATTGTTTTGTCTTGAAATTTCTTTCCTTCATTTTAGCTCGAAGATAATTAAATAGAAAGTTTAAAAAGACATTGATCAATAACCTTTTACTTACTCAAATGCAAAAAATGATTAGTTTCTCAACTTTCTTTTTTCTGAAATTCCATGTTCAAATAACTAGATGAGGGCTGGATTTAAATAAGTAAACACAGACTTATGTGTTGAATGAAGTTGAAATCTTATTTTAAAAGATAGGAATGACTGATTTTTTTACATTAAAGTATCTAAAAAATTAAGTTTCTTCACTGTGATAAGGAGCTTCATGAGGACAAATCTTACAGTTATTTGTGTTACTATTTTTGCTGATTACATTTATTTTGCTTTCTGAATTCATCAGTTAAATTAATTCACATGAAAGTTAAAACTGAAGAAGCCCTGCTCCATTTGTGCTTCTGATGTACTCACAATATACAAAAACACATCAAGAATCCCTTTCTAAGCAGAGAAACTTGTTGACTATCACAGAAGCCTTTATGATTGAAAAAAAATTATTCACAATTAAATTATGTGTATTTTTTACCCTTGAGCCATTCAAAGGAGCAGAATACAATGAACACAGGGAAAATGCTTCTGGAGCCTGGCAAGGAAGTTTGACAATGTGTTCTCTCAGAAGGTTTCATGCAGAGACTAGGAAAACAGCTGGAGTCCTTTTTCTGTCTTCAAAAGCCAATGAAAGGGCCCTTGACATTTTTTTTCCTTATGGACTGAGAATAGAAGCAAAATTTGAGTCCCAGTACAGCCTGTTTCATCATTTACTTTAGCTGATAGGTTAAATACTTGGAAAAATCTTTCCAAATCCAGGAAATCAGATCCCAATATAGCTTTAAAGAAAAGCAGAAATATTATACTAGTTCAAGAAATATTTTTATTTTGAAATATTAACAAAAATATTTCACAGCAGGTGTGATGGTCATTAAATGTGTATTTTCCAAAACATGAAAAGGGCTTTGCAGCTTGCAGAAATGCTTTCTTACAATAGTTATCAGCGCCTGAAATTCCCATCTGCAGGGCTTGCAGCTGCTAATTGGGAATAATTACCCTAATTATCCACTTGCATATAGTGATGAGTGCTGATATTTATAATGTCTAAAAAGGCCTTTCTCCTGTTCTGGATGTTAACATGAATCCTTGTATATGCAGTTTCTACCCACAGAAGAGTCAGACTGCATATTACCATATGAATTTCCTTTTGTAAGAACAACAAATTGACAAGGTCTGGATCTTTTCATTTAATTTTGTCACCGGCTGCTGATTTGGTTATAACTATTACAGAAAATGATGAGTCTCTTTCATAAATTTCATGCACTGTTGCTGTGAGGAGCACAACCAGGTTCAGAAAATTTGGTTTTTTTTAATTGTTCTGCTACTGTTTCAGTGTGATAACTTACATTAGTCACCTAGGGCCAATTTTATTTGAACAGCTGGTACCTAAAGCTTACTACATTTTATGGAGCTGATCCTGCGAGTGAACGCCAGAACCTTAGGTAGGACCCTAAATTCCCCATAAAAGGCATTTAGGAGAGTTAGCTCCTTCAAAGTAGCATCCAAAAGGAACCAAGAGGTCCCTTTAGTTAGCAACCAAAATGCAAAGCATGAAGAAGAATATCAAAAGCTTCTCCTTTCTTGGGTTTATTGTACCTAATTACAAGTACAGCAGAGAGGCCCTTCTGTCATTTCCCATTTGCAGTCTAAAACCATCTTCTGAAGAACAAATTCAGATTTTTTGTGCAAAGAACTAAGCAGCCTTATTCTTTCCTTCCATGATGAAATAGCTGTGGAAGTGGGAGATGGTACTGCTCACCTTCTAATCAATAATGGTTGGAGTGCTCGGGAAAGAAAAGACTTAGGGCTGATAAATAAACTGGCATGCTCTCCTTCTCTTTTTGTAATTCATGGCCTTTTCATGACACACTGACAGAGTGCCTGGGGAGGGCTGGTTAGAAAAGGACTTCATGTACAAGAAAGGGTGTGTTGCAGCCTCATGATCCAGGCACTTACCTGGAATGAGGGAGCTTAGTTATAGTTCCTGGACGAAACACTAGCGTGAATTTTAGGTGATAGAGTGTTTGGATAAAACTTGTGGAGCATTTTAACAAAGAAAGAAGTGCCTTTGCTCCAAACTGCCTTACAGCCTGCTGCTCAGAATGCGATTTGGGGAATTGAGAAGATGGGGGTTTGACCTTGTACAGGCTAAGGAAGAAACTGAACTCATATCTTCACAGTGGGTATTCTAGAAACTTTGTTACTATGAAAATAAATTTCCTTGTTTTAGAAAAAAAGTCACTATCCTTGTGTTTTGTTAGAAGTCCTTCCTGTTAGGTGTCTTGGTTGTGCTCAGATTAGACCTGTCAGAAGAAAAGGATTTCGGACCCCTGACTGGACTTTGGCAGTAAGTCTGTCCCCTGATTCTCAGATTGCACAGACTCTGTGTCTAAGCAACAGCATTTGTCAGGGAAAACAGAGAAGAATTCACCAAACCTCCAGAACAAACTAGGAATCATGGAATTGCTGTGGTTGGAAGGGACTCTTGAGGTCTCTAGTCCAGCCTGCTGCTCAAGGCATGGTCAGATACAGCAGGTTGCCCAGGACTGTGTCCAGCTGGGTTTTGAATGTTTCCAAAGATGGAAACTCCACAACCTCTCTAGGCAACCTGTTCCAATGTTTGGCCACACTCAGAGGGAAAAAGTTTTTCTTTATATCCAGTCAGAGATAGGTAATCTAGGCTCCCATTCAGGAACTAGAGCTAGCAGTGTGAATACCCAACCTTCTGTCTAAGAAATGCTGATGTCAAAACTTGAAGAACCAATGAAATATTAATTCTTCTGGACTTTGATCACTGTTAATTCAAGGTTTTTTATTTCAGTTGAGGATTTAGCTAAAGAAGTCAAACTGGCAGCAGCCACTGGCATTTCAAAACAGATCTGCTCCTGTTGTTCCACCCACTTCTATGGCATTTTCTCCCAGCTCCCAGAATTTTAAAGGTGTTCCACCACTAAACTGCTGATCTGCTTAAAATCTGGCACATCACTTTACTATCTAAAATGAAACACTTCTAAATATATGGCTTCAGCTGAGGGAGCTGACTATCACTTCTTGGTATTTCTCATTCTCAAAGGTTAAAACGAGGATTACCTACCTCACAGAAGTCCCGCGAAATTTAATTAGCATGCAGGTGTAAAATGCACTGCAATATTCATTATGACCTAAATCTTATTTTAGTAATATAAATTTCACATTTTACTAGAAGCAGAAGCTGTCTGTGCATGAAATTAGACTATAGATGATATGAAGAAGGATAAGATATGAAACACTATGTAGTAGATATGTAATTTTTGTAATTTTATGCTTTCTCAGCCTGGTCAAGAAGATGACACCACCCCCACCCCCCAAAAAAAGACACAATCTGAAATATAGGTAAGAGATTTTCTCTTAAATGACTCCTTTTTCAAGGAGCCTCAGAAAAACAGCCTTTGTGGACAGCTGCAAGTAGATGAAAGTAGATGACAGTCTTGCAGGGCAGAGAGAGATGCTTTTTAGCATGGTAGAAAGTTTCCTTGATATTCTAATGGGAGGTGGGAGCTGGACCTCCTGTGTTTTCAAAAATCTTGCTGAAGAAGGAACACTTCTGAAGTTAATGACACTAATGACATTCCCCTATTTACTGGCTGTAAACTCTAGACCCTATTGGTTTAACTTTTTGCAGAAGGGAAGAGTGCGGTATCTGAAAATAAAACTTTGTTTCCTCAGTAGCTAACCTTGTGTCTATACCTCAACACCATTCTTAGTGCACATTTTTAACTAGTTTTTTCTATGGGTTTTTTTTAATGTGCTGATTCATTGTTCAAATAATATGAATTATACAATGAAGCCATTCAAAAATCTCTACAACATATGCCAGGGACTCCTCCTCACCACTAACAATGCCAATCCTCATAATTCGCTTTAATTTTCACATGCCACCCACTACTCCTTGAATTCCTTGACAGCTCAGAAGCACAGAGGGTTCTTGCAGCATTCCCTGAAAGTCCATTGACACTGTCCATCAAGGCAGGAGTTAATCTGAGAAAGCAAGAAGCATCTTTGTCTTGCCAGCCATTCTCTCCAGGCTTTGCTATGAACAGCCATAGAATCACAGGATGAGGGAGACAATCACATAGATCCAAAACAATATGTGCTTTACACTGGGTTGAAAACAACTTGAAATCAGGAATTTGAGAGATGGCAATGGACTGGATACCCATGTAGATCACAGGACACAAACATAATATTCCACCTGGGAGATGTTCGAATAGGCAAACCAGTACCAGCATTATTTACTGCCAGATTTTAGTTTTTCATGTGTAGTTCCAAACAAAGCTGCACTAACTGATCCTTGATAGAAAGAAGACTTCTGTCCAGTGTACTCAGTATTGCTTAGTCACCACTTCTGTATTTTCTACAGAACAGTGTTCTTTTCATTTAAATAATACTTCATAACTCTTATCTCAACAGTGATGAGCTCAAAAAAAAAAAAAAAAAAAAAAAAAAAAAGAATCAGCACTATGTTCTCCAGCAACAATGTGAATTGTAATCTGAGGACGGTTAGATACTCCAAATGGTGTTGTGAGGACTCTCTGGCTTTGTTTATATGGTTTGGATGAATGAGGGCCAAATGCCCACCTCATTACCCGCTATGTTTATACTGTTGGCAAAGACCCTTGCAGTTCAGCCACCTGCAAATCCTCTGCTACATTGCTAGGGCCCTCTGGGACCCTCTGTTGTCATTTTGATGACATCATGATATCAGGATGATATGTCATCACATACCTTTTGTGCCATTTTGACATGGTGGAGCAAGGTGCAGTCAGATGGCAGCAGCAGGCCTGTCCACGTTATAAGTGATTTTTGCTTGCTAATCCTGGAGCTCACTGAGATCTTATGCCAGAACTTTGATATGAGATGAGCTTGGACTGAAAGGAGGGCTTGGCCTGTACTTAAATGAGAACCCAGATATATATAGCCTCTCAATCGAAGACACAAAAACTGTAGGGATTCAACCAAAAAACCTGGGTTCCAGCTGGCTGCATATTTCCTTTGGTAAGTGACCCAGGATGCTGCTTTGTGGTCAGCTTAAGCCACTTTAAAATTATACTACCATCAACTTCAGTGGGACAGGTTTTCCTTAAGCAATATTCAGCTTTTCAGGAAATGCTAGTAATGGTAAAGTGACTTACAAGTGCTGCCTGGAAAATTACCCTAACAACAATAATAAAGATAAGATAAGTTTTCAGCTGAACTGGTGAGTTGCTCCAACTCGCTGTGCTGACGCACAATCATCAGTAGTAGTGAGAGAGAAGGCTGAAAATGGTATGGTGATTACCCTAGGGTTGTGCATCCATTAGTAAATGAAGACCACTGTCTTGCCTGGAGGTCACCTGGCCTGCAGCACTCTGAACTCGTGCTATTGAGCAATCTTTGTCTCCAAACCAGTGTGACTACCAGGAACGGTCCCTGGCCTAAGTCCTGAACTGTACCAGGAACTGTTTAGGGAAACACTGGCTGGTTTGGATGAAAACAAAGCCCAAGACAGGCTGAGCCACATAACAGTGTAGAGGATCAGGATGCAGTGCCAAGGAACCCTTTCTGACACTATGCAGTTTGATAGCACAGATGTAGCATAAGGTAGTGATTATTTTAATAATGGTGGTCCACAGAAGTATCAAAGACCAAAACTTGGAACTTCTCATGCTTGCCACAAAATGCAGCATTTCTGCCAATTAATTTGCTATAGTCATGCACCCAGAGTTTGTTTTTCTATCTCTTTGCCTTTTTGGGCCAGCTCATAGCTGTATTTTCCTTTACACCTTTCTCTATAAATTGAATTAATTTAATTACAATACAAATTCTGCTAAAACCAAGCATAAAAAGGCTAGACACCTAAACTGGATTGCAGCTTGTCACTCACTACAAGTGAAGGGGAGCCAGGAATATACCTGCCAGTTGGGCTGCCTGACTGACAGGGCAGCAGACGAGGCCCAGGTTACCACAATATCAGCAACTAAAGCTAACCACAAATTTTCCTGGCAGATATTTTTGGGAGAGTTAGACTGAATTGCCTGAACCACATTTACAGGGTGGATGGAGCCCAGCTATCTGCACAGCACAGTGAAGAAAAACAGCCTGTTTTTTGACTGATGAAGTTGTGGGAGACAAGACTTCCTGATTGCGAGGCATGTGTTCCTGCTCATGTGGGGTCACCTGCAACCCTGTGGCCTCGCTGCATCACGTCCAATGCTCCTGCAAGCAGCTGGGGCCCTGCGCAGTACAGTGCAGGCGTTGGAGTGCCTTACTATTCTATCCTTTTCTAGCCACTTTCAGAAATGGGAAAATAAAGTATCATCAGCCCCTTCAGCCCAGACTCTCAACATTGCATGACCTATCAGCCAAAATCACCTGTAGGTCCCTCTGGAAATATCTTTGGCTTTACTATTGCAGATACTAAGGGAAATTCAGAGTTGTACCTTACCATTACCTGTGTGAGTGGGGCAAGACCCCACAGACCATTCATGGCCACAGAAATACAGGGTAAGAGACAAAAATGCCCTTAAAGGAAGAAAAGGAGAGGTACTCCCAACATAAAATGCACAGCACCTCCAAAACCACAGAGACTGCAGATGTAGCAAGCACTCCAACGTTGCAAAGCTGTTATAAGGCTGGAGAGGGAAGAAGAACCTAAAAGGCAGCTCACCCAGAGCTGACCCAAAAGAAGGCCTGTAGTAAACAGTGTCTTACTTAATCTAAGAAGGAAATTATATAACTTTTTTTCTATTTGTTATAGGGCTACTACTGAAACAAACAGTGCATGTCTTTAAAACATAAATAATTTTAAAGCCTGTATAAAATAAATCTATTTGCAGCTTATCTATTTTTCTCATTTTAACTAATGATTGACAGTTTTGAACAGTTCATAGAATCATAGAATGTCCTGAGTTGGAAGGGACCCACAAGGATCATCATGTCCAACTCCTGTCCCTGCACAGGACAACCCCAAATTCACACCATGGCTCTGAGGGCGTTGTCCAAGTGCTTCCTGAATATCGCCAGGCTTGGCGCCATGACTGCCTCCCTGGGGAGCCTGTTCCAGTGCTCCACCACCCTCTGGGTGAAGAACCTTTTCCTAATATCCAACCTAAGCCTCCCCTGGCACATCTTCCTGCCATTCCCTCGGGTTCTGTCATTGGTGACCAGAGAGAAGAGATCAGCGCCTGCCCCTCCTCTTCCCCTTGTGAGGAAGCTGTAGACTTCTGTAGACAACTGCGATGAGGTCTGCCCTCAGCCTCCTCTTCTCTAGGCTGAACAAACCAAGTGACTTTAGCTGCTCCTCATATGGCTTCCCTTCTAAACCCTTCACCAACTTTGTGGCCCTCCTCTGGACACTCCCTACTAGCTTTGTATCCTTGATGTACTGTGGTGCCCAAAACTGCTCACAGTACTCGAGGTGAGGCCGCACCAGCGCAGAGCAGAGCAGGACAATCACCTCCCTTGACCAGCTAGCAGTAGTTAACTCCAGATGACTCCAATTATTTAGCTTACAGAGTGAAATGAGTAGGTTCTTCCTTCCTAGCTACTAGTTAACGCCTAACTATCTGCACATTTTTGAAAAGATCAGTTCCCCTACCAGAAGTACCAGGGACCTTATATAAGGACCTATATATACACATTCAACCATTTAAACACATGTGCAACTCCACTTTAAAAAACAACCTTTAAGCACAGTACTGTAAGATGGACAAAACCAGTTGGAAGAAAATAAAGCAACATTTATGAATGCTTCACCATTTTTTACAGTCACCTTCTTGCAGGAAAAATTGTATAGACTGCTCAGGAGATGAGCTGGGTCTGCCCTAGGCAGCATAGGAGGGTGTGAGGTCATTACAGCCCAGAGTGTGTGTTCCTGGCAGTCTCATTTGACAGATGCAACTGGCCTGAGTATATAAAATAATAAGTTACTCCTGGCTGAAAACTTCTTCGGAGCCAGCGACACCTTTGGTTAACTACTGGAAAGGTCAGCCTTCAGCTTCGGTGAGGTGAACATTGAAAAACAATTTGGCAGAACACTGGAGTAACATTATAAAGGAGAACAATTCCCCCTGATTAAAGGGCAGTGGGATCATGACCTCCCTTTTCTACTCCTAGCTTTGACATTTCTACAGTAATAGGGACTTGTTTTGGCAGCTTTAAGAAAATGCCAACTCTGAAATCTTTCCACTCTTGTTTGGAAAAAAGCTTCAGCAATTCATTTCAGCCAATATGAGCATCCTAGCACAGGGGCATGGAAGCAGTATGCTGTTGTATCACCGACTAACATAGTGATTCAAGACACCAGTAATCTGAGACAACTGTTTGGTCAGAGCTTTACACCATCATTGATTGAATATATTTATTTTCTGGTTTTGTTTTGTTTCATTTTTCCCCCTTGGAAGGGATATTTTAGAAGTATTCTGGTTTTTGTGATACATGAAACTATCAGCATTCTTTAATACAGGGAAGTGTCAGCTTTATTAAATCCTTTTTATTTAATGTTCTTAAAGTTGTAAGTGCAATACTTCAGAGATATGATGGGTAGAGAGAACAGTACAAGGAACAAGTATGAGTGGTTGAGCTTGCTGCTCTGTATGGGACGACTACACCCTTACTGACCTGGGGAATAACTTCACAGAGTGGCTGACATTAACACTGTGAACGGACTGTGGGTCATTAACTGTCCCATCATTTCCCTTATTGTCTGGGAATTACAGGTCTCTCGCACGTCTCCACTGCTGTCTGGGAGGGCACAGGATCAGCTGAGACATCCTTGTGGGACTGTAATGGGCTGTAGAAATCAAAATGATACAGCACGTATCCATGCTGATTTAGGATGGAGACTACCCTGCTACCCTACCAGCTACACTAGCTTTTTCTGCTGTGGAAACAACCCAATTAATTCTGGAGTGGTGGCTGGTCATAAATCATTGTGAAGGCAGCGTGGGTGATAGTGATTTGGATGCTAATATCAAAACTCCACTAGGACTGGCTAACTCCACAGTATGCATCAGTTGGTAGAGTATTGGATGGAGTTTCTGTAGTTCATATATGGGTTTATGTCAAGCAAACAGATACAATCTAGTTTCACAAAGATGAAGTGCTGAGAAAGGTGCATTGAGTTCAAATCCATCCATCCTTGCAAAACAGAGGGAGAGTGCAAAGCAGTAGCATGCCTCTCAAGGGCAACGGTCTCATTTGTGGGAATCTGTCCTGTCCCCAGAAGAGTTCCTGGAAAAATGTATCTGAGGGCTTAATGCCTGTTTATCCATTAGCTTGTCCTCAAAGCTCTTCTCCATGAAGGCATAACTTAAACCAGCAAAAAGCCTTGTTGAAACTGCTGCTTTTTTCTTTTTCTTTTTCTTTGTTAAGAGACCAACTCTTATGCTTTTCTTTCATTCTGTAGAGAACACAGCTGACATTATTACCCACAGGCTTAGCAGTGCCAGTGCTGTAACGGATGACGCTAGTACTTAAATGCACTAGGAAGACAGGAGTGGGCTGAAGCCATTTTTAGAACAACAGGCTATTTTCTCTTTCAGTGCTGACTCATTCGCTGTACCTTGTGGTATGTTTACCTTGATTGCTTGCCGCTTCACAGGCTGTTGAATGGCTGAGGGGGGAATATTAGTGACATGTAGCACTGTGCTCCAGAACTTCAGTGATGGTGAGTGCTATGCTTTTGCCCATCTTTCGGCTTTATTGTAGGAATTACTTTTCTTCAACTAGTATTCACAGGTATTTCAGTCCTGGAAACTGCGAGTGACACTTCTGTATTCATCATTTTAGCACAGCTATCTAGTTCATATCCACTTTTTCTGTTGAAAATCTTTGCTCCTCACTAGTATTCATATCAGAGTAAAATTAATCAAAGTCATTGCACTGTATATGTGTTGAACCTAATTAGCCAAAACAGCTGATGAAGACAGAAGAGATCTCAGAAGTCATTTGTCTTTGTCTTAACATATTTTATATTAAAATTAAAATGACATGGAGAGCAGTAGCAGCCACTATAGCTAAAGCTATACAAAGGTGCTTTTTACTGCATGTGTGATCTATTCAGGCTTTGTTGCCTGTGGAGTAAGATGACAGAAGTGTTTTGTGCCCAGAAATGCACTTGTAGCTCAATTTGTCTGCATTCAAAACAGAAATTAAAGGCCCATACATAAAAACTGTTGTTAATCATTCACAAGAATCTGATAAATGCTATTAGTATATAGTTACAAACGGCTGCTCTCTGCTCCTGTGGTGCTAGCTGTCTGGTTCACATTACAGCTAAGCTGAATTAACAATAAGCTGAAGCCCAAAGTGGCTTCCCACTCTTCCGCTCTCCCTACTCTCTGCATGTTCCCGCCACCTCCACTGTAGCAGAAGTGATGTAAATCTGATCCGAGCTTTAGATGAGAAAAATAAGCACTATTTTATACAGCTTTATTTCTACTAGTTTAGTTCTCTGAAACTGTCCACTTTAGGACTAGATGACCACCTGTGCTGGAACAAGGCACGTTGACAGAATCACCTCTACTTTACAACAGCACACTCCCCATGCAAGGAGATACCCCAGCTGCAAGGACTATTTGTGGAGAAGCAGGGAAAGTGAAACCCTAAGAGAGGAGCCAGAGGCTAATCTTGGAGATTTACCAAGTTAAAGAAATACTTGCTTTCAACCCTAGGACATAACTTAAGCATATAATGTGCAGATGCCTTCAAAACCTCTTTTCTGATTTCCTGTTTTCAGGCATGTGTGATTTTGGTAGAAGTTCACTTCTTAGAAATAAATTTCCATTGGTCACTCTTCAGAGTTTCAGCTTTAAAGAAAAAGCAGCCTAGTAATTACCAGGGAAGACAAAATGAAAGCCGAGAAACACAACACAGAAAACATGGTCTCAAGCACAGGCCTAAGACACTGCCATGGTCTTCCAGTTTGGGACTCTGTATACCAAAACTCTTCGGTGGAAGACAGAAGTAGCAATATTTTATACAGGTGTTGAAAGAAAAAATAACAAGAAGGAGACCAGTAGACAGAAAAGTGAGTTGGGTGCAGTGAATCCTCGTAAAACTAGGTAGCAGAGTAAAAGCCATATATATATTATAAATTTCTAATATTAATATATAAACTTAGAAAATTAATTTTTATTATTCTGGGGTATGTTTATGTATTCATATAGAAGATCACTGAAGGACTATAATTTCACAGCTTTGCTTTAAAAATAATTTAAAAATATAGAGCTGACATCACTCAGGAGAAATGTCTTTTAATATCATGTGTTGTAATGCCATAAACACAGAGATCCTGTGAAGAACCTGGCATTTTTTGCTAATCTGTTCACTTGTGCACCTCAGGGAAATCTGCTGCTGCATAATCAGCTTCATAATCCCTTGATTTCTCATTTCCAGATATTCTGGAGCAAGGCAGTAAACTCTTCTGGCTAGGGATCCTGACATGTTTTTCTATCTTTCTCAGTTTCTGAACCTAATGATTATTTTTATCCAATCATTATTTGGTGATGCTTCTTACACTGCCATAAGAGAAGTTAAATATCCTTCCTCAGTTTTGCAGATAGAGTAATTGAAGTGTGCAGTGATTAACAAATTACATTTCCTGGGTCAGAAAGAAAGTTCATGGCAGAGCTAATAATGGAACTTATATCTCTGGTCTTAACGATTACAGTGTGACAGCACAGCATCCCTCAAAGTAGAAGTTTCCAAACCAAGCATTTAGTTATGGCATTGACAGAATGGGGTCCCTTCAGTTTGTTTGCTGACCTTGGGCTAGTGAATCAGCCAGCCACTCAACCTGAAGGATATCTATGCTCTGAATGGCGTATTCAGATTCTACAGAACATATATTTTATTTTAATATTTTGTAATGAGACTATTCCTGTTGTAGAATTCCTGGTATTATTGCTTTGGACATGTCCTGGTTTCAGCTGGGATAGAGTTAATTTTTTTTTCATAGTAGCTAGTGTGGGGCTATGTTTTGGATTTACGCTGAAAACAGTCCTGATAACGTGGAGATGTCTTCATTGTTGCTAAGTAGTGCTTACAGTAGTCAAGGACTTTTTCAGCTTCCCATGCTCTGCTGGGTGCACAAGAAGCTGGGAGGGGACACAGCTGGGACAGCTGACCCCAACTGACCAAAGGGATATTCCATACCATATGACGTCATGCTCAGTATATAAAGCTGGGGGAAGAAGAAGGAGGGGGGGACATTTGGAGTGATGGCGTTTGTCTTCCCAAGTAACCGTTACGCGTGATGGAGCCCTGCTTTCCTGGGGATGGCTGAACACCTGCCTGCCCACGGGAAGCAGTGAATTAATTCCTTCTTTTGCTTTGCTTGTGCGCGTGGCTTTTGCTTTGCCTATTAAACTGTCTTTATCTCAACCCAGGAGTTTTCTCACTTTTACTCTTCTGATTCTCCCCCTTCCCACTAGGCTGGGGGGAGTGAGCGAGCGGCTGTGTGGTGCTTAATTGCTGACCGGGGCTAAACCACAACAGACACAACTATAGATTATTTATTGTAGTCACAGAGCACTCGAATTTCCATTATAGTATCTCTGTGAATAGGGAATGGCTACTACCCCATTTTTAAAAGGGCTTAAAATCAAAGATCACAGAGAAAGTCTCTGGTACAGCAAAAATTTGAATTCACATGTCCTAGATTTTAAGCTGGTTGAACCTACTAATGGATGAACCTTCCTAATTACTGGATAAAAATTCCTTTCTGTAGTCATCCCAAATTCACAAAAAGCATAAAAAATAAAACAATGACCCTGCAAAAAATGTGCTTTCCTGCTCCCTAGGCTTGCCACTGGGCTTGATCTAAAGCTTAGTGATAACCAAGTTAGTTTGTGAACAGTGTTTCACATTCACTTGCAGATGCTGATATAAATTGGGAGTAAGGAGAAGGCCCATGAAAAGTAAAAACTGATGACTTCTCCAAAGGAAAAATGAGATGTAAAGAGGGGGTAAGAAGAAACAATGAAACATGATGAGAAGGAAAGCACAAAACCCAGCAGAGATGTAGAGGAACCAGAGCTGTCTGCACAGAAGTAGGGGTATGTCATGGTAAGGAAAAAGCTAGCTGTACCTAAACTTCTATGTAAGGAGCTGTACACATGGTTTTAGAACACAGACACAAGTGGAAGTTTCTGCACAGGACGTGCCTCCAGTTCTGGCTCATTGAGTTAGATTAAAAACTTCCAGGGAAGTGCAGGCTGTTTTACATACATGAGAACTGTACTCGGAGATCATAAAATATCACAGCTGTCGGTCTAAACTGGAATCAATTTGCATGGTAATGCTATGAGGGTTGCAATTTCTTTATTTTCCTTTCTCTGCAATGAGGAACTTTCCCTGTTTCAGTAGGGAAGATTGATCCTGAATGTCTGCATATGCATTTGAAAAAATCTGGCTCTTTCAGTGTGACTCATTACTATTGGTTTCCAGTTGCTCATAGGGAAGAGAGCTCTGCACAGTACAACGGTTGCTAGTCTGTTTTTGTTGGCTTCTGCAGAGTCCACAGGAACTGAAAATCTCTAAATACTTATATCTAGAGTGGAGATTTACCCATGTTAATGTAAGAATCGGTTAAGACCTGGAGAAAGACAAGTTCCTTAAAAAGAAATAAAAGAGAAGGTACTCAGAACAACATTGGCTTTGCAGGCTGTTCTTGGTAAAAGCACCTAAGGAAATATATGTATACTGTTTTTTCCAGTGGCAAAGCTAGCTGAAGAAGTTATCCTCCCAGCTACTCCCTCCTTTCTGCTCTGCTCCCGCTGCAGTTCTCTGTACACTCTGATGTGCTAATGACACTTGTCATGGGACTGTGCTGGACCTAGGCCATATAAATGTCTAAAAAAAGTATTTTGGAAGCTAATTTTTAAACCCATGACACTTTAACATCCAGATCATCGTGCAGCATCATAAATGGCTACACTAGCATGACTTTGGGGTGGCAAATGTCAGCAAGCACCAGGTGTAAATGTTTAAGTGTAGGAGAAAGTGGGAGCTGCTTCATTGCTGCTAAAGAAAGTAAGTGTGCAGAACACCACCACAAACAGTCTGAGTACCAGACCTGAAATATTTCTCTCCCTGACGTACCCATATAAATTTTAACAAGGATAGCTTATAGTATGCTCTCAGGAGGTTCAGTTCGTTACGATTTTGGGTGACCCAGTCACAAAAAGGAAGTTTCTGAGTAATCATCGTCACGACAAAGCAATTGAGTACACCTGTAAATCTATTCTCCTGTTACTTAGAAAAACCTGGAGAAAAGGAATAAAATAACACAAAAATAGAAATTCACACAGCCTGTTTTTAAAATTACTAATTTACAGATGTATTTGACACACTTTTTCTGGCCTCCAGACTGCTGGGAGAACTGCCCCTTTTTTAGTCTGAAGTATGGATTTTATCAAGATGTTCAGTGTGAACTCCAAAGATGAAAACACATCCACTTACCTTAAACTAATTTATATCATCACACCAGTTTTATTTAGTTTTTAATCTGTGCCCTACAAACCAAGACAAAAACTAGAGTTTTCTCACTTTCATGGAATATCTGCATTAGGTGAGCCATACAGATATTCTTTAAGAGAGATACACAGACTACCCTTGTATTTTTCACGATGACTTAATGGCATAAACTGTGATGCTTTTCCCATTACAAATATTAAGAAAATCTTCCTCTTACCTGAAGGTAATGGCACGGCCTCAAGGAAGGTTTGATTTCCTGATGAACCAGAGGCTTATCTAAATTCAGTGATGATTTGCGATAAGCTTCTTTAGCCTGACTTACTGTAAGTGTGGACCAAGAACTCCTTTTCATATATTTACCATCAGGGGTCATTGCTAGCCCTTCACAAGCTGAACATTTCACATCATTGTTACTTTTGGAAGTCTTCAATGAGAGATCCCCAAAATGCCCCTGGAGCGCCTCAGGGTAGCAATGGGTTATATGATCTGCATGGTGCCTATTTACCACACTAGGGGTTCGGTAAGTGCTATCGCTGTCCAAATTATCATCAGAGCTCCACCAGCTGCTCATGCCAGATTTATGCTTGCTTTCTGGTTTTCGCTCCTTACTTTTACTCCTTTTGCTATGCTTGGAATGGTGCCCGTGATGATGGTCGTCCCCTCGACTGTCTCCCTTTGTTCCATTAACATTGCCCTTGGATGATCCTTCCAGAGAATGAGATTTTGTAAAAAGTTTCTGGACTGAATGAACGAGATGGCGTATTCTTCCTGGGCTCTCACTGCGTTGTTCCGCAGCTGTTGAGGTCCTCTGGTACTGTAAAGTGTGAAACCCATCCCGGTGAAGAGGAAGTTGTTTCTCAAATTGGTCCAAAAGATTTGCAGGAATACGGTTAATCTTAGGGTTACCGTGAGACATGGCGCAGTCGTCTCTTGAGTCGTAATGTGAGCTGTAGTGCATTCTGGGGAAAGTGCTACTTGACATGTGATCGCCCATTACCATGGGCATCATCATGCATTCAGAATGAATGGAGCTGCGTGGCGAGCAACGATGGTGGTCCATCGGGCAACTCTCTGTGGGGCTGAGAAGATATGATTGCCTTGGCTCCTGCCCATGGTGGATATGGTCATGGGTGTGTTCACAATCTTCAGGGGATGCTAAACCACAGGTATGAGCTGAACATAACTGTGGTTGGTTGCGACTACCAGATAATCCTTTCATATTCCTCGGAGCAGGAGAGTATCTTTCTTCATTGAAGTGCTGAGAAGGCGACCATGAGTACTGCTGGTCTGTCAGGAGAACATATAGAACCTATGTTATGTGTCTGATTAAAAGATTAACTTGCAAAATCCAAGTATATTGCAAAACTAAACATTTTTTCTCTGTGAGCTTGATGGAAAGTCTCACCATTCATGGAATTTCATTCACCATTTTAAAACTGGTTAAAATTGCTCATTACGAGCAAATTATGGGGTGAACGCAGCCTCCTTCGTGTTTGGAAAATTGTCTGCTAGCAGTTCTAAATTTTATGAATCTATTCATTATGCAAATTTACTCAAATAGATTTAATGGATACATTCAAGTATTCAGTTTATTATTCGATATTTGGAATTCACATGTCAAGATTTGTGAATAGTCATTTAAGTTACATGGGTCTAGTTCCTATTTCTGTGGTTTCTGAACCGGATATCTTAACCTCAATGTATCCTTTCTCCATGGAGCCATTTTTATATCACAAACTGAACTTCATTTTCTTAAATGAATCTCAGCTTCAGGACCCTAAGTTTGCTGTTCATAAATGTAAATAATAAAGAGCAAAGAGAAAAAGAATATGAACATGCTGAAATGAAGCTTAATTTTTGTATCATTAGTTTATGAATAAGTATTTCATACTATTTGAACACCTGTTATCCGTAGTCCAGAAGTATTATCGCTATTCCCAAACATGTAAAGTCTTCTCTATTAGACAGTTTTTCCCTTTTTAAGTCCAAATTACAAAATATTTATTTAACAACTCCGTTATTGCTGATAAAACAAATATCTTTAGGTACAAGCTATGAGTTTTTATATACTCGTTTATTTGTTCCTATGGATCATGTGCTCCAAGTTGTGGTTATTAAACAGGCATGATTACTAAATAAGAGTAGCTTGTAAGCAAAGAATTTGATACTTAAGCCTTTGATTCTTTTTTCTCTCATGCAATTTCTTGCAGCTGTCAAATGCTACAAACAGAAAATTAAAAAACCCAGAAATGCTTCAATTTGATTTTCACATTCACTTTCCCTCTTCAGTTTCAGCTTATTTAAGCAACATTTCAAAAGCAGACAAAGATATAGGGTGCAACACAATCCTTTAGAGGATCAGACAGATGCATAAGTGTTTATACAACCCACTTAGCACAGTCTTTCTGCAAATTTGCTCTAAAGAATCTAAATAATCTTGCACAGGTGCCCAATGCAAGGAAGTTGAAGACATCAACCAGAATGGAAGCCAGAGAATATGTACTTGTTATATATTACAACATAACTGGACCCTGGAGACCAGCCTGCAGAGATAACACAGTAGCCAACAGCACTTTGAGGGGTTTGTAAGCATATGACAAAACTCTCCTAAATCATATTCCTATTGCTGGTGAAAACTCAATGCCTGGATACGGTCATGAAACAGATCAATACCCATATCTCTTTAATTTTATTCAACTAATAAGTGTTATGTCATGATACCTTCAGTACAGGATGCAATTTGTTGCAAGTCTTTAGCATCAGCAGTCTAATAACCTAAATGCTCTAAATTTCCTATAGTAGAAGATGCTTAGATAAATTTATTACATCCTAATTTCAACAGAGCTCCACATAATGTTTTAAAATTAATGTAGCATTAAACTAATGAACAATAAAGTATTCTTCATCCTAGGCACAATCCTGCCACACTAAAGTCAAAGACAGGTTTAAGGGTCCAAATGTCACCTCCAGACCTTATCACGGCGCGAAACTGATGTGTGTGTGCATATATCCTTTCCTGCTCTATTTTGGTTTTATGTGAGTTTCTTTTACTTAATTCTTGTTTTTTTCCACATTAAAATAAAAACTTATTACTGTTGATTACTCAGTCTGTTGTGCTATTCAGGTTATAATACCCTGCATAAATGTAGTTACAAAAAGGAAATATAACTGTTTCTCTGAAATAACATAATTTTGATTATCCAATTAAAAGTACAGCTATACATAGGCAAGGTAGTAAATTATAACAGTGCATTGGGATTCAGCCACATAAGTACCACTGTAATTAATGTATATTACCAAACATTATCAGGGGAATAATAATAATGGTCCATGTGTTGAACTTAGTCTGTTCTTCCCGTAAAGGGTTCTCAAAGTACCTGACAGAGATTACTGCATTAGTTCTTACAGTCCCATCAACTGTGGAAAGCACTGCTCTCCTTTTACAGAAAAGGAAACGAGAATAGAGGCAACATTTTCCAAAGTGTTTGTGGATTTGCTGGTTTTCTTTTTCACGGTAGCATTAGATGAGGACTGTTTCCTCATTAACTTGTTATAGTATTTTTCTCTGTTTTATTCTAACCTTGAAAATAAATCTTTCTAGGGACTGACTCACCTGCAAAGTACAAGGAAGAAATTCTGGAAATGCCTTAAGCTGCTATTCTTGTCTCATGAGATTTCCAACCTGTTTATGTAGGACAACACCTTGTATAAAATTTACAAAATATTGCAAAGATTGGGTGACTACCTGACTTTAACCTCCAGCTTTAGAAGATAACTTGTATTTTCCATTACACTGAGTTGATGCATTTGCACTACATGCAGTGCATTCACCTATCTGTGCAATCCTATCTAACATCTCAGGCTGCTTACGTGAAATATTGAACTTTGAGGTGTAGCATCCTTCAAAAATAAGTAATATCGTCTCTCGCAGGACTTTGCAACGAGGTACTTTATGCACCCAATCTCACTGCACAGTCAAAGGAGAGAATTATGCAGTTCCAAGGGCCTAAAGCCAAACACCAAAATGCCCAAGGCTGTCAAACAAACACTAGCCATGGGCTGCACATGGTTTCCTGTCTCATTCTGACACTTAAGCCTGAAAATGAAATACCTCTATGTTCAGGATCCTGAGCAGTCCTTGAGGTAGGCACATATGGCTGTGTTTATACTAGTAGATAGAGCTAGAAGATGTGATCAGTCCATACAGTTAAACTGTTGCCATCATAGTTTCATACTATGAAAGTAGGACTCTTCCAACCAATATATAGATATGATTTCAAGAATAACATGGGCCAAAGATTGTTACAAAGAAGCCGTCTGGACGTGGTTTTATTCTGGAGTGTGAGAAACTGGCATGATTCATCTCAGCCTGAAGTACCTATCTAAAAAATGTCAGATGAATACCACCCTTCCTGTACATATTTATCTCTGCTGACTACAGCGAAAGCTGTGGATGACAAGTTCTGATGCAGAAAACTACATCATAAATATATAAATTTAGGTGATCTGAGGCACATGTCTAATGCTAAAACAGAGAAAATGATTTGACAGCCCAAGCTAATTCGGTGGAACCACATGATGAATAATGACCAACGGTAAGATGGTTTTTATAACTCCCATGTTAGATAAAAATGGACATGCAAATTCTATTCCTAAAACAGCATCAGTGACCAGAACATACCAATTTGGACCAAAGTCAGAAAACCCAAAGGGAGAAGTAAGGAGCACGTGGAGTGTTGCCATTTATACAGTACAGTCACAGTTTTGAGCACTGACGCAGATGTCTGCAGGTGGAACAAATATTTGATAGCACCCAATCATATTGGTCAGCACAACAATCCTTGGACTTCAGCTCCATCCATCTTTCAAATAGAGATTAGTAGACTGGCAATCCAACATCCCAAGGGATTTATTTCCGAGATAAATAAGCATGATCAGAGGAAAGGGTATACAGTAAAAGGAGTGCAGAATAAACGTTGATGAATGAGAATGGGATCTTTGAGGTGGTGGGGTGGGAGGTGGGGTATTGAATTTCAGGGGACACATGGCACAATATACTGGGAGGAAGAAAAGCACAGAGAACTGTGATCACTGGGGAAAGCTGTGATCAGGGACATGTTAAAGCAGGGTTACAACACTGACTGCCTGGCATGGAGAACAGGGCATGCCATATGTGATAAAGGAGAAATGTGGAAACAGTATTTGAGAAACTGTGACATCCCACATCTTATGGGTGGAAGAATGGGAACTTGGGCTGTATGGGGACGATGAGAGGCACAATATTGTGCCCATGCTATGACAAAGGGCAGGACAGAAATCCATGGGAGGTAATATGGGATTTGCAAGAAGCTCCAGGGTTTGGAGTGGAGGGATGCAGGGAGTCCTCAGGATGGTGTAAAATTAATTTCCATTGGCTTGCAGTGTATGATGTCCTAGTATTGATTGGTATGTAGCACACAGATCTTCACAGTGTTTTTCAAGTTTGAAGTATGTTGCCACTATTCACCTTTTCAACAGTCCTATGACAGAGGTAAGTCCACAAAAGGGTTTATGACTAACATTTTTTTCACAGAATCTGTATGATCAGTGAAGCTTTTGAAAAAAATATCAAGTATCAGGATTAGATTGATCTAAACTAACTTTCTTCAGGAGCAATACCGTTGTATGGAGTCAACCAGGGCTTCACTATGTAAATATCATTGAACAATCGGTTATAAGAAAATTGGTTATAATGCTTCCAAATACAGACAAGAAGAGCTAGCCCAACATTAAACTTCTTTTGTTTTTTTTGTCCTTATTTTGTTCTTTTTGTTTTTGTTTTGTCCTTATTGTGCCCGGCTTTATGGAATTCTTTTCCTAAAGGAGAAAATTTTGTTGCTTGCAATTACTATGTCAAATACAGGAGACAATCAGTTTCCCTTGGTATCATTAAAACTGCAACAATTTTCTCAGCAATTAAAGAAAGCCAACGTAATTGGGTAGTACAGCTCGAAGATACACACAGGAATCTACACGTGACTCTAGAAGTAAAAGGGAAATCCTTGTCACATTGATGGCAATGACAAATCTGCCATTAACTTCACTGGGGTCAGGGTTAGTTCTAAATATTTGCTGAGAAAAGTTCTTGGTCAGTTTACCCGTGAATCCGGGTGTCACTTGAGGAGGATCACCTCTAATCAGGGCTGTATTTTACAGAAAGCACAATTCATGCTGGACTGAAATAAATGTGTTAGAAGCCTGTAAGGGTCCCTGGTCAGGAAGACAATGACATGGAAGGGTGAAACAGGTTCTGCTGAAATACTGCCATTGATAGCACAGGGGCCAAGATTTAATCCCAAGGATCCAAACCACTTGGACCAACTACTCAGCTGAATGGAGCTACCAAATCTCTATGATTTCTTTTCTAATAAGAAATACTTATCATTGATTCTTAAATGAAAATCAAACAAAAGAAATAATGCTAATATTTATTAACTTCTTCCTTGAAGGAATATTTTTGCTTAGTGTTTCTGGAAGTTTTCTGAATTTGTCCTTTATTTATGATGATATATCATGGTTGAAGTTTACCGTCCTCTGTAATACTGAGGGGACCTGCAAGAACTAATGTTTCTATATCGAAACAAAAATATTTATCATACATTCCTTCTAAATTGCCTTTTCTTATTTCTTTAAAACATGGATAGATTTTTAAAGATTTTGCTTATTTTATAGAGTGCTCTTCTGGGAAAGAAATAATCTAAGCATTAATTCTCAAAAGCATTGATTATTACCACAGAACATATGACTTCAATTTAAAATACCTTTCTATTTCAAAATCCCCTTGTTTTTTTAAACATTCAATACAGCTTTTAAATTGTCAGAACTGAAGAAAATTATTTGATTTTTTGTTTGCTTCAGCATCAGTTCTTTGCAGCCTTTTGATTCACCAAAAATTTCAGAGTTTCAGCCTTGGTCTGACCCAAAACATTTCTTTTACTCTTTGGAGTTCATCATTATCTGCTCAGCTGTACACCCTTGGCGCTGCCTCTTGCTGCTTTGTCATTGTATTGTGAACTTTTCTGCTCAGCTCAACCCACTGAGATGGAGGAGGTCTCATCCTGATTTTCCTATGGGGTGCAGGAAGAAACAGCAGCCTGGTGACAAGTTCCCTTTTAAACCTGTTGCCATAGTAACAGGCAGAAAATCTCCCTCTTTCCATAACCTTCAGACTGGGAATTTTTCAAATCAGGGTGCCATCTCTCTTCTGCCTGGCTGAGCTCAGTTTTGGGTCTTGCAAACATTAATTGGGAAATTATTAATTGCAAATATTAATTGCCTTTTCCTGCAACCATTAGCACCCAGATTTTCCATGTGGCAAAGTGTCAAAGTGTGAACCCTGCTCCTGGGATGAGGTGGTGGTGTAAGTACCCACCCCCTTGGCAAGTTTGAGACAGGGCATCTTAATATGCTGCTGTATGATTATTTATGAAGAGAAATAGCTTTGTAAAAAGATGGAAAAACTAAATGGAATTGCACAAGAAATTCATGATGAAAGGTGACAACTGAACTCACCAGTGAAAGCCTGGATTGTATTAGCAGTATTCACTGGTCTTCATCCTTCCCCTTAGGAAGACAGACTAAATCAGTGACCTATGTGGCCAGCACTGTGATAGACAGCTGTGGTCATGTACCTCCATGCTGGAAGTACCCCCACCACCGTGGTGGTGCCAATACAAATTGTCCTGCCCTCGATAGAGCCTAAGCAGCCTATAACAAATGTGGCGGTAAAGCATAGTAACTTTTTTCTGGGGAAATGGAGAGCACATCATTTAAGCTGCCCATCATGGGAATACATTTAAAAGGCTGCACATTTTATCCTTTTGAAAGGAGACAATACAATGAAGGCACTCAGTGAAGAAGGCAGGCACAGCGAAGCAGTCAGATGAGACAGTCTCTGATCTCCATTGCAGCCGTTGCACTCTCAATGGGAAAGTAAACGTTGCGGATCAACTATGCACTCAGGTGTTACAGAGTTTGGCAGGGCATGAGGGAGAGAAAAGCATCCCTCTTTTGCTAACATCCCACATCCCATGTGTGAAACTTAACTCAAGCTGTTTCACCTTCTCCCCACTTCTCTCTCTTTTCCTTGGAAAGATCTTTCATTCATTCCAGGGCAGACACTGGAATCAGTAGTCTACATGTGGTCTAACAATACGATGAAGCTTCCCAGTTTGGAAAAAACATATTTCCTCTGCAACTGAACTTAGGAGCCTCCCCAGCTGGACAGCCCTGTCAGAATGCACAAATCATTTAGAACAAAAATATTTGCTTCTTGGCAAAGTAACAACTGCGTAAACCCCTTTGTATTCTGTAGTAGAAATGGATGAATAATTCATAACAAATAACCTATTTGATTAATCTTACATCCTTACAAATATCTTCTGTTTGTGAATTGACCTTGGGCCTAATGGAATTTTTGCAGATTTATCTGGCATTATGAGGTGTTTAATTTTTAGAAATAGCTTCTGATCTGCACATTGTTAGTAGGCATTTGTTGCCAACAGCCTATAATTAAAAAGCAGGATAGTTAGCATGGTTTTATATGATGCTCAGGCCATACGATATGATTTTGTGCTATGACTGAAAGTGTTTCACAGAATAAGCTCTCAAGCATAACTAAAAGGAATTTAAACTTCAAAATTTATTTTCTGAAAAACATTCCCCATTATTTCAATAACGTTTTCTGTGGTCTTCATCATTATCAGTAAACTTCTACACTACAATGTCTGGGTACAGGAAAAGGAAGGATTTGCAGTGGAATTATTTAGAAGTATGATGGAATAAAAAAAAGGCTATTTTTTGCAGAATCTGTTCAGCTAGTCACAATAAACAAATAAGACAGTGACACAGAGACATATCAAGGCATCTTGTATTTAAAACCTCTTCTAAGTTTAAAAGACTGTTATATCTCCACAGGTGTCTACATATTCCTGTTATGTAAAGAAGAATTCCTGTTATCTTAAGAAGAAAGATAGTCCTGTGGTTAGAGGACTAATTTGGGAAATCTGCAGTCAAGATTTCCTGTCCAGCCATGAATTTTTTATATGGTCCAGGAAAAGGGAAGTGATGACAGTGGCCATTGAGAGGCTTGACCTTGCCTCACTGGGTTAAAGTTAACCTTTGTGGATATCTCTTGTAGTCTCCCTACCTCAGTTCCCCATAGCACAAGAAGAATAAAAGTAACTTCTGTACTTCTGAGGGTTAGTGTCAGAAAGCAGGGAAACTTTCAGTCTCTTGGATAACGCCCATCTAAGAATTTAAAATAAAGTATTTGTTACTGCGCCTGCAGGCACAGGAATTAAGTGACACTGTAGCAGTTTATTCTGTGTGGCCAAGCCCTGCGTCTGACTGAAGTCCTACCAGCTCCAGTCAAAGTCTACAGCTGTTTAACCATCCCAGGATGCTCTGGAGGAAGGTGGACCGAGGCACGGATCTGGCACAGAGGAGAGTGAAGCGCCCACTGCCAACCCCTTCTCTGTCTTGGGGAAAATTTCCTGTCATGCCTGTTATATGAAGCTAAACCCCATGAAAAGTGCAATGTGTTCAGACACTGACTGCACTGAGGAAGGCTGGACAATTAGGTAGAAAGACAGACAGACTGGAAAGTCAGGCCTTTATTTTTTTATTTCAAGAAAAGCTATATCCTTCCTTTCAACACATAAGGTCATAAAGGCATGATCATGCAATCAACAGTGATTGAATAACCATGAGCTACTGTCTGACACTTGAACCGTACCAATTAATCAAAAGCACGACTGCATCAACTGTGAAATAAAAATACATTTTCATAACCTGCCCTCAAACTCCATTACAGTTTACTTTGCAATTGGGGCAGGTTAAGAGCAATATTAGTAACTGCAACCTGTTTTATAGGTTTTGATCTTTTTCTTAACATCAACTCAATATCCTTTCCTGAAGAGAAAACAGTAATTTACTGAAACAAAAAGTCTTCAGTGCAAGTTCTCTTTCTTTGCCTAACATTAGAAGCTGCTAAGTGTTAAACTTGTGTAAAATAAATGTTTTCCTTACCTATAGAAAGGAGTTAAAATAATTTTTCAATAATCTATTTTTCCCTCTTTGCTCTGTGCATGTACTACCTATTAAAATCTGTATTTAAAGAAAAGTTCATCCCATCTTCCCCATTCACATGTTTCTTTTACTATTTGAATGCACTTTGAACATGGCACATTTTCCATGTCTCTTGTTAAGATTGCACTATTTGTTTTTGACACCCAAATAAATTGTTGCTTTATGCTATACATGCCTAAAGTAAATAAGACTGTGAGAAGTTTCCAGTTTGCATAGAAAAGAGTAGTTTCATAAAATGTTTACTTTTTAATACATTAACATTGTTCAGATTTTATAACCACCAGCTAGAAAAAAGCTTGGAATTGGAAGAACTCCAGTTTCCATGAGACTTAGAGATCAAGCGTGTTAGATCTCTTGCTCCTACCACCACGCCCTGCTACCTTTAGCAGGTTGCTTATTTGAGATATTCCTAGTGAAAAGAACAGAAGTTCTTGGTGTGAGTGTGAATCTTGTAACCATGACAATACTTATCACCCTGAACTTTATTAACAAATGAATGGTAATGGAGAAGCTATGAAATATAGTTCTTGAGAACAGACTGTGAATGCTTGGGTAAGCTTTTTTGAAGGAATCCATTGCATTTCTGCCTGTTTTAACTAATGAGGTCTTTTATAGAATCGATAATGTAAATGAGTTGAGATCAGCCCCATCCCTTGATACCTTTTCCCAATTAAGGCAGTGGATCATTGTATTAATAATATTATTTAGTGACTATTCAGCACTTTCACTCTGGTGTGATACTGTGCAAATATTAATTAATCCCCACCAAAGCCCTGAAACCTCACTAGGAAATATTAAACCCGTTTTACAAATAAGGGCCTGGAGCCAGAGATTTTTCAGTACCAGAGAGATTGTAACTTGAAGCTCCTCAGGACAGTGAGAGTTTAGAATAATGAATGGCCCTGCAGTCAGAGATATTTATTGAACATATATAATTATATACATGTTCCTTTTCCAGGTTAAGTATAGGTGGCCCGTCCACCTTGGTAAAGACCGGTGATAATTGTCTTTTTGGCAGGAATGGTGACACATCATGATATGAGCCCCAGTGCATCCCTACTTACTCTCACCCTCATTATCCAAGCTTTTGTCATCCTTGGCAGCTCCAGGTTCTGCCTTGACTTGGGGCAATTATTTTACTTCTCAGCAAAAGCCCTTCTGTGTTTTTTTCAGGAATGAATGTCTCTAGCAGTCCTTCTGCTCAGTCCAGACTGAGGCTGTTCAAACAAAATAATTACATAGTCATTGGCGGGGGAGGGGGGGGGGGGGGCAGGGATGAGAGAGCGCACCCATTTCCATAGCCTGGTGATTAGAGTATCCACCCAGATTCAGATTTCCCTCCAATGAATATTTAACTACATACACTTGCAACAGCAAGAAAAAGTGGAGACTGAGAAAGATCTAAGAGTTTGTAGCTTTTTCACTAATGTTATGTTCAGCTCATGGATTTGAACTCAAATCTTCAAGTAACAGAACACAACACCGGGGGACAGACAGACAGACTGATATATCCCAGCTATCTGTAGTGGTGTTAATCACCAGCATGGCTGTAACTACAGAGTGTGTCTACACTGAACTTAACTGACTATCCCAAAATTTTATAGAAGTCTTCCCAATTTCCATCTTCCATAGTATGTTCCTTCTTGTTTTACAGTGTTTCTCTCTAAGGGAGAATGGGACATCATAGGTTTTTACATTGCTGATGGTACCCAGTCCACCTATTTTGGCCATCTACAGTTTAGCAGCTAAGTCAGGAGGACAGGATTTCCTTCTGAAAATGTTAAAGCCATCCACCTCTCTCCATTCATTACCTGGCGATCTTTGGTACTTCCTTTCAGAGGACTCCAGTAGGCACCCACAATTTAGGAGCAAGAACAGATCTTCCCTTGCTTTTAGTGTATTTTTTTCAGTCCTCTGGCCATAAATAGCTGAAGGTTTTGAAAGCAGCAGCAGTTTTTGGTTTCTTTGTAGTCTGGTTGTGATTTTAGTATTGTTTTTTACTTTGCTGTTCCTCATTTCTGTTGACTAATCCCCCATCTTCTTCCTAATCAGGGTGCTGGATGATTGATCAGTTTACCGCATATCTTTGTGTTTATCTTTGATTACCTATTTCATAAGAGGGTCCTTACTGCCGTAGACACCTGACATTTAATATTATTGACTTATACATCATTTACTCTGGCTTCAGAAATTCTGCAGTTCTTTCTCAGCCAAATGGGAAGGAGAACAATTTTGACATACTTCTAGGGCATGACTCATCTCACCCTATGTTAAGCTTCTAAAGTAGGCTGAATTTGCCATCTCCTAGAAAAGTCTATCACTCTTCATTGGAAGGATGTCCAGAGATCTACAGTTTAGACATCTACATCTGAATCACTTTCCAGCTGTTGGATGAGACGAATTCTACCCCGGGGCGTCTGAACTCCTTCCTGTGTGCTATGAAATGGGGCAGCAGGGCGAAAAAACTCCAAATGTCCAAGAAGGGTGAGAGATGTGCTGATTCTATGACTTCTCTGTAGGATTCACTTCTGAGATCCCTAGGGAGCCTCATGTTTAACTGTATCTTTCCTCTTACACTATTTTAATTAAGGCAGAAACTGCCTGAAGGTTCTTCAGTCTCTTCCTTAACACATCCTCCTGTCCAGTCTTTGGAACTCATCCCGTAGATTTTTTTCACTTGTTTTTAATATTAAGTGGACAAACAAGACCAATACAGATATTTTTACACTGAATGTTTATGGAACTCCCTGACTTGAGTGTAACTGAGTGGCAACGCTACTTGTTTCAGAAAATCCTGTTCCAAGAGATTATTTCAACATAATGACATCCCCTGCCTGAACCAATGCTCCTTGTTCAAACTGTTTGTTTTTTTCCTTAACATAGCAACTATGATTTATCTTCCTATCAATGTGCAATAATAAGGTCAGAGTGAGAGTTTATAATATTCTTGTCAAATACAAAAATATCCTAATCCATAATGTATTAACATAAGCATATGCCTAAAAGGAGAAAAATTACTGTTACACTAATTTTTGAAATGTAAGTACACTCACTTTAAGTAAAAGGAGTTTTAACTAGCACACAGAAACCACTTTCCATATTGCTTTTCCAAAAATAACCACATAAAGTAATTGCATATAAATCAAAATCTTGATGGTTTTCACATAAAATAGTGACAACCTGAATATGAAATTCCGGGAACAGAAACAGAATTTTGCACAATCTAAAAGGTATAAATGTGGCTACACTGAAGCCAGCGGGACATTTTACTACTAGCTTTGTGAGACAGAGGTATCAAGATATCAGTCAAGATATCAGTCATGAGGTCTATGAGTTTCTGATTTCTTCTTGCTTCTGTTATTTTTTAAAATTTAAAAGGTAACATTGAAATCTCTTTCTGCAGTTATTATGTTTTCTAAGGGGTAAGACAAAAAGCAAAAGACAAAAGAAGGAAAGTTGATAATTTCCTTGAACACCTTCTTTTGAATTCTTGGTTGCCTGGATGTTATCCAAATCTAATGTTTTTCTGCTTTTGATTCTCTAACCTTATATAGCAGGTGAGAAATTCCCAGGAGGACTGGACTGAGAGGTTTTTGACCGCTCTCATTAACACCACCTGGTGCCACGCCTGCTGTGGGCTTTGTGGCTGGAGAAAGGCTGTACCACAGGGCAGCCTCCTGCCTCCTCAGCCCCACGGCTGCACCCAGCCTCTGGATGTACAAGCAGTACAAGTTATCTGAGAGATGATATCTGTACCTAGCTCCTCCTCTGGCGTCCCTGGAAAACTGAAGCCCGACTTGAGCAGATCGCCACCCTCTTCTTCTGAAAAGACAGAAACAAAGTAGCTATGTAATAACTCTGATATTTTTGTATATCCAGACATAAACTCCCCACTAGTTTTTAAATCCACTCAGTGATACCTATTACCATTCAGTATCTCTGATACTGTGAAGCTGTTGAGGTGCTATTATCCGCAGTATCTATACCTCTTTGCCAGTTGTTCTAGTGTTCTTTTTTTTTTTTTTAATTTTACCAGATGTTTTCACATCACTAGTGTCATAATATTCACAAATGCCTTTTTTTTTAACATCTGTTACATTGTTCTTTTCAGCTTTGCTTAATCACATTGAATTCTACTGCCTTTTAGCCTTAAAGCATTTATTCCAGGAAGAATCATTATTGTCAGTCCTCCAGTTGTACCTTTAGTACTTCTCACCTCTGATGATGATAATGCCACTCATGATTCTCAGGCCACTTTTTTACCTTTTATTCACAACCATTTCAATTCTGCAGTTCTGAACTCTGATAATGCTGTGATGGTGACTTTCTCCTATCAATAACATGTACTTTTGTGCCAGAGACAACTTCTGTAATTCTGGAAAAGTACTTAAGCTCAGATGATAATGTCTCTGCTGTTTGAATGCAGTGAGGCACGCAGGAACCTGCTGAATGGCCTGAGTGCAGTGCCCATATCGCTTTCAGAATTGCAACTTGTTGCCTCTGCATTGTGTTCTTGTCATGCTGGTATACAAATTAATTTGGACCTGGCACCTAGCTCAGATATTTCTAACACAGAGCTGTATATGGAAAATTGGGTCAGTAACACTTCCTTAAGGTACAAGATTGGCTTGAGAATACATAGATTAGGATACATAATATCACAGGACTGTGTTTGATGTAAGTACACAATACTATCTTTTTAATTTTTTTATAAATGTTTTTGCCCTATTATCCATATTTGCTGGTGTCTTGGCTGAGTGGAAGTTGTTTGAGTATACACAGCCTTCCACTGTACTCTTTCTTACCATCTGTGTGTGTTACAAGCACAGACATCTCAAAAGAACAGTGAAAGAATGGAGTACTCCATAGCCTCCCACTATATGTTCTACCAGCAATTCTTCAGAGAAAGACAAAATGAGGTATTGCAGATCATGTTTCTTTAGTGGATGACCAAGGACTGATGACTTGTAAATAACTCACATCAGTTCATGTTTCTCATATCCTCTGGCAGACATTCCCGTAAGTTTGAACCAAGTCAGACTTCTCTTAAGAGTACCTCAATCCCTGTATCAGACAAGCTGGTTTTTTTTGGTTCAGCTTACAACAGACACGCTCTTTTGTCTGTTTCAATGCTCCATTTAAAAAATATATGAATTTTGCCTATTTCTTGGTCCTGGTTGCACTTTTTATTCGTATTATGATTTTTTTCTAGTTATCTCACAGCAAGCAAAATGAGTGAATACACTCATGTGGGCACTCTCAAACAATTGTTCCAGGTTTTGACAATTCATGAGGTTAAGAATATACAATTGTTAACAATGGGCAGTATAGCACAGATACTGCACATTAAATAAGTCCCGGGGATGTTAAGAATGTTGGATAAGCTGAGCTGTCAAATAAACATCTTGTTTATAAACTCAGTTGTTAAATAAACTCACTCTGCTAAAATACAGCCTACTAGAGATCTCATTAAATGACGAATAAAAAGTCATACACAATTTAAAAAATGACTGGCATATGAATTTAAATTAAATTTCATTTGGAGAGGTAATGGACAACTCTAATTAAATAAAAGAACAAATTAGGCAGTTTCCATGGAGACTTTGCTCACATGATCTGCCTATATTGTATAACTCATATGCCTGTCCTCTAATTTGGCTGCACAGGAGTAATGAATCAAATGAAAGTTATAACAAAAATATTCTGAAGGATCCTTTACATTCATGTAAGTAACTAGGAGATCTTACTGTTAACTTCATAATAAAGAAGCTTCACATTGAAACAGTAGTTTTGTATGTAAAGAGAAGCTATTAATTTATTCCAAAGTTATATCATGTAAATATATTCAGAAACACTTAAAGAACAATCCAAAGAAAATAAAATGCATAACATCATTTCTCCTTTGCAAGAAGTCAGCATTATTCTTACAAGCTCTGCCCAAAACTAGACTAAAATTTTATGGGTAGGCTAAACTAGAATAAACATTTATGGGTTTGGAGTGTTTGAGAAAAAAATAAAATAAATTTCCTTTTCAAAATGAAAGGGAAAGATTATGCAATGGGATCCATAAGTCAGATTCTGACTTTGCTATGAGAACTCCTGTGTAAATTTGGACACTTCAGTTAATCTCTTTCTGCCTCAATTATCTAGTAGAATTAGGATTAGAATTAATTTCTTTCTTATAGCTACCCTATATGAATACATTTGTTAGTGTCAGTGAGACTGTTGTCTAGAAGAGCCTATAGAGAGCAAAAAAAAAGGTTAGAATTTCCATCCTGCAAAAAAGCTGTGTTCTGTTTTGAATAGGGTCAATTGCAAATGTTTCAAAGGAACTTAGAATTCCTTTGTGATTCCCTTAGGTTTATGAATCTGCATGAGGAATATGAGTAGCTCTTAGTGATTAGTTTACTTCCTAAGCATGAGGACTTCTTATTTCTTCATATTTTATGACTATACCTATTCAGATCTCTAATTCATTGTTTAGACTGTCTTTTCAAAAGGCTACTGTCAGTTCCTTCAGCCCTTGAAGAGATTCAATTTTTGTATTCTGCACTTATGAAGCATAAATTAATCTAAGTCTCAGTGGCTCTTGCAGTATTACAAAGATGATCTTAGTGTGAGGTTGAACTGTACTTCAAAGTCATATTATTCCTTCAGCAACAGACATACATAGTCTTTGTTTATTCAGTTTACATTTTTCCTATAAATTACCATTTTTATTATTGACCATGGAAATGAAAAACATATCCTACATTCATGAGCACAGCAGCATCCTTCATATCTCATGGTAATGAAGTCAGGCAGATTATCACAGAATTCTTGTGCATGCTGAAATTCAAGTGTCATAAAATGCATGCATTCATTTTATGTAATTCACCTCCTCTATCTCATAGATGCATAGTATTTTAGCTTGCCCTTTGCTCAAGGTGAGCCTACTGGTAGAATGTTCTACACCAGTGGACATAGATGAAAATAGTAGTCTTAGCATGGAATGTTTTGATGGGTAATGAATTGCAAACAAAGATGAGATTATGAAAATAGGATGATTTACAATTTAAGGTTTTGAAGGATATATGGAACACACAGTCCACACACAAGGGACACAATTACTAGTTAAAATGCCTTCTCAATATACAAACTACTGCATCACAGACTGGTCTACATAGAAAGCAAAAACCTGCCTCTGAAACTGAAACTAAAAAATAGTGGGAGAAGTCTTCACTCTCAACAGGGCTCAAAACAGCAACAAAAAATGATAGGCTTTAAAAGTGTAGAGATGTCTGCTTCTGTGAAAGCTGAATGTATAGTAAAATGATGCTGTGATCTACATAAATAGGCAAGCACAAGCTGTCATTTACATCCAGTATCTCATTTTCTTTTTTAAAAACGTGATGGATCTGTCATACATTCCAGTGCAACACTGCACAGATGACACTCAAGACTGTGTTAGGAACTTTTCACAGCTGAATTTCTCCAGACTTAAGCTTGGAAATGTCAGGACACATTGCTGAGCTGGAACCAGCTTGACAGATCAAGATGGCTCATTCAACCCTGAGGCTACTACATGTACAGTGGGAAATGACATGGGCCAGCGCACGAGATCAAGCTGGCATGGCACAGCTTTTGTCCTCACAACAGGTTGGATGTCTGTCAGGAGTGCGCCCCAGCTTGTGCTGTTCCTTACCCTGCTAAGGGGACATTATCTAGAGAAGTACTGGTTGGCATTGGTCAAATCTGGACAAGGGCATGTGCTGTGGTAGGGACGGCTGCTGCCATTGCTCGGGCGTGTGGTGTATTCCTGATGAGTTACAAGTACAGAGGGAGCCCTAGCTTCTTCGACTCAGTTTTCTGTGTCTAGAGAACAGGTTACAGTCCAATGTAAATCCAAAACAAAAGTGCTGAAGGCCACTGAATTACATCCATGTAAAACTTGGGTAAAGCAGATGCAGCTAATCTCTTGGGGTCAGTTATGAATCGTGCCTGAGCTACACTTGGTAGTGGATTGCAGGTCAGTAGGATGTTACTCTGTGTTCTGGCTCGCGGAAGTGAAATTTCTGTACGAGCTCAAGGACACATGCTCTTTTCTATCCTGTTCCTGTCTGCCTGTGGTTTAAGTGAGCATTTTGACAGTCACTGCACAGAAAACATCTGATATCACTTCTTTTCCTCAGTTTCATAATCAGTTTACCCATCCTTCAAATTTTATCATCTCAGATTTAACCTCTCAATCTACTCTCTGAGCCTGACCTATCAGTTTAAATTCTCTTTCTTGACCTGCAAAGTCTTGCACCAAGATATGCCTCTATGTTGGCCCTCATTTTTTATGCATTCATTCTGCCCTTAATAACCAGGCATACTGTTTCCATCTTCTAATTGTACTTCTTCCATAACCTATCCATCCACAAAATAGGCCCCAGTCTCAGTGGACTTGTTGCTCACATGCTTTAAAAGGCTCACATCAGCAAGACTTATAATCAATTAACTGCCTTCTCCATCACAATACGAGAGCAAGATTGAACTACAACTGATATTGAACTTCTCAGTTCATTGGTTTTTAATTTATTTATTATTGGCCTGCGCTGGATATCCCACTGATTTTTTTCTATGTGTGTTTTTCTTTCAGCCTGTAAGCTCTCTATGGTAGCTGTTCTTTTAGTTCTGTCTTATATAGCACCTGGCATATTAACTCTGACAACAGATGAAAGAAAACACAGGCCCTAAAATATATGGATTAAACAGCGGGTACAACTTCATTTGATCACATAATTACAGAGCATAACGTGTCCAGAGTGTGAATACAGGACTCTTACCATATCACTCCATGATCTGAGAAAACCAAATCACCTCTTCCAGACTAGAGATACTTAGAGATCTAGAAGAGATATCTCCTATATCTCAAAGTCCACTAGCCTGCTATCCAATTAAAGCATTTCTTGCAGGTGGCCTTTGACCCTAGCCAAAGATATCCCCAGTCTGCCACAGGGTGTGTATCACTGAGAACTGTCATTAGGATGATCCTGACCTAAAGGAAGTGACCAAATACATGCACACCTGGGGTGCTGTTATGGCCCCCCACCCTCCTGGGAGACAGCTAATTGTCTTGGTTTGGACCTTCCCCAAGGGGCCAAAATCACTTTGGCAAACCTATTCCTTTTCTCACCTGATCTCCAGGAGGTTACATCCAATCAATATTATAACATCTATATAGTAAATTGTGCATGGGGAAGGCCCGTTCTCTGGCCATGAGGTCAACTGACGTGGTCTAGCCATATCTTCCAGAACAGGCTGGCTCCATCCAAACTGTTATGGGGAATGGTCCCTTGCCCATGCTAACTCCCTAGTCAAGCCTGGGAATTATGTGGGACAGTGAAAATTAGTTGGCCAAACTTAAAACTAAGACAGGGACCTCTCTAACCAACATTATAAATAATCAAATTCCTGTTTATTGGGCCTTTGTCCTGGCACTATTTAATTTACTACTACACATGTAGTCCAGGTGGCAGTATTGTCAAACACAATATTCTTGTGCATTTTTTTGATAGCATGCTGGTAAGCAACAAATACACAGAAGCCCAGCAGGGCTGGGTAAATTCTGATTGAAGTAGAAATTAAAGATGATAGTAGGAGATTTAAGGGTATTGAGGCTTCCTTTGCAAAAGGCCTGTATGAGAAGTATTAACAGTAAGAGGAAGTCTTACTGTTTAAGTTTAATTAAGCTGCTTTTGTTTTTCTCACCACACCCTTTATTTTTTTGTTCTTATTTTTTCTCACACACACACATAAAAGTGTTCCTGATGGATTCGGCAAAGATCTGTTCATCCCAGTATGCTGGCTCCAGCACTGACCCAAAGTGGATGCTGCTGGAAACAGGGCAAATACGTAGACTGCCTAGAATACCTTTCCAACTTCCTGCAATCAGCACTTAAGGGACTTCCTGAGATGGAAGCTTAATCTAGAAC
Source organism: Morus bassanus (assembly GCA_031468815.1). Taxonomy (NCBI): domain Eukaryota; kingdom Metazoa; phylum Chordata; class Aves; order Suliformes; family Sulidae; genus Morus; species Morus bassanus. The sequence goes on from CM062569.1 coordinate 94,265,186, forward strand.
ATAATTTTTAATAGCCACCAATGGATCTATCCTCTATGGATTCATCTAATCTTCTCCGAGTCCATTTATACTGATAGCCTCCACTGTATCCTGTGCCAATGCACCTCACAATTTAATTATGCTTTATTTGAAAAAGAATTTCCTTTTGTTTGTTTATCAGGATGCTTGATAATTTAATTAGGCGCCCCTAGTTCTTTGGTTGTGAAAAATAATGGATCATCGATCCCTGCTCACTATGTCTCTATAATTTACAGTTGTGAGATATTACCATATCCCTGCCTCAGTACTGTCTTTTCCAATCCAAGGAATCAATCTGTTTAGTATTTTATTATGGCAAAGCCATTCTGAATCTTTCATCACCCTTCTCACTCTTCTTTGTACATTTTTGTTACTCTGCTATGCCATTTTCAGACACAGCAGCCAGAAATTCAAATGGCTTTATGGTATGGGTTTTTCCAGTGGCATGATGTGGTTCTCTGCTTTTTTTTTCTTTTTTTCCTTTTTTTTTTTTTTTCTATTTTCATCTGCCCATTTCCTAACTCAGAGAATTCATTATTCATACTAAATTGTGCCCAAGAGAGACAATTTGTGTGGCTTTCCAAACACAAACACATTTCTCATATATATTACTCTAATAAATATTGAAGAATCCCAGCATTTTACTTAGCTCAGGTTACTACCAAGACTGCTAAAACCAGTCACCCTCCCGACCCCCAGAAGGTGTGGAATTCCTGGTCTCTTGCTTTCATCCAGCCTGTCCACTTTTACATAGCATAGTTCCAGACAGCAGGGCTGTGAAACCAGGCTTCAGCTATCAGAGAGAGTAACCAGGCACACAGCCTATTAAATCAAGGAGAGGAAGCTGGCTGCATCCCTCAGGTCCTATCTCAGAAAAAGCATAAAATGAAATACATTGCAGGGAATCACAGAAGCTGTCAGAGGTCATCTTGGTCTTGGCAGCACCAACTTCCACCTCCCAGCTTTTGGCAGCTGAAAATCATCCACAAAACACGGGTTGCCTTAGCAATATTGTGGTGATCACCCTGAAAAGCTTTGGCTCCCCACAGCAGCCTTTTCTGAGCCAGCCAGGATTGTTTTGCTCCTTGGAAGCCTTTCTGAGCTGCCTTATCCCTTTTATCCAAGGGATCTGCAAGTTCCTCTTCCCTGCTCCTCTTCAAGCAAGAAATACAAAAAAGGTGATGGATAATGCTGTGGAGTGTTAAAGCAGATTCACTTTAGAGTCATTCTAGAATTTAAATTACTAATTCAGTTAAATAACTCTATCTCTCCTTATCAAAATTAACAAATGACTGCAAGCAAAAAGAGCGAGCCAGCAATAACACATTGTGTTCAGACACAGGTCTGTGTGATTGTGCGCTTCAAACAGCCCAGGAAATTCCTAAAACCCCTCTATTGCTTGATTTTTCACAGCTAAGTGACTGTGTCAAGCTCCTGAATGAACCATTTAACTTTTATTGCTTTTCAGGATCTGTGAAAGGAATCCCAAAACTTCTATATTAAAAAGTGGGAATATTAAAGAATATTTTAGTTAATTATTGTGAATAATGACCCTTATTCTGTGAGCCCAAGACTTCTGGATACCCCAGAAAAACCTTTAGCTCTTCCCTCCTACAGCTCTTCAGAATCCATACTTTTTCCTCCCACCAGGTAAAATGCAACAACTGCCTTTTGTACGCATTCATCTTCCACCTGCTGTGACAGCTCTTGGAAGGACTTGCAGCTGCTTCCACAATGGAGACCTGAGAAGTCTATCGTGGGCCTTGACAGAGAGTAAATAGAAAATGCAGGTCAGGAACACAGTTAGAATGATTTTACACAGCTGCAAAGGCTTAACTGTGGTGTCAGAGAAGTAAATCACTTATTGAATCTATTAAAATACCTGAAGAAATTGCATGAAAACATACTTAAAAGAGACCAAAGTGAGGAAGAATGCCAGGACAAAGTGTAGGACAAAGTCCAGTAGTAAGAGTGTACACAAGTCAGAAAGCTTTGCTTACACCTCTCCTAGAAATACATAAAAAAATGTCCCTGGATTTCCCTGGTTTGTGAAGAGAAAACACAGGAACTTTGTCTTACTGGATGGGTGTAGATATTTAACGATCTTTCTGTCTTCTGCATATGCATGGAAAATGGAACAGACATTTAGAAAAAATAAACTATAGATGCAATTAGTCTTTTCAATATATTTCAAATTAATTTGGAGGAAAAGCATTTCTTTAAGACTCTCCTTAAAAATGACTGAGATCTCTAATGTTAAACTATGTTTGACAGAACACAGGTTTTGTAACCTTTCCATTTTCAGGTTAAAACTAGGTTTGCTCACACTATGATTTACTTTACTGTTTGGTAAAAATCATAACTAGACCTACAACAACTATTACTAGCGAGTCACAGGATTCTTTTTCTACAGCTTTGTTTTATGGTAGGGCAAAAGCTCTGAGCACTGTTCCTGTCTTTCAAATGTTCAATAAGTAAGGTCTTTTAACTTTAAAGAACTGCATTTGTAACACTGATCTGGGATGTATGATGAGTCATAGTGGTCACTGGTTTACCAAGGTAGGAGACATTTAGCATGAAAAACCTTTGACCCCGCTGGGATGTGAGGGCAGAGTCAGCAGTTCCACTGAAAACTGAAATTAGCTATTAGTAGCTGCAGCTGTGAAAACCCTCAATAAGGCCTTTCAACATTATATGATGAAGCTCTGTATTACCAGAGATGGGATATGTGGGGGGTTTTTTTTTGGTATGTGAAAGGCTGAAAGGAGAGCAGAGGAAGGGCTCAAATATATTAATTCATACGTAAGCCAATTTTGGTCAGGGTTTCTGTGAACACTTAAATGCTGGGGTGGTATGATTGACAGCTGATTTTTTTTTTTTATTTAGGAAATATGATTACATAAAATATAATACGTAACTTCCTTTTGGCAATCTAAGCAGCTGTGGAAGGCCAGTTTTAAATGAGCCATTTTTCCCTCTCAAAAATAGCAATAACCAAAACAAGGTTTCTTCCTAGAAAGAATCACGGGTCTGGAGCAGCTGTAGCAGGCAAAGACTGATGGATCAGGATGCCTCATTTCTTTGTCCTGCGTTTTCTTCGTCCTGTGGATACTACTGAAGTTATGCTCAGTGGCTCAGATCCGTCCTTCAGACTTAATGTATTTTCCAGTGATTGGCCATTAGGTTCCCCTCTCACCTGCCCCCCACAATGCACTTGCAATGCAAGTCTTGCACTCTCAGCTGCTTCCTTTAATCTTTCTGATCTTTAACCACTTCCCTTGTACCATATCCGTATTTTTTTCAATCTCCTTCAGAGATCTCCTTTATTTTTTCTTCTTTTTCCTTGAATCCTTCCCCCCTGAGTCTTTCCTCTTTCCTCTTTTTTTTTTCCTCCACTTCTTCCAACCTCAGCCACGATTCTACTGAGGTGCAAGTAATATGACACAGGTTAAAGCTCACCTGAAGATTTTGTGCATGCATGTGTACTCCCAACTATGTGCTCTATGAGTTATTTATACCACAAGGTCTTTAATGAAAGACTGCAAGTAATTAGAAACATCAGAGAAACTGTTTTCCCTTCCCATAGCAATTTTCAACTACAAATTAAAAAGTCTCAACTTATAAATAACTTAAGATTAAGAAAATTGTTAAGTGAGAGTCCAAAATGAAAAAAACTTCTATATTTTCAAAATAACTCCATACAGTTTTGACCTGTTTCACAGGTTAAAAGAGATCTGAAGCAATACATGTTCAAGCTGGAAAAATGGAACTTCTAAAAAATATCAAAACAGGGTGCTTCAACAATTGAAAATCTGTTTTTTTCCCCCACAGTTTTCCTTAAAGAAGGAATTTGTTTGGAACTGACACATAAACAGTTTCAGCTTCAGGAAGGTTGTTCTTTACAAAGAAAAGGCTTCTGCCAGCTACCTCACCACAGAGAGCTTTCTCACTAAGGCATTTGTTTATCACTCTGCACAGTGGGTGCAACCCTCCTTGGGTCCTCTCTGGTTGCTCTAGAAACCGTGTAATATATAGCATGTATTTCTGTGATTGCTTGGGATACGCAGACACACTGACGTGCTACATTTTAAAACCAATTACACCGGAGCTGAGGTGGACCTTTCTGTTTGTTGGTTGTGACATTTGACAACAACCTGTGCAGCTGCTGGATTATTTGGATTTTGCCTATGACACAAACAGAAATGAAGGTGAAGGAGAATCAATTCTGTGTGTGGCCAGTGAAATTGAAAAGCAAAATGATAAACTATGTATTGCGGGGTGGGCAGAATCAATATTTAGGATGTTGCAAAAACGTGTGCAGATGCTCAGCCAGTTCCTAATCCTAAAGTTCAGTGGATTGATCTCACCAAAAGAGATGAATTTTTAATTTAATTTCCCAAGCATAGGCTTTTCACTGAAGCAGCTTGGAGACTGGGCACTCTTGTCTGCTGCTGTTAATGGAGAGGAGCAGGCAGCTCTGGACTGGTCACTGCCCAGCCCACCTCTCCAGGGACTAAGGGGAGTGCTGGGTGGCTGGGCTCTTCACCTCCATTTCTCAGTTGATGGCTTAAAGGAAAATGACATTAAGCCAAATTGTTGTGATTAGTTAAAAAGGAATTGAGAAACTGAACAGAAATATTTGCTCTCCCAGCAAAGATGTTATTTGTTCAGGTCATCTCCCTATCTGCATTTATGTTTGTAGATGCTACACTGGGAGGGGGACGACCTAAATTTCGCATTTAGGTGGTGTTAATCCTACTTGAGCTACACAAGTAAAATAGTTTCCAGACCTTGCTCCCCAAAAGAATTTCTCATTGAGGTCTGTATGTGGGCAAACCCCCGTACCCATGCAGAGCCAAAGTCACTGACATTATGCGCGTGGGCTCTTTCTACTCCTGCACCTGCAATACACTAAAGGTACTTTGGACAGATGTCAGCCTGGCCTTTTCCTGCCCTGGCAACAATGTATGGTCAGGAATACATCCAGCTTGTTCTTTGGAGGAGCTCACACAGCTGACAAATTCAACAAAAAAAGCCTGCTTAAAATTAACAGCTTAGGTACCCGATCAAATTTTGATGGTTTAGTATGCTTAAACATATCAGTTCTGCTGGTGTAACTACCCATCTGCCTGTAAGGTAAGTCAAATTAGTTAAGCCACAGCCTGCAGGGGTACCTGGAATTAGCTCGTATTTGCTAATAGTATAATTGTGTAAACAAGTTCAGTTACCAAGGCTCAGCAGACACATGATCACTTGCTAAAGCTACAGCAACCCAATGGTGTGGCAGGGCCCTCGCTTTGATCTGGTAATCACGGACACAAAATATACAGGGAACTAAGACATCATTGAATTTACAGGTACATTTTGGGCAGTGTCATTACCTTGAACACAGTACCTTTCAATTGCAATCTGTTTTTTGCACAATCCTACTTTAATAACTGTTTAGGACATCCATAAACATTTGCTGTTTGCCGGAATGTTACACACGGTCATGCAGTGTTTCAGCCATGACTGCGTTTAAAGGACTCCTTTTGAGAGGAAGGAGGAGAAAGGTTTGTATAGGCGTCTTCAAGCTCACATTACAAATGGAAAATAAATTATGACTGTTGGGCCCATTTTGCTTCTCCATATCTTTGTTTATTCAAAGCCATAAGTAGGGCCAGCAGAAAGGTCATGGAGCTGCAAATGGAATATTGAGATTTTCATTTCTGATGCACTGCTCAAATCAAGCCTAGGCTGGTAGTGACAAACTCATTGGCTGAAAATGAATTAGTGAATTCTGTCAATTCCCACAGGAGAGGTGTCCATCACTACAAAACTTTCACCTCTCTTTTGTTGTCTCAGAATCAAAGGGCAAGGGGAATAAAATAACCTGTCAGCTTCTCAGGTTCTCACCCCATCTGAGTCAAGTAACATCAGCAAGACAGTACTGGGAATCTTGCCTCCACATACCCATTATTCACCTGTGCAATTGGATATGGTTCCTAGGCTGTCATTCTGATATCTCTTAAGGACATTTGTGAGTGTTTCAGAATGCAAAGCTGGTTTAGTACTATAGAAATCCATGAGTAAGGCCTCCACATTTTCAGCAATTTGGTCTCCCAGTAACGGGATTTAAAATGAGTTTAAATCAGTGCTTAATTTCTGCTCTTTCAGGACAATGGCAGTGATTAGTAGTAATGTTTGACTTCCAGTTCCATTTTTTAATGCAGCTGTAATGCTGTCTGCATTTGACTGCTGTGTTAATGATTACTAAAAACTTTATTTTGAAAGAAATATAACTTTTTCTATTCATTCTCTGGACTCTGAGCAAAAAGCTAATTTGAGTTGAATTAACCAGTCCATTCATACAAGACCTTCAATTGGTTAAACTTTATTTTGAGTCAGACCAAAGGAAAATGGCAAAGGCACTGAAAACGCACCATGTATTTACACATGGCAGGACGAACATGACTGTGTGAAAGTAGCAGCTAAAACGAAACACAGCACAAAGACGTCACCCTGATAAGCAGCATATATCAATGCCTTTCCAGCCATCAGTTTCTAGCATTGAAAGCATTTAATGGGTTAAAGTTGACTGCTGCACCCTGAGTTCTTACATGTGGAATCATCTCCCCCAGGACATCAGTGCGGATGATCACCTATCAGGGCACCGATGGCTATGCTCTGTGCTGTACACACAGCTGCAGTTTCTTATTCAAAACACAACCTTTTTGTATGCATCCCAACTTCTTGGATTTCCTGAGGAATTTTTACATAACTTATTCCTTGATGGATAAATAAAGCTGGGGGGTTTTGTTGTTCTTGGGGTGGTTTTTTTTTTTTTTGTCTGGTTTTCTAATCTTAGAAAATATCAACTCATTGAGACCAAAGTTTTTTTGCAGGAATGTATCAATTTTGATGAAGGCTTCCTCTTCCAGTCAAGGAGAGAAGGAAATGTGCCTTAGAAGAACTTGCTAATTTTGACATTGATTCAGCCTAGGAGAAGCAGCTGTCAGCTGTTACTTTATCTGGGTCAGGTTTGGGGTTAGAAAGCAAGTCCCTCACACTCCAATCAAGCAGTTAAAGTATCTTGATGTTGTGGGCTTGACCCTTCCAAGTTTCTTCTGTTGGAACTATTTAAATTAATTTAAATGAGTAAATATTCTTTAAGACTGAGGGAGGCTGATTCAGCATGCCAAAAGTCAAGAAATGTCAAGTAAAGTATAAAAAGCAGAAGAGTGTGTTTGGATTTCTCATATTAGCACCATTGGCCATACCCCTCTTCAGCTTTTCATTAAAAAAAGAAAAAAAGAAAAAAGAAAAAAAAGAGGAAAAATTTCAGTTTCTGCTGGGTCTGCCTGGGATGGAGCTAACTGTCTTCATGCCAGTCCATATGGTGCTGTGCTTTGCATTTGTGACTAAGTGTTGATGGCACACCAGTGTGGTGGCTACTGCTGAGCAGTGCTTGCACAGTCTCCAGGCTTCCTCTTCCCCCGCTTATGGAAGGGGATGCAGCCAGGACAGCTGACCCAAACTGACCAAAGGGATCTTCCATACTATATGATGTCATGCTCAGCAATAAAAGCTCAGGGAAAGATGGAGGAAGGAGGGATGTTTGTGGTTATCACATTGGTCTTCTCAAGCAAACTTTACAGGTGCTGAGTCCCTGCTTTCCAGGGAGTGTCTGGACACCTGCCTGTTGATGGGAAGTAGTGAATGAATTCTTCCTTTTTCTTTGTTTGCACATGCAGCTCTTGCTTTCTCTATGACACTCTCATTATCGTGGTCCACGAGTCTTCTCACCTTCTATTTTCTCCCCATTCCGTGGGTGTGGGGAGTGAGCAAGCAGCTGTGTGGGTGTTTGTCTGCTGGCTGCGGTCAACCCACCACACAGTTTTGTTGCAGTTCTGAAAACCTGCAAACCTGAATATTCCTGTGATACTGAAAAAGTGTTTCCTGTTTGGTCCAGTACAAAGCAAATATTCACTCCACCAAATAAGACCAGTACCTGTTCGCATATGCTCCGCACTTATTTTGCATTACCATCATTTGCACCACCCAAATGCATAAATATGAGGAATTTATTTTACAGCTCATTCCATAAAATGTGGGGGGAAGGGGTCTTTCTCCAAGGACTGTTATTTGAAGTTTTAAGGTTTATGGATAAAAGCAGAATTAACAGTGACTAAAACTTGTCCGCTTTTAAAGAAATGGAACCGAACATGTGGAATGCTTTCACAGAAAGACACTAAATGTTATACTCAAATTCACTTTTCCCTCCCCTCCAGAAGTTTACTGCATCATATAGGCAGTGAAGGCAGGGCCTCTTATGCCATCAGAGCTCATTTCTGTAGTTTTCCATCTCCTGCATGCTCATTAACTGCTTATGCCCGTCTTCAAGTCCCCTGTTCTCACATGCACACTTGCTCGATATCATATGCCCTTCTATTAAGAATGATTACAGTATGTGTAACTTTAATTTGGTTAGAAATCAACAGTTGCTAAGCAATAGCAGCTCAGGCTTTAGCCACCAAGAATATACACAGGGTCCTGGCAAAACGTTCACTGAAGCCTAAACAGCAGCAGCTCTGTTGCCATCAGTACTGGAGTTAACTACCTCAAGTAACCTACAGAACTAGTAACAGAAATCACACTGTGAATATGTCCAGTGGATAATGTTGAATATGCAGTGTGAATATGTCCATGGATAATGAATATGCAGTGTGAATATGTCCATAGATAATGTTGTCCAGGACAGCACGATGGGGCTTGCTTTGCTGTTCACTGAGTTATGCTGCTGGTGTTCTGGAGACATGGAACCAGCCCCAGGCAGCCCCAGGAGCCTCTAAAACATCCCTAGCTTTTTTCCTTTGTTTGGTTTCTCACTTGGGAACATCGCGCTTCTTCTCAAAACTCCAATTAAAAGTTATAAATAACAAGCAAAACTCCATTAAAAGAACTCCCAAACAAAGAACTAACATGATATCTATAAACCGCTGCTCAGCCTGCATGTTGTGGTCATTTTGCCTGTTATTTGCTTAATTTGGGATTATGAATTTGTCGTGGTTTAACCTCAGCCAGCAGCTCAGCCCCACACAACTGCTTGCTCACTCCACCTGGTGGGATGGGGGAGAGAATCAGAAGAGTAAAAGTGAGAAAACTCGTGGGTTGAGATAAAGACAGTTTAATAGGGAAAGCAAAAGCTGTGCACGCAAGCAAAGCAAAACAAGGAATTCATTCACTGCTTCCCATCGGCAGGCAGGTGTTCAGCCATCTCCAGGAAAGCAGGGCTCCACCACATGTAACAGTGACTTGGGAAGACAAACGCCATCACTCTGAACATCCCCCCCCTTCCTTCTTCTTCCCCCAGCTTTATATGCTGAGCATGACGTCATATGGTGTGGGATATCCCTTTGGTCAGTTGGGGTCAGCTGTCCCAGCTGTGTCCCCTCCCAACTCCTCATGCCCCCCCAGCCTGCTCGCTGGTGGGGTGGGGTGAGAGGCAGAGAAGGCCTTGACTCTGTGGAAGCACTGCTCAGCAATAACAAAACATCCCTGTGTTACCAACACTGTTTCCAGCACAAATCCAAAATGTAGATCCATACTAGCTACTGTGAAGAAAATTAACTCTATCCCAGCCAAAACCAGCACAGGAGTATAAATGCTAGTCTCCTACGTTTACAGCATCTCTATGTGTGTACTGTGCATTGATCAGCTCATGGTTTTCTGATGCTACAATGCTAGACTTATATATTAAGTAATGAAACAACTAATTAATACTAATTTTGTTCTACTAGTAACTCCTAGTAGTATGATAGTATTAGTGTTTCTAATACTATGTAGAAGAATTTTTAGTATCAAATATAGTTCATGAAGAGAGTGCACCATCTGGGACATCAAGGCCCTCACATGAAAGTTAGGGCAGCCTAATTTAGCCTGGAAAGGCCACAGCTATTGAATTTTTCAACCTGGTCTCCTTTTAATGAAAAATAATAACTTGAAGGATAAGCAATAGCGTTAGAAAACTTAATAAAAACAACAAAGAAACAAACATTTGGGTGCCACAGGTAGGAAGATACAGATTTCTCCTACATAGATGACTCTATTCATGTAACTGGCAAGTAAATATTGTGACAATATACACATAAGACTTCTGGAAACAAACTCACTAACCTACCATTAATAGTAAATAAATGGACATGTAAATGGAGTGGCAATGTAGGGCTGCACTGTCAATACATATCAAGTCCAAAAGTCATCATTAATTGGCATATGCATTTATTTCCATTTACAGGAATCAGACTTCCCCTAGAGATGCATCTAAGACTAAACAGAACATGTGAATGTATGAATAAAAGTAATTTCAGTGTTTCAGTCTAGTTTATGAAAAGTGCTGTAGATTTTTTTTATTTTGCTGTTTATATTATGTAGTTTGTTATAAACTCTCTGAAAGAGTCTCTGGGACTCTTTTCACAGGTAGCCACAGATGCTTTCCTTGGTTGTTTCTACTATTCTTGCCTTTCTTCTATTCATTTGACTATAATTAGGAGGAATATGATACATCTGTAGAAAGGAAAACATCTGGCTGAAAAAAGAAAATTTCCTTACATCATGATTCATCAGATTATCAGACATAAATTTTACAGGTATAGTGGTAGAAACCCACTGCCTGCTTACCAGGTGCAAACTGGAAAAATCTCTCTCCAGCATACTAAGCAGGAGCATCACATTTATAACAGATTACTAGAACCCTTCCATTCTGAAATGTTTAAGACATCCCACTGTGGCAGTATATACGTGACATTGTTACAGTCTCCCTAATCCTAAGAGCCTTTCCCACAACTACCAAAACTTTTTCTTAGCCTTCCCACAACTAGCCGAAATTTTTTTAGCCAAGAATATATTTCTCCTATTGTTGATAATTCACATGAAGAAATTATATATTTTGCTCAATCTTCTCCATTTTCTATGGCCATGAAGAAAAAAAATACAGGGGTAACCTCTCAGAAGATAATTGGAAGGATCTTTCATCGTAATTACATGTCCAGCCTACTTTCATTGCTGGGATTTCACTGCATGGACCATTTCACTGACTTCCTTCTTAGTTTCTTTTTTTTTTTTTTAAACATGTATCATTCTTCTTATGGCTCCAGATTCTTCTTGGTGGTTCCATTATGAAGTTAATTTTCTTATCTTATCAACACTTATAAATATCTAAAGGGTGGGTGTCAAGAGGATGGGGTCAGACTCTTTTCAGTGGTGCCCAACGACAGGACAAGGGGCAATGGGCACGAGTCGGAACACAGAAAGTTCCACCTAAACATGGGAAAAAAATTCTTTGCTTTGAGGGTGACAGAGCAGTGGAACAGGTTTCCCAGAGAGGTTGTGGAGTCTCCTTCCCTGGAGACATTCAAAACCCACCTGGATATGGTCCTGTGCCCCCTGCTCTAGGTGTACCTGCTCAAGCAGGGGGGTTGGACGAGATGATCTCCAGAGGTCCCTTCCAACCCCAACCGTTCTGTGATTCTTTTAAATATGTGCCCACAACTCACCTCTACATGAAATAATAGGCCCTATAATAGCCTTTTATGTCTCAAACTTGGCTTTTCTCAGTATTTCAAAGCTACCAATTATCTGCTGAGAAAAGCAACAGGCATTCTTTCTTTGTACTTGTGCTGTGCGTTAATTAATTTTCTCATTAAACTGTAAGTAATTAACATTCCCTGCCATTTAAACTGCATTTTTTATATCAGAGATTATTTATCTAAACATGTTCAAGACTTTCTCATCAGCTATCAACACTGCATTGTTCCTCTCCATTAATCTTACATCTATTTCATCATTCTGAGTCTCCTATAACATGATGAATCAATATACACAAAAATTCAGTATGTTTATATCAACACTTGCTTATGCACATACCACTGGTGAGAAAAAATATTAATACCAGCAAAATTAAATGGAATATTATTGTCTGGATTTGCTGAAATGGATGAAAGGCCAAAATTTGTTTGAAAAGTATTTAAAAACTATAGCCTATGAGCTAAAAGGCAGTTCATGAGCAAATGAAAAAGAAATAGTTCACACCAATCAAGGACTTGGATAAAGCCAAGTCTTCATGGCAAAACCAAAAAGAAATTTTGCTAACACCAATGCTCAGTTCACTGGAGTCAAGATGATTTATGAAGATGTTTTTATCCCAACAATGTTTCACCAGAACTCAGAGAGGGAAACAAATTCATTTTCCCTTGGATCCCTCCCTCTGTTCCTTAGGGGCGTGGCCGCAGCCTGGAGACATGGCCAGGCAGAATTTGTAACTCTGAGACAGGCTCACCATGGGAACTACCCAGTCTGGCAGAATTCTTCTGGCTGAAGAATTTAAAATTTTGGGTGTTTTATGTTGAATTAGAATTAAATATAATTTCAGTATCCTTCATGAAGTAAATTTTAATCCCTAGGTCCAGTTACAGCTTTTACTTTTCTAAAAAATGTATTGTGTTGGAAAAAAAAAGGGAAGAAAAAGCCCATCCTGAGGAAAAAAAAAAAAAACAACAGAGTTTTTCTGAAAGAAAACAGAAAAAAACTTTCCTAGAAAAAGCAGGTGGAGAATAATGCTGAATACAAGGGAGGATGTCTTTTAAAAGGAACTGGTACAAGTATAAGAACCAAAGAAGATTTAAACAATTCTTTAGATATTAATCAACAGAATCTGATGACTGATAACTCAGTGCTTGAGTGAGACATCAGTTTATCTCTTCACTCTAAATGATAACATCCCTCTACCCTGTTGCAATGCGATGGTGTCCATCTCCTTCCCCAGAGTCAAGAACTAGATGCAAATGGACAGTCAGGTACCTGGGACATGAAAGAACTTTGTGTAACTGAACCTAGTCTGAACTAAGGAAGAGGGTCTTATTTTTGTGTTCCATTTTATTTGTCTAGATGACTACTTAAAGACTAGATATTACCTTTCCCCCTTAATTATTAAAGTCTATCTGAAGACAACTGGAAAGACTTTCCAACTTAATAATCAGTTAAAAATCTGAAGGTAAAAAAGTAACGTTTTAAAAATTTATTAAAAAGTGGGTGTTTTTTTCCCATTATTTTTTAAGTTTCAGGTATCTTTTAGTATCAATATTCTACCTGATATACAAAAAAAACCCACTTTTGGCCAAAATGAACCTGTCATTTTTTCAAATGGCAATAACTTTTGCTTGCTGACTCAATGTGAATTTTGGTGGCTCTGTGTGGGTTACAAAGTTGCAGTAGGTGGTGCGACCACATGCTTTTTGCTTTTCTGCTTTTAATCATTTGCGATAAAAATAGAATTTCATTTACTACGTGGCTGGAGTCCTAAGACTTCTGTCTTCAGATATGCCAACTGTCTTGTTTTGACTAGGCAAAGCCAACTTTGTGAGAAAACCAAACCAAACCTAACCAAACCAAACAAAACAAAACAAAACAAAGCCCAGAAGACAGCTTTTCAAAACTTAAAAATTTGCTTAAATTGTTTTCCAAGTAAGTAAGTCAATGGAAAAATATACTATGGAGATAATATTCTGCACCAGAAATGACTCACCAGGCAAATAATAGGTCTTTTCTATTGCTGCTTTCTTAGATCTCAGTGTATTTTTCAGAGTATCCTTTAATCTGAGTCATTACTTATTTGGGGCCTATTTCTGCTATAACAAAATGTTTATGTCCAAATTTCCATCACTGTGCATCAAAATTAAAACCCAAATGAGATGAAATGTGGTCAATTCACAAACCTTTTTTATTCATCTCCCTTTTTCATTTCTTCATTTTAGTACTCTCTTTTTCCTACTATTCTGGTATTCCTATTGATAACTCCTCTTCATGATTCATACCGGCTGCACTATACTAAAAAAACTGGACCTTGTTTTTTGCTTTCTGAACATTACTCTGTTTGCAGTGCATACCATCTCCCTTCTCTCTCTGGGTCTTCTATTGATAGAGTGTTTAGTGCAAAAGGGACAAGATGCCAGACTTCGAGTGTTACCTCTCTACAGATAACAGTAACAGGGATAAGGCAAACTACAAAGCTTTAAAGGCAAAATAAAAAAGGTTAATCATGCTCTGTAAGGTATAGAAATATGCAAAGGGAAACCCACAAGGAGAACATTGCTTTAGTTAGTAGAAGAGGACCTTATGATAAAAGAACTCTTCCTTCACGGTGAGGAGTTCCTTTTTTCCTAAAAACAAATAGGAGTTGAAGACAATGACCAAAATGCAAGGAAAGGATGGACAGGAGTCAAAGACTGCATTGACTGAAAGTCTGAAATGATTAAAAAGTATGAAGGCTTAAGTTACGTATGGCTGAGCAACCAGAAAGCTGCAAAAAATATTTTTCAGGTTTTAACCAGACTATAGGCTGCAGATAGGGCACCTGGAAGTTGCAGAAAAGTTTTAACTTTTATCAGGTAGAAATGAGTGGAAGATCCACACATTTTTTGAAAGGACATCACCTGTTTGCAATGAATCAGAGAGTGGAAAAAAACCACATAACAATTCCCTTTGCAAAGATTTTACTTCCACAGAACTGCTTTTGAGAATGCAAAAAAAGCACACCTACAAGTGTGGAAGAATTAATGACAGGAAAAACAATAAGTAGAAATTGTGAAGCATTGCTCTTGTAGGTGAATGCCAATGGGGCTGAGGGGTCGAATAGTAATAGGATGCAGTTTGCTGAAATAAATGAAGAGTCTGAATGGCAAGGTTAAGAATAAAGTAATATTTTTACCTCAGCTATTCTCTGAAGATCTGTGCTGTCCTTTCTGCTGCTAGACCGTAATGGAAAATTTGACCTTTCAGCATCCTTCTCCCTAAATTTCTTTTGATAAATATTTCATGTTAATACATAAAACTGAGTTCAATATCCTATTCTCAATTTCAAGAGACAGGCTAGCTCCACTGGCCATGCTTTCCAGTACATGCGGAGGCACTCATGCCCTGGTCTTTCAAAAGGAGATGAATTAAAATTCACAATTGCAGTTAACTTTCTGGAAAAAAAAAAAAAAAAAAAAGGAGAAAAAAGAAAAAAAGAATTGTGAAGTGGCAGCATCTGGGCAAATGAGGGAAGGCTGTGAATCAGGAACTTGTAGGTCCTAATTACTGGTTTTGCTGCTGGTTTGATTTGAAACCTCGGGCAAGTGACAGTCTTTCTGCCTCAGCTACTCAATCTCTGTAACATGAAATACAGCTGTACTCTTCAAAGACAGCACATGAGTTTCTATTTCTGAGTCTATTCAGGCCTCCCTTGCCAAAGTGGCTGTGATGGGGCCACTGAAAGCAGCACTGAGATGGAGTGGAGTAGAGCGGGCAATGATCATGGAAGGGCTGTGTGTCTGTCCACCTATTCTTGTACTGCTGCTCTCCGCCTGCGCTGCAACCACGGCAGAAGCTGCTCCCACAGACTGAGGCAGCTCATGACCTTAACACCTCCCCTGATCTCTGCCTGCCCCTCTCCGGCTTGCAGGCTCATAAATATAATGATTGCAGAAATGATGGTTATAAAATAAAATACAAAGCAACTATTAGTTATGAACGGTTTTCATTTTCATGTCCTAGATCCTAAAATACACATTCTAGGCTTCCTAGCATACTGTGACACCTCATTCATAAGCAGTAGGGACAGAAACTTAAATCCTGTTAAATTATTTTGGGTATAGAATTTCATTTCACCCATATGATGCCATGTATAGATCAGGATAGCTAGATGGAGAATTTCAAACATACAGGAAGAGATGCTCCCGGTAATAAAGACACTGCAATGTAAAGACTAGATTCAGCACGCAGACACCAAAATCTGTTAGTAGTAGCAATACTTCAGAAACACTTGGAGAAAAAGAAGTCATGTGCAAAACAAACAAAAGAATGAAACAAGGGAAGCAATCTGCTTTTCATTTAAATTGAAGTAATTTTAAGAGAAGGTGGTAACACAAGTATTAAAAAAATTGTTGCTATTCATCAAATCTATATTTTACTACAAAAGCTAGTTGTTTACCTTTGACTAGACTATCTGCACAGGATCATTTGAATTTAATTTTTTCTTTTATCTGCTGTCATAATTTCAGTTTGCACTGAAGTCAGTGATGAGAGATTTTCAGCACAATTAAAGCTAAATGTATTATTCCTGCAGTAAAAATAATGGGAAGAAGTCTGACTTCAGAATGTATTAAAATACAGTACAAAAATACTCTACCTCTAAAAGAGAGTAGGCAGAGCACTATAGAATAACAATCTCATATTTCACTGTCCTGTGAGACAGAGCTTTTTTTTTGGTGGTGTTGGGGGGTGGAAAATAGGCAAACATAAATTTATGTTAGCTTCTATTTCCATGTAAGAATCACTCACATTTAGACTATATTTAATGTAATTATTACATATGCTTTTGTTAGTTCTACACTATGGTACCATCCTGCTCAAGGCAATATCTAAATTCTGTTTCCATGGCACCATTTACCTCCCCATGCCACTTGTTCTGTGTGCATTGCTATAAAATCCTGAGAAACGTTGCATCATTGTACCAATACTGAATTATCATCATAAGCCGTGGGAAGGCGGAAACAAAGCAATATGAACCTTATTTCTTGATTTCTTGGATTAGAGTGTGTTTGTGGGTTTTTTTCTTCATCTGTAACCAAATTGCTACATTTTATTCACAGCACTGTAACAGTCTTCCAGTCCAGCTGTATCGTGCTGGATTCAAAGGAAAAGCCTGCAAGTTATATAGAAGAGAAGTACTATCTACAAGCTCTAAGGACACTAATAAATTGAACAATGTCCAGTAACATTCCCAGGCTCTGGTGTGTAGTCAGATATATGAATGAATTGTTAGATTGGTCTGTGACACATTTTTGCCTGTGCCACCTGGCAAAAAAAAGAAGTGTCCTAAAGCGAGCATTTCCAGCAGTGGTATGGGATCAGAGTCTTTCAGGGAGATGAGCAGATCTCTGCCATTGTCAATGGACACTTGGCATGCAAGCGTCTATGTGCACAGGCAAATTCTGGAGGTTGATGGATTTACTAACAAAAAGTAGGTCAGACGATGCCAGATGGCTTCACTGCCCAGCGCCATTCCTGGGCATGTTTAGTTTCCTTGCATAGATGTAGCTACAATATCCACCCCATGCTGGAATGTTAAGGGCAGCAAATGGCTCTTACAGCCACCTGACCATGTTATATAAAGGCATAAAACTTCTAAACCTTTTGTCATAATTTGTTCTTCTTTTTAAGATATTATAGGTGAGATTTAATTCCTTACTAACTACACACTTAATGAAGGCATCCGAGCTGCTACATACTCAAAGAGTTATTCAATACAGTCAACAGTCTGTACTGGGAGCTGAGGCTCCGCTGATGAGAACTTCACTGATTATAATGGGAACTTAGACATTTAGTTCACCTGTAGACACCTATATTTGACATTTTAATCCTGAACTGAGTTCTGCCTGAGACATTTGTGCTTGCCAGCATTACCTAAGGTCATTCTAAACATATGGACACTAGAAAATCAGAGTAATTTTGTAAGTGAAGCTAAAGAACCAAATGATAAATCAAGAAAGCACAATTTTAATTTCTACATGAAATCTCATTCCTTCTTCTCTGCTCTAGCACCTTGGCTAACTTTAAGGCCAGGCAGCTTGGGGTGCGTAGCACAGCTGAGGTGTGTCTCTCATTTAAAACTGGGAGTGGAGCATACTCCAGCTCCCATTGACATACAGCAACAGGAACATGGGGAAAACAGGTCCCTCTAGCATGCAGATGGATGGAGCATCCGCAACAGAGAGCTGGGAAGTACTCAAAATATTTGGTGGATACCCTCTCTGTGTCTCACCCTCCCCTCTCCCTTTCAGTGAGGATGGAAACTGTTGTTTCTCTTTTTCACCCCTTTCATTTCAAATTCCTTCCCCGTCACTAGGAAGGTAACTTGAGTAACACAGAACTCATTCACTGACAATAGCCAAGAAGAACTTGGAGCTCTTCCCTTTCCTCTTCTCTGTTTCCTCTGTCCTCCTTCCCATCCTATCCACACCTTCCCCAGACTTCCTATTTGGGGAAACTTATTTCTGATGCATCATTTTATTTAATACATAACTGCATCATGTTTTTTGTAAACAACGCTAAAATTAAGAAATGGTGGATTGGTTGACTATATTTTAATTCTTATGGTTAGGAACTATTTCTGCTGGAGATACCAAAGCCCAAGTTATTCATAATATACAAGTGCTGTTTTTTAACATACCTAAATGTAATGATTTTCATAATAAATAATTTTTTTTTAAATTCAATGTGTGAAAGCTAGCTACTTGTTATTATTAAACTGCTAAAATGATCTTAGCCAGTACTTCTTTGATGACTATCACCTGAAGCATTTAAAAGATTTCTATATGAGAATAATGTGTTTCATCAGTAAAACCAGCTGACTTCATATTTTTAACAAAGGCCCAACTTACATCAACTGATTTTAATTTCTCTTGAATTGCGAGTAAATTTATTGCTCAAATGATTTTGTAATTCCTAAAATGATATTATTACGACTGGGCAAATAGTGGCATCCTGACCTATTTATAACACTTTTCAAATATACTGTAATGTGTGATCTCTATAGGCTATGTAGCAATATAAAAAATTACAAAAAGAATAAAATATTTGCAGTGAACACTCTTCCAGTTACTTTACCAGTAAATGGTCTAGAGGGTTAGCATATTTATAAATACATATATTTTATGCAATTTAGTGACAGGAGTGCATGATTATCACATTGACGGTTTCCCTCATAATATATTTGCCTTCAGAAATTTATGCTTTCTATAATGAGAATCCTGGCCATTTTATTACATTTGGCATGAAGCACTTAGATAATATTCAGAGCCTGGAGAACAACATAAGATAAATACTCTACCATTAATGGTGTAGCTTTTCCCCACCACACTTATAAGAACTCAGCTGTGCTACAGCTGTTACCAAACTATTGCTAAAGGAATCAGGCAGTTCTCCCTCTCCCCTCCCAACCTTCATTTATTAGATTTTCTTTTTACTTTCCATAAAAAAAATAATGTTTTGGAATGTAAAAACCACTATTCACATGGAGATAAAGGCAATCTGTACTAAGCTGCATACTGTTCCAAAATGCATCCTCCAATTCTTTTGGTTTTCCTTCTTGCCTTTTCTTCTCTAACAGAAATACAAGACTGAAAGCTGCAGAGATGAAAAGGGTCTCAGAAACTTCCTATGCGATAGTATCCTTTTCTACAGGCATTAATTACTGTCTACTTCATCTCTGCGCACAACTGTATATACACTTGTATTATTCTAGTGAAGTTCACATGTTTGCTCATAACTGACAATGTTCTGAAAAGAAATACAATTCACATCCTTGTTCTGGCACTAGTACAGATGTGAGATACAAGAATTTAATCAATCATTTTGACAAAAACTTCCTATTTCAAACTTAGAGAACTCACTTTCAGGGCTAGATTTACAAGGGAATCTAGATTCTCAAATCTGGTCTGACTACTTACATATATAATATAAATGCCACCTATGTATCTAAGTAGGATCTATCCATCTATCTACCTAAGTAAGAGCCCGAAGATTTAGGTCTCAGATCCGCACTATGATCTCTAATGTTCCCTCAGAACCAAACATTTTGTCACTAATTCTGACATCTCGAACATACTGTACTAGGCAGAGTAGGAAGTACCTAACCCCCCTCAGGAGACACAAGGCAGGCATGTTTTCACCTTTTTAATCTACTCCCTCAAACTCTATTTCTAATGTTCTGCACTGAGCAGCCCTTTCAAGCTATCTATAAAATTTCCCATCTTAATATATAAATGCACTAAATATTACCCAACAATTATTGTTCAGTGAACCAAGAAATAAATAATGATTATAATAATACCTCTCTCTGATTTGTACCTCTCTCTTCATCAGTACATCAGTATATCTCACATTTCTTGATAGAATAGTCAGTGTCATTATTCACAGTTTATGAATTGGGTAACAGTAAAGTAAGGGGTTTTTGCCTGAAGTCAGGCAGCAAGCTACTTTAATAACGAGATCTCCTTGAATCCCTGGTTAAAGCACTATTCAGATAAGCTACGAACACAAAAGAACTGTTAAAGACAGAAGCAATGAGCCAGTTGCTCTTCATAGACTAATAAACAGTCTCTAGTTATTTCTCTGTTTCAACAGACAAATCACACAAAAGGATTTACTCTTGTTCTTTTATGCTAAGTGGAAAGCTGAGATTTGGGATGCTTTCCATTGAGATGAAAAAGAAGCAGAGGGAAACTCAGTTAAGGTAATTTAGTATCCCAAATCCCTTTCACATCCTATCTGAGACACAGTATTCAGGCTTTTATAAGAAAAACAGAAACACAGTTGGCCTCAAGCGTCTGTGTCACACTCGCATTTCCACCACAACAGTTTGGCCCATTCAGTGTCTGAATAGTTACTTATAAGCAGACGTGTTCACTTGTCCATCCTGCATAGCTTATGTTTGTAAGATATGAAAAACAATTGGCATGGTGATGAGTCTGAGCTAATAAGCCTATTGCGAGGGAAGGTATAGCTAAGAGCTTAGGGTCAGCATGGTGTTAGCCACATTCAATCAGCTTTCATTTGCCCTGGAGCAGGACAGAGCAATATTACGCCTATCTAGAAAATAGTCTTTTAGACCCAGAACCAACAACTAGCTCCCTCAGCTTCACACAAAGTTTCTGATTATATTGCAGTCAGCAACAGCTCCTCCAAGCTGGTGTTTCCAGATGTATTGATGCAGCTGCAAAACACTGAGCACAGGGTACAGATAAACAGGTCCAATGAGTAAGCCACACAAGCTGTAGTCTACAGCTGCTGCTCTGCAACCTGCACTTACAAAACTAGTTTAATTGTGGCTCAGGATGTGTACGTGATTTGCAGAGTCATTAGAATAGTATAGCCATAAAAAGTAAGTCTAATTCTGAACATTTATTATCTGGATAGAGCATCCAAATGACTACTTCAATATGTCACTTTGAATTTTGATAAGGTGATTTAGTCTTGGCTGACTACTTCAAAGAGTAACTATCCTTTGAAGTGATTTTGAGCTTTTGCACACATCTATGTAAAACACACACTACAATCATTTCCAGGAACCATATGAGGATAACACACATAAACTATGTCTTGAAGGCTCAAATCCACCTTTGGACATAAAAAGACAGCTCTTGCTGAAGTC
The DNA here is from genome assembly GCA_031468815.1 of Morus bassanus. NCBI lineage: Eukaryota > Metazoa > Chordata > Aves > Suliformes > Sulidae > Morus > Morus bassanus. The sequence continues at coordinate 94,286,433 of CM062569.1, forward strand.
AGTAAGTTGCATATGATCCTCACGCTAATCAAAGGAAAAAATTCCACACCTTGAGCTTGCTATTGCACACATCTCTAAAGCTCCACCCTGATTATGTGTTATCTGTTTTCTGTCCCCCCAAGAAATTATGTTAGAAAAACTTTCAAGAACTATGCTATAGCACACAGCTACCATAGCAAGCCTGTAAAATATACAGCCTAAATAAGCCTGAAATAGCACAGATTTCTGAAATGTCTGTATTAAGAATGACATATGTACCTGATTACATGTAGAAAAGTACCATACAGATATGACCTGAAACTATGAAGATATATGTTTGAATAATCCTCAGTGATAATGGGAAGACATTCAAGTACTACCTTCAGCTGTTTCCTCTGCTTTTCCAAGCAGGCTGCCACTTCACCTGAGTCTGCAGGATTCCCAGAAAGGAAGAGAAGACCTTGACTGGCTCTAAGTGGAGCAGATCATCTAGCAGAGAGCATCTCCCACACAGGGCACAGTAGCACAGCAGAGGTGTTCAATGTTTGCCAACAGGAAATGACTATAGAGCTATAGAGAACCCACAGCTATAAGGACATTCCTGTAAACTGAAAAAAGAAAATTCCAAAGCAGCTGCTGGACAATGGCATCAGTAAAGTGCTGTTTCTGAATACTCTCCTCAAGACATCTTTTCTTCCCCTTTTCTCCCCCCATTCTCCATACATGCACATACTTACACTCCCTTAAGAAATTCAATTGACTAAATCCACCAAATTTTGCATATTCAGTAGAGAAAAAATGACCTAAAACTGTTTCTGAACAATTAATCAGGAAGTCTAGCTAGTCAGCCTCTTCTTCCTCATAAATAATATTTTTAAAATGAGGCTTGGGTCTTAATTTTAATCTTCATTGGAGCAAGATCAAGACATTTCAAAATTTTTCATGAGGAATATGAGATGTAAAAACTGCTATTAAAGGACAGCCAAAAGGCAAATGGTCAGATGCCCCACTTGGTGCCTGTACGCTGCTTGCTTTGATGCAGGGACTTGACACTACATCTCTCAATGACAGCTGAGTACCCTAACCACCAGGCTAATGTTATTTTCTCTACAGTTGGAGCTGTTCCGTCTTGTTTAAATAATTAAGTATCCAGCGACCCATGAAGAGTGTGTCTTTCTAATCTAGTGACTAGGGCATTCGTCTGGCAAATTGACCCGTTGATCTGATAAGAAAGCATTTTGCAAACATTTCTAGTCAATTCACCCCTCACAAAAGAGGAGAAAGTTGTTTTGGTTTGGGTTTTTTCCTCATCCCTGCATTAATTCTCTCAATAGCTACCTATCTCCTGATCCAGCACTGGTTGCTGGCTGCCACAGTGCTGGTAAGTTAGCAATTCTTTATGTAGCACATTTGCAAAATGTAAAAAAATGTTTGCCTAATATAAAATGGGTTTAACATTTTATATATAACATAAAATGGATTTAAAGCAATTACTTCTGAAAATCTTGTTATGATTGGGTTTGGAAATGGGCTAAGGAAGAGTGTATATATATACAGTTGCAAAGTGTACACTTTATACACTTATGTACACTTGCTCAGTGTACAATTACAAAGTCTGTATACAGAGTTTCCATCTCTCACATGGTACCAAGTACCAAAAAACTAATCTTGAGGAGTGTGTAGAATGCTTTAGTAGAGAAACCCATTAGACCCAGAGGGCCTCCAGATGGTAGAGTTGCGGGTCACAAAATTTGTTCTCTGCTCCTGCAGGAGGCACCACCGTATTTAATCCCTTTATGAACTTAATTAAGCGGGAAAAATATCAGAAACACTATAAGAATCACATCTTTGCAGTAAGACAAAAAGTTTCCTAAAGGACTGCCAAGATGTTCCTAGTCAAATCAATGCACTGAATGAGAAGAAAACCTGGCCCTTCCAGCTGCTTACTCTACCAGCCCCGCTTAAATGTCTGCTCAAAGTGCAAAACTGTAAAAAAAGCATAGCCCACATTTATGCCATCATGGTGTCTGCTTTTTTCCAACATTTTTATCTGAAAATTCATAAAGAGGATTGGGGCAGTCCTGTAAATATTGTTGCAATTTCCTCCATGGGATTTAACTGTTAGCACACTTGTTGGGATGGGCTAAAGCCTGACCAACTGGCCTCTCACCAGGCAACACGTGGCCATGTTTTGGGGCCCTTCCTCTGGGGCATTTTTGATGAGATAATGCTGTCCTGAGAGGGGACAGTTTAGCCACTTATTGTGGCCCATTTCACTTACTAAAAAGGATTCAGTGAAAGAGGTTAAGTAGGTACAACCGACAACTTTTGAAGGGCTGAATACATTTGAGGGATCACCTGGCTATTGTAGCTTGGTTTCAAGTGCAGCTATGGACGTCTTTGGGAAGAACCGCTGCAGTGACCTGGTGCTGACAGCTCTGGAAAGACCCAGGGGCAGCCTGCCCTTCCTCCTGCCTTCCTGCCCACGAGACCTGCAGTGGGGCAAGGCTGTCACGAGGCCACTGCTGGGAAGAAGGGTCTGCATCATCCAGGCTTTAGTTCTCCCATTAGTCACCCATCTCCTGACTCCCATGCTACAGTGAGGACAAACCAGGACAGACTACAGAACATATTGAAATGAAGTTAAAAATGCAGCCCTAAAAAGTCTATACAAAGTCCACACCTGACAGCCTCAGCCGATTTTATAAACCTCTCCCTATTATTTTTCCCCGTGCTGGCTGCTCGCTTATTTTCCTATGTGCAGTTGTTTGGGAAGTGACACAAGGCTCAAGCAATGCAGTAGTTGCCATGGAGAGAAGCTCGAGTTTGCACTTTATTTATTTAATTTATTTCTGAATGACAGCGTGCTGCAGTATGTAAAATCTGCTTGACTTGCTAGCACACTGGATACCACGAACCTGAGGCTGTATTTAAGTGTAGCCTGTCTTTTGAAAAGCTGAGCCTCATTTGCAGGTGATTCTATTTCTTTTTTGGGATTGTATTTCCCTGGAGACTCATGTCTGAAATGTCCAATGAAGGAGAATTAACACTTACCTCAATTAATTCACAATTTTTTTACCTGATACCAAGACACCTTATGTCAGTGCTGTTAAATATGCAATTTCAGTGAGACTTTTGGGAGTGAGTGGAGCATGGTCTTTTCATTCCTGTTTTATTTATTTATATAGCAACAAGAATCATGTAGAATCCTTCCTGCCTCCCTGAAAAGGACAGAATTTGCAGAGCAACATTTACGATTAATTAGCAATGAAAGATGCTACTGAATTTTATCCTTCAGCATTACAGTAAATCTTGTCATGCTAAACTGACACAGGAGAAACGTACAAATATGTGAAGGTAATTTTCTTTTTAGACTCGCTAAATCTAATGCCGCCAAAGCAGTATTCAATTGTTAGTTAAAAAAATGTGTATGGGGTAATGAATCTCTCTGTCCTTCTTTCACCCCCTACCCCCAAGTTTTTGAAACTTTTAAAATGATCAGTGTTTGGAACAAACCCACAGGAAGAATGAGTCTATTTGTACCACTGTCACTAACAAAAAGGGTAGAAAGACAGAGTAAATTTTTTTAATTATATGGATTGTGAGTGAGCTGAGGATGTGGACATGGGAAGTAGACTTTGATCTGTCTGGATATTATAATTCACACTCTTTTGTATAGAAAACAAATATAGCTTTTCTATATCTACTCCTTCATAAAAATAAGTTAAATTAAAACATTTACAGGAATATAGTACACTGGGTGTAAGTAGAGATCTTAAAACTCTGCTTCTGTCATTTGGCACACCCAACCATTGTACCTTATCCAGTGCTTTGTGCATTCCCTGCTGCCTAGGAAAATAGACAGGCAAAACAGCCGTAGAAGCTCTGCAGGCTGAGCACTATGTCTTTATTCTTATTTTCCACCTATTATATACCATCAAGTTGCTTTGACAGTGCTAGTTATCTTTTAATTGGTTTGGTAGGTATTATAGAGTTTAGTCATATGCACCGATGATTAATTAAGCCAGCTCATATCTGTATTTAAATTCAAATCTAAGGAACAATATTAAATTTTGTCCTTCTCTACAAGATGAAATAGAGGGATAATCAAAGGATAAAATAATAGGAAAAGATCCTTTTCTTAGTTATAAAGGGATGGAAATTAATAGATTGGCTCTGATTGGCGACTCTGCACTATGAGAGTTATTTAACAACCCACACACTTGAACTGTATTATAGAATTAATTTTGAAGTAATACCTTTCATTAGCACAATGTATGTATTTGCATTATGTCAAAGAAGTAATATCAAGCCTTCATTGTTATGAGATCCTTACCTAAGAAGGTCATATGGCCTGTTGTCCTTGTGTGGGAGAGTAAGCCAATAATTCAGCACTAGAAAAGTTAACACTGAACTTTCTAGAAATTTGCATAGGAAAGAAACCCACTTAATGCATATGAATGTTTTATTATACTGTGTGTCACTTGGTGCGACCTAGATTTTAGAAATTAGATACAAGATTCAGGCAGCCTTAAATATGGACATCAGTAGAATCAGCTGCTGAGAGAGGCCTAGAAATTATCCAGCATCTTCTGCTCTTCACTGGTAGCTTCTAGAAAATTCCCTTCATGGTAACGTGGCAATGTTTTTATAAAGTTGCTACTGGAGAACTAGACTTCTGAATCTTTCCTGAGCTCTACCTCCATCTAAAAATCATAGACCAGACAGCTGATTTGTTTGAATTTCTGCTAGGGCTTGATCTTTTAGAGACACTCATGATAACACACATTCACAGCATGGGGTGCAGCACAAAGCCCTGTCATGCAAAAGGCGGGAATCCTAATCCTTAGCAGTTGGGAGTTGGTTGGCAGCATCACATGCTCTTTCCATTCCTGCTCTGAATCCCCCAACACATGCCCTTCCCTGATTGCCTCCTGCTCTGGAGGCAGACATGGAGAACTGGAAGTTGGCACCCACCACCTGCGGAGAGGAGCTGGCACGTCTCCTGCTGAGGACTGCCATTTGAGAGTCTGTCCCTACATTTAGTGGCATGCAGGATATTGACAGTAAAAATCACAACCCCATGAAACAGCCCTAGCTTCAGTTTTCATTATTTACTTTAACCTTTCAGAAGCAGAGCCTAACATTTGGTTTCTCTAGGCTATGCTTACAAAGCCCAGCAGTGTGCAATGAGCTGCAAAACACAGTTAACTGGCTGAAATTGCAAACAGGAGGTTTCTAGGCTTTCCCTGTACAAGTTGCTACAGCAGGTGACTTGTCAGCTTAAAAGAACATCAGTAGACTTGAACAGATTTCTTTTTTTTTTTCAGGTTTTTTTAATCTCCTTCTCCCTGATACCAGAGTGGCATCCACCTGGGCCTTCAGAAGTAGACTGTCTTGCTGAAGTCTGTGCTGCTACAGACTAGCAACTTGAAAAGGGTTAAATACGTTAGCCACTGTATTCAAGAAAGGAACAGGAATGAAAAATGCAGCTCCTTAGAACAGCCTATCCTCCAGGCAAAACACTCCTATCAACCATTAGGGAAAACAAGGTCTACTTCTTAGAGGATGACAGACAGAAAAAAAAAAATCCTAAACTCCAACTAATATTTATTTGCCAAACAAATCCAAGTAAGTTCTTTGAAAGGGTGACCAATGAAGTAGATGATAGAAAGGTGATGAAAGCAATCTGTCTGTACTTCACCCAGGCATTTGATAAGCTGTCACATCAGAAATTGGTGGGGAAACAAGAAGACAGGAACAAGTACTATATTGACATCATTGATTAAAAGCTGGCTGTCAGCCCAAACCAGAAAATGTTAAGCATTTAAGGTAACTAGTTAAAAGGCGGAGAGGCAGAGGTCTTGACGCTGGCATGTCTCAACATCTGAGTTCATCCTGAGATTTTTTTACTATGTTTCACATATGATTTCTTAGGATTTATTTCAAAGGAATAAAAAAATAAATGAAGGGAAACCTTAGAAAGGAGGACTTTTAACTTATATGATTGCTACTGCAGTTGAGAAAACTATCAAAACTCCACACATGTATTTATTTTCTCCTTGTATTTTTATTTAATAACTTTATTCTTCCTAACACTGCAGAAGTAATTCTTTCTGAAGACTATAGAAACTAGAAAAAGGGGGAAAAAAATCTATCTTTTGAATTCACCAAAAGTAAAAACCAAGTTATTGAAAATTATTTTTATGACTTAGGATCAGGACCATGCTGTACACGCTGCAGAAAACACTCAGGAGGACAAACAGTAAACTGTCTTTCACTGAAGTAAATGGAAAACCCACACATTGGTTTTAATAAAACACACACAAACAGATATTATCTCTGCTCCCTACCCAAAGATGTCCTAACTAAAGCCCAGGCAGTGGGGAACGTCTGGCATGTCTGTATAGCCAGCAGAAATCCAAAGTGCAATGTGAAGACACATATAAAAAATTCAGGACAAACTTGGGATTTGTTCCAACTTGAAACAGAAAGAAATTAAGTGAAGAAACACAAGACTGTTGAAAGTCAAACTAAAGGACATATTTCTACAAAATCTCTTTCACTTCATTGTCTTTGTATAGGATTCTCCATTTAATTCTGTGCAATAGCAGCATTTCAGTTTTTAAGAGATGTTCATAATCCAGGATCAGATCTTGTACAACCTGTCAGTTTTTTAATAATGTATCTTCAGTTTATGTTCAGTCTTCAAGTAAAATGGGAAATCTAAAAAGATTAAAGCAATTGTGACAGTCTAAAGCAAAGAAGTGTACTTGCCTAAAACAAATATCTTCACTTTTTCCAATCTTATTATTAATAATACATGTATATACCATATTAAGAGCTACAAAACACAAACATGTCACACTTCTTTCTCTACTGCAGTGTTCAAAGTAACTGATGGCTCATGAATAACAGTTTCAAAAGATGTGTGAGGATACACTTCCTACTACCTCAGCAATACAAAGAGCTTTAATCTAATCTCAAGATGATACATTTACAGAGGTATACTTAAACACAAAAAATGTGATCAATATCCTAAAAGATCCATGTACAATGTAATTTTTAATGTACCTTTGTACAACTGAGAAGATGATGGACATGAAAGTTATCTATTTCATATTCATGATACAGAAATTTCCAAATGTGGCCTAGCTCAATATACAAATGTCATTAGACCATGAAAAATGTGGGATTTTTTTTCCCTCTCCCTTACTTTTTCCCCCACTGAAAATGAGGAATGGTTCTCTACCAGAGTCATGTGGAGTTAATGCAATCTAAACAGATATTATCAGCAGCAATAAAAAAGCTATTTCTGTTTAAAACCAAAGAAATAACTGTGATAACTCTCCCATAACAAAATTGGCAGTGTTGGGCAGGTAATGGTCCTGATTATATTCCTTGGGGGTTTTGTACTACTATTATTCAGCTTGCCTTTTCTGACTGGCAGCAGGGAGGAAGGAGAGATGCAGCTCTTTCTCGTGACCATATAGTGCCCTCATCGTCAGTTCATGACAGTCCTGACTGTTAGCCAAGCTGCTACGTGTACAGGATCCTAAATTCCCTCAGCTCAGTGCAGTTACAATGACCTACATTTAATGCAGAATTTCTCCAAGAAAGCAGTACCTTCCATCATCTCTCAGCCATGACAGTGTTTGTTAGTGGGAACAATTTCAAACAATGAAGAAAGGACAACTGCAACTTTTGAAAAATCAAGGTAATACCAGAAATAAAGTAGATTATATTATTGGCCTGATCTTTCTGTGTGTTCTTATAATACTTTAAGATAAGAATATCAAAGTGTACAAACAAGTAGCTTGTAAATAATAGTAACATGAAATTTTAGAATTTCATTTAGAAGCTGAGTTATTCAGTTTGCTTTCTGGTACAGAAAGCTGGACGGAGTTGACCAAATGAATATGAGGATTTAGCTCAAATTATTACAAAAGCTCTTTCAGAGAAATTACTCTTTTGGCTTTTCATTCCAGTGCTTCACCTTCCTGTACAAATTGCACTAGGAGTCTCATTGTTAATGTAAGGCTTTATGAAAGACAATTAAAAAAACTTTGAGGTACTTTTATTTTAAATAATGTGCATCTGTTTTACAAAAAGGTGGCTGAATCATTTTAGTCCCAGGGCCCTTTAAAATATTTGTCTTTTTTTTTTTTTTTTTTTTTTTTAACACAAGTCATTCCATCTTAGCTTCTTTTTTGGGTTTATATATATTTTAGGGTGATTCCAGCTAGAACATCTCTTCTGAAATTTGAATGCTAACCCAAAAAAATGAATATAAATCCTTCTCAAAAATACAGCAAAGCTTTAGGAACAGAATTATATTGGCCTTAACACATAAAGTTAAGTGCTCATATGTGACTCAAAACTTCCAGAACCATCTCTAATCCTATAGTACTTGAAAAACTTCAGATTTCTAGGTGAATACATACAAGTACACATTTTTAAAAATGGAGATAACAATGTTTTTATATATTCTTTATGAAAGAGATTATCCTATAGGACTGAGATATGCTGTGAGCAAGTTTCCAATTTGATGAGAAAAGGAAAAATCATTCCCCAAAAGAGCTAAGGTAGCCACAGGGCATAACTATTCTTCTTGAATATTTCTCAGAGCACCAGAGCTTATCTTTGTGTCTATGTATTTATATTTCTTTGGTGTTTTTCACTATAATATCTCAATATTAATACAACATCTACTCTGTCTGCACTAAGAGATGGGTGGATGTTTCAGGAAAAGGACCCAAATCTACCTTGATGCTGTTTATAATGCATATTTTAAATATCCCATGTGTTTCCAAAATTCTTTTTAGTATCTTGCTTGGGATCCTGGCTTAAAACATTACTGCTTCACCCCCATCTGAATCCTCTATATGATTAGTAGTATCATGAAGATTTGCAGTGAAATCTTGTGAATCTAATAAAATGTTAGAGGTTAAGGTTTAAACTACAGTTATTAATACTTAAGATGCTTCTTTAATACTCTGCTGCTTTTCTCACCAGTGCCTCAGTAGTGTAAATGCATTTGTTTAACATCAACTTGGGAGTTCACCGAGTCTTATTCAAAACCTAGAAACACTGATGGGACTATTTTCATTGATTTCAGCGTTCTTGGGATCAGGCCTGTAGAAATTTAGCCACATAATACTGCTTCTAGAAATAATCGCTTATCAGTCCATCTGGAACAGTACTCAAATGCAGAATAAGATAATATCTGTATCTGAAATATCCAATTCCAAAGACACTTTGAATTGGAGTGGAAACAGCTGCACAGCCAGAAACATCCTAGTATACTGACTAAATACTAATCATGTACTGGAAACACTGTTTTCAGTGAGAATAACACAAATGCAATGCATTAATATTCATGAATGTCACATGTCTTATTAGTATAATTAATCCCGTTCATATATCCATAGGTTTGGATAGGTGGACCACCCATTCTGGATGGTGGATGGAAAATCAGCTGGACAGCTGGGTTTGCAGTGTTGTGATCACTAATGAAAAGTTCAGCCGGTGGCTGGATACTGGTGGCATTTCCACAGGTTAAAATTGGGGTCAGTACTGTTTAACACCTTCATTAATGTCTGGATGAGGGGACAGAGTCCACCATCAGCAATAGTATCAGTTTAGGGGGAAAGGTCAGTACGCTGGAGATTAGGACTGCTATTCAGAAGGACCTGACAGGCTAGAGAAACAGGTTGATAATAAACTCACGTCATTCAAGACAAATGCCAAGTCCTACACTTGGCATGTAATAACCCCTTGCCACAGCTGAGGTTGATGGCCAATTGATTACAAATCAGCTTTGCAGAAAAGGACTTTGGGTTCCTGGTGGATACAAGTTGTATGTGATTTAACAGGGCAGCCTTGAGGGCTGTCAAACATTGGAGCAGGCTTTCTAGAAAGGCTGCAGATATCTCCACCCTTGGAGATATTCAGAACTTGACTCTACAAGGCCCTGAGCAACTCCAGGTTGGCATTGCTCTGAGTGGGACCTGGACCAGATGTTCTGCAGAGGTTCCTTACAATTTGTATTATTTTGTGATTCTGGATTTTAACAACCTGCTCATAAAAATATGGAATACTACACATTTATACTGAAGATTACAAAAATATCAGCTCTGTTGCATACTACACCAACCTTTCTCCATCTTTTATGAGTGAATAGAGTTGTACTTCAATATTCTTGCATAGCATCATATCCAGTTCAATTTTCACTTCAGAAAAATAAGATGGCGTATTTGTCATTCTTAAAGCAAGAAATGATTTTGTAAGTCTGACACTGCAACAATGAAAGTACAGCATGCTCATAAGCCAGTTATTTTCTAGCTAACAAGGTATTTGCTAGCGTCTGTTTTACATGATTTAGTGACTACCCTCTGCATAGAGATAGCACACCATTCATAGCATATGCTCTTTGCTCAGTATGTTTAATAAATAGAATGCCTTCTGTTCCTTTGACAACACAAATTTACTTGTCTTAAAAAATGACTTTGTATACTCTAAGAAAATATAACTTTGTAGAATTTGATTTAGTCTCTAAAACATGGCATTTTTTTGACGGTATCATGCAGTTAAATGGCATATGTCTGAGTGTACACAGCTACCTGGAACATAAAAGTTTACTGTGTGCCTTTCTTCTGACCTGTTTTCTAGTGTACCTCTCCATAAAACTCTGTTTGTTTTCCTTAAAACTGCTTTTTAGCACCCCAAGGATTTTTATTACTTGCAGACTGTGCTTTAGTTAACCTGAAGCCTTTAAAGAGAAATTGGAGACTCTACTGTGTGGTAGCTTGGAGGCAGCAAAGTTCTTTGCTATGGAGATACAATATGTGCTTGTGTTCATATCACAGCATCTGTATGAATATCAAGCTTGTTCTCTGCTGTGTGTTGACAATTTTCTGGCTCTGCATGGTATTCCTTCTGTCTGTCACTATGTTCTAGGTGTCATCTCTCCTGCACTTCCTATGGTTTTCCTTTACTGTTTTCTTTGTCTTTCTGACTTGCAACAGGAAACAACAAATGAATGTAAACTTTTATATAACACAATGTATGTGGCTTCATATTGTCTTCATTTTTGTTTATAGTTGCTGTTGTTGTTTTACCCTCACTCATTCTAATTGTCCTTCATGCAATAAAAATGTATTGATTTAAAAAGAGAGCGAGTCCTGATACCTACTAGGAAGTGATGATCCTTTAATATCAACTTCTACCAATTCAGTATGGTACCACCATCCAGCAACTGAATTTCAGACATTACATGTATCCAACTAAAACCAATAAAAATAAATACGAGCTTTTCTCCTAAGTCATAGGATTGAAAGCAGCCATTCTCTGAAGCACTGCTGCTGAACCTTTCTACTGCTGAGCTATTCTCTGCAGCTCTTCATTCTCTGAGCTCTTCTACTTTGGATGACATCTTTTCTTTAATAAAACTCGATATTAAAAAGCCAAATAAAGTGAGATTTAATTCAGCTGCAGTGGTGTTTTTCCTTGATTCTGAGGAATTTTAATGTCTCAGCTGAAAAATAAAGTACCGACTGAGATTAAATTTCACACAGCTGTATTGATAACCATCCTTCAATGGTCTTCCTTATTTCAATTAGGTTTCAAAGGCGCAACAGCAAAAAAGTGTTGGCTCTGGATATTCTAAATAGGTTATATTTTACTGTACAGATTTTGCAAGTTGATGGAACATTAGGGTTAGTTGATTTGCAATACAGAGTTCTGAATTTCTCTCTTTCCAGAGTTCATTTTTGCTACAGCAGTTATTCAAAAACATCTCATTCACCTGCTGATGGTACATAAGGCAACACAATTTAATTGAGATCACAGCTTTTCCCTCTGAGCACATGTCCAAATTCTGAGGCACATAAAGTCTCCAAAGACAAAAATAACTTAACACATATGAACATTCAGTTTCTATGGAGACAAATAAAAGTAAAATGTCTAATGTGAGTTCTTATTCAGCCTGATGGCTTACCGATTAGAAGCACTTCACTAAGCCTTAGGGACAGATACTATTCCATAAATAAATAAATAAAATAATAAAAAAGAACCACCCCAAATCCCAAATCCTATGTTTCTAATATGCACTTGTGTATTCTAGTTATGTAAGAATTACCGCTGGCAGTCAGTTCCTGTTCTTCTATTCCCACCCCACATTATGGCCTTATTGATATACTTGAGGTATAGTTTGTGTCATTTTCAATAGCAAAATCTTTTTGTTGAAACATGATAAAACTCAAAGCTCAGGACTTCGAGGCTTCTAGCCCTCACTCCAAGGGTTTAGAGAATAATAGCTACAGAGTTAACTGCTACAGATGCCTGATGCTGCTAGGTCAAAGTAATGAATGGTACATGAACTGTCTGACCTCTTAAGCCAGGATCAGCAAAAAAAGGCCTGAAAAGCACAGCATCATGATTAGAGCTGTAGAAGTACTTCTGAGACTTCTCTCAGGCAGCTGGATATAGAGCCCACTTTTTAAAAGTGCATTTTAAGTGGCACTCTAGGCAGTCTTAAAGATCATATTTGAAGAGGTGCTGTTCACAATTATCATTAGCTTTAACCGTGTTTTCTGAATCCTGTGGTTCTGCAAGACTTATTAGTTAGCCTAACGTCTCAGTCAGCTCTTCCTTCACACAAACTGCAGATAAAATACAACATGAGATTATCAGTACTGAGGGTCTCTATAAAGCTTTTTGCAAAAATGCAGGCTCCAATGATTACGTCTTAGCCAACTTCTACGCAACAGCCATGTAAGTTGTCATTAGCACAGCACTGGGCTTCATCTCAGTTCCCGGCAGGGCTTTATTAGCTCCATACTATATCACACTAATTATGGCTACATGTTTTTTTGGCCTGAAACTTGCTCACAAATGACCAGCTCAGAGCCTGGGCAGAATGATTTCATGCATGACTAAAAATATAGACATATAGAAGAAACATGAATTACAGTGCGGGAGCCAGCCTCAGCTACCTTAAGTTGACCTAACTTACTTGATTTTAATACTGTTAAGTCTATTTATCCACCTGAGGATCTGCCAAATGTTTTGTGTAAGAAAGAACCATGTATCTGCTCAGCTAAAATTTGTTATGCACAAAGATCACAAAAAGCATGAAACAGCAGGGTAAAGCTGGGTCCAACAGATAGAAGTCCTGTTGGCTGCTGAACTCGCTAATCCCAGTGCAGAGATGGGCGGGAGCCACACCCTAAGTGTTCCCAAGTGGAGGATAACAGTAGCAAGGTCCCTCACGCCTGCTGTGGGCAGCCTGCAAGGTCTGCCCCTGCGCCCTCCCAGCTTGCACTGCTGTTGTGCGGCTCAGCACCAACATGAACTGTTCCTCCTGAGAGTCAGCTTTCAGTTGTGTTCCCGTGCTCACTATCAACACTGTGTGTGTCTCAGCCTCCATTACTGGCAAAGAGTGTCCATAATAACACTTCAGACACTGGATTCTCACTCAGCAGAGCCTGCATCTTTGCCAGCTGAGTATTTGCTATGCTGCAGACACACCCAAGAAAGTTCTGTACACACTGAGCCCTGTCTTTAAATAGTATAGATGCATACCCATGGCACTCTGTTATGAAGATTTACCGCTCAAATAAATTTAGGGATATCTCTACTCCATATTCCACAGCATTATTGATATTAGTTGTCTGCAACTGCAAATTCACTACATATTCTGGTCATCTTATTCATATATGTCTTATTTGTACTTTTAGCATAGAATGTTAAGAAGATCTGAGTTGTGCAATCAAGTTGTCCATTGCTCTGGCAGTTGGCAGTTTCCCCACAGAGTAACTCTGAACTCAAGGACCAATTTCAAAGAGAAAAAGAATTCCCGGAGATAATTTGTGAAAATCAGAAAACGAGCAGAGAAATGCACAATAACATCTCCACTGAGGCAGAACCCAGTCATGACCCCGGAGCTGGCAGAAGCCAAGTGCACAGGTGGCACATGGGTATTAGCCAGGCAATGCTCACAGAGTTGCAAGGTAGCAACAGCATTGCTACTATATGGACTCTTACGTGGGACAGTAAAGGAATGCTGGGAAGGGGGGGAATGAAAAGTCAGGCAATGAAGGCAATTCATAGGAAATTAGACTTCAGTATTTCCATTTGCCTAAATAGGAACTCATTTTGTGAATGTTATCCTGCTCATCAATTACCCTGATTAAGACTTGCCTGTATACTTAATACATTACCAATTCTCATGAAGAATAGCTGATGGAAAAATCATTTTACTTGTCATTCACTAACCCCCCTAAAAAGAGATTTATGCTACTCGACTAGAATTCTTCCAAAATTCCAACATACTTCCAAGTACTTTACAAGCGCTACTCCCTGAACTTTTGTTGCATGCTCATTTGTCTCAACAGGAGCAAGATTCAACAGCCTAAATGAATCTTAGCAAAGTGTTGAGTCCATATATAGTCAATGTGGAGATAAAGTGCTATTGGGTGAATAAGGTGCTATTCATCCAATCCTAAAACAGACATCTTAAATAGGTCAGATGAATAATATCCTGAAAGTACTTGCTTCTCTCTGTTTACTGTAAGGTGAAGCTATGGTAACTAGCTTTAACACAAAAATCTGCAATGTAAATACTTAAGGTAAAATGAATGTTAACTTAGACTTCAAATGTAGAATCAGACACTTAATATACAAAGAAATAATGTCAAAATTCCTACAGTGAAATTCCTTAAAAAGAAAAAAACACAAATCAGGCAAACAGGCAAATCTCATTAAATCCCAGCTGAATTTTTCTTTCTTTTTTTTTATTTTTTTTTTTTTTTCCTAGAAGTTGTCATGGTTATAGCTGGGATAGTTAATTTTCTTCACGGTAGCTGGTATAGTGCTGTGTTTTAGACTTAGTATGAAAATAATGTTGATAACACACTGGTGTTTTAGTTGTTGCTGGGTAGTGCTTACACTAGTCAAGGGATTTCCAGCTTCCCATGCTCTGCCAGGTGCACAAGAAGCCGGGAGGGGAGGGGATACAACCAGGAGAGCTGATTCGAATTGGCCAAAGGGTATTCCATATCATGTGACATCATGCCCAGTATATTAACTGGGGGGAGTTGACCGGGGGAAGCAGCGATCGCGGCTCGGGGACCGGCAGCGTCGGTCGGTGGGTGGTGAGCGGTTGCAGCACTTGTTTGGTTTTGGGGTTTGTTTTTTTTTTTTTCTTTCTTCCAAGGTTTCATCTCTCTCTCGCTCATTATTTTCCTTTTCATTCTATTATTATGGTTGCTGTTTTATTTTAATTATTAAACTGTTCTTATCTCAACCCATGAGTTTTCGTACTTTGGCCCTTCTGATTCTCTCCCCCATCCCACAGGGGTGGGGGGATTGAGCGAGCGGCTGTGTGGTGCTTAGTTGCTGCCTGGGGCTAAACCACAACAGTCCTTTTTGGCGCCCAACATGGGGCAAGAAGGGTTTGAGATAATAACAGTTGCTGGTCACAGCATTGATTCATCTGTTCTCGATATTAGTTAGTCAGACCTACACCATGCTGATTTTGAAATACATGTTAAAGATTGGTGTTGGGTTTTGTAGTTTGCTGAGCTCTGCAGTGGTTAGAGATGGTTTGCCTAGGAGATTTGTTATTAAAACACTGGCCTTGAGTTTTATCGGTTATTTGGGTCTTGCATGGAAGCCGTTACTGTACTTTGGGTACCACCTCATGGAGACAATTAGCAATTATACCTCCTCCTCTGAGAGGTTCTTTATGGAGGAAATACAGAATGGCACCTTAGCTACCGTATTCTGTAATGTCTCCTCCTTCATTACAACAACTTTTCAGTATCTTGAACATCCTTGGGTAGTTAAGATACATCTGTTGATATTCCTATGGCAGATTGTTTCAGTTTTGTCTAAGGTTAATAAGCAATTCAAGAATATCATCCAGAGATCTGCCCCAAGGCTCGATAATTATGGGTGGCAGGGTATGTGGGATAGTATGGGCAAATGCCTGAGCCGGTGGGCACCTCCAGTGTTTTGGGACTTCACCCCTGAACAAGTGCAGAATCCTGAAAAATTAGTAGAATATTTGGAGGAAGTATGTTGTCACCCTAGCAATTCCAGAGAGATACAAATCACTCCAATGTGCTGGGGCCTGGCCCATGGCTACTGAGCCCTGTTTAACACTATTCAGTACCCCCAAGGGGAAGAGAAGGCCTCTGGATCTAAAAGAACAAAGAAAAGGAAAACGACAAGCACTGCAGCCACTCAAACCCCCACAACAGGTGCTGCAGCAGCTCAAGCCCAGCGACAGGCACTGTGACCACTCAAATACCCACCACAGGCACTGCAGCTGAATCAGAGAATCAATCTGTGCCAATATCAGTTGCCCCTATACAAAAGAAGAAGTCTTTAAAGAGAAAGTCAACTTGTTTAGAAAGGGATGATGGAGAAGTAGTGCCATTACTAAGAGAGGAGGAGGAAGAGGAAGAACTCGTACAAGAGACAGAAACTACCTGATCCCTATCCTTAAGTGAGCTGCGAGATATACGAAAAGATTTTGGCCGTCATGTAGGTGAGCATGTTGTCACCTGGCTGCTCCGATGCTGGGATAACGGGGCCAGTAGCCTGGAATTAGAGGGGAAGGAAGCCAAACAACTGGGATCCCTTTCTAGGGACGGGGGCATTGACAAAGCAATTGGAAAAGGGACACAAGGCCTCAGCCTCTGTAGGCGATTCCTGTCTGCTGTGAAAGAAAGGTATCCCTTCAAGGAAGATGTTATATATTGCCCTGGAAAATGGACCACCATGGAGAAAGGTATCCAGTACCTGAGAGAATTAGCTGTGCTTGAGGTGATTTATGGTGACCTGGATAGTGAACAGTCATCCAAAGATCCAGATGAAGCCCAGTGCACACGACCCATGTGGCGGAAGTTTGTACGGAGCGCACCATCATCCCATGTAAACTCCCTGGCAGTAATGTCCTGGAAAGATGAAGAGGCACCAATGGTGGGGAATGTGACTGATAAACTCCGGGATTATGAAGCACACGTCTCTTCCTCCCTCATCTCAGCTGTGGAGAAATTGTTGTCCCGGGAGTTCCAGCAATTCAAAGAAGATATGTCCTACTCCCTACCTGTATGGACCAGTATCTCGGCCATTAGGAGTAAGCGTCCCTCTGCTCAAGAGAGAGGATACACACCACGGGGCACCCTTTGGTTTTACCTGCGTGACCACGGAGAGGACATAAGGAAGTGGGACGGAAAATCTACCTAGACCCTGGAGGCACTGGTACGTGAGTTGCAAGGAAAAACAATCACTCAAGTGGGGATCTCCAGGAGAGTTGCTGCCCCAGTTCCCAGTAAGCAGTTCCCCAGACAGAGGAGTAGAAGCGTTGATTCTATCCGTGATCTTAATAGAGAGACTTCTGATTCCCATTCACAAGAAGTGGGTTGGGAATTCTGCAGATGGAATTAGAGGGGCCCTGCCTCCAGCCAGGTGGAGGAAAGGGACAACCGGGTTTACTGGACTGTGTGGATCCGATGGCCTGGCACATCTGACCCACAGGAGTATAAGGCTCTAGTGGACACTGGTGCACAGTGCACCCTAATGCCATCAAACTATGTAGGGGCAGAACCCATCTGTATTGGTGGAGTGACAGGGGGATCCCAAGAGCTAACTGTATTGGAGGCAGAAGTGAACCTAACTGGGAATGAGTGGCAAAAGCACCCCATTGTGACTGGCCCAGAGGCTCCGTGCATCCTTGGCATAGACTACCTCAGGAGAGGGTATTTCAAGGACCCAAAAGGGTACAGGTGGGCTTTTGGTATAGCTGCCTTGGAGACGGAGGAAATTAAACAGCTGTCTACTTTGCCCGGTCTTTCGAAGGACCCTTCTGTTGTGGGGTTGCTGAGGGTCAAAGAACAACAGGTGCCAATTGCCAGCACAACAATGCACCGGCGGCAATATGGCACCAACCAAGACTCCCTGATTCCCATCCATGAGCTCATTCGGCGACTGGAGAGCCAAGGAGTGATCAGTAAGACCCGCTCACCCTTTAACAGTCCCATATGGCCAGTGCGGAAGTCTAATGGAGAGTGGAGACTAACAGTAGACTATCGTGGCCTGAATGAAGTCACTCCGCCACTGAGTGCTGCCGTGCTGGACATGCTAGAACTTCAATACGAACTGGAGTCAAAGGCAGCCAAGTGGTATGCCACTATTGATACTCCTAATGCATTCTTCTCAGACCCTTTGGCAGCAGAGTGCAGGCTACAGTTTGCTTTCACTTGGAGGGGTGTCCAGTACACCTGGAATCGACTGCCCCAGGGGTGGAAACGCAGCCCTACCATTTGCCATGGACTGATCCATACTGCACTGGAACAGGGTGGAGCTCCGGAACACCTTCAGTACATTGATGACATCATCGTGTGGGGCAACACAGCAGAAGATGTTTTTGAGAAAGGGAAGAAAATAGTCCAAATCCTTCTGAAGGCTGGTTTTGCCATAAAACAAAGTAAAGTGAAGGGACCTGCACAGGAGATTCAGTTTTTGGGAATAAAATGGCAAGATGGCCGTTGTCAGATCCCAATGGAGGTGATCAATTAAATAACAGCCATATCTCCACCAACTAGCAAAAAGGAAACACAAGCTTTTTTAGGCGTTGTGGGTTTTTGGAGAATGCATATTCCAAATTACAGTCTGATTGTAAGCCCTCTCTATCAAGTGACCCGGAAGAAGAATGATTTCAAATGGGGCCCTGAGCAACGACAGGCCTTTGAACAGATAAAGCAGGACATAGTTCATGCAGTAGCCTTTGGGCCAGTCTGAGCAGGACAAGACATAAAAAATGTGCTCTACACTGCAGCCGGGGAGAATGGCCCTACCTGGAGCCTCTGGCAGAAAGCACCAGGGGAGACTCGAGGTCAACCCCTAGGGTTTTGGAGTCGGGGATACAGAGGGTCCAAAGCACGCTACACTCCAACTGAAAAAGATATATTGGCTGCATATGAAGGGGTTCGAGCTGCTTTCAGAAGTGATTGGTACTGAAGCACAGCTCCTCCTGGCACCTCGACTGCCGGTGCTGGGCTGGATGTTCAAAGGGAGGGTCCCCTCTACACATCACGCAACTGATGCTACGTGGAGTAAGTGGGTCGCACTGATCACCCAACGGGCTCAAATAGGAAACCCCAGTCGCCCAGGAATCTTGGAAGTAATCATGGACTGGCCAGAAGGCAAAGATTTTGGAATATTGACAGAGGAGGAGGTGACATGTGCTGAAGAGGCCCCACTGTATAATAAACTACCACAAAATGAGAAGCAATATGCCCCGTTTACTGATGGGTCCTGTCGTCTGGTGGGAAAGCATCGGAGATGGAAGGCTGCTGTATGGAGTCCTGTACGGCAAGTCGCAGAAACTGCTGAAGGAGAAGGTGAATCGAGTCAGTTTGCAAAAGTAAAGGCCGTCCAGCTGGCTTTAGACATTGCTGAACGAGAAAAACGGCCAGTGCTCTATCTTTATACTGACTCATGGATGGTGACAAACACCCTGTGGGGGTGGTTACAACAATAGAAGCAGAACAACTGGCAGCGCAGAGGCAAACCCATCTGGGCTGCTGCATTGTGGCAAGATATTGCTGCCCGGGTAGAGAACCTGGTTGTGAAGGTACGTCACGTGGATGCTCATGTTCCCAAGAGTCGGGCCACTGAAGAACATCAGAACAACCAACAGGTGGATCAGGCTGCTAAGATTGAAGTGGCTCAAGTAGATCTAGACTGGCAACATAAGGGTGAACTATTTATAGCTCGGTGGGCCCATGACACCTCAGGCCATCAAGGAAGAGATGCAACATACAGATGGGCTCGTGATCGAGGGGCGGACTTGACCATGGACGCTATTGCACAGGTCATCCATGAATGTGAAACATGCGCTGCAATCAAGCAAGCCAAGCGGGTAAAACCTCTGTGGTATGGAGGACGATGGCTGAAGTATAAATATGGGGAGGCCTGGCAGATTGATTATATCATACTGCCACAAACCCGCCAAGGCAAGCGCCATGTGCTTACAATTGTGGAAGCAACCACCGGATGGCTGGAAACATATCCCGTGCCCCATGCCACCGCCCGGAACACTATCCTGGGCCTTGAAAAACAAGTCTTATGGCGACATGGCACCCCAGAAAGAATTGAGTCAGACAACGGGACTCATTTCCAAAACAACCTCATAGACACCTGGGCCAGAGAGCATGGCATTGAGTGGGTGTATCACATACCCTGTTATGCACCAGCCTCCAGGAAAACTGAACGATACAATGGACTGTTAAAGACTACACTGAGAGCAATGGGGGGTGGGACATTTAAAGACTGGGACACACATTTAGCAAAAGCCACCTGGTTTGTCAACACTAGGGGATCTGCTCATTGGCTAGTATGGGACCTGAGCATGATGTAAATTGTATGGAATAAGGGGTGGATATTGTCATGGTTTTAGCTGGAATAGTTAATTTTCTTCACGGTAGCTAGTATAGTGCTGTGTTTTAGACTTAGTATGAAAATAATGTTGATAACACACTAATGTTTTAGTTGTTGCTGGGTAGTGCTTACACTAGTCAAGGGATTTCCAGCTTCCCATGCTCTGCCAGGTGCACAAGAAGCCGGGAGGGGAGGGGATACAACCAGGAGAGCTGATTCGAATTGGCCAAAGGGTATTCCATATCATGTGACATCATGCCCAGTATATTAACTGGGGGGAGTTGACCGGGGGAAGCAGCGATCGCGGCTCGGGGACCGGCAGCGTCGGTCGGTGGGTGGTGAGCGGTTGCAGCACTTGTTTGGTTTTGGGGTTTGTTTTTTTTTTCCTTCTTCCAAGGTTTCATCTCTCTCTCGCTCATTATTTTCCTTTTCATTCTATTATTATGGTTGCTGTTTTATTTTAATTATTAAACTGTTCTTATCTCAACCCATGAGTTTTCGTACTTTGGCCCTTCCGATTCTCTCCCCCATCCCACAGGGGTGGGAGGAGTGAGCGAGTGGCTGTGTGGTGCTTAGTTGCTGACCGGGGCTAAAACACAACAGAAGTAAAGCCAAAACTTCTTGTTCTGTAGGTCCAATACAGAAAAACAACCTCCTGAACAGTTAGGTTAACATGAGAGGCAGACATACTAGTCACTACTTGGAAGCAGAGGTCTTCCCTGCTGTTTCCTCTTCCAAACTGAGTTCTTCTGTGAGCCCCAAATTTGGCAGCCAACAGCAGAAACTTCCATGCTGATCTGTGGCATACTGGCAAGAAATACCCATAGCCTCTGCCTTCCCCAGTCCTTTGCATTTCCTGCACCTGAACCTTGTCAGTTTTAACCCAGTTCATTTTCCCCCAACTGAACAAGATGAATAGTTGTCTAGGATAATTTAGCAAGACTTAAAATTATCTCTTAGGAAAAAGGAAGTGAAACTGTAATCAAAACAAACATGACAGTCAATACTAGTCTGACATCTGTGCTGACTGTTTCTTAACCTGAACCCTTCCAGGAGGTGACTTGTACAGGCAGGGACACTAACTCGCACAGGGAAGCCTTACACCACAATGCCTAATAAGCCTATGGACCCCAGCTTTGATTCGCCATCTGACACATACCACTGCATGCTCCTGAGACCTGGCCCACAGATCATCTGGAGCAGTAGCTGCTCAGCGTGGGCTGAGCCTCCTGTATTGCTGAATAACTCTAAGCTTGGAGGCCAGGGCACAAAACGGGGGAAGGCCACTGCCCTCCCATTTCTCACACCCACACACATGCACGTTGTGGTGGGGCTCACATCCAGACCTGCAAACTCAGAAGTGAGAGCTTCCAGCATCCACAGTCCTGCTGCAGGCTATAATCTTCCACTGCCTGACGTATGGAAACCAGCTTTCAGAGCTGACCTACTTGCTCCAAGGGAGGTCCTGTGACATCCCCCAGCTACGCTCATGCTTACTTCCATGCCAAGGTCTGGTAATGACAACATAGGCAAACCAGCAATGCAATTTTTAGGGATTTTGAACTTAGTATCAGGGTTTGAGAACACTAAGAGTTGCCATAACAATCCAGAATAAATTTGTACCAAGGCTGCTCCAGAGCCTCTACAGATTCATGAAACTTCTACTTTTCATACTTTTTAGAAATATTAAGAATATACAGGCTACCATGAAAACAGTTTAAGATAGCAATAGCTTATCCAGCACTGATGGGAAAATAGATTAGACTTCAGCTATGTAACTATAAAAAAACCCCTCAAATCTTTTAGCACACCTCTATTTCAAGAAAAAAATAATTTGCTGTATTGTGCAAATCGACTAAGACTTTGTTATCCATTTGAGAAAGCTCGTGTTTACAAAACGTACTTTCGTCTCAATAGATAAAAAAGATGCCTTCAAAGACGTAAAAAGCTTGAAACGTTCACATTGTCATCTCCCTAATTCTTATTGCAGACATGCCTCCTATTCCATAACATATTGTGTTGCAAAAGGTCACATAAACTGTATGCAATATTTTAAAGAATAAGCACTAAAATACAGAAGGGGTCAAGAATACACAGACAAGATATGATCTTAGTAAAATAAGAACACACTTTATGTAACTTTTCAGAGTTTATGAGGAATGAATAGCGTAACATCTATTCAAAGAATGAAGTTCACTAATATCATTAAAATGTGTGACAATCAACAAACACAGCTGTAATCTACCTTGGCAGAAGTTAGTGCATCAAGCAAATCCTAACCTGGGAGTCCTGCCACTTTCTTAATTGGAACAATAACTGGGTTTTTTTTTGAAGTATTAAATTTATTCCTTGCCTTAAGTGATATCAGTGGATAACAGAAAAATCAGACAGAACAGAAAGACTGCAGAAATGACTGGAAAATAGATGAGGTTGCAGAAAAGTTCCTGGTGACAAATTTATTAATGGAAAGGAATCAGATCATGCAAGGAAAGTTGTTTATGAGACCATGCAGGAAGGGCTTTAAAGCTTTTCTTTTAAAAACACAGCAGGGTATTCTGAGTTAGATCTTGAATATCTCTCCAGAAAGCTCTGTAGGTATTAGAGAGTGAGAATGAATAGGGTTATCATCCTGGTGCACAGGGGAGAGAAATAGTAGAGCAGTGTATCCATTTCTCAGTTGCTGTAAATGTCATGGCTCAATTAAGTTCAAAGGCACTATAGTAACATTTACCAGGGGAAGAACTGCCCCACAGTTTTGTTCAGGCCCTAACAGGGAAAACTCGGCTATCTGATGGCCACAGAAGAAACAAATGCAAGTCTGAATGCAAGAGTATCTCTGTACAAGTACAGGCTGTTGCTCAGGATTATCTGTATGGGCTCTGTTTACATATTGTGCTGGTTTTGGCTGGGATAGAGTTAATTTTCTTCACAGTTGCTAGTATGAGGCTATGTTTTGGATTTGTGCTGGAAACAGTGTTGATAACACAGGGATGTTTTTGTTATTGCTGAGCAGTGCTTCCACAGAGTCAAGGCCTTTTCTGCCTCTCACCCCACCCCACCAGTGAGCAGGCTGGGGGTGCAGGAGGAGTTGGGAGGGGACATGGCCGGGACAGCTGACCCCAACTGACCAAAGGGATGTCCCGCACCATATGGCATCATGCTCAGCATATAAAGCTGGGGGAAGAAGAAGGAAGTGGGGGATGTTCAGAGTTATGGTGGTTGTCTTCCCAAGTAACGGCTATGTGTGATGGAGCCCTGCTTTCCTGGGGATGGCTGAACACCTGCCTGCCCATGGGAAGTAGTGAATGAATTCCTTGTTTTGCTTTGCTTGTGCGCACAGCTTTTGCTTCACCTCTTAAACTGCCTTTATCTCAACCCATGACTTTTCTCACTTTTACTCTTCTGATTCTCTCCCCCATCCCACCGGGGGGAGCGAGCAAGTGGCTGTACGGTGCTGAGTTGCTGGCTGGGGTTAAATCATGACACGTAAATAAAATGGGCCTGGGCCATCACACTGGCCTTGAGGCAGATTGACACTACACAGCTCTTGCTTGTACCACTGAAATCACTTCACCCCCTCTTCCACTTCCACAAATAAGATGCCTGCATCAGAACAGCCTTTTGGGAAAGATGCATGGCCAACCTTAATTCTTGAAACATGCCCAGGCACGTGCACAAGGAGTGCGCTGGCACTTGACTATGTGGATGGCCACATGCCAGTGAGGGGACTCATGCCCTGGCCCACTTGACTTTATTATGGCAGATGCAGTCAAAGGCACTGGACAATATGGTTCACTGAACTGGAACATACGGGGTTCAGATCAGATGGGTACAAAAGGGATGACCGAGTTCTACAACAGGAGAGTTTGGATAATTACACTTACAAGAAGGAAAGGAAGGTTTGAGCAAAGAAAAGAGAGAGGAAAACCAGTTTTTATTACGACTTATTTTTCCTGCTGGTACAGTAACAAAGATCCTAGCAATGACCCACAAAATGCTTGATGGCACACTGTGCAAGTCTTGTGTCAGAGGATGCCTTGCTTGCCCAAGGAAGGCACTTGTTCTGGGATTTCTTTGAGATGAAGACAATACAACTGAACCTAGAAGACAAATTATCAAGGCAAATGGAAGCTGAAGAGTTTAAAGAAGACAACCACTCTGTCTAATAAGGTTATAAAATGACTGAAAAATAGTATCCTTTTAAGGGGAAAATGCTTCCTATATTTATATCTTAAATGTGTTAGTGAGTGCATCTCCATAAAGAATTGCTTTCTTCTCATAATATTTATCTATTTTACCTGGATCACATGCTAAACATAAATACAGTGTTCCAGGGAAAATATCTTTTGCTTGGCTTGTTTCTGGTCTCTTACAGATAAACAATCCTCTGTTTATTTAGCAACTACGTAATTTGATAAAATAATATCATGGGGAAAATATGAGTTTCAAATTCCAATTTGTGCTTTCGAGACAAATATAGCACTTTTTTATTGAGCAAGAAATGAACAGTTACAGTGGGTGCATCTTGCATGTTGTGGAAAGTGTGTTACAAGAATGCAGGTAATTCTCAGCAGGGGAAAAACAAGTGTTTAGCTAGATTCAGTCAGAACATTTTATAAGACATAATCAGGTTTTGGTTAAAACTCATGAGGGCTTGGACTACACTTCCAAAGCCTATTAATATTGATTATTTTTGGCTGCATCTCAACTTACAAGAAAAAAAGATGTAAAGAGGATACTGAAAGGATGCAGGTAGAGTCTTAATTGCAACATTCAGAATAAGCAATATTTGGTTAGACTGATCTGCATTTTCCCGTAATTATATGTATTTAAACCATTGGCAATGGGGATATGAATCAGATTTAAAGGTTGGTATCTTCTTGTTTATATTGCAATTTGAAAATTGCTCTGTTAGTGATTATGAAAGATATTTCTTTGGAATGGTGTATTATTTCAGTATTTGCTCCTGGGGATTACTGCCCAATACTGTCATTAAAACAAAGCAAAAATCTGATGTTGGATGAAGTATAAAAATTGCTGTATTAGAATAAGATGTCATAAGTATTGTAGCTCAAGTGCTTACATAAAAAATTGTGAGCTACTGTTCCCATAGCAACAGGCAACATAATTTAGCTAACATAGCTGCTTTCCATTCTAGGGACTTCATTGTTGTTGCAGTTTACAAAATACAAAAGTACTTCTTCTAAGACTCTGACACAGTAAACAGACAAAACATTGGAAACGTTGAGGAAGGTATAGCTTTCATTTCATATGCAGGCTAATAAAATGCTTCTTTCTCTTTTCACCTGTGCTTCATGGTATTCTCTACCATCCTCAACCCACCCTGTACTAATTTAGTTCTCCTTATGGTGCAGGAGATCCATTGAAAGGCATCTGAAGCTGGCCTTCCTCTAGTTTGATTCTTTCTGGAATGTGCAGAAGCAGCTTCTTTGATGGCAGAGTCCCTCTTTCTCTCCTTCCTCCTCTCAGTTACCAGAATAAGATTCACCTCTATGTGGAGAGTCAGCACAACATATCTGGGGCACCTGTTAAATCTCATATTGAGCCTACACACAGTTACTAATTTAACACACTGCTGACATACTCCCATAGCCGCAAGTCTTTTGCTTCCCCAATGGTTCTGTGAATCTTGTTATTAATCTGAATGACTTTAAAGTGCTTTTTTAAAACATCTGGCTCCATAGTTTTCAATTTTAAAAAAAAAAAAACAAAGTCTGTAAAAAAGTTTTAAAATAAGAAGTTAAAGAGACACCAGAACTAATATTTGCGCTAAAGGTACTCTGAAATCTCACACTTGAGTAGCTCTGGTCTAAATGGAAAGATCAGGGGGAGCACCATCAATTCTATCTACTGGAAGTTTAGGATTGCCAGCCTGCAATCCTTGCTTTGCAAAGAATAATGTTTCACACTATTTTCTTAGTGAGGCTGGAAAAATTCCTTCTGGAGAAGAGATCTAATCGATGTCAGCAAGTGAATCACCACCTGTCCATGGGTAATGGCTGCTTTTGAAAGCAAGCTGTATTGGCCACTGCATTTGATAGACTTCATAATGAAGTGCTGGCTCTGTCTCTGACATTCCGTGCTGAGCCCCGGACAGGGATCCTCAGGCACTCACCTCTTCACAGATCTTCCTTCCTGAACAAATATATGGAAGGTAAAAACACTAAGCTGTTAAATTCACAGCTGAGAATTAATTATGCATGACATTAGGATGCAGGTAATTTATCTGACTTTGAAGGAATTTTCTAATTTTGGTGAGCACCAAAAGACAGGAACTGATACAGGTAGTTGGAAAAGCAGTTGTGGTGCTGGAGTACAATCACCTGTCCTGTGGGTAGGTAACATGAAAATTTGACAGCTGCAATTTAGGGATCAATGTGGAATATGCAATATATGCCACTCATGAACTTCACTTAAAAAACATGTAAAAAGTAACCATGGCAGCTAGCTGTTTTTTTCCAACTACAATACAACGCGTGCCTTTTTCCAGACAAAGATGCTATGACACAGAAAAATAATCCTCTACTTCTACATCCATCCAAACAAATATACAGAACCTGCCTATTATTTCATTCATAACAACTAAGTACGTATGATCTAGCACTTTGATTAAGGCTTAAGTATTCAGCTGATATAAAAAGAAAAAAAGCATTACACCTGCCACTGTAATTATTACAACAGCATTTTTATCCTGCAGTTGAATAATAATAATAAATGAGCATTGGGTTGTGCTACTTAAATAGTGTGTTAGCCTTTATTGTCCTACTGGACAAATTCTACAATCCCCTCTCACAGATTTGATCACAGCAATTTCAAGTTTCACGTTGAGTGTGCCTGCCAAACTAGAAAGAATAGTAAATACCCTGTTTCTGCAAAAATTGATTGAGTGTAAACCACTAGAACTGTAAAAAGTCATCTCCATATTAACTAGCCGTGCCTACTCTTGCATTAAAATCAAACACAAATACACAAGTCACTAATCTTGATAGATTAGCCTCACACTACCACATGCAAAATTTCTGGTTATAGGAATCACAACCATATTTAGTTAGAGGTAGCGACAGCTGTGGAAAACAGTAGCTGCTAGCATCTCTGATCCTTATGATCACTTCCTGGGCTGAGATCTGGAATCAGGAAACAGTTCTAGAACTACATCAAAAATAAAATTTAAATTCTATTATCAAGTTTATTTTGGAATAGTAAAGACTGCATATGGCATTTTAACTTTGAGTAGTGTCGTATAATATTTTCAGAAAAATACATTTATATAGCAGTAGGATTTACTCTTGTTAAAAATCTTGTAACAGCAATGAAATACCTGACTCATAATCTATGCAATACATTAAACTTCCGTGCAGATTATGTTCACTTGTAGGGAGTTATCTGAACATCTATTCTCCTTGGCCTAGCTTTTGTAATTCACAACTGAGACTGTTCATTTCAAGAGAATTAAAAACCTTAGGGTTTGAAATAAATATAAACTTAAAAAATACAATTACAAATTTAAACAGTATTCTGAGGAGATATTGTTTTAGGGAAAATAATTTTCAAGAAGCAATGTTTAAAAAATAATTTAGAACTACAGTATAGAACTATTATTTTAAAATCTTCATTGTTGCATAAACAACTAAAATTCATAAAGAAGTGCTGTTTGATCACTTAATTGGTGATTGAGGATCATAATGGTCATGATTCATATTGGGCTCTGGAAAACAGACATATATTGTAGAAAAATATGTACTAAAGCAAAGTACTTATTTTGTAAAATATTCTAGGTATAACCTTCAGCTGCTACAAGCTGGCCTAAACATTTAACTAAGGAGTAGCATTGGACAGTATGTAATCACAGTAAATACAAACCTTGTTAATGCAGTGTTTCATACTTGTCTATTTTAAGCAGCTACCACCTGAAAATTTAAAAGTATTTTTGATATTTAGCTGTGAAAAAGGCTACATTTAATCCATGTTATGAAAACAAGGAAATTAAAGGAGAGAGGTTTTAAGTGAGGAGGCAAAGTTTGCAAAAGTCAAGCTTTAACTTGTGATTGTCAGACTTCTGTCTCAACCTTAAGACAATTCGTTTTAATTCCTGACAGCATTATAAAAAACCAGTCATCTTATTTCCAAAGAAATGTAGGATCTAGTGCAAAATTAGAACAAGACAGCTTTTAATAGTAACTACAATGGAAAGCTGAATAGCTATACACAATACTTCACAGATATGTCAGAATCTATAAAAACTCCAAACTTTGGCAGATTAATGTCAAATTTATGCCTTGAGCCAACATGGTTGTCCTCTTTTCAATTCAAAATCTAAATTATCCTCCTTAAGGATTTGGCTTTGGGTATAATTCCAATTTAATGTCTTTCTTCATATGAGTTCTTGTGGACTATAGAATTAGTTTAAAACATCTGAATATTTAGGAGACTTTAACATTTCAGAGCCTTCATTGGACCTGTTTGTCTTAACATTATGAGGTGCTGGGCTATTTAAGATGTTCTGCAGCATAATAGGTTCAAAACAATTTCCAGTAGCATCACAGGCTAAATGTGGAGCAAGAATAGTTGAATGACAGTTTAGAAAAATCACTGCCTTAGCAGAACGTTCGGGATAATTTGACAAACCCAATACCATAATTACTATTGCCCTTGGAGCTCTCAAATAATTTTGTTTCAGATTTTTCTAAAAAGATATGTTTAATTAAAGAAGAATCAAGCCATGAATTCATGTATTTGCAAATCAGAGATACATCATGTAGCTCTGCAGTATCTAGTAGAGTCTAAGTCTTTTTTTTTTTTTTTTTTTTTTTTTTTTTTATTTCCTTTTAATTCTGTTTGGTGGTAATGAATGAGATATATAATTACTCTGATTCATGCTGTACCCTTAACATGAAGTACACCAGAGCACTTAAAACAATAATTAATAAAATATCAAAAAAGTAATGAATTAAAAGCACAACTAAAAATTAAGTCTTTAACTCAATATTAAACAAGATCAAGAATTGTGCAGAACTCATTGCGACTTTGCATAACTCATGTTATACAAATAGCTAAAAAAAGACTACTAGTACCTGTACCTCTGTACCAACAGCTATTTATACAGTTCTTGTGGAACAACTGTAAATTGTAGTTAAGAACCAAGGAAATGAGGCCAGGTAATCCTAAAGAGTAAAATAAACTCATGTGGCAAAGCCCCAGCATCATATGTTTCTGTGAAACTCCTAACTTCAAAGAAGGAATACATAGCTCCTATAGCTCCTTCTAATTCTGAAATTACCTCATTTTCAAGAAAAGTTCATATCCCTTTCATTTTTCTTATATGCATATGTTTAAGTGGAAAATAAACAGGTGAAATTGAGGATACAGAAATAAATATTTAAATTTATTAATTTATTATATTTATTAAAGATATTATATTCATATACTATATAATATCATTAATTATATATAATAATGTATAATTAATATATTATATATAATTTATGAATTTATTATAATTTAAATACAGGAATGAAATTCACACAACTGTCAAGTTCCTGCATAATTCATCAATTTTGTCTGTTTTCCCATCTTTGTTACTCCATGAGAAGTCTGCTGTCTGGCACAGGGTTACAACACCATGCTGTGCATGCCCCAGGTCAGCTTCCCTAGTGCACATGCCGTCTGCATCCTGACCCCGGGAAAGGTTTGCTCAGTGACGTGCAGTCCTCATTGCTCTATCTATCACCCATAAGAGGCAGGCTCCAGAGAAACCCAGAGGGGAAACTCATGAGCTGTTTTGGACCAAGAGCCTGAAAGAGCTTGGAAATCAAAGAATTCACAAAATAAATGTAAATCAATTTGAAATAATTTTTAATCTTTCCCCCCCCAGTGCAAATTCACATACCCGACTTTTCACTTTGGTACTGTAATGCTTGGTTTTCTACCTGCAGGTTCATCTGGTAGTCTGATACTTTGAACATCAGGACTATGCACAGTTAAATCCTAATCAGGACTCTAAAGGCAACAAAAGGATACTATACACACAAGCTTTCTCCTCACAGTTTTCACTTGAGACAAAAAAGTCAAGGGGCAAACACAGAACTGTAAGAAATTAGTATAGCTAAAAAAGTTATGAAGCCAGATAAGACCTATGTCAGATGAGGTGTAGCAGATGAAAGAAGGCTCTTTCTTTGTGATTCTGTCCATTGAATTTTACAGAACAGGAAGCACAGAGGGAGCTCAACTGTGAGTGAATTTTTTGTCTTGTTTTGTTTTGTTTTGTTTACTAGTTTCACCCCCCTATGGTTCGATAGCTTTCATTTTATGTTTTGGTTTTGGGGTTTTGTTGTTGTTGTTGTTGTTGTTTTGTTTTTTGTTTTTGTTTTTGTTTTTTTTTTTTTTTTAAATCAAGCTTGTATTCAGCCTAAGCTGAAACATCTTACTCTTTTTGAACTTGGTGTAAATCAAAAATAATGCCACTAAAGTTCAGTAGAAAGGTTAGAAAAAAAATCATTTAGCCAGAGTTCAGTTCACTGGGCAGGCATTTTCCTGGATCAAATCAAGATGATAGCTAGCCAAAAGCATCTGTGAAATAATAATTTCTCCAAATTTGTTCCTTAAAGATCTGTCAACTCTAATCAAATAACATTGAACTTTGATGTTCTGTTGTTGATACTCTTGGACTAAATTCCACTCAGCATTATTTGTTCTAAAAACATCCATTCTCCATTAATATTCTACCCAACCTTACACACAATTTAGGCAAAGGCAGAGAAAAAGGATAAAGATGAGACTTTCTGTGCTTCTGACTCAGTGCTACAGTAACTGCAAATAATATGGCTGAGCAGACACTTTCAGATAAACTTTGATTTCAGCCACAAAGCCCCAGTACTGGTGTAATGAATAAAATGTCCATTTAACTTTTAGACCTAGCAGATCTGTGAATAGGAAAGTGCACGGTTCAGTAGGCTATTAACTAACCTGTGAAATGATGCTCATTATATGGACAAAGCGTTATTTCTTCTGGAAAATGAGCAGGTCACCAAGCAACCACCTTGATCAGATACACCCAGGAATTAGAATGGATATTTTGTGTTCACATTTGATTAGCATTTGAAACCTTCTTTCTCTAAACACTTCCCACAGGACTGCACGTGCCAAATTCCTACCACAGCTCAAGCTGTTATACAAAGACCCGAGAATGCTCATTACACTTAGGTCTATCTTAGGTCTACTGACAGTGCTGAAGACAACAGTCTTTTCCCTAGACTATTAAATGACTTTCAGAAACAAAAAAAAGAAACATTCTGAAGTCGAAATCTAGCATTACATCACCCACAATGAAGAACTATTAGATTAAATAACCAGCCACAGCTTTGTCCCTGAGGTATTTTGTAAAACCTCAAGCCTATTTAGATGAATTGCGGCAAAACAGTATTCATCATTAACACAATGAAAAACAAAGTCTGTGGATCTTACTGAAGAGCATGGATACTTTGGGGTGCTAGTAAGGAAAGGAGAAAACACTCCATGCTAAAGCAGAATTAAAATAAAATTCAAGAGAGAGGCAGAAGGTGCATTTGGATTATCTACTCTAGATTCCTAACTCAGGTGACACCTAATTAATACATATGTGATCCAGAACAGGAATTCACAGGCACGCTTCACAGCCATTGGAAAGCAAACCAGACAACTGCTATTAACTCATGGAGCTCCTATGTGTTAAAGTTACATTCTTAGTCTTCCGAGTGAGTTAATACAAGGTACTAGGTATAGGGATGTGGTTTGAGGGATGCGTTTGAATGGGGCATAACTCAGTGTAGCAAAAAGCACTCTGGTGCCTTTGCAATTCCAAGGGCATGGGTTCACATCTGAGTCTGCAAAAGTAACAGAACTCAAACAAAACCATTTATTTATTTATTTATTTATTTATTTATTTATTTATTTATTTATTTATTTATTTTATTTACAACTATTACTGCCTCTGTCTACAAGGGGACCTGGGATAGAGCCATTCTCCATCTTTGGGCTATTGCACAGAAAAGGAATGCAAAGAATGCAAGAGCTATGCTGCTACAGACAACTTGAGTGAGCAGTCCACACCTAAGGGCACTCCCCTGGGAGTCAGGGATCCCTCAGTTAAGCCTTTATATTCGCTGTAGTTTTATACATATATCCAAAGACTGGAATATAAAATACCTAACTTATCCTTCAAGTAAGAACTAGAGTCTAAAACTCCATCTCTTCCTCACTACCCAGGAAAAAATGTTAAAAAGAAAGCAATAATTGCTTCGGGCAAGCTACTGCAACAGTCTGGACAAGATACTGCCACCAAAATATCTTTTAAAGCAAACAAATAGAAGACTGGGAACATCTGGGAACAAAGGTCTTAGGTTTGACCTACAGCATGGGAGATTCTGTTCTGTAAGGCAAAGACTCAAGGAAGGGTTCAAATTCGTTATAATCTGGCCAGTTTTGTGGCACAGTTATCAGTCAGATAGAAAAACATAATCCTGGAATCCAGATTGCTCAAGGTTCTGCCATGAAGGCATGGGAGGGATTATGAAGAAATGTAACTATTAGAGTAAATAAGAGTAGCTTGGTTAAGAACACTGAGAAAAAGCCTTTGGTTACAGGGACTGCCAGCACCACATTTGCTGTTTAGCAGGCTCCTGAAAGTTAGGAGGACATTCCATATCCTTACATGCTTTGAAGTCTCTGTCCTTTTTTCATCCTGCTCCCTAGAGACACATGCTGGCTAATCCTCCTTCCTCTCTGGAATAATGATCACCCAAAACTAGGTGGCCACCTGGGTATGATCATATTGGAAGAAGCTAAATTTCATGTGCTGCCATAAGAGGCATTCTCTTCCACCTCTAATCTCACATTAGCCACATCAGACTAGGGGAAAAGCATTCATTCCTGTTCTATCAGCTAAATTTTAGGATCACCACCTGGATTGCTTGACAGACAATCACTGCAACCTGAGCTGGCAGTTCTGAACTGTAGCTAAATGCCTAAAAAGGGGGAGTGAGAAAGGAGACGTTATGTACAAATAAGAAATTACTTTGCTTCTATATAGAGCATTTACAAAATTTCTACATGAATATATTCTCTATAATTCTCACACATTTTGAAAAAATGGAGAGAGTTCCTAGGACAGCTGTCAGAAAACCAGTCTTACAGTGTGAGCCTTAAAGAGTACAACATAACCAATTTACCAGAACAAAAGTTGAAAGGTGCCTTGACTACTATATATAAATTTTTAGTAGTCATAGGGGTATTAAAATTGTGATAGTCTAAAGATATGGAAGATGCAAGGTTTGCAGGTCAAGGCAGTAACTTCATTAGGCCAGCTGGCACAGCCAGGAATAGTGCACGATGTTCTGTGTGCACAGGCTTTTCAACAGGTCACTGCAAATAATCAGTTTTCATAGACACTTGTTCAGAAAACATATCTGAAAAAGGGAGACTTTTCAGTCTTTCTGACAAAGGCATAGCAAAAGGAAGACTGGCAGCTGAAATTAGACAAATTCAACCTTTCCACAACATTGCAATTTCCTAGCACTAAGGGTAATTAAATATTGGAATGGCTTACCAGGGGAGCTGGTGGACTCGCCATTGCTTGGAGCTTTAGGATGAGATTAGATATCATTGTAAAAGAGATGCTTTAATCCAGCTTCTGGAAGTTCTCAACATGCCCATAACACTTGCAGCTCTGCATTAAGACAATGACTATAATCAAATCTCATACTTTAGGGTTTCAGCTGATCAACTGCAAGGGTTATAAAGAATTTATTTTTCCTTTCACATAGAAAACAGACACATACTTTGGTGTGGTTTATATCCTGATCTGTCTCTGAAGTAGCAGAGATTGCCCACATCTCCAGAAATCACAGGGGGAGCTGATGCAGTGGCCAGTGGTGATAGGGAAAATACTTTTTCGAAGCCTGAAATTCACCAAGCAGTCATATCCTAATGTGAGCTCACTTTGAATTCAAAGCCATCTGGATGCAAACCACCTCTGACCTGGGAACTGTGTGATTAGGTCAGCACAGAACCAGGCTTGATCTCTGTGCCCAGCTAAGGGCCTGGCATTAGCACCCACTCAGCATCGCGCTAACATAGCTACTGACTTTTGGAAAGGAGCCCTTTCATGCTCTGCTCCTGCAGAGCACTGGCAAAGGGTCAAATGAAAAAAATGTTGGATCACCATACCCTTAGAGGTCTTGTTAATGAATCTTGCTGGATTGGCTCAAAGGGAGCCCTTTTCCCAAGGTGAGATAAATAGAAATCTCATTTGAGTTTGTGTTTGTTCAGTGTGAGATCCAAATCACCTGTTAATGCACTAAGATCATCTGGGCATATCTCATCTAATTAACTAATTGCTACTGAAGAAGCATACGTAACACCTTGATCTTTTCTGTCTCAAGAAAATTAACATGCTTTAGCCTAACTAGAGTTATCATGTTTACACACAGGTATCATGATGGATTTAGCGTCCTGTGTTTTCCAATATCATTAGATACGTAAGCAACCCTTTTAACGTTTAATTCAGCTACATCTGTAACTACACAATCTGCACTATTGTAGCAGAATACTGTCATGACTTAATTATTAAATGCAAGTAAAGGTGAAGACGACATTCTACTGCTTTTACAGTTTTGTGTGAAAAGAGCATGTCTCGACTCTGTCAAATAAAGCATAAAATGAGAAATGGTTCCTCTAGCGATTTCTGTGAGCTGCACAGTGGCATGTCCATACTGTGAGTCTCCAGATAAAGATCTGTTTAAGTCAAGTCCATGTTTCCAGGCTTTTATTCTTCTCAGCTACTTATACTATTCTCCTACATCCCTTTGACAGTGAGTTAGCTTCAAAGATATTTCTGTCTGTGCTAAATAATGGGCCATTTGACGGAGTTGTGCACAGCTACACCTGGAATGTAACACAGGCGTATAATTCACCTGGCCTGCAATTCAGGACATTTTCCATGCAGAATAAGGATGGTTTCTGTTTACCATAATTCTGAAGCATACATTAATATAATGCTCTCTTATCAGTATTGGTCATTATCATTATGTCAAGATTGTCATATTTCAAAGTAAGAATGGGACACACCATGATAGCACTATCTAGTAACACAAAATATTAAAAACAAAAAGCAGATGTAATTTTGAAAAAGGAAAAAAAAATACACCAATACTGTTTGTCTCAATGTCTATCTTGGTGAGACATGCATGTATTTGATAGGAACTGTGAAGATCATATTTACAAGTTGGCCTTATTAAGCAGTATATAATTCCATGAGTATCCTTGCTCAAACCAAACAAGGCTACTCAGAATAAGAGTCTCCTCATCTGGGATGAAAATGGCAAAATCTGCACTTACAGTCTTCTGACTTCTCAAATAGACATCACTTGGTCTGCTGCTGTATTTGAGTACAAATAGCTCTGACAGACTCTCTACCTGGATTTGCTCCACACTGCACACAATTTTCATGATAATGAACTTCTATTCTTTTTTTGATCATTTGTTCTACTGAGATTCTTAGAGCATACCTAATACCCACAATGCAGGAACGCTTGGAAAACCTCAAATAATCTACTGTCCCCTGCTTTTTTAAAGAACACTCTTTTAAACAAAACTGAAGGAGGAATATTATATGATGCAACAGACACATTAGAAATCCATTACATAATAAAGACTAATATTGTTCTAATGATAAATATCATCACAAGTTTTGACTAAATCTCTTTGGGTTACAAAAATTATGCCTTAGTTTTCACAACCTGTTTATTTGAAGGATTATTCAAGAGAATTTTGGGTACAGGAAGTGTCTGCACATTTGCAGCAGAGAAGATAGTTACCTTATCTCACAGAATGCTCATTTATATTCCTCCTGTGCCAAAATTTTTACCCGAGTAACACAGAAATTCATATGATCACTGAGCATCAAATTCTGTGCTCTTGTATTTCTGCTAAAAAAATCCCAACCCAAAATGTTTGAATTGCTAAATAATTATGGTTGTAAGGTTCTAAAATTTTTAATTGAATGGACTATTTCTAAAGTTAATTTCCACACAGCATAATTAATGAATGTGTGCAGTAGAATTCAGAGAATTAACATAATGGTGTTCTCATCCTTTCTTGTTTCTCTACTGAAAATGATGTTATTACTGTTTAAAATCTGTTTCCTATACATTTCTAGTAAGAGAACCGGAAACTCAGTCTTGTATTCCTTGAACCTTAGCTTTCCTTAAACACTGCCAGGTGTTTTATTTTATTCCTTACAGAATCACATGCAAGTTTGAACTTAAAATATTTTCATTAGGATTTGGTATTTTAGATTAATGCTTCTCTCACCCTGATTTGCTTAATGTTTAAGATACTACAGTTAACATTTAAAAAAGATTTTCAATTCTGCTTTTTAAAATAGTACATGTAATAGCTACCTCTTCTTCATTTATCTGAAATTTAAAAAAACCCTAAAAGTACAATTTTGACATGTAATGAAATGCTGTCAGAAGCATATCTATTAAATTTTACCCGCCCCCAAAAGAAAACTCAATGAACTCAATATAAAACAAACAAATAACATAATCTAATCTAACTGTCCACTTTACCTGGAAACGCATGCCCTGTTAGAGAATCCAAATCTGAAATTAAAACAGTGAGAAAATAACCTTTAACACTAATTTAATATTAAAAAACACCCAAAATCAAAACCAAACCTGGCACCAAGTATCACATTATCACCAACATCAAATTTTAATCATATATACATATGAAAAGCAAAAATAGAACAGTTAGCATTACATTATAGAGTTTTTCCTTTCTATAGTTATGAAAAGATGTAAAATAGGATCTAAAGATGAAACTTTTGAACACTATGAGAAACTAATTTACTTTACTGTTTAAGACAGACATACCACAATTAAATAGGAATTTTACAATATTTTTTAATGAACCTCTGCCTTCAGAAGCCTATACCTTGAGTATAAGCATTTGTTCTGAGGTTGTACAGAAGAACAATAATTAGAAATCTGCAGAATGCTTTTTAGAGTATATAGATTATACTATTTTAAAAAGAATATTTTCTTTCTTGATCTTAACAAATAACAGATCAATTTTGTCTATCCTATCATTCATTCTTTCATATTTTTTTCAAAAATTAGCTGTTTCAAAGAAGAGAAGAGAGTTCAAAGTATTCCTGCTGACACTGAAAAGCATAAATTAGGGCTTCACTGGTTAACTTCCATCTGAAGAGAGAGCAGGAGGGCACACCCATGGCACTGGTGGCACCAGAATGACCACTCCCCAACTTGCACCGGGACCAGAATTCAGAATTTCATCTTTGAAGTGCTTTGCCCCACCTTTGGAAATTCCATATTCTTAACAGACGCATATGGGGGTTGGACTAGATGACCTCTAAAGGTTCCTTCCAACCCAAACCATTCTATGAGTCTATATTTAGTAACTTTGAGGAGTTATACTCAGAGATTAACTTGTAAATCTATAGCCAGAACTAAAAGAGTAGTTAGCTCTGATAAAGTATGGTCACAATATCAGCTAGGATGGCTATTGCATTACCAAGGTGGAAGGCTAATTCTCAGATGTACGTGGCCAAAAACCCCTTCGTAGGTAGTATTCTGCATGAAAGACAGTGATGTGAGCACATTTGGAAAACAAGTCCTACTGCTAGGAGCAGTCCACCAGTTCCCAATTAGCTCACCAAGATAGTACGTGTGGCCCTCAGACTGTCCTCCTTCCCATCATCTCACAAGTGGAATGGCAGAAGAATGCAGTAGCTATGTTCTCTTGGAAAAGCACAACAGGCAGATTGTGGCTGACCTATTTACCCTAATACATGTACAAATGAGTTCACTTGGCATTTATAGGAATTGAATGTATTTATTAATAGTGCCTGGAAAAAGGTAATTGGGCAATCTAGGCACTTTATTAGAAACTTCTAGTACCATTTTTAAACTACTTCATCTTAAAAAAAGATTTTGTTTCCTGATTGCAACAATCAACAGATACAAGATTCTAGGTTAATGGTTTAGGCCACAGAAATCCTGAACTTCTTGTAATACAGTAACTGATTCTAAAAATTATTGGGAAAATATTTACCAGTGAACTCCTGGATATACAACTTCTCCTACTGGAAGACAGGAGGAAAGTGTGCTTGGCTTTAATAATTTATAACTCTTTAAATGAGATAAATTTCCTGAGGACTGAGAACGTGCTTAATGTTGTAAGTGAACATGGGAGAAAAACTACCCAAAATATGATAAATGTACTAGAGAGAATTGCTTTCTGAAATCCAAGATAGTGAACACAATGCATTACCTAACACTTCCAGTGCATGGGGTCTCAAGCTTTATCATACCAAACTTTATCAAAAACTACGGCAGAAAGAAAAACTAATCTCAGTATTTTTCCTTCCAGAGCCTGAGAGACAAAAGAATGTTGTTGCCCCCTAGGGTCCCATAAAAACTCCACCAACACCAGATTATGCATAAATGGAGTATCTAGCTATGCAGTGACTGCTCTTTGAAAGCTCAGAGATTGGATGCAGCCACCGTGCAAATCTAGATAATCCAAAAAAAATGTGTAATACTTGAATTGCCCAAACTGCTGTCACAGTGCACGTGCTGTGGCTGCACATCCTGCAGCAGCAATATTGTGTTTGAAAACATCTGTTCTATGTTATTTTAATGATGAAAGTATCCTGATGCAAAACCTTAAAATACAATAAAAAGAATGGGGGGGAGAGTGTTCTTCCTATAGTAGTGGAACGATATCTACTCAGACACTGGGATTTAAAAGAAAAAAACCAACCCAAACCAAAAAAGTGGGACTTGTTTCTGAAAAGTGCATGTACATATTGTGACTTGCAGCAGAAATCGCTGTAAAAATGCTTTGCTGAAACTAATGCAGATAACTTAATGCAAATTAATTAGGCACTTGTCCCAGCATAAAACAGGACTACTTTGTAATATTCCATGTTAAGCTAATGATATAAATTGTGGACGTGTTTATTTTCTTAAAAGTCGACCTACACTAACTGAAAACAAGGTAGTTTGTCACCCGAGCACATGTGTCCTGTGTGAACTGTTAAATAAAATCAGACCTACTTTGCTAGCTGAAACCAGAAGAGTTTATGGCATATTGAACCCACAAATCATGATCCACATGCCCCAATTCCATCATTACATTTCACAAAGAATGATATGAGCTGACACCACATAGGCAGGCAATGTAAAGTTTCCCATATAAAGATAAATACAGTGTGCAGCATTTCCCTGCTAGACTTCAATACATGCAATTACTGCAGTTATAATGGAATGAAACCTTTGCTGTGACTGAAACAACTGTGGTATTCACTCTCCGCCATAAGATTTCTTCTACTCTTCTATGGACTCCAAGGGCAGGAGAAAAATAAACATTTCCTGTTATTGTTCAGAAAACTTTTCAGTTTCTTGGACTGATTTTCAATTAAGTAAGCCTGGTCAGGTGGAATCCAATTTTCCTCCATTCCATTTATTTAATGAATTGCCCTGATTTGGCACCATTCACTGTGATTTTCATACTTTCTAAGCAAAGAGCAGAAATATGAGCTGAAAGTGGAGTACATGCAAATGAAACACATTTCCATCCCCTTTTTAAGGCAAAATAGCCAGCATGTCCACAACAGCAATTAGCAATGAATTGTATTCATGTAATCCATACCTGATTCATACCATAAGTCATTGATTTAAGTAGAAAAACCAGTGATTTGATGATTAAGCTGACTTCCAGTTATATTGCATAGCATGATTTTTAAAAAAGGAAAGAGAAAGTACTTCTTAGCAGGCAGTATCTTTGGTACGCCACATTCATTTCATTAGCTCAGTGCAAAACAGACGTTGGAGATGGTACAAGCTTTTCATGCCAATAAACTAATTGTTTTTTCCTAGCACTGATTAGCAAAGATAGAGTCCTGTCTATATCTTGCCTCCAAGGCCCTGTTCCTCCTATTTCAAAAACAGTGTACACTGCACAATCCGGTATGCAACCTTTGACTTCCACTTGCATGGTACTCCTATGCTTACAGTAAAATATCAAAGCATGGTATAGCTGTCACTGACATGCATTGACAGACTACCAGTGCCAAATGAATGGAAGGGATGATTTTTACAGTCCACGGGAAAACATATTTAAGGTGCAGAGCACATTTATGTCATTTAACATGGCATTGTCAGTGAGATGGTGAAATATCAAACCATCTCTGGAAGCTGATACCTTGGAAAGGTTAGGAGAAGCTAAATGAATGCTAAATCATGCTCTTTTGAAAACACAAGATTTCTTCCTTCTTCTAAGTGTTTAACAGATATTGCCAGCAGGAAATGAGTGTCTCTGCTTCGCTAAACTTCCACAGTTAGATTCAATCTTACTTCACTAAAAGCCACTAACTGGGCAGCAGACCTCAAGAGCTGTTACGGATGTGCACAACACCTGGACCGTGAATTCTGCAAAGCTCATGGCTTCTTTAAACAACAAGAGAGGAGTGAGGTTCAGCCCCTCATAAAATTGGGAATATGAAAGGAGAGAAATAAAAAGGCTGGTCACAAAGAAGAAAGTAGAGTTGACTTATAGCTGCAATGGCTGAAGATGTGAGATGGCTTCCACTAACCAGAAGTTACAATTGTAGCTGTCACAATCAGGTCAGTGAAAACTATTGGCATATAACTCCTAGCACTGGATTTGGATTGTGAGTTTGGCCGTACCCAGATTTGGGGTTTAATTTGGTACTACCCAAAACTAAAGCCAGAGACGAAACTAGAAGTAGGTAAGCAGTTCTTTGCATTAGCCTCTAGAGGGGCAAAGTTTCCTTCAGGCTCCATCTGAACACCAGGAAACACTTTTTTTTCCCTACTGTGAGAGTGACCAAGCACTGGCACAGGTTGCCCAGGGAGGTTGTGGAGTCTCCTTCCCTGGAGATAGTCAAAAGTTGTCTGGACATGGTCCTGGAGCACCCTGCTCTGGGTGGCCCTGCTTGAGCAGGGTGGTTGGACCAGATGACTTCCAGAGATCACTTCCAACCTCAAACATTCGGTGATTCTGTGAGATAATACCAATTGTTGAAACAACCCAAGGGCTGCATACGGCTGCAGTGTTGGCAGACCAGGAGAAAGAAATGCATCTTTCCTGATGAGGGGATTGAATTGAGGGAGACCACAAAAATATTGATTAGGAGAGCTTTCATTAATAGGGCTGCTCTTATTAATAGAATCCATCTGTTACTATTAATATCTGGTAACCATTCACACTGCCCATGCATGTCTGCTCACACAGCTCACTCTTGCACCTGCACACTCACTCACAGTTACCCACTAGTGCAGGGCTAGGACACCAACCCCAGCTCTTTGTGTAGAGGCGCAGGGTCATAACAGCACACATGGGCTCTCAGGTGGGTGTCCAGAAAGTCACTCAACGGGTCCTTAATTTCATCAGGTGTACATGTAATCCTGCAGCCTGGCCACATGTAGCAGCAGCACCCTCTTGAATGTGGTCCCATTTACACAACTGGCTGTTGATGCCAGTGTGGGCAGGTGGCCAAGTGCAGCCAACTTTTGGTGCCCTAGGTTTATCAGTTCTTGCAGAGCCAGCCAGACTGCCAATCTCAGGAGCTTATCAGTGCCTGGGAGACTGCTGCACACTGCTCTCTGCGGCCTGCTGTATCCTCATGACTTCCTCCATCCACACACCTAGGTACCTATAGAGATCACTCCCACAAGCTCACACAGAAGGCACTTTCATGCCTCTCTCCTGCTACGTTATATGCTATAGCAGAAGAAGCTAGTGGGAGACCTAAAATCCTGTTGTTCCAGATGCAAATTTATCCTTACATAGTAGTTGTGATAATCACAAAAGCTGGTAATACTACCAAATGTACATTATCCTTAAAAGATTCTATTCAAAATAATATGATATAGGAAGAAAATACACTTCCAAATTTACTAGCGCATCCTATTAAAACAAAAAGCTCTCTTAAGATACAGTTGACTTCTTGGCATCCCCTTCCATTGGTTAGCAAATATTAATTAAATGTATTGTCCTTAGTTTCCTTAGAATAATTTCATTTCTCTGCTCCTGTATTTATTCGGGCTTTTGGGTTAAAATGTCACCACCCTCTGTAGAGAATAAAAGTTATTACATTCAAAAAAAATTTTATAATATAATTTTATAAAAACTTTAGGTTATATAAAAAATATTTGAGATATTGGACAGAGGTGATTGTAAACATATCCTCCAGGTCTAGTTTGACTTGACTGAGCTCCTTCAGCAGGTCTGTAGTGGGTAACATACTTCAGAGTAGAAAAAACTGGGATCTACCGACCCTGGCCAGCTTAACCGGATCATGGTCTGCTTCTCTTCCTCCACAACTTATGTTTTCCTCATTTCTTTATTCTGTCTGACTTTAAAAACTAAAGAAAAACAACCACCAATTAAAAATAAAAACCCCCAAACCAGTTTCCTTACATTTTGAAAACCATCATTAATCCATTTTCTCC
This sequence comes from Morus bassanus, assembly GCA_031468815.1. Lineage (NCBI taxonomy): Eukaryota > Metazoa > Chordata > Aves > Suliformes > Sulidae > Morus > Morus bassanus. The sequence continues at coordinate 94,329,422 of CM062569.1, forward strand.
TTCTGCTGATCTCAAGCAAGCTGCCTGCTTCATGCTTCCTAGTGTAATCATGGCCTCAGGACTGGTTTATCCAAACTCAACACAAGGTTTCTAAATAACATCTTAAAATATTTTGTAGAACCTACAGCTGCATACAGCCATCTCAAGATCTGAACATTAGTGCTTTCCAAAGTAGATCTCATCAGGAAACTTAAAGTACATTACAGCTGAAATCCCAGCCCAGGTTTCCTGCAGTGATAGATGCTGCACTGACAGCGGCAGCAGCACCCACTCTACTCAAGTGCAGAGAGACTTTATTTAGGCAGCATTCACTAGCACTTAGATAGCAGTGTTGGAGGACAGCTATCAGCAGTGGTAGGTGTACTATAATTTGCTAGTCCCTGCAGTTCACCACAGACTTACTGCCCCATATTGAGCCAGGATTTCCCAGAGGACTACCACAGGCGTGCTGGGCTCACCACATGTAATAATCCCAATGCTTTGAGGAAGGCGCACTGTAACTACAGGTACACTGTAACTGGGAGTGCTACAGCTCCTGCATCCCACTCAAGTTCAATGTGTACATATGTAAAACAAATTTACACATATAAATGAAAAAAGTTTGTCAGAAACATCAGTACAAACATTATTCATAGTCTCCCCAGTGACTTCCACTTGTGCAGCTGGTTTAGCCATGAAGGAGGTGAAAGAACTAATTTCCTAATATATTCTAATTTCTTAGCATGTCCACACCATTTTTAAGCTCAGTAGCACTTTTAAAATAACGTATGTCTGATCATTGAAGAATCAACACCTTACATCTAAAACTTTCTGGAAAGTTTCAATTCTAACCAATTTTTTTAAGGACATTTGTAAATTTATTCCAGTCCTGCCAGAACCAAAGCCTGCACATATCCAGGATCTATGGAGCCATGGTTAGTACTGTACTATTCTTGAGCTATTAACCTAAAGCCTTAACTTTGGGTCAGAGCTGATTTCTATCCTGCTAGCTCAAAAGGCACTCTTTCTAATCTGCCTGAAAAAGACCATACAGAAACAACACAGTATCCAAATCAAGGAGATGGCTAACACAGAGAGCCATGGGCTATTTATACTTATTTAAGCTCTGAAAAATTGTTACTTTTAGGTAGAGTTTCAATATCTGACAGCAAATAGCTGGTAGAGTTTTGAAAGTCTAGTTGAATCTGACCTATGTATTCAATCACACTCTCTTCCCATATGAAAAGTTAAAACTTAAATATTTTTTGGATTAACATGGAACATACACATTCCATGACTCAGGAGAAGCAATGACAAAATACACATCATGATATAGTGATATCGTGACTCTCAGAAATATCGAGGTATCTAGTTTTCCAGACCAGAAAACCACACAACAGATGAAGGAAAAATATGCTAAATAAAAATCAACCTGTTTATGTAATGTTGAGACATTTGTGAAATCTTCTGATGTCATTCTGGAGGTAGGCACTGGGCAAGTGAGGAGTGTCAAACAGAGGTTTAATAATACTATGCCAAAAAAAAAAAAAAAAAAAAAAAAATCAGTTTCCTGAAAAGCGAACTGCAAAATAATATATCTGCTCAGTTTTACTGCAGTCCCTTTCTAAATCTGCTGTCTCCATGAGAAAGGCAAGAAATCCTGTGAAATTCAGCTGTTCCACTTCATATCGCTATTCATGTCAAACACTATGACATGTCTTTCGGAAGCTGCTTCTTCGTGTTGTCAGATTCTTTCAGTTTATTTCATTCTTTCTTTTGTTCTGGAAATGCCTCTGCTCTCACATTTTTCCCTGTTTTTTGGTGACTTTGCTTTTTCCTTGAAGTTTATATAAATATAAGCTCTTGAATCAACAGGCAATTCTAAACAAAATATATTTTTTCTCTCATTTTCATCTCAGCATCAACTTCCCTTCCTCTAACTCATGTCAGATTGCTTTCAGGTTTGTGCTCAGCTTGATCTGGTCTTTCATATATCATTCATTATCTTCTGCTGGCTAAGCCATGGTATTTTTTCATATTCATTCTCCTGTCTTTTTTTCATTTTATCAGATAAAACTGAGCACTTATTATTAAGCAATCTTTCAAACCTTTGATGCCCTGCCTGGTTTCAGAGAGACTAAATAACTATGTTTATACGTTGACATGTAAAGTATCGAGCTTTATATGACAAAGCTGACTCAGTGACTTACTAAATATTAGGACAATTCCTGTTACACTAAACAAGCTGAGTCTTCTAAGTACATTAGATTTGCAAAAGCTAGTGGGAAGAAAGAAAAAAGCATCTACTTAAGTACTTAAAGGGGAAAAAAAAAATCATTAGAATTGCAGGCAATGAAGCATTTCCATGAGGCAAGCCCAGGAGTTTGCTAACAGATAATGCCTTTCCAGAAGGAAAAGTTAGAAGAGATTTGGCACAGCCTAGGCATACATTTTGTAATCTCCGAAACTGGTATACAGAAAGACTGATTAGGGCTAGAGGAATGTAGCACTTCTACATCCCAGAAGATATATTAGGAGAAAAACAAAGTTATTAAATGTTAATTTAAAAAAAAAAAAAAACAACACAAAACAAAAATGCCTACAAACTGACTTTCTGCATGAAAGTCCTTATTTCCAAAATAAGGACTAAAAAACTTAAGAAGGGCTGAAAGTGAAACCATGTGAAATTTGTTATAAACAACCCTGATTTTAAAACAGAATTCAAAAACTACTCTGGTGAAACTACACAAATGTAAGCAATGTTATTTTGTATTAATTTTGCTCCAAGTTATTTCAGAGAATAATTGCAGAGATCTCTCAGGGCTTTTAAATCATTGAAGCTAAAATGGATCATTTTGTCACTTAACATGAGTACAATGTAGGAGGTTTAAAGTTTATGTCAGGTCAACAAATACTTGGACTCTATTTGTTTGAGAAAAATATCCTTTTTGGGGACCAGTTGTATTATGTACACATAGATGAAATCAGCTTCCATTGCAAAATGTTTCTTTAGCTCTCATGTGAATCTTAGTTCAGAAAACTAGTGTGCTCTGACAACTGCTCTGTGTACTCTGAAAATTAAGACAGGTTTTTCTTAATATTTTGAAGATAATCAGTTGACATAGATGTTAAAACATTATGCTACAATAAAAAGGTGACTGCTATTTTGTTTTTACTTTCTCATTACTGCTCACTGCCTCTTCAAACTTTGTTTAGTTAAACCTTTTCAAGCCTGTGGCAATATCTGAAGAGACTGTGTTAAAATTAATTAAATCTTTGAAAACATTTAGCCATAGTCCTGCTTTTATTGAGTTTTCTCGAAAGTGACATCAATGAGAAGAGCAGCAGGTGCAGGTTTTCCTTCTGTCCTATCCTATCACAGTAGTCAGGATACAGATGGATTCTGGTGTAGGCTTGTGAAAGACAACTTCAAGGGGGAAAATGCTAAAGAAACTTTTAATTTTAAAATATGATATGGTATTGTTGCAGGGGAAAAAAAAAAAAAAAGAAGACAGAAAATGTATTTTTCTCTGCCAGGAGCATAAAGGGCCTGGAAGGAGATAAGAACTGTGTTAAAGCTATATACCACAAAAGTTCAAAACATGAAATAGGCTACTCCGTTTCACTGGTTCCCATACTCCATGCAATGAAGAGAAGAAGTATGCACTAGCCAGGTTGTTAAAGGAAGCAGTGGAAATTAGGAAAGTTTATCAATTCCAGGCAATTTATGTGATGTTGCACAAGAAGCATGTGTGTGCCTGTTTATGCATGCTAGAAAAAGGAGCAAAGGAGAGCACATTGCAGAGGCCCCTGTTGACTCCACGCATAGTGACCAGGATCACAACATATTGCATCTGAGCTAATAAGCCATTTCAAGATCAGTAGCTGTAGTCCAAAGCTATTTGAATGTAGCTACTATGCTTCAGGGCCCAAGCTGACAAGTCCACATCACACCAAGCTGTTGCTTTCTTGGAATGTCTTTTCCTGAGAGGAAGCCTTTACCAAAAAGAAAAAAATATAATTCACAGAACTTGCCTTCTTAACTAACCGACCTCTTCCCACAGCCAGCATGGAGACAAAGGGACAAAGGAACCTCCTCCATTTAAAAAAAAACATTATAAGAATGGGTCAACAGCCTATAACACAAGGCAGCACACAGTAATAATTGCCATAATGATATGTGGTTCATGTGTCATTCACTGAAAAACAGTGAGCTTCTGAAATGGTGATATAAGAAAGTTGTCAATGTTTTCATTGATAAAAACCAGAGTTCTATCAGAAATGACTGCAAGACTCCCTTTGATTTCATAGGGGTAAGAATTGCACTGAATTCAGAAAGAAAAGACTGTGAGACAGGAGAGGGGATTTCATGGGGGAAGTTTGTGATAATGTAATTAAAATCTCTATGCACAAGGGAACAAAGTAAAGGATGAATTGGCTTTTGCCCACAGGCATGTTCAGATTTGATTGCTTCACTCAGTTGGTTTAGCATTCTTTCAGCATACTTTTGTGCTTTCAACATTTTTCATGCGGAATATAACCAGAGGAGGAAAGTTATTTCATGAAGTAACTCATTGGAGTCAGTGGAATTACTCCAGTATGGAATATGTTTCACCATCAAAAGTGTTTGATTTTGTAGATTTTAAATATTCAACTATAAGATGAAATAACAACTATTTAATCATAACCTAAATCCTAGGTATGACTCTTCTGAACATTATTGTAAAATGCATGAATGCAGATGTAAAACAGAGCAAACAGTTCAGTTACCATCTCTAAATCCAGGATACATATCCGTCAGCTACAAGTTAATCTGGGCCCTGACATGCAAATAGGCAAGCAGCCAAATTGTCATGGGTCTCTTTCACTTGGACCAACTTTGGCTTTGAAAAGATTTTCCAAAGAAAATGCACTGAAACTGCTTTGTTCTCTGGGATAGACTCAGTCTCAAAAAATCAGCAGTTTCAAATGGAAGGGAAAGACTTATCAGAATATTCTAAAAATAACTGCATTTGAAGGCCAAGTCTGGTCTGCAGTGTGTAATTTGAGCTGATCTTTTCTAAATGACAAAGACTTCCTTTCTTATTTCAGCATATCTATGTATTATATGTCCTGGAGTTTACTTTAAGAAAATACCTAACAATAGGAAGGTTGCATTACTTTTTTTTTTTTTAAACTGGCTTTGATATGGATATAGATCTGCCTCCAAAATGAACTGGTTAGACTTTGTAGAATCAATGTCTTCTTATCTGGGCATATTATGAATATGAAATTTCATGCAACATTGATTTTGATATCATGAGAGCCATAAAAACAGATCCCTCACCCCCCCAAAAAAAAAAAAACCAACCTCACAACTCTGGAGATTGTCCATAAACAAAATAAAATAAATCTTGCAGTTTAGAAAACTCAAAAAAACTCTGGTAACATTTGTTTCTATTCAGAGTTTTAATTTACTTTGGTAGCACTGCTTTGTCATTTTATTTTATAGCATGCCTGTCAGGAACTTTGGTTGTAATGTAAAAAAAAAAAAAAGGCAAGAAAACCAGTCCAAACAACTTTTGATTCTTGTCTTTTTATTAAACTTAGCATTTAACCTGATACAACTGAATTTTATGAGATGACCTGTTGTTAAAATAATAAGACATGTAATTTTTACTACTCTTGTTCAAAATGATTCAGGAAGATCCAATTGTTTTCAGGCACTTATTATCAATGAAATTATTTTCAGGAAAGGGAGCTATGTTTTCTGTGTCTTACAAATCTTGCAGTGATTTAGTTGTTAGAAAAACTATTGCACTGACATAAAGTGGAGAGGATAATATCTATCTTTCACATTTCTTAGTTTAATTGTCTTGCTGCAACTGAATATGGCACAGAATGTAAGAAAGATTAATGATGACAGAATACTGAAGTTAGCAGCCTCAGGCAAGACAGTTTCTCAGAACTGGCTTTATAATCTCAGAAGAGATATGATTAACTTTAAATGAATTTGAATTCTTTCCCTTTTTCTTTCTTTTCTGAGACAGCACTACAAGACTTGTTTTTCAATTTCTTCTGTATTCTGAAGAAAATTTACAGCTTTCCAATTCTTGAATGGAGTCTAAATAAATTCATACAATATTTCACCCAAGCTTGTTATGTAGTGTCAAGAATTTGCTAACATTGATAAGTTTTTAACTATGATTGAAGGTATCATATCTGTCCTAAGTTTCTGCAGTAGATTCAGCTCTGTGCTAAAACAAACAAACAAAACGGGTTCTAATCAATTAGAGCAGCAATGGTGAAGTATCGTTTCCTCCCATCCCTAGACATCCTGAGGACATGCACCATCTGTCCCCACACACATCGAACTTCTACTGCTCCTCTTCCCTGCGAGGTCTTGCCTGGGCCTTGGCCTCTTCCTCCCCTCCACACACATTATAAAATTAAAATAAACCTCTTTTCTCATCAGAGATATATTAGGACATTGACAACTCATCAGCTTTCTCCTATTCAAGTCTTTGCTCTGCAGGCAGCCACCCTGGGTCCTGAGAGAGCAGAAGGATGTTACGGCAACGTGAGTGACAGGCTAGTTAAACCGACGGAGTGATGGCTTCTGATGTACAGCTCCGGCTGCTTCACCAGAAAACTGGTGAACTCCTGGCTCTCTCACTTCCCTTCTGCCCCTAGATTCAACAACAGGATATGCATGTGGCCTAATTCTCTTCCTCAAAAGGTTTCTTAATTTTTATCAATGTCTTCAGTATTGTGCATGTACCTTCAGGTGGAAGAGACTCTGTCATCAGTATCATTTTATTGACAAGGCTGTTGAAGGATGATCACACCACCCTTCTGCCAACAAGCCAGCTGTATGTGCTTGAGTTCCCAGTTAAACCTCAGATGCTTGCACACAACGACCAACCACCAGTAGTGAAAGCACTACTGCCACTGATTATATACAAAGGTAAAGTATATGAATGAATCTTTGCATCTGGGTTGCTGTATATTCTACACCTGATGTGCTGTCTCCTCAGAGAACGGCAAAAATACTCTTCAGGCACTGCAAAAAAGAGAACCCTCAACCTTTCTGATTACTTGCCAAAGGATTCACTTCATTTAAGTAATTATTTTATTACAGTTTTCTTTAGACATAAGATCTGAAAAATTCATATCAAGAACTTGAAAATGCTGAGAGGTTGTGCAAATATTCTGCCAAACTTTATCCCTGAGCCCAGGAAACAAAATGCTTCAAGAAAAAAAGGAAAAAAAGGAGAATAATATACTTCATCTTTCCTTTAAATTTTCTCTCCAATAACCTTGTTCCACATTGGCCAAAGGAAAAACTATATAATCAGTAACATATAAAATATGTCAACAAGCTGGAATCACATCAATCTCCATTAGTATAATTAATATATACTATCTCAAACCCTAACTGTGAGCGCAGTTTTCAAAATGATACCTGGTAATTTGGTGCATAGCACTTTCCTTAAACTAGGTCCTGGAATTAAAAATAGCTTTAAAAAGTAAAATTGAAATATTGCATTGCATTCCGAAATACTTATATTCCGAGAGTTCTCAGAGTCTCAAGGAAAACAAGAAATAATTTTGTATACAAGGACATAGCAAAGGGTGGCCTTTCTAGATTTTAGCTGCATGTTAAAGTTCTCCTTTGTAATACAATATACAAAGGCAACAATAAAAGATGTAGAATGGCCAGATCAGGAAATTCAGAATTATTGGCCTATGCCCAGCTCTACTACTGGTCTCCTGAGTAATTCAGGAAATTCCCTTTTTAGTCATATCTGCATGTAGCCTATGAAGAGTTAGCTATTTAGCATATGCTGTATGTTTAGTCTCCTTCTATAACCAACAGAGAAAGGCACATTTCCGGGGGATGATTTATTCCATCCGAAGACAGATCTGAAAACAGTTAGACTAATGTGTGCGTACAACTGTGGAAAACTTGTGGAACAACTACTTATAGCACATTTATAAGTAGATGGAGGACAAAAAGATAGTTGTTAGTTATAGAACATTTTTCTTTTTAGTTCAATAATTTTCTTTATGCCTTTCCATGACTGGCTTTGCACCAAATATGTTCATTCTGACCTGGCTGAGCAGAGCCCAGGGTAACTAGGGACAGGTACCTGTAGCAGCGGGCTCCCAGGTTTCTGCTATGGTAGAAGCATACTGCTCCTTCATAGCTGTGGCTTGTAGCACAAGCAGGAACATTTATTTCACACAGACTATTAAATTATGTCAGATCTTGTGGAGAATGGACTACGTATTAAGAGATTACAAAGGGAAAACAGAGTTTAAACTTTTAAAGGGAGGGGGCAGGGAGCAGAGGAGGACTAGTCATAAAGGTGTAGTAATTAGAAATCCTGGAGAAAGGAGAAATTTTAGAACAAATAATGGTGTATAAGGACTTGGAAGAACACAAGGAAATGAGTAGCAGGCAACATTTAGTGTGTCTAGAACTGAATGTCTGATAAGCAGTCTTATATGTGAGGAGGAGCCTTAGATGTCTCTTATATTGACTTTCTTACGGCTTTTGACACTGGCCCACATGACAATGTCATCCATGTCAGACAATGTGAGAGACATACTGTAGATGAAATTACTTTAGACTGAATTGATGGAAAGCCAAAATGTTACATCACAGACAATGGTTCAGTTGAAATGGGATGTCCTCATTCAATACTGATGAAAGGGTGATGGCAATTTGAGGTTTTTTTGGTCAGATGCGACAGCATGTCACTGGGACAGCATGAGGACAGCCTTACAATTATCGTGAAAAACTAAAGAAATTTCTTGAGAAAAAATAAACAAAATAGGATTGGATTCAGTAAGGACAAGTACAAGATACTGAACTCAGGAGGGAATAATTAACTGCAAGACACTAGATAGAGGACAAGTTGTTATGTGTTTATTCTACACAAAAGTGTCTGCTATTACAGTTTAGCACAAGTTAAATATGAGTAGAAAATGTCATACTATTTCTGGAAAAAATAAGCATCATAGTGGAACATATAAACAAGAGCATAAGCTACAAGACATGGAAAGTCATTCTCTTTCCACATCCAGTATAAGTTAGGGGCTCAGCCATGTGCAGATTTGACAGGGGAGAGAGTACAGAGGAGAGACTGATCAGAACTCTGGAAAATGTGACCAATGAGAAAAGACTTAAAGAGTATTTGCTTTTAAGTCTAACAGAGATAACACTGAGAGGGTACAGTATCACTCTTCCAATTGCACGAAAGGCTGTTGCTAAAGGGAAGGAATAATCTATTTCAACTTTCATATGCAAAAAATAATGAGCTTATTATGAAAAAGGAAAGACTCAGGTCAAACATTAGCTGAACTTTCTAACAGCAAGGATAGCGAAGCAGTGGAAGAGTCCTGCTGGGGATATTTTGGCCTTTCCATTGTTGGAACCATTGAAAACCAGGTTAGACCAAGCATCTGTTCAGCATCACTGATCATGCTGGGCAGGGGATAGACCGGCTGTTTTGTGAAGTTCTTTTCTTGCCATATTTTTCTGAAGTGTATGTTCTGTTTATTACAGGGATCTACTAGTAACATTGTGAATGAATATTAGTTTGGTCCTTGCCAGTCAGTCAACAGTAGATCTATATATTTTCTACTCTGTCAACATAAGAGGAATCTCAATGCAATACAAAAAGCTTAAAAATAAAAAGAAAAGTAAGTTAAAAGGTTCCTAAAAGCTCACATGAAGGAATATTTCACACTTAATGGAATACATATTCACAGAGTCCTTGTGCTGATTCAGATTAGACCAAACTGAAAGAAATGAGTAAAAAAGGAAAATTGAATATCACAATCAAGAGCAATAAAGAATTGTGGTGAGCACTACGGCAAATACTAAAACCTAAATGAAGCACTCACATAGTAAAAAAAAAACCAAAACCCTTCTGTTACAGACTACAGTGTGATGCTTCCTTGAAGCTCCCCATTAAAGTCAAAGCAACTTGAGATCGAAAGGAGCAGTGTTGGACAGAAACCTTAATACAATAGCAAAAGCAATGGACATAAAAAGGGCTTTACAAATATGCAGTTTTGCATTTTCTTTTACAAGTTTACACCTGCCTTATAAGACAGATACAATAGAAATGCAATTTGTCCCTTGCTTATAGGCAGGCTGTAGAAATAAAGCCCTGGTTTGCTCTTTCATTGGCCTTAAGTGATAAGCATCTACCAACACAATCATTTTGTTTCTAAGCACATCACTGCTGTTATTTGTTAGCACATCACTATTGTTATTTTTATTCTGAAAGTTTCACTCTTCCCAAGGAATGTAACTTTGATTGATTAGAAAACTCAAGTCTCAGTGAAGCTTGGGAATGCTACAGGTAGTCTTCACTAAGGTCAACAGAAAAACAATTAAGTAGTCCTTTGCTTGGTGTATCAGAAAGAAAGGAAGTCACTGCAAAGATCAGCAGGATAAAAACTGTAGAAAGAGCTTAGATACAATATGAGGGTTTTTTCTTGTCTGCATGTGAGTTCTGCCTGGGCATTATTCCTTGGAGCCCTTAATCTGAAATATTAGGAAAAAAAGAAACAAAAGTCCAAGGAATGGTAGCAGGACTGATGGGAGGCAGGAAGATTTGAAGAAATCAAGAGAATACATTTCCCCCTTTCCCCAGAATTCTGGTTTGGCAACATCACCTAGCATTGCATTCAGGGATGCAAACCCACAGAACATACTAGTTTAACACCTCTCTAATTTTTATTTTGTTAAAGTACATTAAATATAAGCAATACAAAAACAAGAAGGGGAGTGAAGGACATACTCCTGAGGTCTATTTTCTGTTAAATGCAACAATCCTATTTTCCCTTCTTGTCTCAGTTAATGTCGCTGAGCTAAGAATTCAGACACTGCTCATAAAGTTTACATTTCCAGTTAGCCATATTTCACCAGTCTCTTACTGCTGCTGTGAAAACATATGAAAATTGTGATGATACTTCTGACTGGAAAGGACTTTGAAATGGCCTCTAGCAACAATAGAAACTGTCTGAACAGCTCACACAAAACCTGTGTTCAAGTGTGTCCAAAGTACAGAAATTCAATTTTTTGTAGCTAAAACAGAACAACGTTGGTAGGACATGGTAACTGTGAGGCTGTGGGGCTTTAGCTTTGTTTTGAAACCTAGCACGGGGCTGGCAGGAACAGTGAGTAAATATGTTAAATTTATGATGTTTTACTATAATGGATGAAATATTGGGTGTGCAGCAATTTGTGGGGATGCATGGTAAATCATGTCATGGAAATTTCCAAAGTTAAAAAAAAAATTTTTTGGAGAAGGATCACCTTGGTAGTCAGTTTAACATCAGCTTTCAGACCACAGCCTGACAGCTGCAGGAGAAAGACTGAGGAGACAGTGAATGGCAGTACTGCCGACAGGAATAAGCATTCATGTAAGGAGGGATAGCTTTAATTCAAATTGGTCCCCAGAGAAAAACAAACACTGAATAGCTCCCTAATTTACACCTAGTGAATCACTCTTCTGGAATTAAGCACCATCATGTCAACAGAGAGGAAAAATCCTTCTGATTGTCTTCAATGACACATGCTTCTCTCTGTTACCTATATATGGGACTCAGACACTTTGAAAAGCTAAATTTGAATCAGAAGTTGTGAATATTATAATGTATTCATAATAAGACAACCTAGGATTGTCCTAGAAATGTCAGTGTATGGATTACAGAAAAGGAAGCATAGTATGATTTCCAATTTCAGCATCTGGTTCCCAAACTGTCTTCTGAACTTCCCCAAAAAAGAAAAATCTGTTTGGCTGTGACAGACACCTATTTTATTTACCTATTTTATATGATGCTACCTTCTTTCAATAGGCTATGGTTGGACAGCTGAGAGAAAGCCCCTGTTTGCCTTCTCCTGGTGGCTGCACCATCCGCCTGGTGAAGCGTGGGGAGGGAGGGCAGGGCTGATCCTCCCCAGCGGAGTGCAGAAATGCACTCTATGAGAGAGGCCTCCAGCACAGGGCCAGAGGAGGAGGGACAGGCAGGGTGAGGCAGTGAACAGAGCCGATGGCGCAGGTTGGTATGCCTGTCAGAGCACAGGCACCCAGTCAGGCTCCACGGTAAGAGAGACTTTTCCTAGTGATCAAGAAGGGACTGCACACAATTTGATACAGTGCAGGAATCAACTGAAAGGTTCCTGGGTTGAAAGCAAGGTAGGAAGAAAGGACCTCTGCCGCCGGCAAGGACATGGGGGCTGGGGGGGGAAATCAGTGGAAAAATGCCATTTATTTTAGCCCAGTCATTTTGACATTATTCTATTTTCAAGTGTTGTCTGCTCTAACATCTGCTTAAAGAAAGCGGGCTTTAGAACGTGAAGGCCCTTGACAGCATTTCTGAGGTGCCATTAAAGGTGCAGCACAGGTCACGAGGTACACAGCAAAAGGTCTGATTGACTCAAACCCAGAACTCCCCCCCGCATTTCCAGCAGATTTTGCATACCTTTCTTATGAAAAATTGCTTAAAGAATTACAAGACTATGCATACCTAGGTAAAACAACTGTTTTGCATCAGTAAATTTCTCTACATGAAAGTGTAAAGTAAAAGTGATACATTCTTTGAAAAAAAAACACAAAACCCTGTAGTCAGTGTCCCTCTGTTTAGAACCCTGTTCTTATTCTTAAACCATGTTTTGTTTCAGGTTTTGCGATTCAGGTATATTCTTGTCCTGGTTTCAGCTGGGATAGAGTTAATTTTCTCCATAGTAGCTAGTATGGGGCTATGTTTTGGATTTGTGCTAAAACAAGTGTTGATAATGCGGAGATGTTTTAGTTGCTAAGTAGTGCTTACACTAGTCAAGGACTTGTTCAGCCTCCCATGCTCTGCCGGGTGCACAAGAAGCTGGGAGGGGAGGGGACACAGCCAGGACAGCTGACCCCAACCGGCCAAAGGGGTATTCCATACCATATGATGTCATGCTCAGCATATAAACGGGGGGAAGAAGAAGGAAGCGGAGGACATTTGGAGTGATGGCATTGCTCTCCCCAAGTAGCTGTTACGCGTGCTGGAGCCTTGCTTTCCTGAAGATGGCTGAACACCTGCCTGCCCATGGGAAGTGGTGAATGGATTCCTTGTTTTGCTTTGCTTGTGTGCGCGGCTTTTGCTTTGCTTATTAAATGGTCTTTATCTCAACCCATGAGCTTTATCACTTTTTACTCTTCTGATTCTCTCCCCCACCCCACCGGGGGCAAGTGAGCAAGTGTACAGTGCTTAGGTGCTGACTGGGGCTAAACCATGACAATTCTTGATTTCACATGTTTTGTTTCTACTATAACTATGCTCCCTCAGTGCAAACAAGGATTTCATGTTGTCAGTTATTTGGTATATTCTTTATGGAAGTTCTGGGATTGTGTGCTCACCCTAGATGTACAGATTGAAGAATTATTTATTGGCAGCTTGCTCACCACATTCAGGAAATAAAATAAGATTCCTAGATAGCTTTTTAACAGAATAAAGTATGGTATGGAACAACCACTCTAACAATACATGCTTTCAAATAGTGTGTCTAGAGGTCAGGTTTGCAGAGAATGTAAATTGATGGAGACTTTGGAAGTCAGTAGAGCTCTTATGATAATCTGGTCCTTTGTATTTATACATAAGACTGTTCATATATAAGAGCTCTTCAAACTCTCAAACATTTGTGGAAGGAAAATGATACTTCAGAATTTTTGAGATAAGACTTTCAAAGGCATTGAAAAACACTTTACCATGCCATACAGTTATAAACTTCTCACGTAACAAGGACTTGCAATTTCCTCATACGTATATTAACTGTAGAATTGAGAAAGACCAGCTTAAGGACCTGACCAAGACCAACCACTTGAATTATACTAACACAAGGAAGAGGCCGTAAGCAAAAGCAGAAATAAAGTCTGGATTACATTCTACTGCAACCAAAGCAAGTATGCCAAAAGCTGTGAGGCAACCAAAAAAAGGAGATCCTTTCCATGCAAAAAAGTCAATGCCAGCAGAGCTTAAAGAACACATAGAAATGGAGGCTAAGCAAGGTAAAGATTTCTTAATACATAGCAAGGCCCAGTACTGATCCAGCAATAAGAGAGAATACAACTAGCTATATTTCTTCCAGAATAAATCACCCCAAGGCAAGAGGGTTCATCTGATGACATAAAGTCTCTCACAGCCGGTATCAAGGTTTATTGTCGATATTCATTTTAATTTAGTACTTAAAGTAACTTTACACTTTTTTCCCCTGGCTAAAATCTGACAGTTGGGTATCTCTGAAGAACACAGAAAAATGACTGAATTAAAACAGGTATTTATTGGTTATTTAACTTGAGGGTATTTCTAGTATCTTTTATCAATAGTAACAGCAAAAATATCAATATTTTTTAATGGAATTCATATTCTTTGCCTATTAGTAAAAGTAAAAATAACATTTTATGAGCATTTGCCCTCTGCCTAGTACAAACAATTACAGAAGGGTTCTACCAGGTTGTGGTAGAACTGTAGAAACTTGGAAATCATTCTAAGTAAATTGAGGTATGAAATGAGAACTAAGAATCCCAAGGAAATGTAAGCAGGTATTTAAATATCTCTTATAAGCTTGAGGAGCTTACATAGCATAGTAATAAAATAAAAAAATAAATAAAATTGAAAATTGAAGCAATGATAGGAACAATCAGATATTACTAGGTAGGATATAAACTCCCTAGAAGGGAAAAGAGCACGCAATAGAGCTTTTTTCTAGATGGAGTGGGTGGGAATATATTCTTCTCCTCCAGGTATCTGACTCCCTGCAGTAGAATACAAATTTAAAACAACTGTTGCTCTGATCAAGCAGAACAACCCATAGATCCAGAAGCAACACTCCGTAGATTCAACGAGAAACATCAGGAGGTTTATCACGCTTGTAAAGCAAAACTAAAATCTGTCCTTTGTCTCCTGCTGATGTTTCTTGTGTCATGAACTTGTACTGCGAACAGGCTGCATCCTTCTGGGAAATATTTGCAAGAGAGCACAGAAAGCAAGTGTGGCAGCCATAACTGAAATTGCTGAAGAAAACACGGCCATACTGACAATAAAAGCAATAATGCATTTTCATTTTAGTAACCCTACTGCAGAAGCTTACAGGGATGCAATAGTCCCTGAGAAATGTATTAGAAAACTGAACCTGTCCTGCCATCTTGTCACAAAAGGGGAAAGTATGCAGTACCTGTCAGAACACATGGGAAATTAAATCATCCATTAGCTTCTGCCCGATCCACCACTTGACAGGGTTCTTGCAAGCAAACACTCAAATGTTGAATAACAAAGAAAAGAACAAGAGTGAGAAGAGGTCTTTTGATGTGCAAGGTATTCTTGCTACCAAATTCTAATAAAGCCTCTGACAATTTAAATTGCTACAGGTGATTTCAGTTTAAATCAAGAGTTTTCAAAGTAAATGCATATAAAGAACTAATCCATTAGAATGAGGTTAAGGGGGATAAAAATCCTACAACTGCAATTTTAAGTTACTAATTAGCTACTCAATAGAACTATTGCAGCTGTTCTTTTTGCTAACCATTAAATTATAAAGATATGAAGACAATGAAAGGAGAATGACCTTCTATATGTCAAAGAATATTGCTGAAGGCATCTGCAGCTAATGGGCCTGTGCTTGCTCGTGCAGAAAGAGTAAATAGGTTTATTAGCTTACTCAGCTGGAAAATACTTAGCAGCTACTGGTCATCTGATAACGAATTTAATTCATAGTTCATTTAGCTACAAAGGGAACTGATTTTTTTTTATGCTGTTATTCAAATGTCCTGAAACATAATCTGTACCCAGAGGGGGTAAGGCAGACTAGCCCTAGAACAAAATGTTTTCTACTTATTCTGTCCTAATTTGCATCCTGTACCACTGCATGTGAGTTTCTTACAATTTAAGCATGCATTTCCCAGAAAAAGATTAGTTCCTGTAACTAGAGATAACAAATGAAGAAATTGAAAGCTCCTTGAAATCCATATCAGCCTTGTTGCAACTACACAGATTCCCTCATTACATAATGTGTTTAAATTTCTTTTTTAATGCATTTTGTAAAAATATTCCATTGTTTGACTCAAAACAACATATTTTCATACTATCTGCTCTCAAAACACATCTTGGATTTTATTTGGATCAGATTCTTCTGCTATATATAAACTACTATCTTTATGTTAACTGTCCTGTACTAGATGTGAAATCCAGAAAGGGTCATACCTACAAATATTTGCCTGCAGCTGCTTCAGTGAATCTTTCCCAGTCACTGATATTATGGGAGTTTTTCCCACCCACTGAGGAAAGAACTACAGCTAAGACTGGCAGAAAGGGGAAATGAAAATTCAGGACAAGGTAGAAAGCACTCTACTCATAACTTCCTCAGAAATTAGTCACAAAATCAGTACTACAAGTTCACGTGTGTTATTTTGTCCCCTATAGAAACGCAGTCAATGGCAAAGTCTAAAGCAACTGCAGAGGCTCTCAATAACACAGGTCAAATACAACCACACTATCGAGGTGCTAGAACAGGGAGGCAAACAAAATCTCTATATAAATAGTATGATAGCAGAGTCCAGCAGATATTTTTCATGGGAAGAAGGGAGAGAAAGAGGAAAAAAGAGTCTACCCTTACTGAAGCAATGACTTTTTTTTTCCCCCCAGAGGTTTTTTTTTTAGACATTCATTTTTAAGCCAGGTATCATTTCCTCCAATCCAGTGGAATCTTAAACATTCACTTTTTGTTCCAGTAATAGGTTTGTCTATTACTATTTATTTCTTATACAGCATTTTACTGTCAATAATAATTCATAGAACAGGTAGAAAAACCAGAAATACTTTTCCTAAATTTCTGGAATATTTACAAAATAGAATAATTAATTCTATGGCCTGAATTATCGGTGAGGGGAGCTGCTCTGGAGCCGGCCCGATCCGCAGTGGAGCGGCAGATCTCGGCGCACAGTGGGTTTTCCTGAGGCAGGGAAATGGCAGGTGAGCGGAGAGACCCGCCAGGAACTGGCAGCTCTCGCAGGAGACACTGATAAGGCCTGGGCTTTGCCAGAGCAGCTGAGACCACCCCAACGCCTATAAAGAGCAGCCTGGGGAGCGCTAGCCACCAGAAATGCCGCGAACAGGGTGGGCAAACGGCGTGGCGCGTCAGCCAGGGCGTGGCGTTTACACGGAAGGGCGCGGGAAGGGCATAGCCACCCACCCAGCCCAAGAGGTGAGTTCAATTAGTGATCACCACCCTCTCAGAAGGAGCTTAGCTATGGTATCCACCCAGCGGAAAGCCACGTCCTCTGCACTTGCCAGAACGGATGTGGCAACCCAGACAGAGCTCCCATGAAAGCAGGCAGCCACCTGGGTCTCAGGCTGCAGAGACTGCCAGAGCCTTTCACTGGTAATGGATAGCAGCTGTGAGAACAGCTGAGGTGTGACCAGGTGGATGACCTGCTCAGCCTGGTGGCAGAGCTACATGAGGAGGTAGAAAGGTTAAGGTATGAGGCTCTGGATGTGGAAGGCCAGTCAATGGATGATGTGGATGACAGTCCGTCCGCAGCAGTGGTGTTGCCAAGGTCAGAAAGGCCTACCCCCCGTATCATGACCACCTCCACGAGGAAGAAAAGACAGGTTACAGTTGTAGGCGACTCCCTTCTGAGGGGAACAGAGGGTCCAATATGCTGGACAGACCCTCCTCTTAGGGAAGTCTGCTGCCTCCCTGGGACCTGGGTTAAGGACATCTCTAGGAAACTTCCTAGCCTGGTACGGCCCTCAGACTATTACCCATTACTGCTCTTCCATGTGGGAGGTGATGAAGCCGCAATGCATAGTCCCAGGGCAATCAAAAGAGACTTCAGGGCCTTGGGATGGTTGGTAAGGGAATCTGGACCACAGGTTATTTTTTCCTCTCTCCTTCCAGTGGAAATTTGCAGTCATGAGCAATATGAGTCAGGTGAAGCGTAAAGTCAGGACCCTGAATTTTAGGAAAGCAAACTTCCAGCCTTTCAAGGAATTAGTCAATGGGACCCCCTAGGAAACTGCTCTCAGGGACAAGGGAGTAGAACAGAGCTGGCAGATCTTTAGTGATGCTTTCCATAGAGCTTAAGACCTCTCAATCCCCAGGTGTAAGAAATCAGGAAAGGAAGGCAAGAAACTGGCATGGCTGAATTGAGACCTGCTGGTCAAACTCAAGGGCAAGAAGGAAATGCACAGGCAGTGGAAGCAGGGACAGGTATCCTGGGAAGAGTATAGGGATGCTGCCTGGTTGTGTAGGGATGGGGTCAGGAATGCCACGGCATGGCTGGAGCTGAACTTGGCAAGGCATGCAAAGAATAATAGAAGGGCTTCTACAGGTATGTCAGTCAGAAAAGGAAGGTCAAAAAAAGCATATCCTCCCTGATGAGCAAGACTGGCAAACTGGTAACAATGGATGAGGAGAAGGCTGAGGTACTCAACAACTTTTTTGCTTCAGCCACGGATGTCATCTATCTGGACTTCTGTCCCTACATGTCCCTACCATTTGACATGGTCCCCCACAACATCCTTCTCTCAAAATTGGAGAGATGTGGTGGGTGGACTGATCAGTGAATGAGGAATTGGTTGGATGGTCACATCCAGAGGGTAGTAGTCAACGGCTTGATGTCCAGGTGGAGATCGGTGACGAGTGGTGTCCCTCAGGGGTCCATACTGGGACCAGTACTGTTTAATATCTTCATCAGTGACATAGACAGTGGGATTGAGTGTACCCTCAGCAAGTTTGCAGATGACACCAAGCTGAGTGTTGTGGTTGACACGCCTGAGGGATGGGATGCCATCCAGAGGGACCTGGACAAGCTCAACAAGTGGGCCCATGTGAACCTCATGAGGTTCAAGAAGGCCAAGTGCAAAGTCCTGCATCTGGGTCAGGGCATCCCCCAGTATCAATACAGGCTGGGGGATGAAGGGATTGAGAGCAGCCCTGCAGAGAAGGACTTGGGGGTATTGGTGGATGAAAAGCTGGACATGAGCTGACAATGTGCACTTGCAGCCCGTAAGGCCAACCGTATCCTGGGCTGCATCAAAAGAAGCGTGGCCAGCAGGTTGAGGGAGGTGATTCTGCCACTCTACTCTGCTCTGGTGAGACCCCAGCTGGAGTACTGCGTCCAGCTCTGGAGCCCTCAGCACAGGAAGGACATGGACCTGTTGGAGTGGGTTTGGAGGAGGGCCATGAAAATGACCAGAGGGATGGAACATCCATGGAAGAAGTGTTGAGAGAGTTGGGGTTAATCAGCCTGAAGAAGAGAAGGCTCCAGGGAGACCTTATTGCAGCCTTTCAGTATAAGTACTTTAAGAAGTATAAGTATAAGCAAAGTATAAGTAGGCTTATAAGAAAGATGTGGACCAACTTTTTAGCAGGGCCTGTTGCGATAAGACAAGGGGTAATGGATTTAAACTAAAAAAGAGTAGATTTAGACTAGCTCTAAGGAAGAAATTTTTTACAATGAAGGTGGTGAAACAGTGGAACATGTTGCCCAGAGAGGTGGTAGATGCCCCATCCCTGGAAACATTCAAGGTCAGGTTGGACGGGGCTCTGAGCAACCCGATCTAGTTGAAGATGCCCCTGCTCATCGCAGGGGGATTGGACTAGGTGACCTTTACAGGTCCCTTCTTACCCAAATTATTCTATGATTCTATGGATTATCATTAGTATTTGTAGTTGCCTAGTATTCTGTCAATTGAACAGTCATTCTCATACCTGTGAAACCCATCTGAAAATTTCCAGTTCTTAAAACACAGAAATGAAAATCAAGTTTGTTGAATGACACTGCTCTTGTTTATGACAAGCATTTTTAGGATAGATTTATGTCTTTTTATCATAACTTGAAAACAATTGAAGGAAAGTCCTTCAATTTTCTTTGCAAAACTCTGTGAAAAATATCACACCGAGAAATTAAACTGAGAGGTTTGATTAAAATCCCTGCTCAGCACTACACCTTTAGATATCTACAGTGTTGAAACATGATGTAATAGAAAAGACAGTATTCATTTGGCATCCTGTTCATCACAGCTTGGTCTTGAACAGGGAAAAAGAGGAGCTCTGGCATTTTCAGGTTTAGCTCAGAATAAATTTAACATTAGTTTGACAGTGTGAGCACTTTAGACAGGTTATGAGGGTGTAAACCTCACTACCACAGCCGTATTTCCTTTGGTTAAGTCAGTTAACCCACATATCATGGTCACCTAGGATGTCCTTTACTCTTCACTCAAGAACTGTCATGTTGCTGTTCTATGACAGTGCTCTCTTTACACATTAAATGGATGTATGCATGGGTATTTTCTTTATAAATGGTTGCAGTAGTAACTCATCTGAAGAAATTAAATGTTCAGACTAAAGCAGTGTCTTTTATATGCTTTTAGAGATGCCTTGTGGCTCAGGGATATTTTGCATTCACACTGCCAGCTTTGAACGCCCACAGGAAAACATAGTTTATATGTGAATCACACACTGCAGTAGAAAAAGCTTATCATATTTCTAAAAGGGATTGTATTTTTGTAGAAGTAAAGATGCATTAGTCTTAAAATATCAGCAGAGGACAGTAATAAATATATCCTATTTACACACATTGCTCTGGCTACACACAGCCTGAAGTCAATCAATGTTCTTGTGCTTGTTTTTCCTATTAACTAGCTCTAAGTAAATAGCTTTCCACCTGAGGGAACTATAGCTAAGAGGAAAGAGCAGATTCTGAGGAATAGGTACACCTTAGGTTGGTTGAATCAGGACTGCTGTGCTTATTGCAATAATATCTTTCTGCTAGGTGAGAAGTAAAGTTCTGTGTACCCAGTGCTGTGCAGGTGTAGTGTAAGAAAAAGTCACTCTTACAACAAGCATTATTTTTTATAAGATGTCAGAGGGAAAACAGAAAAATCAAGAAGAATTAGCAATGTGTTCAAAGTTTCCATTATCTAGTGGAAACCTCGTCTCTTGCAACCTCTGCTAAGGTAATGAAAAGTTAGGTGTAAAATGGGTATGAGCTTACAGAGGAGAGATGAATGAAATAGGAATTCAAGCAGTGGAGAGATGAGAGAAGAGAGGAGAAAGAGAAACTTCTCTGCACATGATGAAAAGGGGAAAAGAGAAGAACAAGCCAGCCAAAGAAAGAAGGAAGGTCATGTCATACGCTGTTTATTTTCACTTGGAAAAAAAATCAGCAAGACTCTGAAAAGAGAGAGGTGGAAGCTTTGAGAAGTCATTCAACAGAATGAAGGTTGCGGGAATTGTGGGTATGGCATTCATTTGTGCTGAAGACGTAGAGCTACTGCATTCACAGGCATTTGATTATAAAAGTCATAGAGCAATAAAATCTTTTTCTTGCTTCGCCCTGGTCTTTTATTATACCTAGAAATGTGTTTGTGTAAGGTACTCTTTTCTGGTTTGTCGCCTTTTGGTTTATATATCTTAGAAAATCTTTTCTTGTGATTTTTTTCTTTTTTTTTTTTTTTTTTTATCATCCTGAAAGCCTGAAGAAGCCTAAAATGAAACTGATGTGGGAGTTTCACATCTTGTAAACAAGCTAAGCATGCGGTGGTCCTTTTTAACTCCCCCACATGTTCCCTAAATATATTTTACAGAAAGAAGCAGAATTAGGCAAACAAAACAGCTGAGTAACTATGCTAGAAGAGCTACTACCAGTGACAATTTGGTTTTGTGGAATTTTTATTAGATACTAGTAAAAGACAAAACCTAAAAGTATTCTATGTAGTTTGCTTGTTTTAATTCATTCTCTTCCCCAGTATGAAAGTATTAATATTTCAGTCTGCTATGAGTACATATTTGTGGGACTCAAAGAATTTAATCTTTCTGTGAGGCTAAACACTGAGGAACAATAACTACTAACTAAATATTCTGCAATATTTTGCTCATCAGAAGACTGTATTATTGAAAAAAAGATCATCCTTCCTAAAAAAAAATTAAGTGGGAAACAAAATCCCATGTATTTTAGCTTTGGCACTCTGTAATTATTTACCAGCACAATGAATTGTATGATTCTGAAAATTTCAGCTCTTGTTGAAAAACTAAAGTAAAAAACAAAACAAAGATATTTTAGCTTTGGCACTGTGTATTTATTAACCAACAGGCTGAATTGTTCTTAGGGGTTTTCTTAAGTGTTTCATATGACAATTTTTTTCCTTGTGGCAAAATAATTTCCTGTCCCCATAAAAATCTCTGAAGTCCAATGCATTTCATACCAAGCTGCCTATGAGTTATAAAGCCACTGTTCAAAAAAATGATCCATAAAAACTACAAGTAGGCAACAAAATCTTAGGCATTTAAATACAGTGAGCTGGGTTTCAGTTGATGAGAACATTTTTTTTATCTGGGATAAGAAAATAAGGCTATTGATCATGTAATGTTCAGTCAGCTGGGACTCAATATTTTAAACGGTGTCTCACACAGCCTTCAAAACACTAAAAACCCAACCAGAACCCAAGTGGCACTGTTCTCCTGAGGATTAAGAAGTTATGAAAATAAAACTATGCGATAATACCATAAAGACAGAAACACCAAGAATATAATAGCCATTCACAACTGGCTAGACAAACGAACACTAGAAGTTACAAAACAGCATACTGGGTTCTTATCAGTAATTTGAACATTATGCTTGACTAATTTCACAAGTTCTATCCTGCCAATATACTCCACCAGTTTTTTTCAAACTGAAAAAATGTTGAAGGAAAACCCACAATATTTATTAATGTTTCATGTGTCAAAGCAGCAGAAAGTACAGTGAGTCGGTATTGTCTCACATAACAGAACTCTTCAAAGATGGACATTGAAAACATACTAACGACAGAGGTAACATTTAAAAATTTGGGTATTGTTAATCCAGTATATACTGTACCAGAAGAAGGACTAAGCAGAGCTGTGTCTAATGTTACCATATTTATGGTTTGGAGGCTGTCTTTGGTACTTTCTCTGCATCACCAATTAATGCTATCTCTGTTATAAATTTTCTGGTTTGTGTCAGAGATGGTGAAAAACACAAAAGTGTATTTTTACTATAGAACTATACCTACTGGGGTCCCTTCCTGACTGAATAATCACAGGATTATAGCAGGTGCCTTTGAAAGTTGAAGCACAATATGATAACAAAAGCCTTAAAAGACAAGCATGGTATAATATTAGAGAGCCCGAGGGTATGAACACAAACCACAAATAGTCAATTAATGGTCATCAAAGGAATACAACTCTGAGAATTGGGCTGAACCCAATTTAAGCTATAACAGAGGAAAAGGAATATACATTCAACACAAAAACAATCTAAATATACTGAAAATACAATGGATGTAACAAGACAAATTGAGAACAACAGCCTGTGCAAAAATGGGAGCAGAGGAAGAAGAGGGAGGAAGAATGGATCCAGCTGTGCCTGCCCTGGTTAGGGCTGCTGCACCTGATCAGCACCTGCAGGTCTTCCCTCCCCCTCGGCGGAGAAGGCAGCGCTGCCATTCACCACATTTCAGTACTCCAGCTCAGAAATTGTACCTAAAGTATTACCTTTTACTATGTAGCTGGGTTAAGCGAATCAGAATTTGGAAGAGCAGCATGTGTCTCTGAGTGTTTTCTGCTTCAATGTTCCCACATGACAAAGTGATTGATACTGTGGCACCGAGACACAGTAAAGTGGGATGCAACAGGTGAATAATGTTATTGTGTTACTTAAGGAGTCTATTTATATATGACCTTCCTACCACTCTAAATCATTACATCTGCATTATAATATCTAAATCATACCTGAGTGACACCTTCATCATCAGTGAAAAGGTATGGAGATGTTAGTAACTGTTGGTGAGGATTAGGACAACACCTGAGCCAGAAAGCTCCTTTTTTAAAACTTCTCAGAAATCACATCAATACCTAGAAGGGGATTATTTTACCCTGTAAGTAACACAACTAATTCACTTGTTTTTGTCAAATGATAAGTTTGCAACTGGGCCTTTGTGGAGTATTCACAATGCTTGTCTTTAGGTATCCAGACTCCCTAAACTGGTCAACAGAAAGTAAATGTACCTAAATTAGACTCCCACTCCTAGCCTTGGAGAGACCATCTCTATTTCTTGATGATATCCGAACCATAGTTAAAGAAGCTGCCCAACTTAGGCACTTAAATGTTAGGTCCTGGGAATACTTCTATATGTTTTCAGGCTAGAGTTATTATTAATTCAAAGTATACAACATAGTAGCATTTGTTGTAGTATATCAGCAATATTCTTTGGTGCCAACCTGTATTGTCAAATAGCTACGGGTCAATGTTTCTGGCTTTTCTGAAAATGCTCTCAAAGAAAACGTGAGTAGAAAATAAAAAGCAAGTTTAATGAGCAGATTTCTCCCACATCCTTTAAAAAAGAAATGGGTCAAATCACAACACCAAAGATGGCATTTTAATATGTATTTATTCCTGAAACAATAAATCTACCTAAAACATGTCAGCAAACAAGAGGCTGCCATTCTACTCTCACTCAATTATAACATACTGTTTCAGGGTCATTTTTTGTTACCTGAGCAAATGAGGTTTTCTGGCTCACCTAGCTGAGCACTGAGCAGTGATTATACAGGAGAAGAAACCCAGCAAACAGAACTTAGGAAGATTTTTAAGGACTTAAATTTTACAGGTCTTCTTTCATAAGTTTTTAATTCTAATTTACATAGAGAACTTTTCAGCAATTAGTAAGAAAATAATTGATATTTACTAGTAAAAACTTGTATTGAAATCTCTTTTATGTCTGAATAATGAAGAAAGTCACGTTGAAAAGCAGTACTAAAACATCTCTTTAAAAGTACATCGCTATAAGCCACAGTTCAGCTATGAATGTTCCTCCAAAAATCTACGTGCATAAGTTTTGTATTCCAAGTGTGGTCTTAGTATATTTTTATAATAATTAAGAGCTATCACAACAATACATAAATCTCAGAAAAATTGCTAAGGTTATGAGATGCGACAGGGACAAATAATTGGGCTAGATGCTGTTATTAACATTGACTTTCAAATTACCATGAACATAGGCTTTTGTTTTCAGTAAGCATGCTTCATTGGTACTGTACAGCAAACGACAAGTGATTAACCTGAGCATACATAAACAAATTTTTTCACATTCCCCTTTTAAAGCAGTACAGTACAATTTCTGTAAGACACTGTATCAGGCAACAGTAGCGTGCTTTCTCTTCCAGTTATATTTATCTCTCTGAGAAACATCTGTTGTAGCAAGTAAAAGAAATGACTCTCAGCATTTGTATTTGAGTTCCCTCTGTCCTTGTCCAGGGCACCGGTGCAGAACAGACTCATGTTCCATGTCTTTTATGTAGGACTCCCTTTCCAGACTTGAGGGCCTTAAACAAAGCTGGTAGGATTTAGACATCTGCACCAACGGGTCTGTCTTTTGGAAAGACATAGTGATTTTTTGTCATCTTGATGCATCAAATTCCATGATGTTTAAAACTATGCATTGGCTCTAGTGGCAAAGGGCACATAGGTGGATGATTCTAGGGATTGCTTTTTTCAACTAGATGGCTGTTTTCAAGCCATTTTTCCATGTAACACAGATTCTTAGCCTGTTTTCTGCAGTAACAGGGAAAGCTTTACTCTAAGTGATGGCATTACTAGGAAAGAATCCATGAAGAGCATTATGTAGTCATTAATATACCAAATCAACAGAATTTTATGGTGAAAAAAGTAAAATAAAATGACAATGGAACAATGTTGGCCATTTGAAAAAAGAAGTACTAGTTGCCAGTAGAACTGTTTTAACAATTTTTCTGTCATGTCATGTTAATATTACATTTTTCCTGGTTGTTTCCTTCTGAATAGTTGGTTAATAGAAATTAATACAGCTTGCTAAGTGTCCTAAAAAGCAACAAGGTGAGTAAAAGAGGTCAAAAGAGAAGGAGGAAAAAACCTTAGGTAGTATTCACCATGGGAGAAAAGGAAGATAAGGAAGATTTGCTCTTTTCCCTGCCCAAATATGTAAAGGGTTCTATGGGTTACAGTTACACGTGCGAAAAGACAATAATTTGGACATAACAGAATTCATATTCTACAGAAGCAAAAAGATCTCTTGTATACATGAAAATTAGGGAGGAGAGTAGAATTATGCCTGTGATTTTTTTATTAACCTGTATTAAAGGAAGTCTGCCACTCTACTAATTTGAATTTTTGTACTTATTTATGTAGCACATGTGGTTGCATTACCCAAAACAACAACTGAATGCATTGTTCCTCTTCTTCCATTTCTTTCTCTTAATGGTACAGGGTTAAATTTAAACACACAGAACTCAACCAGCTATTTGTCTGAAAAAGAAAACCAATGAACAAATCATCTTTCACTAAAAACATTTCTTAAATTATATTAAAGATTTTTGTCAACATTTTTTATTTGTGTCAGCTACAGTTTTTGCATCTTCAGCTGGCAGTTCATTAAATGAGAAAATCACACAGTCCATCACATCAAGTGTTTGACTGAAGGAATGAAAAATGGCAGGCTGTTATCACATCTGTTTATTATTATTTTAATGCGAAATGATCAGCTGCACTGACAAACAAAATTCATTGCTGGTTAACATGAAGAAGGCACAGCTTGTGAACAGCTTAATAGGAACATTTGGGGATCATTCTTGCTGCCATTTAAATTAATGGCAATTTTGTCATTGAGTTCAATGGAAGCAAGACCAGATCCTATACAGCGCACTCATAATTATACTAATAGAATTTGAAATTTTCAGTGATAGCAAAGAAAATAGCACAAATTGGTTTAGCATAGGCAGAAACACGAGGTCCCTCCTCTTGGGTTCCTTGAGCTTCTGCTAATGAAATATATCTGTACCTACCTACATAACTATGCGTATATTAAAAAAAAGTGAATTTCTATATTATATTCCAGAGCCTTCCAAAGATATTTTTTTCCCAGAAGGGTATCACTAGGTTTAACACTAGTTTCTATTCATGATCATTTGAAATTTTAACTTTTCATACTCTGTCAAAGTCCATGGAAACATACTCTTTTCTAGAGAGATGATATCACTGCCTTGAGACAAAAAATATTTTTCCCATCCAGAATTCAGTGCTATTTGTTTACAAGGTCTGACTTTACTTTCTCTTAAGGATTAAAATCAGAGTTAAGAACTGGCTCACTGATGTGTCAAGGTACAGTGTTGTCTGTACAAGACCTTGTAAAAATCACAGCTTATGCAATATGCATAGGAATTTCCTAATGGTCACAAAGGTGTGCAGACAGATTACTGCATTTTACAGAAACTGTTAAAATGGTGACTCAGTCACGCATGTCTGTTTGGCCACTGTTTCTCTGCTTCCAAAATCTTAGACCTTTCACTATCATCAATCTCTTTTTTCACATCATCCACATACTAATGTTGCTCTCCCTTTTGCCTGTGTTCCTCCACATACACCCTCGTTCTCTTCCTCTTTGTTCCTGTTTCACACTCCGTTGTTCCTGTGAATCAGGAAGGCACCACCATTTTTTGA
Source organism: Morus bassanus (assembly GCA_031468815.1). Taxonomy (NCBI): domain Eukaryota; kingdom Metazoa; phylum Chordata; class Aves; order Suliformes; family Sulidae; genus Morus; species Morus bassanus. The sequence goes on from CM062569.1 coordinate 94,356,937, forward strand.
GATGTTTTAGGCCCTATATATGGGTCAGTATAGTAGCTAACTGCTGCTAAGTAATCACCAGAGAGCAGTGCATGTTTCTAGGAGGAATGTCTTTCTCCACAACAGGCAGAGATAAGGTAGTTACACTCATAAGGTAGTTGAGATAAGAGGAGTGGAAAATTCCACCAAGTTTTGTTTCCTCTTTTTTGAGTCCCATGTAGATTAAAGGACAGCTAGCAGACCAGTTTATTCACTAATCTGCTTACTACTTCAAAGATATAAAGGAATATGAAAAAAGAGAACTACAGGGAAATGCAGAACTGATATTCAAAGCAGACCTTCATTCATTTCTTGAAGTAAAATGTATTTGTAGACACAAATTAAAAGACTTTCTAGAAATAATATGTTAGTTCAACCAACCACAGCAGCTGGTAGCTCAAGCAAGAGGAAAGTTAGGTTACTTGGATTCTATGACTGTTGTGTCTTCAAGAGTTTTTAAATCTGTACTCTTTCCATTAAACTAGTTCAAGATAACAGTGCATTTTTCAAGTTGGATGATATGAAAGGCTTTTTTGAATCACAGATTAAATTAAAGGAAGGAAACTGGAGGTACTGTTCTGGATACTGGTTTAACTGATGGCTGCCAGTTTTCTATTCTTGCATTTAGCATGTTACTTTCCTAACAAGTTTCACTCCCTTTCTTCCTCAAATTAATAAAATGATCAAATTTTTATTTCAGAAATATGACTGAGAGTATAGTATTGCCTGGATCCATTAACTCATTTCCTCTTTTAAGAAGGTAATTTTTTTTTTTCTGGCTTATGGTTATTCCCTAAAATATTCTAAAGTCTCTTTTATGACAAAAAGTTTTGTCTTTTTTCTGCTACATCAAAGATAATGAGTTAAAATGCATTTTTAAAGTAAAACTAACTATTTCAGTCTTTCGATTTTTATTCCCTAGATAGTTTATGATGTGATAATTCCAACAAAAAGAATGACACTCATTTAGAAGCAAACACAAACCGTACAATTTAGAAGTGCAGTTTAAATAATGTTAATTTCCAGTTGCAAAGACGTGGTCAGTATTACTGTGCTAGGAATGTGTTGTGGTTTATCCTGGCAGGCAACTCAGCCCTACACAGCCGCTCGCTCACTCCCCCCACCCCGGTGGGATGGGGGAGAGAATTGGAACGGGAAAAGTGAGAAAACTCGTGGGTTGAGATAAAAACAGTTTAATACGTAAAGCAAAAGCCGCACAGGCAAGCAAGCAAAACAAGGAATTCATTCACTACTTCCCATTGGCAGGCAGATGTTCAGCCATCTCTAGGAAAGCAGGGCTCTTTCACATGTAATGTTTACTTGGGAAGACAAAATGCCATCACTCTGAACATCCCCCACTTCCTTCTTCTTCCCCCAGCTTTATATGCTAAGCCCAATGTCATATGGTGTGGGGTATTCCTTTGGTCTGTTGGGGTCAGCTGTCCTGGCTGTGTCCCCTCCCAACTCCTCGTGCACCCCCAGCCTGTTCGCTGGTGGGGTGGGGTGAGAAGCAGAAAAGGCCTTGACTTTGTGCTCAGCAATAACAAAAACATCCCTGTGTTATCAACACTGTTTTCAGCACAAATCCAAAACACAGTCCCATACAGCTACTATGAAGAAAATTAACTCTATCCCAGCCAAAACCAGCACAGTATCCACCCCTAATTTCATACCATTTACATCATGCTCAGGTCCCACACTATCCAATACATTCTCAGTAATCACCAGCACTTTCACTGTCTTTTGATATATACACACAGATATAATTCCCTTAGTCTATGGCCCATCCCCCTAAAATGTCTGTTGAGTTCATTTAGTCCATGACTTTGGGCTCCATCTATCATAAAAGTCTTTCACGGCCAGAGAGATGGTGTGTGGTGTTGGACTGTTACATGCTGAAGTCAGTCCTCGTTCCATCACTGCTGCACTTTGCTTGGTTTCATCAAAGGTCATTCTTTATTAATCTGGGTGATTCTTACTGTAATACCATTGATATGGCATATAGCAACCATAAAAGTGATGACATACAGTATTATATATCAGTTAACATCATACCATTTAGTTCATTGGCTATTTTTACTGAAAATCAAATCCCCTTGGGGTACACATCAGACTTCTCCATCCTTCCACATCACCCACTAAAAGTACCAAGGTCCTTGAGCAAAAGCAATGCCATGGATGGGTTTTTGTTTGCCCCAGGCAGGAGTAATCCAGACTGTCTTCCCCAGCATATTTTTTACGTGCACTACAGGGACTTTATCCCCCTCTATAGTACGTAAAAGGTTTGATTGGGCAGGACAAGCTCAACTGGCAGATCCCCTAGTGTTGACTAACCAGGTGGCTTTTGCTAAATGTGTGTCCCAGTGTTTAAATGTCCCACCCCCCATTGCTCTCAGTGTAGTCTTTAACAGTCCATTGTATTGTTCAGTTTTCCCAGAGGCTGGTGCATGATAGGGGATGTGATACACCCACTCAATGCCATGCTCTCTGGCCCAGGTGTCTATGAGGTTGTTTCGGAAATGAGTCCCGTTGTCTGACTCAATTCTTTCTGGGGTGCCATGTCGCCATAAGACTTGTTTTTCAAGGCCCAGGATAGTGTTCCGGGCGGTGGCATGGGGCACGGGATATGTTTCCAGCCATCCGGTGGTTGCTTCCACCATTGTAAGCACATGGCGTTTGCCTTGGCGGGTTTGTGGCAGCGTGATATAAACAATCTGCCAGGCCTCCCCATATTTATACTTCAGCCATCGTCCTCCATACCACAGAGGTTTTACCCGCTTGGCTTGCTTGATTGCAGCGCATGTTTCACATTCATGGATGACCAGTGCAATAGCGTCCATGGTCAAGTCCGCCCCTCGATCACGAGCCCATCTGTATGTTGCATCTCTTCCTTGATGGCCTGAGGTGTCATGGGCCCACCGAGCTATAAATAGTTCACCCTTATGTTGCCAGTCTAGATCTACTTGAGCCACTTCAATCTTAGCAGCCTGATCCACCTGTTGGTTGTTCTGATGTTCTTCAGTGGCCCGACTCTTGGGAACATGAGCATCCACGTGATGTACCTTCACAACCAGGTTCTCTACCCGGGCAGCAATATCTTGCCACAGTGCAGCAGCCCAGATGGGTTTGCCTCTGCGCTGCCAGTTGTTCTGCTTCCATTGTTGTAACCACCCCCACAGGGTGTTTGTCACCATCCATGAGTCAGTATAAAGATAGAGCACTGGCCACTTCTCTCGTTCAGCAATGTCTAAAGCCAGCTGGACGGCCTTTACTTCTGCAAACTGACTCGATTCACCTTCTCATCAGCCATTTCTGTGACTTGCCGTACAGGACTCCATACAGCAGCCTTCCATCTCCGATGCTTTCCCACCAGACGACAGGACCCATCAGTAAACGGGGCATATTGCTTCTCATTTTGTGGTAGTTTATTATACAGTGGGGCCTCTTCAGCACGTGTCACCTCCTCCTCTGGTGATATTCCAAAATGTTTACCTTCTGGCCGACCTTGGGTCTCCCCTGGTGCTTTCTGCCAGAGGCTCCAGGTAGGGCCATTCTCCCCGGCTGCAGTGTAGAGCACATTTTTTATGTCTTGTCCTGCCCTGACTGGCCCAAAGGCTACTGCATGAACTATGTCCTGCTTTATCTGTTCAAAGGCCTGTCGTTGCTCAGGGCCCCATTTGAAATCATTCTTCTTCCGGGTCACTTGATAGAGAGGGCTTACAATCAGACTGTAATTTGGAATATGCATTCTCCAAAAACCCACAACGCCTAAAAAAGCTTGTGTTTCCTTTTTGCTAGTTGGTGGAGATATGGCTGTTATTTTATTGATCACTTCCATTGGGATCTGACGACAGCCATCTTGCCATTTTATTCCCAAAAACTGAATCTCCTGTGCAGGTCCCTTCACTTTACTTTGTTTTATGGCAAAACCAGCCTTCAGAAGGATTTGGACTATTTTCTTCCCTTTCTCAAAAACATCTTCTGCTGTGTTGCCCCACATGATGATGTCATCAATGTACTGAAGGTGTTCCGGAGCTCCACCCTGTTCCAGTGCAGTATGGATCAGTCCATGGCAAATGGTAGGGCTGTGTTTCCAGCCCTGGGGCAGTCGATTCCAGGTGTACTGGACGCCCCTCCAAGTGAAAGCAAACTGTGGCCTGCACTCTGCTGCCAAAGGGATTGAGAAGAATGCATTAGCAGTATCAATAGTGGCATACCACTTGGCTGCCTTTGACTCCAGTTCATATTGAAGTTCTAGCATGTCCGGCACAGCAGCACTCAGTGGCGGAGTGACTTCGTTCAGGCCACGATAGTCTACTGTTAGTCTCCACTCTCCATTAGACTTCCGCACCGGCCATATGGGACTGTTAAAGGGTGAGCAGGTCTTACTGATCACTCCTTGGCTCTCCAGTCGACAAATGAGCTCATGGAGGGGAATCAGGGAGTCTTGGTTGGTGCGATGTTGCCACCGGTGCACTGTTGTGCTGGCAATTGGCACCTGTTGTTCTTTGACCCTCAGCAACCCCACAACAGAAGGGTCCTTCGAAAGACCGGGCAAAGTAGACAGCTGTTTAATGTCCTCTGTCTCCAAGGCAGCTATACCAAAAGCCCACCTGTACCCTTTTGGGTCCTTGAAATACCCTCTCCTGAGGTAGTCTATGCCAAGGATGCACGGAGCCTCTGGGCCAGTCACAATGGGGTGCTTTTGCCACTCATTCCCAGTTAGGCTCACTTCTGCCTCCAATACAGTTAGCTCTTGGGATCCCCCTGTCACTCCACCAATACAGATGGGTTCTGCCCCTACATAGTTTGATGGCATTAGGGTGCACCGTGCACCGGTGTCCACTAGAGCCTTATACTCCTGAGGGTCTGATGTGCCAGGCCATCGGATCCACACAGTCCAGTAAACCTGGTTGTCCCTTTCCTCCACCTGTCTGGAGGCAGGGCCCCTCTAGTCCTGGTCATAGTAATCATTACTCACTTCTTCTAAATACAATCAGAAGTTCTTTCATCAATATCAGGAGTAAGCGTAGCCCTTCTACTCTGTCTATGGAACTGCTTACTGGGAACTGGGGCAGCAATTTTCCTGGAAGAAACCCCCTGAGTGACTGTTTTTCCTTGCAACTCACATACCCGTGCTTCTAGGGTTGAGGTAGATTTCCCATCCCACTTCCTCATGTCCTCTCCATGGTCACACAGGTAAAACCATATGGTGGCCTGTAGTGTGTACCCTGTATATTCTCTGTCTTGAGTAGAACACTGACTCCTAATAGCTGAGATACTGATCCGTACAGGTGTGGAATAGGATCTATCCTCTTTGAGTTGCTGGACCTCCTGGGACAGTTTGTCCACAGCCGAGATGAGGGAGGAAGAGATACTTCCTTTGTTTTCCTGGAGTTGGCTAGCTGCTTCATTCCCTGTTGGTGCGCCTTCATCTTTGCAGGTCAGTATTGCCGACAAGTTGGCATATGACACTGGTGCACTCTGTACAAACTTCCGCCACATGGGTCATGTGCACTGGACTTCATCTGGATCTTTGGATGACTGTTTGTTGTCCAGATCACCATAAATCACCTCAAGCATGTCTAATTCCCTCAGGTACTGGATACCTTTCTCCATGGTGGTCCATTTGCCTGTGTGATATTTAATGTCTTCCTTGAAGGGATACCTTTCTTTCACTCTGGACAGAAGTCACCTCCAGAGGCTGAGGGCTTGTGCCCCTTTCCAATCACTTTGTCAATGCCCCCTTCCCTAGAAAGGGATCCCAGTTGTTTGGCTTCCTTGCCCTCCTATTCCAGGCTGCTGGCTCCATTGTCCCAGCATCAGAGAAGCCAGGTGACAATGTGCTTGCCTGGATGACAGCTGAAATCTTTTCACATATCTTGCAGCTCACTCAAGGATAGGGACTGGGTGGTTTCCATCTTGTTTATGAGTTTTTCCTCTTCCTCCTCCTCTCCTCGTGATGGCCCTGTTTTTTCATCATGCCTTACTAAACGAGCTCACTTTCTTTTCCAAGATTTCTTCTTGTGTATAAAGGCAACTGATACTGGCACAGATTGGTTCCCTGGTTCAGCTGCAGTGCCTGTCGTGGGGGTTTGAGTAGCTGCAGTGTCTGTCATTTTGTCGCCAGACCCAGAGACCTTCTCTTCCCCTTGGGGGTACTGAATAGTGTTGAACAGGGCTTGGTAAGAACTGGCCAGGCACCAGCACACTGCAATGATTTGTATCTCTCTGGAATTACCAGGGTGACAGCATACTTTCTCCAAATATTCTACTAATTTTTCAGGATTCTGCACTTGTTCAGGGGTGAAGTCCCAAAACACTGGAGGTGCCCACCATCCTAGGCATTTGCCCATGCTATCCCACACACCCTGCCACTCATAAATATTGAGCCTTGGGGCTGATCTCTGGATGATATTCTTGAATTGCTTATTAACCTTAGACAAAACCAAAACAATATTCCCAAGAAATACCAATACATATATCGTAACTACCCAAGGATGTTCAAGATACTGAAAAGTTATTCTAACGAAGGAGGAAACATTGTAGAAGAAGGTAGTGAAGGTGGCATTCTGTATTTCCTCCATAAAAAAACTCTCAGAGGAAGAAGTATAATCGCTAATTGTCTCCATGAGGTGGTACCCGAAGTACAGTAATGGCTTCAGTACAAAGCTTAAATACCAGATGAAGCTCAAGGCCAGTGTTTTAACAACAAATCTCCTAGGCAAAACATCTCTAATCACTGCAGAGCACAGCAAAGTGCAAAACCCAACACCAATCTTTAACATGTACAATAAAAAAAAAAAAAGAGCATGGTGCAGATTGGATAAACTAATATTGAGAACAGATGAATCAATATCATGACCTGCAACATTTAACACACATAAATTCCTTAATAAACTCTGGTTAATCTGTTATCTCAAACTCATCAAGTCCCATGTTGGGAGCCAAAAAGGTTTGTCATGGTTTAGACCCAGTTGGCAACCAAGAACCACACAGCTGCTCACTCACGCTCCCCCCACAGTGGGATAGAGGGGAAGAGAATCTGAAGACCAAAAGTAAGAGAAGTCATGGGTTGTGATAAGAACAGTTTAATAATTGAAATATAATAACAATAATAGCAATAACAACACCACCAACAATAATAATAGTAACAACAACAAATTGTAATTAAAACAATGAAAGAGAGAGAGAGAAACAGAACTTTGGAAAAAGAAGTGATGCAATCGCTTACCACCCACCCACCGACATGCAGCCAGTCCCTGAGCAGCAATCACTGTCCCCCAGCCAGCTCTCTCCAGTATATATAATAGAGCATGATGTTATATGGTGTGGAATATCCCTTGGGACAGTTGGGGTCAGCTGTCCTGGCTGTGTCCCCTCCCAACTCCTTGTGCACCCCCAGCCTGCTTGCTGGTGGGGTGGGGTGAGAGGCAGAAAAGGCTTTGACTCTGTGGAAGCACTGCTCAGCATAACAAAAACTTCCCTGTGTTATCAACACAGTTTCCAGCAGAAACCCAAAACATAGCCTTATACTAGCTACTATGAAGAAAATTAACTCTATCCCAGCCAAAACCAGCACAGAATGGGAAGTCATAAGGAACTCATCTTTCACAAAAGAATAGTCAAATTAATGTGAGTGGAGCAGATGTCTCAGCAGATCAATAATATCCCCTTGACAGTCACTAACATATGCCAAAACATAACATCTGAAAAACAATGAGGAAGAACAAGACAATAAGCACCTGTTACACTACCCCAATTTTATTGTTAAGGTGACACCAAGCAGTTCAAGCTGAATACAAACCATCCAACAGAGAACTTTTACACTCTGCTTAAATATTTAGTCTAAATTTAGAGGAATAAAATTCAAAGACCACCACTGTAGTGCATGGAAAGCATGGGTTCAATAGTGAGGATAAAAATAATATAATATCCTGGTTTTAAGGATTCAAAAACGTTAGTATACTTGAGAATAGATTCAGTTAGAGTTGATGTGAGATTCTGTCAATTAAATTATTCCAAAGTCCCAATTCTGCTGCTCTTAAATTAGTTTCTCAATTTATTTCTCAAACTTATTTTTTAATATGGGGAAAAATGGTAGAATCTATCTTTAAAATAAGTAAAAAAATCAGACAGGAGCATGTTCCTTGATAGAGGAATAAGCATGAAGAAGGACAGGTGACAAGAGGAAGCTATAAGAGTGACTTCCTTAGAAGACAATGGAAGAATTTTAATTTCTCCACCAGTGTCTATCACGGACACTAGCTGATTTCTCAACATCAGCAACATTGACAACTCCATCTGGATAACTATACTAGGCTTGCCAAAACTGTCAGAGACAAACAAAACTTCTCAACATTCATTATTCCTTATTTAATTTTAGTAAAATATTCCTAACTTCATAACTTAAGTTACAAGAATAAAAATCACTTATGAACACAATGCAGAATGCATGCTTGGAATTCAAACCCCCTGTTTCTGAAGAAAAAAGGTTGTATGATAACTACAACACACCTTAGTGTCTATCAAGCCAGAGTTCCTCACGAAGAACAAATGGAAATCACATGCACTCCTTCAAGACCATTTCTGTCAGGCCCCTGAGGGCACTAACAGCCCTCAATGGCCTGCCCAGGATCCCATGGGGCCTCACCCCATCCGCTGCCTAGGAGAAACCCCATTTCAGCTCACTTCCGATCCCTCAGTCCCTGCCTGAGCAATGCTGTAGGTGTGTGGGTTTCTCTGAACCTGTCTCCTTGATGGCCCTGAGACCTGTGTTGTTGGTAGCTCATCTCCCTGATGGGCCCCTTGGAATAGGCTGCAGCTTGTCTGCAGTCCTGTCTTTGGACATGGCTCCTGGATGGACTTTGGATTGATGTTACAGCCTTGTCTCCAGCCCTGTTTCTGGCCACATCTCCTTTTGCTCTGGGCTGGAGCCCCTGGGCAGACCTTGGACCTGGTTCATTGCTTGCCTTGTCTGCATTCAGCCTCCCGGCGACTGTGCCCCATAGATGAGGGGACAACCTGCACTGGGTCATCCTGGCTCCCTAGCCTTGAAGAAGCAGCCAGCCCCCTGATCCCTGACTTTTTTTGTCAACCTCTACATACGTAATGATCCATGAGGAAATGTTAACCTCTTATATGGTGTCTAATTCAGCTGTGATCAAAACTTTGAACTTATGCTTTAATAATCACAGAATAATAGAAAAATGGGGCTTGAAGGAACCATGGGAGGTCATCTAGTTTATCTACTTAGCTCCCAGGTAAGATAAATGATATCTACATTGTTCCAAGAGCCATTTGTCTGACCAGTTCTTAAAAACCTCCAGTAGCGGAGGTTCTATCACTTACCAAGAAACCTATGACAGCTCTTCACTGACTTTGCCATTTTAAGGTGTTTCCAATAGTGAAATAGGTCAAATTTTCCAGAACTGTAATCCATCTCATTCATTTCTTCTGGACTATCTCCACTGGACCATGTAGTTCTTGAAGCACAATGCCCTGAACTTCAGTTTTCTAGCTGGCTAGTCTATCAGAGGCCTCATTTATTCCTGAGTACAGGATTACTTCACACATCTTGTCAACTGTACTTTAGCTTTGTGCTTGCTTTTTTCACAGCACTGTGGGTTCATGCTCAGTTTTTTCTGAAAAACTGCTACCAAAGCAGATGTCCTCATTTTGTATCACTGCAGTAAATAATTCCTGCTTTATATTTTCACGTGCTTTGCCACTTTGTCCTTATTGTTTTGAATTCTGACTCCACCCTGCAGTGTATGAGCTGTCTCTGCCAGTTTTGGATCATATGAAGATACAATAAACTCACTCTCTATTCCACCATCTAGGCTGTTAATAAAAGTATCCGAGACTGTACCATGTCAAATACAAGATACATGACAGCTAGTGCTTTGCTTCTCTTGTCTATTTGACTTTTTGCTCTAGAATTTTTCTGAGGATTGATGTTAACTGACAACAATTGCCAGATTGTTCTCTTTGTTCTGTTTACAGTCAAGCACTGTGACTGCCTTTTTACAATTCTCTTGATATCTTGTCTTCTTCTGCAAGATCTCAAACATAACTGTGAAGAGTTCTGGACGCAGACATACCTAGGGTAGTAACAAAGTTCATGTCATGAAACTGCATCGAAGAGTTGTACTGCTTACACAGCAGAAACCCTGGAGTTCTCTGTTCTAAACATGAATCATGAGATACCCTGGGCTATGCCAATGTGGCATAATGCCATGCATTTGTGGCAAAACTAATCACCAGGGATGATCAAAATTGTTTAAATAAAAGGGGAAAAATTTGTACTGCAGCTGGCAGCCACACAGGTGTGACTGGAACATCATCTACCACAACACATGGACTGAGCAACGATGATGAAGATTCATATTTACTAAACATAATGTTATTAGTCACCTAACAAAAGTTATTGTTTGGAACGAAAGTAAGGATGGACTCTTAAAAATAATTAAAAAAATAAACTAAACCAAGGAACGATGTTGTATTTTGAGATAAGGGTTGCACACAGCTAGCAACAAAATAGCCAATTAGTCCTCAACACTGAGATAAGAAAAATTCACTGGTCAAAATCTAGCAACCCTCCACATGACAGAAAACTCTGTAAGAGACTTGTTAACAGCACACAAGAGCAGCTGTGAAGTTCATAAACTCACCAGGGACAGAGTACAGACATACAAAGAAACAGTAGGTCTAGAAATGTCAGAACAGTGAACCAGGGAATTGCTGCACAGCTAGATGTTATTCCTACCAGCAATATTAGTATTTGTAATTACAAGACAATTCACAAATCAGTACATTTCAGAACTGGGCTCAAATCCCGACAGTAACCTATTAGCTCTCCTCCTAGTGAACTAGAAAGAACTGCTAAGAGACCTATGATCAGACTTCAGAGCTACATAAAATACTTTGCAAAATCTATGCTAAAAACTGGTATTTAATGAATATACACAAATGTAATCCAATAATGTTAATTAACTTTTCATTCTGTTTAATGATATTATACCAAAATACATCTCTATTTTAAAAAGCAAGCAGTAAAAACTGGAAATTATTCACTGTATCCTGGACAGAAAGAGTCCTGAATGTTCAAGGAAAAAAATCTAGATTTCATCTGACTCACAGGATTTTGCGTCTATATCTATATTAAAGAAAAAAAAAGAATTTCTATCTATCATATCACATATACTTCCCACCTATATGAATCAGAGCCATCCTCTTAGCAGCAAAACTCCTAACAGCAGTTCGGATACATCAGTGCAGCCCCTTCTTCTCTCTTCCGCAAAACTGAATGCATTTAGAATGACAGCTAAAACTTGGTGTGAAGTCCTTCATCCACTTAAGTCCCTGCCAAAACACGTAATGATTGCAACTCTGCCAGAATTTCACATCTTAGCTCTTCTCATCGTTCTTACATCAGAGTAGATTTCCAGCCTTACTTTTAAACTTCCTTACAAAGGTAGCTAACCAGAGTTTTACTATGTCGATACCGCTAGTGGAATGATAAATGATGTAAAAAGCAAAAGTTTATGCATCAGTTACTATAATGTAGCATATTCCCCAAATGCTGACATCTGAATGCTATGCAAACAACACAGAAAGGTGACCTTGGTGAAACAGTCCTTAACAAATAAGAGTTCTTAGCTATTCAGTATACACATAGTGCCATAAACACATATTTTGAAACTATATTCAGAGGCAGTTGTTTTCCTTTCAGTCTCTCTCTCAAATATTCAGTTTTTATCTGCAAGTCTCCAGTTCTTGGAATGTACCCCACAATACCATTTCCTGTTCATTAAAGGTTTCACATTTCATTTTAGAAATAAGCAGGAATTTTTTCCAGCAATTTCCTAGGTTCTACCATATTTCACTATCGTGCCTTTTATCTTTTGCTTTATAATTGGAAAAGGGAACACAAAGAGAAAATTTTGAAAATATATGCCAGTGCAGGATGTTGCTGGTGGAATGCTGGGATGTTTTATCAGTCTTTATTAACATCAATTGTTTGATTTTTATTTGATGTCCTTCTGTGTCGGGCAGTGCACAAGCAGAAATTAAAAGACAATTTATCCTTTGGGATTCATTGCCTCCTGTTGGTCGGATTACAATTGTGATTGTAAAACAATGAACAAAGATAAGAGAAAGGTGAACACAAGCGTGATTGCCTAATTCAATTTTGAGCCTGCAGGGTCTGTTTTAGGTAGGATATGTGAAAAAGTTATGACAGGCCATATAATCTTGCTGTAAGTAGAATCTTTTAACAATTTATTAATGGCTTATTGGTTCCATAAATTAAATGTTACCTTATTTTTTTGCTTTTCGTACTGAATTTCATGACTTCTCCAGTCCATCATGACAAGCAAGTAACAGTCAATTGCAAGAGCAATCTATAATGCACCATAAACTGCACAGACACTTGTGGAATGCCACATTCTTAAGTCAAGGTCTTGATGAATGCCCAGTTCAATGATAAGAGCCTTGTCTAGTGCAGCACTCCTGTACCACAAGAGAAAAGAAAAAAACCAAACTAGCCAGACTGTTCTTGAAATCTCTTCAGAACAGGAAGTAGTAGAAGGAAATCTCTGCAAAATATTATAGCGTCTGCAATGGCAGAATCTTCTATAATTGAGGTTGTAAAGTAGTTTCCCATCGAGTTCCCATTTTGCATCCTCATTTTAAAATAATCACCCTCTGGCTTGACATTTTCCAGACTTCTTTGGTGAAAAACATATTTGTTGACAATATATATTTGCAAATACATTTCCTACTGTTTTGAATTCTAAAAGAAACAATTTCAAGTCTTTGTTCTTGCAGGGGCTATAGCACAAGTGTTCCAGCAATGCTGTCACCTTGTCAGTCTCACTGTTGCACAATTTTGGTCACCTGTGCAAAAGGTAAAGAATTTTTCAAAATAAGCATTTGAGCCAAAGCAAAACACCCATTGTCTTCAGCAGGACCAGAACTTCACTCCAACTTTAGAAGCTTAAGAGTGATATGCAGGTGATCTTTAGAGAAGAGTATATCCTTTGTCAAGTTTGTAATAGAAGGTTTTTTTTCAGTAAAAACTGAGAGTGTCTGAGTGCTGTATTGAGCATATGAAATACATGCTTGAAAGAAGATGTAAATGTGGCTCAGGCAGAGCACGTTAACCAGAGCAGGTCCTGCTCTCCATAGTATTTTTCTTTTATGGTCTCACCTTCAGTCTCTCAGCTATTGGTTCAAACCCTTTCCAGGATTTCTTTCTTTAAATGAGGCAGCATTAAAATGATCTAAGGCCTTGAAAGTTGCTTAAAAACTTAACCTCTCTAAAGCCTCACACATTTTACACTACCTGAAATATTAGCTTGCCTTACATTAGTTTAGAAATAAATAAATAAAACCAACACAAATTTGGTCATGAAGCAGCCAAGAGACAGTTAGCATAATATATTAATATCTTGCATACCAGGAGACAGGATAATAGCCTGAAATCCAGACTCTTCAGAGTTTTCAAATCTCAATAAGTTTTAAATTTTATTTAAGACTAATTAATAAATATTAGAGAAAGTGACTTTGGCTGCATGTAAACTGAATCGTGACCACACTACATAATAGACTCTGAACTCCTGATCTCTAAAGTCATCCAGAACAGAGACTGGGCCAAAGCATCCTGTGGCTTGTTACCATTTCACAAACCTGGTTGTCCTTGCCCTGGGAACGAGGGCACACACAGGGCTAGAAAAAAGAGGGAGAAAAAGGCATGACTTTATCCAAACTCGGAGCTTGAAAGTTTAGAGGTAGCTATGGGAGAATTTTTCATATTGTCCCTACATTTCCCCTTTGGAAAGTAAGGAAAATTTCTCTTGGGGATGGGAGGTATTTTACCTATGACAGTAATGGTGTCATTTTCATTAGGCAGGTAAACAGTCACACAAGCTCAGCACACTTGGTTCACAGTCCACAGGCTCTTTTGCACAGAGTACTTCTGCACAGTTCAGTTCTGCTCGTTTTTTTTCCACAATACCTTTGCTTCTAAACCTGGCTTTTTGGAAATAAAATATTGCTACTTTAAGATTTTTCTGTAGCAGGGACAGCTAGCTGACAAGTACATAACAAACTTCAAAAAAATTCTTTTATGGAAATGTTTGTGAAAGTTTAAAGCTGAACTGGACATTTACATTTTTCCCTGTTGCTACAGCAAGTTGTCATAGCATTTGACCTCTTTGTGCTGTTTTCATGAGTTATAGGGCCTTCTAGGAATCAATCATGCATCCCTATGGGAAAGAAAATAGAGAATAACTAGAAGTCAGGGCCCAAAAATCATGGGATTGTTTCAGGCTGTTGTCTTTCTTCAGACCCTGCAATGACCAGAACCACTTCAGGGAGGAGAAGTGTAAAGTGAACAGGGAGGAATCAATTTAGAGCATCTGATACAACTGCCAGGCTTGGGATTTGCAGACCACAGGGAATCCAGATGAACAGTTCACAACGTACCTGGCTGTGGACAACTGCTGTTAATGCAAAGACAAAGAGACTAAATAACGTACATGATGAAAATCTTGGGTAAGGTCACCCACAAGCAGAGAACCAGCCCAAATCCTGTACCTCACACTGTATTTTCTATTTTGACAGACCTGTTATGCCAATGAACAGTATTGATCATTTCCTATGTAGATTTAAGCAGCAGACATATAAATAGAAAATCTGAGTCCAAATTCAGCTGTTCATACTGTAAATAAAAGAGAGCCACTATGAACAGTACTGCCTCCTTGACCACAAGTATTTTCTCTTACTCCATCACCTTTCAACATTCTGTCATTTTGAAAAAGACAAATTCATAATGAGATTAGTGACAAGCAAGTTGGAAATAAATAGCTCACACAGAAAAAAAATATTTGTAGTATCACACTTCATATTTGGGTTTTTTAGGATTTAGACATTTCCTACACTGATATGCCCCAACCTGGATTAAACATTTGTTTACTCATTAGTGGTATTTATACCTAGTTATTCCCAGTAGGCTCATGTTGGCATGTTTAAAAATACTCTCACACAAGCAGTGCTACATTTCAAACCTCTTTGTAAAGCAGGAGAAAAAAAAAAAGGAAAAATCAATGAAATATTTATTTTTTTTAAATGGAAATCCATATTATAGGGAGTCACAGGTGTTATCAATTTTAAGGGAAGTACTCAAGCAAATGATAAAATGTAACTGTGCATTGGTTTTACAGCTGAAAGACTGAACAGGTGATTCAAGGATGGTATCAAGTGAACTTAACATTTGTGAACTAGACAGAACATGGGCAGAGGATTGTGCGATTACAACATTAACACCGAACCACTCGGAAGACCAGTTTTGGCTTTTTTCCCATAACATGTATTTGTATTCTCCCTAAGTTCTTGATCAATGGGAATCAAATTGTACAACTCCAACAGCAAAAATACATTATTAGACTAAGAAAGGTCATTTGAAAAAAGGACCTTGCATTGGTCAGCACTTGTTAAACACAAAGACCAATCCTGTTACCAAGAAATTTTCTTCATACTTAAGAGGTTTTTCTGCCTTCACCCTGTGAAAACTAAGTGGCTGGTTAGAAATAAAAATAAGTTTTCAGTCATTACAGATAAAAAAATATTTCATAAGATGAAGTTGCAAGCTATCTTTTTACCTCGAATTTGTCAACAAGTAAGAGTTTGAGGCACAGCAAAATTTTAACATCTCACTTTGGTCAGGCACTGGAACAGGCTGCTCAGAGAGGTGGTGGAGTCACCATCCCTGGAGGTGTTTGAAAAACGTGTAGACGTGGAACTTTGGGACATGGTTTAGGAGGCAAGGTGGTGTTGGATTGACAGTTGGAGTTGATGATCCTAGAGGTCTTTTCCAACCTTAATAATTCTATGATTCTATGACTCTAAGTATCTTTAAAAGATGGATAAGAAATCAGTAACACTACACTTGACAATATGCAGCTAGAATCAGGTGGTGAAGTCAACGATAAATATTAATTTATGTTACTGATCGTGTACACAATATATGGAATGTTTATGTCCATACTAAACACCTCACTAAAGTAAAGATAATTTAACCAGGTGAAATGCTAGGATAATAGATTTTTTTTTTTTTTTATCTATACTGATCTTTAGATTGAGGGAGGTAGAGGGGCTGATGTATCTGAGTTAAATAATGAAAAGGAACAAATAATTCCTGTGTTTGAAAGGTACAATTCATATTTCTGTCCTCAGATTTCACATTGCCAAAAGCTTCCCAGTAATACAGAACTATCATAGTGACTTCATGTGCAAAAATTTCGATAAATATACTGCTATTTCCTAATTCACTGCAAGTGGTGAATAATCAGATATAAAATGTCAGTAACTGAATCTACTTACAAACTTTCAGTTTGCCACAGTGATCAAAGGTGAATCTGTTCAGAGCATTTATACATCCACCCTGCCTGTTCTCTGTCAAGGCAAATCTTTCCAGGCCATTTCTTTTGTGCTTTCATAGCTTTTCACAAAGTCCATCCACCCCAGCCTCTTACTTTCTTATTCCTACTTACTCTAGTAATAAATTTATCACCTTTCTAGCCTCTTACTCATCATTACCTCCAGTCAGCACCTGAACAACACTGAACATCTCACTAAACAGGTTTGAGACAGACTCTACCACAGTCTAGCAGCGTAACTCCACACTTTTATTGCTTTATGTGGCATAGGTGCCTGCAACAGCAGGGTACCAGGCTCCACAGTCAGGAGGTCCTTTCCAGTCCTTGTTCCCACATCATGCTGTGCAGCACATGGTGCAAGAGAGAGGGGAGAAGTCTGGCAGGTGGAGCCATTTCCACCCACACTCTCCCCAGCATCTCTGTTGAACCCCAAGCTGGTCATCCCAGTAAAAACACCCTGAAGTGAATATCTGCAAAACCTTTTGTTTAACTAGGGCAGGAGGACCAGCTTTTGTCTCCATTACATTGCACCACAGTGACAGCAAAGCCACATATCATTAAACTAATAAGAAGAAAAATTAGCAGCATGGGTGCATAAGTGGGTAACATTTTTAGCATCTGGCCTTATCAACCATAGCCA
Source organism: Morus bassanus (assembly GCA_031468815.1). Lineage (NCBI taxonomy): Eukaryota > Metazoa > Chordata > Aves > Suliformes > Sulidae > Morus > Morus bassanus. The sequence goes on from CM062569.1 coordinate 94,374,037, forward strand.
CTCTTAATTCTCCACACGTTTCACTGACAGTGGTGTCACATACTCAAACTAGTGTGAGAAAAGAAATAATAGGAAAGAACAGCAGGAGGCAGACATGGCATAGTGAAAACAAAATTTGGAGATGGAAAGAGCCTGGGAGTATTCTGCTCAAGAGGCTCTGACATCTGTTTCAGAAGGAAAGCTATAATGAAAACTACTACAAAACTTTTTAACAGCCCATCTCAAATTTCAGTCTGTCTTAACACTTTTGTTGTGCAATTGCATATGAATAATACAACATGTAAAGGTCTCCAGCAAGCTGTATGTGTGGTTGAACATGTATTCACCTATAGACATTACATCCTCTTCTAGTCTGGTAAAGATACAGTTAGACTTTTTGTTTCGTACAATGGAGAGGGACTGACAATCTATATCTGGTTTCTCAATTTCTTCAGGCTAGCCCTAACCCCCCCAGAGCAAAACAAAGAAGCTAATGGGAACCCTAATTATTCATGTAACAGTCACTGTGCTCCCTGCTTGAGAAATGGAAAGGAAAATGGGAAATGGTTGTGGTGCAGGTGTCTCAGGAAGGATTCTTTTCCTACATGGGATTTGGGCCATGCTTTTATGAATGGATTATGGTTTTGCTTTCCCCCCTTCCTTTTTTTTTTTCCTGAAGATACCAATTATTGGACACTGTAACATATGGTTCAATTTTGATACAGACTACCCTCATTAAAGAGCCAAAATGATAAGAAAATTTCAGCACCCATTCTCTTAGCCTCATATGCTTTTTCGTCTTAGGTTACAAAGGTGAACTACATAAATGCAAATTAGCATAGGAAGGACAGGATGGAGAGGAAGAGAGTTTCACTGACCAAGTATAGATATCTCATATAGACATTGTATCTACCTTCAACACCTAGGTTCCTGTTAAAGTCAGCGGTGACAAACAGGCAATTCTAAGGTGCAATTTTACCTTATCTTAAAGCTGAGATCAGAGGAGTTACACTCTTACTTCTCTCCCTTGATTATGAAGATTGCCTTGTACAACTCATTCTCATGCAAAAATCCAAATTGCAAAACCTCAGGTTAAATGAGATTAATTCCTTCCACCTGCTTCCCCACTGAACACCAGCACACATACCTATCCTTTGTCTCAGAGTTTTTAGTTATTTTGATTTTTTTAATTCTCTCCTTTCACGTGTCTCATACACAAACCTACTAAATGGCTTCAAAGCGTCGCAGAAATCATCCTTACATATTCACTCTTTAACTCCTTAATCCATGACCCACCACAGTTTTCCAGAATCCATCCTTTCCAACTTCCCAAATGCTCAGAAATTGCTTATTCTCAAAAACAAAAGTTTATCACCTCTGATTTTACTGACTTGTTGCCTACCTCATAATCACATCTAAAGATAAATCCTATCTGTTTACTACACTTGGTCTTTTTACTATCCGTTCTTTGCTGCAGATTTATGCTTTCCCCATCCCGTAAAAGTGATATAAGTTCATGTTTTTCAATAAACCAGAGCAAAATTCATCTTCATCTGCTTCAGTTTATGAATCTCTCTGTTGAGTGTCTTCTGATAACATTCCCTGTGAAGGATGGTTTGTAAAGTAATAGTGTTGCTTTCTAGAGTAGTTACTCCTCTCCTACAAACTAAAGAAATGTTTGAAAGACACTACGACTTTTTGCATTAGTTCACAAGTCAGGTGTGAGTGCTGAATACACAGGAATAATTTACAGTAAGCATTAAAGCTTTTGACAGAAATTCAACCCTACAATGCACAAATAAAAAACCCAAAACAAGCAAACAAATAACCCCCACCCCCCTTGTTTCTCATATATGTATTAGGTTTAGAATTCAATCACAGCACACCCAGAGAATGCAGAGTGCTACATGCATTTGGGATAGTATAGCACAAGTATATACTAACATACATATGTAACTAATAAACATATTGCTCTCATGTCTACACTGGTCCTGCTCTAACCATATTTAACTCATTGCCTCAGGAACTGCCTTTAATAGCTTGAATATAAAAAAACCTTTGCTCCACTTTATACTTTTATTCTTTGATAATATTTAATTGTCAGTAATACAATATTTTCAGGCTAATAATTTATTTTTGGAAAACACAAATATTTTGATATCACAGAATTTGAATATTTAAAGTATAGAAAAAAAACCCAGATGTCATACTCTTGAACCTGGAGTCATTTGTTCTAGCACTGTTCCCAGTAACTGTTACAAAATAAAATCCATCATTGGACGTGTTATTGAAAATGTCCATTATTAACATCAGGATACACATAAGGAATAGTTAGTCTTTGTGTATGCTTGTGTCTATACTTTCAGTGGACCCTTACATCCCAGGGGGAGTGTATTTTCTCAAGATCTAGTAAATAGAGCAACTCTGAAACATTTTTGAACTTTTCTACAAATCAAAATACTTTCTTAACATTCATTCACAAGAAATAATAGAAATATTTACCTTCTTTAGAATTAAGAATGAAAATTTCAGATTGTAAAAAATTCTCACAAATTTGCAAGCTTTCACCAGCTTTTATACATGACTAGTGTTGTTATGGTTACAATAACTGCTCAGATGCTTGTTCATCTTGAATGTGATACACACACTGTTTGCCTTCCAAGCTTTTCAGTATTAATCCAAATAGATTTTTTCATGAGGCCCACTTTTAACACTCTAATGAAGTTTGAATAGACCTGATTGTACCCTACATTTTCTGAGAGTACATGTGGCCGGATTTACTGTCATTTCTTCCGCAGGTATCCCAGTCTTTCTTGTGCTCTATGTCCAACCCTGCCAGGGATGCTAACTCTCCTTTGCCCTAAATCAGAACTGAAAGCTCACTTATTTTCCTTTTGTGCTCTCAGTCATTTTGATCTGTACTAGAGACCACAGTATTCAGTAAACAAGCATCTGGTGTAAAGGGCCTTGAAATGTCATTGCATGATAAGGTGATACAGCTTAAATACAATTTAGATAGCAAGAGTTAATCATAGACATTGAGTGATTCTGCAGCCATGGAAAATGGACTTACGAGTGCTAAGGAGTCAGAAATTAGGTAGAACACAATGGATTTGCCACTGGATGAAATATTAGACCACTATAGAAGACTGCAAACCAAAGGAGAGATAAGAGTCTCTTACCCTTGATACTTCTAATCAACTCTTAACTGCTAAAACACTTCTGAAAAATCCTCTCTGTGCTAGAAAGCTAATCTTTAGTAGTAGATTTTGGTAAAAATCCCAACCCAGAAGTGTACTGACAACATTTTACAAAGGACGAAAAAATATAACATATATAAGAGTACAGAGATCTTGTTAGGTCTTGCAGGGAGAAAATTAGACTGGCAAAAGCCCAGCTACAACTCAGTCTGGCCACTGTTGTAAGGGATAACAAAATTTTTTTTACAAATACATTAACAACAAAAAGAGAACCAAAGAGAATCTCCATCCTCTATTGGGCACGAAGGGAAACATTGCCACCGAGGATGAGAAAAAGGCTGAGGTACTTAATACCTTCTTTGCCTCAGTCTTTAACCATCAGACCAGTTATCCCTGGGGTATTCAGCCTCCTGAGCTGGAAGGCAAGGATGGGGAGTGGAATAAACCCCCCATAGTCCAGGAGGAGGCAGTTTATGACCTGCTGAGCCATCTGGACACTCACAAGTCTATGGGGCCAGATGGGATCCACTCGAGAGTACTGAGGGAGCTGGTGGAGGAGCTTGCCAAGCCACTCTCCATCATTTATCAGCAGTCCTGGTTAATGGGGGAGGCCCCAGATGACTGTAGGCTTGCCAATGTGATGCCCATCTACAAGAAGGGCCAGAAGGAGGATCTGGGGAACTACAAGCCAGTTAGCCTGACCTCGGTGCCGGGGAAGATTATGGAGCGATACAATTTGCGTGAGCTCACCGGGCATGCGCAGGACAGCCAGGGGATCAGGCCCAGCCAGCATGGCCTCATAAAAGGCAGGTCCTGCCTGACCGACCTGATCTCCTTCTATGACCAGGTGACCCACCTAGTGGATGAAGGAAAGGCTGTGGATATTGTCTGCCTGGACTTTAGCAAGGCCTTTGTCACTGTCTCCCACAGCATCCTCCTAAAGAAGCTGGCAGCTCATGGTTTAGACAGGTGTACTCTTAGCTGGGTTAAAAACTGGCTGGATGGCCAAGCCCAGAGAGTTGTGGTGAATGGAGCTAAATCCAGTTGGCGGCCGGTCACAAGTGGTGTTCCCCAGGGCTCAGTGTTGGAGCCAGTCTTGTTTAATATCTTTATCAATGACCTGGATGAGGGGATCAAGGGCACCCTCAGTAAGTTTGCAGGCGACACCAAATTGGGTGGGAGTGTCGATCTGCTCAAGGGTAGGAAGGCTCTGCAGAGGGATCTGGACAGGCTGGATCGATGGGCTGAGGTCAATTGTATGAGGTTTAACAAGGACAAGTGCCGGGACTTGCACTTTGGTCACAACAACCCCATGCAATGCTACAGGCTTGGGGAAGTGGGTGGAAAGCTGCCTGATGGAGAAGGACCTGGGGGTGTTGGTTGACAGCCAGCTGAACATGAGCCAGCAGTGTGGCCAGGTGGCCAAGAAGGCCAATGGCATCCTGGCTTGTATCAGGAATAGTGTGGCCAGCAGGAGTAGGGAAGTGATCATGCCCCTGTACTCGGCACTGGTGAGGCCGCACCTCAAATACTGTGTTCAGTTTTGGGCCCCTCAGGACAAGAAGGACATTGAGGTGCTGGAGCGTGTCCAGAGAAGAGCAACGAAGCTGGTGAAGGGTCTGGAGCACAAGTCTTATGAGGAGCAGCTGAGGGAGCTGGGGTTATTTAGCCTGGAGAAGAGGAGGCTGAGGGGAGACCTTATCACTCTCTACAACTACCTGAAAGGAGGTTGTAGTGAGGTGGGTGTCGGCTTCTTCTCCCAAGTAACAAGCAATAGACAAGAGGAAATGGCCTCAAGCTGCGTCAGAGGTGGTTTGATAGGATATTAGGAAAGATTTCTTTACTGAAAGAGTGGTCAGGCACTGGAACAGGCTGCCCAGAGAGGTGGTGGAGTCACCATCCCTGGAGGTGTTCAAAAAATGCACAGACGTGGCAATTCAGGGCACGGTTTAGGAGGCATGGTAGTGTTGGATTGACAGTTGGACTTGAAGATCCTAGAGGTCTTTTCCAGCCTTAATAATTCTATGATTTCTATTCGATGATTCCACAAAGCATTATTATTTACATGTTATGGAGGGGGTGGAGTTTTTTCCAGCATGTTAGGTTATGTTATCAAAGGCTCATCACCATAAACACAAAGCCCCAGTAAAGACTGGAGGAGCAATGCCAGGCAGAGGAACCCAAGTAACCTAACCAGTGAAAAGTGGCTTACTGAATTGGCTGCTCCCTAAGACCACCAAGGGGAGTGTTAGACCATGGTCCTGGGGTGAAAACCCCCAAGGTGACCCAATGAAAGAAAAACCCTTGCATGACCACCTTCCACACTGAAGGAGGTGGTTGTCTATGAGGGTTTGAGACTCACTGTGGGATGCAGGGGGAAGAACATTTGGAGGCTGTGTAAAACTTTCTGGAGGGATGTTTTAAAGAGATTGTGGGAATGTGTGAAATTTATTATGGGGTGTTTAACAGAAGGACTAAAGGTAGAGAAAGGGAGGTATCTAGGTGGCTCAGGGAGGAAGAGGAGTGGGAACATGGAGTATAGATGGGATAAAAGGGGTCAATCAATGCGAAACAGGCAATGGTACAGTACAGGCAATGTCTGGCTATGCCCTGTGCTTGATCACCACAATTTATTCTATACACACATTTAATCCTGTTTTTATCTAACTTCTGTGTGAATGCACCTCTGTTCTGAGTGGTGAGAAAGCAAAATCTGAAAGCAATAAAAGGAGCAAGCTAGACATTTTTATGGGGTACTGATGGAAAATGAGGGAGGAAAAAAAGGCGAGAATATTTACACAGAAGCAGAACTGTGAAAGGACTGATGAAGGGGAAAAAAAGAATAAGAAGAATCTAATAGATGAAGAGTTTTGTGATAGGTCTGGGCAAACAGAAATATAAAAATAGATGCAGCACATTTGGTATACAGGAGAGATAATACCTTACCTATCTAGAAAGGCCAATACAAAGGTGGAAAGAATCACGTATGATGAGGATAGTGTGGAATTATCTCCTGTGATGAGATAGGAGAAAGCAAAAAGTATCTGAAAGGGGAAACCATCAATCATGAGAGAGAAACGGGATTCCCTCAGGGAACATGACCTTCATACCTAATTCTTTTCAGAGAGATTATAACTACATGGGTCTCCTTTTCAACAGTTCTTCACTTTGTGTTTCAAATTATCAGAGTTATAGTAATAAAGACAGACAATCTTAGCACTTGAACTATTTTGCACCAAAGTTTTTGGTAAATTATGCTTTTCCACGATAGTACATACTATTCATAGCTTCTGAAGCCACAACTTCTAGCCTCTCCCCATTTGACATATCTTAAATATTTTAAAACATATATGAAAATTCTAGTAAATATTTAAACACAGGTATGCCAACACTTCACATATGAAGTACCAGAAATAAATGTTAACACTTATAAATAAAGACTAGCCAATTTTGATGAATTGCAAAGCAAGTGGTCTACTGCTGAGATTTCAGAAAATTACCATGTATCCATTCTGGGGGAAAAGAGTATACAAGTAAAACACAATGAGAGCCTATTACTCATCCCTCCCACACAGTCCGTTAGGAAATGTATTTCTAACATGAAGTTTCATAAGAACTTGTTGATGGCTCTTCTGCACTGCTTTGTTGGAGGCAGCAGTTGGTTTCACTGGACCCAACTTCTGATCTGTGTTTCAGTATTGCAGAGTATTTCAGACATGGCTATGAGGAGAGGGATGTTCAGTCTGTCAGATGCAAGAGACACAATGAACTGTGCTCTCTGAAGCATACCCTTGATACTTTTCCACATGCTCTGTTCTGAGTTTCTTTGCTATTTTATGCACAACAACCTACTTGGGTTTAGGTTTGTACTACTTATCATGGTGAGGTTGCTATGAGAACATTTCTTGGTCCCAATATTTCATTTTGGCAGGTTTTCTGTAGTGTTTCTTTTCCAACTTTCTCTCTTTTTGATTATGGTGTGCATGGTTCCCCCACAGGGTAAATAGATGCCAAGGAAACAGCCTACGCTCCTAACTGAAGTGGTTGAGAGAATCTCATCTTCCCCTACATAGTCCTGTGGTCCAGGCAACTGTACATTGTCAACCAATTGTCAAACTCCCTGAGCTGGCAGAAGCACTGGCAACAGCTCTCTTTGGAGAGGGCAATGAGGAAAGACATGCCTTTCCATATTCAGTATTTTCTCTGGAGGAAATTTTATATGTATTCCTAGGTTAATAAATGGGAGCATTCAGGCTCAAGTGTGTATCCACAGACTATAGCTACTGCTTGCAGTTCCAACTGAAATATCAGCTGTGTTTGGTGGGTTTTTTTCCTTTTGACAGAATCTATTACTCTCAGTGAAAATTAGGACAAGCTGCTTGATATTCTGGAAAGGTGCTAAAAGACACCATTCCACATAACAAATAAAAATTAAAAAAAAAAACAAATCCATTGAAAAGCAGTAGGCCACATGACAATTAATTAGACTTTCAATCACAAACAACAACCAACCAGCTGCAAATATGTATTATCCACACACACACAAAAATGCATTAAATAGCATTATTTTCATAAGTGAGCCTTTCAATAGTTAGGAATTGCAAGAATTAAAGTTTCCTGAGGTAGTACAATTTGCCATCCTAGCTTTATTGGCCTTAATTACATTGCCTGATTCTATTTTCCACAGGATTCTGGTTTCACTCAGAACTCATTATGATGCGTGCTCTCTTAACATGCATCTATACTGATATTCTGTTGTCTCAATGAGCAGTTGGACAACATCTGTAGTTATTATTAGTCTCACAGATTATTCAACTCCAGAGTTTAAGAGCATTTCACAAACTGATTTCTTTTCTTTATATACCCCATTTCATGCATGGAGAACTGAGGAATACTGAGAAAAAAGTCAGAAGTTTCAACTGACATTGAATGTCCATTCTGAACTGCCTAGGAGCCAATCTTTTAGAGAATTTTGTTTTATGTATTGCATCTCATACTCAAGTGCCCTCTGTCGCAGCTGAGGAAGCTCAGCATTCCTCCACAGCAGATCCCACCACCTCAAGTCAGGTCTCAGAAAAGAAGAAATGCTGCATTTGTGACCCTTTGTAGAAAGGATGGTAAAAAAGCATCCTCTAGGAACTGCAAGACTGTGCTGATTTTGGCTGGGGTAAAGTTAATTTTCTTCATAGTAGCTAGTATGGGTCTACATTTTGGATTTGTGACTAAAACAGTATGGATGATACAGGGATGTTCTAGGTATTGCTGAGCAGTGCTTCCACAGAGTCAAGGCCTTTTCTGCTTCTCACCCCACCCCAACAGCGAGCAGGCTGGGGGTGCACGAGGTGTTGGGAGGGGACATGGGTGGGACAACTGACCCCAACTGACCAAAGGGATATTCCACACCATATGACATCATGCTCGGTATATAAAGCTGGGGGAAGAAGGAGAAAGGGGGGGACATTCAGAGTGATGGTGTTTGTCTTCCCAAGTAATTGTTATGCGTGATGGAGCCCTGCTTTCCTGGAGATGGCTGAACACCTGCCTGCCAATGGGAAGCAGTGAACGAATTCCTTCTTTTGTTTTGCTTGCGTGCGTGGCTTTTGCTTTATTTATTGAACTGCCTTTATCTCAACTCATGAGTTTTCTCACTTTTACTCTTTTGATTCTCTCCCCATCCCACCGGGGGGGAGTGAGCGAGCGGCTGTGTGGGGCTGAGCTGCTTGCCGGGGTTAAACCACGACAAAGACACAGGCAATATTCCCAGAGTTTGGGGTTTTCCCAGTGTTTTTCCCAGAGTGGTTTAGCAGACCTCTAATGGTTAGAACACTTTTCCTTCTTCAAGTGTTGAAATCATTAACATTATTTCTTCTTGCTTTTGAAAATTATTTAAATTACGCATATCCATTGTCTTTGGCAAGGTTACATTTCAATTAGTGTGTGTGTATATATATATATAACACTCACATGAACAGAGCCAAAGACGTTCCTAATCTATGTAAATGAGTATGTAAAGGATTAAGAATAGTAGAATCAAAACCTATTGAGAATTTGTTATGAAGAAACATATGTGTGTTGTCTTTCACATCCAGTGTAAACATTGTCACTTGTGGAAACAAGAGTAGACTGAATGTAACAAAACTACGCAGTCAGAGTAGGGATAGCCACACTTCTTGATTAGCTCTCAAAAAAGAGTATGAAAGAATAAATTCACACAAAATACTGTAGCAATGCTTTCTGACTTTACTGCATTTGCAAACAGCATCATGATAAATGGGGAGATACATAAAGCTTTGGAAATCCATATAATGCTATCTGGCAAAAATTCTCAAGTAAAGTGTATTGGTGTCTGCTGCTGAATGATAAAATTTTTCATATAGAGAAAAAACTGTTTCAACTGCTTAAAAAATAACTGGTGTCCACACTCTGTAGCTTTCAAATTATTTCCCAACTCAAGCAAGTTGCTGCTTGTACTTTAAAGCTCTTCTAGACCCTAGTATACATACTTCTACCCTGGAATTCTTCATGAAATCATTTTTTCTTGGGACAGAACATTTTATCTGTCCTACTAAACAACCAAAGTTACAGGAAGATTGTTTTCACCATTTATTTGTGTGACAAATCACAAAATTGCAATATTGACCTGAGTGGTATGACTAATTTTGTAAGGGTGGGCAAAAAAAGGAAGTGTTATACTCCATAAGAAGTATGTTTCCTCTGAATTCAGGAAGAAGGAGGAGTTCAGTTTATTCAATGTCATAATAGGAGGTCTGAGAAGAAAATAAGAATGGATGAGGCTTTCCTTTTATTGATCCAGTGAGCAGCTATGTCAGATATAAGTTTAATTAATAGTGAGGAATTGATTGAGAATCTAAAGGGAGAAAATTGATTGAGAAAACAGCTATTATAGTTAATATTTGAATTAATTGGAAGTTTCAGTAAAATAAATAAGGACAAAGGACTTCAAAAACCTCAAGTGTCTCTTGAAAAGAAAATCTGAGCAAGCACGCTAAGATAGAGACACTGGAGACAGTAGAGGTAGGTAAGTAGTGCTATGAAGCAGGGCTAATACAGGACCAAGAACTAGGAGTGACAGCATAATCAGAGGCATTGATGAAGACGTTTCCCAGCTGCTGGTTCCTACTGAATTCCAAGGCTCTGCAATTGCCAAGAGCTGCTATCTTGCATAAAAGAAAGTTGTAACTGATAATGTGATTGACAGCATCTGTCCCTTTGAGAGGCAATATCTTCCAATTCCTGCTGAGACTTAGCCTTAACCTTTGTGAAAACAAAATGTAATCCAATTGGCTATGCCACTCTTGATACTGTCCTGACCAAAACATCAAGTGCAGAAGAGCTTACTGTTCTTGTGAACAGCTACAGAAAAGCTCAAACAATTAAGAACTTGCTAGTCTAAGTGACTTGGCTTGCTGAAAGCTGAATCTTCTGCTGTTTCTGCTATCATCAATGCCATGAGACGTTTTTCATTTTTGTGTGTACACTCCAAAATCTGTCTTGCCTTTTCTTAGTCTGAAAAAACAAAGTAGCATATTTAGTAGTTTATTCAAAGAATACATCCATGTAAGTGCAGAAACACAGTAAGCCACATTTCAATTAATCTGAGCATATAGTTCAAAAATATTCCCATTGGCAAGACTGTACTTTTTGTTATTAAATGCACAAAGACAAATTATATGTATGTGAAGGAAATAGAGGAAGCAAAGTTAGAGATCTTTCTGGCTGAGCCAGGAGCTCTTTAATGATCTGCAAGAAGAAAAGGAACCATAGAAACATATGATAACGAGCACATATCACTGAGGATAAAGGACTAGTTTATGTTTGTATGAAAAGAAATCAAAAAGACTAGTGTGCAAAAAAAAAAAAAAAGTCTTGTTAGAAATACGAAGAGAAGCGAGAGAAAGGGTCCATAACTATACTTGAATGATGAAAACAAAAGAATGTAAAAGACAATGGAGACCAAATTACAGATTAAAAAAAGAATGGTAACCTATTCATTGCCTTTTTCCTAAATCTTCAAATCTGCACACGAAAGACAAATTGTGAAGACCCACTTAACAGAATTAATTTAACAAGGATATTAAAATGCACTGATGAAGAAAACATGCTGAAAGAAGATGCAGATCAGTCAAATGTGAGCATTGGAGCAGAGATTGAAAATATTCACTTTGGCATTTTCAGGAAATTAGCCATTGGAACTCTGAATATTAGTAAGTATTTATTCAAGGACCTGTAGGAGAATGAAAAAAAAAACAAAAACAAAAAAAAAACCCCAACAACAAAAACTCCTTAGACCTAACAAAGAACCACCTAATCAAATTAATAAGTAATATTCATTATATCTGTGAGTTCCTAGTATTTAAGATAGTAAAACAACCTATATGCATCTGTCAAAGGAAATTAAGTCAAGCCAGTCTACTTTCGTTCTTTGACAAGATAACTGGATAAAGGGGAAGTTGTAGATATGATATATCCTGACTTTTAATTAAAGCCTCTGACACTATTCCGTATAATATTCTCATAAATAAGCTAAGGCAGGAGATGTAATCGCCATCAGGTGGGTGGACAACCAGTTGAGAAATTGCTCTCATTGAACAATTATCAATGATTTGCTGTCACACTGGAAGAAGATTTCAAGTGGGATGAGATCGGGGACTGTAAGGGCTGAGATCTACCAAGCATTTTCATCAGTTCCACTAGTAATGGCAAAGACAAGACCAAATGTGGTTGTTAGACTAAGTGCAGAGGGGTTCTAAGCACACTGTAGGCTGGAATAAGAATTATTTTTAGACTAGGGGTTGAAATTTCAGCAGCTGGCTGGAATTCAGTAGAGGCAAGTGTAAAGTGTTATACCCAGAAAACAGCAATCAAACACAGTCATAACACAGAGTAAAAGGGTATGCAGCAGCTGAGCAGATAAAGATGCAATAATTGTGCTCAATTCAGCGCTAGTGAGCTCCAAGTAATGCAGTGTCCACTTTTCACAGCACTTTAAGGAAGATGGAGATAAAATGAAGAAAATTGCAGGGAACAATAAAAGGGTTTAGAAAAAGAGTAGAAAATATAACCTGCGAGCAAAGGTTCAAGCAATAGAATTTGATTAGTTTAAAGAAGAGAAGACTCAGAAGTGACACTAACATTCTTCAAACATGCACAAATGTGTTATAAACAAAAGGGTGGTCTGCTTTTCTCAGTGGTCACTGTAGGGTACAGAAGAAACCAATGTAATTTGCAGAAAATATTATCAAAGCTGCAGAGCCAGAAACTCTTCAATTGTTAGGGTGAAAGAAATTAGCAATATTACCAAATCATTTATTTGGAAGTTTTTAAGTACAGATATATTGCTGGTTCAGCTTGTTTAGGTGTAGTCAATCCTGCCAGAGCTCACAGACTGGACTAAATTGACTTTTCTTCTTGATGTCATCTATTTGAATATGTCATATGATATTGACCATTACAGATGAATCAAGTATGAGCAAGTAATATATGCCACTCTTAATCTCAGAGATTTCTAAGCTAATAACTATCGATGAAGCCACCTCAAGCTTTTAATTTATTTGAGTCATCAGATGAATCCATTATAGCTGGAGATGCCAACCTAGTAGCTGCAGACTTTCAAATCTTTAAGTAACAATATATATTTACACAACCAGACAATTAATGACTGGGAGGAATATAATAGCAACTTTGTCTTTGAAAACCTCCGCTGACAAGGCTGATATTGCAGGAACCACTACAATATCAAATGGACTTTGAAAACTATCACATTAGACTATTAAGAGGTTGTGGACTTAATCTTTGACATTACCTAAGTTCCTGAGATAATTGGGACAACAATTTTATCACAAAGAAGGTATGTTACAAAGTTGTATCAGCCTGCCCCATATGCTTCCACATCACTTCTGAATAATGAGAGTTCTGCTTTGATGTCCAGTCTGGGCAAGCTGAGACCTTCAGCATGATACTGATTACTCTTAACTATTATGTGGACATATAGCCCAAAAATCAGGCTTTACAATTTTTTCACATAAGCACACAGTATATCTTTACAGGGGAAAAATTCCTGTTGATCCAGAATCAGATTCAGAACAACCATCTCAAGCTAAAAAACTGGGACTTCCATGAGTTTCACTACATATGTAACACTTCTGCAAGAATAAATATAGTTTCATTTACTAGAGAACAATGAAGCTTAAACAAAATAGGGCATGCTGGTAAATACAACATCATGCAACAGGAAACTGAAAGAAAAAAACTCTAAAAGATCATCAAAAGATATAAAATCTGAAAAATACTCAAAGTACTCAAATTTATGTAGAAGTAGATTTAGTGCAGCTACAACCAAAAGGTCATCATTGCTCCCAGGGAAATCACCAGAGACATTTCTTTTAATATAAATAAAGTGGGATTTCATTTTTAAATTATGTCCTTCTAAAGATATATTGCTACTCTTAGGGGAGTGCTTACATGAAGAGTTTTACTGTGGTTCAAAATTTGCATTGTTACCGCAATCATAGCCCTGCATTTCAACAGATAAACAATCCACACACCACTAAGTACTGAAGAACATCTATAGCTTTCAGAAGCAGAACTAAGTTAAGCTGTTACTGTGCTGGCTGAAAAAAATATAAGAGCTTTGTGATTGCTAATATGGCATTTTGAAGTAGACAAACAGGGAATCAGAATATCATCACTGTACTTTTATTACCTTTTTTTTTTTCTACTAAAAAGCATTAGTTTGCTCAGAGCAAAGTTCTTCTTTTTCGCTTTCCATTATCTGCATCCTCAGTGAGCTCACTCAGAATTTGGGAACAGATTTTGTTAGACAGTTTTGGGGAGTTGACTCTTTGGCAACCCAACAGAGAACCAAAAAACCCATCCATCCATTTATAGCTTGTACATCATCATGAACTTCTATAGAAAAAAATATTTCTCACATGAATGTGTGATAAAATGTGAAAATGTCACCTACAATAAATAAAATTTTTTACTTGGAAATGTGATTCTTTATCTTGAAGTGGCAAAGTCTTTTAGGGGAAAAATACAATAGTGTTAGTTTCTGTTTGACCTTGTATTTTCATTGTTAGGCCAAAGTTTCATAAGCAATGAAAGTTTCATAAACAATGAAAAATAAACAATGAAGGTCAGACAGGTGTAGCCTCTTGCTTTACAAGACACCTTCCACATCTCCCTATGGTTTTCCCATATTAATTTTTCAAAAAGCCTATCTCTACCTCTATTTTTTAAGTAAGGTGAGACAAGGAAGTCACATTTGTCATTATGCCATTGTCAGATAAAATACAAACAAAAATTTGGCTACGTTTGAAGTGGATGCTCATATATATTTACTCCATTGCCTATTTTACCTGATTACTTCTAATAGCTAAACAAAAATTAAAAATAAAATTTAATATAAAATTAAAGAGAGTCCTGAACATCACTGTTGTAAATGAGAAAACTATTACAATCCAATTGATACTCTGTTTTTTCGTGACACTGGGTTAGTATTCTTGTACCACAGCAGAGAGCAGAAAAGGTGATAACATCCCAGCTTGTGCAATATGAACCATCTATCAGCAGTTATTGAATTACACAAAATAGATCTGTTTATCCAATTCAAGCTTTGAACAGTTTGTTCCAATTTAGAGAAGGGTAAAAGAACATGTATAACTAACTGCAATAGAAAACACGTCATATGTTGCAAATACACTTTATTAAGTGAACAGAAGACTCAACAGACCTACTTAGATTAAGATGTTTGGTTCCATTTAGCCAGAGTACAGAGAAAAAAAAAGTATCAGATCTTTATGTTTTATTTAAAAAAAAATATAAATTACAATTAAGATACCTTCATAACTACTGATTTTGCCAAGTACATGAACTTATTCCATTGCTTACTACAACATAAATACAGGTGACAGTCCTAGTAAAAGGTAATTAGCATATCCAATGTTCCATGAAGCACATAGCTTTCAGTATAGACTTTAATTACCACAGTCTCACACTAGGCTGGATATTACGTTGAGACTTATGAGAAAAATAAAGGATTATGATCTTGAATGCACTTTTGGCACAAATATGTGTTCTAGAGTACTCAGGTAGACTGAGAAACATAAAAGGTCTTCTTGATGGTATGCAGTAAAGCAATTCAATCAAATATCCAGGCTGTAGTGTCAGAGGGTTGTCACTGTCACTAGCACTGCTAGTGCAATTAGAGTTAGTAGTTAATAGAGAAACTCATCTAGACCAAGAGATACAATTAATCCAAGCCACACTGTGGATCCTGTCTAGTAGATTTTGAGTCTTACTCATGTTCAAAGGCACATCAGTGTAAACACTGCCACTGAGCTTTATCCAGCAAGAAGACATTAAAATGAAATAACCTTGACTGACATCACAGAGACAGAAACAACTAAATTTATGATGGAACATATTAATGTAAACTCTAAATAACATAGAAAGAATTTCAGAACATATTCTATTTACTTAGTCCAATACATTTTTTTTAAGATCTTAAGAGACTTAAATGGTAGCTACTTACCCTTCTTGTAAAGCTAAAAGAAATTTTTGCTTTGTTACTTTGGTCAAACTTTCAGCTGAATTTCCAAATGAAAAGATAATGGAAATGAGTAACTTAATGGAATGAAATACTGTGTTCATGTGATAAAGCCTTTGTGAAGGTGAATATAATCTAAGCCGGTAGAGCAAACATACATAAAAGTATATGAAATAGTGGGCAATTTCAATAATTCACACTTTTTTGGTACTCTGAATTTGCTCCTGTATTTTTGAATATCAGAGTCTACTGCTGTAGTGGAGTTGGAAGCAGCTAGGGTTGCATGTTGGGGAACAGACTGCTCAAGTCAAAGACTGAAATGGACAGTACAGCTTAGCATAAGAATTGCTTGCTTCTGAAATAAATTCTTTTATCTTCTCTAGAATTGCTTTACTTAGCCCTTTTATACAAATACCAAAATAATTAGAAAACATTTGAGAAAAAAGTTGTTATTTTCTTACAGTTCAAGAACAAATCAAGCCAAAGTTTTAGAATCTCAAAATGGAAGTAAGTGCACTAAAAAGGACAGGTATCTTTTCAATGAAATTGTGCTCATTTATAACACAAGAAAAAATAGAATCCAAATAGGGTAGAATTGATGAAAATCTAAGCTTTCATGAGACCACAACCTCTACTGCTAAAAACAAGTCTCCCTTGTTTGATCTACACATCTAACTGTATTAGCTGGCTTTCTGTAGGCTACATATCACCAGAATGGAATATATAATATACTCTAACCTATAGAAAAGTAAAGTTTCTTCTTCAGTCACACAGGTTTCAAAAATATAATACAAATATTTAAAAAAAGACCACAAAAACTATTTCAAAAACATAAAAAACAAGGTCATACTTGAATAAATAGAAGAAATGTGACATCCATTAGAAAAAATATTGAACCAAGCATGCTGAGGATAACCAAATATTTCGATCATGAATGAAAGTCATCCTAAATTAAGAAATGAAATTTAAAACCACTAAATACTTTTTAGCGTTTCTGATTAGAGAGCCTAGAAGCATACTCCACAGACTTCCACAACAAAAGAAACATCAGTAATGCTTGATTTCCTGGGACTGAAATTACCATCAAAACAGAGAGGGAAACACAGAATTTTAATTTGAACAATACTTTATATACTAACAACTAATAAAACATGAAAATGAACCCCTGATTACAGAAAAAAATTAAGTATTTTACAGTTGAATTGGTATATTGACTTATCTTCTGCAGCCATTGTTGGGAAAAAGAAAATTTAAAAAAATGGAAACCTAAACCAAAGTTAGATTAATGAAGGAAATGAAGATATTTAGCCAAAACACCCTTTTGATTTGAAAATGCAGATAAGGACTTCAGATCTCTCAAGACCTTTGCTACCTGTATAATGCTTTCTGATAAATATCTTGTTATAAATACCATAACACCTATGTTTTTACATCCCAATGACAAAGCAAAAAAGGTATGTCTCAAAAATGGTTCTGCAGGAACATAGGAGATTTAGAAACGTACACATAGTCTTACTCCAAAAAAAACCTTTCTAAAGGTGCATTTCTAGAACAGCTTTGTAACTGGGAATCTTCCGACAGTCACTGAGTTCCTTGAGCATGGTGCTGGCCTGAATTCCCCTTTTCTCCTCCAAGTCTTTTCCAAGTGACTGCACCTACAGTTGAAGGAATTCAAGGTTTGCCATCTTCTCCCCACTTTTTTGTGAAAGGCTGGTTGCAGTCTTGAGCACAGCAGTGCACCAACCACAACACGGGTGTGTCAAGAAAAAAAATCTAGGCAGTTTTGTAATGAGCCTAGCAAACAAGTATGCACCAGGAGCAGCAAAGCAGCAAAAACAGTACCTCTGCTTTTCCTCTGCACTCCTCCCATGGACACGTTATTATATCCAAAGTGCTGTGCTAAGGTCCTAGTATGCCTGTAAGTACTAACCCACCTACTTCTGCTTCCAATAGCAGTGATGACTCATCACCCAGCAATGTGTAAGCAAGAAACATTTCCTCCTCTCTAAGCACAAAAATGAGAGCATTAGGAGTCTCTGTGGAGGCTCCAGAGGCAGAACCAGGCGATCCATAGAGTCTTGACTGCTTTGACTGCTGGATCAAATGATCCAGGCCTTCTAAGAGCACATTTCAAAGAAAACTGGAGCAGTTACTGAGGTGGAATTCATCTGACCAAGAGCTGGTATCTGCAGTTTTCTGTGACATTAGCTTATGTCATTGCTTTTAGTCAGTGAAGATTCGTCTCATTTTATAGAGGTCTTTAAAAAAAAGGTCAGATGAGCAGACTTGGAGCACTGTCACTTCTCTTTGTTGCTTGCAGTGGGGGGTAAGGTGCAGGATGTTAGATTATGGCTAAAGAGTACAAAGAAAGCAAAATACCAGACAAAAAACAGAATACATGACTAATATGCAGAAAGAAGGAGTAGTACCAGGATGGAGTGGGAAGAAAGGATGAGAAAGAGCTTTGGAGGACAGAACGGGAAACGGAGAGAGAAATAAGGAAAGAAATAAAGAAAAGAGGGATAAGAAAGCTCCCTTTCTTGAAAAGCAAACACATCCAAAAGGTTAATAAATTCTATTTATTCAGGTTCCTAATTGCTTGAATTATTCATTTTTTACAGAGTGCTATTGATGTTCTTGGCACTTAAGAATAAAGCCAAGGCTCTGTATATGAGAAAGTCACAATTTTTTTTTTTTATTATTTTTTTTTTTTTTAATCAGTGAACATGATTAACCACTGGCTCACTTAGGAAGACACACTTGTCTGTCTGCTAAATCTTCCCATAAGAAAGGTACTTAGACAACAGAGGACAACACTCGGGTTTTGTTCAGCCACAGCACAGGAATTAGTGTTCATATGATGAAGCTACTCTCCTGACACTAACATAAAAATCTTAACCCCAGGAAAAAAAGAATACACAGATAAACAATGACTTAAAGGTTGAGCTGGGCATAAACCTTCCTAACTGCAGTCGTTTATTTCTTCAGTGATTGAAATAACCTAAATTCCTGCCTGGCTAAAGAAGGTAAAAATAGGGGTTTGGTAGTTAAGTCCTAGCAAGGATTCAAAAGGTGGTTTTGAAGGAGAAATTTTAGGTTGCTTCTTGTAATTGAAGAAGGAGTTTGTTCCAGGCATAGAGAGAAAGCAATGTGAAAATACTGCAGAAATTAAAGGTTCTGCAAGGCGGGCAGTCGGTAATGTGCCCAGAGTTCTGGATGGGTGCATTTTAATTAAATCAAAGTAAACAAGTCACAGCAGGGCCAAGTGAGAGCCAAGCTGTAGGCAGGCTTGACATACGAGGTTTGAAGGTGAGTCTGAGGAAGTCTGAAGATGCTGAGGAATGAGAAAAGACAGCAACAAAGAGAGAAGAGCTGGGCAATGTGCTTGGGGGAGAAAGAAGGACAGTAACCGTATCTGCAAAATGATGAATAGCCTACAGCAGTGAGAGATGAAGGGTGTACAGGCTGGAGGAGAGACGGTATTACTTGTCAGTATGAGGCTGAGATATATAACCCACCCAGGACTTATTAGGAATGGCGCTCATGGTTTACATGTTTTTCCAGTCCTTATCTTTACCCCAGACATCCAGAACAAAATACACCTTTGAATTATATTTTTAAGGTTCATTTATGAGTCACTGGCCATATTTTGCATTTTAAAGCAAGTTGGTCCATTTATTTCTTAATTCTGTCACTGGTGAATTGCACAGCAGCTGAGTAATCAACAGATACTGTGATTTTTTGGAAACAAGTTTAGGATTAAGTTTATGAATGTTTGTAGAGATTAATAACAAAAAAAAAGTTCCTCAGCCTTGCTCCCCAGGAATTCCACAGGTTGGGACTTGGAGTTTATTAAAAAAAAAAAAAGAGCATTTACCTCTTTCATGTGAGGCAGCCCATTCTTTAGGAACTGCTTTATGTGACTAAAGGGATGAGGAAGACAACACAATGGATGGGTGTACAAAACATATGCAAAATGGAAAACAAATCAAAAATCTTCATCCATGACTAACATTACAGAAGTGATCACCCTCCGCTGTTCCCCTTGCAGTGCACATGTTTTCCCCTAATGTTTTCCTTGGATTGAACAAAAAAATAAGTAAACACCTTGCTAAAAATCTAAGCTAATAACAAATAGCACTTATGAGCAAGTGGTAGGACAAACGGTCAAAGTATTTTTCCCCAGATATTTCACCGTCGTTTTACAGGAAAAAGTATATATTTGTATAGCTCAGATGTTCAGGTTATCTAATAGTTACAGCTGTGATGTGTTTTTTAACTAAAGTGAGAATATAAGTTTTTATACTAAGACTATTAAATGTAAGGCCATTTACCTTATGACAGCTTACACATACAGTACACTGATTCACAGTGAAAATTATGGACGCAGCTGTAGGCACAGAAGAATTTGGTGGATGTATGGAAAGCAGACTTATTATCAATCACTAGAATATTCCCAGAATGTCAGGTTTCAAGACATAATGAATTCAATTAATTGTAAAATGCTTTTAGAATTTACAGTTACATAGAAGAGTTTTACAGGTCATTAACTGTTCATACTTCTCACCAAAGAGGTCTTACATTAAGTAGTAAATAAATTACATTAAACATATTAAGCTCAAAATTGATTACAATGATAAAAGTGCTCATTTTGAATACATATATTTTTTTCTCTGAATGTCTCTCACAAGAAAAACATGCTTGGGCTGTTTTTGTAACAACAAAGACACCTGAAAGAAGACTTTGTTCAACAGCAAATTAAACTTCATTCGCTGTGTTTACAGTGGATGAGCTAACTGCTGGAGGTATCATGGGATATCTGTATATAGAAAATGAACTAGTTTGATAACATAGATGTAAGCATCCTGACTGTCAGTTAATAACAGCAGCAATGTTCTCATGGAAAGCAGGCTTTTACAATAGGGGCTTGCATACAGAAAGTATTTCATACACAGATGCCATTTCAGATATCTTGGGGTTTTATCATTTTAAGTCATTCTGTATTCCAGCTCTATATTTTTGGTAACTTGATTATGCAAATACAGCACAGCAGAGATGCATACATGTACCCTTGAAATTCCCAATATACAGCTCTGAACCCCCACTTTTTCCACCCCATTTCACTTTGCTTCACTGTAGTAGTCTGTTTTACATTCTTGACAATTAAGGCTGACTTGACAATTACAAGCCTAGCCAATACCTACTTTTCAACCGGAATTCAATAGTAGGTGAGGCAGTCCTATTGATCTATGAAACAAATAACCTTTCTTTTTCCACAGCTGTCAAACAAATATACCTAATTCAACAAAAAGATGTCAGCACAGGCTTAAGCTGATTATTATTGAAATACAATGAAATATTTAAACTTGACCGCTTAAGGCAAAGCATGTGCTCAGTTGCCCAGCTGAGCAGACTTCTAAATAAATAATGTATTAACCTTTCATAGGTTGTTGGTTGACACTAATCAGCAATTTCATAGTTGAACTTTATATGTAAAATTGCATATGCTGTTCTTGGTCCAAGGCCTGACAACCAGGTACTCCAGAATGTCTCCTGAGATCCTGCAAAGAAATGCTGTCATTGTCTACATGGCCCAGTAGGTCAACAGTAGGATGCACAAGTGCCTTGACTAAATCCTTTGACTAACTCACAAGCCTAGCTTCTATGTAATCCTGCATCAGCAATATTTTTGCTGCTCCCATGGAGCTTCCTTCCTCTATCCTGTTTTGGTTTGCCTTTATTTTTTTAATAACCTCTCCAGTTCTGGATTTTCTCCAAAAATAGATTATTTCACCTTCTTCTAGTAAAGGTGTCAATAGGTAGTTTGCTCATCCTCAGCTACTGAAATATTTATCTTAGGATAATATGCATTCCAGACACAGAGCGTAGCAACTGCAATTCTGCAGGTGATTTTTTTCCATCTTCACAGCATTACTCTGCTTTGGGAATAGCCAAAGCTCTGACATGCCTATATTCTGTAACTACTGAAAGGCTCCAGTCTCACCAGAGCTTTAATAGGGATGCCGCAGTTGATCAAACAATTGCCAGTCTGTTGCAGATCTTCCGAGAGCTGCGGCAGTTTTCATTCATCATCACACACCCAAGTAATTGAACCTCCAGGGCAATTCTGTCAAGCATCATACCTACTAGCATATGACACTTGTGTTGTTATGAGTGCAGTTCCTGGACATTTAGGGAGAAGAGGCAGTGGAAGTAGAGAATGATTTGAAGGACTTTTCAAACTATATAATTATTTTCTATACAAGAAATAGGAACTATATATTGGTCTTAATTTATTATTGCTCTGGTTGCAAGTTTCTCCTCTGTCCACCCATTCAGCTATCTTATCCCTTAAGTATACAGCTCTGGAAAAAAAAAAAATTAGTAAACAAAACAATCATAAGTGTTTACACTCAATTATCTGATTTAGACTTTTACGAAGTCTACTTGATAGAAATAAGACAAACCAGGAAGCACAGAGGGAAGAGGGGGAATTAATCTGTAGATCAGTTTAGTCAGTTTTCTCTTGTGCATCAGTTTGAGAAAAGAGACAAAGAACAGCATGGATTTGGATATCAAGCTTACCTAAGAAACTGAGATGTTCTGTTTCAGGATTATGTTTAATTCTTGCTATATGCTTAATTACACATTTGATTTCTTTGCATTAACACCTTTTTTTTTTTTCCTTATTAAAAAAACAAAACTGAAATGCAACCCACCCAGTGAAGCTTTGATCTGCACTCAGACAGCAGCCCTTAAGCTCGCCTTTGTTACTTGATGTAAACATCCAGATGTGTTTTGAGGATCAAGGCTGTTTCACCACTCAGTGCAGTAAAATGGCAAGAGACACAAATTGACTTGAGGGTAAACAAAACATGTTGAAGAACAGAGAATTATTTTGTCTTTTTGTTTCTCATATACACTGAAAACACAAAAATCACATGTTAAGTAGCCACACTTGAATTAGTCAGTCATTGTAGGAAGCCACTTGTTTTAGACTCGGTTTGAAATTAACCCTTGGGAGCTGATGAAAGTAGGATAGAGCAAGGCTAGCATGGCAGTTGTCCAGGGGTCAGCAGCCCATTGCTTTAGCCAGGACTGTAAATCCAAGCATCTCAATGTGCACAGTGGATTCAGTGTCACACTCAAAAGGAAGCTGTCTGTCATAAAGAGAATCCAAAACTCACAGGTTGACATCAGCATCATAAACTTCATCCAGAGACCTACTGCCAAATAGCATAGTAACCTTCTCCTTTTATTGTTCCAAATAATATTCAGTAAAATTGCCTTTGTAAATAGTGAGACTTTACACCTACTAATCTAGTGCATGGTCTCTCCAAAATGTGTTGTTTCTACAAATGTCTCTTAAACATGTTGGGATATATACCAAGAGGCCATGCTTTAGATCTCATTGTCCACATTAACATTTCTTAAAGTGGAAAAATGTAAGTCATAGGAAATACTAAACAAATTGAAGCTATGAAAATGGAATAATTCACTGAACAGAGCTGTTGTCTCCATGCACTTCCTTTGTTTCATTTTTGTTCCTTATAAACAGAACCATAAGAGGTGACTGAATTTTGCTTCCATTTTTGGCTAATGTGTTTATCTATTTCTCTTGTACCATTATGGATAAACAATCATCTACTGTCTCAAAGAAAGAATGATTACGTAGGCCACTAGAGACCTGTTCTACATTAGCCTACAACCCAGACCAAGGCATTCATCTGGAAAACGGACTCTCGGCTTCAGTGTCCCTCTTCTGAACCAAGTGAACTAGGGACTGAAGGGTCTCTCACATCTTCTGAAGGCAAGATTGTCAATCAGCAACTGAGTATATTTGTTTTATGAAACATTAGTAAGCACACTGACATCTGAATCCCTACATTTCCATGAGAATTTTTCTTTTCAACAAGTCTGACCTTTTCTTTAAACATGAACCTCAACCTAAAATTACAGATCACCTCTTTAAAATTAGTATTAATTATAGTCACTTCTCCTGAGGAGAGATGCTGTATCAATGTTATTCCACCAGAAAATACAGCCAGAAAGAAGCTTGCCAAAAGTTCAGTACTGCCAGGAAGCTTAACTTATCACTGTATAAGCAATTACTTCTTCAATAAATTATGCAGCATTTATTAATCAATGTATTACCTGTTCAAACAAGAAACAAAATCCTCCACTGTGCATATATTAAGATTAGATAGAGTATGATACATTATGCTGCAAGGAAACAGCAAGAAGAATGGTGTAGGGGTTTTGGGCTCTAAATTCAGGGTGAGACAGGAGAGATGTTTACCACAGAGTGAAAAATATTCTATAAGGAATTGGTGAATTGAAGAGAACATCAAAGCTGTGAATATTTACAATGCATTTATCTCTTTCTAAGCCAGTAAGAGAGGAAGATCCTGGCACTTCTTGGAATTGCCCTGCTGTGTTCCCACATTTTAGTGTGAAAACAATTATCATTCATTTCTTCAAATTACATTGAAGTGTTGCTTCTGCTAAAGAGTGTCACTTTCACTTCATAAATTTCTTTTAGCTTCACTGTACATTTGATCTGGTTTTAGTTCATACAGTTTATTAAGCAGGTCTCTGTGAACTCAACCAAAACATACTAAATGTTTTTTTGAAATTTAGAATTTAGTAACCAACCAATCACTACAAAACAAGCATAAACATCCTGACCAGAGTGTACACATTAGGTACTTAAAACTAGCTATATGTGTTAGGTTCTGCCTCAGAGCCTTCTATTACTGTGGTCACATTGCTGTCTATTGAATAGCACACCGTTGTGTGAGGTGGTCACAGCTGATTCGCAACAGCTTAAAATGTGACACTGACCTTTTACTACATTAAAAAAAAAAAAAAACAACTGAAAGAACCCGTGTTAATAAACCAGGCTATAAATCCACAAATATGTCCTTATTTGGGATTCTTACATATCTTTCAGAAATAAATTGCAGTGTTTAATTGCACTGTTTACTACCGCAGCTTTTAAACCTTAAAAGTCATCCAAATGTTGATTCACTGGGTTTTTTTAATTCTCAGTTGGAAGCACTTAATTCTCTGGCAGAAGGTTTTTCTGGAAAAAATACTGTCTGACAAAAACGATGTACTGAAAACCATATAGAGTGACTGTAATATTATCTTTTTTTTAGATACAATAACATACTATTTAATATGATATATTATTTAATAATGGATCTATAGCAGTGTCCCAAAATACAACATGGAACATTACTACCTCTTTTTAACTATAAGAACTGAATTTATGTCTCTAGAGTTTGTTGTCTCTGAAGATTCAACTGAAAATATAACTCATCATATGTTAATGGGTAATCTCATATTTAGTTGTGAGGATAACTTAAATTTGCTACAGAATGCTAGTTATTTAGACCCAAACAGTAAGTGTACTTTGATCACAAGACCTTGCGATCAGTCAGCAGGGATAGTAGCCGACTACACAGTCAGCTAGGGCTGTATTTTGTTTCTGCTTCTGTCAATGTTCCACTTTGGATCCTCCTCCAACTCTTCTGCCTGTTACCTCCATCACTCTTGGAGACAGTAACAAATTGCCCATTTCTTTCCCCTGTGAGTCAGAATGATTGATTTGTCAATGTCTAGTTAAAACTTATTATAAAGTAAGCAAGATCTTGCACAGGTCTTTATATGTCTTTGTATTCAGAGGCTGATCTTTCTAAAAAATGTTAGGAATAGAGCACAGATGCAAGCACAAAGTTTTCAACCTCACATGTCTTGTAGAAGAAACTTAGTGCAAAATTTCCTTAACCTTCCCATTTCAAACAAATTAATCATCTCAGTTTGGGATGCCTAGTCATTCAGATACATCAAATCCTGAGCTTGCTGCTGTGAAGTAATTATGGCAGAAAAGTACTATTGGTTTAGCAGAGTACAAATATTTTCCACAGACATATTAAAACGCTAATATGGGAGCAAAGTCACTGTGGGTGTTAAACCCGCCATCCTTTGGAAGCTATGAAGCTGCAAAAAACTTTATCAATGGAATAGAGCAAAAATTCCAAGGATGAATTTGGACTTGGTCCCTCTTCTGTTACATCTTCTGTCACATCCACAGCTGATCTTTTCTGCTAGATGCTGCTGCTGTATTTGGTTTCCCCAGTAAGAGAAATGGGTGTGTTTAATCTCCTTCCATCATCTCTCTACTATCACCTCACAGAATGAGAACTTGAAGCTCAGCTATGTTGTTTTGGGGGACCATGAGCCTGCTTGTATCTCCTCAGGTTATGGGTAATCTGAGTTCACCTTCCCAAGGATAAAGACACTGAATGTTAACAGACAAGTAAGATTTAAAAAGTTGCTGCATATAAATCACATTTAGCTTACTGTGACATAAGTCATGATCCAGCACAAGAAAAAGAGCTTACCCTGTGTCATAAAAATAAAACACAGATGGACATCTCCCTTCTTTCATTCCTTGCTGTTCTTGACTATCCTTTGGTGGTAGTTCAGTTGTTCTTTATGTTTTCACAATTCTGCTCAGTGCAAATCCCACCATCTAAAATGTCACTTCTATTCCACAACTCTGGCTTCTCCTTCGTTAAGTAGAATTTGACACCTTTGCTACCTGGAGTCTTCCATCAGTCAGTGAAACTGTTGCTTATTTACCAAATATCTGGAATTCAGACTTGAAAGCTGAGTTTGCCCTTGGCAATATCTCTTGGTCTGCAGGTCCTACAATTAAATCTATGGTGTTGAAGTTTAGCAGCCCTCCTTTCTTAGTCTTGCGTCTAAAGCAAGAATTTCTTCTTTTATCTTTTTTAGGTTTTAGATCAATATGAAGACATTCAGCAATACAGAATATAAACAAGCTCCATATTTAAAACAGAGTGCACTCAGACCCAGCTTTTACAGGCAAAGAACCTCTGGTATCAAGCAGAATTCTAAATTACATATTGATGCCTCCAAAGAATTTCTCATGGCAGAGGCAGTCATAACATGTTCTTTTCTATGAGCATTTTTACAACATGAAATAAATCTTTCCAAGAAAACCGCTCTCCCAAACTGGATTTAAGTTCTCAGCAGCTGGCTAGCTAGAAACATAACACACACATAAACCTTATGCTATCAAGAATCAGATTTAGCTAACAGAAGAAAATGCCAGAATTTGAACTGCATGGCCTTTTTCTGATCTTCAAGTGTCTAGCATGCTAGCATAGACCAAAAAAGTAGAATATTTTGGCTTAGCTTCAGCGATATCCTCCAGCTCCTCTGTGTTTTTTCTGTGATACAAGGCAGATACTGAAGTGGTTAAACAATCACTTAATCAGATGCTTCACCACTGCCAGAAAAGTGAAAACCACTATGTCTAGCACAAAATTATTTTTAAAGTAGTTTATATGCAGTAAATACAAAGGAAAACAAAGGCAAAAAGAAAACACCTACATGTTCTTCATCAGTAAGGGAATTCATTTTCTTCTGTATCAATATGATGAAATGAAGATTACTGAGGAAAAGGTGAAAATAAAATCTCCATGGTGCTGTTCATGACATTAACATAGAGCTTCATTTCAGTACATGAAATCCACAACTTGCAGTAATCTACCTCAGGAATGTGGTTCCATTGCTAGTTTTAGATTCTCTTGTTAATGCACAAAGACTGTTGAGATGGAATTATCTCAACACTGTAACTATGTCATGTTAGCTGAGAAGCACTTTAAGGGTTTCTTTTCAGAATGGAGTCTGATTTGCAAACACAGACATTCAGTTCTTAAAAAGGACACTGTCATGATATACTTGATAAACAAAAAATGTAATGGCATAATGAAAATTCAACACAAAATAAAAACCCCAGGAGGTTACTGTCTCCATATATGCCGAAAGAGAAATTATTTCCATGTTTTAATAATTAGTCCATCTCATAAGGAAGGCTGATAATGGACATTAGTGAAACTGAGTTCAAGATTCAAAGTTTCTAATTAAAAAATGAGTCCATCCTAAAAAGTGAAAAAAATTATCTCTTTTTCTTCCAAGTAACTCATTGCACCGTGTCCAAAGCCCTATATCTGACAGAATACATCTGTCCCATTATCTTTTCAAGGGTTACATGAAGTAAAACAAATAAAGACCGAACCATGACCTTTGTGCTGCATTAACATAACAGTTTACTATATTCCTGTTACTAAGCATGCTGAGGCATACAGTGGTAGTTGATCTGTACCTCTGAGAAAAATAAGCTGTGGGAAAAGAACGCACTGACTCAAGTTTCAGTTATGTTGTATGGGGTTAAAACCAGCACTGGGGTAGGAACTGCACTGTAGAGGACATGCTGTCTCTTGATGCACCTGGAAATAAAGTTTTCAAGTATCTGGAACAATACCATGTTAAGATTTTTCAGAAATATTTTTCAGAGAGAGGCACTGAAGAGCTTGCTTAACATTCAGCTGCACAAACTAATTGTTATTAACACAGTTGCTGCCATCATATTATTCATTTTCATGGACAGTCAGTCAGCAGATACAAAAAGAAATATTTCCAACCACATATTCAAAGCTATTACTTTGTCACATATTATTACAGACAAATGTTGGCTTTAATATTTTACAAGGTGTGTGATGATTCCAGTGACTAAAATTGTGATGAAAGCTGATGGAAAATAATCAGTGGGTACAGAAGTCTAAATCATTCTGCTTGAAGTTCTTTGCTCTGGAAGTCCTTGCTCTTTTTCTATATAGTATTTCCACTAATATCAGTTGTAGCTCTGCACAAGGTAAGAGCTCAGGATTTTTGTACATCGTTGAGGTGAACGTTGCCAGAAGTTATCTAAGTTTTATGCAAACGTACACTCTAGGAGAAGTCAGCATTCCTTCAGCGTGTAAATCTCTTTTAAATTAATGCAGGTTATGGCTTCAGAAAAGGGTTCCTTTTCCTAGCACACTGTTTCTTAACCTTTTCAGATTGATGACCCAGAATCAAAGTAAAAATCATTCATGATCTCCTCAGTCGGAATGCAATGTCTTGCACAAAGATATTGACAATTCCCCTGTAGCATACGACCCCTGTTAGATGTTGAGGTACAAGCTAGAGCAGGCCTAGCATTCCTTATAAACTAGTAATCTGCAGAGGCCAGACTGACCATCTGAGAGCATGCCCTCAGCCTGGGAGTAAGGGTCAGATCCAGAGAGTGATACGGTGAAATTCAAATCAAGCTTGCAAACTGTCCACCCCAAGCTATACACTGCAGAACTTAAAACTGACCCATAAGATCTGCCACTTCAACTTTGCTCAGTCAAATCCTTAGTAACCTAAATAAAGAATGAATGTTGAAATGTGCCCCCTTTTAAAAAAATAATCTGTATGTTTTAGTAGAAATCCATCATGTTTCTTATCCTACAAAGGGACAAAAGTATCTTTCTAAAATATAAAGTAAGCTAGAAGCTGCAGGCAATATTCAGGAGACATTACTGTTCAACTTAAAGAGATCAGCTATGTGGATGTAAAAAGGAGTATTACAGTTGAATGAATACACAAACCCTAAACATTGCAGAGCATGAAAATTAGAAGCTAAAGCAAAGCACAGACAGTTCACACTATAAAAGAAATGTCCTCATTTATGATACATATTTCTAAAATAACATCTTTAAGAGAAACATGCTACTACAGAAATTGACATACAGTGTATATAACAAATCTACCATACATGAATGACTACTCAAAACAGGATATTTCATGTAATGTAAAAAACATGCTAAACAGTTAGCAAAATAAGAAAAATAGAAAAAAGAAGTGTGTATATATACATACATACTTCTATTCAAAGGTTAATTTAAAACATCAGCATCTTCCAGGCTGGACTGACCTTACATTGGTCCCTACTCCAGCAAACTCTAAAGTCCTGACCTTGATAGGACTAAATAATGTGTAACTTCATTCACTGCTGGCAGAGGAAATATTCACATTACCAATGATACATGCAACCTTAAGCGTGTGCTGACTATAACCTTTGAGGCCAACTCTTCTCCCCCAGAAATCAAATGAGCTTTTCACTTATTCATTCATATTGGAGCAGGAAAGATGAGATGGTCCTTGTGTTTGTTTTTGTTTGGTTTTTTAATCACAACAGTGTAAAATGAATGTACAAATAATACCTTCTGCATTTGGGATTACATCTGATTTGTCAAAATTAAATCAGCTTTTTTTCTTTTGTTTGTTCGCACAACCCAGGAGAGTGAATTAGTAGATGAAAAAACCAAGGACAACAATGTAGTTTTGAGTACAGCTGTTTCCTGTACATATGAGAAATAGAAACAGCTGAACAATTAATTTAATTTACTCTAAATATAAATGACAGGTGAAAGCCTGAAAAACACTTTTAAAAGAAAATATTTTATTTTCTTAAAATACACCTGAGAATATTTTTCCTTTATTTTATTACTTTTGTCTTAAATTACCACAAGATACTCTTTAAAAGAAATGCATCAAAATTGAGATCACCATATCTCACTTAGCTTACATAGGTCCTAGTCCTTTAAATATCCCATTCCTGATTTCATACAGCTAAATAAAATGGGCAACTTTATTCCTTGTTATAGACAAAAGCATTAATTTTACTAATGCTATAAATAACCTTGCAATCTCTACAAACATAAACTCCAGAATTTAGAAGAGTCCAAAATGAAATCTTCAAATATTTCCATTATAACTAGACAGTGAGAGCTTTGTCTACAACTAGATCTTTAGCAGGCATACTGTAGACAAATTTTGCTCTCTGCCCAAATGCCGGCAACATGAAAATACAGTAGCAACATGTTGTTCAATATTGTTTGAATAAAAACCTACTGTAACTCCTTGCTAAAAATCATGATGCACATCTCATCTCTTCACTTTATATAAAACCCAGCACAGTTCAAGAATAATGCATATTGTGAATATACTATAACTTGTTATCCTAAAGAAATTAATGAGTAAAATCAGACATATTAGCCCAGTGAGAAAGAGATTTAAAAATATTTAGGTTCGTACAATCTCCAAAATTTGCAGGTTATTTTATTTTTAAAAATATTTAGTGCAATTAACTTGCATATTTCCTTTTGATCTAATAGTTAAAAAAGTTCAATATTTATAGACTACGCAATGGAGAATGACAGCAATACATTTCTATGCAAACTGAGAAAATTTCTATGAAGATGAAAAATCAAATCACTTCACTTTGAGAGTAGCAACTAAAGCGTTAAAAAAAAGGAAAGGTGTATTAGCAATACTTGGATCAGGAGTAACTTTCATACTACCAGTGATTTTACCAGAATCTATTATTTAAATGTTAGTAAGGAAGTTCACACAGGCACACAAATGTGACTCTTCCTGAAAACCAAGGTGCTGGCATACAAATGGATCAAAGCAGAAAGATCAAAGACCTTGACCCTGTATTTACATAAAATTTTTCATACAGGACTGAATAAAGTCAGCATTATGTCAATCACTTCAGGTAACAATTATGAATTATTATTAGATTGATAGCAGGAACAATATTTAACTGTTTCAGTGGTACATCTACAGAACAAGAAACTTTCTAATTTGAACAAACAACTATGAAATTTTTTATAATTAGCAGGCAAAGAAGCAATATTAACATTAGGCAAAATAGATTTTATTATGTGTTATTGTTTCCTTAAAAATGTCAGGATTATGTGTTGTGAAATGTACTTTGCTTCCTTAGACAACTTCAATTTTTGTTACTGGTAACTTGTTGGTCTAGTAAATACAGCGTAAAAAGTTAAGACTACAGGAGTCTTGAAAGTCATTGCTAACAGTGGTAAAACTGCCAGTTTTCAGTGTGTATTACTAAATGTTAAGATTAACAAAATTAAGATTAGCAAAATTCTCTGGAGTTATTAATATGGCTGTAAGAGTTTTCTACTAGATACCAAAGGAAATGTTTATATTCAGAGACAGAACTACCCAAACAGAACATCATCAATATTAAGACATATTGCCAAGTTTAAGGTATTTTTTTGAACTACCTACTGTCTGGATTATTTATTTTAACAAAAAAAAAAAACAAAAACCAAAAAAAAACAAAACAAACCAAAAACCAACAAACCAGACTTATTTCCCCCCCAAACCCCAACACGTTACTATTAACCAGAGCACAAAGGGCACCAAAGCTGGTAGTACCTGAAAGAAATTCACCACTCTAATACTGACATATCTGAAAAAGCCATTTTTTTCCTCAAGGAAAGCAAGATTTTTTTCTTGTTATTGTCAACTGTTTACTTATATTTCTTGTATTTCCCAAATTCTACTGAATATTTTATGCATCTTATGAGCAAATACAAACAATTCAACAACTTGTTTTGATTTCAAAACATTCAAAACTTCTTTTACTAAAAAAAAAAAAAAATAAAAAAATCAATTAAAAACATCCTCAGTTTTTAATCATATTAAAAAACCCTTCTATTTTTAACTGACATAAACTTCTGTATGGGTAAATGAGTGTCATACTCTAGCATTCTTGTAACTTTGCTAAAAATTTTGCACAAACTCATTTCTTCTCAGAGAAAGACAAAACTATGTTGCCGTGTTAGGCTGAAAATGTAAATAAATGGTAAAAAACAATCTTAATCTTCTGACACTTGGATTTATTGTCAGATCACATATAATTGTCAGAAGATTCTCAATCTTCTGACACTTGGAGTCATGCAGTATCTGTGCATTAGCTGTTTGAACTATTAACTGTTTAACTTAACAATAGAACAAGTGTAGGAAAAAAACAATGTTCACCTTGAGATACATTAAGAAATAGGTCTCCTCTAAACTCTCCTTTTACATGGAACATTTATTTTACTAATTAACAGAAAGTCACTGTTCTAAGGTTGCTATCACAAGCTTGAACCCAGCAAGTCTAACAACCACCAACCACTTCTAGTGCCAGTTACTTGCAAAAAATAATGGGCAAACTTAATTCAAACTGTAGATGCATACTACAGCCCAAAACCCATATGAAGCACTGAGGAAGAATGTGAACTACCTGGACAAATTCTTAGGAAAAACTGTTGAACGGAAGTGCATACAGGAGAAAGAAAGTAGCGAAAGAACCAGAAAGTGCATGGCAGACTTCACCAGTACAGGTGAATTCTGTGACCTTAGGAGAGGTCTGCGAAAACATTTTTTTGGTCTACGGTGCTGGGTGCGAGAAGATGGTTATTTGGGAGCAAAGAAGATTTCTCCCACTCTTTGAACCTTCCTTCACCCAGGAATTCGTCATTCTTTGCAAGCGTCCAAAAGATCATTACACAATCCCTAACTTCATTGCTAGTTTGTCTGAACTGCGACAATCTGTAAGATCCTGATTCTGGCTGCCACTGGACACGAGATAAAAATATGAAGAATATCATAATCTCTCTGCACTGATATCACTGGCTTTTCATACATTTTATACATTGTGTGCAATATGTGCAGCACAGTACTTCTCTGGTTCTGTGGTGTCTGCAAAGTCTCTCATTAGTGGTGGACTTGGCAGTGCTAGGTTAATGGTGAGACTCAATGATCTTAAGGGTCTTTTCCAACCTAAAAGATTCTATGATTCTCTGATTTTCTCATGTCAGACCAAGACATTTCTGTGTGCCATCTCTCTGAGTGCCCTAGTATGCTTTGGATGGAAACCTCCACACAAGTTGCACACAAGTTGTTACAACTGCAGTAAGTCCTAATGCACCCCAACATGTATTTTTTTGATCTACAGTTACCCCGTTGCATGAATATACCTCAAAAGACCCAGTCATCTAGATAAGGTAGGAAAGGGGAAATATTTCCAGTTCATTCTTTGGAGGTTGACTCTTAGAAACTCACAAGGCCTTCGCAGAAGGAATACAAGGATTTCCACAGCAGACAAGGCCAAAGGTTTGCCCTGTAGGGTATTCAGTTTCTGAGTACAGTAACTAAAAAGTTAATAAAAAACAAAGATGAAGAAATTATTTATAATAACCTACCCTAAGGGCTGTATCTCCTTTATCTATTAAAAGACAGGTTGGGTTTTTGTTTGTATAAAAACATATTTTGATAACAACTGGACTTCCCTCTATCCCAAATCTGCTGCAACTGATTCTTCTATTCACTTTCTTACACAGTTCTTACTGTTCACTGAAACATCCAGTGCTAACTGAATTTGAGGTCAACCTCAGAAGTCACATTGTGGCAGCGAGTTCCCCAACTGTTTACTTTTCACTTGCTTTTCTTTATACTTGGTCTGTTTTTGAATATTTACTTAGTCTGGATTTATTATGAAACTGGAATGCATGTTTTCCATGATCCCATGGAAAATGGGATACATTCATCATCAATACTACAGTATTAGGAAAGTGCAGTAGATGTATTTTGTTTGGTTTTGGGTTTGTTTTTTTTTTTGTTTTGCTTTGGTTGTTGTTTTTTTTTTTTTTACTGGTACCTTCTCTACATGCAGCAAATCATCTCAATATTCATTCATGTGGGATTGCTCCCTATGTATCTTGGCAAGTTTACTATATATCTCTAGATTCCTAAAGTCTTCACTATATTCCTTTCTGGTGGTGGTGGTAAGCAAAGATTCAACTCAGTGTTTCAGGCTAGAGAAGTTCTAGCATGCACAAGTGGTGTTTTAATGTACTTCATTGAACTCTCCATCTCATTCCTTACAAATATTCATATTTTGCTTGTTTTCTTTAACTATTATCCTAACTACAGGTCTTCACTGAACTGTTCATAATGAAACGTGAATCTTCTTTCTATAATGTTAAAGTTAATATAGATCCCAGCAAAGTAGGGAAGTAGTGTTACTCATAGCCTTTGTGTATATCGGTATGTTTTACAATGCATAGTGAGCCAGACTTGATTACTAAATGCTGTGGAATTCAAAGGACATGTACCACATAATATCTCTAGTAGAATGAGATATGAATACTATACTCTGTATGTAGACTACAAGATGAAGAGGTACCAGATAAAAGTGAATAACGGGTAGAACGGCCTACTACCTACTACACAGTCTGCGTATTTCCTTAGTGTATTGTATACTCTCATAATGTGTCAGGAGCTTCTATGCAGAGAAGCTTATTTTCATCATGGAATACTTCTAATAAATTGGAAATTGCAATCAGCATCACAGTAACAGGAGAGAAAGCTTAACACCTACAACAAAGTTAACCTGGGTTTTCCCTCCCATGGGTATCCAAACAAAATTCTACATATAGCCACTGTTTTTTCTCTCAAACTGATAAGAACCCAACAAGCCTGTAAGACCATCAACAGAGGGTCAGATCAAAGGCCAGTGTTCCCAGTGTTCTGCCCCTCATAACTACCCATAACAGATACCTGGAGAAATGCATTTTTCCATGCTCTCCTTAGTTTTGAGAGAGAAGTGTCTAAGGAGAAGCAGAGCATACAATGATGCCTTACCTGAATCCAGTTATCTATAGCTTCTAGCTGCTAAAGGACTTCCTAAAAGAAGTTGGATCTTTATCATTGTTCTCTTCTGTTGAAACAGGGAATAGACTGAAATGCTGGACAGAGCCAGACCTTGTATTAATTCTTCCCAAACTTCTCTAGAAACATCCTCATTCACTGGTATTCCTTTTTAACACCACATTTTCCAGATCTGTGAGTTCAGATAAAGCTTGTGCTGTCAAAGAATGTGTAGAAGTGTCTATTTTTACAAAAGTTGAAAAGTGCTGGTATGGTACAGGACTTTAATGATCATAAAAATACAGAGGCAAAAGCCATGAACAGAAACAGTAAGTCACTACTGGAGTTATGAAGTATATTAAAAAATGCTTGGAAGAAAAACTTCCATTTGCATAGGCTTTGAGAAGACAGAGTGGTCTACTGAAGTCTTAGCTGCCACCAAACTTACTTGTTTGCTGCTTTGGCAGTATAGAAAATTATATTTGTTAATATAGTCCTTTCAAAAACTTCTGTGAATAACTGCCAGGTGTTAGAAAGAACAGAAACATCTGCTTGAGGATTAATGGAGTTAACTGCTGCTGAAACTTCTCATGGCTACACCAGTCTTTCTAACAGAGTATGTTGGCTGCAAAGACTGAGCTAGACAGGTGTCTGTAACATGCCATCCTCACCCAAAATCTGAGCAGAAAAAAAAAAACCAAAACCAACCCAACAGTGTTTACCATGACAACATAATCTGTCAACTGCAGATCACTTCCACAAAGGCAACTGTTTTCATCTGTCTGAAAACATGTCATTGCTGCTGTTGCATTTCCAGAAGATGGAGCAACTTGAAGCAGCTACACTAATGGGATTTATTAGACCACTAGCTCTGCCTTCTGCAACTTTAGTTTCCTCCCAGTATAAAACAGGCCTCCTGGTCTTCAAACATCTGACACTGACAGGAATGGTAGCTGACATGTTTGTCAATAACAAAGAGCAAACCCATGATATTTGAAACAGAACACATAAGCCTTTGCAGCTCATACAAAAGACTGATTCTCAGAGACCTAGGTGTTGTCCAACTCATTTTTTTAGATGGGCTGCAGAGGAGGAGACATGACACACATTTATCTACGGATCCACAAATTCCGCAGGTGAAACACTGAAACATGAAATCTGTATTCTGATAATTTTTCTCTCTCTCCCATATGTGATATTTTTTCCCTCTATAAAACATGCACTCACATTATCCCACACCTGTGCAGCAACATGTATGCAGATAAATACACTTGCTTCCTGAAGTGCAGCGCTAACTGCTAAAAACTTTGCAAAGTGCCCCCAGTGAAGAGCTCTGTTTTACACAGTCATTTCCTATTACACTTATGTACTGGTAATCCAGGACCAAACTGCTGGTTTTGAAAGGGGAGTGGTGGTTAGAGAAAGGATGAACCATCACAAGAACAGTGAGGACTGCAGTTGACCAATGTGACAATCAGAATTTGTGACTTGCAATACGCTTCCACTCTGCCACCTTTCTTACAGAAGGTAGAAGCTGTTTGGAAACTCACCACTAGCTGCCTGGAGGTTTTTCAAAAAAATGGTATAAACAGCTTCAGAGGAACTCAGAAGTGGTAAGATGTGGAGCCTTGTCGTCTTCTCTCCCAAGTCTGGGAGATTTCCCCACAACTACTAGTTAATGAAAAAGTCTCTGCTTACCACTTTGGAAATTAATATGAGGCCTACAACATGGCACATCTGTCCTACAATTTTGCAAATTCATCTTAATATACCAAAGTACATTAACGTACTTAGTGAACTTTGATTTTTTCTGAAAAGGAGAAGGAAAAAAAAGAATGTGGAGGCAAATGGTATCTACCATTAACTGATATTCTTTGAATTTGCCTCAGATACCAAAAATGCAAATTACAAGCCACAGAGTATCTCAAATTTCTGAAGAAGGCTACAGAGAAGAGTCAGAAATTCCAATTAAAACATTGCAAAAAGTTGATTTTTAGTTCTTCCTAGTTTTCTAAGTAACTCAATTAGTTTACTATGAAACCATAGCAAAATTTATGGAATGTTCCAGGGGAAAATCATATTTTTTGAGGTTTGAGTTGTTGGTTTCGATTTACACAACAAAGACGTAAAGTTTCTTTTAAAATGGCCTTCTAAAAACTAAGGTCATATCTATTAAGAAACTACTTCTTCATCACAAAATCACATATAAAACTTCTGTGAAGTTTCAGTATTAGATCAAAAATTATGCTAATCTGGCAAGGACAAAACTTAAGATTCTAAGTCTTGTCACTAATCTAAGCTAACATTGATGTCAATATTTTTCAAATTGAGGCAGAGAATTTATAATTAGCATTCCAGTAACACTGTATTTGAGGGGAGAGTATGGTGATCCAGGAGACATTCATGCCTGGGAAAGTTCATTTCTACTCAGCTAAAAACTGAACATTATGTTCTTGAGAACTGTTCCTACAGCAATACATATAATTATCTTTTGATTGTGGATTTTTAGTCATATAAATGTTAAACATTTTTATTGCCAATTTTTTTTAATTCCCTTTTTACAAAGTCCATGTACATTTATTAAAATTTGCAAAGCTGAATAGGTATGAAAGAGCAGTAATGAAAAGAAAGGAGAGTTATTGTTATAAAGCAGGCATAGCATGTAATAAAACAGAACTTATCCAATGCATAACTTTAAAGCTGGACAACCTTATCATGAAAGGAATATCTCATGAAAGGCAAACAAAAACCTGTCTTATTCTTCCTTTTCATATGTGTATCTGTGCTATTATAAATTTATCAAATAAAGGACAAGGAAAATTAACAAATTGAGAACTGACTGTTTATTAAAAGAATGCAAAGTCAAAAAACAAATCTCTAAAACAATTATTTGTCAGTAGATAACAAAGGAGAAGCAGATAATTAATATTTAATTTACTGAGTTATTTCATTAGTTGCAAGGTCTCAAAGCCTTTAACTTCAAGGCTTCATGTCTGAAAAACTTTTCCCTCCTAAATCTATAAAACATTAAAAGTTTAAATTGTTTTTCAGAAACTGTTCAAGTTATAAAGCTGAATGTCTTTGGGAACAGCCTAGAATTTGTAATTTTATTTTTTTTTTAATTAATATACTTTGCTCCAGCATTTACATTTGCTATTTCAGACTAACTTCTTAGAAAGACTCCAGATGGTTGATTTGAAACTAAGGTCAGCTTTTTGACATTTTCTTTACAACAGTACCAATGTTAATAAATAAATTAATAAGAGAGATTTCATCAATAATGACCTGCTTTAAAAATCATAATCTCATTACTTCAAAGTTCATTTAGGAAAATTGTGGGTCTCACCTTGGTATTTAATTAGTCACTTGGGAAAAAAGCAAACAAAACAAACCACCAAACGCATTCACGTGGGCATGTATTTGCACTGTATAACAGTTATTGCTTAATTATCTTTGTTTCAGAAGCGATATTTATTCACTTCACCTGCTAAAAAATGTTAGCCTCTCACAGTTTTCTGTAAATGCAATATCAAATATAAAAACATTTTCTCATTTCCCTTTTATGTCCAATCTCTTTTTTTTCCATTCTCAAAGTGATGTCCTTAAATGTCTCTTCACACTCTCTCTTACCCAAAGTTAGTCTGACAAACACACAAAAGAATAAGAAGTAATATTTCAAATTTTGCTCTAATGGAATATTTGTCCTTTAAGGTATTTCCTGCCTGGATCACGTACTGTGCTTTACTCAGCTTAATTCAATTCATTTTTGATATCTAACATAGGGAAGAATGTCTTTCATTGGTTGTCATCATTCGGATACCATTTCCAATCTATTGTACATGTGTATCATTTAAGTCAAGAGTTCACCTCTAGCTGCTTTGAAAAATATTAATAGGAAAACACGCTCACCTTCAGGCTCCCCACAGAGTGTACACTGTGACTCTGGAAAGAAAAAAAAGAAAAATTAAAATTTCTTGATTTTAAGATCTGTCATAATTATATCCAAATATAACAAAACTTAGAGAACTCAAAGTTAGCATGAAAAATGCAACTCTATTTTCAGCATCCATTTTTTAACAGCTGCAAAATAGCTTTCAAAAAAGAATTTTTGCAGGAAGATTTTTAAAATAGAACTACATAAATGTCTAGTTATATTTATATAACTATCACCTTCATAGACTCCAGCTGAATGCATTCATATAGCAGGACTTTTTGCTTCCACATGACTTTTTTGTATTTGTAGATGTACAATACTGCAGTGACAACAGTCACTCAAATAAAAAGTTTAAGCCTCCTAATATTTTATTATTGGAGGTAGAAAACAGAAATGGTGACAGTTATTATATTCCTTTCTCATAAAAGATTTCCAAGTCCTCACAGACAAGAGGAGTAAGTCAAACAGTCAAAGTAAATGTGCAGTTATACTCTGTAAAATATTCAAGTATAGAAATGAAGGAAATAAAACTCCATCATAATAAACAGATGGTCTCTAAATGTACAATTACTATTTTATTCACACACCGCTATTTGGAAGTTGGCTGTCTTAAAAATTATTTTGCATAATGTATGAATATATACACACAAGGAGGAAATATTTTCAAGTATCCCTTGTGATCGAGCTACTTCAGGTGTTAGTATCAAGCTGTAGAAGCTTTATTGTTTAGAATCCAAACACCAGACCAATTGAAATCACAGGGACTGCAATCAAGTTGGCAGATAATTCTGGTATACTGGAAAAAGTCCTACTAGAACAAGACAGCACAGTATATTTTAAATCACAAATCTCTGAAATCTCCATTTTAAAATGCTGAAAATTACGGCTTAAAAATTAAGTCTCTAACAGCAACAAGTATGCTGAAGCAAATATATATATAAGCAGGCACACACATGCATACACATGTGCGTGTGTATATATTTTTATATAAATTCAGTGCAAAAAGCAGTTTAACAGGCCTGGTTATATACAAATCCAATTCAAAAGCTTGCTGAAATTATCTCCAGCCTTGAATAACAAATAGGAGATTGGACTTTAGCTGTGATCTTGACTCGAAGGCAAAAAAAGCCAGAAACATAGAATATGAAGCACATACATTCAGGATATTGACCTTTAGAGTGCCACTGTGACTTTGCCAGTTATTTAGAAGTACTTTCTCCATACAGATAAGAGGCTGTCTCACAGTAACCCACTGTTGTAATGGTACTTGACCCTACATCTTTCAAATACTTTAAAAATGTTAATAATTATTTTTTTATTATTGCTGCCAGAGGTTGTAGTATGCATAAGGGAAAGAAATGAGAAAAATTCTGTTTCTCCAGGCAACTCTGCTGCTGATAGGTTGATCACAACTTTTAAACCAGTATAAAGTTGCATGAAAGAGACAAATTAATTTTGATGTAGTTCAGCACCATGAAACATGTAGTTGAACCATCTATTGATAGAATCACTAGTGTCCCCAGCAGATCTGACGAACTGAAAACAACGCCCCAACAGCAAGCTTGAGAAAACCCCCCAGTGAAAAGCATGAAAAGTCTCAGAGAACATAGGCTGTTTCTTTCACTGCTGGATGAAAAACGCACTTGCTACAATCTGAAGTGATGCAGAGGAAGCAGCTCAGAAGATTTTTTTTCACTCTTAATTCAAAAGACTTTCAGAGGTTTTACTGAGAGGGGCTGCCTGTCTGTGTGCCGTTTATTATCCTGATTGATGAGGAAGAACAAACTGAGACTTGGTTTCTGAACTTCTGACTTTTTGCTGATCCTCTATGTCCTGCTAACAGCTGCTTCACTGGTTTGTTACAATCCAAAGAGTCTGCCTGATATTTTTGCAGTTCTAAACACCGTCTTCCAAAGGTCCCCACTCAACAGTACAAATTATTAGTTGCCATCTTTCCCCCACTAACATAAATTCATGCCAATATTGCAAATCTGCAGCAGGGTAGATAGTCTAACCGCAAAATAAGGCTTGCAGCTATGACTAGTGCCAGAAAGTTGTCCGAAAGCTAGCTAGGTGTCAGCACTATCCCTGCCAGACCACCGCTTTTTTGGACTTCCTTCAGGTGTTTGTTTAAGGTCCCACGTTTATGGGTAAGCCAGGTGTTTCTTTCCCTACCTCAGCACACCTGGCGAGAGTTCATGGGGGGATTTTGTTTTAATTCATCAATATATGCTTTCCAGAGGCTGGGAATAATTTCAAACTGACAGCAACACCTCTCTTTCTACACTGGTAAGAAGCAGACTGTGGATGTGATGATTCACCAGTAAGCTTCTGTTTACAAACTTCCCCACTGTAGTTTGTTACCCTTTTTGTTGTGCTTGACACATACAGATCGAGTGACAAATAAAAACTCAACCACTTCTATTGGACATGTGAACCACATGACAGGGAGGTTGTACAGAGCACTGTTTCCCACAGAGCCTCTGTGTGTGTGTGTGAAAGAGAGAAAGAGAGACAGAAATCTTTAAGTCTATTTAGATCCGTACATTCTATGGTTATTGTTGAGAGATTGCATGTTCTAAGTTTCCAGGACTAAAATCATATAAAACATACTTATCACACTCAAATATTTGTAGGTTTACATTACACAGAAATACAGAAATCTTAAAAATCTTAAAAGAAAAGAAATCTTAAAAAGAAATCTTAAAAGATTTACCAATTAGTGGAAGGAAACAGCCACCCAACCTGCCTTAGAAATCTATGTTATGATGAGATAAATCAATAAATAGCTTTTTTAAGTACCCATTCCTTTTTTGTGTTGTGAGAGGTCTTAGACTTAGGCTACACCTCACAATAACATTCATGGCAAGAGAGAAATGTTCACTGTATGTGACCTCTGGAGGACACGTAGTTCAGCCTCTCACTGAGAGCAGGGCTGTCGCCAACATGAGTTCAGCTCAGCTGGGGCTTTGACAGTCAGGTCCTGAAAGCCACCAAGGATGGAGATTCCACAGCCTCAGTGGGCAGCCTGCTCCAGTGCTGCATCAGCCTTGTAGGGTCCTGCTTGAATCTCTCAGTCTGCAGTCTGTGGTCGTTCTTCCTTACCATACCACCCACCATGACCAAAAAGACTTTGGCTCCATGCTGTCTGTAACCCTCCTTCAAATAGCTGTAGTCCGCTGTGGATCTTCACCTCAACAGACTAAATAAGCCCAGCTCCTTCAACTACTCTGACCAGAGGGCCCTCCCTCCAATTTCTCCCTATGCTTCTGGAAGCAGGGACCCCCAGCCACTGAACATGGTATTCCAAGTGCAGACTCACCAGCACCAGAGGGAAATAATAACCTCCTCAATTTGCTGATCATACTCATCCTGGCATATCCCGGTACGAAG
The DNA here is from genome assembly GCA_031468815.1 of Morus bassanus. NCBI lineage: Eukaryota > Metazoa > Chordata > Aves > Suliformes > Sulidae > Morus > Morus bassanus. Next base: position 94,416,530 of record CM062569.1, read on the forward strand.
TTTGCCTATTTGCAATGAGAACACTGTCTGTTGACCCATACAAAACTCGGTATTCATGTTCCTTCAGAAAAAAATAAATTAATAAAATTGAATCTTAGTAAGATCATTCCCCTGATCCAAGTCTGCTGCCAATTATACCAGTGCTAATGTATGGCACAAGGCAACGTGTGGCCAAACGTGGGTAGACCAAGACTGCTCTTTTCAGAACTGGCCAGCCCAGAGACTGGCTTTGTGAAATCTCAGCCTCAGACAAGTAACTTTTGTATGCCCACTCAGGATGAAATGACATCTAAAGTGAAAGTGCTTAAGCTACTGTGTGTTCTGACGGAATAGGAGCAGGGACATTACCACATTTCAGACAAATATATTTCTTAAGCCTCTCCTCACAAATCCTAGTAATGGATTATGTCTCTACATATCTGATTCATCTAAAGCATTATAACGATACTTTCACAGGACATATTCTTTCTTTTTAATATGTTGCTAATCAGCTGCACTTAACAAAGATGCTCGTTCTTGCAAACACTCACACATGTGAGTAACTTCTTTGTCATTGCTCTGAAAAGTAAAATGACTAAGATGTATGAGTGTTCAGAGATTTGGGACCCAATAAATCAACGGAACAAGGAAAACCTGTATTTATATTATTAATCTCACTCTATCATTTTGAAATTGTCTACCTAACAGAAATATCCTTCCCAGGTAGAAGAACTTGCTGACAAAATAGGTCATAAGAAAGATCTTTTGAAGAAACAAATTTATCATGAAGACACAAGCTCTTTTTTTCCCCAAAAAATATGAAATTTATTTTATTTTGATAGTTTTTCTTGTCTAACCTAAATGATAAGTAAAACTAAAAATAATAAACCCAGACATGTAAATGCCAACATTCTTTCTCCAAAAAGCTGAGTTCAACATTCAGTTTTAAATTAGAGTGAAGATAAACTCTTCTGCTAAACATGTTGACCTTTCCTTGCTTTGTATATACTTTTCTTGTATGGCTGGTGCAAGTACAATAAAATCTACTGTAAAAAGCTACAATAAAGAAAAGAATATATGGGCCAGATAAAAGATACAAAATAGCCATTATGAATAAATTACAATTCAAAATACCCATGCAAGCTGTATAATGTAATAAGACTAAGACAACACAATATTAATAGTATTTTAAATCAGTTTAAAGAAAATACTAGATGGTATTTAATAGTTAACTACACTTTAAAGTACACTATGCTCTCAGCAGGGGTTTACCCAGATTATGGAGTCCAACCTGGATGAATTTTGACCGAGATATATGCAAGTGACAGTATGACAAGAAATAATATGCAAAGGTGAGAAGCAGTGCTGGAGATAACTTGTCACCTTAGCATCACATTCAGAAAATGGATGCAGTCAGCCCTTCTGACTACCCCTTGAATAATACCACACATCCAGTTTTGTGTCCCCACCTCATTTGTGTAACAGACCTTTCTGCCTCTCTTTACATCTGATACTACCAGAGACCGTTTACAGCTCCTCCCTGCTGCCACCCTTCTCTATATTATTTTAAATTTTAATTACAAACATGTATGCTCTCTATTGCTTTTATTTCTCTATTTTTTTTCCACTGCTGTCTAAATCTATTTACTGAGTAGCCAAAAAAGATACCCTTGTTATATAATCACTGAATATCACTGCTTATTTGAATCCAGAATTCAATGCATCAGAGGAAAACTGCAAATTATTTTTGCTGCACAGAGAAATATGGTTGTCCTCACAGAAAAGAATTCTCAGTTTGCCTTTTTTTCCCTTTCATTTATACATTAGTATTATTATTGTTGTTGTTGTTGTTATTTTAAAAGCAATTAAAAAATAGATCAAGTTCCAGTGAGGAAATTTAGCAGATAGTGCTTTAGATTTTGGTTCTAATAGCAAGAAATGCAACTGTTTCTGACACTATTTCACCAATGTCTCTTTACATCATTTTACTGATGTCAGTGAAACGGAACTCTGTGACACTTAAAGAGACATAGAGTAGCCATGCTTTATATCGAGATTTAGTGCAGCTGAAAAGCAAGGTATAATTTAAGGCTAAACTGTGAGACTTCTAATAATTTTCAGGATTTTAATTCAATATTTGTATCTAGACATGGCTATAGTAGCGCTAATATAACCTGACTGTACTATGAACTACGTTTTCCATTCTGTCTTTTCATGTCTATTTTCTCTCCTACACCTTTTGTCTTTATCTGTAGCTTTTTCCTCCTGTTGATACCTTACCAGTGCACAGCACCATCAGCTGAAACATCAGCGTGACAGACCTATAGGATAAACTGCAAGATTTGATCATGTCTGCCAAGATTCTCCCATTCGCAATCATCGTTTTTGTTCCACGCTGATGCTAGAGCAAATCCTGTGGAGATCTCCTGCTCCATGTTCAGTCACCCATGCAGGTAAGCCATTAAGAGATACCTACAAAAACCAACTAGCCTTTTCTTCTGCAAAGCACATTTGAGCTTTACCTACAGAAATTTTTCTAAAATGTTCTCTGAAACCTCCGATGACAGGGAATACAACCCTCTTCAGATAAATTATCTCTGTTGCTAAACTACCTTTGCAGTCGGAGAGGTTTTTCCTGTATAGTCCAAACAGGCATTGCTTTCAACTATGCAGATGGAGAATAAAATTTTTAATGCACTTAGGAAAAAATAATAACATCTAATTCAGTTACTTATTGTTTCCTTCACATTTTGTTTTTTTCTGTTGTAAGCCTTCAATTTTTCCTCACAATCATGGTTGCTAATACTCATCTCATTTTTGCTATTCTCCCCTGGAGTCTTTCCAACTTAGCCATATCTTAAAGTTCTAAATGTCCCACACTGGATACCATACACAACCTGAACCCTTCGACTGCTAGGTAGAGCAGAATATTTACACTGTTACATCCTTTTCATATTTCTAAGAATGCCGTTGGCCTAATTTTGGGCAGCACTATGTTCTTGACTCAAATGAGATCTCATCTCATCCTTGCGGACAGGAATTTGACTAGAGGTACCTTGAGCAGTCACCATCACAGGAATGAAATAAGTCAAGGGCACTTTGTTGGTCTGCCTTTGCAGTAAGAGCTGTATCCATTTAATCCATGTAAATCAAGTGAAACCCACAAAGCATTCCAGGTGCTTCTTACAACTTTTTGTTTGAAACTATGAAGAGGCAAAAATAATCAAAAAGACACTACACCAAAACACTGTATTTCTTAAAGTATTTTGAGTGCTGACAAATAGTACAACAGGAAGAGAAAGCAACTATATTTGGACTCGGATATTGTTTGAGACTATTTCTATGAACAGCCATAAAAGAAATAAACAAAAATAATTTGAAGTTATACAATCAAAAGAAAAGCATGCAACTATACATATATACGTACACACACATTTACATGTGTGTATGTATATCTGTCTATCTTGAAACATTTTTTCTTCTTCTGAGCAGTAGTATTTACACATAAAAACAACTACCAGCAGTCAGTTCCTCATGCAGAACATACTGAAAAATGTAATAACAACAATTATTTAGAACTGTTGTGGATATAGCAAATAAATGTATTTCATTCCTCTGCAACTGTTTCTACAAGCACTTCTTGCTGAGTGTAAGAGCCTGCTTTCTTGCCTGCCTGCCTTCCTCTCACTGCCGATCACTTATGGTATGACCACTCTCAAGATGAGATTCCCTTGCATTTGCAATTTCAGCTTTCTTGAATCTTTACTTTCAACTGGGGTATTCATAACAAAGGGCCTTTTACTGCCCAGGATCAGGCCTTGGGGTTAGGAAAAACAAATACCTACTAGAGTTTTGGAGAACAGGAAAAATACAATAGAAAAAACAGCTGCCTGTGAGAGACTAGCAGCTGGGCTATATTGGGAGACACAGAGAAATGGGAATGAGTAGCCCTGAGAAGGGCAGGTACTGAAAGATCTTTAAATAAAAACAGAATACAGAATAGCCATTATTAAAATAAATGAGCCTAAAGCAGAAGAAAATCAACCAACCCCGCAGCAAACTTTGTAACCTTGTGAGCAAATGAACTGACATCCAACCAAATGCATAAAGCAACCACTAAGAGCCCATTATTTTCCCCATAAAAAAATTATAAGGTTAATGCTCAAAGCAATGCCAGAACTTATTCACAGCACTTGCACATCAGATCCTTCTCCATATGGAGTTTGCACATTACACGTGCATTAACCAAACAAAAGAGATTTCAGAAAAGAATTATGAGACCAGACAATCAAATATTTTCATAGGAAAAGAAAAATAACTGAAGCAATAAAAAGCAAAATATAAACCACTTGAGAAAGAAAAAAAAAAGCTAATGTTTCTCTTGGTGATCTGAACACAAATACCTTCTTTTCAGAGGAGCAGTCATAAACACAGTAATAAAATGGATGTGCTTTAGCACACTTCTGATACATATTTCAAATGCACAGTATCAAAGTGCAGGGTCCAAATATCCTGAATGAGTCCAAAAAAGACCAGAAGATGTGTTTGTAAAGAGCAAATCTACATGTTTTTCTCCTCATTTTTACACTCATTTTCTAGTATTTGATGTTCGAAGGTTAAAGTGAGTCATATTGCTCACAGCCAAGGGAAAGAAACTTACCACCCCCTACTCACATTGTTGCAGCTTTGTGAAAAACACCGTGGAGAATAAGGCTGGTGATAAAAAATTGTGAGAGAAGGGACCCATGAGAGTACTGTGAAATACAAAACTGAAGACAGTCTGCACCAGAGGCTTGCTCCAAAAACCCTCTGGAGCCAATGCAAGTGTCATTGGAGTTCAGTAGACTCAGGGTCAAATCTCAACAGCATGCTAATGCAAAACTAGCCAGGCTATCCATCACCATTCCTCTACTTTCTTTTTTTCTCTCTCTTCTTTCACTTTGCTCATTTTAAGAGATTTCACCAATAATCTCAGAGCCTCATAAGAACAAGTAAAAATGGTAAAAGTCCAAGTTGAGCATGATATGACAAAGAACCAAATAGATAGATGGCCAAAAATATAGAACGGGACAGCACAGTTATAGAGTAGATCACGTACTCTGATACTCTGGTGCTCTGAAGGTTAAATTGATTTTTTCACTTCTTTCTCCTTCTTTTCTCTCATACAGGAATCAGATTTCAAAAGCATTTATATAGAGTGGGGATTTGACTTGACAAAGAGATTTAAGGAGGCAATATGAAATACAAAGGGTGTACAAAAAAATGATGTAACCATTGGAAGGGATAAGAGATGAAGTCCGGGCTGTATCCACATTTAGGCAAAACTGTTGAATGATGTCCTTCATGTAAAGTCAGTAATGTATATCAACTTAGAACAGTACAGGTTGGAAGAGACCTCCTGATGTCATTAGAGTTCACCCCTCAATTCAGAGCACTGCCAACTTCAAAGTAACATTAGGTTTCTCAGGGCCTTTTCCACTCAAGTTCTGAAAATCCACCAGGAAGGAGGAGAAAATCGACACAGTCACTTTGGGCACCTGTTCCAGTGTTTGACCAGCCTCACCATGAAGAGTTTTTTCCTTGTGTCTAATTGACATTTCCCTTGCTGCAATGTCTATCTATTCCCTCTCACCCTTTCACTGTTCATGTCCATAAAAAGGCTGGCTCCATCTGGCTGTAATGACCCATTAAGCAGCTGAGGACAGCACTTAGCTCTGTTCTCCTTGTAGCTTCCTCTTCTTTAGGCTGAACAAATCCAGGTCTCTTCAGTATCTCCTTGTGCATCATATGCTCCAGTACCCTACCCATCTTGGTGGTCATCCTCTGAACACATTCCAATTTCTCTATGTCTTTCTTGTACTGGGGTGGGTGTGGGGCAGGGGCTAGAACTGGGCACTACTCCAATTGCAGTGTCTGAAGTGCCAAAAAGAGGGGAATAATCACTCCGTTTAACCTACTAGCTGTACTGATGCAGCCCAGCGTGCAGCCAGCCTTCATTGCTGCAGATACACTTCTGAGATCCTAATAAAAGGGCACTCAAACACAAAAGGACTGTGATACACAACAAAAGCTTTGAACTCGTCCAGTCCCACATATGTAGTGACCTCACATGCTAAGTGACTACTCGAGGAGGTTTACAGCAGGAAACTGACGTGCCAGGCAATGTCTCCCAACAGTTAGAGACCATAGCTCAAGGACTGATCTGTCTTATAAACCTTGTCTGCTGTCCTGAGAAGGAATCTGCTATGGATTCCTTCTTAAATACAGGCTGCGGGGAACAAGGCTTGTTTGCAAGAGCACTGAGCTATCCTCTGTAAGGATTTCTGTCTTGACCAGTCTGTAATGACTTTTGAGATCTAAGGACGTTTCTAAATATATCTGCATATCTCAGGAGAAGAACTTCCATACAGTCTCTGCTCTCCATCAGAAATGCTGTCTTCAGGTGGGAGCAAGCAAACACACAAGAAACACAAATTTAGTGTGAAACATTAAGCTTGATTTAAAAAAATGAGACAAAAATCTGTTTATGCTATATAGCATTTGTCGTCAAACACATAACTGTTAATAAACCTAATCTGGAAAAATTTAAAAGTGAACTGACAAAAAATATGCTTTCCTTTCCATTGTGAATATTCTCAGAAAAAAAAAAAAGAGTCTGCTCTGCTGATGATTTCAGACACTTCCATCTCACTGGATATATAAATATGACATCTGTCATAACCATTACAAAGGCACAAAGAGCTCATTGAAGGACTCAGACCTAAGCTCAAAGTAACAAGAGTGCTTAATTTTAGCTTTTACAATAGAAAATAAGGATTTATTTGTGGTAACAGAAACTTTCCAGTGAGTTAAACAGAAAAAAAAAGTTTGCCATTTTCTGTAAAACAACTACTAACTTCAACTCCAATTTCCTAACTTGTTCTGGTGAAGCGAGCATCCACACCTGTACAAAGCCCCTATGCTGGAACAAGGTGCAAAGTTGGGCACATCTGGAAACTTTTTATGCATGAAGTTTTCCATAGTGGCCACTCCTTATCAACACTCATTAACAAAAACAATCCAAAATTCCAGTTGCAATTAAATGAACATTAATCAGAACTGTACATATATCCTTTGACAAATAGATGTAAAATTGTGATAAAGAAATAGGAGTTGGGAGCCCAAAAATATTTCATGAAGCTAAAATCGAGGTACAGAATTCAATGACTAAAAATTAGTCTGATCTTTTTGCAGAAACACTATAAATTCAACCTTAAATAGCCAAAAGCAAAGTTGCAACAGATTTAAATTTACTATTTCTTTTCAACTGTATGAGTCCCTTTTTTTCTTCAGTACATCATTTAAACAGCAACGTGTACGTCTTTCAGCCACCCTCACCTTTTAGATTACTGCAGCAAGCTAGCATTCTCTGTCACTGATTTGACCTTCATTTCCTTTATACTTTTGTAATGGTCTGGTGATTTCTTTAATAGTTAGCTACAAGGAAGTCCAGATCTGCAGGATTAGGAGCCTATGTACAGAGCACAATCATTGAAAGGAGCCCTAAGGTTGAAATAGAAATTGTTAACACGCACTATGCCGTAGTTGTAACTGCTAAGTATCACAGATCTCTATGCTTTGCTTAGAAACTTCAGGGAACCTGAAGTGCAAACACCCAAAACTCATATGGGATGCTTTTGTCTGATTCTTAAACATCACTGAAATCAGAATCTCAGCACAAGCCTTGCAAGTATTTTAGACATTGTTATTAATATATTAAAGCCCTCATAAAATTCTCAAGAATAAATTAATGTATAATATAGTCAGCTAATTAAGTACAAATCATTGGCATTACCATCACTGGAGCAAACTTTCATTGATCAGTCTAGCCTAAGGGCAGGATACTATTAATAGCCCCATCTGAATGTTATTGTGCTTTGGAAATTAAACGCTTTGTTGTGTCAAACATAAGACGAAGTTGTGTAATTACACATCACTTCCAAGACAATAAAAAAGCAGGAGTCCAGAAAAGACACTAGTCCATAATTAGTGCCTGTAATTTCTCAGATTAGTCAACTGAGTTTAAAGCAAAATCAGTTTCTCTCTATTCTTCAGAACTACCTTTTTTATTTTTTCCAAATCCATTAAATACAATTTCTACTGTAACAGTCTCTTTCAATCTTAGAATAACTCTTCTCTACTTCCTAACAAGATACTGGAAGAAAGTTTACATACAAAAAAATGAAAAATCACAGATTAATCGAGCAGTTTCTCTTTATGATCCAGTGTTCAAAGTCTATGCCAAGAAATGGCCACCCTCTGTTTTTCTGCCTGAATATTTAAATGAGAGAAAATTTGCTTCAGTCATAAGAAGTTTGTCATTGCATCCTTTTTTTTTAGATAACCATACTAAATTCTGTTGACTGACCCCTAAACAGTCACCTAAGTGAGGTTATCTGCAGGACTGGGCATGAATTTAGAGATTATAACAAGCACATTATGTGATTTCCACAATTTTACTAACCACCATCAAATTATTTACAAGACGTAACTAAGGGGTAAATTCCTGAAAATTTAGAACTTAGGAGATTAATATTAACATGGAGATAATATTGAATTACTTGCAAGAGACAAGTAATAAAAGTTATGATCCAGCTTTCAACAGTAAAATGATAAATAATTATACACAAGTTACTCATAAATAAATGTCATAAATGACGAGTTTATAATGCTAAATTCTCTTAATCACAAAAACACCACTGAATTACTAATCAACAGAAAAGAGACATACACGGGTGTGAAATTAGTTGTCAAATTTAATATTTCATCCTTAAAAAAAACAACAACATGATTTACCATACCTATTCTTCAGCACTATTTATCTAAGTTTTCTTATTTAAAATATTTCAGTTATTGGATGATGTAATTAGAAAAATACTGTTTGACTTCAAAACCTATCACACTTCAGATGTGGTTGAAAAACAGTGAAGCATAACGTTGGCTAAGATGGAGTCTAAACATAAACAGGTTTCCCAATATATATAATTATCCGTTAATATTTCAGGCCCTTTTAATAACCATACAGTCTTCATGAACTAATTGTATGATGTACTAGTATTAACGTGACTCTATCTGTTTGACTTAGAAATGCTTTGGCTTACATAAAGTTTTATGATATAAGTTGTCTAGCCTAGTTTTACGTTCTCAATAATAATCCAACAAAAATTCATTTAACATCTAAACTATCTGGAAGAATCAGAATACTTTGAGAATACTCATAAAACACTTCTACATGTATTTTTTTATCTTTCCATGTTCTGAAGGCACACAAGGTTTTCGCTAGAGTTGTAATTTCAGTTCCATCTGGTCCCATAGCATTAAAATAAATAATTAAATGATTTTTCATAACAATAAAATAAAATTCTGGATGAGAAATTATATGCTTTCACATAATTACATGGGATGCAAAACCTATAAAAGCAAACAATTAAATATTAACACTGATTTCAGCAGAATGAAGTCCTCTTTTATACATTTTCTGAAATATGTCTGCTTTGAAATCGGCCCAGATTAGGAGATCCTTAAATGCCCATAAAGCAAAAATAAAGGAAATTTAAGAATAACTATTCCCTCCTCTTTACCTTATTTTCTGTCAATCAAGAGAGATCATAATATACATAGTCTGATTATGCTAATGCAATAATAAGTTGCAGCATAAATAAATTAAGAAAATTGGAAAAGACAAGTATTCATGCAAAAAAGTTGAATCACATTTGAGAGGGGAAGAGAAATAACCTCTCAAACAAAGTTTCAGGTAAATCCCCAAATTAGCATTGCCTCATGTTGCAGGCATTGAATGCAATGCTCACAATTACCATTCAACTGGTATTTCTTTTTGTTAAGCAGAAAAATTGAGATCAATGGCATCTTGCTGTTGAAACAATAATTAGGAATACAAAAGAACTGGTAGCCCTGAGTAAATCCACATGTTTTTTAAGCAGTTCTTTGGCTTGCTTGTCCAGCTAACTATAAGCCCAAACTCTGCTTTTAAAAAGGCCTTTGAAAAGAATATTATTATTGCTGATGCACAAGATTAAATGCTGCAGTAAACCTGTGTTCCCTGTGACTTCATGTCCTTGCCATGACATTTTAGTCACACTGATCAAACTAACAACTTACAAGAGTTATGGTTATATGAAACATTTTTCCACAGTGGAAAGAAACAGTACTGTATAGTTTGCTTGGTAGGCCTCCTTACTGTAATAGCTCCCAAATCCAATTTAGCTGATTTGGAAATAAGAGAGTCTATCATGGAAGAAAGAGATTTTCCTACGTAGAATCTAGCAAAAGATCTGCAAATATACAGACAGGAGCAAAGGATAAGAATGGACTTTGTGAGAAAGAGCTTGGTAACAAGAATCTAGGACTGAAGAGACCAACTCACAAAAAGAACATATTTTTCATCAGGTAAGGTAACAAGTACAAGGAGGTAACAAGCACCACAGAATCAAAGTGCAAGGCTTAAAAGAATTACACCAAAATGGTATACAGAAACACTGAGAAGCTGAAAAAAAAAATCAGTAGATCCAGAGAAAGAAGAAAAGACACATATGAGAATTTAAGGGGGGGAGGGGATAAATGGTGTAAGCATTGGCATTGCAAAGCATTTGCAGAAGTTCACATATGCATAGCCACAAATGAATGCTCAGTTCATGTTTACTGAAACACTGAAGCTCTTTGGAAGTGCTACTAACTTCATATGAATTCCCTGGAGAGAGTACACTCAGAGTATAGCTAAATGAAATACTCATTCACAGCAGGAGCTTGGTCTAAGTGTGGGAAACACAGCACCAATACTGTATATGAAAATTGAGAGAAGTGTGACTCAGACGTTTATTTTTTTGAAAGACAGCGAACTTAAAATACTCAGCAGTAGGAAGTGAAAGATCAGGATCTCGGTATGTGTCACCATGGCTCAGCCAAAATCAAAGGAATCTCACTGGTTTTTACCAATTATTTGGCCCCAGATCTTCCAATTTGTGGGTAATAACACAACTGGAGACAGAGCCAGTAATTAGGAGAATGCAATCGGATTCAAAAGGTTTTCCATTATTTTTTTGTGACTGGATGAGCAGATGGCAAATGCAGCTTAACACAGAAAAAATGTGAGATAATTAGCAGGGAAACCAAACACCAAGTTAGAGAATATGTACTAAATGGAAATCTCATCTAGCAAGCTAATCAAGAGAGGAATTTGGGGGTTATTATGAAAAATAATTAAAACCATCAAATCATTTCACAGCTGCTGGAAAAAAGAAGGCAAAGATGATAGCAGGTTACATTCATAGATAGATACACCACAAAGTAAAGCGATATTATTAGTGTTCAAGGCATTTATTAAGAACCATCTAGAATACTCTTCTGGCTCTGGCAGGCGTGGGAGTGTGCGGCCAGGCAGCGCATTACAGATGAAAATTGGGTGTGCTAGTGGTACTCCCTGAGCACCAGGCTTCTAGTGCTATTGCAACTGAGCCTCTCCCAGTCTCATTCATGACGTGACAAATTCCACCCAAACCTAGGTAGGTTATTTTTGCTTCCACTGCTCTTACGATGCTGATTCAGAGCCTCAGTCTTGAATGGTTAAAACCATCCTACTAAATTGCAACCCACATTTATTCATGGCCAGTTTATTCTTATGCTGGCAATATCATTTAGACTATACCACTCTTTTTTCTTCCTGCTGTTTACCTCCTTGATATATTTATAGAGAGCAATCATATCCCTTCTTGGCCTTCCCCTTGCTGTGTAAAACTTGTCAACCTATTATATTTTCTCTTGTAAAGTAAGCAGTCCTCTTTCTTGATCACCACAGTAGCCCTATAAGCTCAAGTGAGCACTTCTATTCCAGCACAGATTTCTGCTCTGTAAACAGGTCTCTATGCTTGCAAGAATCACTTATGACATCAATATCTACGTTAGCAAGCAAGGAGCCCAAGGAAAGGGACATGCTTAGCTGTTGCAGCAGCCAACAAGTTGGTCCAAGTGACTGCTGGGAACAAATCCAGAACCTAAGGGCAACGTATCAGCTCAGATATATCAGTGCAGTACCTGGACCTGGCTGGGGAAAGAGGCAGACGGGTATGGGACGCTGAGCTCAGGAGTGCCCCAGGAGAAGTGGTGGTGGAAAGGGTTGGGACCACAGGAATGGGAGGCTCTCGGTTGAACTGGGAGTTTGGGGTAGGAACTAAGACCAAGGCTGGGGGCAGGGCTTTGGAGGGAGTGGGGGCACTGTGGGAGAGGAGATATGTGGCTGTGGGGCATGGGTAAGGGGGAGTCATTTGCGGGATCAGAGAGGGGTGTATTGTAGGTAGCTCCAGATGGGCTGGGAGGAATGGGGTTGCTTTAGAGTAAATTCAGAAATACTGGGGAGGATCTAGAGCAGTGTTGGAGCTGTTAATCTGCAGTCCATCTGTGGACCAGGACACACACATAGAAGCTGCTCCCTTGCTCCCACTTCATTCTCCTTTTAAATGTTGCTTTGATAAGGAGATTAAATATATGTGACCAAACTGTCTGGCCCTTTGGTAGTTCCCTGACTCTCCTATGCACTATTGCCACCACCTTTGCCCACTGTCCTGCATTTCAACAGGGAGCTTGACACCCAGAAGACAAGTTGCTAAAAGAACTGAGAATATTGGCATCTGGGAAGAGGAAACTGAAACCCAAATTAAGACCCCATTGGAAAGGCAGCCGTACAAGCTCAGCAGCTATCAGATTTGTTCTGTCTCCCAATCAGCACAAGTATTATGTTGAAATCAGCTATTATACAAGCTGCTCCTTCCCCAGCAGCTGGGATTTAGGGGACATGGGAGAGAGCCAAGCGTACTGCGAATAGGGAGGCTTAGCAGATGTTACAGAGGAAGTGAAGATATTACTTCGGGTGGGAGAAAGGTTATTTATAAGGAACAGGAGGAGAGAAGACCAGGCTACTGTAACATAGGAACATAGGTCATGAATCTATAAGATACTTTCATTAGTTCCAGCATTAATCAAACAACTTGTTTGTTTTCCAAATACAGTGTGGCATTGGAGTGTTCAGCACAAACCTAATTTTGGACTAGTAAATTACTACAAGCCATCAGAGCCAATATAGTAGCAGAACAATTTTAATATAATGGCTGATCTATACCAGGTATTAATTACAGTTTGATCAAAGAACAGAACACATTTATAAATGTTTTCTTTGATTGTGTCCCTTAAGTTTGCAGAGAATTAGTGATCTCAAAGTACTTTTTAATCAATATTGAAAAATCAGCAATTTTTTTTTTAACAGAACAGAGAATATCTAAATTACTGTTCTTCAGAACACTTTCCTAGAGCTTGATTGTCCTTTGGAGTACTTTCAACCCACACCTACCAGAAAGAATAAGACCTTTACTGTACATTTTTGTATGCCAACTCTTTCTTTCTTGTTCTTTTACCTACTTCCTCTTTTCTACCTGGTATGTGGGAAACGTGCAGTCTTATCTTCATATAACAACACAACCATAAATTTACCTGTACTGAGTAAAGTGGTACTTTTCTTCTGTTATTGTCAGTCATTTGGTTAGTGCTTCACCGGAGCAATGGGAACAAAACTGCCTCTGAGACAGATTTCATCTCCAGGACGCTTCTAGGTTCATATACTTGCATAGAATTACATTGCCATTTTTCTTTGGGAATACCATATTTATTGTATAAATTAAGACTAGTTTTAAAGTAACATTCTAATTCATTGATACCCTATGTACTTAGCATCACCTACAAGGTAGGTTAGTTAACACAAACCAGAATTTCTAACCAATGGTAAAGCTCAACATTTCAGTGATTGCTTTTATCCACAACTGGAGCAAAACTACAACATCAACACATTTTTGTACATTAAATTACACTGAACTTGGACCAAGCTGAAACGTTTAACTTTAGCTTATCAGAGAGAAAGAAAATGTTCTTTGTACTGTTTGATTTAGTTTGGTCAAAGCCTGTTTCGCTGCTCCTGTTTCTCAGGCCTCCTTTCTCCCCAACAAGTAAGCTTCCTAGCCACTTCTGTGATGCTGTATAGTTCCTATGAAAACAAATGACCACATATACCATGGGAAAAAGCCCAGTTCAGGAAACCTGTTCCATAAAAAGAGCATGGATACAAGGATGGACTCTGTAAAAGGTATTCAAACCACACCAGTTCATGCAGTTCAGTGTCTATTATGAAAAAAAGCATTCCAACACAGCACAACCCTGAAACATGGCTGATCTAACCTGATGCACAAACCACTCCTTTTCATTATGTAATGTTCAACAAATTAAAAATCTGGCAGTTTTTGATTTTTCAGGAAATTATTTCCCCAATCAGGGAATATGTAATAAATATCATAGCTCTTCTTCACAGAAACCAACTTTTAGTAAAGGTGTCTGTCACAGACATGATGAAGCCTGCAATATGTTAAATATTGTTAAAGCAAATTCATGCATTTACCATCCAACAAGAAGGTTCCTAAATACTATTGATATTTTTATTAATGTTTCTGTTGCGACCTTGTTCTGATATTTTTGTAAAGAATTTTCTCAGGTAGAAAATGAGAAGAAGCAGGAAACGGACTTGTGCTGCTTTAATAAAAAAAGGAACTGCAAAAGGCTGTTGCAATCTGTTATGTCTCTCCTTTTGGCCTTTAGTCTAGATAATCAGTTCTGGCTACTTTTCTGCTAGTCATTCAAAGCTGTCACTCTTTCCCTACCAACCCAGCAGCCAGACAGACTGGCTTAATATAAAGGTTCCCCCAAAAAGTAGCTGCATTTTCTTTTGTCTGTGAAATTGGAGAAAAGAATACTGTGTTTGAAAGAGTTAGGTATGTTTTACAAAACTCTGGGGCGCTTAAAAGATGACCATAAAATAATGCCTTGTGCTCAAAGGCTCTTATAAGTGTTTCTACTGTTTTGTCCCCAGTGGGTACCACCAAGTGATCTTATTTTTTTTTTTTTGTTGACAGTTTACTGTTCAACAAGTAGTTAGAGAAAGGACTGTGATTTTTCTGAATGTGAACAAGTGGCCACTGGGGGATACAACTGTTATGGTCACGTGGGTAGGGGTCAGAATGCTCTAACATACCTTTTCATAGAGAACTAAAAAAAAAAATTCTTCAGCAACTGATATTTCACTAAAAGCCTCTGCATTAGCTAGGCCATGACAACATCTTAAGGGGAATACTCCAGCAAAATTCCTCTCTTAGCTTCCTGGTATCAGTGGTGGTCACTCGTTTCTAATTTCATGGACTAAATAAGGTCAAAACCACAACCAAATGCACTTAACTTTGCCCAGGGAACGAAAATAATAATGATTAATAATTATATTAATGGTCATTATTAAAGCTACAAAAGGGCTTCTTGCTTCTTGAGTACAGGCTAGGTCTCTCTCTATCGGCCTTGCCTCTGCCTTTAGTGTCATTTTGCTTTCCTGAAGGGGCATGAAGAAAAATGATGTCCTGGCTAGCAGCATATGCTTTAGGTAAGGTGGCTGGGGGGGCGGGTTCCAGAAAATTAGCTCCACAATCCTATTTGCTGGAAAATCACACTCTTCTACAAGAGTAATCTTACTAAAGTTATTTGTTTAATCTATCATTATAAAGCTAAAACAATACTGTTACAAATCAACTGAGACCATATTAATATATTAGATTGCAGTGGCTGAGGAATAAAGTAGGCATTTATAAAACAGGAATCATGATACTCAAATTTTGTTAAAAAGGCATAGAGAAAGGTCATTAAATTATATTAGGCTTGTAGGAAAATTGATAGGCGCTATTGTATAAATTTCATAACACCTACCTCAGAATCCTGCCAGTTACCAGAGCAATACTGGACAAAAAAAATCTATCCATTTAAAATATTCCAAGTCTAATATAACCTGCTGTCTTCTCCCTCATCTGAAGTAAAGTGTACATGTAATGACCTTCCCTTCACTGCTCATGCTATCTAGAGCAAGAAGGTAGTTGTTGATATGCCTACAGGTGACGGCATAGGCAAGGCAAAACTACGCTGCCCAGTGCACACCCAAAAAATGAGAGGTGGCAAGGAGGTACACAAAGCAATCAAGACATCCAAGCATGGAGGGCATGAAGATCGCAAAGACTATGACAACAGCCACCACTGCCTCTCTCAGGTTGCAGAGGATGCGGTATAACCAGCCTTCTTTGATGCAAGGCGTCATGCCAAACCTATCATGCCAGGCAAGTGCTTTTAACAGCTGCAATTAAAAATATACCAGTGCCTCTAGAGAAATGTATTTTCCTTTCTGTAAGTGCATTTTTCTGCCACTCTGTCACTTTCATTCCTCCCCCATATGACACAATTCTAAGGTCCAAAATGTACAAATGAACCAGTGACAGGCTTGACATTCAATATCTGGCAATTCCCACCGAGATAGCAAATGGCACTTCATGTTACTGGGAAGTGAACATTCCTCAAAGGATCCCAGCATATGTCTTGCAAACCACACTTAAAATTGAGATTTTTGTTGCTGCTGTACAGAAAGCTAGCTTAGATCATTTTAAGTCAGATCTTAGCAAGCATGATGTTTACGGTACAAGTGTTCCATGCAAATATGTATTTACCTTTCCATATAAAGGTGGACATGAATATTTAGATGTTTTATTCACAATATAACACCTAATTTTTCTCATAGCTTTTACCATATATCATAGGATGTTACCAGGCAAAAATGAGATAATAATATAGATGGTAGAAACTGCATCTGTAAAAATATCAAAACCATTTTTGTACATTGAAAAAGCAATAGTATATGGAGCTAGTGTGCTTAACTGTAATGCACTCTGAGATAGCAAAGAAAAAGTAAAAAATAGTTACTGTATAAACTTAAAGATTAAAAAAGCAACTTTGTTTAAGATAAATTACGTCCTATCTTTAATTTTTCTACTTCACTAATAAATTTCAGCAATTCTTATCCATAACAGCAGAATTTGCTCTATCAAATGAAAAAGAAAACAAGGAGAATTAGTTGAATACCTACAGCTTCTCAGAACATTAATAGTGATTTAACTATGCTGATTCTTTTTTACAGTAAAAGCAGTCTTTAAAGGGTTAAGAGAAAAGCAACTACAGCGGTGTATAAGTAGGGCTGCAGAGTGTATTTTTCTTTATTTTAAGAGCTAAAAGAGAATTATTTGAAATCAGATTGACGTCCCTGACTGTGTCAAGTTACTTGCATGGTACATTTAGGCTTTGGTCTTTTTCCGTCTTCTAATTCTAGTCTTTCCGAACTGAGGGACACATCATAAACTGAAAACAGACAGGCTTTTGCAGTACCTGAGGTCACAAGAGAGAAGAGATGCAGATGGCAAGGCTAGCAAGGCCAGCAGGTAAGATAGCAGGGCCAAAGGTATAATTCATAACCACAGCAGTGTCAAAACCTTGCGAATCAAAGCCACTGGCTCCTACCTCCTTATTTGTCTGGTTCTGATGGGGTCACTAGTACTTTATCCTATGGCAGCAAGTAATCATAAAGACTAAAACTGAGTTTTCCATGACTAGAAACTGCTGAATTTTTCCCAAACTATCTACATTTATAAGATGATTTGAATTTTAAGCCAAATACGTTTGATTAGACAAGAAAATTTTATTTGGCTAATTGTTTTTATTTTTGTGAACACAGCACACTAGAGGACAGTGGAAAATTTCATCTGGGATCTGCACAATAACAGCTCTAGAGCTGAGATATACACATACTACATTCTTTACCCAAATGAATGACACAAAGATTGCTTGTCATAAGTGAAGTCAGTGAACATTATATGGAAAAGACATCAGAACAAAGGAGATAATTTGCAGATGATGTTAGTTCTGTAAGAATAAGAGTGATATTTTATCAGTGCCGAGTCAGAACAATAGAAATAATTTGCTGATAAAGTTTGAAAGAAAAGCAAGGGAAAAAAAATTGTATTTTTATCACAGTTAAAGTCTAAAGTTTGTGATGATTACTTTCCTGAAAGATTAGGATGATTCACTGCGGATAAAGGAAGCTAAATAAATAATTTCTCTTCACCCAAAAACGTGTTGGAGGAAATCCATGGGGATTTGAAATATATTGTTCCATAAGCAGGGGCTACAAAAGCATTTTTGTTTTTTGTTTCCAGTTATGTCCTGTCCCCTTACATACCTATTACTGTATTCTGTGTTCTCCCTGTGCACCCAGACCCTCATGCAGTAAATTCCAGTTTCCTTCCGTTCCTCTTTTCCCTATATTTCCCTAAACTCATCCCAGTCTTTCTCCCAGGCTTCTTAATAGTTGCTGCCTGGCCGTGTGCCAGTACTATGTGCTGTCTAGCCCACGGGCACACACCTATTGCTCACGCAGCTGACTTCAGAGCTGAGACTGAAGTCTTTCTGTCAATCCGATGGACCTGGGGTCTCTCCCCCTTCCCTAGCTGCCTAGCTGTAGTTACAAAAACTAAAAAACCTTCACAACTTTGAGATCAGTGCATTTACAAGGGTTTTGTTAGGAATTCCAGTCCTTTCTTCTGGGAGGTCCCTCACTGGTGCTAGGGAGAGCATCCCAATTCCCCCAACTGCCAAAGCCAGTTAGACACCAGCATGGCCATAGCAGCAACAGATATGCTGTCCTCCCACAGACTGAACTGATCATGAACAAGCTCCTCAACAGGTACCCTCAAACAGCTCCAAGCAGATGACTTGTTTCACTTTATACTCCCTTTTCACCTCTTCCCAAGCTCTTCCCTTTTACCACCTTCATCCCCTCACAAACAAACAGCCCACTCTATTTTCCCTTTCCTCACTGGCTCCGATTTTGTTGACTTTATGGCCTTATTTGGTGATTGGTTGCCATGGTTCTTACCTTAGTCCTCAGTTCTGTTCAACTAGTGGTTCCCTTTCATTATCTATAGTGTCCTGCTGTCTCTCATGTGGCCATCTTATGAACGTCCCCAAAGGACAGGACAGGTCAGCTACATGTACATTACTTCCATTTGGCTATCCATAGCATCCTGCAGTTCCTGATGTCATTATATTGTCAGGTGTGCAACAGCTCAGGATTAGCCATCTACACACAACATACCTTAACCTTTTAAGGGGAAGATTGCAAACACACAGATGAAAAGATTGTGCACGCATATTAAGCCTAAAACCTAGGAACAACAGCATATTGCCCTGGTAAAATCCAACAGCCAGGTAAAAACCATCTCAGTCCCGAGGGAAACTGAATCTCAGGAATCTCCTAAAGACCACGAAGATAACTGATAGTACCTGGCAGGAAGCAGAAAGAGATTTTAGCTGGGATATGAGGCAGTTGAATGAGGTCTTACTATTACAGTAGAGTAAGAGTAAGTGGTTGCAAGAAACCCACAGGCACTTAAAAAACACAAATTTACTCATAAAATACAAATCTAGAAATTAGACACTGCAGTAAGACCATAAGAGAAATAAGAGTGAGAATAATGGAATTTTATCTGAATCTTCTGGTAAATGCCAGATATTAGGGTACTAGTAAGGAAAACATAAAAGCATCTATACACATCATAGACATCACAGAGACACAGTGAAAGAAATTGCTTTTTAACAAGCACAGGCAAGGAAGTGTTGAACTGCATATGTAGAACACATTCTGAAATTCCGGAAGAACTAATAACCTATCGAACGTCACTGTGTGGATCTAGCAAGAGAAAACAGAGCCATCACCAAGGAGTAGGTAGGGGCTTGGGGGACTATTTTTTTGGGGGGACACACATAATTCATCAAATCTTTAATGCAAAAGTTCAGTAAGTTTCAAGAGGTGGAAAAAGCTACCAGGGAAAAGCTATTGAGGGTTTGGTTTTAACAAATAGGGGAATGAACTGGCAGTGCAGAGCTAATATGGGGTCATCATGAAATGATGACATTTACTATATGAAAAAAATGTTTGAAGTCCTTGTTCTGAGTTAAAAACAGTTTAAAAGAGGGAAAAAAGCCATAGTAAGATCTCTCAAGAAAATAATCTAATGGATAAATGAGCATGAGAGCCACTACCTACTGAGAGAAACTATATTGAATACACAAAAGCAAACCCTTTTTGAAGCATAGGTAGAAAAAATATGAAGAGACCATTCTAACTGCATCAGTAGTTTTTTAATGACCTGAAAATAGAAAAAGAATCATTATAAAAGTGGAAACAAGAGCACATGATTAATGATAAGCATAATGGATAGCTCACATGCCCCATATGGATAAAAATCAAAAGGCTGGGGTGCAAAATGCATTTCAATTAGCTAGAGACATAAAAGACAACGAGGAAAAAGTCTATAAATACATTAAGCAGTCATGGGAAGACAAAAGAAAGGAAGAGACCATTATTTAATTGGACAGAAGACAAAAGCATGGATGATACACAGAGATGGCTAAAGTTCAGTTCAGGCAAACTGAACACTTTGCTTCAGTTTTCATACATAGAAAAATTAATCAGCTACCAAACAAAATGCATTTTAAACAGCAGACCAGATGTGGTGGTTTTGGCTGGGATAGAGTTAATTTTCTTCATAGCACCTAGTATGGGGCTATGGTTTGGATTTGTGCTGAAAACAGTCTTGATAATACAGGGATGTTTTTGTTATTGCTGAGCAGTGCTTCCACAGAGTTCAGCTTCTCACCCCACCCCACCAGCGAGCAGGCTGGGGGAGCACAAGAAGCTGGGAGGGGACACAGCCGGGACAGCTGACCCCAACTGACCAAAGGGATATTCCATACCATATGACATCATGCTCAGCTGTCATGGTTTTAGCTGGAATAGTTAATTTTCTTCACTGTAGCTAGTAAAGTGCTGTGTTTTAGACTTAGTATGAAAATAATGTTGATAACACACTAATGTTTTAGTTGTTGCTAGGTAGTGCTTACACTAGTCAAGGGCTTTCTAGCTTCCCATGCTCTGCCAGGTGCACAAGAAGCCGGGAGGGGAGGGGATACAACCAGGAGAGCTGATCCGAATTGGCCAAAGGGTATTCCATATCATGTGACATCATGCCCAGTATATTAACTGGGGGGAGTTGGCCAGGGGAAGCAGCGATCGTGGCTCGGGGACCGGCAGCGTCGGTCGGCGGGTGGTGAGCGGTTGCAGCACTTGTTGTTTAGTTTTGTTTTTTTTTTTCCTTCTTCCAAGGTTTCATCTCTCTCTCACTCATTATTTTTCTTTTCATTATATTATTATTATTATTATTGCTGTTTTATTTTAATTATTAAACTGTTCTTATCTCAACCCACGAGTTTTCTTACTTCGGCCCTTCTGATTCTCTCCCCCATCCCACAAGGGTGGGGGAGTGAGAGAGCGGCTGTGTGGTGCTTAGTTGCTGACCGGGGCTAAACCACAACATCAGCATATAAAGCTGGGAGAAGAAGGAAGGGGGAGACGTTCAGAGTGATGGTGTTTGTCTTCCCAAGTAACCGTTACGTGTGATGGAGCCCTGCTTTCCTGGAGATGGCTGAACATCTGCCTGCCTGCCGATGGGGAGTAGTGAATGAATTCCTTGTTTTGCTTTGCTTGTGTGCGTGGCTTTTGCTTTCCCTGTTAAACTGTCTTTGTCTCAACCCACGAGTTTTCTCACTTTGACTCTTCTGATTCTTTCCCCCATCCCACCGTGGGGGAGTGAGCAAGCGGCTGGGAGGTGTTTGATTGCTGACTGCGGTTAAACCACGACACCAGCAAAAGAAAAGAAACTGAAGAATATTTAGAAAAGGCAGACACATCAAGCTTCAGAGAATGAATCATTGTAAAGAACTTTTCTAACTAGCCAAAGCAGTCTCAACAGAGAGATCACCTTCAAGAACACAAGGAGGAAGTAGCAGTATAGCAAACACAACACCTCTATCTACTGGGAAAATTAAAGTCCGAGGACATTAGACACATATTAATCTAGCTGTGAAAGTCAAAATATTGCAAAATAAGCTATCAAAAAACAAACTATAAAAAGAATATAAGACAGTCTATAAACAGCCAATAAGAATTTGCCAAGCATAGTAAAGCCAATGCAATTTCCTGCTGATCAGCGAATATAAGAATGACTTTAACATGGTTGGTGATAGTCCTGCAAATTTTAATATACAATCTTGTTAATTATAACCTGAATATAACCACTACTACAGAGAAACACAACTGCGGGGAAAAAAGCCCAAAACATTCCTGCCGTCATCAACTATCAGTCGTCAAACTTGGAGTCACCAAACTTGGAGGACATCTTCAGTGCAGTCCCAAATCTGGGACTATAATAAATTTTCAACAATGATTTACACAATTGCAGAGCAACCACATTCATACCACTCTAGGGATAAAAAGCATTTTGCCAAACAGCATGAGAACTCAAAATGATCTTGACAAAGTTTAGTGTGTTCAAAATTCAGAAGATAAAATTCAACAGAGACCAAGCAAAGTACTGATATTAGAAAGGAGCAATCGTGCACTAATACAAAAAGGGGAATATATGGCTAAGCAAGAACTGCCTGATAGAAATCTGGGTGTTAACAGTGTTCACAAAGTAAACAGCAATGCCAATGGCATTTCAGAAAAAGATGTATCTTTTTCTGGGTTGTGTTAGTAGGCAATGCCTTGAGACAGGGTGTCAAACATTTGGCTTCCTGAGCTGGTAAATCCCTCCCAAGATTATAGCTTCTTAAAAGGAGCTTCTTTTTAAGGTATAATAAACTGAGCAAGTCCAAACGAAAACAACAACAACCAAACACAGCACACTTAAGGTGGTTTAACCAGGATGCAAGAATGAAGGAGCTGTCGTACCTCCAGCAAACTCATGTTATATGGCATGGTGTTTCATGCAAACCTCTTATGGGTAACTGCACCATGGCATATTCTATAAAAAAATCTGTAATCAGCACACAGATTTGCATAACAACTCTCTTAATACAATACAGAACATTCTCTGTTCTTTCTGATTCCCCATTAGGGTAATGACCTCAAACTGAAAAAAAGATGCATAACACAGTTAAGTAGAAAAATGTAGCACCGCTGAAACAATGTTTGGATCAGGTCTATTTGGCAAACAAACCAGAAAGTACATTACAATTTATTGTAGCATTCTGTTTATCCTTTCAATGGTTATCAACATTTATATATACTGGAGACACTAAGCAGGGCATTTGTATTGTAGAGGCTTTTTATCCCTCCAGCCTTCCTGTAGCTCTTAAAAAAAGGCTTATTCTAAATGTTTCTATGCTTCCTCCTCTTACTGTAGTAAAACAAACATTATGTTTCCTCATCAGAACAAAATGTAGAAACATTAATGATCGCTATTCACCGTAAGATAAAACATTGAGGTCTAGACTGAGGTACATGTGAATGTAGCAGATTCTCCTGTTACAGCAGGAGTACAAGTTGGATCTTGGCAATGACGACACCCGCTGTGGTCGACGGTAGCTCTACAGAGTTTTGCTAGAGTAACCGCTCAGTATGGTTGTAATAAAGTCTGCATTCTAGAAGGGATCCTTGAGAGTAAAAGCACAGGATGGTAATAGATGCCTTGAGAGAACAGACTCAGTATAACACTGAGGCCCCAGGGGAGGAAGCACATACTGCAAATGGTCAGCTCCTGGCCACTAAAGGAGTGCAACTTGGAGAGCTCAGCAGAATTGCTTTTAAAGTACAATAAAGAAAATAAAAAACATACACCAAACACATAAAACTGGCTACATATAATGAAAATTCAAGGGAGAAAACAAGAAGGTATATAAGATCACAGCCCCTACAAGAATGAGCACAAAGGAAAAACTGGGAGAGTATTGCTCCAGCAGTATCTCCCCTGGTTAAGGATGCTGCACCTGATTAATGCCCCACACTCCTTCAGCAGAGGAAAAGACTTGCTTTTTGGTTTGCTCTTCATCACATTTTGCTTCTGCAATTCAGAAATCATATAGGAAGTGTTATCTGTTACTATATACTTGTGTTAAGTTAATTAGAATTTTGAAGTGGCATATGTGTGTGTGTTTTATTCACCAACACTCTCCTATGTGGCAAAGTGATGGTCACTGCAGCACCAAATCAGAATAAACTCAGATGCAACAGTATATAATATTTGAACTTGAGCTGGAGAAATTTTGTATAGATGTGTTAAAATGCAAAAAGATTTTTTTAGTTCCCCTATAGCATAATTAGTGCTGATGACTGGTATTCAGTTATCCTGCCATCCTTCCTATAATTGTGTAAGTTCTAAGATGCCTGTTCAGTTCCACATATGATGTGCTAGTCA
This sequence comes from Morus bassanus, assembly GCA_031468815.1. Lineage (NCBI taxonomy): Eukaryota > Metazoa > Chordata > Aves > Suliformes > Sulidae > Morus > Morus bassanus. The sequence goes on from CM062569.1 coordinate 94,440,769, forward strand.
CATGCAGCAGTGGCAGAACAAACCTCTATGGGTTGATGTCACAAAGTAAGATGTCAAGAAACTTCCACTCAAACTGGCAAGAGTCAGGGAGGGGACACAGTTCTAGAGTTTGACAGATTCTGTTTCAGACTGCATTAGGACTGAATCAATTTGCTGTACAAAACTATAAGCTGTTTGATAAAGAAAAGTTAAACTCATGGATTGGTACAAAATTTCAAGTAATTGGTACTGTTTCACTTGAATGACTGAGCCAAAATAAAATGCCAGGCATTTTCTCTAGGCTGCCATATCACATCTGGAGTCTTCTCTGTAAGGTTTAGTCTGTAAGTATGCACTCACACAAGAGAGAATGGAAGAACCCTGCAATTACAGCCCTACGCAAACTACCCAAATTTTAGGCCTGAGTATGTAGGAGTAAACCAGACTATTTACCTAGCTATATCTTCCTTGAAACAGGTGAGCAGAAGGAACATAGGGAGGAATGTATGGAGATTGAAGTCTTTTTCCAGACTTGTTGGCTAGACCAGCTGCGCCACTGCAGAGAGATACTAATTTCCAGAAGTAAATTACTATTCCCTCAGAGCAAGGAAGAAGCAGAAGAGAAAAGGTGATTCAGAGGAAAATCTGAGTCACCATACTTTCCCCAGGCTGGCATTACAATGATGCAGTTCACACACCACCTCTTGCTCAAGGCTATGCCAATAGGCTCAGTCTTACCCTAAATGAAGAACAGGACAGTTGTGTCAGCAACTTACAGTTTCCATAAGTAAGCTCTACATGCTGCTGTTTAAGGTTTAGGGAAGATCAAAAATCTAGGAAGTTATGAGACAGAATATTTGCTATGTTCTCATACTAAAATACCCCTGTGTCACATGCTTTGTGCCTTTTCATAGCACAGAAAGTCCCCTCTGTAGAATAAAAACCCAGATGGATCATTTTGTAATGATTAGGCATCACTGTTTAAATGTAGACACCATGAATCACTCTTCAACAGCTGCCAGTGATTTGCCTTGGAAATAAAAGCAATCATCTACCAAGTTTAAAGAGCTACTTTATGGGAAAGGGATGGGAAGCATGTGTTCAGTGAAAAAAAAAAAAAAAAGACACAAAAATCCAGAAAAGGGAAGTGATTTAGAAGTTTTGTCAAAATATTCTGTAGTGGTAACAGACTGTCATCATTTAGGCTGCAAGGACCTCTAGAATCATGCGGTCTAACCATGTTGGCTGAAATCAGGGCCAGTTTTGAATATTAAAATTCACCATCTAAATGTGATTAACATAATTGAGATATTTGTGTTCTTTATTATTAGAAATAAAAGGAAGGTGCATTGGTATTAACTACTTGGGAACAAGATCTGTTTGGCTTTTAAGAATAAATACTCTGTACTTGAAGTTTGTTCTATTTTGAGCCTAGGATTTCTAAGTATAAAGAATTCTCTTGCCATACATGAGAAAGTAAGAGTGGTCCTACTTTATCAGATTTTCTGTTAGAAAAATGGAATAAGCATAGAGAAGGAAATACAGCCGGTAGACAAAAAGTGAAAAATCCTATGATGTACATTGGTTGCCATTATATTAGCAGTGTCATAAAACTACTATGGAAAGAGTCAGCTATTCACATAAGAGCCTTTAGTGTGCACATGCTTAAAACTGCTGCTATTTTGAGTTTCTAAAACAGTATCTCTTCACCTACATTCCCTTAAAAGGCTCAGAAGTAGACATGCCCAGCAAAACATGCCCAGAGTCCATCTAAGACACTAAAATCCTTTAATTCAGCAATAAGATCTCAGCATCAGTGGCAACTGCCATTGATAACCAAGGTTGATGAGTAAGAAGGAAGGGAACTGTTTTCATCTTTTCTATACCGGCCTAGGGTTGCCTTTATCCAAGAAGCAGGAAAACAGGTCTCTTCCAAAGTCTTCTTCCACAGAAGGGATTTTGCTATCACGCCTCTCCCTTCCCAGGAACGTAACCCAGTTACCAGGGCGGTGGAAAGGACTGAGTGGGAATAATGGTCCCATTGTAGTTGTCGTATTGGATTGTAAAGAATGAAAAAATTCATAGGGGTATGTAGCTAAAAGCCAGGAGGCAATATGATTCTGCATCTCTGTTAGAAGGACATTCAGTTGGGAACAGAAGTATGTACTTTCCTGTCCTTGCAGTCAACCTTGTTTTTGTATATTATCATCTGACTAATGAAAATGTAAACATTGCTGTGGGATTTGGAGAATTCATCTTACCACAGTACATTACAGAAAAAATGGTAAGGAGGCTATCATAGGTATCACTGTCCAAGATCATAGGTATAGCCTCAGCACTTGTTACTTGCATCAGTCACTGCAGAAACAGTCGTACTTGCTAAGTTAATTCACTGATCTCTGAAATATCCCCATGTATTTCTACAGTGACAACAGGAAACATCCACTTTATCTTTGTTCCAGGAAAAAGTAACTGTCTGAAAATATTGACTTTCTAATAGGGCCACCTATGAGTTTTATTTTCTCTGTAAGCTTGGCTTCCAGTGTCCTTATTGATACATCTTACTTGAGTCTTCTTGTGGACTCACTGAATTACTCCTGCATCATCCTCCATTATTTCCTTACCAAAACAATTTTAACTTTACTGTAGTGATGTGGCAAGGCAATCATCCAACCCTTTGTCTAGGAAGTGGATTTACTCATCAAATGGCAGAGGGCACTGGATCTGAGACCCTTACCCAAAAGCTCTAAGGTGCCTGTTAAGAAGCTGTAGAATACATGAGGAAGATATTTCTTTCAGCATACTCCCCTAGGAAACCATCTGGCCTCTTGGTTAACTCACATCCCATGGAAAAACTGAGCCAAATATCTCCATTCTCCATGCAGCTAGAAGCATCCCATCATAGATCTGAATGGTTTAAAAGCCGCACAATCCTCATTATCACAGAATTAATTTTAAACTGTCTTTCATTTACAATAGAAAGTCACCTATCTACTAAATTTCTTCTTTAAACATCCATGTATAGGATCTTCCTGAGTGAGCCACACTCTTGCATGCACAGTTTTCCTCATGCTTCTAGATAAATGACACTCAGTGAGATGAGAGATAAAAGTTCCCTTAACCACAAATAACTGTGCTATGGTTGTATTTTGAGGAAAAGAAATCACATCCTTTTTGAAATCCTGCTGTGAAAATTTAGGTTTAAAATATCTGGCCACATTAAGAATGCAATATTTTTCTATGGCTATATATTTTTGTGGACATTTTTATTATCTATGAATGTGATGTTTAATGTAAAAGGCGAAAAAGGAAAGGAGCAATGTATTCTGTGAGACTAATGGACAGCTAAACATAATTCATTAGGTGAGACAGGCAGTGTATAGAATGAGAAGGTAAATCAAGCAGCAATGACCTTGGACTGAGCAGCTTTTCTAAGCTAGTCTACTGGATTTAAAATTTACTTTGGGGAGGGGTCCTTTTTTATTATGCAACAAACATTATAGAGTGGGATTCATATAATCAAATGTAGATGACTACATTGAATTACATATAAACTAGCTGCCACACAGTGAAGAGAGAAAAATGGTCACTTTAAGGGCACAATTTATCTCATCTGATGTACAGAACTGAAAAAAGGCAGACCTAAAACCACCTATTTCTCAACATTCATTATAAAATAAGGCAGAGGTGATCATTTCAATATACAGACATCTCTATTATACCAGTATTAGGTGAATTGAATTCCATCCAGAAGGACTAAGAAATTCTGGTCTTTATAGCCAGCTTCAGGCATCCAGCTTAAATTCCAGCCAAGGATTTAATTTTAGCACTGAGGGATGAGGAACATACCAGATATAATAACAAGGCTTACCTCCTACCTCCTTCTCTAAAAATATACAGTTTGTCTCCCAGTTGCAATATACCTCAAAATGAGCAGATTACTGAATCTTTTAAGGGAAATAGTTCTTCTCAGGAATTTCTCCATTTTGGGATTTTCATTCTTTTCAATCATGAAGAACATTTTTATCCCTCCTGCAAAATCTTCTTCAACAGAATTCATGGAAAATCTCTGAAGCTATATATTGTTACAATTTTTTCTTTCAAGAAAATACTAGAAAAAAAGTAGAGAACACTACTTTGTCCACTTTCTGTCTTAAAGCCTTATTATCAGCTTCAGACTCATTTGGCATCTGGCTAAACTTACTTGTGCTGGCAACGTAAAGTATGTCTAGGGAAGCAGACACAGTCACAGTGTCAGGTCTGCACGGATAGGGAATTGGACAGCACATCTGTATAGACCCATATTTTTCTGGTACTGCTCACTTTGGTTTTTATTTTAGAAACCTGCAAGGCTTGGAGTAGCTGAGTACAGTTAGTAAACACAGGTGTCCAGCTGTGACCCTGTGTTGTGGGTTTTTTTGTGTTGTTGCTACAAAATGACTTAAAAGTGCATGAGGCATGGTTTTAAACAACAAATATCAAATGAGCAATGAAACTATGAAAAAAGAAGCTTTCAGAATGTAAGATATTATTCATCTGTCAAAAGCATAGAAGAAGGTTCTTATTCATCCTTTTCTTCTAAGAAGGAAGTGCTGTACTACCCACAAGGCATAAGGTATAGTACAATATTTGTTCTAGTTCAGCTACAACAACAGAAAAAACTTTGAATAACTTATGATTCATAAGTAACTTTCTGTAAATGAAGAAAAAGAATAATTTTGGCGTATTATTTTACATCCTATTGATAATAATTTTAATGAAGCTTATTGGCTCCTTTCTTGTCCAAGAAATAGGTATAATTTATTTATATGATTTTTGATATTAAGTTCGATTCCAGTGACTGTTCTTGTGCTATCAATATACTAGTACTAAAACAGCTATGAAACATCTGAGTCAGTGCTGAGAAGTAGTGACAAAATGCTACACAAGCTTCAAGTTGTTGCCAAGACACAGCAGTATTAAAAAAGAGAGTAGTCTGAGGACAGGACTACTGAGTTCTTACGCCAGCATCCTTGCTGGTTTCCTCTTCAGTCTCCATCAAGCTAATACTTTATTCTGAGTTCTCCATTTTGAAGGCTTTGAGACAATAACGATTAGGTCATTAGGTCACCTTAATAAAGGCCACTGAGATATACAAACAGCAAGCTTTAGGAAAATGCAGGTCATTTTAATAACACAGAAATAGATGCACATATCTAGAATATTATAAGCTTCATATTCATCTTATCTGCTAAAAAATCTATGATCATAGAAAAATAAAATTTCTATAACGTATTTCACTGAAATAGGAAAAGTAAGACATTTGCTGCTATAAAATCACCAGCTTATGGGCCATTTTGAAAATGCCTCCAACGGCTTCATCTACTGCAGTGAAGTACAATAAAGCAAATTCTCCTTACGCTTCTTATTCTTCCATTCACCTTTTTCTTTTTTTTTCTTCTTTTTTTTTGTTGAGATTCACAATCACTACATATGAACTTGGGTCCAGCTGTCCAGCCTGTTGTTACAGAGTACTCCCATTCAGTCAGTGAGTTCAGCATAGGGAAATCTACAGCCTCTGGGTCCTTACATGGATTAAAACACTAGCTGAGAATGCAAACAGCTTGCTTGATTTCCAATGCCCACTAATTCAAATCCTGTTAAGTATTTCCAATGCCCACTAATTCAAATCCTGTTAAGTATTCTGAATTTCCTTTTTCCTCATACTGTACAATCAATTTCTTCTTCTTCTTCCATGCAGGCACCACAACTAATATTCTACAGCTTCACAGATAACTTCACCAGAGCACAATTAAAATTGCACATTCCCAGCAAACAACCATTTGCAAAGGCATTTAGTCATAGTTCTAAAGTTAATAATTTATTGTCTCTCTTCATTAATTATAAAATGCTGAAAATTTTGCTACAAGTGTCTGTATTAAGAAGATCTAAGGAAGACAAGCTTTGGATGTGTTATATAAAAGCATGTAAAAGCAGTGTTACATTTTTAAAGGGAAAGCTGCCTTTAACAGTGGAATTCATCAATATTCACCCCCTTGAGACATTTGGCTAGGAGATAACTGACCTTGAAATAGGTTATGCATCTTCAGTTTAGGATGCATAACAAGTCATGGTCAATTAATACACAACAGAGCCCATAAACATAGAAATTATTGCCTGATCTGGAGAAAACATACTCAAGGGCATGACAGCCTAATTTAGCTTCACAGTCAAATTGATAACTTCGGTACCTCAAGTACTCAGAAACCACAGCAATGAGCACTCTGGAAACACACACAGATCTCTAACACTGACACTCTATAATGATGTTTAAAGATGAGCTGTAAAACTTAAATAAAAATAAATATTAGACCCATAAACCTCATTTCATAACCTTGCTAATATATAATAACATGGTCCACAACTTTTCCCCTACTGCTATTTCTCAACAGAAAGCAGTCACCCAAGACAACGAATCCAACTCTGGGCCTCCCCTGGTCAGGGGCAAAGAGATGCTGTCCAAGGAAAAGGTCAACTGGCCAGTTCCTTACTGAGACAGGCCACTGTATGGCTTGGAGCAGCCAACTGGTGGAAATACTCTTACAGCTCTCCAGGGCTCCAGACTAAGCAAGCATGATGCATTGCCACCACTCTCCTCCTCAGTATCCTGCTTTGGTCAGCTCAACCAGAAGAAAGACCACAGGGGCCAGATAAACAGGATGACTTAAAACTGGAAGAAAATTTGAGGCTGCATTTATTTATAATTTAGACTGTGTAAGACAGCATTGTTTTTAATGTTTCTGGTTTTTTCCTGTAGAGCCCCTGCACATCAATAAAACTCTGCTAATTAATTTCCATTGTAATTTTTGTGGATGGATTTTCCATCCAAAGATGAGCCGCCCCTTCCCCCCAAAAAAAAATCAGATTTAAAAATTGGGTCCCAAATTACAATTAATTGTTTTTTAAATTAGAAAAGAGTTTTATATATGTCCTGAAGCAGCTGAAAATAAATGAATAATAAATGTTTTATACTTGCAGTATTTGGAGCCTTTAATAGTGCTCTGAAAAGTATTTACTAATTAACCTTCACTTTACTATGAACAAGACAAATCCCTGTAACCTTCCTTTAGCTCAAATGAAAAATAGGAGAAAAAAAGGAAAGAAATTGTGTGATTTTTCTATTTCATGCCCCCATACTAGCTCACAATCAATAATGTGCAGCATTTGCTTGAGGTATAACACCTTGTTGTCGTTCTCCACACACACAAGTCTCACAATGAAGCAATGTTTTAAACTCTAGCTAGCTGTCCTACCTGGAGATGAGGGTCGAAGCTCAAATACTAGTGGTACTCCTGTTAGTAAAACAGTGAGGAACCAGTGTAAGAAGTGGGTAAACTGATTCTCCCTGTTACAGCTCAAGTCTCTGAGCTACAGAAAAATCAAGAATGCCTCTTCAGACTACCACTCAGAAGAAGAGATGCTGAGGTCAGTATTTCCTTGTCCCCAAGGAAATTACCACTGCCGGCATGGCAGGACTGGGGAATCTCCATAGCTCAGTGGCAGGTGCATCAAGGCACATGAGAAGTGATCTCAAACTTTTCAGGCTGAGGAGGAAATTCCCACCCCCGACCACTGTCCTAAAAGAAGGACAAGTGAGTGAATCAGATTGCTGGCACCATCATCCTCACCTCCACCAGTGGTTTTAGGGACCAAGCTAAGCAAAGAGATTTGCCAGCAAATGCATTCTACTCAAATAAGTGCCTTGGTTTGAACCCTGTGAAATTGCTTTTTCCAGCAAACAGACCAAAAAACAAAAAAATCCAACCACCCAGCCTGACTCAGCTATTCTGTCCTGTTAATCCAATTGCTTTGCTGCACTTTCTTAGTTACTTTCCAGTGTAACTTCTCTCACTCAGGACAGGCTGAATTGACAGAAATGAACTCAAATTCTGATTTTTCAGCACTCATGTCAGTCACATTCAATAGGTATTGATTTCTGCCTTTTCCACATGAGCTGCTGGCATAGGAGGGGGGGTTCAGGAAAGAATAAAGGAATTTTGGAGATTATCTGAGATACAATTCCTCCTTGTCAGGGACAGCAAAGGGGAAAGTCGTCTTGATCAGTGAAATGCTGACTGAAAATTTCCATGTCAGGACTCATACTGGTGGCAGTGAGGATTAGGAAACAAAAGAGTTTGCCATGCACCCTATCATCACAAAGTAAATCATGAAGCTGTTTGAGTTTCAAAAATGATTACAGGAAAGAGCAAAGGGAATTCTGTAAAAACCAAGCATGACCTGTATGAAAAGCTTAAAACAGCTTTAAGGTTTAATTGACACCATCAAAATAGTAACCGGAACAACATGTATGGCTATGTATTCAAAATGTATATGTACATGACAAGTGCAATAACATACCTCTGATTCCACACTAAAAATAAAAATCCCTGGAAGAAGTAGTAATCCTCATCCTATTTATTTAACAATTTACTTAGATCACAATAATAAGCTTATTAAAATTCTGTATTTGTTTATCAGTAATAGTTCTGCGTTTCGTACTGAGAAGTTAAGACTGAGGGATACAAACCAAGATATTATTGATTTTATCATTCCATAAATTTGACCACAAAACTCAAATGTGTATAATTTCTTTACTCACCTCTTGAATTTTTTATTGGCTTTCAGCTGTAGCTACCTGAAGAAAGATCTTATTACAAGACCAAAAATTAAAACTGTATGTTGTTTGTTTTTAAATCTGAAGCCTAAACAATTACCTAGCTATGCAATTTGGCCCTCGTTCTAAGGTTTGACATGCCACCTTCCCCAGAGCCTGCCTCTCACCACCATGGTCCCTAATCTCTGTCATCTCTTTTAAGATGCACACCATGCTTCCATGCCTCCCCAGTTACACGTCTATCTCACAGTATGCTTTGCAGCACCTTGTACACTGCTCAAGCTCCACATTTTACACTGCAGTCTCTCCATTTCATTCCTGCGGTCTGCACATTCCTCTCTAACAGAGCTTTTAACAATACTCTCAAGACTTTCCGCCAGTATTTTTAACCTTGACATCAGGTCAAGATACTCTGTGCACTCTGTTTGCCAGTACACAATGGTACACAACACAATAACCATATGGTGGTTATTGAGTTGAGCGCTACCATGTAGAAATGATTCTGACTGACCTACCCTTGCCTCCTGTCTTAGAATCATAGAATCATTTAGTTTGGAAAAGACCCTTAAGATCATCGAGTCCAACCATAAACCTAACACCGCAAAGTCCACCACTAAACCATGTACCTAAGCACCACAGCTACAGGTCTTTTAAGTACCTCCAGGGATGGTGACTCAACCACTTCCCTGGGCAACCTGTTCCAATGCCTGACAACCCTTTCAGTGAAGAAAATTTTCCTAATATCCAGTCTAAACCTCCCCTGGCACAACTTGAGGCCATTTCCTCTTGTCTATTGCTTGTTACTTGGGAGAAGAAGCCGACACCCACCTCACTACAACCTCCTTTCAGGTAGTTGTAGAGAGTGATAAGGTCTCCCCTCAGCCTCCTCTTCTCCAGGCTAAATAACCCCAGCTCCCTCAGCTGCTCCTCATAAGACTTGTGCTCCAGACCCTTCACCAGCTTCGTTGCTCTTCTCTGGACACGCTCCAGCACCTCAATGTCCTTCTTGACCTGAGGGGCCCAAAACTGAACACAATATTCCAGGTGCGGCCTCACCAGTGCCGAGTACAGGGGCACAATCACTTCCCTACTCCTGCTGGCCACACTATTCCTGATACAAGCCAGGATGCTGTTGGCCTTCTTGGCCACCTGGGCACACTGCTGACTCATATTCAGCCAGCTGTCAAACAGCATCCCCAGGTCCTTTTTCACCAGGCAGCTTTCCAGCCACTCTTCCCCAAGCCTGTAGCATTGCATGGGGTTGTTGCGACCCAAGTGCAGGACCTTAGTCTTGTTGAACCTCATACAATTGGCCTCGGCCCATCTTGCACTCTCTCCACCTTCTCCTGCCATGGTGAGTGGGTATTCCTGTGTCATCTTTAGCCATGGGTCCATAATGATTAGGGAAGGGATTGTTAGACAGAGTGATCACATAAACATAGCCTGCTTAAGAAATAAGGACACAAAAACAAGGCTACAAAAAAAAGAGGTGAGGACAAACAGAACACATAAAGCTGAAGAACATAATTTAAGGCAACTGCATCATCAATATAAATTTACTCTGAAGACAGATTCACAGCTAGCTACTATTACACAGAGCACAGTGTGACTGTATCAAAGGGAGATGTCATTAAGCCATCCTCATTAACAGTGCCTGCCAAGGACAGGTAGAGCGCAACTCATCAGAACTGCGACTCATATCACCGAGGAGCAGGAATGTAAGAGCTGGAATGGTTCACTGCATAAAAAACATTTACCAGGTAACCAGTCAGGACAGAGATGACTTGGAATGTGTTAATGGGAGCGGGAGAATGGCTGACCGTCTGGTGCCTGCAGTGGATGAGGTTGGTCTCACACTTATCTCTGAGCAACGGCAGAATTTGCACTGCCTTTCTGCTACAAGTGCTCCAACACACGCTGTGAGTCAGGAGCCCATGCAGTCCCATGAGCAGGCTGTTTCAAAAGCATCTGGCAGTTCGCTGTGGTGCCTCCCACCTGATCTAACTCGGTGTTGCTTGTGACTAATTTAGCCTGCTAATCCAAGGAGAGGCAGGCTTTAGCTCATGCATGTTCCTGTTACTCTGGTGCTTTGCATGGTTATCTTATGACGGATTTGAGTATATTAAAAGATATTGCTGATTGGATCAGCTCAGCTCATTTTCTTACCCACCTTCGTATCTCCAATGTTGCAGAGACACCGGTGTTTGTTTCCATTATCCCACCTATTCTACATCTTGAGTTGAAATAAGCCAGTCAGCTTTGAACTGACTTCCGTCAAAAAACATAGGAAGCATACAATTCGGTGTAGAGGGTTTGACCCTCATTTACATATTTATTTGTCATCTTTGTATCATCTCTGCTCTGTTAATATGTTCATGTAAAAAACACTGAATGTATATATCACATGATATTGGCACAATTTTCCCGTACTTCACCTAGAATTGCAGTGCTTTCTGGTTTTATATTAGCTAGTCTCTGTCTATTTTGATATCTGGAGCTACAATGAGGAAACCCTGGAAACAGAAAGATTCAGACAGGGTATGAGGTCCTCCATCAATACTGGATATGTTTTCTGTTGGCTCTTTTCTGTGAACTCCACTAGCAATTCTGAAGTTCATGGTATTGGCACTTCTTTTTCCAGCATGAGTCTACATAAACCTCTGCGATCCAGTACAGATAGTCACATTGTCCTGGAGTAACAGAGACAAGTAGACGTGTCTACTGGAGTAAGCAATGATGCTACAAGCCAATAAATAAATTCTTCGATGCAGTGTGGATTACCAGGCTGGACACACTCACTAAAATGTTCATTTTTATAATCAGTCAATAACGGATGTTGCACAAGCTGATTTTTTTCTTACTCATCACAAACACCTGGAGTTTTTTATGTTTGAAGTACAAGATATATGAGGACCCTTTTGCAAAAAAAAAAAAAAAAAAGCTCTATCCTATTTTGAAAAGGAACTGTGTCAAAATAGTATGGTTTTACTTACACATATGTATTTGTAGTGTGCAAACAGAAACTAGATTATTCTTCTTCAGATGCACTCTTACGGCTGTTAAGTTGTACACACTTGTACATGCCTCTTAAAAACATAAAGGCTTGTCTGATTTCAAGCTATTCATTTGTTTATACAGCTATATTATGGAATAAGTGATCAGAATAATAAGAACACTTCAATGAACAAAGAACAACCTTTATGTCCTCAGACTTGATCACTTCCCCCTACATAGAACTCAGTTCAAATCAAGGAATTTTAATACAATATTTTTAATTTTAGCTAAGACTAATTTCCTTCAACAAAGCATAGCACAGACATTTAGGATCTAGAATACCATCCTTTCAGAACAGTCCTGTGGCAAACTATACAGCCTTCTTTGAGGATTTTAGAAATACAAATTTGGGTAACTTTCGGTTACTTTTGAAAATAGTGTTTAGCTAAAAAGTGAAGGTTAGATCTTGAGTCCCCTCTGAGATCAGTGTGCCCCTACGCCACAAGGTCATATTAAGGAGATCTGTCAGAATGGTGTAACTTTGTTTTTTGTGACATCCTGGGATATCAGTTCCCAAACAGGAAAGAAAATTCCCAAATCGTTGAAGATATTCATACTGGTAAATGAAGGTTTTTTATGAGACATTTAAATCTAACTTTAAAACATCTTTTCTTTCTGACTTCTTTGTAAGTACTTACAGGACAGTTGTCAGAGAAAGAGCAACTACAGCTTAAGCATTTCAAGGTGTTTGCTTCAGAACTAAGTACTAGCTTTCTATCTCAAAACACCAGAGGTAAAATTTTAACTACCACATTAATAGCAAAATACTTTACCAGGTGAGATTGCAACTAAATATATTCAGAATATGCTCCCACTGTTCTTCTATTGAAACAACCCATTATGAAAAAGACACTGCTCCCTCAGCATCTGGAAACAACTCTTCCTCTGGTTAATTAGAGCTAAGGTTTTAACAGATGCTTACACATTCCTTGCAGGCACTTCACAATCTATAGTTTAAAGTATTTTGCACCATTAATTCGTTGCCTTTTTCATGCTTATAACATGAAATACAAGCTTTAAAGACCACAGGGAAATGATAGTTAAATGAAGAGTACAATTATTAGTTTCCATTGTATCAGCTATTTGCAAGAACTCAATTTCACCCCAACAGGGTTAGATGAAATCACAAAACACTTGTCTTCATCTTTAGCCTTGATGATCTTGCGATAATTATGTTCTCTTGTAACATAAACTTCTCTTAGCTGACCAGGAACAACCAACAGAGAAAATATGGTTTGGATTTGCACGATAGATATTGATATAATATAGCAGAAGGTTGTGTGGAAGACAAAAAGGAAATATTATGTTATTTATGATCTTTCTCATGGCTGGCCAACTTAGTCTCTTATTGGAACATCTATTAGTATGTTTTCTCCTGAGGACACTTCTCTCAAAAGTGTTCTTTCTTAACATCTGTTTTCTCTGCTTCAAAATATTGAGTTTATACTAATTCTTTTTCCTTTTAAGTAACATAAATTACATTCTTCAAAGAATAAAAAAAAAGTAGTAACAGGCATGCTATCTTCCCTGGAAAAAACTTTGATCTAAAACCTGATTTGTACTTTTGATGAAAGCAGATATGTTGTGGACTCCTAGTGCACCTCTGTGCAATGGATGAGAAACATATAGTGGCCTAGAAAGCGAAGAAAATATTTGCTTTTGTTGACAGTGAGATAACAAGACTTTTCTCTTAAGTTTGTGTGCTTCCAGGTTCACTTTCCAGCTCAGAATGGCTTAGCCCATACTGGTTAAGTTCATTCCTGAATTCCCAGATCCACCGGGTCCACTATACCACCCTGGCAGCACAAAAGCTTTAAAGTAAGGGTGAATATAACTTAAACCAGATTATATTGTATTGTTTAAGAATGGAACTAAGAAGCTGAACCTTGATCTCCAGCAACAGCTCTTATACCCTTCACACATGGAGAGCATAACAAGCCACACATCTGAATGTTTTGAAATACATGTTAAACCTTTCTTGAGTGACATCTGGTAAAAGCGCAACATGCCCAAAGCAAGCACTGCCAGCCACAACCAATTATTATATGTAAATATTTTATTATTCAAGCTAGAATTTTGTTTGTGTGCTTCCCCTCTGCTAGTGTATCCAGTCATACTAACTGCTTTTTTATTCAATTTCACCTCTCCTATATGGTCTCCTATCTCTGCTTCCTATTATCCAATTATTAAATAATTTAATATAGAGCTTTCTGTCTTACAGACAATACTCACATTTTTTAAATTAATCAATCTGAATCCTATCTTCACAGTCTAAGAATGCTATTTTGCTCCTGTTTGAAATAAATGAGCAATGCATCATATATATTTTACAGTACTTAGAAATGTATATTCGCTGTTCCACAAAAGACTGGGAAAAGTCAAGCCCCATACAGAAAGATTCCCAGCACAATTTCTGCTACCACACAACAGATGGTGGTAGCCAATACATAGAGTGGCTGGAAAGCACAGAAATGAGCACTGCAGAAGTAACCACTCAAGTTAGGAGCACACATTGGAAATATTTGCTGGTTTTCCTTTGTTTGGTTATTGTTTCTTTTTTAAATTCATGTATACATTTATGAAGTCTTTGTACAGATATTACTAAACACAGTTAAGGATGAAAGACTTCTAGATCTGATCTTGAGACTGGTTCCTTGCAGAAGCTAAACACACTTGCTGTACAAAAGGGTTAAGCATAGGGCTATAGCATAAAATATTGAAGGAACTACCAAAAGATGCACTGTTACTGAACACAAAATTTAACAGCCAACTACTAGTACTGACAATTACAGGCAACAAAAAAATAATTTTTTAGCATCTTATAATACTAACATTTTTACAGCATTTTACACAGTATAAATATAATACCACAAAGTGACAAAATTCGCAATAGCCAGAAATGTTGCCATGGTAAGTATTACCAATAGCAAAGAACACTAGAGAGAACTCTTCATGTCTGAATTATTGTAGAAAGTACAGCCAGGAAATGGCTTGAATTACTTACCCAGTGTAAGGCTGGGCAAGAAACTGGAAACCTCTTAATTTTATGTGTGCACGTGGATAATGTCTATAGACTCACTCTCCGAATGTGGTGAGGCCTTTCACACTTCTACTGATTTCCATATGAACAGAAGTCTCTCAGCACCTGGAGGAACTGCACTGCCATTGCCATGAATGAGCTCATGCATACCAAGGAACAATGAGCATTTAGGACCTGCCTTAAGTTGTTCGATTGGATTTAATGGAACAACTCATATGCACCTGAGAATTCGGGTCTGATTCAGTAAATAAGGATTCCTCAGAGAAATTCTCATGCTAGACGTAAGAAACCTGTCACAGAAGATGTTACATAAACCAATATATGAGGCCTAGAAAAAACCAGCAGTTGGCTATAAAGCACTAGGACAGCTGGCCCTTACACTGAAGCAGGAATGTAAGGCTGTGCCTCAAATAAAGCAATGCCTACTCCTTTTTTTTTCTAACTGACAAAATAAAATATAGTAGTAAGGATTTAAAAATCACTTATATTGATTAAACAATTGTGGCAATTCTGAGCTATTATTATTCATTTAGTTCAAAAATTTCAGTAGAGTTCTGCTGAGTCACACAAATGGAAAACGTGGCCAACTGGCTGGATATATGACTCGAATACTATACTGAGACAAACCATCCTGTTACGTTTCTGCAGCATAGCTTAGCTTATTGATTTGAATACATGGTTTGTGCAATTCAGATATTCAATAGGAGAAACACAGACAGCAGTATTACTCGGGATGGCACGCAGGGACGAGGGGCAGTAGGCAGCTGGCCTGAAAGACTAACAGCAGAGACATCCTGCAAACCATGTCTATGGAACAGAGCACTAATGCCACCTGGACCTCTTTGAAAAAACATTTCTAGCCATTTTATACCTATTCTAACTTCATTGTGCTCATTTTTAAAAGGGATATATATCCCAAGGGGAGCCTGGAAGAACAACAACATCTAAATGAACAGTTGTTGATGCCAGCCATTTGTCTTGCATGCTTGTGTATCTTTATCCTACCTGAATGAGCCCTTACTGTAACAGTAATTTCATATTTTAGTTCCAGTGAAAACCAAGTGCCCGAAAGGCCTAAGCGTGCCCTGCAGCCGTAGCACAGGGACTGGAGGCCAGGATGCCAGGAGAGGTGTCCAGGCTGGAGCTGGGCCTGAGGAGTGGGGAGGAAAGGTGTCTTCCCCAAGTGTTTGTGTAATTGGCTTCTTCATTTCTCAATGCCTAAGTCAGTAATTATGTTAATTGGCAAGAAATTAAGTGAAATTACCCACGTCAAGAATGCTTTTCTGGGTTACACCATCATTTTAAAGAACTATTGTTTTATCCATCAGGATCTTATGTATCTTCTGAACCTCTGCTATCCTGTAAAACATTTTTATACATTTTAAGTGATTCACAGTATCTCCTAAAAGAATATATTACATAACATCAATATGGAAATATACACATTCATGGATTAGCATCATTTTTGGATACATATAGCCTTACATGGCAAACTTCATACACTATTTATGCATATATACAACTAACACACTTGCTATATTGCATGATCACACGAGGGGAACCTTCACCATCACTCTGACATCGTACGTATGTAGTGTTTGATATGCAAACCTGCTTCTTTCCCTTTGATCAACCTGTTAAATTTGTCTGTTCTCATTGTTTTAAAAGGAGTGACAGTCTGGTGGCGTACCCTAGGAGGTGGCAGAAGCTGCATGTTTCTTTGAGAAATGCAGCAGCCTCAGCTACTGCGGGGCAGAGACAGTAAAAAGCAAAGAAAGAGAGAGAGTGAGCACACCCGGATCCTGCAGCTCAAAGAGAGCCTGAATGTTTGCTGAGAGCAGCAAAGGGCTATGAGCAGACCAAGAACAGATACTGCCAAGGACCAACAAGCACTGTCAGAGTTTGTAGGAACACAGCAGCGAGAAGATGACTGAAAGCAAAGATCATCCCATAAGGTCACAGGGAGAAGGAGGTCACTGATTTATAAACTTTGTTGTATTTCCATTCTGCTTCATCTAGCCACTTGGATTTTTCTATAGCTTTTATTAATTATTCCAGTTCATAGCCTAAGAGAACCTGGCTTTCTGAACTTCAAAGCCATTTGGATCTTCTTTGGAAAGCTCTTTACAAGGAAAAGGTTCAGGCAGCACTACCTCAAAGCTCTGGCAGTTTTGGGCTCTCTCACAGCTCTCAGTTCTCAATGAAAGCTTAATAGAAAGTAGACTACCATGAGGAACATAATGTCTTTTACGAACTATAGAATAGAACCATTGACAAGTACAACATAAAGGGCTTGCTTGGGTATGCCCTGTATCACCTACAGATTTGATTTACTCAGCCACGTGATTCTCCATTCATGTTGCTACTCTCAAAAAGGAAAGAGGTGCAGCAGTATCTGTGATACAAAAAGTCCAGGCAAAGAAAGCATAGCAAGTATCAGCAGTAAACCAACTATGAAGCACTGAAGCTGGAGTCCAAGCTGGGATACTTAAAATACAGATACCTGTAATTGTGCCAGCAATCTGTGCAGTTGCACAGCTAGAACTGTACTTTAGTGCCTTAGATGCAGCTTTCTGGTATGAATTGTCATTTACAGTATTTGGCTTTTACATATGCACTTTTCATTTGGAGGTAAATCAACCTGAAACCATTTGAAGTGTACCCAATAAAAGCTGTCATAGCTAGCATTAATTTCCAAACATATACTTTAAAAAAAAAAACAAAAACAACTTTTCTAAAGAATATTACTGTGATCAAAGAGTTCAGGTTCCTCATCAGCTCTAGATGTTATGGATTATGGCAATAAATCTTAGAGAATCAAATTACGGTGACACTGACTTGACATCCCTTCTTACTATCTGCCAGTGTAAAACATCTCGCAAATATAAAGCACTATCTGAGAAGAAAGCTGCACATGTGCAATTCCGTAATGTCGCAAGCTGTCCATTTAACACTATCATACTAGCAGGGGTAACAGCAAATAGAGAGGAAAAAAATCCTTTCAGAGACAAATTCTCTTGATCTCAGTCACGAAAATTCCCTGTCAGATTACTGCTAGAAAACAGAAAAATTGGCCCAATGTTTTAAAGATAACTTATTTTTAAAAAGGGAAAGAAAGCAATTTCCTAGTACTGAGATTTGAAATTTTCAAAGCAGATATAGCTATACTTCTTTTGTAAAGGAAGATGTGCAGATAAGTCCCCCCTTTTAAAAAAAAATTCAAATCACTTGACTAAGGAAAGATACTCTATGGAAACTAAATATGATACTTGGATTAATGAATATTGAAAAACATCCAATCTGTATGATGCTATGAATTGCTATGGTAACTGACATATTAGTAGAATACGTAAAATATCATACTGGATTAGTCAGTTTTCTGACTTTACTGATAAGAAACTTCTTATTTAAGTTCAAAGCTTTGGAGAGTGTGTTTGCAAAAATATTCAGGCCTTATTCTTCTCCAGTGGCTGTGCAATTTGGGAATTAAATTGGTGAAAACAGACTCAAAGCCTTTTATATATTTCTGGAATTCTCCTAGGAAAACTGAATAGGTATTGAAAGGTTTTACACTGTGGAATGAACATGAATTTATTCTGCCTCTAATTGTACAGAGTCGTTTAGAGTAACGAAGAAAGTGGCATTCTATTTCATTCACCTACAAGAAGACGGACTTCTTCACAGCTCCTGGTACTATTAGTATTGTTTTACCGTTCAACAGCAGGAGCAGTGGTGGTAGCTCTTGAGATCCCCAACCACATGGCAAAAACCAGTTTACTTCCATGAAAGGCCAGTATTCTATGCTGTTATAGGACCACAAAGAGGTAGAAAGCCTTCTGTGACTAATTTTTGTACTCCTGTATTACTTTCTTTTCTTAAAGAATAAATATTGCTTCAATAGATGACAGCAAAGACAGCAAAGTTTTCATTTATTGTTTGTGGTTCTGTTGGCTGTGAATGTGATCTGAATTGGTAGATTTGCAAAATGGATGACAAGCTGTTTTTCCAAGTTGACAGTGGTTGTATAAAGCAATTGATCTATTAAAG
Organism: Morus bassanus; assembly: GCA_031468815.1. Lineage (NCBI taxonomy): Eukaryota > Metazoa > Chordata > Aves > Suliformes > Sulidae > Morus > Morus bassanus. Next base: position 94,459,542 of record CM062569.1, read on the forward strand.
TATAAAGTTAAATTAATGGAAGATATGTGGATATTTCTTCCCACTTTTCTTTAATAATCTGTCTAGATTTCCTCATGCCAGTCTACCCACACTACATTAACAACAACAAAGGTTTTGCCCCTACACCACATCTTTCAATTCCCAACTCATGAAACACATCACATTTATTAGATAGGGAAACCATAAGGTGAAGCACCCTTGTCTCCCAAAATTTATAAGCTTTCAATACAATAGACAGCATAAGGCTTTAAGATTTTGCCTGTTTGTCCAAAACCTTATAAATAGAGAACATATTCTGCTTGTTCATTACAAACTCTCTAAGCATCAGTACCAATGATGGGCATCACATATAAAGAATTGTGGATGTATGGCTCTTCGGAAGATATAAATGCACTTGCTCAGCAAAATTCTGAATGGAAAACTTGAGGTATTTCTGAATATTTCAGGAGTGTCTTTTTGAGAAATGTAATGTCCTCAAGCAGTTGCATGGTTATTGATTGCTACCACAAGAAAACTATACAGTTTTTACAAAGCTCCTTTAATAGGTGAATATGTCAAAGTAATGTGTAACATAATTTAAATCAATTACAAATCCTTCAAGCATACCGAGCAAGAAAAAAAATTAAATAATGTTGTACTGAAGGGAGATTACTTTCAGATGGGTATTGAATTCTTCAACTCTTCAGTGAAAATCTGTGATGCAGAATGGCAGGTTCAAAAATAATACAGTCCTTGACATCAGCAAGTGTCTTTAGAAATTACAGATGGTACTTACTTTCTATTCTATATACTTACCCAGCACCTGCAACTATATTATCTGGGTTCTTCTCAGTCCCATTTACAGGTGGCAGAAAAGTATAGAGGGACTAAGTCCAGTGTCACACAGACCATGTGTGGCACTTAGGATCAAACTCAGGACCTCATATTCTCAGGGCCAGTATCCTGACCATCAAGGTGCTGATCCTCACAAGGGCCCTTGCATTCAGTTAGAATCAGCTTCGTTTTCTGGTCTGAATCCTGCAAACAGCTGTCTGATGGCAAACCAGTGTTTCTGCACAGAGCCCTAAAGACTGGATGAAGTCTTCTGTAGAATCATGTTTAGAATGCAAATGCAAAGCTATTCAAAACTGTGTTTACAGGTGGCTATGTCTTCTAGACAGAATGGACAGTGCTATGTGGTAAATGCTGCTGATTATGTTATGTGCCCGAAGTGTGTGGCTTGTTCTCAAGAGGAGAGTTTAAAAGAGTAATAGAGACAGAAATCCTGAGAAAACTTTGAATGCAAGTGAGGATAATACATGAACATTTCATATTGAAGTGCTTTTGCTTCAAAAGTATGGGGAAATGCCATGTCTCCTAAACTGTATATGCATTATTTTTTAAGCTGCATACTTACAACATGCTGTGGGTTCATACCGTAACTTGAAATGCTATGCAGTCCATGTCAACATATTTACTGGTCTTGCTAGCAAAAAATATTCTGTGTAGCTCATATTATAAATCACGCTTATCCCACCATTTGCCGCCATTATGTTTTCATTATTTGATACATTATGCCAGAAATGTATTTCTAATGGTATCTGGCTTTGAACATCCACTCTGGCACTGAAGGTGATAACAAGTAAAATCAATTCCATTAAAATTAATGGAAAGGTGTGAGAACTGCTATAACAGCATTTGCAACTAATTTTACCTTTTTCTTCTAAAATTATCAATGTAATCTTAAAAATGAAGACTTCTTAGTTTCTAATGCGATGATATGTTCCTCATCACTACTGCAGCAAGACTACAGTTAGTCATTTCCAAAGTTGGAGTTTTCTGTTTGTTATGATGCCGTCCACACAATGGCATTGCCAGTCACCAAAAAAATTCTGTTAAATACATGTGGAGATTCTTCAGTCTCCACACAGGCAAAACCCAAAATAATTTATTAGATCTTCAACTTATTAGTTTTCACTTTCTGTTTTCTCCATGGAGTTCATACCTATTCAATGAAACTTTTGAACTTTTCTCACTGTTTATGTTAATGATACAGACTTTTACAATATTCTTGATGAACTTGGTGGAAGCCACAGGTAGAATAGGGTGAAAAAGAAGTTACTGTCATTCCTGGAAAAAGAGGTAGAAAGAGACCAAAAAGCCAGGTAAGAAGAGCTGATATAACTAAACAAAGTTTGTAGCTAGACAGTGCAGTCTGTGGAAGAGCTTGTTTTGTTGTACGCTTCCTATAAATTACAAATAAGGGAGTAAAGGGAGTGTTCCAACTGAACAAGGAGTGTGCAGGCTGCTGGTCTAACCTGATTATATATGTCACTCATGAAGAAACTAGAAACAATCCAAACCACTGTCAAGATTAAGATTTTAACTGAAAGGCTTCCCCTATGTTAATAGCTATGGAGCTATTTAAATATTAAAGAATTTTTTCCTAACACTAGGTCTAAAGAATAGTTATTGGAAGAGTTAAATGGACCCTTCCAGTTTTTCAGCACCTACAGGAATTGCTGGCTACCCAGAAAAAAAGAGAGCAATAAATGAAAGTATCAATCCAAATGTTTTCACTGTCTTGTACCCTTTCCTTTTACAATGTTCTTGACTAATTTGGTGAACTTCTGTCTTCCTCTCAAAAAAATTAAATAATGAAACTGTGGTAAATAAATCAACTCTAATAATAGAAACCATGACAATATTTTTTTGCTTTTTACTTACTAAGAAAAACAATGTTTTGAAACTTAATATCCAAACAAACAGCAACAAAGTAGACAAAGCCTTCCATATGAACCAAACAAATTTTCTGAATTAAAATATGGCAGAAGGCTATATCACCACTCCAATTTTTAGATACTTTATACTGATGTTTTATTAGGCCCTAGAAATAAATGCTTTTCATGGCACTAAGGCAGTATAATTATTGTTCTTATCCAGCTAGGTGCTGGAGGCCCATTCTGTTTCCAAAATTAACTCGGTTGGTAGGCAAAATCATTCTGTCTGCGTAAGTGTGTATGTAATAATAACAATGCAGAAGGGAGCTCTATAAAGTTATTAGGAAAAAAACATTTAAAAACAAGTTGTTAAAGTTTCTGCAATAAATTTATTGTGAAGCCAGAGTCTGGGTTTTCTGCATGTGTGGTATATGCAAAGATCCAAACCAGAATCTCCCTTTCTGAAGATTTTCAGGCACTGGAAAATCCATACCCAGAACGAACCAAATCTGTGAAGTATGAATTTCCCTAGTAGCCAGTCAAACCTGTTAGTTTTTGGAGTCCTTTCTTTATTCAGAATGCTGAAAGTTCCTGCTAGGCGAAACCTTAACCTTAATATAAAAAAACACTAGAAAAACAGCAGCAAGGAATAAGCGTTCACAAGAAAAAGGAAGGGTTAGATTCCCTCCTGTTTCAAAGAGCTATAATTTGACAAATGGACTTTAATAATACCCCTGGAAAAAAATCCATGCAGGAGAAGAAAGACAACATGGACACAGGGATTTTCCCTTTCGTTGCTTCAGTGCAGGATGAAGGAAGGGTAGTTGCGAGGGTGCTCCCTGTGCTGTAAAGAGCCTGAATGGAAGACTTGAGTGAAGAGCCCTGTCAGTCTGGCTTCCTTCAGGGGCACTACATTCATTTACAAAGAAGATGACTCCTGAGACTGCATAATGTGCTAACAAGAACCATTTTTTCCCTGACAGTGTAAGATCTGATGGTATTATTAACTGATCTCCTCCATTCTTTTTACAGGTGGTAAACACAAGCGAAAGGTGGATTTTTACAGGAAATGAAATATTTCACTGAAAAGTATTTTGACAATGCATGAATATATGTATTTTTATGTAAGCCAAACTTGTAAAGAATAAAAGGAAGAAAGCTGCTTCAATTTTTCTCATGTTATCTGGACCTAATGAATTGCTTTTATGTCATCACCAACACAATGGTTTGGGTGCCTACATAGCATGGATCTTTAACAGGAAAAGAAAAAAGACATCTCTAAAGACTGTGGCAGCTCTCTGAAGCTGTTTCTCAATATCTTTTAGAAAAAATGGATCCATTCAGTTCTAACATTTTTCCGCTATCTAGGTGGCACATGACATAGATATGAAAGCATATGGCTGACTCAGTCAGAATTAATGCTTATATATGCTCAAATTTCTTAAACATTTAGTAAAGGAAGATTTTTTTTTTAACTTTCCTTTCACCTTTTCCCCCAGCCTCACTCAAAGACAATAAGAGGTAACTCAATGCAAGAGCAAAAATCATCTGAAAAAAATCTTCAGGTGACATGCCACTTCTTAGCAACTGATGAGATTTCTACTGAAATTATTTATCTCCTAAACTGATTGATACATAAAATAATAGAATCAGAGAATCATTTAGGTTGGAAAAGACCCTTAAGATCATCGAGTCCAACCATAAACCTAACACTGCCAAGTCCGCCACTAAACCATGTCCCTAAGCGCCACATCTACAGGTCTTTTAAGTACCTCCAAGGATGGTGACTCAACCACTTCCCTGGGCAGCCTGTTTCAATGCTTGACAACCCTTTCGGTGAAGAAATTTTTCCTAATATCCAATCTAAACCTCCCCTGGTGCAATTTGAGGCCATTTCCTCTTGTTCTATCGCTTGTTACTTGGGAGAAGAGACTGACACATACTCTCTTTCACCAAGAAAAAAGCTAATGAAGATTAACGTCGCATTATTTTACTGAGCCCTTCAGTTGGAAATAGTATGTCTATGTTTTAAATAATGTCAGAATAAGTCTACAACTCTAAAGTAACAAGTAAATGGGATATGTGGCTAATTTAGGTTTGTCCCAATTGTGCTTCCTACGTAATCTAAGTATAACTTGTTTCTGTGTACAACACTAACTGTACATCAGCAGACCAGAATTCCCATTGATTTAAGTGGGAATGAAAAAAGATCTATAATTTACTAAAGTTACAGCACTCAACTTACTGATAATGATTTTTTTCTCAGTTTAGGAGACAAATTGGTTATTTGTCTACTGAGAAAGTTCTGCAAGACAACAATATCCACTTTTCACTAAAATATTAATTAAGTTTCTAGTATCTAACTGTACTCCCACTACATAATCAATGGATTATTTCCCAGTGCTTCATAGTCTGGGTTATTTACAGCCTTCTAAAGTCTTGCTTACTTTTTTTTGAGATTAAATTCACACATATGATAGTTCCAGTTGCCATTGAGAACCAAAACATTTCTCCAATATTTAAAACAAAAAAAAGGAAAAATAATCCATCTCTACAAACATGCTTTTTTTCAGATTGTTCTCACTGTTTGGCAGAAGATCTTTAGCATAATATTCTATTTTACCTCTTAACAAAATATTTTTTCTTGCTGACCATTTTCTTCCCTCCAAGATAAACATAAATGCAAAAATACGGTTCCATTTCCAAGCTGTACAGGACATCTAGACCATTTACTTCTTTTCACTCTGCCATATAATGCCTGTATTGGTCATAAACTGCCTTGACAAATATGAAAGACTATTCCTATCTTTACTCTGACTTTAAGCCTCTTTTCACTTCCCATTTTGTATTACTTTTCTTACACTCTATAATTTACAATTTTATATTTGTTAGTCTGGTAACAGCCTTGATGACACACCATTAATAAACTGTTACTATAGCTAACTTTATTTCTATAGATTGCATTTCATTCCAAAACAAGTACTTAAATTGATAATCTAACTAATAAATGCAATTTAAGTATTAAAATGCAATTATGCCTATGTCAGAAAAATGATGAATATAACAAACATCGCCCTCCCACTTGAAAAAAATAAAAGGCAGTTATTTTTTTAAGTACTCTAAGCCTTCATGACCTTGTTTTTGAAGGTTTAATATTTACAGCATCATAAAGTTAATTTTCTTTAGCATTCTTGTAGTTTTCTGATTATTAACACTTGCAATTTTATTCTGAATTTTAGACTCCTCTCTTGCACTCTCTGATATTTGCTATTTTCCTTCTGTGTTTCTGTCATTTAAGTACACAACTGTGATTTGCTTACTAATGCTTTCCAATTAGCAAAGCATTTACTGAATTTACTGAGCTTTCACAGTCAATATTATGTGATGGCAGAACCAGCTCCTGAAGAACTAAAAAGTTGAGACCAGAGCCCACTATTCAAATAAGTCATGAGATAAGGTAAAATATATAACCACCAGCTAGCTTAACATCATTAATACATATTGAAAACAATTTTGTTGCAACTGGCAAGGAAGCACTAAGGAAAGCTTAATTCCATTACAGTCAGCCAATATGAATGTATAACAGGAATCTCTTGCATAACTAAACTGATAGAAGATAATGCTGCTGTGACAGATAAGAGAGTGATGTGGACAGTATGCATTTGTCAAGAAGCATTTGATAAGGTTACACATCAAAGATAATTGGTTATTGTAAGGAAACCTGACATAGAATATAACAAATTTTAGAGAACTGAGAAATGCATATTGCCATTAATAAACAAAATTTTTTGTCTTGGTAACCATAAACCATAAGACAAACGTAAATCTATTGGTAGCACAGACACCACACTGGACACATGAGAACACAAGAACACCAATCCATGGAAGTGAGTACAGTGACATTCTGCTACACTGAAAGATACAGGTACATATTTCCCAAAATTTTAGTCAAGAAAGGCATCCTTTTCTGGACCATTATTGTGAATAAAAGTGAATCAATCTTTTCAGCTTTATGCCAGTGCTTCTACAAAAAATAATGTATATGGAGATGTAACAATGAAGTTGTGTTTCCATTTTTTTTAATTGAAGGTAAGAGGTCACTTGTCTACTGATATTTTTTATTTACTCTTTTCTTTTGTTTGTTTGCCCCCTTTTGGAGAAGCTGAGTCAAGATTAATTTAAGATTATTAGGAAGCCATACTTAGCAGTGAAATCTATTGGACTTTAGAATAATCTCTATATAAAATTATAGAAGTCTTTAAATGCCTTTGCATAAACTGTATAAAGCATTATGAAAACATACCAGGGTGACAACTCTTGCAGTTCAGTGAGAGAGGCTAGATGGTTTGAGTGTTCTCTGAGCTGTGAATGGCAAGATTCACAGCTGGTCTATCTCCTTTGAAATCAAGTCCCCCTAATCTCTGAAGCTCCACCACTGGTCACCTCATATCATAGAACCTTAGAATCATAGAATCATTAAGGTTGGAAAAGACTTCTAGGATCATCAAGTCCAACCATCAACCCAACACCACCATGTCCCCTAAACCATGCCCTGATGTGCCACATCTACATGTTTTTTGAACTCCTCCAGGGATGGTGACTCCACCACCTCTATGGACAGCCTGTTCCAGTGCCTGACCACTGTTTCAGTAAAGAAATTTTTCCTAATATCCAATCTAAAGCTCCCCTGGTGCAGTCTGAGGCCATTTCCTCTCGTCCTATCACTTGTTACTTGGGAGAAGAGACCAACACCCAACTCACTACAGCCTCCTTTCAGGTAGTTGTAGAGAGCAATAAGGTCTCCCCTCAGCCTCCTCTTCTCCAGGCTAAACAACCCCAGTTCCCACAGCCGCTTGTTATAAGACTTGTCCAAATGATATCCTCATATCATCTCAGCATACACTTTCCTTTGAAACTGATGAGTCTATCATTCTTTCAGAGCAAATATACGCAATCCTGCAGGGTCAGTTCAGTATTCAGGAAGTGTCATCAACATTTTGTAATTATTGCTTGAATTGTTACACTGCTGTTTAAAAATAATAACTAATAAAAATGCCATTTATTCGTAAACATTAGAAAACCTAAACATAGCCTTTGTGCTTTTGATGAATATTGAAAAGTTAATAGTTATTCTTCACTGAAACTCATATGACAAGCTTTTACATCTGACCTCTGAAATTGTTTCATAATGAGCTCTCAATAATGACAGACTCCACTGATTTACTGTCTAGAATATCCATTGACTGACTGAACCCATGGTGCTGAAGCAATTGTTTTCCCACTAGCATCTATGCTTATACAGCATATGCAGTAATATATCTTTGGTTTGGTTATATTTAAAACCTTATTCTGAATTCTTTGCCTACTTTCCATATGTCTGTATTTTACAAGAAATCTGGAAGCACTGAACCAAAGTGCTTATTTTATCTACTGATCCTATTAATCAGTCCTCTACTACATGTCTGCAGTCTCTCTTAGATATAGTTGGTTTATGTCTACCATTGACATCCTCTTTATCTGGAGTTGTTTGAAAGAATATTTTAAAATGATATTATTTTAAAGTTATACCCTGGTTATGTCAATTGTTCTAGTCAAATGGTGATAAGATTGAAAGGAAAGATGACAAATGTCAGGATTAAAAGTTGTTTACTAACCATTATGTTCCAGTGGTCTTCTACTGCCATTTTTGCAGCAATAAAGAGTAAAAATTCTAAAGAGTAGACCAGCAAGGACATGCCTAAGCTGTTGAGAGAACATGAAAAGAATGAACTCTTCATCTTATGCTTAAAAGTATGCTTCATACAGTTTTGCTAGCTTTGACAGCTTTTACTGTTCTCTCAAGTTTCTGTCACATGACTGTTTTTGGGCTTTCACATTTGAAGCATCTGCTTTTTAGCAAAATATGCTAAAATGCATTGGAAAAAAAGAAACATGTTCAAGCTTCCCACTCTCACCTTTTACTGCTAGAATGACCCCTTCTTTTGTTTCCACAGACATTTTTATCTAGCAAATTTCCACCTATAAAGGAACCAGTGGGAAATGTTCACCTGAGAGAAAATTAGCTTTGCCATTTAGGAAAAAAATGAAAGATGTTAAGGGCGGGGCAGGGGAGAGCAAAATGTTGTTTACTATTACAGACTTAAAACATACTGTACAACAAATTAAAAAGACCTGTCTAGTTGTGACAACCATAACCAAAAAATGTTGTGAAGATTCTCCTCAGAACATAAGGAAAAAATAAGGAAAGGAATACGGTCTTATTTTTTAGCTTATCCTCTTAAACCATCTACTTTACCGAAGTTCAAAAGTTTCAGTAAGATGCAAGTTACCTCAGAATGAACAAGCGAAACTGCGGTCTACAGAAATGAGCCTTAGTATGATACATCAGTCCTTGCCATCATGCCCTTGGGTCTTCAGATTGGGGTTTAGAATTTATTTTGATGAGAGAACATTTAACTTCCAGGCCTTTTGTATTTAATTGCATTCATAGTTGGAGTCAGTGCTTCCATATGAGTATGCAATAGCTTACAGGCCATCATAAACTGTTGCTCATCGATTCCGTATGACAGACAGACTCACAAAAACGTGTTCCCATACAAAGACATGCAATTCAAAGTTATATTTTAGTAGATGTATTCATAGAATTAATTTCTGATAATTTGATCTAATTCAATCATTTTAGATGCTTGGCTTTGTAAAACAGCTCAAAATACATTTTGCTGCCATTTTGCAGCATTGAGATATATCAATATAGATTTGAATCAGGAAACAAGCTTTTCAGAATGGATGTGAATGAGTCAGAGTACATCTGACATTGATAAATTATTTGGATAATATAAATGAGAGCAGAAGGAATTTTTTTTATATTTTTATGTATTTATCTTTGCAGGTGTACATGTATTAAAGACATACATGAAAAGGACTTCTATTATACTCACTGGCAGTAGCACAGGGACAGAAAAATTATGTTCCAGAAAACAGGATGAACACAATTATGAAGCATAACTTGTGCAGTGTAGTGAAAGAGACAATTTCAAGATCAAAAAATACTCATAACCCTAAAAATCAAGCTAAACAATACTTGTAGGGGAAAAGAATGCCTCATTTTCCCTTACTTGTTTTACAAAGTATTAATAGTTATTAGAGAAAAATAAATTCTATCATTTGTGGTGACAGTGGTATTGCAACAACAGATAAATCTTAAAACCTTAAACCATTTTAGTTTCCAGAGATTTCTGCCTAATAATAGCCTTACATATCTTTGCCACTCTAAATTGCCATCAAACAGACCAGAACACTAACTTTCCTTATAGCTGAGATCACGACAGTGTTAACATTCAGTGGAATTACAACCACATGAAGAGATTTTTTTGTAGTTAAAATTGTACAACTCAACCTCACCTCTCAATTCAGAAAGTTTTGTGGAGTGACATGAGTATTTCTGTTAACACAGTTATTGACAATATTGGCTTCTTACAGAATTTCAGTTCTTTTCACCTAACCTTGAGCATTTCCATAAGATGGAAGCTGGAAATATTCTCTCCCACTATAGCCTCTGGGGAGAGACAGAGGTAAACCTCTGTCACAGACAGTAAAGGGAGACAATGGAAACTAGCTGTTACCCCTGTCACCTTAAGCAAACCTCTGAAAGTTACCTGGAATAAATATTAGCTATTCCCCATCTTCACCCCACTGTGTGAGCATGGGATTATTTTAAATTCTTCTTCAAATAATAAGAAATTATTAATCTGGTAAGTAACAGAGTTTCTTACAGATAGCAATCAAACCCACGCATATATGCACTTTTATACTCACAGATCACTGGATTATGATATAATGGCTGCAAGCCATCCACATATGTGAAGTATTATTCAGCACCACTCTGATGAAAACACTGGCAGCTGCTAAAATGCTCACAGCAATGAAAGAAACCATGCTGGATATTTATCCCTTGCACTATATATAGCCCTGTACAATGACCTAAACTCGTGAATTACAGTAACAAAAACTGTTGGCTGTTTTTCATAATAGATGGTGGAGAAAGAGGTTATTGTCAAGAATAATAAATGTGATTCTGAATAGATTTCCCTGGTAAAACATATATTATGAATGGGCACCAGAGGACGTTCAAAATCTTCACTCATTTATTGGCATTAATATTGTGTAATAATGCACTGTGGTTGCCTTCATGCTTTGCTCTAGATATCAGCCTGGATCATGATGCAGATAACTTCCTGGGTCATGAGCCATACCTGAAGGCTTTTGCCCTAGATCTTCATCTTCTATACTTACTTCCAAGAGGGAATAAGCATTTAACCCTCCTGCAGCAAGATATATTACTGACCAAAGCATGGTGATATAGGCAATTGCTACTACTCTAACAAAGCTACTGGGACAATTCAGCTCCTAAATTATTCTGAAACAAAGGAGAAATACTGCTGCAGTCCAGAATTTACAGAGTACCTGATTTTCAGTCTTGTAAGTTAGTTGGTTTAGAATGGCATTGAATTCAATTGAGCGACTTGGACGCATTGAACTTATTCAGAGAGCACTTTGAAAGTGAAGGATTTATTTGATCCCTCTTTGCAAAGACACAGAGAGGTAAGCAAATCATCAAGTCCAGATTTTTCCTCACATCTACTTTCTACTAATTCCAGTCTGTTCTTCGTTTTTTAGGGATTATTGATCCAGATTTAAAGAATAGAGTAAAACCAATAATTATAATCTTATTTCTTACATGTTCCTCTCTTTGTTTCTTAAGTAATACAGTTTTCTACAGTTTACAAATTAATAACCATCCCTGTTATACTATTCTCAGTGGTATCAAATGACAGGACAAGAGGCAATGGGCACAAACTGAAATACAAGAAACTCCACTTAAAAAATTAGAATAAAACTTTTTCACTGTGAGACTGGTCAAACACTGGACTATGTTGTCCAGAGAGGTTTTGGAGTCCCAGTCCTTGGAGATACACAAAACCCAACTGAAATGGACAGTGTCGTGGGCAACCCACTCAGGACCCTGCTTCAAGCAAGTGGATTTTGACTGGAAAATCTCCAGGGATGCCTTCCAAACTCAACTATTTCTGTGTTTCTTTGAAACAACTCCACTTTAAAGCATCTGCTGAATATCCACTTCCAGCATAAAAGCTCAAATCATGATTGTGTTCCCAGAAGAGAACTGAACAGCTAGGAGCTCAAAGACACCTTTGACACTGGAGGTCACTACAGTATTTCTTGCCCAATAATCTTAGACTACTCTATGCCAAAGTTAGTGCTCTTGTTGCATTAGCAAGGCAGCTTTCTGGGGCAAATCTTGGCATGGAAATAAACTTTTCCAGTCTAGGTAATTTCTTTAAATAAAGATGGTAATAGTATAGCAAGCTTATATCCACTTCCTATTTTCTTTTAAAGATGGTTATTATCTGAAGATTCAGTCCACCTTCTTTTCTTGGCTAATCCTTCTCTTACTGAATGCTGCTCTGGAGTGAGGTAATTGCCCAGTGTTTGAAATAACCCAGTTTTGTACATAGAGTTTAGGGGTCACTGCATGGTCAGAAAGGTATTTCAGTACTGCTTTATTATTCCATTTATAGAAGCCTAAAATAATAGTGCATAAGCTGTTTTTCCATCAAATATTTTCAATCACAATATTTTACTCCTGCTTCACTGCGCAGTTTACCCTTGCAGAAGCAATCTGCGGTTTCACCTGGCCTACCTGAGCATGCTTATCTACACTGAAGGGGAAGGAAACTATCCCAAAAGTCAACTCCTTCCTTGTTCCAGGCAACCAATACTGCTTCACTGATGAAAACCAAGAGCAGATTCCTTCTTCTATCCATATTGGAGCACAGATGCTGTAAGAGAATTAAGAAGCAGACCTTCTTTCAGATCCATCCCTTCCTTGCCCATTAGTACAGCTTAGAGTGCCAATCACTTTGCTGCCCATGTATAGCTCCAGCAAGCTCACAAGAGCACTGGGCATGAGGAAGATTCCCTTTCCTTACATCTTGAATAGCCATAAAAGCAAGGATAGATGTTTGTTATTAGTCATTTAATATTGATAGGTGAGTTAGAGTGTCCAAAACACATCAAATAACAACACATTTCCCCAAAATCTGGAAGTCAGTGTATATCTAAATGTTTACCCCTCTTGGATACATTAAAACTATTATTTAAAACACTTGTAATTTCATCTAATGAGAAATCTGGCAAAGCTCATCTCAAATTCTGTGCTAAGGCTTCTTCCTTGACTTCAGAAATATTCTGTAAAAATAAAAATTATTGGTAGCTTTCTAAGAGGCAGTAAAAAGTTTTCAGCACTTCTTGCTTCCCCTTCTACTCTAACTTTACACTCTTCCAAGTAAAAAGAAAAAGTCCTATAGCCAGGAAGCAAAGCAGACCCGACAGTGGAAAACGTGTCCGAGCACTGCCAGAACAGGGAACCATGTGTGAGATTTCCATTAAACAATGCCTCTGCATATGCAAGGACAAGAAAAAAAATCCATTGAAGGCTGGACACTTCTAATACACTTTGTTATACAGGAATATTTAAATAATGTCTTCAGAAATTAAAATGAACATATTAAAGGGACCTGCTTTTATTTCTGTCTGTGTTCATAGCAGTGATGAAAACCAAGGGGATAAAGTTCACACTGGGAACTTTGTGGGTTTCTAACAGCTGCTGTGACTACAGAACCACACTCACACAGTGTCACTTGACCAGAAAGGCACTACCGGGGAAAGGGGAAGGGCTGCCTCGGGAGAGGGAGCCATTCCCCAGAGGGATATAAATGACTGTGGAGGATAGAGGATCTTTTCTCTTTTTTTGGCTGGAGGGCCTCAGAAGGAAGAAGAAAGCCAGAAACAATGCTTTGCTTTTTCCAATCTACTCAGCATTTAAACATTTCTACCTTGGGTGAAGTGTTATCTACTACACTTTCTGCATGGCAGAGGTGGGGAGCAAATACTGCAGCCATCCTCTGTCAGTCTGGATCAATTTCTAAAAGGAAAAGGATTTCCCTTCCGTCCTTTTCTCCACCATTGTGCACATTTATCTATTTTCTAACCCTAGAGACCATGGAGGAATAAAGACTGTTTTGAAAGCAAAAAAATTAAGCACCTAGGGATGCTTAACGCAAGGGACAGATCACACATAGTAAGAGGGAGAAGGTGCACTGCTGGCATGACCTGGGAGAAGGGAAAGGGACAACATCTGGCAAGATAGATAGCGTGCAGTGAGAAAACCTTTAGTATTGCCAGTTACCAGCAGAACTGTTGGCAAAACTCATGTCAAAGAGTCCTTAAATTGCTGACAACATTTTGTTTCCATTCAATCTGATCCAGCTGCAGCTGGGTGAACACTGTAGTGAAGGAAGTATTGAAGCATTACTAAGACTTGCCCCATGTCAGTCAGAGAGGTATTGCCTGTCTAGAGAGGGCAGTCAGAGGATATAGCAAAGCTCACAGTGACATATGATAGGAGAATGCATTTGTTGTTTGTTATTCCAGTTTGCTGTTAGTTGGCTAGATTCACTCTGTTTGCACATTTGGATAAATCCTCAAATAAGCAGTATAAGAGGCAGCTTTTCTTTCTGAAGTGCTGCCATGCATATCTTTATCAACGCCAACCTGAATTTCTTCACGGCACTCTATGTCTTACATCCATTGTGAAGTGAAGCTGATGCAACACACCTGGCAAATGATATATCATACCAACACATCAACTTGTATGGGCTGCTGCTAGTTTCCAAGCAAGTGGTTCATTTTTACATATGGAGTTTTCAGCAACCTGAATTGTACTCCTCCTTCTATTCTGTTTCATTAGGAATAAGCAAAGGCATCTGACTTTAAGAAAATGCCCCAAACAGGTAATTTTCTATGTTTCTATATAGAACCTCTTTTGAACATTAGTTTTTCTTCTAGTCCCATACTACATTGTATCAGCTCAAAAAGAATCCCTTACTGTTCAAAACATCCACAGAAGGGAGAGAACAAGAACACATACCAGGTACTGGGAAGAATATCACTATGATTAATTCCTTGGCTGGATAATTTTGTCTGGTGATGGGGTTGTGATTAAATAGACATATTAATTATTTATTTAAGACTGTTTAAAATATAGGTCATGGTTTCCAAATGTCTGAAGAAAATGCTCTCCATTAATCTATACAGAACAAAATAAAGACTGCTAGAGTAATCGGCTGTCTAGTCTGTCCTTAAGCATAATTTCTACCTTGCTGTACTGGGTTTGCATGGCAAGGTTTTGGTAGCGGGGGGTACAGGGGTGGCTTCTGTGAGAAGCTGCCAGAAGCTCCCCTTATGTACAATTGAGCCAACGCCAGCCGGCTCCAAGACAGACCCACCGCTGGCCAAGGCTGAGCCCATCAGTGACAGTAGTTAACACCTCTGGGATAACGTATTTAAGAAAAGGGAACAAAAAAAACCTGCGCAGCTGCAGCCAGAGAGGAGTGAGAATATGTGAGAGGAACAGCCCTGCAGACACCAAGGTCAGTGAAGAAGGAGGGGGAGGAGGTGCTCCAGGTGCTGCAGCCTGTGGTGAAGACCATGGTGAGGCAGGCTGTCCCCCTGCAGCCCATGGAGGTTAATGGTGGAGCAGATATCCACCTGCAGCCCACGGAGGACCCCACAACAGAGCAGGTGGATGTGCCCGAAGGAGGCTGTGACCCCATGGGAAGCCCATGCTGGAGCAGGCTCCTGGCAGGACCTGTGGCCCCGTGGAGAGGGAAGCCCACACTGGGGCAGGTTTGCTGGCAGTCCTTGTGACCCTGTGGGGGACCCACGCTGGAGCAGTCTGTTCCTGAAGGACTGCACCCCATGGAAAGGACCCACGCTGGAGCAGTTCATGAAGAACTGCAGCCCATGGGAAGGATCCACACTGGATAAGTTCGTGGAGGACTGTCTCCCATGGGAGGGATCCCATGCTGGAGCAGGGGAAGAGTGTGAGGAGGAAGGAGCGGCAGAGACAACATGCGATGAGTTGACCACAACCTCCATTCCCCATCCCCCTGTGCGGCTCAGGGGGAGGAGGTAGAGAAATCGGGAGTGAAGTTGAGCCTGGGAAGAAAGGAGGGATGGAGGGAAGGTGTTTTTAAGATTTAGTTTTTATCTCTCATTAGCCTACCCTGATTTGATTGGTAATAAATTCAATTTTTTTTTTTTTTCCCAACTCAAGCCTGTTTTGCCTGTGATGGTAATTGGTGAGTGATCTCTCCCTGTCCTTATCTCGACCCACGAGCCTTTCGTTATATTTTCTCTCCCCTGTACAGCTGAGGAGGGGAGTGATAGAGTGGCTTTGGTGGGCACCTGGCGTCCACCCAGGGTCAATCCACCACACTTACCCTTTAATTCTGATTCTGTTGAGTCACCTCAAGGCTGAAAATTGCACGGGTGCCTTGAGATGCCAAATTCCCATTCACCTTCATAGGTGTCCAAGGCCTTTTGGATGTCTGAAGAAGTTCTGACATCAGAGTATCTGACTAATGTAGTGGCACCCCCGCCACCCTCAGGGGTCCGCAGCTGCAGCTGCTGCCTGCCTGCCTGCAGGGCTCTGTTCTCACTCCCCTCGCTCTTCGGCTGCCAGCCAGCTCTCCCTGCCTACTCGCAGCTCATTTTGCGCAGCCATCACCATCTTCTAGCTCTCCTCAATCCTACAATCGCATCCGCTAAACAGTTGTGGTTACCTCTCTCCCAAGTTTCCTCTCCTACACAACATAAAAGAATGTTCTTGTTAATATCTAGCTTCATGTATGGCTCAGAACATTTCTGAAAGCGGTGTAGAGCTCTGTTCTCTAGCAAGCAGGACCAGTCCCAAATCTTTGGAGTCTGGTAGGAGTTTCTGGTTTAGTTCACTGGATTTAGGGTCAGTAAGAGAAGAATTAGGCCATTTGATAATAAATTCTCAGAATGTCTCTGAATAAAAATAGTGCAAATACTGTGGAATTCAAGCTCTTCATCCATAATACATTCATCTTGAAGTACACAGCTGCCATTCATGTATTTATGTAACTGCTATCTGTAGAAATATTTAAGCATTCAGTTCAACTCTGAAAAAAATATTTAGAAAAGTTAAGGAAGGCTAAATGGTGAGACCAAGTACGGGGAGACAGTCATCAGACATACGTGTCTTCAGAAGGCAGCAAACCACTAACATTTTCATCTGAATCACTGAAGAAATATAGCATAGCTAGAAAATGTACAGAGAGGGACAAGGATGACCAGACATACGGAATAGAGGGGAATCTAAGCAGACCATAACTTTTCAGCCTATAATTAGACAGCTTAAGGTAGCAGTGATAAGCATCTCTATGAGATATACTATTCACTTTTCACAGTAAAAACACTTGAGGCAATCCGTAAAATCCTCAAACAGGAGGCTTAAAACAAAGACTGTGATTAATTTATAGAACCCATTTCCGTAACATGTTTTTGAAATCAATAATGTAAACAGGTTAAAAACCAGGACTGGGTAAATTCATGAGCAATTGGGATATCAGTAGCTTTTAAAAACAGCATGACCTCTAGCCTGAGAGGGCCAGACACAGCAGAAGCTGGACAAGGATCAGAGAGGAAAGCAGCAGCACTCCCTACAAACCCCCTCGCCTGTATTGTTGTCCTTCACCATCAACTACTGAGAGCTCTGGTCTCTCCTGTTATGGCAGCTGTCATACACTTGCCCTACCCTGTTTCCAACCTTCAAAGACAAAAATGCTGCAAATAACCTTGTCTATATATGCAGTAGGTACTGAGGGCTGCAGGAACATCTCTGCCTCCCCACTCTGCCCAGCTGATACAGCCATGCAGAACCTCCTTACACCTGCCTCTGCTGTTTCCAGATTTCTGTTCCCTTCCTTTTAAACTCATCTGTGACAAAGTCTTTAGTATCACATGGTGTTACAACAAAAGCACAGTCATATTAATCAGCAATATTTTTATTCCATTGCATATCTGGCAGGCTCCTGGCAGTATAACAACAAACATCCCAGTAATAAATGAGCTTTTAAGTGCACCAGGCTTTACTATTCAGCTGCTGGCATGTGTTCTCTGATCAAAACTTAACTTATACAACCCCTGTAGAGGCAGCACACCAAGTAGTGATAACAGCAACAACACTAATAAACAATGTAAGACACTGCTCTGACCTCAAGTTAAGAACACAGGTCAACTATCTTCCTAACTATACCAAAATCTATTACTTCCAAGGCTCTTTTCCTAAGCTACACCAATACACTACTGAATTACAGTGAGGTAGGTAAGTAGGAGCATGATGCCCATTAAATCTCCATAAACAATTAACTTTCGCAGCTGAGCTCTACAACAAAACACCCTGCCTGCTGCCATGGGATGTTGCTTCACTTCATGTAGGTCATTGGTGAGGTAATAGACAGTTTTAACCAGCAATAGCAGAAAAATAGCAAAATCCCAGCACAACACATCCTTTGATAGGTCTTAATTAAAATATAGATCAAGTTTATAGCAGAAGAAATTGGAAAAGAAGCAATTACCTCACTTTAATGTATTTTAAATGTTTTTAAAATATACAGAATTTTACTGCTAAAAATACCCCAACAAAACATACATTCAATGTAAAAAAAAAAATGCCTTAAACTTACCTCTTAGTTTACACTGATTTAATATATTTTTTCTTCTACTTTTCAACTTTCCTTGCATCTTGGGAATATAGTGGTTTTCTCCACCCGCTTCCTTCCTCTCACCTCCTCCCCCTCCAATCTGGCCTCCTTTCCTTCCTTGGAGGTTTTTAAGCTTTAATTTGAGAGTGTAAAGCTGAAAAATATTTGATACAATTTTTTTTTTTAATTAGAGAATTGAGCTCCTCACCATGGTTGAAGCATTTCTGGGAACAGCACCAAAAAGCTGGAAGCTACTGCACTGAGTAGCCACAGCATCCCTCTTAAAATCATCACTCATTTATTTTTCCCAGACAACTAGTGTTTCAGCATTTTACTTACAGACATGACTGCAGTTTAGAAGACTAAAGCTAGAAATGAGTCCGAGTCTCTTTATTCAGTTTTGGAACGTGAAAACCAGATTCCCAAATTCCAGCGTGGGCCCACCTCCAGCTGGAACAGGAAAAAGACTCACCAAGTGGGATTTGACAATGTATGAGCTGAGGCTCAAGTTAGTCACATTTTCAATGAGCTCAGAAGGGTATTGATGAGTATATGTTCTAACTGGAGGAGGTAGTTGTCAGTCTGCCTGCAGCATGCATGTCACCACACCAGGGAAGAGGAAAGATTTTAGAGCTTGTGTGGGATTGGGCTTGCTGAATGGAGCACTTGGGAAGTCTCCTCTCCTATAATTTGGATATTGTTAGGGAAGAAAAAAAAAAAAAAAGAATAGGTTAGATCTAACAATTTAGTGACTCTGCAACGCGCATTCACACTGAGGGGTGTTGAAGAGACTCGGCATTTCCATATGCTAGCGAGTGGCAGCCTACAGCCCGCTTTACGTTTCTGCTAATTGACACTAGGTTGTGGTTTATAGCCTCTATGTATTTATTTTTTAATTCTTGATGCAATATGGTAAGAGGTTGTTTTCACCTAACAAAGAACATTTTCCTGATATGATATCAAATTTGTGGTAATGCTAAACAAGTCATGTTTTCTCTAATGCTTGCAGGTATTTCAGGCATATGGATTATAGTAATCTTCCTCTCCATTCCTTGTTTGCTTGGTCAATACAGTTCAGTCCTTCCTCTTAAATCAGTCTACTTAACCACTGATTTGAAGAACAGCAAATTGTTCCTACAATCCACCTATTTGTGTAAAATTCAGCAATTACTTGTCTGCTCTTTTACACAATCTATCTACACATTCTTCCAGAGACAGTATTGCCCTTTTAGGTATTACACTGATCACAAACTGCACCTTTCTCAACCAGAAAAAAAAAAAAAAAAATAGTGTAATTTAGTGTGTATATTTCTGTATACTTAATATGTATTAGCCCTGTAGAATCAGTTCTGAAGTAATTTATCCCAGATGGATTAGCTTCTTTTTTTTCCCAATCTGAATATGATACATTGATAATTCCTCTTGTTCATGTTTCTAATCTCTAAGTATCTTCTATTTTCTGTTTCCTGCTGTTTACATCATCTGCTGACTTCATTAACATGCTGTTCACTTGCTTTCTTTAATGCTATTAATGAAACTGTTAAATAAGGCTGAAACAGAGACCGATCATTATAGTAGTACATCGGAGAACCAGAACGTGTCATCAGCCAGATTTTCTGTAGCAAGGCCTAAAAGCCCGTTTGTCAAAATCACTTCTTTTAATTGGTTTCAATAAGTTATTATTTGTAGAAGTGACTGATCTTTAATTGTGGCATTATCAGAAAGCTGTCTGGGAAACCCTGGCATAGAAAAGCTGACTGCTTATGTATGTGTTCTTTTTTAAACCAAACCTACAGGAAAGATTGGATTTGCTTCAGAATGGGTTTTAAACTATTTACTTCAGTTCTCCTTTCTATTTACCTGTTCATAGTCACTATTTCGTACCATAGTTTACCCTTAGAGATTTGAGATATTTGAATTATCTCCATGCAATTGCTAAAACATTTAAGTTGCTTAAAAGCTGTGCAGAAGGGTACATGATAACAAACAAATAATATTAAATAGAAGATAATATTATTTATTTAAAGACACACATAGTGTGAATGTATATGAATGTACAACAGACACAAACAGTTCCAAATACATTTCCAGCATTACTAAGGGAAGCACGAGAGGTGTCTCTCTGTTAAACATCAAAAACAGATAAACTCAGAGCAGGAAAAGACCTATTTTACCTAATACTGGTCACCTAATTACTGGTGACCTGCAAACAGACTAACTGAGAAGAAATTAGGCTAGAAATGAGAAGGTGTATAACAACCATCAGGAACGTGAGGCTTCAGATAAGTCTTCCAGCACATGTAGCCAAGGCAACGAAACTAACGTCTTTAATACAAAGCTGGCTTGATTCACAGAAGGAGTTGTCGAGTGGTTGCTTGAAAAGGCAGTGTACCTAGCCCTGATCTCAGACGTGCCCGTACCTATCTTCCTCCCAGCTCTACAAGCACAACAGTGAATATCAACAAATCTTAAACCTTAACTTTGACTTTGGAATTACAAGATTGTTCTCAAGCACATTTTCTTCAAACTGAAACTGTGAAATTAACACTGCTCAGTTTTGATGCACCTAAATTGCCTCATGAAATCTAAAAATAAGAAAATGAAATTATTATTATTCATTACTAAGTAGACACTAGCAGCTAAAATTTTAAGTGTCAGAATTCTGTCCTCTAAAATGTTAATTATCAGTAAATACACAAGGGGAAAAGCTTCACAAACAAGTGCATTCCTGAAAACAATGGACTTCAGCATTGGCCAAGGTCTTTGCTGAAAAGCTCACTACTCCTGACACAGAGCAGCCGTGTTGGGGTCTGCTGCCTTCCCAGTCATATCAGCACGGACCTGGGGAGAAAGGAAATAATCTAGACCACAAGAACACTCCTTTCAGAGCCAAAACGCATGGAAATATCTCATGGGTTAGAAAAGATGGAAAATATTAGAATCCAGGACCTTGGATCTATTTGGGATCTGTGGAGTGTCAGAGCTGATACTGGCCATTTTTGTACTCTTAACATTTTGAGTACATAGGTCATTTCATTCTGAGGTTTTCATCTCAGAAAACACTTCCAGACATGCAAAAACTTCAGCAGATCCCTTTTTTACATTAAAAACTAGCCTCAGCTAAAAAGAGTATCAAAATATTTGCTCAAGGATATGTATGCGATTTCATGGAACGAAGTGAGAGTTCTTGGCCCTCCTTGAAGCATTCTCCTCTAAGTTTTTAACTCGTGTCAGTGGAAGAAGGAGCTTTGGTGAAAGGAGCTATTTAACCTCTATAGTGTATTATTTACATAGACTACTCAAAAGAAAACTAACAGGGCTGTTACTCTAGGTATAATCTCTTTCTATGGCTGAATAGTTCTCGGCCTCTTGAAAGCACACGATTCATTGTTTTCATCATGATCATAATGATACAAAGAAAAATCACAGTAATTATAGAGCAGTCTTCATAAGAGCTATATTTAATAAGCTATGTTCATCTCTGTTCCAACTACACTAGCTTCTGTCAAAAGCAAGGATATATTCAACCATTATGTGCTAGCTTGCATAGCTACAATTATTATCCTTGAGAAAGCAGTAATGCTCTGGTCCATTTAGAGGTTAAACCTTGCTTTCTGTCTGATAACAGAAATACTGAAGAGTTAAAATAGACGGAGAGTGCAATAAATGTTCATAGAGTTCAAACAAAGCATTCTTTCTGAAATCTCATATAAAAAAAGGCTTAACTGTATTTCTTGCTTTTTGGTTTGGTAACAGAAAGGGTAACAAAAGGCAAACATATACACGTATCTGTATGCATGCATGTATAAGCATATATACAAACATATTGGCTAGAAATACTAGGCAGCAGTGTATCACCAAAACTCTTTGTTTTTCATTGGATTACTAGTTGCTGTAGCATTTAAGAACTACAATTCAACTTCAGAAGTCCATAACAGGATGAAAAAAAAGGGAAGACAAAAATATACTCTTTGTCTAGAGGAGACCACAATCAACATATGAGACAGCAGGAGGAGACAGACAGTGGCGTAGCACAAAGAAAAAATGAGAAAAAAGTTGCTCAGCATACATCTCAGCATGTAAGTACATAAACTGAGCATTAGATGTAATCTGTTGCCATCACCAGGTGGTTTACGTAAACATTTATCAGTTATGAGGCCTCTGCAAATGTTATTTTGAATTGTTACTGGAAATTTATTTCAATATAATATGAGCTAATAACAAAAAGCTCAGGGCACCACCATAGCCTGGTGTTATTTTACCTGTTGAATCTAACCAAGGAAAAATAATTCAGACTACCTTGCAGGAAGAAAAGGCTTGTTATCGACTTCAAAGGGCTCACTAAAAGTAGCATGCAACTTCTGGTCTGGCATCATTTCAGTCTCACTGATTCCTGATAATTAAAAATAGTGTTTACTTCATAGTATGTTTTTAATTAAAAAAAAAAAAAAAAGTAATTTACGTAGTTTCTTTCTTATGCTCTTCGCAAACATGTTGCATTCTGCCACACAAGTGTTTACTTTCCACTGTCCTGAAGAGGAAGCCTTGCGCACTCAGGGGAGGAAGAACATGGCTTGGAGAATTAGATCTACACAACTGCCACGCAATAATTCACCATTTGGGGTGGGAGGGATAAGGGGGGAAATTTCTTATAAAAGTTACAAGGGGGGCCAGACAATGGGGCCAAACAACAGCTTGGATAATATTAGGAGAATAAAATTCAGAGATCCCAAAAATCTGCTTTATGGCCATGCCAGAACTCCGCACACCCTTCCTATTATTAAAAACTATGAAGTATCATAAAATCCTCCCATCTCATCTACTGCATACAAGATATCCATCTTCCCACCCTGCCATCCAATACAGCTCAGAATTATGGCCTTATAAGCCTCAAGATAAAATGTGCTGTTTTCTGAAATAAAACTTTGAAAGTATACACTGTGTTTATCGGCTGGCTCACAGTCACAGGGATCGTATGTGTCTGTGCATGTATATGTAAGTGTATGAGACAACAGTACCGAACCTATTGATTAATTTCTAATTAAAAGAGAAGAGAGTGAAGCGCTGGGAAAATTCTGAAGCAACCTTGTATTGTGATATGCAGAAGAATGCAAGCTGCAGTTCATTGGTGTCTCCATAGAAACAAGACATATTGGAGGGTGTAAGACATTGTCAGAGGACTAAAAAATTTCAGCTTCAGCAGAAAACAGAAAAGCACCTGAGGGATTTTTTTAACCAGGAAAACAAAATTAATTATTCATTTCCCATATAGGAAGCATCCGTTTTTTAGATGAGTTATTTAACATACATCAGGATTAATTTATGGACTAGTTAATCCTATGATTTTCTAATCCATAAAATCTGTAGAAAATGCATGGTTACACTTCTAAGTATAACGCCAAAGAGGAATATAAGTAGGCTCTCAATGAATAATTGAAAGCTCTATTCAATGTGCTGTTAATTCTTGGTACCATTTTCACACTTGCTTTAGACACACTGCTTATGCATTCATATGAGTATTGGCCCATATACAGGACCCTGTCTTGGCATGTGCAAAAGGTGGCCCCAGGAAAATTAAAGGCAGCGGGGAGAGGTTGCTTTAATAGCACACTATGCTCTAAACCTGCTCAGCATCCCTCCTACTTCAAATGAACAGACTCACAGCGTGCAGCTGCAGCAACTATTTTTAAGAAGTTGAACCCCCACACAGGATAGACTAAAAAAGGCTCATCTCCTTATGCCATACCTGAAGCTATAGGCAGAATGTTTTTTCATATGTGACCAAGAGACCTGTGCCAGCTGGTAGCTTCACAAGCTGGGTTGCTGTTCCCTGATTTTCTGCCCAGACCTGGCTACTGCAGCCTCAAGGACAGTCTGCCAGCTGAATCGCCCTCAGCACCCTCAGTGCTTCTCCTAAAGATATTCCTTATCCACGGAGCTCCCCAGTGCTGGAGATAACTCTATCTCCTTTTCTACCGAAACAAAAATGCTGGGGGAATTAGCAGTTTCCCCATCAAGTCACTTCTGCCCCATCTCCACAAAAGTGCAGAAAGACTGTCACGCTGCCTCCATTGCCTGGGGTACAGAGGAGGTATATACATTCCTGCTTGTGCTATGCAAGCGAACCAAAGTTGACAACTGCCATTAACTTTTGGCTGGAGGTCACCGCAGTTTTATGAGGCTCTCCGAGGGCTGCATTAAGAGAGTGTGTGTCAGACACCAAAAGCGAAAAGGTCCTTCAGAATAATCAGACCTTTTCCTGGTGGCACAGCGTGCCACAATGCTGTGGCGATGGCTAACCCTTCCCCAGCAACTAGCCGCTTTACAGCTGCTTAGTCAGGAAGATGAGGATTAAGGAAATGGATGAGAACTATGAGACTTCCCAGCTGCAAACAAAAATTAAGGGCTCTAAGAAGATGTATCAGTGAGTGGGAAGGAAAGAAAAGGTTTAAGTTAAAGTGAAAAGAGTTATTTTGTGGCTTTTTGGTGTTCATGTCACATATAACCAAGTTCTGTACAGCACACCGATGTTAGTAAAAATATTCAAAGGACATATTGGAGACTAAGCATTACACATCTTTTTTATCAGTTCGAATCTTCATAATAAATATCCAGGCATTAGAGCTCTGCCAGACAGCACAGACTGATTCTCTAGCTCTCTACAGACTTGCGTCAGTATACATCTAAGAACAGAGACAATCCTTTAATTGATAAAGTGTGGCATCTTCCAGTCAATTGCCAAAATTGATACAAAACACAGAAGTGGGAGTGAGAGTGATTATGGCTCATTTGTGCCCAGCTGTGCTCTAAAAAGACAGGCATTTGTGAAAAGACAGGAATTCAGAGAAGTGTGAATGGATAGACACTCATTTACACGACAGGTTCTCCAATCTGTGCACCAGAGCTGAAAGAGTGAACTTGCTTACAGCCACTTATCGTCCACAGACAGGATCACAAATACATTGCTGCCTGCACGGGGTCTCCAGAGAAAGTTAAAATTGATGGGTATGCATGCAAAAGGGAAATATTTTAAAGGAGATGCAGAAGATGATGAGAAATAGTTAAAATTGCTAATTTTTTTCTAAGGAGGATAAGTTAAAAAAAAATGGGATTTATTTTTGCTCTTCTGAGGACTAATGCAATGGCCCTGTAATTGACTTCTGGACTTTGGATAATCACCAATATCATCCTATACCTTTGCTTATACGTGCCATTCTTGCCCACATTGTAGGTCTTACTGATGTTAAGGCCATTTGTCACACAAGCAAAATTTACTCAAGGAATAAGAGATATCAACAAAAGCAAGTTTTTCTGAAGGACATGATTCTAGGCTGCTCCTTTAGGGAGTATCTTAAAGTCTCCTCTGTTACATCTAAAGGAAAAAACAAAATTGCTGTGTGATCTCAAATATTCTAGGTTCACATCCTTCACTGTGATCACAGTTATATACCTCCCAATTATTTATAGGCACTGATGTAAATTAGGAAAGGCTACAATAATTTGAAGGTTCTTTTCCCCTTTCCTGTACCCCTTACCCATTTCTCAAACAAGGCAATGAGAAAGGGAAATTATTAACATTTTTCACTAGTCTTGCTACTTATTAATAAAACTCAGACTGAAGGGATACTAAGAAATAACACTCGGAAAGGAAGAGTGAACCACAACATCTGGTACACAGTTGCTGATGAGTACACCATGATCATATATTACTGCAATTCCAGATTAAATTAGATGGAATGGTGTTGACATATCTCAGGAGAAAATTTGCTATAACTTACCCAATAAAGTCTTTATTATCTGTGAAGCAGGCTTGACACTTATTTTTACTAAGTATGATACTTTATAGGAGGCTATCCGAACACTCTGACTAAATGCTTTATTCTATCACAGTTTATAGGTGCATTCTTTGATATTAGATCTATTGCATCAAAAGCACATATCTGCATCGTGCAGGGACGGAACTTCAGCATGATTTTGACATTAGCAATACACATTGAGTTCCCAGTAATGACTTAACGTGTCATGCTTACATGCATGTATAAAGATGACTTGCACCCCGGACAAACCAGAAAAAGCCCTTCCATACACTCTCATTAGTTCAGCTAAGAGGCAGATCTACCCCCAGACCTAAATGGTTCAGGTCTGTGTAGCAAACACCAGTGATCCTAACAAGTTGTTTGGTCCCAGGGCTATGTTAGACATATTGCAGAGGAATCAGAGCTGAATTTTCCTAATCTCAGTTCTAGGAACAGTGAGATCAAAGATCTCTGCCAGATCTTCTGTCCCCGCAGATGCACACAGACCCAAATTTTCCAGAAATTCAAATTATCTGGGGAGCCAAGGCTCTCTGAGTCAGCACAGGATATATTAATTTTTAGCACAATTACTGGAGAAAACACATCGGCCATGCTGGCGGTCACAGAATTTTGTCACACAGTTATCAGATATGGGGAAAAAATTGTGATTAACTGATATGAAAGACTGAAGACTACTGCAGTATGTCCATCATTCAGGTCAGTGGTTATGGCTGTAGTGCGAGAGTGATGAATAATGGGTTTAATTTCATGCTTTGCCAAAAGCTTCTTAAGGGACATGAGGGAAGTTACAGAGCCTCTGTTTAATTCTTAAAATAAGCATAATGATCTTTCCTCACTTCAGAGGTGTGCTAGGATGAAGACTGAAGCAGGTTGCCATAGTGTGCAACAGGTTCACATTAATTTGTTTATATATATATATATAAATGTATGTATACATATACATACACACATATACATATGTACATAGATTCTCGGCAATGGACCAATGTCGAGGACCTCACACTGTGAGTTTAAACATCCCAGGTTCATGTGCTTTCCCAAAATTTGCAGACAGTGCATCTTGCTTAGAAGGAGAGATGATTTTGTATATAAACATCTTTACAATATACTTCTTAAATCTATCCAGGACAACATAGTGCAATACTCTTCCCCTAGTTATTTTACCACTTTGGCGTATAACACATTGATTGTGAGCATATTTAAGTGAGTTTGCTTGGGCTTTTGCATTTTGTATATTTAATGCAAGCTGCTATGAACAACTTTACTACTTTCCTTAATTAAAATAAAATAAAGCAGAAAAGGGACACATTAATTTTCCTGCCAGAGTTGCATTTAGCCCTAAGCACTTTGAGCAAGGCACAGTGAGGCACAATATGTTGCATAGTAATTCTGCCTGAGTAAAGCCCCTGATATTAAAGAATAACCATGCATCCAAGAGTCAGTCAGCCTCAGATGCAGACAGATTGACACAGCATGGTGCAACATTTTTGTCCAGAATCTGGAAATGCCTGCTTGTGAAACTTTGGCAAGAGTAAGTCTGCACCATGTGCATCTCCTTGTAAGTTTAATTGTCTGTATACAAGCTATTAGTCTACCTTCAGGAGCTACTTTTCTTAACATTTTTCTCCTCCTTTTGCAGCATTCTGGCTAAACGAATATGATTAAGTCAAATAAACAAAAGGCAATCCATGGTAATTTGAGGCTTTTGACCAAGCCTGAAGCCAGAGCTGATGATTAAGATTAATAAATAAATAGATAAGTGTTTGGCTCTAAATCAGTACTGCTATTCCACAGGCTGAATTGCTCAAGGCAAAGGTTACTTTAGTGTGGACCACAGCTCTCCAAAGCTAACATGTTGATCTTCTGCCATCATTGCACCACAGTGCAGACCTCTTTCTCTAGTGTTCCTCATTATTATCTCTACACTGTAGCAAATAATGGAGCTATGCTTGATGGAAAGGGATATTAAAAAGCCCATCTAATAAAATGTTGCACTAAGAAACAGTGGTCAAACCCACTGGAACTGCATGACAGATCTGCAGCAAAATCAGAGATTTCTTAGAAGAATTTGTATGCTGATTACCTAGTTAGTACCAATAATCAAAAGAATGCTATATAGATAAATCAAGACAGCCACAAAGAAAAGGCATTAACTGAAAATAGGCACAATACATTTCACGTCTCCACCTTGCATTTCAGTGCCACAGCACAATGAACCACTGTGAAGAGCATGGTGGCGGCTTCTTTAGAAGGCATATCTGCCTCTCTGCTAAAAAGGATGAGCACACTGTTATTATGTCCTGTGTAAGTCTATTCAGATAGTTTAACTACATTACAAACTGTACAGACAATACATATCACTTGCATGTGTTGCCTATATTATTGTCATCAGGATAGTCGCAAGATACTGCAATCACACTTTTTCTTGGTGTCTAACTTTCTTTTGGAATTATAAAATTTTCTTGGATATTTGCTTTGGGCTTGGTTTCATAGAAATCGTAGTTTAAACAGGCACAATGTTCATTCTCATCTATCTGTAGGCTACACAAGGCTACATGTAGGCTTCTGTGGACTTACGCAGGTGTCACTGCCAGCAAAAACCTGAAAAAGATGCAACTGCATAGTTCTGCCATTGCTGTGGGACCTCTTTGAAGGCGTGAACCATTTTGTTTTCTGTATGTGTGCTTCTGCAGTATGGGAAGGAACCCAGCATTGCTATCAAGTTGCAGTCAAAGTGATATGGAAGATAATATACACCAACATGTTGCAGAGCAACTCATGTCTGAGGACATGGTCAAACCTCCACTTGCGAAGGAGGAGATGTGCTGCCTGGTGCTCCCTTCAAGGGAAGCCTTTGGAGGACAAGATGCTGTGCAGTGCTCTGAAAGCAATCGGACCAGCTGCCTGCTGGTGAGGCATTTCTCCTCAATCTGGAAAATGTTCCCTGTGAGCAACCGGGGCTGGTCCCCTGTCTAGCACTAAGGAAAGGCTCTCATCCCCTCTTTGTGGGCTCAGGTGAGGACACAGAACCACACAGGCTGCTCTCATGCCCATTTGCTCTGATTTCTACTGTGTTGGACGCCATGCAACCTCTCATCGTCTGGACCATATCAAAGACAGACACAGAAAAAAAGGCATGAATCTTACTGTTTCTACAAATCTATTTTTCCTCATATTGAAATGTTTTGGAAACAGTTGATCCATACTGTCAAACTTGAGGATTTTTCTCTAAAAAAAACTACAGGAGAATAATACTTAAGAGCATTTTTATGAACAGAAACACTATGAAATTTATCAAAATATAGCTATTTTGGAATAATTCACTTCACTAAAAACTGGGTTACCCCACCTGGAAATTTCCTGTGACATTTTTAAAAATCAGTGCAACAAAATCTCCAAAGACATCAGAATAAAATAGATTAGGTTTTAAACAGAAGAAATTCAGGACAACATTGAAATTTCAGATCAGGGTTTCATTTCTCATCCAGGTCTGCCCTCACTCCTTCCCTCTCATGAGAAAAAGGCAGGATGCAAGTGCAGAAAAAGCTTACATTACTGAATTTGCTATTTGCTTTGCCTACACATCATTACCTACACACCACCCATATTACCTAAGGCTCTTTAAATTGCTGCTCCATACTGTGATAACCAGATATATGAAGAAATTTTTATTTTAAACGTTTTTAAACAAAAAAGGACTGTACTGGGTGCAGATGCCCAGATGCTGGTGGGGGGGCTGCAGGGCGGCCTCTATGAGGAGAGGCCGGGGCTGCCCCGTGCCGGACGCAGATGGTTCCATCTGACCCACCACAGGGCATGGCTGAGCCTTGCAGCAACGATGGAGGTGACTCAGGGAAACATATTTAAGAAAGGGCAAAACTTGGCAACAACGGTGAGGAGTGAGGAAAAAAAAATGTGAGAAACAGCCCTGCAGACAGCAAGAAGAAAGAAGGAGGAGGGAGAGGAGGTGCTCCAGGCATGGGAGCAGAGATTCCCCTGAATTCCATGGAGAGGACTATGGTGGACCAGATATCCACACTGAAGCCTGTGAAGACCCCACTGAGAAGAAAGTTCACCCTGAAGGACTGCAGCCCATAGGGGGACCCACACAGGCAGGGGAGACGTGTAAGGAGGAAAGAGTGGCAGAGAGGAGATGCCACGGAGTGACCACGACCCCCATTCCCCATCCCTCTGCACCACCTGGGGTGGGGGAGGCAGAGGAATCATGTATGAAGAAGTGAAGTTGAGTCTGGGAAAGAGGATGCCAGGGGGAAGGCGTTGTTTTCATTTGTCTTTGTTTCTCACTATCCAAACCTATTTTTAATTGGCAATAAATTAAATTTTCCCCGAGTTGAGTCTGTTTTGCCCATGATGGCAACTGGTAAGTGACATCCCTGTCTTTATCTCGTCCCACAAGCTTCTTCACCTTATTTTCTACCCCATCCTGCTGAGAAGGGGGAGTGAGAGAGCAGCTGGGTGGGCGTCTGGCAGCTGGGCAAGGTCAACCCACCACAAGCACTGAAATTAGAAATCTACGTTGTTCTAGAAATTAAGTACAGCATCACATTAGATATTTTATTAATTAAATAAAAAGCACTGCTTTAAGTTATCAGTACAAAAATACAGTTGTAGAGGTTTGTAATCAAGCTAAGAATTACAGAAGAGGTTAACAGATGAACGTTTATGTGTCTTTTATAACAGCAGTATTTCATTAAAGTTTTAAATAACTCGGTGGAAAATACACTGCTCCTTGTTATTTCTGCAGACTGGAAACAGTGAAAGCCTTCCCCTGCTCGAGGTTATCTAGCAAGTTTTGATAGTAGCATAGGGAAACAGACTCCAGCATTCTGCCTAGACAATGAATTTTGGTATTGGAAGAGGCACGTTTAACCCCTGTAGTACATCAGTGGCAAGTGAAAGAGAAACACCATGAGCAGAGCAGGTGGGGAATGGGCCATTTTGTGGGGATAAGCAATCTAGTCCGAGCTAACACATAGGAAAATCAAATCAACTCTCCAGACTAAGCCTTAGTTACAGCGATGTAAACTTGGATTAATTTAAACTAATGCCTTAGCGATTCAAAAGATAATCTGCTTCATATAAATACTAAATCACTAACCCTTCCACCAAACCAGATTTCAGGTTTTACAAGAAGATGATATATAAGCATGTTCTCATTAATCTACATGAATCAACATCATCCTCCTGAAAATATGGATCTTTCAGCTCTCAGTTCAGATTTATGCTTACTTCTTGGGCAAAGAGCTTACTTCTTTTTCCTTCCTCAACAGCATATGCTACTCATATCTTATTACCACAATACATCTGTCCAATATCTTTTATTCTTGCAATATACTAAGTTCTTTTTTTCATTTAATGTTGTCATTACCAGTGCAACACCACTTTTTGTTTTATCCTTGTTTTAATAGAGAGAAAAGAAAGCTATAAAAAAGTCTCCAGAATAAGTCTCCAGCTGATGCAAGATTGTTATTATTCTGATTTGTCCAGGTCCCTTTTGATGCTTAAAATGTGTGAGGAAAACCAAGTGAGTTTTAGAGCATGTATTTTAAAACTTTCCGTGAGCATTCTCATTAATATTAAGTCTAACCTGGTTTTGAATGTATGAATAACAGCTAACAGGTTCTCCTGGCTTCTTAGTTTACAGCCTAACCCCATTAATTTGATTTTTAAGAGATGCTTTTCACAAGTCAGTAAGGGCCAAGGCTGTAGCTTTAGGCAGCAATGTGTTGAGCAGAAAGAACTGTGCTTATGTTTTCTAGATGGACATCAGGGTACTCTTACATCAGATTTTGCCTACTAGTAAATACCCCAAAGGTTTGACGGAGAGGATCTATAACCTTTTGCTAAAAAGCAAATAAAAATCACACAAACTTCATTTTGAAACCAATCTATAGAATACTCAGTCAGATATCTGAATCTATTGATTTTGTAGGTTTAGGGAAGGCTTAGTAGATCCCTACTTCCCTCTACTTGAGTACAACTTTATTTTATTCCTCTCATATTCTATACAACTTCTCCATAAGACTTTCCTTCATTTGAAAAGAACATCTGCTAGCATGGTAATCACAGTGCCCCCTTCTGTGTCAGAAACAGTAGCTAGGAATCCTGTTCTCAATTTATATTTTTCTGTTCATGACACATCACAGCTGCATGAATAAGATCACTTAAATTTAAGCATGAAAACATTATTTTAAAATGTTTTGTTTGGAGGAATCTCTATTTTTCAATATCCAATACTGTTTTGATCTGTTCACAGATTTCAATGTTTCTGAAAAAATTTCAAGCACACCAGCTTTGTCTGAATTCCCTTGAAGCAGGGGCCCAGGTGCCATACCCATGTGACCAGGAGCTATGCAGTCCCCCAGCCTGCAATTCCATGGAAATCTCATCTTTTCATAACCAACCTACTAGCCCAAATTGGATTCTTAATGGCACACTACCTGGAAATTCAAGTGCAGCGTCTTTTATTTTCAAAGTAACCCATTTGAAGACAGACAGTTAAACTTACTTGTTACGACCACTTAACATGAGAGAAAATTCTAGAAAGCAAAAAATACATTCTTTTACCCTTGGGGCATAGGGAAAAAATGTTCATATTGTATTCAGAAAACTGGCAGTGCTAAAGAAAAAAATTATAATGGTTGATCTCTCGATATCTAACTGCTAATAGAATTTGGAACAGAAATCAGTAAAATAGAAATTGTGCCGTTAAATTACCATTATAGCAATACTCTTTTGAAATACAATTTTAAATATCTGAGTTGATTTCCAGGTCTCTGTGCTACTTGTGGATACGATTTCTCCTCTTTCTTTCTCATGCACAATGCAGTAGTGCATACACGGTGCCTTTCAGGCTAGCTGGTTTTCTCAGTGCTTTGAAACTAAAATACAAGTAAGCGTAGAATCGTTAAAGAGTTGCACTTCCAAGTACTTCTTTACGGCAGTCTTAAACCAAATCTCACCAGTGGCAGTGTCTTCCATATGTTTTCAATTTCAGAACCTTAAGTTTTGGAAGCTAATGCAAATCTGCTTTCTTTATTAGGTCTTTAAGTTGGCCCTCACCGATTTTTGCATACAGTCTCTTTCACTGGACTTCTTCAGAGTCCCAGCAAACTCACAGAAGAGAATCAATGGAAATGTCTGCCCTTCTGTGAGGATAATTTTCCCTTCCTCAGCATAGACAGAAACATTTATGGTCACCATCAGTTGTAATTTCTATCAATTTATGTCTGTAGTGCCTCCCAAATATATCAAGTGGGCACCTCCTGCACTTTTATCTCAAAGAAGACAGCCTTCTGCTACCTGGTAAAGTATTGTCATCCCTACTTTAGAGAGGAATGACTTGCAAAGAAACTGTGTGACTTGCTAACAATCAAAAATGTTTTTATCACAGTCACATCTCCACCCTCCACCACGGTGCCTGACAAACTCATCCTGCTCTTCTTTTATCAGGAATAATGTATATATCCCAGAATTTTTTTCCCAAATATCCAAGTAGTAATTTATCATTCTATTATTCGCTGTTCATGGTATGAACATAGAAGTGAAATAAAAATACCTGAATCAGAGAGATTAATCTAGTAAAAAGCCAATACAACTGTTTTGTTACTTGTCTGAAAAATCACGTATTGGTCCCACAGGGGCCGGTCTTGCAAAGATCAGAATAAACAGTGTCATTGCATGAAACAGTGAAGACTGAAGTATTTATAAACTGGTTAAATTGCAGCCCTGCATGAGAGTTTGGAGGAAACTGTTAATTATTCGTGTATAAATTAAGAGTGGAAATTTTAAATTTACTTATCAACAGTCTTATTCACCTCAGAATCCCACCACTATACAATGATGCCTTGTCCAAAATCCACCTTTTACAGATCTGGTTATTTAAAATGTAAACGGTTACTGAAAGGGCTTATCTGAGAATTGCATGCCCACATTTAAAAGAGTTAGGACCAGCATTCAAGTCCATCGCTGGCAGTCCGGTGTCAGGCTTGGACATACTTTGTTGATTGCACTGCATGTGCAGCCCAGAGCGGGGCAATGAGCTGAGTGGGGAAGGCACCAGGTGGTTTTTATCATCCTCCCTGGCTTTTGTGGCCCGTGCTATCTGGCACTATGTCAGAGGAGGCACACACTGCTCTTTCTGCCTCTCTAGCTGAAGGGGGGGTGTGTGTGTGTGTGCATACAAACAAGGGCCTGCCTCTGCTCGTGCATAACAGCATTCCTGTATGAGATCAGGTACAGGAGACATGAGATCCTAGGAGAACAAGAGAAATCAGAAGTAAATCTCAAGATTACGTTATAATAAATACATATCTGTTCTTGCTTACTGAAGCACAGATGTATCCATAAACCCCTGTGCTCAGATCAGACACTGAGGGGTTTAATATGAAGCAGTTAGTGTCTAGACAGCTTTCTCCTATCTGGGGATCAGGAGAATGATAAGAAGCAGGCACTCACTGCACAACAGGCACATGAGGTATCCATCAAAGTAGTACTACAACTAGCTTCAAGGGAGACCAAACACAAAAGGCTGAGATGATGCGCACAGTCCCAGGAAAGGGAGTTTCCCATGTTAGAAAGCATTTCCCTTTTCCCACAGGGCCTTATTCCAGAGCCCACTAAAACCGAGGGGAAGCTCATACTCATTTTCATCTAGAGTGCACCCAAACTGTTACTACTACTGCTTTCTTTATAAGCCAACGTTGCATTATATTGACCTGAATATAATAAGAGCCATGCAAATTGTCTTCCATGAAGCTCCATGAAGGTCTGAACTGCACCAAAATCTATAGGATTTTAGAGTATGGCCATGGAAATGTCTTCCTGTGGAGCCCGTGTAGGAAACCTGAAGAACACCCAGAAGACTGCACAATGCTACTACACACTATTGCTGAAAAGTGTCCTCTGCCATCCAACTTCTCTACCACATATTAAATAAAAAAAAATTATATCTAAGTAGGTTTGCTGGTATTGTTAGCTCACCATCCCAAATTTGGATTTTATCTGTTTCATCACCCTGTTGAACCCATTTTGACAGCTGCAGTGTGAACACTAAGGACAGAGGTTCACCTTTGCTTCCTGCTATAAAAACAAGGTCTTACTCAGACAGTGCCAAGTTCCATGAAGTCCTCATCCTCCTTTTGCTTTATAGGTGCTGCTAGAATGGCAATTACACTGGTAGTGGAGCCATTCTGTTCTGCAGTAATATTGAAGAGAAACAGTGTATCAAAATTGGTTTCAAAAATCTTGCTGATACTTCTTCCCTCACAAGACGTTATTAATTTGCTAATAATTCAATCTATTTTAGGAATCCAACATTTAGATCAGGTAAACTTATCAAGCTTGTTAATATTTCTTTGGCTGTTGATCTGCTTTAAGAGGCTCTTACTGGAAGTTAGTCTTGCTGCTAGTTCCAGGTCTTTTCCTATATCAACCTCAAAAGCCCCAGGTAGTGTTAATCAACAAGTTATCCGGTGTGC
Organism: Morus bassanus; assembly: GCA_031468815.1. Taxonomy (NCBI): domain Eukaryota; kingdom Metazoa; phylum Chordata; class Aves; order Suliformes; family Sulidae; genus Morus; species Morus bassanus. The sequence goes on from CM062569.1 coordinate 94,495,208, forward strand.
TCTAAAACAGAACTGTGAAACAGTCCATTCAAAGAAAATGGAACTATGCACACACACACAAAAAAGAAAAGAATAATAAAAAAACCCCAGCCTGTTTAGCTTGTCTCTGTGTGTTTTTGAAAAAGCCAGTCTCATCAAAGCTGTGGTTTGGAGTGTGGCCACAGAAAGCCAAGTCAGCACAACTGGGTGCACTTCAGGCAGGGACTGGGAAAGAACAAGTGTCTGTGGGCAGGATGTGAACCTCTTCAGATGGATCTGCTAAAGGAATAATGAAATGGTGCCATAACTTCAGTTAAAATATGGGGGAGATAAATGCTTAGGAGGCAGTTCAGAGCAATCGCGCAAATTAATCGTCTAATTGTAAGGTATAATTTAAGCTTTTACTAAGTCTATCAAGATGTATGCAGACTACATATTTATAAGAAAAATACCATTGACTCCATATAATCAATAAAATCGAGAGTCCCTATGAGATTCAGCTACTCAGCCTGCCAGTCTTTATGACATTACAGTATTATTCCTCTTGGTTTAAGATGTTTTCTCTTTTCAGCTGCTGCTGAAGAAATGGGAAGAAGCCAAATGATTGCACTGAGGAAACAGTGAGGCTGAGTAGATGCAAAATGCTGTCGAATACACTGAGTGAACAGGCAAAAATATGCCTTTAATTTCTTTTAGTTCTTGCCTATTACTTCTATCAGCAGTTGGGCAGGGGGAAGGAAAATAAATCAGATGTGAGAATGATTGTCGCAATGACAACACCCCACTTAAAGAGCTATTCATAAAATGTATAGGACTAAAAATGCATGAAGAAAACTGGGATTAAAAAATCACCTCTGGAGAAACGTATAGGATAGCCCCCAAATTCTGTGCCCTCTCCTAGCCATGCAGCTGATGTGAACGGCAAGGGATGTGAGGCTTGGGGGTGTTTAATCCAGGCCTCATCTCTAAAAGGAGAGCGTCAGCACAAAGAAGGGCTTTCTAAGAACAAGCACCTCCTGTGAAAAGCCTGATTCCCTCAAAAACAAGAGCACCTGAACCAGGCCCACTCCTCAAAGTGATGTCAAGCTCACTGCCCTCTCCAGCCCCGCAGCAAAATTTCTATAGGAGTTGAACTACCTCCGTTAGTGTTTCCTTGTCACCACGTAGAGAGGAAGCCACTGCGAGGGAGTTACCGTGGCCGTGTGCTGAATTAACATTGATCACAAACACCTGTTTTCCTTTTTGATCCCCTGCATTCAAAGCGCAAGACTCCACTGGGGTCCTGGCAGCAGGTGCGCGGCGCTACAGATAGGCACGCTGCTCCCCGGCTGCGCAGCCTGAGGAGCACTGCACGCTGGCTCCCCTAAGCCTCACGATCACCAGCTACGCCGTCGTCTGCACTGTGTCACAGGAATATTTATCTCGACGTGCCTGGCCTGCCCGTGCCCCTCCTCTCTCCGCGGGTAAAGCACACGAGGTCTGGAAGAGTTCTTCCTCTCTGTGAACTGCTGTGAGATTTCTGCCCACAGGAACAGTACCTGGATCTAACAAGTGAAAAAGCAGCCTGATATTTTCTGGCCTTTATTATTAAATGGTGGGTTGCCCTTATCATGATCCCAGTTAAGCCAGTAAGTGTTTTGCCATCAGCTTCAGCAGAAGCGTGTTCAAGCCCTAGATACAAAGGATTTGATGATGGCAGGTCACCTAGAAAATGAACTGAAATTCATAAAGGATGTTGCTGATCTCGCATCAAAAGACAGATAGAGTGGTAAGAACTGGGAGGACAGACAACACATGACTGTTTTCACAACACATTGCTATACAGATCCGCTAAAACTTGAACCTGATAACAAAAAATGTCTTTCTCAGAAATTGCATGGAAATGCATGATCCTTAAGTGATTTATTTTCTGCTTTGGATCTCTCTCACTTTCTTTTGATGGGCACTGGTCACCTTTACATCTTTGACTTTGATACCGCAAGTAATTACTGCTACCACAAACACTGCAGTAACGTTTATTAATCGCACACTGTTTCTCTTAAGATGTTAATGGTGACTATGATGCAGTTTCACTTTCCTTCAGTAAAAGAAATCTACGAACTACTATGTGGTTTTCTCTATATATCACTAAATGCTCTACTGTGCAGGTTGTCTGACAGTAACAGACTTGTTACGCTGTTTGTACCTTGGTAATGCACTGCTAAGAGGAATTAATAGCTTGCTAAGCAGAACTACTTTGCTGCTTTCTGTATACTTTGCTGGCATTCACTCTGTCCTGCATGATTTTCAGGCTTTAATATCAATTTTGCAAGTGCATCTGTCAAAGACAATTAAATTATATGACAGATATAACTCATATTGGACCAATCCATGGAAATATTTCACTGTTGCAGGTATGAATATTTTATATTACACAATGAGAAACTAAAAGCAATTCATTTCGATTTAGCCATGGGGTCTCCAGTCAAGGATGTGTGATTTTGTACATACTCCAGCCCCTTGCACTGACCTCGGGCAGAATTGTTGAAGTATATATAAAAAGAAAAAATGTATTGCCTGTGGTATTCAGAGAAGATGAAGCTGACACTCACAGACCCTGTGCCATAGTGAACTTTTATCAGTGAACAGAACTTCCTTTTAAAATGAGTATAAAAAGCCAGTTAATTTTCCTTACTACTCTAGAATAATTTGTTAGGATTAGGGAACATGGAAATGGGGATCCCATATACTCTCCTTTGTGTGCACAGTTAACTCCCTTTATATTCACATTAGAGACATCTATCTGGTCTCATCTGTACTACACTAGTGAAACTTGAATGTAAGAAAGTCCAGTTATTTGTGATTTCCCCTGATGTACTCCAGCTCAAGGTCAAGCTTTTCTCTTCAAAAATAGAACCAAATTATTAATCATATAAACTTATTGGAATGACGAAACTAAGAGCATAAAATTAAGTATCTAAGAACAAACATTCCAAGCATATAGACCCAAAAGTTTTCAGAAAAATATGGCTGAGATTTCTAACATATTGGCAATAATAGAATGCAACAAATAATAAGGAAAATTTATGAGGCGTAACTAATATGACATAATCTATGTTACAGAGTTGTATGACTCCTGGTTATATAATTTAAAAACTTACTAGATAAAAAGTGGAACATTGTATGCTCTGTGCTGTGGTCATTCCTCCTTTTCTATATTTGTTAAATTCATTTAAGAACCGTATATACTGTTTTAAACATAATGGATGGAATGCTTTTATTTATATGCCCTTCAGCATGCTTATTACTCCAATTATGTTGATTATCTTTCCTATTAATTTTAAATTATTTTATTATTTTTGAAAAGCTGCTGCCAAATCTGCTTTCTTTTAGTGGGAAATTGTAAGCGAGATACAAAACTGGTAGAAAATTATTAATGCAATTTTTTTGAAAATAAAACTTCAAAATAGTAGGTGGACTACAAAAAGCAGTGACTACACAATCATTTCTTCCTGTTTATTCTCTAAAAGATGCACCCTGCAAACCACTTGATATTTGAATTCTGATCAGCTAAGCTACATAACAGTTGTACGCCTGAATTACAGAGCATGTAATTTGGCCTCTACATTCAGTATATGCCACTTCCCTTAAGCTTTTGCTTAACATGCAGAAATGAAATCTGTGGAAATGTCTTCATTTTTCTAGATCACTTTAAGAGGCATTTACAGTGAAATAACTTCCAAGAAACATATTAAGCAGATCTAATTATGCAATTATTGGAACAAAATAGCCTTTATTCTGTGGGTTTTCTGCAAAAGCAAAGGATATCAGGCAGAGTGCTGCTGTTTAATACGATCATGTGCTGAAGTACCTTCACCTGCCTTCTAGTATTTTAAAACAGCATGTTTCATTCAAAAAGGGATGCCAGAAGTCACCAACTTTGCTAAACACACAGATTTTAAGCACCTAGTAAATATTGTTTAACTGTTTTCACATTTTAGAAGATACATTTTAAAATGTACTTGCACTGGGCACTACATGATCATGTTGATCACTTGTTGCTAAATAAAAAGGATGTAGGCTGCCTCAAATGACAGGGAAACATGACAGATATGGATCCATGAACTAATTATGAGCAAATGCAAGAGCTGATATTAATGCATGCCTGTAAAATAATCACATTGGTACTACAGAAATCAAACCTTCAAACTTCTCCTCAGAAGTGAAAAAGCAAGAGTAATTACAACTTATGAATTGCTGACAGCCAGCCTGTACCTTTGTTCTTATTTCATACAGACCTCACTTTTTTTTCCTTTTTGTTTTTTTTTCCTGCATAAACTTTTAAAGAGAGAGCTATTTTACTTGAACATCAGAAACCTATACTGGGAAATACAAATGTATTGATTTTTTTGATAGGCATATCCAAAACTAGAAGGGCTAATACTTATGGGAAGGGAAAAAAAAAACAACCCTCTACTGCTGAGAAGTTTAAGACATGGGAGGGGAAAAAAAAAATACATATACAGACTACTTCCCATATCCAAACATTTCAAGCCATCTGAATGTTGTTCACTTGCTGCAAAGTTGCCAATTCTAAAACCAGGACTGAATCTTACTAAAGGAGACCCAGTAACCCAGTGATCCTCCAGACCTCTGCTTAAAGGTAGGCTTCTCTAAAAAATTCTTATACCAAATCTTAACCATTACTGTACAATTAATGTTAGCTATCTAAGAGAGTGCGTACTATGTGTGTGATCACAGCACTCTTTTAAAGCTCTTTAAAGAGTATTTCTGTTCAATAGCATTTTTTTAGCAACATTTCCATAATGTAAAGGCTCCTATCACTGTGCAGCAAATATGTGGGTTTTTTTTGCTCTTATCTTATGTAGTGCACTTGATGAGGGGTACTACTGAATCTTCGTCTGCACGCTGCATTACAAAGAAAACTGTCTTTTTGTAAGGCATTTTCTCTCCTCTGCTTTCACATAACATAAAGGCTCTTGTAAGTGGATGTATCTGACTGTATTAATAATACTCAAATGAAAACTGAAACCCTTCTACTTTATCTGAATTATAAATCCCCAAAAAGATTCTTGCCTTTCCAATTGTGTTTGTTGTAATAAAGGTTAATATTGAACTGAACTTATCGTATTCTAGCATCACATGTTAAGTTCCAAATCTGTGTGTGTGATCTATTTTCTTTTTTATTGTTGAAATTAAAGAATATGACAAAATGTTGGCAATATTATTAAAAATAACAGAGCAAAAGCATTTTACTTAAAGACAGTTCAAACCTATTGCTTTCACGAGGAGGAAAAAAACCATGGTGCAAAGTACTGGGGGGAGGGAAGGGAAGAGCATCTGTTGAAAATTAACTACTTCAACCTTAATTAACACATAATTTTCTACCTGATGAGATGGTGTTGTAGAAAGTATAAATTGAAGGCACAAGAGTAAGAAATGAGTCATCTTTGACTTACCGTATCAAAGACTATTGCTGTATTGCAGTCAGCATCCAAGCACAGAGCATGAAGCTTCTCACAAATCAGAAAAAATATACGATCAATGAACAAATCAAATGCATTGTAAAAATAAAGGCCAGAGATTAGAGTATGTATCCAAGGGTCTGGTTAGTCACAGCTTTGACTAGCCTGCTACAGAGCTCTGCAAAACAAGTATACTGCAGCAGTGTGGCAAGCATAGGATTGCAATGCATGTCCCATATATTCAAGCATAATAGAAAACATGGTCTGGAGCTTATTCCATGTGGAAGTGGGGTTTGTTTTATGCAGGCAGAAAAAAGAGGGTTTTTTTCCCCACATAATAGAATTAGAAATGAAGATTTTTCTTGATTATTGTACACAATAATTCCCCAGGATATCAATTACATAAAGCAGGTGCCTCTGTCTCCTGTTTCCCAGATAAATGCCTGTAATCTCATTTCACAAATGATCCTATTTAGACAGGAGCCACCTATTGTGATGATATCATTTGCTCTAGTATCCATAAATGGGCAACTTCCTACCAAACGTCATGACCACTGACGACACAAATCTTTATAATATTGAGTAGGCAGGGTGGTTGATGGGGTCCCATCAATCTACAGCAGCTTCTGCTGATGTGATAGCATGAATCCTGCATAATCATCTAAAAGGCTGAAAATGAAGAGAAGCATTAAACCTGTCTGGTGGGGCTCATTAAAAAAAAAAACAAAAAAAAAAACCAAAAGAACACCTAAAACTGGAAAGAAAAAAAAAAATCCTAGAGAGGTAGTAAAGGCGAATAAAACGTAACCACATAGCAGCGGCACCTTTTCAAATGCCTTCTGCACTCACAAGGATACTGGTAGATATGAACAAAATCACTCTCAGTTAAGAAGTGTAGCTGTCTGTTTCTTTTTAACAAATAATAAAGACTGTATATCCTCTTTCCTTGTAAATGTAAAATATACATTGACAGCAAAAAGGACCAGTGCTTCAGTGATGCACAGATTAGCCCACTCTTAGCAAATATTTTTAGAATTAGCAACTGCTTGTCACAGTAGCTTGGAATATGAACTCTGTAACAAAATACCCTTAGACTGTTTGAAATCCAGTCTGCTTGACTGGTTTGCTTCATGCTCTAGCTCCATGGATTTCATTTCTCAGATCAGTGTTTTCTTAAGAAAAATCATTCCATTAAATATACATATTTGGAAAATGTTATGATACTCACGGTTAGCTGAAATTAGTTTCCATCTGCCTGCTTTAACACATAGAGATTTGAGGAGAGTTAAAGGTGATACAGGGTTCGCTTACTTCCCCACCCTTTCCCCAAGAGACTCGGTTGTGCCTAGTGGCTAAAGCAAATTTCTTAACAACTTTGTATTTAATATTTTTCCTGGCAGAAGTTGGTAAGAACTTCAAAAGAAGGTCCCCAGTTTCAGAAAATGACCTGAGGGCACTTTTCAACAGGATCTCCACAAATATTGCTTTACATAGTCCTGCTTTGAACAGACTGAGCTACATCTAAACAACTTCATAATACACAGACAGAAAGGATTAGGATCCATCCACATTCGTGTCTGGACAATGCTCACCTGACTGCCAGTCAAGCTGGGGTTTCAGGGTAGAAAACTTTAAAGCTTAAAAGCACAAAAAATGAAAGAACTTTATATATGTTTCCACTGATGTAGTTCCATCACAGCAGGGTCCACTTCTCAAAATCCAGCCCCTCTATTGCAGATGGCCCTTGTTATACCTTGCATTTACTTCACAGTATCTTTGGGGCAGGGATCATCCTTTACTAAATTTCTGTGTTACACATAGGGAGGGTCCCAAAGGCAAGCAGTGCAAATGTTAATAATAAAAGCAACTCTGAAAGAGTTGACTACTACCACAGTGACTCACGTCAGGTCTAGATGGGGTCGAAAGCAAAATCTGAGCAACACATACGTGGCTCCAAGACACAGCTATGCTGTCAAAGCAGAAAAGTCAATGGGTTTTCTAAAAGCACCCTAAAGAGAAAAACTCCTTTCTCAGAGATTGAAAACAATGGAGAAAACCATTTCAGAGCACTGAATAGCCATTTAGACACGAGCAGGTGCTTTCCTTCTCCCTCTCTCCCTCCTGAGCTCATCTTCAAGATAACATTAGCTGATGTCCCTAGATATGCTGTCTAGGCAAAGACATAAGCGCAGCTTTGACTCTGGGGATCACAACCCCTTCATTTCAGTACTGGGTGGAAGTAGAAAAGCTTATACTCTGTGTGTCCAGATGGCATAAATATTTTCCATGTGTTTCCATGACAAAAGATAAAGATAACACAAGGAACAGTTAGAAAGTGGAAGTGTGTATGAGCGTAACTGAGATTGATGGTCCAGAAGTTTCTCTCTTGGCTAGATAAAAGATGATGAAGTGGGAATGAGGAAAACAAAAGGCAGAAAACAGCTAAAAAGAATATTCATCATTGCTCCATCAAATTCAGTCCTGCCTTGAGAAATGCCAAATGTCAGATTTTCTTGGTAAGATACAAAGACTTTTAGAGCTGTTCCAGGATGTAGTAGGAAAGCGTGCATTTTCTTAAAACAATATCTTTTTCAGCACCTGAGTCAAAGGATGTCACCACTCTTCGTTAACCTAGTTTTGAGCTTACCAAACACACAGTGATGAGCTTAGAGCACAGCTTTCCAATGCAGAGGAGAATATTAAACATGGTCCAGTGGAAGATGCCCTGATGGTTCTGATCTTTGATTAAAGGCTTCTAGGCTTTATAAGAGATAGTGCTAAAGAGAATGGACCATCATTCCCAAACGGTTGCCATTTGTGTAGGGCTATACTGTGAGAAAATACCCTGAACATATTACTGTCTCAGGAATGGCCTGAAGGATTATACTGAAAGGATGAGTCACTCTAGTGAAACAAAAGATGTTGTATTCAGTCCAGGAAAGACTGTCATAAGCCACAACATCTAATGTTAAGCAAGCAAACAGTGGACATCTGACAAAACTGCAAACCACAAACAGAATATTCTATCCCTCTTAATGTCTTTGATTTACATTTGGGATGATAAAAAAAAAAAAAAAAACAACCCTGATATCCTAACAAATAAGTCTTAATGTCCTTAGACCACCCTTGAAATTCCTACTGGTCTTCATTCTATTGGGCTTATTCTTTCCAGCATACTTGGAAACTACATCTCTCCAGGCATTAGGGCCAGTCTACAAATCTGCACATTCCTGGTCAGAGAATAAGCAGACTGGATCTTCTTTAAAATATCTAGACTTCTGACTAATTAGAATTGAAACCTAAGTCATAAAACACCAGTGTATTATTGAAACTCCATTCTGAAAGGTACGGAATTGTATCATCCCTGAAAGAAAGATGCTACCTTCTAAAACACCTACTGATATTTTAGTTGATAATCTCTTTAGAGACGGAAGGAACTGCTTCAGTTAAATGAGCCTGTCTACTGATTCAAGTAGCAAGAAACCCTGCCGTCTCCAGTAAGTGTCACTGTAACTTATATTAATTAGTGGGGAAACACAAAACCAACAAAAAAAATACTAAAAAAAATTGTTATCCTTTCCTTTTAAACTGCAAACAACCAATAATCAGTACAAATAATAAGTGAATTCTTACATGTCATCCTTTTCCAGAAACAGAGAAGGAAAACAGTTACTGCACATTGTGTGATGCTTCCTTTAATCACGTTACTCAGGTCACCCCTTGTGTGCATTGATTAACAAGGACCATGCACACTAAGACACCGAAAAGCTTTACAAGAACTTGTACCTCCACTCATTTCTACATCAAACAAAGAGGAAAATTAAGCAAGGGTCTTTGACAAGGAAATTTTAGTCTGCTATCCTTTCCAATGTTTGCAGCCAGGATCAGAAATGCTAAGGGCTAAAAAGTGCATCCTCCTTCTTTTAGCCAGGTCTACTTCTGTCTAAAATCTCTTGAGGAGATGAACCTAACTGACAGGACACATTGGACAGACATTACTACAAGATGCATCACATTGCTCTACTTAAAGCAAAGATTCTTCCTTAAATCCCTCTGAGATTCATCACTATTGCTTTTCAACAAGACCATTGGAAACACCAAAGGGGGATTTCAGCCTCATAAGTCCAAATGTAATTTGTCATAATATAATGATGGTGAAGAATAATCTGCAGTTTTTAATTACTTGTCAAAATCCTGTTACCCAACAAAAAGCCAGAAATATCTATTGCCAATATTGTATCTAAATAAATTCTTAATAATAATGATCACAATAAGTTATTACTTACTGGTTAAAACAATCAGGAGAAAGCCCTGTTCATAAGCTCATTTCTATGCCACCAGCTGCAATGCTGGTATACCAAAAAAAATATGAAGGTTCATTTTAATTTCACACTCCATTAGGAATACAGGTGTAAAAAACCCTACCAAATAAAAAGTGACATGTTCTGATGGGAAAACACATAATTTTCATTACCATATCAATATTAAAATAATTGAGAGCAGAAATGTTTAAAATTTTTAAGGGGGGCTTTGCTTTGTTTTTCAAAGCCTGGTTAGCCCAAGTGTTGATTGATAAGGGATGGCCATGGTTTGCACCTAGTGACCCTCCTAAATAAATCACCATTGTTTGGGAGATTGGATGAAACGGATAAAAAGTTCTGCCTGATGTTATTCTGCCTTTGAAACTGTGCATTTTACTAAGTATTCTCTTTTCAGTGGAACTCCCCACTGCTTTGCAGGGGAGCTGTGTTGAAACATTTATGGCCCAAAAATTTGTGCAAAATACTGTTTAATATAAACAGTAACTACTCTCTTCTACCATAGAGCGCAATACTGTAGGATGCCTGGTAGAAAAAGCCAAAGGTCAGATGGTTGGCAGGCTTCATCCTCGCAGCCTATAAATCAATTCTTAGAGCATTTCAGATCAGGATTCGCTACAAATTACAGCTATTGTGACAAAACATTTCCATTGGCAGACAGGTGATTTATGGAGTTGGTTTTCTTCATTGAAGATCAAAGCTATAAAATGGTCCTAACATTGACCAGCAAAGCTATGGTATGGTCATAAAACTGTGACGTGAAAAAAGAGGGTTCTTGCAGGTTAGGATGTCAGAAATTCTTTACATTCTGATATCACCAAGGTGGAAGATGCATCTGTGAGTAGGACAGCTTTGTGAACAGCAATCCCTCACTCATTTAGAGGCAAGACTGCAAAAACTTCTGGATACCCTTCAATGCAAGTGTTGAACAATGGCAATAATAACAAAAAAGAGAAAGACAATCCTGAAAGATCATATACCAATAATAACATTAAAAAACGTACCATTAATGCCTTCTTTTAAAGACAATAAGATTGCTTCAAAGAGTTCACTTTTTTCTTCTTACCAATATCTCCAGAGGGCTTAATTCAGAAGCTCTTAATAGCCTACTCTTTCTTTCTTCCTTTTCCAAGCTTCCAGCCTTTTCTTTGCAGTAGCATTTTCTGAATGTACCCAAAAACTTGGTATCTCAAAATTATTATTGGAAAAGAAAAATAAACAGTAAACACCTGCCCTCCCTGTGGACATGTGTGAGCTTACAGCAGTTAAGAAGTGTCTCAACTTTGCACTGTTAAATTTTTACTAACTTTACAAGAGGGGCATTATTTTTACCAAACCTACAATTATTTTTCTCAGGTAACACTGCCTCAGAAACCACTGGTCTGAGAATGTCAGTGCAGACTTTCTGAGCCTTTCTTGTTTTGAGTGAAAATAGTTACCAGTGACTTGTGATAAATGACAGGCTTTTCTCTTTCTGTCTTTTGGTTTTCTGATCTATGTCCCATGACAAAGTTCTTTCACTTGCAGTCCTGTGTCCCTTGCCTTGACTTCCCCTTCGCCTCCTTCTTCCCCATTTTCTAAGTTCAAATAGATAAAAAAGTGATGTGAGACAATCTTTTCCTATCTGGTTTTGTATTTTACACATTCCTGGTGTCTTTGAAAGATGACCAGTAGATTTTATGACAAAACTGAAGGAGCTGCTCTAAGAAATCATACTAGAAACTATGCAAAAAATATAATGAAGACGGAAGGACTTCAAGATGACCAAAGGATGATCAGGTTTTGGCTAAATTTCACATCAAGAAATCTGTTCTCCCTTGACAAGCTGAAGAACCTACTACATCTTCAAGTACTACAATGGTATTAGCAGTTTGTAAATGTGATCAGTAGCAGCATTTTGGAGAAAAACTCTGGGACAGGATTACAGGCTTATGACATGCTCATGTCAGCTGTGTGTAAGGGGGGAAAACATTCATTTTCCCAGAAGTTAGAACCTCCGTCTTCACATTTGACTTCATTGACCATGAATGACAATAATGAAATGTGAAGATAGCAATGGCAAAGACTGGAATGCCTTGGTTTGAGGTTTTACACCTTAAATGCATGGCATACATGCTTGCATGTTTGCACAGAACACTGTAAATAACCAAGTATAATTTGTTCTTATGTGTTAGGGAATTCAAACACAGGCAAAACATCTTTTATACATATGTGAGATCTGTACTGCAAAAAGCTTGCTACCATTTATGCTCAGCCACAGGTACTAAAACTAATAAGATACTGGTAAGTACTGAAACTACCAGGATCAAGCTTCTTGTTGAGCCTTACCTAGTCATACAGTTTGAAGTCAAAAATAAAATATCCCAACTAAATTGTGAAGTCTGATTTCCTGGAAATAATGGTCACTATGATTTCCTCTACTTACCTCTGTATTGAGTTTAATGATTTTTGTCTTAAAAAAAGAAAGCAAAAGAATTGGAAAAAGGTATTAACTTATAATACAAGCTGAACTTCTGCTTGAAGAGGAAAGGTGGATCTGAGGTTTTAGCCCAGGAAATATGAAGACTATGACTTTGAGATTTGCCTTTGTGTAAGAAAAAAAGGTGAAACGATCAGGGAAAAGCAAAAGCAGATAATCAAGATTTTGGGGAAGAGGGGAGAGAGATGTGTGTCAGCAGCTGCAGACAGCTTGAAGGCCTTCTCAGGGGCTGGTGAGCCCAAAGGAGCCACCTCACATATGTGGGGCTCGAAGCAGAAGCACTGTCTCCAAGTCACAGCCAGGAGAAGCAGACAGCCTACAAGTTCTCATTAACATTTCTTGGCTATTTTCTAATACCAACAACGTAATCTTGATTATCTGGTGTGTAAACAAAATTTTGCTTCACATAATCTATGCTTTGTACCTCCAGTATTCAGATATAACTACTATGTAAGCCCAATATTAAATGTGGGCTGAGCTGCAATGGATGGACTACCAGAGTTTGGACCTTTTCAAGTCGAGAACACGTTGTAGGGTTTGACATCATGTTCAGGTCCTTGTTCTGGCTGATACACAGTGATCCGAGATGACAAACTTTGTTCTGAAGGGGAAACAAAGTCAAGTTCTGTAACCTCAAATGTTGCCATGAGACAAAACAGTTGTCTTCTAGCCATATTTCATCATAGGCACTGGCACTAATCCATTTCCAGGCATCACAGCTCATAAACTCAGAACTATTATGGACTTGATAAAGTCAATCAATGCATTAGTTAAGTGAGATGGAATGACTTAGCTCTTAGGGAAAAAATATAGGGCTCAGTACTTCATGTTGTTATTTTTTAGCATCTCGGAATAACAAATCTCAAGAAAACTGAGTTCAGACAGACACCCATGACTTGGCACATTCACTTGAAATAGAATCAGGGAAACAAAGACTTTTTATTTTGTTTAAATAAATTGAGTGGTCTTCAAAGCATGGACTGCTTCTTATTATCTGTTTTACAAAATCTTCTTGAAGGGCTTTTCTTCTGAGACCCTACTTCATACTCAGTATGTGCAACAGCTTGACAATATACTGGTTTTGTCCTCTATAAATTTGAAAAGTCAAACTCTAACGTATCAGCATATCACTGGTAAGTTTTTCAAAGGTGTAAAAACCTACAGTACTTAAATGACTTTTCCCCAGTGCCAAAAGCTGAGATAGATATAAAGACATGGTATGGTGGCAATGGGAGGTACACTGGATATGTGCATTAAAAATACATTTTGATGCAAATTCTCTTCAATCTTACATGTTAACTTAAAGTAATAAAGGTAAACAGCTGCATGTATTTACACACATCAAAATAATCAATAATGTATGTTGAATTATCACAATCTTTACAAGGCCTATTTTATCAGCGACTCTGCCTTTTATTTTAGAAACTAATTGAATTTATTTAATGCTTTCTTTTTTAGAGAAAAAAATATATTCACTACATGAGATGGGGAAACTGCATTTTTGTAATGAAAGAAACCCCAGAATACTTTAATGAAATTATATACAATACTCAGTATTGCAATATTCAATACTCAAATACACAATAATTTCATATAATAGCAGTTAGATCTTCTGCCTCCTCCGTCAGGCTACATTTTCATTTCAGAGATCTTTGCTCCCATCCCAAAAGAAAGTTCCCAAGCTGGCATGTACCTCAACTTTTAATTCATTTTTTTAGCTTGAATAAATCCAGAGGCTTCTAGCATAAGCTGTGGCAGTTAAAATGTGCAGTGAAAGGACTGTTTAGCATGACTACTAAAAATAGTGAAGTTATTTCTGACATAGCAAACAAAATAGTAGAAATATTCTTTCAGTAGATTATTTCTATTAAGTTTCATGTTTCTTGAGGGAAGACAATGTTTGCACAACTAGTCGTTAACAGTGGTGAGGAAGAAACAATAAAATCCTTTAGCAATAGCTCAGAAAAGCACATTACAGTACATCTGTCAAATGGCTCTTCTTTAAGTGTGGCTGAGGGCCAGAGAACGATAGGACAAAAATGCAGGTATTGCTGATAGATTATTTAACCCTGCCAGCATGCAAAGGAAAAGCATCAGCAATAACATTAATATTCACAGTGTCAACCTCTCGTAATGCCTTCGTAATTTAGATTTGACCTCAGTGAGAAACTTGGCAAAAGACTGTTGTATTCCTGTGATTCCAGTTTTTTATGAAAGGAAGATAACCCCCCTGCATCAACCCTTCATCTTAGTTGCCCAATAAGAACCTACAAATGTTTGATAACTAGGATTTTTCGGACTAGAACTGAAGCACACTGGCAAAGCTGACATGTGTAGAAGTCACTATGGTTACTGCCTACACTTGCTTTGCCTCCAATAAAATCTTTCCTTTCCACAAGCATTAAAATTCACCAAATGCACCAAAATTATTCAGACAAAAAAAATCTCTTTGGTTTATAAGCCTTTTAGCTGTGTTGCTTTTATCTTTTCAAGTTTAGACTCTTAGGTGAGGGATATTATTACACACCTGTGTATAAGGACAATTATTGCAGTAGAAACCTTGTGGTGGAAAAGCTTTATTAGTCCCTAGCTTCAGCAGTGTGCGCAGAAGATCTCTCTGCTCTTGGCCAGTGCAAAGCCAAAACCCAGAAAACACTGTACAGGGTGCCAGATGCGAAGCATTAGCTGGGGATTTAGCAGGCCAAATTCAGATGAAAAGACTTAGTATTACTGTAAATCTTCCCACTTCTAAGAAAATTAAAAGTTCATCTTCCCTGATTAGATTCCCTGTCTGTTGTAATAAGAAATAGCTATATGTAAAATTAATTTTTTTTGTTTTGCTTTATCTTATAGTAATTAGCATGATTCTTCCTTTCAGTATTCTTACATAAATGTTAAACTGGCTAGAAGTTATAATATTTCCCGAATTCACTGTCATTTGGTATACCATAAAACTATTCTTTAAAATTGTGTCCAGTGGCTGTGTCCTCGACAGTCACTAAAAAACATTTCTTATTTTTATTCTTTTACTGCATGTAGCTTTCTACTTAAGTTCCTCCCAGCACGCCAGGTGATTTTGCTCTCTGCTGTTGCCTGCTATTTTGAAAACCTGCCTGAACCATCATCACCACTCCTCCTACATCTAAGTAACCTATTCTTCCTCTTTTCATCTCAATACCTCCTTACAGCTAATTGCCTTTACTCACCAGGTGACATATCTGACAGAGGTAGACCAATGCACTCTTTATCAGTTCAGCTATTTCCCTTCATTTTCCCTGTATCTGATTTTGCTGATGATCCCTTTAGGTGAAAGTTCTTATTATTACTCGTCATAGCCTCAGTGAGGTCCTTTGAGAAGGTTTCACCGAGAACTTTTTTCACCTTTTTCAGGAAGGGCAGAGTGCTTACTGGGAACAAGACATGCAGGCACAATACTTGTAACCTTCAGCAGGAATTACACTGAACTATAGCTGTAGTTTGTAAAGAAGCAATGCCATCAGAGGCTTGTTCCTGCCGCTGAGGCAGGATATATAGTCCCCTCAACACCCAATTGCACATAATCTCTTCTAGCATTGCCAGCCCCAAGTACTCAAACAACACCCCCAAAAGTCACAGACAGAGCTTTCCCAAAATCATAAACACTTTCTTAAAAGATAGATATGCAAATTTCACTCGCTATTGACTTTTTAGCTGGTAGGGTATATTCAGATCAGATTTCCAACCTGTAAGAACTAAGAATACTGTCTGCCATACCATTACTTTCTTAACCCAACTGAAAAACAAAACTTTTCCTGTAATCCCTTGTTTTCAGAAAAAGACTTTGGCTAATGCATTAAATGTCACATGAAACAACAAATCAGCAGTTGTCTCTTTTTCATGCATAATTTCCATTTACGGCAGTTAGGTACATTAAAGAGGGAGGAAAGTACTTCCTAGAAGTTCAGAAGACTCAGCTGTTTGTTTAAAATAGTTTAATCCACTGCCTGACATCTGCAGTCTTCAAGGACAAACATGTCATAAGGCAACTACTTTATGCCTTCAGTGGAAGGCATCAATATCTATGTAAGTCATAGAAAGTTGTATGAATAGTATTGAACAATTCTCTGCTCAAAATATTTCAATATAAATGAGAATGTGAAAAAGGTTTTCCTCCTGATGAAGTCTTGCTAAATGCACTTGTGTCCAGGTTTTGGCAAAAATAGAATAGCAGTTTAGTGGGAGCTTCTAAAAGCTGGTTAACTGTGGAAGGAGAGCCAAAAGGCTGATATTTATTGGTAGAGTGCTACTCTGACTTTTAAGCTGTTTTCTGTTACTCTTGCCTACTTACTTGTGCTCCTGTCTTCTTTTCTGGGAGCAATGCCAAAAAAAAAAAAAAAAAAAAAAAAAAAAAAAAAAAAAGTGAAAAAAGTGACCTCTGTATACTAACTATTAAGCATGTCACATCATGGTACTTAAAATATGTTACAAGCTGGTTGGCACAGAAACACATTTTCTTTTGTCTGGGAACACATATACCCAGTACAATGAAAATTCACAGCCCGAGCTTCTTGGGAACCCAGCAGTCAGCCCCAAATATGGCTTCGCACAGGGGTTCAGCTGCAACATTACAAGATATGGCAGAGTACCTTAATCTATAAACAAGATAATTTATAATGGGACATTATTTAAGATCGACACAGACCTTGTTCAGATTAAATTAATCCAAGTTAGGGATCAAATTACCTGTAAGGCTCTGAGTTATGCTTTAGAAATCATTCCACGTAAAGCTACAAGCACATAGAAGACATGTCCCCACTTTACCTAAAGCACAGACAAACATAGTGCAGATTCACAATCATAGCAATTCAGTACATAGTATAAAAAACCCATAGCTACAGAAAAGCCATTATCATATAGAACACAGCTGGCAGATAGATTTAAGGAGACACTGAAGATAATGAGGAAATGGCAACTTTTTTGGGCCTGGAAGATGCTAAAAGACAAAGTGAGCTGCAAGTGGTGAACAAGAAGAGGGAGTAGAGAAAGCCTGTGAGAAAATAGCCAGGGATGGAAGCAGGGATAAAAGTCTTTGCTATAAACAGGGAAAACTGCCCTGCAGCCTATTCTACCATACCCACATCTGTAGGACAGGCAGAGTACAGTTTGTAATTGTTATCCATTGCCATGCTTGAGCCAGGCGTCTGCAGGCTGCAGCGCTCTGCTGACCAGTCTTCCAGGAGAAAGATTTCATCTTGAGTCTTTATGCTTGTAGTAAACTCTGCTGTAACACAAGTGGACAGCTCCATCTAGAGGGCAAAGATTCCCTCAGCTGTCAAAACGGCATAATTGCAACGCTACTGTCTTTTATTTATCCACAGGTCAGCACATACTCAAAATAGCACTCCAAGCCGCTGTCCCCTTGGCAGGGATTTCCAGTGGGAGGGAGCAGGGAGGCCAGCCTAAAGCCTCAGCCACCTGACCTTCTGAAAAGTCTGAGCAGCTGAAAATAAACCCAAGCTTTCCACAAAACCTACCTCTTCATTTGAATGGTCTCCAATACCAAGCCTGCCAGACTGATTTTGCAGCATCCATAAAAGGTCACAGATTGAAGGCTACTCTCATTCTGGTGAAGAGATTGGTCCCAAAGGCAAAGAGTTCATGAACTCCTTACCACCAGCATCTCATAAGAAAGAGACAACCAAAGTATTTCCCACTAATATCTTGATAAACACATCTATATTCGGCAGCAAACAGAGCATCAGCAGTTAATATGAAGACATAGCAATGTTTTAAAATGCTGAGATTATCAAAGAGGATGTTTATAATCCTTTCTGCTGCAACGGCTTTCTCTACTGAACAAAGAACAAGCTATTCTTTTCTATAGATTGATTAACAAACTTCTCCAGCAACATACTAATACTGTTAAGGAGCCTGACAATCCTAAAAATCACACATTTTAAAAATTATATGCAAGTCTAACTTCATCCTCTCCATCGCTGGGATATGGGCTCTGTGCCAGGCTATTCTCACAGACGAGCTCCTCTTCTGCACTGATCAGGAATAAAAAAAATCCTTTCAGTAGATGTCTCTGAACTCCCTTTTCTCCCAGTCACAGGCCAAAACATGTATCGTAATGTAATTTTAAAAGCTTAACTCCACTGCAGCTTACTGTACCCCTGTAAGGGGTTATTCAAATAGGCAACCAGTTATATCAATATTATTCTTCCTGTTCACTGTTTTTCAGGCTCACAGGGTATGTATCACCAAATATGCACTTTTTATAAATCAATATATTTAGATTCAGACAAGCTGTGTATCTGAGCAACAGCACAGCAAGGAGAGACTGTTGTCTATGCATTAAATTTTCTCAGATTACTCATTTATTATACAATAGTGTTCTAAATTTTACCCATCACTTTCTTCCGATGTTTGTTAGTGAGGAAGAAAATTTTGACTCAAACAAGTTTACCTTTTTCATAATGATGCATTCTGCAGGTTAGGTATAAAGAGTTAATGTGAATCAATTTAAGATTAAAACTGCTGAGCTGATTACTATAAGCAAGACATAGTTGGGGGGAAAAAAAAGAAAAAATAATGCTCCTTTGCCTACAAAGTGTAATTGCACAACTGGCTACTCATTTCTTAACCTATTCTTTTTCTGCATTTTTCTTATTTAATATGTATTCTTCCAATGAGAATACAAAGCTAAATAAACAGAAACAGAGGCAACAAATTTTACAGTTCTAGGTTTGGGTTTTTTTTTAATGGGCATAGATTTCATGAAGCATTGGTTTTTTAAGGGATTCATTGCTTAAAACAAAACTAGCAAAATACACAGTCATTTCTTTTCCGTCTTCTTCCTACTTTAGGAATTCAGATCCAGTTCACTGTTATTCAAAACAGATTTAGTTGCAGTGATTAGTCATATTTTTATGGTAGCAAAGAATATAAGATGTATGTCTATTTATGTAGCACATGTCTAATAGCGCATTTGAAGTTTTTTAAGGTCTCTTCTAAGAGAAGTGCAAGAGCATGGATGAAGAGCAAGCTCAGTGGTGGCAATGAAAGAGCCCCGTGGACTCTCACATGGGTTTGCAAATACATACACATATTATTCAATGGCACTGAATCTGTATAAACACCTATGATAAGAGCTGGGTATCAACCAAATGAAAACACCAGAGCTGACCTCCAAGCGGCTCTACTGATTAGCAATCACTTATGCTCAAAGATATTCCCACCTTGCAAGCTCAGCTTCATCCCTTGGCTTCAGAACCAGAGTAGACCACTCCTTGAGCAAGTCCTGCCTCTTTGCAGTGTCCAGCTTTGCAGTGTCCGGCACTGATTTAAGTCAATGTCCAAAAAACCAGTGGGCTCAGTGGCCACAGAAGCAGCAGCATTAGTGTGCCTCTGAAATATACCCACAGTCCCAGTCTTTACTTGGGTTCTCCAAAACTGAAGAAGATACAGGTGAGAGATGGACAACAGACTTTCATTACTTCAGTAAGATTTTGGAGGCAGTCTCTTAATGAAAACCTGAATTAATCTAATTGCATAAAAGAGAACAGTTTAGGTCAAGGCACAGTGCTCAGAAAGGTGAATAAAGTACGGAGGACAAGATAGCATGCTCAGAAAGATGAAGAAGATGGTCTACTATGGTATATACCTAAAGAAGTGGCATAGGGTAGAGATCATTTCAAAAATCTAACATAGCCCTCTCTGTGTGTCAGGAACACACCTGACACACAAAATCCTACCCTTTCTGTGATATTGGGAATGGTTTATCCCTTTCTTGCTCTATCTGAAAGTGGTGGAACATACGAACAGTGACTTCCGGAGACTGGACTACAGAAGTATCCACGAGTGTAATCCCAAAACTTCAAATGCCAAAATCAGAACAAGACTGAGACTATTTCAGTCATTGTAGATCAATGTTCCTGGTCTAAATTAGTCAGCTGCCTGTTATGCAAGATCATCCTCCCTGCTAGTCATTCTCACAGGGTATTTACAGAACACTATATGGGAATGGTGAGAATCTGAGTGAAGGTACTACCAGGAGGAGGCTACTTAAAAAAGAACATACCGCATGCATTTTCAGGCAGACATTTAAGTAGACATTTCTGTAAAGTATTTGTTTTTTCACATTTCATCACATATGCATACACACATACATATATACACACATGCACACACCATGTTTGCATGTCATCACAGGTAATGTGGGAAGCAAGGAATATATAAATATGTTTAAAAAATCTTTCTAGGGCATGAAATATTTCTGTTACTTCTGGATAGCACAGGCTTATTCAGAAATAGCTTCCAAAATGTAGTCTTTGGAGAAAAGTATTTCACAAATCAAACTGATTCTCTCAAAGCTTATTCTGCCATGATAACATTTACTGGAGTCGGAGGAAGAGGGAAGAGAGAAATCAGGGAAATTTGTTTTTCTATGATCCCAGTGGATTCAAATCTTTCCTCTTCTGGATGTTTGATTCAATGTCCTGAAGAAGTTGTAAACCATCTCGTTAAAAAGATCACAACCAAACACACACAAGATATTTAGCACAATGATCTGTTGCTCTTCTACTTCTTTTCTATCTTGCACTATCATTTCCTTACCCTTGCTGGCTTGGGGTCGAGATATAGTTTCATCTGTATGGGATGATTCCTGCCTGCTTAACTCATGCTAAAAGACTCCTTTTTGGAAAAAAACATAAGTAAAGTGAACATAAGGTGGACTAGCTTGAAAAATCTCTCTGAATAGCCTTTTGCTGCTTGCATCATACGACAGCATTGCTCTGTGTGCAGACTTATCTCAATTACTGTTCTATCAATACCCTCATAAAGAAGCCAGGGAAGAGAAGTCAAGTAATGTTCTGATTTGTCATCATTATTTTTACTGTATGTTTTCATTTTTATTTCTTAAGAGGTATAGTACATGAATTAAAAGATGTTTGATTCATTTTATTTACAGAGAATACAATCTGATCTGCACTGATTCAGGGTCCATCTTATTTGCTAAGGCATGGGGTAAGGAACTGCAATTGTCAAACCAAGCCAAGAGTTAGGCTATTTTTTTTTTTTTTTGATAAATCGCAGCATTTTTCAACAGCACTTGACCAAAAATGCAGGAGTTTCAGCAAAGCCCGCCAAACTCCAAATGGACTGTCTGATGATTTGGCACAACTTGAGATAATGCTGAAAGCAAGTACGGCCAAATTGGTATTTGCATTCGGTTAAAATGAAATGGACTATAATATAAATAGATCAAAATTGGGCCCAGATCCTGCAATTCTCTATGCAGGCATACTGTCAAGTGCAGAATCAGCACTTTGGTGAGCAGAAATCTAATGAGGGAAAGCCCTAAAAAACCCAAAAAGAATTGCTAGAAGAAAAAGTATTGAAATCCTGCACATAACTAGAAATATTTGCTAAATGCCACACACATTAATAAACGATTTAAGAGCAATTACTTCCAGCCTGTAAATGATTCTCTTAATGTAGTGAAAAGAATTTCATGCAACAATGTGTCAAGCTAGTTCAGAAAAAGCTCTGAAATAAGCCTGACGACTATGTTTACCTACAGCAAAGCCAGTGTTTTAATAAGTATTAACCAGTCCAAGAAGCGGTGCACTTCCTGAGCACAACGTAAGTGACAAGAGATTTTGGAAGAAGACTACAGATAAGAGAGAAGGAGTGAAAGGTTAAACATACAAATCCTAGAAAGAAAGGAGTCTTTAAATGCTGGGCTTTTTTGAGAATTGCAGCTATAATGCAGTTCCTCTGCTTCACGTTTGCTCTGAATTAAAAAAAAAATGAAGCAGGTTGGTATTCTTAAAGAACCAATTTTACAGAGAAATCTATTTACGTTAACACGATAGGTTGCATCATGTTATATAAATAAAACCTTATACTGTGACACAATGTTCTGCGAGGAAAGTCAAAAATTCGATTGAAAGAGATGCTGTGAAAAATCTGCAAACCTGAACACCAAGGAGAAAAATGAAACAAAGAAAACAGAACAGGTTTCTAGACATTTTACAGAGAAAAATATGTACAAATAATAAAGGAACAACAACAACAACAACAACAAAAAGCCTTACCATGATGTTTGCACAACTGTGTGTCTGTAGCCCATGCTATAAATGTGGATACCTTCTATTCCCATCATCTCAGCCCCTCTAGTGGCCAGTACCTGAAGATCTTGCCTTCAGGAGGGACAAGATCTATCAGTATGTACCATTTGCTGCTGCTCCTGTATCTTGTCTGAGATTTTTTTCTTAACTGTGTAATTTTTTCTGGAGATATAACTTGTCACCTTTTATTAGCATTTTTGTCAGTGCTGCTGCTACGTGCATACATTTAATTGCTAAGCAACAAAGAGTAAGCTCTGCACAGCACATTCAATTACTGCATTCCCTGTGCCATGCATTGTTACTAGTGCACTTATATAATATGAAATACAAAAAATGGTAAAAATATTTATTTCTGCTTCCATAGCATCTAGAAGCCACAATCTGGAATCAGGATCCATAATGCTAGCCACTAGGCAGAGAGCTAACAACCAAAGATGAGCGCAAGTGAACCGATGCAAAGTGGAGAAAAGTTAAAAGCAGAGCTGAGTTTCAGCATTTGCATAGATGAATAGGCTAAATTTAAGGTTCAGAGGTGACTATCCACCTACAGCTAGTGTAGTAGTGATCGCAGTAGTGATTTTCAGGCATTAGAGAACTAACCCTCTGGCTAAAATTCCTCAAATACCTGAAGCATTTGTAAGCACGGTGGCCTCAAGGCGCAAAGCAATAACATGTCAAAAGCGTATCAGTTTGGAAGAAGAGATACATCTCCACTGTATCAAGAAATAATCTCTTTCCTTCTCCCCTTAAGGTGTAGAAAAACCAGGGCAGGCAGTATTTTCTTGCTAAAAATTATACTTCACTGTCTACTTTTCCTATCCAAATGTGCATTAGCCCCTATAATTGAAGGGTGCTGCCTCTGAAATCTGAACTTAGTGTGAACATGGATTATTTCAGTTTGTCATAAAGGAGACTACAGTTCTGACTTTCATTTATTGAAGAACAGATATGTTTACCAAAGAGTTCTCTTTAGTCCTGAAATGTAAAAGGACAGTGACCCATACTTGCTCTTGGCATGATTACTAGCCATTATACCCACCACAGTCAGCATTGCCTTTCTAAAGAGTGTCTTATCTGCAGTATTCAGTGGGAAGAGCAGCTTGGAAAATGAAGCTGTTATTGTTTAGGTGTACAAACTTGCACAACCACATACAACTATTTTATTTCTGCAGTTAGATGGGAATTTAGGTATTGGGCCTGACTATTTCTGTGTCCCTTTGACATCTCCCAAGTAGCCCAAATGGGACACAAGCTGGCTACAATGAGCCAGCTGGGAAGCCCTGAGACAATCCCCCCCAACTTTATTTCGGTATACTATACACCAAGTGTGATAGCAGGTATACTTTAAAGCAGCTATCTGGGCTATTAGTCCCAAGCATCAGGAGGAGTGCTAGGAAAATAGGTAGTTGCTATTAAATCAGGGACAGTCATGTACACAGTCCTGCTGAACAGCACCAATACTTTACCTGGATTCCAACATTTTTACATACAAAGAAACTGAACTTCTCTAATAATGAGTCTTGTCTCATTTGGAGGGACTGAGACGAGGGCTACGGCTATGTTCTGGGTGCACCATCCTTTATACTCCCATAGGAAGACCAAATAGCATTCTTCTAAATGAACCACAGCAGGAGCCCATGAAGAACATTATCAAATTCCTGAACTAATTAATTAAAACAGTACTTAATCATACAAAGTGCTTCTGCATTAAGCTATTCAAAATGTTAATTACTTAACCCCTAAAACTTCTTTGTGAATATGTTCTTTTCATTGTTATCTCATAAGAGAGGGGATTGATGCTTGGAGAGGCCATATATTTCCAAGAACTACAGAATCAAGTTCCGTAGTCTTTTGATCAAAAACCGATGCCAGGGGACCAGCTGCCAGTCAGGAGACTCGGTTCCTGCCTCCTGGGTGACTTTGGATGAGTACCGTAGAGAACTGAGACAGAGATTTGTGAGATAAGTACCAAATAAAATGACAGACTTTCCAGCTACTATAAGAAGCTCAGTGGTTTTCTTATGATTCAGATTCCTACGGCTTCTTGGACTAAGGGTTCCACAAAAGGTAGCACAGAAAACAAGTCTCACATCACTGGCTTTTAAGATAGAAACATTGAAAACCCAATGAATGAGGTAAGTTAATGGCATATTACATTATACTTTTGTGCTGATAACAGTAAGAACTTAATCTTTTTCCTACCATTTAACTTCCTAGCATTCAAAAACTACTAAATGAATAGGTATGCTTCTACATTTCATAACACATAGCTCATTTCTGAATTCTCACATTGAACATAAAGGGTTTCTCCTGCTTAGCTCAAGACAGCAGGATTACGTTGTCTGACAGGATTTTCCCTAAGCATCAGTCTAAACACCAAATACATCTGGGCCTAGCATAGCCTTCTTGAATTTGGTGACACAATCTCATAAAACTTTCAGGGTTCAGCCCTTAGCGATGACTCCAGCGTGACTGAGACATTCAGTGCACAACGTAGTCTCTGAATTTGAGCTGCAGTGACAATGTGCAATGCAGTCAACAGGGAGGGAAAAGAAAGGTTACATACAACTATTTCAATCACACACTTTAGAGCACAGAGTTCTGATAAACGCTTTGTTATTCCCACATTTTTATAATTGCCCTTTCATTCCTTCAGAGAAGAACTGTAGTCATAATCTGTTTGGCTATGAGGAGTTCAGGAGGAAAGCATGCAGGTGAAGTGTTGCTTACAGCAGCCACAGACCCCAGGGCAGGCAGGGTGCTGCCCTGCTCCAGCCAGGGGGCTGGGGATCTGCGGCAGCGATGCAAGAGCTCTGCACTAATGGGATTCCGGAAGGGAACTTTTTTCCCTATAGAGCCCCATTACAGAGCGTGCCTACTTACAACAATGAAAGGGAAATTAAGCCTGCACTTCCCACACTCTTAGTCCTCTTTTACCCAATAGAGCACTGACAGCAGCAGTAGCCTTCGCTCATATTTCCCACATCATGAGTGTTAATGGGGCCACCCCTCTAAATGAGGTGGCAAGACAAGCCTTACTGGGCTCAGCAAATGATCTTTTCCTGAAAATTATAAAATTGAACAGATTTCTGTCCATTACAATGGCATTTTTCAGGGACTGGATTCATCCTACAAAGACCACCAGCAATAAGATAATTTTCAGCCAGTACTAAGCTAAATATATATATATATATTTCTAACTCAAAGCAACTTCAAAGATGCGCCACAGAAGACTGAGTCCAAGCCAAATTAGAACCGTGGATTAAAAAGACATTTTCAAAAGGTGTGTGTGTAAAAGGCTTAAAGATATTTCTCAGTTCAGGAAACAAAACTTGCATTTTGGTTGCTTTTTTCCTTTGCAGACCAATCATTCAAAGGAAGCCAAAACCACACATTCACAGAGAACAAGCATATGGAGCATGCAAGGGGGTTCTTCCCCAACTGCAGTGCTTTAGGCATACTTAATATCAACAGCTTCCATGGTTTTTCCTGAACTATTATTTTCACTTTTTCTATATCCACCATTCTTGTGAAGTATGTCTTTAAACCAGTCTGTTAACATATGTAATTAGTGTGCCCTTTTTTGCCACACCACTGTCAGGAGAGAATTTTATTTTCCAGTCTGGAAGTACTCACAGGACAGACAGCAATCAAATAAAGAGCTGAATAATACCTGTGAATTTTATTGTTGTAATGTTATTAATTTAAGCCTTCTATAAAACAGTTTGTTAGGGATGGGCATGAGGGAGCAGAACATTATAGGAATTTCTGTAATTTAGTGTCTCAGAGCAATGAACAGTACAGGAAATCTTCAAGCACTTGTCTCCAAATCAATGCTTCCTTGCTTGTAAGGTAGAGGCAGGGAATGTTTTATTTGCAATATTTCAGAAATGGCTAAATGCAGCTCACATGACAAAACTTTACTTAAGTTTTGAACCTGCTAGAATCCGGTAGGATTTACACATTCTAGAAAAAGGGATCTTCAGCTCCTGAAAGAGCAAGGTGTAGTCAATCTCTATTATATTCTAAATTTTGCTGTCATAACAGCAAATGAAAAATCCTTCCCAATCCCAAATGTTTCAGTCAGTTGGAAGTGGGTTATGGAGTGGGGGTGGGGGAATATCCCACACAATCAGCATCAGTCATATGGGGGTGAAGGGGCACCAGTAAAATTCTAGGAATAATTCAAATCTTACAGTAATATCTCTCTGCATAGAGGCAACAAATATTTGATGAAATCTTGTCATTCTGTAGGAAGCGCTTTGTGATGTACGTCACTGAAAGAGGTCTTTGTCTGCTGGCTTCATTTGCTCATGACAACAAGAACAAAACACCAAAAATGACAAATAAAAATTTTTTCAGTGGTTTTTATTAAGACATACATATTTGCATATCCAGGACAAAACTGAAAGGCTCTCAGCTACACTTCCCAGAGAAGAAGGGACGAGGTAGGAGTTAAGACTGTTTTGAACACAGAACTCTACTCTCCATAGCTGTTGCTTTCTACCAGCTCTTATGCCCATGCCACTACTTGCATGACACTTGGTAAGTTTGCTCATGTCTTGATTTAGTCCAAATTAGTTCTGCAGGGGATAAAAGACAGGAGACCTGTTGGGAAAAAAATAGTAATTAGAAACTTTCAGATATTGAAGATCAGACTGATTTTCTTCAGAAAGAACACTCACTAGGCTGAAGAAAGCCTTCACTTTGTTTCTAAAATAACAAAGGTATTGGATGAGGTGCACTATGCATTTTTGACTATAATAAAAGGAGGAACAGTTTTTTACTGTATTTTCTAACGTGAAGAAGAAAACTGTGATGTTCTACCAGCATGCAAAAAAAGTGTGTCTGAAGCAGTGTCATACTGTGTGCAATATAAAATTAAGTACAGCAGAATTATGCGGTAAGCTGTCCCTCACCAGCACTGATAAACATCAAGTGTTTTCACAAATGGAACAATAGCATCCATTATGTTGTCTCAGAATACGTATGCTTCATAATTAACATTATTAGAAGAGGAAAACTCTGTTCTGTAAAAGCAGTGCAGTTAAGTGACATTCATAATACCTACCATGCAGTCCATTAACCTCAGCAATTTTAAGCAGCGTCATAGTCATCCATGGCATTTCAGATTTCTCACAGCTTCAAATCTGTAGGCAGCTTCACAGGCTTTTTGCAAAGTTTCTCTTGACTAGGACATCTGTAAAATTCCCTCCAGACCTTTCTTTAATTCATCTCTTGTTACACACTCAGTAATTCACATCTCTGAATAAGGATAAAGGTATGTCCTTAAAACCATGCTCTACTGAACACAATATCTTTTTTAAAAAAACTTATTGGTAATTTTAGGTACTGTAAGATATTAAAAGCATACTGTTTCTTAATCTTACCTTTTTTTCCCACTTCAATGTGAAGTTTTGATGAGCAGTGTTCCCAGCTGAGTCTCACAGTGAGGAGTCAAAACAATCAGATATCAATCTTCTGGCTTTTACCAACTAGTCCACCGTTTAACATAGGTGTCCTCAAAGGTTTTAGCAACTTCACTATTTAGGTGAAAAAATGTATCTATTTTATGGTCATATGACACAGTGCAACACTGCCTGATGTGTTGCTTAGAGACAACAGCTCAAAGCAGAATCCTAAATTATTCGAGAAATTACAGTATTGTGTGAGTATCAGTGGCTAGTATTTTAATGTTCTGGTTTCATATTTTGTAAAAGTGATTTTCAATCCAGAAGACAGCACAGGGAATCCACTTCTTTTTAGGTAAATAGCCATTGAAGGTTCTCTCTTTTGGTTTTTAATTTCCATTTAGTTGCTCTCAAGTTTGGCCTCTCTCCTGAGGTTCATTTTGCTGAAAATTTTTGTTATTCAATAACTGTGAAAGAAAGAGTATTAAATACTGCTTCACTGTCAACTTTTCTTCCTGGATGTGTACTCAGGAAATACAAAAGGGTAGAACTGGGATGCTAAATTTTGGCATAGTGTTTTTTGTTCATTTCTTTAATGCACAGAGGGAAGAAATTGGTGCTTCTTCATTAATTCTGATCTCATGAAACTGGTATTCTTTTTCTGCAAGGAATTGATTTAGATTTCATCATCAAAATTGAAGCAGAACTGCTATAACAATAACACCTTTAACTTACGTCTTTTACAATGTACTCATAGTCCTGCCTCCTCGGCACAAATACTTTTGTATTTCTGATACAGATATGTGAGAAAGGCCTATCTGAAGAAACATACGATGATGACGTTAAAGGAATTCAGAGATCAGCACACACAGAAGAGGATGTAATCTCTTCCTCTCTGGCTGGCAGTGCTAAATATTGCACTACATAACTCAGTGTAATACAATATGAAAAAGATACATAGATCCTCAGAGCACAGTAGTGTCTAAGAAAGAAATACAAAATACACTGAATCTTATACCCCAGGGCATACGCCCAATTTACATTAGCGCTAGAGAAGAGGCAATATATGCACTCTCTCAGAAGTCAAATCCTACCTATCCAACTTGCTATTCACCTTGTGTGACGCAGACTCTAGATATAGAGCCTCCAAATGGCATATAAGTGGATAGCTTTAACTAGTCTGGATTATCCAAAAAAAGTCCCATGTCTGAGCTGGTTTAGTGTTTTGAGTCTACGGGTCAGGTTGCAAATTCCAGAATTTTTAAGGACTACATATGCTTGTAGTCTCATGAACAGGGAGAAAAAAACACAACATATTTGTGATCTGAATACAAGGGAAAGACAGTTGCTTTAGATCTTGGTTGTACTACACAACTAAATTTGCTAAACTAAAAACTAAATTTGCAATGGCTCATTTCTATCAGGGTAGTTATAATTTACCAACTCCTAGCAAATGCAGGCAGCGATCATACCAAATGGCTTAGCATGCTTCATTACAGTTTTGCCATGCCAAACCCCGCTATGCCAGCACAAAACTCATTTTGGCCTGGCAGCTTTCCTACTCTATATATTGGCCGTAGTTGAAGTGCACTTTCTGACAGAATGATGCCTTAAGTCCCCAGGGATGTCTGGAAAAGGGCCCTCTAGAAGCTGCTCGAGCCGCCGTGTCCCCAGCTGCCGGCAGAGCCCATCGAGCCCTGTGGAAGGCCAGGGAGACAGCTGCGACACCACCCTCCACTCTCTGCAGCTCCCACGGATGCCTTAGTTCTGCTCCCCCAGCCCACGGGGACACTCTGAGTCACAACTCGTAACGTAAAACCTCCGTCTGCAAGAGGGTTCCTTCTTTGTAAGTAATGGGAGATGATACTCTGACTAGGGAAAATAAAAGCCAGAATGTGTCTTTCATCTGAGGAATGATGCTGTAGCCAATGTCCCACACCCTCAGCCAGCTCCATCTTTGATTTAAACTTGTCCAAATGTGGGGGGGGGGGGGGGGGGGGGGGGGGCGGGGCAGAATTTCATATTTTGGGGGGGGAATTTCATATTTGCTTGACATGCAACACATGTCACTTAAAATTAAAGACAAATAATATATAGAGAAATAAATTTTTGTACTTTTTAACGTATACCAGTGATCTCTACAAGTCACTTTTTTTTTTCCAAAGAGAACTGTAAACTAACTAAACACTAAGAATACTGTTTGATAAAACAGAGTATCCAAATTTGTAAGATACACTTTCTAAAGGTCATCTTCTGTGATGATACACTGATCACCACCTGATTAAACTGCCTACTGCTCTGAATTTAATGAGAGACTGAAAATTCTCAATGGTAATTGGGACAGCCGATTCTTTAAAGAGAGAAAGTGAGTGGGTAGCTAGTTCAAGCACAGAAGAATGCTTATTAGTGTGGAGGTGGAAGAAGTCCTTACTGAGAAAAACAATTAAAGACTATTTTATTTGGAAAACATTGGATTTTTATTTGTGCTGGAGTCCTGGATACAATATCAATTCAAAAATGAGTGGAAAAAAAAAAAGAAGAAAAAAATCCAACAACCAATAAGCTAGCACCCTCTCTCCTGCCTACAATTGCATACTGTATGGTATATTTAATAGTTTCACATTTTTCGGTATAAAAGATCTGCAACTATTGCCAGGAACTCTCTAAGTGATTTCTGTCTTGCCCAGTTTTTCTTAAAAGTAAAAAGTTTATTACTCCAAACAAAGCCATTCTTAGGAAATCCAAATACACAGTAAGATAGAAAGACAAAGACAGTAACGACTATCTGATTGAACACTACAGAACCACTACAGTAAGAAATAAATAATTTCAGCTTAATTAATATAAAGTCCCATAAAGGCACCAGGTATTATTTATGCTTCTGCAATAAGAGTATCAAAAAGTTTTACTGGGGATTGAAATGGCACTAAAGTAAACTGCTGCTAAGTATGTGGCTCCAATGTGCATTAGGAACACAATGATAACAGAAAAATGACTGTATTTTTTAAATTGTAATCAGATTTTTTTCCACCTAAAAGATAAAGGCTGTTTCCAGTAAGTATTGTTTAAATGAAATCCCATGAAATGCATTATATAAAACATCAAGCAAGGCAATTGCAATAGACTTTCTGGGTTCATAATTAACAGAATTGCTGATATTTTTATGTCTTTAAGTCTGCAACTCCATCTTGATATCCATATTTTACCCCGACAGAAAAATGTGTATCAAAACTCCAGACTGACTTATTTGTAAGTTAAAACGTGTCATAAAAGCAAAATTTTAGTTTATAAAACAAATTGCAAGCACTTAAGACTGTGTTTTAAAAATATCATTGAAAAATGGTTCAGTACAGCTATCAGGAGCTATGACAAGTCTGGGATCCTCAGGTCACAGCCGGGCAGACGGTACAAGTGCTCCTGCACAAAAGTGCTCTTTCAGAAGCTGTATTTGATGTTCCTTGACCATTCTGTGCCAGGAGCATGTCAAAATAGACAAGAATTGTGGTTCAAGACTGGGGTTAAAATCTGTTCTCAAGCATATGAGCACAGTTTGTTGCTCAGTTGAAAGACTGACTTGTTTTCTAGTTCCCAATTTTCTTTTCTTTCAGAGCAGGTATTTTATTTAGAGGCATATCTGGCTGGGTGAAAAGGACACACACCAACTGCTTATTCATCCGTCTGGTATAAAATGTTTAACAAGGCACTGTGAGAGTGGCAAAATGTGCAAAACAAACAGCAAGCTCAAGCTATAAGCAGCAGAGGAGATCGAAACATAAGCAACCACGAGAACGAGCAACCTGGCCTCTCTTCCAAGCAGCCAGGAGAAATGAACTCCAGTAAAACATTATTTCCTTTTTTAAGAGACAGCAAACGCAGGTTCAGGCAATTCCCACCAGGTCTATTATTACTTACAAGGGACACAGACATTGCTCTTGGCATCCTCTTCAAGGAGAATAGGGGGAGAGGGAGAGCTCCAACAACTTGCAGCAGAAGAGAGGTTTAACTCTTCACAGCACAGCCATTCTTGTGTGCAATGAAGAGGGACTTCATTGCTAATTATGGCTTACCGGTGCTATTGCATTTTAAGTTATCATAAATAATCAAACAATAAAAAAAAATGCCCAGGAACAGTAGTACTTTTCAGATTGCCTACAGAAGGGGTTCAGGTAGAAAACACATTCTTGTTTTGAAAATCTTCTGGCTTTTCTTTCCCTGAAGAGACTGAAATCCTTTTGCCTACAGCATGAATCAAAATTACCTTCCTCTAGCCAAAGGGTATTAGTCTACCTCTGCAGGCTTGGAGCAGATACCCCAGTACCTGGTAAGAGGTCTTCTTTGCCCTCAGACCAAGCAATTTGTAAGGCTTTTGATTGCAAATGAACAAGGAAGAAAGCTTTGCAGGCCCCTCTGCTCACAGGAAAGCTAGCCTTGCACCAGCTCTTTCACCCCCCAACCCCTCATTTCCTGCGATAGGTATGAGGGACACAGCAGAACAAGATGTCTGCATAGGTGAGAGGTTCACAGAACTGGCATAATCTGCATGGGAACCTTATCCATCAATAACTCAAGTCAACCCTTCAGCTCTCCTAACTTCAGGAAGGGTCACAGAGCGCTTATTCCCTTGTCAATCTCATGTGCCTGCACAACTGGAGGTCAGGAAGAGAGATGGCACCAGCTCAGGGCTTATCCTGATGCTTGGAACATGTTGTAACCTTGCTCCAACAGAAAGGAAGCATGTTACATTATATATCCCTTTACCAGGGCTTTTGGGTGGGGTTTTTTTGGACCTGTTTGAATGTGGTCATGCAATTATGACTGAACTCTCTTCCGACATAGAGGAAGTTTGGAGAGGTTCCCCCCATCCCCTTTACACACGGGACGGTGAGGAGCACTGGTGGCAAAGCCCACTTTTTCTGTTTGAGTCTTCCCTCACTTACCAGTCTGTGAGGAAAAATAACAACCTAACAATGTTTCTGCTCTAAATGAACTTTCAAGCCTATGTTTACCAAATGGTTTGTAATTCTGCCAGGAAAAGAAAAAAAAAAAAAAAGACAGAAAGAAGAGAGACTGTAAAAGCTAGCTTAAATGCTCAAGCGATAATATTTCTAGGACTGTTTCCATAACGCTTAGTTTCCAATGGCATTATAAGATCACCATTCAGTGATCAAGTGTGGAAATCACTGTCTTATAGAAAGGCAATCCCTGACAGAATACAGAGAGGAGAGAAGCAGTTAAGAGCAAGACAGTTACGATTGCTAAACTACATAGTGGTTATTCATTTCAACTCTAAAGAGAAAGCATATCTTATTATTCACTCCATCTGAACTTTGTTCTGTAAGCCTGGTTCTTTTATACACTGAAGACTACATTACTGAAGTACTAAACGAACATAAATAACATTTAAATTCAACCTATAGATCCCATGTCACAAAGCTTAAGAATGTCAAGTAGATAAATCTGAACAAATCTAATTTCACATTTCATGATAGAGAGATTCAGGAATAATAAAGCATAACAATATAATAGTGGAGAGGAAAAAAATAATTCCCTGCATCATATTGGGTTTCATTTTATTCTCTGAGAGGTACACATTGCCATTAATTCTGCAGGCTGTATACTAAAACAAGGACATTTAGTCATGAAATCACTGTCAGTGAATTGGTAACTGTCAAGAATCTGTTCATCACAACACTTGTTTCTTCTTGATTCACTTTAACTTTAACAAAACTGAATATTAATGCGCAACAAAAATAGTAGTCTTTGCATGCAAAACTTATGTGTTTCACTGAAGACACCCCCACTTCCTCCTACCAAACAGCTGTGTAAAATAGTATATTCCAAAAAATTTTCTTTAATGCTAGAGCACCAAAGAATGGCTGAGGTAAAAGGAAGTCTTTTTGTCAAATGCCTTGTTTAGTGAAGGCACTTGAATGTATTTTTATTTTATTTACCAGTTATAAAGCTGCTATCATATTACGTAACTTATTCCAGGCCAGAATTAACCTGCAGTAAAGCTATGATCTTAATGAATCTTTAAAGAATTATCGGCACTTTCTACACCATCTATTGGTGAACTAGAAAGAAGCAACAAAAGAGGTCTTACTAGGAAAATAAGCATTATGGATAGACATGAATACCTGTTATTAAACAACTATTCATGTGTGCAGGGGAAGCAAAGACATGTTGAGAAGTGCACTTTGGCTCCAAAATAGGAATAGTAAATCTCAAAATAGATATATGAGCCAAGAACAACAGGTCATAGTATTTACCTCATGGCTAATTGATGCACTGAATGAAGTATGCTATATCTTGCTGTGTGCAAGGGCATGGTCTGAAATGCAAGGCTTTTGACAGTTCTGTTATTGAGAAAATCTATATGATGGTGATACCTCTTGTGTGGATGCGTTAAGTTTAAGTCTACAACCTCATGCTAATGTCTTGATTTGTTTCAGCCTGTAGGGAGTTTGTGCAAAATAACATTAGCCAATTCAGGGTAGTTTGAATGCCACAAAGGGTGGTTCTGGGATGATTTATTTCCAAACAGGTTTTTCATCCAGTCCAAACTGCAACTGCTTAGTGATGTACTGAAGAGCTTCCAGCCTGGAAGGACATGCAATGACCCAGTGTGCAGAACCAATGCCAATTTTCTTCTGTACTGCAGGAAGTTAATGCATAGTGACCAGGTGGTATTCTCACAAGTTTTTTCTTTTTTTTACTAATAAAGTATTCCTGGTGATCAGCAGCTTCCTTTAGATTGTGCACTCAGCCTTGTGCTGACTAATTTGCCTTCATGTTATGCACTGGCCTGAGTACGAACCCACTGCTTGCCCATTTAGCACTAATTTATGTTTCCAGCAGAGAGCTGAAGAAGCCGTATCCTTACTGAAGGACAATGAAGATGTGGCTAACACCCCTGAATGAAATGACATTGCGCTGAAGCTTTAGATCCAAGACAATCATTATTTGTCTGTACAAAACTAAAGGAAAAAAAAAGGATATTTCTATTACTAACTAGGAAAAGTGTTCATCCCCAAGGCTTTACTTTAAGGAAGAGGTGGCTGAAAGCAGTGCATTGGCCGCTAAAGTTCTTGTTTCATTGAGCAATAACAGAGTTAAATAACTTCTGTTTGGCCCATGAGGCTGAAATCATCATACTTCAGCAATGCAATTCCTGATGACCCAAAATTTTCCATTCAACATAGGCAGCAGTTAGGATCTCCTAGTGAGCACTGCTCAAGATGGCACAGAAGGTACATCTGGAGCTTGGGCCTGACACTAACATACAGCTGCCACAAGAGCCACAGACAAGAAAAGGAGAGGTTAGAGGGAATCTCTCATGTATTTTTAAGGAAAAGAGACAGCATGCTCCTTAGGGACTGGACACAAACGTGACAGAGCGTACACTGTTGCTGGCCAGCAAACAGATAAAGGGTTGTGCGGAATGCAAGAAGGAGAAAGAAGGGAGAGCCTGTTGGAGATACTTGTTCATCTGACATTTGCATAGGCAAGTGGAAAACCTGAGAGGAGAACTAGTCCTAAATGACGCTGTGGATTTCTCTGCACAGGCTTTCCATATACTCTAAGGGAAGCACTGTTCGAACTAGTACCCATGGAAGGGAATTTTGTCATGTTTCAGGACTAAAGTTTGCAAACATGATCACCAAATATCATAGAAGGGCACTCTTTTGCTTTCAGGAACAACAGTTAGAATAGACATTTTATTTAAAAGATATATAGACTATTGGCTTCTGCTGGGGGGGTGTGTGGAGAAAGTGAACTACAGTTAAACATCAGATTCCCAGACACTAAAGTCATAGAATCATGGAATCATAGAATCATAGAATCATTAAGGTTGGAAAAGACCTCTAGGATCATCAAGTCCAACTGTCAACCCAACACTACCATGTCTCCTAAACCATGCCCTCAAGTGCCATGTCTACAAGTTTTTTGAACACCTCCAGGAATGGTGACTTCACCACCTCTCTGGGCAGCCTGTTCCAGTGCCTGACCACTCTTTCAGTAAAGAAATTCTTCCTAATATCCAAGATAAACCTCCCCTGGTGCAGCTTTAAAACATTTTCTCACGTCCTATCGCTAGTAACTTGGGAGAAGAGACCAACACCCATCTCGCTACAGCCTCCTTTCAGGTAGTTGTAGAGAGCAATAAGGTCTCCCCTCAGCCTCCTCTTCTCCAGGCTAAACAATCCCAGTTCCCTCAGCTGCTCCTCATAAGACTCGCTCTTCAGACCCTTCACCAGCTTTGTTGCCCTCCTCTGGACACGCTCCAGTGCCTCAGTGTCCTTCTTGTCCTGAGGGGCCCAAAACTGAACACAGTATTCCAGGTGCAACCTCACCAGTGCTGAGTACAGGGGCACAATCACTTCCCTACTCCTGCTGGCCACACTATTGCTGATACAAGCCAGGATGCCATTGGCCTTCTTGGCCACCTGGGCACACTGCTGGCTCATGTTCAGCCGGCTGTCAACCAACACCCCGAGGTCCTTCTCCATCGGGCAGCTTTCCAGCCACTTCCCCAAGCCTGCAGCATTGCATGGGGTTGTTGTGACCGAAGTGCAAGACCCAGCACTTGGCATTGTTAAACCTCATTGATTTAACAACCTGATTTTCAAGATGCTGAGTTCAGTCAGTTATATATAATTTTCCTATGCTTGATGTTCACTTTAACTAAGTATAGCTATGCTAATTATAACCTCACTGTACTCTCGCTCTCCATGGGGCTCCTACTTTGCATATGGCCACATTTTAATTAAAGAGAATGTTTTCTTCTGTGCCACTGATACCTCCTTGATCCGGACCTCCTTGCAGAGGTTTCCTCTGGTCCAACTGTGTACATATATAACAAATGGTGCAAAGGGGTAAAGTAGCTGCAGCTCTAATGTGATTGAAAATAAAACTTCAGCCTCTCATGCTCGCAGGCTGCCTCCTTTTTTTACTTCAACTTTCAGAGCACTGTGAACACTGGAATTGATAATGTTTGCTGCCTCTGCTTTTTTTTTTCTTTTTCTAGAATAATGCTGTAATAACACTGAGACTTCTCCAGAAGTCTCCACAAAATTCAGATGATGAGCGGTACTTATATTAGTTGACAAAACTAAAGTAAGAATAGGAAAATGCCTTCTTCCTCAGACCTCAAGATTTCACTGAAAGAAATTTGCATTTGGTGTTTTTCTTATGTGGATTGGGCTTTTGGGCACAGACCCAACAGGACAGATTAAAAGTTAGTTATTTCCATTTACCTTGCGTTATACAAAATATAAGGTGCTGTCATGAAGCATGTGCATGGGACCTTAACTGGAATAACAATAATAAGCTCTTTTCCTTCTATTCCAAGGTATCAGAGAAATAATACTAAAGATAACAGGAAAAATATTCTTATGTTAACATTTCATTGAAAGATTTTGTACATTCAACAGAAATGTGAAAAACTTATTTCCTGTTTGCATCTTAATTCAAAATAATAACCTAATACATTTCTGTAAATGGTAATCTACACTTCTGTAAATTGTAATCAAGAGAAAACAGTTCATACATGAAAAAATTAAAAAGCTGTAGGCAAATCCCTTCTGCACACAAAGGTGTCTTGCCCTAACTATAGTTTTGTATTTCAGGTCAAAAATATTGGTCATAGGTGATCTTGGAGGTGTGCTCCCGTATCCTCCGTGTCAAAAAGATTGGCACTAAGCTGCTCAATGGTCATACAGAAACAGTTCAACTAACCCAGATGTCACTGGCCTAGGTGACATGGTTATCATCCTCCCCCTTGCAGTAACAAATCTACTAGTGAAAAAATTACTGCCTCCTCAGAGCCTCCAAATTGTCTGTCTATATACAATTTTGCCATTTTCCTTAGAATATAGAGGTAGCTACATATCGCCCCACTATGAAATGTGTATTTCTGCTTTACTCAAGCTCATTTGGCAGAAGCTGAGGAACAAGCTGGCAGAATTTGGAACCTCTGGAGGACACACAACAGTGACCACTGAGGCATGGGACAACCCTGACTTGGCAGGGTAGTAGCAGGATCTAACCCTGCCCTTTCCCATTCCTGCTAGTCCATCCTCAGCTATTCTCATGGATGCTGCCAGCGCATTACTACTGTCATTGTAACATTTAAGCAAAATTATTCTGAGTGCAAGCTGTAAGTCACTGTAACTATTTTGCATCAGAATACAAGATGTGGGTGATTCAGCATCCATGCCCTTTTACAATCCCAAGTTCCCACCAGTTCCAGCAGAGGCACTACCGCTGTGCCAAGATGGCACTGCAAAGCATTGGCTGTGAGTATTCAAGTATTAGGAAGAAAGGTGAAAGCACTTGAATGACTTCTGCTAAGAACACACAAAAAATGGTTGAGCCAAGAAAATGGCCAAAGATCAGTACAGAAAATACGGCATTAACAAAGTTGCTAATCAAAAAAGACCACTAGACTAATATAGCCTCTGTTGTTAAACAGACTAGGTCACTGTCCGCTTCATTTGCCTTTTTATGGGGTAAACATGAGGACCTCAGATGTGTGTGTGACCACTGTAAAGAAACAAAGAATTCAGGGCATATGCATATCTTGTTTATATTGTAAGAGTTTTCTTCAGAGACTTGAATGCCCATATATGAGCAATGCCCATTATTATTATTATTATGTGTGTATATAATTACCAAGAGGTTGTGAGCTTTTCTCCCAGGCACTAAGTTTTCTACACAGGTATACAATTTGTCAAACAGCCATTCTAGTGTAATGTGAGCACCAAGGCAAGAATATATATCACTTACTGTCTTGATCCAAACTTTTGAAGCCTTATTTGCTTTTGTTGGCTCAGATCACTAGTTAGAAATCTTTCTTCCAAAAAAGTATAATCTTAGTAAGAACGGCCAAACTAAGAAACTGGGTTCAAAGTACTTCTGGTTTCCAGAGAACCCCAGTATTGCCTGCAACGGGAAGTTCAGAGGTGGAGACCCAGACTTCCTCAGCAAGGAGTGAACCAGGAGCCTGAGGAGTAGGGACAGAGACTAACCGAGGAAGTGAATAGCACTGAGATGGAGAACCAGAGCTGGGACAGGTTAGAAATGAGACAGAAGGGATAATCCTGATCATCACCAGGAATTTAGGATACTCAGCATTACAATTCTAGTATCACAGCAAGAACCTCTGAATCTGGCTCACAGACAGACCCATTTCTATTCAGTCCTGGGCCAGAGGCTATAAACAACCAATATCGCCTGTTCTGTTCACAAAGGTCTGTGCCACATCAACACCAGTACATAAAATTCACTGAGGAACATTCTTTTACTGTGAGGCCAACATGCACAGCCTGTCCATACAACTCTCTGGACAACTCTCTCCTCCAAAATAGGGTGGCTACATCCAAGAAGCTGCTGATGGGTCTTGCCCTTAGCCTCAGCCACCACCTGTCCATGTCTAGGAACTGCCTGAGAGACAGGTAGTTTTGGTCCCAAGCAAAAAAAGCAGTAACAAAAACCCCTATGCTAACAATTTAACAATATGGAAAATAATAAAATCTGTGGATTGGAAAATAACAATATCTCTGGATCTGTGGACAATATTAAGATCTGTGCACTGCATGGTTTCATTTACTAGTATAGATGTAGCCTAGGTCCTTATTTATAGTCTGGCTGAAATAATATTTATCATTTCTAATTTAAAAGAAAAAAGGAAAGGAGAAAGGGAAAGCAGAAAGGGAAAGAAGAAAGAGAGGCAGCTAGAGAAAGACAAAGGAATAAAAAGGAAGAACAAAAAAAAGGCTCAGAGAAGCAATCCGAAAAACCAATCAACACAAAATCTGTGTTAAAAATATACTAAGGCAGTGGAACCTGTGCATGCTCTCAGATGAAGAGCTCATATCAAACTGCTGTGAGGGACACAGATATATAACTACTGGCCCTGTAAAAACAAAAAAACTGAAGTTTTGCAATCCTGGATATGAACTAAATACTTCTTCTTTCAGTGTTAATAACATTTTTATTTGGATTTAAATATGGGAGACTTGACATCAGGAGAAAAAACAACTTTCGGAAATTTAGTGAGTAGCTATTGAAAAAATATTCTCTCTTTACTTTGCAATAAATCTCTATCAATACCTAACATTGCAGATCTGGGAGTGCTGGAAGATGGAACCTTGTGCAGTACTACTGAGGGACAGCTCTGCCGCCCCAACATTTAACCACTTGGTTTTTGTGGCTTTGCAATGGGAATTGCAGCTGCACAACTCGGAATTAATACAGGTTACAAGAGCGAGTTTTAGTCTTGATTGGTTCTTTTCTCCCCTTCACAACATGCTCGCACAGATGGTTCCGTGAGCTTAGCAGTAGGGGAGTGTAGGATCTGTCAGCCCAACTCAGGAGTGGCTCTTCCCATGTTGGCATCACTATAAATCACCCTTGGGACCACATGGCAAGGACAGGCGGCCAGCCTCTTTCAACAGTGCCCTTGTGGAGGCAGCTGCACATATAACTCCAGCAACGTGAGCCCAAGTTTTCAGTGTCGTCACCAGTAAGTTTGTAGAAACATTAATAAGAGTAATCAGAAGTTCCAGAAGACCTGTGGGAGCTACCACAGTACAAAGAAAAACATTTTGATCTCTCTCTTACTTAATTTCTCACTTCTGGATTCTAATATCACTGCTGAAACAGGATAGCATCACAGGCCAGAATTAGTACTATGGGAAATTAACTTATGACTGAATATGAGTAATTGAAGACATGTCCTGCTTTCAGCTTCCACCCCAAAAATGTAGATTGCATCCCCCAGTTGCCCTCCCCTTGTCGCACTCCCAGCATATGTACAGAGACAGTTCAGGTTTGGCAAGGTTTAGCCCTTTACTCCAAGAGGGCAGTTTCTTACTACCTGTAGTGCCTCTGCAGCACAGCTCACAGATAATTACTGCCTCATCAGGTTTCCAAAATGTTCGCTATCCATCTTCCCCATTCTTTTCACCAGCTATTGTCAGGAGCTTTACATATTTGATAGCGTAATCTTCCTTTGCTTATTATTTGTTTTTATTATTATTGTACCATTATAATCTCATTATAGTCTTTTCTAGTTTCAATTATTGTATTTATTTTTTACTGAGTCACTGTAATTGCTTGTGGTTTTTAATAATGTTTAAAATTTCCACTCTCTGAAGCACATATTATCATTCCCATTATAAAATTCAGTTAAAAGGTTGTCAACAATCTTGGTTTGCGCTGGTCTTGGATTGATCTTTTTGCAGTGCATGATACACAGAGCCTGCCTTGCCAATGCCTCCAGCCTACAAAGGTAGATTCACTTGTAAACAACAGGCTCATCAGCATGTAAGAACTCATAGGAGAACTGATCCTCATATTTGTGTGGAAGAGAAGTATTTTATAAAATCCTTAAAGCCTAGGAGCATTATAAACTTATTTTCCAAACCATCCAACTGTGGGAATTACTGGTTTTCTGCTCTGGGTGTGCGTGGTAAAACTACAGTTTTATGACAAGACTCTGAACTTTTGTGACTGAGTGACCATTAAGCTTACAAAACATAATCGTATCAATAAAGTGCAATAAAGTAACTCCTCTCTGACAGAAAATAAGAAGGCATTCTCCTCATTTCCCAATTATTTCTCTGAAACATGAGATTAAGTGTATATCCACCAATCACACACATACCCCCAAAGAAAAATTAAGTAAATAAGATCTGAAAATCAATCCTGAAGTTTTTTCCTGCACAGGAATCCTGTAACCTGTCAGGAACCACTTAAAATCATTACAGCTTTACTTGGTTGAGTGGATTGTCCCTGAGAAATGTTTGCAGAAGCGTGAATTCAAATTTGAACAACACGGTTATTTAGTTAACAGAGTTACATTTGCTGTCACATCTGATTAAATTAATTTACATGTTTCTGATTTACCAGGATTTATGTTTTCCTAGAAATAGAACTAAATGCAACTAAAATGCATTGATATTGTAATACAGTTTGGGTTTTGTTTTGGTTTTTTTTAAAAAGCTTAATTACTCTCTTGTGTAGGCAAGGCACTTATGTAGTAAAAATACTTTCAAGAAATTAGGGCTTCCTTTTTTAAAATAACTTTGGACCTGAATTCATCAACAACTTGGCAACAACCTGAGCTCTTCTTTATCTAGGAACATTATTTAAAGATGTGCACAAGTCCCACTGTAAGAATGACAGAATTTTCATATGCAACAGGAAAAATATTGCAGTACTCTGCTCAGGAAACACTCTTCAATGTTTTGAGAAACACGCCTCAGCACTTAATCCCGTGCAAGTTGCATTCATCATACACATCATATTTGCATACTTTTAAAATTTGACTTTGAATTCAGCAATTAGATGCTTTAGGGCACAACACATGAACTTACTCGTGTGCAAAACTAGATTAGAAAAGTTTTTGAGTATTTTGTGATACAGGATGACTGGAAGGGGGGAAGATGGCTCTAGTGGATGGGTGTACTTCTCAGCAAGGCA
Organism: Morus bassanus; assembly: GCA_031468815.1. Classification (NCBI taxonomy): domain Eukaryota; kingdom Metazoa; phylum Chordata; class Aves; order Suliformes; family Sulidae; genus Morus; species Morus bassanus. The sequence continues at coordinate 94,537,463 of CM062569.1, forward strand.
CAGCTTGACATCCTATTATTCTGTATTGCACTTAACACCCAGATTCATTCAGAGGTACTGCTATGAAACTGCTCTTCAGCTTGTTCATCTGCATAACTAATGATCACTTTAGAGACAGAAAGATCCATCCATGAAAACATTAAGATAAAAGTTAAAAGCTCTGAAGTTACAGACAGGTGGGAATAAGATAGTAATTTAAGTGTAATTTTCGGCAGAATATGCAGGCTACATTGTACCGGTAACAGGGTGTGATGAAGAAAGCATTTCCGCCTGCTCCTGAAGCCCTTAATAATCAGAAAACCAACTCCCATACAGTTCATTTTTTCACAAAGAGCTGGAAAGGATCATTAAATCATCTAGTTTAGTCTCCATTTCTCCACAGGCATCTACATTTTACATAAAAACTCCAGTCAACTTGGGTGTCTAAAGCATAACCTTTTAAAGAGGCACACATCAGGTCTATGTAGTGGTCTTATTGGCAGCAGTGTCTGCACCTTGGCCATTGAAATGCCAGTGCTCAAAGCATTTGCAGAAAAATTGCACACAATAAAAATGAAAAAAAAAAAATGGTGTAGATGGAATAACAGAGAGGAAAGGGAATTCAGTATTTTTAAAGTTTAGTGCTTACCTCACTACAGCTAATATCTAACTTTATATTTAGCAAAATTGGCAAACAGCAATTACATTCTTAAAGGCAATCAGTGCTTGCACCCAGCTATGCAAGTAAATAAGTAAAGCGGCACAGATAAAGATCTTCAGATTTATCTGAAGTGCACTAGCAAGGTATTTGAATGACAAGCATCCTGCAAATTCTCATAAACCAAGGTCAGAAAGGCTAAGGAGTCTGGTGTTCAAAAGTGTTATCATTTCAGTAGATATCATAGTGTATGTCTCATGCATATTCTAGAAATACACCTCTGGCTCAACAGGCCTGGCCTCTCTGACCTGAAACGGTCAACCCAAAATTCCTCATGTATGACAGATACGAGACAAAACAGATCTGAGTGGGAGCTATTCAGAGATGAAGAATTTGCTATGGGAAGTGGATGATCCACTGGCCAGTTCCATCGCCATCCTCACCACGGAAAAAATTTGCCTTATATGCAGTCTGTCTGGGTTCTTGTTCTATTTTTCTCAGATAAATTGAAGAACCTTGTATTAGATGATCCTTTCACTCTGGAGCGATGCTCATCTGATTCAATCAAAATACACCTCTGTTTCTGAAAAGCCAAAGATCAAGCTCTAAGTCTTACTGTGAGGCATTTTCCCTAGATCTTAAGGGTTTTCTTCTCTTTTCTGTATGCCCATGCATTTTTCCAAGATCACTTAAAAAATGTAGGCAAGAAAACTGTAACGTTTTAACTTTGATATTAAGAACATCATTTATAACGCTGAAACCCTCTTCCTGTTCACTAGCCCTCTAGTTAAATACCATATCAGTAAGTTAGCCCTTCAACACCCAGCACAATCTTAAAACAATATCTTGAGTTCCTTGTCCAGCATCACAGAAGAGAAAAAGTTGAAACTTCCAAGAAAATATTCTCTGCTATTCTGGTATTGTCACTTCCTTTCTTGGTCCCAATGGGCCATTTCATTTTCTCCTAAACCCAAATTATTTTCTTGGAAGGTGTCTAGCTTATTAGACACAGATGAGATATAGATTGATTTATACAACTGTCCACTCTAATAGCTATTCATGGTGTTCTAATTGTTTGTTTCAGATACAAGTTTTGGAAGATTTTTTTTCAGATTTACCTCCAGTTTAGTTCTAAATAGGGTTGAACCTGGTTCCACTCATTGCACAGCCATTCCAGAAACAGCCCTGTTTCACTGCCATCGTAACAACCTTTTGAGATCTGTCTTTCAACCAGTGTCCAGCCCATTAAGTCTGTGTTCTGCTATAATGGAGCAATGGTTTTAAAATCATCTGCATCAAGTCAAACAGCTTACAGCACGCTATACGCATTTGGCTGAAATTAACTGAAACCTTGAAGAAAATGTCTGTTGGAAAGACTTACTTTCATAAAAACACGTGAAAACCCATTACAGAGTCTAAACCTGTAACTGCTTACTAACAAAAAAGATGAGACAGGACTCAGGTTTTTATATCAAATGAAACTAATTTGTTTCTGGAGTCATCCTGATTGTTACTTTGAACACCGGTATAATACTGACACTTACACTTATAGAGCTTTCTCAGTTATCCTTGAACTATTCTAGTATCAACAATGAACCAGAAAACTTTCTCAAACAGCTGTTTCAAACTCTTGAATGTAAATGCCCTGACCCTACAGATACTAACATTATTCCTAGATATCACTGGCACCAAAAGTCTAACTGACTTGCATAATACAAATTTCTTTTATCATCAATACTGTAACATTTTTCAACTACAGTGGGTTTACTCCTCTGCTAAATATCCTTTGTTCTTAATTTATTTAAAATCCTCCATTATATTTTGTTCTGTCAATTATATTTTTCACTAATGCCCTTGAGGGAACACACTATTAAGTGCTTTGCTGTATCAGGTCCTCATCAAGGAAGAAGTCAGGCCTACGGAAACTTTCCTATCTGTGATGACAGAAAGCCCAGGAACCAGTTCCATATCATTTTAATCTACACAGCCATATTTGGAAATAATCTTTGCATTTGTTAACCAACCCAAGGTGATCCTGAGCAAAGATAAACTCATTGACCTCTAAAATATTACATTAATAGATACCCCAGAAGCATTAGTGAACTTCCCAGACAGAAGATAAAGCTACTTTTGGATTGCAAAACAAGTCAGACCTAAAATTCAATAGAGTTTTTTTTTTTTTTTTAAAAAGAAGTAAATGCTTCCAAAGACCACAAGAAGTTAGAATTCGACTACAGTTTTTTCAGGCCCCTTCATTTCTAAAATACTAACTAGCATGTACAGGGTGAAAAAAAGTTGATCAGGTTTTAATATTAAGAAATCTTCAGGAGAAAAAAAACTAGATGGAAGGCAATTATACAGCCTTTACTATACGCATATATGCCCTTTAATTCATTTGCACAAAATACTTAATGTGCAAAATCATCATTGCAGCAATATGCCTAACTGGATTTGTTTATTCTGTATAACATAAAAAACCAGAGTCATTAAACTCCTACAGATTCACTTCTCAGTGTGTAATTTGAATGTGAACATATTCAATTAAAAACACTTCAGTAATGAAAACAAGGATTATCACTGGGATAGTAGTTGTTTTATAAAAATATGCCAATATGAAATGCAGAAATAGTCAAGGGTCACTGGTAGTCAGTCAACTGATTTTTTACTATCATTTATTCATTGACTACTAAACTTCCAGTATTATCTGTGCATCCCAAAGTAAATAACTATAACATAGATGAAGCTTTCATGTTAAAAATTCCAAGGCTGAAATTAGTAAGAATAGGCTAAATGTTTTTCTTGCCCTTCTGCAAAGATGGCTTCATAATTAATTCAACTGAATGAAGTAGATACTATGGATAAGGAGATACATAGAAACAAGTATACTTTTTTATAAAAGTGCTCATTTTACCACAGATGGAGGGCTGAGGTAAGGAAAGAATGGAGAAAAAATGTATTTGATAACGAAGAAGTTATCATGCCCTAATTCCTATTTAACTGGAAGACAACCCATAACTGAATATATAACTGATTTCTTAAAAGAGAGCTTTTAAACTAGGACTTCATTCTTATGCTTTCAATTCACATAGCTTAAGAAGGATTAATTCTTTGGAGCTGCTTTGGCCTATGTCATTTGCTTTTTAACTAATGCCAGAAACAGAGGCAAATGTTTAATAAAATTTTTAAAAAGTTTTAATTTGGGGTTAAAAAATAACTACAGGACAAACAGTCTTGTGATATATGGACTCTGATCACATTTTCTTACCTCTGAAAGAGGAAATTTAAATGCACTCACATCACACTAAAGAAAAGGACTTGGAAAGAAAGAGTACAAGGCAAGACTTACCTTTCCCAAAAAGGTTTAGAAAAAAATGGTCAAGGGCCAAGAAATTATTTCAACATTTTTTTTTTCTTGGAAAAGAGAAATCTCAAATCAAGGGCACTAATTTCCAGATATTTAAAATGCCATTGTGAAAAGAGATAACAATCATCTATTCTCCATGTCCATGGTGGACTGAACAATAATATTAAGTTTAAAGTTGCAGCAGGGTACCTTGTTTGAAATATTTTGCACAATATCTAACAGTAAGACTAATCAAAGATAGACCTACATTGCTTCAGAAAGCTGTGGAACTTGTCATAGGCTGCACAACTATGAGGAATGACCTCCAGGCAGGCATGACAGAGCTTGTGTGGGACAAGCGGAAGAAACTATATGATCTGGTCAAATCCTCCTCCAGACCTAGAGGTCTTCTGTGATTATTTGAATGAGTTAAAATGGAAAAGTACATGAAAAACCTGTGGCCATCAAATCAGATAGATACAATTACAATGAAAAATGTAATTTTGTACTGGTTTAAACAACATGCCTTTAGCACTTAAACTCTTAAACATATCACATTTTCAAAAAAGTTGAAATTATTGTAAAATTATTTCATTAAACTATATGCAGAATTAGTCACCAATTCCACAAGAAATTGTGTGTATAGGCACACAATGAGTTAACAGTTATGAGTTAACAGTTACCATCCACAAGGAAGATATCAAATCTTGCGATACAGAACATGCTTGTGAAGACACAGAGAAAGATACTACTCAGCTGTACCAGAGAGCCTAAATTATGGACAAGCCTTATCATCATCAACAAACTTAGGAAATGCCAATCCAGGATACTTGGAAAGGAAGAATATTTCTGAAAAACAAATCCCTGGCAATAAGAATCAATTATGTTAGAGAAGACATGGTGCTTGTGGGAGTCTGGAAACTCAGTCTAAAGAGCAACAGCACTGTGGTATGACTGGCCTGCCTTCACCCTGGCTGGCCAGGGTGCAATGAGAAAAGACAGTGAAGTTAAAAGAGTGAATGCAAATTCCATCCTTAATTTTATTGCCCACCCACCAAAAAAAAAAAAAACCAACCAAACAAACAAACAAACAAAAACCCAACAAAACCAAAAAACCCACAAACAAAAAAAAAATCCCCAACAACAACAAACCCCCCCATATCTTTGTTTCTGTTGCAAAATGAGCTGACTCTTGGCACTCCCATCCCAGCCTATTCATATGGGTTGAGAGACAAAATTCAGGAAGTAATGTGCTGTGCACACGTGCCCAATGCCAGGAGGAAGCAGAGAAGAACAAAACACCAAAATATTTGTACTGCAAATTAAACCTCCCAGGTTCTCTTAGAATGCTCAAGGTTAAGCCTTGGCTAACATCAGATTCCTTGAATGGGAAAAGAAATATTTTTGGTACAGTATTTATACCTTAGTCAAAAGAACCAGCAGGAAGGCTACAAAATTCAAGTTAAATAACAACAGAGTTTTGTAGGAAGCCATATGTCTTCTAAAATGCCAAGCAAAGGTGTCAGTGACAGTTAAGGATGCTTTGCAGTTTACTGTTGAGAGTAATTTGTCAATAACTTGCATGACGATATGCTAAAAGATTTTTTCAGAGAAATCAGCCGAGCATTACACAATGTCAAATAGCTAAGAATCTGCTAGCTCAAAAGACTACATTACTCAAGTGTAAGCATAGTCAATATCAACCGAGGATGTGTTTCTAACATGATCTTAAAAAAAAAAAAAAAAAGAGAGAAAGAAAAATTCAGGTAAGTTATAAAGAACAAAATTAGAAGATCAAAAAGAAAGGCAGCAGAACTAGAGACAATAATAAGCGCATAAAATCCTACAGGGAACTGCAAAACATTAGGCATGGAAATCAGCAAAATATCTAATAAAGTGATAAAGCTGCCAAATAAAAAAAAAAAGTGATGAAAAGTACTACCAACAAGGGAGAAGATTGGAGTTATTGACTATGCTGAGTTATGAAAGGCCCTAAGGAAAAGGAAAACACAAAACATCAGAGAAAGTATCTGTGATCTGTGATGCTCTTGAGTTACAACTCAACAAAATAAAAATAACGAAATGGCATAGGATTTCTTCCACAAGGACTTAAACGATAGAGTTTCAAAAGAAGAAAGATGACTACAGCCTCCCCACACATAAATTACTTGAGTAAACAAGTCAGAGACCAGCTCTAGCAGAAAACAAGGAATGCCGCCCAGCAGCTATTGCTTGTAATGATTTCCAACAGAGTAGTATCTTCATGGCTACAAGGTTGAGAGTCTGAAGATGTCCACCTTTAAGGCCAAAATCTGCCTTTCACTATGAAGGTGAACCTCATGCCAGTTAAAAGGACAAGCAATAAAATCTGTCTCAGAGTTTACTCTTTCTTGAATTTTAATTCCAGTAACATGAAGTCCAACCAAAACAAAAAAATCAAAGAATCATAGAATGGTTTGAGTGGGAAGGGATCTTAAAGATCATCTAGTCCAACCCCCCTGCCATGGGCAGGGACATCTTTCACTAGATCAGGTTTCTCAAAGCCCCATCCAACCTGACTTTGAACACTTCCAGTGATGGGGCATCCATAACTTCTCTTCTTCCAGTGTCTCATCACTCTAATTGTAAAAAATTTCTTCCTTATGTCCAATCTAAACCTACCGTCTTTCAGTTTAAAACCATTGTCTCTTGCCCTGTCACTACAGGCCTTGGTAAAAAGTCTTTCTCTGTCTTTCTTATAAGCCCGCTTTATATATAAAATGATGTATGATGCAATCTATTTTCTTTCTTTCGAGTTAACAAGAAATGGAAAGACAATCATATTGAACGCTTATGATCTGCCATGAAAAAACAAGCAAAATAAAATACTGTTATCTCCTTCAAAACCACCTTCTCTGCCTATGCAGGCTGATGTGCCTTCATTAGCACCTTGCGTTCATAGTTATGAAGAAGCTTGCCTCAGCATGGGAGGCTCCCTCATAGAGCCAGTCTCTTGGAAGTGGTAGAAAGTATCTGAAGGGTCCCTGTCAAATCTGATGTCTGGCCTAAAGAAGCTGTCTCATTTGGGTGATACCAAGACACTCGTGTCTGCACAGACAGAGGTACCTTAAGCACCATCCAACAGCCTACTTCTTACTGGACATCAAAGCATCCTGTGCCTTTGAGGAGCACCATGCATTGCCATTGCATCCAAAATCCAAAAAGTTTCCAAATCAGATAGATTATTGCATTCCCTGTAGCAACAATGATATTCAGAATACTGCTAAAGAATCTGAAAAGAAAAACCTACAAATTGGGGTTTTGGTGTCTCCCACCACCATCACCAGAAAAACAGCAAGGCTTTGAGTGATGATTTGTGTTTCTCTGGATCAACATCTTTCCATCATGAGCGCCCCTATCCCCATCAATTTTTCTAGAGCACTTTTAAAAGCAACTACCATTAAATAAAGTTATCAAATGATTTTGTTAAATCCTTAACACAGCTGGTCTTCCATGAAATAAGTGTCATAAATTATTCATAGCAAAGAAAAAGTACCTTGCTTATTGTATGGCAGTTCTCTATAGGTTGCTGAAGTGTATTTAATGTTACAAACTGAAGTAAAGGGGACTGACTCATCGCCATCCTGCAGCCCAGAGGAAGAGTTCAGAGTAAATTCCCAATAACCTGTGTGCCAGCAATCTCTTCACCACACTAAAACCAAACAGGCTTCCCCCATCCTAACTTTGATTATCTGAGCTTTGACTTTTTCACTCCCCATAAACCATTCCAGAAGTACAGCATAGGCATATCATTCACTGAGCCACTTGAACAATTTATCCACAGTTTTCATCTTTGAAAACCTGGCTACCCCTTTCAGCATTAGTAAGTCATCTTGAAACTGGTTTCACAGAAGGAAGGTTCTTTTCTAAAACAGAAGGCAAGATCAGGAATCGTGCAGGAATTTCATTTTACCATCAGTGAGTATGAAGTTTGCCTCCTCAACTGAAGCTCCCCAGTTCAGCGCACGTGCCTGCAAGACACATGGTCCTCGGTGCTGCAGGTGATGCACTGCTTGCACCTGCCTGCAACCTGCCAGTCCTGCCAGGCAGAGCAGGGGTAGATGGGGGTCAGCCTCCTCACCATCTTTGCAGCATTTGGCAGTCCAGAACATACACAGCTCTTGTTGCTGCGCAAAATGCTTCAAGGACTGCAGTTGTGCATTGCCCCAGAAGACGACACTCCACTTCATGAGATGTAATTTGTTCCACGAAAGGTATATTCTTTATTCTTAGACAGCAGGCTATGCCTTTCCAGCTATGCCCTTGGAAGACCATGCCACATAAGCGTTCAAAGGAACCACAGGCAAAAGAAGGGGTTTTTTCTGCATTAGCTAGCAACAAGTATACTTCTGCACTTTAAGATTTTCCTATTTTTGAAGCACTTCATAAACATTATTAAGCACTCACTACTCTCCTCTGAGCTAAGCAAGTCTTACCAGCAGTAATGCACTAACCACTGGCACATACCACCCCATCACTGGGTTAGGAAAATGATTAAAGACCAAAGTAAAAGCCCTCAAGGCTAGAAGATAAGTCTTCAATGAAAATGAAATAGATATTTTACTGTTCCGACGGTCAAATACACAATACCTGTCACTTGACTAATTTGGACAGATACTAATAAAACAAATGTTCTGCTAAAGAGGAGGCTTATAATACAGTGCATTTGTTTACTGTGTCTTCTTACTATTACAGTTTCCATAGAAACAGGAGAGAGTTAAAAAATTTCAGCACTGAGCAACAAATTCTAATGATCTTTTTTAAAGAATTGTTATAATATATATTTAGTGCAAATAGAGTACGTCAGCAAGATTTATACTTGGGTGTATGAAACATGGATCACTAGTCCTAATGCAGAGGTGCTCATGACTGTACATGATTTCTATGTCTTTATGGCATCAGGAGAAAGAACACTTCCTTTAACACACATTAGTAACAGTCCACGCCATGCTGGTCCTTCCTCTTAAGGCTTTTCAGTTCCGTATCGCTTCCTCCAACTGCCCTCCAAACAAGCAGGGAAGCAAGAAGTACTGAAGCATTTTCAAAATATACTTCCCTTTCCCTGAAGCTTAAGTGTTATCTTATCCCTTACATTTATAATCACCTACAGCTTAACCATGATGTAATTTCTTATGCCTTGTGGGCTGATTTCTGTGACTCACAATTTCCAAATATATTTGTGAAGGTGGTTCATGAATTAAACTTCTGTCAGCTGAAGCCTCCAGCATTGTTCTGCCCATGTTCAGTAAGGAGGCTCCTGGCTCACTACAAGTTTTAACGGTACAGTTCAGAGGATCAGTCCCCAGTTTATAAAGGACACTCAAGAAGCCATTATATAAGGTAAGACAGATTGCAAATGCCCCCATGGCTTTTTGTCATGCCATCATTATTCTTTGGTAAGTTTAGGTTTCCTATATATACCACTGAAAATCTTCAGATGATTCATTCCCTAGGTTTCCTGTCAGATGAGCACAGTTGTGAGTTACACTTCTCGTAGTTTCTCTGGTACTGTACTCTTCCCCATCGCTTCTTCCCTGATTTTAAGCCATGTCCAGATAGGACCTGGGGGAACATGGGACAGTACCCTTGGTCAACTACAAATTCACATATCCCCACTTAAGCATTTAACTACCTATGTCTAGCAAACCAACATATTTTAATAAAATTAATATAATCTTCAAGAGATAACATGCATCTAATCTTGTAGATGTACTTTCACAGAGGTATACTGAAATAACACCTTCCTTTATGGTGAAGCATCTTCACCTTCTCTGCCCCCTCCCTGCCCCAATGATCTTTGCCCCAAGAAGCTAATAGGAGAGTTTTTGCTGTTCCTGAGCTCTTGTCATGGTTTTGGCTGGGATAGAGCTAATTTTCTTCACTGTAGCTGGTATAGTGCTGTGTTTTGGATTTAGTATGAGAATAATGTTAATTACACAAGGATGTTTCAGTTATTGCTAAGTAGTGCTTACACTAGTCAAGGACTTTTCCAGCTTCCCATGCTCTGCTGGGTGCACAAGAAGCTGGGAGGGGAGGGGGCACAGACAAGAGAGTTGATCCAACCTGGCCAAAGGGGTATTCCATATCATATGATGTCATGCCCAGTATATTAACTGGGGGGAGCTGGCCAGGGGAAGCAGCGATCGCATCTCGGGGACTGGCAGCGTCGGTTGGCGGGTGGTGAGCAGTTGCATCGCTTGTTGTTTCTTTGGTCGCCACACCCCCGGGTTTTGCCTCTCTCTCTCTCTCGTTATTTTCTGTTTCATTATATTATTGTTGTTGTTGTTATTATTATTATATCATTTTAATTATTAAACTGTTCTTAACTCATGAGTTTTCTTACTTTGGCCCTTCCGATTCTCTCCCCTATCCTACTGGGGTGGGGGGAGTGAGCGAGCGGCTGTGTGGTGCTTAGTTGCTGACCGGGGCTAAACCACAACAGTCCTTTTTGATGCCCAATGTGGGGCTTGAAGGCTTTGAGATAATAACAGTTGCTGGTCACAGCATTGATTCATCTACTCTCAATATTAGTTAGTCAGACCTACACCATGCTCTTATTTTTGCAGTAAGTGTTAAAGACTGGTGTTGTTTTTTGTAGTTTGCTATGCTCTGCAGTGGTTAGAGATGTTTTGCCTAGGAGATTTGTTATTAAAGCACTGGCCTTGAGCTTATTGGGTATTTGGGTTTTGTACTGAAGCCGTTACTGTACTTCAGGTACCACCTCATGGAGACAATTAGCAATTATACCTCCTCCTCTGTGAAGTTTTTAATGGAGGAAATACAGAATGGCACCTTAGCTACCATCTTCTGTAATGTATCCTCCTTCATTACAACAACTTTTCAGTATCTTGAACATCCTTGGGTAGTTAAGATACATCTGTTGATATTCCTATGGCAGGTTGTTTTGGTTTTGTCTGAGGTTAATAAGCAATTTAAGAATATCATCCAGAGATCCGCCTCAAGGCTGGATACTTATGAGTGGCAGGGTGTGTGGGATAGCATGGGCAAATGCCTAGGATGGTGGGCACCTCCAGTGTTTTGGGACTTCACCCCTGAACAAGTGCAGAATCCTGAAAAATTAGTAGAATATTTGGAGAAAGTATGTTGTCACCCTGGTAATTCCAGAGAGATACAAATCACTGCCATATGCTGGGGCCTGGCGCATGCCTACCAAGCCCTGTTCAACACTATTCAGTACCCTCAAGGGGAAGAGAAGGCCTCTGGATCTGAAAGAACAAAGAAAAAGAAGGTGACAAACACTGCGGCCACTCAAACCCCTATGACAGGCACTGCAGCTGAACCAGAGAATCAACCCATGCCAGTATCAGTCACCCCTATACACAAGAAGAAATCTTGGAAGTGAAAGTCAACTTGTTTAGAAAGAGATGATAGAAGAGCAGGGTCACCATGAGGAGAGGAAGAGAAAGAGCAATAATTCATAAATGAGATGGAAACCACCTGATCCCTATCTTTGAGTGAGCTGTGAGATATGTGAAAACATTTATGCTGTCGTCTAGGTGAGTACATTGTCACCTGGCTGCTCCAATGCTGGGAAAACGGGGCCAGTAGCCTGGAATTAGAGGGTAAGGAAGCCAAACAGCTGGGATCCCTTTCTGGAGAAGGGGGCATTGACAAAGCGACTGGAACAGGGACACAAGCCCTCAGCCTCTGGAGGTGACTCATGTCAGGTGTGAAGGAAAGGTATCCCTTCAAGGAAGATGTTATATATCGCCCAGGAAAATGGACCACCATGGAGAAAGGTATCCAGTACCTGAGGGAATTAGACATGCTTGAGGTGATTTATGGTGACCTGGATAGTGAACAGTAACCCAAAGATCCAGATGAAGCCAGCGTACACAACCCATATGGCAGAAGTTTGCATGGAGTGCATCATCATCGCATGTAAACTCATTGGCAGTAATGTCCTGGAAAGATGAAGAGGCACCAATGGTGGGGGGCGGTGATTGACAAACTCCGGGATCACAAAGCAAATATCTCTTCCTCCCTCATCTCCACTGTAGAGAAACTGTCCTGGGACGTCCAGCAACTCAAAGAATATATGTCACGCTGCTCACCTGTACAGACCAATATCTCAGCCATTAGTAGAAGCACTGATTTTATTTCTGATCTTAATAAAGGGACTTTTTATTCACATTTACAAGCTGTGAGTAGCAAATCATATGATCAGAACTAGAGAGGTGTTGCCTCCAGCCAGGTGGAGGAAAAGGACAACCGGGTTTACTGGACTGTGTGGATCCGATGGCCTAGCACATCAGACCCACAGGAGTATAAGGCTCTAGTGGACACTGGTGCACAGTGCACCCTAATGCCATCAAGCCATGTTGGGGCAGAACCCATCTGTATTGCTGGAGTGACAGGGGGATCCCAAGAGCTAACTGTATTGGAGGCTGAAGTGAGCCTAACTGGGAATGAGTGGCAAAAGCACCCCATTGTGACTGGCCCAGAGGCTCCGTGCATCCTTGGCATAGACTACCTCAGGAGAGGGTATTTCAAGGACCCAAAAGGGTACAGGTGGGCTTTTGGTATAGCTGCCTTGGAGACGGAGGAAATTAAACAGCTGCCCACCTTGCCCCCGGTCTTTCGAAGGACCCTTCTGTTGTGGGGTTGCTGAGGGTCAAAGAACAACAGGTGCCAATTGCCACCACAACAGTGCACCGGCGGCAATACTGCACCAACCGAGACTCCCTGATTCCCATCCATGAGCTCATTCATCGACTGGAGAGCCAAGGAGTGATCAGTAAGACCCGGTCACCCTTTAACAGTCCCATATGGCCAGTGCGGAAGTCTAATGGAGAGTGGAGACTAACAGTAGACTATCGTGGCCTGAACGAAGTCACTCTGCCACTGAGTGCTGCTGTGCCGGACATGCTAGAACTTCAATACGAACTGGAGTCAAAGGCAGCCAAGTGGTATGCCACTATTGATACTGCTAATGCATTCTTCTCAATCCCTTTGGCAGCAGAGTGCAGGCCACAGTTTGCTTTCACTTGGAGGGGCGTCCAGTACACCTGGAATCGACTGCTCCAGGGCTGGAAACACAGCCCTACCATTTGCCATGGACTGATCCATACTGCACTGGAACAGGGTGGAGCTCCGGAACACCTTCAGTACATTGATGACATCATCATGTGGGGCAACACAGCAGAAGATGTTTTTGAGAAAGGGAAGAAAATAGTCCAAATCCTTCTGAAGGCTGGTTTTTCCATATAACAAAGTAAGGTCAAGGGACCTGCACAGGAGATTCAGTTTTTAGAAATAAAATGGCAAGATGGCCATCGGCAGATCCCAATGGAGGTGATCAATAAAATAACAGCCATATCTCCACCAACTAGCAAAAAGGAAACACAAGCTTTTTTAGGCGTTGTGGGTTTTTGGAGAATGCATATTCCAAATTACAGTCTGATTGTAAGCCCTCTCTATCAAGTGACCCGGAAGAAGAATGATTTCAAATGGGGCCCTGAGCAAAAACAGGCCTTTGAACAGATAAAGCAGGAGATAGTTCATGCAGTAGCCTTTGGGCCAGTCCGGGCAGGACAAGATGTAAAAAATATGCCCTACACCACAGCCGGGGAGAATGGCCCTACCTGGAGCCTCTGGCAGAAAGCACCAGGGGAGACTCGAAGTTGACCCCTAGGGTTTTGTAGTCGGGGATACAGAGGGTCTGAAGCACGCTACACTCCAACTGAAAAAGAGATATTGGCAGCATATGAAGGGATTTGAGCTCCTTTGGAAGTGGTTGGTACTGAAGCACAGCTTCTCCTGGCACCTCGACTGCTGGTGCTGAGCTGGATGATCAAAGGGAGTATGATGTATCCTTCATGCAACTGATGCTATGTGGAGTAAGTGGGTCACACTGATCACCCAATGGGCTCAAATAGGAAATCCCAGCCGCCCAGGAATCTTGGAAGTGATCACAGACTGGCCAGAAGGCAAAGATTTTGGAATATCACCAGAGGAGGAGGTGACATGTGCTGAAGAGGCCCCACTGTATAATAAACTGCCAGAAAGTGAGAAGCAATATGCCCTGTTCACTGATGGGTCTTGTCGTCTGGTGGGAAAGCATCGGAGATGGAAGGCTGCTGTATGGAGTCCTGTACGGTAAGTCGCAGAAACTGCTGAACGAGAAGGTGAATCGAGTCAGTTTGCAAAAGTAAAGGCCATCCAGCTGGCTTTAGACATTGCTGAACGAGAAAAATGGCCAGTGCTCTATCTTTATACTGACTCATGGATGGTGGCAAATGCCTTGTGGGGGTGGTTACAACAATAGAAGCAGAACAACTGGCAGCGCAGAGGTAAACCCATGTGGGCTGCTGCATTGTGGCAAGATATTGCTGCCCGGGTAGAGAACCTAGTTGTGAAGGTACGTCATGTGGATGCTCATGTTCCCAAGAGTCGGGCCACTGAAGAACATCAGAACAACCAACAGGTGGATCAGGCTGCTAAGATTGAAGTGGCTCAAGTAGATCTAGACTGGCAACATAAGGGTGAACTATTTATAGCTCGGTGGGCCCATGACACCTCAGGCCATCAAGGAAGAGATGCAACATACAGATGGGCTCGTGATCGAGGGGCGGACTTGACCATGGACGCTATTGCACAGGTAATCCATGAATGTGAATCATGCGCTGCAATCAAGCAAGCCAAGTGAGTAAAACCTCTGTGGTATGGAGGACGATGGCTGAAGTATAAATATGGGGAGGCCTGGCAGATTGATTATATCACACTGCCACAAACCCGCCAAGGCAAGCGCCATGTGCTTACAATGGTGGAAGCAACCACCGGATGGCTGGAAACATATCCCGTGCCCCATGCCACCGCCCGGAACACTATCCTGGACCTTGAAAAACAAGTCTTATGGCAACGTGGCACCACAGAGAGAATTGAGTCAGACAACGGGACTCATTTCCGAAACAACCTCATAGACACCTGGGCCAGAGAGCATGGCATTGAGTGGGTGTATCACATCCCCTGTCATGCACCAGCCTCTGGGAAAATTGAAGAATACAATGGACTGTTAAAGACTACACTGAGAGCAATGTGGGGTGGGACATTCAAACACTGGGATACACATTTAGCAAAAGCCACCTGGCTAGTCAACACTAGGGGATCTGCCAGTCAAGCTGGCCCTGCCCAGTCAGAACTCTTACGTACTGTGGAAGGGGATAAAGTCCCTGCAGTGCATGTAAAAAATATGCTGGGGAAAACCGTCTGGGTTATTCCTGTCTCGGGCAAAGGCAAACCCATTCGTGGGATTGCTTTTGCTCAAGGACCTGGGTGCACTTGGTGGGTGATGCAGGAGGATGGAGAAGTCCGATGTGTACCTCAAGGGGATTTGATTTTGGGTGAAAATAGCCAATAAACTGCATGGTATGAAGTTAATTGCTATATAATATTGTATGTCATCCCTTCTGTGGTTGGTATATGCCATATCAATGGTATCCCAGTAGAAATCTTCCAAATTAATGGAGAAGGAACTTTGATGAAACCGAACAAAGTGCAGCGGTGATGGAACAAGGACTGACTTCAGCATGCAACAATCCAACACCACACACACCATCTCTCCTGCCCTGAAAGACTGTTATGATAGACGGGGCCCAAAATCATGGACTAAATGAACTCAATGGACATTTTGTGGACATTTGTGGATATTTTACAGACATTTTACAGGGGTGGTCCATAGACTAAGGGAATGATATCTCTGTATTATATCAAAGGATGGGAAGGGGGATGGTGGTTAATGGGTGGTATTGGGTAGTGTGGGACCTGAGCATGATGTAAATGGTATGGAATAAGGGGTGGATACTGTCATGGTTTTGGCTGGGATAGAGTTAATTTTCTTCACTGTAGCTGGTATAGTGCTGTGTTTTGGATTTAGTATGAGAATAATGTTAATTACACAAGGATGTTTCAGTTATTGCTAAGTAGTGCTTACACTAGTCAAGGACTTTTCCAGCTTCCCATGCTCTGCTGGGTGCACAAGAAGCTGGGAGGGGAGGGGGCACAGACAAGAGAGTTGATCCAACCTGGCCAAAGGGATATTCCATATCATATGACGTCATGCCCAGTATATTAACTGCGGGGAGCTGGCCAGGGGAAGCAGCGATCACATCTCGGGGACTAGCAGCATTGGTTGGCGGGTGGTGAGCAGTTGCATCGCTTGTTGTTTCTTTGGTTCCCCTCCCCTGCCAGGTGTTGCCTCTCTGTCTCTCTATCCCGTTATTTTCCTTTTCATTATATTATTATTGTTGTTGTTGTTGTTGTTGTTGTTATTATTATTACTATTAGTATTTCATTTTAATAATTAAACTGTTCTTATCTCAACCCACGAGTTTTCTTACTTTTGCTCTTCCAATTCTCTCTCCCATCTCACTGGGGCGGGGGGAGTGAGCGAGCGGCTGTGTGGTGCTTAGTTGCTAACTGGAGCTAAACCATGACAGCTCTTCATCTGCTTTTCCCTGCCCAACAGCATCCCTCCTCTCAGCTGACAGTTTGGGAGAGATTCTCTGGAGATACAGCTGGTGTCTTATCCAATGCACAGTCATACTGAGACGACTAAAGCACACGCGTGGAAGTATTTGCTACAGTTTAATCTCAAGCACAGAGGGTGCAGCACTGCCTCTGGTAATATACTTGTACAATAAGCCCCACTAACAGCTTTGGGGATATGCATTATCAGTGCAGAAGCGTTTGATATTTCCCATCGTGACACAAAGGAGACAAGTGGTTAAATTACTGCCTGTTGTGCATGACTGTAGATATTAGCAGCTGTTATTTATAGCGCCTATTATGTTATAGTATCCCAAAAGACAGAAGAAGCACGTCATACAGCATTACTACAAATAAAATCATTCTAGCACAAAAAAACCATTTTAAGCATAGAGAGTATCACTGTAGTTTATCTTTAAATTGAAAGCATGAACAGCTCAGATGTTCTGATAAAAAAAAGTATGTTTTAGTACTCCCACCCCGCCAGCCAATACAAGAATTCTCCTCTGTCCTTCCGATCGCAGGGAATGATGAGGGAAGAAACAGGAGGGGCAAGCAGATCAGTATTTGGCTCCGAGGCTGGTGTCACCAGTAAAATTTTGGGGGTTTTCATCATAGGTTGGCCTACAGTAGGACACCAGGCCTGCTGGTGACAGATGGGGTACACCTGTCTCAAAGGGGGAAAAGGATCTCTGCACAGGAGTTAGCAGGGACCATTGAAAGAGCTTTAAACTAGATTTGAAGGGGGAAAGGGATAAAACCAGGCTTGCTGGAGATAAGCCTAGGGGCAGCACACCAAAGTTTGAGGAATGGTGTGCTAGCAAGGTCCTTTGGTCTGCCATCTCAGTAGAGGCAGGGGATGGAGATCCATGCAGCAGGAAAGACACAAGGGTTATTAATGTTTTAGAAACCATGGAAGTGCCTGAGAATAGTTATGTAGAAATTAGGGCTTCTACCCCAAAAAAAGGTGGTGGGATCAATAGCCCAACTGAAGTGTATCTACTCCAAAGCATGCAGCATGGGCAACAAACAGGAGGAGCTGGAAGCCATTGTGCAGCTGGAAAACTATGATATAGTTGCCATCATGGAAACATGGCGGGATGACTCGCACAACTGGAGTGCTGCAATGTATGGCTATAAACTCTTCAGACAGGATAGGCAAGGCAGGAGAGGCGGTGGGGTAGCTCTGTATGTTAGGGAGGGTTTGGACTGTCTAGAGTTAATGATGGTGATGATAGGGTTGAGTGTTTATGGGTAAGGATCAGGGGGAAGGCCAACAAGGCAGATATCATGGTGGGAGTCTGTTATAGACCACCCATCTACAAGAAGGGATGGAAGGAGGATCCAGGGAGCTACAGGCCTGTCAGTCTGACCTCGGTGCCAGGGAAGGTTATGGAGCAGATCACCTTGAGTGCCATCACGTGGCACGTACAGGACAACCAGGGGATGAGGCCCAGTCAGCATGGGTTTAGGAAAGGAAGATCCTGCTTGACTGACCTGATCTCCTTCTATGGCAAGGTGACCTGCTCAGTGGATGAGGGAAAGGCCATGGATGTTATCTACCTAGACTTTAGTAAAGCCTTTGACAGTGTTTCCCACAGCATTCTCCTGGAGGAACTGGCAGCTCATGGCTTGGATGGGCATACTCTTTGCTGGGTAAAAAACTGGCTGGATGGGTGGGCCCAAAGAGTTGTCTCAGTACTGGGGCCAGTTCTGTTTAATATCTTTATCAATGATCTGGATGAGGGGATCAAGGGCACCCTCAGTAAGTTTGCAGACAGCACCAAGTTGGATGGGAGTGTCGATCTGCTCGAGGGAAGGAAGGCTCTGCAGAGGGATCTGGACAGGCTGGATCGATGGGCTGAGGTCAATTGTATGAGGTTCAACAAGGCCAATTGCCAGGTCCTGCACTTGGGTCACAACAACCCCATGCAATGCTGCAGGCTTGGGGAAGAGTGGCTGGAAAGCTGCCCAGCGGAGAAGGACCTGGGGGTGCTGGTCAACAGCTGGCTGAATATGAGGCAGCAGTGTGCCCAGGTGGCCAAGAAGGCCAACAGCATCCTGGCTTGTATCAGGAATAGTGTGGCCAGCAGGAGTAGGGAAGTGATTGTGCCCCTGTACTCGGCACTGGTGAGGCCGCACCTGGAATACTGTGTTCAGTTTTGGGCCCCTCAGGACAAGAAGGACATTGAGGTGCTGGAGCGTGTCCAGAGAAGAGCAACGAAGCTGGTGAAGGGTCTAGAGCACAAGTCCTATGAGGAGCAGCTGAGGGAGCTGGGGTTATTTAGCCTGGAGAAGAGGAGGCTGAGGGGAGACCTTATTGCTCTCTACAGCTACCTGAAAGGAGGTTGTAGCGAGGTGGGCGTTGGTCTCTTCTCCCAACTTCTCGCCTCAAGTTGCGCCAGGGGATGTTTAGATTGGATATAAGGAAAAATTTCTTCACCGAAAGGGTTGTCAAGCACTGGAACAGGCTGCCCAGGGAAGTGGTTGAGTCAGCATCCTTGGAGGTACTTAAAGGTCGTGTAGATGTGGTGCTTAGGGACATGGTTTAGTGGTGGACTTTGCAGTATTAGGTTTACAGTTGGCCTTGATGATCTTAAAGGTCTTTTTCAACCTAAATGATTCCCTGATTTTATGATTCTTAGAAAAAACAGGAAGGACAGGAAAAACTGTACATTAATAAAGTCAGCTGAAAGAAAAATTGTACGCCTGGAAGAGGTCTCCACCAGTACATCAGTGAAAGTGGGATGTCCTTACTGGAAAACACACAGCTGGAAGAAAAGAGATCACTCATGTTTTTAATCGTGGAGAGGCTTCTATGCTACATCTTTTTAAATCTATTATTCAATCCTAGGGAGTTAAACACAAGTCCAAAATATGTGGCAGACTACTCTAAATTAAGCAGCATGCCTTAGAGCAGACAAGCATTGCTCAGGCATCTTATGAAAATAAGTTATCTAACACTGTGACATCTTAGATACAGAACCCAATTCCCCATACGCCCCCACTCTTCTAATAAAAGGGGGTGGAGGGGGAGTAGGGGGGTGGAGAAGGACAAAACAAAGCATACACAAGTTTCTTGAAGTAGATTTCTTTTTAGAAGTTAGCAATGTGAAAGCTAGTCCATATTTTTTCTAACTTACATTCTTTTTGCAAGAAAACTTTTATGACAAAATCCATTATTCCTACATCACCTGAAAAAATGTTTTGCTCTTCTTGAAGAACTTCCACAACATTGGGAATTACAATACAACTGAAGTGAATCTGAAGACTGTAACTTCCAATGCTGTTTCCATTGCTTACTCCTCTCAGGACTGGGAGTCTTCCCAGATCACAAAAGGATATATTTTTAGAGTAACAATCTACTCTAAACAGTTGAATTGTAATTTAAGGGAAAAAGGAATATAATCAACAAGTTAAGAAATTGGTTGCAAATAAAACATACATATTACTTCTATACTTTACACAACTGAATTATGTACGATTAATGCATACCGGCCAAGAGATCTGTCCTTGCTTCCCAGTTGCCTCAAAGTAACTGGAGTGAGGCAAGACACTGCTGAAACAGGGAAGGTAGATACTTCTGTGTAGGCACTCCTGAGACCTTTAAAAGGTGAGGGAATAGTTTCTTTTAGCCCATGATCAAATTCCTCTCGTGGGAATGAAATACCAGTGTGGCCTACTGTACCCATGCGAAACCAATGAATCCAGGACTCCTCCAGCATTACAGCTATATTCCTCTAAGACCTATATGAATTCCCTGTGCTCCTTGCCATTGACTGGTGGTTGTTCTAGAAAACAGTACTAACATTTTACCTTACTTGCTGTATGAGTAGAAATGTCTATCTTTCTATTTCTCTGCTCAATTACCTGCTCTTTAACTCTACCCACACGCTGCACTGTGTTGGCCAAGTTGTACATTTTGGCAGTGGACTTCAAAACTATGTTCCTCCGCAAGAGAGTGCCTGTGTATAGTACACTCGCACACACGTACACACCCCCTCAGTCCACGTGAATTATATACTGCCTGGGCAACCATTTCACAAATAGATGGAAGCACTAAAAAATAAAAATCCCAAACTCTGGCATATAGAAATCGGTCATTCTACACAGTGCTTTCATTTAGCAATACTTAGTCACATTACTAACATGACTGGTTATCAGAGCTGCCTGCAGTTTCTGCTGCTGATGATGTATGCTCCTCTCTTCCTTCAGTAGCTGAGCTCTATGCATTGGGCGTGCTTTACAAAACATTTTAGAAATAAAGGTCAAGTAAGCTTTCTTGCAAGAGATGCTGTTTTCTGGAGAGAATTTCCTTCCTACACACCTTCAGCCACCACGGCTCTTATGATGTTAAGGCAAAGAGACTGCAAACATGCATACTACATTTCTGCCTCTAGAATTAAGCTTCACTGAGTTAGACCCCCTTCTTCAGCCCCTGCCCCCCCCCCCCCACATATGAGGGTGAGACTGTTGTGAAAGGGCTATTTTACAGCTAACTGGTTTATATCCAGTCCCGAGAGCACAGGGGCTAGTCAGCACTCGCCTTTCAGGGGGGCAGGTTTTATTGATCTTGAAACATCTAACGTGACATCTAAACCTCCTCTTCCCAAGGATAGGCTAACACAAAGCCATGGCTGGGGTTCAGCCACTGGGAAAAGGGCAAAAAAGTATATATAAGAATATGCTGCTTGCAATAAAGAGAAATTTTACCTCACCATACACACATCTGTACTGCAACGGCTCCACAGTCCTGACTTTGCTGATATGGTGGTGTCAGTAATGTGGAGGAAAAAAAGGAGAGCAGGAATCTCTAGGGAAACTCAAGAGCCCTAAATTATGTTCTGAATGCATTAGATTATATCCTTTGTTTCACTTTCAGTCCAGAGCATTTAAATTAGATTTTCTCCAAACTGGATGTTTTGCTTCCCCAGGTTCATGTCGCACTATTCAATTAATTACTGTCAACATTTTTCACAATGCAAGCTATGTCTGACACGAAGTTCTGTCACAGCTTATCACCTCTGCCACTGGGTATTGACTCACACCCTTTCATCAGTTTATCTTTGCACAGTCCAGTTCAGTTATCCCTTCTTCATCCTTTACCAGTGATCCCCAACACCCCTACAGGGTTAAGGTAACATGTAATGCTCATAATAGCTCTATTGACAGGTTTTTATTTTTTATTTTCCTAAAGTTGGCATCATTGCCTAGCCAACTAAAAGCAAAACAACCTTGATACCAAGGTATAAGAACTTCCGGATTAACTAGAAGATTAAGAAAATACTTACTCTTGCTTTATTTTCACCCCTCTAATTCCCATTTCCATGGAAACAGGGCTGGAAGGTACCAGCAGGCAGCCTGCAGCTGAACATCTGAATGAGAACGCTCATGTTGAACTCAGCAAGCAGACAGCAGGTGAAGTCCGCAGGAACTGTCTAAAAATCTATAGCTACGTTTTGAAAGTAAAAGGACAACCTCAGTTTAAGGAAAGAACTTCTAAAGAGGATGATACATAACCCTAGTGAATATTCTTGCATTGCACCAGCTGAAAATCTGACTTTCTCCTTTATAAAACATAGGAATAAAATGTCTTTATCTCAATGGCACAAGACAATAATTCATCACAATTAATTAAGTACTTCAAAATGTTCAGATGGAAGAGGATATGCTAGTGAATATGGTAAGTTATCTTTGTAACAGGACTTTGACTTCTGAACATTGTCCTGTAATTCCTTCTGTGAAATCAAACTGGCTGCTGTACAGTTCGTACATATGTATTGTGAGTCCAGTCATTTGGATGGCTCTTCTTACAAGCTTCCATTGCATTTGAATAAATATATACGAAAAAAATTAACTAGTAGTTAGTAACATATTTGCTAGTTATAAAACACACTGGTTTTGAGCACCAATCTACACATCTTTTAGTTTAAAAGCTACTAAGGCAACACAATTGTAGATATAGTTAAGAAAAAAAAAGCGATGTTAACTTTTTTATCCGATTTAGTAAGTTTAATGCAGGAAATCTTTTTAATACCATCTTAGATTTTTCTCCTGTTCAATATTTGCTCTTCAAGCAACAGGAAGAAAAGCAAACAAGCAAAGGATGAAACATTACTGTCTTGGGCTATACTTTACCCAGTGAAGAGACTGGTTATTATAAAACTCCTTCTTTTGTATCTAAAGCAATTACTACTCTCTCAAGAAGATATTATTCATTCTTTGCAGAGAGCAGAACATTGGTCACACTTTTTTCAGTGTAATTTTAGCCAATGCAGTGGACAAAAGAGAATGATTATAACAAAGAATTTAACGTCCTGTGCAAGTTCAATATCAGCACACAAGAGCTGACCTGAAAATGGATGATGAAAAAACTTGAGACAGCATAAATCTTTTTTTCTTTTTTTTTTTTTTTTTTTGAGGAGTGTTTGAAGTTTAAAAGAGCTATTTATCAGAATCAATTCAGCCAGATAGGTGCAGATGCTCTTTACTGTACCTATGTTCTTCACCATCAGAGAGGAAATGCAAGCTTAAAGTACCAAAGAACGAATCAACCCAAGGAGCTGTTAGTGACTATTGATTCATTCCTTCCTTTGGGATCTTCAGTGGAAAAAATGAGCGCAAATTTGCAGTCCAGAACTTATTAAACTCACAGCTATGATGGAAAAGGATAGTACAGAAGCTGTTTGTGCAATTTCCTTGCGTGACAGGAAACTAATAATTGTATATCACAAGCACAACAGCGGCAGACAAAGCACACAGCTATCAGTGTCTTTGCAGTTCAAGAATGTCCATTTAACAGCTGCAGCAATGGTAAAAATCACACAGAGCGACTTCTGCTAATGAGTCCCATTGATAACTCACATTTTATTGCACCAGGTATATTTGTGTTCACCTTGAGGATCATTTACTGTGCTAGATCATGATACAGGGATAAACAAAAATCAAACTCCAAATAATTCACTTCTCTGGTCTAAGACTACTTAAAGACAGCATACAAAAAAGCATAAGCTTTCAGATCTATTTCCTCTTTTTATTTGTATGAAAGTATCTATAGCTAAACAACCCACATGTACTGCCTGAAGAGCTCTATTTCAAGCAAGACTGGAAATAAAAATAAATTTAAAACATACATAAATTTAAATAAAAAGCAACCCACATCAGGGAACACTGACTTCTCTATTTCAAAGCTCCATTCCTACCACTTAATTTTTTCTGGTTTTTAGGAATGCCACAGCATGTTGTATTTAATGGCTATCTTAATTTCGAGGGTAGAAATCAAGTGTACTGCTCATACTGCATGAACAGCTCCAGAATGGGGAAGGACCGACTTAGCATCTGTCTAAGGTTTACATAAGTGACCATGAAGTAACAAGGGGGACTTCTGACTTAGCTGAAGAGTTTCT
The DNA here is from genome assembly GCA_031468815.1 of Morus bassanus. NCBI lineage: Eukaryota > Metazoa > Chordata > Aves > Suliformes > Sulidae > Morus > Morus bassanus. The sequence goes on from CM062569.1 coordinate 94,561,395, forward strand.
GTTGGCAGGCAGTTGATCATTGCTGGGAAAGACATTGATGGGAAATGGAATGCTGTCATGGATGGCTACATACTTTTTAGGAAAGACAGGCCCAACGTTGTCAGGGTATGCAGAGATGCAACAAGGAAGGCCAAGGCCCACTTGGAACTAAATCTGGCAAGGGATGTCAAGGATAACAAGAAGGGCTTCTTCAAAGACATCAGTAGTAACAGGAAGACTGGAGAAACTGTGGGCCCGCTGCTGAACAAGGTGGCTGCCCTGGTGACGCAGGATGCAGAGAGGGCAGAACTACTGAATGTCTTCTTTCCTTCAGCCTTTACTGCTAAGGCCGGCCCTCAGGCATCTCAGCCCCCAGAGGTGAGAGAGAAAATCTGGAGAAATGAAGACTTCCCCTCGGTTGAGGATTGCGTTAGAGATCATTTAGGCAAAGTGGATCCTCACAAATCCATGCGCCCTGATGGGATGCACCCACGAGTGCTGAGGGAGCTGGCAGATGCTGTCGCTAAGCCACTCTCCATCATCTCTGAAAGGTCATGGAGGACAGGAGAGGTGCCCAAGGACTGGAGGGTAGCCAATGTCACTCCAGTCTTCAAAAAGGGCAGGAAGGAGGACCCAGGGAACTACAGGCCAGTCAGCCTCACTTCAATCCCCAGAAAGGTGATGGAACAGGTCATCCTGGAGGTCACGTTCAGGCATGTAGAGGAAAAGAACATTATCAGAAGTAGTCAGCGTGGATTCACCAAGGGGAGATCATGCTTGACCAACCTGAGAGCCTTCTATGGTGGCGTGACTGGCTGGGGAGATGAAGGGAGAGCAGTGGGTGTTGTTTACCTCGACTTCAGCAAAGCTTTGGACACTGTCTCCCATAACATCCTCATAGGTAAGCTTAGGAAGTGTGGGTTAGATGAGAGGACAGTGAGGTGGATTGAGAACTGGCTGAACAACAGAGTTCGGAGGGTCGTAATCAATGGCGCAGGGTCTGGTTGGAGGACTGTAACTAGCGGTGCTCCCCAGGGGTCTGTGCTGGGTCCAGTCTTGTTCGACATATTCATCAATGACCTGAACAAAAGGACAGAGTGTGCCCTCAGCAAGTTTGCTGATGAAACCAAGCTGGGAGGAGTGGCTGATACGCCAGAAGGCTGTGCTGCCATCCAACGAGACCTGGACAGGCTGGAGAGCTGGGCCAAGGGGAACCTCATGAAATTCAGCAAGAGTAAGCATAAGGTCCTGCACCTGGGGAGGAACAACCCCATGCACCAGTACAGGTTGGGGGCTGACCTGCTGGAAAGCAGCTCTGCTGAGAAGAACCTGGGAGTGCTGGTGGACAGCAAGTCGACCACGAGCCAGCACTGTGCCCTTGTCGCCAAGAAGGCCAATGGTATCCTGGGGTGCATTAAAAGGAGTGTGGGCAGCAGGTTGAGGGAGGTTATCCTCCCCCTCTACTCTGCCCTAGTGAGGCCGCATCTGGAGTACTACGTCCAGTTCTGGGCTCCCCAGTTCAAGAAGGACAGGGAACTGCTCAAGCAAGTCCAGCGGAGAGCTACCAAGATGATCAGGGGACTGGAGCATCTCTCTTATGAGGAAAGGCTGAGACTCCTGGGTTTGTTCAGCCTGGAGAAGAGAAGACTGAGGGGGTGGATCTTATCAATGCTTATAAATATCTGAAGGGTGGGTGTCAAGAGGATGGGGCCAGACTCTTTTCAGTGGTGCCCAATGACAGGACAAGGGGCAATGGGCACAAATTGGAACACAGGAATTTCTACCTGAATATAAGGAAAAACTTCTTTACTGTGAGGGTGACAGAGCAGTGGAACAGGCTGCCCAGAGAGGTTGTGGAGCCTGCTTCTCTGGAAATATTCAAACATCACCTGGACACAGTCCTGTGCACCCTGCTCTAGGTGTGCCTGCTCAAGCAGGGGGGTTGGACGAGGTGATCTCCAGAGGTCCCTTCCAACCCCTACCATTCTGTGATTCTATGATTCTCAGAATATTTATAAAGGCAATTAGAGCTAGTTGCACGTATGGTAGATGTCCATCAAAAGGGGTGGGTTATTTCTCCACCTGGACCTGGAGACCAAGAAGGTTATAATTCAAGAAAATGACCACGCTGCTCCCCACCAGGTCATTAGCACCTTCATACTGTTTCTCCTTATGATCTTGTTAATAACACCTGTACAGAGCATGTAACTGCTTTTCTTGCAATTAAATTTATAACTGCTAATGCATCCCAGTTGTCGTTGGCTGGTTAAGTTACAGGAGGTGGAAAGAAACTGAGAAGGGACATCAGTACAGTTCTTTTAATATGCTTATGACATATAAGAAGGAAGTGCAGAATAAAGGTGTCTGGTCTGGGTTCTTTTGCTTCTTGAGGCACAAGGTATGTGACAGGTACAGGTTCTGGATACCAGCTAACATGATAATGAACATGCATTATGCTAGTGCATGCTATATGAACCTTCAATTTAGTAATGAACATACATTAATGATTAATGGAAAGCCACAAATAAATTAACACTTAAGAAATGAAACATCATTGTCTACTAGAAAAGCTTAATGCAAGCAACCACCTAGCTGCATTCTGTTTTTCATTTAGAGATTTAGATTTTGTAAATGTTTTACATGTTTGAAAAATGAATCATTCTTTAACCTCTGAGACACCTAATCTTGTTAAATACGTGTCTTCTTCCAAAACTGCATTGCTGTGGAACAGCTGAATTACTTTTTTTATCCTCCCTTTTGAAAGGCTCTGCAGGAGATGTTTTTATAGCCAACTTATAAGCACTGAGAATAAAAGTTCATGGTAGAAGTACTAACACACTGTCACCAGGGGAAGGTGATCATCGTTCCCATGTACCTTTCTTTTCATGCGTAGCTCTCTTCTCCAGTTTACAAATACGGAATATTAATACTGATGGAGTAAGTGTTGCCACTTCAAACTCTTACACAGTGTAGGAAGGGACAGTGGGGCATGCAATTTTCTAGGGCACAGGCAATGTGGGGCTATACTACTTCTAAGGCTAATTGCATATATTCCCCAAAAATCGAGGTTAGGCTAGGTCTGAAGGGCAGCCAGATGAAAGGATGGCCTGGCAGCACTGGCCTCATCAATCCCAAGGGCTTCTTTCTTTTTCTGGAGTGCAGCTCCTGTTCTAACAGTGTAAAAGAGGCTGGTCGTGGGTGCGCTCTTGAATGAGGAGCCCAAGACCCCCAAGCTGGCCACTTCTGAACTGTTGAATGGGTATAAACAAGTGGCGAAACTACTACTGCATCTCTCCCTTTCACCTATCTCTACTGCCTACAGTAGTGTTCTTCCCTAATGGTTTTGGAGGTCTCATTTTATGCTGCTTCCCCTCTTTCTTCTCCCATCCCTCCCCATAGTCCATCCGTCTTTATCCATTTCTCCTTTTTATGAGGAACAACACCTAAGTCTGCACATTGCTAAATTCCTCCAAATGTCAGCAGCTGAACACAGACATAGACCTACAGCTTGCAATCAGGCCATTTCTCTGGGCTCACTTAATGAGAACGGAGTTGGACAAGATTATATACCATGTATATATTTGAGTGCAAATAGCACGTTTCACATTTACACCAATTTAATGAATGTCTTCTTCTTAGTTTGGACAAGTTGATTCACATAATCAAACAAGAAAATGGTTCACCTATCTCTAATAGACTCAATGAATCAAACTCAAAAATTCAGTTGTTCTTTTCCTCCACAAAGGAACTGAAAAATCCCCCACATCCTGTCTGAACTCTTCTCTCTGCTAAGTGTTTAAACACCATAAATGGGTAAATGGGGAAAATGCAACACAGACATCATTTACTTTGCACCTGCTGGCAACTCCCAACTGTATAATAGGTAGGCATAAAAATACTTACTGCAGCGGTCACACAGAAGCAATAGAAATTACAGTTATTTTCATACCTAAGTGTGCTTGAGTTGTACAGCAGTTGTTACGTACCAAAACCTGATAGGTTTCCTCTTCAAAGAGATTAGTTCAAAATTTTCAAAACCAAGCTCCTCCCTTCTCTTATGTCCAAATGAAGACACTTTTGAAGGTGACTGGGATTTTAGATAAATGGCTCTCTTGATACTCATTATAAAGTCATATTTCACCCTTTTTAGATAAATGGTCAGAATCTTACTGCCCAACTCCAAGCCATCACTTCAAGTAACATTGGCTTTGATATCCACTTGATACACTTCTGTACAACTCAAGAAGAGTTTGGTCACCAAAGGAATCTGAATCAAATCTTCTATTACAAATAAAAGGAAAAAAATATAATTGGCAAAGGATATTAGCACAGGAGCAGACAGACTGGGCTGAGGTCATTATACCATGATTCCTTAGTCCAGTTTGCAGGAAACCTTGAAATAAATATGAAGGCCAAAGTCTGTCTGCAATCTGTTCACTAATTAAAAACTTTCAAATTCTTGCTAGAAGAGGTGTATTATTAACGGTCTTACTATAATGTACTTTTCTCATGTTCACAGACGAAAATGGAAATGAGATTTTAAATTTCATTTGAGCAGTTGCAGGTAGCCACAAGTCACGCTACAGTTCAACACGGTTGTCAAGTTTTCTATGCAATTACCCTTACTGCAAACTGTGCCTAAAATACAATAGCAAGCCAAGGAACAAACCAGTTTATTTTAATAGTAGCTATTGGGGGAAGGAGGAATGAAGCCTTAAGAGCTGCAAGCAATCACATATGTTCTATTAAGAAGATATCAAAAAAAAAGCTATATTTTTCCTTCTACTTCTCTGAAATTAGTCTGTTAAATCAAACTCACAATTGCATATGCAGTCATTTTCACCCAATTTATAAAATTATAAAAAGGATTTTAAAACTTATTTTAAAAGAAATTGTTTTTCCTGTAAGAAAAGAATGTAAAATTAAATCATCACTTTCTTCTCATCCATGTTATAGTTCTCATCAACTGATTTGTTCTGGTCACAAAAGTATTACTTAAGTCTCCTCCTGCACAATAGCAAGGCATCATTAGCTATACTCCTTCTCTCTACTCCTTTAGTCTACTCTTCTAGTCTCTGAAAAATAAGCATAAAGCAAGCATTTATCTGCAGTCTGAGCTACACATAAGACTTACTGCTTAGCACCTTTGTGAATCAACAGGACCAGACTGCAGACACCAGTATTAAACCCCTTTTCTTGCCATAATTGTAACTTCATAACTAAGAGTAGAGATGCTTCAGAAGTTCATACAAATACCTTTATATGCAAGACCTGATAGCAGTCTCTACAACAGTGATAGCTCCAGAAAGTTAACAGAATACAAAAAAATCTTCACATGAAAGCTCGCAATTTTAACAAAACATCCGAGCCAGCATTCCCTAGAAGAGAACTTCAATGACCGTAAATAGCAAACAAGACGTCTCTGTATTATCCAATTTATGTTCGCATTTCTCCAAATTATATTACAATATTAACTCATTAAGAAAAAAGTTTACCTGTGTTTCTGTCAGGTAAAATACAGCAATGCTTCTGCAGTATGCCAGGCAGAACCTGTTGCAACAAAGAAACAGATGTTAATATAAACATATATTTTAACATCATATGAAGAAGAGATGATTGCTGGAGTGCACATCTGGTCAAGCTTTGTGCTCTCATACTGCACCCAAATTAGCTATTGTGCAACTCAAATGTGAACTCTGCTCATTAGCAGCTGTGCTCAGAGACGAATCTTACAAGATTAGCCACCACCACTGGCCCTTTCTTGCAGGCTCACCTTTCTTCATAGATTTACACATTGAAGTCACTTGTTTTCGTGCTCCTACCAGCAGCAACCTGTACTTGAAGCACCCAAGGTCTTATTTTAATCTGACTTTTAAATCTGTAATTGACACCCTGTACAATGCTATCAGCATCTGTAAAACTGTATCTTAAAGTTTAATGGCTTTTCCCTTGCTATTTCTGAGAAAAAGCCAATTAAAAATCGTGCTCTGAGATGGCCTCTCTAAATTTTCCCGGGGGGGTCAATGTGCACCCTTCTACAGACAGGACACCAGCATAACCACTGTCTGGAAATGCTGGGCGTCTAACCGCTAAGAAGACTCCAAGCCCCACCACAACTTGCATTAAGTTTTTGGAATTCAGGAATGAAAATACTTCAGGGACTAGAGGTATTTGTATTTTTCACAAAGACTGCTACCGCTGTTTGACCAAGGTTAATAGCTAGGGGTGAGACCGCTATGAGTCAGACATGTACTGCCTGTGCAGCAGCACTGTACGTCCCATCCCTCCCTGCAACTCTTTTCCAGTACACGCTCCAGTAAGCCCAGGGGGATGAACACCTCGGCTTGTGTGTCCTCCAGCACAACAAATTAAAGTCTTAAGAAACTTGCTGCACCATGCTCCTTCCTGAATGCACACATGCAGAGGCAGGGCCATTGCAAAACTGTGCATTTATTGCCATAATAAGCTGAAAAGTCAGTCTGTGGTCAGCAAGCTGCCCTGGACAAAAAACAGTGGGTACAACTGTCAGGGATAAGAACAGTTCCTCCCTCAACTCCTCTGTACTCTACTGAAGACAAAGCATTTAAATGTAAGCTCTTACCAAAAAACCAAACCAAACCAAAACAAAACAAAACAAAATAAAACAAAAAAAAAACCAAACAAACACTTAGTCTGGCATAATTCTAAAGTTAAGCTTGTGGATAAAAGGGAAAACAAACTGGGTTTAAGCAGTGGATGTTAGGCACAGGGTAATCAATTCGGATCCCCAGAGATACATCTCAGCAGATTCCCCCAAACAGCTTATCAAGGAACTGCTTTGTTCCAAATATAATTTATGGTCACATTTGGGGCTTTATCACATTACTGTACATACATCTTGTAAATGTGTTTGACTTGCCAAGTAGCTTATTTTTCTCAAATTCCTTCTAGCTCACTCTTTCACACACACATGCACACAGACTTTTGTCCTGGTATAGGTCTGTAACTGCTGGTGCTTCTGGAGGCTGCCAGACCAGTGCTTCTTTCCCTAGACATGACATAGGACCTCACGGGTCACCCACGGCCGCTCTTGAAAGTCCACAAAATTTGAGGGCAGAAGGAAAACCTACGTTAGGTTTACAGCCACCTACTTCCAAGATGTGTGCCAGTCTTTTACTTCACTCTATTGCAACCCCATTTAAGCAGCTTCCACCACCCTGAAGTTGAGGTACTTGACATTACAGCTCCCTACCTACAGAAACACCCTCACCAGGAGGCAGACCACGCTGAAGACACGTGTGTGGACATCTCGTACTTCTGAATTTCTGCATGCTCAGCTATACCATCTGAGTACCATCCTTTCTCATCTCTTTTGGTCGACACAAAACCTTTCAATAAGTAAATGGCTCCCTTAAGTTGAAATCCTTCTCCCTTGAAGTAGTCTCAAAGCTAGCCTGTTTGCTTCAGGAAGGACTATTTGAGGGAACAAAATAGGACTTGAACCAAAGTATCAGCTTGCCTTACCCTGATTCACAGGCAGCAGGCAGCTTGTATTGTAAGAAGAATCAATGGCATGAATAACAATCTCCTGAAAACCACACTTGTCATTCTACAGTGTTTCTTAAACTTTAAAATTAAAAAATCCAATAATTCTTAGGAGTGCAACATCATACGTACAAACTATAGCATTTTCCTTATGGACATGGATATAAATAACAGCACAGTCGCATAGGCATCGAAAGCATAAAAAATAGAAGCAGAGAACAAAGAAATCCTAAAATGAACAGAGACAGTCTTTCAAAGCAACGTAACACAAAGACTGAATTTTAAAAAAAACAGTCTTACTCAGACATAAAGTAACATTTAGTTCGTAGTGAAACTGTCACATTTTCTTCCCCACATTCACGAACCATGGAGAAGCATTATGAATTTATTATGAGCACCAAGTTAATCAAATTAAGACTGAAATTAAAAGAGACAGAAAAAGCAGGTCTGGAGTAGCAAGACAATTTCAATGGGGAAAAAAAAGCTCTAGAACATAATTTTTCCTTCCTGGTAGACTGGATATAGATAAGAGAATAGTCATACTGAAAAGCACAAGCTGGAAAAACATTTATTTATCCCTTCCCTTCGCTCTCTTAAGCGTTAAGTAGGCAAACAGCATGGCAGAGGCTAAAACAATGCTTCCTTCTCCCCAGCCCTTTAACAGGTTTACCCGGCACAAAGCCAGTTTCTGGCTGGTAGGAGTTTGATATCAACCTCCCACTTACTTATCTACAGTATAGATTTTTACACTGTACCCATCTCCATGGTATCCAAGAGCCTCTTCACACTGCTCTCCTCCCACTTTCTCCCCACTCTGCTTCTCTCCTCCCTAGGGAAAATCACAGGAGAATTCCTCAGCAAAACTGTCACCTTTCCCTCTACATGTCTCTCCTTTCCGCTGCTGCTTTCCTTTCATTTATTTGCATGCTGTAATCCTCAGTTTATTCCTTAAAATACCTTATATCTCAGAGCTTTTTCTTTAATTTCAGAGACAATCCCTAGATTAATTTTTAAAAAAAAAAATTTTGTGGTTTGAAACTTTACCTACACGGGCAATTTGAGGGAGAATCTTCACCCAAATCAGACCTGAATTGATTTCTGCTGTAGAAATCAAAACATGGGAGCAATTGGAGGGATTCACATGCAGGGAAAAAAACACAGAGAGAATAGAATATTGTTTTAGAGCACCCTTCTTTCTCCTCAGCAAAAGAGAAACAGGTTTCACCTATATTAAACTGATGATTTAACCTTCAGGTTTTTTATAAGCTCTCAGCTGGGAGCTAAGGCATTGCAATACTAAATTAAAACTGGATGCATAGATGCAGAAACAGAATAAATAATACAGCAGGTGGTATGTCCTGAACATCAAGGTGCTTCCCTAGCAGTAGCCAAATTAGCTCTGGTTGACAGTACACAGTTCGGTGGTCACATGTAGCAGGAAAGTAGTCTTTGCTCACAATGCGGAGCTGAAAGCTTCCTCAAATCCAGTGACAAATTCCAACTGATGTTGGTGGGTATTGATCAGGACCTACTTACATTTGTTTTCACTACAGCTCACTGTGCTTAGAGGAACATAAATATATAGCTGCCACAATTAGTGTTCAAATTTTTAGTTGTAGCTATATAGGTATGCAGAAAACTTCTCAGAGCAGTACAGGGTAGTAACATAACTGTTTGCAATTTAGTAAAGCTCATATTTTTATATGTCTGCTTGGAAACTTTCCTTCATTTCATAAAAATAAAACACCTGAGTCGTCTGAGTTTTCAGCATGCAATCCTTTTTTCAGAGTGGTTTAACAGGAACTAGAATAATTCCTACAAAATAATTTTAAGTTTGGAAAGTACTAACTTCTAACACAATTTAAAAAAAAAAAAAACACTTACAGAGAAGTGGAAACATGTGAAGCAAAATAATTCTAGTATTGAAAAATGCCTCTGTGAAATGGATATCTACTAACTTAAAAGGATCTGCTGCAAAAAGATGTTCAGGCCTCTATGTGGTACTAAATTATAAAGATGTTCTGCTTTCTGCTCCACTTAAAACTGGTCTGCTAAGATGGCCACAGAAAAGTGAGCTGGATACTATTTTCCTTTGTCCATTTACATTTTTTTCTGCTGAAAAGTGAGTCAACTGAAAATGAGCATTTCACAGCTCCAAAATTACAGAACACGTGACTCAGGTGGCGGAGTGCTCTATACGTGAAATTCAAGGCAGAAGTTAACAAGGATTTATACTGTGGTTTATAACTTGCCAGAAGGAAGGAACCTCAACTTGAATTTCAGGTCCCAAGGTGAGATATGATATTTGTCTCTGCTTTTTATATCCTAGAAATACAGTGATCCCAAAGATTGCAAAGTCAGGATTACCCTTTCGGCCATGCCAACCACACAAGCCATGTACATGGTCCTTGTGCTCATATTCAACCACTTCAAAGGACTGCCTCTGAGATAGCCCCTATCCTCCTAACCTCCCTCCCCCAGAAAACTATTACAATTACCATGTGAAATACTTTGATTGCAAGAATATGGTAATGTCCAGAAGAAAATGTGTCAAACATATAGTGGGCAAACCCACACTGATTTATAAAATCTTAGAGAAAATATATTCCAGAATTTGAGCTTTACTCATGCACCAATGTTTACAAAGAAACGGTCCTTAGGCAGAGTCATCCCATAAAGTGTGCTTTGCATCTTCTGTGGAAGCAGTACAGTACTGGAGAGAAGAGAGGTTGGATATTTTGGTGCGATCCAGTGAATGAGTTCCTTTTTGTCTTTCAAATGGTGTGTCACTTCTTTTGAAAAGGTAGGCACCTCCTAGACCTTGCTATCTGCACTGCTCCATGCTAAGCATTGCTATTTTCCCACCATCCACACAAATCTTGTGGAAGGAATTTTGTTTTCACTCTAAGGATAATTTTCATTATATCACTGGATTTGCTTTTCCTTATATTTGTTTCGGGGCTTTTGTTTTAGGCAAGATTTCTTCATCAGCTACTACAGAGATGTTTTGAGATGATATTTGTAACAACTACATCTTAAAAACACTGGAAATCATGCACTCGCACTTCTCTGAATGTTTTGTGTTGCCTCCTGGCATTACAGAAGCATATTATATTTTGGGTTTCCTTTTTATTATTAAGTATCCTCCTCTTTTGGACTTCATACTTGAGGATTTTAGATGTCTTTGTCCCAGAGACTCTGTTAAAAGGGGAAAGTCCTACTGCTCTGGAACCAACTCCCTGCTTCTTGTTAAGCAGAAAAGAAGCATTCGGGATTTGGTCATTCATAGCGGCCAACTATCTAACAAGCCTGTAAAGGTGTCTGCCTTCAGACAGGGCATGAAAAGTAGGCAAGGTTTCCCGCTCACAAGCTGTTGCGTGATATGAACCATCATAAATCAAAGGTTTATCATTATAGCATTGCCATATTTCTTCTTTCAGAGCAGACAGGTTCTTGCAACCAGGTGCTGAAAAGCTACTGCCTTCAGCTTCCTAACAACATACAGTTGGTTCAACCTACAAGAAGCTAAATCTGATCTTCATTCTACTCTCATAAGCATAATTATATTCGTTATGTTTTTAAGGGGTATCTAGGGAGTATATCAACAAATATCTGTTATCATTTCAGTTCCTGTAAGTATTCAAAAGCAACCTAAGATTACCAATGGGTCTCTTCTGTGTCTCACTTGATACAACCCACATGGGCATCAGCAACAGATCCAAGTTGCTCATAAAATCAGTCCTTGAAATGTCTCGCTCTGGAGGAAGAGAGCAGCAGGACCAGAGGGACCTGCCCTTCCAGTGCCTACCCAAACCCGTGCAGGTTCCCTGCCAGAGCAACACAGATCCAGCTCATAATGCCAAAGGTAGCACAAATAGAAAATATTAAGACTTTTTTTTTTTTGTGTGCTGCTGAAAATAGTAGAGATTTTGCCAGACCTTTCAATCATTCCCTGCTGGCTGTCAGTTCCTCTGCCTTCCCAAGGAAACAACCTTTCAGCATAGCTCCTGATCAGCTGCACCCTGCTGCAAAGGCAGCCTGTGCCAAAATGTCTCCCACCCACGGTGATGAAAGCAAGAAGCCCGCCTTGTCAGTTTGTTTCATTGTATTCCGATGAGATGGCACAGACTTGTCCAATTATGTTTCTTCAAGATTTTACTAGATTGCTGTTGTCCGATATCCAATTTCACATATACACCAGTGAACCTTCATGGTAATTTAATGTCAAAACAGAACTTGCTAATGATTCATCTGCTTTGTGAGGATTTTAGTTCAAGTATTTTCTTCTCTTATCATCCTCTACCTTAGTCCACCATTCCCAATTAGATATTCAAGAACATAAATAAAACATAAATATTTTGTTGAAAGGAGAAGTTACACTGAGAAATGATAAATCATATTTACCACATATAAAATACTTTAATATTGTATCAATGTATTTATCATATCATATCAAATCACATTTAAATATGTATATTGCCTCTTTTCTTTTTGAATAAAAGGAAATGTTGGGTTAAGAAAGATAAATCTCAGAAATGTTCTGAAAACATTACAATACCCATACTAATATGTGTTCTTTCAGATTGTATTATATCTCAAAAAATTGAAATTTTCTAAAACCTTTTCCATGATTAAAGGAAGTATTGACACCAACAACAGAAGCAACATTTCTTCAGCAGAGTTTTCAACTAAAAGTGACAGACATTTAAGTAATGAGGAACTCACTGACTGCATAATCTATTTTGTATATCTGAATCAAAACTAAATAAGGGAAAGCAACCCTAGAAAAAAAGTTATAGTGTTATAAGGACCCTGGATAGCATAGCTCAGCTCCATGTGCTGTCTTTGGCTTCATTACTCTTTTTATCCAAGTCACCATGCCACATTTGATCATTTTTTTGCCCAGGACAGAAAATATGATTATCTATGAGACATTTCAGATTCATGTTAGCATGAGTCTGCTTTAGCATGAACTAATTAAAATTGTCCTATGATTAACAAGTACTTATAAACATTAAACTTCTAGAAGTTATCATCTAAAGTATGATCCCTCCACATAGCTTTCGTAAGAATATAATATGCAGACTAAATAGAGTAAGTAGGCAAGCCTGTGGAAAAAAAACAATCATGTACTCTGCAAGTTAGCCACACATCTTGCTCTGAAGTGAACCAAAATAATACCTTTAGACAGTCTTTTCCCTATTTAATAGCACAGGAAAATAAGTGGTGGTACTAGCAACAGTCACAAACCCTATTTATTTCTGACTTCCTATTCAGTGTTTAGACTCTTTGAGAACAATACATCAGCAACAACAAAAAGTCTTTTATATCTTTTGCTTTTCAGAAGAGTACACTCCTTACTGACAGAACAAGACTTTGCTATAGTGATCCCTATATTTGTGACCTCCATGTCCAATTACCGTAATTGGCTGCACTTAACGATACAATCCACAACAAATTATTTAAGATGCCTCAGACTAAACAGAGCATGGTAAATACGAGTCTTTTGGGAACACAACAGTTTGTTGTTCAAATAATTGCACCATTGCACCATTGTCCAAAACTAGCCCTTCAAAAATCTGGAACAAGCAATGTTAAAGTGCTCCAAACCTGAGAGATTATGGTGTTGCCCCTCCCAGGGTAACACTGCTGGGAGGAAGAGACCAAGACTTTTTGAGCTGATGCTGTATTTTTTTTTTTTCCGAAAGCATGAATAGGAGGATAAACTTCAGGACAAAACCAATTGTATTTTCAGCTTTCCTTCAGATATAGTACTCCTAACCAACTCATCAGATGTACGGTCGCTGCACTATACATAAAGCAACCAACACACACAAATTCACTTGGTCCTGCAATTGGACCTGAGAAACACGTTTTGCTGTACACCAGAAATCATGAACATTTCTTTTGCCTGTTACCACCCTGAGCAGCAGTAGCATCTCCTACCTAATGGCAATACCTGTAGGTGAGATATCCTGTCTCTGATGTGGATCATGTGGGTCATGGGGCAGAAATAACTGTAGCAGAACACTAATACTCCAAAGGTTGGTCCTAATGCTCAACAGAGACTCTGCAGGGGCAAGAGCCCAAGTCTCATCTTGGGCTGAAGGAGGAATGGCCAGAGACAGCCCTTCAAGTGGGGCTGACAATGACCCCCACAGTAGTGGAGGGTGGCAGCTAGTGATTTCCAGGGGCCAGAATGTGACTGAGCCTAATCCACAGGTCACAAAAAAGAAGTAATGGGTAACAACAGTTAGATGTTCCCTTCTGTGAGGACAGAGACAGTTATCTGCTGACTGGACCAGCTGCTTGCCTGGAACCCAGCTCCTGCATGTCCTACAGCAATTGCAGAGGCTCACCCAGCCCCTGGGCTACACCCCTAAGCTGCACATCCAGGAGGATCGAGGAAGGGATCACTTAAGCTAACTGGATATAGCAAGTCCATGGGGCTTGGTGGAGTGCGTCCAAGGGGTCCAAGGATGATGACTGTGAGTCCTCGCTCTGTCATTTTTGGAAGATGGTCACCTTTCTCAGGATGAGAAAGAGAAGAGAAGGCTAAACAATTGCACTAAAAGCATTATGGAGAAGACAGAGGCAGCCTCTTCTCATAGATGCACAGTGAAGGGACACAAGGCATCAGTTTCAAGTTGCAGCAAAGGAAATTCTGACTGGACACCAAGAAAAAGAATCCCAGAGATTTTTTTGTGTGGAATCCCCAACCTTGAAGATTTTAAAAACTCAGATGGACAAAGCCCAGACAAACCTGCTCTAACTTTGAAAGTAGCCCTGCACTGAGCAGAGGGTTGGACTTGATGACCTCTAGAAGTCTCTTCCAACCTAAATTATTCCACAGTTTTAGTATATTAGATTTGATGTACTAATACAGTTAAATATCACACTAAAATGTAAGGTTAAAATGCAACAGTTCCTCCATCCTCCTTCAAATATATTTATAATTGACATATGTAATTTCTATTTCTACTAATAAATCTTAAATTTGAATAATGAGCACATTGACATCCACCTGCAAAATCCAAAAGCCTTATAGAAGAATAGCAGCTTTAGGAGCCAGCTAAAGACAGCTATTCCCTCAGATGTTACAAAGTAGTCACCCCAGGGCTGCAATTGTTTAATTAATTTAAGAGTAAGCCATGGAGAGTGATTTGGAACAAGAAGTCACTTATGAAAAGAAATCTTCGACTGAGTTGTTATATTTATCTTCAAGCATCTGATTGTGTTTTGAGCAAATAAAAATTCTAGAGCTTGCTATATATATCAGAGCAGAACAAACATCTTCGTTTCCATTCTTTAAAATACAAAATATTACAATAATAGTGTCTTTTTTCCCCTGCACTAATCTATTTAGGTACAAAGTATGTATGTACCTTGCAATGCCTAGACTGCAAGGTCTCCTAGTTGGAGATCATGGTACTACAGCAGTACAGATAAATGTGAGACAGCAGTACTCCCAGAGAAAAGGATGCCCTAGTATTATTCTTGTTACTGTGGTACCGTGAGGGTCCACACCGCAACAGCAGCATGGCTTGTGCAGATAAAAGTGAGTATAGAGCAAGGCTACAGCAAATCACAATGAGTGTTTTCAGGCTAGGGAATTTTAAGCCCTCTAGCAGATAGGTGCTGGCTACCTCCCCGCACTCGTCACTCGCCAGAGTTGGCTGACAGGCTGTCAGCGCACAGGCACTGCAGATACCGCTGCCGCTATCCCTGCTGCAGAGATTTCTCATCTCCTCAGTTAATTCTCCAGAGTAGAAGTCATAGTCCTCCTCATGGGTCCTACATGTGAAACTGCTCTTTCTACAGGGCTCAGGGCTGAATCCCCACCAGGCAAAGCTGGCTGGGGCTGCAATAGCCTGCAGTGGATGTACAGGGAGGAAAGAAATCCTCCTGACTCAGGAACAGCCTCCAGTGAGCATGCCAAAACCAGTGCTGGAGAAGTGGAGTTGCCTGGCCACTGGGGAGAGGGCTGGACCTGGTGGCACCAACCTGCACCATGCCAGTGTGTTTCACTGGGCAGTACTTGACCCCTCAGATATTTTGTTAAAGGAGAGGAGAGGAGAGTGGTCTCCTTTTTTCCACCTCACCCACACACCACTGAACAGAGCCAGCCATGGCTTGGTCCCTCAGATTTTAGTCTGGGAGGGTGTTGTGGAATATGTTTTTATTGTGGCTTGTTGTAAGTAGTCTTTTTAATGCACAACATCAATAAATTATGTGATTCAAAAGCACAGATTAATCAGATAATAATAATAACGTATACAAGGTGAATGCCAGGGAATCCCGAGTGTTATTTCTTCTTGCTGCTCTGGAATTGTATTTAAGATTTATGTCTGAAGCACAAGGAGCTTAAAGATTTTGATACCTGCATTTGCACTGCAGAAGCAAATTCATTAAACACGTAAAATAGAGTAATAGTCCTTCCCTGCATCTTTGTTAGAAATAAACTAATCTTCATTAAAAATTAAAGCTTATGGCTTTGTACTAGGACTTGGCAACAAAACTCTCCCAATGGCCTGCTTTATTCTACTGTGTAGAAGTCACAGATGTACAAAGAAATTCAGTTCAAAAATTATGAGTAAGGTGAGAGAGGATGTTTTAAGTATAAAAGCTACCACAACAAAATAAAAGGAAACATCCTAACTGTGCACCTGCATTTATGGTCCTGGTATCACAAACCTTTCTCACTGTGAATCAAAGAATAACTAATGTATCAGAAGTGGTGAATCATGACTTGAACTAGAAAGGAAATCAAATAATTAATAATTTATAATTTATTAGTAGCTTAACTATGACATAAGGTTGCTTTTAAAAGCTATTTGTTATGTCCAATTTCAAGTTTATTAATAGCTAAGCAATAGGAGTCACCTATATAAGTGGGGGAAGCCCCCACTGTATTAGGATCAGAGTATATCTGTTAAAACTAGCTGGTATTCCACTTCAAAGGGAGCTTTTATACGTTCATCACATTAGAGAAGTTGAGACTCTAGACATAAGCAGCACTCTCTATCCTTGATGGGACAATTGCAGAGATGAATCAGATGTCTGCAATTTCATCTAGATATTTTCCCTGGCCAGGTGAAAGATGCCCTGAAAACTGGGAATGAAGCATAGTTTTTCCAAAGACTGTTTTGCTGTTCCATGGAAGTCAAGTCCATTTTATCATCTTTTGGCCCAACACACAAACTGAAGTAGCAGCACGCCACAGAATTCATGCATACACAGAAGTGGGACATTTCACTCCTGATGGACAACTGCAAGTGACAGCAGGAAAACAGAGAAGGAAGGGTTATTTTTAGGAATACTTAGTTCATAGATTTAGGTTACACATATCTTTCTTGCAAAACGAACAAACAGAGATGGATGCTTGTGCCTTGTTCATACCCTTAGCAATGTTTGATAGCACAGGGGAAGGGGATATAGATTTCAACACACAAAGCGACTACCCACACCTCCTTCCCCAACAAGCAGGCATTCGTATGGAAATAATAGCTTTCTCTTTAAGACAGAAATTTGTCTTTATTACCCATGTTTCATTCAATATTGAACAACGTGATATTTTATCTGAAGCCCGTCATTTTGGGAGATTTTGCTGAAAGTGGGATAAAGCAAGGATAGGTCTCAGTAAGCAGGTTATAATTATTTCAGTTCCAGTTGAACAGTTATGCTTCTGGCGAGGATTTCTGAGGAAGGAGACTGCATAATTTGTGCAGTTAGTTTTTGAGAATACAGAATGGGAAGAGCAGCAGAACCATTTTAATCTGTGAGCTGATGATACCACACTGTTAAAGCTAGGTAGCTTCCATAGGTTGTTCTAATCTTTAATCAGCTTAAGGTCTACATACTAATAGATGACCCAAAGACGCACGCACAGAAATGGTATTTTTGACACTTATAAAGGTGAAAATATAGATCAAAAACGTGCATGAAGGTGCCTATTCCTTTGCAAGCTGATGCTCCTCCAGCGCTGAGGAAGGAGCCAGGGGGAGCCTGGGGAATCCCCAAGAGTATTAACAAAGGTGGCAGTCATCAAAGACCTGATACGCTCTTGGGGATAGTCTTAAATTGAGCACTGGAGATGACACCACTGCCTCACCTCTTGAGAAACAGGCAACAGAGGCACAACTTATCTACAATATGGGAGATTGAGCCAGAAGTCAAACATCTGGCAAATAGAAATGCTAGACTCTTATCTTTTAAAAGGCTGCCACAATCAGTTATTGTGAGATGACATTCATCTTCTATGATGAAGATTTTCTTGATTTTGCACAATTAGCAAAATGCTACTCAGATCACAAAGAGCTCTATAATTTAGCAGTCAGAGGACTTGGGGGGGGGGGGGGGGGGGGAAGCAAGTTCCTGCCTCTTTGCTAACACTCATTTAAGTATTTTGTACAATGCACAATTACTTTCACAGAGCCCAGTGAAATGTCCCCAATGTTAGAGTACCAGAGAGGGTTACAGCACTCTCCCAAGAACAAGAAAGACCAAAGGTAGATACCTCACTTGGAATTAATCAGAGGAGCATATGGACCTGTGCCAGCTACATCCCAGAACAGCAAGCTAATACTCCCCTAAAAAGAAACAATTACCCTTTTCTTCAGCTCTGTACGTTTTGGGGGTTTTATAAAGCTTGCAAGGGGCAATGGTGCTGCACAGAGTTAATTAGTTTGCTGACCTGGACAAATATTTTACTGTTGTTTTGTGATGCTTCTACAGCCTTCATTTGCCATCAGAGAAATAAGAAGAAGAACTGGTGGAAGGCTAGGGGAACATTTTCTTGTTGGTAAATCTATTATGTGGAATGACAGAGCTTTTACATATATGCTTTCTTAACTACAAGCTAAGACAAATGTAGTTTTAGGGGGATTTTTCTTTTCTTGCTGTCTTGGCTACCCAGTTGAAAAAAGGTTATTTTCAGCCTGTTTATTTTTAATTCTTCCTTTCATGTTGCTTTCAAGGAAATGTCACCTCCCGAGAACAAAAGTTTAAGTCACGCAATACCGAACTATATAATCAGTCTGCTTGACAAGCCTAGTGTGCTGAAAAAATTAAAGAATGAGCACCTGACCAATAGACAAGCTATCTCCATTGACATAAGTCCTTGTTTCAGCGTTTTAATTATTCTCAGGGGTCATCCCATCTTCAGACACGTCAGCACTGATGTTACCTCATCACTGGTAAATGGCAGCAATTTGTTTTTTCCAAGGACTGAACTCTGCCTCTTCAAACCAGAATCTAGAATTAGCAATGAAATTGCTTGAGCCTGTCCCAATTGCACTGTCCTGATAAAGACTAAGGGGCTCTGCCACTCACTATGTGTATTGCTCACTCTAGCCAAAATGATATTAAGAAAGCTACCAAAAATGTTGTTTTGGTACCAGCCAAGATTCCAAAGTGGAAGTGGCCTGTTTATTTACACTAATATTCTGAAAAACATTTAAGCAAATCATATTGTGCAGCTGAAGTGTTTTTGTGTTTACTGAATGCATGACTAGCACTAAAAATCTTGCTATATTCCCAGATAATAGTGGAACAAAATTTTGCAAAATATTGCCCACTTGGAGTTAATGGGGAGTACACACCTGGACTCTTCTGACAGGTTAGGAAAGAACTAATGCAATATCCCACTGAATTTCAGGCTGCCTTAGATCAGTTTTTATTATTCAAACACACAAAAAGCCGTGAAACAGCTAATTTGCAGTTTGGAGTGCTTGGAGTAAACTTTTTATAAAGTTGAGTGCTTTCTGCAATCAATACAGATAGCACAGCAAACGTGCAATCAAATGCTAGGAATCTTTGGACGTTTCAAAATATCCCCCTAGAATCCTGAAATTTTTTAATCCTTTTTCATTTTCCTGTGATTATTTTATACTATCTCATGGCAGTAATGGCAATTCATTTTGTTGAACTATCTCATTACAACACCAACAGGAGATATTGTGATCTATGAGCTAGAACAGAAACTTTATTGTTATGTGATGTACTGTGGAAATTGATATCAATGTAAATGTGAAAAAAATAAGTGTTAAATAAAATAAACTACTATTTCAATACCTAGGGGTATTTCCCTTTGACCGAGCTTCAGGAAAGGATGCTCCTTTAAACACCATACTGATTTTTGTGGCAGGTAAGTTAATGTTTCCTGTCTTTCAAAGGTGACCTGTTATTTGCTGCCTATATTTTTTAATATTTAAAATAATGAAACTAAAATTATATATGTGATCATACAAGGCAATATCTAATTCTTTCTACATTGTGTTACTGATGAAAATATGTTTCCTCCTATTCACTTATGTAAAAAAACACTTAATTCATGCTGTAGCCCATTTAAATTCATGGATATGACATGGTCTATTGTTGATCATAAAGAAAATAGCATGAATGCTGGTCCACTCCACAGTGCTAGATTCCTCACTGATGTGTATTGTGCACTTGTCATCCTTCCCAACGACGAATTTGAACAATTGGAAATGGGAAACAGACACCTGGCATTCTTTCCTGGAAAGGAGACATTTAAAAACATGGAAAACTGAAAGTGTGAACGTGGTTACAGATTTAACAACAGACATCAGGGGTGAAACAACATAATAAGCCTCTGTTTAAGGTATTTGCACAATAATGTCAGCACATAGTAAGATTCACAAAAAACTGGCATATAACTGGAGGAAGCATGTAACATAATAGTATAATTAGCCTTGGAATAACACAATAAATATTCCAGGGGTCGTGTGTGTTTCTCTTTGTCTCAGCACACAGATGCTCGTTACAGTGTAGTATTTTGTTGTGATTAGTATCTGTTCACAAGTCACTGTCTCAAGCCCTGATTCAGCAGTACGTCCACATTTAATCACACACTTAACTTTAAAGTATATGCTTTCTCATTTGTTGGGTTGCAGCATAGACGTTATTACTAGTAAATCTATTATTAAATTAATAAATATTTAAATTAGTGAATCTAGTAATATTTGCCACATACATGTTTGGGTCACAACTTCAAAACCAATGTATATGAATATTTCAGCTGAAAAATTTAACATACAAGTAGGTAATGCAAAAACTAAGCAATTGTCCCCATTTGCTACCATTTCATAGAGACATATAGCTATGATGCTGCCATCAGTACTCATGCAGTTTATAGGTTTGGCATTCCCTGCATCACACTGTAGGTGCCAGCCTACCTCATAGTGGCCCTGAGCATGGTTTGTTACATCTTTGACATTTTTGGAGTCTTTTGCTGAGAAAGAGAAATACCAGACTGGACAACAGAAGATTACAATTAATTGTTTACTGAATGGATTATGGAATCCATATACAGGCCTCTGAGTACTGCTACTTTGAATACTCAACCAATTTCAACATGCCTTTGCAGAAGCAAATTAGGAGAATATACTTCTAATGTCTAATTATTAGTGCTTTTATATATATATATATACACACACACATATACACACAGCAGTATTATAAACAATGATCACTTTCATTTTTGCTCATATAAGCAAATGAAAGGTCTGAAAATTTTGGTCAATATTTTTATGTTTTAGTGTTTAAGAGTAAAATTCATCCTTCAGGTACTGCTTTGACAAAAGGATGAGGATAACACTCACTAAAGCAGAAGCAGTCCCAGGAGGACGCTTTGCAAGTCCAGAACTGTACCAACAGCAGCACCACCTCTGCTGACTCAGTTACACTGGAGCAGGCGGGTTTGGAATAAGAGGACAGGCATTGCCAAGGGTATAAAAGAAAACAGGAATATATAGTGTATGTTCCCATACATATGTTTACAGTTTTTAGTCCATACAATGTCAGTAAAATGAAGGCATATGCACTTCCTCTGAATGCATCTGGGGGAGCAGAGAGGTTGTAATTGTCTTATTTATCATTTTTAAACTAATGCTGGCTATATTTACTATACTTTTGATGCCAACTAATGCAAATGAGATGAGAATTTGGCCCTACTCTCTGAAGAGCTACAACAATGTAGGAAATGCAGAATGAAAAATAAAACATACAGCACCATTTCTGGGATCTGGGGGATAATGCTTTGCTCCCTGCTATTTTGCCCAGCACCACAAGTGCAAAGAAGCAAAAAACCCATAACGTTCAAATAATTCAATGGTCAAACTTGGCTCTACCAAGTTATGCAAAACAATCATTTCCAAAGCACAATAGAACAGCTAGACCATAAAAATGAATCTGGCTATGGTTCAAATTAGCCCAGTAGTCTTTCACAGTATCAGTACATTACTGATGACATTTGTTACAGTAACAGCTAGGAATAATAACCTTTTGTTCTTCTAGTTTACACAGAAAATTTCTGATTTACTATGATGAAGGATACTACAACAAACTAGTGGTGTTTGTTTCATGGAGGGGTGATCAGGTTAACAAGAAAGAGAAAATGTGAACACACAGCCTAAAACATCAGAATTTTTCATGCTTTCTGATACTTCAGAAAAGCATTTTAACTTTGTGTTTTTCTCCAAACATGTAATTAGCTTATATATTTCCATATACACCTTTACATTCTACATGGTATCCTAAATATGTTATTCAATAAACACTAAAAAGAGTATGTAAATATACAAAACAGTAACTCCTTAGTCTTCCCACATTTTTTAACTGATTAGACAGCATTATAGCTGTCACAGCAGCAAATACTATAATTAAGTCTATCAATTTCATTACAAGTTCACTGTTTTCACCTGCTCATTCTCCTTCTCCAAAATTATCCTTCTCTAGCTGTTTTCGTCCAAAATAGCATCCAGGATGAATTATTATGATTTAGGGTTTATTGTGAATGCTGTTTTTGGAAATTCCATAAAAAACCTGTTCACCCCTTTGAATTGGGTATACAGGATAAAAGAAAACAAAGACGGGCAAAGACAAAACCTTGTCGCAGAAGTTACATCTGCATTGGAGGTAGCTCAGCTATCAGACCGTCAGCTAGTAGCTGCTGAGCTGGCCCCGCTTGCAGCACAGAGTACTGGGAGGTGACTAAAAGAGATGAGATGAGCCAGTGCTGCTGCTAGCAGAAGAGGCTGTCCTGCTCCTCCCACCCGCTGCCCAGACACCTTCTCTTACGCTGATTTGGCTGCGTAGCCAGCCTGATGCTCAGCCCATTCAGTTCACTGAGCTGGCAGAACACAAATCCAGAAATGAATGAAAAAATAAATAGGTTAACTTCTGCTGGCTTACTGAGCTAAGTCCTGGCCACAGAGAGAGGGCAGGACCACACAGCCAGGATGAGGGGGAGGTGAGACTGAGCAAAACGACCTCATTTTACATCAGCAGGACCAGTGGCTTGAGAGAGGTGAGGTTGGCGTTCTCCTCTGACCTCATCCTGAGTGAAACAAGCACCGATTTCAATAGTAAACCCTTTTATTCGGTGTTTAAAAGTTAAACTGAGGCCCTTAAACAAGTCAGCCCTAGAGCTGAGGGGACAATAGCCTAAGTGGAAGGGTGAAGGCAATAAGCAGGCAGAGGCAGGCCAGGGCAGGGACTCCCTTGCCTGGTTGAGCTAAGGCAGATCACAGCCGTACTTCTTCTCTTGAGAGAAAACTTAAAAGAGTTTAAACTTAAAACATCAAAACTTAACAGAAGAGGAAAATAGTTACTTTGCAAGAACTGGAGACAAGAGCAGAGTCAGGAGAGTTTTCATGGCTTAGTGCCATGAAAAGCAGAAACCGGATCCAGTGGCATCAGACACTCCTGGGAGGAACCCATGTCAGAGTCCTTACACAGTCCGCTACACCGTGATGGGTACAAAGGTCATTTCTCAGAGCAGTGATATAGCCAATAACAATGTATTTTTAAAAATTCAAACTAAAGGTCAAATTTCCAGTGAATTATCTTTGCCCAATACTAAGGCTGCCATTTTTCCTTAAAACATACCCAAATTTTTTCAACTTCCCAGGACAGTGAAACTACTCTGTGTGAATGATTCTTTCACATAAAAAACTCTCCTATGCCCTGTAAGCATAAAAGGAGCTCAGAAATTATGTCTGGTGAAGTGGATATCTCTTACGAGACTACCAAAAGAATTTATGAGCAGTTTATGAAATGTGGGTGACGTTACAAAACTGCTGTACCACTGAAAGCCTTTATGTATGTGAAATCTGCTATTTCTGGTAGCATTTCTGTCATTTATCTCCCAGGCCAAAGACAGTGAATGATTATTACACACAGAACACATCCACACAGGTGAGACAGTCATGAAGCAAAAGGCAGGCTAATGACCAGGCATGACTTGGTAAAGCAGTTCCCTACCTTCTTCTTCAGAGAGAACATTTGAGGCAGTGAAATTTCCCTGGATGGCTTCCAGACTTTGTTCAGTGACTATCTAAATAAAAATACACATGGCAGTTGTGGAAGCAGGGATCAGAACCACACACCTTGGCTCCCGGCGGAGAGCCCTGAACAGACAGCAAAATCTTCCTTATCTTCTCCTGGAGAGTGGCTAAATTTCAAAAGAAACGCAGTGCAGAGCTTTTCTTCTCTAAAATGACCCATAGCAGTTACAAGGCTTATTATGACTCATGTTTATACCTCCAAGGGCTGAAAATTAGACTTCCTCAGCTGCTAGGGATGGAAACTACTCCGTAATAAGCTAGAGCTTAGATATACCCTGTGAGTTCAGCTCCCACAGACAGGCACCCGACTTAAGATCCTTTTGGGTCTGGACCCGAAAGTCTTAACTGCATTTCCCGGCTGCACTTATCTAACAATTTTCCTAAGTCAGCTGCTCCAAAGCTGGTCCTGTTCTTGTACTGCACACAAAGATCATTTTTCTTTAGGCAGTTTGCTCTTGAATTTAATGTTAGATGTTGTAGCATATGGACTCATTTGCAGATAAATTCACAATATCTTATGAAATTCTGGCAATGGAATAACATTCTGCTGTCTGTACTTTGGCCTCAAGAAATCTTTTGGTTCACTAAGTGTAAGTATTATAATTTTAAAATGAATATACTTGTTCTCTCATTCTGTCATTAGAGATTATCTTTATGACCTTATGTTAATGTGCTATTTTCCACGTGTCCAGTGATTTACAAGATGCCCTCATGCCTTGAAACAAGCCATTGCATATACAACAAAAGCATTATAGCTCTCCATTTTCAGTCTAATCATGTATTGCTGCACCTCTGTTCTTTCCCAAGGCTTCTTTGATTTCCAGAAACCCAGGGCTGTAGTTACAAAACCTAATGTAACTGGTGCCTATTTCTCTACAACATCCCATGTAAGATGGCATAGGACAGCAATAACACATCATTAAAATCAGAAATACACAGACTCACTTTTAAAAATCTTTTTATCTTTTATTAGTCAGATAGTTGTCTGGAAGGAAAAAAGAGCAACAGTTCTTTAAAGCATCTTTACCAGTTCTTTGTAGTTCAGATCTAGTCTGATTCAAAGCACTGCTGGCAGCTGCACTATTAATGTGCATCATCCAGAGAGAAGAGAGCAGACTTTTCCTTTGCTACTCTTTCTTTTTTTTCTTTTTTCTTTTCTCTAAGAAATGCTCTGAAGCTATTGCAGAAGTCCAGATCCCATGCTTCCAGATGGGAGAGCAGAGAGGAACACACGATGGCTCACTCTCTACTTATGTGTTTGGGTTTCTGTCCAACAAACAGTGAAGGTCTGGCCTGAGTACTCAGTTGAAGGGACTGGGAAATGCTCCAAAATCCCCCAGTTCAGATGTGCCCAAAGCGACTCTTATGGTTGTATTTACTTTTAGCATCCTTTGCAGTCCCTACTGACACAGACATCACACTGATTTCAAAGGGAAATTTTATGAATCCATACTCACACTTCCAACACCAACACTTTCAACACACTGACCTTGTGCTTTTATAAATGTAGCATCTTTAGCTCTTCCATTCCAGCATACTGGCTAGAAACCATTACTTTCGTGACTTGTTTGTAATAGTGGCTGCTGCTTGAACTCAACTAAATAAGTTACTCATGCAAGTCGTGGAAAGGCTGCTGAGATAAAACGCTGAGAAGGAATGAACGGGGTGGCTAGGAGGCTACTGTGCATCATTTGCAGCTGCGATCAAGAAGCCTGGAGGAGGTATCTGGTCTAGGCAGAGTAATAGGGGAATAAATTGTGATGCAAAGCAAAAAACAAAGCTGACCTGAGAGAGAGGGAGAGAAACCACTTTGGAGGTGCCCATAGTGCAATTTGCCGTAAATTATTCAGAGCTAGCTCGGGTGCAGCGCCACTTTGCCAGTGGTAAGTGGAATCTAGCCACCACCCTGAGGGTAGCTTTGGAGGAGCACGGTATCAGCCAGCCTTCCCCTTCTCCCTGTGGCATGGTGAGAAGACACGTTGCAGCATGGGGAATCCCTGACTTTTGCACCAAGCAACAAGTAGGCAAGGCATGCTGAGAGGCACTGTACTCTGTCAAAGCCATCAGGAGTCTATCAGCAGTGGGTGAAAATGCACCATGGGTCTACCCACAGAGAACTGTAAAACAGGCAGATATGGCTGGAGGATGAGCAGATCAAGCAACAAAGCAAGATCTGAGGACATACCCAGGGTGTGGACAAGGCTGTGAAGCAAAGGTAAATTCTGAAGCCTGCCAGGGGACCACAATCCCAAAACAGTGCTGCCTTTGCCACATAAGCACAGCCCCACGTCCTGATACTGGTTTCCATCTTTCCTCAAAGCCTGATGTCTTACAAGTAAAGAAAGGAAAGGTGCAACAGAGGTGTATGTATCATCTGCTGCCCTCTGAACACCAGTACCAAGAACTGAGCCACCTGGAGGTATCTCCCTGCCTGTAATGCTTGAATATCAGCTTTTGCCCAACAGAAAAGTAGCTTCAAAGTTGCCCAAGCTTCAAAGTAGCTTGTTTAAGCCACCTTAATGAGTCCTTAACTTGTGGAAATGTTAGGCTGCATGTCTTGCTGGTGATGGGCACTGTGATGACCACAACTTGCTCTAACACAAATGCCAGAAATAGAGGGACATACAAGTCTTTCAAAAGGTTGTTATTGCCAAGTACAGAAGAGCCTTGCAGGACCAGGGGTTATACAGAAGGTCTCGGGTGGTGAGTTCTAGCTAGAATTACCTACAGGAACTATTGATGTATCTCCTAAGGAAAAGTCAATGAGAGAAAAGATCTGCTGGAGAATAGAGGAGAGAGAATACTCAGAGGCTGCTGAAGACTCCACCGGCTATCATTCAGGCTAGGAATAAATCTTCAGAGTTTTCAGTTTTGACAACAAAAGGTTGACATTTTAATGATCTGTTACACAGGTATGCCAAGTGGTTCAAAATATACTACTGTCATGTTTCCTTACATCTATCACAAAATGACTTAAATTGGCCTGATTGTACTGGAACACTTTTAGATATACGTATCATGAAGGCTTGTCCATTACTAGGATAGACTGCTTTGCAATTATTTGCTGGCTGGATATATTGTGCTGCAATATCTTCAGAATATCTGAGGACCTGCTCACAATTCCTGTTTCTAAACAAAAGATTCAAAAAAAAGCCTTAGAGGGATGAAGCAAGAAGTCTGACTCAAAAACTAGGTTCAGTTAGTTTCCAAGGTAGACTCAAGGAAGTACAGCATTTAGGTATTTCAAAAAATTAATCATTCTTTAAAATTCTTCAGTGGTCTATCTTCTAAAGAAAGCTGCATTGATAATAAGAGAAAACTAGTTTTGAAAGCAAACACTGGCTTGGGATTAGGGCAATTTGATAAGGGAGATATCTTTGTGAGCCACAGGATTTGGTGCACAGTAACCAGCAATGAGGAAGATGAAGTTTTCCATGGGATTTAAACTATTCATCTTGGGTTTTGTTCCTTTAACCCGTCTGCACTCGGTATTGCTTATAAGGAATGTGAGATAAGTTAAACATGACATTTACTTTGCGTTCATGCAAATTTCTATTACTTTTACTCAGATTACTTGCTGTAACTCTGACTTTATATAGACATACTTTCTCCTAGACAAGAGGCCCTTATGATTTGTAATAAGCAATGCCAAAAGGTTAATGGAGTTCAGAATTGACAGCTGCCTCACAGTCATATTTAAAGGGTTTGCGCAGAGCAGACTTTGCCCTTTTGTGTTCCTCCACTATTACCCAGGTGGGGTGCTGGTAACAGAAGCAGCATCAGCTGCTTGGAGAAATGGTGAGGAGCATAAGAAAGGAAAAAAGTGGCTACATATCCAGAAGCCCTCTGTCTGGTGCCTTCAAAACCTGAAACCAAGACACCATCTGTCTGGTGCCCTCAGACCTAGAAACCCAGAAACCCTCTGTCTGGTGCCTTCAAACCAAGGTGGGCCACGAGCTGGACAGCTAGTTCTGGTGGCAATGAAGGTCATTTCTTCCTTGAGGACCACAGGTACAAGAGACATGGCTGGGAGCAAGACAGATGTCTGGTATGCAGCTGAATCCCACACCACCATTGAAAGGAGACCATGGGGAGCGGGTGGTATGAGCTGTCCTGGCAGGTAATGCATGGATCACAGGTTGGTCACACCTGATCTAGGAGAATTCTTTGGGTACATTAGAGCACAAAGATGCTCGAGTGATTTAACTGTTCAAGGATGGCAGCCCATCACTGCAAAGATTATATTTGCACATAAACATCTGCATTCATACGAAAGGCTGATGGCTGGTTCATTAAGAGTGGCACAGATTTTTCTGTGGCTTGATTTATTGCCCATATGAATTAGTTAGCCTCCTATATGCACTTTTTTTTCCCCCCAAAGGCTGCAGACACATCATTACGAAACTGGAGCCTCACACTTTTTAGTGTAAAGGCTTTAAATTGTTTGAATTTAAATAAATATGCAAAACTGCTATCTCTATTAATCTTTTTTTTTTGGTATTCCTTATTTTTTGTGTCAAAATTTTCAGTCATTCAGTAAGATAACAGAAAGTATCGTATAGCACTGTCAACTCTTGTATTTTTATTTTACTTTCCCTAATTTCTTCTTAATGATCCAGATCATTAAATCAGGAGACTACAAAATAAATATAAGTTCCTTTACTAAAAAGTGTTCTAATCCACACTTGAAAGAAAAGCTTGAAAATGTGAGGCAAATGAAACCTAAAGGCTCAGAAGGCCAGTAAAAAACAAACTGCAAAAGTATTTTTAATAGGAAAAAACCCACATCATTTTTAAACAATCCCATGATTTTTTGAGTCTGACTCATGATTTTGTAATGTTTAAAGTTGGCAATACTGATACCCTGTGATTTAGATGACTAATCACACACTGAAAAGCTAATAATCAAAGTAAGCAGTTTGTGAAGTACCCACAGACTAGAAAATATGTATCTCAACCACTCAGCAAAGGCTTATGCATAAATTGACAACAAATAGAATCAGTTTATATAACTGCTTCACAAAGAGAGAGAAGAGCTAATCAGTTAATCAGTTATTTTATTTGTATCACATAATGCTACCAGCTGCAGTAGTCAGCGTGAAGAGGGAAGAGCATGGAATAGAGAGAATAACAGGGTAGTGCTTCAGCAACGCATTCACAGGGAACAGGGGAACATGGATGGAATACAGCAAGCAAAATGCAAGAGTAAAAATTGACTGAAGGAAGGCTGCAGTTACACTGCACGCCAGACAAGAAAATACCTGGGGAAAAGAGGGAAGCAAGCACAAAAGGAAGTCAGGAGAGAAGTGGTCAGCTGGCTACAAAGAGTTAAATCTAGGTGCAATGTGCAGTCCACAAAGGATGACTGTGGGAAGGAATAAAGAGAATTAAAGCAGCAGAGAAAATGTCATTCGAAGACAGGTGGAGGCAACAGGGATGAATCGTGGCTTCTTGGTCAGTTTTCTGATTAGATCACTTGTTCGTGCACAGTAGTTCTCAGCTGGGCTCTTTCCAATCTTTTATCTCATCTGATATTAAGCAGACAGCAGAAAGAGGTGTATGTAGCACATGCTTGGCACCAACTATGTTTCCTAGCAAGAAGATGGATTCTTTTCTGAAACTGCTC
The DNA here is from genome assembly GCA_031468815.1 of Morus bassanus. Taxonomy (NCBI): domain Eukaryota; kingdom Metazoa; phylum Chordata; class Aves; order Suliformes; family Sulidae; genus Morus; species Morus bassanus. The sequence continues at coordinate 94,590,891 of CM062569.1, forward strand.
ATAACAAAATGACGTTGATGATAGAAGATAAACCATCTACACGTATTGATGTTGCTCAAGCAGCTTAGTTCCCTCAAAATAAAAATGGCAAGGAAGGATGATTTCTAATTTTTAGGAGTTAAAGACAAATGGAAGAAATATAGCGAATACGGTGGGACTTCATTTATTGACTTGCAAAGGCAGAAAACAAAACCATTTTGGAAAGGAACACTATAACCTGAATAAATATTTTTGTAGCTACTTCATTGCAAAATATAAAGAATATGTGGCATTGGCCTACAAGTTTGTATCCTCTTTATCTAAGATTTGTATTCTTTTTATCTAAAATTAAATAGAGCTGTTAGTAGTTTCAGAAAATTCTCCTGCAAAGGCATATTTAATTACAAGTCTGCCAAATGGGAGTTTCATTTTCTTTTGAAGAACCTGATACAGACAGGATATTACATTAGTAGGATCTCTAGACTGATCCTGTATGGAAGCTCCTATATCCCTGGGAAGAGAAAAAAGAAGCCACACACTGTTTGAAAATGAAGGTCAAATCAAAGCAAGCAAAACCAAGGAACTGGAGTGAATGGGGCAGAATGATCCATCTGCATTAGGGCTTTCTGTAGCAGCTGTCACTGACCAGCCATCACCATAGTGTCTAAGGTGCTGCGTAATTGGAACGGATACCAAAATTTGAGGGGAGATTGCAGACTAAACGGGAAAGACGGAGGGACATATTTCACAGCTGTCAGCCAGATAGGAAACATATTCCACTCCTTGCTCCAGATGGAGAGCGGCTCACATTTTGATGCAGTGAGTGAGGGGGTGACTGAAATGCACGGATTCATTCATGAGCTGCACGTACAACGCAGCTTTTTGATAAACGCTGTAGTAATGCACAGAAAAAGGCGGAGGGGGGAATCAGCATAATTAATCCCTTAGTGTAGGAGACATAGGGGTCACTGAAACTGAGTACTGTCACGGGATACATGCCTCACATTCAGACCCTGTCTATTTTGCTTTTACATGTCTTTTTAATAAATGCGTCAACATTAACTATGGCATTCTAGCTGCAGGAGACCATTCTCTGGTGACAACTTTCTACCTCTGTTGACATAATTTTTTAATTAACTGCAAGTGTGATATTTACTCAAAAACATAAATATTTTTATAGGAAGACATGAAAGCACACAAATTAAAATATTTAAATAAATACATTGCGGGCAGGGGGGGCGACAGAAGAGTCAACGACAAAAAGCCCTAACAATGTGTCATGCAGAGAAAACAGAGAGCTCTGACATATGTACATTAGGTGGACATAAGCTGCTGTAAACATTCACAAAGAACGACTCACCATGCAATATACTGCCAATGCGCTGACAAAACGGCCAGTATATTTTCAAGGGGTTCTTTTAATATCCAGAAGATTTCAATGCATTTATCTTACTGAAAAAAGCCATTCATAATATTGATGCAAAACATATAAAAATTAAAGTGAAATCAATCTTCATTATTCTGCCTTGGCATATAGACTTTGAACAGCACATCCTGCATATTCTACCTGCTCCTACTATTCACACCGTTTAATACATGTTTATATGATACTGTATAATATTGTTCCACCTAGCTCACTTCTCCCTAGGTGCCTGTAAACTAACATACTGATCTAATGGTAGACATTAAATATGACAGTTTGGGGATCTGCCTAGGGGAACTCATACATTTCTATTTTATTTCATGAACATTTTGCAAACTTGTACCCTTGTTTATGGTTTTTATTGCAACCTTGCTTCGTTTGTTTTGTTTCACGGAAAGGAGATACTGATATATGAGGGGTGGTTTACATGTGCTTCTCTCTTGTATTCTGCCTAAGAAAAAAGTCTGATTAATGCAATAATGCCTTTGCCAGGAGGCTGCCTGTCCCTAACAGCCACAGTCCCTGAAGACTGAACTGGCAGAATAGGCAGCATGGGGGAAATAGGAAGGAATTGCGCACAAGCTGTTGGGAGAACAGAGTCTCAGCATGGCCCTGGCAGGCAAGAGGAACTGCACTGTGGAGCTCAGCCCTCAGCCTTGGCGCTTGTATCCTCAGGAGTCTTTGAGTGATCATAGAAACACAGAATCATTTAGGTTGGAAAAGACCCTTCAGATCATCGAGTCAAACCATTAACCTAATCGTTAAGTCCACCACTAAACCATGTCCCTAAGCACCATGTCTACACATCTTTTAAATACCTCCAGAGATGGTGAATTGACCGCTTCCCTGGTTGATGCCAAGGGTCAGGCCAGGGCATCCATGGGTTTGGACAGAAGTCAGGGAGTCCCAGAAGACCAGGACCTTTTCAATACTTGAGGGTTGGTTATGAGGGGAGATTGGCAGTGGATGCTACCACTACAGTAACAGTAGTCCAACAGCACTGCCCAGTGCAGCAAGCTCTGGAGTCATCCTGCAGAGGAGAGGCTCCCACTAACGCTCTGAAACCCTACCAGAACCTCCTTTATGCCAGGTAAATGCTCTGCCCTTACGATCATTAGGTCACTGTAGCTGACCAATTTCTTTCTTCCCTCAAAAACTGTAAAATGTGGATGCAGAATGACAATAAAATAAAAAAAAAAAAAAAAAAACAACTGGCAGTACTTTATGCATGAACATGAATTCTTGCATTTCAGCCTGCATGATACCCGACAAAAAGCTGCCTGACGCCCACCAGCACCTCCTCCTTGTTTCACTCCCCATGCTCTCATCTCTGCATGCTATGCAGCCTCTCAAATGTCCACTGAAGCCTCCATAAGTAGAGTCCTTTGCTGAAGACCTGTTAGCCTTCAATAGATCTGTGATCTTTGCTACAGAAAGAAATAACAGGCAGCAATCACATAGTACTGGTAGGGTACATTTGATCACTGCAAACTGCCAGCATATAACCCTTAACTCCTCCACCGATGATGATGCTGTTAGATCCAGTGACCCACAACTAACAGATTGTTTAGAAACAAGTGACTGTGCCCCCAAGGAAAACCTAAAAGCAGACAACCAGCATTGCTGCAACGCAACAGCTCTGGGCCAAGGTCTGCAATGGGCGAGCTCGTCTCGTAGCAGCAGTGGTCCTGGGGATGAGACCAAGCTGTGGGTGGGAGCCTGCTGAGCAGATGGCAGGGAGAACCAACAGCCACAGAGAGCTGCCAAAGAAGCTGGGAGTAGCAAAAAGCCAAACCACCACAACCCTATAGGTACTGTAGATATAGCGGATAGCATTAATATGATTCATATTCATGCTCTCTGTAGGCAACAGAAAGAAGCAGGCACCCTAAGAGAGCGATCCAGATGGGTTTCTATGGCAGACAGATGAGCCATCTCTGAAAGCCTGTTCTCTCCATTGACTGCAAAGGCTGACTACGCAGTGTACTCTGCAGCTCAAAATAAATGAAAATGATCTCACCAAAACTAGATGAACTCCATTTTTTTTATATACACTTCATGCCGGACTTCTGTGCCTCCTGATTTTTGAAAACAAATTGCTTATTTCTGCTGGTTTAAATACTACAGTCACCTGCCAGTCAGTTTTGTATTTTGCTTCTTTTATATTACATGATGAAAGGCATGGAAGACTTTTATTATAATATTTATATTTATAAATATATTTACACACATTTATTTAGCCTACACATAACACATGAATGTGAAAATTTTTTAAATTCCATTGCCAGCCTTCACTGTCAAGTATAATTGTTTTTTTTAAAAAGCATTCACACGAATAATTACATTTGAAAGCGTGCTACTAGAGATTTACAGTATGCTTTTAACATGCTGTATCTCAAATGCATATAATTGTATACATCTCATTATTGGTTCTTTTTTTCAATAGACTTTAGCATTATCCGTTTTGTATTTTGCTGCGCTCTTCTGCAGCCTTTGAAACAGCAATCAATTTGCAGTGATTTCAAGGGGCTTTGGATTGGACTTTGTATTATCCTATTAAGAGAGGTAGCCAGGTTTGCTTCTATTTTAAAATTCTCTCTAGGTTCGGAGCTAGAGTAGTGACACGGTTACACTGAGAAATGCCATACACCTCACCTGAGAGGCAAAACATACCTCTTGGACAGAATTGTTTAGAGACGTAACATGCACATTTGGAAAGAAAAATCTGTCATCATTGTAAAAGTCGCAGGTACCATGAGGTTGGAAGTGAGGAGTAGCGAATGTGGTGGCTAACCTCAGCCTCATATCTGCTTCATGCTGCTGTATCATCCATTTGTACCTAGGCTGATGTTCACGTTGCAAGATCTACATGGAGAGTTGTGGCTAAATCCACAAGTCCCACACCAAAGCTCACGTTAATTTAACATAATTTTCAGCCATAGTTTCTTGCTTTGCCTTTGCCTGCAAGGCAGAAAAGCATGCTTCCGCCAGACCCCTTTGCTCTGCTCAAGGATTTGTGTTCAGTGATCTGGGGACCTCTCCACTTCCCTTTCCACAGGAATAGACATTGCTCCTGGCATGCCCCTCACAGAGCTCTGCACCTCTGCTGCTCCAGATGGCCCCCTTGGATCTCGCTCCAGCACCTCCACATCTGCTGGGAAATGGCACTAGAAGACCGCAGCACTCTGACCGCAGCCCTACACACTCAGGACAATGTTTCATCTCATCTTCTGCCCAATCCTCCTCCCTCATAGGCCTTCATTCTTTGTTTTCCATTCTTTATATTGCATCTAGATTAATTAAAACAAAATTTTGAACAGAAACTATTTAGAGAAGAATTCACATCACTGTATAGCATCTATGAGCCTCTTCTCACTTTACCAGGCATGTTTTCATATAGACCATTGCCAAAAGTACTGAGCAGCTTTCAGTCAATAACCACTCTGCAGATCCTCTATAGGAAAAGACACGGTCAAACCTGTAAATAAGACAGTTGTTTATTCCTCCTAACACAGCTGTAGGTTTTAATCAAAATACCTTCTGATACCAAGGCAAATATTTTGGAGAAATGAAATTGCTTCTGTATCCACACAGTTGTCTCCATCAACCAATCTATAATCCTGTCAAAGAAAGATAACGGATTCATTTGACAAGTCTTCCTTGCCATCAAACCATATTGACTGGCATTATTTGTATTTGTTAACCTACCCTTTCTATTGGCTCTCCAAAGCTAACTGTTCCAGTATTATATGGGAATCTGGATTCATGCAAGGGGGCATTTCTAGATCCCATTGTCTACCCTTTTTTGACATTTGAACTGCATTAGCACTTTTCCAAGTCTCTGAAATTATCTTAGCTCTCCAGGATTCACACTAGTGGTTCAGAAGCCACCCCAGCTATTTTCTCCATAACTCTTGGAGGGGGGACGGGAAGGGAAATTACCCAGAACTGACAACCTGGAAAACCTTGGAAGATTTCCATCATCCAAGGCAGGCTCACAGCTTTCATGGACAGCTGTCTGCCGTTTGCTGAGACAAGAAGGAGAGCTCAGCCACTTCTGCCACAGAAAGGGAGAGCTGGGGCTGGAAAAACGGGGAATGCCCTGAAGAGTCAAGGTTGTTCCCATTGCTGCTGTTCCTGTGCACCTCTCCTCAACAAGGAGGTCCACCCTTATTACCATTTTGCCATTTTCTTCTAAATAGAATTGTAATTAGTGTAATTATTATTCAAAGAGATCCAAGAATTTGCCACTGCTTATTTGTTACCTGCCTGCCCAGGTCGAGCAGAAGGTGCACACTTCCAGATGGGTTTCTCAAGGTGAAGTGCTGCTGGTAATGCAACTGCTACTACACCTTCTAAATAACCAAAAATGCAATGGGAGAAAATGAGGAAGCCTAACTCGAGGTCCAGTAGGAGAATATAAGAAGAAAGAATTCAGATTTTATCGTAACGACAGGAAGTAAATCAAAGGACAATGATTTGTCTTTTGTCTTTTAAATGCAGTATTTTGTCTGTCAGATTCATTCGTCTTATACAAAGAAGAGTAATAGTATACATTTCCAAGATAAAATCAATTATGCATTATCTTAGAGTTGTACAATCTCATTCTCCACAGAGGCCTTAATATGACTTACATGTAGCATAATTCTTATTCCAGATCTCTGAACAAAGCTAAATTTCACTGACAGATCATTGTACAAATTCCAATTTAAGGTCAGTTTTTCCAGTATTCTCAGAGAGTATAAAATAGCAAAGGCCATCTCTACTTGAACCAGAACATGAATTTTGAAATATAATGAAAATAAAAGAGCAAATTAAGAGATTCGTTTGATTCAATTCATTACCTCACAGCACTTTTGCTTAAAATACCCTCCTACATTTTATGTCAGTTTTTTAAATGGGTGGAAAAAGGCTTTTCCTCAAAAACTCCCAAATTGTTGCCAAGTTAGCCACACTTTAGTTTCTTAATTTATTTCCATTATGAAATAAAATAGGGAAATAACTCTTGTTTCTGTATTCCATTAAAATGTTTCTCTACAAGTTAAAGACTATTTTGTTATCCTAGTATTCCAAGTTTTAAGCAACCTAGTTTTGTAAAAGCTAAAAATAAGATATCACACTTTAGATTATCTTCATTCGCCAAATTTTGGCAGAACTCACAAAGGCACAGCAGAATTTGCTGGAAAATTTGCAGGGTTTACAATGCTTAGCTCTTTTTCAAAGGAAAAGATGATCCCTAATCAGTTCATTTCCATTTCCAGGAAGATTCTTTCAGAAACAGCATGCTTTCTTTTTTTTTAGCATTTCAGGCAGTTGAATTTGAGCTCTTTCTTGACTATCCGAGCTGTGATCATGTTGTATTTCAAGAGTGCTCTCACTGGCAAGACTGCGGCCAGCCTATAAAACTTATTCACTCTGAACAGATCTATTCCCATGAAGTCATTCTCATGACATCTCTTAGACAAGTCAGGAATGGAAGGACAGCTGCAAACTACTGGGAAAGTGAGCCTCCATGCAGCAGGGCAAAAGATATTTTGAAAGTGTGAAGCACTAATAGGTAAGTTCCTAACCTGGACAAAATTTTGCTTTGAGAGCACGGACAATGTAGGTACACTCATTCAGTGTGTCCAGGGTTTTATTTTTAAAAGGAACTATCACCAAAAAAATACCCTAACCATAATCATTCAATCTATTGACAGAACAGCTGGATAGTGTGCACACATACAGAAGAAATGTGAATCTTAGGAAGGAATGAGAGATGTGTTGAGCCACCTATGTGAGCTGTGCTTTCTTAACAATAAACCTGAATTTCTAACTAATTAAATATTTCCCAGTAGGTCCTCAGTGATAGTATTTTACGGGGGGAAGTATGCCCAAAATAAAGTGTAGCATGTAAGCAATGATCAGAAGAGCATTAATTGTAATGAACAGTACAGGATAATGAAGATACTCTCAAGTCTACTTGATGTGGGAGTATCTGATGAGAAGGAGTGACATGTACCCAGCAACCCCTGCAAGATGCAAAATAGACTATTTATGCAAAAGAATCTGGCAAAGACTGATATTCATAACAACCACATGACTTCTCAGGTAGTCTGCACTGAAATGTGATTATCCAAGTTGAAGAGCAAGACTATTATTGTGTACAGCTTTGATTGTGGCCATTAGAAAGGCACTACCTTAAGGTTAATATGCCCAAGCCCAGCCGCTTGCTGCCAACCCTGTGGACAACAAGAGATGCTCCCTCTCCTCTCTTCCCTGGTTTAGCTTCCAGATTCCTGGTCAGAGCCACCACCATTCCTGTGCCTCCACAGGCCTGTCCCAGGCAGCCATTTGCTGCCTCTCTGCCTCTAGTGTCCCTCAGTGGACATGGATCAAGCACACATTTAGAATAATTTCCCTAATAAGCAACTCTGCATTTTGCATAACTGTGATATTATATATTTACTGCCCACTGAGTGCTATAAGTCTCCTGATAAGGAGGCAAAATGGGAGACTCATTTAGGGGTTCAGGTGCTGCGAGACTCAACACTCCACTTGTTGCCTACTGCAACCAGGAAAACTCCATTAGGGACCTAGGAGTGCATCTTCTCTATAAAACTTATGAAAACAGGTGCATAAAATAGGAATCACAAGACCGCTGCAGTGACCAGGGGCAGCCTTGGTCAGCCTGTGGAAATAATTGAGGCAGCAATGGGACCTGAAGCCTAGTTCTCTTAGGCACTCAATTTGAGGCTGCTGGACTTCCCCAGCTGGAATTTTCTTCAGTACATGGGTGCCTATGGCAGCTCTTTCCCACAAAATAAAACTGGAAAGCTTCAGACTCTGACAGGAGGTGAGAAAATGGGATTTAAGTTGTTGCCATAGCTAACTAGGTTCAAACAACCAGCATCTCCTGTTACCAGGATGAATGCTCTTATAAACTGCTTGATCCCTCTTACTACAGGTCTCTTCCATCTTGTATGGTCAATTTTTTTTTTTCTTGAATTATCTTTTTTTTTTTGACCAGAGAAGGACGAATACACAAGATAGGATAGTTGAAAATTGTAGCACATATGGAGCTATTTCAGTGAGCATGAAGCACTAAGCATTCACAATCACAGAGACATCACAGGCATTCCCTTGCTCAGACATGTACCACCACCAACAAGCATTAGCATCTATTTATTTTCACTCTTGCCCCATTAAGATTTAATTAATTTTGCAGAAGGAGAAACTCCAAAGGTGTCCCTCCAGGAGAAAGAAATAAGACAGACCAATTGCCGGTAAACTGGAAGATGGGAAGCTGAGCCCCTTCAGACGAGAGACGGAACTGAATGCTGCTCCATCTAGCTGGGAATGCTGCAGCTGTTTTATTGCTAGAAAAGGAGTCTGCTCTCTGGCATGCTTTCTTTGTGCAGAATACTAGTGGGAAAGCAGCTTCTCAGAATGAACACCACAGGTAAGTGAGTGTGTGAGGCAGGCTTTAAACTGAGGGGCTCAGCGGGCGGGATCTGAAGTGGCAGTGCTAATGCCGTCACATCCAACGGGGGAAGAAGCCAGGCCAACCAGAGCAGCGACAAAGGTGCCTTAGCTGCCTCACGAGATGACAATAAGACCAACCACCTCAAGGGTGTGCATGGCTATACTGGGGCCTCGTGCACCCCTCCAGGGAAAGCTGTGTGCTCAGTTACCTCTCTGAAATGCCTGTACACCAACGCACGCAGCGTGGGGAATAAACAGGAGGAACTAGAGATCTGTGTGTAGTCGCAGGGCCATCTCATTGCAATTACAGAGACATGGTGGGAGAGCTTGCATGACTGGAATGCTGTCATGGATGGATACAGGCTTTTTAGGAAAGACAGGCCAGCAAGGCAAGGTGGGGGAGTTGCTCTTTATGTGAGGGAGCAACTGGAATGTATCGAGCTTTGCCTTGGAGTGGAGGAAGAATGAGTCGAGAGCTTATGGGTAAAACTTAAGTGGCAGGCAAATATGGATGACACGGATGTGGGCGTTTGCTACAGGCCCCTGATCAGGAAAAGGAAGTAGAAGAGGCCTTCATAGACACCTGGAAGTAGCCACACAATCACAGGCCCTGGTTCTCATGGGGGACTTCAACCACCCTGATATTTGCTGGAAAAGCAACATGGCGAGGCATGCACGATCCAGGAGGTTCCTGCAGAGCATCGAGGCTAACTTTTTGACACAGGTGGTGGAGGAGCCAACAAGGCGGGATGTGCTGCTGGACCTTAACCTAACAAACAAAGAAGGTCTGGTTGAGGATATGAGGGTCGCGGGTAGCCTTGGATGCAGTGACCATAAGATGGTGGAGTTCAGGATCCCGTGTGGTAGAAGCAGGGCAACAAGTAGCATTACAACCCTGGACTTGAGGAGAGCTAACTTTGGCCTCTTCAAAGATTTGCTTGGAGGAATCCCGTGGGTTCGGGCTCTAGAAGGTAGGGGGTGCAAGAGAGCTGGTCAATATTCAAGTACAACTTCCTCCAAGCTCAAGATCAGTGCATCCCTGTGAGCAAGAAGTCAAGCAAAGGAGCCAGGAGACCCACAGGGATAAGCAAAGAGCTTCTAGAAAAACTCAAGTGGAAAAAGAAGGTTTGGAGTATGTGGAAAAATGGACTGGCCACTTGGGAAGAATATAAGAATGTTGTCAGGGTATGCAGAGATGCAACGAGGAAGGCCAAGGCCCACTTGGAACTAAATCTGGCAAGGGATGTCAAGGATAACAAGAAGGGCTTCTTCAAAGACATCAGTAGTAACAGGAAGACTGGAGAAACTGTGGGCCCGCTGCTGAACAAGGTGGCTGCCCTGGTGACGCAGGATGCAGAGAGGGCAGAACTACTGAATGTCTTCTTTCCTTCAGCCTTTACTGCTAAGGCCGGTCTGTGCTGGGTCCAGTCCTGTTCAATATATTCATCAATGACCTGAACAAAAGGACAGAGTGTGCCCTCAGCAAGTTTGCTGATGAAACCAAGCTGGGAGGAGTGGCTGATACGCCAGAAGGCTGTGCTGCCATCCAACGAGACCTGGACAGGCTGGAGAGCTGGGCCAAGGGGAACCTCATGAAATTCAGCAAGAGTAAGCATAAGGTCCTGCACCTGGGGAGGAACAACCCCATGCACCAGTACAGGTTGGGGGCTGACCTGCTGGAAAGCAGCTCTGCTGAGAAGAACCTGGGAGTGCTGGTGGACAGCAAGTCGACCATGAGCCAGCACTGTGCCCTTGTCGCCAAGGCGGCCAACGGTATCCTGGGGTGCATTAAAAGGAGTGTGGGCAGCAGGCCGAGGGAGGTTATCCTCCCCCTCTACTCTGCCCTAGTGAGGCCACATCTGGAGTACTACGTCCAGTTCTGGGCTACCCCGTTCAAGAAAGAGAGGGAACTACTGGAGAGAGTCCAGCGGAGAGCTACCAAGATGATCAGGGGACTGGAGCATCTCTCTTATGAGGAAAGGCTGAGACTCCTGGGTTTGTTCAGCCTGGAGAAGAGAAGACTGAGGGGGGATCTTATCAATGCTTATAAATATCTGAAGGGTGGGTGTCAAGAGGATGGGGCCAGACTCTTTTCAGTGGTGCCCAATGACAGGACAAGGGGCAATGGGCACAACTTGGAACACAGGAATTTCTACCTGAATATAAGGAAAAACTTCTTTACTGTGAGGGTGACAGAGCAGTGGAACAGGCTGCCCAGAGAGGTGGTGGAGTCTTCTTCCCTGGAGACATTCAAAACCCTCCTGGACGCAGTCCTGTGCACCCTGCTCTAGGTGTGCCTGCTCAAGCAGGGGGGTTGGACGAGGTGATCTCCAGAGGTCCCTTCCAACCCCTACCATTCTGTGGTTCTGTATCTTATAAATTCTAGGATTTAGGTGGGAGACCTGAGATGCTGCAAAATAACTTCCTATTTCTGTCACCTCTCCATGAAGTGTGGAGCAATTTGGGCTTTGATAGAAAGGAACTTTCTTTGAAGAGCACAGCTGGAGCGTAGTTTTGTGGGGATTGCTGCTCACAATACAAATGGGGGAACGAAGAGTGTAGTGCTGAAATCAAACCCTGCAACCCCAGGAATCAAAATGACGTAGCAGTTGATCTCCCTTCCCCTAAGAGACCACCTCCCTCACCACAAGGCTGAGTGTCCCTTCAGAAAATGAATGAAAGTAGCCAGGACCTTCTGATTCCCATTAGACTTGCTCAGTGGGTTGGGGTTTTCCTGATATTGTTGGAAGGGTTTTTTTAAATCCCCATGAGAGTTTTTGCTCAGTCAGTGGTTAGGATAAGTACACTCCTTGCTTGACTTCATCTGGACTTTGATGAAACAGACTAGTCTCATCGTCTGCTGTGCCTTTGTCTACACACAAACTAGTTAGTATTTCTAGTGTTGTACAATACAGTACTCTATAAAGGAAGAGAAAGTGGCACCATTTACCAACAGCAATCAAACTGTACTTTACAAATCTTCCAGCATATATAGCAAACACAAGTCAGAAAAAACAGGCTAAGAAGTACTTTACACATACTCTAGGTTAAATCCACAATGGTAAATCCCACTCAAAACTAATTTCCTTATTTGAAGCTTAAGAAAATAGCATACAATCCACGTGATATCATACATTCATTGACTGGATAATAGCTGGGGGGAAGACAGCTCCCATAGAAATAGATAAGAAGTCATCATGGGGGATTCTGCGACAGGTACCCTAGCATGCATATATATACATTTATATGTATATACACACTTACACTGTCTAGTAGCTGTAGCTAATTGGATTAACTAAATTATCCTGCAAAAGCTCCAGGATACCTAGCTAGAGTTTAACGAGGCAAAGCTAGCATCTAGGGACAAGGTTTAGTGGTGGTCTTGGCAGTGTTAGGTTAACAGTTGGACTTGATGATCTTAAAGGTCTTTTCCAATCTAAATGATTCTATGATTCTAGCTCTGCAAACATGCCATCAAATTCTGTCAGGTAAGCAACCAGGAACAACAATATTTGAATTAGATTACATTATTTGAGCACGTGGTGCAGCCTGATCATTTATGACAAATTCAGGAAGTCCCTCATTTATTAAAACTTGCTGGATATTTACAAGAAAAAAAGCTATGCTTCCTTTAAGTATTTAAAAAAAAATTGTCTTTTGAAAACTCTAGTCTTCCACGTATTTTTTGTCTTTGGTGTTTGTTTAGGATCATGTCTTTCCTGACTATTTGTAATAGAAGTGTGTATCACAGTAGTTTGGCATAGTATACGGGACTGGTTACTTGTAAAAGAAAATGCAAGATTATAACAAGACATTTATCAAAACTTTGGAGCATGACACAGATTGCAAAGCAGGGTCACTGTACATATGATCCAAACTATGCACTGCTTTATAAAGCATCAGCCAGAGTCAACAGAGTCAGTCAAAATCCTGTATCACTGGAGTTACTCATTTCAATCCATTTCAACTGCATTAAAATAATACTACTATCAGCGTGCACTAGTTACAGCCCGTGCAGAGCTTTATTTCAGAAAGTGTTGCAACAGTCAAACCACGTGGCTCTCCAAGGGAGTTCATAGCCTGTGCAGCCCTCAGACAGCACTTCATTAAATCCACAGTAAATATAAAGCAATAGCAATAAGAGAGGATTTGGGACTCAGAAGGAGTAAGACTGCCTGTAGCCAACCATTAAAGATAGATGCATTTCTGGCTCTGCACTGGAAAGTTCTGATTTGGCCACTGTAAACAGAAAACATGCTAACTGCAACAGATAAGTAACAGCAAGGCAAGCCTGAAGTGGCATTGTTGTCTGCTTTTATGTGCCATCCACCCATAACTTCTGTTCTTCCAGGGCACAGGGCTACGGCTGATGCAGGGCAATCACGTGGAAGATACCCACGCTCTCCTCCACACGTACAGCTGAAGGAGAGAGAATAGCAGAGTACAGCAGAGCCCCCATACAGCTCCAGGAATATCTGTGCAAGCCAAAGTGCTGTATAGTAAGATCCAGGAAGCAAATTAGGGCCTGTTTCCCTGCATCTGAACTCGTGAGGAAAGGGTGGTGTTTAGAAAGCAGGTTCGGCTCCTGCGACTGACGGAAGGACTGGCCCCAGGATCAGATCATGAGACTCGACTGCATTAATCTCGGCCAGTGACATGAAACACACTCAAGACTTTTGGTGGGCTGCAGAGAACTAGATCTGCTCCCCCCCAACCCTGCCCAGGTCCTTCCCATCCACTCGCTGCATGTCCTGCTGTGCTGGCAGAAAGGCCGTGTCCCTGCACTGGTTTGCCCCACACTCGCTGCTAAAAAAATGGGTTTTCCACTCCCCCGTGTTGCCCTGAAGCAGTTCCTCAGTGTGAGCAAAGCTGACAAGTCTGGTGCAGGGTGAGCTACACACAGGCAGAGCCAGCTGCAGGTGCCACCCCCCTAGAAAAGGCCCATAACGGTACTGAAATTGCCATGAAAAATGGAAAAAATCTGCCCCAAGCCGACAAAGCTAGCTAAATCCTAAGTAAAACGTTTCAGAGATTTGACACATCCTGGCAGCCCAACAGATATTTTGGAAATCAAAACCTGCAGCTTCTGTGTTTCTCCTCGTTTCACTGCTCAGACACAAAACTCAATAGCTTTTCTTCAGTACGTGTCACAAGGCAGCTCTTGCTTCATTTTAAGGCCGTTTAAATTCTCCTCCTCTACCCCGCTACCTGTGCTCCAGTGAAACAAACGTTTCACCTTTCCAGTGAGCACCACACCAGCTAAGCTGACCTGCCACAATCCCATCAGAGCCACCCAAACCCCAGCACTCGGCTCATCACTCGCTGGGGGGTGTCTGTGCCCCCCGGGCTCCCGATGCTGGGTGCCTAGTGGCACCCCACCAGGCCTCCAGCTCCCTCCCCAGACACGCCAGGCTCCACTGCAGATCTGGCACCAGCCCCAGCGAGATGACATGGGCACTTTTGAGCATCTCAAGAGGAGCCAGAAGATGCCAGGAGGTGGATTGAGCCCTTTGTGTTTAACTGCCCTTCACACATGATCCTGCCCTGAACTTGACTGATTTGAAAGCTCTGAAACTTCCAGCACCTGAAGGGTCCTGCAGCAAGGAGTATCACAATTTATCCATGCAACATATACAGAGCCCTCACCTTTCACGTGTCTCGAACCCTGCCACCTGCAAATTTTGCCTAATGCCCCCTTGTTCCCACGTGGGAAGAAAGAGGTTTTCCTCATTCACCTTCTTCCTATCACTTGTGAGTTTTATACCCCTCCCATCTGTTTCTTTCCCAGCCTGACCCATTCCAGGCTATGCAACCATTCAGAAGCTATTCCAGAACTTTCTCTATCCTCCTTCCTCTTTGCTGTGGTTTTTCCACCTCTGCTAAATCTTTTTCAGATGACCAGCTTTAGGAAAATCACAATGTCTGCTGGTTTTTTATCAGTGATATATTCGCTGCAGCCTTTGTTTGAGTAACTCCAAGCTTGATTAGTATTTATTTTTATTTTTAAAAGGAATGGGTGACTAATGGGCTTACTTTTCTCCATAATTTGGATCTGTGGTGAATTTCTGTGTGACTGGATTTGAATACAACAGGAGAAGTAAATACGTAGATCGGTAGTTGAAGTTTGCAGCATGCATACCAGAGGGAAAAGGTTCTTTGTATTGGCCATGAGGATAAATAACATCCATGTCCATAGTCCTGAAAACCAGTTGCTTCTGCCTGAAATTTAGAACACCACAGTTCAGCAGACTAACCAAAATGAGACACATAGCCATGCTCCACTTCAAATGACAGCAGAGTTATCAGCTCTCGTGGAACCGTTTCTGAAAACTTTTACTCCCCTGCTCAGAAAAGGTATAATTCGACCTTGGAAGGTAACTAACACATAAGCTGCAACTGCATGAAGCTACGCTGAATAAAAAGAACTTTAGCTGCATCATGAGGTAAACTAGAACAGGTCAACCACACCAGAGATGTCATTCGATCCTCAAGATGTTTCACCTTTTGAGAAAAACCCATGGTGTTTTCCTACAGTGACTTTATCTCAGGATGGTTTGTGTCAGTTAGTTACCCTGCAGCAAAAGCACATTTTTCAGGCCAAAATTAAATGCTGTAGCTAAGTGCTAAGAGCAGAGATGAAGACGGCAATCAGCCCCCTCTTTGGGGTTTGTTGAGCAGTGGAGCCTGGCTGGCGATTGGACACAAGGCAATTACTGATGTGCAAACAGCACTTTGCTCCCAGTTTTAATTTATATATTTAAATAGAGAACACATATTCCACTAAATCTGTTATGTGTGTACCTTTCCCCTCTTACAAAGTAAATTCATCTGATCACAATATGAAGGTTCAGTACCATGCTCACCAAAGGCAAATACACTTTCCCGGTCCCCAGTTTTAGTTGGTGCCTTTCTTTTTAAAGAAGCACAATGTTACAATGTTTTCCTGTTTTTCGTCACTTCTATGTTTAATTTCTGAGCCTGGAATTATTCCCACAGCAATTTATACCTCCCTTCCCCCACATCAGTTGCCCTTCCTTGCCCTTAGCAGTAGCCTAGCAAAGGCGATAACATTTATGGGGAGATTCCTTACAACTTGCTCTGCCATGACATGCAGTCACACACAGGGAAGGTTCAGGATCACTGGCTTGGGTACAAAATGGTTTTGGGGCAAGGGGACAATGGAAGACTTGTGAGTTGCTTAAGCTCTGCTTAAGCCCTCAGAGAGCACAGACTGGACCCCAAGTCTTTACAAAGAGATAGGCTTCTTACGTTGCTTGGTTAGCAACGGATTCTGGGCGTAGTGGGTGCATCAGGATAACTGATGCAGATATATCAGATGTTAGATATTTAAGTTGCTACAGCTGTGGTTATAAAGCATCTGATGCTGAAAATAGTAATAAGCTGAAAGGTAAACCAGAACAAAATGCAGTTCAAAGGCTGCTGTACACTGGTGCCACATACACATAGACAGTGAATTGAAAGATTTGAGAGGTCATCATATGTTTGCAGTTTGTCTACTCCAGAGAAACCACAGCATTTGGTAGTTATGTAGGTAAGCGTCTAATAAAAGAACATTGAAAATATTAAGATTTTCATCTAGGTCAGGAAGAGTGGCTACAAAAGAAATATTAGGAAACAAAACAATGGAGTAAAGAAGACAGCTTTCAGGATTATACCTACCTTATATTCAACCAAATACAGTTAAATTGCTAGGCTTGGAAAAGGTCACAGTCTTTATGAATCATTCATAATGCATTTCTTACCGGGTTACTTTACATATGACGACACGTATCTTCCTCCTTATAAGGACACGTATTTACATCACAGGCGCAGCCTGTGAATGGAAGGCTATCTAGTAATGTAATTGCTTATATCACTGCAAAGAGAAGTAGCCCACTCATACTAACGGCCAATAGTTTATTTGCAAAGCAGTTAAGGAAGTGAGAGCCATTGAAACTAATACCCCTCAGTATTTCAAAGTTAGTGAATCTAAAATATAAAGAAAACAATATGCTTCACCCAATCCAAAGCATGTATCTGGAAAAGATGGGCTTGGATTAATTTCCTTTGGTGTATTCAAGTTTGCATATTCCACGAAACTCCTGTGTTGTGGCCTTAATTCCTCCAGAAACACTTCTGTGTCAAAATGTGTTCTTAAAGCATATGAGATAAATAACTTAAATTGCATTTTGTACTGCATCCATCACCTCTTCACTTTCACTGTTCATTTCTCACCATCATACAATTACTGTGTGTAATTAGAAACCAAAGTGAATGCCTAGAGAGCGGACAGCTTGAAGAGGATTTGTAAATGATGCTATGATGAGAGTTTGAGGATGAACTTTTCATCCACATTTTTAGATATATCTTTAATAATAATCAAAGGCTATAGAAATATTAACCAATACAGAATGACCACACAAAGAAAATGGAACCTATACAGCTGCACAGGATCTACTGTATGTATATTGTATAAAACTTAACTTTATTTACAGCTAACGTAGTTTATAACCCACTCTATCATCAGATACCATAACCCAAAACTGTACTTCAGGTCCTGCTCTCCTACTTACAGCACTGTTACTTAATTAATTATTAACAAATAAAAAAACCCTACACTTAGTTCAGTTCAAGCATTTTCTGAATTGCAGTAACATATTGATTCTTTCAATGTAATAAAACTAAATCAAATCCCAACAGCACATGAATGCCTAAAATGGACTTAAGGCTTAGAGTTTTCCTCTTTCTTTATTTCTTGAGTTGTAAGTTCAGGGGGGAAAATATATTACAGTAGAAAATTATTATAGTTCTGTAAAATTATTCAGTCCATTAAAAAAAATATAGATAACTAAAATACACGCACAGAGCCATACTTTGGGGTTTTTTTGGGCAAATCATTTCCTACTGGGAAAAGGTCAGTCAGCCAGAACCTGATCTGTTCCTGACATGGTCTGTGTCAAGGGCTCACCCATGCAAGCGGAGACAGGTTGGAAGGATAGAAGCCGCCTTCTGCCCCCAGGGATCTCTCCGGGAGCCGCTCACACTTTGAGGAAGCCAGCACTAGAGGGCATTGCTGTAATGTGCTTAGCACGAAGCCAGACAGCTTCAGTGCATTTCTTCCCACGAATGTTAATTGCCTCCAGTTTTAACAGCACTGCTCTGCTCGTTAGCTTGTTGCAATAGCGAAGTGTCAGCCATAAAAACTTCATTGCATTCAAGCAGCCAAAGAGCTTTCTGGAAAACATGTTAATGTGCTGGGTTTTCTGCCAGCCGTCAGCGCGCGTGGTCAGGCACAAATAATTCCCCTTTGGGAATTCCTTCTTCTGCCCGGCCAGCGTGGGCCTCCCCGCTTCAGCCGCCCCGCAGCAGCAACCCACGGCGGCGATGGCCACGGGGGCACATGCCGGGGGCCGTTCTGGCTGTCACTGCATGGCAGATGGGCAAAGAAGGAGAGTTTGGTGAGGTTTCAGGGTGCCACTGCAAGCAAGCATCACCCAGGAGCAATAATCTCGTCTTGGTCTCCCCACCCCCGAGGCAGTATCACACGTGGACCACATCGTTGCGGTGAGGCCTCAATACCATACTGCATCGTCAGCCCACTGCCTTCTCCAGAAATACAGGCTGTTGTCCTAGGAGCTGAGAGCAGTCCCTGAGCTGTCCCCATAATGTCTGCGCCTACCACAATGCTGCAGGGACCCACATGGAGCAGCTGTGGGTGAACTTGGGGTTCTCAGCCTCACGCTTCAGAGGATGAGAAACCCTAACATGAAGAATGAATAGCAATGCAGGAAATATCATAAAAATGCAGAAGACTCCACCCCAAAAGAAAGAGAGAAAGAGGAAAAAAAGGAACGGGTTTTAAGTTCCTGTGGTGTGCACATATAGAAAAAATAAAACCACAGTCCCAAGAAGCTTTTCATTTAATTAAGCATAGCCATGTTGCATGCAACAAGCAAACACATGCTGCATGTTAACAACCATACTATGGAAAACCTTTTTGTTGTATTCAACTTTGCCATCATATACTGCAAACATTTATAACAATCCTTTTGCTCCTTACATGCAAGATACAGGAAAAGAGAGGCAATCTGTAACTGAACCACCTAGTCATTCATTCACCAAGTAGGATGGACATTATCTGTTGGAAATACATATAAGCAATTAGATTGAAGAAAGAACAGAGCTTGTTTAGGATAATCAGCATAGCGATTCAGGTAATCAGAAGTCCACTGAGTGGAAAATGCATCATAGTACTCTACTGAATCCTCCTGTACACAACCTGAGAAATGTGATACCACAATGGAAAAAAGAAATGTCACATAACTAAGAAAAATTAGTTAAAATAATGATCCTAACTAATACCCAGTGCCTCCTGGGTCAAATCAATAAAATCAGCAATGCAGTCAGACAAGTTTTGTTTTGCAAAAAAATGAACAAATAAAGCATAAAGGTGCACCTTTTGCAAATGGAAGCACAGATGGTAAAACTATATAGTACAGCAACAGTGAATCTGAGGTATCTGAGACACATCAGAGCCACAGAGCTGACCCCATATATGTGTGCCCTACAGAGCTGACCTGCACATGAGCAGGGATCATGTCTGGAGGACAGTGCTGTTGTTAAATTAATGCATGTCAAAGCTCTAAGGGTATCCAAGGGACACTTTGAACAACATGGTAACTCAGCAGGAACTTGTTAATCTGCCATAATTCAGGCTCATTGCATTATGTACTCACACCTTGTCCTTGGTTTACTAATTGATGAAACAACAGAAGCTGAATTTCATGGTAAAATGTGATTATCCTCAGCAGAAGCTTCACTGTGGTGGCCCTGAGGGGTTCCCTGGGCAGATGCAAGGAATAAGACGTTGACATATTGGCAGCTATTTGTCCAAGTGTCTGTGAAAGGAGCTAAAAAATAAGGAGACAGGAAGAAAACGCTAATAACCTGGACCTGAAAGAACACAGACAAGGCCTTACATAGCACAGAAAGCTAGCTGAGAAATACGCTACCATTATTTGTACAGTGTTCAAGGAATTCAGGTTTTGGCTTTATTCCACAATGCTAAGCAATGCAGTACCTCTACTCCAAGTGACTGTCCAGACATCTCGAATCAACAACATCCAAGATTCAGCATTTAGGCTTCCTACACCATTTCCAAAGAAATCTGAGCTACCTAAGGGTGGGTCCCACATAAGCCAGCACATTAAAGCAATCTACTGGAGGTTATGGAGACGGTTGAATTTTGCTACTTATTTTTCTCTGGAATTCAGGACCTTTCCAGCAAACAGTGGGAAGAACCTTCTTTCTCCTTGGGGACTCAGGCACTAAGCCATGAGCCCTGGAGCTGCATTAGGAAATACTCTTTTTCTTTCAAAAACTGCAGAAGTGTGTCCTTTCTTTCAGAAAAATCCCAGAGAAATCCCACTTGGTAGAGGCAAGATGTGGGTTCCAGAAAATACACTCATGAATTCTCCCTATAAATATGGCCACTTCAACACTTAGGAGCAGGTGGAGCCTTACCAACAGAAACTCTTTATCTTTTAGGACTTTTTGGGATTGCACACCTATCTCCTGCCTACAGTTCTTTGAAGATTTAGCTCTCTACATACATCCTTTGTAGACAGGGCTACACTAAGGAAAGAGCTGCCTTATAAATCTGTAACTCTGTCTAATGGGAGCACCTCAAAACATTCCAAACACACTGCAGTGCTAAATTCAGGGTGCGCTGGTATTTAATTGTCATCAGCATCTTAGCAAGCCCAAACCCTTTCTCAGTCTTCTGTGCCTCCATTTCCCTGTGATAGCATTCCCATAGCTCACTGTGCTGGTGTGAAGATAGGTACCATGGGGTCTGGATGATGCTCAGATATCACCTGAAACCCCCACAAGAAAGTACAGAAAAGCTCAGAAACGCCTGCAAGAAAGTAAACTGAGTCATCTTCTCAGCCACACCATCCCAAAGTCAAATACAACAGCTGAAGACCTGGAGCCATTCAATCCTGAGGTAAGGGCACCCTGAGGGACAAGGTCACCTCTTAATAAATAGGGCACCTGAGTTCCCTCCCCTCAAAAAAAATGCAGGGCTGCATGAGAGGGTGCTGTTACAGCCAAGCACTGTGGATGTGCAGCAATGAGTCTCAACCTACTCCTGAGAGCTGCACGCAGCAGTGTAGACACAGCCAAAACCACTTGTGTTAGATGTATTGGCATTTAAATCTGAGCTAAGCTCTCTGGTTTGATTTACAGTAGAAATAGGGCTTTTTTAGTTTAGCAAAATCAAATCAAAACAAGTTAATTCCTATTCAGAAACCAGTAAAATATTTTCTTCCGTAGCCTTTAGAAATGAAATGTTAGTTTGACATGCCTGTCAGCACTGAACACTGAATTACAGCTCATCTCTCAGCCTAATAAACACTGTTTGTAGATACCAAGTCAGCTTGTATGATGTTGGAGAATTCATCCCTGCTTCCCACCAGCTTTAGTCTGGTCAGCACGGTCTACATTCTTGCTTGATGTTAATTTTCCCACTGCTTTGCTCTATGTTGGTTCACAGAGGAAGGGCACCAGCTTACCTGAGCTATCAGGATGGTCTCACATAAGAAACAGGGTTTAGCATTACAGGATAAAGTGACTATTTGGCTTCCTCAGAATTTTTTCTCAAACTCAGGCGCAGTGACAAAAAACATGCTAATACATACCACAGGAGCTGATGCCTCACAGCAGAGTGCATCCACCCCAAGGGCAGATAATAATGAAGCCAGCATTAACCAACTGTGCTGCCCACAGACCCGCGTCTACCAGCAGTGGAGGAGGAAGCCCACCAGGCAAACTCAGAAACAAGAGCCTCAAAATTGGAGGACAAGCCCGCATGGGGTGAGCACAGCCTGTCCCTACACTCGCAACACAGAGTGGAGCAACCCACGGACCTGAGGACAGGGTGGGCTCGACCCCTCTGGCAGGGTGGCAGCCACCAGCCCCTCACCTGACTTCCCCCTCTAGGCCCTGCACGACCACTCTTCTGGGCTGAAATGCTGGCTTTTAGGTCAAATCACTGCAGGACATGTGCCTAAGCGCAGAGAAAGAGGGACTGACAGGCAGAAGGGGTGTCAGAGAGGAGGTCAGAGGCGCGACAGCTCACTTAGCACCCGGCTGCCCCAGGGCTGCAGCATCTCATTCCTCCTCCAGCCCCAGAGCCAGCATTTCATGCTCTCTCCAGGCTGCTTCAGTGCAAAGGAGTGAGGAAACCCAGCCCCAGGCTGCTGCAGCTCGAAACCGCAGCCACCATGTTACTTCCCTCTGCAGCCTCCTACAGACAGCGGGGTGCAGGACAAGAACAGCCTTTCCTGCTCCCCATGTCCCAGCAAGAAGGTCTCCCACCCTGTGAAAGTCTTTTCTTTCACCTCTGCCCCCCCACCTCTGAAGACATGCTTGGAGACAGCATAAGGAGCAATGTTAGCAAAACTAGTAATTCTTCATTAATATTTTTAAATGTTATTATTTATATTTATTATTTTTATATTATTACTTATTGTTTTAAATAATAAATTGGATTTATTTGGATAGGATTGCATTAACTGGGTTAGTTTATTTCAAATGGATTTATTTACTAGCGCTCCTCAACTCCTCACCTGACCCTCAGGACAGAAAGTAGTTGAGACCAATCATCTATTGCAGGTAGGAGGGAAAATTAAAGACTAGATGATGCCTTTTGTGAATTCTCCAGGATTCAGAACAGGACCAAAACCACAGCAGGGCATTGGTTTTACTTCAAAATAAAACCTCAGAAGAAGATAAAGAAAGAAAGAGTAATCATATGTGTTTATGAGAAGTTAATATTTTCAAATCCAGAGCAGAGGGAGGTCCCTGCCATATGCATCTAAATCTTGCAAAGGTCTAAAATGTAGGTCACATCTATTTAGGACACTGAGCATCCCTTTTGGCTAGTTCTACATGGCTTCACACCGAGCTACTTGAAGAGCTGTCTGGTTCAACATGCTAGCCACTTAACATCCAATTCTGAAATGCTCTTCTTTCACCCCAGGTGCTGTATAAGTTTCTGTGGGCTTCATCTCAGGACTGAGGACTCTGCTTTCGGGAGACAGGACCAAAAAACAGGCACTGCAGTGCTGGGAATGGGAGTGCACATGTCTTTCACAGATGCTTCCCTGAGATCTCTCAAAGTGCTTCATTGGTACAGGTGCCTTAAAGTGAGCGTGATAATTTAAGTCATCTGAGTAGCACACAGTTCCTTTGTATAATGAAGAATCTGGCCAACTTTACCTTGACTATTAACTTACTAATATTTAGGTCAAAAATTAGGAAAATTCAACAGGATTATAAAGAATGTTTTCTCATAGGCATAGGCATGGCCAGTTCTTAATCCTGACCTTTCTTATTCCTCCAAACTGCCAAGACCAACTGAATTCCTCCAAACAGTTGTTATATCAAAGCTTTTGCATGAACCTATGAATCAAAGAATGCATTCCATCCTGTGTATATTCCTTGCTTGATGCTAGACCCCCTGCTGATTCAGGAAAATATAGATGCACCTTTAGAGGGTCATTTGGTTAAAGTTTCCTTTGAAGACAAAGGATTTGTAGTAACTCAGACAAACACAACCAATGCATTTAAGAACTGAACGCTAAAACATGTGTCGACTTGATGTTTTCATGTCACTTTAAGCTAATACATTACTTTGTTGCTCACTGTTCTTTGAACTAACACGACACTTACAAAATTCTGAAATAGGAGATACAGGGCATAAAAGGGAAAGCAAAGTATCTCATCCTCAGATGGGGTTTTACAACTATCAGATTTAATGTACATATTATTGACATTTATAACTCATTTTTTACATGGCAGTCTAGGGCCTTGTTTTCAAACTAGATAGTGCATTTGGGAATTATTTTAGACTTCGGCCCAAGCAGAAGCACAACCACAAATCAAGGGTTATTTCTGGGTGTTTTGGGGAATATGTGTCAGAAAGGACAAGCATAAATAGGCAAGAGCGATGCCTACCTTTGTGAATTAAAGTTTTCTCCTTCCATTTGATAACTTGTGATAACATAGGGGCTGGAAATATATGCCCTCACTGCTAATAGGGAAGGCAGAAGAGATTTTTCAATTCTTTATACAGAGCAGTTTGTCTATTTATCCATGTGTATCTACCAAAGGATAAAGAAGTATTGGGTAGCAAAGGTTATTCAAACTTGAGAGCAGGAGCATACTGGAGTGAGAAACAAATTGGCTATAAAATGCTAATTGTTGAAAAAATAATCTTTTTCTTAGGAATACAGTGAAACCGAGTCATTACCTTCTCATTTGCTCCAGTAACCATCTTACACTTCAATTGATTTATTGATGAAGAATTTAGAAAAAGAGCTAGTAAGCATCTTGGAAACTTTAAGGCACATTTTTATTGCTCAGAATTGGGATCCCTTGAGCTTGCAACATTGCTGCAGATGAGTAAGCTGGATGGCCACCATTTTTTGCCTGAAAATGTTGATCTACAACAAACTTATTTACTGTAGAACGAATTTCCATAACAATGTAAAAATTAATAGTACGATGTATTTCTACAACGTCAGGTTATTGCAATCTTGCCTTTCCATTAGCAGAACTAGTCTTTTCATACACAATCTTTTCCATAGGTGAGATGCTTGGAGAATATAAAAATTTACAAGCTTAGGCTTATTTGAATTTCACAGTCAGGATAATTACGACAACTATTTTCTTTCATTGTGGAAGATCTCTATGCATCAGTGAAGATGCTCATCCTTGTAGCTATAAACCTGTACGTATTGTCTCAGCACGTGTCTCAGGTCTGGAACAAAACTTTAAAATGCCTGTTTTGTTTAGGGTTCAGTATTAACTCACCTGATAGTAGTCTGTAAGGATTAGTTCGTGCTGCTTTAGACGTATGTAGAACATTTTATGGAAACCTTTATTTACATATTACTGATACAGGTCAATTGCTAAGTCATATCTGGGACCATTTATTCAGGAAAGCAAATGAATGTAAATCTTCTAAAAAATAGAGAAAGGGGAAAAGAGAGACCTCTTCTTGCACAGATTTCAGGCTGCAACGAGTACGGTCTCTACCCCAAAACCACCATAATTTTAACACACTCTTTAGAGAAAAAAATGAGACCAACTTTTAAGAGTTTTAGAACTTTTAAAGCAACTGAGTTTTTAATAAGCACTTTAGAGTCTTTATCTTCTGGACCCTAAGGAGACCTTGCCCTAGGTATGATTTGGAAATGCTTCATTTAAAACAATATTTTAGTCACACTGAAATGCGAGTATATGAGTAGTAGCATAACCATGTATTTACGTTTTGTTTTTATTGTGTTTTTATTACATGTTTTTATAGTGTTTTTATTACGAATCTGTTTTGGATGCAATAGCAAGCTTTCATACAGTAATTTTTTGACACTGTAATTATGAAAGTAGTAAAATGTTTCACATATACATACAGCAAGTTCATCTGTAGAATGAGTTTGGTATCTAGCAGTAGCGATGCCTCATCTCCGCTATTGAAGACTGACAAGATGTAAGGGGTAACACTGGCAGAGGCTTGGAGCAGTGCAGGAAACCTAACAATGCTCTGAGAGGTTTCTCATAAATGAAAAACACTTTCAACTCCATGGCATATGTATCAGCAGATTGCAAATTCATGTGTTGGAGGGGCTCCCAAAACAATCTTGCAGACAGCTGAACACCAATGAAAGGCCAACAGTGGCTGGTATTTGAATCTAGCCAGCCCACTAAAGTGTGGGTATTTTCTGCCTTTCCTCTTTCTTCAAAGAGATTTGGGAAAGAAAGGACATGAATCTCTCTGAACCGAGAGAATGAAGAGCAATACTCTCAATTCCAGCCTATTAATTTCCACAAGCTACCAGGAGCCGCTCGGAACAAAGAAGAGAGAACAAAACACCGAGTAACTTTATCCTTTTACCAGCATTTTTGCAATGAGATGGAACCTCTGAGACTTTAATTTCATTGCTGAAAGGGATTTTAAGCACTGCACTGCAGTGCCAATTTGCTTGGAAATCATAATTATAACCTCTATTTGCTAGAGCAGTTGAAGCTTGTCCTCCTGTACCTTAGCCTGTGACTTAAGCGACAACTGAAAGATGCCACTTGCATCGGTTTCTTGTCAACTTTAAGAAACAGCATAACAAAATTATAAAAACTAAAAAAACAAAACAAACAAAAAAACAAACAAACAAACAAACAAAAAAAAAAAAAAAAAAAAAGCCCTGCATCAACCCTTCCTGGGCTGGAGGAAAGAAACTGCAGTCCATGGTGAAATTTTAAAATCAATCTATTTATGAGTCAAAACAATTGGAAATGGACTCTTTCAGAAGTGCAACAACTAGTTATCACTTTTCTTTGGATCAGATGGTTTCAGTAATGAAATAACATTTCATTTGAAACTTCTCAACCAAACAGTCTGAGTCTGTGCTGTGATAGCAATCTTAGAGGTGGTAAGTGCAGGTACAGTCCGAGGTGGATGTTGACCCCTGCCCAACCAAAGCTTTAAACTGATGAGTTGGACCACCAGAGAGTAATAAATACTTCCAGTTAATTGTCCCACAGACACCAAGTAGCGACCAAAAGCCTTTGATGTCAAATGGGTGTAATAGGCAAACTGCTGGGCCATCACCTTAGCGGTGCACTCTTGGGCTAACTGGTCAGCTAAGGAACAGAGATGTTTTGTACAAAATAAGGGCTTTTGCCTAAAAAACTGTTTTCTGAACTGAGTGCAGGCCCGGCTGTGCCAGGAAAAGAAGTGGGACATGGAGTTCCCTAGGCTGGGCCCCAGAAGGAACAGGCAGTGGGGAGGCAGCGGCGGCGGTCTGGGGAGGGGGAAGGTGCCGGGGAAGGAGAGGGGCTGAGGGGGCCTAACCCAAATGCCAACTCCTGGACTAGCTCCAAAGCTTCCCTCTGGACCCATGGCCAGAGGGAAGAAGCAGACATGGCAGTGAGGGGAGGGGAGAAAGCAAAAGCACTGACAAATGCCTAAAAATGTTGGGAACTGCTACACTAAAAATATTTAACTTTCTTAAAATGAATTGGCTTTATCCCTTGAAAAAAGGAGTCACTGACTTGTCTGCAGGGTGCAGCATAGGATAGCATACAACTAGATAAACACGTAAATTGGCTGTGGCTTTAAAATACTTTCCTCTAATGTTTTGTCTCACTGGCTAAATACTGCCTACATATTAGCTTGAGAACAGGAAAAGGAAGAAGCAGGAGCCTTCAAACAGACAACTTGAATAAAAGCTGAATAACTTGAATAAGAGCTGGAACAGCACCTAGATTCTGGTTGCAATGTAGGTTAAAGGCTGAGCTTACATCCAGACACAGGACCAGGCATCAGACCTGACACCTGGAGGACTCATTCCAGGGGGACCAGAAATGGGACAGAGATACTATTAATTCCATAACTGTGTCACCAATCTTAAGCAAGGACTCATGGCCAGAAACTTCATCGAACTATACAAACCTATCTCTTATTGCTACTCCTCTGTCTAGATAATATATATATGATTGCCTGTATCTTTTAAAAAATGGCCAACCCTTTTCTGGGCTGGTAATACAGTCCTTGAAATACTCTCCATAGGAATGATAACAACAACAACAAGAGTCTTCTACAGAAAAAGGTGCTCTAAAACTATACATTGTTCACACAAGGGACAAAGGCTTAATATTTTAATCTTCACCCCCACTGGTTACTAAGAACAATTATGTAATAAAAACAAAGGATTCCCAATTGTTTCTGAATACCTTCTGAGCAAAAATAAATCACTTGAACTCTGGAGATATTTTTGACAGTGAGCTAAAGGTGTATTATGAGAGAGTAGGAGGCTCAGTGGGTTAATATAATCACTTCTTATCTATGAGGAGTGTATTAGAATCCATAAAGAGAAATGTGTGGTTGCCCCATTTAATGGACATTAGCCAGATGAGCAGTCACACAATTCATCTTTGCTAGCAATTCTGGTGAGTGTGGTAGAGATTTTTAGAGCAGGGCCATACATCAGCATAAAACACAATTATTCAGCTGGATGGCAAAAGCTAGTGCAGCACCTCTGCTTCGGGTAAATGCTATTGCTCCCATTTTCATAAGCACAGAAGAACCAAGAGAGTAAACATTTTCATTTTTGGCATTCCACTTCAGATTTCTTATCTAGTTCTTCATGTAGCTAACTCTTACTGTCTCCTCAGTATTTTCTAATAACTTCAAAATCATCTAAAAGTAAACCTTCAATCAAGCACTGACAGTTTGAAAAATATGCTTTGCCCTGTTGAGAGAATTCCTTTGAAATGCATATAGTATTTCTTTTAAAATATTTTGTTAAATTGTCATGTAATGTTAGTATATATTCTGCATTATATACACCATGCTCTCCACTGAGTCTTGACAAAACAGCTTTAAAAGAGACAGGAGCTTAGATAATGGGGTTTGGTTATGTAAGATGTTGTTAAATTCTGTTTGTGTGGGGGATCTCCTCTTCTACATGTTCATATTAGGATACTGTGTCGGGAGTTAGCTTTGGCCAAACTTGGCAATACAAAGAAAATCAATCACAGTTGCAGCTCTACATTTAACATGGGCAATTTTATTTAGATTTGGGCCATTCATATAATAAATTAAGCAACCAGTAGATTGTTTTAATATACTGCATTATAGATGGTTTCAATATCTTTTTTAATTTTGAATTATTTCAGCTGAACCTTCTTTCACAGGGCAACGTGATCCATGACTAACACCCATATTACAATTTTCTTCTGCTGAAGTGTTCCTTACCTTCAAGACTCATCTTTGCTGAATCTTAGCATCTGATTTGCAAAGCCAGGGATGCTGTCCAAAAATATGTTCCAGTTTCCGTACAGTATGTACTCCCAACAAAGTGTTTCACTTACACATTTTTAGTTAGAGTTCAGTATTACACATTAAGCCTAGTTGTTGGTTCCAGCATTCATAACTACATTGTTTAACCATACAAACAAAGCTGAGTTCTGTTTGGTTTTCACTAATTTGACCAATATAATTAGCATTTCATAAGCCCTCTGATAAACAAAATACTCGTTATTGGTATAACCCCATTGAAAACAACAGAGTGGCCCCAGAGAATAATTTAGCCTATTTAGTTTTCATTTAGCTGTGAATACTTAACCTGTAATCATCTGCTTATTAAAACACAGCTACATCCATTCTAGCTGATGGGTCTGGGCCACATCCAAAGGCCATCCTAACCAGTGGAAGACTGTCCACTGACCTCAGAGAGCCTTAGGTTGGGTCCAAAATATGCTACACTTGAGACTTCAAATTCAGCAGAAAATGCATTATTCAGTATCAAGGTCACCGAGCTAAGGGTATTGCCTTAAACTGAGACCTCCTCTGCCTAACCAAACAGCCCTATAGCAGGAGAGGCTCAACATCTGTCCTCCTCCGAGATCCACAGGCAAAGCAGTGGGATAAAACAGGAAAGGCAGAGGAGGAAAGGTATAAGTGGAGCTATAAATCATCGCTTAAAATGGCAGCCCAGAATAAGAAGGCTGATGAATACCTGGCAATGTTTTATGCTGTCCCAATACCCTGCTTTACTGCTTCCCCAGCAGAAGAAACTCTTACACAAGCACCTCCTGTCACAAGCAAATAGGCACATCTCGGAGTTTATAGCAAGAGTCCTGCGCCCTAAATTTAAAACTTCTAATAAAGAGAAAGCAAGCACCTGAATCTGTTCTATACCATAATGAAAATACAATAGGTTTCTAGGTGGGAGCCAAATGCTGGCTGCGACCTACAATGTCTTGTGTGATTTGGGACCATATTACCTGAGAAATTGCTTCTGTCCCTGTGAAATCTTACTGCAACCAAGATCCGTAGGGATGCTCAATTGTGGTTTTATCGTATAAATGAGACGGCTTTTTTTGTGATGGGGGCTCAGTTTGGGATTCACTTACCCCCAGGGTTTCTGAAGTTCAGGTTTGTTAACCTTCAAAGTGTGCTGTAAAACTCCTCTCCTCTCTCTTTTCTTCAGCTGCAGTACAAGGACAAGCTAAAAGCAGTGGAAAATGTTACATGCATGAGCTGTCCTCTAGCACTATTTAATGTGTTAACGTCCAGAAACGATAAGCAGAACACAACTGTACTTGTTGCATTGCCTGTAATGACAGCTTATGTATGGAAAGAAGGGGGTCATGTAGAACAGGAGAAGAAAAAGTGCTGCTTGGTGAGTTATTAAACCTGCCTAATCAGCACTGGCCACGCCGTCAGTTAGAACTGGAAATTCATCCCACTATTCTGCTCATAACAGTGTTGTCTTCTCTCTCTTACTGCTTCATTGCTATTGTCTTGTTTAATTCCTTTTGTTTGAAAAAACAGATCATCTGTATTATTTTCCTTCTCTATTTTCCCCTATTTCATCTACTTCTATTCCTTTTCTCTCTCTAAAACAATAATTTCCATTCTCTTTCAAGAAGTTGATGACCTGAGGCAGAAATTCTTGGATGAAATTTTAGGGGAGGAAGCTGCCACTCTTTGCTGACTGATGGGCAGCAATCACTGGTAACCAGTTCTGGAAAATGCCATATTTTGCTGTGTCAGCCTCAATTTTAGATTTCTTAATTTCAAGTTTCCATGAGCAACAACAGGCAGTCTTGAGAAGAGCATGGGTTGAGGATCATTGGTCCCTCACCAGCAACATTCAGGAGGCAAGTGCTTTTAGCCATAAATTCTGCAAATCAGTGAAGCTCTACTCACTACTCCAGTGTCATCTTCTTTCTAGACCATGTCCCATAACATAAGCGTAAGAGATCACTAGACCTGCCCCACTGCAGCGCCTCAAGCAGGTGTCCAGGCCACCCCCACACTTTTACAGGTGGTGGATGGAATGTGATATGAAGCAGAAATGCCATCTGACACGGAGCATTTATAGATAGGAAAGGGTATTTCTACAAAAGGAAGAGAGGGAAAGCCAAATCATGATGGAAATGCCCTAAGTTCCCATGACATTACACTGAATACGTAAGGAACAGGAACTTCTTGATAGTGCTACATCCTGCCCACAAGAAATAAGAGTGTGAACTAGACCTGTCAAATTACCAGCAAAACTGCTTGAAAAGATAAAAAGGGACAGAGGACTCTGAGGTATCAGTCATGATGTCCAGGAGAGGAATTCTGATGTGAGAAAGGCCTGGAGGGAGCTAAGAAAAAGGTGCACTGTCAAGTTGAGGAAGCTGAAGCAGCATTTAGTATCTGGTCCCAAACCTGCAAACATGTAGCTAACCTAAACCACAAGAGTTAACCCAATTCATTCAAGTGGATAAATCCACAAATAGAAGTATTGGCTCTATTGGGTGCTATCTTTCTGTAGACTCTGAGATACACTGAACAGGGAAGAAACTGGAACCCTATAATTCCATTATGTATTAATTTTCTCTATAAAATGTTTGCCATTTCACAATTTTCTGCAGACTTCAAACTTTAGCAGGCACATAAATCATGGAGGAACTTTTTGCCTTGCCCTGGAAAAAATCCATTTTTATTTGCAGTTGATCACTGAACGCCAGCATTTCTTGTCCATGTGTCAGACAGCACCAGCACTGTTGTCAGTTTGGTAACACTCTTCAACATTTTATTTCTACTCTGCATACATTGCTTGAGGATTAATATTGGTTAGGAATAATTTGATAACATAGATATTTTACTTGGAACAATACTCAGTTCCTGAAAAAATTTCTCAAGTTAAAGTGATATTTCAGTGAGAGTGGGGAAAGTAGCTAATAGTCTTTTATCTTGAGCACTGACCAGTGATGTGAAAAAGACAAATTAAGTTACACCACTAAATCTATGCACAGTATTGTGGTGAGAGAGGAAGGGAAGGGGAGTGCTGTCTGATATAGCCAAAAATAAATTTAGTTTGCTTTAAACACTTGGAGTTGCAAGGATCTAGCATAGCTTTCCAAAACATGAAATAAGGACAAAAATAAAAATAACCAACAATAAATATAAATGGGACTTAAATCAATCTTATTGAGATATATGATGATGTTATCACACTGATCCAAGTGATTCTTTTCAGTCCTAAATGCTCTTAACAGTCATTTTTAATGAAACTCTTGTTTATTGGGCAGGCCTATTCCGGCCTCTCACTACAGCAGTCAAACAGCCACAATACGGGGGCGGCGGGGGCGGGCAGAAAGGAAGAAAATAATTAACAATCATCAAATGCTTCTGCTGCATCTTTTATTTCTTTATCTGTTTATCTATTTACTTGTTGATTTGCTGCTCCTCTGGCCATGAGAAAACTGCATAGCTCTGCAAAGCAGAGCACCATCCCTTCCAGCTTCACTTCTGCAGGTCCTCTGAATCCTGCACGCTTCCTGGGCTGTACGACAGAGCAGAGCTGCACAACTTTGTCTGGTGTGATGTCGTCTTGTGGAGAAGACACTTGTTTTGTAACCTCAGACAAGACACTACACTTCTCTGTGAGTGCTTTTCTTCTAGACAGTGTTATGCAGATTATGAGAAACAAATGCAGTCAGGACCTTTAGACATATGCACTACTGCAATACAAATAAATGAAGATAACTGTCTCTCAAAGTCACCCAAGTATCTGTGTGTGGCTATTGCTGAAGGCATTTCCCACCATTCCCAATTATTACCCATCTTCTCCCCATGCCTGGTCTAACTAGAATAAATGCCTTCTCCTTCTGTTGGATAAATGTCATTCTTAAGCATGGGTGAGAGGTATGTGGTAGCTAAGAATGTGCTACTGATGCAAAGTTTATTAAAAATAAGAACTTTTTTTTTTTAATCTGAAGGATCTAGAAAAGTAAATGAAAATAAAATATTTTAGGTTGTGAAGTCAGGCACTTCCAAGTCAGGGAACATGAAATGCCTTTATTTGGGCACTTCTGAACATGCATTAGGATACAAACTTAAATTACAGAGTGACTGACTTATGACCAGAAGAACTCCCATTTCATCCATTCAGCGCAAAAAATAATTGTCACCTTGTACATAAAGTCATGTTAATGATTAAGGAAAATCCGGTGTTGCTAAGGGTAATAGCAGCCACACTTCACTAAGTATACACACAAGAGGACATTAAATTACTTCAGAGAACAAGATAAATGAAACAACAGGAGCACATCCAACATCTAGGGCACATACAGAATAGTTCAGAAGAGATTCAGCAAGTCCTTAGTGCAAAGTGCAAGAGGGGGTGGAAACTACAAGCAAAGAAATATTTCCATGTTTCTCAGGAGGAAAAAAAAGAGACATTAATTCAGTCTCTAAAATTTAATAGGGAAATCAAATCTATGCTCAAATGAAACAACCTGAAAAGCTCAAAGCAGGGATAACCTTTTAATCTGTAAAGGGATAACAATATGTAATTACAGATTTAGACAGCCAAAGTCTGATAGCCAAAGGCTTACATGGGATACGTTAATTAAAGTAGTTTTGATAATTTACTTTCCTTGCTGATGAGCAGTTTTCAAAGCTATTGACTGTGAAGCTGATACTCTTTTATATAAGTCATTCCTGAAGACTAGAATTAAATTCTGTAAGTCCCTATACATGGCTGATACTTTCAAAGAAATACGAGACACTAAGACAGAAACTCAATTTTTGTAAAGTGCTTTAGTTTCTTTAATGCAAATATAAAGAATTTTACTAACTCAGGATTTGGCAAAATGTCTACATCCCTTAAGAGATTAACCCAAGAATGGCCACACCAGCTCAGACCAGGAGCTCATGTAAACCTAGTGCCCTGCTTTCACCCACAGTTAGTAGGAAACACTTCAGAAAAGTGAAGAACAGATGGCCCTTCTCTGGACACATACTCCTGGCTCTCAGCAGTCAATGGTTTGAGATCCTCCTGACTAGAATTTCCATCTGATCACTGTGAAATAGCTCTTAAGAGCTCATTTTTCTATCTTATGTTCAGGAAAGTAATTCTTTTTTGATCAGCAAACACATAGAAATCAATAGAACAATTATACGAACGAAATTACTTGCATGTGAGCATTTCTGAACGTAGCCATGTCCACCACCCTTCTGACTCCTCACTCCCTTCTCAAGTCAACTTCTCACATGCCGTATTTTGAGTTTGAGCTGACGACAACTGGTCATGAACAACTGAAATACAAGTCCTTAACAGTTGGGAGAGCTGTGTTTCCAATAGCAGGGACTCCGGGAGGATACACAGGCTATTTGAAAAAGCATTGCTCACAGAGAAGTTCCCAGACGCAGAGGTGTAGCTCAGCCATGAGGACTGAGAAGCAAGGGTGTGGAGATAAGAGGAGGGGAATACAAATGGATGATTAAGGGTGTGACTGGAGTATGATAAAGTAAAACAGTAAAAATAGAAAACAGCAGAAAGAGGAACAGAGCCACAAGCCATACAATGAAAGATTTTGTAGACAGTATAAGCTCTCATTTGATGAAGCTTAGTGTTGCATTAAGCTCTTTTAATAATCTGATCAGATTTTGAACTGCTTCCCTATCTGTCACATAATGTAGGTTTGTCAACTCTTGATTTTTACAATAGCTATTCACATTTCTAGAGACTTTTTTTTACCATAGTCATATCCATTCTTGATATCAAAATCTGCATTTTATATTCTTATTATACTGATGTAAATTTAGAGATAAAATCTGAATAGCAATTGAAGTGGTTGCACTGCTGGGCTGCTTCTCATTCTCCATCTAGGTCAGGAACATCTTGATTCAAAAGCAATCACATAAAGGCACACTAAAACATTTAATAGGACTGATCTAAAAATGTTTATTGAAGAGAGACAACAGCACTTGACAGATTTTAAGAGATAAAATAACAAACCCCATTCATATATGGACTAATAAGACTCCCACTGAAATTAATATCAGGACTGGGGCTTTGAACACAACTCCCCTTTGTATTTATGAGTAATACCATCACAGCATTGTTTTATCACACTAATGGCAAGAGAAACTACTGAACCGCTACAGATTGCGCACAACAGACAACCAGTTTATCCTGTTTAGTTATTCACTTACATCTTTTCTAAGCGAGAGCAAGGTGACTATAATATACCATCATCCCAATCTGTTTACCCTCTCACCAAGCAAAAATTTCTTCACAAATAGATGATAAAAAAGTGATCCTCCCCTATGAAATCAAAGTGCCTGAACTGAGAAGATAGATTAATCCAAAAACGTGTTTGTATACAAAGTTTTATAAGCCTTTTTAAGTTTACAGACACTAAAGTTTTAGAATAAATTTCAGAGTGGTGCTAAATGTAACAGAAAGCTTCCTTTCTATCCACTCAATCTGAAACATTAATTAATTTCTTATAGTTGTTTCTTAAATGCCAGTCATGTCATTTCTGAACATGCACAATGCGTTGCCATTTTCCCAAGATACACCATGGCCAAGCTCTTACACTTATCAGCGAAAGTGTAAGGCATCGCCCTCACACAGCTTCACAGCTTTTGAACGAGAGGAGATACTCCTTTACAGTTTGTTTTCCCACCCCTCCATTTAGTTACGCCATTTACACTGCTCCTGACGGAGACGGTGAATGTAAGGCTGCTGTGCAGTAGGTACAGGTAACGCAAATACAGACTTGTCCACCACTCCACTTAGATACTTAGATACACAGCTTCTTAGCATGACTCACGTTATTCTTTCTGTAACCCCACCATTTGTAATTTGCCCTTCCTGTGGAGTCCCTGCCTGGCAGACTGCTAACACTTCTGGCCTCTTCTTGCCTGGCATTTTCACTAGCAAGAGTAAGGGCTCTGGAGTTTGTACTAAATCCAGATTGGTACAAATGGACTTGCCATTCCTAATTATTGTAGCTTACATTTGAACTTTCCCAAGTTTAAATACTAAAAATTTATGACTGATTTTAAAATATAAGATATTAAATACATGTCTTGTGGCTACAGCACTTAGAGCAGGTTTCAGGATATCCAAGTTCTGTGGCTTGACTGGCCACACTGACTTGGAATATTTATTCCTTAGGAAAAACACCACATGAATCACTTAATACTCTTTTGCAACTGCTATGGTTATCCCACAATGCACCACTTGTGGTTTCATAGCAAATGTAGAGCTTAAATATTCATCCACTTCAATGTGAATTAGCAACATGCTGTTTCTTCTTCATATTTACTTCATCTAGCGTTACAATACAGAATGGAATTTCAAAGAATTTCTTACTAAATTTTGTGATCAGCATGAGAATAACATTATTTAAAAAAAAAAAGCTGTCAGAAATTCAGCATCAAACTATCTATTGGTTTCAGTAACAGTGATGCAGGTCCCATACATAAAAATATACTGAAATATTACATAGAGACTTTCTTAGTGTTTTAATATGCTTTACAATTTTTTGGGGGCAGGGTATTTCTGTTTATTTGTTTGTTTGTTTGGAAGCAGGGGATTTTTGCTCTATTGCTGATTACTGAGACATCCCCTACTGGTAAAAGCTGGCAGAAAATTACCATCATACATAGGAGCCCACAGAAATCTGCTTTCGTCCAACATGAAGCAATCTCCAAGTCTTTTGAAAGTTGTCAAAATCCACTAAAGTAATTCTTCGATTAATTTGTGAAGTACAATGTCAATATCCAGTTATTGCTGTAGAAGAAACATTTGATTATAGAGAATAACAAAAAATATACCATAAATCCTACTCACTTACTTTAATGTATTTTCCTAGTAAGAATATTACACATGACTGTGAAAGAAACAGGGCAGAAGGAAACTACAGATAATAAGGATAAGAATGAGACCTCAGGTCAGGAAATGTGCGCAGTTCCAGTGTGGGTGATCTGTGCTTCCTCTGAAATTCTCAGTGCAGCAAACCACAATCTAGAACATTATTTTCTTCTAGATGAGGATAACTTTGAGTTTAAAAGATCCAGACATAGTTTTTTACACATTTGTGCCTACAGACATGCTAGGTATGAAGCCGTTCTTCTACTCAGGTGAGATCTAGGAATCAATACAGTTGCTTAAACACAGCTATCCAGTGCTGTTTGAGATAGTTTTGGAGACAAATCTAACATTTTTGCTCTGTGGATGCCAAGTTTAGATGCCTTAGCAGTAAGGAAGGTGCAAGGCAATGACCCTCTCCTCAATCTCCTGAGTATGTCTGTTTTACTACATTAAATAATGAATTGAATTGATCAATTGACCATGAAAACATAAACACTTATCATACTGGCACCCTCCTACATGTAGATAAGTGAATTTACGACCTTAATCTTGATGCAAATCTTACCAATTGTCCATATATGATGTCCAGTGCCATTCCAAGACACCCAGGTACTAGTGCCCAAGTCACCTGCGCAGTGGCAGGTACAATACAGAACCTATAGAAGACCACACCCTCCTTAAGTGCCAGCTGGAGATAAGCATGGTTACCCAAGGACATCTAGTATTGTATTAGGTGTGTGGTCAACCTGAACAAAGTTTCAAGAGATCACATTAAGGACGAATGTAGAAGTCCTAGAAACTTTCTTCAGTCCTCCACTGCAAAACCTTGTTCATCACCTTGCTTGCTGCTCCAGATGACCCACGCAGGTATTTACCTCGTGTTTGTGTAAAATGATGAAATAATTATTTGGTATTTCTAATTAAATGAACATTCTGATATGACAATCTGTGGTAAATGCTTAGAACAGACTCATTCTGAGACACTTCTACATCTGGTGTGCTAACTGTGGCTCAGTAAAGTTAAATGTATATTTTTATAGACAAAATCATAGCAGTTTTGCCCACGGAACAGGTAGGAGGAGATCCAGTTCTCCTACATCTGAACTAGTCACCCCCATGTGTCCTTTGCAGTCAGCCTGATCTATTTAGACACCTACTTTAGAACAAGATTAATTGCACTTTACACTGACTAGACCTCCATTGACTGTAAAGAAATGCAAGGGCAACAAGCTCAGATGGAGACATCTGCACTGTATGAATTCCACACATTGTGATAAATGCAAAAAAGAAGTGTGCACTGAGTCCCTATTTACATTATTTTTGGCTGCAAAAACATCCCTGCGCTTGCCATTATAGACAGCAATACCCTCCCAGCTAGCATAGCCTCCCAGCTCCCCACTGAATACAGAAGCACTACTATCCAGCTAAAGAAGTTAACCGTATGAATGATTTTACCAAGGTCTCAGGACGAGTTTATAGCTTCTTTTTTATTCAGTACTTATTCTCCCAGATATGATTATAAGCTTCAGTATAAGCACTTTACTCTGTTGTGACGTTAATTAATATTTGCGAAACACATTTAAATCCTTCAATGGTCCAGAATTGTGAGGTATCACTATTGTTGTTATTGCATAGTGTGACTTTGGCCCTGACTTCTGTTCATGCTGCCTAGCTGTACTCTGACGGGAAGGCTGCCATAAACCTCAGATTCCCACACTTCAAGCATTTGAACTTCATAAAATTGAAGCAACGTTTCAGTTGTGGAAGGGCAATAAAGGACTCAATAAGGAGCTTGTAGACATGACTTGCCAATCATGGTCCTAGGTACTTGGATGTTGGTTCATTAAAATTAGTGATGCTTGTTCAAAGATTTAATCAGGCACAGGAGATTTACAAAACAGGGTATTGTTTGGATTTCATGTGAAAATCTTGAATAAGATTTATAGGCCAAACAGCAGAGAAGGTTAGTTTATGGGAACAGGACTCTTGAGTTGACAGACTAGTAGTTTCTCATATATATGTGACAATGAAGCCTTGAGTTCTGACAGACAAATAGCCAAACAAAAAAAAATATGTTAAATTAATATCCAGGTCTTCAGCGAGGTGGAATTCAGCTCACAGATCCACAATGCTCAAATTCAGATGTCTACAGTTACCAAAGTGCCTATGCCTCTAGTATAGTCAACAATGCCCACGATCGTACATTGAGAGCTCAATTCAGTTGCTTACATACCAGTGCCTAGTGTCACTGCAGGTGCTCTCAGATATCATGCCTAACCTCCATCTGCCATTTCTAAAGAACATACACCCTCTGTAGGTTATACAACATATGTTCTAGCCCATGCAGATGTCTCAGATAACCTAAAGCATGTGAAATGCCATCGGATGCTTAAGTTTATTGCACAGCTGTAACTGTGGCTGATCAGCTGAATTTCTCGGTTGCCTTCACTGCACCAACCAGATCTTCATGCACTATAGTGGGATCTTAGGCATGTAGGGATTGAGTCAGTGCATAAATACAGGTGTCTAATGACTTTTGGAGCTGCCTGTTTGCTCAAGAGCTCTGCTGAGGCTGGGAGACATCACACAGGACCTAAGAAGGACTGGAGTCCTTTAGCGTAGTA
The DNA here is from genome assembly GCA_031468815.1 of Morus bassanus. Classification (NCBI taxonomy): domain Eukaryota; kingdom Metazoa; phylum Chordata; class Aves; order Suliformes; family Sulidae; genus Morus; species Morus bassanus. Next base: position 94,630,112 of record CM062569.1, read on the forward strand.
GCTGAGAGCCACGTGGAATAACTTAGGGCTTCTGAAAAGGCACTAGATGTCTGAGTTGATGCAGCTGAATCCCCTCATATATAGGCAGCCAACTACATTCAGGTATCTTAACTCTGAACTGAATATCATCTTTAGATTCTGACAGAAATGGTATGTCAAGAATCTGTAGCTAGATTGTAGGGCTGATTAGAGCAATAGGTCATAAAGAATGTAATTTTCAAAAATGCTCAGAGAAGTGAAAAGGAGTCTGAGGGAAGCAAAGACAGTGCTGCACACAACAGTGACATTTAATAGCTTAGTAGAAAACACCAACATGCCTTGCACCCAAACTTTATACAGAAGTGCAGTGAAACATTTTTAACCGAAGAATTTACTGCCTGAGTGGTGACAATGCGTACAGGCTACAGCTGTGCAGAAGAAGAAAGTTTATGGTCACCTCCCCTACAAAGCATTATTTATCTATGCTTAAATCTAATTTATAGCTATGTACTACATCTATGTACAGTTAATCTATAAATGACTTATTTCTCTTATTTTATGAATAAAAATGTAAGCATTTTACATGTCTCTACAGTATTAGAATACAACTGATAATGACAGTGTTGATGAGGATTGGAGGGAGAATAGTCATATCTGTATTACACAGTGATCTTCTTTTTCCTCAGTGCCCTGCAGAACTAGGCTAAACTAAATATTCAGTAATCAAAAGCAACAGAAAATAGTTTAGAAGTCAGTTGGACTCAAAAAATGTAACCTGCCCATGCACCTTTAACACAAAGCATACAGGCTCTCTGGAGGAACAAAAAATGCTGAATTTCTAATAATAAAAATATTTAGGGATCTATTGTAAAGCTTTTGGAATAAAAAGAACCATAAAAATTGATTCGATTTCATGCTTACAGGCCAACAGAGAAGGCTCTATATTTACGCAGGAACATGTTCCTATTGGGGATGCTGAACTCGGTAGGACTAGGGTGATTTACAGAAATTTCATACGGAGCAATGCTGGTAGGGCTTTTTTAGGTGTTACAAGTATCCGAATATAGAATGTTTTGTGTATTTTTTTTTTACTTTTATTTATAAAAAAATTAAAGTCTTACTCTCAATCATTCCAGGCATTCCCAGTTGAAACCTTGTAACATTGACTCAGTTTGAGAGAAACTTTGCATTGCTTCTAAAAATAGTTGTGTGTGCAGCTTGGTAAAACAGAACTTTACATGCTTTTAAATCCCAACAATAAGGGCTTCATTTAATTAATTTTTTAAAACCTTGAAAACTGTCAGATATATTCGCTACTGACCAAGATGATGGGTATGTGTATAATGAAGTGCATAATGTATACTGACAATTTGTCCCTTTTACGTTAGCAGGATTATGGAAGTATACCTTTTGACTAAACGTGCAGTTTCAATGGCAACCTTCACTTTAACATTCTAATGGTCAGCAGCAGATTTCATTCACAAAAATGCAAAAATAAGTGGCATTAAAATGCACAAGAGTTGTTCTCATTCCAAAAGAATGAAATTCTTCTCTTACTTTTTATTTGTTTTGTTATTTTAACTCTGGGATAAGTTAAAGGCAGCACAGTACTGTGTTGCCACTTCTGAAGCTGACAGCAGATCAGCCAAGTAAATGCAGGATGCATACGTCCCAAGAGCACTATGGATGGAGCTGGCATTTCCAGGTCACTATAGGGCTTTCCACCTTTTAGCATTTTGAAACCAGCACCACAACTATCTAGAATGAAAAATCTTCATGTTAAAGGGACCAACTTAGAGATCAAAGCTCTCCAGTTCAAACGTAGCTGGTGAGGGAACACAAACACATTTCTTATGTGACTGCTAAACCTCCTGCACCAATACCTGAGAGTAAAGAAAATATCAGGAATTCCAAGCAGACACTTTTGCGTCTGCCTTATATTCCTGAATTCTTAACTGCACCCTGTTCCTTTACCCATCTACTATTTTAACGCCAAAATATTTTATGTCTCTGATATTTTTATGTACTTAACTAGAGGCAGCAATTAGAATGCTGGCACCTCCTGGCTACTAACATTTAAAGCTTCTATCACAAGAGAGGAGCATGTCATGTACTCATAAGGAATAGAACCATTACCAACAACTGCTATTATTGGCATGTTCCAAATAAGCTCCAAACCAGCCTTTTTCTATGTCTTAATCTCCTGTTGCTCAGCAAGGAATAGAATCACTAAGCGTCTCAGGAGATCAGGCAACAATGTGTTTACTGATTTAAAAAAAAAAAAAATAACCAAAAGAAGAAAGAAAAGAAGAAAAAAAAGCTTGAACCCCAACCCTGCTCCTGTGTGGGACTACTTTAATTCAGACTTTTTCTGCTACAAAAAAAAAGGGTGTGCATGCAGGACACACAATTCAAAGTTAATGCAATGTTATGACACAATTTTCAACTTTCTGTAGAATTCAACGCATGAGAAGAGTGGGCTCAATTGCAGCCTTACACTAATGAAAAATCAGCTATTTCTGATGTCTTTATGCACAGATGCTGATTTTAAAAGCATCTCAAGCAACAGTGAGAAACTACAACTAAAAGATTCATTCCTTCAAGAGCTGTTTAACTGTATGGCCAAAATACTGCTGGAATGTATTAAAACAGAGACTACCTGTAGATTTCCCCAAAGGAATTCACCATACCAATACGTACATCCTTTATGATAGAAATCCACCTCTGAGCCAGTCATCCCAAGCTTCAGTGTTGAGATAGCTGGCACTTCTCAGGTGTGATGCAGCTAACCTGCTTTAGGGAGACATTGCATCATCCCTTAGGGCTGCCCATCTCATTCCACTCACCAGACAGGGAACAAAAAAGTACCAGTAACCGCTAGTTACTGCTCAGATGGAGGCAGCTACAACATACACATTTAATCAGATGAATCTGATGACCAGCAACAAAAATCTCAAAGAAAGAACCGAGTCCATGAGTCCACTTCACCACAATTTCTCTTTCCTTTAAAATCAGGATCACAAAAGCACATAAAATATATCAAATATTGTGAGAAATAACAGATGTAAGTTATGAAAAGGAACTAATATATTTCATCAAGATTCACAGAATTTGCTAGGCAACACTTCCCAGTACCATACATATGGGACCAGCATTATCCACAGATGTAAGCAACGTTCTTATTTATTTCAGAAAATATTCAATACAGCAAATGAAAGAACCAATGACATCAGAATTATAATGGTGAGGCAAGGAGACGGCAAAGAGAGAGCATTAAGGAGAAAAAAGCCAGCAAGGGAGAGCTGTATTAATTTTTATAAAGAACTTAAAAATGCTTCTCTGTTGGGAAAATCCAATCCACTCCAAGATCTTTGACCGTGAGAGCAGGGGCAGAGGAAAGGTGATCTGCACAAGGCAAGGCAAGGCAAGGCAGGAGCATCGCTTTACACAGCCCAGCGCCCACGGAGCTCAACCATGCAGTACCGGCACGGCGGAGTTCGTAACAGCGCAGGTGATGGAGGCACAAATCGGGCTTTTGCCAGCACCTGCCTTCGTGGTGGGCTACACAGAGCAGGCTTGGGAAGATTTCCTGATGCACATGAGGAAGCCAGGGAGAACAAAGTCCAAGGCTCTGAGGAATAGGGACCCCAGAGGGGAAGGGGAAGCCTGGAATAAAGGAGAAGACACCACATGTGCAGCTGTTACTACCCATGCCTTTGAACAACTTCAGAGTCAGAAGGTTTTGTCAGCTTTAGTAAGCTATCTGCTTTACAGAAAGGGGCTACTAATTAGCTAATAAAGGTTGTCATACCAGCCCTGACACATATGATAAATGCTGAGAGTCACTGGATTTTTTTTTGCTCACTTGAACCTTAACTTATATTTAATACTGCTTATTGATTTCATTTAGACCAAAAATAATTTCATCTTCCGAAGCACTATTTAAAACAGATCAAGCATTGTCAGCTCTTTCAAAGGAAATTCCTAAAAATGATGGAAAAGCACACACAGCCCCGTTCAGGATAAACACTAAATCTGTGCCCCTTGTCGGTCCTTACTGGAGATGAGCAGAGAGGAGTGCTGACTGTGGTCTTCCCGAACACAGCCACCTGAAGGTGCGTGCAGCGGGGCAAGCTTTAGAGCTTGCAGTTGTGGTTTGGCAGTGAAACACGATATGCTGCTCAGTGTTAGTGTGGCCTGAAGACGTCATCTCGGAGGGAGAAGGCAGCAATCTTCAGGTGCCCCCACGATGCACCTCTTTCAGGTTTCTCTGACGCCAGCAAAGGAATGGCCCAAAATACTCCCATAATTCCCATCATGCCGGTGACTGGGGCAACTCGCAGCAAGTTCAGAGAGACAGGCAACTCACTGACACCACGGAAAAATGGACTTGCCCACGTGCAGGCAGTTTACAGTCGGCCACAAGCCCCAGAGGTGGTATGTTCATCACCAGTGCAGAGGCAGGGCAAGTGCTGCTGTGGCACCCCGTGCAGTGAAGTCTTGGTCTCAGGCACCTGGCACACCTTCGATGGTCATCGATGGAAAGGGAGGCTATCAAACAAAGGGGACAGCAATGTTTGGGAAGAATAACTTGGTGATGCTCTCTCTTCAGGCACCAGTAAACCAATACTCCAGCCGAGTGTTTGGGGGTATTTGGCTACTTTTCTGACAAGAGCAAGAACAAAACGAAAATGCTGTTTCCCAGTTTTCCACTACAAGAAAAATAGTAATTTGCTCATATATAACATAGTGAAGCCAAAAAAACAGCTTTTCTTGTAGACTTTCTTAGCTCTTTATGACTTGAAAATGCCCATACTTGCTCTGTCCAAACTAGGTGACTTTTTTTTTTTTTTTTTTTTAAAGAACATTTTGCTCAAAGAGTTAATATATTCAAGTCACTCCTAGGTAAGGTTACAATGAAAAGAACTGAAGTATGACACAGCCCAAATACAATGCTAAACCAAAAGCCCTGCTCGCAGTGAGGTGTGAGCTCAGGGATGCCTTTGCCAGCCAGCACCTAAAAAACAGGTCTGAGTTCAGTGGCAAAGCCTTCCTTGTTCAACCGTCACTCAAACGGCTGAGTTCAAACACTTCAAATATTTGAGATGGCTGGATTTCACTGGGAAGTAGGCTAATTTGTGAAAACTAAATACAAATAAGATGAATTCTGAGCAACCGACAGCTTAAATTTGCACACAGGCAGCACAATGTTCTCCAAGCATACCTAGAGAGCACTTTTATGTGTGCTCATTTATTATATCGAATAACAAACACAAATGCATTTAAATCTCTAGGATCCATTCGTTTCAAATTTGTTTTCCCTGTGAAGTTGTTTCCATCAAAGTCAATGCTTACAGTTAGGTACAGCCTCTTAAACAGCTCCCTTTGGTGTGACTGAACCACACACCTGGTGCCAGATTTGGTTGCTTGCAAATCAGTGCCTGGTGTTCTCTGGGAAACCTCAAGATACCTGAAGCCAGCAGACATGTATCAAGTTGGCAGATATGGCACGTGGGTTACATGCGACCCTTCTGGAGGAACGGCTGAAGGGCAGAAGGGTGAGTGACTACCTAGAGTCCCTAACGTGGCCCTGAACTCCTCAGCAATGGCAGGGGAAGCCCGTCCTGGGCAGCTGGTGCTCCCCAAGAGGTGCTGGGTGCCCCCGGCCCAGACTCCAGCCACTCACCCTTGTACTGGCGAGGTCTGCATGGGCATCTTGGAGATGCTAAGGCACCTCAAGCAATGCTGGGCCCTAATGGGAGCCCAACTGCATCTAGTCGCTAGTGCAAGCCAGTGCTATCAAAACAGTTCCTCCTGTCAAAAGGGAGGATGCCGCTTTCTCCTTCACCTCACAACTCACCCGGATGACACAGAATCAAGCACCGGTAGAGCGAATAAACAGCTAATGTGAAAGAGAAAGCCTGCAATTTTCATAGGGACCAAACCACAAACGGGAAGAGGGATTTCAGTCAGCCCCTTTTACTGCATCAAGAAACTAAGTGAAGGCCCAGGTTCAGGAACAAACACACGTGGAGAGTATTTTTAAGTGAATTCACAAATATATTGCTTCAGCACCAGCTGAAATTTCCAAGTAGTCTGCTGTGGAAAAAAACCAATGAAAATGTTATTATCAAGGAAATTCAGAAAGATGTCGTCGTTTCCTGGTGACAACAGGCAACATTCCAGGAAACCATTTTCATTGATTTCTGAATAAAAATTTTAAGTCATACATGAGGAAGAAAAAAATTCTATACATAACCACTAAATGATATTATATCGTATTTCAATTTTTACAGGAATCAGTTCTCTTCTGGTTTAATCTTCCAGTTCAAGAGTTTTTCCACATACTTAGGAACAATTAACTGCCTCCATATGGAAAAAAGTGAAATTATTACTAGTTTCATCTTCATAATGACTATATGAATACTAATTTGCTATTGCTCAGTATTGTTAATTCTATATTATCTTCTGACTTTCCACTTTGTTTTGTTTTATCCTTTAGTCACTTCTTTTACCTTTTTTTTTTTTTTTTTCCCCTGTGGGAATTTCTAAATTACTCTTAAAATTTCTGTGAAATCTAAGGATACTAAAGATGTTGAAAAGTTACTGTTAGGTTTGCAATCTTAACTCTTTCTCCACTCTCCTTTGTGGAAGGTATATAAATGCTTGGGTATAATCACAATTTGTTGCTTATGTATACAGTCGATTTTCCTAATAGGTTTATGGTATACAGGTTGGCACACATTTGTGTTAAAACAATACATGAAAAATCAATCAAGAAGAATACCACAAAATCCTCTAGATCAAGCCACACAGTATTTAGTAGCTATAGCCAAAAAATAGTAGTACTGCATGGTAAAGTAAATTTTCACAGATACAGTTTTAAAGGGAACACATCAAGAAGTTTTTACTGAGCAGTATTTCAGTGGATCCATCATTCTTTCATAACCAGGGCATCTTGCATGCCCATACATTGCTGTTTATTTTGGTACTTCTTGCAAATCTTTCAGATGAGATTTCACTGGTGGTAGTGATTACAAGAGCTGGACATATTTATGAAGGGAGGACAAGGCTGGAGAAGATGTTTTTATGTTTTGCTCTGAAAAAAATGAAGACTAATGATCACACTGATGTCTTTCAGAAGAGAATTCACATGGGAACAGCCTGGCTGCCAAGAATACTCTGTTCCTTGTGCTCCAAAATCAGAAACATAGGAAGAATTTGTTCATTTGGTCAAGAGGAACACAGCTTACGTGGCAAGTTGTGATAACAACGAGAAAGATATTTCTTCAGGGTAACATGGACCAGCCCCATGAAAGATGTTGAAAAAGAGAGGCAAATTTTATTCATCATTATGTGGAATTATGCAACTGAAATTAAGAGCGGTATAATGTTTGCTTGCAGTAAATGACTTCCTGGGGTTTTTTTTTTGACAAGTTACCCTGTTTTATGGGTAATCTGTTTTCCAAGTAAAGAACACTACAAAGGCAGCCTGGAAGCTACCTCACATCAGCTGAGCCCCTTCTATATATTTTTACATATCAAGATGCATTAAACAATGCTGATGAATGCTTCTATAGTCTGTGCAGTTTTATCTTGTACACATGAAAATATTTAAGTCTGTCAATCTTTCACGATGCAGTTTGTGAAATGTGTACGATACCTCAGGAAAGAGATGTTATGCAGCTTGTTCCTGCCCCTTACATGTAACCAGAACAAGACAACCAAAATAGTCATCCCCTGTACTGCCCTGTTAGGATCTCTTCACTGTTACATTCAGACATTTTCATCTATATGCTCAATCATTTGTCTCCTTTTCTTCTGGTGCCAAGCAGATGCTTCCCTAACCCCCTTCGTAATACTCTCCCTTTTTTCCAGCATTAACCTGGGCCTGTTCTTGCATCTGCTCACCCTTCAGCTGATACATTGCAACATTAAAAAGTGCAGGAAAACACAAATGTTAACAGGACATGCTGTACTTAGAGCACTGATCTTTCAAGCAGTGAAGCAAAATATTATCTTTCATTTCAGCACTGTAATCAGAATGTAAGGCTTCACAGGTTCTCTTGATTCTCAGGGATCACACTAGTTTGCTAAGTTAGAGTGTCCATGTACATGCTGTGGAGTAACAGATGGACATTTGTCAGAACATTTTAATTTAAATTCCATCAAATTAGGAAGCATACCACAAAGTTTTTAGAATAATGGAATGCAATTTAAAGAAACTAATAAACACATAGAAAATATTCTATTAAAGGAAGTTTGGAAAAGGTATTTGTTATCTTTCTAAAAAAAACTGAAAAGAAAAATAAAATTTATTACATTACTTGGGTATGCAACTAAATAGAAGGTTACCTACAAGCAGATGCCAGGAAAGCTCCTGAAAAAGACTGCAGTCTGAATGTGATACCGGTACATAGGAGAAACTTTTCTGTTTTATGGATCAAAGCAGCATTCTACAGCCTGGCATACACTGCGCTTCTCAGCTTTGTATTTTGCTCTTTCTGCATCATTTTTGGGACAGCAATTCACGACCATTTTAGAAAGTAAAAAGAAATAGAAAATCACAGCAAATTGATCAGAGACCTGACACTCGTTAGCAAAGGAAGTGTGTTTCATAATTTATCCAGAGCAAGCAGTATTTGAATGACTTTCACCCTGCTCTAATTCATAAGCACAGTACATGTTAAAAATATTAATTTTTGTAATTGCATCAGGTTGTAGCTGATGTTTCATATATTGTTATTGCCATATCCATATCAATGGATATCCATATAACCATATTGACTGATATGAATATCAGATTGTATCAGATGAGACATTTACTAAGGAATGTACAATCTCCAAAAGCACCATAAAATGAAAATGCTATTTTGAAATACAATAATTAAGAAAAAGATGAAATGTATGTCAAAAAAAACCCTCGAAAACAAACAATATAAAAGACCATTAACTGCACTATAAAGGACCTCAAGAGTGAAAAGCCATTACTATAGGAGATCTTTTATTGGTGGAAATGAGACTATTTCCACTGATTTATGTAACCTTTAAGGATTTATGTTAGCTATACAGAAACATTTTTAGGGAGGAAAAAGACAAAAACTTTGGGAAGCATCCTAAATTAATATATCACTTCTTAATTTGAAAAGAAATATATCAGACCTTCAAACTATTGAATTTAACTATTTAGATCTATTAAAATGTTTTGGTCATCTCTTGCATTCTTTTCAAAGGTCAGTTAATGTGTCTTTGAATTCATAAAGTAATATATAACTTCCTAAATCTAATCGCAGCTGAAATCTTGAAGAGTAAAAAGTTCTTCAAGTTTTCCTAAGGAAGGTCAGTGCAATATAGGAATGCACCACTTTACAAAAGGAGGAATGAGGCTGAAAAATAATGTAGAGACAAGCTTCCTCTTTTAGAAGTGTCATATATGTTAGGATATTGCAGTAGAAAATTCTAAATTACCATTTAAGAAAACTGTTATCAAATTACTTACCATTCATATTATTATAAAAGTACAGGATATCAGAACTAATTGCATCCCTCTTCAACTTCATGAAAACAATTTCTTTTGAAACACCTCACTTACACTCACCTCTTGCATAATGAATGAAAGTTGACACACATGGAGATGGGAAACGCTGTAGAATCCAATGCATTTCAGGACTGGCAGCAAAAGTAATGCTGCGTTTTCAGATGTACTGCTGCCTTTTCTGCATATAATGCCATAAACTGCAGATACTTGTGACAAAAACACTGTGATCTACAAATCATAGTATATTGCAGTTTAAATAAACTGTGTGCTGGGAAGGAGCCATGCCTAGTCTATGTGTAATATTTTGATTTCTCAGCCTACTAAAGCTTACAGGAAAAAAGCAGCAGTCCTGTTTATCCATTTGAATTCCAGAAAGGAAAAGAGTAAATTTAAATTTCTGTTAAGCTACTAAGAAAACATCACTTACATTAGTTATTTTAAAATGAATCTCTTAAATATCGGAGTTATTCTCTCAAATCCAATAATTTATCTAGCTCTGAAGACTAATTTTGGACATTTATGGTATGAACACAAACTATAGTAGCTATTGCTAAATGACACCATTTGTAAACAGACCGTCAAATGAGTGAGATCGAAATCTCAGACTGAAATAAAAATCAAATTACACTGTATACAATGTGTAACAGGAACACTTAACAATCACATTTTTAAAATCTATTACCTTTAAGTAAAACATTATAACAAAGATAACCCCAAAATAACCAAAAAAGCAGACCAGATGCTGGATAACAGAGCCACAAGTCACCACCAAAGAAAAGATCGGTTTCGCGTCCTGCAGCCAGAAAGGGCTGGAAACATCAGAGGGGCTTGAATTCTCCTTCAGAGGGAAGGTGAACCTTGTGTCACTCTTACCAATGGGAGCCCAAAGTCTTCCCACCTAGAGGATATTAATGCTTCTTACTCGTACGTAACATCTTCTTGCTACAAGATGTATTCATGCCCCAATTTTAAAAAAACAAATAAGTATTATTAAGTATACATATTATTTCCTCTACGTCGTGTTATCATGAGAAACCTGGCTAAGGGTATGATAAAGAATTCAGTCAAATACATAGTCTTTTCAAGAAACTTGATTGTGCTTTTTCATTTCCTTTTTGAGCATAAAAAAAGGCCCAGATTCTTCCTGTAGATTCAACTACGCAGGATTTGAAAGGCTGCAAGATCAAGGGAAGTAAATCAAAGGAAGAGAAGCGAGCTTTGTCCTCCTTTCTGCTCATCAGGGAAGATAACTGTTATCAATCTCTAAAACTAAAGAATGTATTTGTTCATTTAAGTGAAATCTGCTGTTGCGCAGAGGATAAAGGTGGCCTTACACTGATGCTCTTTGGAAAGAATTTCACTCCGCATGAATGAAGCAAAAGTGTCGTCTTTTATCTTACTTGGACTCCATTTAGACAAATTCGATAGAGTAAGAGTGTTTATGCTCTGTAGCTTTATATCCCAATGACTTATTAAGCCATAAATCAATAAGAATGTGAAAGTAGAAGATCCTCTGGGTTTTTGCTTCCCCTCCTATTTTTAGATTGCTCTATAAGAAATAAAAGGAGTAGTAACTACTTGAGATTCTCTCTCTACTGTCTGCCATTCTGGGGAGAAAAGGAGGGTCAAAAATAACCTCCCACTTGTGGCAACTGAAGCTATTTGTTCTGTGTTATTTTTATGGGCTACTTGTGAAACTAGAAGGCAGGCGTGAAAGCTGGGAAGTTCTTTCTACTGCCAGTAAAACGCACAATAATACAGTAACATACTTCTGTACCCCTGCAGCTGCACGAGCTCTAAAAACGACCATGCAAGAGTGAAATGGTTTGGACAAAGCTTCTTTACAGACTAAGTTGATTATCTGCATCATTAATAATACCGTCTAGGGTTTCTATGAAAAGTCACCAGCCTATCCCGCTGCGCAACTGGGAGAATTGCTGGAGACTTTGCTGGTATTTTATGATACATAATCTGCATAACATTATTAAGGCATTACAAAGTTTTACAATGCAAGTCATACTGTCAAGAAGTAAAGAATCACAGGAAAGTAATTCAGTTGACCTCCAATGCACAAAAATAAATCTCATGTAGGAAATCAACATATCAAAAACCTCTGGCATACTACGGGCAATTAGATTCCGGACAAGCTTAAACAATTAATTTGCATTCTCCCCCACACCTTAGGGATTACTGAAAATACAGTAGCACCTAAAGTAAAGAAGGAAGATGATAAGGATGCAGTACAAGAAGGTGTTTTGAATTGTTCTTAGCACTGACCTCCTGCCTCTCCAGGGAAATGCAGGAGAGTTGTTCCCTCTGAAAGGCAGCGCCCCAGAGGCTGAATACTGCCCTTGCGGCCGCTCAGCTTCCAAGACAAAATATGTATCAGAGACACCTTAAATGACCACTACACAAGAGGCTGGTGACCAATTTCTCCCTAAATTTGTGTTTCTTAGTTTTACGCTTTCCTAACTGTTTTCCACATCATTATCAAGACTTAACCTTTACATTTGCTGGAATAAACTCTGGCTTGCAACAACTTTTTGTGTTCAAATTGAGCTCAGGTCAATCTGACAGCCCTAAGATGCTCTTCTTTCCTTTGAAATAACAAATTTACGTTTTAAAGGGAGCATTTAAGATGGATGATCCAAAATTGAAAGTGGTGGAAGGATTTTGGGTGGAGAAGGAGCAGCTACAAAGGGCCCAAGATGGGGAGCTATAGATAGATAGAAAGCTCGGGAGTATACTTCTCTTTCTATTATTTGTGTATATGTACAACCTGAATCTCTAAATAACTGCTTTTTGCCTTGTTGGATTTACGTACGTATTTGACCATATTTCTGACATGTTTCATTACTGTCAATTTATCTACACACAGCGGTAGCAGCATCTACTGAAGATAACAGACACTGATTTCCCCTTGTGAGATAAAAGCCTTCATCTACAGCGTACCTCATGCATCTCTGCTCACAGCAGGTGTATCATATATTTACTACCAAAAGTGGAAAGAAAGTCTTTTTAGATTGTAAGAATATATGATTATAAAAGTACGAAACCACTTAGAGGGCTAAAGGCCAATGCCGTACTGGAAGCTATTTTTTGTTCGTTTTCAAAACCAGCAAGGACAGAGAAATGTGACAAGCGTGGAATGAAAATGCATGGAAGATAAGTAAATTTTATGCACAAAACAAGTATTTAAGAAAGTACAGTGAGAAAAAGATAAAAGCAAAGCAAGACCAAATATATATGCATGCGTAGAAACACTGATTGAGAACTCTAACTGCAGTGATTTCCGTCCTCTCATCACAACGGAGCGTGTACTAAATGAATAAACTGCTACTTGACATTTCCTAAATAAACATCATGGGAAGAACACTTACTTAACTTTAATGAATCATTTCGGCCCCTACAACAGACAGTAGCTGTGATAAACTATAATCTGTTTGGGGAAATATAATTCTATAATGGAGATATATATGGACTGAAATATGAGTAGTTTTGGTCTCCAACAGGTCTACTTTAAAAGAGATTCTGATTCATCCATGCCCACTTCTACTTATATTTGATCACAGCTGTTGACATACTGTATCTGCCATGCAGAGAGATATTTCTCTACTAGAGGTAGGAAAGCCATATGGTTCGTGGATGACTACGAATTTTCACAAGGCAAACTGAACTACACGGGTTGGTGGTTTTTTTTTTTTTCTTTAGTTATTAAAACAAAACTACCCATGTAGCAAACAGAATATTTCAGATTCAGGTGGGATATTTTGGCCCATATAACACATTTCTAAGAACTGAAAGCCTCTCTTAAATACAATCATAACCGATGAGCTAAAACTAACTTTCTGCATTAGTGGTCCTCTCGCTCACTGTGCATGGTTAGATAAACAAATTCACTGTAGTGATGAACTGAAGCAGCAAATAAGATTTGTCTTGTTCATGGAGTAGAACTGAAGCAGATGTTTTTGTTTGACTGATGCAGTTTGAAAGGGCCCCCTGATGGTATACCTTAGAAAAAACAAGGGTTTATTTCAATGTTCCTTTTATTACCAAAACTACTCATAGGATTATCATAGCTAGACAAGGAAATTGCTTTGACTACATCTAACTGCAAACAGGAAAAAGAAGTTCCTGCCAAACGCAGGTATAAAATAACATTTTACTACCTTTGTTAAGGCACACAAAAACTATCCCAATAATTACTCCAGTGTCCATAATTTAGCCAGACAAAGCTCTCAATCAAGCTGAAATTTAGTCATCCAGACTGCATCTATGAATATTTCCTATTAGAACATCCACTGTCAGAAAAAACTGTTGTAACCGTGAAGTAGTAACTTGACCAGGATGAGCCATGTTCAGGAAAGCCTGTGGAGGGTACCCTCCGGGCGGGATGCTACCTGGTGTCCAGACACAGTGGCAACTCAATCCAAGCTTTCCTCAGGATCAGGTATGAGCATCCTATTCAGGGATACATTTCTCCTATCCCATCTATCAACTAATATTCAAGTAACTTGCTTCATATGTTGGAATCTGTTGCAATATAGCTTTTAGTTAGCCATAATGGACCTTGACATTTTTGTCTTGATTTGGTAACTTTTTATTTTAACAGCTTGGCATAGCCAATAATACCACCATTAACACTGGTGGGACTTTGCCCTACACAAATGTGAAACTCCGATCCCAGTAAGTCATTAGGAATACTATGAGCGATTCAGCAAATCTTGGATTCGACTGTGCGGTTTTACATGTTATACAGACAAAAGACACCCTCTTCAACACCTCTGTCAAAAGCAGTCTGTGTTCGCTGGTTGTTAAATGCTTGGTTAAACCATTTCGGACTTGACTCTAAATGTAACTTCAACTGGTACCAGAAATTTAAACTCATTTCAGAGGGACTAAAAAGTCTAAAAAGTTAAGAAAGAGGTATGCCCTATACTGTTCTAGTGCTAAGTAGATACATGTGTAACTAAATGCAAATAGCACTTTATAGCACTAAAATGAAAAGCTAAAAATAATCTAAAACAGAATCAATGAATTTATTTGACAGTCCCAGTTTTTACTTCGTGTGTAACTGAACGATGGCATAATAAATGCATTCTTTAATTTACGAATATTATGTCAGCTCACACATGGTCTGAATACAGCACTCAGAATCAAATCTCCAATGCATAACATTGTAATTCATAAAACTATTAAACGTCATTTGAGTCCATTTTAATCACATACCAGAGGTCTTGAGAAGCATGCAAAATGATGATGGGGGGGGGCGGGGGGACAACTTTCAAATATAAATTATAAAATCTGGCTAGCACTGCAAAAATAGCTACACACAGTAAAATTTAAACTTGCAATTCTGAAAGAAAGTGCTTTGTGCAGACCATCTGGAAATGACTTGAAAGTATAATTGCTACATTGCTGAAAGCGCAGAAATATAAAACTTCTCCTCTTCCTATTTTACCTGTTTTCCAGGTAGAACACAAAGACGGAAATGAAACTAATCACAGATGTGAAAGGCTGATATCTCAAATACATTTGCATTATAAAATAGCATCGTCCCCTGCTCTAGACCAGAGTCGCTTCTTAAGACAAGTCCGGTACAACTAACAGGCTCCCCTGACATACCCCAAGCTGCAGGACAAAGCGTGTAGCTACTAAGACCCCACTGAGATTTCTCAGTCATCTGCGCTTGGATTTGCACCCGGTCACGGTGCAGGTGACCCTTCCTCCTAGCAGGATGCCCCCTTTGCAGCCATCTACTACCTAAAGGACTTGAGGTGTTCAGTATTTCAAATTTTCGCCAGCGCTCCGCTCGTGACACTACTCCGAAGCACGCGGAAATACGCGCAGACCACTCCAGCGCTGGGAAGGGCACTTGAGTTTCACAGCCTTGTTCTGGGGCTCCCACCGCCGTGACTCGAGCGCTTCATCTCCTTCTAAGCGCTTTCATTTGGAAGAGATTCAGGTATCACCTGCTCCCAAGACACACCGAGCTTGTGCCGTAACGAAGCGCGATCGGGACCAACCAACCGAAGGTCCGTGGCCGCAGATCAGCAGCCCTTGGAAGTTTCAGGCAAGTTGAGGCCGAAGCACCGCCGTACGCATTTACCGCGAAACGCCGAGCCGCAGGGCAGCGGCACCGCCGTTAGAACCGGGGCGCCGGCACGGCGAGAATCGGCTTCCGAAGGCGACCGAAAGCAGGGCCGTGGGAGCAAAGCCCCTCGGCGCTGCCCGCCGGCTGGGGGGCTCCCCGCCGCGCCGGCTCCCCGCGGGGACACCCACCCGCGATCACCGGGGGCACGGCGGCAGAGCCCTCCGGCCCCGCCGCCCGCCGACTCGTCCCCGCTGGGCCGAGCCCCGCGCGCCCGCGGCGGGGCAGGTGCGCGGAACCGGGGCGGGTGACACCGGGCGCCGGGCTGCGGCCCCCCCTCCGCCGCCCCTCGGGGCCGGGCCGCCCCTCCGCGGGGCTGCGGGGGGGGGGGGGGGGGGGGCAGCGCGGCCCCTCCGACGGCCCCGCGTCCTCCGCGGCGGGAAGGGGAGGGAACGGGGTAAGCGGTGCAGGCGGCGGGGCGGCCGCCGCCCCGCACCTCCGGGCGGGCGGGGAGCGGGGAACGGCCCCGAGAATCACCCGCTCCCAAAATTTAAACCGCCGCCGGTACTGCGGCTCGGCGCGCAGCAGCCCACGCCAAATCGGCCGCACGGAGGGTCCGTCCGTCCGTCCGTCCGTCCGTCCATCCCCACGCCGCCGCCCAGCCGTCCCGCCGGCGCTGCGCCCAGGAGAGACCCCCCCGCCGCGGGCAGCGCGGAGAGCGGGGGAGGCCACCACAACCGACGGGGCGGCTGGCGCGCCCTCGCCCCGCCGCCCTTCCCCGACGGCGCCGGACCCGCACGCAGCGGCCGGACCCGCGGCACCGGCACCCCCGCTCCCCCCGCTGCCTGGTTGGCTTGGGGGGGTGGGGGGGGGGGCACCCCGCGAGCGGCGCGCCCGCCGCCCCGACGGCGGCCCCCCCCGCTCCGTGCCGCCCTCCCCGTACCTTTTTCAGCGCTGACATTCTAGAGCATTATTAAGGCGGCGGGTGCGGGCTGCGCGCGGGGCCGCCGGTCAGGTGAAGCGGCCGCCCGGCCGGCGGCAGCAGCAGCGGCGGCGGCGGCGGCAGCAGCGGCGGCGCGCGCCCAGCATCACCCCGCCGCCGCCGCTCACCCCGCCGGGGCGCCGCCGCTCCCCGCGCGCCGCCGGGGCCGCCCGCCCGCGCGAGCGAGCGAACGAGCGAGCGAGCGCGCGCGCGCGCGCGCGCGCCAGCCCCCCCCCCACCGCCCGCCCCGCGGCTCTGCGCAGCCGCGCTCCCCCTGCCGGAGCCCGCGGGCACCGCGGAGCGTGTGGTGGGTGGGCGGGCGGGGCGGGCCCCCCAGCCAATGGCGCGCCCTCAGCCCCGTGACGGACAGGCTTGGCGGCGAGCAGGAAGGAGGTGGGAGGGCGCGGAGCTGCCGGCCGTGCGGGGCCCGCCGGGCTGCGCCGGAGGGGCCGCCCCTGCGGCCGGGGCCATGGCCCTCAGCAGGAGGGAAGGTAGGGGCGGGCGGGGCGCCCAGCAGCGGCGGCGGTGACCGCCGGGCCTGCTCCTCGGGGCTGGGGACGGAGGCAGCCGGGAGGGGTTGGCGGTTAACGGCTAAGGGCCCCGGGCGCGGCCGCCGCCCTCAGTCCTCCGCCGAGGCGCGCTCCCGCCGGGTCCCGCTCCTGGGGGCCGTGCCGCGGGGGCGCGGGCGGCGGGAGGCCGGGGCCGGGGCCGGGGCCGGGCGGGAGGGGAGCTCGGGGGCGGCTCCCCGCCGGGGGGGCGCTGAGGGAAGCTGGGGCCGGGCCGGGCGGGGGCGCGGCCCCGCGGTCCGAGCCCGTCCCGGAGCTCCCGTCCCGAGCCCCTCTGGCTCGGAGGCGCCGGCCACGGAGTTCCTGCTGCGTCTCCTGACTGGGGCTGGCGGGGGGGGCTCAATGAAATTGTTTCTTTTAATCGCGAAGTATTTTAAATTGAACATTTTTTTCTCAGTGTGCAAATGCAGGTGTACTCGTTAGCGACCACGCAGCTCGGCTTACTCAAAGCGAGTTAGCACAATTCTGAAATAACCGTGGTGCTGTGCTTGTAAAGAAAAAGAAAAAAAAAAAGACAAAAACCAAAAAACCTTCCCGGCGCATAACTTCAGTCCATTCGGTTTGTCTTTATGTTTTATAAGACATGGCCTTGCGCAGGAAGAACGCAGTAATAAAAATACCGGTGTTCTTTAAGTGGTATCTTATCCTTAAGGGAGGGTTGAGTAGGGCTGAGCTGTAAGAGAGCTGAAAGCTTGCCTACTGTGGTGACTTTGCGGCTGGCTCTTGAGTTTTCAAACAGTTCCAGCATCCTGAAACTCGTCTCCTTCCTGCGAGGACAACAATGTGAGAGTGGGACTGAGCAGTAAGGGTTAGCGTTTAAGCTGTTTGCTGGCTGACTGCAACTAGTGATAGTTTTGAAGGAGGAATAAAAACAGAGTAGTAATGTCTGTGGTTTAGATGCAGCTTCATCGGGATAAATGGAGAAGGCTGGTGGAGTAACTGTTTTGCTTCTAGCGTGACTTCCTTTGAGGAAAGGCAGAGAATTACAAATATACGTCTTCTGGGAGAAGGTTAGAGAGTTGAGAAGAGTGAGTTCATTCACTTGTAAATAAACTCGTGTCTCTAGAGCTGAAAGTGGAGGAAACAAATTCCAAAGCACTCAAGTTGTTTAAAACCAAAGGTCAAATAAAGAAACCATTTGTTTCTGTAGGGCGGAAGAGAAAGCTAAAATGATTGTGGTGAGTGACTGTCTTTACTGTGTAAAGTTAGAAGTCACTTAAGTTTTCTTAAGTCACTCTGAGGAGTGATGACTTAAGATTGGGAAGAAAATCCTGCAGGGAATAAAAGGATGATGGGATGCCAAATGGTCACCGGGATGAAATAACAAAATTGGAAGGTTTACAACCTTATCTGATCAGCCTCTGCTGCCGATAGCATATATGGAAACTGTTGACTTTCTATTGTGTAAAACTACATACATTTTATATACATATCTGAGACAGGTGTCCTAGAAAAGGGCTGAAAAATGAGGTTTAGATGCATCTCTTTACGGCTGTTCTTGCTTCTGTCTATAGGAGTAGGTTGAAGATGCTGAAGTTAGACTTTTGTCTGCATTACAGGTGAACACTGGAGCTTTTTGTTTTGTATTGAACTGGGCGATAGGACAGAATAAATGGTCAACAGCGTGTAGGTCATGGGTCTAATTGTCAATGAAGAGAATCTAAATAGGTGAAAGATAGCAAGCCAGCGGTGCAGGAAAGTGAAATGCACTTCACTTTGCCAGGAAGGGTTGTGCAGGTGTAACTGAGAAAGCGCAAAGTTTTTTGACTTTTCTGTGTCTTTTTGTTTCTCCTTTGCTCACGTACCAATGATTCGTAACAGGGCTGGAGGTACTAGCAGTTGTCATTATATGTATTACTGACGGGATGATTATCCTCTCTGGGACAGCTGGATTCATCATTCGTAGCTGTTAAACAGCATCAATTGCATCTTTAAAGCTGTAGTCATCATTTTTGAAAGTTTGTGCAGCCCCAAGGTCATGCTATCGTAAAGGGTTATAGGGTGGCGTTCCAGCTGCTGAAGGGTAGAGTTAAGATGTTGATGTAGGCATAGTACGCATTACCAACCTTAACTGTGAATGAGAAGTGATACAAATGTTAGCGTGCCACACAAAGGATGATCTAGTGGTATTACGGAAGTCATTGTATTTGAGAGATTAAACTGAAAATCAGATGCGGCCAATTGATAGTCATCAGTAACAACAGTAACAAAAGGTTTTAAACAGAGTATTGCATTGAGGAGTGCTATTTTCATCTCTTTGTGATGAGTCAAATGACTTGGGCTTGGGGCAGGAAGCTCATACTTGTAACAGCGATTGAAATGAGATTGCAGTTCCGTAGTTTTAGAGGTTTAATTTTTTTTTTTTAATGGCCATATCAGGTATTAAATAGCTTAATTCTTGCAGAAAAACATACCAGGGTTTTTTTTTCCCTTTTCTGATTGTTTAAGAACAACCTTGCTCCTTCCAGATCTTTATTTTTTTGATTTTTGTTTTTTAAGTTCTGCATAATTTTTGGAAAACGCTTTGAGGCTTTTTCTGAAAGAAAAAAAAAAAAAGATAAACCCTGTTTTTTAGGATGGATATCTTGTCTATCAATATATGTTTATCAGTAAGGAACATATTAATTAGGAATGGAGTTTTATGGCTGACACTATTTTCTTTTGCTCTGGGAGAGGTATCTTGCTCCCCTCCACCCCCAGCAATTAACAATATATGTTGCTTTCGGTCACCAAAGATTTATTACAGCTTACCAAGACCTAAATTTTATTTGGATTGTAGTTGAATAAATAATCACAAACCCCAAATATTCATTAAATGTAGAAGTTGCACTAGAGCAAGTGTAATTGACTCTGCCATTAAAACCTTTTGGGAGGGGGCAGGGAAGCTTTAGGCCTGTTTTTGTTGCAGACTTCAACCGTGTGGCTGGATGAGAAATCTAGCCAAGGAGAAAGGCCAACATGGTAGTGGAAGAAGAGGCAGAAACGATACATCCAGTGGCTTTGTGTTTAGAAAGTCTGTGAGGGTAACTCATGCTCACAGATAGCTAAATATGTAGAGCCTGACATAATGCGGTCTTTGGGGTTCTGTGTTTTGGGGGGGGGGGGGGGGGGGGGTGGGGGGGACAGGTTGGTTTTGGGTTGGTTTTTTTTTAGAAATTATATGTTAGAGCAATTCTTATCTACTTTGCACTGAGATAGGATGGTCCACAAGAGATAAACAGGACTCTTTAAACAACTGAGGATATTTTTAGGAACAGATGTATGTGCCTGTGTTATTTAGTGAAAGTGATAAGCGAGGGAGGAGGTGATGTGTGCCATTTTGGTGTGTTGGTTTGGGGTTATTTTACCTTTTTAAACAATCACTGTGTGATGCCTTTCACTCAACACTAGCTTTGAGCTTGTTATCAGTAGATTTCTGGAATTGGTGGGCTATTTCGGAGCAATCCATAAAAAGTTAAGATTGTGTCATGGTTTAACCCCAGCCAGCAGCTCAGCCCCACGCAGCCGCTCACTCGCTCCCCCCTCCAGTGGGATGGGGGAGAGAATCGGAAAGGTAAAAGTGAGAAAACTTGTGGGTTGAGACAAAGACAGTTTAACAGGTAAAGCAAAAGCCGCGCACGCAAGCCAAGCAAAACAAGGAATCCATTCACTACTTCCCACCGGCAGGCAGGTGTTCAGCCATCTCCAGGAAAGCAGGGCTCCATCACGTGTAACAGCTACTTGGGAAGACAAATGCCATAACTTCAAATGTCGCCCCCCTTCCTCCTTCTTCCCCCAGCTTTATATGCTGAGCATGACATCATGTGGTATGGGATATCCCTTTGGTCAGTTGGGGTCAGCTGTCCTGACTGTGTCCCCTCCCAACTCCTTGTACACCCCCAGCCTGCTCACTGGTGGGATGGGGTGAGAAGCTGAACTCTGTGTAAGCGCTGCTCAGCAATAACCAAGACGCTGGTGTTATCAACACTGTTTTCAGCACAAATCCAAAAAACGTAGCACCACAGGAGCTGCTATGAAGAAAATTAACTCTGTCCCAGCCAAAACTAGCACAGATTATTATTTCCAGTAGGCAACATGTGGCTTCTTATGTTTTCAGTTGTCTTTAGTTCAAAAGGTTGAAAATTTTTCTCTTGAAGTTTGTATTTCTGTTAAGAGTTGCCTAATGGCTTGAATTAAAACTCCCTTTATGACTAGAAAGAAAAGAAAATTTCTCTCTCATTGAAACGTCCAGTACTTTGTAATGATGGGATATTTGGTGTAATATTGATTTCTTTGTGGGGATGCTTGCAGAAATCGCTGGGTATTCTGTTACAATGAAATATTGAAGTCACAGCAAAGTGTGATATATTGACTCCCTGAAGATGATCATGTAGACATTCAAATGTATTTACATTTTATATACTATGAACTTAAAAAGATTCCTTTTAAATAAAACTTAAATTATGTACGGTCTTGTTGAACTTTTGCCTGTGCTGAGTGATGTTACCCCTGCCAGTTTCATGGTTTGTTTTGTAAATACTAGTGTATTGAGCTTCATTTTAGTTTCATGTGAGCAGAGGGAGCAAGCTGTTTCTTTAAAATTTCCAAATCTTTTTCTCTTCAGTAATCTGAATTCTGAATGAGTTTTTTTTTTTACTGTTTTTGGCTATTCTTATGGCAGTGCTTTAGGCCGTTATAGTACTGTTTGTCTGTTTTCCATGTTACCCCCAGCATCTACCATAATGCTTAATTTTAGCTCACATGTTTGGTATAGTTTTTGATGTTCACTTCAAGCCTTATGCTGTTTGCATCGAGATAGGAGTTCTTTAGCTTGAAGTAAGATTTAAACTTACTGAAATTTAGAAAGTTTACACCTGTGCTGGCAGGGGACTGGTCTTGGTGACCAGTGATGTTATAAGTGCACAGCTTTCCCCCCGTCTGTCGTCGCCCCCCGCCACCCCAAAAAAAAAAAATCTGTTGAGAAGGAGAGAGGAAAAAAGTCTCTTTCAGCTATGGCTTACAGTTGGCCCAATTTTGGATAGCTAGAATTATTATTATTAATAATAATAATATTCAGCAAAGTTGAGCTTCTCTAGTAAGGGTGGGTAAGGTATATTTCGATGTTTCGAATGAGGTCTGTTTGATTGTGCTAGGTAAGATCAAGATAATGGTGCAGTATGAGAAATGTACTGTTAAGTATTGTGAAAGATGCTTAGAAAAATGGATAACATGCACAAATTGAAACAGTGGTGAAGATGCTCTGTTTTCCCAGGACTGTAGTAGGGATTACACATCTTAAAGTTTCACTGTGAGGCAGGCAGCGTTCTTATGAACAGCCGGAAGAAAATCCTGATGTTCTCATTGTGTTGGTTATGTAGCTTGTTATCATCTGTGTCATGTCAAGTTTATTAGATGTCTAGGAGCTTGCGGTTGCAATTAAGGTGACCTACAGAGAGATCTCTGAAGCCTTTGTTGAGACAGGATGGCACGATCTGTTAGTCAGATTCTTATTGAACTACGCAGTCATGCAGAATTTGCTGACAGATGTAACACGTCTTAGGGATTTGAAACTGCAGTGTGACACAGAGCTCGTGCTTGGTGAAGCCGAATTGGTTTCATCTAAGCTAAGAAGAGAAAACAGATGTCCACTTTTTGTAGCGATTAACTTACTGTTTTGTATCTGCAATTGCCATGAACTGTGTTGGCCTGCATGCACGCAGGTCAGTCTTTTGAGTGGTAAGTCACCCTCCTGTTGTGACTCTCTCCTTAATTTAAGTGAATGCATAAATGTGGGGTATGTAATCACTATATTCTTTTCCTTTCCTTCCTTGCTACCCTACTGACATGTGCTATATACTTAAATAAGTTGCTCTTGTTCAAAAGTTGCCTCAAAGATAGGAGAATGGTATATTACTGAGTTTCAGATAAAAGTGGTTTTCCATATATTATAAAAATTAGTGCTAGGTGAAAAGACGAATGGAGCCACGTTTATGGACTACTTTATTAGAGCACAGAACTGGAGTTTTTTACACTGTGGTTTTTGAACTGTAATAAAGAATAAGACAGGGTAAAATCTAGGCAATTAGCATCTGGTTTTAATGTCTGATGGGACGTAGAACACTAATAGGTGCTGTTTCAGTGAGAGTAATGTCAGAGGTCTTGAGACGAACCTTGATGTTCTGAAGTTAGTATTACACGCTAAATAACGGCAGCATCCAAGCTTCTTGTGCAGCTCCCCATGATGTTTTGGTTAACAACCATACTGAGATGCAGACAGCTGATAACCTAGTAGTTCAAGCACAGAATGCACGTGACCTTGAATGCAAGTAAATCCTTCTGTTATTTGATTCCCAAACAGTACATGTGGGTTCTCCTTTTTCTCAATAAATATGTAATAATAGCTTTAGCAGTTAAGAGTAAAATGATCTATGTTATATGGAATGTCAATGAGAACAATTGCAAAACTGGGAAAGAGGACCATTCCTACCTTACACGTAGACGTTCTGTCAAAAACTGTACCAATTTTTCCCTTTAAGCTGTCACTCAGGTTTTATGAGGCCAGTAGGACTAAAAGATTGTGTAAGGAGCTAGTTCAGTTAAAAATAATCAGTTTGTGATATCAGCATTTCACCATGGCGTGCCTACTGAGTCTTAGTTCCAGAGTTTTGTACTTCCAAAAAAACCAAAACCAAGCAATCCACTGTCCTTGACATCTGCTGACCCAGATGATAATAGCTTGGGGGGGAAATGGGGTGAACAGCTTTTGTTCAAAGCAAGTGCTTTCTTTGCAAAGGCAGATAATTAAAAGTAAGGTATATGAGGCTGAGAGGCTGTGCCTTCCAGACCGAATGGCTGCTCTTCAGAATCAAGGTTTCTAACCTGTAGGGAGATCTTTATAGGAAACAAATTACTGTGTAATATAGGATTCTTTAATATCCTAAGGAGATGCAGAAAAAGGACCAAAGCCAAAAAAACTCGAGCTTTTCAAATGTGAATAACAAACATGGTGCGTGTGGTTTATGCCAAAGGTGATTAAGCACTGGAGAAAAAACTAATGTGAACTATTTAGTTCCTCCATTTCTTGAAGGGCCCCCAGAGTCTTTTGAAAAATACTAAAAATATTGACACAAGTTGTCAGTCTCAGTGTGGGAAGGTGTGTAATATTACTTCTTCCAGTCATTCAGACAAGATAGCCCAGAGCTTTTTCTGGCCTTAAGGTGCAGGTGAAATTCCACTCTCAAATTTGAAGCTGAAAAATTACTTGGTATCTTCCCTAAGAAAGAATTTCAGAGAATAACAGTGCTCTTTGGAAACAAGGACTATAAATTTGTAGATAGATGCAGTTAAGTCTGAAGTATGAAAACTGAAGAGGTTGTGATGATCTGCGGAATGGCATCATCCTTGACCAAACACAAGATCTTGTAAGATGTTAGCTTCTGTGTTTGTCTACAAGTGCCTCTTTAGAGAGAGAGTCAGCTTTAGCCTGAATTTTCTGCAGCAGATTTGTCAGTCCATTCTTTTATCCTGTTTTCTCCATACTCCAATAAGAGCCTGTTACCATAGCTTCACCTTCAGCATGAGGACTGCTTGCAGACTGTGAACACAAAGCAAAATACTGTAAGATTGGAGGCTTCCCATTCCTATGTACAGAAAACTGTACTTTGACCACAGCTAGAATTCTGCGTATTTCACTCTTCCCCCTCCCCCGCCTCTTAGGGAATACCAGTTTTGTTATTCCCATGACAGTGCTTTGCTTTGGTTTGCACACAGTCTGTGGTGGAATGGAACTATGTCACTCTTGGCAAAGTTGACTTTGCTGGTAGCAGGAAAATTACATTTTCCTTCTCTTCCTCCTGACTTGAACAAGAGCATCCCTTCTTAAATATAACATACATCCTTATGATGATCTGAACCGTCAGGCTATGCAGGATGTATTTGCCTGTCACTGCATTCTTCTTTTCCTCATATCTCTGCTACTTGAACATTTTTGGAAATGGGAAAGTCATATAAAATGAGGGGGAGTGGGGAAAATGATAGCCTGTTCAGCTGCCATGGAATGTTTTGTTCTAGTTAATTCCTCCCTTTCCTCTTTGTTTGATTTTAATCTGTTGGTAGTTGCTGAACTGGTATCCCAAGTCTGGGAATCTCCTCTGCAGCTAAGTGATCTCTACTCAAAGATTTTTGAAGTTAGTGTTTAAATAGGTAAGTCGTTGCCCTTGGGCGGGGGAGGGGGAAGGAGCAGGAGTGTGTGAGTGTGTCTTGACTTAATCCAAGCCTGGTCTCTGCCATTACTAGCAGTGTTTCTGGGGTCTTTGAGCTTTCAACTGCATCCTTTTTGTTTTACTTGTGGGGTTTTGGATGTGGGAGTTGGTGATGGGAGGCTTTGTTTTGTCTGGGAGCAATGCATGTGTGGTTTTTCTTATATCATGAAATTCAGGTCAAGATTAATAAATTTGATTATACTTAGAGGTCCTGTGTATTGACTTCCATTACCTATAGAGGGGTCTTGTATTCAGTGCAGTAACATCTGTACTGAGCACATCTTGGAGACCCAGTGGCTGGTCAGCAGGATTGGTGTCTTGTATACACTAGGTGTCTGGAGGGCTGTCTAATGTATAAACAGAGCGTGATGCCTTGCAGGTGTCTACCATTAGGTATCATAACTGTAAAATTTTGCCCGTCATGCCTGAAATATAAACTAGGTGCCTTTGTCTTTTTGAGACTTAGGGAGCCGTGACACAAGAATTCCTGTGTGTTAGGCCAAACAAATGGAGAGCGAAGACCTTTGTTCATCAGTTTGGCCAGCTCAGCAACTCTTTCAGAAAGAATCCAGAAGACCTAAAATGTGAAACTCCATCCTGTATGGTTAAAGGGCAAGTAAGCTTTGTGGGGAATGGTTTAAGGGAATGGGTAGTAGCTCCTAGTCAGAAGTTATCATCAGTCTTCCACCTGGTAGCTGGTAAGCATGGCAGTCAGGCTAACATTTTCTGTATGTAGCAGTCTCTTAAAAGTAAAATGCTTTTACACCCTGTTGCTTTGGGTCATAGTGAAATCCAGGTGTTTCTTTTTCAAGAGCCACTCTTTTTCAAGTGGCCCCCTGAGCATCAAGTCAAGAGTTCAAGCATCAAGGTCAAGAGTCCAGCCGTGATTAGAGAAGAGGAGGTTATCCAGGCAATGGCGTTGTTATACCCAACTAGGCAAGGCCCTAAGCAGTCTACTCTAGTTGATCCTACTCTGAGCATTAGGGTTAGACTAGATGATGTCCGGAGGTCCCTTCCAACCTTAATGGTTCTGTGATTTTTGTGACCACTCTGTAAAGTAACTGTCCTGTCATGGCCTTTGTAGGAGATGTGATACTTATGTAATAAAAGAGACTTCAAGGATTTAAATCCATTTGAATGTCAGAGTACTGAACATTTTAATGAAGCCTTGTCCATGTGTTCTGCATGTGGATTATCATTCTGTCTGCTCTTTCCATCCTCTTCTGTTCTGCTGTACTATCTTTTCTTCTGCTTTAGCAGAAATAGCATGTTAACACATCTTACGCATGGGATGGTTTCAGAAGAAATTCCTGACTCTTCCCTTTTTGGAAAACTTCTGTTTGTAGGGGAGAGAGACCAAGTAGGGCAACTTGGAAGCTTCACAGAGTTCTAATGTGTTCAGCAGTCTTGATGCCACTTACTTTATTCTTGCTGCCTAAGTTGCATTTGAGTAGGCAGAAGGGAACCAATTGAGAAACGTGGTGGTGGTGCTTACAGTATATATATATGGCAAGTAGCCAAAAGTACGTGGCAAGCATTCTCCACGGAAATGTTTTTGAGGAAATTGTCCTCCTACACTTAGCTGGACAGGAACACTTCTGATGTTGTTCAGAACTTTATTTGTTTAGTTATTCAGCACGCTTTTGTTACAGTCTGTAGTTTTAAGTCATGCTGTCAACCTCAGGAGAACCTTTATAAATCTGCCGTGCTATTCCAGTGTTGGCATGTATGTGTTTGTGCATAGTCTGCTTATGTACATAAGAAACTTAAAGTGGTGTCGATTTAACACACAGATGCCCAACAATGCATTTATTTGAAGGAGACTATTTACTCTTTTCACAAAATTGTGGTAGAAAGATCCTGGATGTTCACAACTTGTATCACTAGCAAGCCTGTGTTCTGCATTCTATTTCTTGGGATTGTGCTTTGCTTTGTTTATGTTATGTCAAACTATAAAGACCTGGTGCTTTTTCAGTTTTCTGATGTGTTTGTACTTCACTATTTTCACACGAGTTGTCAAGAATTAGCCATGGAACTAGTTTGGTACCTATGGCTTGTTTGGTACCTGTGGCTTGAGAATGACTTGTTCTCATTTCTGAAAATACTGGCTCCTTATTGTCACTGAGGAATTCCTGGAAAGAAATGTCTTCTGGTGTTGCTTCAGCTCATTGCACAGTGGGAACATTCAGTGCTTTCAATTAAAGGCTGGGTATTTTGATAGTGTTTCATGTTTTCAGCTGGAAAGTGAATTTGTTTTGCTTTTGAAATCTGAATAGAAAACTTACTCAGAAGACAAGACTAGAGTATGTAAGCGTTTCACATTTGTGAATTAGAATAGGAGTTTCTTACTGAAAACTTCCAGGCAGTTGGACTAGATGATAGCTGTAGGTTTCTTCCAACTGAAATATTCTGTTCTAACTGCAGCAGTCCACCAACTGCTCTCTTCATCTTGTGTTTACAGCTTTCTACATCTCAAACACAAAAACACGGTGTTTTTTGAAGCTATAGAAGTGCACAGAAGCCACATACTTCACTGTAAAATGGTGTAGGCTCTTTATAATGCTGTGACTAAAGTTCATCTGTTTAATTATATTCTGAATGAAAGTACAGCTGCTCTACAGATTAAAATCTTCTACCCTTGGCTTTTAAAACTGTGTTATTTACCACTACTGTAAGCCAAATTCCACTTAATTTTCTTTAAGTGGAAAACTTGATTTCAGTGGGCTTTCTGTGAGGAAGCTGAGCAAAAATCTCATCCTAATGCTCTAAATGAGGTGTATATATGCATTTTTATGTATGGCCCTTAAATGTGACTGTGCCTTAGGTAGTGCTGAGGTAGTAAGCAAAGTTCAGGATCTTGGTTACTGTGCTAAGATGTTATGTGGTTTTTACCCCTTTAAAAAAGCAACAGCCATGCAGTGGGTGTGACTAGTAACTTACTCTTCTTTATGAATGTCTGTCTTCCACACCATTAGTGTACCTAATGAAAGGCAACTTATCTGGTATTGTTTGACATGATGACTCCTTTTTGCTAGCTTTAACTTCAGAGACCTGTTTTAGACCTCTTGTTGATCTAAATTTATCATACAGTGGTCTAAATCTATAGCACATACAATGAATCCAAAATCTGTTTCGTGTAATAGATCTGCCATTATGTTAGGAAAACTTTTCTTTCCCTGGTGACCTTCGTAATAACTAAGATAAACTTTGTCTACTTCCTTTTGACAAATAAAAGGATCCAGTGTGATTACATACATCTGACCTCTGGCTTAGTTTGTGAATATGTCAGTTACTAAATGTGAGGAACCCTGGAGTGATCAATGAAGAATGTGGTGTTAAAAGCAGTCTTCAGTGCAGTTGGCTTTAGTCCTTTCTGTTTTCAGTCAGCTCTGTAGTGTTTATAGAAGTTAGAGCCCAATGTCTGACTGCGTTGTTTTATTTTCTCCTGTTGCAATACTTCTAGATGCTCATCAGTGTTGAGATTGGCAATTCTCATTCATCATTAGTCTCTGATATTTTTGTGGCATGATCTAATGCAATGTTATCCTTGAGCTACATAACACTTCTCACTACTTGCTTAAAATTCTTTTGGCCTTTGTTTGCTTGTGCTAAACAGCCCAAGCTCTCCTTGTTCTCCTGTGTCTTGTTGGTTATTGTAAAAACTCTTTATGTCTGCTCAGGTTTGAGTTGGGCTGGTTTGTACACAGCAGACTTAGGGCTGTACAAGGTTTTCAGTGAGATCTTTCTAGATTCATTATCAATGTCGTTCATTTTTCCATCTCCGATTAAAAAATACATGGTCCAATAGGGTCTTGGATCCCATTGTCATTGTACATGACCTTGTCACAGTAGTGTCTCTGTCTCTCTCATGATTCATTAAACACACAGGTTTTCATCTGTAGTCACCTGCAGCTTAGTAATCTCCCCTTAGGAATGTTTGCTTGTGCCCCTAAGTGTGTCCCCCAGGTGGAAAAAAAGTCTGTAAGGTTTCATGTGTCTCTTTAATCTTTATAACCTTGTTAACAGAGGCAATGCCAGCGTAGCCTGGTCTTCCCCTACAGCAAAAGAGCAAAGACTCTTTTTAGACATTTAGGATTTGGGCAAGGTATTTCTGTTAATATTATTACTGTCCAGTATCTCCTTTGGCCATATTCCTAGCTCTAACATTATGAAATTTCCTTTGTATAATCTTGAGCCCTGATCAATCTCTTCAACAAAACTGGTATGGCATGCACAACTCTTGCCCTCATCACCACGTGTGTGTGCACACAGTCTGACGTCTGGCAAATCCAGGTAGATTTAGAACACAAAGTCATCTTTAGTTGATGATTATTAAAAGTCTAATGCTTCTTTCACCTTCATGCACATTCAGTGTCTTGTTTTCAACACTATACATCTCACAGCATAAAGAATCTATCCACTGTAGTATTAAAGTCCTGTCAGATCCCTGGAGGTGAAAGAACACACAAAACGTGGCAAGCACTTCTTCACAGTTCTGTTTGCGCTTCTGTTTGGGCTCTGGAGACATCAGCAATGGAAAAAATCTTTCCACACACTACTCAGGACTAAAATGGCAACTAAGTCTGCTATGGTAACACGGAACTCCAAAATATGGTGGTCCCTGGGCTGTGCTCATCTAACCTAGAGGCTCAGAGCTTCCTCTAGTTGTCACTGTGTGACCAGAGCCATATCTTCCTTCAGTAACGTGTAGCTCTGGGGAAATTTTTCTTCACAATGAAGAATACAGAAATCGGAAAACATCTTCAGTAGGTTGGGAGTGATGAGCTATCAATTATACCTGAGAGAAACAGAGCCATGATAAGCTACTGTGGTAGTTTTTAAAGACTTACTGTGGATTGGGTAAAGTCTTCCTTTCAATTAATTCTTGCCTGGTATATACCCTATGAAACTTCTTGGATTACTATCTGCTATCCCAGATTTTGTAGGGAAGCAAGGACAGATATTGCATATCTGTAATGTCATGTAATGCAGTGCTAATGTTAATGCTAACAAGCATTCTGTGTCGCTTTTAGCTGCACCCACATCACTGCCATTCCTGGCCCCTAAACCTCGTAGCTTATCTGCTTTCCTCTCTCGCTTCTAGTTTCTCATCTGTTAGTTCCAGAGACTGCTTTGTTCTAAGAGGAGAGATATATTTGCAGCAGTCTGTGCAACAAGGCTTCCCTTTTTTTCCTTGTAATTGGCTTCTTATTGCTGTTCACATTTCTTTTCTGTTCGATTACAGGCTCAGTTCCAGAGATAATTCCCCTCAAACTATTCTTTCTCTTCCAGACTGGAACACCAGGTTTTGTAAGATGTGAATACAATTTTCAAGAATGTCTTCAAAAACGTACCCAGTAGAATATATTAAATTCACTCCTTTGTACCTTGTGCATTAACTCTGTATGTAAAGGTGGCAATTTTCATTTGTTCTGTCTCCAAATAGTGTATCCCTCATCATTCTGTGGTCTCTCTTGTCTTTTCCTGAGGTCTTTTTAAAAACACACCTCAAAATTGTATTTGCTTGTTTAGAGACATCAGTCTGCTGCGAAAAATGGAAAGGTGTTCCCAGATTGGTCTATTGAAAGACGACACGAATCTGTACAGATCCTCCATCAGCTATGTTGACTGGAAAACAGCAGCAACAAATAACCATATGTGCTTGGCTGTGCTATGGGTATGGTGAGAGCAAGTCTTATTCCGTTTTGGAACTCTGATAGGTTAGATATGTCTCTGGGAGTAGATATCTTTCTTTGAATTTTCTTTATGGCTGATCTCCTGTTAAAGAGGTAGTTATTTTTAAGGGTTTGAGCAGTTCTTACCAGATGGACTGATCTCTGCTGTATAATGCCAAAGACATCAGGTTAAGGAGGGTTTTGAATAGGGGAGAAAAGCTGCTCTGTAGCATCAGGCAAGACCAACCTCCTGTGGTTAAGCCAATGCTCATGGATATCACAGGATATCTTTTTTTAAGTAATTGCAGCAATAAAACCCTGAGGAAAGAGCATCCTCTGTCATCTGAAAAATGTTTTGGTGGCTCAGCTCAGAGACTCTTAACTGCAAAGCAGAGTGCTTCTTTGGAGCATGTAAAGCTGCTGAGTACGGCAGGATAGATATTCCTCAGAGCCTAATTTCCTTGTTCGTTGATACACAGGATAAACTTGTTCAAAAAGTTTTGGGCTGCAGGCAGATGATTTTTTTTTTTTTTCAGGCTAGAATATACTTGGGATTCCAAATAGTTCAGACTAAATCAGTCAGTTTTTTCAGCTGCTCTCTAGTGATACCACCTTCTTCATTCTCCCAGGGAAGGTGTACTGCTGGGATACATTGCTTCCTGCTGTCTTCAGAAGGCTTGAAATACATCAGGTTCCAAACAGGGACCTAGTCATGCCACGGTGTCACTGCTGCTCATTTCCATTCTGTTGTGGTTTTTGGGAATTACTGGTCCTCTTAGGAGAGAACGTTGCAGTGCTGAGATATACTGACACAGGTGTGAAAGCTTTGCAGGCAATAAAGAACTCCCCCACTCTGCACCTAGCTGCTTTCCTGTGTCTGCTGAAAACTCCAGGCTGTAAGATTGGATGCTGCTTTCGTGTTGGCAGTGAAACCACATCTTTGCTGAAGTAAATCTATCACTGCTAGTGATCTAGATATTTCTTTCTAAGCAAGAGAGATTTTTGTGAAAGAATACTTTCCTTCAGTATTCACACCCTCCCAAGTCAGGCATTGTTTCAGCTTGCTTTCTCAGGCATAGGTGCTGGAGATGGGGAGAGCCCCATGTGAATGAGAAGGAATGAATGTATCAAAACTGGTCTTGTATTGCCTTCTGAAGTAGTGCTAATGTGCGTGTGAGTATAGTCCCTATATTTTAAAAAGGAAAGAAAAAGAGCAAAGTCTTTTTTTTGTGGGGGTATCTGAACAGATGACTAAAGAAATCAGATTTTAAGATGGGGAGCATAAAATCCACTGTAGCTATGAGGATGCTGGCTCTCCTCAGCAGATTTGGAGAAGATGTATTTCCATATATAGATTTATCTCTATCTCAGTGATCACTTGCTTTGGAAGAATAGCTTCCTCAATAAAACTGCTTGAATGTTAGTTTTGTGTACTAGTTTTGGCTGTGCTAGAGTTAATTTTCTTCATAGCAGCTCCTGTGGTGCTATGTTTTTTGGATTTGTGCTGAAAACAGTGTTGATATCGTAGGGATGCTTTCATTATTGCTGAGCAGTGCTTACATTGAGTCAGGGCCTTTTCTGCCTCTCACCCCACCCCACCAGCGAGCAGGCTGGGGGTGCACAAGAAGCTGGGAGGGGACACAGCCAGGACAGCTGACCCCAACTGACCAAAGGGATTATCCCACACCATATGACATCATGCTCAGCATATAAAGCTGGGGGAAGAAGAAGGAAGGGGGGGACATTTGGAGTGATGGTGTTTGTCTTCCCAAGTAACCGTTACGTGTGATGGAGCCCTGCTTTCCTGGAGATGGCTGAACGCCTGCCTGCCTGCCGATGGGGAGTAGTGAATGAATTCCTTGTTTTGTTTTGCTTGTGTGCGTGGCTTTTGCTTTACCTATTAAACTGTCTTTGTCTTAACCCATGAGTTTTCTCACTTTTACCTTTCCGATTCTCTCCCCCATCCCACTGGAGGGGGGAGTGAGTGAGTGGCTGTGTGGTGCTGAGCTGCTGGCTGGGGTTAAACCATGACATTTAGTGATGACTCTACTGGAGTTCATTAAAATGCTGCAGTGTTAGTAGCAGTACTCAGGGAAAGGTTCCAGAATAAACCTCTTGGATAACTTGCTTTAGAGTCAAGAGATCTGTAAAGGGCAGTTAACTTTGTCTTAACACACTGCTTATTTCTGTCTATTTTCTCTAGTTGTCCTCTGAGGAGGGTAATTATGGATTTTGTCTTCCTAGCTGTAGAATATCCTGGCAAGGGAACCTTATGAAAAGAAAACACCCAGTCACTTGTTGAGGTCTCTTTCTGGGAACAGTAGTCTTAACCCATAACTTGCAAAATGGATTGTGCTTACTTGATGGGGACATAGCTGGCAGCTTGTCACAGGTTTTTTCATGTCACTGAATGATGGATAAGTGTAGAAAGACAAAAAATCGGGCTTCGTAAGCAGAGCTTTCTGCACAAGTATCTCCTCAGGCTTGCTTCTTGTCATAGGCCTCTCACAAGGTCACTGATTGAGAGACCGGGCACAAGTGAAGAGTAAGTTATCATGTATAAACTAGTAAGAACTCAAAAAAAGTCTAACAAGACATTTTCCCTCATAGAGCTGCAGTAGGAGCCATTCTTCTTATAACAACATAAGTCCTTTTCTTTTAGCAGAAATATTTTATTAGGAATCTGCACCAGGTTGCTTGTATAGTGTCCATACACTGTATATTAAATTTAAAATTGGAGTTTAGATAGCAACATGTTTTTCTCCAAATCTCTCTTCCCTCTTCCCCGTATCCCACGATATCTGCTTGACCGCCCAGAATTCATGAAACTGGGGATGTTGTTTTGCAATAGATAGATTTTAGTGTTACTTCATATTTTTATATGGATGCATGCATATTTCAATCACTTGAAATTACGTATTATATAAAGATATGATAGTTTTGTGGAGTAGATTATTTGCATATATTTCTTTTCTTTAATCAAATGATGCTTGCATTTGAGTAACTCGTAGCAGATTGCCAGTGTCGTCAGAAAGGCACCCATAAGAGGAAGAGGCGTATAAGAATACTGCTAATTCTGTAGAAATAATTGGGTTACCATGTGTTTCTGCTCCTGTCTACTTCTAGATTTTCTATGTGATTAAATAGTTGTAGCTTACTGATTTTAATGAGTGATTCAATTGCAATGCCTCTGTGCCAGAAGAGACCTGCATTTTGAGCAGCCTTATAACACTGTGTAGGAAGATACTTGTTTTAAAAGAAATTTAAAAAATTAATGTGTTTAGTCTGTAAACTTACTGTATTAATCTATTGCCAAAATGTCGTCAAATAGAAGACTTTAAATGTAACCTTGCTAGTGAATTCTGGGGTTTTAAAGCTGCTTTTCTGGCTCAAGTTTAGGACTTAATATATTAAATTTTCAGCTTTACCTGTGAGAGGTAGTGACTACTGAGGACAGACTTGCATGACATATGAGGAAAACCGTCTTGTATCAATTAGTTATTGGGGGTTTTTAAGTCTTAAAATACCTTCAAAACACCGCATTTCTTTCTGTTTAAAAAAGTTTTCTTACCCCACAGTGTTCATAGGGAAAGTACTGAAACGACTTTATGCTGAAACTTCATCATCTTCTCTTGAGCATACTTCGAGTAGAGAAGAGGAGGCGATTCACAGAAATCTGGGCTCAAAATCCAAAGAAAAGAATTTGGATAATGTTCAGACTTCATCAGCAGATGCTAGCACATCAGTGGATACACCCTGCAAATCGTTTCAAGGTGAGACTGTATAGTCCTTTTTCTGATAATATGCTTTTAAGTATAGTGATTTTACTTGAGAACAGTGTAGTATCTGCCTTTTTTCATCTATCAATACCAACAGACAAATTTGAATACAAGTGCTAGTGGTACTGAATACCTAGAACACTTGAGGTCAGTGCATAAGTCCTGTGAAAGCCGAAAAATAGTCTTGGTATATATGCATGAATGATGTCTTTAACGGTAGCTAATATGAAACTTCTGTGTAACCTATAACTGTCTTTGGTGTAACATTTGTTGAACAGTGAGAAAATGATTTATACTGGTACAACTCTGCTGAGAGGTACACCCAAAGATTGGTGGGAATACATGGTCCAACGCTTCCTCCTGCCCTCACATTGCAACAGAAAGCCTGTGGGGAAGGTAAACCCAAAAGAAGGCAAATATCAATTCAGGCACTATGTTAGAACCCTGCTAAAGAGCGTTATTTCTTGTGTGTTCATGCAATGCAAGTGGTACATGAGTATTTTGACAGGTAAGTAAAAGACCTTTTTCAAATGGGTTGTAGAATGTGGATGCTATGCCAAAAGATGAAGTTGCAAAATTAGGTAGCTGTGGTATTACTTGTGGGTGAAAGGCTCGCTCTATGTATAAGTACAGAAGAAGTGTGAATTGCTTTGTGTTGTAGCTCATCTGAAACCAAATTTTGCCATAACTGAAAGAGGTTGTTAAACTGACTTGCAATAAAAAGGCATGTTTCCCAAGAGTATTAAAAAGCTTTTTCTAGGGGAGGTGCACACCTAGACCTGTTACTCACAAACAAGGAAGAACTGATAGTGGATGTGGGTCTGTGGTCCTGAAAGCAGTGAGCAAAATGAGTAGTGGGATTAGAACCCTGTACTACTGAGGAACAGATGTTTGTCTTGTTCGTGGATCTGCTTGGATCGAATGGAAGACTGGTCTGAATTGCCAAGGAACTCTGGAGAGCTGGCTAATCTTCAACAATAATCTTCTCAAAGCACAGGAGTATCTCATTTTGACGTGCAGAAAGCTGAGCGAATGTGGCAGGATGCCTGACTGAGCTCAGATGTGTCAGGGTGCAACAAGGGGAAGGTGAGGGAAGGCTAGCTGGAGCAAGGCAGACACAGGAGCTGCATCATCGCTGTGGAAGCAGTCCCACAGTACCTGAACAAGGGGAGCAGAGCATGCCTGGTAACAGTGACCACGTTCAACCAACAGCCCGGTGATACCAGGCAAGTCAGTAGTGATAAGGTAGGCCTGAGGTCAAGCCAGTATCTAAAGTCCATGAGTCAGGGTGTGCATCAGTTGGGGTATGTGCCCAGGCACAGCTGCAGTCTAGCTCAGGCTGGGAGCTGCTTGAAAGCCTCACCTTTAAAAGCAGCTCCCGAGTGATGTGAGGGGAACCCCTGCTGAGGTGGCTTCTTACAGGTCTTTCATAAGCAGCAATTTCTTCCCAACAATCTAGATCAAAAGCTGTGTGATATCAGAGAGCTGCCTGTAAGTGCAGGCAGCTAAGCTCCTAAGAGGGAGCTCTGGGCCCTTATAACACAAAAAGGAAATACAGAGGAGGTGAAAGCAGGTATTAGCTACCCAAGAGAAATATAGAGATGTTGCCTGAGTATGCTGAGACGGAGTTAGGAAGGCCAAAGCTCAGCTGGAGTTCAAATTCTTGAGGGATGTGGGAAGAAACAAGAAGGGTGGGGGCAACAACTGGAAGGCTAAAAAAAGGTGGGCCCACTGCTCAATGGGCAAGGGACTGTTGATAGAAGACAAGGAAAAGGTTGAGGTACTCAGTGCCTTTTTTGGCTGTTCTTACTGGCATGGTTTGTCCTCAGGCCTCCCAGGCCCCCGAGCCTAATGATAAAGTCTATGGGAGTGAAGCATTACCCATGGCAGATGATGATAACTGGGGAGTAGTTAAGCCAGTTGCACAATTGCTTGTCGGTGGTACAAGATGGTGCGCATCCAGGGATGCTGGCTGATATTATTGTGAGGCTGGTTTCTATCCTCTTTGAGAAGTCATCACAATTGGGGAGGTTCCTCAGTGACTGGAAAAGGCAAACATCATACCCATTTTCAAGAAGGGCAAGAAGGAGGGTGTGGAAAACTGAGCATGTTACAGAGTAAATCCTTCTGGAAGCTCTGTCCAAGTGTGTGAAGGACAAAAAGGGAATTGGGAACAGTAAGTCTTGATTTACCAAAGACAGGTTGTACAACCCAGTTGCCTTCTATGGTGACATGACTGGCTTATAGAGAGAGAGGGCACAGTGCATGTTCTTAAATATTTTTAGCAGGCCCTTTGATATAGTCTCCCATAGTATTCTTATACCCAAGACAGTGAGATATCAACTGGGTAGGTGAATGGTCAGATAGGTAGACTGCCAGGGTCAAAGGGTGGTGATCAGCAGTACAAAGTTCGATAGTTGGCCATGTGCCAGCGATGTACCTTGGGTATTAATACTGGAGAGCATAGTCCTGTGTTTGACCTGTAACAACCAACAATACAGGCTCGGGGTAACCTGGCTGGAAGCAGCTCCACAGGAAAGGACCTAGGGATTCTGGTGGATGCCCAGCTGAACATGAGTTGCCATTGCATCCTTGCCACAAAGGCGACAGATGATATATTGTGCTGTACTGGCAGCGTAGCCAGCAGTTTGAAGGAAGTGATCATTCCTGTTGTGAGACCACACCAGAGCAGCATTTGTGTCCATACTGGAAGTACTGTGACCAGTGGGCTCCTTAGTAAAATAAAGTTAGTGACAAAGTAGAGTGAGTCCCATGGAGGGCACCGTAATGGCCAGAGAGCCAGCTGACGTTATGTGTGAGGAGAGACTGAGAGAACTGAGTTTGTTCAGTCATAAGAGAAGAAGGTTAAGAGGAAATCTCATTACTTCAACTACCAATTGGGAAGGAGGAGTATAGAGAAGACTGAGCCGTGCATTTTGCGAGGTGCTCAGTGACAGGAGAAGGGGCAACAAAGAAATTGTGGCAAGACTAATTCCAACTAGATGGGGGAGGGAATTCCACCTTGGGGATGATCAAACATCGGGCATGGGCTGCCCTGAGAGTTTTGGTATCTCCATCCTTAGAGGAGCTGAAAACTGAACAGTGTACTAGAAAACTTGATCTAATTGGGTCAAATTTTAATGGGGTTTGGGCTGATGACCTCCAAAGGTCCTTTCCAACACGTTACTCTAGAAATCTGTGTTACCGGGGTGTTTTCTGTTTGTGTTTTTTTTATTTAAAACAAAAAGCCCCCCACCCAATCTGTAACAAGGATGGCGAGTAGCAGGTTGGCCATGGGGCTTTCTTACATGTCTGTGGTAGAATTTGCTTTTGAAGGACTGTGTGGCTGTTGTCCTGTATTGCATCCCGTTACTGTGACAGAAGATTGCCTGGAAATCTCAACTTGTTGTGGTTCCATTTGTTTGATACCCATTTTGGTTTTCTACATCAGTAATTCTAGTATTTCTTTTGTGTAGTCAATGAGAGGCATGTTTTCAAAAGGCTGATAAAGCATTAAGCTTATTCTATAAAATGACATTTCATAGCATTGGGAACTAATTGTCCTTTTGAAATAGGTAACAGGCTCTGTTACCTATTGGCTCTGTGATGAAGACATACTAAATAAGCCTGACTATGGAGTAATTTCTTAACCTCAAAACACCTTAATTTGTAGTGAGTCTATACCATTCCTTATAAATTCAGGCCTGCCCAAACTCCTACTGAAGTGGGGGAGAATTTAGTTGACCTTGTGATGTATAACTCCTCTGATTGTTTATACCTGTTTCCTAATGCAATGTTCTTCAAGTTAATGAAACAAAAGCTTTTGATCCAGAATCCTAATATAGATAAAATACAGTTCATGGGAAAGGGAACATGGAGCAAAAAGAACAGTTCCGTATTTAGGATTTTTCACAGCAAAGCAACAAGGCTGTTCTTGAAATTAACGCAAACTAACTGTGCTTGTTTTCTGTCAGAGGCAAGCAAATGCTAAGGTAGTTCAGAAAGGGTTCTGCCTTTATTGATGTTCTACAAATGCGTACTTAAAAAAAAGCCTTAAAGAGGGTTAGAAAGATAAACTCATAGGAAAAAGAGAAATCAGTTACCCATCTGTGAAACCAATAGATAACTTAACCATTTGTCTCTGGTTGTGATTTTGTTTAAATTTAAGGAGCTTTTACATGGATAGTCATTTACATGTTGTGATTTTATGGCATTGGACACTGAAAGTACATGTTTAGTGATAGGCTATAAGATTTGGAGCTCTAAACTCTGTGGCCTTGGAAAAGGAAACCCATGAAGACATTGATTGAATTTTTTCACCATATACTATTTAAAGTAATTTCTTTCTTGTAGACCAAAGGTTATGGGCATAACTACAAAAAAGCTGATCATTTAAGTAGCAGTAGTCTAAGGTGAACAATGGAAAATGAAGGGGGGGGGGGTGTAGATATAAACTCCTTCCTGGTTTCAAAGTGATTATTTCAGTCCTACAAAATCTACTGAAAAGTGTAACTTAGTGTCAGTAAGAAATTAAGGATTTCTTTAAAAAAAATCTCACTTAAAGTCTGAGTATTTTCTGGCATTAAATAACAGCTTTTATTTAAAAACTCATGATAATGTTCTACTTGCCTTTAACATTTTCAAATTGTAAAAATACCATTATCAATATGCACAAGCTAACTCCCCCTAGATTTTTATACTTAATAGAATGCAGTTTGCAGCATTGCCTTAAATGTCTGCATCTTGAAGCATAATAGGGACATATACCCATAAAATCTAAAGATCATACTTTTATATCTTGTAAATATCTGCATGTATATGCCACTTTTGAGATCAAGTTGAGGTTGGGATGGTTAGGTATATTCCTATATACTTAATATATTCATATACTTAATATGGATCAGGACCCATGTTAATGATTGGTTCTCATTTAATTTTGGAAGACAATAATTTAGTATCAGAAAGGGTTGTCCCATAAAGGAGCTTTATGGACATAGGACATAGTTCTGGAGCTAAAGCTTACAATAAGACCCAGAATAACTGGAGATTGAAGGAAAATTCTGAGGGATGCTGTCCTTTGTGACTGCAGAGTGAGCTTCTGAATGGTATTTACATTTTATTTAGGAAGGTGGTAGTTCTGTTAGGGATGGAGAAAACGTGGCATGGAGGTGCCATGCTTCTTCAGAACTCCAACGGAGGGCAGTCGCTTATCTTATCTTTTGAAAAGAGAATTTTTAAATTTTTTTTTTAAAGTGACTTAAAACCCAACAAACCCAACCACCTGCCTGTGGCCAAAATTTCTGTTCAAGGGCATACTAAGATGTACTGTCCCTTTGTATTCTAGTTGTCCTAAATCAGATTTTTCCCTCTATTCTGCCAAAATACTTAGTGAGAAAATGAATGTAAGCAAAATAGGGGTGTTCCCCCCTCCCCAGGACAACTAGATGAGACTTTCTAAACATCTGTCCCCTTGAGGAACCTGATTCTTCCCTTGCAAGAGCTATTGTTCTTAATTTCAGAAGATTTAAGAAGAGAATTCTTGCTTGCTTCAACATAAAATTAAAGAGGGTCTAGATAACCAGTTTTATTACCTTAAACCATTTAAAAGTTATGCGTACGTGTAATAAACCTGAGCCTTCTTGGCAGGCAAAGTATTAAAGAGAGCAAATGGAAAACTGAAAGCTCCTACAAATAAGAGGACTTTATCTTTTTCCCTAAGCTTGCAAATATACTTCCAAGTGCAGTATTATAAATGCTTAAAAACTTGCTGTACCGCAAAAAAAAAAAAAATAAAGTGTCTGGCAAAAGACTAAGAAAGCATTTCCAAGTATGAACTACTCACTTGGATATGGTCTTTGACTAAATTTTGTTCTGAGGATTGCTTTTGTTTGTTTCTGACCCTTGTTAGGGCAGGATCTACTTCCAACAAGCACTAATTTCATGGAGAATGTTTCTCTTGAGGTCTGCAGTTCTGTGATTTCTTTATTTTTGCTGATACTATAAAACCCCACTATTTTTAGTACCTCTAATGGTATAAATTCAAGGTAGACTTCTGACTAATCGGTAGTCTCTTCTGACTAGACTTGTTAACTATAGAATTTGCATTTTTAATGGCCTCCTTAGTCTGAGGCCTTTTTCTTGGACAGAATTACAACCACTTCTTAAAGGACTTGGGATTTACTGATCAATGTTTAGCATTTTCCTTATAAAAAATTAAAGAGTTGCTGAAGAAGGTTAATTTTATACAAATGAAATGTATAGTACTCAGTTTTTCTGTATAAAGCATGCTGTTCCACTTCTGGTTTTTGTGTTTTCCCTAAATCTGAAAAAGAAAGTTGAAATGCAGAGAGTCTAGGCAGAGTCTCAGATCTTGTGGAGACAACCTGTTTGATCTCTTTTGTCTCCTTCACTTATTTGGGAGGTAATGAAGAAAAATACTAAGCTTTTATTACTCCTAAGTTTTAGGGTTTTTTTTTTAAAAAAAAAAGCTATATTATGCTATATAAATAGACAAAATGCAACTTAGTCCATATTCATTAAATAAAAACATGAATGTCTACCAACTGTGAAATATTCCAGCATTGTTATCCTATATAAGGAATTCCTGTCAAAATTCAGTACAGCTGTGTGATTTTTCTTGTGTGTGCGTGTTCTCCTTTTTCAATTCAAGTTATTAATGCTGACAGTATACTGCGTTTAAGAAATCATCAATGGGACACCTGGACTGTGTCCTTACTCCTGTCTTTCTGCAGCTATTCTGTTGTAGAAAACTTAAGATTGTGACAGAAGTGCCTGGAAGACAAGACTTGTCTAAAATATGTGCATGGGCAGCCCTGACTTTTAGCTAATCAAGTTGATGAAGTGCATATGCTTGAGAAATTAAACTCCAGTAGTACCCAATGCAGTAAACAGCTTTAGAGACTTGTTAAACAATTCAGCTTCCTTTTAATTACTCTGAAAAGCTGTCTATTGTGAATAAGCTAAAGAGCAATGGAGATTACAATTATTATAAAACAAAGTGTTGTCACACGCTCTTACATTCTTCACTCAAGGGTTTAAAAATTCTCTCATTACATGCTATATTACAATGGCACTATATTGTGAAAATGGGACAGATATATCCAGAAGTGAGTAAGAATATTTGACTGAAGACACCAACCCCTGGTGGCTATGGTAGAAATGGTGCCAACCAGCTGGTACCTATACGCTTGGGGAGACTGTAGAGATCTGGGGTTTGGGGCAGGGTGGGGAGAACCCAAAACACAAACAGACAAAAAAACCTGTCTCTGTTCAGACTGAGTGGGCTGCACGTATAATATGTGTAACTTCTGTTGTGACAGAAACAGCCTTGTAGTTCAGTCTCTAGTTCCCCTAGCAATGTTGGGGTTTTTTTCCTGCTGGTTGGCATATTCCTTCCTTTTCCAGTGTTCTTATGTATATACATTCACTCATTGTTTTCTGCTCTTCTACCTCTTCATTTCAAACATTGTAGCTGTCATCTGCTGGCCTCTGACAACTGAAAGCAATTTAACAACTAGCTCATCTAATAGTATGTAGCAGTTGCCTAATTGGAGTAGAAAATGCCAGCTTTAGCTGTAAGTGTAAACAAGCTCTAAACCTAAATGTAGCCAGCTGCAGGAAAACTAATTATCTTTAGAAAGGAAACAGAAGAATGGCTTGTGTAAGAACTCGATAAAATGGACTTGTTTCAGCTGGAGAAGGACTGATAGACAGTCCTGAAGTGAATCTAACTGTAGCATAGAAATTGTGTTAGCGTTTTCACTGTCCACTTTGTCTCCCTGTTTGAAATTGTTTTTACAGTATTGATGACAAAACAGGTTGTGTGAGATGCCTCTCCTGCTCCTGTGTGCACAGGGGAGCTTATTACTTTAAGCTACCATTGTCAAATTCGTAGTCACTCAGAGTCAATTTTCATGTTTTCTGCTATTACATGTGCTTACTTGCTACTTGTCTTTCCTACCAACTGTATCCTCTAACCATTATTTGAAAAGAGGAGATGCTTATAACGTGAACTTGGTACTGAACTTAAGTTCAAGGCAAATAATTTTCCATAATTTTTTCTGCTTCTGTGGTTTGCATTATTTTTTTACACAAAGAAGAATGGACTCTTACTCATGACTTCCAATTATGGAATAAAAAATATGTGTGTTGGGAGTTGAAGTTTAGAACTTTAAACTTTGTTTACTTTTATTCTGATGAGCACATCTGTTTATTTCCTGGACTAGTTTCAGGTGAGACCCAGTAATGACATAATCACTTAATCAGAGGGGGTAATTAACTAATTGCAACTTAGACATGGCCTTTTAGATTCAGTGTTGTTGCATTTACTTTTTAAAAAAATTGATTGACAGGGATGTATTTGGCTTCTGAAAAGTGTGTTGAACAAATAACATCTGTGGCATGAGGAGAAATAATCGAGCTGAGTACTATCTTAACATTTTTAAGATAGCTGTATAGACAGGAGAATAAAGGTAGATTTCTTAGACATCTAGTCAAAGTATTGCCTATAATGATATACCAGGACGTATATGAGACACTGAAGCTTTTAAGTTAAATAAAAAATAACTAATAAATATTTAATACATAATAAGGGAATGTAGATGTTTTAATGGTTCATAGGTAAAACTTCTTCCTCAGGCAATGAGTGAGAACAAGAGGAAGAAGCATTTCTACTTTTTTAAATGTCTTTTTCCTGTGACAAAGAATGTCTGCCACTTCTAATGTAATGAAACTGAGGCTGACTTTCAATGGTAAGTCTTTTCTCCAGTAAAATGGGCTATAATACAGCCTTTCTAGGTGTATAAAAAAAATATCTGAGTGTATGTGGAGGAGGTGGTGAGGGAAATAAATTTGAGTTCTCTTGTTTCTTGTTTTTTATGAATTTCCCATCCCAACTTTGGGCCTTGTAAAATGGATATATCTTTATTGACCTCAATTTCCTTCTGAAGTTCTTGGTTTCCATCAAGCTGAAGGAAAAGACAATAATGAGGAAGTACTTCTCAGGATTTTCTCAAGTTGTTTTTCTTCTTTTAATGCTCTAGTCCTCTAAGCATCAAACCTCTTTTCTTCCCTCTTCCCCGAAAACTTTACTCATGTAATGAGGTCTGTAAATTCCAGATTTGACCATGTCACTTCCATAGATAACTGTTGCATTTATTCCACTGGAAATATTAACAGACAAGAGAATGGTTTAAAAATGTGCTTTACACCAAACTCAGATGGTGATGTCGTTTTTACTAGCCAAAACGAAATTCTTGTAAGGAATGAAAAGCAAGAGAAAACAGTGCCTTATTTTGTTTTCTTTTTTCCCTTTATATGGATATATAATGACCTATGGCATAGTTTAAAATAGGAGAAAAAACCCTTTGTATTTGTTTTTAGGTCATCTTACACCTGTTTCAGCCCTTAAGAAAGAAGTTGGATTCCTGCTCTTAATACAAATGAAAATACGATAAGGCCTGGTATTCAGTGGAAGACAATGTTAATTTTATAGTGAAGTAGCTGCAGTCGACATTGAAATAAATACATAGCCATAAAAACTATAAGTAGTGCACATGTATTTGTGGAAATAAACTACTAGCCTTTAGAACGAGAGGAATCATAAGACAGTGTGGCAAAATGCTATTGTATGGGAAAGACTTCACTAAGCCTGCGGAAAGTAGATAATGAGACAGCTTCAA
The DNA here is from genome assembly GCA_031468815.1 of Morus bassanus. NCBI lineage: Eukaryota > Metazoa > Chordata > Aves > Suliformes > Sulidae > Morus > Morus bassanus. Next base: position 94,674,663 of record CM062569.1, read on the forward strand.
GAAATAATTCTGGGCAAATAATTGCCACAAAAACATCCCCACCCTATTCTAAAGCCCTCAAGATGGGGCTTTGATTGTCCTTCATTGCGAATAAACCCTAATAGCAGTTTTAGGAGTTGAAGATCTTGGGTAACAATAGTGTAGTTACAAGTGTCTCAGTTGGATGATGAATCTGAGTAAGGAAGTGTTAAGATAACCTGTAACAGGTGTTTGAAACTCAGTGGAGTAGATTTTAATCAAATTGAAAGTTAATTTAAAACGGGGTTTTATTTATTCTGTTTTTAAATTCTAAGTCAGTGGCTTTTCCAAAGTGCAGAGGGCTTAACAAAAAGAACACTAAGTTGGCAATATTTGTAGAAGTATGTGAAACACTTAATACAAGCTGAGTGCACGGATCATCATTCATTTGGATGCTGTCATTATTCCTCTTTCCATTCTCCCTCCCTTCTGATAATACCTATGCTTGAACAGTGTTGTGGTTTAACCCCAGCCGGCAACTCAGCCCCACACAGCTGCTTGCTCACTTCCCCCCTTCCCCCCCGGTGGGATGGGGGACAGAATCAGAAGTGTAAAAGTGAGAAAACTTGTCAGTTGAGATAAAGACAGTTTAACAGGTAAAGCAAAATCTGCGCACGCAAGCAAAGCAAAACAAGGAATTAATTCACTGCTTCCCATGGGCAGGCAGGTGTTCAGCCATCCCCAGGAAAGCAGAGCTCCGTCTTGCGTAACAGCTACTTGGGGAGACAAACACCATCACTCTGCATATCCCCCCCTTCCTCCTTCTTCCCCAGCTTTATATGCTGAGCATGATGTCATATGGTATGGGATATCCCTTTGGTCAGTTGGGGTCAGCTGTCCCAGCTGTGTCCCCTCCCAGCTTCCTGTGCACCTGGCAGAGTATGGGGAGCTGAAAAAGTCCTTGACTAGTGTAAGCACTACTTAGCAATAACAAAAACATCCCTATATGATCAAGACTGTTTTCAGCACAAATCCAAACCATAGTCCCATACTAGCTACTATGAGGAAAACTAACTCTATCCCAGCCCAAACCAGAACAGGAAGGCTGAAATGTAACTTGTCAAATATGAAGTAGACCCTTCTTTCAAAAAATACTACAATGTGCTCAGTTGAAAGGGGTTGGAATCCATCCCACCAAACTAATGGGTACCACTGCATGACTGTCAGGCTTTACTGAAAACCTAGTCATTATCTTAGTACGCTGGAAAGGGCAAACTGTAAGGCTGGCCACCAGCTACGCTTTTCCTTTTCCATTCTCCTTAATTTATGTGCTGTCCATAGGGGAGAGAGCTGGGAGGGGAGCTGCTATAGGAATTGGTTCCAGACCTTTCATCTGTGCTAAGCCATAGGCAAGTGTAGCTCACTAGGGATCTGCCTAGTGAAACCTTGTACTCAGATGAGCTCCTAAGCAGCCTGGTGGTCATGAGGACCAGGTAGATATTGTCATACACTAGTGTTATTTCCTCACATGTGGAAAAGGTGGGATGAAGGAGAAACTACTTGTGCTCATCCATCTTGTAGGCTTTCCGTCAGTGTGATAACTGGCACAAGTTATGACGGGCCAAGGAGCCACAGGCTAGGGGCAGAAAAGGAGTTTTCATTCAAAAATAAATCTTGCAGACCTACTTTTATTTATCTAATCAAGTGTACCGAGTCACCAAGTCATAAAAAAGAATGTTTAGGAAAGGTTCCCATAACTACTGACTTCATTTACTTTATAGTCATTTCCATTATTTGAGAAGAGGGAGCAACCTCTGTTATCTAGACTTTCTCTTTCTAATGAAGTGAAGCACTCCTGGTGATGCAAAGTGTCAGGAGGGAGGTTGGAATGAGCTGACTTGAGTGACAACATGCTACCAGGCACAAATTGTACACACCCTGAGAACTGGAAGCAGTCTTCTGTGATAGGGCTAGGCTTCTACCAAAAAAAATCTGGAAATGTAGTGAAAACATGCTATTTCTTGAACATCAGAGGATAGTAGACTACTTATGTTTAGAGATAACTGGATAAAGTAGCAGAAATAAAGGTCAATCCAAAAAATTCGGTACCACTGTCTGCACTAGTATGTAGTGCCCAATAGTATTGTGAAAAAGAATATTGGAATAAAATGAGCATATTGTACTACTTTCCTACGATGTTCTCCAACAGTTTGCTGCTTGAGGATTTTCTAAGCCACAGGACAACATGTATCTGATTCTTTTTCTTTTGTTAATTTGTTGTTTGAATGTATGTAGTTGTGCAACTTGGAATAGAACTATACACTTTGAAGTTTTACCTGGCAAGCAGGGAAATTTATCATTCAAAAGAGCCGATGTCTTCAAAATTTTAAAGCTGAAGTGAAATCTGCAGAATACTTTGTTAGTATTCTGTTACAGATATTGGTGCCAATAAAATACATGACAGTAGCAAACAATGTAACATAAGATAATTAGATGTCTAAAAGACATTCAGTAAACTTTTTTTTATTTAGAAAGAGTTGAAGAATCCTTGGAAGGAGTATATCTTCTTCAGCCAAAAACTGGCTTGAGCGACTCTCCTTGTTTATTCCAATAAAGTACAGATAACGAGAGGAATAGGTTGGACACTAATATTTGCAGATGAAAGAAATTTTTCTGTTAGTTAAATTAGTAAGATTGGGCACTACAGGTGTTAAAAGAATTAAACTGTAATAGTAAGCTATATTTATTAGCTCTCTATAAAGGGAGTTCCATAATTTTGTGAGAGGCAAGTTCCTATCTGCAGTAGTGAATTTGTACAGAAATAATTCATCAGCTACTCCAATCACCCAACAAAGTAGCACAGCATTTCCATTATTGGGTGATGGTTATCATTTGAGTAAATGTCCGCGCTTTGCTAGGTTGCTTATTATCATTATCATTTTTTCTCTTTACCCAGTGTGACTTATCTAGTATTGAGGGAGAGAATCCTGTTAAAGACTGAGGTCAAGCAGCAGGAATTATGCAGCACTCCAAGGAAAAGGTTTGTAATTTCTGATTGCACGGAAGACTACTTGAGCTAAAAAGTTCTGCCTTTGTGGAAAGCACTCTAGTGTGTGTGTTGACTTGAGACTGGAAAACAATCCTGTGAAAGTCAACCCGTGAACAGAGGATGATTGTATACAGTATAACACCTCATGTCCCTGAAGTTCCTCTCACATACCTTGCCACGACAGACTAAAGTAATTATAGCTTGGGTGTCATCTGAACAAAAATATGTATGCATTGAGGGATGGGAGGGTATTTAGGATCACCAGATTTGTTTTATAACATTTGTGCTGATGAAGGACAATTTGATGTTTTCATATTGATCAATCGGAAAAGTACCTATTTTTCAGTACCATAGCTCAGGAGGACCCTCAAGGTGTGTATATTCTACAGTTAGTCACTGATTGCACCTTTGCTACACTTCATTTATGAAGGTTTTTTGGAGGAGACAAAACTCTCTTGCCTAGGAATTGCACGTGCACTGTCTTTAAAGATGCTTGTCTTGGTAGTCAGTGAAGGGTGAAAGTGATAGTGCATCTATATTGTGCAGAGATAAAGAGGAGTTGTATATGTGCACTGGGGATTGTCATAGTTTTCAGGTTGTAGTCTCAATCCCACTTACGTAATAAAAATGAGGAATAGCTAGAACGTGATCATACTCTAGCTTACATAATAAGTAAAAACCTACTTTAACACAAACTTTTTAAAGGAGATAACAGACCTTCTTCAAGCCTTATTTTTTGTCCAGATCGTATCTACTGTAACGTGGCACAGTAAATGCTTACTAAGAATAATGATTTTTGTAGAAGGTATGATACTGAACTAATTAGATCTTGGATTTGATCCCCATCAGTTCCTCTCTTTCTGTGCTTTTCTGTAAAGACCTCTTTTGGGGGATGAACTCTTTTCTTCCATTTGGAGAAGTGATAGCCGGGTGTTTCCAAGGGATAATTTTGTGGAAAAGATCACAGTCTTGGTCAGACTGGGCTAACTTGACGCTTTTTTGGGAGAGGCTGCAAGATGTTCTAGCTGACCTCTGGACTTGGGTCCTCTATTTGCTCTACGAGTCCTGCCCTATGGGAACACAGCAGTAGGTTCCCAAGGCTTTCTGAGTTGTAGGGAAGCATGTAATGGGAAAGACAACATTTCTGTGTAGGACTGTGAAACTGCCCAGGGTGCAGGTGCCCAGGCGCAGGCAGCAGCGGGGGCTGCGGGGCGGCCTCTGTGAGGAGAGGCTGGGGCTGCCCCGCCGAGCCCCGCAGCCGAGGTGGCGGTGCCTCGGGGATAACATGTTTAAGAAAGGAGAGAACACTCCCGGGAGATGAGGGAACTAAAAGGAATGACGAACAGCAGTGGGATCACCAGGGGCAGAGGAGGAGGTGCTCTGTGATTGAGCAAATGTTTCTGAAGGACTGCAGCCCATAGAGACCCCCCACTGGCATAGGGGAAGAGGGCAAAGGAAGGAGCAGGAAAGAGAAACCTTTATATACTGACTAAACACCCACCACCTGGCACTGCTCCTTCCCTCACTGAAGGGACTGAATGTAACCTGCGTCAATAGTAAGCAGGGAGGAGAGAGGTCTGGAGTGAATATGAGCTGGGGAGGAAAGGTGTTTTTCCTAAGTGTTTTAATGTTTGCTTCTTTTTATTTTGTTTCTGTTTCCCAATACCTGAGTCAGTAAATACGTATTTCAAGTAATTGGCAGTAAATTAAGTTAATTTTCCCAATCTGAGTCTGTTGTGCCCACAGCAGCAGTCGGTAAGTGATCTCCTTGTCTTTGACCCACAAGCTCTCTCATTCCTGTTCTTCCCCTTTTTTCTCTACCCCACCTTTGTCCTGCTGAGGGGGGAGTGAGGGAGCCCCTTGAGGGAGTTTGGCTGCTAGCCAGGGCCAACCCACCACAGAAACTAGAAGTGATTCGATCTCTGCCGGGGTTTAATCACTCTTACCAGCAAGCAAAGGACCAAGATTATATGAACGTGTGTTCTGGCCATGTCTGTATTCAAGGTGTGCCCAAGCATGCTTTGTGTTCAGGCGACCTGGAAGCCATGTGAGTGTTATGTATCACCATTCTGAGCTGCAGGTAGGGGAAGGTTTAAGGATACTGAAAAATAGCCTTAAAACAAAATACGCTGTGACTACCTAAGATGATGATAGGCTGGGCAGTTGGCAATTTTACATGGCTAAGGCGAGATGGAAGCTTTACCCTCAGCTCCCTAAAAGGTCTGATACTTGTTTGTCATAGGATAGCAAGAGCTAACATAGCTAGCCAGGCTACTGACATAATTGCAGATGTAGCCTTGGTAACAGCATAGTTTAGATACACTTCCCCACTCTGTGCACAAGGTTGATCTACATGCTAAGGAGCTCTTCATGTGGGGAATGTTGTGGAGAAGAACATGAATAGGAGACAACTTGACTCAAAATATTTATTCTGTATTCTTAGTTTGCCTTTAAGAGTAATGCTTGTTCTCTTTTTGTTTTGTAAACATCCTTTAGATTTTTTTTTTTTTCCATAAAACAAAACTTCAGAAATGGGGTTCATGACTTTTAACTAGTAGAAAGAGGAGCATTCTTTAGTATGTCCAGTATCTGATGGCTTTCATTAGTCAAAAAACCCCTTTTTATGTCATATTTTTATAAGCTTAGCCATTTGCTTTGCAGCAATATTTATAATTTTATAACCAACCCATCTCTTTTTAGCCCAAGGAGACTATGGCCCCAGGCTGGAAAAAGCCAGACTTAATGGCTTGAGACTGGGAGATTTGTTGATACACTGAGATTATACAGTTGTGTGTGTACTTTTTTTTTTTAATGATATGATAGCAGTTTGGTTTGACATACTTGCACAGGATAAGCAAAGACTAATGCTTGATTTATGGTTTGTAAACTATTTGAAGATTCATATGGGGTGAACAAATATGTAATTTGCGGACTCCCATTTAAACAGGTTGACTTAAAAATTGTTTCGAGTCAATACTCATTTACATAGTAAAAGTTGTTACTGTTCTTTGTAAGACAGGTGTTACAGAAAGTCCCCCAAATTCTGTCATGTGTAACTGTTTTGTCCTGGGAAGTTAATACCTCAATATATCTACTCCTTTTATGATTAAAGGGTTTGACTTAGTGCTGTTGCAAATTGAGTTTAATGTTCTCATGGTCTTCTTTTGTTCTACAAAACCTAAATATAAAGGGGAACAAGGGGGAAACGTTAAATTATTCAGGAGTAACCCAACATTTATATATTTAAAACTATCACCAATTAGCACTTCATCATTAATGAACTGGCCGGGGGGGGGGAATCAATGCAAATACTGCCAGTTCAGTGATTTGGCATTATCTTCACAGAAAGGATCTGTGAAGAATTATTCCAAGTTAATTTTTTGTGGATCTTTTTCCAAATCACATAATTGCTCTTCATCTTTCTGTATTATTTATTTCTTTTTCTTTATAAACCTTTAAAGGTTTATAACATCTTCAATATCAGTTTGAAATTTTCTGGCTTGTTCACAAAAAAACAATAACTTCGTAATGTGCTCTCAAAACAAATTACTACGTGCTGACGATGAAAACAACTGTGATATAACTTTTCAAAAGTGCCTTGAATGTTCTGAAATGTATTTTATCATAGATACCTAAGATGATCAGTCATGCTGAACTCTTTGAAGTGTGTTATCTGAGAAATGTCAGTGTATAGTTAAATTACATATTTGCATATAATGTGTATAGTTAAATTACATATTAGAAACATAGCTCCCTAACAAGAATTATTTCTATCAGACACAATTGCATTTTAAATGTTGAGGTATTAGTCTAAGCATAGCTGCAGCTTGGTAATAGACTCAGATCATGTGGGATCTTCTAGCAAGTTTGTGGTGTAAGGAGGTTAATTGTGTCCACCTGCCAAAGACGTTTTTACTGTAAATTATTTTAACAGTTCCGTTTGTGTGTTTTAAAGGGGTAAATTGCCTCCAAGAAGGGAAGGCTAGTGCTGCGTCTGTGCTGGCTTATGGAGCTGTCTGAGTGTAAAAAGAACACACTGAACCATCTAAAATTACATTGCAGCATCTGAAGACACGCTGAACATCCTGGCCTTCTGGAAAGGCTTTTGTTCCCCTGTGGTTGATCTCTACTGTTGTCGCTACTGAGGAAAAAAATACAGTCTGCTATTCAGACTGGTTTCGTGTACCTGGAGCAGAGATGCATCTCTGTCATTCCGATAGAGTTACTTCTTTTCTGGTGGACAAATGAAAAGTTTATACTGCCACCTTCTAAAGGGGAAAGAAATCCTACAAAAACAGCCTGCTGCCATCATCATAAATAATTTCCTTTACCATGAAATAATTGGGAAGCTGGCCTTTGGCACTCTTCCTCCCCCAGAAAGCAGCAGAGAAAGGATGAGAAGGTGAGCCCTCTTTGGCAGGCACTGCTGAGGCTTAGTCAAGCGTGGCTTTCAAACTCTCCCTTTATCTTTGTGCCCTTCGGAACAGCATAGGCTATGTTTAAAAGGTCTGCAAATGGACAGACCATAGTTCTGAGATTCTTTTTCTATAGCTGCTGTCACTTCATAATCAGCTTGTATCTTTCCATCCATCCATCTTTTAGGAAAATCATCTGCCCATGCTGAATGGCAAAAAATGTGTAGAATGTCTCTTAAAAATCACTGTAAGTAGAAGCTTCTTCTGAAGTTATGGCAGAAGAGTTGTCTGATGCAAGGAAAAAAAAAAAGTGGTTTTGGTGGAAAGAACTAACCTGTGGAGTATTTGTTTATTTGTAGCTGCTACAGAATTCAGTGCAATTTTGTTGGTCATAGGATAATTCTAGTGTTCCACACCTGACTTTCTCTCGCTTCCTTTTCTTCTGTAAGGATTTTTGAGACCACTTGCTATCATTGCTGTAGTTGGGAAAACATTTGAGAAAATCTATACTGAGATCAATAGCCAGACACTTTGTTTTTTATGTTTTGTAGGTAATGACAATACAATTCTGTCTCCAAGGAGAATGTACACAGTGAATCTTCCTCCAGAGGGTTACGTTGCAGTTACTCCAGATGCTACCAGTATTTCAGTTTCTGAAAACTCAGATGCTAGTGCTGACTCAACAGGTAAGTCTGTATGGTGGTTACTATGATGAATTTTTCTCAGAAAAGCTTCTTAGCAACTCTTATCAAGTAGATCCAAATTGCAACAATTAAGTATTTAAACTGTTGCTGCCAGTGGGTGTCACTGTTTTGCAACATAAGCAAAATGAGGATGTACATCCCTATGGGTTCATTTCCGTTGCTAGAGTTTGAAGACCAGATTCAACATTTGGTTACAGTCATACAGTGCCACTGATCTTACTGAAGTTACATAAAGTGTAACTGAAGATACAGTCTTCAGCTCCTCCCACTCAAGTGCCACATGTATATTCATATTATGCATGCTTACAGTCATATTATTCTTAAGAGTAAATGTTAGATAAAGCTGTTTTCATAAGTCTTACTCCTGATGGTCTGGGGAACTGGGCAAGACTTAATGACCTTTCAAATTTGCCTCTCCCAATTAGAACAGATGTTCACCTGGTTGGATGTCATGGGGGGAGATACCAATGCTTTAGTGCTGAGAGGCTTTCTGATGAGAAACTGTGACCAGGTAACTTCAGAACCAATATTTAGTGTTGTCAAAGGATACAAGAGAAGCAGCACAGGATCTGTAAAGTGGGTTCTAAGTTGACCTCAGTTAAAAACATGGTTTTCTGAATGACGTTGCCAGAATTAAATTGATTCTATCTGTTTTAGAAAGAAGTCCTAAACCTTGATAAGCCAAATTCATTCAGTTTTTCAATTGCTATGTTCCTGTGGATGTATGTTTGTCCAAAATTGTGTGTCACTGTCATCTGCTGCTCAGGGAAGTCTGTAGCAAAAAAAATATCCAGGGGAGTCTGCTGAAGTAAAACACCTGATAAGCAGTGTTTATTGAACTACTATACCTACTTCAGCCTGGAGACTGCCTAAATGTAAGGAAAACCTGAGATACAACCTGCAGATACAGAAAGGCAAATGCTCCTTGCCTTTGAAAACGGTACCCACGGGGGTGAATTTTCTGCTTGGAAATTGGGTCTGTACTCTATTCTGAGCTCCATTCAGAATCTGAATACATCAAAGTAGCCCAAGAGACTGAAGCAAAGTACAGCGTGACTGGTGGCACATCAAGAATGTTCTTTCTCAGTGTGAAATGGCTTAAAGACGTTTTTTGGATTGGGGAAAAAGTGACTTTATCAGATTAATGTAACAGTAGATCTTGATACTGTTGGCGTTATGGATAGAAAGGTGTTCTAATGCACAGCTTCCAGGGTGTGCTTTTCTCTTTATGTTAGATAGAATTCATGTTCAGAATCCAGAGTCTGTCTCTAGACTATCCTTAAATTAGTTTAGTTATACAGTTCTCTTTGGACAGTTCATTGGGTTTCTGTTACCCAGCATGTCAGAGTCAAGCTGCTTATTCTGACATTGAAGTACTGTTTCTCTCCCTCCATGCCATATAATCTCTGTTCATTCGTTGATGCCATCTCCTTTCAGATATTAGAGGGATGCTCCCCTTCTTCTGTATTTTGCTAATAAGACTAAATGAAGTTTCATAATACTTTGTAGGTAAATAGACCTATAACATTCACTTTTATACAGAGACTTAAGTGACTTCTAAATAAAACACTAGAACACGGGCCTCTGAACACTACTGCAACTGAGATATAACCTTATTAAGGTATCAGCCCAGAACTCTTGTGGCAAATTTACTCAGCTTCTGTTTAAAATCTATGAATAAATCAGTATGTGGTGCATATTAGATATTGATATATTGCATAGCAGTAAAGTAGAACAGAATTTAGGATTGTGTTATATTGTCCCCTTTTAGGGTCATATAAATATTTGTCTGGTTTTACAATGGATAGATCATTGACCAATGGCCTTACTTGTTCATCTTTTAGATTTAATCTTTTCCTCTAGTATTTCAAAACAAACGTACCTCAACAATGATGGCAATAAGCAGTGTTCTGGTGTTGCTTAGTGACAGTATTGACTGATTGAATGGTGATCTCTTAGCTGATCCCAGTCTCAGTGTTCAGGAAGAATAGGTTTTGGACTTCTGCCACTTTTTTAACAGTTAACAAATGCATCTGGAATTTTGGGAGACTTATTTTTGGATTGGTTTGTTACTTGAATTTACAGTTTACCATGGAATCAAGAAAAATTAAGTTGGAAGTGATCTTTGGAGGTTTTTAATCTATGTTCCCTTTGCAAGGTAGGTTTGACTATAAATGTCATTATTGCCAGGTATTTGCCTAATTTGTTCTTAAAAACCTCCCCGTAGGGAAATTTTTCCTACATGCCCTTTTCCATTTGCCCTAGTATTTCACTACACTTTAATGCTAGATCTTTCTTGCTGCAGATTAAGGCCCTTATTATTTGTTCTGTCTAAATATGGATTGCAGAATTAGAGATCTGTGCTAATCCTGCAAGGTTGAGGGACATGGTTAACTTTACTCGTGTATGTCTTTTATAGTATTTAATTTAAGCATATACATAACATCTGTTGCAGGATGAAGGCTGTGATTTCAGGCGGTGCTCATAAAATAGAAAAGGAATAGTTTAGACAATCACACCATGGATTACTTAGTTTGCTCACCTAGATGTAGTTGTATATCCCTTAATTAGATCTTTTTTTGAAAGGGTCTCCACTGAGAGCCTTTGATACTGAAGAAAAAAGAGGGAGCGTGCATGTCTATGTATGAACACTCTATAGATGTATGAAATAAATCTGTTTTGTTTAGAAGTGCCTCAGGTATTCCCAAAGAACCAGCTCCATAAGGTGGAAATGCAGATCTAGTGTTCGTACTGTTTTACTCCTAATACTATCTATGCTATATATTTTGAAGGGCAACAGGCTATCTTCTGCTATGTTTCCTAAAAAATGGAGCATGTTGTATATATGCTGGTTAACAAAAGGCTGCCTTGCTAGCCTTTGGACCTAGAAGTAAGGGAAATAAATTCTGTGGAAATTCAAACAAACAGAAACCTGACTCAGAAAATAATTTTGTTGTTTATCAAACCTGTCTCATAAAAATTTTAATCCCAAAATATGTTCAGATTATCTTCCAGTTGTAATTTAGTTAAATATCAGTGTGATTTGCTACGTCTTTTCAATAAATCAGGAATACCAAATCCATGTCTATCTGAATTAATATAACAAGATTATCGAGGAATAGATATGCCATGGCTGATATTTCATTGCATTAAATTCATCTGTGGAAGAATGAAATACTCGGTCACTAGAACGTGAATTTAGACATCAGCTGTTTTTGAGAAGTTATTCAAAAGTTGAAGTTAATTACCATTATAAATTAAAATAATTTCTTGTCAGCTCTAAAATATGTTTGGGTTTGTCCATTATTATTCTTCTTTAAACTAGTACTTATATTATGGTTGATACTGTCAGAATGAAATTAGTCTTGTCCAGACTAGCTTCTGAACGAGGAAAAAAAAAAAATCTGCAAAGCAGGTGTCTGTGAATATTTCAGTATGTCTTTCTCCATCTCTCTCGGCATGTTGTTTTTAGCACTTCAAATAATTTCTTCAAATACTTTAATATGTTTTTCTGTATTATGTCAAATAAATTGTGACCAGTTATGCCCTTAACATTACGCAGTCACCTTGTGATGCATGCATAAATGCCTAATGGCATTGGGATTTAAAGTTTTGTGGAGCGTCTTGGCTTCTATGTGTAATTCTCTTATACATTTACCAGAGGCAGGGGGAATAAAGCTGCTCTTTCAAGTTTGTTTTCTTCATGTAAGCAGGTGATTGATGAACCTGTAGTAATGAGAAGAAAAATCTAAGACTGCCTTGCCTTGTCTTTCAAGAAAATAATGAAAACTAAATTTATCCAGCATTCTTAGAATAATAAATTAGACTTAGGTGTCTAATTTTTAAAAACTTCCTTGACTGTTTTGGAGGAATTGAGTCACTATGATGGTGTGGTTGTGTCAGCCTTCTGTTGACTGAATTGAGTAACAGGAATTAGACAGTCAAGGGAAGAAATAATGCAGAGAATTTCTTTTGGTTTTCACATGATTTTCGTATTGACTTTGGTAGATGTTAATGCATTGCAAACTTTCAGCGGTAGACTTTATACTTTTGACAAGGGCACTAAAATGTGTAGTGTTCAAGCTACAGATAAGTTATCATCCATCAAATTCTGGTTGTAAACTCAATATCCTCATAGCTTAAAGCTCTCTAATCCGAGATCAAAATTAATTTATTTTTATTATCTATTTATTGAGAAATATTTCTTCAGGAGTAGTCACTTGACAGATACACCATCATGTTTAAGAGGGTGTTCTATATAAAAGAAGAATCCAGGAAACTTTAATTATGTGTTCCTTAACTTACTAGGAAGTGGTAGTTTAGTTTTGATTTGGTTTGGGTTTTAGTTTCATAAGATGAAGTTAAATGGTGGAGTTCATGCTTCTTGTTTTCAGACAGGTGAAACAATAGGAAATACTGTATCTTGCATTTAAATATAAATGCTAAGAATGTAACCTTATTCCTTCTAAAAGAGAAACTGTTTGGTTTTATTTCTCCAGCAGTTTGTCTTCTTGGATACTCTAATTTAAGCTATGATAATATAACATTATATATAAAATTATTTTGTGCACAAAACAGTGTGATGGATTATAATTTCTCTCTGAAGTGCTTTAATATTAAATCCATATTTTTATGTAGAGTCCCAAAGTGGTATTTGGTGTTTCTTAGACTCACAGCAGAGCAAATTCCTGACCCAGAGGCTGTGGAAAATAAAAAGACTGCACGCAGGACTTCAGGAATATGCAGTAGTTGAGGGCACCTGGAAGAACAGATGAAGAGAATTCAAGAAAAGTGTTCTTAAAGTACTTTTTTATTTCTTATTTCATAACCCATTCTTTTTGTTCTTGTCAAGTCTCACTCATTTTTCCTTTGTAGTTTTGAACCACAATGCAGTATTGATCTGATAATATCCTGTTGTTACTATCTTGATAACAACCTACCCAGTTTTGGTGAAACCCTTTATATAGACAAAAGGAGCAAGACCTAACTGTGCTTTATCCTCCCTCCTAATGGGTATGTTATGAGGCACTTTTAGCTAGGAGGAAGAGTCCAGTCTGGGTGCTCCGTTCCCATGCTAAGAAGGATTCAAGTTAAGGAAATAGAAGCAAGCAACACTCTTCCCCCCCCCCCCCCCCCCACTTTTTTGCAACTGGCAAGTCTGAAATAATGTGGAAGGTGGTACTTCTGTGGGACACTTCCTCACTGTGTTAAATTTGCTTGTTTGCCTGAGGCAGTGCAGTTGTACGTGATAGATGTATACAAGTTAGTTGTTAATGTAGCTGCCCTTGGGACTTTTGCTTTTTTCATTTCTTTCTGTCAGGGCAATACTGAAAAAGAATTGCTACTGCTGCAGCAAGAGGTTCAAGCTGAGGGAATGAATTTAGAGATCTCTGTCATTTATACACAAGTAAATCAAGTTATTCAAATGAGATGCATCCCAGGAAATTATTAGCTATGTCAGTGAAGAATAGTGACACTGGGGAGGGGTCCTTAGCAGAGCTCCTAAAAACTACTGCATTTCTTGAGTTTGGTTCTGCTTGCAAAAATGCTTGGACTTACTGATCAGCAAAAGATAAATTTGGTAAAGGCATAATCAGGTAGTCTCTTATCTGTTTGTAGTGTCTTGATTCACTTAAGGTTTAAGGCAGCCATTTTAGGAACACTTAATGCTTAAGCCTGTGTTTGTTGTTAAGGAGAAGCTAATATGAATCATGTGTTGACTACTTACATTCTTGGCAGGTGGTTGGGAATGTGATACATTACAGAACTGATACACTCAGCACACCAAGGGAACAATATGTTTTAAGCAGCTAACCTTTTTCACTGGTAGGTAGCACCAGTTATGAAACTCGAGCATTATGAATCTTTTTGTAGCCTTCAGACTAGAGGGACTGTTAGACAGTGTAATTTAATCTTCTTGTCCCTCTTAGAGAGGTCTTACCCCATATCGAACTCAGCAGTTTGTGTTTGGGGGAAAAAAAAAATACCATGCACATTTCAAAGATGTCACAGAGGCTCCACTGGTAATTTGTTCTAATAGTTAACTGGCCTCACTTGATTTTTTAAAAAAAAAACCCAAACCTGAAAATTGTTTTTTTTCTGCCTTCCTCCATTTGAGTAAAGAGCCTTGATTAAGCAGTATTTGCTTCCCACAAGGAAGCACAGTAATCAAGTCACCATCAATCTTTTTTTATTAGATAAACAGATTCAGTTGTGTATTGCTCTAAGTTATTTACTTCAATCCTCAAGTCACTTCTGTAGCTCTTCTATGTATCTCCCTTTTCACAGCATCCTTTTAATAATATAAACTCCAGTACTGCATGCAGTATTTGTGGTTTCAACAAGGCCATGCGTTGAAATAAAATAGTCTTTGTATTTCTACCTACTACTCTAGGTTTTTATGTCAAAAAATTGCATCAACATTTTTCTGCCCCAGCATTCCACCCAGAACTCCTGTTATTTGATACATTGATACCTTTGCCATTGCCAAAAATCAGTCTCTTGGAAAATGTTTTCTGATAAACTGCATTTGACCATGTTTAAAATTTGTGTGGTTTAGGGTCTGGGTTCTTTGCTTGGTATTGGTCATTTGGGGTTTTGGGTATATTTTGGTGTGATGTTCTTTCTTTTTTTTTTTTTTTTTAAACTAGGTTATTAAGTAGTGCTTATGTATAACTTCCCTTTTCTCACTGCTTTTTTTTGTATCAACAGTAATTTTAATGTTAGTCATTGATGAAAAAGCCAAGTAGCAGCTGCAAGCTTCCTGCCAGTCCCTGCAGAACTGGGCTTTTTTAAATTGACAGTTGGGTTTTTTTAAGTTCTCTCAAACCATATCTCAAAATCTCAGTGCTATGAGTTCATAGGCTGTATGTGTTGCAAGAAAAGGATATCCAAAGCTGTAAGTATTTTTATTTTCCCTATATATTAATAGAGCACACGTACTATTGCTTTTCTAAATCTGGTACCTGAGAGAAAGAGCTGTGGAGAAAAAAAAAACACCACCTGTGAATCAGGTTGTCTTGTACTATGTTCTGTCAGCTGCTCCTAGATTGACTGTCCTGAGTCTTGTGGCAACTTCTTGCATTTTGAATATTTAAAGCTTTTAACAAGACAAATTGAGGGAACTGTGGAGATTTGGGGGTGAGGAGTCTACATTTGCAAACAAAAAGTAGTAAAATTCTTTCCATCCAGTTTTATTCCATTAAAAAAAATCAAAAACCAAATCTATTACAGGACGCTTACAGATAAAAATCATATCTAATTTAGGAGTTTATTAAGTACGCCCAAATAATGAAAGATGCTAAGTAATCATCTCCAAATAATGAGATGCTAAAATACAGCTCTTAACTTAGTATTGTAGTCAGTTTTGCAACACATACACTAAATCATATTTCAAATTCTAGCATTAATAAGTGGATATGGTTGATATGTAGATGTCCAGATTTTTCTTACAACTTAAGGAAAGAAGAGAGAGATTTCCTGTCCCGCATTCAGCTACTTCTAACTTATTGCTGTAAGGTTTGTTTCTTTCTCCTTATTTCCTCAGACTTGTTAGCATGGGTCTTTCCTCTTCTAGAAAGGATAGTAAGGACTTGCAGGTTGAAAACTTATTTGTAAAAGACTTATTACTTTAAAAAGTGTTTTTTGATAATTCAGCAAGGAAGAAAAGCAGTTGTTATATGGTGGTTCTGGCTCTTTTGTATTTCTAATGGCCAGGCTAAGTCTTTTTAAATTTATATTAATGAATTCCCCTAGTTATTTTTGGATGTTCTGGTTTTAATTCTCTGCCGGTTTCGATGTCACTGTTTATTATTAAAACAATATCTTTCTGCATGATAAAATTATAGGTGATAGCATTCTGTAATTTAGCTCTGTCCTTGCAGAAATTAAGGTATGGTTCCCAGTTTGTGAATGGCAGATTTTTGTGAGCTCCCAACAGCTTCAGGCATTCTCATGTGTATGTCATCCTCAGAAAGCAAGCTGTAGCAACAATGACACCTCTGTTAAGGCTGTTAATATAAGCCTTTCCATAATGTTGCTAGTGTTTATAGATTAATCAATAACTTGGAAGGGGAGATGTCTGCGAGGTTAAGCAATTTTCACCTCTAACACGGCCAGTTTCATCTTCAGCTTAAGTGTACTTGACATTTTGGAACCAGTCACAGCAAAAGATGCCACAAACAAGTAGAGATGTTGGACAGATATAGCAGTAGGAATCTGTACTTCAGATGTTTTCTCCTTGAATATCCTTTCTGCAGACCGTGTATTTGTTGATAGATGCAGTGATATTCCTCATAGATAAAATCACCACAGGTTTCTTTCTGAAATTGAATAAGATTAAATAAGCATTTTTATTTTCAGAGTTCAGATAAAGTATTTAATCATTTGTTATCTCAGGCTTAATTTAAAAAAAAAAACCAAAAACTCTAGATCCAGTAGTGCTCATATTTACACTGACACTGTTGTCAGTTGACTTACATAACTGGAATTAAACAGCAAAGTTAAGACAGACCTAAATCAACTTCTCAAATTTAATATTCCTTTGGAAAATTTTAAAATATTCTTCTATTTGAACAGGAGAAGGTTTCCTTCTTAAAGTGACACCTGATTTAAGAGTTGTCCAGAATTCTAGTCATGTGTTTAACTTTTATCGTATTGACTTCCAAGGAATTAAATGTATGCTTAAAAGGAGATGCTTGCTGATGTACCATGCTGCAAAAGCTAGCTGACTAGTGTGATCACATCTTGGAAATCTTTTAGTGTACTACTTGTGATACAGATGGTAAACGTTTGAGGTAGGTGTAGCTTGGGCAGTCACTTATAGAAAATGTCTCCAGACTGCCAGTATCCTGTAGCAGTATTATAAACAATTCCAGTGATTTGTCAAGCTGCCAGCTAGAACGGAGTAATCACCTCTCTCGATTTCACAACAAACAAGTCTGAACCTCCTGAACATCAGTGTGAAACTCACCAAGAAATTCACTGCTGCCCACTGCGGGTTTTTAAACACAGGATTGGGCTATCAATTTAAACTGTAAGTATGAATCACTAGTTTAGGTTTATATACAATGTAGAAACCAGTCATTTCTAACTACTGCTGTCTGTAACTATTTGCATTTTCTAAATGTCAATATATCCACAAGCATATGGGACTATTACAGAACTCGTGCATCATGATATAGATTAGGAGTCGTTTAATGTCACTGAAGTCTTCAGTAGTTCTCGTGTGATAGTTTCTAACATTAAGACATTGGTAGACACCGTAGTATAAAAAAAATACCAAACAAACAAACAAACAAACAAAAAAAAAAACCAAGCAAAGAAACCACACACAGAGAAAACAAAAAACTCTGGAAAATATCTTTAGAAGTGGAATGGCAAAGAATCCTGCCCCAGATTTTTAGTCCAAATTTGTGTGTGGTGTTAGGAAAGGCTGTAAATGCTGAAAATGTATTAAGGAAAAAATAAAGTTTTGTAATGTGATACACTGGTAATGCTTTAGTTTAGCCATGGCTGCATGTTAGTGGTTTATTAAAGGTCTTTGATTTATATTTCTATAACTGTAAATAAGTACACTTCTAGATGCTATAAGTATTAGTTACTTTTCTGCATGCTTTTGAGAAAGCCCTGAATACTTGAATAACAAAAATGTACCTTTGGAATGAGATCTCATTCCTGTGTGTTACTGTAGTGCAGAAAGCAATGTGCCCCTAATCCAGGTTTATGCCTTTACATTTTAACAAAGTAAAGAGAAGACTTGGTTGGAACCCAGAGGGCAAATGTGTGCTTAAGCAGAATAAGAACTTCCCAGGAAGAGCGTTTTTAATGAGACATATTTACTCTGGCTGTTACCTTCACTTTCTGTGGCGGTTCTTGTCCTTCATCTTTTCTTTTTCTTATTCCTCCATGATACAATCAGTGTCTCAAACTGAATCTCCTCTTGTTTACATGTCTGTAAGGCTGAAAGTAATTCGATTAAAGTAGGTTCTGCTAGACAGGTGGCTGTATGTGAAGCAGGAGGAGAGGGAGTTAGGGACTTTATCTGTGTGGCATGTTTTTTTTTCTTTTTGTTTTATTTTAAATTACAGGGATGACAAACATTTTGGTTGAGCATCCCCTCCTCTAACAGATGAGCCTCACAGAATGAAGAGGCACTGTGGCCTTCTATTTTTCTCTTCTTTCCTGACTGCATCCCTTTAGCTTCCCATATCAATTTTTGTATTCTTGCCCTCCACCCGCTGAGTCACTTCTCCCCTCCCAGCTGGAGCATGCTCCCCCTTTCTCCCTCCTCGCAGCTGTGTTGTAGGGTTCCTGTCGTCATAGTGACAGTAGGCAACTGATGGGAAAGGAAAGAAATAGAGAACAGCACCAACAACCACTTTAGATCCCTGCAAAAAGCCAGTGCTGTTGTAATTGCTGCCTTGCTTGAGCAGACACCCAACGCTTTGGAAATCTGACACTACTTGACTACTTTCACCTCCTTATTTCATAACGAAAACCTAATCAAGACCTAAGCTTTTGTACTTAAATCATCCTGGAGCAGCAGGGTAAAGTCAGTAGGGTGCTGGATTAGGGGGAGAGGCACGTTGGTAAATGTACAGCTTGGTCTCTGGCTGCTCAAGTGCTTCATCATTCTGTATCTCAGTTCATCACCTGTAAAAGCAGGAGATTTGATTGTTTTGTAGATCTTGGAGAGGTTTCTGATCATTATTAATATACGTTATTTTCCTTTGGGCTATCAGTTGTGTAGTTGGTTGCATGTAAAATTATAACCTCTGCTGCTCTGCTATTGCCTATGAACCTGTTAGTACTGACCCAAAGCAGCATGTTGCTGTCCTGCATGTCAAGACCCAAATACACGCTGACAGACAACACACTTGTGAATA
Organism: Morus bassanus; assembly: GCA_031468815.1. Classification (NCBI taxonomy): domain Eukaryota; kingdom Metazoa; phylum Chordata; class Aves; order Suliformes; family Sulidae; genus Morus; species Morus bassanus. Next base: position 94,693,675 of record CM062569.1, read on the forward strand.
CTAAGCATGAGAATGTGACCCTGGCTCATCCTCTCGCTGTTAAGGCTCACGTTGCTCTTTCTCTCTAACGAGACTTGTTTCAATGCAGTATTTTCAGTTCTCACATTCAAAGAAATAATAGGGAGCAGGGGAAGAGGAAAGCCATTTGAATGCAGAATTTCTCTTGTTCAATATTACCCTGCTGTTTAAACACTCTGGACACTGTAAAAACAGTAAAAAGTTCATTTCTAACACAAAGGAGCTTACAGTCAGTGTGGCTGAGTGACAAGGAAAATGAAGACAGCAGGAATTGTTGAGTCGTAGTAACCATGTCTTTTTTTTCTTAAACAGTTTTATGTAAGTGTTTTGTATAACATACAGAAAATGCTGCTGTCTCATCTTGGAAGTCAGAATCAGGCCTACCCAATGATTACATTTTATTGTTATTCTGTTATAGTAGCTGTTTTAATTTATGGCATTTTGTAGGCTTATAGCCACACGTTGATATAGCTTCCAGTAGACTTCCAGTATCCATTCAGTTTCCACTTGGGAAATTTCTTGATCTCATATCCTTTGCCTTTGGTTACTGCCCTCTGCAAAATTCACGGGTAGCAGTCTTTTGAAGTACTGAACAACCTTCTGTACAACTGTAACCTGTGCCAGGGAAGCTTTGCAAATTGTCCTCCATCCATCTCCCTTTCCCAATACTTCCATTAAATAATTTTGTTTGCTAGTTTCATCCTATCTTCCTTCCATTTTATCCATGCAAGTGGAAATTGGTTCATAATTGGAGTATGCCCTGTTAGTAATTTGAACTCTATCAAAGCCTTCTGTATAGTAGACTATAGTGGAGGGAAAGGAAGTCCCTTACTTCACTGTGGAATCATGATTGCTCAGTAGTACAGGATTTGCATTGCACATGCCATGCATCAGCTTCCCTCTCTTCCCAGCAATCTGGGGAGGGCTGAAAAAAATTGAAGTTACACTGATATAGCAAAAGACAGAAATACCAGCGCACACAAATTTATTGCTGTAATCTAGCCAAAATGCGCTACAAGCAACCTAAGTGCCTTCCAGGGATCCCCAGCTGCTTTGAACAGCATGTTCTGGCTGACCAAAGCTACTGCAGTTTTTCTTATTGCTACCAAAGTTGTGTATTCCTTTGCTGCATCTATGTACCATTAGTTTCTTTTCCCAGCTGCTTTAGCATATGTGACTGCACGAGTAGGCATTAGGGCAAATATGCATTCTCTACTGATAAAGAGCAAATCATTTAAACAGCTGCATCTCTGGTTCACAGTACTAGATGATTTGTATCCAGGTGATGATACTCCACCTCACAAACTCCTCTGCATGAAATCTGAATGTTCGCAGACTCTCAGCTGGTATAACCAGCACAGCTGTACTGACGTGAATGAATCTGCGAGTTTACAGTAGCCTAGCACCTCGCTCTGGGTGGTTGTAGTGGGGAACATGACCTTCACTGACCTGTGGGCCACTGCCAACATCTGACACTTTCCTCCTTTTCTTGATGCAGATATTTTAAATGATAGTCTTGAGCCTTCAGTCTTTGCCTAGCTGGTCTAACAACAAGTGAAGTCTTGTGTGAATTCATACCTGTTCTGCCTGCTTCTGTACTTTTCCATAAGAATTGAGTCATCTTACTTTTCTCAGAGCTATTTATTTCTGGGTGGGTTGATGATACTTGGCAAGGACTTCCATATATCTCACCATACAAACTATCTCTTTGCATCTTGCTGCTGAGGGAGAAGGAGAGAACTCAGAACCAGTTTTACGGAACTATTTTTGCTTCCTTAGGTTGATGATACCAATTTTTCATCAATCTAATTTAATAAGCATGAATGAAAGGTTTCTTAAGTTGCTTTTTTACAAGGGATTGTTTAAAAGCTGAATTTATAAATGTTAGGAACGTTGAGAGAATGCAACATAAGCCTAATTCACTGATAAGTCCAACTTCAAGGTGTGTAGAACAGAATGAAAAATGCTTTGTGACCTAAAGTCCTGACTGCTAGAAACAGATTCTGCCAAGTCAATTTTGTTTAGTACATTAGTCTCAGTGGGTGATGTGGTGGTGTGATTTTTGGAATGAGGACCAAGGTGCGAATGTAACACTGAACTGGATGTCAGTATCCTTGCACAGCTAGCCACAAAAATAAATTTATTTTGTTGCTTTACTTTTCACTGGCAAATGGAAATTGCACTGTCGCAATGCCAGATATAATATGAGATAAAAACTTTGTTTTGGTAGCTTGAATAATAGACTAACTAGGTGCAAAAATCATAAGTATAATAGAACTGTAATGGTTGCAACACCTTAAAGAGAACCTAACAAACATTTAATAAAAAAGATGCATCCTTAACGCATGATGAGCTTAATGTCTTTCATGCTTCTGTCTTAAATCCAACTTAGGTGCTTTCTCATCCGGATGGCTTAGGTTTGCAGTGTGTTCACAGGCCGTTCCTTTCTGTTTACATTTTTACTATGCACTCAACTCCATTAGTATATCAGCATTTCTTGAGTATTTACAAATGGAAACATATTTTCTTAGTCTGGACAAATAAATACCTCTGTCTAGTTTTTTTGGTCGTTGCCTCTCTAAAGACGAGGAGTTAGAAGCTAATACTCTTTATTACGTGTCTTTTTTTATAGAATACTTTGTTATCCTGATTATAAAATGAAGCATAACATATGATTTCCAAAAATGACAAAGGCATGCAGCTGTTCAGTTGATAGGAAAATGATTTGTTGTGAAACCTTATGAAAAGTGACTATCATTAAATATAGGAATTGTATTCAGTAATAAGAGGGCTGGAACACCTCTCCTGAGAGGACAGGCTGAGAGAGTTGGGGCTGTTCAGCCTGGAGAAGAGAAGGCTCTGGAGAGACCTTATTGCAGCCTTCCAGTACTTAAAGGGGTACTGTAGGAACGATGGGGACAAACTTTTTAGCAGGGCCTGTTGCAGTAGGACAAGGGGTAATGGTTTTAAACTAAAAGAGGGTAGATTCAGAGTAGATCTAAGGAAGAAATGTAAAATGAGAGTGGTGAGATACTGGAGCAGGTTGCCCAGAGAGGTGGTAGATGCCCCATCCCTGGAAACATTCAAGGTCAGGTTGGATGGGGCTCTGAGCAACCTGATCTGGTTGGAGATGTCCCTGCTCACTGCAGGGGGGTTGGACTAGATGACCTCTGAAGGTCCCTTCCAACCCAAACTATTCTGTGATTCTATGATTATATATCTGTAATTACTCAGCTAGCAATCTAGAGGAAGCAGCAAATAAAGTGAAAATGTCTCAAGTAGTTCTTAGTGCTCAAGTGTAGCACCTGTTCTTTTCCAGCCTTCATTCAATATCCTAAAAAGCCTTAGTTCTTCTAATGCTTGACTAACAAATTTAGGTTAGTTTTCCATTATATTTTTTAGTCCGTTATTTGTCTGTTTTCGATCTTAGCTATTCCCTTGCATCTTTATATCTCTGTCCATCATCTGTACTGATGCTGACACATCAGTATGCTGACACAGTAAGTTCAAACATCTTTGGGTGCTGTTTTAATAAACAGTTTTGTTGGGTTTAAAGACAAGATAGCTGAATTAAGTATGCATCTTCATTAAGAGTTGTTCCCCAGAGAACCTGACTTTACTGAATGCTTAGATCAATGCACTTTTCCTATCACAAGCTATGTAAAATAGTAAAGATTCTGCTGTAGAAGCCCAAACGTATAAAGACATGAGCAAAAATAAATGTGGTTGAAATTGAGACAGTGTTGATAGATCAGCACAGAGAGGCAGCAACTGCTGCAGGCTCCAGGGCGGGTCTGCAAGTCTATAACACTTCATACCCTGAACTGCTGCAATAGAACAGGTTCGTGCAAGGACCTGATTTTATTCCACCTCTTCACTGAAGCATATAAGAATACCTTGCTAAACTGCTCGTACGGTTAGAAGAGTGATATCTAGCAATATTATAACAAGTGATGATAATAAAGTCTAGCTAGCATCAGACTTAACATTTGGAGGAGCCTGTCTCTTTTTATGTGACCACAGAAAAGGGGAGTGAATATTGTGGTAGCTTGTACATCTCAGTTAAACATCTTAGCTGAACTGTAGTGTTTTTACTGAAAAGAACATAGTGTCTATCCTTCCTGTTCTTCTGCCAGAAAAAAGAATTGATTGATTCTTTGTTCAGTACTTCTTTATTTGGTATATAGGTGAACACTGCAGAGGAGAGAAATGTTAACTTGTGCTTGTTACAGCACCTTAAGAATTGGAAATGCATAGCCTTAGGATAAACAGGAAGTCTTAAAGGAATAAAACAGTGAGACAGCTCTTCTGCTTTCATCTCAAGATCCAGGTTTAATCTTGTCCTTTTTTGCCAGCTTTTCTCCTCCTGCAAAAAATGCTGGATTTTCTTGGCACCTTTGTAGCACTCGCCAATGGAAATCTCACACTTGCCTCCATTACTTACTCACTGTCTCTTGGGCTTTTTGTGTTTATTTTGGGCTTTTTTTGGCCCTCCCCTCCTCCTCCCAGTTTTCTGATGCCGTTTTGTTTTTTTCTGCTCTTCAGTGATTCTTTAACTATGTTTACCTCTGATTTGTTTAAGGCATAGAGGTGCCTGGTGAAGTAAGTACTCATAGTCAGTTCTGAAATGCTGCTCAGCTGAACTTTGGTACCATAATCTTGAATATACTGTCGATGGGTGGACTGTTCAATGCTAAGTATTACACAGTTTTGGATAAAGACTTTTATTCCCTTTCAGAGAAAAAAAAAAATATATCAAGGAAGAATGAAAGATTATCAAATACGATATGCAGTGTTTCCTTACTTCATATGTATTACACACATGTATGTATCTGTGTTTCTAATTTCAAGCAGATTGTAAGATATTTTAGTGATTGCATGGAATTTAGATGAATGTTTAAGTAATCTCAAATTACTTTTCCCAAGAAAAAAATTCTGTGACAGAATTTTCTTTGACATATGTTTAGAAATTGTAATGGTATACGGCATCCACTAATTATCAGAAAAGTTTGTGTTTGAAAATAAACATCACACTTTGTTCAGTGCAAAACTATATATATATGCACATAGAGAACTTCAGCAAAAGCTTTATAGATGATGTAATAACTTTTGAACATATGCAGAAAAATATCTAAGTAAAAATGCAATTGTTAAATTACGTGAATGTATTCTGTAGTGATTATCTACAGACCTTTTCACCTGGCATTTTTGTTAAATACATTCTTGGTTAAATATGTATTAAAGTGAAATGCCTCTAGTAGTTGTATTACGCGCTGTATAAACTTTCATTGTGTATTATAGATCTGTTAGTTCAAATGTATTTTCAAGGTTTCTATACTTCCCTTTTTTTATAACTTCTCTTTTAATGGCAGTAATTCCATACAATTAAACTTGCTTGCAGTGAAATACTTAATTTAAAAGCCAAATCAGTGGAAAGCCCTGAATTATTTTGAGCTGTTTGCAGTCTATTTTCTGGTGAACTTCTGCCAGCTTTTTGTGTCACTGTACTTGTTAGTAGAGTGGAAATTCTCTCTACCTGCTACAGTATAAGGTAATGGCAGAAGCGAATCTTGCGTGAAGTCCTGGTTAGCGTGTATCTCCTTCAGAGGATGAATGAGTAGTAAAAGTTAGGCTGCAGTCTCCTTTGATGTTGCTCAGCCAGAGGAGTAGCCACCACCACAGAGCCAGGCACCTGCTGTCTCCATCCAGATGGCCACCATTCCCGGTCCTGCTTTCACAGGCATCAGTGCTCTGGCCTCTGTCTCCGGAGAACCTAAATCCATTGTTGCGGTTTGTTGGTCGTGTCACTTGCAGCAAGATTTTTGTGAACTCTTTAGCATTCCAGAATGAAAAAAGTCCTGTGAACACAGGAACTGACTCCCAAAGTCAAACTGCCAGTTCTTTGAGAAGACAGAAACCTGTACCATGTGGCCTCTTGTCCACCTTGACTAAAGATAGCTTTTATGAAGGGGAGAGGAGGGGGATTTAACAACCATTGATTGTGGTGATTTCAAACTTAGCATTCAAGTGAAACCCCAAGAAACCTGGTTTTGCTAATGAGATGTGCAGGTAGCTTGTAACCTTACTGCAGATTTCCTGGACTTTATTTTTGGTTTAAATAAGTTAATTCTGTTGAGTTTCTGTCCTGCTTTCTCTTTGCTGTTCTTCAGTGTATAAGAAAATGACCCACTTTCTCATGGTTCATTTTGCATCTCTTTTAGTTGTCCTTCAGAAAGAATTGAAACGGAGCTGAGCTGTGCATAAAACCCTGTATCTTTAGGACCTGTATAAAACACAGTATGTTGGGTTTGGGTTTTTTGTTTTGGTTTGGTTGTGTTTTGGTTTGGTTTGTTTGTTTATTTTGTTTTTTTTTTTTTTTTTAAAGCACTTTTTCATAAAGTGAACAGCCATCCGGGAGTCTTTATACAAAAAAATGAAACCTTGCTTGCCAAGACAGCAATTTTGATCTGTATCCCCACAGAAAATATTCAGGTTGATACATATGCAATAATTTTTCACGTGCTTCATGAGTAGCATGAAGCATGAGTAGTGATACAGCTATGAGAGTAATGGTAGTATAGTGTAAAAGCACTTGGATAGTTTGTACAGATAGGAACAGCAACAGTCATGTAAGATGTCTAATTATTATAGAAGCACACAGATCTTTTTAAATTTATGATACCTACTTAGCCAGCCTGCATCATCTAATCAGCTTTAAAAATTTGTGTGTTCCTAAGGTGAAAAAGGCCAAATGAAGCTATAGTCTTTGACTCCAGCAAAACATTTGCGTTTTCGATGAGAGTTTTTTCACCAGACTTGCATTTTTTAATTAAAGTTAAGGAAACTGTTACTGCTTAAACAGATTGAAATTCTTGTCAGACCTATGTTCCTTGCATCTAAATCCAGCATCTTCACTTTTTGCAATTGGCTTAATAATGCAGGGGTCGATCTTGTAACTGGAGCCTACAAGCAGGCTCCCTTTTGTTCTATACAAGTAAAATGAATAAACAGTTTTACATTTTTTTGTTTAAACAAAATTCTGTGTGGGACGTCTTCAGGCTCTGAATATAAAAATAAAATATTCCTTTAGCGTCAGAAAACTTTGTGGCATAGTAGTGATCTTGGGAAAAATCAGATATGATTTGGCTGCCCTAAGTATTGGTGGAAGCAATTTTCACAGCTTAAGCATAGGAAGCCTGAATACCTCTTTGACAACAAGCGTCAGTCAGATGAGAGAGACCAGAAGCAAAGTCTTTGTGAGGGGGAAGAAAAATTATATCATTTAGTTAGTTTCCAGCTTTTGAGAAGGTTCAGATTAAAGCATAACAGAAGTCCAGTGCAGGGGATATACTATATATCAAGTATGTGTGATTTTGTAACCTTGTCACTACTCTAAAAGAGCAGCGTGACTGACTTTAAGCTGAGTATCTCAAGTTGTGCTAAAGGTTTGACAAAGTTCTGAGTATCTCGCTCTTGGAATGATGTGGAGATACTCCAATTTCAGAAATGGGAAGCAGTATGTTTTTCACTCTAAACTGGAAAGAATAATGTCAAATTATAAACATAAAGTGAGGCAACAATTTTGCACTGCATGTCAAATTAATTCTAGGTGGAACCAGACTAGGAGGACAGAAGAAGGAGTTTTGAGGGGGTTTTTCTTTGTGTGCACTTGTTTAAGGTTCTGATCTATAGTCTGATAATGTCTTCATCTCTTCAGGAAAAAATTATCAAGCAGGTTTTAGTGATGAACCATAGCAATGTTAGAGGCACTGCACAAATACTGGCAGCATAATAAAAGGAACTTTTATTGACTAGCTGAGAAGGCACTCTCAGAACTGTCATGGCAGGAGGATGAGAAGATGACCAGAACAGTTCTTCTCAGTTTATTTTTTCTTTGCCTCCCCATCATGTGTAAGCCTTTGTGATATGTGTTATTAATTACTACTAAAAGGTTAGGGAGAGCAAAAGGAAGTCTGAAAGGATTGAAGGAAAGGTGAAATACACTCTGCTGTGCTGTCCAGCTCTATCAGGGTTAAACCATCACTCAGTTACAACTCTCTTTTCCTTTTTTCAGATTGGAAGTGGTCAGTTTAAAATTCAGACAGAAGAAGGGTGTTTTTCTTGGAAGCTTTGTCCACCCTAAGTCCAAAAAGTCTTCAAAACTAACTGCTTAGTCAATGGCATGTGTACTGACAATATCCAGTACAGCTCGAAATGTTTACAACAAATCATAGTCTGTCCCCAGGCTATATTCAGTGACACAGTAGTACAATAGCCTCTTACGTCAGAGCTCCCAAATGACTTGTGTCACAATTTCTTTGCCCAAATCTCTTGTCTAGATTGTGGAAGATGCACAAAGGAAACATCATTAAGCCCTAGAGAGGGACTTACTAGACCTGGATTTATTCCTTCTCTCCTCTCACAGATTTCTTACCTGCTGCTGGGTATTTCATTTAGGGAGAATGTCCTGCGTAAAAGTCAGCATATAGGTTACAGGTAGATGCTTGTGGCAGGGTAAGTTCTCTTTGGAAGAACCCTTTTATTGGCCACGAGGGGATTTACCTTCCTCCCAATGGGATTAATAGCAGTATACATCAGCCAGCTCACAAAAGCATGTAAGAGATTCAGTTAGCAATGAGCATCTAGGTACGTGTATAGATATATCAAAGAAGGGAAAGAAAAATTGTGCATATCCATAGCATATTATGTGTAGTCTGTGACTTATAGCTATTGATACCTAAAGTTTTATGAAGTAGAGAAGAAAAATTAAACTCTCTGTTTGTAGAGGTGTCAGGCAGTACACCAAGTAAAGAAAAAAAGCAATAACATCACCACTACTCTGGATTGGGGGTGTAGCATGTGAGGGGGAAAAACTGTTCTGCAAGCAGATGACAAATTTTAAAATTTGTATGAAATATAATGTCAGGTGTAGACAGATGAACACATTTCCCGTTATCATAACAGGGTTATTTCACAGATCTTGTCGTGTAACTGAAGGACAGTAAGAAAGTCTTTCTTATTTTCAAGCAAAGATGCTATGCTTTAGTGAGATGCAGAGCAACGCCTGTTTTTCCACAAAATAAATGGGAACTAAAAAGAACTTGACACTTTACTAAGCTGAACAGGCAAGTCATTGTGCTCACATTGCCATTTTAAGTGCTTTGCTTTTGTGAAGCAGCACAAGAAATCCTAGAAATGATAAAGACTGAGTGGTCCCTGTTATCCCAGTAACATTTTTCTGTGCCTAGAACTAGGTGATCTAACAGTATAAAGCAGATGATATACAGTGGGATCAATCCCCAGGAAAATAGAGTATGTGTAGTACATGATGTCTTGTTGAGAACACGTGACAAAATTATTTCCATCACTCTCCAAACATAAATTTGTGTAGCAGATGGTATCAGTTGGGGTTTTGGGGTTTTGTTTCAGTTTATTATGAGTAATCATGTTTATGTCATATATCATGTTTCATTCTTTGAAAAACTGTAGCTGGCCAGTAGAAGCCAGGATGGAGCCCTTAGGAGATGAGGAGACATTTGCTGAGAGAGAATAACTTTCTAGAACGTAAAGGACAAACAGGTTGCAGAGGAATGATGGTGGCCAAGGAATAAGCCCTATGTATAGCAGAGACCAGATGTCTGCTGGGAACAGCAGGAAGCCAGGCTTCAGAGGGACTTTCCCTAGAGACCCAAAGGGGACTGTGGAGACTTTTCTGCAACTCTGGAAGTAGCTGATGTGCTGGACTGAGAGCAAGCCTAAGCAAAGAGGATTGATTTACCAGGATGGAGTAGGCAAGGTGGAGATACGGTTATGTATTGTTTTGTTTTGATTTTCCTCATCCTGAGTTTACTCCCCAAAAGAATTACCTCTTTCTAGTGTCTGTTCTAATAAAACCTAGATTTCCTCTCTAAAAGCTGTTTTGGAGTGTTCACTGTGGGGGGAAAAAAGGTTTGAGCAGTCTGACCTAACAGCTCTGGCCAGAGCAGAGCCCCATTGCAGTGCAGCATGCAGTCACAAACGGACCTACATCACTGGGAAGACTGTGGCACCAGATTCCTGTCTATTACAAACTGGCAGATTACCAGCTTACACAGCCCTTCAGGATCTTCCCTATGGTGTTTCTCATTTTTACAGCATAGCTGTCTGCATATTTATATGTATGATTAGCTTAACATAGAGCTTGGTCACTAAGAAATTACTTACATTAACGTGTTTTCAACTGTTCTTTAAAACATAATTAATTTAAAATGTGATTAATAAAAATAAGCTGAACCCAGACCCTAAAACATTCCTGTTTCTACAAAGCTGCTTAGAAACTATGTAGTTAAATTTAAATCAAATCAGAGTTAAGATCCAAATATAAGTTGGTAAAGCAAATAGTTTAAAATAAAACACTTGGAAGATTTGCATTCTTTCAGACTTTCTTTTTCCAAAGTGTTTTGAAATAGGATTTACTGAAAGAACCATGTAAGAAATTGTAGTTGTGGCAGCTCTTTCATATGTGGGGTTAAATGTGATTGGTTATTGGATGCTGTGTAACAAGTGAAGAAATGTTGTGAAATATTGCAAAAATTGAATTGAGGTATCATTTAAATATTTGATAACTGAAGTTGATAAATTGGGGCGGGTTTTGTTGCTGAGTATCTTCACTTTGCTATGCCAGTGTCTGTGGACTTTTAGATAGCTCTTTTGTACAAAAGATTGTACTTTTAGTTAGATCTGCTCTTTGATACTGTTTTATCACAGGGGAAAACTAGATATCAGTTTTTCATTAGGTTGCTTATCATTTAATAGTCTGTGGTCCTGTAGTCTGAATAACTTCTTATAGTTTGCACTATTTTAGCTGGTATATTTGGAAAGAACATTTTAAATGCTGAACAGGATTTTAAGATTGCAGCTTTTCTTATCATTTCTGTTGTTATCCTGAGCAAAGGGAGAGCTTTGGATTCTTTACACTAAGCATTGGTTGAAAACCGGCTCTGGGTTAAAAAGAGACTTCAAAGAAAACTCTGAATGTGTATTTGTGTCCAGCGAAGTTAAAAGAAAGAACAAATTTAAGTGCAAATGTGACATCAAATGTTTAAAATGTTTCCAGTTTTTTAATAATCTCCCTCTCCAATTCATGGTGAAGCTTTCTGTTCAAATACAAAGACGTAATCTTATTAGCCAAAGACTAAAGATTTCTCTATTTAGTAGCAATTAGTCTTCGTCACTGCTAAACTGTAGAAACTTCATAGGTAGCTTTAGGATCCTTGAGCATTTCTGATGTAGTAGCCTTCAAAAAAGTTACTGATTGTCATTGAATCTCTGTTCTTTCATGTCTGTGAATATGCTCAGCTCCATGATTTTATTTTATTTTCCTCACTGAGTCAACATAATAATTCTCAGTGGTTTTGGGAGGCACCACTGAGTCCGTATAGGAAGTGCTGTGTGATGCCTCGATACAACGGGGACTGACTTGGATTGTTTGCATATGACCCCAAAAAAGCCAAAATAAATGAAGATTAAGCTTGAAATTTGAAGAATAATAATGAGAAAGATCAATAAAAGGTCAAAATATTTCCTTTTGTTTAAAAATGAAGTCACTGAACATTACAGAATTTGTATTAGAAAAGTTGTTATTTAAGAAAACTTGGGGGTTTCATCAAGCATAGCTTTTTGCATAAAGTGGCAGGAGGCCTGAAACTTTATTGCCAAAATTAATTTATCCATTGGAATAGTTTCAAATATCTCCTGGACGCCTTAGATCAACGTGTGTGTGGACTGAGTGTATGTATCAAAAAGCAAAGCAAGCTTAGAGTCTGTTTCATCATGTGTCCAGCTGGGATTGTGAATACTCGTGATTGTATGCTGAGAGATCAGAGAAGCAGTAGTAATGGGATCTTCAGTTTCTTCCTGTTCAGGTGATGTGACTGTCACATCAGGATGTTGTGAAAAGTCTCAGTTTTTAGACACAGTCAATAACCGAGACATTGGTTGGTGGGGCTGTGAGACGAAATGTGACTCCTGACTTTGTCCTGTGTGGAGTTTGGCTCTCAAGAAACACATTGCAACAGCAACATTAGCTTTCAACATCCTGCTGAAACAACAACAACAACAAAAAAAAAAAAAAAATCCACAACAATTGTGATCCACTTCAAGAAGGGACACTACACAAAAATAAAGATACTTACTAAAAAGAACCTAAAAAAGGTCATCTAAGAGAAGGAAGTTGTACCAGCTGGCATGGAAGCTACTTAAGAACACCATATGTGATATTCAAGGCCAGCGCCCACCACCTGCCATGAAAGGCTTAAGAAAAAGTGAAAGGAAGACAGCAGAGCTAGACAACAGAGAAAAGGAAGTTGTTAGAAAGAAGTAAGTGTCCTTTAAAAAGCTGAATTCACACCCAAATGATGTTTTAAACTGTTTTAAATGTAAAGATATGGTAAGACAGACTAAGGACTATCTGAGCAAATGGTACAAAGAATTAAAACCAGTAATAGGTCTTACTTCTGATGCATCAGGAGCAATGCACCTGCCAGTCCTTTGAGCCAATGATCATGGTGTAGAAGGCATACTTAGAGAGGCCTGTTTCAGAGAAGTTAAACAAATTCTTTGCATTAATGTTATCTTTGGAAAGAACTATGGAGAATCCCATGCTGGAACGCTCCTTCTTGGGCTTTCTCAAAAGATATGTGAAATTGAAGTGATTTAATGGTCATGCAACAAAATAAATTATAACATGGAATCACCAGTACCAGATTTTATTCACCTAAAATTTCTGAAAGAATTCAAGGAAAAAAATTGCCCACATTACTGATAGTGATGCATAACCCCTTGCTTTTCAATATTGCCTTGTTATCAGAGACTTTGAGGCTGGATAGTGTAATGCCAGTTTTTTAAGAGAGTTCTTAAATCATCCAAGGAACTGCAAGCCTGTAATCCTACTGTTTGCCTTTGGCAGTTCAGCACAAATTATAATACAAATTACGAATTGTGGATGCCCGAAAACCTCTGATCTGCATGGGAAAGACCAACGTGAGGTCTGTGCACATCTTCGAATTCTTTGAAGAGCCAGGATAAGGGTGCTACAGCTGATGTGGTTTCCTTGAATTTCCACAAAGTTTTTGATAAAGCCCCTCACCAAAAGGGGCGTAGACATAGCGTGAAAGGGGAAGTCCCAGAATAGGTAAGTAGATGAAGAGAATGCAGCACTTCTCAAAACAGGGAGTTCCCAACTGGAGGCTTGTGTTTGATAGATGGTCAACTGAAAAGAGTGAACAGTGAAGGTTTCCTGATGGCTACACAGATACCGACTGAACTAAAGGCAAGAGCTGGGTGCAACGTAATCTCAGATTGAGTGATTTGTCAAAAATGGCAGATGAAACACATTTTAGATAGTTGTCAAGTGATGCACTTAGGAAAAAATAACCAGTCAAAATTCACCTGCAAAATGGTGTGCTCAGAGATGGCTGTTACCAGGTACAGGTAAGATTTTACAGTATGATAAATAACTCTGTGAAAACAACATTTCAGCACTTAGCAGCAGTCAAAAAGCAAATAAAATGATGGCAATTGTTAGGGTAAAAAGTACAAAGAAGGAACGTCATTATACCACTATAAATCCAATGTTCAGCTTACCCTGAATGCGGTGTACGGCCACTGTTTGATACAGGTTATTATACTCAGTAGGTGTTTGTTGTGACCAAGTACAGCTCCTCTTATGGCAGAAGTTTGACATAGCTTACGAGTAAGAGAAATTTATCTGTATATACATTCAGATAAACATTTAGCATTGAAGACTATTGCAGACCATGACATCTGCCTTTAATTAGTATTGTCATTGCTATTTGCTTTAAATCCAAGAAGCAGTACTCTGTTGTGGTAGGCAGTGTGTATGCAACATTTGCTAGTTTTAGAGGAATTCTTTATTTGTGAGTATACAAGCATAGTATGAATGAAAAAACAAAAGATGGTCCCTGTCCTAAACAGCTTCCAGACTTTTGCAATTTTCTCCAACATCAAAAGTGCTGTAGATTACTAAAACCTTTGAAGTGGGGTTTTTTTCTGTTTTCAAATGATGATTTGAAACAATTTCCAGAGAAAAGAGTGCAAAAATATTAACATCATCTTGTGCTCCTGAGATCTTTTCCTTATTGCTTTTATTCTAATGAACTGTTACATTTTATTGCACTCGTTAGCCACAGCTTTTTACTCTTGGCCAAATTGTAGCTGCTGATATCTTAATTGGCACTAAAAATAACATTATTTTTTTTCCCTTGCAAGATCCTAAACTAAAGTTAAATTCCTCTGTGCTGACTGCTTGGTACACTGTGGAAAATCCATCCAGTATATCAGGGCGAAAAGAGTTTAAACTGGATGAAAAGTCAGGAGAGGCACATGTCCTGTTTTAGCTGAGCAAAAGAACAAAATTACTATGAACAACATCCAGAAAGCTGACTGTGGGACTTGGTCCTTGAGCAGGGGAGCCAGCTGCCATGCCTGAGTCATGATGAGCACATTAGAGAGGAAATTTCTAAAGCTCAGAGGATATTCTTTGACTATCTTTTCCTCAGCCTGCTTTAGCTCTCTTTTTTTTTTTTTATGTGCTGCTCTAAAGGTTTGTTCTAATGATATTTAGGGACCTGATTTTTAAAATTCCCTAGTATCATCAGCTTAGATACTCAAAGGCAAAATTCTGTTTGGCATGCTGTGGAACTTTGTATACCTTAGACTTGCAGACAGCTAAGTACCTAGCCTCCCATTTTTCATTGTCTTATATGACAATTTCGCTGAGTGTTTCCATCTGCCATTGTCTGAAGGAAGTGAAATAATACAGATAATCTTGGGGAAGCTCATCTTTTCAGTCACAGAGTTGCCAGCAATGGTGATGGTTAGTCTGGATGGGTCAGCTGTTGCTGTTAGCCTATGTTAAGATTTGTATTTAATCTCTTTGTGTCTTCAGCTGCCCTGGTGATGAATACAGAATAACTTGCTAATATAATAGAAGTTAATAAATAAAAGTCAGCTTATTTGGAGTCTTGATGTAAATCTTTTTTTTATTATTTTATTTTCTATTTGTCCTTGAAGATATAAACTGGATATGCTGACTTTTCATTATCAAAATTTAATAAGCAGTAGCTATAAACTGGGTCCTCTATTTCATTTTAAGTCTATTTTTGACATATCATAGAATCATAGAATGGTTTAGGTTGGAAGGGACCTTTAGAGGTCATCTAGTCCAACTCCCCTGCAGTGAACAGAGACATCCCCAACTAGATCAGGTTGCTCAGAGCCCCATCCAACCTGACTTTGAATGTTTCCAGGGATGAGGCATCTACCACCTCTCTGGGCAACCTGTTCCAGTGTTTCACCACCCTCATTGTAAAGAACTTCTTCCTTATATCCAGTCTAAATCTACCCTCCTTTAGTTTAAAACTATTACCCCTTGTCCTATCGCAACAGGCCCTGCTAAAGAGATTGCCCCCATCCTTCCTATAGTTCCCATTTAAGTACTGAAAGGCCGCAATAAGGTCTCCCCGCAGCCTTCTCTTCTCCAGGCTGAACAACCCCAACTATCTCAGCCTGTCCTCTCAGGAGAGGTGCTCCAGCCCTTGCATCATCTTTGTGGCCCTCCTCTGGACCCGCTCCAACAGGTCCATGTCCTTCCTGTGCTGAGGGCTCCAGAGCTGGACGCAGGACTCCAGGTGGGGTCTCACCAGAGCAGAGCAGAGCAGAGTGGCAGAATCACCTCCCTCGACCTGCTGACCACGCTTCTTTTGATGCAGTCCAGGATACAGTTGGCTTTCTGGACTGCAAGTGCATGTTGCTGGCTCATGTCCAGCTTTTCATCCACCAGTACCCCCAAGTTCTCCTCCTTAGGGCTGCTCTCAATCCCTTCATCCCCCAGATGCTATTGGTACTGGGGGTTGCCCCAACCCAGGTGCAGGACCCTGCACTTGGCCTTGTTGAACCTTATGAAGTTCTCACAGGCCCACCTCTCCAGGTTGTCTAGGTCTCTTTGAATGACATCCCATCCTTCTGACATGTCAAGTGCACCACTCAGCTTGGTGTCATCTGCAAACTTGCTGAGGTGCACACGATCCCACTGTCTATGTCACTGATGAAGATGTTAAACAGTACTGGTCCCAGTACAGACCCTTGAGGGACACCACTCATCACCTGTCTCCATCTGGACATCGAGCCATTGACCGCTGCCCTCTGGATGTGACCATCCAACCAATTCCATATCCACTAAACAGTCCACCCATGAAATCTATATCTCCCCAGTTTAGAGAGAAGGATACTGTGGGGGACTGTGTCAAAGGCCTTACAGAAGTCCAGATAGATGACGTCCATAGCTCTTCCCTTGTCTACTGATGCAGTCACTCCATCATAGAAGATCACTAGGTTGGTCAGGCAGGACTTGCCCTTGGGGAAGCCATGCTGGCTGTCTCAGATCACCTCCCTGTCCTCCATGTGCCTCACCATAGCTTCTAGGAGGATCTGTTCCATGATCTTCCCAGGCACAGAGGTGAGGCTGACAGGGCGGTAGTTCCCCGGGTCCTCCTTACTACCCTTTTTGAAGATGAGCACAATGTTTCCCTTTTTCCAGTCCCCAGGGACTTCACCTGACTGCCACGACTTTTGAAATATCATGGAGAGCGGCTCAGCAACCACATCAGCCAATTCCCTCAGGACTCTGGGGTGCATCTCATCAGGTCCCATAGACTTGGGTATATCCAAGTTCCTGAGGCGGTCACAAACCTGATCTTCCCTTACAGTGGGAGTGGCTTTATCCCCCTGGTCTCCATCTTGTGGTTCATCAACTCAGGAGGGGTGAGGAGAGAGGTCACCAGTGAAGACTGAGGCAGAAAAGTTGTTGAGTACCTCAGCCTTCTCCTCATCTCTTGATACTAGGTCTGTTGATATTATCAACTATCTGTTGCTATTTCTGCCTCTATTCTATTAAGGGGCCATGCAGTTTGCATGGAGGAAACTTTTTAATTTTTCAGACCAGATGAGATAGGCTGTTAGAAGGTGACATTTTCTTTTGGTGCTGACTTTCCTTTTCAGGCTACTCATTCCCACTTCCGTATCATTCAGTAAGTCAGGCTAGTGTGACTGTGAACCTGCATGGTAAACTGCATCAGGAAAGTAATCTAGACTAAAAATAATTGGGCGGGGGGGGGAGGGGAACCCCACCACCAAAAAACTCCCCAAAAAAATGGTTCTTTTTAACTCTGAACAGTTCCTGAAGAGGGTGTTGTTATTAAGGCTGAAAGAAATGCTTATGAAATTATGACTGTGGCTGGAAAATGTGTGTGGGCATTCTGTCCGGAAGCCACTTGGCACAGTCTGAGAGGGCACCAAGTTCAGACTAAACAGGTTAAAGACAGTTGCTTTTGGTTAATTGGATTATGTGATAAATTAAGCCACTTGTGGAGCAGAGATGGGTCTTAAGAGGGAGAGGGGTGACAGGCCATTATGGAACAGACGGAGAAGAATCATCAGCTCTTGTGAATTAGGACAAGCTGTAGCTGCAGTTTTGGCTATAGTTGGTGTGGTCTGAAAGCTGATCTTGCTTAAGTATGTATTCAACACCTTACTAAGATTGCTTGTGTAGTATATATTCCCTGCATTTGTTACAAATATGCTGCTTTGACATAACAAATGTCTTCAGTCAGTGGGAAAAATTATTGGAACCAAGTTCCTATCTATTGCAGCTTTATCAGGCCTCTCTATTCGTTTGAAATGTAGAGAATCAGTCAAAAGTTTGGGTTTTTTTTCATAAAACAGTGGATTTTTTTAATTAGTAAAAATCAGTCTGATGAGCAGACTTATGTTAAGAAGCACCTTCCTTCATACTGTTAATTTTTGTGAAAGAGACTAGTTCTTCTCAGTTGTTGCAAGCATCTAGTCCAAATTCATTGTCTACATTTCCTTTGTAGTTAATAGAAGGGGAGAGAGAGATGAAGACCGTCAGGGTGCATTTCCATCCCAGCTGGTTTAGGATGAGCTGAATTGCTTCCTGAAGGTGCTAGTGTTGGTTTATCGGAGGGAGCATAGGTCAAAGTATGCACTAAGGATTTTCAGACAGCTGAAGTTGTGTGAGGTGAACCCCACTGAACATTTCATTTGTTAAGATCGTTGTGTGGGCTGTGACCTAAACATTATGGTTTATATTTCTTGTACAACTCTTACTTATGTTTTAGCATAGCTGTTATAATCAGGTAGCCTTGCTGGCTATGTAAACAACCAGTTCTGGAATCCCACTAAGCTCTTGGCTCCTGTGCATACCACACACACGTGAATTCAATAAGCTAACTGTACCATTTGTAAAACAAGTACTTACTTTTTTTTGCTTGTGAAACTGCTCAGATTACTTAGATGTCACCTTGTTCTTGCATGAAGAGGCAGAAACAGAGCCCATTTTATTACTCTTTCTTTCAAGTGAAATCATACAGATCTTTTTGCAGTTTCTTTCTCTGGTAACTTCTGTGAGAGACCTCCTCTTGTCTGCCAAAGTCTTGTGGTGCTGGGATTATGCTAAGAAACATAGTGTTACAAGCTTGAAGAGTGCAACAGATTTGTATAATAGCTTTGGAATATTTTTCCTGTTATTTTCCATCCGCTTTCTTATGTATGCAAACAAGGTGTTTGCTGTTCTGATCACTGATACCCACTGAGCAAATGTTTTCATTGAGCTTCCATACTGATGCATAAGTCTGGCTTTTGTTTTGTTTTTCCAGAGCTGAAAATGGTTCACTCTAACCCTAGCAGTGAGTTGTTCAAATTAATCCCTTTTGTGTGCATTGGTTTGCATTTGTCAACATCTAATTTCATCTGTGCCTGACGCTGAATCACTAGTAGCTCTCACACATGGAGCAGCAGATACTAAGAAGATATTAAAATATGGGGCAAAGAATGATAAAAACTGCTAGAGGAGTGCCAGTTTAACTCCTCAAGAGAACTAGGTAAAGTCTTGTGTTTGATTTGTTTTCTGTGTTGGAGGAAACTCAGCACAGTTCTGATTTCCTTTCAGTTGGGTATTTATCTTAATAACATACGCATGGGAAGACTACATTCATTCTGCCTTTTGACAGCTTCACACTGGTCTCTTCAAACCTTCTGCTGTCCTGAGCTACCAAACATAAGCAAACTTTTGGGTTTGACTCAAAACATCAGTTTTCTTAAGCTGTGTTCTGCCTTCTGCACCTTTTTTTTTTCAAGTGGCTTCAAACCAACTGAGAGTGCTTGGCTGCACAACATGCTGTAGTTTTGCTGAGATTTAGTGATCCTTGGGTGTTTAAAGAGCACGCTGGGCCGCTTTGCTGGGAGCACAGATTAGAGTCGCTTTATTAGCAAACAGCGTGGGTCACGTTAACAGAAGGCTGGGAAATTTTATGGAACAATGTACCTATGTTTACAGTGAAATTCACCTATTATAACACAAATACTCCCATGAAAATCCAAATTAGATTTTAAGATGAAACATTGATGTTTTGTTTATAGCATCTTTCACCATTCATATCTGCCTTCAGTTCTGATATTTTATTCCTACAGGATGACACAGACGTTATTTTTCCCACATCCCATATGTCCAAATCATGTATAGAGATATTTAGCTCAAATACCATGCGTGTGAAATATTCCACAGTGTGGGTACGAGGTGACGTTTGGTGTGTCTTTAACATGCTGTGGTGTTCAATTACAATACAGCAAATTTATTTTTATGCAGTCGTCTTCATAGAAAGTATGGAAAATTGCTTTGCAATGAGTCATCTGTCAGCTAAAGAACTAAAAATCTTGTGATATTTAAAGAGAGAAAGTGGCTCAGAGCTGACAGAGTTCAGGACAGAAAAAGAAACAGAAATGAGAGGGCCTCCAACCATGGAGAAAATAGAGGCAAAGACTGGTTGGGGGAGGAGTGGCGAGAGAGCTGAACAAGCTGAGAATGTCAGAGGCAGTTCAGGAGACTATGCAGGTTGTTTGGAAACAAGTGTTGGGCTACAGGTGTCTCTCCTGCATTACACCAGCCAAACAAATATTCTTTGACCCTAAGGGAATGGCATAAAACCAGGTGAACAAGAGCACTGGGCTCAGTGCACTGTGAGAAATTTAGAAACATGCAGGTAGAGGTTGAGGGAAGGATAAATGGCTTAACTTTCTAGAGCAAGACATTAGAAGAACACTGGCATTCTGCACTCCATGATGTTTAAACGTGAGGATTTTGTCAGACTGTGAAAGAGGGAATTTCACTTAATTAGACAGGAATTATTATAGGCATGAATATGGACTTGGGCAGCAGTTCAGTAAAAGGGAAGATGGATTCTGCCAGTGTTCCCCTGCTAGTGCCAGGAGGGCTTACACTCAGAAGTGAGCATGTGGGAGAGGCAGTCAGTTCAGGGTCAGAGATGACTTTAGAACTCTGGCTTTGTGTACAGGGATAAGATCTGAGTAAAGAAGCATGAAAGCTGTCTTGGAGAGCAAGAGGGACTTCTTTCCCTTGACATTTGAGCCTTTTGAAGAATTAGCTAGTAAGGAAGTTAAAATGTAGCAAGGGAATGACAGAACCAAGACAGGCTGTTAAAAGAGATCAGAGATTACTTGGCAAGGTCATTGATGCCTTGCATGCTTTCCCTATAAAGTTGATCTCCAAAGCTGAGCTAGCAGTAAGATATCCCAAAGGAGAAGGATGTTTAAGGAGAAAAAGTAGAAGAAACAGAAACAAATGCCTGGTTTTTTTAAGGCACAGCACTATCATGGAGGGATATCATCGATACAAGCACTATTATCTTGTACTGTGAATTACATGCATTCTTCTGGCATTCTTGGTCAAGTCTACTGACTGGTGGTGTGGGGCTCTTGGGGGACCTCTCTCATCCCATGTCCCCCAGCCTGCCCATGCTGGTTTTTGCCCTGGCGATTCTTCTGACCTCACTCTCTGTATAGAACCATATTATCTACCTTGAGAAGGTAAACATGATATAAAGTATGTAGCATGAAGGAGAGTACAGTCTTTATTGAAAGCAGAAGGGAAAAGAACCTGTCTTCTTACTCAATGCATTCAGAAAAGTTGGCTTTGACATTGTACTACTGAAAGGCATTCTAAGCATAAAAGTAAGGTTGGAGCCACTCAGACATCCCAGAACGTGAAGGGAGTAATATTTCACTGTATGCAATTCCAAAATGCTTATTACAGATCTTCTTATTTACAACTATCATGTCTCTTTTGAATCTGCAGAGGAGGAATATCAAGGACGAACCAAGAGAAAGCGCATTCGAAGGAAGAAACAAAAGAACAGTTTGCAGAACTCTAATAATTTACATGGAGAACAGGCAGAGTCTGGAATGCAAGAGACTCTTGTTCAAGATAATTTGCAGCTGCAGCAGACAGACAATCCCAAAATAAGCAAAAACAAAAAGAGGAAAATGAAAAAGAAGCGACAGAAAGAAAAAATGAGAGCAGCTGGCTTGGTAACGAAAACTGCTGGTGTGGATTTTACATATCAGCCTGACAAAAACAACAGAGAAGAAACAGCATGCTTAAAAGACATAGATGAAAAGGCAGATAGCATTCTGGACTTCCTGCAGGCAACACAACAAATTTATTTTTCTGACAGTATGTACCACTCTTTCTCCTTTCGTTTCATGAGAAAAACATAGGAGAAAATAGATGTGCACTTATTGCTGTAGAATGGGCCAAATCTACTAGAGAAGTGTCTCTTTTGAACTCAGTAAGGCATGCGAGTACTTAGTATTTGTCCCATTTTCTGGTGTGTACATAAATATGTAGGAATCGATATAAAAGACTGTGGTCCTAATCTCTTTGTTTCCCTGTCTTTGAAATTACACATAATATTCCTTTTTCTTTTTTAAAACATTCCAATGCACTTGAGGAAATTGACCAAATTCTTCTTTCCTCTGCAAGCAAACATCCAGAAGGATTACTTGCCTTCAGAGAGCTTCACATGAGGGCAATAATTGCTATCCTAAACTACTTTCATGCGCACTATCTCTGAACCAACCTACTTTTCAGAAAGTTCTTCTTCCCAGGAGGGGATTTATTTGTAATATATAAGGAAATCTAGACAGACAGCGTGCAAGAGGAAGGGGGAAGATACTGTTGGCACTGGGGAAGTGTATTGGCATAGAGCACTTGTGAACAAGATGAACGTGAGCTGATGCTCAATGCATATTCCATAGCACTTTAGAAAGGATTGCATGGATGTTATCCCTAATGGCTTATTGAATGTTCATCTGGCCACTAAAATCAGAGAAATTCCTACTGCATGTTTCTTCTGTTGTTTTCCTAAAAAGCTGCTTGTATGGTGCTTGTCATAAATGCCTTTCAGAGAGAATGAAGTTTTAATGGTAAGTATAGTAATTATGTGTACATACACCAGATTATGTTGGTATCATCTAGAAATAAATATGTTTTCTTAAGGGCAAGCTGGTGTGCTCTTCAGTTGCTCAGCTCAGAACATAGCTTTAAAATGATAACTGTCTTGTAAAACTGGAAAAAAGCAGTGAAAATTTTTTCAAAGTGAGTGGCCTTGACTGTGGAGCTGAATGAAGAATATTAAACAGTTTACCTACCTGTATGAGTCCATCTTCAGTCAGAGCTGTCAGCTCTAGTCCCATAAAATCAATCTTTGACTACAGAATTACTTTAAAAACCCTGTTAAGATGACATCAGGGATTTAATGTTAATTTTTTTCTCAAGATTTATACATAGAATTTTCTTCACTTACTGTTAAAAAATTTCTGCTGTGTCAGGTCTTCTTACTAAGCCTAGCATTTGAAATCCATCCTACTTTCTGGCTAACATATTTCCATCACCAAAAATAAAAATTTTACTACTTCAGTGTATGATTAAGTAAGCTAAAATACATGCATTTGCTGTAGTGTAACTCCAGAGTAACTGAGCAAGATTATAAATTCAGTTAACAGTCCTACTGTTAATATATGACCCAGAACAGAAACCCGGTGAATTATCCACAGCTGTGTTGCATGTTGAATTTTAAGAAAAAAGTGTTGAGCTTCCAGCTTTCCTGGAAGTCAAGTTCAGGTTTTAGCAGTGGTTGACAGACTGACTGGCCCTGCTGTCGAACCTGCAGGTTGGAGCATTGAGCCAGCGGGGACCTTGCAATCCACAGAGGGAAATTCTCAGGTAAAAAGCAAGATCATCTGCAGATAAGATGTCACATCGATAGATCAGAGTGTGACTAACTTTCTTGTTAGGAAAATCCCAGTTTATATATAGATCTGACATTATGCTGTTTGCCTTTTATAGTTGAGTGACTTTAACAGTCCCCATTTTTTTTAGATAAAATTGGAAGCCATTGCTTTTAGCAGTATTTTCAAATGTCCACATTGGATTATACTTCTTGTACTTATGTCAGAAAGCTGAATCGGGAAAAATCTGTTCTTCTCAGTTGGCTTCCTGGTAAAAACAGAATTAAAGGGAGTCTGGTTAAAGGGACAGACTATACATTGTTACTGGAATGGACGAATGAATTTATGCTTTAGTACTCTAGAAACAATGCACATCCTTCTGCTGTCTTGCATGCTGTAATATCTGCTTTTTAAATAAAAACGTAAAAGTACAATAACAAGATAACTGGATACCTCCAGAAGTGCTTTGCAGTAGTTCCACAGAGTTGTTCCCTGTCTCCACATGTGTGTGCATTTTTATCATGCATAGTGTGTAGGAAGCAAAACCACAGTGCTTTGGCCACAGTATAGTTTCTTCATCACATCTTCTTCCTGTGCTAATCTTGAAAATTTAGATTCCTCTTGCATTCCTGTCACTATGCATCCTATTATCCTTTTTGCTTTTTGAATTTGATACTTTCCCCTCTTATCATTGTTTATTGAATATTTAATGAAAAATGGGAGGAGCAAGCTGCTCTTTAGTACCTGATGTTTGGTTGTAAGTTGTACTAAAAAGGAAGATACTGTCTTTGAAAAGAAAGTATTACTAAGAAAATTCTCTGTGCTCACTGAGGATTTTTAATGTGGTTTTCCAATTGTTTTTCCAGATAAATCAGAAGGCACAGATTCTGCTGTAAATTCAGCAACTGCCCAAGAGCTTTTACAGTATGTTGAATCTCGCACCATCTCTTCCTTAGATGTGACTCTTCTGCATCAGCTGAAATCCCTTGTATTGCTACAGGATATTGAGAGATTGAAGGATGCTTTGAAACAATTCCAAGAACAATCCATGATGCCTCCTGGTAGGTACCATTCACTCATGTTCATTCACTGATGTTCTTTTTTATGTGGATTAAAATTTAGATTTGTCACGGGTTTTTTTATTAGGAAGCTGTGAATAATTATATAGTGGTAAACATATACAAGATTTGAAAGCATAATTCCCACCGAAAATACAGTGATTTTCCCTGTTTCTTGTTTGGTTATGATTGATACAGAAACTTCTAATACTTTGCAGCAACTCTAGGGTACAAGATAATTCAGGTTCTTAAAACAATATTTTTTAAATCTTAACTGTTTTAAGATTTAATCATGTTTAAGGCATATTTTTAATATGTTCTCTTTGCAGACTTTAAATCATGGGAATTAACTTGTTTATCTTGGAAATTTCAGTCATCCAGTTAAGGATTAATTTTACATGCATAAGAATCGATAAAGCCCATTATTTCATTTCTTCTTGATCACCTACATGACTTCTTTAACACAGATTTTGCATGCCAAAGTTTGATTTACAGCTCTGTTTTCGCTTAAATATGAACGTCTTGTTTAAGTTTCTAAAAAATACTGTAGATTATGTAAAAATGTAAAGTCACTCTTTATAATAAATGATATTATAAAGTCATTTATAAAAAGAAAAATTATTCTGTTACTAAATCTTTTCATCCCTGAGGCACAAGTCTGATTTCATTCATGCTCCTTTTGTTCCCTATTATAACCCCTATAATTTTAGTAGAATTTCTTCTTGGACAGTTAATAGTTCCTCAAGTGAATGCAGGATCAGCATGTAGTCCAGAGAAGGTATAAGAAGTCATTTTCCAAGTAGTCTTCATTTAAACAGTTGACATTACTTGTCATTAGTACATTTGTTGCAGCATCAGCCAAATCTACAAGATGTGCTGAATTTTCCAAAGTATTTAATCAGAGTTGAGAGCCCTTGCTATGGCATGAGAGCATCTCAGCCGTTCTAGATAGTGCTGTAAATCTTTTGAAGTGTAACGACTGAGCTGGTAGTAGTGTGGTAACAGAGTAAATAAGATCATAGCCATCAGAGGCATAGCAATAACATTCAAAGAAGAGACTACTGCTTGTAACATCATTAAATAATTTACAGCATTATAGTGGCTAAAGATCCTAGTCAAGACTGGAGCCTACTGCATGCTGTGCATTGTAAACACACAGAAATGAGAGAATTCCTGCCTGTAGAGTTCATAGCTGATGCATTTTGAAAAGGACACCCTTACATATGTATTCTTTAAAGTGTACATATGGAGTATGACAGCCCTTAAGGTTCTGATAGATCTGAAGTAGCAGCATATACATGGAACAAAATCCTTCTGTGCATTCAATAATTAATTTGAAGCCTAGATTCTATGATCTTAATTATAATCAGATAGTCTCATTGGATGTAATACACATTTGCAAATTAAGTAGGACTCAGCAGGAATAGTGGTAATGGTATTGGCCCTTTGTTAAATGACCTAATTCAGCTTCCGTTGATTAAATCAAAATGGAACTGTTGAAGTGACCACATTACAGGCCTTATCCAAATTCTGTTCAATACAGTAGGAATTCTGTTGGGTTTTGCAGCCTTGAGGCAAGCTGCTCTGTTTACTTTTATATAGCAGAAATGTCAGACTGAAGACAGAAAACAGAAGCAAGTTAGAAACAATTCTATGCAACTACCCTAATTTTCCGATGTATGTATTTGTCACTTGAAAAAGCAGAAAACAATTTTCTGAATGATTTTTAAAATTAATTTGTTTCTGCTGATACAGCCTGAAATTATTTACTCTTCCAGTTAATTTTTTTTTCCCCCTAGTAACTGTTGTCACTCCAGGCTCAATTCTAATCTCATTCCAAGTTCACAGTGGTGTAACTGTACTAGTTGATTTGATATTCATGAGGTACAACAACATAAGAAAGAGGAAAATACATTTTTATAAATGATTAAAGGATAATTAAACACCTGCTAGTTATTAATTTGCCTCAGCAGAGTTTAACAGTACATTCTATTTGTAATTTATGAGTTTCAATGAATGAGGATAAAGTACTCTGAAATTTTACCTTGAATTAGGCTTTTAATTCTACTTTTTTCCCCAATTCTGGCTCAAAAATAGGTCATCTTGCCCAGTTTTTTTAAATTTTAGATTTCATTCCCAATGAATAGGTGATAAAAGTTAAGACTTATTACAAAAACTTGTTGTCTCAGCAAATTCAAGTTCTTGTTACAGAAATACAGGTTATGTCTGTTTGCGAAGATAAAAATCTACTGTACATCATAATATTCTCAATTTTTTTTTACAAGTGTGTCTGATTATCTTGGCTTTTTTCTGTTTTGTTTATTTTTACTGGGGTATGATGTACTAGAAGAAAAGGTAATCCCTTATTAACGTGATGAAAAGAACACAATTTTTCTTAATTTTAGCAAGGTGTATTATTTTTGCAAAATAAACCTATTTTTAGTTCAAGAAGCAGTATGTTAACCCTTTTTTCCATGGTTATGATTCTACTTAAGATGCCAGCATAAAAGGAATAATAATGTGTGCTATGTTTTGTTCAGTTTTGTCTCTAATTCAAGGAAGGAAAGACTAGGAAAAAAATGAGAAGTGATCCATCTCTTTCATATAAGTGCACATTGTCCATTAGTAAACTTTACAAAGTAAACATACCATTATATATCTTTCATCTCCTCATATATATATGTTATGGTTTAATCCAATTTTCCACTGGGGCTACCAAGTTCCACTTGGCAAGTTTATGCCTACTGATGATAGATTTGCTTTTCTTAGTAACTTTTTATAGACCCTTTAGAGTAAAGCTATGGACTGCCCAAGGTCTGCAGACCACAAATTGAGAAACGCAAGCTCAAGACCAAGTTGTGGTATTTTCTTCACACCTCTTAGCATGATATTCAGATTGGGAATCATGGTTCAAACAAAAGAAAAAAGAAACAATGAAGAAAAATGTTTCTGTTTTATCTTACGCTCTTAGATCCCAATATTTGCAGTCATATCAAAGAAAAGTCTAAAGGTTGGTGGTAGGGTCTGGAAAATTTTGCAGGAAAAGGAAATTGCTAAGGAGATTGAAACAGAAAAATTATCAACATTAAGATGTTATCTTTCACCCTTCATTTAAATGAGAAAACATACTTGAAGAAAATCTCTGTGGTTAAGAGATACTGGTTGTTCTGTCCAGTTGTCATCCTTCATCAAGTTACCTTGTATTTTGTGCTTCCAGTTACTCCATCAAGTTACCTTTGATCTTGTACTTCAGCAATCATATAAAGTTGAGGTTGGTCAAGAGTTTTTGTTTGAACATGGCTATTTAAAGTGTCATTGTTCTCAGACTGTAAAAAAGAACAAAATGTCCCATTACTGTTGCCATTTATTTGGTAGTCTTTAACAAAAAGTACTTACCTCTCCTAAAGTCTTCTATAAATGAAGGGAAGAGAATGTTTAGAAGCCAACTAGACATGCATTTCTTGTGGTGGGGGCTTGACTGATCTCTGTCAGAAAGTCAGTGGCCATTTGCAAAAGGAAGCCAGACACCTTCATGATCCTGCACAGTGCAGTGGGCAAAGGAGATCTGTGACTGGAAGTAATGCTCCATTTGCTGGTTGGAAACTGTATCTTTTAAAATTAGGGCTACTTAATTCTCATTTCACATCAATTATTAAAGGATAGGTGATCACGTAATTAAAAAAAAAAGTCATTATCTCCTAATTTATGAACTCATTCAGCTTCTACTCATCAACTCCATTCCATTATCTATTAACATTTTCCCTTTGTTGGTTAGTATCAAGTCTCAAATATACTCTTCCCTTGTTGCCTAGGAAATTATCACTCACAGGAGAGCTAGAAGCTTCTTTTAACTGCCTTTTTTTGGAGAGTTGTCCTTTATATAAGTCTCCATTGCTGGGGGTGGAGGGGGTATGTTTTGCAGACCAGAAGTAATAGAGTTACTGTGTGCCAACAATGCGCAGGCTGGATACACAGAGGCTCTAAAATTATTAAATGTAACCTTTTTTTTTTTTATTGAACATTCAAAGAAAAGGAAATGAAATGTGAAAGCTATATTAGCATAATATTATAGATAATCTTAAATGTGATATTATATGATAAGTACTGTAGAAAGTCCTGTTGTTAAAAATAAATAAAGTCACATAGATAGTCTCTGAATTAAGACAGAAGCCATGGCATTTTGAGGCTTTAATGCAGCTGTCTGTACAAGACGACTCATTCTCAGCTGGGGCTTCTAGGTGCTACTGTAAGTTAAATAATAATGTGTGAAATTACCCTCCAGACAGAAAGAAGTGGAGAAGATTGCACTCTTTTAAGCCTTACTCATATGATCATGTCATTTTGATCTCCTTTTTTTCTGAATTATTGAATCATAACAAATAGGACATTCCAAAACATAGAACCAAAATTGTTTCTCTTACAAATAACTGACCTCCTAAAAGAAAATGCACCTGTTTATCTAGAAATTCATATGTATTAGTCTTCAAGCTCCAATATCTGCTTTGGTTTTACTGAAATGCTAATATTGAGTGGAAACAGATGTTCGCACAAGTCTTTTTCTTTAACGTTCAGAAATGACATAGCGGTATTTCAGGAGGAATGTGTTTTCTTTGTTTCAGATCATACCAAGATAGTCACGACTCTGTTTCACTACTGGATTACAGATATCCTTCCTGTGAAGAACAGGAAATAGAGCCTTGCCTGTGTCCATATGTGCATGGTTAAAATTTAATATGCAAACTCTTAATCAAGTAGCAATTGTTCAGGAAGAGCAGTGTCAATACACTTTCTACACCTTCAGGTAAATGAATTACTTTTCTGTGTTACAAACTCCAGAAGACAATAAACAGGGTATAACTAACTACATGTGATTTTTTGTTTGGTTGGTCAAGAATATGCATATGCTGTGTGGCCTGAGTCTTCAGCTGGATTAGTATGTATGTTTCACTGTAGGACTTATCTGGAATGATGAAGTTTGTATCAAGTATTTTGTTTAAGAAGTGTAGTATTTTTTTTGTTTATAAATCGATTGTTCCTTTGTGGAAGTTTTATTTCTTGACTTTTCTTGTTTATCTTATATATCTGTTTACCTGAAAAACAGAAATACATTTTTTATATTTAAATTTAAGCTACAGTAAATCTGAGGAATGTATTTTTGCTGAATAAACTACTAAACTATGAAAAGAGATAAATTTCTACATGTGGGTCATGTAGGTACTGTTTAGAGTTATGCAGAAACTTGGATGGCATTTTCAGAACTATTCCATGGCCCAGCCTGTTACAATCTGATGGGCTTCACTGACTGCAGAATTATGGGACTGATTACTGTGTAGTCTTTCTGCAACTGAATTTATCCATGTGTAGATGACACAGTGAATAATATCTATGGTTGTAAAATGTTTTGGAATCCTGAAGAAAAAAATGCATCGTAAGTAGAGAGGCTCTTCTTTCAACTGAGTCATTCACCTGATAGGTGATACAGAGCAAACTGTTTCTCATATCTTAGTGTGTTAGCTTCCTCATCAGTAGGATAGGGGCAACATATTTACCTCCTCCAACATGTGCTTGGAGATATATTACTTATGAGACTATATAAACATTGTGTGGGTTTTTTGCTTTGTTTTTTTATTATATTGCCTGATAGATCCTATTGTAAGGCATTGTTTTTAGTGATGCTGGAAAATGTGCAATAAAAATACAATCATACCTCTTTCTTGTTAATTGAAGAAGTTAAAAGGGGTTCCATATCATGCCAAAGGATTGCAGGTGCAGAAAAATGGTCTTATGGCTAAGGCAGCTGTGTGCAGCTCTGGAGAACTTGAATTAGGTCTGTATCTGCTAGGAAAGATGTTTAAACCAGACTTTGCAGAGGGGAAGCTAATAATGTGTTCCCTGTTTTAATGGTCCTGACTTGCTATTAACAGATAGGCACTGAACTGTAGCTGTGACTTTTCCCTGAGATGCTGTGTGCCTCAGTCCCACATCTGGAGAATGAAGAAAATATCACTTGAATGTGAAGCACCTAGATACTCTATTGACGGACCCCACAGGAAATTAATCACTTCATCCTCAGATTAAGGTTTGAATGTTGTGCAGTAAATGAGGCCTAGGAACTGCACAAAAAGGATATACAGCAACTCATTAGATAAGCATCATCTGTCCTATACACTGAATATGAAAAAATAAATGAGATCATGTAATTAAAGACAGTAGTTTGAAACACAAATACAAACCAGGTCAAATTAGGACCGTACAAGCAACTGTAGTGCCTACATTTCCTGATACTCCACTGACTGTGCTGAGGGATGTTATAAGGCTGCTGCCTTGGTTGGGCCCCAGGAATGGGGATTCTTCCTCCTTGTCCTCTGGATCCCAGGCTGGTGCACCTGGAGACTTGGATGTCTCTCTGTCCCATGCCGGTGGAGGCGACTACAGCTTTCATGTTTCCAGGTTCAGCCGGTAGTGAGGCTTAGGACACGTCTCGGGGACACTCACATATGACACTCACATGGCTGACTGCACAGGCTGCCACAGACAGGGCACTGCCTTTAACAACACCTGTGACAACAGTCTGCGAGGACTCACATAAAACACAAGTACAGTCATCTGGTTGGAATTAAAACTCATGAATGGAAACACACATGCCTTCACTTCCTAGATTTACAAGCATATCGCCATTCACAGATCCTTCAAATACCAGCACAGGCCCCCAGCCTCTCTCATATCCCTGCCTGGATCCTGGGCCCTCTTACCTGCTGCGTGGGTCTGCTACTCACCAGCTAGTCCAGCCTGACACACATGTTCATGTGTTCACACACTCATCTCAGAAGCACTCATACACTTGTCTCACAGCTTTGTTTATTGCTTTAATTTCTCTCGTTTATTATTTTTGCTTCAGTGCCTGGCCATTTCTCTTAAAGTGATTTTTAAAATTACGCATACAGAGGAACAGGTTTGGGTATCTTTGCCAAACAGAAATATTTTGTACTATCAGTAGTCTAATCCCAGAATGTGAGTAAAATTCCTCAGGTCAAAAATGTACTTTACTTGAATTGGGTAATAATGGGGAAGAGATTGCTTTCAGTCTCTCTTTTTTTTCCTTTCATTTTAACCACTGTGAGAGCCTTATACTTTGTGCAGAAATCAGCTGGTCTTAACAAAGCAAGTCTGGGAACAGTTTCAGAATATAGCTAGTTAGTCAGTGATATCTGATGTCTTTGTAAATGACCTGCAATAGGAGCTGAATCTGAACACTTATCAAACCTGCCCATATTACACTAACAGGGATTATAAAGAGTAGAAGATAAAATAAAATCTGAGGTGACGGAGAGTTTAGAAAATTGGACCAAATTTAAGCAGATAAATTGTAGATTGTCATTGCAGATAAATGCAGTCGCATAAGAGTGTATTTGTCTCTGAAAAGTGCTAAACAACAGTGTGCTGAACTGCAACACACGTAAGGACACTTAAGACAACCCATGAAAGAACACAGCAGAAAGATCTAGTTTAAAAGCAAAAGAATGAACATTACTCATCTTATAATAATATCAATTAGGCAATGTACTAAAAATGTCAGGGGGGAAGGATTGTTTGGTTCCATGTTTAACATCCCATTTGCAGTCAAAAAGATTTCGCACACCAGAATTTTAATACCTGGTCACTTTCTGTGCTTCTTCTCTAAAACAAATGGTGCTGGATCTCCCTGCACCTTTTATAGTTTATTTGAGCAGTGGTACTGAAAAATTTAAATTATTATCCATCAGTGAACACAATGCGTTTACATTTCACTACATGTAGCTCCTTCAACATAGCAATGAAACATTGATTGCTTTGGATTTTCATGCTAAACTCATAAATGGCAGAGGAGATGGCCTTGAATTTTTACTTCTTCCACATCATTCAGTATAATGAATGTGCAGTATCATGGAATTTCTGAGGCATGGAAGAACTTTTTTAGTGGACTTTGCATCAGAGAACTTCAGACTGAACTGTACACACAGTTACCAGCGTATTTCAAACTTCTGGGAAGAGAGAACTTTAAAATTTTGTTTTTAAAACCAACATGGACTCAAACAGTAGGAAGAATTTAAGGATCAACTGGAAAGTAGCCTGCATGTAGCTTCAAGAGTTAATTTTCTAGTTTGCATAATTAAATGTTACACAGTAAGGAAGGAACAGCAGTGGGAGAGAAATCAGGCTCTGAGTAGGTGGTGGTCCCTTCCCCAGGCTCCATGTGCAAGGAAGACCACAGAGGCTAAAGTAGTTTTGGGCATCTGTAGTAGTGAATAGCTGGTCACTACACTTGTAGGCAAGGGTATGAGTTCAGAGCCATTATCTCTATATATAGGTACATGTTTTATTCTCAAAATTGCCTCTAAGACCTTAATTCTTCTCTCTTGTGGATATGTAATGTGGTAATCAGGCTCTAATGTTACAGATTTTTACTGCTTTGTAAGTGGTGCAGTATTTTATATAGTACTTTACAATCATGTAGAGTTATAAATTCTTTAATGTGTTTTCTATGACAGCTGGCTTTCCTCCCCTGCATTGGTGCAGGGGGTACTACTCAGTAGGCTGAATCTTTGAAATGACATCTGGGAAAAAAAAAAGACTTTAAAAAAAAAAGACAAGGAAGAAAGTGGTGAGTGGCAGCATGAAGGCAGAAAATTGTTAAGTTGGCTTTGACCAAAGAAAACATATTTCACCCAGTAATATTTGTTATATCATAAAACCAGTCTACAGAAGTCCAGTGGAAAGTGGTGTGTGTTACGCATGTATAGTATGCTACACATTAAGTATAATAACAAAGACTAGTAGTGAAAGAAATCAGCAAACTATAAGATTGGAAAAATGCATTGTATTTAATATTTAGACCAACCTCATGTTATAGTTTTGTAGATTTTGTGATTAATTGCTTCAGCCCTAGATTGCACCTAAGGAGGGCTGTGTTGCTCATGTTTATGCAGCTAATTTAGCTTCACTGTTAACTCCTTTATCCTCTGCATTGCATCTAAGTAAATTTTGTTGAATAGGATAATTATAATGTCTGAGTATTTCACAATTTTTACTATATGTTTCTCTTAGATGAAAAAAATATATATTTTTAAACCGCTAGATGTATACTGAACTAAGCCACGGGGGAAGAGCACTACATGAGTATAAAGAAAAAGCAGAAATTTACAGATGCTGTATGTTTCCTACATTTAAAGATCTAGGAAAAAACTATATATTATTTGATTATCTGAAAACAGTGTATATGCACTGCAGTCACTCAAGGTCAAATATATAGCTTTAATAAGGATGTTCTCCAAGTTGAGTGCTTAACTATGCAGAATTAATAGTCCGTAGTCATTTTAATGAACTGTATACATTTGTAAAATGTATAAGCAAGCTGTAGTTCTCTTTTACATTATTACTGCAATGCTACATCCTATTTTAGGGTACATAATGCAAAAAAAAAAAAAAAGTGTTATCTAAGATTGAAGAGGACTACACAAAAATAGAGAACAAATGAATCTGTGGTTCAATACCTTCTTTTCTTTTGCATCAACTCTAGGCTGCCCTAGGTTGTATCAACTAGAGTCTGCTTTTCTTCACTTTCAAGATCTTTACCAGTCTTCTCAGTCCCTCAGTCAGTGCACAAATGATTCCGCCATCCTCTCAGGCTCTGGTACTAGCTTCCATCACCTATTTGCTATGTTTTCAAATTAACACATTTGTGTTTTTTCCCACAATGTCTTCCACAGCTCTTCACAGAGCAGTCTTTCTCTCATCTTCCTTTCCTTCTTTAAAACTCTCCTTTGCCACGATGCTGCCCAAAAGCTTGGCAACAGCTAGGTCAGTAGTGCGCTAAGACAACTGCCTACTGTGCTGACTAATGTTGCCTTATTGTATCTGTGTAATTCCACATCAATCTGCCTATTTTCTCATCTGTTTTCTCCTTTCTTAAACTAGTAGCAATTTGATGCAGGGTTTGGCCTGCTGCACAACACCTAACACAGCGAACTTCTATTACATCTGAGGTGCCGGTGTGCTGGGGGAATGTAATAGGCTTAACTACAATCAAGAATATGCTAGAACAGGTAAGCAAGGCTGCCGATAATTAAAAATGGCGGAATAATAATTTTACATTGCACACATGATCCATCTAGTAAAATGGGGACTGGTTCTCCCTAGTAGACATTTTGGAGGCAGTGTTTATCTGCAGCTTGCTAAGGAGAGCTTGGAGGCATGCAGGGTGAGATTCATTTCTCCTAACTTCACATGTCTACAGTGCAGATGTTTCCATCTGAGCTGCCTATCCTAAAGAACTTTATAATTACTGGGATGAAATAGATACTTGTACAGCCCAATATAACTGATTGCTTCTAGACATCTATTTTAGGATAAGAACAATGGTAGAAATAGGGGAACTTATGTCTTTATTTTGACTGTTATGGGAGCATAAACGGGTAGGTCAGGTGAAAATATCTGCATTGCAGGCATCTGGATCTTGTAGCAAAAAATTCATTTACTGCATCTGGGAAAGGGACAGGAATATACATGTCGCATGACCAAACCACCGCCTACTCCTGGTGCTGGTCTGACAGTGGCAGGCTCCTTCAGCTTGAACAGGGCTGTGAGCCCACCTCCTTGCTGCTTTCATTTCTTTCATATCATGCACAAAGTGGCCTCCACCACTTCTCAGATAGGCTCAGCAAAAGATTACTGTGTGATTTATTCCTCCTCCCAGTAATAATACGTAATAAAGTGGAAGTGAATATAAATGCACAGAGGAGGAGTAACCATTGCTAGGAATATCAAACTGATTACCCATTACCTGTGTTCTAGAGAGTGAATCAATAGCAAATATAATTTTTTTTAGAATCACAGGAGTAATCACCAAACTCTGTAGACATAATGATAGCTGTTTGATCTCTGTCTGGCATGTTGGAGCTTAAAATGAAGGTCATGTTCAAATCTGATTGGAATTCAGGGAAGGCATCTTAGCTTATTACCATTACTATAGTGCTGGATTCTATTTACATTGGTAAACAGTTTAAAATATTTGACATGTTATTCAATTAAATCTGTGATTGCTAACTGACAGACCAAAGTGCATTGATTTTTCCAACCACATTAAGTTAAGTACATGGCACAGTGTTTCATTAGCCTGTCTGCTTAACCCTTTCACATTAGTTCAATTACCCAGTATAAAATTAATGTGTAAAATATTAAATAACTCTAAATTTCCAAATTAGGAGGTACTGCAAGACTATATTCATCTTGATAGTTTCTGACATATATTTATTACTAGATGATTTACAATCCACTACAGATCACATTGTTATCCAGATGGCGAAAGTCACTCAGAAAGTTTTTTTTCTCTGCACTCACTCAGTGAATTGATAGATTGATAGAGGGTAAGACTAAAAAGGACATGAGATTATCCTCTCTGACCCCATCTAGATCCCTGGTCATAAATTTTCCTTTTACTTCAGGGTGAAGACCAGTAATTTGAGTCTGACAAAAGCACAGTTTGTGGTTTTTGCTAAAGCAAGTCTTCTGCAGAAACAGGCAAGCTTGATTTAAAGACATCAAGAAATGAAGACTTAGCCCCTTCTCTGGTCATTTATTCCAGTACTCAGTCACTCTCATGGTTAGAAACGTGCCTTATTTTAAATTTTAATTTGTCTAGATTTAACTTAGAGCCATTAGTTCTTGGTATGCTTTTCTTCACTAGATTAAATAGTCCCTCACTAGCCACTGTTTTCTGCCTGTGAAAGTTTTTGAACACTGTAATCAAGCTACAATGCAACCTCCTTTTTGCTACCCTAAACATTATCTCTTTAGATTATTTGATTTAAGGCATTTTCTACAGCCTTCAAACTGTTTTTGTGGCTCTCTTGTACATTCTCTCCATTGTTTTTCCCACCATTTAGAGAACAAGTGTGCTAGGACTGCACATAGAACTTCATTTAAAATCTCAGCAGTGACAGCTTTCATACTCACTACTCCATTGTCTGTGGGTCCACTTTTTGCCGTAGGGTTTTATAGGGAGCCCATGTTGGATTATTTGTCATGGTAGACAAGCACTCTTGAAATGTCTTGCTTTCCAGGATTTAGTCCCTGGTTCCATGCTTCTTGTTCTTAAATGTCTGACTTTCTGTTTGGCCGTATTAACATTAATTTTCTTTGACTATGTCTAGATCAGTAAATGATGAGTTGTTTTGTGTGCCTGTGCTGCTTTCATTAGTATCGACTATCTGCTAATCTTGGTGTCATCTGCAAATTTTACCAGCAATGATTCTATGTTTACTTACAGCTCATTAATAAAAATGCTGAATGGTGTCGAGTAGTAGTACTAATCTTTATGGGATCCAAAGAGAAATAACATCAATCAGTCACAATTCCCTGTTTATACCTTCTTTTTGAAAACAAAACTGAGATCATCTAGCAGATTTCTAATGTATTTAACATGTACTTTATTGTCTTACAAGCTTTTTTTGTTTTGATCAGAAAGTCATGTGGCACTAGGTGACTTCACAGGAGTCTAAATAGCACAATGTGTAATGGTTGTCTGCTGCTGTCAACAAGTATTTCTTCAGTTTTCTACAAGAACAAGCTTTAATTTTTTTAGGTAAGGATAAGAGTCCAAACTAAAGACACTGTACAGAAAACTGCAGAATTGTGTTTTAGAGTATGTTTAAGGGGAAGCAGAATAATTGAAATGTATTCAAAGTAAATAGCCTCTCAAATTTGTCTAATGTGTTTTCAATTCATTGCTCTGCAGGGAATGATTTGCATTAGTTAAAAATCACTGTTGCGAAAGATTCCTTATTTTTAAACATCAAAGGAAAATTCCTATTTCTTTCTTTTCCTGTGAGATGTGATCCATAACTTTAGTTACAAAGGTGTCTATTGTGTGCATTATTTGTTGTGTTGCATTTCTTCCAACTGGTAATTGCAGAAAGATCCTTGCAATAAGTTCATTAACTACTGATGAAAAAAACAGGTCTGAGACTCAGAAGTTTGCTTAGGAAGTTGCATTCACGGCTTTACAGTGGGATATGCAAATTTTCAGTTTTTTACAGAAGCAGTTCTCTGAGCAGATTTGTAGGCCACAGCACAGGCATGTTAACTGTCAGTATCAGCATTAACTAACTAAACCCTAAGCTATTGTTGGAGGCCAGTGTAAGGATTCATCAGAGAGATTAATCGGACTTCAGCTTAGTCTCCCAACTTCTGCTGCTCGAGTGCCAAGTTGGAGTTGATATCATGAATCAAAATGCAGGCAGCATTAACATTTTCTGTTAGAGCTAGAAATGGCAGAGAGAAGTCCCAGTTGCTGTCTGCCCAGAGCTGACACAGTCCGGAGAGAAGCAGGAGCAGATTCTCAGGAGGATCCTTGTATGAGACAGAACCGCCGGTGGGATTCCCACTTCATTGCACTGGTTCACCACTCCTATGGTTCCCTTTAGTCAAGGCTGTGTCACAGGCTGGCCCCAAAGCTACACAACAGAAAAACAAAGGAGTAATAACAGCATAGCAGTGTAGTAACCAGCAACGTCACAGTAGGGCCAGTTAGTACAGGACCCAAACATAAAAGGAAAAGGATTTTAAAACAACTTGCAACTGGAAGTACCACTCCTGCACCAGCTGCACGAGCACACAGTTCAAAGGCAGAAAAGAAAATGGAAAGTGTTTTGTACCAGAAATTGCAAAAGAAAAAGAGCCAAAGAGAAGAGATACTCAGAGCAATACATTGATTTGTTTTCTCAATATGAATAAAGCTGGTGAATGCAGTTCTGCTGCTTTATTTGAGGAAAGTCTAATTGCCCTAGCCAAAATCTGACCTGTGGCTATATAAACCCCTCGCATACAAACAGCATAGAGCCTCTAGCTCCCAAGTTCTGGCTCTCAGAACATACCTTGCAGGATTCCAGAAGGTTCCTTAACTCTCCCCTACACTGGAAGCCTTAGGGAAAAAAGCAGTGTTTCTGTCAATGGCAGCATCCTTTCTTTCAGTCTGATCCCTTATGCATAAGCAAAAAAACATCAAAGTTCGATATCAAAGCCAAAAACATTTCAGGTGTCCTTGTCAGGGTACCTGAGACACAAAGACTTAGCTGAGTGTTGTGTTTCTAGAAGTCCCATGCCCACCCACTTTATCCCTAAATTGCAAGATCTTGCCCTGTTTCATGGAGTGAAAAGCAGTCTCAAACTACCTTTTAGGTACCATAGGATGAGAATCTAAGCATGGGCAGATTCTGGGAAGCAACTGGCAAGAGTGACTTATGGAGGTGATGTGAACAGAAGGGAAGGAGAGATGGGGTACATGCGTGTAGCTTTTCCCTTGTAGGTTGCGATGGTTTTTTGCAGACCCATTCTGCTCTGTGCTCAACAACGTTCTCATGGATAACCTGAGACTTGCACTTTCAAATGAGAGTGGTAGGAAACTTGGGAGGTAAAAGTCAAAGATGAGATGGCAGTGAGCAAGTATCTTTAAGAGGATAATTAGTCTTTTGAATAATAACTAAGGGTCCTCTCTATTAACCTTGATGCAGCTCCAATTGTCCAAGGCTGATCCAAATCATAGGAATTACTGGTATCCAGAAATCATAGATGCTTTGTAGAGCAGTCTCTTGCATGGTATTTTGTTTGAAGCCAACCAAAGGCTGAAAAGAACCCTATAAAACTACAAAAAACATAAAACTGTATGTTAGAAATCCAAACTAGGCCAGTCTTTGCCACCTTTTTTTGTTTCCCCGAGCCTCTAAATTGTTGTTGTTATTCTTTGTGAATATCCAGGAAAAGCAAGTCATCTGAAATACCTACCCAGTAAAAGCATTCTACCCACAGTTGCTATTCCTTCTCTGGGTTCAGATCTGAGTCCATGGACCTGAATATTACCTCAGCGCATGGAACGGTGCGCTCACATTGCCATTATGCCCTGCAGAGATATTCATTCCCTTTCCCAATCTGGCAGCCTGTGCTTGTGAGCGAGAGTCATTACAACTGAGCATGCTGTTCTATGGTATGCCCTAAGGCGGTGGAAATGACTGCAGTCCAACTCTTAGCTCAAGAGTATTGTGCACCAGGATATTAACTGTAAAACTGGCAATATTGCTTTGGTGCAGAGGCTTCCTCCAGGCACCCACAAGACAGATGGCTTTATCAGTACACAGCCATTCACCTCTGCATTGCAATTGGGAAGAAATACAAACAAATTTCCAACTATCTTCGCTAAGCAATTTTACAGCTGTCTATCTGAAATTAAAGCACCCTCCTTTGGTTGTGCTTTGCATTTTTATAGTGACTGGCAATCTTTTTTCCACAATGCTACACTCAGCCTTCCACAGAGTTTTTAATGCTCACAAAAATATGTGACACTAAGTTAATGAAGATGAGTGCTTCAGACTGTAGGAAACCAAGCAAAGGAGGATTCTGCATAATCTGTGTAATTGGACACTTCCTGTAGACCAGTGTGAAAACCAAATCCTCTCTGGCAGCAAAAGGCTTTTGTATAGAAGTTCATAGGGATAAACTGATACGCACCTCATGGAAAGTCTTTGTAGAGCCTACACAAAGGGCAGCTTCCAGCCTGCAGCCTGTCAGTCCTGTTGCTCCTGAACTGAACTGTGCACTGGCCTTTGAAGTGGTATGAGCCAAGGATTGAAGCAGCGCATCTCTCAGTAACTGAATATCTGCCTTTGGCTCGAGTGAGCGGGAATCCATGAACATGACTCTCAAGTTGGAGTGAGTTTTCTATCAGAATCAAAAGTTGGTCAGAGCTAAATTTTAAGAGGAAGCAGCCAGGGCATTTGCACCCCCTGTGCTCCAATTTCCAAATAAAGTTGACAGTCTTCCCATAAGTGAGAGGTAAGACTGAACCATGCTTAACTAGTAGTACCACCTCGCCTTCAGGGAGAAGCAGTTGGCTGAGATTTCTATAAGCTGTGAAATGGGAGGAGTTTACAAGCTCTGAAAGTAACTTTAAAGTGGGACAATCTTGTCACAACAGTTCCTAATTCACAGAGAAGCCATGCACTGAGAGCGGTCTGTCTGCCTCCGAATTGGAGAGGTCATTGTCTGATAATCAGTAATAATCTTGTTGACAAGGCTATGATGCAGGAAGGAGGTAAAAAACTCAAAGGAGGATTTTCTTCCTTTGTATATTGAGGCAGGGGGGCAATGAATCCTTATGCATTTCCTGCCTTGGAGGAGGAGTATGGGAAGATGGGAGGAAGCCCTCCCCCTAACTCTGAGTGAGGAAAGAAAATCCCAACAGCTTGTATTTCAAACCCTCCATTTGTCTGCAGGACTGGGAAGACTGTGGAAGTGTTGGTAAGAGCACAGTAAAATGAGAGGGAAAGGAAGACGTGTAGAGGATGTAAGGAAGTAGGGAAGAAGAGTAAAAGGACACATCCAACTTGAAGAGTCCCGTTTGCTCATTCTTCATAAAGAAATTTATACCCATTTTGCCCTTTCCTGTATCTTTTCTGAGTCTGCTTCATCCTTTCAGAGATAGGAGGACCAAAACCGCCCATGTTACTAAAAATGCAGGTTCCCCATGCATTTTTTGAAGTGTGCTTTGATTTGTTCTTTAGTCCTTTCCAAATAATTCGGTTGCTTTTTTGACCCTTTACCAGCTACTTAGCTGACATCTTCATAGAACTGTTATTTCATTCCCGAACGGTCCTTACCAGTTTAAGTAATTATGTTCACCGCTTTGCAGTACCCTACACAGAATTTCATCTGCCATTTTAGCACAAGTTGTTGATGATCGTTGTGCTCTTCTGCAGCTCTGCACAGTCAGCTTTCAATTTTAGTCCCTGTGATAACTGTAGTGGAATCAGCAGTCTCTGCTCCCTCATTATTCATCACCTTTTCCAGGTCATTTAGGACTTTGCTGAGCAGCATGGATCCTGGCACAAAGTGCTGTAGGATTGCGTTGGTGATTTCCTTCCACTGGAAGGAAATCTGCATTCCTAGTTTTCCTTTCTTATCTTTTAATTACTTATTCGTTCAAATGAGGATCTTCTTAGCCCACAAGATTTCCTTTTTAAGAGGTTTTTTTTCCCAATGAAATTTAAAAATGCATTTTAGTACACCCTGTCTGTTTATTTGCCAATTCCTCAAAAAAAAATACCAATAGGCTTGTGAAGTATGTCTTACAGAAGCTTAATGGAGTGCTTCCGAATATATTTTTCCACGTGTCTGCTCATTCTGTTCTTTGCAATGGTTTCTACTGATTTTCTGAACAAAGATATCAGGTTCTTTAGATCATCCTTGGAACCCTTTGTAGAAATTAGCCATTTCACCACCTTCCCATCCCCTGACATGGAGACAATTCCCAGTGAGAGGTCACACACCACGGCTCGCAGTTGTGTTATTTCATCCTTCGGTTGGTTTAGAGCTCTTAGGTGAATACCATCTGGTCCTGGAGAGCTGTTAGTGTTGTGCCATGGGAAATACGATCTCTGAAGAGAGAACTCCGCGATAAGTCCAGTGCATCGTACTTAAGTGCAAGTGTTCACTACTGTTCCCCTCTTGTTTTGTTTTCCACTCCTAGGTAATCTGAATTCTGCTTCAGTCATCTCTGCTTGGTCTCACAGTCAGCCAGCCACAACGCCTCATCAGAATAAAGGCTAACTAATGAAAAAATAAACATTATAGAAACGCTACTCTTGATTAATGTATTTTTCATGCTTTATTTCCTGCATAGATTGTTTTGCCGCCTTCTTAAGTTGATGAAAGAATCTTCCAGTGTTCAGCTAGAGAGTTCACAATATAAGACACATACCTTTACGGAGGTTTATGCCTAAAAGTAGATTACCAGTCATGTTAAATAGCCACAAGTATGCTGGCACAACGCCATGCCAGAAATAATAGATGTCTCTTTAAGGGATTAGGCCATCTGAATAGGAATATGGATAGTAAGGGATGCGAACCATATGTCATTGGCAATGTGAAGGCAATTACAAGGAGACAGAACAAGGGGACATGTCAGAAAGTGTGCGAGAACAGAAATTCAACTAGCAAGGTTCCCACTAAAGCTATGTACTTTAGTTTAAAGCTTTGAAGCATTCTCTGTCATACTTGGAAGGCTCCAGTAGTTTATCTTTTTATATCGCTGTTTAAAGTCTTACAAGAGAATTTACAGACCTTTTGTGTTTGGGGTGGACTAATTCATTAGCCCGTTGCATTGGAAACATGCAGCATACGGTAATATGTATTCAGGCCTTTATATCTGCAAGGATGGATCAAAGCATTTGCAGTTTCTAAATTAGAAACCATTTTGGATGTTACTGATCTAGATATCCATTACCGCTAAATGTAAGTAACTTCCTAGCAGACCATTAAGGAAGACTTTAGAACCTCTCCATGTTCAGATACATTTGCTTAGTCAGAAAAGGCAAATGCCAATAAAATTTTACATTTTTATAATAGCTGCAAATTAATTTTAACTGTGGTCCCATGTAGAACAAGTTTCAGCCCTTCCACAAAGAAGATTCTACAGGTTTGTTTAGAAAGTGGATCAGGTGCTTTGAAGTGTACACCTTAAAGCTTGGGTTTTAAAAAAAGGGGAAAAAAAACCAAAACCAAACGGTCTTTGTAGGATTCATGACTCATTTATAAAGCCATATGGAATATAGTAACCCACACATTTTGACTTTCTGAAAATTTTGTTTGAAAAGAACAGAGAGGTACCAGTGAAATGACTGACTGAAGTTGTGTACTTCTGTTGTAAATCAGTGCTTTAGAATTAGAGCCAAAATTGTGGTCATGCTTTGAGTGTATCTATAGTATCTTCTTAGAATGAACCCTTTTCCATTCCAGAGTCCTGGAATCACAAACATCCCTAGTGTGGCTATTTTTTCACACTGTGGCTGTGCTCTGAAACAAATTAAAAATGATCCTAGGTACAGAAAAGCACAGTATACTGTACGGTACGGTCTTTCTCATACATAAAATATATAGGAGAAAGATGAAGAAATATGGCAGGTCTTTGCAAGCCTCCCAGTCATTTGCAGGCATCACAGGAGATCTCGTGGCCTTCTATCCTCAGCTGCCATACCCAAATACCTGCACTTCTGGAACTGCATGTCAGAAGGCTGCTTCTTAATCTCTCATTTGTGTGATTCACAGTGAAGATTCAGCATGTGTGTAACAGGGTTGCAATGTGGGATGCAGAGGAGGAAGAGGAAGAACCCTGCTCAATAGTTAGTTGCATATGCACCTGCTCACATGCATAGTCTTACTGATGAGGAAATTTCCCTGCAGCAATACAGAACTGCTGGGAATGATCTGCTTTTTACAAATAGGTGGTTCAAATTCAAAAGGCTTTGGGCTGTGTGCACGCATGCATTGGACAGGTTACAACCCTATGCAGATCAGTATAGCTCTATACTGTGTATCAAGCTGCAGAAGATATCTGGGATGCTGCAATGGAGCCTCTCATGATCTGGGACCCTCTGCAGATGGAGTGAGGGATGCCCATGGAGTCTGTCAGTCCAGCTTTTTGTCTCACCAGGCCCAGAAACGGCAAAGGACACAACGTGAAGAGTTCTCATCACAGATTGTGGTATAATTTCTCATATCAACTTTCACAGTGAAAAACACCCACTGAGGTCTGGCTAGCCAGGAACACATGTTCAGCCTGGCACAGGAGCCAGTATCTGGTGGGTGTCTTGATGTAGATACCCATTTTAGTGGACTTTGGGGAGCAGAGGAGAGTGAGAGGACATGCCTTGCTCTGCAACGAGGTCACCCCTCTTTGTCTCATCTCTTCTTAAATGGAAATGGATTTGCAGGCTGTTCACAGGATAGAGCCTAATGCCTTGTTTCTTAGCAAAATAGCAGCCATTGTACGTCACTCTTTTAGAGCAACAAATAATACACTGTCTTGGATTAAGAGCAGCTAATTGACACACACAATCGCAGGAGTGGATGTGCTTTTGAGTAATGATCTCTTGCGAGTCTTACGTATCCAGATATATCCATAGGTGTGCCATAGGCTTCCCTGGTCAGATCAGCAGTGCCTTGGTAGCTGAAAAATGACATTATGTTAAATGATGATGACCTTCTTCACATACTCTCAGGATTGCACTGCATGTCCTTCCAGTGCACTACCCTGCTGAAGTGGTTGGCACATGCTCTGAATACTGGGATCATTGCAAGACAGTGCATTACGCTTGGAAGAAAAAAGGAGCTCAATTACCAACTGCTTCCAGGGTTAACTGGGACTCTGGACCTCTACTGGAAGCCTGTCCTCTGCCTGCCAGATGTGAACCTTCCCAGAATAATGGCTATGGATAGATCTTTCCACCAATAT
Source organism: Morus bassanus (assembly GCA_031468815.1). Classification (NCBI taxonomy): domain Eukaryota; kingdom Metazoa; phylum Chordata; class Aves; order Suliformes; family Sulidae; genus Morus; species Morus bassanus. The sequence goes on from CM062569.1 coordinate 94,738,231, forward strand.
GCACCCAGATAATTCTCAATTAGGATGGCCCACAGTGTTCCAGCTTCTTTGCTAGTATGTTGTGCTGGTTGACTCGTGAAACTGCCTCAGAAACAGCAAGGCATAAAGTTATTGCTCAAAAAAGACAGCCATTATTCTGCTATGCGTTTTAAACACTAGACCCACTTTCCAGGAGTGGGTATTAACAAAAGACACAACAGGGAAGTGCTTGTGATGCAATGTCACTTGCACAGCAGAGGCAGACAAGCTTCTCCCTGCCCATATCCGATAGACCAGTTTTCTGTTGCAGTCCAACCTACAGCTTCTGCAAAGTTCTATAAATCATTAAGGTGGACCTAAACATCAGTGTTGTCAGTGGTTGGCATGAGTGTAGCAGCACCTTTTTGAAAGGTGCTAGCTTCCGTTAAGGTCTGACCTGACCCCAAGTCTCTCCATTAATGCCCATTGTTTATATTCTTGGTTTGGGGTTGTTTTTTTTTTTGTTTGTTTTGGTGGGGTCTTTTTTGGTTTTCCGTTGTAAAATGACTAAATACATCTCTACTAATACACACCTTAGCTACAGAAAAACTGACAGTGAGTTTATTCACCCAACTGATCGCTCATGGATCAGTAGCAGTCCGGACTGGCAATGTTCTGTAGGACAATGACTGCCTACTGGGACATTGGAGATGGTCCCCACAAAGTTGTTGTACTTGCACATCAGGTCAGACAGTACCTGTTTATGCAGAGCCTTAAATGCAGTCCTTCTCATGTGTTGGCTTTTCCATGTGTAGTGGGCCACTCAATTTTACCAGTGTTGGTGTCCTTCTATGAAGACCTCCCCTGAGCAAGGGGAGATGAAGTTAGGCTATTGACCGCATCCAGTAGTTGGGGAATGAGGCAAAAATTGGTGTTCAAGGACATCATCACGGCTCACCAGTATCTAAGAGGAGAGGAAGGGTTTAACAATCCTTTTGTGAGGTTAAACATTTTTTACAGCTGCTGCTTCTTCTAATACGTACTTCTCATTTGCTTTGGTCATCTTAGTAGCCATTCTTCATACCAGCTTCACTTTGAATTATTCTGCTCTAATCAGTGGGGTGCAGTTCACATGACTGGCTGTATTTCCACTACTGATGTCTGTGTCTGCGCTAGCTGTATTAACTCACTGTACTGTCAAGCATCACTTCTTTCCCTGATCTTAACGTAAACATCTAAAATAGGTAAATTACAACAGGAGTTGAGAGCAACTAGTTCCAAGGCAGGCATCTGTGTGAACCACGTCTGGAGTCAGGAGAGAAGGATCCAGCCCTGCTTGACCGGAACTGGGTTCCAGATGAGCTGTGCTAATGCCTTTGTGCTACGCCTGTGCTGCTGCTGCCAGTGACAGTAGCACTTACCTGCCTTTGCTTTGGAAATACTTCAAAAAAACATTCCAGGATTATTTTTTTCCCCTGTAGTTTCTAACAGATACAAACTGCAGCAATTTCTAGCATAAAATTTTCTTTCACTGCAGAAGATCTCCTTTCTCTGTAGCAGAAATTAACTTGATTTTCTGCTATTAACTCTTTTGCCGTTAAATTTTTGTCTGTTTCTATTATTTCGTCCCTCAATGGCATTAAAGCACTATGGGTAGGCAGGCTGCAAATACAGGAGTAACCACTTGGCAGTGAAGCTGTGGGAAGTGAACGAGTCAGTTCTCAGCAGGAGATAAATGAGTAGTTTAAGCCACTTCAATGGTAGCTCCGTAAGCCTCAGCAACACAATCTCTTACTGCTCTCTATCCGTAACCTTAGATGACTTTGAGGACTGAACTATCTGCAATTATCTGTCTATGTCTCAGCTCATCTACCCAGTATTCCGATCTTTTATTGACAGCATTTCCTACTTCTGTCATCAACATATTCCAATATATCTCCCTAATTCTGTGCTCTGCAGAGATATTACCATGTAATGCAACAATATGACTAACGTTGTTGCTGTTCCTTGCCTGCCTTATCATCTTAAAATTCATTAACCACCTTCACATCTCTCCTTAACACTGTGCTTTGCTGCAACGCCTACAAAAATTTGGAAACAATCTGACTGTGAGTGAGCTGAGAACATTGCCTTGCATGCCAAGTGATATATTCTCTTTGTTTGCCTGTGCTCCTCCATCTGTTGGCATCCATCTGCCTCCCCACGGATTGTAGGCTCTTTGGGGCAGGACCATCTCTTTCTTCTATGAGCTGACAGTGTCCAATTCTGTTACCCCTACAAAGCTGGTGGTTTAGTTACCTTTGGTTTAGGCAAAATTCCTTTCAGCTTAGTTTTAATTTTTAAGTAATGCACAGGATGATTTGTGAGGATGTACTCTCACATCTAATAACTGTTGAAGTCAAAAAGCCCAGGATTAGTCATACGGTTGTCTGTAGAGGAAGATTTGCTAGTTTGTTTTCTTTATGTGCTTTGTTTTATTTATTTGCCTACAGTGACAGCACTTTGTGTTTGCTCCTATCCTGCACAAAGAGCTGCAGGGGAAGCCATGGGTAGGTTCAGAACCCCACCCATATTCCTCCACCACCACTTTAAGGATGATGAATTTTGGAAAGTACTACTTTAGTTTATTGTTCAGAAAAGCAACTGCACATAGGCAATGCCCTGCAGTGTTCTACCTGCAGTCTTTTTCCGTCAGGTAGGAGCAGCAACTCTTGGGAGACGTCCGCTCCAACCACTTGAGTATATAGTGGGTCACAAGTAACTGATGCCCATAAGCATACACAGTTGCCACCACATTGCCTTAGCCTTCGTGCTGCCGAGAGCATCCTGTCTGCAGGTGTGCAGCCTGCCTTCCCCTGGCAGTAGGGGCTGCCCATCATCTTTATCAATGATCTGGACAAGGGGATCGAGTGCACCCTCAGTAAGTTTGCAGACAGCACCAAGTTGGATGGGAGTATCAATCTGCTTGAGGGAAGGAAGCTCTACACAGGGATCTGGACAGGCTGGATCAATGGGCTGAGGCCAATTGTATGAGGTTCAACAAGGCCAATTGCCAGGTCCTGCACTTAGTCACAACATCCCCAGGCAACGCTACAGGCTTGGGGAAGAGTGGCTGGAAAGCTACCCGGCAGAGAAGGACCTGGGGGTGTTGGTTGACAGCCAGCTGAACATGAGCCAGCAGTGTGCCCAGGTGGCCAAGAAGGCCAACAGCATCCTGGCTTGTATCAGCAATAGTGTGGCCAGCAGGAGTAGGGAAGTGATCGTGCCCCTGTACTCGGCACTGGTGAGGCCGCACCTGGAATACTGTGTTCAGTTTTGGGCCCTTCAGGACAAGAAGGACATTGAGGTGCTGGAGCGTGTCCAGAGAAGGGCAACGAAGCTGGTGAAGGGTCTGGAGCACAAGTCTTATGAGGAGCAGCTGAGGGAGCTGGGGTTGTTTAGTCTGGAGAAGAGGAGGCTGAGGGGAGACCTTATCGCTTTCTACAGCTACCTGAAAGGAGGTTGTAGGGAGGTGGATGTTGGTCTCTTTTCCCAAGTCACAAGTGATAGGACAAGAGGAAATGGCCTCAAGTTGTGCCAGGGGAGGCTTAGATTGGATATAAGAAAAAATTTCTTTACTGAAAGGGTTGTCAAGCACTGGAACAGGCTGCCCAGGGAAGTGGTTGAGTCAGCATCCTTGGAGGTACTTAAAGGACGTGTAGCTGTGGTGCTTAGGGACATGGTTTAGTGGTGGACTTGGCAGTGTTAGGTTTGCGGTTGGACTTGATGATCTTAAAGATCTCTTCCAATCTAAATGATTCTATGATTACAGTCTAGTTTCAGCCTAAATATTTGAGGCATCTGTATTGGAGTGGTCAACAGCATGGGCTTGGTGTGTGCCACACACCTACCAAAAGAGCAGGGGCCTGAGCCACACGCTGCTGTGCTTGCCCTGCTGCTTGCCACCAAGCTATGGTGGTCAATGCTGACATGAGTGTCCCTGCACCATGCTCTGGGGAGGCAGGGATGCATTCGCAGGGAGCACAGGCAGCACAAATTGCTTTTCGGGGAGTGCCAGTCAAGGAGGAGCTTCTAACACTGTGAAAATAAGTTGTTCCTGTTGGTTGATTCCTGCTGCATTTGGGGAAACAGCTCTTGCTGGTCCCAAAGGCAGAGGATTACAGCAAAGAAATGTCTAATTTCATTATTGATTTCTCCTCTTAATGGAAATAGAGCACAAGGTGGTGAATACTGACACCTGGGTTCAAAGTGTCCTTCGCCTTTAATTTTGGGATGGGAAGGATGTCAGCATATCATTTGCATTCTTATCTGCTTGATGCCTATTAGAAAACAGTGTCTCCATCAAGCGATGGAGACGATGGAGACGAGTAATCTGCACTGCACGTGGGATGGCCAAGAGAGCCCTTTACTGCTTGTGCTTTTCATGCTCTGTTAGCTGGTCCCCTGCCCAGGAGGGGCACGTTCATCTCTGCATCGTGGCATCAATTCTCAGAGGCTTGGACTTTGAAAGGAACAGAGGCAGCCCCTTGTTTGTTCAAAGCCCTCCTGAAACAGCCTGGGAGGGTTATTCTTTCAGAGTCCTTGGGAAAGTAATACAGATTTTGGTAACACCTGCAATTACAGAGAACGTTCTACAATTCAGCTGGGTTGAGCAGGGCCAAGAAATAATTTTTAAAGACAGCTGTGGCATCCAAGGCATACCCTTTCCCTTCCCTTTTATTTTCCGCACAAAGAAACTTGGTTGGAAAGCTCTCCCTTTCTGAATACTGTGCCACGGGAATCTCACTGCCATCCTCCAAACAGAAAGAATTACACACAAAATGACAGAAGTTGTTAGTAATGCATTTTTTGCAGCTCCTGAAACTCTGATACTGCAGTAAGTAGGTTTTTCTTTGAATGCAGGCAAGGCTGGAAATTTAAAGGGAAAACTCAGCGTTCTGTGTATTTTCAAAAGAACATGGACTATGCAGCGTTAGCTTTGTCCTGCTCTGGGCAGCAAGCCCAGGTGCTCTCCTCTTTGTGCAGGAAAGTTAGCATGGGGCATACGGTGAGAAAGAACAAGAAGAAAAAAGCCTTTGCCTTTTTATAGTATAGGTTTTCACCCCAAATGCATTTGGGCAGGTACAGTGACTTGTATTTACTGATACACTTTCCATTAACTTCCGTCAGCTCCCAATTTTATGTTGATTGTTTCCCATTAATACAATATTTCCTATAGCTAAGGTATACAACCCTTAAGGTTTAGCATGGGGTTACTGTGCAAGTTCCATATTTAAAAAAACCCAACAGATTGGCAGGTTCCCAGTCTCTTGCTTTTAGTATTTAGATTGACATTATAGGACTAGTTCAACTCAAGTTACCCTTTCTGTGAATGAGACATAGCTCCACTGGTGCCAACAGGGTTCACGTGGTATAAACGTGGTGCGGCAAGAGGAAAAGGAGATCTGCCTGCTGCATGCTATGAAAGCCAGAGCCTCAGAAGAAAACAGCATCATTCCTTTATATAACATTAATTAAGCACCTGCTGAAAAGTAAATGAGTTATGAGAATTCTTGATAAGTGGTATCGTTGTGGAATACCTAATGTAGAGTATTTCTCCAAGTAGAAACATTTTGTGTTTCTGCTCTTCTACAGCAGGGGTATTTCTCAAGGAGCTTTAGGCTGCCGTAGCAGAGACTAAAGGGGTGTAAATCAGCACTGTTCTTTGGAGCACTTGTGGTGAAAACCAAAGTGGGCTGACTGCGCAGACCGGTGCTATGCTGACTTACACCACCTGAATATTTTTACTCTGCATGTTTAAAAGTATGACTGCAACTGGAGCCAAATTCTGCCTTGCTATCCTTATTCAACGTTGCGTGTCTTGATAATGGGAAAAAGGAGCTTTCTCAGCACAGTCTACCCATGGACACTCCTAAAAGAAAGAGAAATTACTTTTGTAGATTAGATTTTACCACCATTTCTCACATTGTGAACTCTATGACCCCAGGAGCAGAACTGAATCCAAGCTCTCTACAGTGAAAAAAAGTCACTGTTAACAGAAAATAGTAATAACAGTATTAATAAGTATTAGATTAAGTATTTTTAGTGGTAAAGCTTTAGCAGTAGAGAAAGGGGCAAGAACATGCATAATGCTGAGTAAAAGAGAACACTATCAGAATAGAAAGAACTTATTTTTAAATGTGCCTCCAAATAACCCTGTTAGCACATCCTTTCAACTCGGGTCACGGCTGCATTAAGCTTCCTACCCAGTCGGGTTGTCCTGTGGGTATAAACATATGCTCTAAGTTACATAAAAGCCATCCAATCCTATTTGCTTGTCACTCTACGATACAAAATGCTATATTGACCTCCTTTTTTTATGTCCAGTGCTATCTATAAAGCAGGCTTAGGCCCTTTTGTTCTTAAGGGGGTCAGCTGTCGCACTGCTCTCTTAATGAGCTTCAGGCATTCCCAGAGTTTTCCAATATTGCAAGACATACCTGGCCCCAGGCGGGACAGTTGCGGCTCTGCCAACACCAAAGCAGTGCAGACAGATCCCATGTGACAGGTTATGCAACTGAGCCGGGCTTTATATACCCCCAGGACCTTAAGCATGTAAAGGGCTCCAGGGAAAAGAGCATCAGGTGGGGAAAAATGGCTTGCATACTATGCTTCTTGGAGTGCTTTTGGCTTTGTAGCAAACCATATTAGAATAAATCTTCTGTTTCATTAAGGGGTCAACTTGTTAAAAATCCCTGGGATTTAGTAATGTTTTGTGTGTTCTAAAATTGTAGGGGCTGAAATTCTACGAAGACTCAGAAATCATGGTTATTCCTCTCCGGAGAATGACACCTGGGTATATAAGGTTGCTGCAGGTACGAAAATTCTGTCTTTTTCTGCTTTTAATTGGATCTTTGAAATACCAGTATTTCTCTTGCTCACACTGATCTTATTTCAAATTATTGCATGACCAACCCAAGGGAACACTGGCTTCTGGTGGGTTAACTTGCATAACAACTTGAAGTCTTAATTAAGCCTCTGCTGAAAAGTAAATGAATTATGATAATTCTTGATAATTGGTATCATGTTGGAATATTGAATGCAGAATACTTGGAAGGATTTTATGTTTCTGCAGTGCTTAAACAGAAACTACTTCTCCATCATTTTCTCTTGCAATGATTTTGTGTGTTTGGGGCAGTAGGAAAATGTTAATGGCAAGAAGGATGCCAGGTGCCTCAGCAACTCAAATGAGCTGTCAGTGAAACACTTCAACCAGCTTCTATGGTTATGATGAAGAAACTTCAATCAGCATTGACCTCTGGAACATTGGGGGACCAGAGTATCAATCATTATATGAAGAAAAAATTAAAAGCTTGTATAGAAAATATTTTAAATCAGCTAAATAATTGAGAATAAAACAGCCCAAAAATATATACACCATATTTTGATATTTATGGAGTATATATAATTTTGTTGGAGAATCTCACAGCTCTTAGCAATGTGATCCGCATCCAGAATCCTACACTACAGTAGCTGAAAGGTGATAGTTGAGTAGTGGAGAGGCTGAGGTAAGGATACTGTGTTCCAGTCCTAGCAGTGAATTTCTTTCATGCCTCCCTGCATCTCTTTTGATATCACCTTACACAGTAATTTTATTTGGAATTTCTTTTGTCTTTATTTATTCTGCTGCTGAAGCAGCTACACTGTCAGCCACATTTATCAAGGTCAGAGCACTCAGCTCTGATTATTTGAGCTCATAAAAAACCTAGAATCTGGAAGAGAAAATCAGGCTCCTTGGCATCTGTCACTCCTGTCAGTGGTGCCGTGCTTTCTGTCTGGCTTTTTTCCAATAAAAAAAAAACATTATTTTTGGCCTAGTCCTCATTTCATGTAAGAAATGCTGCAACCAGAAAGACACATGTTTTAACTCACAGCGCCAACATGTATAGGAATTCGTGTTTTGCCCTCTAGGGAGTCCATGCAACGGTGTTTCTGCTTCTTGGTCAGTGTATCATATGTACTAAGCGAGCAACAGTAACTTAATTTCTTTTCTGATTGTTATTCAGATAACCAGTAAATAATTATTGTTTTATCTTTACTTTGACTGGCATTTTCTGCTTCTCTGTTGGACTTGACAAAGAGACTGTGTTAAAACTTGTCTGCTTGGTCTAGTCTTACCTGTGGAGCTAATAAAAGATGTTACTGATCCCATTTAGCCTTGCTGTCCTGAATTAATAACCAACATTCAAGGGAGCATCACTGTGTTAGTAGCTAATCTGTGGGAAGGGAGAGATCTTTGTACTTCACAGGACAAGAAAGTCCCTTCTCACTTATGCCTAAGCCTCCATGCTTGATTCAGCTCTCCCTCTCAGACAAGTAGCCGGAGGGAACTCCATTAAAGTCACTGAAAACAACAAGTTACAAATGAAAGAAAAATCATATCAGAAATGTGTCCTTTCTTTTACAAAGTGATAAAAAGGGGGGCCTTCCAAATGTGCAATAGCTTGTGCCGAATACTCTTCAGCAGAAAGCAGAATCATACTATATTAAATGACATGGAGAAGAAAAAAGTGCTTTGTAGGTTCCAAAGACCTGCTTTTGTGTTGCACTCAGCAGAATCAGCATGCAACTTGCCCTGTTTCTCCCATAGACTCAAGCTGCAGGAAAAATCGTTATCAACTCATCAGACACACTGCTGCAGCGGGCGGCGTTACTGCTGGGAGTGTTTGGGATCAGTATATCCAGCTACAGCACACACCAGCTAACTCAAAAGAAGGTACTTCCCTTGACCCGTTAAGCTGCGATTGGGATGTGACCTGAGAAGTAAAGGCTTATGTCAGTAGTGCTGACGAGTGGCTTTTCTGCCTCAGTTACCGGTGTGGAGGTAACAAGACACTTTGCGGCCATGATTTCTACATGCAAAGTTAAAAAGCTGGAAGAATTACTACAAACTTACTTCTTTTCAAGAAAGAAAAAAGGAATAATGACTAGCAGAGGCCAAGAAGACAAACTGTCTGTAAATACAATGGACTTCTTTTGTTACCCAGGGTATACATAGAGAGAGATCTAAAGGTATAAAATACAGTTAAAATCGGAGTAGGTGTGAACAGATGGATGGGGGTGCCATGCTTTGTTAGTGTCACCTTGTTGCAGCTTTTGCGAATTGACTCCTGTGCAAGGACTGGTTTTGAAAAGGGAAAGTTAGAAGCACTATATTCCTCATGTCAAGAGGTAGACCAAATAAAAATCATGTTTCATAGACTCTTTGTACTGCTGTATCTAACTAGATATGTACGTTTGTTCTACATAATTCGTGCACTCTAACCTTTCCTATTGAATGTTAAACATTTCTTGATGCCTTTTGTGTAGAAATGTTTGTGTATTGTAACGGAAGCCGGTAGTCTTCTGTGACAGCAGAGATGGCCGCAGGCTACACCAAGGAACCATGGCACCAGACCAGATAACTTTGTAATTCTGTACAGAAACTCTTTACTCTAGAAAGTAGCAGTAAAAATATTGGGTTGGGTTTTGTTGCAGAGTTCAGTATCTGATCGTATTCCTCTGCAAAGCCCGCTCATCCCAGAATATACATTCTGATTAAAATAAAGATTGACCTTTTTTCCCTCCTTTTCCTTTGTTTTCTGGTTCTTCTTGCTCGATGCAATAGCTTATTCAGGAATGTTCTCTTACTATTGATTTGCATTTTTCCAACTGTTTCTGATGTTCTATGTAAACATGGCTTTGTGGGCTCTTCTGTGCATATGTTAGCATTTAAAATCCTTTGTTCTCAGCTACTAAATACAAATATTTTGGGGTTTTTTTTTTCCATGTTTAAAATTATTCCTTTTGTCAACAGTGTTTATATTCAACCACTAAGGGGCATCCTACACAGCTGAATATTTTGAAGTCTTCAGATTGCTCACTGCAACATTACAAAAGAGAAATTGAATCAGGTTGAAATTTTTACCTTTTTAAATTTTTAAATTGTTCTTGCCCCTGTTTCCCTTTCTCACCCACTCGGAGCAATGTCTCTCCCTTCCCAACAACTGTTGTAAAATTGAAGAAGATGAGAAAATCAGTGTTTACAAGGTCATTTTTTACAATGTACCAGGTCATAAATTACCTCCATCTTGTATAGCCTTCTGTTTATATTTAAAAGAAAAAAATCATATAATGGAATATTCCATCTTCTGCCTTCACCTACAAAAAATGAAACAAAATACTTGTTCCTTTTGACAAAAGAATGATATCTCTGGAAAGAATTTAATCACATTGCTTGAAGATATACAGTGTGGCCCCCACCACCATTCTCAATGTGCCATATTTATGGCTTTTTAATCAATGCCTATGATTTTGGGCAGCTGCATTTTTGTTAACTGATTTCCTGCCCCCATGCGACATGAATGTAAGATCATTCGCTGTTTTCAGTGCCATTACTATGCTGAGTTCTTCTGTTAGATAAAAGCTAAGTGTAATAACAATATAATTTTAAGAAGATAGACTAGAATAAAATAAATTATAACTTAACTACTGAGATGTTCCCATTTTACTGTATCATGGAAATGATGCTCAGGAGGAATATGTATTTTTTCCATGAGAACTGCTTATCTGGTACCACTGAAAATAACAAGAGGACAACACAGGCAATAGGCAAAGTGAGTGTGGAGAGACTCAGTAAAGGTACGGGGCTTAGGAGCCTCAGGAACATACAGTGAAGCACCAGGAAGGTGTAGTTGAAATGAATTACAAAACAGATACGTTTAAACTTGCTGCTCATGATTCGGGCCCGGGCTGAAAAATCACCTTTAGGTGAAAAGTTGGGACTGCATCCAGCAGAAGATGTAGGCATCTGTAGCTAACCTTTCTGCTCCTGTAAAAATCTAAATCCAAAATTTCAATTTTCTGAAGTACAGCTGCCACCTCGTGCTGGGCACAACAGACAGCCACGTGCCCATCCCTTTCACTGCTGCAGCTCCCTGGAAGATCTGCTTTCAGGTTTCCCCCCAGCCGGGTGAGGCTGGGGCATATTGAGCACCAAGAAATCAAGACCTTGTGGGGGTGCACAGCAACATGCCCATCTTCTCAGCCTGCCTGTGGCTGGAAGCACCGAGGTGGACTGGGGGCTGCCCAAAATATGACTGGAAGCTAATATCCCCTAGCCCCTTTTGTCCTGCTGTTTGTTAGAGCAAACACTCTTCAGCAGAGGAAGGAGAGGCACCTGCACAGCGACTCTCACAAAGGAGCCCGTGGCACCGTACCTTCCCTTGGCATGTTCTTCTGAAGGACCGGCGTGGTCCCATGGGGTCCTGGCTCCTAAAGGAGGCTGGCCATATGAACGTGTCCCAGCTCTGCGTCCACTACAGCAAGGGGCCCAAATTCACAATTAGGACAAGCGAAAGACTTTTTCCTCCTAATTGCCTTTTAGGTAAGTTTGCCCCCGTCCCTGCATTCAGTGTGCCATGTGCTTGGACCCTACCTAAATTTGCCATGACATCTAACTCCAGCCTGCAGGCTCAGTATGTGGCTGGGCTCCCAAACTCTGGGCAGGATACTGCTCCGTGCTGCAATTCCCAAACCTCCCTGTGAATTTAGTCTTCAAAGCTCTGAGCATGCCGAACTTCAAGCATATGTTTATGTCCTACTGAAGTCAAAGGGGGGTTTGAGGAACATCCTTATATCCTTTGCCAGACTAAGTTATTTCATCTCGTCCTTGATCTCCCCCAAAAAGCATTTACATTTTAAACATACTTGTACTTTTGTTTATACGGCTTTTACTTCAAAAATGTTGGCAATTCATCAACAATTGAATGCTGATGAAAGTCGGGAGCCTGGTGAGCTTGGGGAGGTTAATGCTGCTTTACTGAGTTTTGCAAAGCTTTTAAGAAACACCAGCAATGGATTTCATTTGGCACATAAATTGTTATGTTTGAGGAATTATGCTCCAGGAATTACTTTCTACCTGTACTCTTTAAGCTAGTAAATATTAGACCTTCTTTACAAATACACTTTAAAAGCCATTTCATAAAATTTATCGTGTTGGTTTTACCCCTAATATCAGGCAAATATAGGTTAATATCTCCTGATGCCAAACAATTTTAATTAAACTAATCCACTTCTAACAGCAGTGACTTCTCTAGTTTGAATTATGTCTTGATACATCAAGTTAATTATTTTATTCTTTGAGAAGGATTCCGAAGAGATTTTGTAGCTGTTTGGTTTGTATGCCTGTGTCCGCCTCCTAAAGGCAAGTGAAATGAAAGTATTAAATAATCGGAAAATCAAACATGGTTGGTATTCTCTTCAAATAGATGTAGCATAAACTAGAGAGTTGTTTAAGATAAATGGCACTGCTAGTGAATATTGGAGAGCATTCAAGCTTGATCTCTCATGCTAAATAAAGTCAATTAAATTCACTTGACCGTTTTATGAAAAACTCTTTCACATATTATATTAGTCAGTTGTCTAAAGCAGAATTTCTGTATCCTACCATCAGGACAGACAGCCTAGGACAATTACTCAAGGTAACACTCATTTACTAATAAGGGAGGTATAAAATGAAGGCAACATCTCTCACATCTTTTCATGCATCTTCTGGGAATTATGTTTCTCCATCAAAATTACTGCTCTAGACCATTATTTACCTCTAAAGCTGGAGATTATAGAGCCGCAGATTGTGCATCTCCAAATATGCCATAGACCAAGAAGGTGAAATTGAGTAGTTACCAGTCAGTGGATGCTCCATCACTTACTAGGCAGTGGTAACGTCATCATGACGCTGAGCCTTTAATTTGTATATTAAACTTAGAACACAAACAAGAAAATTCATTTTTCTACCCCTAAATTATGTGCATGTCTTTTTATACAGCAGGTGTGCTGCAGGTTGAAGAATTGGATCACTTGAGTGGGCTCTCTTCTGTCCTTCAGCTGCCCTGAGGTTTCACGTCGTGCAGAGCTGCTATCAAGTTTATGCAGTATCCACCACAGCCCTCAGCGGAGGTGCTGCACGGCTTGGGGGTTGTTCTGGCAGCGTAACCCTCGTGCCACCAGTGCCTTGCTGAGAAGCCCTTCATTTTAGACCATGCATTTTTACTCGTGCCAGATGCATGGAAGTCTGGCCTCAGCTGAGGTTTTGGGTCCTGCTGTAATGGTAATTAATACCACCAATAAAACTGGGGCACTGACACTGCATGGGAGCTTCCTTCTTAAAATGTTCTGTCTGCACCGCCTTTTCAATTGCACATTGTAGAGTGGATTTATCAGTGGCAGAGCTGTGTGTTAGTGGTAATTCACCTCCCTGGCTTCAGTCAAACGTGGCCACAGGGATTTAACTGAGAAATGGTTTTACCTGTGCAGTGCAATGGCACTTCCCTATGAATATATTAGTGATAAAGCAAAAAAAAAAATTAACGCTTGTCACGTCTTTTCCTACCTTGGACAAAATGCCTCTTCCCCTCTTAGTTATGAGTAGTCAATGACAACACAAAATAACCTCCTAAATCAGTCTTGTCTTTCATATGACTTTCTTTTTACTCTTCTATCACTATCGCAATGTAATAAGGTAGCTGAAAGGTAGTTTAATCAAACGGTAGATTAATACGGTTCCTGGGGCTATGTTCACTTCAGTTTTTAACTAAGTGTGTAATCATGAGCTACAGTGTGTCACTGACTTTTAATCACAGTGCCCCTGTCTCTGTAGTGAGTGTGTTGGTAAGCATAAAAACAGCCCAAAAGGGCCTGGAAAGAGATGTTTCTTCACCTCCTTAGCAGCATTTTTGCAAGTGACCTTTTTTAAGAGCGCCAAGTGCTTTAAAACCAATAATCCACACCTTTTCAAAAGCTTTTAGGAACTTCATGTAATCCCACAGCACCCCACTGACAAAGTCCATCCTGCAAAGGAGACACTGGAGGCAGGGTGGTGAAAGGAGGTGTCTGATGCCAGTAAGGTCTTGAATCAACTCTCAGTGGGTGCTTCCATGTGTTTCCATTCAGAAACGACGGGCAAGATTCAGCTCAGCTGACACGAGCAATGGAAGGGTTGACCAAGTCTGCCAGTGCCCTTAGCTCCCTCTACAGACAGCAGAGACGGGTCCTGGGGAGGCCACCTCCACCCTGCCACCTGGCAGTGGCCTGAAGGCGCTTTAAGATGAACTGCAGGAATGTGGATGGTTTCCTTACATGTGAAAGCACTTAATGTTTGGGGGTTCTTTTATTTTTCTGTAATTTTCCGTGCTGGGGGAAGGGGCTGTATCTTGTTGCTGTTATTTAAACCTGGGTAAGGAAGAAATACCAAGACAGAGCGACCCTGCTGCTGATAAAGGTTTTTAATCTTTTTTAAAAAAAAAGCAAATAACAAATTGGTTTGTCCTTCACTCTGTGTTCTTCAGTAATGAATTGTAGGAACTTGAAATGCTTAGCCATATTTCCTTTTAAAAAGCAAGCTTTGCCCTAAGGGAAAAGAAAGCACATAGGACTGTGCTCTGCTCCCCAAGGTGCTCTTCAGCTGCACCGTGGTAGATCCTCGCTGTAGGTGAGGAGAGGAAGGGTGGAGGAATGGCACCAAAACCTTTGCTTCACTGTGACCCTCTGATGGCACAAGAACCGCTTGGCTGCTCCTTCGGGCCAACACAACCAGAATATGACTGAGCCTTTGGTGAGGCTCCACACCTCTGTCCCGACTGCTGCTTTCTGCTCCCAGAGCTGCTTTCTGGCTCCTCTGAAGCATGTGGAGCTGTGACCGACCCTCTGTGTCTGTCTGTCTGTCTGTGCACGTAAGGGAGAGAGGGCAGGAGCAGCCTCTGGCCCTCAGGCTGCAGGAGGTGGAGAATACCGAAGAGGCGTGAGGAGGGATGCCATCACTGCATCAATGATTTGTGCAAATCCCTGGCTCTTCCCTGAGTAACATGCAATCTCCTGCTGGATCTTAGCTGTCAGAAGCACAGCTTTGTCATCAGGAAACTCATTCATTCATTCACTTGCCAGTTACATCCTGTTCATTAGCCTTGGAGCTCACCTAAGAGATTATTTGTAATATTTCATCCCCAACTGAATTTGACTGTTAATTTGATAACACAGTATCAAGAGGAGAAACTAAAAAAACACTGGGAGTGTTTGTCATGAAAAGATACCTGCAATGTATCTTTTCTCCTTATTGTCAATTTTTCAATAACAATTCTGCTCTTGTATGCATGTCCCTGCATCTCCCTGCCTTTTCCTTGCCAAGCAGAAAGGCCCTGAGGCCTCAGCTGACCCCATCTTGCAGAACAGCCTGCAATGGGAGGAGAGGCATCACTCAGTGAAGAACAAGAGAAGGAGAACAAGCATCCCTCCCACTGGGTGAGAGGAGCTGTAAATCTCAAATCCTGGCCACGCAGTGATCCCAGGATCACACTGAGCCCAGGGTGGCTTTAATGAGCTAATGCTCCTGCAACCATTTAGCAAAGCTGGGGACTCACTAAAGCTCTGGGTGGTTTTAGCTGTGGTTTAACTATGCAACAGTCTCAATACAAGTTTGTGCCAAAGCGACAGGAGGACGAATGTAAAGCAACTGGTTTATGCTAGGTCACTAACAGGCTTTTTGTTTTTTTTTTTTTTTTTAAATCATACAGTCTGAATTCCACTTCATAATTGCTCTCCCGCATTAAAGCAAAATTAATTCCTTGCTGAGCAGTGCATTAAAAAGCCCAGAGTTTGCGCAATTATATCGACACTGGACTATGATGCTACACCTTTACCTCACTCAACCTTAGCCACTGCACATTAAGTATTCAGCCTGAGCTATTTCCATAGTTTCTCTCCATAGTCAGTGCAAAAAAAGAGCACCTCTAGAGAGCAATTCATCCCCTTCAGAAGGTGTCTAGAAAAAGTGGGCCAATTCCCCTCTGAATGTGTGCCTCTCTCCTTACTGACTATGGGCTGGACACCTCACTTTCAGAAAGCTCAAGGTAGCAGAGACACATCCCTATCTCTACAAAAACATCCTATTCCAATAATAGTAATTTCCCATCAAAGACACACTGAGATAATCAGTTAATCATGAGTGAATTCAGAGGCACGATTGCCAGGCTCTGGGCAGCTTTCAGAGGGAGACACTGAACTGCAGGACACTGTCTCTGGGTCCAAGATAGTGGAGTCTGAGCACTGACCAGCACAGGCAGCCCCACTGCAGCTCACCTCCCATATGGAGGCACCTGGAAACCTCAGAGAGCTGAAGCAGCACTAAGAGCATACTTGCACCGGAGAGGTGAATGCAGCAGTGTGTATCACGGTAGCAGGGCTGACTAGCATTAAGAAAGGCTGCAATGAAGATTCACAGGTCCAGGCATCCGCATGGGAAGTAAAAGCCCACAAAGGGCATTTCGTACTTCCTTGGGAGCTGAAGCCCTTGCCGCCGCATGTGCACTGTCATTGCGCTACAAGGGGAGGTGCTAGATGGGTGGCTGTCATGCGTCTACTCCCCATTCTCCCTGAAAGTGCCAGGATGCCCTCTGCAGAGGGAATGGCTTCCAGGCACCTGGAAAAGTGCAACAGCGCTGAAGGCTCTGCCATGAAGCACATTCACAACCCCGCCAGCTACTGCCCTCCATCACCCCACCATGGGAACAGTGACCCCCAGCCTGGTCACTCTCATCCTTTCCAGTGCCACCTCTCTTGGTGGTCCTTTCAGGGAAACAACCCTCATCAGCAATGAGGTCATGAGAGGCGCCTGGCCTCCTGCCTCCCCTGAAGCAGAGGCATGGCCACTGCCTGCAGGCTGGAGGCTGGAAGCCAGAGGTGAACTCAGGGCTGGATGTAGACTGAGGGCCAGGATGAAACCCAATGGCCACCAGAGCCTTCTGGTGGCCCCAGGGTGTGAGGTGTGGCCAAAGCAGGAGGTACCCGTGTGCTGCAGCAGCCCCACAGAGGCCACTTAATTGATTAATTTCAATTGGCATACAAATGCAATTTAACAAGTTGCCCAATCTTTTATGTAAGCTATGAGGGAACAGCAGAAAATTAATCATTTCTGGGTGAGAAATATAATCTGCAAATGAAAAACAAAAAGAAGAGGAAAGTGCAGCTCAAAACTCTGCAGCTCAGTGTTAAAATATGCTTCAAATACTGTCCTGAATCTTATTTAGCTCATCATTATTTTGCTATCTTAGCAACTTGTATATAAAGACCCAGATTTGACTGACATAACATAAAATATCTGAGGTATTTAAACTAGGAATGCAATTGCTTTAGGTTCTTCTCACCATCACTGGAGAGAAATAAATGCCTTACAGTTTTTGGGTGAGCCAGTCCACCCTCCAGAGGCACCTATTTCTTTCCACTGATTATGGAGCGAGGCTGCTATGTCTGTGCTTCTAACTTAGGCATCTAATTTGGATTCCCATAGCTAGCTAGGATGAATCCAAGCCAAAAATCAATCCATTTAAGTGTCAAATCTCCCACCACCAAAGGCCAAGCTAAACTTGCTATTACAGCAAACAAAAACCACAGCTCCTGACACTTGGTTTTCTCAAGCAACAGTCATGAACAGCATCACAGAATCACAGAACAGTTTTGGTGGGAAGGGATCTTAAAGATCACCCCGTCCAACCCCCCTGCCATGGGCAGGGCATCTTTCACTAGATCAGGTTGCTCAAAGCCCCATCCAACCTCACCTTGAACACTGCCAATGATAAGGCATCCAGTTCCAGTGTCTCACCACCCTCATCATAAAAAATTTCTTCCTCATATCCAATCTAAATCTACGCTTTTCTAGTTTAAAACTCTGGCCCCTTATCCTGTCACTACAGGCCTTGGTAAAAAGTTTTTCTCCATTTTACTTAAAAGGCCCCTTTATATATTGAAAGACCACAATAAGGTCTCCCTGGAGCCTTCTCTTCTCCAGGCTGAACAACCCCAACTCTCTCAGCCTTTCTTCATGGGAGAGATGCTCCAGCCCTCTGATCATTTTTGTGGCCCTCATCTGGACCTGCTCTAACAGGTCCATGTCTTTCTTGTGCTGGGGGCCCCAGAGCTGGATGCAGCGCTCCAGGTGGGGTCTCACCAGAGTGGAGCAGAGGGGGAGAATCACCTCTCTTGACCTGCTGGCCATGCTTCTTTTGATGCATCCCAGGATATGGTTGGCTTTCACATGTTGCTGGCTCTTATCTAATTCCTCATCCACAAGTATCCCCAAGTCCTCCTCCGCAGGACTGCTTTAATCCATTCATCCCCCAGTCTGTGCTGATATTGGGGATTGCCCCGACCCAGGGGCAGGACGTTGCACTTGGCCTTGTTGAACTCCATGAGGTTGACACAGGCCCACTCCTCAAGCCTGTCAAGGTCCCTCTGGATGGCATCCCTTCCCTCTAGTTATCAACTGCACCACTCAGCTTGGTGTCATCTGCAGTCCTTTTCAGACAGAAACAATGTTAGATATACCTTGCACCCTGGCACCATGCAATGCATGTTGAGAGGGGTATGAAGCAGCACAGCAAATGATCTTGCATGTGTCATCACTGAACTCCCTCCAGCTCTGAGCCATCTCGTGTTGCTCGTGAGCTTCACTATCATCCCTGAGATTTGATTAAAAAGTGAGTTGTGCTCTACCTTGATTTTCATGGTTCCTTTAAAGCTGCACTTCCTGTACTCATTGTAGTCCAACAGCCTTTTAAATGAAATATTCTTTTATCAATACCTATACTATAATATTCTTTCTGTTAACACAATGTTTGGCATAAAATGTTACTGGTTATTATATTCTTTAATCCCAGGGACCACTGAGAAGTTTTCAATAAATAATAATTTTCATTTATTTTCAACACAGGCACCTATAAGTAATTTCATAATATCACTGGGTGTGAATTATCTGCAGGTCCATGCTGCACTGTAAATAAAGTGCTGTGTGTGCTTCGTGCCGTGTGAGCTGAGGTGGTGCCAAGAACCTCAAATCATCCACTTTACCAAGAGAGAGTGAGAAAAAGAGAGGGTGTATGGAGAACACAGTTCAAGTTTTACCTTTCAGTCTGATTAGGGACTCCAGTAGTTATTTCAGTTCCTCGTCTGCAAGAGGTAGGTAATCATATTTCCTTCCTCTCACACTTCTGCTCTGCCGATGGCAGTGGAAGGGGGGCCGGTGGTCGCCCTCCCCATGCAGACAGCGTGTGCTCCAGGTGCCAGTTCCCCCAGGCAGAGACCTGCTCTGCAATTGGGCAGCACTTTGGGCTGCATGGGTTACCCTGGTTGACCACAGCCCCCTCAGTTGCCTGATACCATTAGGTGCTTGCACCAAAGAGCCTTTGTCTTTGCATGGAAGAACATGAGCTGCTGCCATAGGTAAGGATACAACAGTAAAAAAAACTGGCCTGTGCCTTAAAAAAAAAAAACCTTTTGAATAGAAGTGATGGCCTCCTGGGTGCTTAAGATCCTCTCCTCCTGAGAAAAAAATCAAAACCTGCCAAGATCTTAAGTCATCTGGCTTCATATCTATCTGCAACTGACTCAGCAGTTCTCCCTTCCTCCAGCTGCATAAGTAGCGTGTTAAGTGTCCCAAAGCCAAGGATGATATCAGTCCTTGATGAATGAACATCTACTACTCCTATCACAGATGCTCCGAGATGCCCCCAGGATGTCCCTGCTGTGCCAGGCACGTACCAACATGAAACATACTTTCCTGTCCCAATTTGCTTTCCAGGCAAATTCAGTGTTTCTGAAAAGTCAAAGGTGAGCAATAGAATTTTTTTTCCTGCCTTTTTTTGCCAGTGGCTCCTAACAAAAGGAGTGGGAAAAATATTAGTATGCTTGCACAGTGAGAACAAGGAAACAACTGAATCACTCAGACCATCGACCTCGCTGAAAATGTCAGTGCTGTATTAGGTAATGTTGAAAGAAAGTTATGCTAATGCCTCAGATGCTTTGTACATATCAAGTCTGAAACAGTGATACCTAATAGTTGTGATATCTACTTAATATAATCAGTATATGGTTATTTTAAGTAATATTTTAGTATCAGAATACATTTGCTTCCACTACCTGAGAGGCGCTGCAGCCAGAGAGCAAGCATTCACCTAATAACTGTGCTATTATCAGGTGGACCTAAGGAAATTCACTCTGGAGTACTTTGGGATCTGGCTGAAGGAGTCTCAGAGCCATTAGTGGTTATAGCTGAGGTTCATGAAGGATGGGGGAGGTCCCAGAAGACTGAAAAAAGGGTAAATATCTTTCAGATGGAAAAGCCTAGGATGAGCTTGCCACTCAACGGTGCTCAACAAACACTCAACAGTACTTGACTAATAATCAGAGCTATCTGCAAACCCATAGAAAAATAAGAGGATAAAAAGGACCTAACGTGTTTACCAGGAATAAATCATGTGCAACCAACCCAGTTTCCTTCTTAGACAACATTACAAGCAAGTGAGCAAGCATCGTAACGCATGACTTCAGTAAGATGGTCGCAAATGATATTCTTATACACAAGCTGGGAAATGGAAAGCACTCTTAAATGAACTGCAGTAATGAGATTACAGGTCTTGTCTGAAAACCTACAAAGAATGAACAGTATTCTTTGAGCGTCTGGAAAAAAAAAGTACAGAATGGGCTGCTGCACACTGGTGTAAATGGGGGCTGCCTGATATTTTTACTAATGACTCATGTTATGAGAGTGAGTATGCATAAAACATCAACCTTTGAAGGTCTGCAGGCACCGAAAGACAGGAGCAGAATTCACAATGATCTAAAACCTGCAAAGTGCTCTCAGATCAGCAGTGGGATTCAAGAAGGACAAGAACAAATAGCGTGGCAAAAGCTTGCTTTGGCAAAAGCATCAGCTGTGTGAACACAGGGTGAGGAGCAGTGCAAGATCAATGGAGTGAATAACAGCATGAGGCAGCAGCATCAAATCCTTGCGGGGGTGGGAAGCAATCTCATGGGGATGTCAAGAGTGGGGGTGCAGGCTGGAAGGCATGTGGAGGGGTCCTCCTGCTTTGCCCGGTGCTGGAGAAGGCTCAGCAAGACCGCTGTGTCTCGTTTTGGGCACCACCCTTCAAGGAAGATGTGGACCAGTTAAAGAGAGCTCAGAGGAAAGCAACAAAAATAAGAAGTGCAGAGAATACAACCTGCACAGAAAGACTGAACAAACTGGTAGCCTGGAGAGGAGAAGGCTGATAAATGCCACAGACCCAATTATGTCCCCACCAGCCCTGGCCATGGACACCATCTCCGCAGTGTGCACCTCTGCTGACTCACTAAAAGCAAGCATTTTTTTTCACTGACCTACCATACGCTCTGTGTTACAGCACTCTTGCAAAGCTAAGGCCGCACTGCTTGGCAATGCTTTAGTGGATACATAATACACGCTGCTGTGCCACAAAGTTAATGCTGGATAAAACTGGTTTGGACAGGAGGCTCAGGGGTAGTTGGTTATCCTGGAACCAGCCAACAGGCTGACCAACACTCGATACAGCAGAATCACCAGAGGGAAGATGTCACCTAACGTGCAAGCAGGGATGAGCTATCCCAGACCTTTTCTGTCCTGCAGGTTGGCATCCAGGGGCATCAATGTCCATGGCTGTAAAGCCAAGTGCTACCAAGGATTGTCCAGTACAAGGGCAGTGCTGTTTTCAGTTTTATTTAGTAAAAGAAGTTCCAGCAAAGACGATCTCTTGCTGTTCTGTCCACTCTGCCTGGGAAAGGGTCCATAATACTGGGAGGGGGGAAAAAAAAAAAAACAACTTAGCTTAGGTTTGTAAGGGCACTGAAGCCAAAATCATGACTTCCTACTTCAGATGCCTTTCTTTAGGTACCACAAAGCTCCACCTCACCAGTATGAGCTCTACCGTGCCAGGAGGGTGCCAGGGGTCTCTGCAGGGATGGGGGAAAGAAGAGAGACTGCAGAGCAGCCCAGCGGGTCGGCAGCATGCTAGCCCCTGCTGGGGCAGCTACTCCAAAATATCTGAGCATCCATCAGTGCTTGGACACTCCTGGTCACTTGGGACCCACCAGCCAGGGGAAACCTCTTACCAACGCATGTATCCATGGACAGCTGGTGCCTCTGGACATGCAGCTAGAGGGGAGCAGGCGGTGCCACTCACTCCTCCCCAAGATCCCAGCAATCAAAGCACCCGTCTCAGGATGACGAAGGCCGGAGGTGGCACCAGGCTCATCTCCAGGAGCACTGTGTCCCTGGCTCTGGCCACCTCCCAGTCCCATGAGGTGCCCCCAGCAGCAGGCCTGGGGAGGAGGCAGGTCCCCGCCGCAGGAGAGCTGGGCATGGGGACGCAGAGGGAGCAGAGGCAGGAGCACGGCTGTAGGCGAACAGCTAGTGTGGGAAAGCAGGCCAAAAACCTTAAGCCACAGATCTCCTAACGCCTGCCCTGCTCTTCCCGTGGCTCCGCAAGCAAGTGTAATTAAACACTGAGAAAAGACTGGCTGAACTTCAGCATAAGTAATCTATTAAATTTCATTAATTCTCCTTTCCATTATAAACTCTGAGACAGAGCCGTGATCTTTTCTGTTCTCTGTAGAAGATTGTTTGCAAGTGGTAAACAACCATAATTATCTCCAGTGCAATACCCAGTCAAATACCCAAATGAGTCACACACGGCAAGACTGCTCAGTTCGGCAAGTCTGCCATCACACACATCGGTGGAGGGAGGCAATTGCCTCGTGTCTGCACTCGCCTCCCCCTACCCCAATGATATGGGGTCATTGGACCCACTGCAACCCTTCAGCATTGGACATCTGGTCTCACCAGTCACAGCTGCACGGCACGGGGCAAGCCCTCTCCCGAGGCACTTCAGGTACACCTCCTCTGTACAAACCCCCGCTTTGCCCCATTGACCAGAAGATGAGGTTGGTGTCCAGCTTTGGTGCAGGAGCCCAGTTTCAGGTACAAGGGATATAGGCAAAAGTATTCATACTTCTGACATACTTAACACACTGACTGGGAACAGGAAAGCTATCTGTGACTTGTAACTTGTGCTATAAAATGTCATAAACTGTCCACTGAAATGTCCTTTTTTAGATAACAGCATAATAATTTTAAGCAAATATCTGGTCTTTTCAGTACTGTTTTTCTTCCCATTCTGGAGTTTTCACTCTTCCCACATGTCCAATTTATGCCCAGTTCTAGCATTTGACTTTAAATACATGTGATTTCTTTTGTTATTCTCATTGTCCCACATAGTCCAATTCATTAGCCTGATTTTTTTTTTTTTTTTAACAACTATTCAATATCATGTAACCCAAATAATAGTTTATATGCCTAAGGTACAGTAAAGTCAATGTGACAGCAGAAATCCCTAGTTTATTTTTAGGAACAGAGCTTTTATTTCATATGCTATTGATCATGGGGAGACAAAATGTTATTGCAGGTTTCCTCTGAACTGTTTCTATAGCACCAGCATGGTGGAAGTAGGAAGATCGAAAGAGCAGAGAAATTATATTTCATTCAGAAATTTAGATGCAAGTAGAACTGGACAAAAAAAAAGCCATAAAAATATTTAGTGAAAAGTTCCATCTCTCTGTTAATCTCCTGTTGAAATTTAGCTCTTCTTTTGACCAGCTCTAGGACAACTCAAAGGACTTGGGCAAACACCAGAGCAAAACTATTTTTGACAGTGTTCTGAAAGTATTGGCTGCCTTTTGCAGTCAGACATGCAGAGGGGTTTAAATTTAAAACATTTGCTATCAAAACTGGCATCATTTTACTGTAGTTGCAAAAGCCATTCAATGCCCTTGCCCTGGTGAAGGTGATTACCTCCAAGCAAGCCCTCACCGAAATGTCAAGTCACTGTAAATGAGCTCTCCAAGTGAGCATGGCCGTCCCGCAGCCGGCAGCACACCGGGAAAGAAAGCGGGTCTGGAGCTCAGTGTATCCTCAGGATCTGGTTTGATTCACCGTATATCATTTTTCTGAGATGCCTACTGAGGCTCTTCTATAAAAATGATGTACATGTTTCATTTTAAGTAATCTCTGGTGCCTCATAGCCTTGCTCTTTGAAATAACCAAATCTGAATATCCATCACTGCAAGGTATTTGAGGGCAGATTTTCAGACAAGGTCCTTAAACCATCCCTGTAACATGCATGTGTTCACAAATCCACCTCTGCAAATTCCTGCATTTACAGAAATTATTTTTTTTAATGCAAAATTATTTTTGCCAAATCTGAGAACTTTCACAACGCAGGAACAATTAAGGATTTGGTCAACCCCTTGCACCTGTGTTTAAAGGATGAAGTAAGAAGTGGAAGAGAACAATCCTGAAAATGAGAATAAATCACTTCCTAGCCCCAGATGCTTATTATTTAAGTGCCACAAAAATGGTAATGTTAGCAAATGTAACTTTTCCTCCTTTCTACAAGCAATGAGGTATTTTCTTCTTCGGGAGTCTGTCTGGGTGCAACTGCCATTTACCAGCTGAGCATACAATGAGGTTGAGCAGTTTAGACAAATTAATCATCTTCCTCGTCCCTGCCAAAGAACTGCCTCACCCACGGAACCTCTTGTGGGGAATAAGGTAATCTCTGTCACTTTGAAACAGCTCTAAGTATCTTTAAAGAAGGCAGAGGTTATAAACTTGATGCAAAAGCTCCTGGGCAAGGCTCTTTCTGGTGTGCTCTTCCTGGTCTCCCACTCTGATTTCACATGTAATACATCCTTCTGCCTGCTGATGCATTTGCGTAGAGCATGCGGTGAAATATGTGGAGTTATTACCACTGCAGGAAATACCATGAGCCAAACGCGAGGGCTGGGCTTTTTGTAGTGGTCCAGTTTGCTCCTTTTGCAATATACAGAAACAGAAATTACGTCAGGGCTAGAGGTATGGTGAGCAGCTTTGTAAATCCCATCCATATGCAAGTGTCATAGAACAAAGCCTACTCCATATAACGGGCACAAGAGGGGATTTCTGAGTGGATTTGCACTTGAAGTACTTCTGCATACAAAGGGGTGGGGTGGGGGGTGGTGGTGGTGGTGTTTTTCCCCTTCACTCTCATTCCAATTTTGGACATTTAGATGTAGTATATCTGGCTCAGTCCCGATTTAAGTGCATATGCTTATGCCACTAATGTTTCTTTAACTGCTTTAAATATTTCTAAAAGTTCAAATACCTCCCTTTGTAACGTCTCCCATGGAAGCACAAGTCTCATAAAATTCCTCTGTGTTGAAATGACCCACAAACTAGGAGGAGATGAGTTGGGATAATGTAAGAAACACTCAGGTCCTGCCCTGGGGACCATCTCTCCATTCAAGTTTTCCCTGAGAGGAAGCGTTAAAAACAATTGCTCCTTTTGTCAGAAAAGCCCTATACACCATCCATAGGAATGACAGTCCCCAGTAAGACTCACTGGCACATCTGTGTGCCAAACTCATGCTATCAAAACACCAGGTGAGAGGTGTTATTTGCCATGTTATGGCTGAGACTGCCTGCAAATGCCACACGTACCCTCCCTGTGCGCCCTGGGTGCTGCATCCCCACCACGGGGTCGGCTGCACACCCACCTGCGCTGCTTCTGCTGCCAGAAATTTGTTCTCATTTCATAGACATCCTACAAAATCGTTGGGAGGTTTTGGTGTATGTTCAGGGAGAAGAGCCGGCATCACACCCACCACTACTGCACAGCTGTAACCACAACGCCCCTTCACTGAGATGACTCCAGAGCAGTGCTGTGAGCCAAGTTCCCCCCTATATAATAAACATATCATCACGAGGTCGAACCCACTGGCAAAATACAGATGGGTGGTTATTATAGGAAGGATTCAGGGTAACAAAACTTAAACCCATTAACAAGTGTTTCTATATACTTAGTGGTCTACTAAGTATATAACTATACATACAACCCATTAGGAAGGGGTTTTTTTACACTTAATGGTATATACCCTGGGGGACAGGGCAGGGGAATACTCTGTAATTAATCTATGAGCTGATGAAAACTTGCTCTTTAGTAGCAGTTTGTCAGGGAGAAACACTAAAGTGAAGTGTGACTCCATAAGACATCATAATTTTCAGGAGGCTGCTAAAAAATAAAATC
Source organism: Morus bassanus (assembly GCA_031468815.1). Lineage (NCBI taxonomy): Eukaryota > Metazoa > Chordata > Aves > Suliformes > Sulidae > Morus > Morus bassanus. Next base: position 94,764,165 of record CM062569.1, read on the forward strand.
CCTTTAAAGGAATAGTTGACCGACATGACAGAATATAAAGTGGGAGGCAGTTCAGCTTGTGGGACAAACACTACAAGGTATCTCAAAACACCTCAATCCTAAATAGCTCCAGCAGTGCTCTATCACTTCAGAAAAACTCCTATTTTACTCACGTTGATTCAACCCCACAGAATTTGGTAGCACCCTGCAGTGTTACCAGAGGGAATGATTTGACAAGGCAGTCCTTCAGCATCAAAACGGATTTAATTTTTTTCCTTGCTTGCATCTCATTTGTCTGTCTCATGCTGTCTGCTGAGTCTTGACTTTGCAAGTTTCTCTTGCTTTCTGACTTCATTTACTGGTAAGATGCCTTCTGACTACTAGGTCCTGTGGATGTACTTAAATGTGCTAAGAGAGAGCAAGTACTTGCTGGTCATAATGCATTGACCTGCTGCAAGAACACTCCATGGACAGCAGAGAAGGTCTGCCGACCATGATGGTCCTGCTGTTGACTTCATTGGGTTTGGATCAGGATCTAAATTCACGCAAATCTGCCATCAAATCAACATCACAAAACTCATAATTTTCTGTTTAACTCTTGGATTCTCCAGGCTGATTTTTTCTTATGTTATAGAGTTGTTTCTGAGTATCAGAAAAGAAAAAATTAGAGATGTTATTTAGCAATCCATATTTTACGTGCTACTATTGCCTTACCCTTGTAAGTATATGAACTTTCAAAATATTTTCTCAGAAATAAATTAAAAAAAAAAGACTACTGCCAATTTAAATTAAGAAACTGGAAATTCTGTCATAAAATTCAGCTGAAAGCAGTTCAGGAGAAGCACAGAGGAAACCACACACACCAAAAAAAAAAACCAAAACACCTAAAAAAAAAAAAAGAATGGTGTGATCAGATGAGTGTTGGTGTGGTTGGAGGCAGGGAAATCAATCATTGCTCTTGGCTGTTTCTCCACATTTCTTCCTGAGCCCAGTTGTCCAAAGCTATTTCTCAAAACTCCCGTCTGAAGTCTCTGCCACCACTACACTGTCCTTCGTGTAATAACTCACTCTTTTTTCCTACATAATTCTGAATATTTTGCTCCTGTAAGAAGGGAATGCAATGGTAGGTATTATCTTGAAAGTATGAAAGAGCACATTATGCCCAAGAAATACTTTCCGAGTACTTCACATAATCAGATTTTCAGATGTTTGTACCGAGGCAGCTTCACGGCTCTGAAGTGCGCTGTGCATCGTCTTTATCCCAGGACATAAATCTCACCACTCCCAGGGTAATCTCCTACCAGCCACCTCTCTCAGTGAAGGAGCCATCTTCAGAAATCTTTACTCAACATTTAATTTTTGCCTGAGCTATTTCCTGGGAATTAAACATAATCCATAAAAAGAAAATAATAACCATCTGGGCAAATGTGTCAGGGCAGGGATGTCCTGCAGCAGTGGGGTAACATTAAAAGAGCTGCTGCAGAGCCCTCTTATTGCCACCAATGTATTTAGCTTGAAAAATGCTACCAGTGGAAAAGCAGTATTAAAATGAAAAGAAGCAAGAGCTGGACACCACAGTGTTATTCCTTGTCTAGAAATTTTATAAGAAGGCATGTTAAGGCACCTCTGCTCTTCTCGTGCCTCCTCTTCAGGAGCCACTCTGCACTCTTCCCAGTCAGTAACAAAACTACCTGTCACTGCAAAGGCACAAGCCAAACCTGACAGATCCACTCACGTATTTCAGTTAAGGTTTTTATGTATACATATAGCATTATGTATAATAATAATCATATATATTATAATATGTACATATAATACATATACTGTGTATTATGTGTATGTCATTATGTATATTGTAAAAATATAAAATATAGTAATATAAATCTATTATATATTATATAATATACATATATTACATATATCATGTATATTATATACTATAGCTTATTGGTATATATGTATATAACATTATATAACTATTACATAAATGTATTATTTACATAATACAATATGTACATATATTTATTAATATATGCCTCCGATAATTAATATGTATTTATGTGTATTTATTAGATATGATTGTATGTTTTCTATTGTTAATCAATGAATTGATATAATTTATAAATGTGTGATTATTTAACTACTTTACTTTATATATATTATAATATGTACCTATAATACATAATAGCAATATATAATACCACGTCTGTCACAACATGGCACACAGGACCGCCCCCACCTGCCTGCACTGCAGGGGAGCGCTGCGGAGGAGCCACCGGGGTCCTGGGGCCTCTCTAGAGGGCAGTCACCACAGCCCTGTCTTTGCTCTGTGACAGACAGAGCCAGAGGCAGCCTGGCTACAGGGCCAAGTTCTGTGGCATAAAGCACACTTTCTTATTTTTATGTATTACTGTGTAATAAAAAAGAAAAAACACCCTTTCAATGATTCGCGAGAGATTTTTGTCAAGTGTTCTACTTCAATATCATGGTCTTCAAACTCCCATCGTCATGCTGGAGGAGTCAGGATTGCCTATGTTTAAAAGCTTTGGAAATAGTCTTTCACTAGTGATACTCATTAGGTTTCATACTATTCACCTCAGGTTAACTTTTGCTTTTGGACATTTAATACCTACTACAAAAAATAGCAATGCAGTTTGTGTAACTCAATGCAATGAAACCAGTCAGTATTTTTTTAAATAAAAAAATAAAAATCCTTTGAAGTATAACTTCCTCACCAATTACTTCACCTTATAGCACTTCTGTATAGCTTCTTATAAATGTAATATATAATTACAGAGCTTATAGCTTCTTGTAGCACCTGTTACTTCACCTTATAGAGCTGCTTCTTCACCTGATAGCGCTTCTGTAAAAAGCAGCTGAAGAGCAGATAGCAACTTCCAACTTAATTTTACTCAGGACTTTAGGAATGCTACATCTTTTCTCAGGGCACTCCAAGGAAGGAGCCACCAAGCCAAGCCAGAAGGGTTAAATGACAGTGAGCCCAAGCATTCCAAGGTCACGGGTTTTTGGATCCCCTTCCTCTGCACCATCCACTCGCCATTTATCCAGAACCTCAGGACATCAACAACAGCTCCAATATACAGCTCGTGGAAGACATAGACATATGCACACACATCCCTATATGAATATATAAATTTTTTTATTATCTATATTTAAAAACTCAAAATGGAAGCCCATTTTCTTGCTAGCACTGTCATCAGAAATGTGAGCCAACTGCCATGTGATGGGGATTTGGAGCTACCAATAAAATCAGAAAACCAAACACTCTCCCTCCACCCCCCCAAATAAAACAACCCCCCAGACATCCTGACATGCTAAAGCTGCAGCTCTCTTGTTTAAAGTAGTCGTGAGACACAGTAAAGGCATTTTACGGGCTGGTGTGGCAGAAACCAGAGCACCCTCAGCAGGAGCCCACAACACCAAGGCACAGGCAGGACAGGCGCAGATGGAGGGGGTCTGTGAGCTGCTGCTTTCCAAAGGGAAACAGGAGAAAACACCAGCACACAGAGCCTAGAGAAACCAAAGTCAACACAGGAACTAGAGTATGGCTCGAGACAAGGAAATAAAAGCAACTTTTCAGGCACACCCCGGCAGGGAAGGAAGCTGAGAACCCCCAGCACAGACCTTGCCATCTGCTCTGTAATTCCTGTCCTCACCAGGAAAGCAGTTGTATCAAGGAGCCACCTGGGTCCATCAGCAATTTCTCCATCTACCTAGTAAAAAAAGTCTTTTAAGGTATGGTTTTTCTTAAATTAACTAGTTCAGGGAAGAGAGCATAACCTCCTCACCTGACACAGCTGCAGAGGTTTTCTAAATATATAAATAAATGCAAAGTTAATTATCCTGATTACTTAGAAAAAGATTATTAGTTGTTTATTTCCTTTGTTCCTCTCTGATTGGAATCCTAATTAAATTTCATTATTGAATAACCTACTCCTATTGTTTCCCCAGGCTTTTGAGCTTGATGCTGTTCTCAGGATTACAGACCTGTAGGCATGGTACCCTCTGAATTTACTATGTGTTAGCTGTGGCACAGCAACTGCTAATCTGAACAACTTTACTCCGTAGCAAATACAAGATTGCCTAACTCTCAGCAGAAAGCAAGCAGCCTATCTGGAGCTACCCTGTATTCCCCATTGGTAAGAGAAATGTATTTGGGCAATTACTGTTAAGCAGTTGAATGAAAGTAGCTTGTTAATCCCTGGTGTGCCAATGTCCTCAGTTACATCGGTGTGAATCAGGACTAGTTCCCTTGAGGTTGACAGGTGAAATCCCTCTTTCAGTAGCACAGTCTGATCTGAAGGGAAGCACTTGTATCTCCCTGCCTTAAAGAATATTGTTGTTAATGCCTTGGCCTGAAGTTTTCAGCCATGCCTTGCTATTGCTGTGGTGTGAATTGGGAATATCTCTGGTGCTGTCCTTTCCATTTCCAGCAAGCAGACACAAGAGGAGGGATGTACGCTATCAACATGAGGGGTCCCTTTCCTTGACTTTTGCAATGAAGGAGAAGCTTTTTGCTTCTGGCACATGGACGTGAACAGCTACGCTACAACTAAATACCCAAACTCCTGCATTTGGGATTAGATGCAAATAATATTCTACCAAAATTAATTCCTGCTTAAGCCTTCCTATGTGGCCCAGTGTTTTGGCCTGCACTCTGCTATTTCAGCTGTTGTACTCCATAAAGAAGTATAACACTGGAGGGTAATTTGCTAAAATACCTGCCACTATAGACCTGCACAGACCCCAAGAAAATTCTAAGATCAGAACATAACACAGGATATTTGACATATGAAATCTCCCCAAGTCAAATTTGTATTGAATGGCCAAGGCTGAAATTCTCTTCCAGTCAGAAGAGTCATAGCTCCTGCCTTGCTATAGGTCTCTTTCTGGGGAAGGTTTCTGTAGGTGCTCTCCCCTGAGCCAACGCTGGGCTGTCTACTGGAAGACCATCAGATCTGGATGAAAAGCCTGACCCTCCTTCTGCAGCATAGTTCCTTAAGAGTGCAGAAGTGATGCATAGGTTAGATCAGACACCTAGAAGATCTGCATTAACCAGTGTCACCTCCTCTAACAAGGAGCTATTAAGATCAGATTGGCTACATCCTCCTGATTGCATGTATGCCTTTGGGGAGAAAGAAGATCAGTGAAAAGATGTAGGCTTCAGCTACTAGTCTGACATGATAGGAAAGCTTCTTTAAGACAGCCTGTGCTGGGACCACTCTTTGAACAAAAGGCTTAGTATTGTAAAGTGCTCTTGAATAAGCTCTGGATATCTCCTTCTATCAATGCAAGAGGTGTGCTGAAGAATTGGTTTGAGGATGGAGGGCTTAGGGGAACACTCAAATTATTTGTCAGTTGGCCTGTCATTGCTGTTCACTTGTGGTGATGGGAAAGCAGATTATATCTATATTTCTGTCTGTAATGCGATGGACTTTTGAACAAATATCAGGAGCCTATGATAAATAGGCATTGCCTTCCTTGACTGCATGGTAGAATTAAGAGGTTTTTATTTGAATACATATAAATTCCTCCTATTGAGGAATTCCATATAGCAGCCTGGGCTGCCTTGCAATCTAATGTGACAAATTAAACTTGTTGCTTAGGGCTCAAGAGCTCAGAATAGATGATTGTATCCTTCTGAGACCCATTTCTTACAGCTGGAACTGATTGAAGAGTGTTTACTTATTCCAAAAATTCTGATCTTGGTATGAACTGGTAAGGGCAGAGAAAAGTCTCATGACTTGCACTGAACTGATAAAATGCACATGTTCTTTTTGCATGTTTAATTGTCAACACAGCACAGCACGTGTAGTTGCAGCCCGGCCAGCTCGTGTGTGCTCACTTGCCTGGAAGCCCTGCAGTCTATCCGACAGGTTTGGTTTGATTCCTACAGATGTTGACTGAAGACAGGTCACCTCTGGGCTAGAAAATCAAGTTTCTGTGGGTGAATTCCACCCGCAACCAGCTCATAATGGGGCCAGCTCACAGGAGTGTAGGTTATAGTTTGGGGCAAGATCTACCTTTAACCTGCAAATTATCCAGGTGAAAATAGGATTGTCCTCCCTCTGTTGTATAGAGACACACAAATTCTGTGAGCTTGCCATGAGCAACAGACAGCAAAAAAAAAAGTAATTTAGATTAAAAGCTGCAAAAAAAAATCCAGGTTTTCTGAATCTCGTCTTTCTTGGGTAAAAGGAAAAAGAATCTCTACTTTAAATTACAGAACAGAAATGTCAGGTAGTGAAGTTTCTTCTTCCTTATATTACAGGTGTATCTCCCTTGCAGCTTGTGGGCCATACCGGGTATAGTAGGAGAGATCTTCTTGACTCCTATTTCACACTGTAATTCTTTTTATCCTGTTTGATGCTTTGACAATTTTTTTCCTCAAATGACAATGCTTTTTTGCCATGACTAACTTTACACATTCTTTTTTTTTTTAACTTTGAGAAATAGTTTCTGATCACTTGAGTGATTGGTACTGCTGGGTACTGTATTCAACAATTAGTAACTGTGGGACAAGGTGTTCCTCAGATATAGCCTCGTACAATTTTTGATCAATACGATTGTTTTCACTTGCAGAAAAATTACTCATTTGAGGTTTATATTACTGCTTTTTTTTTTCCTTTCCTGACACCAGGAACACAGACATATGTTAACACTTGGACCTTCTCTATAGATTTTACCTCTTCCATTGCGGCAGTTCATTTACATTTTGTTGTCAGCAGAGCATTATGAATGCAAGGAAAAATCTGTGAAGGTGATTAGGGGGTCTGAGTTTTAGCAAACCAACAAACATGTGAAAGCAACTTGTAAACTTTTGTAGCTTCTCTGCTGAGTTCTCCCCTCTACTATTTGTATTAATTAGAATGTGTGTAAATCAAACAAATATAAATGTCAGTGAAAACAGTAGTTAGCAGAAATTTAAGCATGCTGTATTTCCTTCTCTGCTGTATTTTCTCCTTCTGATTTCGCTACAAAGGAGCAGTAAAATGAAGGACCACAGGATTTCCTTCCCCTTTGTTGAAAAGAAATGTGCAAAGGAGCAATAAAGTTTTGATCAGGAATGAGAATGATAGACAGGAAACAGAGCAGGAATTGGGAAAAAGAAGGGAGGAAAATTAGAAAAATATAATTAGATTTGGAAATATGAAAGAGAAAAGGAAAGTCTCTGCACGGTAATACTTGTTCCAGGAGTTACTTTAGGATTTACTGCTTATTTATTCCTCGTTGTAACGAACACAGAGGGTGCATTTTATTTCAGCAAAAACAATTCAGCCATCATTACTACTTAATGTTAATGTCATACATAAATAATAATCAGTGGTCACTTGCTCCAGAACATTCAGGCACCTGTACCATTCTGAAGCTGAGGAACAGTAGCAACCAGTAGCTATTTAACCCACTGAAACCTGTCTATTACTCAATATACTTAAAACTAGTAATTAATCTCAGGCTAGTCCTGCAGGAAACAAATTGTTGCAAGGAGAGTTGTCATTTTATGAGATCAAGACAGCTGTGAATGACAGAAGCAAGGACACTTGAAGTCTCTGCTAACAAGCATCCTTTGCCTACAAGTATAGCAAAATACAGTAACCTGTTAGCAGTTTGGTTTCTCAGACTGATGATTAACACATCTACTCCTGGATCAAACAAACCACATGTTGGGTGTCATTCCTGTTGGTGAGGAGATGAGATCTTGATGGGTGGTTCTTCACTTGTCCTTCAGGAGGTGCAGGAGGCTCCTGTCACTTGTCCTCAGGAGGTGGGGGGGGCCTCCTGTCTCTTATAGCCAGTAAAGTCCTGTGCTACCTACACATGAATTCCCATTAGCTTCTATATGCACGTGGCTAATGCATTACAGGTGTTGGCAGGATATCTGGCAAGGCAGTGAAATCATCCTATTTTCAAGCTACGTCACCCCAGTTTCATATGAAAGCTTTTTGTATGAACTACGGTTTCAACAAGCAAGAAATACACCTAAAAATCCCACGTAGCAGCAAAAGATTCTTCACTGCTGCAGCTCTCAGCAAAACAAGAGTTTAAGAGTTTCTGCTGGATGCAGCTGAGTGATTAGCAAGTCTGTGCCTTGGCCTGGGCTGAAGCACTGTGTCAGTGCTGCCAGGCTTCAGCAGGGCTACAGATGGCTTCAGCAGAGTTCATAGCTGGGATATCAAAGTTTTCTGATTTCAAGTTAATGGACAACTTTTAAACACCCAAGCAGAATCCTCAAATGCAACAGATCAGATATCGTACTTTCATTCTTTCCATCGCAAGTGTTTGCCTTGTGTGCAGCGACTTCTGCACCCTTCTCAATAGGAGAAAATGATGACAGCTATTTCTTGGATACAATTATGTTTATTGGCAAATAATGTTCTCATAAGCACGAAGATCATACACAGCCAATTTCCCTTTTCATATTTCCAAAACTGGCCTTCAACTAGCATTCTGTCCAAAAAGCGGTCTTCTGTTTTTCTTTCTGACTTACAAATGTGACTCTTCCTCTCTGCTGAAATTCTGCCTGTTCTATAATGCGCACACACACACAAGCCCTGAACTAATTAATTCCCAGTGTTAGTATTTATGTTCGGTCTAGTCCTTGGCAGCCACTACCATTGTTTTAGGTCTGACTGAGCAGTGGGATATTTAATTGTTTGCTCATTTAGTCTGAAGAGAGAGCAGCCAGCATAACCATAAAACCCAGTGAGGATTGTATGTGACCAGCTTGAAAAACAGATATATTTGCTGGATTTCACACAACCTCCTGCAAAACAATGCTTCAGCAGTGCATTCGGAGAAGGGCCACTGTCTTCGTGTGCTGAGGGGAAGACTCGATGAGTTTCTCAATTGGAGAGCACAGATCCTCTGCGCCATCTACACCCTACAGCAGCTGGCGGGCTTATGCTGTTCCCAGCCCCTTTGCTGCTGCTTCTTGCTCCTGCCACCATGCATTCCCACCAAGGGAACTGTGTAATTAAAAAAAAGTTAAAAGGAAAAACTCTGAAAAGTAAGCTATTTTGTAAAATGGTTTTAATACACTTTTTTTTTTTTTTAAAAAAAAATTGGATTATTCGCCTGTGCAGAAGGGGTCCTATGAGCAATTGTCCAGACATAGCTGAGGAGCACAGCAAGGTTAGGGGCAATGGATAGCTTAGGCTGGGGTGATGAGCACAGCAACGCGTTAAGCCAAACATTACCACCAGCAGTGAAACTGGTACATGAAACTTAACAGGAGGAAAACCCTGGATCTTACTTCCCTTGCCAGTTCTGTGCCTCAGATTGCCTAGCCCTATATTTCTGAGGACCACCTTAAGATGTTATTTAACATCAGGAGAAGCTTTGAGGTTGCTGAAAGGAAGACCATGCCATTTATAACAGAAATTTGTTTAATTCTAACACTTACAGGTCATACATCAATAGGACCGTTTCTGCCACCACAGTCACTCTGTGAAGATACTGTATAAGGGTTTGCACTAAATGAATGATTGGATGAAGGAATATAATTTGCATAATTATTTCATATCTATACTTCATATGTTTTCAACACCCATTAACTCATAATTCACAACAGCAATTTATTCCTCTGTACTCATCCAGTATTCATCTCTCTGCTACAAATAGCGGTGGCCTATTTTTGGCCAGAGACAGTAAATAGACTGATTTTATGGTTATTAATTACCTGTTGGCCTTCTAGCAATAACTATGAGAGTCCTGACAGCCTGACATCTGTCTTTTGACAGGCGTAGCACCTTGCCTTTTTGTTCTTGAGCATAGATTTAGGGAAAGGTCAGCCTTCCCCTTGTTGCTGTATGCTATAATTTCATTACATCACCTAAGTGTTCAGAGAGCTGTTAACACCACATGCTGTAAGAGTGCCTGTTTGAGAGCTAGGTACTCTTCCTTTACAGGCCATGGAGAGAAAGACTCTTCTAGAGAGCGCTTCAGAGCACCTCAGCTCGGCAGCTGCTCTGAGTTGTCCTTCACGGGACTACTGACTGTGAGGAAGGGCAGCTGCCCAAGTACCTTAAGCTCATGGCACTGATGCCTTTCCTCCCATGTTTTCTGACACCCATCTTTATATTTTGTTACTAGAAAATGTATTAAATTGATAGTGGTCCTTACTGGAATACATAAAACAAACAAACGGTTGACTCCTTCGGTCCAGTGGCGTTTCCGTTCCAGTTGGAATTTCACTGCAGAGCTGCGTGGGGCAAACATGGGGCAAACATGGAAAACAAAAGACCCCGGGCAGTTTCCTTCAGGCATAAGGGCACTGAGCTGACTCTGTCCACTTTGTACTGCCTGGAGCCTGTTGTAAATATTCAGCAAATTGTGCCCGAGCATGTGGACAAGAGCTGTGCAGTGTGGTTTAAACTGGTTGTATCGATACTGCCTTGCTGGTGAGCCTGAGTTTGAGGCAACGCCTACCTGCTGCCTGAGTTTCCCCATCTGGCAAGCCTGCTGGCTGGCACCAGGGTATTTGAACAATGAAGTAATTTTGGTTTAAATGAGAACTTGAGACCCAAGTACAACCTTGAGATTACCCCTTCAGTACCAGACTCCAACACCTGTTGTCAATACCTGTAAAACCCAATCTGAATAACAATGTCAAAGAAATAAACCGCTGTATTACTTCAACATCCTAAATGGCACTTCTCTTCCTTGCCATTAATTGCCTATGAATCAGCTTTAATTAAGTTTAAGGCAATGAGTAACTCAATGACGCAACAGAAGCTACAGCTTGGAATTCATCTCTTCAGGCACCAGAAATAAAGTGTGATACCTTTGATTGATCTATTGTCAAAATAACCGCAGTTTAGAGCAGCGTTTTTATTTTAAAGGGTTTTCATTTTATTTCCCAGGATTTTGGCAAAAGGATTTCTCTTCACCTGATTGAGGAAAACACAGGTGGTAGAATGCTCAGGGCTCACCTCCATGTGGAAATACACTGGAAGAGGTATTCCTGAATAACTGTGTCTGATTCAGACATGAGAGCTGTGATTATTATTCCAGAATAATTATTTTTGAATAGCTATTTTAGTTTAAGTCTCCGTGCAGTCACACTGTTTCTGAATTAGGTCTGAATATGGATTACAGACTGTCCGAAAAAGCACTCCTATTCTGAAATAGGAGCATCCAGAGAGGATATACGCCCAAATAATGTTCTGGAATAGCTATTTCAGAGACTTTCCAAGCGCTGAGGAGCCCCGAGGGCAGGCAATCTGAGGTCTTCCAGCAGCATCAGGGTGGCCAAGTTTTGCATCGCCAAAGTGCAAAGTGCTGTCAAATCTAGGGTGGAGCGGGGAAAGCTGCCGCTACCAGCCCTTTGTGGAGCTCCTGGAGGGGTTTGGTGTGTGGGGTTTCTTGCAGAGAAACAGATCCTGTCCTTGAACACACATCTCCCAGCTCACAGATCTGAGTACGCCTGATGCTGAATGGGCCTATGTCCATCAGTCCTGCCAGGATATTTTAGCTTGACCTCCTCTCTCTCTTGTGTTTTGGCAGACATGCAGTTATTTTTGTAAAGGTAGCCCGAATACATACAGAATATACTGAAATATACATTTTAATTTCTGCTTCTCATTTGCCCTATAATGCCGTACATATAAAGAACTCTTCTGCATCCCTTTTTATAAGGCCAAAATTCAGTATAGGATCTTACTATTCACTTGAGAACCATTTATCTTATGGGTTTAGATTTTCTTTTTTTTGTTTTTTGTTTAGGGTTTTTTTTTTTTTTTTTGATAGAACACTGAGGGCAGGGGTGTCCCAAACAGATCTGTGAGTCTTGTGAGTCTGGAAAAAGAGGTAAGTTCTCAGAGAAAAATTGCTTTTCTTTACCCATTCCCGCTCTCTTTCTTCACCTGCCACAGAGATCTGAAGAAAAATTGAAATAAAACTTTCATGTGAAACATTTTTTCTTGGACTGAACAGTGAGATAATCATTTGAGTTTTATTTACAGTATAATGAATGTATAAATGAAAGTATGAAAATTTGCATATTTATTTTCCTAGCTTCTTCTACAGAAATAGATTTTTTCCCCTCTATTGCATTGCAACTTATTTACATATACAATTATAGCTTTCCTTTTTGCTAGTGAGTCAACAGCCATGCCTTGTTTTCAGTGATTCTATTATTTTCCTAGTATCGCAGACATATGTTAACAAGTACAGTATATATATAACTTTACATTCCTCATAGCTATGAATGCAATACAAATTGTATTTGTCGTAACCCAAAATAAAAACATACTTATTTCTTAAAGATATATAGAAGCTTTTTTGATCTACACAATATACAAGGTATCTATCATTTCTGAAAATATTAGTAAGAGCTGTTTTGGTAAGCATGTAGCTACTTTAGATATTTCTAATTTTTCCATATTACCATTGTTCTGGAAGATATTTCTAGGGAAATTTTGTATTTCTACACATTTTCTTCTAGAAATTGTACCTCTCTTGCCTTGGTAGCAGTCCAGTAGCCCCCTTGCATCCCTGAATGCAGGCAGGCAGAACTGACCTGAGTAAATGGCTGATGGCACATGATGATGCTGGAGTGTCGCTCGGGCAGGGAGCTGACACCAGCCCCACACGAGCGGCTGGGTAGCTTCAGTCCGGCTCTGCTCTCCAAGCAGCCCTGTGGCATGTGCTCCCAGCAGGGCCTGACTGATTCCCAGTCAAACAAAAACATCCCAGGAGCTCCTAAGCAAAACCTAGCAAAACCAAAACCTAGCTAAACATTTGGAGCTTGAAGTGAAGCAGCTAGGATTGTTTGCTGATGGTAGGTAAGGCTGATATTAGCGAAAAGCGGCTGCAGAGTATGGGGGGAGAATGTGCTGAGGCTGCGGGGCCCTGATGCAGTAGCGCTGAGGGCACCACCAGCATCACACAGGGCTGTCTGTGGGTACATGCTATAAGCCAGACCAGGGCGCTAATTAAGAAAACAGGCTATTAATGCAGGTTGTTCTGCTATGGTTCTTTAGGTAGGTGAGTTCCTTGATCCACTTCTCAGCACAGACATGCAAAATGTTAAGCAGTAAAAGGAGGTAATGGAGACCCAGCAGTCTTGTGGATAATGGTAACGAAATATCAGGCAGAAACATAAAATCAGGTTTCACTAGGAAACAACTAGAGAACAAACCAGAAAACATGATGTCGTTACAGAAATTCACAGCGTAGCTGCATCTTGAATACCACGTGCTTTTTTTCTTTTCCCACCTTATATAGTGAAACAGAACTTGGTACAGGAGATTATGTGTGTCCCTGATGACAACATCTGACCATGGTCATGATGATGCCATAGAAAGCAAGGATGGAAGACAAATCATATGAAGAGGCTATGGCTCATTATCTTGAAAGACATAAGAGTGATGCCAGATTTGAGAGAAGTCTTTAAAACCATCAATAGCATGGATACAAGAATTCGGGAGCATCCTAAATCATCAGGCAAAGTTTTGAAATAAAAAAGAAGAAAACACTTTTTTTGTGCACTGGAAAACTGAAATTTAATCATGTATTGCTGCAGGATATGAAGGGCTGCATTTTGTCAAGGGTTAATAGTTTCATTAAGCAGGAGATTGTGGGAAGCTAAAGGGAAGATGTACTCGGAGAAACACCACTCTATATTGTAATACTTTTCCCTTGAGGAACAGCTACTGGCTGTTGTCAGCCAGCAGAAGGAGAGACCTTTGGTCTGACTCACTGCAGCTGCTGTTATCTTTGTGATGAAAAACTGCTTTTCATCAGCGGCTGCACGAATCTTTCCTGCAGAAAAGTTTCTTTAGATAGCATCATATTCTGTAATGTAGGATCACTAAAAGGGAAATAGATGCTTCAGAATAACTTTAAAATAATAAATCATTTTTGTCTGAGGCATCCACAGAAAGCTCACCTATATTAAAGATGGTGGGGAAAAAACAGATTTTTTCTTTAGTAAGGTTACCCAAAGTGGCCCCAGGTGATTCTACGGGACACCAATTGCCCTACTGTTGTTACTGCACAAATTATTTTCTGTAAAAAGGGAATCTCAGTGCCTATGGTACAACCCCTTCAAGTTTAATAAAAGAACTGTAAGAGGCCTTCTTCAAAGTTTATGCTTATATATCCTAATTCTCTGAGTCCCTCTGCCTGACCCTGAGGATGGCAGATATTAGAAATAGTGGGGGGATGGTACACAAGCTAACAAAAAGACTTAAACCCTCAAGCACCTCTTATATCGCCAAACCGTGGCACTCCTCCCCTCTCTGCTTTCTCCTCCATGGTCCACTGCTCTTGCGCGTATCCGTCTTTTCAGAGGGATTTCACACAGTATTTCACATGAGGCATAACTAAGTGCCAGTTCGGAAAAACACAGAATGGTAACACTGTCGTAGGGGTGGGGTTTCCCTTGCACTCAGTGCACTTACCAAAGCAATACAGTGATAGCGCAGAGATAAAACTGTACAGAAACAACACAAACCTCGATAAAGTGCATCTAAGTGTGTGTGTATGTGTTGAAATATGGCCCAACTATTGCTAGAAATTGCAAAGAGAGCCAGCCATTGTGTTTCATGCAATCTGTCCTGGAGATGAGGGATAGGAAAGGTTGTGTGGATGTTTGCTTTTTAATCACTGTTTTCAGAAGAATAAAAGGTATCTGCCCAGTCACAAAAGGACTCCACTGGAAGAGGTGTCTTTGGTCCTTCAAGGACAGGGACAGTTTTTGATGGTGAAGGGAAACTTCATGAGCTCTGGTAGAACAGGAATGCAAGTACAGATTCGATTTTGGGGTTTTTTTTAGAAAAAAAACCAACAACAAAACTCTAGTTCAGCTATTTCCTATCCAGCACTAATGATCAGTCTGCTCTGAATGCATCTTTTTCTTTTTCTCTTCCTGCTGTAAAACCATACTCACTGCTCTGCTCACTCTTATAGCTCTGGTTTTGATTTTCTCTTGAGGATATCCTGTGGACCTTTACCGAAAAAGAACACCAAGAAAAACATTTTACCTTTTTAAAAAAAAACAACCTTGTATTTTCTTTTGTTCCTGGATGTAACTGAACCTTTTGTACTGAAGTAGGGTGCTCTTTCAGGCTTTAATGCAATTCAAATACAAAGTACTTATATACCTCCACTGAAATTTTTACTAGCTTCACGTAAGGAAGCAATGAACATGCCTGGTTGGTTTGTGTCACCTTGGAGGTTTTAATTCCCTTTCTGCATGTCTTGAAAGACACCAGAACTGCTCTGTTGGCTGCCACTGCGAGACGAAGGATGTCCTACTCCTGCGGGAACACCTGAGGTGGAGCAGCACAAATGCCAATGTGATCAACGCCGCTGTTGTTTCTCAGTTGACTACAAAAGGCTAAACCTGAGCCTGGAAAACGTTGTGCTACGGTAATATTGACTAGGAGTGCTATTTGTAAGACTTAACCAATTATATCAACAAGTTATATTGGCAAAAAACGATGATACTTTTTTTGTTTTCACCTTTTTGCAGTTTGGGAAATTATACTAAGCTCTACCAACAAACCCCACAAAAACAGGGAAAGGCTAAAATCAAGGGGATCCGATGGTACAAGGAGAAAACATTGTACTGGTGTTCAGGTTAGTTTGGTGATCCATTTGCTTTGGATTGCTATAGTATTTTGATCTACAACAAATGCATATCATTTCCTCATTGAGTCGGGAGGAAATGAATGTATGTGATGTATTATTACTGCTGTTAATTCAGTCATCTGCATACAGAGGTACAGTACGCTCACTTAGGTGGCGTCACCTACTACAATCACCAGCTATCAGGCACTAAAGAGAAAGCAGCATTTCCCCAGCTCTTTTGTTCTTCATAGACTATCAAGCCTTGAAGGAAGGAACAAATCTTAGACATACCTGTAAGGCAGAAGGGTATTTTCTGTTTATCACAGAATCACAGAACGGTAGGGGTGGGAAGGGACCTCTGGAGATCACCTTGTCCAACCCCCCTGCTTGAGCAGGCACACCTATAGCAGGGTGCACAGGACCATATCCAGGTGGGTTTTGAATATTTCCAGAGAAGGAGACTCCACCACCTCTCTGGGCAGCCTGTTCCACTGCTCTGCCACCCTCACAGTAGAGAAGTTTCTCCTCATATTCAGGTGGAACTGAATTATTGGTATATAAATCTCAGGGAGTGTCTGTTCTGATCTCTGCACTGGCTGGATGCCTCCTGTACACAAGTTTTGCTGCAAGCTAATTCAAGCACCTGTTCCTGACCCAGCACAGATACGCCCCTAAGCCCAAGCTGTCTCTGTGGTGGTTAAAAGGGTGGTATAGGGTCTCTTTAGGGCAGGAAAAACCTCCACCTTGCATTAGTCAATTAGCATCCTCACTCAGCCATACTCTGGGCAGTGCGAACACAGATCTCATTTAATACCCACCCCATGCACTGTGGCTAAAGGTACCTTTTAAACTATTTGGCAGCAAAGCAAATGGAGTCACCTGCTCTGCTCCGCTTCCAGCATTGCTCCACAGCCTCTGACAGCTCTTTGCTTTACATTCAGCTGCTTACAACTGTGCAAAAGGGCAGAAAGTGCCGAGAAGTATGCAGAAGGGAGTAAAAGGTTACTCCCACGCTGCATTTCTTTGCATGAACTTCAGTATTTACAGTGTGCTGTGTCTGCTGACTCCGGCCCAGCATTTTTATGTTGGCAGTTAGTATTTCTGCCAGAGCATTGCCAACTGTTGATCCGAAAGAATGAGATTTAGGGGCTTATTTCATCAGGTAGAAAAGAAGAAACCTGTTTTCCTCATAGTTTTACTAGTGTTTACTGAAAGCTGTCCCATAGATCTTCCAAAGTTTGGAAAAGGCTAACTGCTACTAATAGAGGATCTGGGTTGGTTTTTTCATGCTTCAGACATCCAGAGGTTTCAGACATCACCTTCAAAACTGATTGTCTGAAGTTACTTGAATCCATAGTTAAGTATCAGGCCAGTTCTCTCCTGGTGCTGAGGGGCTGCAGTATTCCCAGCATCCTTTGAAGACGGTGACATCTGGAATTGTTCAGCAGCTTTAAATTCCATCCCCTTTAGGTGTCTAAGCATGGATTTTAAAAAAAAAAAAAAAAGTATCTACATCTTAAGATACTCATTATGCTTCTTTCCTTCCTTAAATATGCTAGCACAGTCCTCCCTTGTGCTCACATTTATGGATAAATCCTGGAGGTTCTCAGTCAAAACTCTTCCCACATGAGAAATACAGAATTTGATCAAAGTGGGTCACTGTTGTTATTTCCATTATGTCAGGTCCCTAATACATGACCTCACCAAAGCTCAGAGTAATAACAAGGATATTTTATAGTTCTCTGGTGCCTGTTACTCAGGAATCTCAAAAAGAACTTTTGAAACACTGAGCCAAGTAGAGCCAGAGGTGAAGGTAACCCACCTATTTATATTTGGAGGGCTTCTGCTAGGTAAGTAGTATACCAGTTTTGCAAATGAATGAACGGACATTTGGTATGAGTCACAGAACAGAAACAAAATTTAAACTGGAGATAAATGAGTGTAGTAATAATGAGAAATAAATAAACACTTTGTATTCTGTTTTTGTCATCTGAACTTTTCATTCTCTGATGTTTATTTGATCTGCTTTCTTCCCAGGACTAAGGCAAGGATTCTTCTAGATTTGGTTAGATTTAGATCTTTCTCTTGCTCCAGCTTTGTAAGGGAGCAGAATGATGTGCTTTGTACTACTGAGGATCTGATTGCGCTGCTTTTCTCTAGCTTTGATTTCAACTACCTTTTTTTTTTTTTCAGCCTTCTTTTCCCCTTCCCACTTGTCTTGCACTTCTGCTTAGCTCTGGAAGGCTGTGTCTGGATGTGCTGCTAGGTGTACTCATACTCAGGGGCACATCGTAGGGAACTTGCCTGGGGCATGTTGTGACTGCCTTACAGCCTGCAGGTTTGGGGAAGCTTTCTGTGGAAACCAAAGCCCAGGGAAGGCGAGCCTGGTGCACACTCTGGTCTGAGCAGCTCAGGTCCACTACAAAACCTTGGACATCAGGAGCTCTGCCTTGCAGACCTAGCCCAGCAGACCTTCAGAAAAGCCAGATTCTCCATCCTTATGGTATTTGCAAGAAGAATAACAAAACAGACTAATGAAGTAGCTTTTATCACCAGAAAAATGTATTTTTACTAATTGACTGATTCCATGGAAAAAAATACGTAGAAGAATGGCTCATCTGTTTGATTTTTTTTAATGTTTTTTTTTTCCCTATAACCCCTTGCCATTCCATACCCAGATCAACATGTAAGGAAAACTGGGGCCACATAAAGCTCTAGGATCTACAAACTTGACATTTCTACCTTGCTCTGTTATACTGTATTCAGATATAACAAAATTTTTAGCTCAGTGAGTAATGCTAGCCACTTTGTACCTCACATTATACACCATAAAAAGCAATTTTAGACCAAAGGTAAAATTTACCTTTCCACTTTTTTTGCTTTCTACAGCTTATGTCATAACCTTAATAACACTCACACATATTTATTCTGTGTTACTATGCCATAGGTTAAATTATTATCAGCCAAAATATTTTCAGCAATGTCAGTTCAATAAGGACTCACTAAGCTCCAATGTGATAGCTTCAAGCCACAACTCGCAAGCCTACCTAAAGGACTCTAGTGTTATGTTGCAGCAGCCTGGTAACATCCCCATAGCCACTGGGAGTGCAAAGTCATAAGTTTGATTTCTATACAATAGCTTAAAATGAAATACCTACTGACCATTGTAATGGGCAAGAGAAATAACTTTACTGTAGGTTCCATGTTTCATGGAACACCTCCAACCAAACAAGGTATTCATTAGCTGAAGAGCAAATGCTGCCAAAGAGTTTGTTTTCTGCTTGCACTAAATAATCATGAGGGAGTCTGCTATTTCTGACAGCATAGCATACACGCTGTGCTCTCAGGCTTTTGGTCAAGACATAAGTGCAGTGTTACCTTAAAGTGTTCTTTTCTTACATTATGACTAACAAAGAAGCATTACTGATGACATAAAAATTGAAAATAGAAGTAGGAAAGTTTTGAATACCAACATCTCTCTGTGATGAAGAGCATCTTCGTTCTGTTAGAAATTGCATTTTTAAGGCACTGTAAATGATCCTTCCATGCCAAAGTTAAAACACTCACTTCCATTTTCTAGGATATGAATACTACAGTAAGACACAGTACTAAACTATTTTCTTGGAATATTTATGCATTTTATGATGTTACTTACTCATAGGTGTCTTAATCATTCACAGATGGGAATTACAAGATAGCAGATAACAAAAAGGGTGATAGATAGTAATAAGCATGACAGATTCCTTATAGATTATTTTAAACTTAACAGCATACAGATTTGTAGCACAATGACACACTAACAGTCATTTTGACACATGCATAGAAAGGAATAAATGTTCCATTAAACAGAAAATGTGACTTATTTTCTTTTATGATGGACACTAGTTTTGCTCATTCTGAGGTTGAAATTATAGATGGCTGCAACAACAGCTCTCCTTCATTGTCCTGCAGTTGCAGAATTGGATTAGGAAGCGAAACTGAAGTGTTTTACCTTGGTACCACACATTGGTGCTACTGGCGGTACTCTGGCCTATCAGCCAAGGCACTTGACTAAGCTGCTATGTACCACTTTATCCATGTAAGGAAATTTACTGGCAAAGACACATTTTTTTACTAGTTAAACTGGTAAAAATTGACATTTACCCTGCAATCAAGATATTTTCTACTGCTGAGCCAACTATTGTTCCTTCAGGAGCAATGTCTGCCTGCAGAGAAAGGCCAGTATACCTGGAGAGATGCAATTCTACTGGAATAACGAGGAACTCCCCCATACAGACATCTCATGGGCTGTGAGACCATTTAGACTATATATTCTAGAGTGTAATTCATCAGCTAATTTACATCTCTAGTAAGCATATCTAGGAATAACCCATTAGAAATGCAGCTACCCCACCAATACGGGTGGGTAAGGAGTATTCAACATCTAAGTCACGCTCCAGCTGTGTTTGCACAATTTAGACATGGTGCTTTACATCTAAGACAGTGTAACATTATTAACTTCTCCTGCCTTCAGAAAGCAAGAAAAAAACCCCAAACAAACAAAAAAAGAACCCAAACCTAAAACATCTTTTGGGCATGAGGTCTCCGTGAGCTATTTCCTGAATCATGTCACGCATTATGACCCCTGCTTGGGATTGTATTGAAAGGCAAAAGCTAGGCTTTATTAATGTCATATTATTTTTTCCATAGACCCTCAGGAGAAACACCAGTGACTTTTTTCATAAAGAGGGGTCAGCATTAGGATGGGTATTTTTATTGACTAAATCTATTGATTCATATGCTAGTGTAATTCAGTTGTTTACTCAGGCATTTCCCTGCAGGCTCATTTAATGGAGAAAATCTCTGCATATACATATGACTAGCAGAGTTTCCTTGGACTTTTATGTAATTAGGTTAAGAACTTTTGTTTTGTTTGCCTAGTTATTGTTATGCTTATTGTCAGAGATAATGTAATGACCAAGTTCTCAAAAATTACACAATAAAATTATGCTTCCAGATCTCTGCAGAACACAAGGTTCAAGTAATTGAAGAAAAATATGCAACATTTTATAGATTCAAGTACATGTCCTCTAAAAAATTCTCATTCTTGCTTGCAGTGGTGGTTAAGGCAGAGGCAGCGTCACCTCTGCCAGACAGCAGCCAGAGGTTTATCAAAGACTCACAAAAGGAATCCCTGATTTTTGTGGGCTCAGGTCCTGCCTGTTGGGGGGCTCTTTTCAGTAGCATGAGGAATACTGGCAGTGGGTTAAGATGGGCACACTGGTCACTGAACAAACTGGGAATCGATGTACCACCATTGGGTCTCCCTGTTGAGTCACCCACCAGATGGCATCGCCCTTGCTGCATCCATGCAGCCCGAAAAGACCTACTGTGAGCCAGGCAACCAAAACCTATTGGAAGGAGTGTGGTGGTGAAGCCCCCCGGGCCACTCTGAGATCCCAGGATAAGCCCTGTTGTGCTGTTATCTTGGTCATAACGACCTGGGCATTAGGCAATCTCTGTCCACACCCGGGCTATCTGCTGCCTGAAGGGTACATCAGGACCACAGTGAGATCTCAGGATAAGCCCTATCATGCTGTTATGTTGGTCATAATTACTTGAGCATGAATTGTGGCCAGAATGTAAAATATTGACCAAAGCCAATCATCTCGATCCTATAAATAGCGATCCAAGAGGGAGACCTTTTGAGCTCTCCAGGACTGCAGTGGGCTGTGTGACCCAGTATCTCCCCCGGGGCTGGGATGCCTCTCAGGGCAGATTTTGCGAGGACTGAAGGATGTCTGTCGACAATTTTGCGAGGACTCAAAGGCATGACTTCGCAAGGTTCACTGGCCGTGCACTGATGAATGCCAGCACGTAAAGTGAGTAGTTCATGAAACTCACGAAAAGGGAAATTTTAATCACAGGTTAACCTCAGGTTGTGTGTGTGTCTGTGTGTGTGTGTGTGCAATTTGACTATATATACATATATAGTATCCCTATTCACATAGACCGTTGACCAAGTCTGAGACTAAGACTGGACCTAGCCACATCTAGACTTCTCTCTGAAAGGAGTTTAGAACACAAGGGGGTCTATTCTGAACCTCGTGACTCAACAGGAGGGTCCTCCTTATCCCCTGCATCCATGATCTCCCTGTGAATCATTCTAACTCGAGTATAACTGAATTTTCCTTTGTGCACTTCTTCTATGTAAGTAATAGAGTGAACCTTGCCATTCTCAAATCTTTAACTAAGTTGCTATGTTAATTGTAATAAATTCCATCAAATTGTTGTTTTAAATTGTCTGATACTGTTAAGAATTATACAACCTAATACTGTGATCTATCTCAAAAATATTAATAAATCTTAAATTGTTAACCAAAGCCGTGTAACAAATCATATTCGTGACAAATTGGTGTAGTCAGCAGTATCCACAAACCTGTATTTGCAACAGGGAGCTTAGCAGAAATAAGATGGTTTCCTTTTTAATACCAGGCTGCAGTGGAGGTAAGGCAGGAGACAGCCTCCCATCTCCCCTCAACCAGGTGCTGCTAAACCTGGGGATGCTGCAGTACAGGGAACTTCCAGGCCCAGTACTTAGGGAGTTTGCTGCTTAGTTTAAGCCTTCCCACTGAAATGACCTCACTGCTGGGTTTTCATCAGCTTACACAAGAAAGATGTGGTGCAACAGTGTATTAAGATGCCAAGCCTTTCTTTGCAAAGAAAACAAAAGAGGAGAGTTAAGATCTATCAGTATAAATTGATTAATTTGGTGGCTTGATAACTGAGTTATCCTACACCATCTGAAACAGTTCAATATTTGCCTTTAAAGGCAGTGGCAAACTGATCAACTGCAGGCTCTGATGCTGCTGAACTCATCCGGAAACCTTGCACAGGATGACCAAACCAGATGTTATTTGCTCTGAAATTCAAAGGAAACTTTACTTAGTAGGTATTTCTTAAGAGCAAAATGTAGGATGACTGACTTTGCACACACACATAATGGCCGCTTACCTTCAAGACCAACAGGCCAACTGCCAAATTGAACACAAAGATTTAAAAACAATTTTGCAGAAGCAGGATTATGAGATTACAGCACTATACAACAATGCAACAGAAACGGGGAGTTATTTGCTATGGCATTTATAAATCTAAACACTTGCCCTCATAGGAAATGTAAGATTACTAGTTTTCATATGGATCTACACATTTCTTGAAGCATATGAATTTCTTGTTCCCAAGTAACTGATAGGGGTTTTTTTTTTGCTTTTTATTGTTAACAATAGATTTAAGTTCTTGACCAAATGTAAAACTACACTAGAGAGTAAATTATCATGATATTAAAAGCAAAAGGATTTATGCAAAGTACATATTGAGACTACTAAAGCCAGGAGGAGGATACAGTGGAATTTCAAAGAAGCTAGTGATTTTAAAGTGTAACTGTAATATGTGAACATGTAAACTCATCAACAGTGGATAAAATAAAGGAAAGAAAAGCTATGAAAAAAAATTAAATTACATTATTTTAAATCTAAATAAAACTAACCAAATTTAAATTACAAAATTCTTTTGATAACTAAGTACTGGTATGCAAATAACAGAAGATAAACTCTTTAGCCTTTGCAAAAATCTCTGAACTCTCTAAATCAAAGTAAGCTTCTTAAAGCATAAGCAAATTCTCAGCCAGTATAAATCTTTCCAGCTTTAGCCTAAACTGAATTCCTAGACTGGAATAAACCCCTTGTGGCTGAAGCAAGCTTTATATTCCCTTACTCCCAAACATAAGGGACATAGTCTCTTTTACCTGACCTACATTAAGCATAACACACACAAAGCACTATAAGCTTTTAGAAAGTAACTATCTCAGCTGTGTCTGCTTTACAGTAGACCTTTCTGTCAAGTATGACTGAGCATATTACTAGTGAACACCTGGGGAAAAATTTATTTGGAGCTAAAATTTTAAGTGCTGTTAAAAAGTGGAAAATCTAGATTATTATAGATTTATGTCTCACTGGAGATAGGCTAAGAAAATTGTAAGGTAGCAAGCTGCCAGTTTCCTTGGTGATCCGCACTGGATTTACATGCCGGTGATTGAGAACAGCAACAAGCAGCAACTGATTGTTGAAAACCTGATGATTTTGGAAGAACTTTGTATTTGAGTTCCGGTTTCAGAATAATTAAATGCTGAGAAAACTATTGTCAATGAATGTGAAGTTAGAGACAAGCAAAGACTGAGACACGTAAACTGCTATCTAGGTTTCCTAAATTTAGATTATCTATACAGTTGGATAAGGTATGTAGATAATTGGCAGAATTGCTTGTATGAGCCGGTCTCCAAGGACTAACTTTCACAAATAGTCATGATTAGGAGACGCTTCTGCTTTGAACTCTAATCCTGACTATTTTCTATGTCTACAGCATTATACAGAAAACTCAAACCTCCCCAAGAAGACCAGACCAGCGTTTTCAGAGGGCTGGAGCTCCAGTTTTGGAGCTCAGCTTGTCATCAAGTGAGAGGTGCCTCAGTGTTTGGACAGGCTTTTTTTTTTTTTTTTTTTTTTCCCAGTTGGAGAGTTGTTTGAACTGTTCAGGTCAAATAATTTCAAAAAAACCCAAATAATCTGAATTTTACCAAACTGGAATTGAAGAGCCTGATCCAACATCCACTAAAATCTACGTTCCTCATTTCAAGCATTCATACAGAAACATTTTAGGTAAGTCTCTGTCAGAATAAATGGGGCAAACGCAAGGTCTCTTTTCATGTTATGCATCTAGTGTTACTGCTGTGATCAAATGGGAACAGAGAGGGAAAAAAAAATCACTCCTTTAGTTTTTGAAGCAATTGAAGTGAATCTTTCTCTTGTTAAACTTAACTGGGTAACAAAATTTCATTTTTAGTATCGATCTCAAAGGCATAAGAGAGAATAAAACTACTTGGATGGATTATTAGTGTTTTTATTAACAGATTAGGGAACCTCAAATTACAAACATCTTGATCTGTCCGTAGAGAAAAGTCTTACCAAGTGCTAATCTGCTAAAATACCCGTTTAGATTGCATTGATATTCCTACACTGTACGCACACAGTTTTTTTCTCTCTCTTCTCTACCAGGTCAACCTCTGCTAAAGTCACTGCAAACTTTTATCAACGAGGTCAACGAGGTCAAGATTTCAGCAAGTTGGTCGAAGCATAGAAATAAAAAGCATCTCAGTCTTGCAGCATTAGTCTGTGCATGGGAACATATTTTTTCATGCTAAAGAAAATTAACAGGAATGGCAAATACTCTAGGCAAATTTAGGCAAATGCCACTGACTCCTGCATACTTTATTAGAAAACTAATTGATAATCACAACTGAGGAACGACTTCAATAGAAATATTTATAGCTCTCTTCCTTACTCTGTCATTATCCAAGGCTACAGCAGTTTTTCCCATATTTGTATGTCACACTAGCCTTGATTATGTAGGAGCATTCAGGAAAATGATCTGAATTAACTACAGGTGTGACTTTGAAGTGTTTTAATAAAACTCCCTTTAATCCTGCGTGGACACTGGTTCAGAATTAAAGCACTTTTAATTAATTTTATATACTTTACTTCAGAAGCAAAGTAAACAAAGTGAAATCAAGGTCAATTCAATAGTAAGACTATATATATGAGGAGTATATATAATTTAATCTACTTTTTAAAGACTTCCAAAGTATAGTAACTGAAATTCTTGATCGCAAAATGCTTCATTCTGAATAAGAGATTCACAGGCAGTTTTACTGAGGTGACAATAACTTGCTTTAAAATGATTTTGAATTTTCAACTTCCATGAATGACAAGTTTTATGCTACAGAAATCTATGGAAAACATATGGGTATCATTTCATGAGCCATAACTCTAACTCAGTCTGTCACGCAATTGGCTCAGTTTTGTTGCTTAGCTAGTATTTTGTTACTTTTTCCAATTCCCTTTAAACTTTTAATTTCTCAGTGCATTTGATTGCATTCTTTTGTTTAATTAAAATTCTATGCCTCCATAGTAGGCTTCTATACTACGTATAATGCTATACTTCTGTAAATTAGAAACCAAGCATATTTCTCAGACTCTGGACTCTGTATTCCACCAGCGTTCTCATATGCACAGATTATAGACTGCTGAATGTTTAAAAGGGCAAGAGATTATGTGTCTGTATCTTATAATGACAGTAAGACTTGAGACGCTTAGTAGTCTAGCCCAAACTCTATTGCTGTCTTCTGCCAGCAATAGAAGGTTAAATTACTATAAACCCCATCATCCTCTGAAAGTCTTTGCTAGAGCAAATGCCTACCCAGGTGCTGGGCACCCCAGCTGTGTGCAGAGGTGGGTGGAAACTAGAGGGCTGTTCAGATGAGCACGGGGCTGTCCTGCGGCAATATACAGGGGGACTTTTTGCAGCGGATGGCATTGTTCCACCAACAGGACTATGACTAGATTTTTATGGGGTATCCTTGCCCCATATTATCTTTCCCATCATACAATTAACATTCCTAACTTTTGTTCTGTTGCTTAAAAGCAAAGTTCTTTGTGGGGGTTTTTTTTATTAAATAAAAAAAAAAAAAAAAAGGAAATACTTTTTATGCAGCACTGTAAGAAGTTGAATCCATAGTGAAAACTCATGGAAGAAAAGTCCATCAAATTTTATTAAAACCAAAGGTGCTGATATGGCCTCTAGAATAGGAAGCTGATGCTGGCAGTGTATGCCAGGGGAAGTATCACCCTGAACTTGCTCTGTGCCCTGTTTCTTTTCTTAAACACCATTGTCAGAGACAGGATGCTAGGCCAAATGGACTTTTGGCCTGATTCAGCCATACTAAAGCAAGTATCCCTTTACTGTTCCACAAGGATGTTTTTCTTTTATCAATATTGCTTCTCATTCCTTGGGTTTGCATCTCTGCTGTTGTCCTCATAAACATGGCTATTCCTACAGTTGCACCAGTTGCCTTACACATTCCACTCTCTCTGGGGTGAGGAGATTCATACTCTTTCTTTCTCTCCAGACAGAAGCATGGTATTTAAGTGCCTTCTCAATTTATGTGAGGCAATGTCTGCAACGTCTGCCTGCCTGCAATCTGGGCTTAGCAGTAGAGAAAATAAAAAGTATTTCTCAAAGATGAAGGTTTCATATCACATTGATCCTATAGCAACAGAAATCAGAACAGCAACAGGAGAATTGCTCTGAGGCAACAGGGCATTGCGGAACTGGAAGATTGTTAGGAAAAACATAAATGAGGCAACATCTATGCTCCTGTTCTGCTGTAGGCTGGATAAAAGCTTCTGTGGCTTTGGGGAGGTTGTATTGCTCAGATGAGAATAATTTGAGTTTTTGATCTCTTAAAAAAATGTATTTGTAGATATACAATCGCGACTACTTGTTGACAGTTCTGCAACAATACTTGCTAGTGTAGATGTCGTATCGGAAAAGAAAGTGGGCTAGTGGATAAACAGCAAGAATGCAAAGTCAGGAAATTGCTGCTTGCTTAGTAACGCATTTGACAAAGCTTGCTAGAAAAATCTGTGTATTTTGGCTTCCAGCATATATAGCAGTTTATTATTAATCATGATTTGTTGTTTGATTCCAGTAATAGCAAACTTTGAAAAAAGGGTAAAAAAGATAAGATGCAGTCTCCAGCTATGAAGATGTTATTTGAGAAATATGTTGTCAGGATTAATTCACTACTATATAAGTACTTTCAGATCATTGCACCGAAGCTGCACTATAAAGGAAGTATGTAACTTGTTTTCTCACATCTGAAGCCCATTATTAATATAGCAAATAAGGAACATTTTAAACGTCAAGGAAGAGTAGAAGTTACAAATAAACAAAATTCTGTTTTAAATCACACATGACATAAAAAAGCAGGCCTTCTCACAGCAGAACAGTATTTCAGTCTTGCCTAGATTAAAGAATATTTATTCTTCTAACACATTTTCATTAATGATCACTTGAGATGTTTGTAACACAATGGGCAGTAAACACAGGACCTATTCATCAGTCCCCTCTTGCTCATGGCCAACGTGGTCTTTCCTGCCACCAGGAGAAGCAAACTCAATGCAGGGGCCCTGCCAACTGCACCACCTGCTTCCAGTCCCTCATCTTCTCACGTCAACGAAGAGAGCACTGGTGGGCAGCATCCATTGCTTCCCTGGGCACATTCCAGGAGCAATTGATGGTGTTGGGGTCTGCCCTCCTCCAGTGCCCCTCAATCTATTTTTGAGTCTGTGACAATCACACATCTTCCCTTTAACATTTCTCGTCCCCTGAAATCACATTTTGTTCTCCTTGTATTTCTTTTTTCCTCCAGCCCTTTCTCTGCTCAGAGGGCTTGAAGGTTTGGTTAGCGTTGAGCTAGAACCTGGCTCTAAAAGAAAGAATGACAGCTAACATGGTTTAAACAGGACTTAATTAAAACTTTAGCTCCTTCCTGCATGGTCTAGTGAGAGCTTATGTGCTCACTGCATCACTGAGAAATACTTGCAGAATAATTGGCCCCGGGAGAATCATATGCCGGTGCCTTGAGATTTTTCCTCCACACTGAGTAGTTTCCTTTGTTATCTTTCCACTGCTGATGTCAACCAGCAAAAGAAGTGTCGAAATGGAATGTTTCTGGAGTAGTTTTCATTGCCAATCACTTTCTTCTCCCTGTCTTTTCAGAGTTTTTTTGTGAGAACTGGCCTCACAATGCTCTGAGCAAGAAGAGAACGTGGAGGTGAGCTTTGCACTCTGCAGAGTCCTTGTGCTGCAAATTTGGACCAAATCTGTAGGTAAGAATCAGGTCTCCAAATAAAACTATATGCCATCTCTGCTATAGCCTGGCATATCCCCGTAGTGCAGAGATGTCATTCGTGGCCAGAGAAGCTGCACTGGTAGATAGCTGTGTGTAGGTAAATCAGTCCCCCTTTTTTTCCCCAAATACACTTTGCTTCGCTCAGATAACAGTAGAACTACAAAACAAAAGGCCCTATCTGCAGTAAAAGTGATTTGCCTGTTTGGAGCGCTGGTTTATCCATGAAAATATTTCAGGCTGAGACGACCACTTCACCAGGCAAAGAAGGCCTGAATCTGCAACCAAAGTTTTACTGTTGACTTAAATAAAATGCTGGGGAAGTTTCTTTAGGTTTAACTCTTTACTACTTCTCCTGCAAAGCAGATCTCTGAGTAGTCTAGAGGATGATGCATGTTTGATTACATTTACTATTCTTATGTGAGTCTGGGCAATCTCTCTCATGAACACTGTACCCTGTGCTTTCAATATTCAAAAGTTAGTCTCACAATTTTTCATTTTCATTAGCTCTTGGTAAATTGTAAATTCTAAATGCACTAGATTTCTTGAAGAACTGTTTCTGACCAACATAACACAAAATACAGCATACCTCAAAAAATGGAGAACTGCTCCCACTTCAGATTATGACATTTGTTTCCTGCAGACGATGAAATTTTAGTACTTGCAATCTTCTGAGTGCATTTCTACCCGCTGTACACATTGCAGAGAACAGCACTGTTTCAGGTCATTTTATTTTAACTCTTTTGTACCTAGGAAAACATTTTGAAAAAGACTTGTGGAAAAGGAATGTAAGACCAGAGAGCTTAGGTAGTGGTATGCTTTATCTAATATTCTATTTCCAGTAGAGATCACTGTCAATTTGATTTATATTACAGCAAGATATCCTACAGTAGAAAATAAGGGACTATATTCCCATAAAACTTTGCTATTAATTAGCATATTCCCTGAAATCTGAGCCTAATACATCATATTAGCTTGTTTGGTTTTACTTGCATTACCTGATGTTCTTGTCAGCCTCATAAACTTCCTGTTTCTTGAATCCTGCTTCAATGACATTCTCTGGAAATGAGTTCACACAGTGTGCAATTACACAGTTGAAAAATATCTATTTCCTTTTTCAGTTACAAATGCATTATCTTCCAACTAAATGCCTCCTTGTTTATATCTGATGAGAAGAGGCAATTCTATTAGGTCTATCTACCTTTTCAGTCTTTTTCTGCATACGTTTATTCCATTTCCTCTTATTTGTTTCTGGTTTAAAGCATAGTATTAATCTGTCTTCATAAGAGTATTCTTCCATGTCTAACAGTCTTTGTCATCAGTCCTGGCCTTCTTCTATTTTTGCTACGTCATCCCTGGGGACATAAAATCTCTATAATAAATTGTAATGACAGGGTATAAATTAATTTAGCATGCATTTGCATGCACTAAATCTGCTTCCTCTAAGACTCTTGGTATTTCTTGAACCGACTTCCAGCTGATTCAACCAGCTGTCAATTTTTTTTTCATAAGTGTATTTTCCAGTGCTTTTGTCTCTCACACATTTTCTTTGGACAAAGGGCCACACTGAACAAGTTGTATTCCAAGCCACAAACAGCGTTTTTATACATGTCAGTATATTAAATCAAATTGGTTTTGTTATCACTAAGAATGGAGTTTGGCTAGAGACAGAAGATTTCCTTCCTTACAGGGTTGGACCTGACTTTTCTATCGGTAAGGCTTAAAATAGTCATAGAAGAGTGTAGAAAATAAGGTTAGACTCTTTTGGGCTGCTTTCTGGCTCCTAAAACTGCTATATTTTACAGTTTGCTTTAATTGCGAATTACACTTAAGTTCCAAAAAAGTAAAATGCAACCTTCTTCAAATTGCTCTAGAACAGCTTTTCTGCAATAAATGTGACTTATGCATGTGTACAGAAGGGTAAAATATAAGTATTTTATTTGAATGAGCTTGGACATTGTGATGACTTGCAGAACTCAAGTACTGTAGTTATACTGAATTCATATTAATAAAAATTGCGTATTGTATCACACAATATGTATTCTCTCATACATATTACATATGTTTTAGCTTAAAGTATTGCTAGGGAACTGCTAGAAATTATTGGGGAAAGCACAAAGAAGAAAGTCTTGCCATCCCTGGCCTCTGTTATTGCTAGTTGCTGAACCTTCCTCCCCTTCTGCAGTTTGGAAGAGGTAGCCCTGGCATTGCTTATTTTTGTGAACTTTGGCATGGTTATAGCTAGATGCCTACAGTAAACACCTAAGAAAGCTAAGATGAAAAAGGCAAAACCACACAGTACTTCTCTCCACCAACTGGAAAGGAAGAATAACTGAGATTAGACATCTAGGCATTTAAAATTTCATGAGATGAATTCCAGCCTAGGACTCTGGCACTATCAGCTTCCAGAAAGTGAAAAACATTTGCTTCTGAATGGGGGTAGAAATCCAGGAAAGGATATATGGATACTCCAGTATCCGGCACAATGCCATAAAGACAGTTTTCACCATAAAATGGCTAACAATGGGCCACTGCAGGAGGAGAAGGATGTCTTTTTAATGCTCGTGGTGCATGCCTAACACTGCTGGGAAGTTGAGAACCTCATCTTGCTGGCAACAGTCTCCAACAGCTTGGTTAAACTCTCTGAGTGCAGCTGAGAAGGTTGCCAGGGGTGGCAGCATTGGTGGATGTGTGCTCTCCAATGCAACGTGGCTCGCTGTCCCTGCGCTTCTTTTTCCTTCTTGCTTAGAACAGCAGCACTGCAGCTGTGTTCATTTCTGCACAGCTGGCAAGCTTTTCAGAACAGGCAGACACGGCAAGGCTAGCCTGCCAAGTGAAGGGTGATAGACCCCCTTGCGTAAGATACTGACTGTGGCACAGATGAGTGAGGGATGCCATGAACAGTAACAGGGATTGGAAAGGCAAACCCTAAGAGCTGTCGGGATAGATACAGTACCTGAAACCATTGTGCATGTACCTGAGAGCATGGCAATATCCAAAGGGCTTGCAGCCTGGAGTCACTAAAGTACGCTAAAGCCACTAAGTGTCATGCAGTTACTTGGTATGACACAAGGGATCATCTCTTTACTGCTCTTTGCTACCTTTCCCATTTTTGCTTTTCGCTGTCTCCTGAGAGCCTGGTTTAGTCCGCCAAAAGAACTCCACCCTTTTCTCCCCTGGGTGACAGCCTGGAGTAAAAGAGCAAAGGAGAAACAAGTTTTTCAGTAGCATAATGTTTTGCCAGGTCATGAAGTGGCTGCTAAAACCATGTCGTCTGGCTTTGCTTTCAAAACAGCTCAGTCTTCCATGGGAGTCAGAGACAAAGGCTGCATTTTCTGATACTTCACTCACTTTTTTTTCCCTGCTCTGTTTGTGCATGTCCCTTAAGAGAGATGCGATCAGTGTTCAGAAGCAAAATCATCAATTTTTCCTCACAATGCTATTTATAAAGATGTTCATAACATTTTAATACCATGCAAGAAGTTTCTCAAACAGGTTTTCACAGCCTCCTCCTGCATACAACTTAGGGAAACATGACAATGTAGTTCCTTAGAGGAAGAAACTCTGTATTTAAGTGTTTTGTAATCTTTTTCATCCTAAACCATTCCAGTCTGTGGATGCCAACTTCTTACTCTGGAAGAAATTTCTGATTAGATGCGTATAATTAATTTTAAAAGGAAATAATAAATTTGTAGGCACAAAGTCTGCGGAACAGATCAGCAGAAAATAATATTCCTTTTAGAAAAAACAAGAGATAGTACTCAACCATGCCTTGAGGTCTTGAAGACAAATAAAAAATCTGGACTGAATTTCTCACCTCTCTGAAGTCAACTGGACTGATTTTCAGTGACCAAAGTAAAGCCAGGATTTCACACCAGAGTCCAAAATCTTAAGAGAAAACCTAGAGGAAAAATATTTTAAAACTTAATAAAACTAAAAAAGACCAAAGGCATGTAGTAAATTTTATTTTTGTGTATTGGGAATGCTGTGTGGATTTCTTCATGAGACCAAAACCGAGCAGTATCATAAGTATTTGAAGGATTTAAGCCCAGTGGTAGAGCCGGTGTTTCAGATAACCATAAGTAAAATGGCACAAGAAAGTCACTGGATTAAAACAGTAGGGTCACGTGGTGGCTAATAACTTATTTGATCTTTTCAGGGGCCTAAATACAGAACTCAGATCAAATGAAATCATTGTTTACTACTTAAAGTTACCCGAACATGTGTCAAGGTAAATTAGAAACATGCAGCGTTGCCTACTGAGTATTTTTATTTATAAATTTGAAGAAGGAGCGAGAGATTAAAGAACTAGTTATAAATTGACCCAGCCTTCTAGAGGAAACCCATGCTAAACCTGATCTGTCTTTAATAACTGAGAATGTATTCTCTCTCCTACCCTCTTGAGATTTGGTTAATATTAACGCAAGCTGTGAAAGGGAATTCTGTGCTTCACTTTTTCGTAGTTTTTAGTCTTGCAAGAGAAGGGATTGAAAATGAGATAAAGAAGATTTTGTTTGGAAACTTACTGTAAAACTAAAGGCTTTTGCAGTCCTTCAGACACTTGTGCTCTTGCTTTATGCACATCACTATCATTTTGTGAAGTTCGTTTTCAAGACAGAGCGCTAAAACTGCACTGGTGTAAATTCCATGATTTCAGGTTCAAGTGAAGTCAATGTGTCTTTTGTGCAGTTAGATAATAAATTAAAGTTATCTACACGGCATTCCTAAGTCATTACAGAAATCCTTAATCAGTACAAAAGTGAGATTACAGTTAAAACCATGATGCCTCTGAAGCTAGCTGTTATGGATGTTTTATGACAGAAAAAGCAGTGTTTTTTCATTGATTTGTAAACCTTGACTCTGTGGGTGTTCATGGGCCACTGACTGGGGGTTACAGCAGCTCCGGCGCGGGCGGCACACGGAGGAACCGGCCGGCGGGAGCCAGCGTTCCAGCCCGCGGCGGGAGCCCTTTTCTGGCTCAGCAGGTAGGAGTGCACGGCAGCCAAAAACACCCTAGGGAAAGCATTGCTGCTGCTGCTCAGGCCCCGAACAGATCAGGCAGCCACAGCAAGACTTGCAAGTCTTTCGTGAGGGATCCTTGAGGGTTATGGCCTTTCACTAGAGAAATCACAGTAACGTTAAGGAAGCAGGACAACCAAAAATGGCCTTTCAGAATACATTCGCGGTTCTTTGGACATCTGACCCTAACTCACAGTTCAAAATAATGGATAAATGAGTGGCTGGGTGGGGATTTTTATGGAAAAGCATGCTAGCATGTCTGTTTGAAAACGAGAACCGTCAAAAACACTCGCCGGTACATAGGGCAGGTTACGTCTGGATCATTCAGCCATCGAACTGGGAGCTACTGGGACTCAGCGGCGTCCAGGCGGGCTTTCCCGCCCCGGCCGGGGGGCTCGGGCGTGGGAAGGGGAAGGCTGCGGGGCCCGGCTGCGGGGCCGCCCCTCCTGGTGGCCCGTGGGGGAGAGGGGCCGGTGGGCACCCCGGCGGGACACGGGTGGCTACGCCGGGGCCGTCTGGGGTGCTGCGTGGGCGCCGTTACCCCCAGCACCGCGGAGGGGCCCGGCCCCACCGCAGGGCGCCCCGCGTTGCCCGGGCGGACGCTCGGCGGCCACCGGTCACCGGGCAGCGCCACCCCGCGCCCCCTCCTCTGAGGGACCTGGGGGGGGCCCCGGCGCGGCCTCGTCCCGGGGGACCCGCCGCTGCCAGGGGAAGGCTGCGGGGGCTCTTCCCCGCGGGGCGAGCCCGGGGGCGCTGCCGGGGCCGACCCCCGCCCCGCGGGCCCGGCGCTGTCAGAGCCACAGCGCGGCCGCCGCCGGTTGCCGTGGAGACGGGAACTCCCCCCCCCCCCCCCCCCGCAAAGATGGCAGCGGCGGCGCGGCGGCTGCGGGCGGCGGCGGCTCCGGCGCGGAGAGGCGGCAGGTGAGGAGCGGCGCAGCGGTGAGGCGTCCCCCCGCCCCCCGCCCGCCTCGCCGTGCCGCGCCGCGCCGCGGGCGGGACCCTCCTCACACGCGGCTCCCCTCAGCCGCCGGGCGGGGCGGCGGGCCGGGGCCGGCAGCAGGCCGGCGGCCGAGGCGAGGCGAGGCGAGGCGAGGCGGTGGCGGGGGGCGGGCTGCCGGCGCCGCCGGGCAGCGCTCCTCCCTCCCGCCCCGGGAGCCCCCGGCGGGGTGACAGCCGAGCCGAGCCGAGCCGAGCCGAGCCGAGCCGCCCCGGCCGGGGCTGCGGAGGCAGCGCCCGCTCCCGCCTCGGCCCTCTCGCTGCCGGGACGCAGAGAGGCGGGAGCCGCCACCCCCGCGCCCGCCATGTGGAAGCTCAACAAGAGCAGCAAAGTTCTGCTGGACGACTCGCCCGAGGAGGAGGAGACGCGTCCCCGCGGCCCGCCGCCGGCCGCCGCCTGCGCCGCCGCCTTCGCGGCCCCCCAGGTAGGAGCGCCGAGCCCGGCGGGGGCGGCGGGCGGCGGGGGGGCCCGGCGGGCCCGGAGAGGGCTCCTGGGGCTCGGCCCCGCTCCCGCTCCCCTCCTCGCCGGCGGCATGAGTAATCACTTTTCCCACCCCCGGGTGCGCCGGCAGGCTGGCCCTGGCCGGAGAAGGGGGTGTTTGCGACTGTCACCCGAGTTTTGGGGGTGCCGACTGGTCTGCCTTCCCCCCTTTCCCTCCAGCAGCCGGCCTCCGGCATTGCTGGGACTGGCTGTCCTTCATTCCAGTGGCTTCCTACCGCAGGGTACTTTCTCTCCCAGCCCTAGGCAGGAGCACTGCAACCCATCAGTAAAGCACAATGCATTAAACAGTGATTTGCAAGAGCATAATCTTCATTGTAGAGGGGTGCGCGTTTGGGTAGAGCGCTGTGGTTTTGGCAGGATTGCTTTTTCTATAGTTTCAATAATGGTAGTTGGCTATCTTTAAATAGCCGCAATCTTATCTGAAAGCTTTCATTGTTAAATGATGAGTTAAATACCAGCAGTGACCTTCTCAAAGTACCAGTCCCCTAACAAATACAACCTGAGAGGAAGGGTATCAGTTGAGTATCAGGCAAAACGACTAAAAGAATGTTTGTTGACTTGCTTTCAAAAACTTGATAACAATTAGGCATCAATCCAGCTGAGAAGCCTGTTAGGCTGGCCGATACTGCTTTGTTGCTGAACTGATCTTCTGTTGCCACCCAGTATCTTTAGATGTTGTATGAGAGGCTGCAGGAGACCTGCACGTCTAAAGCAAGCAGTTGCCCAGAGCTGCAAACTGGTGAGGTTTGTATTCAAAAGAAGGTACAAAAACCCACCCGGCTTCCTGCCCTACGGCTGTCGTGCCTTCCTTGCTGGAAGAGCTGGAGTGTATCTGGATAATCTACCTTCTGCTGGAGTTTCTGGTTGACAGCTGCTGTGGGATGTCAACATGCATGGCTACTGCTGAAGAGCAGCCTCTCCCAGTTGTAGCAATTACTCCCTTCATCTTCCAGTAGCCAAAATCACCAGTCTGCTCTCCAGTTCAGCCTTGCTGTGTCCCTTCCCCTGCACAGTGAACAGAAGAGCCCTAGCCCTTGCTACTTGTTTGACAGCAGCTGTGAAGATTCATATGGATGAATAGGATCTTCTCCTGTGGGAGGGGAAGAACGGAGACTCATTTTGGAGACCCCCTGCAGGGGATGAAGGGGGATTGTGGGGTTGGAGGCGACCCAAAGTATCTCCACAATCTC
Organism: Morus bassanus; assembly: GCA_031468815.1. Taxonomy (NCBI): domain Eukaryota; kingdom Metazoa; phylum Chordata; class Aves; order Suliformes; family Sulidae; genus Morus; species Morus bassanus. Next base: position 94,800,232 of record CM062569.1, read on the forward strand.
TCATACAGCATCTAACCTCTTCCTCATCCAGTTCCTATCCTCAGATGCTTGGAAACTTTCACTGTTCTTGCTAAGCTGCTGGCTTGTGCTATCCACAGCCCTCCTAGACTTGCTTACCTCCTGCAACCCTCCTTGAACACCAAAGGTCACCGAAAGCTTCGAGTAAATCCCACTGACAGTTCACTGCTTCTCTACCACAAATGCTGCAAAACCCTCTGAGGCTCCCGACCTTAGCCTCCCAGTCAGAAGATGATTCCTTGGACTTCTGTCCTCACAATTCTCCCAATCCTCTACTTTAGCAACAGAGGTTGGGTTGGGTTTTGTTTGTTTGTTTATTTGGTGGGTTTTTGTCCTGTCCAATTGTCTTTACTATCCTGGGCTTCTGTTCCATTAGTGGCGGTCTCAAGTTATAATGGTGATGACAATGATTGCTGCTGCAAATGGTTTGCCATTTTCATCAATTTTAAGAAAATTCCTTTCCAACTCCCACAGTGTCTATTACCAATGGCACTGGAATAAAAGATGCTCTCTTGGTATTGGAAATGGCAGGGGAAAAATAAATTATTCTAAGGCGTTAAATGAAATATTCTTGAAGATAAAGGATTCAGAAAAGTTAGCAAGGCTGTAGTGTAGCTTGGCACAGAAACTGGAGACCACAGGCCGTTAGTTGTTTTGCCTGTTAAAATCAAGCAGATTTGACAACTGAGGGGAAAACACCCTACCCCCCAAAAAAAAACATTTACATGTAGTTATTTTAGAGTTTATGTACACTTTAAGGAAGGACAGACTATATGGAAAACCATGACCACCTGATTAACATCGTAATTCTCATGATCTGTCAAAGGCAGCTCCTAGGTCAGCCATAGGTACAGTATGTCTACAACATGGCTTAGACAGGTGTCAAGGAGAAAGTGTGAGGTAACCGAATGTGCTTGTTCAGCTTGCTGTAGCTGATCTGGTTCAAGGACCTTGCTTTTAGTCTTTGACATTTTTGATGTTTCATCAGAACCTGTTTTTGCTCCCAGTAATATGATTGCAAGGGAGTGAAAGCCAGTAACGTGTAGGGGGATTTGGTAACGATCTGCACTTTGCTACTGCTGCATCCTGGCCTGCATCACCCAAGCCCCTGACTTTGGAGGGCATTACACCACCAGAGCATGGAGGAGTTACGGGGGCAGTTCTCTTGGTACCTTAGCTGTGCATGAGAAAGTCTTGGTCTTCCTCAGCCTCTGTTTAAGTTGTCATGGTACAGCCTGCTTAAGCTGTGAATGAAAGGTTACCTCATCGAGAAGAAGAGAATCCAGGACTTCCCTCATTTTTTGTCTTGAGGGCCAAAATCCAGATAATTTGCTTGAGTGCTTTTTAGTAAATTAAGAAAGTCCAGCACTAGATTTCATGCAGAAGTTTACTTAGATTTCATTTTCTCTAGGTTCTTTCCCGATACATCATTTGGTAGAAGAGAAGACGAACCGTAGTCACATTTTGACTTTGATTTATAATATGTTGTTTTCCCCAACAACTCTCTTTTGTATTTATTTCCATTTTTAATGGGCAAGCGGGAGGAAAATCCTTAAGCTTCTACCATTCATGCTATAAATAATGCTGAAACTTTTGACTTCAAAGAAAAGAAATTGGTAGTCACATCTGCGTCATTAAAACAGACCAGGTTGAAAGTGTTCCAGTGTAATGAGATGTTGGTGCTATATGTTGTTTCTTCAAAGCTGAGAAAGAGTGAAGGAGTTCTCACTGTGCAGCCTAATAATTAGGACATTGCAGTAGCAGACAGCAACAAAGAATTAGGCTACTATAAGTTAAAAAATACCCCAAACCCTCTTTATTACTCCACAGAAATTTTAATCATCCTATTTAGATATGGAAGCCTGATCTGGGCTTACTCAAGCAGACATTTGAATTTGTAGAAGTTCATAGTTCTTAAATAGAAAAGCTTAGTTAGATCTAAAGAGAGAAGTTTTGACAGTTCTGGGTTTGTGGAATACAGAATGGTTTGATTTTGTTCCAGGGGAGAACAAAAACAAATTTTAGAACATGAAAATTGCAAGGGGAGGGAGTTGTCAGCCTCTGGCCACTTTTTAGCAAAAGTTTCTGCATACATTCAAGTACTTTGAATTGTTAACACTTATTTAAAATAGTAAGGTGTTTCCTGAGACAAGAAAGATAAGTAAATTTTGAAACAGTACTTGTGTAAATAAATGTGTGAATTATTGTATATTTTTTTAAGACCAGACAGTTTTAGACTGAATCTTAGAAGTTAATTTTAATTTATGCTTTGAAGCATAAATATTTTTAATTTATGCAATGAAGGTGCTTTATTGGCTAAAGTTACAATCAATACATGAAGGCAACTTATCTCACATAAATAGTAGACATGTATAAAATGAAATTAATGTGCTTGTTCTGTGTGTCTCTCAAAATATGCTAGAAATGTACAGTGATGCATGCCAAACTTGCATTCAGTTTGTAATATAGTCATGTTTCAAACTGCAGTTACATTTTTGGAAAGGGAGAAATGTTGGGTTTTGACTTCTGGAAGGCAATGTTTCGGCAGTCGTGCTAAGTTCTCCTTGATTCACGCCTGCTATCATCTAATCAGTCCTCAGAGATGTCAGTGCTATGTCAATACCCCATGTAACTCTGACATAAAATGGCGCTTGACTTTAAAATACATCTATATATTAGGGTAGTGGATGGGTGTCAGGCTGACCTATATTATCTTCTGCAACTCTGTGTAAAAATATTTCAGATCCTTCGCCTTGATCTGTTCTCCCCGATTGTATTTTTTTGTTATGTTCAAAGAGAATATGTGCAAAAACACGTTTTATGCTGAATTTTGTTTAGACTTGCTCACTGGATGTTTTTAAAGTTGGCTATACAGAATTTTAGTTATCTATTTTAATGGAGATGTTTAAGTCTCTGGTACAATTTTAACATTGGCTTTCATCTTGGAATGAGTTGAACTCAGACAGGCCCTGCAGGAATGGGTGGGAGCTGAGCAGCATTTCTTATGTTCTACTAATAGGTTGGGTAAGGGTATTTTTTAATTAAAAAATAAAGCAGTCAATGTTAATCCAGCTAATGCCTTTCCTTCACTTTCTAACCATTTCAGTGTGTCTCGGGCTTTGCCCGCAGTACTCTTATAATTCCTTCATACCTTCTCCTCTCTGCTAGCCTGTTTTTTTCCTTTCATCAGAGTTGTTCTTGTGACATTTCAGTGACATTTTCCTGGCTAAAATCCATCACCTGTATTCTGTCATTATTCTTGAACATTAGATTGTGGGACTGACAGCAGAGACTTTCCTGAGCCCTTCCTTGGCCTGCCTTTCTTTCTTTTCCTCCTTCCTGTCACATTCATCTTTCAGCAGCTTCTTGAGTGGGTCCTGTTTCTTTCTCACAGTCTTCCTGCAGCTCTACAGCACTGACGGGGTCTTCTGGGGCTTTAGGCTTTCTTTTTTTAATCGCTTTCATTTCTGAGGTACTTCACTTTCTGATTTATACTGTCATCTTTACACAGTTGACCTGGATCGGATCTGCTTCTCACCTCTCACACCCTCTCTGTTGGTTCATTCTGACTCTTGGAACTCCTGCAAGGCACATATTGTCTGGCTGGACTCCTACTATAGACAACATCAGTGTCTATCTTTTTTCTTTCAGGCAAGCCTGTAGGCTGAAGGTTGTCAGTGGTTTTTAGCTATTGTGCAAAAGAGAATTTGTGACCAATACTTTACTGCTGTTTCCTCTACAAAGTCCAGGTCTGCCTTTTGTTTTTTTTTTAAATTGTTATTATTTTTCTTTCTGTCTAGACAGCTGAAATTCTTGCGCAGACCCTCACTTCCCATCCTGACGGTGATTACTTCCTCTGCAGCTTCTAATACCTACGCTGTGTTTCCCCACCCCTTAGTCCCTGCAAATCCCGTTGCTGATATTAATGTTGTTACTTACGGCATAAAGTTTAAGTCCTCCTCATCCTTCAGTTTCTGATTCTTCAGCTGGCCTCCCTTTGTTTCAGGACATTTACATTTAAATCTCTGTCCTTGCTTTCAAGGTTTTTCTTAATACATCCCCTTCCTCTCCCCCATTTGTCATTTTTATCACTTGTTGTATCTTTCCTCAAGCCAGTTCTGCTTTACGGGCTCCGATCCCCTGAGTTTGCCAGCAGCCTTGTCAGTCTTCCTCCCCTCCAGTCTAATACAGAATTATGCCCTTTCACTGATCCACAAAACCACTATCTTCTCCTCCACATCGTTGCCCAAGATCCACTTTCCCTAAGCTATTTGTTGTACCTTCATGGGGTTTTGCGAGGTTTCTGGAGCCATGCTCTCCTAGCAGTGCTGGACTTGATACCATTAATATACAAACTAAAATATATTGCTTTTTGAGAGAGAATGAATTGTTTTAATCTACTTAATTCTTTACTGGTAAAATAGGTTTATAATTTTTTCCTTGCTTTTACAGAAACTATTTGTCAGATTTTGTGAGGACATCCATAACATAAGTAGAGTTATTAGAAGTTACTGAACACTTTACCAGGTTGACTATCTTTCAGTTCTGTCATCATCAGAGGTACATTTCCAACAAGTTTCGCCGCTGGCTCTTTGTGAGGAGCTCCAGGACGGGTCTGTGTGAACACAGCAAGCGCTGATAAAAGTTGCATGTCCAAAAGAAGCAGTGCAGGTGCTGATGAACACTATAACCAAAAACGATGTGTTCAGCCTGTTTTGCAGAAACTATACTATGAAAATATTGCCATTACTCATGCAAGAGCTTTTTTAAAGATATGTAAGTTAATTGCAAACGCCATGACTGAATAAAAATTGTATGTCAGCTACCGTCTTTTGAATTAGCATCCGTTGGTTTGTTTTCTGGCTCAGAAAAAAGCAAATATGAACTTCTAGTATGGATAAGTTGTTAAAAACAATTGACAGATTTTCAGTCAGAAATTTCACCAAAACTGAAAACTTCACTGGAATATTTGAATTGTCGCAGCAGTTGAAGTCAAATTGATTATTTGACCTTCTTTGTTTCAGCTTTGACACTGGTGGTATTTTGATCTTAATACAGCTGTTTCCATTTCTTGGGGCGTATTTGAAATATTAGAAATCAGGCAAAACTAAATTCTTAATGAGCTGAGCTTTTTTAATATTTTTAAGGTGTTTAATCTTTAATAACATTCTTCCAAAAATATTTCAGAGAAGCAAAGTCTGAGTAAGATGTATAATAACCACTTACTATGGAGATGCACAATAATGTGAACAATTAATAGAATAACCTCATGTATTGATGTAAAAACAGAGAGCATAGGAGTCTGATGTTCTGATGTTTCTCTTTGTAATGCCAATAAAATGCAGAACTACAAAAGTATTCTTATGTAAATACTTACATTCTGAAATTAATCTTCTCCAGTACGCTTGGCCATCTATCTCAATTGACAGTAAAAATATGGAAATAATTTAGATATTCTATTTTAAAATGCAATGGAATGTGAAGCAATAACTGAAGTGGGTGAATGAAACAGAGTTTGTGAAGTGCTAAACAAGTTCTTGACAGCTGTGGATGCTGAAGGAAAGAGCATAATCTTAATTTTAATTTATTCATTATTAATGCTAATTGGAAAGGTTTTCACCTTTCCTTCCTTTCACCATAGGAAAGCTGGTTTTCGTCTTCCAGTTGGTCTGGTGAATAATAGGCAGTTACGAAAGACTAGGGCCTAGAAGATGGAAGCGTTGTTAAATACATCGAATGGGTTGTCTGCTGTATCTGAAATAGTCATCTGGAATTTTTAAAGTCAGCGGAGTGAAATAAGTTCTCCTAGAAATGGTCTGATGAATTATATTTTAGAAGCATGTTTCAAGATTAGTGCGGTCTACTAAATATGTCCCCAGATGCAAGTATAATTCCTTAACATACTTAGATTTTTACATTTTAGTTTTCTTTATGAACAAGTATTTTCAGTTTTGCCACAGACTGGCAGAGGAAACTTGCAGGATAGGAGTCACTGTCACTGTTTAGTCGCAGTGGCATTTAAAATGGTTTACTGTCATAATGTAGATGTTTTTCTAAGTGTAGTGAGCAACCTGGAGTGGAAAAGTGTTTTTTATAGAAGAGAAAAATGAGTTTAAAATACCAAATTACTCTTGAGCATGAACAGACTTTAGAAATTCCTAGGTTAATATTTTACATTGGTGATATTAGTAGGAAATTTTCAATTTACACCACCTGCCCAGATGGCTAGTTTGGTTCACTCGCTTGCTTTAGGGACATACAAATGGAAGATTGAGATCTAGCAGTAGATGAAATATGGCCAAGACTAATGAAATGATCTTGATCTCAATCTAGGCTACCTCTGCCAGAAAGGAGCAGAGGCAATTCACGGTTCAGCGTGGGAGTTATGTCTGCTGAACACGTAGCCTCGTGTCCCAGAAGAAGGCTACATACGACTGAGTAATGCATCCTTTAGTTGTTAGAATTGCAAACCTTGTTTTTCCTTAAAGGGCATGTTCAGTGTTGTGTGAGTGTTCAGGTACAGTTCAGCTTTACTTTATGGCTGTGTTGAAAGAACATGTTGAAAATAGTATAGTTGTTTCAGTGCCCATTTACATTTGATCACTGTTGCCTCAGTTTCCTGACTCAGAAAGCATATATCCACACACTGAGTTTTTCCAGCTGTATATTACAGGTGCAGCAAAGAAAATGAGGCCCAATGCCGCTGATCTTCTGCTGATAACTTACTTTTTACCCATGTTTGTGTGCATTGTGCATTGCTTTTGATTCAGTTCTAAAATTAGGTAAGCAGAGTGACTTTTGCATTAATGATCTGCTTTAGCCTTGTTTGTTTCATTTGACATTATAGCAAGATCCTACTCAAACCCAAGGAAACAGTCTCTTTTGTTAGCTGTATTTTAAGATGGTGATCTGGTAGTGTGATCTCTTCCGAATCTGTGCTGACTCTTTCTGATCAGGCTGTGTATATGTAGTTGTTAAGCTGTTTGGTTTGTAATCAGTGTTTTGGGAATCTTTCCAGCTTCAGAGGTTAACTTTCAGGTTTGTGATTTCCTGAGTAATTTTTTTTAGGTGTTTTTTTTTTTTTTTTTCTTTTAACCTTCCCCTCTCCTATCACTACATTATTTAGTGGGGTTTGTGGAATACTGGGAATTGTGTTAAATTCTACCCTGGAGTGTATCTCATGAGGTGGTGTGTGTTTTGGGTTTTTTCTCACTTAAATTATACATTTGTGGTCCATAATCTAATTTGCGCTTACAGGCATAATAACCTAGACTTTAAATTACACTCAGTCCTTGATGAGATGTGATGATAGGCAGAGGGGATGTAACAGGTCAGTAGAAGGGCGAGAATTTGCACCAAAAGTACCTATTCTTTTAATAATAGCTTGTTTACTGTTACGTGTGCTCAGCTTTGACAGCTAGTGTGTGCACGATAGGAAGGTTCCACAGCCGGGTAGAGAAAATCGATAATATACCATTTTATGTACTAGAGCAAAAGAAGGACATGCAGGGTGAGATTATGCTATTATTTGCCTTAACTCTTTGATGTCCAGCGTTCCTCATCTTGGCCTGAATTATGAAAGTGAATGATCTAAATAGACTAATTAATTACTTTACCACAAAGGAAGCAGAGGGAAGTAGATTACAATTTTGATCTCTGTACAAAAAGGTTTGTGTGCTAGTTGAATTAATCCCTTGAGTACCTTATGGTTTGCAGTATGTCCAACAAAAGGGCACTTGTTTCCTTATAAAAACACACTGCGCATACCAACCTTCCCCTGCCAGAACTGGAAGGCTATTCAAGTTGCTGATCAGCATTTCCCACTAGCATTAGCATTTAGTCACCTATTAGTTATTAAATACTATAATGTGGTCTGTGTTTTTCTTTTAAATTGAAGTAAAAGATGGATTGTCATAACTGTAAGCTGCCCGGATGAAGATACACTGAAATAATTTGTAAGTGTTCAGTGTCTGCATGTGTTATGCAGCATGATAAAGAAAGCTCATCTTCACTCTTTACATGTAGCTGTACAGTAGATCATCCCCTAAAGAAAATTTGAAAAACCAAATTGTATGCTCTCTGATCTGTGAACAGTAACAAAAGTAGAGACTATGTATCAGAAGAGGGTGTACTAATGTGTATCACTGGAAAACGCAAATTATTCTGTGGTTAACAAGTGAAGATGGGTTGTATATGACTTCTCGTCTCTTCTGCTCGGCTCTTGGTCCCCTCCCTCCCTCTCCTCTTTCTTTCCCTCTGTCACTTTGTTTTTTAATACACACCCCATCCGTACTGCACAGTGCGCAGGTCCCTCCCCGCGATGTGGGCCATGGCTGGCTCTGAACCCCCCGACGTGCTCCTCCCGTGCTCTCTTCCTGCTGTGGGGGCGTTCGTCTGCTCTCCGCTCTCCCTAGCGATGGATTTTCCACAAAACGTTTCGAAGTCTAGTCGCTCAGACTGCTGAATTCAAACCTATCGGCCAGTTTCAATCAAGAGTTACTGTGAGCACATGGGATGGACGGATGGACATCACAAGCACACTGCAGTTGTCCAAGTCTCCTTTTCTTAGGCAATGTATCTTAAAGGGATATTACAGATACTTGATCTTCCACACCAAAAAAAAAAAAAAAATTATTTTAGGTATTGGATTCTCACCAGTTGCTTTCTTGAGGATTTCATGTCCTTTAATCTTTGTATTTAGTATCTTTTAACTTTGTGTTGTTTTCTTACCATCAGCCTCTGCTGCATGAGCATTGTTACTGCAAGCTACTGTCTCATTCCTTATGAGGTAGCACCTTGTATGTCCATGAGTAGTAGCACTGTTATTAACGCAGAAACACAGCCCTAGTTGTCACACTTCTAAAGAAGCAAATAAATACCCCTTTTTGCCTACTGCTTATTGTGAATTACATCTTTTATCAACAATGGTATTCACATTTTGCTATGCTGACTCCCTAGCCGCATGAGGTGCTCACTGCATCTCGGTTTTCTCCTAAAAGCTTTCACCGTGAAAGCTGCGTCGTGCTCTTGCTTCCTTGTGCTCTGGCTTGCTAGAGGCTGTATGCCTTCGCACTTCTGTCTTTTGTCTTCTCTGTGGTAGAGCGTGAAGTCTCTTTATGCACATTCATTTTTTTATTATCCTTCTTAAGATATTTGGAGAGCTGGCAGACTTAAAAAGAGAGGTGTTATTTCTCTGGAAGGTACTGACAGTGTCTTGTTTATTCTGGAGACAGTATTGTTGGTTGTTGAAACTGGTAGCTCTGCCAGCTCTGGATTTCTGAGGTAATTTCTCCTCTTACCGTACTTCCCCTTGAGGTTTTTCTAGTTCTTGTTGGTTTTTTTTCTTCTTGGGAAGAATTTGGACAAATCAGATGAAGTATTCTCTAGCTCTCACGCTGTGTCCAAGCAGAGATGCCATCATGTTAAGTGAGTTGCAACCTCATCCAAAAGTTTGAGAGCTTAGAGTGTTGAGGAGAAACAAGGAAACTTCTGAAATGGTATGTCTGTGGCATTTCCATTTAAAAATTGCCAATGACGCTCTTTAAAGGAGGGAACAAAAAAAAGAGGGAAAAAGTAATTGAATTTCATTTTGGAGTACTATACAAATCTTAACTTTGTCATTTTTGGTATCTTATCTACAATAACATCCTCCTGTGTTAAAGACAGCTAACTGAAATCTGAAGTTAAATAACTTGTTAAGATCCACGGGAAGTAATATTCTCATTTTGGATGATAACAGAAGTTCCTCACTCTGTGTTCTGCCCCAACAAGTAAAGCTATCTATCTACAAATCACTTTATTTCAACATACAGTTATTACTGAACTATAGAGCAATGGTCTTCATACTTGTTCTAGAAATACTCCTAACTCCATCCTTGTCCCTTGTACAATATAAAGTATTGCCTATAAAGTAAATGGAAACATTAGTAGGCAAATAAATAGATATAAATATAAAAATATATTTATAAAAAATAAATATATACAAAAAAAATGCATGGGATTTGAAGCTGGTCTCTTAAAATGAAGCTGATACATCTGGGCCCCCACACAACTAGAAATACCTAATGCTTCTCATGCTGGCTTTCTCACCTCTTTCTGATGCTGTTCGCAAAGTGAAGGTGGTCTTTGGTAGTGCCTAGGAGCTGGAATACTGTGTGTTTTGGGTGTATTGGGATATGTGCACGTGGAGTTACCCCAAAAACAAAAATTAAGCTTACGGAACAAAGAGCGTATCAACTCCTTAGCATTTACTCTAGTTGAAAAGGAAGGAGTTGATAAATTGGATTTTGAAACAGTAAGTGGCTGACATAAGCAAAAACCAGACCCAAGTGAACACAGGGGATTCTGTGAAACTGCCGCTTCAAAGATGCTTTCCATAAACCATTCTGTTGTAATTCTCTTTTTTCTTGGAACTGAATTTAAATATTTTCAGTTACAGGTACCTGTTCTTGTTTTGTACTTGGGGACTGTTGGTATTTGGAGTTATATGTAGAGCAAAAAAAAGAGTAATGTTTTCTCATTAAAACACAGACTGAAGAAAGTGGAAATTATGCAGTTCCTGTATGCTATGCCCCACTTTCTTTGGCCTCTAAAGTACTTCTGACACTGATCTTACTTGCCCTGTCTTGAAGAGAATATTATAGTAGCAGGATGGCCTGGGCGTACTAAGACACCAGCTTAACTCAGAGATGGACAGAAATGCTACCCTACTGAATTACCTTCACTAGCTTCTTCAGAAATCTACAGTTATAAATGGAGGGGAAAGGATTGTGGGCAAAAGACTGTCCTTGAGTTAAGAAAATGTAATGCTTTTTAATGTGAAGGAGGAAATAATCTTGGGACATTCCTCTCCCCCAGCCTAGAGACACTGCATAGACCATCATCTAGTATGGTATTCAGAAAATCAGTGCAGATCCAAAAAATACAGACACAATTATTAAGATCAGATTAAATTTAGAATTTTAATTGTACTAAAATTGTTATGATGCAAGGATTTCCTTGATCTCTCTTTGGGGTGTGGGGGTTTTGGTTTTGTAAGGGTTTGATTTTGTCTTTTACATCTGTTGCAGCATTTTTCAACGTTCTAAGTGCAGTTTTGTTCACATTTCTTATGTTAGTAGCAGTGTTCATTTAGTTTTGCATTGTGATTGTATTTTGTATATTTTCTTCTATGATGGGCTGAATAGAATAAAAGCATTTATAAGTACTCTAAAATGTGTCACTGCTAATTGTCAAACCAAAACTGACTATGGGCCTTTTTTATCTTTATCCTTTTTTTGAGAATAAAGACCAGTTTCTTCATGATGACGTTTCATCTTCAGTGTCACAACTTGCAACAAAGGTAAATACCTGTTCTTTGGAAGTGTAATGTTTTATATCATATATATTTCAGTCAATATATGTTAGGAAGTTACCTGTTTTTCATGTACAGCCTCATTAAGGAGGATATTTATGTCCTTCATTGATGATTCTATAATTAATGTATGATCCTTGGTCATGGGGTTCTCACTGAAGTAATATTAGCCTTGCAGTTTTAGTTAGAAAGCTGCCTTATTTCTTTTCATTAATGGGGAGGGGAACGTATCTTAATTTTTTCTTCCACATGATAGATATTAAAACACGGAAGTAAGAAGCCACAGGAATAACTGAAGTCTAAGGAAGCACTAAATTCTGGCTGTAACCGGCAATGAAAACATGAAAAGTAGAAGGGATTTGGATTATTTATTCTATTATATGTAGCTCAGCTGGCTGTCTGACCACAAGAGATTAAGGACTTTATCTGGTATCTCTTTCAGAAAAGAAAAGTAGGCATAAAGTTAATTTTTTTTTACCTTGATGTGTCCAAGAATCTTTTTTCATGTTCTTAAAATACATTAGTAGAAGATGAAAGAACTGGAAGTTGTTATGATATGCTAGAGCTTGTTTTGAAATTCCATAGGTATAGAGAAAAGCGTTTTAAAATAGGTTCATTAGTGTAATAGGATACTTATATTAATATGTATAAACTGAACATCTGTCTCTGTTACTTCTTTTTGTTCTACTTTAGATGCAGCATGATTTTCACTGAAAATAGAAGTCAGATTGTACTATACCTTTTTCTACTTTTTAGAAGAAATGTATTCTTTTTTATGAAAACATAAATTACTGTTTATTTTATGTCAGATGATGAATGTTTAGGAAAAGAATCTTAAAATTCATCTATTTTATATTGAAACTTTTTTGCCTCTTACTTAGTCATTCAGGAAGGCTTGCTAAGTGTGTGTTTTGACTTCAAAAAAAAAAAAAAAAAGTCACCGGGCAAACCACTGAGCTGCAGTATTTTTGTGTTTTAAAGTAAAACTCTCTCTTGTCTTAAGAATGTATTCACAAAAAAACACCTTACCCTTCTCATCTTCTCTTTCTTTGTTGTTGTTTCTGAAAGCACTCCTATATTTTATTTGGTTGTTCTGTTGTCTTACAAGCTGGCAGTCTAGTGATATTCCAGAAGTTCCAAAATCTTTAAAATGTTAATAAAAGGCTGATGAATTATATGTGCGGCCTTCTCAGTATGCACATCACGAATAAAACAGTCTCCATGTTGAAACAGTATGGTGAAGAACAACAAAGTTCTTGAAGAAAAGGGCAGTGGATGAAGGGTATGGCTGCCCTTTAGAGAGACGGCCTTTCTGGTCTCTTAAAGCCTGAGTTTTACAACAATCCTGATGCCCATTTGCAGAGGAAAGCCTTTGACCTAGGTTTGGAGGCACAAAAGTGGGAACTAGTCATAATGGCTGGAGATGGAGGTTGGAAAATGGTCTTAGTTTCTGCTCCTGCAGGAAGCTGCCCACTTACCAGTAAGGACAGGGTAACTGCAGTGCTGAATTTTTGTAGTTCTCTTTTCACAGCTCTCCTGAAAGGCTATAGCTGGTTAAAAAGCCTTGGGACATCTCAAAATGAGGAACTGTGAACCCTCTAGTGGTGCTCTGCAAAACGCAGAAATCTGGAACCTGTGTTGACGCTGTGCCTGGCCCTTCAGCCTCTGCAAAGCTAATCGTGGGGGTCTTACCTACGTGCTGAGCTTTTGAGTTAAAAGTACTCATCTTCATCTGTAGATGAAAAGGGGACTTCATCTATAGTTGTTATTAGACCAGCTTTTCAAAACAGACAAAGGGTTTTGAGAAACAAAATACATCATTTCAATAACGAAATTGGAGATGTTGGGACATTCTGGTAGGGCTAAATCCTGGAGTTTCAGCTCATGTGCACCACGGAATAGAGTAACTGTTGCTCTGCACACCAGCAGCTGGCTGAATTGAGAAATTCCTGGGCCCCCTCCTCCCAAATGCTTTGATATCTGGAAGACAAATTTGGAAGGGGGTTGGTTTTTCATTTTCTGTTATTGCAGTTCTTGCATGTTGTGAATAGGTTTCCTATAATGTGGGAAGAATGCTTCTTTAATTAAAGCTGATTGGCATTTTTTTATTATGAAACACTTAGTTGTAACTTTACTGAACTGTAAGGTACTTATATGGAAAATTCCATCTCTAGCTTTTTATTTTATGTTCCTTTTTTCAGGGGGAGGAAGGAGGGAAGCTGTAGAACAAACAATTGTTTCTTCTCAGTCAAGGTTGAGAGGAAAATCCGTTTGTTTTGTTTACATTTATAAAAAAATTCTGCAAGTGTTTTGTGGAGTGCCTCTACTTTGCTGGAGGGTTTTGATTCACCAGTTGTCAATCCTCTGTGAAAATATTTGTGAAGGTCTGCTAAAACTTGGCCAAAATATAAACTTCTGGAAATCTCATTTCATACATGCTGAGCAGTGACTTTTTAGAGATTAACTGCTTAACTACACAATGCCACTGAACATGTTGATTCTCACTGCAGGTATACTGCAAGAATCCCCTGTAATTGCTCTTTTTGGTTGCTAAGACTCTTGTCATGTAGCCTGCAGTGAGTGACTTCTGTGCTCCAGAGCCCTGCTGGCCAGGCAGTCGGGAAGTAGAAAAGCCTTACTGGAATACATGGAAAGTACTGGTACCCACTCATAAAGCAGTACCATTTTAGAGTCAGAGTAATATCCGAACATACTTGAATCTCTTGCTTTGAAATGTAAACTGTTTGTCTTGTACCTCTAACACAGTGTCCCAAATCCTTGCTATTATTCTTTGACTTAATTATGTGCCTTTTTTTCTTCCCATAATGAGGTGTTAATGTACATTGATCACATCCGATGGATGGATTTAACTGTTTTCAGTTAAATTTACACAGTCTTCCTCTTTATTATGTGTTCTTCTATTTCTACATACTTTCTTTTTGCAATGTACTTTTTAAAATTTGCTTTTAGGACTGATCTAGTTCTTTAGTTTATACCCAACTGTTAGTATTCCTGGTTTGTGGCCTTTTAGCCTAATTTTTCATGAACCTTCTTGCCTCTAGTAGAGGTCTAATGATGGGCTATGTACCTTGGACAGTAAAATTAACTGAAAAGTCTTCTTAGTGATGCTTTACTGTTGCCCGGTAGACTCTTTGGTTGCTCATTTATTACTCATTGCCTGTTTACCTAGTATGGGAAGCTGAGAGTCATGTAAATCATCAGAATTTGTTGGTGTGGTGAAGAATGGTATCCCTAAAGTCATTTTTTTGTAATAATACCTCTCAATTTTGTAGAAGACTTCCAATTTGAGAGGAGCTGTCCCTTTCTGGGGGACTTTATGAAGTTAACTGTCAGTAGACATTTGTTACCTGTTTTATCTAAAGAAAGAAAAATTGTGGCCAACATATGTAATTTATACACAGTTGATTCACTTGAGTCAATATAGATAACAAAGCAGAAAAGCCTTACTGTAAGGGCTGAGTTTACAGAGTGAATCTGAGGGCGTGAGTTTGGGGAAGCCATCCTGTATGTACAAAGCTATATGTATGGGAGAAAGTGGATAGATGACTGCAACTTTCAGAGGGTGCTTGAGCTGATATAGTAGTTGCTGCTGTGGAAAAGGTGCTGTTGCCCCTAACTTCCACATTCTTTGGTGACTGTCTGACGTGGACATCTTTTAACGAGCTGATTCTTATCACTAACCCAAAAGAATGCAAAAAATGAATTGAGTTAGATTTCACTAGGCTTAGTGAATTGAACTGGTTTTCCACAGACAGCATCACGCAGGTACAAAGCCATAGTGTAAGGAAGGCAGTATAAATGTGAGCAGGCAACGGCCTGGGCTGACCCTTTCAGCAGCAGCGTCTGATAAACCAGATCTGCCACCTTGTGAGGCTTCTCTCTGGGAATCTGTCTGACAGATGGGCACTGATACTTAAGCATCAGCAAACAGGAGGGGAGGGGAGCAAGGGGGAGAAACAGCAAACAGTTTGAGTAGGGATACAGACTGCATCCTTTACATGATGTTCTAGAAGAGACTACTGGTACTCCCAGTTTCAGAAGATAAGCTAATTAAATGGCAGCTTTTCCATGGTGGAGAAAGAGTACTTCATAAGCTGGAATTTCCTCTACTGAAGAATCTGTGCTGTGGGCTTAAGCTCTTTAGATGCTTGTTGGGACAGACAATGATGATGGTTCTTCAGTAGTCTGCCAGTTGATGGATTAGTATGTATGTGTAATTTCACTTCTACCAATCCTTTTAGGTGATTGCACAGGGCATACTGCTGCACAGATTTCTACAATCTAAAATGGAAGACATGGGAGAAACTTTATTAATGGCTGTTCTGATAAGCATGCTCCATGCTCCTATAGTCAAACTGGAACAAGACCAGTCTGTAATCCTACTTCACAGAATACTGAAATGTCATCTTGAGAAGTTTCTGCTTTGTTTCTCATTGGTATTTTTGAAAAATAGTAGACTGCAGCATCTGACCTGGTTCTCTAAAATTTTTGACTGTCTAACATCTGATGTTACAATTCTAGTCCTTAATAGTGCTCTCTTTTTCTTAGCAGTCCCTTATGGGCATTTCACTTGAGGTTTTTGGGTTTTTTAACCTGGAGTTTTGACTGTACACCTGGTTCTATTCTAGTGGTATCAATCAGCTTTGATTTTCAAAGATCACCTCCTCCAAGCTCAAGAATAGCCCATCCTATCAAGCAGAGGAAGAAGCAAAGGTGGCAGGAGGCCTGTCTGGATGAACAAGTTGTTCCTGAAAAACCTCAACCATAAAAAGGAAGCATACAGGAGGTGGAAGCAGGGTCAAGTGACCTGTGGGGAATATAGAGACAGTCTCTGAGCATGAAGGGATGGGGTTAGGAAGGACAAAGCCCATGTAGAGTTAAATCTGGTGCGGAAAATGAAGAGCAACAAAAAAGGTTTCTGCATATACACCAGCAGCAGGGAGGGTATAAAGAAGATGGAGCTTAATGCTTCTTGGTAATGCTCAGTGAATGGGCAAGAGGCAATGGGCACAAATTGAAATAGAAGAAATACCATTTAAACATAATTAAAAATGTTTTCACCATGAGGGTGGTCAAGCTCTGGAACAGGTTGCTCAGAACAGTTGTGGGTTCTCCATCTGTGGAGATATTCCACACCTGGCTGTGCATGATCCTTGGCAATCTGCTCAAGCTGACCCTGCTTTGAGCAGTGTGGTTGGACTAGATGGTCCCCAGGGGTCCCTTCCAGCTGTAAAGGCTGTGTGATTTTGTGAACTTTGGCTGTTGAATTATTTCTTTTTCCACTGCCACATGGAAAAATACTTTAAAGGTTTGAGAATACAAGCTAGTCAGTTATGTATATAAACTTCTTTGAAAATTTTAGTAGTAGTTTTGAGTTTTGTGTAGACAGTTATATCATAAAAATGAAGTACAGAACTTCTAAAAGTGGCTTGATGCTTTATGACTATATCAGTACTGTATTTTCATACTTTGCATAACTTTAATCTTTTTACATAAAATAAGTCTCCGGTGTGGTGAGGAGTCAACTTACCAAAGTGTCATCTCTTCTTTACTTGTTGACCTTCCTTTGACATCCATTGCAAGGCAGTTGATTGTTCTGGGACCTGGGTCTTTCTCCACGTGCTCTGTAAGACTGTAAGAAATTCCCAGCTGATTCAGAGACTGACCTGTCTAGTCTGGCAGTCTGTCTTTGAGTGTGGCAACAGGAGATGCTGTTCAGGGAGAACATAGCTTGGCCAGTTTCTAGAGCCTCTTCCCCTAACATCAAGAATCATTGTTTTGAGATATTAGAGGGTGCATCCCTCTAAACAGAGTGTATCTATTTATGGACCTGCTGTCTGAATTTGTCTAATCCTCTTTGTGATGGTCCCCAGCATTTTTTGGCTTTGCAGCTGCTGCAAGTCAAACTGATGGTTTCAGAGAATGGTAACTTCATGATCTCCTGCCTGAGCTGTACCTACCAGCAGGTACAGTTGTAACCGTTCCAGCTGCATTGGTGGTGCTGCTGCATATGTAGGTGGTGCTTGTCTGTGGTTAAAAATCTTTAAAGAACATTGAAAAGAAATACAGAAAGGCAGCAGGCTGTTTTGAGGGATTTTTTTTTTAGTATGTGACAGTTACATGACAGCCATAGTCAGAAAGAAAGATTGTTGTCTTAACAAACAGTTCAGTAGTGAGAAAGAAGCTTCTGGAAGTGGGAAATAAGTATTTGAGCTCCTCCTTTGCTAAAGTTTATATTCTTAAGTATGGTACCACTGAGAAGACTCTCAAGAGTGAGCTGTTCACTCCTTTTCACTTGAGTGAAAAAGATGCTTCAGAGGATCAGTGCCAGTGCAGGCAGGTGTAGAAGAGGAGGTTTAAACATGGTAGGCAGAGGGGTTCTGGTTTCGCTCCTGCACTTCTGGGGTTTCTTTCAGCCTAGTCCATTTAATATCCACTAGACTTTGTGCAATGAGTTTTTTCACATATTAGCAAAATATGGTCTACTTGGACATTGATGCTGTTACGTAGCTTACCCTGGCAGTGTTTCTTCTGGAAACCCCAAATAAATAAGTGGTGGAAGTATGTTTTAAAGGTTTAGTGTACATTTCCCCTAAGGGCTAGTTGAGAGATGAATAAATCAGTTAGTTAGAATCTGCTACACGGTTATTACCCTTGTATGTACCTGCCAAATGCCATGGATCCATTGTGGGAGTACTTGTTTATGTAAAATATTGAAGGAATGGTACAATGTGTACACAGGTACTGATTTACGTACAGGTAGGAGTGCAGAGTTCATACATTTTTATCTGGAGTCCTGCACGTGCTATCTGCTTGACATTCGTTAGAACTTTTCTAATGATTGTTCTTAAAGATATCTGTATATCAGAATTGGGCTTAATGAAATTAAATTTTAGAATATCCAAAGTTAAAAAAATTAAAAGCTTGTGGCTAGATATTAACAGGATTTTATTATGAAATGGGGTGGGATTTTTTGTTTGGTTTTTTTTTTTTTTTTTTTTTTGCTTGGGGCTTTTTTTTTTTTTTTTTTTTTTTTTTTTTTTTTTTTTGTTTTGGGCTGGAGGATTGCTTGGGTATCCAGAACAATGCAGCAAAGGTTGGAGTTGTATTGGTGAAGTATATATAATGTTCTAGATTAAAAGAAGGTGTATATGTAGGTATATCCTTTTTTACATGAATGTAGTGGTATATAAATGCTTATCTCCAAATAGTCTTTTGTCAATGCTGTTCTTTAAAGGCACGCGTAATTTAAGGTAGTTGTCTGTCTGTGCATTAAATCATTAAATTGCTATCTGAAACCAGTAACAAGGTGGGTTGTTCAATTTTGGTTTTTGTTTGTTTGTTTGTTTGTTTTTGTTTCTGGGTTTGTTTTTGGTTTTGGGTTTTGTTTTGGTGTTTTGTTTTGGGTCTTTTTTTTTTTTTAATCTGCAGGTTTATTATGTGGCAATGGCTTGATGAAACATCATTAGTGAAGAAAGACAAGTTTATATATAAATTAGATCCCTGAGGTATATTTGGGTCTTTTTCCAGTTTAAAGGCCTAAAGGATCAAGGTAGTAAGAGTTGTTACATGCTGCTTTTAATTGCGGGTTTGCCTATGGTGGCAAAGGTTCCTTCTCAAAAAGGCCTGAAATAGTAGTGTTTGAGTAAGACAACAGAAGATGAAGGATTTTTTTTTAACATATGAAAAGCTTAAGTGCCTTCTAGAATTTCTC
This sequence comes from Morus bassanus, assembly GCA_031468815.1. Lineage (NCBI taxonomy): Eukaryota > Metazoa > Chordata > Aves > Suliformes > Sulidae > Morus > Morus bassanus. The sequence continues at coordinate 94,819,338 of CM062569.1, forward strand.
TCTTTTTTTATTCCCCCCCCCCCCCTTCTTTCTTTAAACAGACTACTTCCTTCAGCAGCTAGCTTCTTGCAGATACATCCTTTTTTTTGGAAGTTTGTTGTGGATTAACTACTTTGCAGTGAGAAGAAGCCAAATCAGAATAACAAATCCTTATATTAAACTTGTTACAGAATTTAACTGAACAACAGAAACAGATAACAGGATTAGGCCTTTATAGACTAAAATTGAGGTTTTAGACCACTATTTACACCACAGAAGCATTAAATGTTGAGTACTGCTTAGAGAGGCTGATAGTTTAAAGGCAAGAATTTTTTATAGCAAGATACCTGTTTGAAGGTATCGTCTGCAGCTTGTCTCCTTTTTTTGTTTTTTTTACACTATTGACAGTACCAGTCTTCTATGAGATGGGTACGGTGAGTCTGCCACAGGGATGCAAAGTTGAAGTTAAGTGTCTATATATTTTTAACATAATTAAAAATAGAAAGCGTATGTTTAATTTAAACATGAGGGTTTGCTTATTGTAATCTGTACTAACTTTATTCTCATAGTGGGAAAAGGAATATATAGAACCTGTTGCTTTTCATTTGAAACCATAAACCACAGCATTCTTCGTGGCAAGATTAGGTGCGGGTTTAGGAAGAGGTGAGCAGAGCAGTCGTGGAGGCCTGTGTTGTGGTGACCTTGGCTCTTGCGTACCTAGTCTGTCCATATCCCATGAATGAGAGCTGGAAATGGCTTTGGGCTTGCTCAGCCTTCCCTCTTCAGAGTTCTCCAGAGCTTTGCCCAAAGCTGGATCCATGTTTGTATCTAACAAAAGTGAAACTGAGTCTAGGTTAGACCTTCCTCCTCATCCTAAAATGGACCTGCTATGTCTCCTGAGTTGGAGTAGCTGAGGCGGTTCAGGTGTGAGTAGGGAAGGTGGGTGAGAAGTGAAGGTGTAGGACATAGTGGAACAGGAGAACAAGAGATGGAAATGCTCCGTGACTAAGGTGCGGTAACAAGGGTGCTGTTTTACTCCTGTAAATGGTAGAGGTTGTGGTTTTCTGAAAGGTGAGGAGGTGGCAGTACCAGTATTTTCCTGTCTGGTGTTTGTGCTCAATTTGTAGGTGATGTTTCGCATGTTTTAAGGCCTATATGGACGTACCAGTTATAAACTCTAATCAATTAAAACCTAAACGTCAAATTGATACTAATTTGCACCGATGAGTTCTGCAAAAATGGTGAAGCATAATAATAGGTGATGAATTAGTCTTAGCTCACGTTGACAATTAAAATTTTGTTTTGATTGCTTATTATACTTTATAATGTATTGTTGTATTTTTTAATGTAATCAAGTAACACTGATAGACTGTCACTCTGCCATTCTTACTAGATCCTGCGAGAAAGAGCAGCAACTTTCATATTCTGTGCTTGGCACGCATGCATGCGTTTCTGTTAGAGTCCCTAAGCATGCTATCAGAATAAAAATAACCAATACCTTTTTTTTTTTTGCTTTGGGAGAGAGGGAATCAAACCTTTAATAATGTTGAAAAAATAATTTATGCGACATGTTTAATGGTCGCAGTAAATTTAGAGAGCGTGCTGTAGTGCACCAGTGCCGCGTGTTACCTTTCACTGGTGAGCCAATGCCCATACCCTTTGCGCTTGCAGGGCCACAAGAAGTAGTTTTGGCAAGTTAAAAATAGGAACAACGAGTGCAAAGCAGGTTAAATCTGAAGAGTTTCATAATTCAGTTGGCTGTCCTGTCTCTTGTGGCCCCTTCCAGCAATGACTGTTCATTTCTGTCTACTGAAGCCCCTTAGACTGTTTCCTAAGCTGCCTAGATTCCCTTCTTACTGTGAGACACTAAAACGGAGCCCGCAGCTCCTGCCTGCAGTAGAGCATCCAGGAGGCCAGCTGTACTCACTGACATCACTTGCCAGCCTCTGCAAACTGGCACAGTTTTGTAGTCTTTGCTCAGCAGGGAAGAGCTCTTGCTGCAGTAACGCAGCCTGCTGTTTTTCAGAACGTGGCCATCCTCTGCAGGCTGCATAGAGCTGCAGCCCGCCCAGCTGCACAGCGCACCAGAGGTAGGGCTGTTGCTGCCTGTCAGCACCCAGGGTCAGGGCTGGCAGCCGTACTTGTTTGTAACTCTGTAATTGTAAGTCGTACATGCTTGTAAGTCTGTAATTCACATTTGTGAGGATGTTTACTTCGCTGTATAGGTTCAAGGTGCAAGTTTCCGGGGTTGGAAGGAAGTGACGTCTATGTTCAATAAAGATGATGAACAGCAATTGCTAGCAGGATGCAAGTCTCCAAAATCCAAAGGGTGAGTAAAACCAATTGGTCTATCTGCTATTAAGATACACAAACTGGAACAGAAAATAGCTGTGCAAAGTAGTGAAGGTGGACCCTTAGAAGCAGTAGTGTTCAACTCCTGGAAGTTAAATCACAGAGAAAGGTTTATGTGTGTTTCAAAACCATGTATATGTTAAGCTTGCAATGACTAAGGTGTGCTGTATTAGGAAAGGACAGATGTTGATAACCTTTTTAGGTCTGTCAGGAAGAAAGGGGAATTCAGCTGCATAATAATTTTTTACTCTAGAAAAGGAGTAAAGGTTTCTGAGTGAAAGGGTCATTCCCGCACTTCCCCTTTCCTCTTAAGGTTTAATTACGGTTGAGTTTACAAATTCCGTTTTTTACATGCTTTACTTTCTCTTTTGAAGCCTTCTCTACACCTAAAAAGGTTAAGTGGAGTAGCTATATACCAGGATCTGCAAATCTTCCCTGTCGGAGCTGAGGTGTTTACTTGGAACAGTTCTGCTGCTGGTACAGATAGAGCTGTTCTTTGGACAGAACAGACCTTCCCAGGACAGACTATTTTGCTGTTACAAGAATATGCAGGCTTTACCTACATGTGCTGCTGAACTACCTTGGTTACAAACAGGAAAAAATGTGCCACCCATCAGTATGGCTGTTCCGGCCAAATATTAGCTTTGATAAGGCTTGCTGTAGTGCATTTTGTTTCCAGTTTACTTTGAAATGAATATATTTCAGTCAGCAAGTGTGTATGTGTGCATGTGGGGGGTGTGTTTGTGTGTGTGTGTGTATATATATAAACAATTTAGAATATAAATACATGTATTTCCATTTGAGTCTGTTCAATAAAACTTCCCAAAAGTTCCCAGCTACTGTCCCTGCACACTTTTATGGGTGTTATTAAGATGCTAGGTTGCTTCAAGGATCCTTTGCAATTGATGCGGACTGTAAGAATCAAGTAACCCAGTGAAGAGAGCAGAAGTATGAAAACCGAGTTACCGCAAATATGGAAAGCTATTTTAGCATTACTATGAAAAGTGCCTGTATTTTAAGTTTTGGGGGTATTTTCCTATAACTGTATACCACGATTTTTACTTTACTTTTAAAGAAAAATGCAACTTTTCAAGTGTGCCACTCACGAAATATGAGAAAAGTGTTTGGAGTCTGTGACTGGCTTTAGCAAGATGAAAATTCTGAAAAATCTAATCATAAACTCAAAATTCAGTAAAGGAAAAATAATTTTAAAGCTGTTGGTTCAGTTGCTTCTATTTAAACATGATAATGTCAAGCTTTCTTTAATGGAAAAAAGCTCTTTTAATAGAAATACTAAAAATATTTCAGTGGTGGTTTCATTTGTGGCTAAGGAATTTGTATGCTACTAGCACAGAATGTTTTCAACTTGCTATTTAGCTCATTGAACCCTGAAGGTTGTGTGTGCCACCCCTGGAATTCAGCCTTTCCTTTGATTACATACATAACCCTGCATATAAACTTATGCATAAACATTTGACATTCTGTATTTTAAATACTCCACAATGCAAATATGAAATAATTCATACTGAAGGTTCTTAATGGGATAAGAAATGTAATGATATGAGTAGCCTTTCAAATGTCTCTTCGAGAGAGAAATTACAACAAAGGTTTTTTTCCTTGGTTTTGGGAGGGGAATTTTGGGAGTTCTTACCAGAAATACAAAACAGCTGTTTTCAAAATATTGTGCAGATCTTTATGAAAAAAATGCTGGTATCTTTAAAGTCCTCGTACTGTCTATGTACATCAACTATTTCGGGGTATAAGGCTTAACTGGCAAGGTGATAACCGGTACATGAGCCTGAGGAACATAGTGAGTGATTGTTAAAGCTGGTGGTAGGCAAAACATTTTCATATTCTTTCTACTCTCCTACCTCTGGGTTTGTTTTTCGGGTTTTTTTGGTTAAGAGTCCTAATTGTTCTAATGCACGCTAAAATACTTCATACATTTCGAAAGGCAGTTCTGTGTAATTCACTGGGGGACAGGGGGGAGTGCAAGTTCTCTTAGAATAGGAAATGGCGACACTCGGTCCACTTCTGATTTATCACTGCCAGATTGTGCTGTATTTAGGCTTCCATGTATGTGAGGGTGTTTTTCCTGAAGTTGACAGTAATGGATGTGCTGTCATAGGCTGACAATTGATTAGCATTCCTTACTATAAAACATAATAAATTAATTGAATGTTTATTGATAACTATTACATGCATTGTTACATGAAAAAATTAATCACCTCATCGTTGTTATTTTCTAGAACAAACCTAAAGTTAAAGGAAGAGATGAAGTCTGAAAAGAAGCCAGGTTTTTGGGACAGTTTGGTGATAAAGCAGAATGTCCCGTTGAGGAAACCAGATGAGATAGAGGGATGGGAACCACCGCAGATTACCGCTGCTGACTCTGCCAGTGATGCAGCAACTACTTTAAGTGACTATACAGCCTGGTCAGGCTGGGAAGATGAAACCAAAGGCTCCACAAAATACACAAACCTGGCCAGCTCAGGAAACAGTTCCAGGTGGAGTATCAAATCAGCTGGAAAGCTGGTTAGTATTAGACGTCAAAGCAAAGGTAACCTTACTGACAACTGGGAAGAACTAGAATGATACTGGTAATGTGAGATGTTTATAGATAAGAAGAGAAAGGTTCCATGATTTACTCGTATGTTTAAACCAAAATCAAATCTGCTCAATATTGCACCTTTATACAGTACTTTGTTTTATTCAGATTGTTACAAATTTTTGCTCACCTGACAGTAAATTTTCTTATTACATTGTTAAATAGCTATGTTTTCCACACTGAAAAAAGAAGTAGAGAATCTATTTTGTGCCTATATTTCACATTCAGACTCTGCGGTATGTTGGATTGTTGGTTTTACCAAAAAAATGTAATTCCTTAGTGAATGTATACACTGGTTGTAAATTTGACTGCCTTATGTAGGAACTTCCACTAGCTTGAGGTCCTGGGGTTTTTTTCTGGTGTTCAAGGGCCACTCAAAATTTTAGTTTTGATGCTGTCCCTTTTTAACTGAGAATACCGATCTGTCGCTTGCAGGGAGAATGCTTATACTTAGTAGACTGTTTTCCAAATCTTCAGCCTCAGCATATGCTTCAGCTTGTGCACACAAGATGCTCAACTGTCACAATGTGCTATACTGTGTATGAAATGGGAAAATAGTATTCTAATGTAATTCCTTCCATCACAGGATCTTCGCCAATAGTCAGGTCAAATGGGTCTTCCAGAGTTTTGGTTTTTGGTTTTGTTTTTTTTTTTTTATATTGAACATTGTTTGACAAAGCTAAGTTTCTCAGTTTTTAAGATGCATGTTATGCCAAAAAATAAAAATGCTTGAGAATTTGGAAAGCAGCAGTGAGTAGGGTATAAGAAGATCTCGATATTCAGTATCCATAGTCCTGAGTCTAGGGATAAGAAAGGCTCCTTATGGAAGGCTCTATGTTTTTGTTTTTATGAGAGCTGATCCTTGTTCTCCAAACAACTTTTTTGTTTTCTTCTGTGTTGTGTGTCCCGCCCCCCCCTCCCTGCCATAAGCAGTGATTGAATTATGCTCTGGCATTTTCAGGGTAACACGGGGTAACTGAGCCATTGCAAGTACGTGCATGCGCACTTCCGAATCATTTTTGTTACAAAGCTCTGTCTTATTAGCTACTGATACTTTAATTTTTTGGTAGAAGAAGGTGAAGTGTTAAACTTGAGATTTGAAATGTATATAGGAATACTAAAAGTGCCTCTTTCTAGCATATTGTCTCATTAGCAGTGCGGCTGATGTCAGATCCAAAGTTGGTTTCCATTTTGTTTATATGACCTACATAAATACTACTTTAACATTCATGGAAAAAAATCAAACCAAAAGTTTCATAAAAAATGAACAGCAGGCCTTTTCCCTCCTGATTGTTAAACTGGTATAACAGAATTGAAAACTTGTTGACTGCCTAGCAGTATGGCCAGTACAGTCGGAAGATCACGTTAGCATTTCAGAGAGAATCAGCATTTTTACAAGAAGGCATATAGCTTTATATAATGGGTGTCTTGTAAACATATTTTTGCAAGAAGCTTATCCTAATGGAAAGGGATGCATGCAATTTTTTTCCAAGCTTGTACCTTGTTTCTGTTCCTGCCACATGACTCCTTTCTTAGCTCTCTCTTTCTCCTCTCTCTTCCAATTCTTGTATAGTTTTCTGGCTTACAGTTCCTGCATAGCTATTTTTTTGGAGATTCCTGTTGAGGTGTGCCTGGAGGGAAACTGTAGCAAAATGTTTTTGTTTTTGGTTTTTTTCCGGTCTTAATAGGATGTTAAAAGACATTGTTCTTAAGAGTATGTAGAAGAACATTGGTGTTTTGTGCTACAAAACAGGATCTTGTAACTGGCAGATGTATTTGTAAAATTGGCATTATATATTTGAAAAAATACTAATAGAGGAGAAAGGGTTAGCGTCTATATCGCATCGTTTAGTCTGTGAGTAAACTCTGTATTTGCCTTTGGCAAGTACATATGCTGAGGTTAATTATAGGAAAGAATTAGTATTCTTGGGTAAAGTATGCTGCATTTTATAGTTCATGGAATACCCTCTAAGGCATGAGCTGGTATTTAGTTTGGTTGTTGGTGCTGACCTAAAAGAAAGGAAAAAGATGTCCTAGCAGCCCTCAATATTTTGCTCTCAAAGATGGGCTGAGAACTTTTAATTTCCCTCCTGAGGAAACTATTTATACTGTGACCAGTAAAGGTTTTGCCTTGCACATTATACTGTCAAGTGCCTGTTTCTCACCTTGATGATGTGTTTGATGCACAGCTTAACTGCAACATTTTTCAATTTGTTTTTAAATGTATGATAAAGAATATGCTCACAAAGCTGAAGCCTGTTACAAAACAAAATTGCATCCAAGTGGGAAATCGAGATACGTAAACTTACAGTTTAACCCCTAGTGATGAAAGTTTTGGTGTGCTTTCTGAGTGATACTTCCTTCAGAAATAACCATTCTAAGGATGAACATTATTAAATTTAATATAATTTATTGTTATGCTTTAATAATGTATTTGTCTTTTGAGAACTCACTGGCGTGAGCTTTTCTTCTCTTATGTTTATAAACTTGTCTGAATATTCAGAACGGGGTCCTCTTTTCTTTTATGTTCTTTAGATGCTTAACTACATTATACATTTATGGGCTTAAGCTATACACAGCTCCATATGTGGAATAAGTGTAGAAGATGTCCCTTAATATTTGTTTTGAAATTGCATTTCAATCGATGTGAAATGGTTTAGAAGAAGGTAGCATTAAGATTGTACGATAAGATTGCACAAAATAAATAAAATATAGTTTATATTGCTTTCTCGTAGCCAATCTGCATGACTGTTGGCATGGTTTTAACGGGAATTAAAAGCTTCATGTGGCTGTAACTAGTCACTTAACTCTAAGCAAAGTTCTTTCTGAGTATTTTTATTTATTAGCATCATTTGCAAAAAGAAAAGTAGTATTTTCCATATGAATAAAGATTTAGTTTGAACTGAAATGCCTTATTCTTTGATTATTTTTTTTTTTTGGGTCCCATTTTATTTGTCACGTGAATTTGTTTCCATCTGTGTGGACATTACTTGCATCATTGTAGAATATGGCCAAGGAAGTAATAGCTGTGTTTGATTCGTGCTGTCTCAGAACCTGCAGCATCCTAGATCTGAAGCATCACCCACTGCTTTCACAGTGGGAAGAATTCATTGGTTTTGACAAACTGCAAATATTTTGTTTTACTGGTATTTATTGGTTGGTTTTTTTTTTTTTTTTTAATTTATTGGCTGTTACGAAAGCTTGGGCAGAGCAGCATTCTTTCCCTAAAGATTTCACCAGCTGCATGTAAACTGGAGGACCTGGAATGCTTTTGCATACACTGGCCCCATAACGAGGTGAGACCTGCACGTCGTGGACTGTGACAAACGTGAGATGCAGCCGCTGTTACCAGCAGATCGGTTGTAGAAAGAAGCGTATTGTCAGCTTCTCGTTCTTCCACTCCAGTCTGCTGGCTTTGTTGTTGTCTAAATAGACTTAGCAGGGAACATTTAGGCAAAATGTTTCTTCTCAGAGTGTGTGAACTAGCTGAAACGGATAATCTTATTCATACAAGGTACATTCTTAGGAGAAAAAAAACCTGTATGGAGACGCCTCTGACTATAGCCAGGTGCGTCGGGCGCACATCTGGGCAGGTGGAAGGGACTGGAGGGACCTGCATTTCCAGCCCCTGGGTAGACAAGGACCCTGCCACATTTTGAGGATGGCTGTTCCCACAGACCAGGTGACTTCGACCTGACATCTGTCTCCGTTTCCAAAAATGTTTTAAATGCATGTTAATGTATATGAATGCCAGATAACAAAACAGTAGGTCCTATCTCTGTATGGTCTGAAAAGAACATGAATGTGCGTGTTATTTAGCTGTTCCTTGCATATCTAAACTGTTCTTACTAATTTTTTTTTTTTTTCCTGAGTGCCTGCTGGTTGGTTTCTGGTGTATCTGGGAAATAAAACCAGTGCTATGAAGAAGAAGAAGAATTTCCTAAAAGGCTTAGTCACTGGTGATAGTTTGCAAAGTTGTGTATCATTAGATGTCTGTCTGTCTCTCAAGCATTTCTTGTGCCATGACTGCTTTGTACCATACAAGACAGGGAATCAGACAGATAGGCAAAGAATCCAGTTTAGAAATTGAAAGGAAAGAGTTGCATTTATTCTAAGTGCAACCAGCATAATAGCAGAAAAAAATGCTTCTATAGTTAAAGTAGAAAAGAGTATGAAAACAATCAGAAAATAGGGATATAAATAGTAGTGAATTACATTAAATATATAAGGGTAAACAAAGTGTAAGGAGAAGATGGTTTTTCATATGATATTTACCAACTCTTATCACTGGTAGAAATAAAGAAATACCTGCTCTGTATTTGGGGAGAAGATTTTCCTATTCTGTGTCTAGTATTTACTAAAAGATGCAAGAAAGCGACTATATTCTTCTCAAGTCCATAATAATCTGGTAAAACCTTGGCTGGCACTTGAATTTTTACGCTCTTGAGACCCAAACAGCACTAGCGAAAGCTTAATAACATGTTTTGAACTGTGAATTTCCTATTGGAAAAGAAAAAGCATTACTCTCAGCAGAGAAAAACGCACAGCTGTATTTTCTAAGACTAGTTTGTCCATTACTGAAAGTAATCGCGATATATTGCTTTCTAGCTGCTCTAACCCTTTGTACTGAGAAGACTAACTGAACAGTTGAGTTTTAAATAATTTTTTGGAGAATTGGCTGGTTTAATTATTTGAGGTTGTATAGTAAAACAGCTCAGATTTGATATAGAACCATTCCTTTAAGTTAGCAATGTCTTCTGGCCTTTTTCTTGTACCCCTTTCCTTGAAACCCCCAAATGCTGTTGTCTTGAATGTCTTGTTTGTCCAGGAGTCTTGTGATTCTCCACAAGATTACACTGCTAAACGCTTCTGGTGTTGGAGAGACAGAGAAGGTACTGTGGTGCATGTGTGTGTGCTGGAGAAAGGAAGAGAGACTTGTGTATACAGAGTCCAAATACTGTACTTCATTTTTGGAGTTTTGGGGAGAGGGTTTTGCTGCTAAAGCTTTCTTATGTGCAAGATAATTAGAATCATGGAATCACAATCCTGTAGGTTGGAAAAGACCTTTAAGATCATTGAGTCTAACTATTAACCCAACACTGCCAAGTCCACCACTAAACCATGTCCCTAAGCACCATGTCTCTATGTCCTTTTAAATACCTCCAGGGATGGTGACTCAACCACTTCCCTGGGCAGCCTGTTCCAGTGCTTGATAACCCTTTCAGTGAAGAATTTTTTCCTAATACCCAATCTAAACCTCTCCTGGTGCAACTTGAGGCTGTTTCCTCTTGTTCTGTCACTAGTAACTTGGGAGAAGAGACCAACACCCACCTCACTACAGCCTCCTTTCAGGGAGTTGTAGAGAGCGATAAGGTCTCCCCTCAGCCTCCTCTTCTCCAGACTAAACAACCCCAGTTCCCTCAGCCGCTCCCCATAGGACCTGCTCTCCAGATCCTTCACCAGCTTCGTTGCCCTTCTCTGGACATGCTCCAGCACCTCAATGTCCTTCTTGTACTGAGGGGCCCAAAACTGAACACAGTATTTGAGGTGTGGCCTCACCAGTGCCGAGTACAGGGGGACGATCACTGCCCTACTCCTGCTGGCCACACTATTCCTGATACAAGCCAGGACGCTGTTGGCCTTCTTGGCCACCTGGGCACACTGCTGGCTCATGTTCAGCCGGCTGTCAACCAACACCCCCAGGTCCTTCTCTGCTGGACAGCTTTCCAGCCACTCTTCCCCAAGCCTGTAGCGTTGCCTGGGGATGTTGTGACTAAGTGCAGGACCTGGCACTTGGCCTTGTTGAACCTCATACAATTGGCCTCGGCCCATCAATCCAGCCTGTCCAGATACTTCTGCAGAGCCTTCCTACCCTCAAGCAGATCGACACTCCTGCCCAACTTGGTGTCATCTACAAACCCACTGAGGGTGCACTCGATCCGCTCATTCAGATCATTGATAAAGATATTGAACAGAACTGGGCCCAACACTGAGCCCTGGGGAACACCACTTGTGACCAGCCACCAACTGGATTTAGCTCCATTCACCACAACTCCTTGGGCCTGGCCATCCAGCCAGTTAATTATTATTCACAATTTATATTAATTATTATTTGTTTTATTTTTGTACTTGTCCCCTATTAGCTTTTTTTTGGGTCACATATGCAAAGACATCCTCTCTGATTACGTAAAGGCCTAATCTTCATTGTTTCTCTCACAACGGACACCCACTTTTAGGCAGGCTTGCTTTCAGTGTAATGCCTGTAAACTGTTTATCTTTTGAACATTTGGACAGAAACTTGGCAACCTACATTTGACAGGACAAACAAAGGAAAACAAGTCAAGCATCATTTCCCATTAGGAAGTAAACTATTGTTTGATAGGATGGAGCACAAGATTCCCAGAAGTCATGCTACAGATACAGTAATGCTGCACATAGGGTTATTTTGAAAATTAGAGACTTAATGAAATATATACTCGCTCTTTTTGTTGTTTTATAAACCCGCATGTCTCCTGAAGCGCGGTAACCTGTCTGCATAGCGTGGCTGTCACGCTGCTCCCTGCAAGAGAGCACGTGCGTGTTGAACCAAACCGTTGTGGCCAGGGTAGATGGCCTGGTGGCAGCGTAAGCCGCGGTGGAAGATCTGAGCTCCTGACCTGCACGGTGAGAACTGGCTGCACTGGGGGCAGGGGGAAGGTTTTCAAGACAAGTGAAGGAGCAGGTGTTTTGGCATCGAGGAATGAAGCACAGTATAAAGAGAAGTGAGAAGTCCAGAACATGTGAGATTGTTCGGGGAGTGGGGGTGTTAGTATCAATATTTACTATTAGGCCAGGGGTTTAGTGTGAGAGAGTCAAAACTAACCACAGCTAGTCCTCTTTCCTAGTGTTTTTTCTTGGTCATCCTATTCAAGAACAGGATTTTTGGCTGAGATGAGCAGTTGGAAAGAACGGCCCCTGTGCACAGGTACAAAATGAAGGGTTTTGGATGCCTTTAACATTAGTGCTCTGTAACTCAGAGCAGGCACTTCTCCAGATACTCCATACTACTATGCCTATAAATTAGCCCTAACTGATCAAAAATGTAGAAGGTGAGTGCAGGTGGTACCTCTAAATGTAGGATTAGTAGAAGGCATATGGTCAGTTTGCAGCAAGAATTTAAGCGGTGGTGGGATTGAACTACTGAAGTTTTAGCTGAACTGAACAGCTCCATCCTGTATCCTGCTTCTTCAAATACTGTACTTTCAGCCTCCTCCCCGTCTCTGCTCTCTTAGCAGATTCCTGGGATCTCTAAGAGCTTTCTCCATCCTTCCCTCTCTTCCCTGAGATCCCCGATGATTCTCCATTAGCGTCAGGATTTTCCCCACACACACACTTAGTGGATGAATTACATGCTAGAGGTAGACTTTTTTATTTGTTTTATTGCCTCTAAGCCTGTGAACCCGGAAACTTACGAAGCATCATTTGGAACTTGCCCATTTCGGAATGGGCGAGACTGCGGTTCGAGTGCTCTGCGCCTGGCTTCCACCTCCTGCCCCAGGCACACTGCTTCGAGCAACCAGAAGCTGCACAAAGGGTCCTCACAGACTTACGGGTGGGGCCAGATCCTCAAAACACGTGTGCGCGAGCCTCCTCGGCAGAAGTGCGTGAGGTGGGTGGCCTGCTGGCTCTTCCTGTGGCTACGACGCATGTACCTGCAATGGGTTGAAGGCCTCACTCAGCCTTAATCGGGGCACAGCCTTGTTCCCGGGCCTAGTGGGAGTGCAGCAGCGGCTGGCGTTTTGGGTCGGGGTGCTCCCCACCTCCCTTGTCACAGTTGTCGCATTTGATGTAAGGTGGCTAACGAGGCAGTGGAGCAGCACCATCCCACTTAGTGGTGGTCTCACTTTTGCCCGGTGGCTGTTTAACATGGTCATCCTTCAGGGTAAGAGGAGGGGAAGGGTTGCAGGTGAAGGCACAGGATCAGGCCACGCACCGTGCGGCTGTGTAAGGAGAAACAGCCCAGTTACAGGCTGGGACATGCTACTGCAGGAGCTGCTGCCTTATAGGCAAGCATATCTAGTTTTAGTGACTTTTGAAAATACAGCCAAAGGATTGTTCTTATAAATTACCCAAGTTCCAAAGGGATATTGTCGAGTTAAAAAGGAGACTACAGGTTTACAGCTTTAAAAGTCTTCAGTAGGAAAAAGTCTAAAAATAACTGCTGTGTCTGAGAGAATAACGGGGTCCAAACCAGGGGGGAGAGGTGCTCTAAGCATGCAGAACTTTTTGTTCTGTAATCTAAGCATTCTGTGGGAATGACAACTGACTTTAGCAAATGAATTATTCTTCCATTATTATTTTGTTATAAATACTATGGAAAAACAGCGTTCAAGTGGAAAGAGCATATAAAAATTAAATAATTTTAGAATTGAGTGGCGCTGTTTGTGTATGCCTTGAAAATGGTTAGAAAGGCTTTCAGCTGAAGGTGCAATGATTAAGTACCTATAAAGTGTAATAAATATAAAGCTGAATATTTTATTCATATTCGTAGAAGAATGTACACATAAACCTGCAGGAAAATCAGCATTACCAGCACGTCTGAAAGGCCATGGGACAAGTCTGTGTTGCACAGAGAACAACGCATGGCAATTGAAAGCAGCTTTAATGGCAGTCTCACCTCTGCCACGTTCTGAATCCACCCATTGGGTACAGATGTTATAAGCTTTAAAGGTAACCTTCATCCTACTGAACTTTGCCCAAGTTGGGAATTATGTTCCAGTGTCTCTTAAGGGGTTGGTCCTGAGCCTTGCAGTTGAAAGCAGAGAAACAGTGTAAATGAATAGAGCAATTAGCCAATATCTCAATATTCTGAACTGTAATTTAACAACTCTTTCCAAACATTTGATATTGTTTGCTTTATTTAATGTTGGTATCTTTGTATTGAATTGGCAACCTTGACTGGGTATTAAGGATCTAGCCTTACTCCGATGCCTAACATACGGAAAGAAAATATTTCACTTCATCAGTGAGGAAATGGCCTCAAGCTGTGTCAGGGGAGGTTCAGATTGGATATTAGGAAAACTTTCTTCACTGAAAGAGTGGTCAGGCACTGGAACAGGCTGTCCAGAGAGGTGGTGGAGTCACCATCCCTGGAGGAGTTCAAAAAACGTGTAGACGTGGCACTTTGGGACATGGCTTAGGGGACATGGTGGTGTTGGGTTGGCAGTTAGACTTGATGATCCTAGAGGTCTTTTCCAACCTTAATGATTCTATGATCAGGACCACTTACTGGGACAGCAGGAGGTGGGACTGTAGTCCCCTCTCCTAACGATGCGTGCTGGGGTATGTACATTTGGTCATACGATGCCGCACAGCTCAGCAGCTGCTGCCCAGAGTTGGCCATGATGCTTTGACCCTTTCTTTTTCTTAGGTGAGTGCCTGACCATCTAGCCCCATGATTAAATATTGACTGAGAGCTAGAGAAAATTAATTATTATGGGAGTGGAATAGGTTCAGCTGAAAAGACTGAGCAAGAATGGTTTCATGAAAACTATCCCTAGAAATAATAATTTCTCATTTTGGCTAGCTCAGTAACTTGAACTGACTGGCTGACTCTGCAACTGACTCTGCCATGGCACAGGGGTGAGGAGGGTGAATGTGACATGGGACACAACACAGTCTCAAATATAGCTTTCGGGGCAGGGAGTCCCCAGAATTCATGTTCTAACTGTGAAGATTTGGGGTGGAATGGGTCCTCTCATGGACTTTGAAAGAATCACAGAACAGTAGGGGTTGGAAGGAACCTCTGGAGATCATCTCATCCAACCCCCCTGCTTGAGCAGGTACACCTAGAGCAGGGTGCACAGGACTGTGTCCAGGAGGGTTTTGAATGTCTCCAGGGAAGGAGACTCCACCATCTCTTGGAACAGGCTGTCCCACTGCTCTGTCACCCTCACAGTAAAGAAGTTTCTTCTCATATTCAGGTGGAACTTCCTGTGTTCCAATTTGTGCCCATGGCCCCTTGTCCTGTTGTTGGGCACCACTGAAGAGTCTGGCCCCATCCTCTTGACACCCACCCTTTAGATATTTATAAGTGTTGATAAGATCCACCCCCTCAGTCTTCTCTTCTCCAGGCTGAGCAGACCCAGGTCTCTCAGCCTTTCCTCATATGAGAGATGCTCCAGTCCCCTGATCATCTTGGTAGCTCTCCGCTGGACTCTCTCCAGTAGTTCCCTGTCCTTCTTGAACTGGGGAGCCCTGAACTGGACACAGTACTCCAGATGTGGCCTCACTAGGGTGGAGTAGAGGGGGAGGATAACCTCCCTCAACCTGCTGGCCACACTCCTTTTTATGCACACCAGCATACCATTGGCCTTTTTGGCTACACGGGCACAGTGCTGTCCACCAGCACTCCCAGGTCCTTCTCAGCAGAGCTGCTTTCCAGCAGGTCAACCCCCAACCTGTACCGGTGCATGGGGTTGTTCCTCCCCAGGTGCAGGACCTCACACTTGCTTTTGTTGAATTTGAACATTTCTTTCTTGTTGAATTGAAAAAGGTGAGCTCTCCTCAGCTTTTTGAATTAAGCATGCAGGTGACAAGCTCCCAGAAGAAGATTCATATGCTTGACCTTGCTGGTGATAAGCCTTGCTCTCTCTGGTCAAAAGGTAAGCACCTGAAGCAATTTTCAGTATGCTGCTTGACTTAGCGTCCCATTTCTCGCTAGCCACTGCAGAGCAACTTCTTAGGCACTTTCCCCATGTCTTCCATAAGCAGCTATGAAGTACTCGGTTTGTTAAATTTGGGTTATGGGACTTCTAAGTATCAGATGTTGAAGTATCTGTGACTGATTTGTGAAGTGTGAAGGTTTTTGATGAAATCAGCTTCTCGAGCAATTGTCTGACTTCAAGTGACGAGGCTTAAGAAATACATACACTCTGTCTCACTCTTTCCATAGGTACATTTACATATAAATGATGACTTAGAGGTTGAGAGCAATAGCATAAATGCAAAATTAATGAATTTTTCCTTATTCATTGCCTCCTTTCTCTCAAAGGGTATGAATTACTTTCATGCTTATTATTGGCTCAAAAATACACTCATCCACAAGACTATTTAGCTGATACAATTCTTTGTCAGTCATGGAGCTGTAAATATGCCTATCTGTGCACCAGGCAAATTCAAAACATTGTGCTACTCTTCTCCATTCCACTCCCTCCTTTCTGCTGGCCTGCATTGCTTCTGCCTTCTAGACCACAAAATGGCATTAGTCTTTCAGTCCTGTTCCTAGTGGATAGCTCTTTGAGCTAGGTTTTTATCTTGCATTTCAGCTTCTTCCTTCTCCAAAAGTGAGTTTATGCATTTCCCAGGGATGAGGAGCAGGGGAAAGGAAAAGACCAGGGTTCTGCTCCTCTGCTTTTTCCAGATAAGAACCTCCGTCCTGTCTGACATCCAAATAGAAAGGCTCACTCAGTGCTCTCTGAACAGGGCCATGTCTGCTGTCTTTTCAGTGTCTTTTCCCTGATAGGAGACCTTCAGTGAGCATCATGGGTGAAGAGCTCAGCCCATTGTTAAACCAAATGCTCTCAAAGAAAGCAGGTAGAATCAATGGAGATATGTACAGGAAGCTTCATGAAAGGTAACAAAACTGGAACCATGTTAAAGGAGTGACTAATGGACACCAGCTATCACCAACCACTGTCAAGGTTACCAAGGTCACTTAGGGTCACAAAGACAGGAAAGCAAGTCTGCAACCATTACACCAGGTTAATAAATGGGGTACAAACTGTTGTGAAAGAAGAGCTATTGGTTCCTTAACAAATCCAGTGGCTACAGCAGTGCTTGGGCCAGGAAAATGAGGCTTGCAGCAACATTGTGAATGAACAGGAACAAGAATGGATGCCATTGGCCCCACACCTGACCATTACCATAGCCACAGCAGACACCCTAACTGAAAGAAAAAAAAACACCACATAAAACCCTGTACTGAAAAAATCCACCTGTCAGCAATTCAATGGATAAGGTCAGTATATCATTGAAATTGAAGTTAAAGCAAATAAAACTGTTTCCTGAGGAAATAAATATTCTCCTCTTCTTGTGCAGCCCATTAACAGTCCAGCTATCCTATTAAAAAAAAAGTGCTAATACAGCCAATTACTGAAAAGCAATGTCACTTGGACTGCTTGTATGCTTCTCATTCCATTACCAACTACTACAAGGAATGGGTTATAGAAAGATCTTACAAAATTCAAACTGATTCCTCTGTATGCACAAGAGCCTTCTAGGAATAATAGATAAACATGATTTATTACACTGTACAAAACTAGATTCAGAACAAGCAAGTGCAGAATATAGTACATGATTTATTTTTTCTGTACATTACATATTATTTGTTAAGTTTCATTGACAAATGCAAAACTTCCCTAATCTTTCCTTTACCTGCCTAAGCCAAGCAATTAATTTTGTTCTACAGGACAGAAGAAAATAGCGTCCTGGAGAATTTATCGTCTGATTAACTTGGCAGAAGGTGCTTCAGCCAGACTGACCATCAGTGTTTCCCGTAGCTTGTAAAGACTTGTCAGGTTAGAACCTCAGTTGGTAGCATGATGTCCTGCCACTGTACCAGCCTAGAAACAAGCAACTCCACTCTCATTAAATTTCAATAATGTCTTCTTCTTAGAAGATGAATTAATGCAGTTGCATTTGTAGACATACTAAACAGTATAAATGAAGGCTGTAGCTACCATCAAAAAAAGAAGTCACTTTCCAGTAGCCCCAGATCTGTCTCTTGAGTTATGCAGGATGTGCTGAGATAGGTTATATGTTTAATAAAGTCCTTAAGAAAAATAAATATTTTTGCATAATGTATGTACAAAGATTGGTTGATTTCCTTCACTCATAGGTTCAGATATAACCACAGCTGTATTTTATTCACTAGCTCAGAATAATTCATGCCACCTTGGTAACTGATGTATTACGAGTCCACGAGAATATTGGCCTATTCTTTATAATACTGCAAGTTATATGCAGGTGTTTTGAAAACAGTGGCTTAAAGAAAGAAGGATTAACAAAAAAGTACCTCCTCTGGTCCCTGCAAGAGTAGTTTAACTCTTCCATGAAATTTTCAAAACTCCCCCACATAATTTTAACCAATATTAAGGCGTCAAAAGAATGGATTTAAAGTTGAGATTAAAATGGTCTTTCCTGGACTCAAAAAGAAGTCCACTGCAGATTTCCTGACAAAAGAAATTTTCTTAATGTTTCTCCTTCTCCTCAGCTCTTTTCTGCACAAAAACAATACGCCAAATAAACCTGTCTAATAAATCTCCCCCATATCTTTTTTTTTAAACTACAACAAAACATTACACTTAAATATATTGCACAAAAAGCATAACGTATCCTGCCTGACTCTTCACAAAAATGACCACAAACACAGGAGAACAGCTACTGAACATCTCAAAATTTGAAGAGATCAATGAAATGCTGAGGAGACACTGGCATGAGACAGGTGTTTGGATCACTGGCTGTGCAGGGGTGTCCTGTATCCTGCAAAACAAAGGAGAAAAAAAAAGTAAGTTCTCTTTCCATACCCACAATCTCCCTCCACCCCCAATTAAAAAAAAAACAAAACAAGACACCAAAACAAATGCAAAAATTCACATATAGGCACATGCAACTACTTCCACTGTAAACAAACTGATAGGAACTTACTCTTAAGAATTCACCATATTTTTCTTTAACTTTTTTAGACTAAGTGGTTAAGAAAATAGCCCTTTCCAGTTTGAATGTGGTAGTGCAGCACAGCTTCAGATTTCAGAAAAAAAAACCCCAACCCCTCTTCTCCTACCAAAACAAGAACCTGAGTCAGAGCTCTTGACAAAAAGTTTCATATTCCTTATCCATTATTTTTTAATAACTAAAAAAAAAAGCAACTGCTTTGTTGAACCTAAATAATCTGTTTAATGAAAGTCTGAAACCAGCTACTACTTCAGAGGGGAAAATGAGCTCCTTGCTTTTCAAGTGAAGGGCAGCAGACACTTCCCAAAAAACGCCTGAGCAGCATGTTTGAAGTCCCAGTCATAAAAGTTTTTCTACCTTGCTTGGTTCCCCCCCCCAACATCTTTTTCTCCTCTCACTCCTACGTTTTTCCCACCTGAAAGCATTGCCTGAAAACAGAAGTCAGCACCCAGGAAGGTTAGGAATATAGAAGACAGGCAGGATAGAAAGGCTTTGTCACTACAAATTCACTAAGCCTGCAGTGCTTTCTTTAATGTTACAGAAACTTGAACTCAGCACAATTGTCTGATTATTTAAGATTCAAATTCCTCTTCAAATGAAAAGTTCAGTTTTGTACCTTATTAGAACTCTCTAAAGGAAGGAAATGCTAGAGGTGTAATGAGAAGGCGGCCCCGGACAGTTCAGTGGGGAGGTTAATAATGCTGTAAGGCTCAGAAACTGTCCTCCCCAGGTTTTAAGGGGTTTCTCTCCCTTTTCCTCCAGTGTTGACGAATTCACCGTGTGGGGCAAGAAAACTAGAGTAAATACATGGTGAGTGGATCACAGACTAGTGCAGTCTTAATTTCTTTAATTTCCATAGGAAATGAAGTTACATGCAATTCAGTTAATAGAAGGAAAAAATCTGTAAGTGAATTTTTTTTCCTCACTTGGAAACTTACATAAGGAAAGTACTCTCAAACATGCCACATTCCCATCCAAAGTCTTTGCAACACCAAAGTGCACTAGGTGAAACACATTCTAAATACTACTCAGCTTTTCCAATTAAGATTGTTACTCTATAGATATTATCTGTATTTTTCCATTAAGTCTATAGATGACTACATGAAAATATCATGTGGTATCACCTCCTCATCCTCCCACTTTTTAAAATAATTGTTTTAACATCACCTGAGAACCAGTTGTTACATTCATGACAGAGAGAAAAAACAAACAAAAAACAAGAACAGACAAATAGATTAGACCCCAGGTAGAACTGCCTATTTGGGGAAGCTGCAGATGAGAAAAAACAGAAGACTAAGACGAGAAGTGTTAAACCTAACACCTTCGTCTTGAGATGACATCTGCAAGGAAGAGATACACCACAGCAGAAACACTCTCCAAGGCAGTTGCTAATGAACTATCACCTTCTCTACCCATTGCCATGTCGACATCATGTCAGTACTTTCCAGGTTTCCAGGAAACACACCATCAGAATTAGGATTCTGGGAAAGAAGCTAGGGTTTATCCCCTTTTAGTGCTTATTTATACTTCTAAATATTTCAGGCAGAATTTGTAACATGCTGTCTGCTTTGCTCTGCACATCATCATAAAAACGCTTTCGAAAGCTCTGCTCAGTCAGGAATTACAGGTCCAATAAAAATCTCAGTAAGATCAGTTCTTGGGGTTTTTAGTTATTAAAAAGAGAAAGAGCAATTTTACAGTGAAAAAAGAGGACTGAAAAGAATTATAACTTTGTTGTAATTATGATTATTCCTCCAAGAAAAATGTATTTCCCTTGAAATTACATTTAATAAATAGTGTTCAAATCATATTGATTTTCAATGTATCTACTTAAAGCTAAAACAGAATTCTTTTAAATTAACAAGAGAATTCACCGGGAGGAGTGTTTACTGGCAAATGTAGTTGCTTTCCTCCTCAAATTTTATCGTAACTGGACATCAAGAGCATGTGGCTCCCATAACAGCTTTGGAGCTACAATCCTTTTCCATATAATTATTTCCGCCATTTCTTTATTCAGAAAACAACGTTGTAATTGCCTCCCCCCACTCTCCCAAGTCATATGCAGCCTGCTTTGGGCATTTCTTTCCAGAGAGACTCTTTCATAAAAGTATTTAAGACTACAGCATTCTAAGTGGAGTAAAATCAATTTTAGTACCTTTGCATTAAAGAAAGTGCTCAGGTTCACGTTACTCTTTTTGGATTTAAGTACCAAATTAAATACATCAGGGAGTACAGAAACAGTTTATAACACTGAGTGCTGAGAAACCTATTTCTTAGCCAAATCTGGCTGATCTCACTGGCACCATGCACCTGTGTTCAGTAGAAGTTGAATTATGGTCCCTAGTTTAAATGGCATTAACAGGGAATATGGCAATAATAAAAAACAAATCTAATGAAGAACTGAAAGTCATCACTACCTTTAACAGGGAAACAAGAAACAAATATTTGTGCTGCTGAATTGATGTGGGGAAACAAAATCAAAATAGAGTATCAAACAATTAGAAATTAACATGTTATTCACTTTGACATTACAGAACAGTCAGCAATGAAAACAGATGAGACACAGGAAATACCTTGAGTAACAAAGCAAGGTGGTAGTCCTTTGAGATCGTGAAGGAGGAAGCAGGAAGGAGAGCCATAAAGTAAAAGAAGCAGAGTTAAGGTTTATTGAAGCTGAGGTTCATATGCCATTTAGAAAAATAGTCTTTTATTCTTGTGGCAAATCACAAGCAGCTGGAGAACCAAAGCCAGCACAAGCCCCAAGAAGACTAAAGCCAAGTGTGAAGCATATCACTTATGCAAAACAATTACACTACTTTGCATAAAGCCCTGGATATTGAAAGAAGAAAAGGTATTTCAACTTCTGCGGCCATCTCTGGCAGAACTGAAATGTGCCACTGAGTGAGCTAAGAAAATGAAAGAACTGCCCACAATTGCAGTGTTGCCTGGTGGAACAGAAGAAATAGTATACACAAAAAGCATTCACAGAGGCAGTCAGTCAGTAATTAGGTTGCCATTACTTTTACACTACTGAAATTATGTATTTTTCTCGCTTTTCATCATGGACAAATACTTTACCAAGAAATCACTTCTGAAAGAGAGTAATTTGATATGAAGAGTTTTGTATAATCATTCCCTCCTTTAACATGCAAGAGTACAAGATGTTCTATCACTGTACTTCCTACAATGAATTTAGGAGTCTCCGTCTTATTGTATTTAACATTACTACGGTCACAGGTTTTAAAAAAATACATGAATACAAATGCCACTTCCTGAAAAGCTCTTAAAGACTTGTTAAAGGTAACACTCAGATTATTATAGCATACTGGAAGTCATTTCCCTACTTCAACTGTTTGCTAATTCAGTTCAGCAGCCATCAGTCCCTTCTTTTGGCCGCTTTCTTTAAAAGGACACAAAACGCAAGACTGAGAATTTTCTGTATGTAGCCCTCTCATGTTGCCAGCAATTACATTATAGTATCAATTTCATAAACTGATGAAAATTCTTGCCACAAAGCACAGGCCTAGCTAGCGATAGGTATTTCAGAACCTTGCTGCTTTGGTTCTTAGAAACTCTTAATTCAGCTTTAAGTTTACCCACAACTAGTGTCTACAGCTTATTTGTGTCAAGGATGTCCCTTAGCTAAAATAATTTCCCTAAGTAGTCTTAAGTTTATTCATCCCTCCTCTGTCTGAGAATACTTTATGGAGAGCAGTCACATTCCTCATTAGCTTTAAACACAGCTAAGTTGAAAGAAATTACCCTCTGCTAATCTTCTTCATGCCCTGATCACTTAAGTACTTTTTCATCCACAACTATTCCAATGTTTTGCTTTGTTCCTGAATGAGGGGAGGAAAAAAAGGTGCAATACCAAGAAGTGTTCAGCTCACTACCTGAAGTTCTTCTGAATACCCTTGAAAGCAAAAGCTGCCCAATTTTTGAAGTGTACCATTAAAAAATGGAACTACATTTTTACATATTATAAACTATCTGAAGAATCCAGTGCTTCCATTTGTTTCAAGATTCAAACACTTACTACTTTTCCTCTGTAAAGTAACTATGATTTATCTTTTAAAGTTTGGTTTTGTTTTTTTTTTTTTTTTCTATACACCCAACAAAATTAGGCAGAGTAAAAACTTCAGGCAAGAACAAAAATCTGTACATTATAGATACAATTATATGTCAACCACTCATTTAATTTAATAATCTGTCTAATCAGGTATGATACTAAAACTTGAATGAACTGTCAAAGCCTGATAAAAGTTTTTTAATTAAGAAATATTTTCACCTAGCAAAGAATTTTTCTAGAACTAATAAAGTACCTCCTGTCCCGCTGCCCCTGCTTTGCTTTTCTTTAGAAAGCATGGAAAAGGATTAGATACAAGTGCCCAAAAAAGCAGAACTATCTTCCCTCCATATAACTCGGGGTGACTAGCACTACTTTACTCACATTACCCTGTCAACAGAGGGAGTGTTTTTCAGACCAGTTATTAACCTCTTAGTGTCCCTGCCAGTAAGGGTGCCAGTTGTGCAGAAATCAATTCGTTTAACAATCTATTTCAGCTTGATCAAACATATATTTTAAGATGGGGATAAGGCTTAGATTCCAAGACCTAGAGAAGGAAAACTGCAATGCAGGCTCACAGAATAATCAGCTTGGGAGGCACCTCAAGTCGTCTCTAGTCCAGCCTTCTGCTCAGAGCAGGGTAAGCTATGAGATCAGACCAGGTCGCTCTGAGCTTTATCCAGTCAAGTCTTGAAAACATCCAAGGATGGAAACTGGACAACCTCTATGGTCAAACTGTTCCCTTGCTTGGCTATCCCCAAGGCAGGCTCTTAGGTTCCTCCAAAGGAGTCTTCTCCAGCCTCTCCTCACAGGGCAAACCCCCAAGCCTCCCTGATTATTTGACCCTCACCTGAACTCCACCCTGTTCATCAGTATCATTTTTGTATTGGGGAACCCCAGCTAGATGCAGTATCTCAGATGCAGTCTAATGAGTGCCAAGTGAAAAGGGATAATCACTTTCTTCAACCTGCTGACTGTGCTCTCGTTGAAACAGCTGTTCCCAAACACCTGCTACAGAATTTTAGTGCAGAAGCATGCAGTTAATCTATAACCACGCTGTCACTGTAAGACCTGCCCAAGTCTCCAGGGTGAGGCAGTCAGCACTGGAATGGTGATCTAGTAGGTACTGCTCATCAATCCAAACACTATACCTTTAGAACTTACTGTACTATGTTTCACTAAAAATATAAAACCACAAAATGAGTGCTATTATTCCAGCAGTATATTGGAGTAGTCAAGGTAACAAGACACCTGCCTGCACAGGTTCACTGCCTCTTACTGTCACACACGATCTCTGAAGCTAAACATTTAATTCCAAACACATTTTAGTCATTCCTGATATTAAAAGTGCTATACTTTCAATTATACCAAGATCAGAATGAGAGAAAATTACTGTAAAAAGCATTAACCCTCTACACAAAGCCAGACAATCCAAACAAATCTGATACCAAAAATACCCACCTGCATGCATGCTGTGTGCTTACCTTTGAAATTTTAAAGAGGAAAAACTTTACCCTACATATTGGGCAACATGATAAAGAAAGACTTATTCCACTGTAATGATCAGTTCTTAATCATTCTTGACATAGGTTCTTCAGCAAATGCCCAGACTTCTCACAGCAGAAGCCAATTCTGACTACCTGCTTTCCTACTATTAATTTAGCAGAACATATTAGTACCTGGAAGGGCTCCTGTGATATCAGGAATACTCAACTTTAAGCTAGCTTTCATAGAAGTAGCATGTTACTGAATGATGTTATCTTATTCTGTTAAAGAGCCTAGTTTTTTCTATAGAAAATAAAAAAGCCTCACACTGACATGCAACTCCTAAAAAAAAAAAATCACAGAAAGACGACACAAGAGCAACTCATTTGTGTTAATTAGAATGAGTATTTTCCAAGATTTCTCAAACATTACTTGCTCTTTGCTGTCCACTTAGCACTACCCATATCTGGCCTTTGAGCTGTAAAACTAAAGAAGTCTCACCAACCAGAAAGCTAGATGATGGTGCAACACAAAGTAAAAGCAGGACTATGTTCACACACAAGTTAAACGTGAAAATGCCCTACAGAAATTAAAATCATCCTGTAAGACAGAATATGCTTCATGGTAAACATCAAAACCAATATAAAACACATTTTGAATTCAGTTTCAAACATACCTCCAAGCTTCATATGAGACAGAAGCAAGACTACAAAAATACAGAGTTCTATACCAATGTGGCAGGAATACTATAGTAATAAGTTCTCATTAGAGACATATTGATTGCCATGCCATCATTAGAAAAGGGATGTCATAAAATGGCTAACTTCATAGAAGATCCTAAAAACTTTACATAAGATTAAATAGATACAAGAAGTCACAGAGTGCAACTCTTTCCACATGGCGCTTTTCCTTGCAATTCTAAGTATTGAGGCTACCGGATACCAAGAGATAAGAATACTACATAAAGAACAACTCCAGAATTTAATACTGATTTTACATGGAAGTTTTATATATTATTTAAAAGTTAGATATGAGTTGTACAATCCCATTTCACATGAGAAAGCTGACTATATTCTTAATATTTTTCATTTCAGACTATCACCAGTAGCTGTTTGAACTTATTTCTGATTATCTATTTCAAAGCTCTTACCTTCCAAAACAGAATACTACAGTGTCGACAGAAATGCAAGGTGTCCCCGTACTGTTCCTTTATTGGGTAATATTTCTGAAGTGCAAAGTACATCAGCTTCCAGTCAATGTGACCTTTCTCTGATGGAATCAAATGCCTACAAAACTGAACATAAAATTAATGCCTTCCTTTAAAATTGTTAAAGAACTAGTCAAATCAGGTAAAGGACTGGCAAAAAAAGCATAGTTAAACTGAAGTTTTGTAACTGGAATTCTTTGAAGTCAATAATCAGACATCATACATCTCTGCACAGCAGTGAGAGAGATCTAGCCACAAAAAAATGTAAGGTAAAACTCTAAAAATAGGGGGGGCATATTTGCCAAGTAAAAGTAGGCCATACAGAGCTGATTTAAGTCTACTGTCTTGAAATTATTCTAATTATAGTCAAGAACCATATAACAAAAACATTTAGAGCCATAATTAATTTTATACTTTAAAAAACCCTCAAGAATGAGATTTAAAAAATGATTGTGCATTACAAATAGTGGTTTCCTGTTAAGACAGTAACTACGAATTTAAAGAATGCTTTTTCTTTCATTTTAAAAGTATATACATGATTATTTTTCACATTAACTTATGACCTCTCTAGAAGGATAGCAATAATCAGTGATTGATGTACTTCAATGATGAGTGTACTTCTTGAGGACATAATCCGCATGTAAAAATTAGCTGATACACAATAGCTATTTCTCCCCAGCTTAATACACAGCCAAGGTTTATTAATTATGTATTTGTAAAAGGCTTCTGTTCCACTCAGTGTGGATTAATGCTAATACATTAAGGGCTTTCTTCATTCAGGAAACAGCTCCTAGACGGGGAGGATAGCACTGCTTTTCTGGTTTCAGCTACACTTCACTTTGTTTCGTAATAGCTTCCCTGTGTAGAGTTCTTGTTTATTCCAAAAGAGTTCTTGTTTACTCCAAAAGTGCTCTTCATATATCAAGTGTGTTTTTGTGGTTGTTTCAATGGTTCAAGAAATATACTGCAGAGAACAGGAAAAACAACCTAACATCATTCTGTAACCTATTAAGGTAGTACCATTTTAAACAGAAAAAGCAGAATTAGATATTGGAAAGTAACAACAATAATTAGATTTCTATCATTAATAACCTAATAAGAAAATGAATGTGAACATTTAGGAGTGCATGGGGAACACTGTGTGCAAGTGTCCTTTATAAGGCACAGGGCTAGCTAATTCTACTGAAATGCTTAAGTGATCTTTTTTCCCAGTATTACCTTAGTATAGCAGCTTCCTCTCCAACCAGTTTTGTCACTGTTCAATAGAGCTTACCTCATCTAGCCTCAAAATCCACTCAACTGCTACATTAAGCTTAAACTTCTTATCCTCATAACTTCACCTTGCATTCTTCTGAGCTGCTTGTGAAGGAGAGTTTTTACGTTTGCCTTCGTCTATATTCTCCATTAAGTTCATCCTAAAGCCTTTTATCTCACCAAAATTCTTATTTGGGTCAACTGTACGTGAGTTAATTGATCTTCATTTCTACCTTTCCTGTTAGAGTAATACTTAATCTGGTAGTCACTGACCAAATGGTACCATTCAACCTGTCAGATTAAAGAATGCGTATTTTCACTTCCTCGAGCCTGGAATGTACTAGGTTTTTAAAGTTCTTCCTCCAGCTCTGATGAGGTAACTTCTATTTTCATAGCTTTATTTCCACCTAGTCTGATTTTGTCCCAGCATATATTACTGTCAGACAATGAAGACAGTTCTGGAGGCAATCCTAGATTACTTTAATGCTTTTTATGAGGAAGTGACAGTAAAATACCATTTCTCTTTTTGTTCTTAATTTCAAAATCTCAAGCATTTGTTCTGTTCTTTTTTGCAAAAATCCAATTTTGGCTTCACCAGACTGTTCATGTAGCCTAAAAGTTTGAGCAATCTCTCTGCCTACCTTGGTTAGTAAAAACAAGTTCTACTTTAAGTACTAAAATTAGAAACACCTTAGAGGTATCCTCTACCACACTTGGCGACTGTGTAGTTTAAAAGAAAAAAGTCACCTTACACTAGTCATTTTTTAAACTAATGCAAGGAAACAGCCTGATAGTTATCCTAAACTCACAAACATGCTGAGTACAGTTTTTAGTATGAACCAAGCCCCCCCAAAAAGAACATTTTCACTATTACTGCACACTGTTACATTTTTATCTCAAAAAGGGTGAGTTCATGCTTCATTATTAGTATACCATATTGCAAAGATAAGGGCCACATTTATGCAAATGATAGAGTTTATTACCTGCTTTTCCGCAAAATGGTACTGGCAGAGTTTTTTCCACAGCTGTCTGTCTTCACTGAGCATGTACAAAGTTGGGGTCACTTGACCCAGAGTAATAATGTCCCAGCCATCAGAGAACCTGTATAAGATGTTATTCAGCATATGGAGAGGGAGATCGCTAAGCGTAAGACCATTGTTGACTTGCTGGAAATAAAGGTTGAAGACTTTTAACTACAAGAACTTGACAGTATAAGGTACAAATAAGATTCTTACTTTAGAGGTATCTCAGGTCTTAGTTTAGTTTGCGCAAAACTATTCAGTAATATCTATGGTTAATTCTGTGATACTTTGATTACTTGGCTACCGTTATTCTAACTGCTGCTGCTGAAAACTTAAATGACTACAGGTACAGAAGGAGCTACGGTCTGCAGCTTTAACACAGCTTTCCTACTGTTAAAATAAATGTATCCTAAATTCTGTATTTAAATTTAAAATTATTTTAAGACACTCAGAAAATAATTCAAGAGTACAGTCTTGAAAACTGATATATTCAATTCCACCTTTGAGAGAAGAGTGCTAAAACCCTAACTATAATAAAGGTATGAACCAGTTATTTATAATTTGTAGGATAACTTCAGTTTCTCAATTTTTATTAAGAAACAGAGCATATGTCAATTTGCCTTAAGACAACTAGAGTACAGAAAATAGTACAGAATTATAAGACTGAAGAGCAGAAATACAGAATGAAAACATTATGAAAGTCAGAGGCAGAAGAGAGTCAGTTCGTTTCTGAAGTCTGGACATAGTTCCCCTCATACGTAAATGAGGGATTTTGCAGGGGGTGACAGATCAGAGCACTGAGAAAGTTTTCATTGAGAGTATACATCTCTGATGAACTTTCTCTTTAACAGGATAACCTACAGCACAACTCATAGATGAGTGAGTCCAGAGCCTATACTGCCAGGTGGCACAAAGCCCAACACAGCTGAAGGCAGCCTCCCAGCTGGCGAGGGAGGGAGGGAGGGAGTGTGGGCAGCTGCCAGCCCTACCTAGCAGAGCTGCCCAGTCGCGAGGCACTGGCAGCACAGCAGCTGTACTCCAGCAGGCTCTCACTTATGTCAGTTTATTTCACAACCATTCATCTCACTTATAGACTAGACCTTCCATCATGTCATCGTTATAAACATCTCTGGGACTATCACTCTGTTCAGGAATATGTGAGCATTACAGATGCAAGATTTCTCATCAGTTATTTCAACCAACATAAACCAGCTCAGATGGAAGTGGCACGCTGGAAAGAAACAAACGCAGCAACTGCAGTGTCTCAAAACTGTCTATGGTGTGATTGCTTGGCATATGAAAACTGCTGAGACTGGGTTCCCCATTTCTCCTTTCTATTCCAAAATTAGCTGTTTTATTCAGATACCCAGCACACACAGCAAGGACAATTTCAAAAATTCATAGCTGAAAGCAAACAGATTGAAAGAGTTTTATGACTTTACTGTGAGCAACATCTTGCAGCATTTCTTCCTCCAGGAGTAACCCAGACAGGTTAAAAAAATTGCCTGCTTATCATCAGAAGTTTCCACTATAAAAACCTGGGACAGTGCATACCACATGCTTTGAACAAAGTCGCATGATCAGAATCCAGATGCTGAAGTCATTATCCTTTTTTTACAAAAAAGCAACTGTGCTAATGAATAAAGCTGTAAAATTGCTACTTGAATATTTTATTTGTTTTCTTGATCCACCTCTAAAATTCCTTTTATATTTTTATTTCTTGAATAGTAAAACATTTACTTTGGAATTAAGAATTGGGTTTTTTTCCTCCATCTCTATCTGATGATCTAGAGACAAGCATTTTGAAATTTTTTGGGGTGAGAGAAACAATTACATCTATAAATCTCTATTACAAACAAGCAGTACAGGCACTGTAGCACCCCTTACTAGAAAAGGGCTATTAAAACATTAGAAATTAAGTTGATTCCATTTCATTAATTTCATAGTACTTCTCTAAAAACAAAGAAAACAAGTAAAACTGTTTAAGATGTATTTGAAACTTTGTTCACTTACAAATCATAAACCAATGTTCAATATAATTCCCCTCCCCCAATTACTTTAGCGTAATTTAAGAATATACCTTGTTCATCTGAAGGTTTTTTAGTTGTTGTTGCCACAGAAGGATAGTTTCTAATCGGCAGATCCAAATATTGATGTTCCCTACCAACACAGATTTTCCTACTCCCCTAATCAGTATACAGAGAGTAGAACTCAGGTCCTGTAGAAGATCTTTGATTAATCGTGGATTATATTGGTCTTCCATGACTGGAAAACAAAACAAGCCAAATACAATTTTGGTTAACTGAGTTAACTAAGCTAATACAGTTAGCTCAAGCTACTCAACAGCTTTTTTAGATGAACTAATTACAACCCAACTGTTTGTGTACAAATAGCTGCCCTAATTCCCACCATGACATCCATTAATGGTGTTCCGTAAGTGCAAGATCAATAATTAACAATTTCACAGGCAAATTTGATGTAACATTTCATGCTATGCATTTAATAAACTTAATGCTGAAAAACTAGTATAAATCAAATTTCTTCTGTTCAAAGCTGATAGTATTACATCTCCATTTAGTGTGGTTACCAGAAAATTTTCTTCAACATTATGTAATAGCTTTTTTTTAAAAAATTAACAATAAAGTAAAACAGTTATGTACTTTAAATCTCAGTACATCATGCAAACTGAAAAACAAACATGTTACTAATCTAAAAGTTTTCACATTTCATAAATAGTATAATTTAATAGTACCAAATAGTTTCTGAATAGAATCTAATTGTCATTTAACTTCAATCTGTTTTAACAGACATGATTCAATAATCAAGAGAAAACAACTTATTGCAACTGTGGAATAGGAAGTATGAAATCTTTCACTAATTAAATATGTTACTGCTTTCTCTTACAATGTAAAAACGGTAATAAAGCTAACAAAAAAAAAATCAACTGGTAGCTTTGTCACAGCAATTAAATCTGAACAAGCAGATTACAAAACCTTAGGTCTTACCCTTCCGCACAATTTTGTCCAAAATGTTAAAGTAGTTCTTCTGTGCTGCACCACTCAGTGAAGTTAACTGGGATTTTGCAATTAACTGCAAAAGCTAGGACAAAGAATTAAAACTCTGAAGAACGACAGAAGTAAAGGATGGTTTCAAATACACATTTTCAGTACATACATTGACCTACAACAGTCTAGAGCACTGCAACCATATTTTGTGAAAACAGAACTACAGAGTTCAGAAAACAAAGCAAGACAAACGTGGAAAGCTTTAGGCATTGCCACTGGCATCCCCTGAACAACTCGTGAAGAGATGTACATTTTCAAAATACTATACAAACACTAATGTTTTCTCTGTGATAGAGCACGCTGTCTTTATAAGCTGTAATGAAACAACATGGAGGGAGTCTGCCTTGGAGGCTCACAAATAGAAATGCAGTCTTTGATGTGCCTGGGTCCTGGACCCCCTGACAGATTTGGTGGCCAGGAACATCACTCTGAACCAATACCAACTACCAGACTTCCAGCTCCTGAGTGAAAGCATCTTACTGGTCAAACTGAGGTGTGTGATGGACTTAGTGCACTACTTTCTGCTCATGGAGAGGAAATGCTGTATTTTAGCTTAACTGGGGACAAAAATTCTGTATTACTCCCACATTCAGGTCCCTGGTAGAAGAAACCACAGTAATCTAGTAATGAGCAGTATACACACTGTATTAGTAACTTGCCCCTAACTGTCCACACATTTCTCTCCAGAACCACTGTGAACAGAAGACTGGCGAGATCAGTGGGAATGGTCTAAGGGAAAGTAACCAGAATAGCTTAAGTTCTTGCTGCGCATGAATGACAAACTACAGGTACTAGAGACAGCCCTTGCTCTATTCTGACACCTTTGCTTTTACATTTTAGATTCCGTTTTGTAGCTTACAAGGACCATTGCCTCTTCAACAAAAAAATGTTCTCTTAGTATGATATATGAGAGACTTCGATGTTATGACAGTATTGCAATGTTTAGAAGTGGGGCACTGAGCTTTTTACAATTGCGATTCATAATGCTGAGCTCAGAACAAGTGTTCTCAGTACATCAGAAAGGGAAAGCAGGGAGCAGACACCAGCATCCCCTACAGAGTGCTCGAAACACTAACCTGCAGAGCCATGCTTTGTAGGACAGCATGAACTATTGGCACAGAGGGTGAACAAAGACTAAGCCTGCCAAAAATTTTGTATCTTCATCTTTAGAACACTGATTTGACACTACACTCAACATTAATTTTCCTTTGGAGGAAGAGAGAATACACCTGTTCTCTCTCTGATTTAATAATGTTCCTTCTGGCTTCTCTGCATGATCCTTGACAAAACATTATGTGCTATGAAAGGATGAAATAATTCTCCTGATGTATTTAAATACAAGCAATCTATTTATACGGTTTTTGAGACTAGATACCTAAGACCCCTTTTCTTGGCGTTTTCAAAGCCTTTTAGTTTGATTAATAATTTAGAGCACACCTAGAAGTCTCTGGCAGTTTGCCAATTCAAGCAAGTACATACATTTCTCTTGATTAATTTAAAAAAAATCAGTTATGTTACTCAGACTACAGATCAAATCAAAGAAACAAATTCCACCTGGCTGATTTTAATGAAGATTCCAATTTCAGTAAAGATTAATATGCAAGGATTAAGACAATTTTACCAGGCGTGCAAATACAAGGATCTGACACGAGTTCAGTCTTACGTGCATAGCCGTGGCTTCTGTTGTCCACTAGAGATAATTTGAATGGATCAACTGTTTAGTGAAATGGTAACATTTTGAAAAAAGACCATCCATATTAAACTCAATGTATAAGACATTTAACAGCTAAGAAATTATCATTATACTACAGCACAAACAAGTACAGGAAAACAGCTGATCCTACCTCCTCCCCCCACGGCCCACCCTAAAAGAGTCCTGGGCAGATGTCTATATTAACTTTTAATAATGACTGGGAGGTTTTAATTAGTTGGAGAATCAAAATGGATCATCTTGGTGGTCTGGGATCAAAGAAGAGCTATCCAGTAGGGCTTGGTATTTAAAAAGTCTTCTTGATTTATATCTTGCCATCTTAAATGCAACAAGCAGAACAACACACATAAAAGTAATCATCATTGTGTTCATGCAAAACTAGGAATAATTCTTAGATGGAAAGAAATACAAACTGCTGCACTTCATTAAATGAGATCCACGCAAAACATCTCCACCATTAGAAACTTCAGGGAAGTAAACGAGAACTTGTATAAAGCAGATAGGTATGGGGTGACCTGCTTCTTACATCAGGTCTCGGTTACAGACTGGCTTAAAACCTGACAGAGTGGATTAAATATCCTTTTTAAAAACCTGTTGCAACTTCACATATTACTGACATCCACACAGATGTTTTAATTTGTTAGATCCAACACTACAAATGTTTCTCAAGTCAACAAGTTCCATAGCTACAGAATCAGCAGCAGCTGTCATTCATATTGATCATGCTTATTATTTATTACTGATACTAAAAATCAGTAATTTTTAAGGTCTGAGATGTCCAGTTTCTGTACCTGTTGATAAAAGTCAGTTTGTCTCCATCACCTCAGAGGAACTGATGCAAAGATTTAATTAAATTTTTGTAACTGTAAGACAATTCTAAAATTTTCAAATTTTCAAATAAATTCTAAAGTGTTAAAAGTACTTTGGAAATCCACCTGCTATTCTAAAGCCACCCTCATTTCTTAGGGTCTGCCATTACTCTAGTAATGGTTTGGATCACAAAGCCCAATTTCTGAATTTTAACTTACTGCTCCTTTCTCAACAATCCTAAGACTGGCTAACTAAACCAGACATTTTATATTCTTTGGCAAACAGAAGAGAAACTGGTCAACATGCTTTTGTTAGACTTTGCACTTTGTTCCGATCAACTGTTCTGAGCAACCCAGCTTAGTCATGGCAGCATCTAAAAAAAAACCCATAAAATTCTAGTTCTGGATTCATTTCACCCATGTACCGTTCAAGTAAGACACTCACAGTTGACACCGTTTGTAACACAAATCATCTTTTTTAGGTGCTTTTTTTCCTTCCTACTGTTCAAGGCTGAAAAGTCTTGGGAAAGATCGAGGTGGTTCTTTCTGCTCCCAAAACAGCATTAAAAAGCAATGTTCTAAACCACAATGCATACATATACCAGAAAATCTGCAGGGGAAATAGAACAGGCAAGTACCCTAACCACTGGCCTGGAAGCAAATCCTTTTTGCTTTGTTCCCTTTGGTCCCACATCTCTTGTTTTTCTAGAAGTATAATACACTGTCTCAGCTTCACAAGGATGGGTCAAATGTGTTTTCTCTCCAAATACTCCATGGCCTAGTGGTAAGGGTGTTCTCCTGGTATGTTTATTTAATTTTGATCTGTGTCTTTTCAAGTTCTGGATGCATTCCAACCACTACATTATTTGTGAACAGCCTCACCACTGAACTGAACTCTAGTCCTAATATGTCTCACATTTTGAGCTTCTCTAGGAGTTGGGACAAGCATTTTACTACATCAAGTTAGATGACAAAAAAACTTCGGGCTAGAGAAAGATCAGTATCTCCCAGAACAGATATTTCCAAGTAGGTAGCTGGTTAGGTATTGAGGAAGTGAAGGCATAACATTACGTAGCTCCCTAAAGTACAAGTTACATAGTTTTGGAAAACAGGCAGATAGCACTGTTGTCCAGAACTTACAGGTTTCATACACTTAATTCTCAACTTACGACTAGACCTGACCCAGAGAAGCTAACATAGTAAGAAAGGGACTTTCCAAGGAATCATGAGATTAGTATACCATAATTGTTTCTGTAAGCTTCATATCACTACATTATTTGTAAAAGACAGCTTGCAATACAATTCATTTCTGGAAGACCAAAAAAAAAAAGGAAGACTGAAAAAGCTGGAGTCTCAAGTTTAAGGAATGTTAACAAAGGTAAACGCATATATATCTTGTCCTAGATTAAAAAAAGTGTGCAATGAATCACAGGACTGTTAAGCTGCAGAAGAAACAGACACTGCAGAATATTTACACATGAAATGTTCTTCTGGAAGTTGCTATTTTAAGCATATTTAAGATGTAGTAAAGTATATTTAAGATACATTACACTGTGCTATTTTTGGTTGTATAGGAATTATTTTGCCTTTAAAAGAGAGTTCACTACCCAGATTGATGAACAACAACTGAAACTACTATCAGTGTTTCCCTGTTAGTACACAGCTTACTGGCTATCACCATCCTTCTCAAGCTATAGGCTTTCATAAAGCAATATAACGAGTTTTCACCAAAGAAGAATTACTCAGTTTAAAATTGCTTCATACAGTATAAATTACATATAAGCAGGATATTTATACAGTTACAAATCATCAGCTGTTCAGTGAAAAATTATTTTTTATACACATAGGCATATAGGAAAATGCATTTTTAAAATATGCGTATAAAGAGCTTACTTTGACCACATAATTGAACCTTCTGATGTCCTGAATTGCACTTGAAAAGTCTAAGCGGTTAAAAGCCTCTCCCAAAGTGCAGTAGCCATGTCTCTGAGAAGAAGAATAAACATACTTTAGATGGAAAGAAATAAAGATACAATTGAGGAAAATATTCAGAAAAGCACTCCGCCAGGCAACTGATGCTTATGTATACCATGCTCCCTGGAAATATAATGTATCTGGACTGAAGATTTATTTAATTTCTTGTAGAACAAATGGAACCAGATATGCTATTTGGAACTAACAGGTACATAGGCAATATTAATCGACAGCAAGGCCTTTAAATTCATACCAATCATGCAATATGTAATCACTGGTACTTGAGAGTCCTGGGAATCTACTCCACTATTGCACGACCACAATGTTGGCACTCTCTCACGGCTATCCCACTCCCCATTTGTCTCAGCACAAGATAGAGCTTGTTTGTACAGTAGTCTGAGCTTACTATCGTAAGCATTAACTGACTGAGTTTATGTTCACATTTGAGGGTAAGAACACAGCTACTTGCTCCTGGGATTGGAAGAACAAATGGTCTCAACATCTAGAATTTATTTTCTGGGTGCTAGAAGTTTAGGCACAACTTTTCTTAGGTACCAAGAGCAGGAGCAATTGCATTTTCTTTTGGTACTCCTGCACAGGTGGCTTGAGGTGAAAATGGAAGTTTCAGAGCTGTTGTGGAACTACTTAAGGTGGTAGTAGCAGCCCGAAATGACATGGGATCACATAAGCTGAGTAAATTTAGAGCCACAAAGCCACACAGGAGCCTTGGAGCAAATATAATGAGGCTAGAAAAACCCTACAACTGGTGAAAGAGATAGTTGCAGAGCAGTGTGCTAGTATGGGCTTATCAGCCCAGAGAAGGAGGAGGATAAATAATTATTTGAAGTTCATTCCTAGACAGACTTCCTCAGTGAATTATGTGATGGTGGAAAGACGGCAGTACAACTTAACGTTCCTTTTTGCAACCCAGTGACAGCTTACACTGAATGTACCCCAGTGGGACAGGAGACAGTTAACTATTCACTGCAGAGTGGCAGTAATTACTGACTATTGGTTAATGACCGAGTTCAGGATTCTACAGTTTGCTCATCCAGTTAGCATACCTCAGATCCAGGCATGCTGCATTACTTCAAAATATGCACAACTTGGTTGGCTAACAGCAGTGAATTAACACTTACAGACAAAAAAACTTTTGTTGAAATTTAAACATTTGTGGCTGTTCTCTGGCTAAACAGTTATCAAAAGGCCATGCTTAAACACATTAACATGAGAGGTACATTTCCTTGAGCAGCTGGAAGCAGATTTTTATGAAATTTCAGCTCTAACTTTCCCAATGTACCATTATGACAAAATTACTTGAAGAGCATCTCCTACTTCATTTCAGCTATATACCTGCACTTGCTTTGGTTTTCTTTATTTTCTGTGCTCTCCCATAGCATGTTTCACATGTTTCTTATCATGACCTTCCTACTCTTGTCATTTTGCCCTAAAATTCAGTATCCAATTTGGAAAAAAGTTTCCTAGTTGTGCGACAGCCATTTCAAAACCAAGTAAGATTACAACCTGTAAGGGAAACCAGAGCATCTGTAAGTTATGTTTCAGGTTAGCCTAAATCATTGCTCTGAATTTTTTGGTTCAAGTATGCTTATTCTTTGCAACTTCTTCATTCTGCTACTTCACTTTTAATTTTTTACTCTAAGCTTTCAAATTTATAGAAGGAATTACTTGAAAAAGATCAGTGATTAATTCTAACCATCCCTGGTTTGTTTCTATATTTAAAAAAAAGGAGAGGTGAATGGTCAATTATTAGAAGACAACAGCAGTGGCAAGAATAAGCCAATTTGTACACCAAAATATTTTGTCCACACTCTGAATGGACAAGAAACCCAAGCAAATAATCACACATCGCTAGTATACCAACTTCTGCACAAGTAGGGCGAAAAAAAATAATCCCAACATACAGGTTATGAACGACAGCAGTGAGTAATTTTAGGCAGTTTGTGTTTTGGCCTGAATGTAGTTTGAAAACTCAGCTTAACAACCTTATCATTCGAAGTGATACCATAATGACTGCTGACAGTCTGTTGTCCCCGCTTCCTTCTTACCCTAATTTAGAGATGGCACAAAGGGAAAGAGCATGCTTGAGAGTTTTGCACACCAATGTAACTAACTACATCTATCACAGATGAGGATAAAACTGGGAAAGACGGCTATGAATCTGGTGAAGGGCTTTGTAATACCCTTCAGATGTAGAAGGGCAGCCTCCAGGTCACCAGCCTGCAAGGTGAAGTCTTCCAGTGTCTCCTGTATGTAAGCTTTCTCCACACCACCATGCTTTTCCCGAGTACAGAGCTCTTTATGGTCTCTCTCAGCTCTAAAATGCAAAGACAACTTTTCCCTGCATGGGTCATCACACTCACCTCCCTCCCTCTCTCCTGGCTGGCATTACTGTGTGGATGAAAGACATCCTTACAGGTGTCCAAGTTCCACCTGCCCCAGATGACCACAGGAATCAACACAGGAATGAAATGCAAACTTCAAGACAGTTTATCTCTACACACAATGGATGTATTTTAAACCTTGGCTTTCCAAGAGGTCATTCCAAGATCTTTCGTGTTCCCTTTACATTTGCATGATACAGTTTGTATCCCAAACGGAAGGCATCTGGACTTTGTGGAATACAGAGGTCCTCTTTCTAAAGTTTGAAACTGAAGTTTTACTGACTTATATTCAAATTTACACCAAGACTCCAAAATATCAGGTAGCTGCCTGCAGACACCTTCTTTGGAGACATTAGTCTGGTTTTGCAAGTACTTTCAATTTTAGTTCAAAATCATACAGTACAGATAGAGACAGATGGGCTTGGAGAAGTAGTGGAGAACTATATGTCCATCTTTGCAAGTTCCCACATCTCTGCCACAATGATCCACGTAAAAAAATCACTTTGCTAGCTGCCTTTGCCTCACCACGTGCAAGCATACTATGTTGCCAATGAAGAGAGAGTTGAATATGACCCCTAAGACCAAACAGCACAAATGCATTATTTTTTTTAATATACTATTTGTCAATTAAGAAGCACAAAGGTTGTAGGAATTGACCCAGAGCATGAAGGACTTACTTCCTTGGTGCTTTCTTTATGAACATAAATCCACTTTTCACGATAAAAACCTGAAATAAAGATCAAAATAAGCATTTTTAGGCTTCCACTTTAGGTAACGCCTTCTAGAAAGAAATTGAACAAAACAGACCACCCTCAATAAAATGCTTCATAAGACAGGAGAGAGGTGATAGAACAGTTTTAATGAAGGAAGTTTACAAAGGCTGAAAAAGATTACTACAAATTTTCAGAAGTTGTGTACTTCAAAAATAAAGGAAAAGTTAAATAATTTTATAAATCAAACACAAGAGTTGGCACACAATTGGCAGATGTAGCACAGCTTTTGTCAACTATGTACTAACAGCCAATTTCTCCTACAAAACCCCCAGGCTCCAACAGGCTCCTTAGCACTTAACACAGGATAGTGTACAGAAATGAGCAACCTTTTTTGTTCCTGAACACTCCACCCCTTTAATCTATTTTCTTCTGTAAAGGCGCCTGCTCTGCATCCACTGGGTTCAGCTAGTTGCAGAACGCTGCAGGGAAGTTAACTATACAAGACTAATAAAGGCAACTAGGCAGACCTTTAACCTTCCAAAGTCTGGTATGTTGTCAAATTAAAGCATGCTCTTACATAAAGCCACTTAAATCTTTTTAAACACTTTACGCCCAGACAAGCCTGGGGAAGCTCGCAGATTTCTGCAAGACCATCTCTGTTAGAATTTTGGGAATGTACAAATAATGGAGATCATTTCAAGATCAAAGCATTAGAAATGCCAAGAAGTTGCTTATCAACTTACCTTTTAGTACCAACTCTACCAAACTCTCTACTTCAATAACTTTACTTGCTGTCACACACATATTTGCAGTCTAAAGTAGAGGTGATTTTTTAATAATGAGAACTGACAAAAAATGGCTTTGTTTTTTTTTTTTTAAAAAACAGACTATTTTCAAGAAATTCAATACTGATAAAGTCTTTACCAAGAGCTATAAGTATTATAGCAAAATATGTTCATGAACTGATTCTAGAGCTGTAACACTAATCAGAAATTGAATTAAGCAAAAATAAAACAGTTGCTTTGGTAAGCAGACGCTTCCATAAGCATTCAGAAGAATTTGAAACTAGTCCACAAAACAAAACAGTGGTTAGTATCAGAAGGCATTTATTATTCAGGAATTACTGTTCTTAAATGAATTACCTTTGGATCTTTGAAAAATCATACAACAGATGATCCATGCCACAGGTCAATTAAGATGTATCACTTCTGACACCAGAATATGTTGCCAATACAAAAGTAAACATAACTCAGAAGGCTACTCTATAGCTGAATATAAATGAACATCTATTATAAAATTTTGCTGAACCTACAAGAGTCTTCTAAATTAAATGAAAAAAACCAAAACCAAAACCACCCAGCCTTACATTGCGAATCTGCGTTGTTCCTAAAATGGTCTTTTTTCCTTTTCTTGGCTGCAAACTCACAATCTTCAGTACTGTATATTTCTTCATCTTCATCATCACCATTTAAGATACTGAAATAAACATATATAATTAGAACAGCAGTGATTAAATATTTAAGATGCATACAGCTTATAATTCTCTGCATGACAGTCTGCCAGCTGGAAAAAATAATCATATTTTTAATGATGTTCCTCTACCTGATCATGTATAGCAACACATATCTTGAGAGAAGCTGTCTTGCTCCTTTCTTCCCAGTGGGGTTGAATTTTGTGTCAAAGTGATTAAACACACAGAAGTATCTTCCTAAAAGGTATCTTGTAAGTCATTAAGGACATTTAGGAAGGACTACTGAGGAGACAGTGCTAAGTGGACAGCTGGCTGTCTGCAAAGCTCTAGTGTACAAAAATTGATTATCTGAAATGGACCAAGCCTTGAAAAACTATACACACAGATAAAAGTCAGTGCAGAATTACTGCACATCCTCATATAGGCAGAAAGACAGCAAAGAAAGACATCTCTCTTACTACTGCCAACTTTGGGGCAAAAAAAAATCTTTCTTCTAATAAATGCCTGAATCACAACACTGTACGTAACTGAGGTGTCACAGTAATGCTTTACCAATGATTTGTGTGGCATCAAGAACCACATGGTCTACCCTCCTCTCTCCCAGAGAGAATCAACTATACCTACGTCACTTCTGACAGTTAACTATGTAAACTAACACCGAGGACTATACTGAATAATTATATATATAGTGTATATATAGATAGTGTGGGTATATATATAAAAATATATATATATAAAGAAACTATTAAAAAAGTTTTGCTGGAGAAACTAACCTTTCTAAAATTCATATATATTTAAAAACTGCCTGTGCTACATAAAGTCTAAACAACTTCATAAAGTTTTGCTTTCCATTTTTGCAGATAAGGAACAGCTATACAGATAAGAATGGGTGTTCCATTTCTCTTGCACAGAGAAGGAAGATACTTTATACGAAGGCCAGTCTTGCATAGCTAAACTTAGAACAACTAAGGATATGTAGTAGTGAAGCTTAACTGTAGGACTATTTTATTTCCTCATTATTATTCTTTCACAAGAAAGTTGTATACAAAACCCTTCCCATTCATTACTATTTTTAATCCGAATTTGCCAGATGAATCTATTAATGTCAGTCTGAACTTCAAATTACACCAGCAACAGCTGAACATAGTAAAACTGAAGGATACCAGTTTATTCAAAAATAACCTGTACTTGGGCATTAAGTTGCAAAAATCAAATTTTATTTATTACAACTAGTTTATACAGTCAAAATTATCAAGCTTGAACCATCTGTTAAGAAGAATGACTAAACAACACTGTAGAAAAGCTCTGTGTTTTTTAATTGCTCTAATCACTAAATGCTAGCTCAGTTTAAAGATATACAAGTTGAGAAGGCTCAGTAGAAAGTTGTTTTCATATTAGGTTTAAATCCTGAAAAAAAGCTAACATACCTCTGCATTCAGATAGAGCTCAATTCAAGGTGAGAGCCTTAGTTCACATCTTGCCATTTTTAAAGCAAAGGATAAAGACTCAACAGCTTCAATATTCTATGCAACATTGCCAGACATCATATCTGATCAAACAGCAAAACAATCTGGAGAAAAGGAACTGGCAACTGACAAAAGCAAGACATCAACACTGACAAGTTACTGTGATTATGTAACATTCCAATCCATCAGGTTTTTTTCCAGAGCTATTATAAAGGAAATATCTTTTTAAGCTCACTGAAGTCATTAATTTAATTATGTTTTAGCATATTGGCTGCATTGCCACAACACGTGAGGAGTTAATGCAGAATCAGAGAAGTTGCTACCAAATCAGAAATAGAGCCCAAAGCTGCCAGACCTAACTTTATCATCCCAACAACAGATACAAGACTAGAGAGATACGGCCTGATACTCTGCAATATAATTCAGGCAGAACAGAAACACAGCCATTCCCATTGACCCAGTGCGATGGGGAGAGGGGAGGCAGCATTCTTGAAGGTCAGCTTTAGAAGAGGAAGGTTGATCTGGCATGATTCCTTCTTTTGTTCCTGGAGAGGAAGTGTCCCTAGAAGGCAATTTAGACCAGTAACATACCTAAAGTGATTTAAAGCCCACACCTGCCCCCCCAATAATATACACTTCCTCCAGCATCAGATAAACAAGCAAGGCAGCTTAAGGACAGTCAGTTAATACAAGGAATTGTAAAGAGGAAGAGGGCTATTTCAAACACCTTTGTCTGACATTCAAATTTGCCTGTGACATTCCTGGAATTCTTCACGTCATTTTAGAGAAAAAGACGAATTTGACTGTTATCTCTGAGGATCTTCTCATATGATGCTTTATTTCCTTATGTTCTGTCCCACTTCACGTGGAGAGTCTTTCCCTACTTATCTGTAACCATCACCATTCTTCTTGACAAAGTTTACATCTCTTACCAAGAATGAGAGCAAGGGTCCCACAGGCATCAGAATGGGACAGAAATACAGGTACTTCCCCACCAACTGTTAACCTTCCTTCCAGAAACCTAGAAACCTGGATGATGAGTAACAAATCTGCTGCACCATTTCTAAAAGCAACCCCTGCCCCCCACCCCCTAACACCAAGCTAAGATAAAAGAAACCAAATCAAGTGCTGTTTGTGCCACATGGTGTAACAGAAGCCTTTAAATTAATGTTTTTACCATAATACTGCACAATCTGAGTGCACCTGGAAGGATTTAAATACATCCATAATACTGCCAATTTACAGCTATTCTTACTTTGTCTTCATGACGCACTTCATAAAAAATTATTCCAAAGCTTCTAAAAGCAAAGTACCTGGTGTCCTTAGAACTACAATACCCTACATAAAGCATGTGAGAATTTCAGCTTTTTCAAAAAATTACGTTCATAACAGTATTTAAATAACCTTTTGGGTATGACACTTAAAATGCTGGAAAACTTGATGGGGGCTATCCAAACTCTAACCACTCTTCCTCATCCCCTTGTGTCTTTTCTCGTGGGGGAAGAAACACCCTCAAGTCATGCAATTGCCTACAGAAACACACTAAGTGTTTTAGAAGAGACTCAAAGCCATTTACAGCTTGGCCACACATGGAAAATCCTGAGGTAAGTGCCTGCACCAAATAATGATACAATATATTTGCCAAATGCCAGAATTATCTAAGACTAGATTCAAATCCAAGGACTTCTATCCAATGCCAAAAACACTTTCGCGAACACTGTATCTCACTTACAAAATTAGACAAGAGACACCGCAGATTCAAATGACTACCCTGCCAGCCCAAGTAGTTCATATGAGCCTAACACATACACAAAAAAAGAATATCACCATTATGAAAATCTTATTAGATTAGTCTGATTCTCTCTTTCTTTTACTTCAAAAGGGTAGCATAAGCCAGCTTTACGCCTAAGTTGCAGACTATTGAGAAAGATTTACATAAAATTCTAAGGCAGTGGCTGTTCTCTCTCCCCCGCTAAGCTTTAATAACGCAGTGCCATGGCACTGGAAATATGTATCTGTGCTAGAATTTATAGGTACAAATTGCAGGCAGTCATGACCCACAGAGCTTGAATAAGCACTGCCTTAACCACATTTCCAGCTCCTGTATACCTTGAATACAAGGCACTCTTCACTTACATAATAACATTAATTATCCAAATAAGTTAGAGCTACAGAACTGAGGGTCTCATTTTTTCCATCTCAGTTTCCACAAATGGAATTAATTTAAAGTGCAACTATTCAAACATTACTCCAAATCATTGAAATTGTTCCTGCACAAGTGATTATGTTTGTTCAAGGATAGTTATCATTAGGTCTGCTATTCTTGACTAATTCATCAACTGGATTCACCAAGGCACTGGATGACTAATTGAACAAAGTAAAAAGTTCTATTTTAATAAAAACATATTCTTCAATTCATGCAAGTTATTTACATGTATTCAAGGTTTATTTCTGAATCTGTTTGCGAGTAGATCTTTTTAACTTCTGAAGAGGAAGTATTTGTAATTGATAAAAGACAAAGTTTAGCAAGTAACTCCATCCATACAGAAGAGAATACAAGTAATAGTAAACAGGGTTTCAGTCCACTACATAGCTTGAATTTATTACTCTTTAAAGGAAAACCACTGTAACTACTTCCTGGAATACAATACTCAAGTACTACCTTTAGCATAGATTTCTACAGAATATTTTTGTGAAAAATTATTATTTCATTTAATGAGTGAAAATAAGTAAAACCCTGTTAGGACAGCTAGACTGGCACACACCATCATCCCTATTCACTGGGCAGTTTAAAAAGAGACAAATAAGTATTTATGTATTGTTTACTATACGCTTCTTCCACAAGGAAGGAAGCATTTTATCAAGCCTCATCCTTACTCAGTGCTGTATCATGTTAACAGATAGCCTAAACTGAACTGCCTATTCAATATACACAGATAATTGTTTCCAAATAGCTTAAGACAGCACAGAGAACCAGCCAGGAAGACACAATACACTGCTGTACTTCAATACAAAGCCCTGCACATGGGATAGAAGAACCCCATGCCTGGGTATATGCTGGATACACACTGGACAGGAAGCAGTTTTGCAGAAAAGGAGCCAGGGTAACAAGCTGAACACAGGTCAGCAGTGTGCCCTTGGATTGTAAGAAGCCAGCTGCACGCTGGTCTGAGTTAGTAAAAGTGTATCCTGTAGACCGAAGGAAGTAATCATCCCCCTTTGTTTGGCATAAAAAACTATATCTGGAATACTGTGTCTAGTTTGGGGCTCCCCAATGCAATAAAAACATTGGCATACTGGAACAAGTCCAGTGGGGAGTTACTGAGGTGATTAGGTACTGGAGCACACAAT
Source organism: Morus bassanus (assembly GCA_031468815.1). Taxonomy (NCBI): domain Eukaryota; kingdom Metazoa; phylum Chordata; class Aves; order Suliformes; family Sulidae; genus Morus; species Morus bassanus. The sequence continues at coordinate 94,863,986 of CM062569.1, forward strand.
GCATGAGGGTAAGAGAACTTAGCTTGTTCAGTGTTAAGACGTGGTGGTGGAAGGAAATCTGATTACTGTTAATATCTAATATGAGGGTATAAAGAAGACAGAGCTAGGCTGTAAGGTTAGAGGAGGTGGGCAGTAATAAGTAAAGTGGTAATGGACACAATCTGTGATAAGAGAAATTCTAATTAGATTGGGGGGGGATAGAGAAGGATGTGGGGCCAAAAAAAAAAAAAAATCACAGCAAGGGTAATGGAACTTGGAGCAGGAGCCCAGAGAGGAATCTCCATTCTTGGAAATGCACAAAGCTCAACTAGGTAGGGCCCTATACAACCTGACCTCAGATGGCCCTGCATTGGACCTTCAGTATGTGTTTGGACCAGCTGATCACCAGAGGTACTTTCCAACCTGAATTTTTCTATAGTATTGTGCAAATAGACATCAATTGCTGTTCAGCAGCAAAAGTTAGCTCATAGATCCACAGTTCAAGTTGCAGTCATAGAACCTTAGTTAAACTGGAGTGAAATTACTCCCAAATAGTGCTACTTAGCCAAGAAGTACCAACCTGAATTCTGTAGTCTAAGTTCGGACAATATACATTTTTAACTGAACAGACAGAAGCAGAATAAAAAAAATAGGGCTACAGAATAGGGTGTGGTTTGGCTTCACTAAGTAGGAGATGTGCAAGATGAAGATGGGGAACTGGGGAATCGCTACAGATGAGGGCATCTGCTGCAGACTATGTTGGTCCCCGAGTTTGGGATTCTGACAATTTGGCAAGCTAGCCTAAGAAATGCAAATCATGAAACATCATGAAACACCTCAGATTTAATGAAAACTCCCCCCCCCCCCCCCCCCCCCCCAGCATTTCATGGCCAGTCCCTTCAAATTAATGTACCTATTTTAGTCCTGAACTTTAATACTCTCATCTCTTTCCAAAACCAGTTGATTTAAATCTGTTTCTAGCAAGACAACTCCAGAGGAGTTCAATACTAAGTTCTTTGGAGACTAAGGCAAAAAAAAAATCTGGCATTTTTGCTTGAAGAAGCAATAAAAATACCTCGCCTTGCTCTCTGGAGAAAAGATAAATATATCTCAACATATAATTAGGAACCGAAGAGCAAATGTCTTAATGATATTCACAAAAACAATGATTATTTATGTCACACTTGCCAAACAATATTCATTAAAGCAACCCACAAAATATACTTATTTAGTAACCATGCAAATAGCTATGAAAATTAAATTAGATTTTATTTGCCAGCTATATTATTAAAGATATATGAAAGAGGGAAGAAAAGATTTTTTCAAAGGTATTTAAGACAACTTTTATGTGGAGGCCTACTAAACACTCTTTCCAGACAAGCATAGTCTTTTGTATCCACAGTGGCTGGACTATGTGGAAAAAGAAGCCCAAATAATATCAGGGACAGATGAACACAAAAAGAAAAAAAAAACCATGAAGAAAACAGTAGGTCAAGATAAGCTTAATAGTAATTCTTCACTGCTTGATAACTCTCTTGTGGTTTAATTCACAAATTAAGAAAACACAGTGTATGAGTACAGCAAGTCCTAGCTTGCCAAGAAACTCCCTTTAAATCCGATCAGTTACTGTATCATTTACTGGACTAACAACAAAAGACTGAATGTTCCCTTTTCTCCTTATGAACACATTATGCTGGAATTTATGATCAAGAATGCTATCCCTCAGAATTACTTCTTGGTGGAGAAACCAAGTAGAAATTTGTTTGGATAAAGCTACTTATATCACACCAGTCCATGGGCATCTGCCACAAATATTACTCTATTTAACTAATATCTCTCTCATCTGTTCTATAGGAGCACATACAGTCATATACCATGTTAGAGAATTACCATAAAACTACCATTAATTGTGTATTTGGAGCAATAGCATTATATGACTGCCATAAACAGTCCTAACCCTTCCAGGTAACATTTCAAGACACCTGTTGAACCTGCAATTTATAAGTATCAGTTTTATCTTCAAACAGTACTTGACAGGTTTTTTGTTTGGTTGGTTTTTTTAAGGTTGGGGTTTTTTTATTACTTTTAAAGACATACAACATAAGATGGGATCTGTCTGCCTAACATAAGCAACTCATGAAGCAGAGACAAAAGACAGACAATCTCCATAGGGGCCTCCTGTCTGCCTAACTAAACAAAACACAGGGTTGCATTTGTATACTTCTATAGATTTGTATACTATACATCTACCACAAACACTTGCAGTCTGAATGGAAATTAAGTCGATCTTTGCCTTCCCACCTGCTATTGACTTATGCAGAATCACTTACACAGCATGACTGATATCATTCAGCTGATTATTCCCATCCTCAAGGGCAGGACTGAAGGGTTCACATCGTTTCCATCCATCTTCTGTTTTAACCCATCTCCATCCAGGGGACCTCCAGTCTTGACCCAGAAATGGCATGGTTACTCTATCAGCAGCAAGAAGATTATTTGTGTATTATTTAATTATTAAGAAAAGTTGCAAAAATTCTTGTCATTATTTCAGTTCTCTTTAACATTAAAAAAATATAATGATAAGCTTAAGGAAAGAAAGTTCTCTATAAAGCACCCTTTTAAGAAACAGATTCAGTGGTTTCTTAAGTACATTTTTGATTCTGTAACCTCATTTTTCTTGTCTTTCAGCGTTTATTAAAGAACTAGGAAACCTACCTTGATCTAGAGAACAAGGAAAAGAATCATGGTAGTCCAGGAAGGGGATGATACCAAAACAAGCAAAATTGTACCCTGTGTAACCTGCTCCACCATGATCAGGCAGATTACTGATTTTGAGACCTGACTAATAAATGGTTGTTAAAGAATTTGACAGACCACAAAATCAATGTTGCTCCTTTTATTTTTTCTAAGGCTTATAAATACTGAGTGCTACACTGTATGGTGATGTTTCAGCAAAGGAATTTTCATTTCCCCAAGTATTTTTTTCAGTTGTTGTGAAGGGTCACCTCCCACACCAGGCTATTAACTGGATACCAGGACAAATGGAGACTGCAAACGTAAAGTCAATTGTGAAATGTATCCTGAAATTCCGACAAAGAGATGCAAGTCATCACAGGTATATCAGTCAAACAGTTTTCTGCTTCCCTTTTTCAAAAGGGTGATTCACTTCTGACACATTAATTAAGAATTTGAACAAAGCAGTTTTCTACACTTTGAAGACCCTGACCTTGCTAGCTTTTCCCCTCTTCTTCCTATTCATTAGGCATACATCTTGCTCCTTGTTTTAACTAGAGATTTCACGTGCAAGCTACACAGGGAAAATAGCATTATCATATTTGAAACATGTTAATATATAACACCTTTGTTCCTAACAAGTATGCATCTTCTAATATGTTTTCAACTTGAAAAAATATTAGGCCACATAATTCATAGACTTATCAATCCATTTGCGCTCTTGACCAACATCTGCCCAATATACTAGTTAGAACAGGAGAAGGCACAGATGCATAAAAAGCCTGAAAAAAAATACAAGTTGAGTGAGCCAGTATTTTCTTTTATTAAAAAACCGCACACCACACAAAACGAAGTGCATTGTCTAGCCCTCAGCATTGACTAAGTCCCCTTCCTACTCATAATTGAGCCTTCTGCTGCATTTAACAGGAATCTTTTCCCAAATTTACCACATCCTTTCCTCCAGCCACCACAAACTCTATTCATGCCTATCTGTTTTTCCAGTCTTTTTACTGCTTCTTAGGAGTAATATAAACCAGAACATACTTTTTTCCAAGTTGTTTAGAACTCCTCTCATTTTGATGGAAATTAAAGCCTCCTGTCTTTATCATACAACTGTTTAAATAGTTGGTGCTCATAAGTGCATTTCAGAACAAGATAGGTTAAAGTATTTTTACTCCTGCCAAGATAAGAAGAATTTACCTGAAAGTTTGTTAAATCACTGAAAGAGACTCAGAAAACAGCAGACAGCAAGTCAAAAACATCACCTTATACAAACATAAACCAAAAGTTTTTAACCATATCTAGAGATACAGAGCTCACAATCTATTCCTGGTCAGCAGCTCTGATATAAAAATAAAACACTGTTGTAGGTGCATGTCATTACTCAAAAATTAAAATCTAGCGAGAAGTGAGAACCACAGAGATCATTACAGATTGAATGGGATAACCTGAAAAAAAGATTTAAAATATTTCAAGAATACTTATATTGATAAAGAATTGTTGGGAAAAGGAAGCAAAAAAACCAAGACCACATACTTGCAGCAAGGTGGGAACGTGCATTGTTAGAAGTTAACAGGATGAGTTACAAAAAAAAAATGAGGATAAAGAAAAAAACTTCCTGAAAACAATACAAGAAAACATGGAGTATTTTGTTCAAGTGGATGGAAGTAGCTGAAGTCCAAAGCTAATCATAATTTACACAATAGAATGCTTAGTATGCTTTACAAATCCTTAAACTTTGGAAAAAACCCTGTGGTTTCAAGGCCACCAGTGTAAGTACTATGAGTAACTTTCTCCTGGGAAGCTGTCCTGGCATTTAAAATGACATGCTTCAATAGTTACATGCTCTAGACCAGACTACTTTCCAGATCTTTGCAACCTGAAAAGTGATGGTGTTTCATGGCAAGGTTTCAACACAGAATAAATGTTCTGTCATCCCTCTTCAAAAAAAATTACATTGTTTTCAAAATAACAACAATGGCATCAGGAAGTGCACACACACACATCAAAGATTACTGTTGTCTGCTCCAGAAATGCTGGAAAACCATACTTAAGACAAAAAGCTTATAGAGAAATGAATGATTTCTGTATATGTATGACATATTCAGCACATTATCTTCGAGAGAAAAAAAATAAAAGGTATTAGAAAAAAAAATCACAGATTACTTCAACTTCTTTAAAATTACTTAAACATTTGTGGAAGATTACAAGAAGTCAGTAATTCTGTGAGGTTTGTATATGTTGACCTATTTTTTTTTCCAAAGAAACAGATATTCTTAGTCCGAGACATAGTTTCCCTATGGCACCAGCTAAGAGTGCATCCATCAGTGGCAATTCCACAAAATAGCCTGTACAAAAGTTGTAGCTCATGAAGTCAGAAATGTAAAAGTTTTCTTTTAGTAACAGCGCATGTGCAACAAGGAAAAAAAAAATGCCATTGCTTCTCACTTCCTGTAGGATTGAAATGTAGATTTGATTGTTGTTCAGAAGTGACCAAATTATAAGAAGCTGCAGTGTATCATAAACATCTCTCCTATGCATCTCTTTCATATGAAAAGTGATCATAGAGTATGACTGCCTGGACAGGTAAGAAAATTCATGATTTTGCTCTGCCTCCACTCCGACTTTGCTTCACAGTACAGCACTGCACTAAAGCATCCCTGTGGCTTCCAGACCAGAGCTTGCTTTCAAGAGTTCCAGCATACTTTGTGTAATATACCTTCAGTAATAGCAAGCAGCTGTTTACTTGTTAAAGCTTACACCACAACAAAAGATGAGCTCCCTAGACTTGGATTTTGGGGTAAATGCAGTGGGACAAGGTTCTTTAAAAGGAAAAAAGGACTGGGAAAGGAACATGGTCATTACCCAACAACAAGGGTTTAAGAAAAGTCATTGATCACATTTAACTTCTTCCTAAAAGCAAATAACAAGAGTTCTTCACTTTGCATCATACACCTTCTCCTCAGGAGAGGGGGGGAAAGGACTGAGGAAACAAGAACCACCAGAAAGAAGCACAGAAGAGGACGGCTGCAGAGGCTGGCTTAGTACAGTTTGAGATTACAGTAACTGCTCCCGCCATCCTTGCACCTGTAAGGAAGTCCCCCTTTCTGTGAGGTAGATAACTCACCACTTGAGCAAAAATCACCACAAAGCCATCCAGAATTACAGCAAGTCATCCTCTTACTCTGCCATTGTACTGGAGATCTGTCTGTGTACTCCTACACTTCAGAACATGCCATTATGACCCAAACCACTCTGGTTATTCAGTAGCAAGACTGTTGCCAAGATGGTGGGAACCGGCAAGGTTCTCCAGTTTCCTAACAATCCAACAGCACACCCATCTCTTCCCTCAGCATGCTAACAAAATCTCTTCAGCAGCTCAGCTTTCAATAGAAACCGCTCCTTTACACTCTCACTACAGGCAGATGACTTAGAATCACAGAATGTCCTGAGTTGGAAGGGACCCACAAGGATCATGGAATCCAACTCCTGTCCCTGCATAGGACAACCCCAAAATTCACACCATATCTCTGAGGGCGCTGTCCAAGTGCTTCTTGAATATCATCAGGCTTGGTGCCATGACTGCCTCCCTGGGGAGCCTGTTCCAGTGACTTCTAGACTACCTTCTTCCAGGAGCCAGCCCAATCAGCCTCTGACTGAGAGGTCTGAGTCCTCTTACAGACTTCATCCCGCCCCATGTTTTTTCATACCAAATGACTGTCTCAAACCAAGTCTCAAACTACTGCAAGACCGCAATTCACCAACTCCTCAACTTTTCTCTTGCCCACTCCTATTCTGATTGTTATTTCCCCACATAACATTAGCGCATCCAGGCCATGCGGCTCTCAGTTCCAAAAAGCACTAATGCTTCTCCTCTCCAACTGAGCTGCCTACCCGTGGCTTCTCCCCTCCAGCCTGCTGCTGTCCCAGCCCTCTCTTCTCCTGATTCCCCACACGAGTGGGAAAAGAACAGCCTACTGATGTCCCAACGCCCCATTCCTCCAGGCAGGCTCCAGACAGCCCCCCCAGCCCCCTCCATGCTGCCCCTCAGTCTCAGACCCAGACCCTTCCCCAGACCCACCCCGACCCCAACACCTTCTCACAAGCTCCCCCAGCTCCACACGCCCCTAAGGCCCAGTCCCCAACCCCTCCAGCCACGCCTGCCCCTTCTGCCCTCACTCGGCCCCACACCCCCGGGCCCGTGGCCCTCACGTACACAGTCCCGACACCCCTCGGGTGTACACCCGGCCCACCACGGGGCCGCGCCGCACTGTCCCGTCCCGTCCCGTCCCGTCCCCCCCAACCTCACCTCACGGCACCGGCGGCGGCAACGCCGCTCCCCACAGCGCTATTGCCGGAAGTAACATGGGGCCGGGCTACCCCCGCCTCCCCGTCCCGCTCATTGGCCGCCAGCCGCGGCGCTTGTTGCTACCCGCCAGCGCCCTTCGCCATTGGCGGAAGGGGACGGTGGCGTCACCGCCAGGCGCGGGCCAGACGCGTCACGTGAGGGGGGGGGGGAACGAAGCGCACGTGTCAATGTTTTGGTCGGCGGAGGGCGGGGCGTGTGGCGCGAGCGGGGCTGGGCAACGGCTGCCCGCGCTCCCCCGCCCCCGCCCCCGCCCCCGCCCCCGCTGACTGGGTGTTGTGACCGTAAGCGCAGCGGTGTGTCCGCAGCCTGCCTGTGCCGTCGTGGGGCCGGCCGGGGGGGCTTTCGGCCTCGGTGGGGCCTCGGGGAAGAGCAGATCACAGAATAGAATGGAATAGAATAGAATAGAACCGTTAAGGTTGGAAAAGGCCTCCAGGATCATCAAGTCCAACCGTCAACCCAACACCACCATGTCCCCTAAACCATGTCCCAGAGTGCCACGTCTATGTGTTTTTCGAACACCTCCAGGGATGGTGACTCCACCACCTCTCTGGGCAGCCTGTTCCAGTACCTGACCACTCCTTCAGTAAAGAGATTTTTCCTAATATGCAATCTGAACCTCCCCTGGCGCAGCCTGAGGCCATTTCCTCTCATCCTATTGCAACTTGGGAGAAAAGACCAACACTCACCTCACTACAACCTCCTTTCAGGTAGTTGTAGGGAGCGATAAGGTCTCCCCTCAGCCTCCTCTTCTCCAGGCTAAACAACCCCAGTTCCCTCAACCTCTCTTCATAAGACCTGCTCTCCAGATCCTTCACCAGCTTCGTTGCCCTTCTCAAATTGTGCTGCCTGCCCATCCTTGGCTGCAGTTTTTAAACCCTTGGCTGGTTTCAGCTGGATTTGAAGCAGCAGTGGCTCTCTCAGAGATACTCAAGTTCCCATGGGGTGTATGAAAACAGGCAGCTGGAGGAAGACACCGGTTCCAGGCTGCCATGGGGAGAGCAGGAGGAATTCAGGCATCTGGGAGCGTCTCAGGAGCGTGGATCAGTCGGCCCCTTGGCCACCTGCCCTCCTTGTGTGCACCCTCCCTCAGCAGGGCATGTTTCCTTTTGGTGGCTTAGAGGTGTTACATGAGGGTGGGAGATACATTAGGCACATTTTTGTAAAAGACGAATTTGGGGGAAACGGGAAACAAGTCCATAGGAAACCAAGCTCATGGTGCTCCTTGTTTCTTAAAGCTTAAGTAATGAATATATGATTGTATGAACGTTTCAGCTTTCACTTAAAAATCACTAATTTTCCCCTGTATGAATGTGGAGAAAGATATAAGAGAGAAGGTCAAGGATCTAAAAATAAAATAGTGTTTTAAAACATTTTAATCGCTCTTAAATATTTTGTGCTATAGAACAAGGGGTTGATCTTTAATTAGAATGCTTGGATTGACAATACTGCAATTGCTGCAACTTGTCCCTACCTGTAAGCATTCCTTAATCCTTTTGCAGCTCTTTCCCATATGATCTTATAAAATAACCTCAGTGCTATAAGAGCACAGAATTCAGCATAGGCTCAGATGTCTTAGAAGGGCATCTTCTCTGTCTTTGGTCTTGAAAAAGTTACATGAGTAGTTCTTTTTGACCTGGGATGGATTGGTCATGGTCTCGGTATGTCACTTCCAGTAATTAAACTACTGTCTTAGAGGTCGGATTCGTCTCTTTTCATTAATAGAAAAAAAAAAAAAAAGACTATACCCTAGTCCTTTTCAAGACCCTGTAGTCCTGATGCAAATACAGCCATGGCAAAGGTGCTGCCATTGAATTGTAAAAGGCTCTAGGCCACCCTGTCTGCCAGCCTGATGGCCACATTGGAGAATATGGTGATTGAAAAGAGTTTCCCAGCCTCACACTGGAAAAGGATGTGAGTCAATATTGACGGTTCATGCTCATCTGGAACATTTTGTGGGGCAGTGCGCTCTGTCGTAATGGTTATAGCCTTGCTAGCCCACCTTTCTCATTTCCTCAACTTGTCTAGATTCTTGCTGACATCACTGGCTGCTGTGGGCAGCCTTCGACCAAACATAGCTAGCAAGGCAGCTGAGTCTACCTGCCGTTATCCTCACATCCACTGGCCTGAATGATTCTGTCATAAATGTATGTCTCAACCACACTACTCTGCCAGGAACTTGTAACAGAACCACAGAATCACAGAATGGTGGGGGTTGGAAGAGACATCTGGAGATGCCCAGCTCATTAAAGGGTCTTTTTTGCTCTGTTGGTTCTCAATCTAGAAAATTCCTTCATAATGTGGCAAAAATCCTTTTGTCTCTAGGTTCCTTCTATATTTTCTCTCCACCTGTTGAGGTATCCTATGGCATGTGGATATATGAGTACACAGTTACCTTGCAGCTGAGGTGGGACTGATCTTTTAGGGGAGGTGGGATTTGACTAGTAGAGTGTCATGAGCTAAACATCTAATCCAAAAGTGATGCAGTTCAGAAAATGTGGTGTAGTACTCTTTTGTTTCCCTGAGGACTAGGCAGCACTGAAAGAGAGCAAGCTGGATCTTATTTCTTGAAGGAGTGCAGCCTTGTGGGAAGGACCCACACTGGAGCAGTTTGTGAAGGACTATCCTGTGAGAGGGACCCCACACTGCAGCAGGGGAACAGCATGAGGAGGAAGGATTGGCAGAGACAAAGCATTATGAACTGACCCCAGCCCCCCTGCGGCACTTGTGGAGGGGAGGAAGCACCAGAAGAGTCAGGAACGAAAGAGTGGCGCTGAGTCTGGGAAGAAGAGGGGGTTGGGTAGAAGGTGGTTTTAGTTTTGTTTTTGTTTCTCACTATCCTATTTTAATAATCCACTATTTTTAATTCACAATAAGTTGAATTAATATTCCCCAAGTTGAGTCTTTTACTTGTGATGGTAACTGGTGCGTGATCTGATCTCCCTGTCCTTATCTGGACCCATGAGCTTTTTCATCTTATTTTCTCCTCCTGTCCTGCTGAGGAGCAGGAGTGAGAGAGTGGCTGGGGGGGCACCAGCAGCCAGCCAAGGTCAACCCACCACATTCCTTTAATTGTGAAGCCCATCTGGTGGATGGTACGCTGAGTGAATACCTCACACCTTAGGAAGGGTGCAATATGCAAGGAGGAACCAGAGGAAGTGTTGTGTTTCTTGGACCTTTTTTCTCTTTTATTGAATAGGCTGTAGAAGAGCAAGGACAAGCATACCTTCCCACCTTGGGCAGTCACACTTTTTGACTTGTGCTGCAAATTTAATAAAGTCATTAATAGCTGAGGTACATAAGTAATTGGGTTTACCATGACAACTCTCTTTCCGGAATATTCACTGCTACTCATATCCAGCTATTGTAGTATTTTACCTGCTGGCTTCAGTGTATTTATATTAATTATACATTAGAGGGAGCTGCAACAATGTGTTTTTTGGTTTTTTTTTTTTGGTACAGAGCCACCTGGTATCAGACTTTGTGTATATGTGGTTTCATTCCAAATGTATAAAAATCTTGGCTAATTCAACAAGCAGATGTAAAGTGATTATTGCCCATAGTTAGTGTTGAGCCATCCTCTCTATTGCAACTGTAATTTTAGCTCTCTGTACTCCCTCACAGAGGTCTTTTTACTGTTTTGTATTTATGATTGCTGTCCATCTACCTTTTTTATTTTTTAACTAAAGCTGATAAATTTTCAAACAGGCAAACTTAGAGATATTTCCCATGGAAAGAATAGTTGTTATCTTGAGAGTCCAAGTTCCTACTTATAAAAAATTCATCTGGGGGGATTCAGGTCTAAGACTGCAAAATTTATTTTAAAATATTTTTTATGTGTAGTTCGTGTCTTTGTTAAAAAGGTGCAAAAGAAAATATGGTGTCCATTTTTGGGTGATTTGAAACATAAAAATAGCATAATGGAACATGGAAATTTTTAAGGCAATTCTAATCAACATTGAGCAACTCATGCAATTCTTGAGAATTTTAATAATGTTTGACACTACTCTGCTTCAGACATTCTTCATAAAGTTCTATGTGAATTTTTCTATTCTGGTGTCACAGTCCTCATCTGTCCCTTCTCTATTATGTTTCATTTAATACTGAAGGAGTTTAAACCTTTGTAGTGGAAACCAAACAAACTGGTCTGCAGTGTGACTGTTACTGGTTTTGATTATTTCAGAGGGATGTGAAGTGAAGACTGCATTAAACCCAGATTGTCTCCTGTTTGTTATTGGGATGGTTACCCTTGCTGTTGGTAGTAGACCCATGTGAGTAGTACAGATGAGACACTCTAGATCGTGGCTGCATTGACATGAAATTAGGAGAGCTAAATAAAATGGCAAATTCGATCTTTCCCATTTCTTTCCTATAAAATTACTTAGATTATTATTTCTATTTAACAAGCCACAGCAAAGATGAATTCTCTAAATGAGCTTGCACTGATGGAAAGCCAACCTATTTTGCTTTTATTTTGCTTGTAAGAGCTGAGACATATGATTAAAAGCAAAATAAATGGTGTTATTTAGGGTGGCTTAGGATAACCTCATGGAGAAGGTGAAGCAGTTTTTCATCAATATTCATATCTCCTGAACTACCTGGGTTGGAAATATGCATCACTTTTTAGGATTCCCTGTCAACTTTTCTTAGAAGTCATCTGAAGATGAGGGTTGTGGTAGATGCAAATGGGAGAGGAATTTTTGTTTTGCTGAGTAATCTCTATGCATATTTTAAAGAATAGAACAGTTATGCCAGATAATACCACAGCCTGGTTCAGTTACTTAGCAACATTTAATGCTAACAAAAAGAAACAGGAAAGTGATGCAGCAGCAATAAAATCATTAGACAGCAGAAGGGAGCTCATGATAATGATGAAGACAGAAGTTATAGTATTTTATAGGTTAAACAAAACTGGTAAAGAACACATAATCCAAGCAGTTGTCATTTTTCCAAGGAGTCAGTTGCTTATAGTTTAATTTTTCAGAAAAGCTTCCAACCTGTACAAAAAAGCAAAGTTCAGACAAAAGCCTCATTGTCCTAAATATTACTGAGTGTGTGATTTCCACTGCACTACACAGTTCTTCAGAAGTTTCTTTTGTGGTTGGCTTCCTTTTCTTTCTAAATGTTTATCATCAGTACTGCCAAAACAAGAGGTAATGATGCTGCTCATCCTTCATTACATTTATGACTCTCCGGAATTATGAGAAGATAATATTTAAGTGTATTGGGATAACTATAGGTGCATAAGAGAGCACCCGCCTTCCTGGAGGCTTGGCTGCTGGGGCTTGGGGCCAGCTCAGAGATGGTGCAGCCCAGGGCAGCTCCCTTCCCTCTGGGGGCAGTGGAGAGGGGCTCCCGACAGTGCTGTGGGGAACCAGCCTGGCCTGGCCATCTGACCTGCTGAGCTGGGACCTGACCTAGACCCACAGACTGAATTCCCAGTGTGAACTGGGACCTACCTCACCACTTTCCTGATGATCTGGACTCTTGGTTGAACCTGGCCACCATCTGTGAGCCTGCCCTTGTCTGCTTGCCTCATGCGGACAGGCCCTGGCTGGCAGGGCCCCCGCCTTGCCAGCCCCGGGATCCCGCTCAGCTACCCAGTCTGCAGGGATGTCATGTAATCAGACAAATTACTCTCCAAAGACCGTGGGGAATGGAAGGTCTTTATGAAAGGAAACATCTTATGTGAGCTTTGTGAAAAAATGAATTCACAGATACACAGTAGGTTATTAACACTTACTTTCAAAGATGTAATTATTTTCAGCAAAGATTCACAAATCAGTGTTGGATGTAGAATTTTAATATGAAAGATGTTTTATTATAGCATAATTCACTGTGGAATGTACAAACAGATTTATTTGGTTTGAAAGAAACACTATATCGTGTAGGGCAAAGAATTTTGAAAACTACTAATTATACTAGGGAAAAAATGGTTAACAGTTTGCTGGGAAATAACATTAAGGGAGAAATAAAAGAAGTTTCAGTGTTGCAGTGAAAAATATGATTGTAGTTAAACTCCAGAGAAACTACCTGAAAACCAGCATGTACCATATCGAGACAAATCTTTAACTGAGAGCACTGGGACACCAACAGAAATTACACCGTTTGATCAATGACAGGTTGGATACTGCAGCTAACTCATTTGCAAGTGGGGGAAATGTGAGGTCAAAACTGTTTTGGAAAAAATTTTCATTTTTCAAAAAATATGAGCTTTGTCTATGTAAGAGAATGGTAACTAGGAAAGGGAATGAACTAGTTTAGGAGTTTGTTGTATTGGGTGAAATTTCATGGAAGTTCAAGCTATAGAAATCAGTAAGAAATTATTTATAAAAGTGAGGTTCATTGCTTTTACACTAATGAAGGATGGTGAGAGATTTTCTAACCTTCTATTTGAAACCTTTAATCAGAAAAAAACCAATGTTTAGAAGCAGGCTTCATGTATTGGTAAGTTACCAGCTGTTTTCACCACGTTTGTATACATCTGTACAACCAATAAATTGTTTTAGGTCAGTGTTTTCAAATATGTTCATAAGAGAAAGTGATTGCTGCAGCAAAAGCTAGGGACATACAGCTTGAGGAGAAAAAGGATTGAAACTGAAGACAATGTTGTAATAATTAAAATAGATATAAAATTACTCTGTGAATTAGAAGATATCTAACTGTTATAGGAGAGAGATTCTCTCTCCTTTTCCTCTCTTTCTCTCAGTTTTTCCCATAGGAAGAATTGGAACAAAGAAATCTAATTAATTTTGAAGAGAAGCTTAATCAGTATATGAAGGGAGCTATATGATGTAGTCAAATCTGACTGCATGGGACTGAATGAAAACTACTATAGGTACTGGGAAGGCTAAGAATTAGTCTAGTGTTCTACAAAGTGACATGCATTGGTGTTTATTAAAATGCTCAACTAAAGGAGATGGCTAACAGAACTGCTAGCTGCAAAGGGTAGGTTTCCAGAGCAAGAGAGATAGAGAAAAATAGGGGTTTCCAGAGGAAGAGGAAGATAGCTAGAGAGTATTTAGAGAAATTAGATGTTCATCAGTTTGGCTGGACCTGATAAATTGGGTTACTTAGACAGTAAGCAATCTTAAAAATACTAGCAGTTATGTAGAAAACATATGGAGATTTGGAGAAGAACGGCAGAACTGCAAAAGGGCAAATGCAGTGTCTATTTAAAAAAGAAGAAAAAATAGAAACAAGAAATTATGATTTGTAAATTTAACTTCTGGTGGAGAAATCTGGAATTACCATGATCTCTTTAGTGATCTGGAATGCAGAATAGACTGTAGTAAATTGGTAGATGGTAGGAAACTGGCAGGATCTCTAAGAATGCAGAAAGATATGCTAAGAATTAAGAATGACCTTGGAGAAGTGGGCTGAAAAACAGAACGAAGTTCCCTACAGACTTTCTTTTTTATATCTACTCATAATTAAAACATCTGTCCATAGTATGCTTCTATCCCATCTAACTATGCCTGTGATATAACCACTGTTTAATGGAATTGCATAAAACCAAACAAAATTACTAGTGCTATCAGTATCTCCCTTTATCTCAACAGCAGAAACAGTATCTGATATAACAGTAGCATTATTTGGATAAACCTGAGCATTCAGGAAATAAAAAAGAAAGCATTTTGAAGGAAAAAAATACTTTACGTAGCTTTTGCTTACACAGGTGAAGCACCCTTAAATAATAGTTGTGTTGGTCAACTTATGTTGTCTTGCTTATGGTAGTGTTAGAACAGAATCAGGCTCTCTGATTTATCAAAAATTTTAATGGAAGCCAGCAAACACATTTTAATCTAACTGTTTCATCTACATGAGATGCAGAATCCTAACTTACAGTGATTCAAGGTAAAAATAAATGCGGTCTTGGTTTACACATATACTCATTGCACTTCAGCTCACTGGCATCAAAGAGATGTGGTTCTGGCCTCCTAAATGTCCTGTTTCAGGTTTGCTTTCTGAAGTGAACTGCAGATGCATGGTAAGGAAAGAGAAAGAGTCTTGTACAATAAAAAATCTGATTGAAGACCCTTAAAGTCAGTGTGTCTTTCCACTGACATAGCAGACTCCAGAGTAATTTCTAAAACAAGCTAACCAGTTTCTTACCCCAACTACTTTGATACTATACCTATGTTATTTTTCAGAACTAGAACATCTTCCACTCTTACTGGAAATTTTTTTCTGGTAAATTTTTGCACATTGAACTTAATTTCTTGAGGTTTTGGTAGTTTTCAGTTTTCATGTCTTATGTTCATGCAATTTTGATGATGTAAAGGAGGGGAGGGGGCTAGAATGAGGTGGGGGCACAAGGAAGAACGGGAGATGCTAAAATAAAAGCAATTATTTCTGCAGAGGTAGGTAGCAGAATTAGTGGTTTGGGATAATCACATGATGAACACTGGAGCATTGTAAATTCTGCTGGCGTGTATGTCTGCTTCTGTGGGATGCAGGCTTTGCCCTAATGCTCATTTTTTTTTACAGACATAGTACCATGGGTTACATTTATTAACTCATTCTAAGATTTAAAACAAGAACAAAATTGTGTGACTTTTTGACAAGAAGTGATGTTTTAGGGGCTTTGGGGCATTGAATCATCATAGATGTGTATCAGATTGGTTTTTAATGGTTACTTTCTTTGAGATGTGTTATGGCTGCTGTTAATAGTGACGGACAGATGGATAGATACTGTTTATGCTTTCATCCCTTTCAGGTGTCCTGTAACGACTTTGAAACCTCTCATTTTCACTGTCTTCTTTCTCAGGAGGTTCTGAGTTATGGTGGCTTTCTCTTCAAAGCCGTTGTTCATTCTTGAGCTCAGGCTGTTCATGGCTTTGGCCAGAGGGAGTCACTATCATATTTAAGATGCACCACCTCCTCACAGCAGCTGGAAATTAGTGGTTTTATCTAGTCTTTGCACACATGTAAGCGTGCCTATTGTTTTTTTTTTGAGAAATAAATTGTGGTTATAAATAACAGAATGTTTTTTGGTTTTAATAGAACAATTTGCAGTGTTGCTGAAGGAGAGTGGCACCAATGGATTATCAATCTGACCCAGAGATGAAACAGCAAGCAAGCTGACAAAGCCTTTAGTTGGTAAGGTATTAGAGCAATGGGGTTCAGAGTAATTTTAAACTTTCTTGGAAAGATGAGAGGATAAGTGATTCTAATGAGTGAAACCAAAACCTGAAGGCTGACTATTATAGAGGTTACTCTGTAATATATGCTATATATATTGTATATTTACAGCTAATTTAACTACTCAAAAGTCTATCAGAGATTAGTACATGATCAGTAATTCTATACCTCATCATTAGTAGTCTCATGGTTAGTAATCCTATGTGATCTGTGGTTGTAAAGAGTTTTCTTTGGAAGCACTAAACAGAGGAAGTCTTAAACAGTGATATATTTTGTGAAATAGGAGCACAATATACTTTTATGATCCTTATTCATAGTCTTGCTCACTGTGTAATTACAATCCCTAAATTCACATTTGCTACTGAAGAATCTGAAATGCTAGCTTTTTATTGTTATTGTGAGTTTGTCCAGCAAAGCTTTATGGGTTGAACTTCCTGCATTTGGTTATTTGTTCTTTGTTTACTGTATTAATATGAACACCACTTTATATGACAGCCTTCTGAGTGCCATCCAAGCCCCAAGGGAGTCAAGGAGGATTTTGACCTTTATTTCACAGGAAACGAATCAGGCTTGTTTATACAGAAGAAAAACAACTGCATATATGCAACTACAGTTCTAAACTTCATAGTTAAAATCAGTGCCAGTCTAGTACTAAAAACAGTCATGAAAGATCTGGGCAAATTTCAAGTTTGTTTTCTTGGTGGTTTTATTTTTTTTCTTTTTTTTTTGCCTTGGCAGAAAGAAGAAGCAAAAGCAGCATTTTATTCAGAGCCACAAATAGATTTCTGCGTAGCTCTTGGAACTAGTCTATTACACAGAGCAGGACTCCTTGGCAGTCTGTTTATCCAGTTCTCAGCAAGGTTTAGAACTATTAATTCTGAGTGTACATTTCTTCACATGTTTTTTGGAAATTTTGATTACGATTTTATAGATATCTTAAATATAATATCTATGGAAATGGATAGGAATTTTTAGGAAACAGTTAAAGGCCTTGTGTGTAGCAATTTTTTTTTTTTCCCTGGCGCATTTTGATAGAAAAAGGAGGATTATAATTAAACTAAACATAGGCATTTTCAGAAGCACATACGGCTGGAAGACACGTAGATTTCATTCATTCATTATTTGAACACAAGCAATATGCAAAGAATTAAATTATTTTTAAAGCCTCTTAAAATAAAACTGACTCATTAACACTCATATTAGACTAGAGAAACAGCAGGAAGTGAGCAATGTGCCTTTCAAGTTGGAAATTCATGCTAGCAAATACCAATAAACAGTGTGAATAGTCTTGCTGATAGCATTGGGAATGCTGTTTAGACTGATATTGCATAGCTAGGTGTACAGTTATCCCACTATCTAGAAGCAAGGATCACATTTTTTCTCCTGTGAGCACCGTAGTTAAATGAACATGACATTTACTGCAGCAACGTTCACCTATCTGTACTCAAAGGTTAAATAAATGTCTTTAAAACTCTGAGAATGGAACAGGAACCATATTTCCTTGATTCTCATTTTTTTCTTCCCTTTCTTGTGCTTCTTTCTTCCTACCTTGACTTTCTAGGTTTCGGACAGTGTGTGTCCCACACTGCTCCTCAGTAAAGAAAAGGACTTGCACTCACACAGCAGACAGCTGTGGGCTGGTGGCCTACCTCCTTTCAGTTGCTTTCTGGGTTCTGTGTAGGTTTTTGTTCTTCCCAGTTCTGACCTGAGAAAAAGGCTGCCCTGGACCAGTATTGTCTCTCCAGACTGTGGTCATTCTCTGCTCTTTTGAAGATACGGTGTTTAGCATCTAGATCATCCTGTGGGCCCTCTGAGAAAACAAAATGGTACCCGATGACTACATCCACACTGTCATATTAAACATCTGAAAAATGAATTTTAGGGCAAAATTACATTCTTTTATGTCTGATGTAACATAACAGGCATTTCAGATCTCTCTGATGTATGCCACTAGTATCCACAAAAGGAAACTTTGGGTGCATACAGTGCTTAAAACATCCTGCAGAGTGCATCACCTGCTGTGTGGATCTGGCATTCTGCAGGCTCTGGATGTTGCAAGCTGCTTTTGCAAAAAGACAACCTGAAGGAGAAACCCTAAGGATCCTTCATAGAAAACAACCAGAATGCAGGCTGCCTGTGGGCGCAGGATGTAAATCAGAAAGATGTGCTATCCCTAATGGTCTATATGTAGTTGTTTCACCTTCCCAAAGCTGAAGAATTCATGTAATGGGGGAGGTTAGCAGTCACTCATAACCACTAGCAGTAGGTCTTTGGGTCTATAAAGTGCGGTAGAGATGCAGCTAATTTGTTTAAAGATATAGCTGACTTGGTTAAAGGTGGCCCAGTCAGATCCTTTATATTCTATGATTGTTATAAAGGTCTGGTTCTGTGATGCCACCAGTTGTGAAAACTACTGAAACTGAAAGGAATTTTGCTGAGGTAATGGCAGCAGGATTGCATCCTGTAGAATTCTTGCCAGCAAGACCTCAACCCTGGACATGAGGAGAGCAGACTTCATGTTGCTCAGGGAACTGCTTAGTAAGGTCCCCTGGGAAAAAGCTTCTGAAGGTGCTGGGGTCCATCAGTGCTGGTCACTTTTTAAGTACCACCTCCCAAAAGCACAGGAGCAGGCAATCCCGAAGTGTGGGAAGTCAAGCAGGTGAGGCAAAAGGCCGGCTTGGCTGACCAGGGATATTCTTCCAGAAATAAGGAGAAAAAAGAAAGTATATGCCCAGTGGAAGCAAGGTCAGGCGACATGGGAGGACTGTAGGGATGCTGTTCGCCACTGCAGGGAGGAAATTCCTGCGGCCAAAGCTCAATTAGAGTTGAAGCTGGCCAGTACTGTGAAGGACAATAAGAAAGGCTTTTTTAAATATATTAATGGCAAAAGGCAGGCCAGAAATAACATTGGCTCATTGCTTGATGAGAATGGTCACCTCACGAACAGGTACATAGATAAGGCAGGGATGTTTAATGCTTTCTTCGCCTTGGTCTTCAACACCGGTGGTGGGCTCAGGGTTCCCCGGAGCCCTGGGCTAGAGAACTGTGACTGTGGGAATGATAAACTCCTAATAAATCCTGAACTTGTGCAGGACTTGCTGCTCCAGCTGGATCCCTATAAGTCAATGGGGCCTGATGGGATTCATCCGAGGGTACTTAAAGAGCTGGCTGATGACATAGCGAGACCTCTCAATGATTTATCAATATTCCTGGGAATCTGGAGAGGTCCAGTTGACTGGAAGCTGGCAAATGTTGTCCCAATCTTCAAGAAGGGCAACAGGGATGACCCTGGTAACTATAGGCCCGTTAGTCTCACTTACATGCCTGGCAAAATTGTGGAGAAGATTTTTGTGGGAGTTATTGAAAAACACCTGAAAGACAAGGCATTCATGGATCCTAGCCAGCATGGGTTTATGAGGGGAAAGTCCTGCCTAACAAATTTGATTTCCTTCTATGACAAGGTTACCCACCTAGTTGACCGAGGAAAGCCAGTCAATGTGATCTTTTGGGGTTTCAGTAAAGCTTTCGATACTGTCTCTCACAGTATCCCCCTGGACAAAATGTCCAGCGTACAGCTGGAAAAACACATAATGCAGTGGGTGAGCAATTGGCTGATGGGTCGGGCTCAAAGCGTTATAGTAAATGGAGTTACATTGTGCTGGTGGCCAGTCACTAGTGGGGTTCCTCAGGGATCCATCCTGGGGCTGGTACTCTTTAACCTCTTTGTAAATTACTTAAATGCAGGACTTGAAGGATTACTAAGTAAGTTTCCTGATGACACAAAGTTGGGAGGAGCTGTTGACACTCTTGAGGGCAGAGAGGCCCTGCGGAGACATCTACACAAATTAGAGAGCTGGGCAATCACCAACCATATGAAGTTTAACAAGGGCAAGGGCCATATTTTGCACCTGGGGCACAGCAACCCTGGATGTACAGACAGACTGGGGAATGAGAGGCTGCAGAGCAGCTCTGCAGAGAGGGACCTGGGGGCTCTGGTCGACAGCAAGTTGAACATGAGCCAACGGTGTGCCCGGGCAGCCAAAAGGGCCAACCATGCCCTGGGATGCATCAAGCACTGCATTGCAGCCAGTCGAGGGAGGTGATTGTCCCACTCTACTCTGCGCTGGTGCGGCCTCACCTCGAGTACTGTGAGCAGTTTTGGGCACCACAGTACATTAAGGATACAAAGCTACTAGAGAGTGTCCAGAGGAGGGCCACGAAGCTGGTGAAGTGTTTAGAGGGGAAACCCTATGAGGAGCAGCTAAAGTCACTTGGTTTGTTCAGCCTAGAGAAGAGGAGACTGAGGGCAGACCTCATCGCGGTCTGCAGCTTCCTCGCAAGGGGAGGAGGAGGGGCAGGCACTGATCTCTTCTCTCTGGTCACCAATGGCAGGACCGAAAGGAATGGCAGGAAGATGTGCCAGGGGAGGCTTAGGTTGGATATCAGGAAAAGGTTCTTCACCCAGGGGGTGGTGGAGCTCTGGAACAGGCTCCCCAGGGAGGCAGTCATGGTGCCAAGCCTGACGATATTCAGGAAGCACTTAGACAATGCCCTCAGAGATATGGTGTGAATTTGGGGTTGTCCTGTGCAGGGACAGGAGTTGGACTTGATGATCCTTGTGGGTCCCTTCCAACTCAGGACATTCTATGATTCTATGAATTTTCTTCTATAGGATCTTCACTACATTTAAATCAATATGCTTGAAACAACGTATTTGTGATTGTACTAACAATTAATTTTTGTTGATAACCTCTACTCTTATATTAATTCTTCAACTTTGGGAGGATGCAGCAGTTACCTATTGATCATTACAGTTAGCACATCTTTCTGATTTACCTGTCTGAAAGTTTACAATTTGTTGTTGCTAAATTAAAAACAGTTAATCACTTTCCTGTATTCATTTATATTAAGGAGATCATTTCCTGATTAAATTTGCTGACAGTTCTAAAATATAAATGCATGCCATGTACTATTTTTGTGTCTTTATTTTATAGCACAATTATTTTATTCATTTAATTAAATAAAAAATATGAATGAAAAAGTAATTTATAGCTTGGACACTCGATCTTTCAGCTCTGGATTTGGGATCTGTACAAACCATATTTGGCATAGTAGACGTAAAAGGGTTGGGGGAAAAGTGTTTTTTCAACCCCTAAAGCTATACTAGGTTGAGTTTTTATAGTGACAGATGAAGTTTCATCTGGGTGTAACTACTGTTTTGGATGCTTATTCCTTTGGTATTCACTTGCATGCTTGTTATCTGATACTACCTGTGTTAGGAAGCGTTAAACCCATGACAGTAACTGGAATAAAGTGGTGCTGCAGAATTTGGCAGGGTGAAGACTGGACCCAAGACGCTGTTGTTGTATAAGAAGTTAAGTAGGAGGTGCATCATCTCTTGAATACAGGTTACGTTATTCCATAATTTTATGTTTCTGTCACACTGGAAAAGCTATTTGCCAAAATATCTGCACCCAGGATCAGTGGAACTGCCAGGTTATAGAGCCCAGTGCTTGTGGATGTGGATACAAGATTTAGGTTATGTGCTTTTAAAAAAGCTCCCATTTATTTCTCAACACAGCCTCAATCACATCCCATGGCTCTGGCAGCAGCTGCACTTCTAGAACATCCAGCTCTCAGTACTTTTTGTGTGATCACAGAAAGTAAATTAGCACTGACAATGCCATCTTAAGTCCAGTGCCTTTCCCATGAGGATGCTGAAGGCAGTCTCCACCCATAATTTTGCCCTAACTGATTAGTCAACATGGCTAGCAGTGTGGCATGGTTTTCATGGGACCTGGTTCAAAGCCTTGTACTTGGCATGTTCTGGTCTTGCAGCCACCTTCAGTTCTAAGGGGTTTGAACTGCCTGCATATTTGCTTGTAATATGAATCCAGAAGTTGGCAGAATCTTCCTGTGGGTGAAGAAGGAGGAATTAGACGGGTGACAGAGCATTCTGTATGGTTTTTATCCTCCTTACCTAAGACCAGCACATCCTTATCCTCACCTTTTATTGTATCCTAGCTGATATAAATGTGGTAGAAAGAGAGGCAGCAGGTTAATTGTAGCCATAAAGAGATAAAGACAGGATTTTTCAAATAAGTCTGTGCCAATTAGGAAAACTTATTTTATTTTCATGCAGAAAAGTTACTGAATTAAAATCAATCTGAAATTATTTACCCTTACTTGAGGCCATCCATTTAATTTAATGCAAGACCAGCCATAGATCTGATTTTTTTTAACAATTTTATGTAGTATGTACATGCTTTGAGCAAGTCCATCAAGAGATAGATGTTAGCACAAAATTCACAGCTTCCAACACTGCAAGATTGTAATGGGCCCCATAGACTGGCAGTCCTGGTGGTGGGAGGAATAGCCTGATGAATTTTAGTGGCAGCGGCAGCTCAGTGGCTGTAAAGCACTGAGATCAGAGGATGAAAATGCATTAGGCAACTGCTATATACTTTCACTAATCTATCACAGCACAATCTATCATGCATCTCCTTTTCCTTGGATGGAATCGCCTTCTAGCAACGTCAGCACAAATATTTGGAAGAAGATAAACATATGGCTTGCAGTACTTCACTGACAAATTGCTTCAGCAGAAAGCACGCCTTTTCATTTACCTTCTCAGCCAACGCTTAGAGTTAATCACAGCAACTAAGTGCTACTGCTGTGCCATATGGAAGCAGAGCTAACTGTGTTAACAGAAGTTTAAACACATGTGGGGAGAGTCACAGGAATTACGAGACCTGGGAGTGTACATTTAATAGCCAGACAGGAACACTTGACAGAAAAGAGAGGAAAATGTTGCACATTTCTTGAATCTTACTTTTTCCAAGACACTCTCCCTTTTGGCTTAAGCTTTCACCTCATACGCTCCTTCATGTATCACTGTCCTCCATAAATTTTAGCTACTTGAGGTAGGCAGCAGTAACACTGAGAATGCAGTCCTGATCTCTACTGAAATCAGGGGCAAGACTAGGGTGAGGCAAAATTTCTCTTTTAATGTAGATTCAATTCTATGAAAAATGATGGCTTAAAAAAAAACCCAAACCAAAAGCCTTTCTGCTGCCTTCCTAAGTATTACAGGAAAATGCCACAACTGGATCCCTCTTCTCCAGTTACTTGTCATTATGATGAATTATTGGGTTGTATTGTGCTTTGGGGTTCAAGGTCTAAAGGAATTGTCTTGGCAGCTTTGCTGTATCTTCACTTTAATCAATTATATAATCAAATTGTCCTTCCTCCTCCAGTGTTCTGTAGACCTCTCTTGAAATTATTAGAAAAGATTTAGAGGATACTAGATGCCTTCAGTGAGGACATAACTCAAAAATCTCATTACCACTCAGAGGAATATTCAGAACAGGCCTATTTAAATGACAGGCTCAAGTCCAAATTTGGGCAGTTAGTAAATTCTTTCCAGACCTCATGAGAATGAGTTAAGGTAGGGTTCATCTCATCTGACTTTAGCCACCTCGAGTTTAGATATCTCCACCTGAGCTTGCTACCTGATGCTCTCTATATGCTCAGGGTAGGGGAGGGCGGGGATAGGCAATTTTAAGGCACATCAGTAATTTGTCCTGTTTTAGACTTCTACTTTAGGATGACATGAATTGTTCCCTGAGAGTGTCTGTGACTTCCCAGTGACTGGAGAGAGACTCTAAAAGGTAAATATCTGCATTGTAAATATGTCTCGTTAGGTGAGATTCACTCCCTCTGTGATCACCCTTCATTTTCCTGCAGGACATCCCATATTCCTCCTAGCTCCTGGGAAACAATTTCAGTTTCCGCCGTAGTTCCCAACTGCTGTACCATGACTAGGTGGCCCAACAGAATTGAAACCTAAGCACTGATTCCAGCTGCAGCTGACCTTGGAGAAGTTATGCAGTAGACATGGTAGAAGCTGGGTGGCCTTTACCACAAGTGGTCGATAAGGCGAAAAGAATGGGTACAGAAGAGAATCAAACTAATTTAATGATTAGCGGAGACATATAAATATGTGCTTAGCCTCATAAAAATGGAAAATAGAACTTTAAATACACCGCTGTTTTTTTGACACTAGATGGCAACAGTATACATCAGAAATAGTGGATTCTCAACCAGTAAAAATAAACGTTACTCAAGGAATTGAATGAAGAAGAATCACAGAGATTATTTTTTAGAATAGATTTTGCATGAAATTAGAAAAAAGTAAAGCATGTTTAGAGTACCATACGTTCCTGCTATCAAGATATAGAACCTAGAGAAACTGATCTAAATCAAATAGAAAAGCTCATAACTACTCTGAGTTAGAATCTGCCCTCCCATGAAAGAATATTTATTAGAGGTTCATCAGTCTAAACAAAGGCTAAATGTAGCTTTTACTGACTGGATGATTACAGAGGGTCTGAAGGTCAAAGGCCCCATTCCTTTGCTCCTCAACTTCCTAAACAAATCGATGTATGCATAGAGCTTGAGAGCAGTTTTGTTTTATGATCAAATACATTTGTAGAATTTACGAATCAAATTTTCATTTCTATCTCTGCAACAGAGAGTAGTAGACACTATGATGTATGACTCATTTAATTAAAAAAAAAGACTAAAAGACTGCAGAGAGATGAAGTTGTGGCATTAGTTCAGGAGAAGAGATTGCAGCGGCACTTCTCCTTTCACAATGGCCTAAACCTTTTGGTTTGGTCGGTGTCATTAGCCAGTGCAGAGGAACAGAAGGATGTGAATTTTTGATGCTGGCTGTTCCTTTTCCTTTCCTGATGCACTTGAAATACCATGTTGGGGCCATAGCATGGATATATCTGTATAGGACTTCCCAGCTGCTCAGAGAAACTTCCCTAATCCTCACTACACATTGGTTTAGGATAATTTTTCTGAATATGTCTTTCTCACTGTGGTGACTTTTAGGATAGATATCTCCATCCCAGCCGGACCCAGCACACTCTCATTTGAACTTGCCAGGTTCCCAGTGGTGTAGTTTATGGAGCATTCCATAACTGGCAACATCCCATGAGTGCTGATGAGTCATTAGTTCTGTGATACCATAATACAATTTCTACAATAAATGAGAACATTGGACCTTTAAAGAATAGAAGAATGGAGTATTTAAGGATTAATAAAACATGGAGTAAATTTCCTAGACTATTCACAAATATATCCTTTTAATATTGCTACTATTTTGAAAGAAAAAAAATATCCTATTTCTTTTGTAGAGTATTCTTCTGGGCTATGGGTGAGTTTCTTGTAAAACAAAGTAGGTATTGACTGAATTAGCATGCTGCAGGATTTTCTGCAGAACTAAAACCACAGCAGTG